>CM072550.1:50433580-53143580 GCA_036898215.1 Platycarya strobilacea
CAAGCTTGACTTATATCAAGACTTCACTTTGATCAATGTAGAGGTTCAGGGGGGAAAGCAAGAAACAAAATTTTCTAGTCAAGGATGAACTTTCTCAAGCAACTTATTGGCTGTGAACTTGTTTTTGGAATGTAATATCTTAGTGAACTTATTGAATGGACACGGCTGAGTTTCTCTGCGTCTGGACTTGAAGGCAAGATCTTTTGAAGGTGTGCTATTGGCATATTGCTTCAAAATGATCTCCATTTTTTTAATTTATTCAAAAAGAAAAGGGAGTAATGGGTAGCATTTTTTTGTCTGTTATTTTTTACCCATGGGGATGGGAAGAAAATAAGAACATAAAGTTTGAATAACAGCATGTCTGAAGGTACCTCACAAAAGGTTTTTGGTAGCACTCCTATTGGATGGTAGAATTGAACTGCTTTTCGAATTCTAATTGGGTAGCTTATTAGTCTTGGTATTTTTTTTTACCACTTTTTATCATTGTTGACCGATTTCTGTAGTTCTGTTATCCATTTGGTTCTGAGAGCCTTAATCTTTAAGTGGAACAATGTGTGGCCAACTAGATTTTATAGATTTTAGTTTGGGTTTGTTGATTTTGCTAGAGTATTGTTATCTATCGTGTGTATCTATTTGATGTGTCTTACTAAAAAAATAGAAAATCTCTTTGATGTGTCTGTCTTGTATGCAAATTTGCACATAAAGGATTCTTCTGGAGTGCAGCATGGAGTCATTAATCGAGGTGACAAGTCAACGAGTAGTTCTGACAGAGGTGGCTTGACTGAGCTTGAAACAATTTTAAAGCAGAAAACTTTTACCAGGTAGTCTTTGTAATATCAATATTTTAGTGAGGTCTTACTGAAAAGCTTCCCGTTTTGGAACCTAGGACGGTGAATATTTCTTATCTCATGATCTTTTGTACACTTTATGCAATTTCTATCTAACTTTAGCATTCTGGCCTGCATTCAGCACCAGCTCTGATTCTTATGTTCCAAATTAACATTTCTGTCGTATATACCTTTTACGGATGTTAAGATTCCTCATGAAGAGGTGTCCTTTTTTTTAATATTATTTTGTAACGACTTCTTTTGATCCTGAATGAAATTCAACTGCTCTGCAGATCTGAGATTGATCGTCTGTCAGCCTTGTTGCATTCAAAAACTGATGATATACATATTGAGGATAAAGAGAAAAAGGCTGAAGTGTTGTCACAAGAGCTAGTGGTGCCTCATGACCGAAAGGAGAAATTTCCAACCGCTCAAGCTTTAGGAAATTCGATTGGGGAGCGCCTCATATCAGCCCCTGTCATTAGTTCCAGAGTGAGCAGCTCATCTGCTTTTAATGTTTTACAGAATTTAAATTTCTTTTTGGGTTGTGCATGAGGCTATATCTCATATAAGTATAGTATTTGCATATCGCATGCACTTCTTTCACATGTAGTGGCTAAATATGTCTGCAGGTCCTTGATGAAGATGTTGCTTCACCTGCAGAGCTTGCAAAAGTATACATGGGCAGTAGGCCTTTAAATGTATCCCCATCAATGCTTGGTACTCGCAGTCGAGCCTTTGGGGAAAGTTCTACCATTATAAGCAGCCGGCCTTTTCTGCCAAAATCGCCTGTTATGTCACTTGTGCCCCAATCTTCTGGTAATGTTGGGTATACTGAAAATGGTTTTACAACGCCCAGATCTCGAGGCAGATCTGCAATATATAGCATGGCTAGAACGCCATATTCCCGAGTTCACCCAGCCTCTTCCCTCAAGGTGTACATGCTTGGGAATATAACTCTCTTTTTTATGTCAATGTAATTCTAGATTTCAGTTCTCATATTGTTTTCCTTATTTCCAGGGTGTTGGGCCCGTTGTTTCGAATGATGGGCCTTCATTGTCATCTACAGCTGCATGGGAGCTGGATAAACTTCATGGCTCTGGGCAAGGGGTACAAATTCCAAAGATAATCAGATGCTATGCTCTATGTTTGGTGTTCATCAACATGATCATATCACTGAATATGTTTCTTTCCTTTGCAGGCTTTAAAACGCAGAAGTTCAGTCTTAGACAACAATGTAGGATCTGTTGGTCCTATACGTAGAATTCGTCATAAACCTAGTCTTCTATCTTCAAGAGGTTTGAGTTTGCCAGTTCCTGATAGTCCACTTTCTATTCCTGCAAATGGAGTCGGTCTTGGTGCTGCTCAACACGCTTCCTCTTTGACGCAAACACAACTTTTATTGGGAAAATCTAAGGAGAACTCAGCAAAGGCACCAATAGTAAATGGAGATAACAGTGTACCTAGTACAAGTTTCCCCCCTGTTCCATCCAAGTCCAGTGAGACGGCTTTAAAAATATTACAGCAGCTTGAAAAGTTGGCTTCACCAAAGGAGAAATCATCTGAACTCAAGGTAGTTTCTCTGAGGGACAACACACCCACTAAATTGTCGCCATCTATGTTACGTGGAAGGGCTCTTAGAAGCCTGGAGACTGTAGAATCACCAAGATTTCTGGAGAATGTAGAAGATGATATACTTGACACTGCATTGCCTGATGCTCTAGGCAGCACTTCTCAAAAGCAAAACAAAGCTGAAAATGGCTCATTGAAGCTTGTTGCTCCTTTAGAAAAATCGGTTCCAGTGGTAAAGGGCATAGATTATAGATCTTCCCCCAAGGACACCTTGTCTGATGTCAAAGCTGCAGATTCTGCTGCGATGGACTCTGTCACCCATCCTCCACAAAAGAAACGAGCATTCAAGATGAGTGCACATGAGGTATGCTGTTTTTTGGAGAGCCTCTACTGGCCTATGCATGATCAGATATTGTTTGATAAATTCCATGGTTAAATTTTTGTTCTGCAACCTGTCAGATATGACACAAAGGATTCTTACTTTTATCAAATATTTGGTTTTTTTGGGGGCAACAGATACAAAATTATATTTTGAACCCCCCCTTAGGTTTCTGATGCATCACTTTCATGAAACATCAAATAAATTCAATGCTATGGATCTGCTTCGTAGGATTATTTGGAGCTGGATGATGACTATCCTGATGGTGCAGCAGCCACTCCTTTGGTTGAGGATGAAGAAAAGGTTGATGCTTCTGTGGCAGAGAGGAAGACCCATTATACTGAAGCAGTAACAACGGAGAAGCCTCCCTCTCTATTGGGATTTAAGGCTGATGCAAGTTCTTTGTTGAACCAAAACTATGATTTGGCGTCTTCTGTTGAACCTGTGGTTGCTGGAAAAGCCACTGGCTTTGCCTTTCCCAGTGCCACCTTTACCAGCATGGCTGCCCAACCTGCTGTGCCGGTGACAGAGTCAACCTTCACATCTGATAAATCTGTGCCACCTGAGCAATTAGAGGTTGCACCTCCCATGTTTTGCTTGGGAGGTAAAGCTGCTTTGCCCAAGGAACCAAATGCTACTCCCCCAGTTGCTAGCCTTGCATCTGTTTCTAGCGCTGACAAGGTTCCACAGTTCGTATTTGCTTCCTCATTTTCAGCTAGTGAATCTGCAGGCCTCAAATTTAGCGCTTGTTCAGATGCAAAACTAGAAAGCTCAAGCAGGTCTGAAGATTTGTTAGAACTAACCATTTGGTGTTTTACTGATTTATCTCCTTTTTCTTTTCGTTTTCTTGTGATGGGGGGTGTGGAGGGGGTGCTTAATCTGATTATAAATGCATGCCATTTTATATTCTTCTTTTTGTTTTAGATAGAAAATGAATTTCTGGAACTGACTGGTAAAAGTAGAGAATGGGTGCTCGAGTTTCTTGAAGGTGACAACAACTCAAGAACATATGAGATGGTTCTTACATCCATCTGAGGGGAATGGTTTGAAATCTCTCTTAATTTGTGCATCAACAACTTCTGATGTCAAGTTTTGACCCATTTCAGCAGATCACATCAGTAGTATGCTTTTATAAGTGCCGTCGAGACCAAGAAAAGTTTGCTCTCGAGGCTAGGACCGGTCGAGAATTTTACTATAATCATCCAAATCTGTGAAAGCATCGTGAAGATTCCCATTTTGATTAAGAAAATTTTCTTGAATATCATTGAGAATATCATCTGGCTGTGATACTGGAAATAGAAAACTGTCAAGTCCATGTTCAATTCTTCTGTTTGGTAATATAAGGCTATTTTAGACTTTGGTTTGATTTGTGCAAATACATGCATCAGTTAATAGAGTAGGGTGCAGGGCTTCATTAGAAATTAGCAGTGCCATGGTTTGATCTAAGCTATTTAATTTTTTTCTATGTTGGCTTAGGGATGTGAGACTGTTGATTTATGTTCTAAAAGCTATTCTTATAGACAAGGTGGTCAATTTTCTTTTTGACTAGTACGTTTAGGTATAAAAGTTCTTTTTGATAAGTAGCTAAGCTGGTTGATTTCCATGTGAAGTTTTAAGTTTAAAGTTAACTTAGTTTTTTTATACACGTAATAAAGCCTAACTAAAATTACAAAAGGTACATCTTGGTATATGGGTTTATACAAGACAGTCACCTATCTAGAAGTAGAAAATGATACAAGAAAATAATGAAGACATGCGAACTGTCTAGATTATGGAGATTGCTTAGTTTTATAAGAGCAGTTTAGATATATCATCCTTTGGAACTTGAGGGATAGGAAATGCATATCATCTACTTCAGCAGTGCCATTGCATGTTTTTGTGATTGTTATAATGTCCTTCGGAGCTTATAGGATACAAAATGCATTAATGATGTCCAGTTTCTCTGTCCTGTGGATATTCTCACTGGTGCTATGACATTTCTTGGATTTGCGAGATCGTCTCTGCACTTTTCTTTTTATTAATATCACTTCCACAAGTTAAAGCCTGATGTCTAAAACACTGTTTGACTTCTTAGATCTAGATATGATAGTCTTACATTGAACAATTGATCTTCATGAAATGGAGAACTTGAATTTGTTTGCATCTCCATATGCAGCTTTCTAACTGTCGGTGCAACTGATTCTGTACCCATAGTACCTGTCGTGGATAAAGCTGATAATAAGAACTACTCAAATAATGGAGTCACTTCTAGCATGGCAGAAACTGCACTTTCATCTGCTGCATCATCACCTACACCTACTGCAAGTATTGGTGCCAACACCCCTGCCAATACTTCTATCTTAAATAATGGGTCTATTGCCTCAAGCCTTTCCTCATTCTCTTCACCCATTGCGCCTTTTGTTTCTAATAATATTTTCGGTCAACCTTCATCCAATAGCTCTGCCCTGACTATTACTTCCACCGGTAGCAGCACCACCACAACCACTGCATTCACTGCCATTAACAGCAGAAGCATATCTACCTCTTCTGTAGCAGCACCTTTATTTTCAACAGCACCTATATTAAAATCTGGATCTGCAGTACCATCAACTTCAGCGCCACTAGTAACAGCTACTTTTGGAATAGAATCAGAAGCAGCCAAGACCAGGCCAGAAAGAAGCTTTGGCAATCTTGACAGCTCTCCTTTTATGGGTACTTCTGCTGCAAATGCTAGTGCAGGAAGTAGCATTTTTGCATTCCATGCTACAGATACTACAACTGCTAATAATAAGCCGAGTTCTACTGTTTTTGGCACCAGCAGTGGATCTGTGCTCAGTGCACAGGCATCCCCTGCTGGGACAGGGGCTGCGTCTCTTCAATTCAGTTCATCTGCGCCATCTGCCTCATTTGGATTGGCTGGGAATTCAGCTTTCTCTTCTGGCGGTTCTTTGTTTGCTTCTTCTACTCCTGCTTCTGAACTTTCCAATTCAGGTACTTCTTTTGGAGTTAGCTCTTCTGCTCCCTCTTCCGAGGCCAACTCCAGTAGTGTCATAGGTGGTACTTCAAGCTTGTTTACTTCCAGCTGGCAGCCTACGAAGTCTCCTATATTTAGTTCAGCATTTAACTCTAAATCGGCCTCAGCTGGTTCGTCGTTCGCAGCATCTACAGCTCCTGTTGCTGGAACTACATCACCCATAACTGGATTTTCCTTCCCAGCTTCTACTGCTGCTGTTCCCACTACTGCATCGCCCTCAACTGGATTCTCTTTCATGGCATCTACAGCTTCTGTTGCTGCTTCATCGCCCTCTCCTGTGTTTCCTTTCACAGCATCTACAGCTTCTACCGCATCTACCTCTTCCTCGACTGGGTTTGCATTTGCATCATCGAATGCATTTGCGGCATCTACACCTGCTGCTGTTACTAGTCCCTCTGTTGTATTTGGATCGAATACTGGCTCGTCATCTGGCCCCACTTTTTCATTCACTTCAGCTATGATTACCCCCTCGTCACAGCCTGTATTTGGTAACCCTAGTCCAGGCTTTGTATTTAATTCAGTTAACTCCGGACCTAATGATCAAATGAATATGGAGGACAGCATGGCGGAGGATACCGTTCAAGCATCCACGCTTACAGCTCCAATATTTGGTCAACCTCCTGTCTCACCTCCTCAATCGAGCTTTGTTTTTGGTTCAGCAACTCCACCAGCAGTAAATCCCTTCCAATTTGGAGCCCAACAGAGTTCGGCCACCCCACAGAACCCATCTCCATTTCAGGCTACAAACAGTTTAGGAGGGAGCTTTTCAGTGGGTGCTGGTGGTGACAAGTCTGGCCGGAAAATTGTCAGAGTTAGTCGCAAGGCTCGGAAGAAGTAAAAGTAGTAACTATTATAGACATGATGGGTTTCCTTTCCTTGTCAGGAGTGACCGATGCAACCGATGGACAAATAATTATATTGGTAAGAGGGCAACAAGCAAGAGATTGCTGTTTCCGTTGGTAGAGCTGGATTTGATTGGGCGCTGAAAAATGTAATTGTGCCTCATTAGCTGCAAATTTTTATGATTCTCTTTCTGCTCTTTTTACAAATTTTTTCAGTTATCATGGTTGCGGTGCAGTCACAAAGGTTTGACAATTTTGTATCAGTGTAGCAAATCAGAGAATTGCGTTGTACTAATAGTTGTATTTCATAGAATTTGTGTTGTGTACTCTTTATTTGTAACATAAAATAGAGAAAGCTGAAGGGCACGAGTCTGTTTAAGAGAACAGATTGCTCCCAATATGATTTTTCTCCTCTTGGCCGGAATATGTGATGAAGCTCTCTTTTCTATGTGGCCTTGTTTTATTTTGTTGGGTTACTCTTGAAATCTGAAGCCAGTGAACCCATTTATGAACCGTTTGGAAGAAAAATATAAGCAAACAGAAGGCACTGGGGCTCTAGAACATTTTATTCATAAGCAGCCAGAAAAAGTAAAGAATATTTCTTCTTGTGTGCATGAAATTGAAATTGTTCCCTTAATTCTTTCCGATGTCATGTAATATTTTTTAATTTACATGGAATTCCTCGATGACCAATCAGAAAATTAATGAATTCATTCATACGCATTTACAACCAAACCTCGTACCTTATTAGAAGTCTAATTCGAACGTTCGACTGTCTATGCAGCTCAACAGCGCTGTTTCTGCTCTTCTTCTTTCTGCCTTTTCTTTTTTAAGTCTATAATGCTAATTAAATGTGTCATCCATGGTTGCCAGGCTTAGTTCCTCCATGTGAGCATTTTTCATGGCCGGGTTTTTTATTGACACAAACGAGAGAAAAATCTTAAAAACCGTTTTGTGAAAACCATTTTGTGAACGAAGAATGTATGCAACAAATCCTGAGTTGGGGGTGGTGGTGTGGGAAGTAACAAAACGAGAGAAGAAAATGAGGAAGTCAATTTAGATCGTGGTGGATCTAGTTTAACAAAAAATCATGGGCCACTAACTGAGAAGGCTTTTTTGCAAGAGCCTACAAATGGATTATTTATCTTGTAATAGTCACCGTAATTCCTGCCCACCTCATAAAACTACCCATCATAGCATCCTCCACACTAAAAAATTAAAATTAGCCCCATCAGGAGTATGAGCATGGAGCTTCCTAGATAAACAGAAACCATGATGCAAATACTTTCTAGCTTGAATGCCATGAAATCACTGCAGAGGTCACCACCGGAGCCCGAAACGAGGACCATAGACATGCAATATCTTTGGGTGTAGAGGTTGTACACTAATAAAACCAAAATAAGAGATTAGAGAACATTCAAAGTAGATATATTTCAACACCCAATACCATTCTAGTAAAGAAAAATAAAGGCCATTAAATGAAGAGTCTATTCATTGAAGAATAAATAAATGTTAACGTCTGCATAGCTTGTCCTAGTAAGGAATATATGCTTCCGGTGAATTTTCATAATCACCTCCAGATAAAACAAAGCTGATAGGTTAGCTGGCAGTCAATCATCTCCAGTCTAACATAGCTGAGAAACAAGCTCGACTACTCCCCACATGGGTGGGTCATTCTGCAAGTAAGATGAGAAGCTGAAATTAACAGTGTAATACTTATTCATAACTCCAATGCTGCATGGTCAAGAAGACTACCAAAGGGTGAAGCCATACCACAGCATTTATGTTGCTAAATTTTAAGACTCATCTAGATAAGATCTCCCATTAAATCTTTAATTGCTTAATTTAGTAAACCCCTCTCATTAAATCACTTAAAAAAATTTGTCAGAATGATTACCTAAATGGTCAGAATAAGGAAATTGGCAAACCAAGACATTTTGTAGCAAGAGGCCTTCAACTCACCAGGTAAACGATATCAAAGGACTTTCTGTAGCTATCAAGAGAGTTCTCAACATTGTCATTCCTGAAACGGCATTTTATAGGGATTGGTAACTAGATCAATCATAAACGATAATCTTCTAGGACTATAGTCTATAACTGATTACATATTAAAGAGTAAACATTGGAAATGCATAAGCAATAAAGAAGCCTCAGTCTTAACCATTAAAAGCCAAAAACAGAACTTCCCTGTTTTTAGTAGTATTTTATGCTTTAGCATGGCTGTGCAACATTAATAGCGCAACAAAAACTTCATTTAAAACGAGTGATATTTCCATTCGCCCATGAAATGACCATATAGTTACACCTTCCATCTAACCTGCCTGCAGAACCAAATCGATGATCCATTTCTTTCTGCAGCTCTCACACTCCACACAGTTATATTTACATCCATACAAGTTCCAACTTGCCAATAGTTAGGGATGCACCAATCTCAAAAAACCTCTTAATGAATCCCTTGTAGTAATCTGTAATATAGACATCTCTTTTTGGAGAATCTTTTGCTCATTATTTGAAGAATCAATTGCTCTCTCTTCTATGATTGCAGAGTAAATTTTATATTGTCCATCCTTACAAACTTCCTACCTTGATAACCTGCTTGTTGTAAAGCATTCCACAATCCTTATCTTTGGCTGTTGGGCCAATTGCAATCTCTATAGCATGAAAATGCTTCCAAGAACAATCTATTTTCATCAGGCTTGCTACCATTCTTTCCTTAAAACTTGGACATTTCTGCCTTCACACTTTTTCCTTTTGATTTGTATAAATGAACTGCATGACTGCCTTGTTGATTTGTGTCCCACACGAACTACACAGCTCTATATGTGATCATTCTTCAAAATTGGGTCAATGATGAGATTCATTGTTAAACCCAGAACTCCATCCTTATAATTGGATATTCTAACAGAGTTGCATGCAGCTGATTTGTTGGCTAAACTCAAATGACAATGTGAGCAATCCCTATCTTATTCTCTCCTTTTGCTCACTATCTTATTCTCTCCTTCCAGTTTCTTGGATTGCATAATATCATCAAGTACTTGAATTACCTTTCCCCTCCACTTGTGATCACTGTGATACCAAACCAAGGCCCTGTTTGGTCATCTCCACAACACAAATATGAATGACATCATTGGTTCTCATGCTCTTTCTTTCAAACATCATAGCAACCAAAGTAGTTTGTTATTATTATTGTGAGTAAATGGGTGACATACCTCATTTTTTTTCAGGTAAAAGAAATTTATTTTGACATAGCTCAAATTTCTTTTGGTAGTTTCAATGCCTTTACAAGGAATTGAGAAATTGAACCTGCTTGAGATTTTTTAAGTGTGTAGTCAAGATACTAGGAAGCATTTTGCATTCTATATGCCTTTACAATTATGATTGATAGACATTAGTCTAAAATCATCTTCACTCAAAAACTGTTGTGTCAGAGGAGAGGTTGACAGAACTCAAATGTGTTTCCAATCTTCTTCTTTTTTATTGGCACCGGGTGTTCGGAACAGTGTACCAACTAATCTCGGGGGTGCACAGTCCCTCGACAAGAAGTTTCCCGCAAGTACACCTCAGTTAATTCAAGAGAAAAATCCCCCAGTCCCATGGCCCCAATAAATTGTTTGCACTCAAAGGGAATTGAACCTTAGATTTAGGGGGACCATACCCCTAAGCTCAAGACCTTCACCACTTGAGCCAAATCATGACAAATGAAAAGAAAGAACCCACAACCATTTTGCATTCTGTTGATTCAGTGGAAAGGTTGGATATGATGCTGAAAATGAGCATCTAAGTACAAGTAGACAAAATTCCATATGCTATAGTCTACTTAAAACTGATGAACTTTAGAGTGAACCTAGATAGAACAGAGCATGCATGTCTAAAAGGGCTTAAAAAGACGGACGTAACTTCAAAATCTATCCAGTTGATATAATATATATATAGTCGATGGAGTTGAGCAAGTTTTAAAAACTTACAAAAAACCCACGGATATTCGTGTCTCATAGTTTAAACCATCAGACATCCCCAAGTCTCCTATGTGATCACCAAGAAGCAGCACATTGGTCCTCTTCTTCATCGAGGCATTATTGTTATTTGGCCCATCAGCATCACCCAATTGCTCATGTAAAGGAGCAGCCATATCAAGAGCATGCTCGTTTTTATTAAGGCTATGAATTGTCTTTCCTGTAAAAAGTTTACCAAAGAAAAATAGAAAGAGATCTTGCATTCAAAATTATACACTAATTCATCATAAAGGAACTCGTCACTCTCTTCATCCTACAAGAAACTATATTTTACTTTTTAGGCTGTCTGAAAGTAGACAAAAGTTTTCAAAAGTAAAGATTAATTATCCATTTAACTCTCAATAATACTCCCCTTAACCGTTGTATTTACCTATGAAAAAACTTTCTATTTACTCCCAGAAAAACTTATCACAGACTAAATGTGAGCTCTATTGTGCATCAATTTTGTCAAATAGACCAATTTGCTACAAAAGAAATAACATCTGCTGCCTCATGAAAAAGTTTATAAATACCATTGCAAGCCAATTATACTGCAATGGCATAGGAACTCCCGATGCATGTCAACTTTACATATGCAGATGAAGTGGAACATGCTCATTACATATATTATGATAATCTTTTACGTGAGAATCATTAAAGGATACCTTTAAAAGAGACAAGGCAACCATTGCTGTCAAATACCATTCGGTTTGAGACAATCTTAACATTTTTAAAAGATCTGTGAAGTTTCTGCCTCAGGACCTAGTACAGTGGGAAGAAAGACACAGACATGAAAAAAGATGCAAATCAGAATTAAAGTTGATGAATGATGCTATATGTGCAGAATATGACAACTAGAAAAAGAAATTTTTGTTTAACTAACCTCCTCTATGATATCTGCAAGCCCTGCAGAAAATATAAGAACGGGAATGTCTCTTTCCTGCAAATATAGGACAAAGTAACATATGCAAGATAAGCAGAATGGTTTGGATAACCAATAGCCAAGATAATGCAATTCTCAATACCAACTAGTTCTATATAAAGTAGAAACAAAATCTGAAGATCAATCTCCTCGTTGGATTGCTTGTTAAAAAACTATCCATGTGCCAAAGTCGTGCTAATATGAAAAAGAGATTGAATAAGATTAGAATTACCTCCAAATACTCAAACAGTTCAGCAACACCCTCCCTAAAAGCAATCTTGGCATTAGCAACGGATTGCTTTATTGCATCATATGTAAGGCCTCCCTCAATGAGAAGAGCATGAGTTTTTCCCCACCTGTACAAGTGGCGGTACAAGAAGTTTTATTCATTAGCCACTTACAGGAGCATGCCTTCCAAGGAACACAGATGAATAATTGATTTATCTTATTCATCAGAAAAAGAAATAAAAATTGATTTATCTCATTTAAATGCTTATAAGCTACAATTGGGGTTATGTCAAAGCATATTTGAGCAACATGGAGGCAGCACAGTCCTTGATCTCACATACCACTCCTCCATGAGCTTTGTTTTCTCTTCAATTGGAATTTTTGGGGAGAACTCTAATGGATGATAATATTCGTATAATTGATGCCTCTTGGCATCATATTCTGGATTCCCCTGTTGCAAGAGGGCATGACTGCCTACACATGTTATTAGAAAAACCCAAAAGCAAATCCTATAAAAAATCATAAGGAGAAAATAATTAAAAGACAACATGTTGCTGAATAGACTTACTTTGACCAGGTTGGCCATTGAGATAACTGGTTAACGTGCGATCAAAATCTGCGATCACCTGATATTGAAAATATTCCCTAAGGAGGTAACTAGAGTATCCATTCCAAATTTATTCAAAATAAATGCACAATTGAATAATCCTCTTTTTTTCTTCACTTCCGCAAAAATAAAGATATTCTACATCAATCCATTTCTTACCTTCTCTATTTCCAATAATTACACATAACAATTTCGGAGCATCAGATGCGATCATCCTTAGCATTTGAGATTAAATGAAAGAAGTGAAATCCAGAACTCACAGAAAATCGAGATCCAATCTCACTAAGACAAATTTATGCACATCATATATTACTTTCCCATTTCAGTTTTTTTGTTCCAAGTGTAGCATTTGAACCCAGGGTGTGAGCTTATAATAGCACCAAATCACCACTAGCCATAGACACCCAAGGATCACACAAGTCACACCATGCGATCAGAAAAAAAAAAACAGAAATGGACTGAAGTTTTTGTTTTTTTTTTTCCTTTGTTTATTGTAGTGCAAGCCCTCAGTTTGGCCTCATGGAATTACTTCTGTAACAGAAGTTGACGTAGAATATAATTGATGCAAGGCTACACTAATTGTGAATAGATTCTCTAGTATAAGTTGGGCATTGTTTGGTTAGAATCATCGATCCAACTATATCATATCAAGAGCACATAACTTGTTTCACGATGTGGGATTAATCTCCCTTGAAACCCCGACAATAAGCAAGAGAAATATCGCGAAGAAAAATATAATGCAGCAGATAACCTGCATTTTTCGAGGACCCCCACTTCGTATCGCAGCGATTTTCTTGTCCAGCAGCTCACGGTCACCGACTAGCACCTCAGACGCCACGGAAATACCATTTCCGTCCATTCCAATTCGATTCCTACAACTACCACAACGAAGAAAAACCCTACTCAAAAGAGCGGAAAAAAAAGAAAGAATATATACCTTAAACACAGCGATTACATGAACGAAAACAGTCTGTCCGTCTGTCTGTCTGTGTACGCGCGTGAAAAAAAAATAAAAACAGAGAGAAATTGTGGGAAAAGAAGCAACGTTGGCATGAATTTGTAGCGTATAGATTAGAACCTGGGAGTGAAGCGGGGCGGAAGAGAGAAGCAACGACTGCGGACGGTGGTTCGAATTGGCTTGCAGGTGATGATGCCTTGTACTCGATAACTCATTTGGCTAAAAAATCCACTGTGCGTCCACTTACTCCCTTTTAAAAGTTTCATTTTCAACCCCAAAACATATACTATGTTCTCATATTGATTCCATTTCCCGATGATTGTTCGTGACCCGACCCTCCCAAAGAATCCAAGATTGTATCGATAATATACTCATTTCTAATTCTGTTAGAGGAATACTATTCTCACATACGCCATTGTTGATTGGAAATTTCGACTGTAAATTTTTAATTTTTAATTTTTTTTTTTAATTTACTAATTAAGAATATATTTTTTAATAATATTATAATTTTTTGAATTTTTTAAAATATAAAAAAAAATTGATAAAAATAAATAAATTAAAAATTAAAAAAATAATTTAGACTAAGCGAGATCCAAATCGAATTCCCAGAATGTAAGTCTATAACTACTCAATCTTGTAATACATATCAAAATTAGTTATTAAATTCTTGAATCGGTACTATTCATATCACTTAATAAGATTGGATTTTTAATATTTAAATTTTAAATTACTTTAACAAGTTATTAAATTAAGACATACCTACGCAACATAATATAATTTAAAATTAAATTATATCGGGTAGGCATGTATAAACACCGACTTAGTAATTGTTTTTCTACAAAAGGATTCGTAATCTCTGAGTTGAGAGTGATTATCATCATTTAGTGGAGGAAATCGATAAAGAATTCTAGGGTTTTTCAGACATGAGAAATGTTTTTGTTGAGATTAAGGTTCGGCTTGGATTCGAAGATGAAATGAGTTGAGATGAGTTTGATTTATTTTTTAATATTATTATTATTTTGAGATTTGAAAAATGTGTGTTAGAATTTGAAAAATGTGTATTGAGATTTGAAAAAGGTGTATAGGAATTTGTGTTTTATATAAAAAATTATAAAAATATAATGATGAAATGGAAGTGAGTTGAGATGAGCTCAACCCACTTCCGAATCCAAACAGCCCGATTACATTTGGATATTGAATTGAATTGATTTAAATTTTTTATAAATAATAATGTGATATAATAATTGAATGAGTTTTGTAAAATTTATTTAAATGATTTTAAAATGTATTTTGATATTTAGAGAAGTTGAGAAATATTTATAAAACATTATTAAATTTATAGTGCCGACAAAATGTTTACTGACAGTGGCTATCTCCCCATGCGTGCGCCACTTATAGTGAAATAAAAAGATTTTGTTGAATTGCGCGCGCGCATGAGACCAAAGTAAAAAAATAAAAAAACCAAATCTGTAAGACTGAAGCCAAATAAAAGAAAAAATATTATTATTATTATTTTAAAATTTTAAAAACTTAAATTTAAATTTAAAAAATTTATATTAAAATTTATATTTTATATAAGAATTTTAAAAAATATAATAATAAATTCGAGAACTCAACTCATCTCCAAATATCTTAATTCTATCAAATCAACAGAAACTATGGAGCCCTTTAAATTTATTTGAACTCTATTGAATTACACATGCACAGCGTTTGGATGCCAAGCGCAATTTTAATTGAGATCAACTCAATGGGATAGATGCTACAATTGAAGATAGGCACATTTTCTCTTCCTAATAACACGAACCTTTTATTTAGAGTCCCTAAACCCTAGCCGGCTATCGAGGGAGGGAGGGAGGGAGGGAGGGAGGGAGGAAGAAGCCAGAGGGTGGGAGTTGCGGCTCCCCCCTCCCTCCACCTTCTTCCCCTTTCTTGCATTTGTTTTTTCAGTTTTTGGAGTTTTTGCAGATGAAGAGGAGATAGAGCATTAGGACACTTTCCAGTGATCTACGACCAGCACGTGCGTCACCAAGAATTTCGCCAGGTGTCGATCTTCCAAACTGCAGAAAGTCTCGCCAAGAATAGCGGCGCATCTTCCACCACCTCCAAGTGTGATGGTTATGGACTCAGCCCTGTCAGTAGTTCCTGGGATGATGGCTCAGCGCTCTCCTAGGGTGGCGCGTGTCCTACACGCACCACATCCGCCTCTACTTCGCTTGATTTTGTCCCAAACCCGATTCCGTTGATCTGGGTTTTGGATTGCTGTGTTGTTATTTTTCCTCTTTCTTGTTTGGTTGTAGTGTTTGTCACTGTTTGTTTATTTAAATTTCATTCTTGTTTTGTTACAGCATCTGTAATAATGGAAATGAATAGACTTATTCCTTATTTAGTCTATACTCATTTTTTAGAAATTGCGGTTGATTTTCCTCCTTCTTATTTGGAGAAGTGAGGTAGTGATCTCCTCTCCTCTTTGAGAGATTAAAGCTTGGTTAGCTCGAAACTCTCTCAGACAAATCACAATTATGTGGTTTTGTCCTTCGAAAAATTAGAAGTTAAGATAAAGTCTGTTACTTTATGTATGGAAATGCTACAGATCAGTGATTAGATAGGCTTGTAATATGAGTCTTTCTATTCTTATCAGTTTCAGTTGTAAATTTTATTTGTTAAGATGAACTATGGTCCTTTCTTTCGTATAAAAATAAAAATTGAGATCAACTTAGCTGGATAAAAGTCTAATGAAGAGGTTTATGCAATGCACAATTCAGTATACCCCCAAATAGCAATTGTTGCTGCACATCACCTAGTAAGACATGCTTGATCCATTTTTAAAATGAAACTTTGGGGTCAAGTAGCTCCTCATCAGTGCACGCTCTTTCATTAGGCATCTTAGATAATTGCTTAAGACTTCTTAATGAAAGATGGCCTTCTAAAAAAAGTTTAAAGTATATTTAAAAATAAAAAATAAAAAAGATATCTAATTAAAAAAATTAATTAACTTAATAAGAGAAATTAACATTATCAAATAGATATTATATATATGCCATTTTTAATTAAAAATATTATTTTTATATATATCTTAAGTAGTAATTTACTTGATAAATGATAAAAATTATTTTTAAATAAAAATCTAATATAAAAATAAAAATAAAAATATTTAATTTTACTTAAAAAAACATTAATCAAGATTTTAGTTTTAGGACTCCTAATCTATTGAGTCTACCATATTCCTCATTTTATTGATAATGTGGTCTATATTGATGTACTATCTTGTAATGACTCTTAAGCAATGTTTTGAATACTCTATCATGTCGTATATCATCTTAGAATAGTATATACATAAATAAATTATATATATAAATATATATAAATTATATTTTAAAATAATAGTCAATATTTGAATAAATTATATATATATATGTAAATAGTCTAGTCTAGATTGTGATAAAAAATAACAAGAGATGAAAATATATGGTAAAAAGGCAAAATTCAATATGATCGAAACACAGACATCTATGGTTGATATTTATTCTAGTACAAAACAAACCTATGCAGTAGACCGATTAATATTTTGATTGTACTGATTGATATAATACAAAATTTAAAACTATGCTCTTAAGGCCTTTATACCTATTTGCAATGTCATTCATATAAAAAAATGTTATGTTGATTAGTGGTATAAAAGTTTTCTCGTAATATTAGTGAAAAATTTCTTATCATCTTAGGGAATAATTAAGAGAAAACTAAATTTTCAAATTTTTGTCCGAACTTAAAAGTTTTAAATGAAGAAGAGATAGACAATTACGTGGATTGTATAATATTTATTACTTAATTTAATGGTGTCCAAAATATTTTTATGGATAATATTAAAATTGTAGATCTCAATTTAATGTAATTTTGTTTAGCATTTAAAATCTTCGAGTTCTGATAACAATTTAAAGGCATGTGATTGATCAAACCTTGCCGCAGCGCAAGTCCATATGGTATTTAACTAATTGCAAAATGATAAAGACATTACTATTTGAGTACCTCTTTGAATCATGTTCTATTTATTTATTTTATTAATTTTTGTACTCAATGATTAAAAAATTATTATTTAATAATATTATAATTTTTTATTTTTTAAAAATATTTAAAAAATAATATAAAAATAAATAAATAAACAAAAAAATATTTTTACACTAACGAAACTGGGCAGGGTATGAAATAGCGGTGTACGTAGCACCGCTGATAGTCATAATTTTAAACTCGTTCGGTTTCTGTCGGAATTTTCTATTTAGGAATACTATACCTCATAATTTTATTTCACTAATCTCAGCTCGTTCTAGTCATTCTAGTCAGGCATGAATTAACATTTCGATCTCTGTTCTGTTTTAAATCATTTATATTATTTTCTAGTGTTGACATTTTTATACATTTTAAATTTAGATGGTATTTAATTGATTTTAGAATATAAAATATATTCATATAATTTTTTTTAAACTTTAAATATGTCACCTCATTTTTTTTAATATCATTTTTTTTAATAATTTCTCTATTATTTTCTTCTTTTTAAAAAAAAATTAAAACTCAAGTTTGTGATTTTTCAACATATATTTAGTTTATAAATTTTCATTTCTTTCATATATATATATATACACATATACATCATACACACTTACACACATATTTTATTAATTGTTAGTTTATATATAATATATAATTAATTTCAAATTGGTATACTGGAATATACTGATATCGAAATAATCCATTCTAATACTTATATAAAAATAATCACTGAAATTAAATTTAAAATATTGCGTAAGACTACACAAATAAGTTGACATTAAAATTTTAAAGCATTGAAATGGGGGGTTTTATGAGGAACAAGTATTAGTTGCACATAAAGATTAGAAATTCTCATAGAATCAAAACTGATTTTGATATGAAATACTCCACAAAAACTCACCATAACGAAAATCACAAAAGTTTCAAGCTGTTGATTTGGTAGAAGTCTAGAAAGTAATGTAACAAACTTAAGGGTGCAATTATCGAATGAATATATACATATAGAAGAATAGTATATTTCAACAACACATACAAGCTTTTCTTTCAACAGCACATATGAGTGGTGACGTGAGGGAGGAACGTTTTATGGTTTCAAATGAAGAGAGGGTTCGATTTTAGGATTTCAAATGAGAGGGTGGGGACTGGGGAGGGATGGAGGGAGCATTGACAAGATCTCAAGGGCAAAATAGCTAGAGGGAGAAAGAGAGGGTTTGAACGAGCATGAAGAAAAAATGGATGAAACAGGTAGAGAGAGAAAGATAGGAACTCAGGTCACAACAGAGAGATAGAGTGAGACAAGATTAGCAAGTAGTGCTTTAGGATTCAGGCTTGATTATGCTAAGGGATAGTGAGAGGCTTAGGCCCCACTTGATTGTTAAACTCATATCAATTCAATTTAGTTTAGGCAGATTTTATAGTAAAGTTCGGTAGAGGAAATCTCGACTAACAGAAAGATTTCTTTCCAATGTGATGGTAGCGTAGCCACATCACTCGTTAGAGGAGAATAATTTTGTGGGAGTACCATTTTTCTTAACGAATATTTACGGTTTAAAAGTGTGTAAACATTACTTTTTCTTTATATATATATAATTTACATTAAAAAATTAATTTTTTAATAATAAATTATTTCTTTTTCAAAAAGAGCATACTATACTTACAAAATCCGTAACTGAATCTAATATTAACATTAAGAAAAAATTTATTCATTATCTATTTTTTTATCAACTTCTTATAATCTCATGATGTGATGTTAAATGATAGGTTTACAATTAAAATATAATAAATAATATTCAATTATTTAATACTACATTAAAAAATAATGAGAGGGTCATAAAAATTAAAATTAGAAGTATAACCGGTCCAGGACCAAAACTAGAACTGAACCAGTATAATCGATTTTATATTTTTTTAAATCGATTACACACCAATTATTCCAAAAATTGATAATACCAGTTTTACTGGTTTCGGTTCGATTTTTTGATTTTAAATTAGTCTATATTAACTTATTAAATTATTAATATATATATTAGTATTAGTTATAGTAATTAGAATAATTATATATTAGTATTTGTTATAATATACTATTTTATAGTTATATTAGTATACTAATATTTAGTATTATTATTATATCATTATTTCATATGTAATTAGTTAATATAATAATTTATATAGACTTATAGTATATTAATAATGGTAATATAGTATTAGACTATTAGTATTAGGCCATTAAATATATATTGTAATTAATTTACATTGTATACTAATATATGAAATATTATATATAATACAAAAATATTATTTTATATTACATATAATATTAAAAAACTTAATTTAAAATATATAATATATTGAACTAATCCGGTTCGGTCTAATTCTAAAAAGTTTAAAACTTGAACTGGATCGATACCGACCGATTTTGACATTATGAGAATTGATTTCGAATCAGTATTGGCTTAAAATCAGATCGATTATATCGACTTGGATTGGTTCGGTCCGTTTTCTGATTTTCTAGTTTTTTTGTACACTTCTAATTAAAATGATACATACAATTACTTTAAGCTTTCATTTGATTGTTGGACTGCATTAAGTTTAATTTAGTTTAATCTAATTTATGAGTTGAGTCTAATATTTAAATATATAATTCATCTCAATTCAATATTTTTTTACATTCGAGACTCACTACCTTTCTTAAATGTAAAAAAATATATTTAACTTCATTTTAATATTTCGACATATCTAAATTTATTTTAGTCAAACTTTAAAATTTTTTTTTTACCATGGAGCCTAAAATTAATAAGGTGTGTGAAAGCATTAGCGTAGACAGTTAAGAGAGTAGGTTTACAGCTCGCATTTGCCTTGGTTGGCTGTGGTCTTTAATTTTGACAAAATCCACGTTTAGCGACTGCTCGGGCGCGCTGTCTCTCTCTCTCTCTCCCCCCTCCCAAATTCTCACCCTTTTTCGCAGGCTCACGTAAGCTTACCGTTTTGTGTTCCTACTACTTTATTATCTCCAGTTATCGCAGCAGCGCCCAGGACCGCTACAGACCAGTAGCATCAGGTTCGTTCCCCTCATCTCCTTTTTCTTTAAGTTAACGATATTTAGGGTTAGGGCTAATTAGTTGTTTTCTTTTCTTTTATTTTTTAAAGATTTTTATATATGTAGTCGCATTTGTATGGTATTTTTCAATAATTGGTTTGCTCGGTTTTGATTCCACCCCGCCCCCACTTCCCCTCCCCCCCCCCCCCCCACACCCAACGACCCTAACGATGTTGCATTTCCGTTTGATTCGAATCTGGGTTCATGTTATTTTATTATATTTGTTGAATCTGGAGGTACCAATTTTTGTGAGGGCACTGATTTGAAAGAAAAACAGGGGTTTTGATGCTCTTGGGAAAAGAATAAAAGTGCAGAACGAATAAAAAGATATGCTTGCTAGTTGGAGTTGAGCAGGAGATGGGTGACATGACGCAGGAGACGACTGGTGCCGTGCAGGAGACGGAAGTGGCCGAGGAGGCAGGTTCTATAGGAGATTTAGCTGATGTAACTGAGCAGACGGGGTTGATGAATGTGGCTGATGCAGCCAATGATGTGCCTTACGTGGTGGAGGAAAAGGGTGAGTCTCACGGGGCAGTCGTGATGGTGGTTGCAGAAAAGGATGTTGCAGCTGAGTTGGTGGAGGATAAGGATGTGGCTGACTTGGTTAAAATGACAGAGGTCGTAGAGAAAGAGGATGTGCCGTATTTGGCAGAAACGTCAGAGGCTGCAGGGAAAGAGGATGTGGCTGCTTTGGTGGAAACCACGGAAAAGACAGGGGCCACGGAGGATGACGTGTCTGATTTGGCGGGAATGACAGAGGCTGCAAAGAAAGAGGAAGTGACTGACTTGGTGGAAACACACAAGGTTGTAGAGGAGGATGATGTGGTTCACTTGGCAGCAATGCCGGAGGTTGCTGAGAAGGAGGACGTGGCTGACTTGGTGGAGATGACAAAGATTGCAGAGGATGGGGCTGACTTGGTGGAGATGGCAGAGGTTGCAAAGGAGGATGGCCCTGGCATGGTGGAGATGGGGGAGGCTGCAGAGATAGGGGGTGGGACTGACTTAGAAGAAGTGACGGAGGAGTCGAATTTGGATGGTCAAGTAGCAGAGAATGTGGATTTGTCAGGCCCAGCAGCTGAGGAAATGGATCTAACTGGCCCATTGGTTGAGGAGACGAAATTGGCAGAGTTTGCAATGGAAGATGGACCTAGGGAGGCTGCAAAGATTGTCGGTGGGGCTGACTTGGCAGAAGCAATGGAAGAGACAAATTTGGATGGTCGAGCAGCAGAGAATGTGGATTTGTCAGGCCCATTAGTTGAGGAAACGGATTTTGTGGGCCCATTGGTTGAGGAGACAGATTTGACAGGTCCAGTGGCTGAGGTGGCGGATTTGGCCGTTCTAGTGGATGAGGAGTTGACTATGGCAGGCACAATTGTGGATATGGAGTTTGGTGGCCATGTAGATGGGATGAAAGAAGCAGTAGATGAAGCAAATGCGACTGAAGTGGAAGATGAGATTGTGGAGGCAGGGGAGGACTTGTCAGAGAAGGCCACGGAAGCAGAGGATTCGGAAGCAGTAGAGGTTGCAGAAGGGGCAGAGGAGACCTTGGAGGCTGGGGAGGAAATGGATGTGATGGAGGAGATAGAGATGGTGGAAGCAAGTGGGGTTAGTAGTGGAGGGAAGAGAAAGCGTGGCAAGAATTCTCGGGCCATGGTGAGAGTCCCAGCGAGGAAGAAGATGGAAGAGGATGTTTGTTTCATTTGCTTTGATGGGGGTGATTTGGTGCTTTGTGATCGCAGGTCTGATTACTTTTTCTTTTTGATATTTTTCATGCTTTTACTTATCAAAAAAATATTTTTCATGCCGGTATTTTGCTTCCTCACCAAGGTTTGTAACTAATTCAGTGAAATTTGTATTTTGGGAATTATCAGGGGATGCCCTAAGGCGTACCATCCTTCTTGTGTTAATCGTGATGAGGCATTCTTTCAGACTAAGGGTCGATGGAATTGTGGTATGTTGCTGTTTTGGCCTTTGATTCTCTCTCTCTCTCTCTCTTACTTTGAATTTGTGTTGGTAAGATTTTGGTAAGTGATGGTGTACATCTGATGTGACCTCTAAAGCTCTGAACTCTGGACTCAGATGAACCTTAACTGTAACTCTAGAACCTTGATGGTAATAATAGCATTGGTTGTTCTTCTACTATAGGCATTGTTATCTGTGCTTGCAGTTTAGTTTTGCACTTTATATGTTCTTTATGTTCTTTTTGAAAATCATCATATTATTGAGAACATTAAAAACCACCCATCTTTAGTACTCATCTGGGTTTGAATGCATGCTATTATTTGCAAAAGGCTGATGTACACAACAGCCAGTATCGGACTGTTGTGATGGACTCATTGGACTAGAAGTTCCGTTGATAATCCTCAACCCACACTGTTTCAAGTTTTGCAAAGCTCGTCATGTTGGTTATTTTCGCATGAAGCATAGGCTATGTTGGCTTGATAAAAAATATCATTTTTTTTTTCAACTTCTATCCAAACATCTTTCAATCTAAAAATAAGAAAAAATTCTACTTCAACAAAGCAATTTTACAAAAAAAGAAAAAGTTCAAATTTTCTTATCTACTTCACAAAACTCAAGTAACAATACAGCTAAAAAGAACATTAAATAATTCTCTTTAACATTCTCAAAACTTCTCTTAACCAAACACATCCAATGACCTAGAGTTGTTTCTGGTGACAACTAGGGTCTTTGAATACCTGAACCGTAATGAACAAAGGTTACTACTGCAGATGTTGTCACTTATGCTGTTCAGCTAATTACAGGATTGAGGTGGTGATGGAGAACATCACTAGCAGCCCCTTTTGAAGACTTGTAGGCACTGAGGAGAACCTGGTTTGAATGCTCAAGCTTTAGTTTGGGATATTTCATATGATGGAGAGCTCTCTTGGGACCTTGCCGAGCTAATCTAAGTTGAATCGTATCTTAATTTGTTGTTTATCTGGTTAGGTTGCTTCTCATTCAGTTTCAATTCATTTTGACTGAAGTAGGGGTAACCGAGTAATTTTATACTTGCGGGAATGGGCTGTATGGTGTTTGTTTTTTTTGGACATACAGGTTTGAGTTTCAACATATGAGACTTTGAAAACTTTAGAAGCCCTTATTAACGAGCCTAGTGTTCTCACGTACAAATTATCTTTCTATTTTACTTATAAAAAAAAAAAAAAATTCTCAAGCACAAATCAAACCTTTGCTGTCATTTCACCAAGTGAGGCAATCGATATCTTGCCAGTAATTTTTTTTTTTTTTTTTGGATAAAGTAATAAGAAACTTTATTTCCAATAATAGGCAAAGCCCAAGTATACAGGATGTATACAATACTAGCCAGTAATTTTGTGTTTACATTTCTTTATCTGGTGGCTAACCCTGACTCAATAGATTCATAGCACCAAGTTTAAACGTTAGATTGCTGCCTCTGTTGTCTGAGTTTATTGGTGCTTAAAACAGTATTTGCTCTGGTGGTTTACTTATTTAGAAATATAGTGATGGGGTCGATCAGAAATGTTATTATAGATCATAAATGCTTCGAGTTTAAGAGGGAAAGGGACAGGAGAGTGAGGATCACAGAGAGTAGTCCTCGTCTCGTGAAGCATTTGGTCCTCGTGACATGGTTGGCTACCATGATGAAGGAGGGTATTGCCTCTGGGTATACTCTTGATTTCATTAGGTCTCAAAGAAGAGTTTCCCTAGTTTTGGTGCTGTAGAGGAAAAATAATTCTTATGGTAGATTCTTCATTATCTCAGAGTTCAGCCCAGAGAAACAAAGGGGTATGCTTTTGGTTCCGGAAGGAAGGATGGGCGTAGGTTGGGAATATTTTGAAGCTACTTTAAGAGAGGTTATCGCTTCATCGGCGCCAAGGGAGATGCTTGTGCAAAACTGAGTACCTTGGAGGACCTCTCCACCGTCGCAAGGACTGGAGCATACGTCGCGGTCCATCAGGTCCTACAAGGAGGCGTTGCAGCAGTCGAGGGCGGCGGAGGGTGCTCGAGGTTCGTCTGCAACACGGGAGCTATCCTTTGCTGTTGAGGGTCAGACGGAGATGGTACAAGACAGTTTGGCCAGCCTTAATAAGGAAATTGTGATGGGAGTGATATTTGAGCTGGAAAAGTAAGCGGAAGGCTTGCAACGCAATATATCCTGGCTTAAATGCAGCGTTGAGGCTTTAAACTTAAAGGATATGGGCTTGGGTTTGGGCTTGGGCTTGGGCTTGGGTCTGGAATTGGGGGAGGCAGGGATGGACTCTCAACCAGACATTAACGAGCCGGGTTTAAAGCAAGTAGTTGGGTCTAAGGAATTGGGTTTGAGGGAGTCGGGCTTATCCCTAGTTGTTGAACAATTTACTGGGTCGGATCCGTTAGCGTTGCTCCAGCTCCAGAGAACTCATCGACCAGAGACGAGCTTCTCGTCGAAAGTTCAAATTTAGCCGGCGAGTCCGGAAACTGTGTCAGAGTCGTTGCAGAACAAGGAGAAAGGTGTTCTTTCTTCGTTGCTAGCGCTGGATACTTGCCGGGACACCTAGAAATTGCCGACAACGAACATCTGTGCCCAGAAAACGCTGGAAATTACCTTGGGCACCTCCCCAGCTCAGGTGATGGCACTTTCTTCAGTGCAAGAACATCTCGAGGCAATTTCGGAGGCTGAGGTGGTCGAGTCCAATATTACACTCACTCCTTGCCCTGTTAATGAGGTGGTTTTCATAGAGGGTCAAATGGTCGAATGAGGTGGCACCAATCTCTTTGGGGGAGAGGAATATGGCAGAGGGAAGCGCCTTATCCCTTAGGTTGCGAAGTTCCTTCTGAGTTTGAGGTTTCTGAATGGGTACTTAGTAGTGTAAAATTGATTTAGCACTGTATTGGTATGAAGTGTGTGGGATATGAAGATCAATTTATGGCGCTACTTACTACCATTGATGCTAGGCATTCACAGTCTAAGAAATTGGAGTCTAAGAAACATAGATAATTTAGGAGACTCACGTGGTCCTTGAATGATGGCAGCACCAGCCACATGCGTACTAAAAGGAAGGGATCTTCCTTGTCTTTATGAAGCTAAAAATTGTGTTTTGGAATGTGCGGGGACTGAATGGAGCTGAGAAACGTAGGCATGTTAATTTCTTACTTCATGAGTGGAAGGCGGAAATTGTATGCTTACAAGAAACAAAGTTGAAAATGATTTCTAGAAATTTAGTGCGTAGTATTTGGAGTGGTGCTTATGTAGATTGGGTGTATTTGGCTTTGAATGGGACATCGGGGGGCATTCTTGTAATGTGGGATAAAATGGTTGTGGAAAAGATTAAGGATTTTGTAGGGGAACATACAGTGGGCGTTTCCTTTAAATTAATGGTGGATAACTCCTCATGGGCCTTTGCAGGGGTTTATGGGCCTAACATTGATAGCACTCATAGTCTTTTATGGGATGAACTTGCAGCTTTTCTTAGTTGGTGGGACCTCCCTTGGTGCATAGGGGGTGAATTCAACATAATAAGGTTCCCAAGTGAAAAATCTAGTGACGGTCAGTTGTGCCCAGTAGTGGTGAATTTTTCAGCTTGTATTGATGACCTAAACTTGGTGGATCTTCCACTCATAGGGGGTGCTTACACTTGGTCCAACAACCAGACTTGGTCTAGGTTGGATAGATTCCTCATCTCACCAGAGTGAGAAACACTTTATCCAGAGGTGTGTCAAAGGAGGTTGCCTCGCCTTTACTCGGATCACTTTCCCATCATGTTGGATGGCGGCGGTATTCAAGGTGGCCGACGGCACTTTAAGTTTGAAAACATGTGGCTTAAAAGTGAAGGTTTTGTGGACAGGGTAAGAAATTGGTGGTCTTCTTACTAATTTCAAGGTACACCTTCTTTTATTTTTGCAGGATAATTAAAAGCATTGAAGTATGATCTAAAACTTTGGAACTCTCAAACCTTTGGAAACATAGGGGAGCAAAAGAAATCTTTGGCGGATGAGTTGCAATGTCTTGAGAGGTTACTCGAGACTAGAGTTCTTACTCAAGAGGAAATTGTTTGTAAAACAGAGTTGACCACAGAATTGGAGAGAGTTTTTTTCTCCTGAGGAGATATCTTGGTGCCAAAAGTCCAGAGCTTTATGGCTAAAGGAAGGGGATTGCTGTACCAAATTTTTCCACAGGGTGGCTAATTCTCATAGAAGATATAATACCATTGAGATGCTAAAAATCAATGGTGAAGAGTGCACAGAGGCTCCAAGTATAAGGGAGCATGTGGTGGATTTCTTTGAACAGACGTTTACAGAACGAGAGGAATGGAGACCAAAGCCGAATGGTCTTGTATTTGACTCCATTGAACCACAGTTAGTCTCTTGGATGGAGAGACCTTTTGAGGAGTAAGAGCTTTTGGCGACCTTAAGGAAAATAGGCAGTGATAAAGCACCAGGACCTGATGATTTTTCGATGGGTTTCTTCCAATCTTGTTAGGAGATTGTGAAAGAAGATTTGATGAAGGTTTTTCATGAATTTTTTTTGGTAGGCAAATTTGAGAAAAGTCTTAATGCTACTTTCATCGCTATGATTCCCAAGTGCATCAGAGTTACAAGATTTTAGACCCATTAGTCTCATAAATGGTGTTTACAAAATTATCTCCAAAGTGCTTGCCAACCGGCTTGGGGAGACTCTTTGTAAAATCATCTCAAAGCTGCAAAATGCCTTCATTAAGGGTTGTCAAATACTAGATTCAGTCCTTATAGCCAACGAGTGCCTGGATAGCAAAATAAAGTCAGGGATAGAAGGGATCATTTGCAAGTTAGACATGGAAAAATCATATGATCATGTAAACTGGGATTTCCTCATTTATTTGCTAGAGAGATGTGGTTTTGGGGAGCAATGATGCAAGTGGATTAGATGGTGCATTTCCACAACAAAATTCTTAGTGTTAATAAATGGCAGCCCGAAAGGTTTTTTCTGTAGTTCTTGTGACCTAAGACAATGAGACCCTTTATCCCCACTTTTATTTATTTATTTATCATGGAAGCTTTGAGCAGGATGTTATTAGCTGTGGTCCGAGATGGTTATGTGACAGGCTTTTCTTTTGGCGAACCCAATGGCACAATTTCTATCTCTCACCTTTTATTTGCAAATGACACCTTAGTTTTTTGTGAGGCAGATCAGAATCAGCCCAGGGTGTTGAAGGCACTCCTTTTATGTTTTGAGGCGGCCTCGAGCTTGAGAGTTAACTTTGAGAAATCCGAGCTTGCACCAATAGGGAATGTCACTAGCCTGCAACACTTGGCTACTATTCTGAGTTGCAAAGTGGCCTCTCTCCCAATGAAGTATTTGGGGTTGTCCTTGGGTGCAGTGGCACGGTCTTCTGCAATTTGGGATACTGTCATAGAGAAGATTGAAAGAAAATTGGTAGGTTGGAAGAGATTGTATTTATCCAAAAGAGGCTGGGTGACCTTGATCAAAAGTACTCTCTCCAAACTTCTTACTTGTTACTTATCTTTATTTCCCATACCTGCAGCAGTGGCAAGAAGGATTAAAAAATTATACCGTGATTTTCTATGGAGTGGGATAGGGGAAGAATTCAAGTTCCACTTAATCAGATGGAACAACGTGTGCAAGCCTATTTCTTTAGGTGGTTTGGGTTTAAAAAATATAAGAATTTTCAATCGGGCTCTTCTTGGTAAATGGTTATGGTGGTATACTTTGGAATCTGATGTTCTATGAAAACTGGTGGTAGATTGTAAACATTGTAGCCTATGGGGGGGATGGAGTCCTAAAGAGGTGCTTGGGGCGCATGGAGTGGCTTTGTGGAAACATATTAGACACGGATTGGGGGTTTTTACCATTCATACCAAACTGATATTGGGTGAAGGAATTAAGATTAAATTTTGGAGGGGCACTTGGTGTGGGAGTGAAGCTCTAAAAGACACATTTCCTACTATGTTCCGGTTAGCCTGTGACCAAGAAGCTTCGGTGGCTGATCTCTTGATTCAATTAGCGATCAAGTTCAATGGAATGTTACCTTTAGTAGAGCAGTCCAAGATTGGGAAGTGGATAGATTTGAGACTTTCTTCAATTACATCTATTCCACTAAGCCAAATGGAAGGAGAGCCGATAAGCTCTGGTGACATCGTCGGATGAGGGTATTTTCTCAATGAACACCCACTTTCCTTGGAAAAAAATTTGGAGAAATAAGGCCCCCCCCCCCCCCCCCATAAAAAAAAGGCTCTCTTTTTTATTTGGACAACTATTCTGAACAACATTCTAACCACTGATAACTTGAGAAAGTGCATGATCATTATCTCAGACTGGTGTTGCTTGTACAAGAATTCAGGAGAATCTGTGGATCACCTCTTGTTACACTGCGAATCAGCTAGACATTTGTGGGATGATGTTTTCACCTGAGTTGATCTGAATTGGGTTATGCCGGCCACAATGATTGGGTTACTGGCTAGTTGGACATCTCTGGGAGGTGCTATTCCCATCAAATCAGTATGGAAGATGATCCCGTTTGCATTATGTGGTACATTTGGTAAGAGCGGAATTATAGAACTTTTGAAGATAAGGAACGGATTCGGGAGGAGCTTCTTTCTCACTTTTATCGCACTTTATTGTTATGGGTTTTAGCTATAGATCTTAATGGCCTTAACTTACATGATTTCCTTGTATCGAACAATCCACCCACGATATAAATAGGTTTCGTCTATTGTATACCATCTTGTGTACTTGGCTTTGCCTATTTCTATCAATAAATTGTTCAGTTATCAAAAAAAAAGTTTAAATGTTTTTTTTTATAGGTAGCATCATGTTTAAATGTTGATCTATATATTTTCAATAGATTACTTATAAAAAAAAATATTTTAAATACATTTGTGTTGCTGCAATTAGGAAAATGATTCCTCATTGTGTTTTTTGGTGCCTTTCGATGGAGAGGAATGGTAGGTATTTTGAAGACCGGAGCGGTCCTTGGATGAGCTGAAAAGATTCTTCTACAACACTCTTTTTTCTTGGGCTTCGGTCATTTATTTTAATGGAGATAGTTTTCACAATTTGCTTGTATTCCTTTCTAGTTTCTAGATGATGCTAGGTGTAATCCATGTATACCTCCTGTATACTTGGGCTATGGATCTTTCCAATAAATAAAACTCTACTCTTGTTTATAAATAAAAAATAAAAAAAATGAGGCTATCATATGACCTTTAGTTTTCATAATCCGTTTTTGTGAAATTGCTGTTTTTTTAATATTAATATGTTAGTTTTGTTAAGTTTCATTACCTATTGAAATTCCCAACTTTTAACCTGATCTAATTGAAGCATTCTTATGTTAATGGATTTTAGGTTGGCACCTGTGTAGCAACTGTGAGAAGAATGCCTACTATATGTGTTATACTTGTACATTTTCCTTGTGCAAGGCATGCATCAATGATGCGGTTATCTTATGTGTGAGAAGAAACAAGGGCTTCTGTGCAACATGCATGAAAACGGTCATGTTAATCGAACACAATTTGCAAGGAAACAAGGATATGGTATGTGTTTTATGCTTTTTTTTCTGTCCGTTTTTCTTATTTGTTTTTTATTCTTTTGTTTTTTGTTCTTTGCATGTGCTTTTCCTTGGACAGGTTATTCTCCTTGTTAGTGATGTGAATGCTGAACGATGTAGATGCTGTTTAAATTATATGTGACATGGTTGGGTTTGAAGTGTATTAAAAGGCCTCAGAGTTTATCGATAATTATAATTCAATTGTTGGGCATTATTTATTATTTCATTTTCATTTATTAATTGAGACTTTGCTTTTCCACCAACTTTCTTCTATTTAATAAAGTCTTATTTTATCTATAAAAAATTGAGACCTTTCAACCCCTAGGGGTTAGCTCAAGTGGTAAAGACCTTGGACTTGGGGGTATGCTCCCCCCAAGTCTAAGGTTCAACTGGCGAGTGTGGCTAATCGAAAAAAGTCTTGAGTAATTCCAGTACACTTTCTCTCCGTACACTTTCCCTCATGCAACCCCGTCATCCTTTCTCCGATGCTTCTCGCCGGAGTTGATCCCTTTCTCTCTCTTGTCCCTTTCCTTCTTCTCTCTCTCTCTCTCTCTCTCTGGCTCTTTTCAATGGTGTTATTTCCTGATAGTGCTGCTCTTGTTTTGCTTTGCTTAAGTTTTAGTTTGGCGTTTGACTGTGTCTTTGAGTAAGAATGGTGGTTGTCAATAGTGGTGGTAAGGGAAGGCCAATGAGTGAGAATCACCGAACGAGGATGGAAGTTTGTGAAACACCTGTACATGGGGCTACTTGCGTTGCAGTGGTGCATTAAGGCATTAGAGAACTGCCTTAAGGTGGGGGGAAGGGAGTTTTACTCAGCTCGTCGTGAAGGAGATAGGGGTTTGTTGCCTAGAAAGATTCGAACCTTGAGGGAGTTTTCATGGCTGTGGCATCATATTTGCAGGGGGGACGACAGATCACCATTTTCATCCCTGAGGGTAGAGGTGGTGTAGGGTGGAAGAATTAGTTGGAAGCACTGAGAGTGGTTGGAGGTGGTGGTTCGGACCAGTCAAATGGGGCGTTTGCATCGTCGGCATCGTTGCCGAGACTGTCTTTCTTGGAGGCACTGCAGAAGCTGTCCTCTCTGGACAAGGCTCGAGGTCCTTACCTGCTTTGCGGGGGCTCCTTTTCGGCTAATGTTTAGGGAGGGGGAAGATGGTAGGAATTGTGCTGGCCTTAATAAGGAAAATTTCATTTAGGTGTTGTCTGACATGCATGATCATTTGTTTAAGCTGCAGAATGATTTGGAGTGGATGAAACGCTGTGCAGAGGGCTGAGGCTTGAATAATGGGCTGGTCCACGTGGGCCATGGAGATGGGCCAGGTGATATAGGAAAGGGGAAGAGGGTCTTGGCAGCGGACCATTCAAATGGGTTGATACTAGCCCACCAAGGCCCTAAAGCACCGCATGTGAGCCAACGGCCTTCACAAGGAACTAGGCTTAGTTCCCAAGCCCAACGTAACTTGTTGGCCTATAATCCACCTAAGGTGGGTGTCACATCTTGGAGACGACGCCGTTTGGAGGGGGGTTTCTTCGTCGTCGGTGAGGGGATAGGAGGCCCTAGCACAGCTCTCATCGCCGGCGAAAGGTCAGACGGCTCCGGCACAACCCTTGAGTATTCTGGTGATAGCTTGGATGCTGGAAATCGCACCGGCAGGATCCCACGATGCAAATACTTCTCCTCGGGGTGTTTTTGGACCCCCTCCAACGTCGGTGATCATTCAGAAGGGTTCGGTGATCGCACATAAGGGGTTGGGCGAGGTGTTCTGTGACATTCCGGCAGGCGTTCTGATGGTTAGTGAGTCCAAACCCACTCCCTCAATTTCTTCTTTGGAAATCCCCAGGGAGTTGGGGTTTCAGGGAGTGGGTTTTGGCCTTGGCTCGGGTTCAGAAGGCCCCAGTGGCTGTGACAGGGCAATGGCTTCTAATATGTTGGGTTGAGAGCCTGTGTCTAAGGGGAATTTGCAGCTGGCAGTGGTTTCAGGTCTAGAAAAAATGCTCGGCGGAGAGTTTGCTTCTAATAGTGGGTGTTTTTGGGGGAAGGCGCGGAGGTTACCCCACTTTGCACACTTCCTCCCAAGCATAATTTGGAAAGTGCCCCTTCAAATTGGGTCTTCAAACATGTGGAGGCACTGAGAGACCTTTTTGGGATTACTTGAGCACTTCCAGGCACTTATTGTAACAATTGAAGCTGGACGGTTGAAGTCAACCACTAAACGGGAGAGGGAACTAAAAAAACTTACCTGCACCATTAACTATGATGTGAAACAAGGGAGTGTTGGTAGGGATAGACCGAAAGGGAAGGGTATTATTTGTGTCCATGAAGCCTAAGATAATTTCTTAGAATGTGCAAGGGCTTAATGATCGCAATAAACGTCTTCGTATTAAATTATTATTGCGGATGTGGAAAGTGGATGTGGTTTCTCCAGGAAACCAAGATGAGGGTCATTGATAGAAGACTTGTTCATAGCCTATGAGATTGTTTGTATGTGGGTTGGGCATACTTGGCTTCTTTGGGGGCCTTGGGTGGTGTGTTACTAATGTGGGATAAGTGAATAGTGGAGGCGTTGGAGGAATGCATTGGTGATTACTCAGTAGCTACTCATTTAAAAAATGTGGTTGATGGATGAGAGTGGGCTTTTGCAGGTTCTTATGGAGCTAGCGGGCTTGTATTCCTTATGGGAAGTACCGTGGTGCATGAGGGGGACTTTAATACTACCCGATGCCCTAGTGAGTGGATGGGGCCCTATCGGAACTCGAGGGCCATGGAGGAGTTTTCAGAATTTATTTTTGACTTGGACCTCATGGATCTCCCAATGGCTAGGGGCGAGTTCACGTGGACTAATGGTCGGAGTTGGTCGAGGTTGGACAGATTTCTTGTCTTTCCCTCGTGGGAAGCTCATTATCCGGACATTTGTCAGAGAAGGTTACCTCGTGTTAATTCGGATCATTTTTCGATTTTGCTTGATTGTGGTGGTATTCGCAGGGGACGCTGGTACTTCAAGTTTGAAAATATGTGGTTAATAGCATATGAGTTTGTGGAGATGGTGCGTGACTGGTGGACTTTGTATAAGTTTTCAGGCTCTCCTAGTTTCATCCTTGTAGGTAAGCTGAAGGTTTTAAAACAGGATCTCAAGAAGTAGAACTTGGAAGTTTTTGGCCACCTCGATAGTCAAAATAGTACTCTTTTGGAGGAATTGCATGAGTTAGAAGAAAATGAATTATTGGGAGACCACTCCGAGGAAGTAGCTTTGTGGAAGAGTATAGTTGTGGCTAATTTGGAGAGGGTATTGTTGTCAGAAGAGATGTTATGGCGTAAAAAATTCAGGGCTTTGTAGCTAAAAGAAGGAGATAAATGTACAAAGTTCTTCCATAAAGTGGCTAATTCACACTGACGCACCAATGCCATAGAGATTCTTCATTCAGGTGATCAGATGTTCTCCCCTTCTCTTGAATTGGAAAATCATATTGTAAATTATTATGAGAATCTACTTACAGAATCTGTTTGTTGGAGGCCTAAACTTGATAATTTGTCTTTTGAGGCCATTGATTCACAAAGTGTGAGTTGGTTGAAGAGATTTTTTGAGGAGGAGAAAATTTATAAGGTCATTCATGGTATGGCCAAGGATAAGGCACGGCCCGGACGACTTTACACTGGGGTTCTTTCAAACATATTGGGATATTGTGAAGGGAGAGGTGATACAGGTGTTAAATGAATTCCATTTTCTTAAAAAGTTTGAAAAAAGTCTCAACACGACGTTAATTGCTCTCATCCCTAAGAAACATGGGGCTATATCCATTGAGGAGTTCCGCCCTATTAGCCTGGTGAGTAGTGTTTATAAGATTATTTCAAAAGTGCTAGCTAACCAGCTTAGTCGTCTATTAGAGCGGATCATTTCCAAGCCCCAAAATGCTTTTATTCGAGGAAGACAAATTCATCACCCGCTCCTCATTGCAAATGAATGTCTGGATCAGAGATTGAGGGAGGGTATGTCTGGGATCCTGTGTAAGCTTGATATGGAAAAAGCCTATGATCATGTGAACTGAGATTTTCTTCTATACTTACTCGAGAGGTGTGGTTTTGGTGATGGATAGCTTGGATCTGACATTGCGTGTCCTCCGTCCGCTTCTCAATCCTGGTTAATGGTACGTCGGTTGGTTTTTTCGGCAGTTTCCGAGGTTTGTGACAAGGAGATCCTTAACTCCTCTCTTGTTTATCATTGTCATGGAGGCACTTGGGAGGATGGTGAAGGCTGTAGTTGGTGAGGTTGCTTATCGGGCTTTCAGGTGGGCAATGTTTCTAGGGGTGGCAATATGTGATACGACACGTTAACACGAAACGAACACGACACGATAAAAGTGGGTTAGTGTTTAGCCTTAACGGGTTTCGGGTCAATTAGTGTCAACCCGTTAAGACACGATTTGATAACGGGTCATAACGGGTCAAACCCGTTATGACACGTTAAGAAATTTGAATTTACTTTTATACTCTTGAGCTAAACTTCAAAAAATCATAATTTAAAATTAGTTTTATACTTTTAAATATTTTGCTATCCCATTTAATTACTTATTAAAAAGTCATTAACGAGTTAACCCATTATTATATAATATGTTTGGGTTATAATTTTAATATTTTACAATGTATAGATCATATTTGTATGTTTATAATATTTTATTGTGTACTACTTATTGAATTGTAATTTTAAAATTGTAATTTATAATTAGTTTTTTTATGTTTTATAACTATTATTTAAGTTTTAATATTTATATAAAATCAATTAGGTTAAACTCAAACGGGTCACTAACGGGTTTGCGGTTTGAAACGGGTCAGATCGTGTTGTATCGTGTCGTGTTATATCATGTCAAAAGTTTTAACAAGTCTTAACGGGTCGTGTCGTGTCAACCAGTTATTTTAACAGGTCGTGTTAGGGTTAAAATTTTTGACATAAAATCCTTAACGGGTCGTGTTCGTGTTGACCCTTTAAGCATCATGTACACGTCTTGACACGATACGAACACGACCCCTTAACATGTTTTGACGCCCCTAAATGTTTCTAGTGGTCCCCTAAATATCTCACATTTATTATTTGCAGATGATACCCTTCTCTTTTGTGATGCTGAGGTTACTCAGATTCAGATGCTTTGAGCGTTATTACTTTGTTTTGAGGCAGTATCAAGATTGAAGCTGAATTTAGGGAAGTCCGAGATGGTTGTGGTGGGTGTGGTGCCAAACATCAACCGTCTAGCAAGTTTGTTGGACTGTAAGGTGTCCTTGCTACCCATGAAGTATTTGGGCCTTCCGTTGGGAGCAACGTTTAAGGCCAAAGCTATTTGGGATGGGGTAGTGGAGAAGATTGAGACAAGATTGGCTGGTTGGAAGCGGGGGTACTTGTCAAAAGGGGGTCGACTCACTCTTATCAAGAGCACCTTGTATAATCTTCCCACGTATAATTTATCTTTGTTTTCGATGCCTATAGGAGTGGTGAAGAGGATAGAAAAACTTTTCGGGGCATTCTTATGGGGGTTTTTGGGCGAGGAAAAAAAATTTCACGTGATTAACTACAATACTGTGTGCTCTCTAGTGGTGAAGGAGGGCTTAAGTGTGTGCAACTTGAAAATGTTTAATAAAGCCTTATTGGGGAAATAGTTATGGAGATATCACTTGAATGAGGAGTCGTCGTGGAAAGAAGTTATTGATGCTAGGCATGGTAGTGCTTTTTTTTTGGGGGGGTGTGTTCTAAAGAAGTAAGGGGGAGGCATGGTGTGGGTTTATGGAAGTTTATACGGAGGAATTAGCCTTGTTATGAGAAACATGTTCAGTTTGTTGTTGGCGAGGGCACTAGAGTCAGTTTCTGGCGAGCTGTGTGGTGTGGTGATCATTTGTCAAGTAAATTACTACTTAAGATTTTATACTAGCTTTTCAACCAATATTTTTAATTAATAATGTCATATATATATAATATCTACTTGATACTTATTAAAAAAAAATGTAATGTCTACTTGATATTTTTGATGTTCTCTTATTGAGTTAATTAATTAATTAATATTATTTTTTAAAATTCTACTTTAGATTATTTTTGGGGGGCCTTCTTTCATTTGGAGGCCTTAGGCAATTGCCTAAATGGCCTAATGGAAGAGCCGACCATGTGTGGGATGCGATTTTCGCGGGGTGGATGTTCTTTTAGTCATGCCAGCAAGGGTAGTTGATCTTTTAGGTTGTTGGAAGAAGTTATAAGGTTGTCCCCAAGTGGCAGCAGTGTGGAAGATGATTCCGTTGTGTCTTATGTGGTGCATTTGGTCGGAACGGAATGATCATTATTTCGAAAACAAGGAGCACACTATGGCGGAACTACATGAGTTCTTTGTTCACACTTTATTATTATGGTTTTCAACCATCGTCCTTAATGGGAACAATGTTCGTGATTTCTTGTCCCTCTTTTCTGGTCATAGAATATAACTAGGCTTTTCTTTTGTATACTTTTTGTATACACTGACTATGCCTATTTCATTCCTATTAATAAAACTTATCTTTTATTGATCCAAAAAAAAAAAAAGGTCTAAAGTTCAAATCCCCTTGAGTGCAAACAATCTTTATAGGCCATCGGACTGAGGGTTTTTTCCCTTGAATTACCCGAAGTGCACTTGTGAGAAACTTCTCGTCGAGGGCCTGTTTATCTTAGAATTAGTCGGGACACTGATTCTGGACACCCGGTGCTAATAAAAAAAATGAGACCTTGCTTTTTGGATGGATTGTTCTTTGCTGATTTCTGCGTTCACCTCGGGTAGTGCTGCTTTAGCTGCACTTCATGTATAATACTTTTTGAAGCAGTGCATAATTGACTCTTAATGGTGGATAGTTCATGGTTCTAAGTGTTTTGTTCTTGCTTTGCTTTTAATCTGATTGGTCAAGATGGGGTTGAACCGAAACATTTTTATTGATCACAAGAGTTTTGTGTTCAGTAAGAAAGATGAAAGAGGGTGGAGGATAACCGAAAGAAGTCTTCGTGTGGTGAAATCTATATTCATTGATCAAAAGGCATTGGGTTGGTTGGCTGTTGTAATAAGAGAATGTGCTCGTCATATGGGTTCGCTCTAGTTTATCAGAACTCGTAGAATTGGAAACCATGTCTAGGGGGTGCAGAGGCGTCAGAACGCTCACAACAGATATCTTTCTCTGGTTGAGTTCAGACAGGTGCAGAGAATAGGTCTAATTGTGATTCCAAAAGGAAGGCAGGGGCAAGGGTGGTGGTATTTCGTTGAAACTCTGATGGAGTTGTCATCTTCTACCGCAAGGGGACTAGGGCATGATGGAGGTTCCCTACAACTACTTCCAACATCGACGGCGACGTCCTCATGGTCATAGAAAGAGGCGCTTGAGATGCCTAGAGTCGAGCATCAGTCTGAGCAATTGAGCTTGCGTACAATAGAGAAAACATCTGTTTTGGGGAAGGAACAGAGCGAGGAAAGGGATGCTAGTTCCTTGTCGAGATTGAATGAGGTACTTATACTGCACGCCTTGAACGAGATGGGAGAACAGCTGTCAGCTTTATCTGAAAAGGTAGAGGGACTGAAATGGTGCGTTAAGGGTAAAAGCCATGGATATGATGGATTGGGTTTGGGGCCTTTTAAAGGGACGGATCAGCCAATAGAACGAAACGGGCCTTTTAAAGAGGTTGGGTTGGGCCAGGTTAGTAGCCCGTTACCGGTTTTGAAGGATTCGAATCGGGTAGCACCCAGGATCTCGTTCCCGATAGAGTTCAAGGCTCTCCCGTAGACTGGGGGTCGTCGACCTCAGTCGACCATCATGATGGGTCGAAATCATCACTGTGCCAGGAGGTGGCCGTGTCTTGCGAAGAAGGAAAAATCCTTTCTCCGACACAGACCGGCCTCGCAATAGTTAGTGTTCCTCCTCCAGTCATTACTTCAAGGTTGGGGGAGCAGCCTTTGGCGGGGGAAGTGCCGTTGCGTCGGGAGGAGGCCGGATTAGAAGATGGGTCTTGTTTTTCTTCTACAGTGATGCTGGAGGATATAGGGGGAAATAAGAGGAACAGTTTGGGGGTGCTTGACACGAACTTGCAGTTGGCTATTTGTGTCCCGGAATGTTCTGCGGAGGTCACTGTTACGCCCTTAAACACAATGCCTCCTAGTTCTTCAGATTGGATCTTTAAGGTGGAAGAGCTTAGAACTATTTTTGGGATTTCTTATGAAGGGTATGAAGCAAAGTTTTGAATTCCGTTCCGGTGACCGTTCTGGTTGAGGCACTGAAACGAAATATTTTACTACCGGTCCGTTTCAGGATTAATTATATATTATAATAAATATATATATATAAACTAACAACTAATAGAAAAAATACATATACATGTAAATGTGTATCATGTATGTGTACATATTGGAAGAATTTGAAAATTTATAAAATGAATATAAGTTGAAAAAATACAAACTTGAGTTGAGATACAAAAATAAATAAAATAAAATAAAATAAAAGAACAGATAAAATATTAAAAATAATGATATTTAAAAAAAGGGCGTATTTAAATTACAAAGTGTATAAATATATTTTATATTGTAGAATTAATTAAATACCATTTGAATTTAAAATTTTAAAAAAATGCCATTTAAACACAAAAATTACAAAAATAATCTAAATTGGAATAGGAACCGGAATGGTCGGAATTTGGACCGGAACAGATCGGAACGAGCCGGAATTTGGACCATAACGAAACAAGGAGGTATAGTGCACCGATTGAAACACCGAAACAGAAAATTTCGGCTGTTCTGGCCGGAAAGGAACGAAATTTAAAACCTTGGCATGAAGAACAATTTAGAGCCCTTATTGTTGCTATGAAAAATGGCCGTGTGAAGTCAGTTCCTAAGCACAATAGAGAACTTAAGAGGGTTACCTGTTCTATTAATTATGATGGGAAAGTTAGGAGTGGTGGAAAGGAGAGATCAAGAGGGAGGGGATCCGTTTTGTTTCCATGAAGCCTAAGATTCTCTCATGGAGTGTGTGGGGGTTTAATGGAAACAATAAATGCCTCCGTATCAAATCACTATTGCGAATGTGGAAGGTGGACATGGTGTATATGCAAGAAACAAAGTTGAGGGTTATCGATAGAAAAATTATTCGAAGTCTATAAGGATGTTCTTATGTGGGTTGGTCTTATTTGGCTGTAGAGGGAGCCTCGGGTGGAGTGCTACTAATGTTAGATAAAAGAGTCGTTGAGGAATGTGTTGTAGATTTTTTAGTAGCTTCTCGCTTAAAAAATGTCGTAGATGGGTGGGAGTGGGCTTTTGTTGGTATCTATGAGCCTAATGTTGATAGGTACAGGAGAGGTCTATGGGAGGAGTTGGCCGGTGTGCACTCTATCTGGGATGTGCCTTGGTGTATGGGGGGAGATTTCAACTCCACTCGCTTTCCTAGCGAGCGCTCGGTGAATTATCGGAATTTTGGGGCTATGGAATAATTTTCCTCTTTCATTTTTGATCTTGGGCTTATGGATATCCCTCTTGTTGGGGGAGAGGGTTTGGTCGAAACTGGATCGATTTCTAGTCTCTCCGGCATGGGAAGCCCATTATCCTGAGTTTTGTCAGAAGCGACTGGCCCATGTCTGCTCGGATCATTTTCCTCTTTTGCTTGATTGGGCGGGGGGATTCATCGAGGTTGCTAGTACTTTAAGTTTGAAAATACGTGGCTAGTAGCAGATGGTTTTGTTGATTTGATACGTGCTTGGTGGTCATCTTATCAGTTTACTGGCACTCCTAGTTTTATTCTTGTAGGTAAATTGAAGGCTTTGAAGCAAGATTTGAAAAAGTGGAATCTTGAGGTTTTTGGGCACATTGATAACCAAAAGTCAACTCTTCTGGCAGAATTACAAGCGTTAGTGGGAAATGAACTATTGGGGGATATCTTAGAGGAGGAGCTAGCAAGAAAAGGTGCAATTGTGGCAGAGTTGGAGAGGGTTTAATTGTCTGAGAAGATCTCATGGCGTCAGAAATTTAGGGTCCTTTGGTTGAAAGAAGGCGATAAATGTACAAAATTCTTTCATAAAGTGGCTAATTCTTATCAGCGAAGCAATGCAATTGAGTCATTACACTCGGGTTCTCAGGTTCTCTCGTCTCCCTCCAATATAGAAATTCACATTATGCATTATTACAAGAACCTTCTGTCAGAATCGGTTGGTTAGAGATTGAAGCTTGATGGCTTGTCATTTGAGGCTATCAATTTACAGAGTGTGAGTTCCTTGGGGAGACCCTTTGATGAAGAGGAAATTCATAAGGTTAGTTCAGTTATGACAAAAGACAAAGCGTTGGGACTAGACGGTTTTTCAATGGGTTTTTTCCAAACCTATTGGGATATTGTAAAAGGTGATGTTTTAGAGGTTTTTAGTGAGTTGCACTCTTTTCAGAAATTTGAGAAATCCCTTAATGCGACGAAAAAATCTATACAACCTCTTATTATTCATACAACCTCCACACACCACATTTTATTTTATTTTATTTTATTTTTATTAAATATTAAATATATAAATAATTAATAAAAAAATAAAATTATTTTAAAAAGAACAAATTTAAAATAAAAATATTAAAAAATTAAAAAGAAATTAAAAAGTGATGGTGTGTGGAGGCTGTGGAGGTTGTATAGAACAACCCTAGTGCGCCTTTTATTGCTCTCATTCCTAAGATACAAGGGGCTTCAGCTATTGAGGAGTTTCGCCCCATAAACTTGGTTAGTAGTGTCTACAAGATTATCTCAAAAGTGCGTGCTAACCGGTTAAGTCCTGTTTTAGAACAAATTATCTCCAAGCCTCAAAATGCTTTCATTCGTGGAAGACAAATACTTGATTTAGTTCTTATTGCAAATGGATGTATAGATCATAAATTACAGGAAGGCGGATCTGGCATACTTTGCAAGTTGGACATGGAAAAGGCCTATGACCATTGAAGCAGTGTCAGGCTCAAAGTGAATCTTGGTAAGTCTGAGTTAGTGGCGATGGGAGAGGTTCCTCATGTTTCCAGGTTAGCTAGCCTCTTGGATTGTACGATTTCTTCTTTGCCAATGAAGTATTTGGGCCTTCTGTTGGGAGCAACGTTCAAGGCTAGAGCCATCTAGGATGGGGGTAGAGAAGAGAAAGAGAAGATTGGCTGTGTGGAAATGGGTGTACCTATAAAAAGGGGGACGACTCACCCTTATGAAGAGCACATTAACTAATTTACTCACCTATTTTCTGTCATTATTTCCTTTGCCTGCAGGGGTGGTGTGTAGGATGAAGAAGCTTTTCAGGCCTTCTTATGGGAAGCCATGGGAGAGGAGGAGAAGTACCATTTGGTTAATTGGAAAATAGTCTGTTCCCCAATTCCATATAGGGGATTGAGTGTTTGTAACTTGAAAACATTCAACACAACTTTATTGGAAAAATTGCTATGGAGATATCACTTGGGAGGGGGTTTTTGGGGGGGGGGGTGAGAGACTAGCTTGTACAGCTTGTCCAAGTCAGTAGCTTTAGAATCGGATGCGCTCGTCCATCGAGAAAGGCCCTGACCCTGCTCAAAAGAAAAAAGAAAGAAGAGAAAACGAAAGGAGAAGAGGGAAGGAGATCATCGACTTGAGATAGAGAGTTGCTTTTTTTTTTTGTTGGAGGGGGGTGCTCCAACGAAGTAAGGGAGTTATGGTGTGGGCTTATGGAAGTTCATTAGGAGAGGGTGGTCAGATCTTGAAAACCACATTCGTTTTGTGGTTGGAGAGAGCACTAGAGTCAGATTTTGGAGGGATTCGTGTTGTGGTGATGTTACACTGGATAGAGCCTTTCTAGCCTTGTATCGCATTACAGCTAATAGAGAGGCTTAAGTGGCGGATATGCGCGTATTCTTTCAGGAACATCCTCTTCAATCGGGATATCCATGATTGTGAATTGTCCATGGTTACAGATTTTTTGAGACTACTATATGTCACAAGGATTCCTATCCTACAAAGAGATAGTTTGAAGTGGAGGTCCAATGATCACAAGAGGTGTATGGTAAAAGCTTATTATAAACTTCTATCAACACAAGATCATGCTCCATTCCCATGGAGGAACATTTGGAGGTCTCATGTGCCTACTAAAGTAACTTTTTTTTTTTTATGTGGACTTCTACTTTTGGAAAGATTTTGACTACGGACAATTTGAGAAAGAGGGGATGCATTGCGGTGGATTGGTGCTACATGTGCAAAAAGAGTGGAGAATCTATGGTCCACCTCTTATTGCATTGTGAGGTCGCAAGGATGTTGTGGGATGAGATCTTTCGAAGAGTTGATGTGGCTTGGGTTATGCCAGCAAGGGAGGTGGACCTGTTGGGTGGTTGGAGGAAGATGCAAGGCTGTCTTCAAGTGGTAGCAGTGTGGAAGATGGTTTCGTTGTGCATTATGTGGTGTATTTGGTTGGAAAGGAACGATTGCTGTTTTGAAGATAAGGAGTGATCAATGACGGACCTACAGAAATTCTTCTTTCATGCTTTAATGTTGTGGTTCTCAACCATTGTATTAAATGGGAACAACATTCATGTTTTCTTGTCTTTATTTTTCAGTTTTTAGAATGTCATTAGGATGCCAGTTTTTAGAATGACTGTTGTATACTTCCTGTGTACACGGGATAGACCTTTTTCCATCATATCAATAACAACTATCTGTTACTTATCAAAAAAAAAAAAAATTGACTCTTAACTGTGTAGTACTTAGGTTATTCTACCTTTTATATGAAAAGTTCTAGTCATTCTACCTTTCTAGAATTTTGACTTTTTGTTCTTCAACTTCTCCCCGAGTGGATTCTTTCTTTTGTATGTTTCTTGTGTACTTGGTTTGTGTACTTTGTACTTTCAAAATTGTCTTATAAAAAGAAGGGTTCATTTGTTTCAGCCTCCAATGCTCAAACATCCGTAAAGACTACTACTTATTGTATGAAAAATTACACCTTACATCTTTAAAGTTATAAGGGTTTTACACTTTGCATCCTAAACTACCAAAACAGACACATTGCGCTTTGAAACTACTAAAAACTGACCCTGCATATGGAAGATGATTCCCATATGCATTATGTGGTGTCTATGGCTAGCGCGTAACGAGCGGACCTTCGAAGACAAAGAGAGATTCCAGGAGGAGCTGATTTGTTTATTTCATAGAACTCTTTGTACTTGAACCATTGTCGTGAATTTTAATGGCATGGATTTACATGATTTTCTTGTATAGTTGATAGGCCATGGTGACTCTTGTAATCGGCTTTTGCCTTTGTTTAATATAATTTTACTTATCAAAAATAAAAAAAACTGACACTCTGCAACTTCTATTAAGATCTTAATTTTTTGTTTTCTTCATCATCAACTAGGGCGAAAAGGTCAGCTTTTGGTAGTATGAAGTTGCAATGTATTAGCTTTGATAGTGTGGGGTGCAAGGTGCTGAACCCTTGGTAATTTGAGGGTACAGAGTGTATTTATCCCTTGCTGACATGTATAAGTGACTATTAAAAAAGCGTGTCAATCATTTTACTGTTTTTTAAAGTTTTGTTTCATGAGATTCTCCTCATTTCCGCCACTTAATTGCAGTCATACATGTGAAAAATATCGTTAAATGTAGTCTTACCCCCTCCCATCGGCCTGCTCTTTATATCTGCATAGTGTGTGCCTTGTTCCCTTTGCGTTTATTCCACTATGTATTGGCTGCTAATATTGTGATTCTTTTTACCCACTTTTCTATGCTTATGCATTTATATGTTTTCTTTCATATACGTCCTGTGCACATGGGCTTCACCTATTTCATTCTTCTGAAATAAATGTGTTTTCTTACTTATCAAAAAAAGACTTTTCTATGCTTATGCAGGGTCAAGTAGATTTTGATGACAAAAGTAGTTGGGAGTATCTTTTCAAGGATTACTGGATAGATTTGAAAGAGAGGCTGTCTCTGACTTTAGAAGAACTCAATCAAGCTAAAAATCCATCAAAAGAATCTGATGCATTTGCTGCTAGACAGGAATCTCCTGATGAACTTTATGACGCTAATAATGATGAGGGGTCAGATTCAGACAGTTCTCCTGGAAATACAGAAAAAAGTAGCACTAAAAGGAGGGCCAAGAAACGGTTGAAGCCCCGATCCAAGGAAACTGACTCACCAGCCCGCACTAGAGCAACTGGTGCTGGAGGTCCTTCGATGGATGAAAATACGGAATGGGGATCAAAAGAACTCTTGGAGTTTGTTATGCACATGAAAAAAGGTGACAGATCTGTTTTGTCTCAGTTTGATGTGCAGGCTCTCTTGCTAGAGTACATAAAGAGAAACAAACTCCGAGATCCTCGGCGCAAAAGTCAAATAATTTGTGATTCAAGGCTTCAGAGTCTGTTTGGAAAACCACGTGTGGGGCATTTTGAAATGTTAAAGCTTCTTGAATCCCACTTTTTTATAAAAGAGGATTCTCAGGCCGATGAGCTTCAAGGAAGTGTTGTTGATACTGAAGGTAGTCAGGTGGAGAATGTTGGGATCTCAGATGCCCTTGTAAAGACTGTTAGAGATAAGAAACGTAAAACTCGTAAGAAGGGTGATGAGAGGGGACCTCAGTCAAATCTTGACGACTATGCAGCCATTGATATTCACAACATTAATTTAATTTACTTAAGACGTAATTTAGTGGAAGAACTAATTGAAGATATGGAAATGTTACATGACAAAGTTGTTGGTTCTTTTGTGAGAATAAGGATCTCTGGTAGTGGTCAAAAGCAAGATTTGTATAGGCTGGTCCAAGTTGTAGGTAATTATTTAGTTAAATTTTCTTGCACCTTATTGATCTGAGTGTATGGGGAATAAGTTTTGCAAGATCATAAAGTTTCTTAATGGTTTTGTAACAGGTACATGCAAAGCTGCTGAGCCCTATAAAGTTGGTAAAAAGATGACAGATATCTTGCTAGAAATATTAAATTTAAACAAGATAGAGATCGTATCAATTGATATAATCTCAAATCAAGAGTTCACCGAGGTGATTCAAGTCATTCAACATAGAACATTTCGTACTTGTTATTTGCTAATGCAATTATTGTTATTGTCGTAGTTGTCAATTATGTCTAGATTTGTAGCACTTACGGTTTGATTGAAGATTTATGCATACTATTTTATGTTGACTTTTAGTTTTTATATATAAATGATCTATTCATTTCTTCTTTTCATCTCTAGGATGAATGCAAGCGTCTGCGCCAAAGCATAAAGTGTGGACTTATCAACCGGCTGACTGTGGTGATTATATGCCCTATCTCCAATTTTATGTTTTATGATTTAAACTATCAATTTTCTGACAAAAATGGTTGTTCGTAGGGAGATATTCAGGAGAAAGCATTGGTACTTCAAGAGGTCAGGGTCAAAGATGTAAGATTCTTGTCAATTGTTATTGCAGTTGATTTTTGTTGCTTGTATGTCTATGCTCAATATTATAGAACTTTTTTTTTTTTTATAGGGTAATGCTACATACAGTCGTGGAGTTGCAAACGACGTGCAATCGCTTTAGAAAAAAAGTTAACTTTTTCACGTGGGTCTCATATATATTCACTTTTTTCCAAAGCGACTGCACGCCGCTTGCAACTCCATGACTGCATCTATCATTTCTCTTTTTTATAAATGTTAGTTGTATTGCAAGAATCAAATTTTTTTTTTATAAGTAAACAAGTATTATTAATAAAAGAATGGGCAAATGCCAATTAGTATTGCAAGAAACATTTTAGAAAAACATTAACTGTTAATACGTTTCTGAGAGGGTAGATTAAAAAAGATCTCATCCTCCACACCTTGCTATGAGAGCCGATGATATCATTATATCCTAAGATCATTGGCAGAACTTGTCTATCCAACAGTACTCATTTATGGATCAAAGTAACCTATCTGACATGATACAACAGGTAGGAGGTGTAACCTAGGTTGCAGATATTTTTCAAATGGGCAAAGGTTGTGGCTGGGTGGAGTCTTCTATCCCAAACCTTCTTCATCACCATCCTAAGTTAGCATTGGCAAAATGAGAATTAAGGCCTAGCAATGTTCCTTTGCAAAACTCTATTATGTTTGATATAATAGAACAGAAAAAAGTTATGCAAAGACCTCCTGACATCTTCCCATTTAACTTACTAATTAATCCTACACGATTTTTCTTTCAGTAACTTTACCTCAAGAGATAATTATACTCAAAACTCTATTCACACCCAAAACTCTATTCATTGTTTGAGTTGCTTCTTGTAGGAGTTTAAGAGATTTCTACATCCCACATTTATATTTCTTCATATTTGATGTTGTTATATTGCATGGATGGTAGTAGCAATGTAGCATCTGATATATTCTCTCTCTCTCTCTGATGCATTATGTTCTCTGTCCTAATCCAGTGGCTGGAAACAGAGATAGTGCGCCTCAGTCATCTCCGTGATCGAGCTAGTGAAAAAGGGCGTAGAAAGGAATATCCTTTACTCTTCAAGACCTTTTTGTTTTCTTTCTGTCTTTGTTTATGTAGTTGGGTTGCTGTTATTAGGTTTTTTCAGTTTCCAACATGCAGGAATGTGTGGCTTGAGGGCTATAGTTATTGTTGCTTTTTGTTTCTATTTGCTTTATTTTTTTGACTGGTAAACAAGAAACTTATTGAGGAGAATGATGGGCATTGCCCATGTACACAGATCACATACAAGAGTGACACCTAGGCATGATTAACAATTTCATTTTTTTTTTTAAGTCCCGTGGGTTTAATTTTTATATTTTTAGCTGTTTTCAAAGCAGTAGAATTTCATGCTACTGATCCAAAGAAAAGTTGTAGAGGGAGGACGATTCAGATATTCTGAGTTTTATTTTGAAGTAAACCTAGATGAGCTGAATATCTCAGCTGGCTTTTTTATACATAAGTAAAATCGGTATTGTTGTTTTGTTGATCTGTTACATTCCTCGTAATTTTTTATACATTAGGTTTTGGTAGATGAAGAGATGCATGGTGTGGACCATTGTGATGGTCTTATATGTCATTTCACATGATCGCTCATTTCATTGGCTTCTTACGGTGTGTAATTTTCATTCTTTTAAATAGCTTTTTTCATATAGTTCCAGTTATTCCCTTTAGTTGCATTTTGTTGCTACCTATAAAAGAAGTTCCACTGTTGCTTTTCTACTATTATAAAGCGGATTTTTTTTTCTTCGGAAGAACCTTGTCAAGTCATGGAATGGCGGGCCCGTGCCAGTGTTTTGGGGATTTGATTATGCAAAATCTACAGTGGATATGCGAACCTTGTGTAGTTAACATAATTTTTTTATTGAACCTTAGTTGAACCAAATTTATTTTTTTACTGGCTTGAATGAAGGCAAATCTCGAGCTGCAATTTTGATAATCATTTTTATGGTCAGTAAATTCAATCTGTAGCATAGGAGAAACTTGGCCAGAGGTTGGTGGGAAGGCTTACGATGAGTTGTTAGCATGTGAGTCTGACCCAATAAATCTACAGCGTCGTGTTGTATTACAGAGTAGTCTACAAATAATCCTTGACTTCCTCTCACGCTCAGAGAATGTGTAGAGAAATTGCAACTCCTCAAGACACCTGAGGAGCGCCAGCGTAGACTGGATGAATTTCCAGAAATACATGCTGACCCAAACATGGATCCAAGTTATGAATCGGAAGAAGATGAAGGTGAAAGATACGATAAGAGACAAGGTCCCTTTCAGCTTTAAGTTTATATCATTTTGTTTCATTTTTATATATCAATTACAGTTACATTGTTTCTAGTGCATGCAGAAACCTACATGAGACCAAGAGGTACTGGCTTTGGCAGGAGGGTAAGGGAACCAGTTTCTCCACAAACAGGTCCCACTTTTAGTGATTCCTGGGGTGGGGCAAGGAATTATTCTGACATGAATAGAGAATTAAGCCAGCACATGTCTAGCAAAGGGTTTTCTTATAAAGGAGATGATACTACTGGTGCTGGCGACATAGTGAATGAACGGAATCAAGGAAGAGACAGAGAAACACAGCAAGCTAGCAGTTGGGAGAAGCAAAGAGGTGCTGAAACTTCAGGAATTGGTGCTTTTACGATCCAATCGGTGGCTAAGTCTGAAACAAATCCTGCTGTCTCAGAAATTTCAGCAGTATCTCACTCTACCGAGGTGGTTCAATCTGCTGCCACAATCAATGAAGCAGAAAAAATATGGCATTATCAGGATCCATCTGGAAAAGTCCAGGGACCATTTTCCATGGTTCAGTTGCGTAAATGGAACAACACTGGATATTTCCCTGCTAATCTGAAGATTTGGAGAGCCAGTGAAAAGCAGAATGATTCTCTACTTTTGACTGATGCATTGGTTGGAAAGTTTCAGAAAGACCTGTTAGGGGATAACAGTTTTCCAAAGGCTCAAATGGTGCAAAATTTGCATATATCATCCTCAAACTCTGGGATACCTCATGGAGCACCCTTACAGCAAGGCATGGAAGGTCAAGTTGGTGAAAGATCAAACTTTGATGAGAATCGTGGAGCTCTGAATTCAGGCCAATCTACAGGAGGAAGTTGGAGGACTCAAAATGAAATCAGTCCTGCAGGCAAGCATGCAATGTCGGTTCAGGTCCCTAATGTTTCTTCAGATGGGTGGGTACCCAACTCCCAAAAGGATTCATCAAACCTTCCTTCACCTACTCCACTCCAAACTCCCACAGAGATGACAAAGAGGCATCCTTTTGAAAGTAAGCGGATGCAAAATTCTGGCCAGACGGCTGGTTCCATTAGGGAAGCCAATTCATTCTCAGGTGGTAATGCTGCAGTTATCCTAGAGAGGGCTGTTCAAGGTGCAGAAAATACTGGTGCAAGTTCAAATCCTGCGGTGGTTCCTGCACCCAAGCAAGATAATAGTATGCTACTAGGCTCTTTAAATGCCCTTTTAATGCATGCTCAATCGACAGCTCCACAATCTGTTTTGGCTGATGCTTCAATGAGTCCCAGCGTAAATTTGAAGAATACTGGCACTAATTTCCAAAATTTGAATCAGTCTGGTGCTAATCCTACTTCTCCTATGGAATCTCAAGGATGGGGGTCTAGTTTAGTTCCGAAACCAGATATGACTTCTTCAAGCCCATTCCCTGGGAGTGAATCCCAAGCCTGGGGAAGTGCTCCATCCCAGAAGGTGGAACCAATTAATCCACAATCACTTGCTCAAGGAAACTGGGGCGATGCTCCATTTGTCCATAATTCTGCTTCATCATTCGGTACAGGAAATCAAATGGGGACTTACCCCATGGCAGGCTATTCGGCATTGCCTCCAGCCAATCCTTGGAGACATCCCGTTCCAGGCAATCAATCAGACATTCAGCCTCCGGCTCCTCCTTCCGGGACAAGACCAGGGCCAGAGAATCAAAATACTGGTTGGGGTCCAGTGCCAGGAAATCACAACATGGGCTGGGGAGGACCTGTTCCAACGAACATGAACTTAAATTGGGGTGCTTCTGGTCAGGGACCAGCACCTGGAAATGGAAATGCAGGATGGATTGCTCCTGGAACTGCAGTTCCTGGTTGGGTCTCTGCCAGTCAAGGGCTACCAATGGGAAATGCAAATCCTGGTTGGGTTGCTCCTGGTCAAGGACCAGCACCTCCTGGAAATGCAAATCCTGGGTGGGCTGCACCCACTGGGAATCCGGGCAACAATGGAGACATGCTAACAAACCAAAAGGCTAGAGGTTCTCATGGTGGAGACTCTGGTCATGGTGGTGGTGGTGGTAAACCTTGGAACAGACAGTCCTCATTTAATGGAGGGGGAGGGGGCGGGGGTTCTAGGCCTTCTTTCAAGGGGCAAAGAGTGTGCAAATTCCATGAGAGTGGGCATTGCAAGAAAGGATCTTCTTGCGATTATCTGCATACTTGAGTCTCTAAATTTTGTCATTAGGGCAGTCAATACTGTATAGTAATTTTTCATAAAAAGAGGTTTTGACCTTGTATAAGCTTTTTGTTGTGTTCTATGTATAGAATTAGTGCAGGTTAGAATGTCACTGGATTCTGCTTCAGTCATCTTGGTTATAGATGCTTTCCTTTGCAGTTTCTGAGGTGCTATTTGTGAATCGATTTCTTTCCCAGCTTGACCAAATGATCAGCAACTTGGTTCACCTTGTGGAACATATGGTTGCGTGAAATAGACAACTCTCTCATTGTCGGTGCATATCTGGAATTAGTCGGGACGTTGCTTCGGACGCCGGGTGCCAATAATAGACAAATCTCGTTTAACCTTTATGATCTTATCCCACAGCTTCCCAAGAAACCATAGACAACAAACTTGCCCTTTCATCCATCATACCACAACTAGAGAATTTAATTCCATCTCCACCTCTATAAAAACCCTTTCGATGAGCTAAAACTTACTTTGTCATTACCAATCAAAATGTAACTTCTATTTTATAAAAAAGTGGTCTAAATCTATCAGTTTCTTCTTTTTATTTTTATTTTTATTTATTTAACCAATAATTTGTGTATCCCAATTCCCAACCATGTAAGTTCTTAAATATTTTAGTGTCAGTTTGCAACACACTCATAGAGACTGCCATGCTAATTAGATTTGCGGGTTCCTCTCCAATCAACAGATCAATCTCCTCCGCCATAAACGCAGGCATAAAATCAATCTCCTTTGATTCTCATTCTTGTCTTCTCTATTCTGTCCATTGTTCCTCTGGCTCTTTTTCTCCTCTGTTTTGTATAAGAATTGCAGGATGCCAAAATAATTTGTTTTATCTTTGAAAGACTCTAAAGAATTAAAGTGGATGTGGCCTATTGTGCACTTTTTGGGAAATCCTTTAGTGAGAGTCTGTGCACTCTTAGAAGCAGTCGAGATTTTGTTCCCAAATATCTAGTGTTCAATTAGCTATACAATTTATGTTTCCCGTGCATGGTTAAATGGAATAAAGTTATTCAAAATTATACCTTGATCTAAAAAATTGCTACATTCATAAAAGAATTTTACGAAAGTAAATTTATAAACAGATATGATTTAAGTTGTTGGTGAGAGTACAAATTTAAGGTCTCTTTTGGATGATAAATTTATAAAAAGTAGTGAGATAATAATAACTTTTAACATTTTTTATTTAGTTATGGAAAAAGAGAAAATTTTGAATAAAAATATTATAAAGTTAAAACTTTGTTAGAAAAAATATATTTTTTAAAATTTTAAAAAGTTGAATTATTTTTGTGTTTTATATAAAAGTTTGAAATTTTTTTAATGATTATATAAAAAAATATAAAAAATAAATTAAAAAATATTTGTATTTAAATAATGTTAGAAGTTGAGATGTGATGGATGGAGATGAGACTAACTACGTATCCAAATGAACCTAAGTCCTTTATTCTCACATCTTCATATTTCTCAACGATCATCTAAACTTTTATATCAGTTTATTTATTTATTTATAATATCATTTATAACTTTTTTTTAATTCATTTTAAAGATTGTTAGATCTTTCGATTTTTTCATTAACTTTCTCTCATATAATTAAAACGAGTGCAATGTCTTTCTCCTATCAAACGAAAAAAAAAAGCCCAAATAGAAAAGTTAAAAAATCAAATAAAAGATCAAAAACATTTTTCATCTTATATTTTATAAAATTTCTTCATTTTTTTTTACGTTTTATAAAATTCTAATAATATTACAATGTGATGATATTTTATAAATGAAATGGTAAATGCGATTGTTATGAAGAAAGAGGGGATGAAGAAAATAAATAATAATTGTTTATTTAGTTTGTTTGCACACAAATGAAGAGTATATATTTTGATTTAAAAATTAATTTTTTAATTTATATTTTTATAAATTAAATATTACAATTTAATTTTTATAAATTAAATATTACAATTTAATTTTTACATTAACTTAAAAATAAAATAATTCTATCTTAAAACATGAGGTATTGAGCGTAATATATTTTATATGAGAAATGTTATAGAGAAGTCACGCTTATTTATATAAATAATAATATATTTATATGAGTAAGTGGTATTGAGTGTAACTTTTCCTTATATTTTGGATTTTATATTTAAGGATAATTGTGGGGGCTATGGTGGTAATTTGCCAAACCAGCAACTTCTTGGGGCACTCTCCCAAAACCTCCAACCTTTTCAGACTCACGTAAATACCGTTTTGTGTTCGTGCTTCTCTATTTACCCCCCTGCACTCGAAGCAGCAGCAGCAGCAGCTGCGTCAAGAAGGACCGCTGCATTAGGTTTGTTCCATTCATCTTTTAATTCTTTCAGGTTCAAAATTTAGGGTTAGGGCTAATTTGTTGTTTTCTTTTCTTTTTTAATTATTTTTGTTTATGTATTCGCATTTGTATGGTTTTTTTTTTTTAATAATTGGTTTCCTCGGTTTGTCATTCATCCATTCCCTTGGATTTCGAATCTGGTTTGGTGTTATTCTATTCTATTTGTTGAATCTGGAGGTAACAATTTTTGTGAGGACGCTAATTTGAATGAAAAACAGGGTTTTTGATGCTGTTGGAAAAGAAAAGCATGCTTGCGAGTTGGAGTTGAGCAGGAGATGGGTGACATGACGCAGGAAACGGCTGGTGCCGTGCAGGAGACGGAAGTGGCCGAGGCGGCAGGTTTCGTTGGACACTTAGATGATGAAACCGAGCAGACGGGGTTGGCGGAGGTGGTTGATGCGGCCAATGATGTGCCTTACGTGATGGAGGGGAAGGGTGATCCTCATTTGGCGGTCATGATGGAGGTTGCAGAGAAGGATGATGCAGCTGACTTGGTGGAGGGGAAGGATGTGCCTGACTCGGTGGAAATAAGAGATGTTGTAGAGAAGGAGGATGTGTCAGATTTGGCAGAAACGTCAGATGCTGCAGAGAAAGAGGATGTGGCCGAATTGGTTGAAACAGAGGACTGTGTGTTTGATTTGGCAGAAACGACAGAAGCTGCAGAGAAAGACGATGCGACTGAGTTGGTAGAATTACCGAAGATTGAAGCTGAGGACAATGTGGCTCACTTGGTGGAAGTGCCAGAGGTTGCTGTGAAGGACGACATGGCTCACTTGGTGAAGATGAAAAAGCTTGCACAGGAGGATGGGGCTGACTTGGGAAAGGTTGTAGAGGAGGATGGGCTTCACTTGGTGGAGACAAGGGAGGCTGTAGAGATTGAGGTTGGGACCGACTTGGTAAAAGTGAAAGAGGAGACGAATTGTGGTGGCCAAGTAGCAGAGAACGTGGATTTGTCAGGCCCAGTAACTGAAGAAATGGAATTTACAGGCCCATTGGTTGAGGAGAAGGAATTGAGAGAGGTTGCAGAGGAGGATCAGCCTGATTTGGTGGAAATAGTGACGGAGGGTGGGGCTGATTTTCCAGAGCCGAGAGAGGATACAAATTTCGATGATCGAGCAGCAGAGAATGTGGATTTTTCAGGCCCAGTGCCTGAGGAAACAAATTTTACAGACCCATTGGCTGAGGAGAAGGATGAGGCTGACTTGGCAAAGGTTGTAGAGGAGGATGAGCCTCAGTTGGTGGAGACGAGGGGGGTTGCAGAGATGGAGGGTGAGGCCGACTTGGTAGAAGTGATAGAGGAGACGAATTTTGATGGTCAAGTGGCAGGGAATGTGGATTTGTCAGGCCCAGTAACTGAAGAAAGGGATTTTAGAGGCCCATTGGTTGAGGAGATGGAATTGAGAGATGTTGCAGAGGGGGATGGGCCTGACTTGGTGGAAACAAGGGAGGCAGTAGAGATGGAGGGTGGGGCTGACTTGCCAGAATCGATGGAGGATCGAGTAGCAGAGAATGTGGATTTTTCGGGCCCAGTGCCTGAGGAAACGGACTTTACAGATCCATTGGCTGAGGAGACGGATTTGACAGGTCCAGTGGCTAAGATGACGGATTTGGCAGTTCCAGTGGCTGAGGAGATGGTTTTGGCGGGCTTAGCAGTGGATACAGATTTTGGTGGCCATCCAGATGGAATGAAAGAAGATGTAGATGTAGCAAATGCAGCTGAATTGGAAGATGAGATTGTGGAGGCAGGGGAGGACTTGGCAGAGAAAGAGAAGGCAATGGAAGCGGAGGATTCAGAAGCGGTAGAGGTGGCACAAATGGAAGAGGAAATAACAGAGGGTGTGGATGAAATGGATGTGACAGAGGAGATAGAGGTGGTGGAAGCGAGTGGGGGCAGTGGTGGAGGGAAGAGAAAGCGTGGCAAGAATTCCCGGGCCCCTGTGAGAGTCCTAGCAAGGAAGAAGATTGAAGAGGATGTTTGTTTCATTTGCTTTGATGGGGGTGATCTGGTGCTTTGTGATCGCAGGTGTGGTTACCATTATCATTTTTTTGGTGAGATTTTTCATGCCAGTATTTTGCTTCTTCATCAAAGTTTGTAAATAATTCAATTAAATTTGTCTTCTCAAAATTATTAGGGGATGCCCTAAGGCGTACCATCCTTCTTGTGTCAATCGCGATGAGGCGTTCTTTCGAGCTAAGGGTCGATGGAATTGTGGTATGTTGCTGTTTTTGGCCTTTGATTATCTCTCTCTCTCTCTCTCTCTCTCACTTTGAGTTGGTGTTGTTAAGGTTTTGGTAATTGATGGTGTACATTTGATGTGACCTTTAAAGCAATGAACTCTAGACTCAGATGAACCTTAGCCGTAACTATAGAACTTTGATGGTAAAATAGTATTGTTTGTTTTATGCTATAGACATTATTATTTGTTGTTGCAGTCTGGTTTATGCATTTCATCTGATCTTTATGTTCTTTTTTCCTAGCATCATATGGAAATCGAGAACATTAAAAACTACCCATCTTTAGTACTCTTCCTGGTTTGGATGTAAATTATTCGTTCTTTTTCTTTTTCAAATGCTTGATGTACACAAGAGCCAGGAGTGGACTGGTGAGATGGACTAGAAGTTTAATCTACAATCATTGATTAACACATTGTTTTAAGTTTTGCAAGCTTGTCATCTTTGGTTATTCGCCTATGAAGTATTTATCTTTCTTGTGATAACTTGGGTCGTTAATATCTTGATTGTGTGAAGGTAATTTTTGGCTGCTAGCAAATTTGGATTTCATCAGCTGTGCTAAAGTTTGAAGGGCTGGACAGAGTTAAGGATTGCTGAAGGGAAAAAAAAAAAAAAATTGGCCCATGAATCTTATTTTTTGACTTGTGGGAATGGGCTGTACCTGAGGCCCATACGTCTTGTTTTTTGTTTTTACTTTCTAGTCTGGCAAAAGTATTGGGAGTTGCCATTTGAAACTTATGTAATTAACCTCTTTTGGTTAACTTGAGAAAAAAAAAAGAGATAGATATCAATGTTTTATGAGGATTTTTTGGGAATCAGTCTGTCAGATAGAATGAGTTGGATAAAATTCTGGCAGCATATTTCGTAGTGTTATGAGGGTGTGATGTGCCTTCTCCTTCGTTTGTGTGATTACAACAAAGCTGGGGTTTCTAAAAAACCTAAATGTGATTGCTTGGAAAGCTGGGTTTGGCTTCCTAGGCCTTATCTTTTATTTTCTCGTTTATTTCACTTTGGCTTTATCTTGGATAGGCTAAACACTCCTGAAGTCTCTAAACATGAACCCCTTACAAGGAACCATCAAGAACCTAGCAAGAATTTAATCTCATATGGAGTTTTTGATAAGTGTGCATCTCATTTAGGACATGAAGTTACTTATAAAAAAAAAATTAGTACATGAAGTTTTATTAGTCCTCTTTCTTTCCATTGAAATTCTCCAGTAGAATTTTGTGTTTGTATCTTTATGGCGCATTTAGTTATTCCATTTTCTATGGTCTAGGATTTTGTATGTAAATCCCTTTTTCTTTTGAATGAAGCACTTTATGAAGTTACCAAGGGTGGAACAAGGGTTTTCTACGCATGTTGGTTTTTTTTTTTTTTTGGGGGGGGGGGTGTGGGGCTAAGTAAGCAAGCATATAGATATATAGACTTTCTATAGACGTGTGCATGCGTATCTGCAAACAAAAAACTAATTAGTCTTAAATTTAAAATCTATTGTAAGTCTGAAGTCATTACCATATATAAAAAGTTACACATTGAGAAACCATAATTATAATAGACAGAAATGAGACAACCTATAAAAAAAATAGACAGAAGTGAGTGAGGAGGAACAGAGAGGGGCTTGTATAGCGTTTGGATCTTTGTGGGCTATATGGTGTTTGTTTCATATGGACAGACAGATTTGAGTTTCAATATATGAGACTTTGAGAACTTCAGAAACCCTTAATAATTTTTTTATAGGTACTTAAGAAATTTTATTCATGGTATAATAGGCATAGCCAAGTCACAAGATGTATACGTGAGTCAGAAGCCCTTATTAATAAGCCTAGCATTCCCACATTCAAAACAAGCCTTTTTTTTACTAGTGCTACAGCTAAAACTTCATTTTGTTTTGTTCTGGGGACAAAAAACAATTTCTTATTTTATGGTGGAGGATGACCAAAATTTAACTGTGGGGGCATTACATACAAAATGCTAACTCTCAGAGCTCCCGTAGGTGTTAAATATTTTTTGGGACCATACAAAATACTAATAGTTTTATTTCTTAGTTTTTTTTTTGGAGAGAAAAAGGGGGGGGGGGAATGGGGATCGTTGGACCATTCTAGGTCCGTGCTGCGGTCACTTTGTCATGAAAGCTTGAAATGGTGTGAATCCACCAATTATTATTGTGGTTGCATTTCTTTTTCCATTGGCTAACTCCAACTCAATATATTCATAGCATCGTATGTAAATGTTGATTTTTATATTTTCAAGAATCATGAGACTATCATATGACCTTTAGTTTTCATGATCTGTTTTTGTTAAGTTGCTATTTTTTATAAGTTATGTTTAGTTACTATTATCTGTTGGATTCCAAACTGTTAACTCTATCTAATTACAGCATTACTATGTTATGGATTTTAGGTTGGCACCTGTGTAGCAACTGTGAGAAGAATGCCTACTATATGTGTTATACTTGTCCATTTTCCTTGTGCAAGGCATGCATCAGAGATGCAGTTATCTTATGTGTGAGAAGAAACAAAGGCTTCTGTGCATCATGTATGAGAACTGTCATGTTAATCGAACACAATCTTCAAGGAAACCAGGATATGGTATGTGTTTTATGCTTTTTTTTAGTCGGCTCTTTTTTTTAACAGCATTTTCCTTTTTTTTTGGTAGATAGAGTTTAAATTATGTATGTGAATGGTTGGGAACTGAAGTGCATTAAAGTGCCTCATAATTTATTCATCTTTACGGTTCAGTTATTGGGCATTCTTTTTTATTCCATTTTCTCTTTATTAATTGGAGACCTTGCTAGTGCTGTTAATTAAATGTGAATGCTGTTGTGTATTGTTACTAATTCTGCATTTACTTCGGGGAGTGTTGCTTTAGCTGCACCTCATGTGTGAAACTTTTTTGGTTAGTGCATAAGCTGACCATTAAAGCATTGTGAGCTGTAAAATTGAGTGGTACGTCGATTCCATTGATCTGAAGTTTGGCCTTCTGCTGTGGCCAAGGTATGGATTCTTTATCCGATAACTGGAAGGAATAAATGGTTTGGGACAGAGGGTCCCATTCCTTCTTAAGAAACAAGGGATGTTTCTTGGCAAGCTTGATTGCTCTTCTCCTAGGAAAGTGACTGAAATGGGTGGCATATGTTGATGAAAAGACAAGTCATATATTCTTTTGGCTGCGAAAGACCTATGGATGCCCTTCATAGATAGTGATTTGATTCAATTAAGGGGGATAATGGGTTAGATGAAAAAATATTGTTAGAAGTAGTGGAAAATGATGTGATAGAGATGATGTAGGGAATGGTTTTAGAGGAGGTGAATTGCAGATGAAAGGTCTTAGGTTGATTGGACTGATGTTTAGAAATCTCTAGGGTCATTCTCAAGTGTTAGTCTGTCCTGAATGGATATTGTCCCATCCTTTGAAGTTTCGAACATTCATGAAAAATTTCTATAATGAGTTTCCCAGCTAAAATTAATACTGTCAGTTACAAAAAGTTTTATTTTACTGTCGCAAGGGAGAAGCTCACAACCCCTAATAATGAATTCCAAGGGATTCTAATTGTAACCTTGACTAGTCCTATTGAAGTATGAGCCTAGATGTGGCTTGGGCCTTCCTTGGCTGTTACATTATTCCAATATGTATTGGCTATTAGCATTCTGATTCTCTCTTTACTCCCTTGTTTATGTTGATGCAGGGTCAAGTAGATTTTGATGACAAGAGTAATTGGGAGTTTCTTTTCAAGGAATACTATATTGATTTAAAAGAGAAGCTGTCCCTGACTTTAGAAGAACTCAATCAAGCTAAAAATCCGTGGAAAGAGTCTGATGGATTTGCTGGTAAACAGGAATCTCCTGATGAACTTTATGAAGCTAATAATGATGAGGGGTCAGATTCGGACAGTTCCTCTGGTAATATTGGAATAAGTAGCTCTAAAAGGAGGGCCAAGAAAAGGTTGAAGCACCGATCCAAGGAAACTGATTCACCAGCCCCAGCAAGAGCAACTCATGTCGAAGGTTCTTCCACAGATGGAAATGCTGAATGGGCATCAAAAGACCTCTTGGCGTTTGTTATACACATGAAAAATGGTGACAGATCTGTTTTGTCTCAGTTTGATGTGCAGGCTCTCTTGCTAGAGTACATAAAGAGAAACAAACTTCGAGATCCTCGGCGTAAAAGTCAAATAATTTGTGATATAAGGCTTCAGAGTCTTTTTGGAAAACCACGTGTGGGGCATTTTGAAATGCTAAAGCTTCTTGAGTCCCACTTTCTTATAAAAGAGGATTCTCAGGCCGATGATCTTCAAGGAAGTGTAGTCGATACTGAATCTAGTCAGTTGGAGAATGCTGGGATCTCTGATGCCCTTGTAAAGACTGGTAGAGATAAGAAACGTAAAACTCGTAAAAAGGGTGATGAGAGGGGACCTCAATCAAATCTTGACGACTATGCAGCCATTGATATTCACAACATTAATCTGATTTACTTAAAACGTAATTTAGTGGAGGAACTTTTTGAAGATATGGAAATGTTACATGATAAAGTTGTTGGTTCTTTTGTGAGAATAAGGATTTCTGGTAGTGGTCAAAAGCAAGATTTGTATAGGCTGGTCCAAGTTGTAGGTAAGTATTTAATTAAATTTTTTTGTGCCTTATTGATCTGAGTGTATTGGGAATAAGTCTTGCAAGGTCATAAAGTTTCTTAATGGTTTTGTGACAGGTACGTGCAAAGCTGCTGAGCCCTATAAAGTTGGTAAAAGGATGACAGATATCTTGCTAGAAATATTAAATTTAAACAAGACAGAGATCGTATCAATTGATATAATCTCAAATCAAGAGTTCACCGAGGTGATTCAAGTTGCTCAACATAGAAGCTTTCAAATTATTATTTTTTTTATGTATTTGTTGTCATTGTCCTAGGTGTCAATCATGTCCAAATTTTGTAGCACACATTTGGGCTGAAGATTTCTGCCCACTTGTTTTGTGGATTCTTTTAAACATGTATTCATTTCTTCTTTCCATCTCTAGGATGAATGCAAGCGCTTACGCCAAAGCATAAAGTGTGGACTTATCAACCGGCTGACTGTGGTGATTATATGCCCCATCTCCAACATTGTTTTTATTTTTCCTTTAACATTAAGCATCTAAACTGTCCATTTACTGAGAAAAATGGTCGTTTGTAGGGAGATATTCAGGAGAAAGCAATGGTACTTCAGGAGGTCAGGGTCAAAGATGTAAGATTATTTCTTTAAATTGTCACTGTATTTATTGTTTCTTTTAATTGTCATTGTATTGATTTTTGCTATGCTATGTCTATGCTCGATATTTTAGAACTATGAACAGGTCTTCTGAATATGTTTGTTGTATTGACAGATGGGAGAAATAATCTGCAATAAACATTTTAGAAAAACAATAATTGGTGATTTGTTTTAGAGGATAGGTTGAAAAAGATCTCATCCTCCACATCTTGTTGATATGAGAGGAGATGATGTTCTTTGATCCTAGTCATGTTTGGATCAAAGTTCCAAGACAGATACTTCTGGTAGGAGATGTATACTAGGTTGCAGATACCCTTCAAATAGGAGAAGGCTGTGGCTGGTTGGAATTTGCTGTCCCAAGCCCGGTCACCATCCTAGGTTTGTATTGGCAAAGTCAGTATCGTCCTAGTGATGGTTTGCAAAACTCTAGCACATTGAAGATTATAGAACATAAAAAGTTATTCAAAGATTTTCTGACATCTTCCCATCTAACTTCCTAATTTATCGACAAGATTTTTCCTTTAAAATTTTAATTTTAACTCTTGAGAGATAATTATACTTAAAGCTCTATTCATTGTGCGAGCTGCTTCTAGTGTGAATTGGATTATCAAATAGATTTCTTGTACTTCCCCACATAATGTCTTCATGTTTGGTTTCGTTTTATTGAATGGATATTAGATAGCATCTTGTGCGGCTGTTCCCCACCTTGTTTTATTTTTTTTTTGTTTTCCTGCCTGATGCCTTATGTTCTCTGTTCTAATACAGTGGCTGGAAGCAGAGATAGTGCGACTTAGTCATCTCCGCGATCGAGCAAGTGAAAAAGGCCGTCGGAAGGAATATCCTTTACTCTTCCAGACATTTTTTTAATCCTGTTATTATTTATAATGTTGGGTTGCTTTTATCTGGTTTGTTCAGTTTCTAACAGGCAGGGAAGTGTGGCTTGAGGGTTATGGTTGTTGTTGCTTTTTGTTAGTTATTATTTCCTTTTTTTTTTAATATGAAAAAGAAGAATTTATTTCACAAGTTGAACCAAACTAGTTTGACTTAAGGCAAATCTTGAGCCACAATTTTGAAAATACAGACTTGGTCTATAAGAAATCCTTGACTCCTTTCACGCTCAGAGAATGTGTAGAGAAGTTGCAACTTCTCAAGACACCTGAGGAGCGCCAGCGTAGACTGGATGAATTTCCAGAAATACATGCTGACCCAAACATGGATCCTAGTTATGAATCGGAAGAAGATGAAGGTGAAAGAGACGATAAGAGACAAGGTCCCTTTCTGCTCTAAGTTTGTCTTTTGTTTCATTTTTATTTATCAATTACTGAGTGACTTTGTTTCTAGTGCATGCAGAAACTTACCTAAGATCAAGAGGTACTGGCTTTAGCCGGAGGGCAAGTGAATCAGTTTCTCCGCAAACAGGAGGTTCTGCTTTTAGTGATTCCTGGGGTGGGACTAGGAACTATTCTGACATGAAAAGAGAATTAAGCAGGAATATGTCTAGTAAAGGGTTCTCTTATAAAGGAGATGATACTTCTAGTGTTAGAGACATAGTGAATGAACGGAATCAAGGAAGAGACAGAGAAACACAGCAAGCAAGGAGTTCGGAGAAGCAACGAAGTGCTGAAACTTCAGGACATGGCGCTTTTACAGTTGACTCTGTGGCAAAGTCTGAAACAAATCTTGCCGTGTCCGAAATTGCAACAGCATCTCACTCTACTGCAGGGGCTCAATCTACTGCCACGATCAATGAAACAGAAAAAATGTGGCATTATCAGGATCCATCTGGAAAAGTCCAAGGTCCATTTTCTATGGTGCAGTTGCGTAAATGGAACAACACTGGATATTTTCCTGCTAATCTGAAGATTTGGAGAACCGGTGAAGAACAAAATGATTCTCTACTTTTGACTGATGTCTTGGCTGGAAAGTTCCAGAAAGACCTACCGTTAGTGGATCACGGTTTTCCAAAGGCTCAAGTGGGGCAAAATTCACATATATCATCCTCATATTCTTGGGAACCTCATGGAACACCCTTACAGCAAGGTATGGAAGGTCAAGTTGGTGAAAGATCAAAATTTGACGAGAATCGTGGAGCTCTGAATCTACGTTCTAGTATTGGAGGTTCTTCGGGCCAATCTATAAGAGGAAGTTGGAGAACTCAAAATGAAATTAGTCCTGCAGGCAAGCGTGCTATGTCGGTTGAGGTTCCAAATATTTCTTCGCAAAAGGATTCATCGAACCTTCCTTCACCTACTCCACTACAAACTACCACGGAGGTGACAAAGGGGCAGTCTTTTGAAAATAAGTGGTTGCAAAATTCTCTGCAGTCATCGGTTTCCATTAGGGAAGTCAGTCCATTCTCCGGCGGTAATGTGACGCAACCTCCTGCTGCTGTTAACCTAGAGAGTGTTGTTCCAGGTGCTGAAAATACTGGTGCAAGTTCAAATCCTGCTGTGGCTCCCGTACCCAAGCCAGATAATAGCATGCTACTAGGCTCTTTAAACGCCCTTTTAATGCATGCTCAATCGACGGTGCCACAATCTGTTTTGGCTGATGCTTCAATGACTCCCAACGTAAATATGAAGAATGATGGCACTAATTTCCAAAATTTGAATCAGTCTGTGGCTAATCCTGAATCTCAAGGATGGGGATCTAGTTTAGTTCCAAAACCTGATACGACTTCTTCAAGCCCATTACCTGGGAGTGAATCCCAAGCCTGGGGAAGCGCTCCATCCCAGAAGGTGGAACCAATTAATCCTTCTACTCAGCCTGTGCAACCACTTGCTCAAGGAAACTGGGGTGATGCTCCATTTGTCCATAATTCGGCTTCATCATTCAGTACAGGAAATCCAATGGGGACTTACCCCAATGCAGGCTATTCTGGATTGCCTCCAGCTAATCCTTGGAGACATCCGGTTCCAGGAAATCAATCAGACATTCAGCCTCTACCTCTGGTTCCAGCCACCCTAACTTGGGGCGTAGGTGTTGGAGAGAACCAACTTTCTGGGACAAGACCAGCGCCGGAGAATCAAAATTCTGGTTGGGGTCCAGTGGCAGGAAATCACAACATGGGCTGGGGAGGACCAGTTCCAGCAAACATGAACTTAAATTGGGGTGCTTCCGGTCAGGGACCAGCACCTGGAAATGGAAATGCAGGATGGGTTGCACCTGGAACTGCAGTTCCCGGTTGGGTCTCTGCCAGTCAAGGGCTACCAATGGGAAATGCAAATCCTGGTTGGGTTGCTCCTGGTCAAGGACCAGCACCTCCTGGAAATGCAAATCCTGGGTGGGCTGCACCCACCGGGAATCCGGGCAACAACGGAGACGTGATGACAAACCAAAATGCTAGAGGTTCTCATGGTGGAGACTCTGGTTATGGTGGTGGTGGTAAACCTTGGAACAGACAGTCCTCATTTAATGGTGGGGGAGGAGGGGGTTCTAGGCCTCCTTTCAAGGGGCAAAGAGTGTGCAAGTTCCATGAGAGTGGGCATTGCAAGAAAGGAGCTTCTTGCGATTATCTGCACACTTGAGTCTCAGGATTTTGTACGAGTAGAGCAGTTAGTTACTGTACAGTAATTTTTCATAAAAAAGTGTTTTTGACTTTTTATAAGTTTTTTTTATTCGATTTATATTATATATAGAATTAGTGGATTTTAGAATGTCACCCGATTCTGCTACCTTCTTTTTCCTTATATATATACGTGCTGTCCTTGGATTCAGTTTGTAAAGAGTATTATCCTAGTCTCATTAAAATTTATTATCAAAAGTAGGTGAAAAGTATAAGTTTGTACACATCAAATTTTTTTTTGTTATATTTGATAAAAAAAATGAGGAAAAGAAAGTGGAGAAAATAATATAAAAATATTTTTTGCTTGATTTTTAAATAGTAATTAAACAAATTTGATGCAAAATTGTATTTTTCATCAATTTTTGGATGATAAATTTTGATCTCTTTGAAAAAAAAGGTAGGGTGGGGGGGTTTTGTTTTCTACAAGAGTCTCTATAATCAATTGTGGCATAAGGTTTTGTCTTTTTATCAAAACTAGTGGCAATGTAATGGTAAAGGTTTTAATCTAATTGTAATTAAAAAGATAGCTGCATTACTAATTGTAATAAATAGATGAAGACGCGTTATAGATGAATATATCTACACATAACAAAGCGTTCTAAATTTTTAAGATTTCAAATAACTATAAGAAAAATAGTTATAAAACAGTTTGACTAATTAATTAATTAGTTCTAAATAACTAATTAATTGCATCTAAAAGGGTTATTTGTAATTAAAACATTTTGACTTGGTTGCAAATAATCCTTTTAGATATAATTAATTGATTATTTATAACTTTTTTTTTTTTTTTTTGTAGTGAGTACTGTTAATAGCTGCACTACCTTTCAAATTATATATACAAAATGGTCAAAGGCTTTAAAGTTGACCGGGAAAACCTAGCCTTCGTATTCGTTATGACTTAATAAATACTCATGATGATAAAGGCACGTTACCTTACGTTGCCCCCCCCCCCCCCCCCCCCCAATATTACCAAGACGTTACATTCCTGGCCAGCTCTGTGGTTAACCTCCTTCACTCTCTCCATTCATTTTCTACTCCATCTCTCTCTCTCAAATATGGCTGGTCTCAGAGCCCCTTTCCTTGTAGTACTAGATGTAATCATGTTAGTCATGATGGTCATGTTGTTTCAGTTCTTTGGCTTTACATATGGCTGCTCCTCAACTTGCCCGCCATCAGCATGCCCAGATAGTAATGGCGTAAAATACCAAGTTGGCTCGCTCTGGTCCATACCCCCCTTCCCAACTTATTACTCCAACTGGTCACTCTCCCATTTCTTCCGGGCCGGCGACTTTCTCAGTAACTCTAACTCCTTCTTCAAGATGATCCATTTCTTAACATGATGATCGATATATATATATATATTTCAAAACATCTATATGCAGTTATTTTTGTATATGCTGCTCACTCTACTTATAATATGATTGATCGGATTATTTTTTTGTTATAAAATAATTATTTTAATGTAGCTGAACTTCATATATATATATATATACACACACACACACATATACATGATACGAATTCCAATGGTTTTTTGTTTTTCGTCTATCTGATTAATGCAGGTTTGGACTTTGCGACCGGAGATAACGACGTGATTCAAGTGTCGAGACAAGAGTACGAGGGTTGCACCGCCTGCAACCCCTTGAGGGTCATCAACATTGGTCCGGCAATAGTACCATTGGCCGAGAAAGGTGTCTTCTATTTCATCAGCAATTTCTCAAACTACTGCGGTCTTGGGCTCAAGGTTTCAGTCTGGGTGCATGGCTGCTCCGACGGATTTGAGTCAACTCCATCGCCGTCTCCGTCGTCACCTTCTGATCCACTTCGAGTTCCTCCACCTTCATCACCGGCACCAGCTCCACGTACGAGGAACGGATCCAATTCTCCGGCTCCAACCCCAGCACCGTCTCCTGATGATCATGGTAATCCTCCAGAAGCTGGCGCTCAGAATGCAAAGTCTATGGCTATTCGTGTTGGTTCTTCTGAAATCCTGATCTTTCAGTACTGGGCTTTTGATATTTGCTTGGTGGTTTTTGTCATTCTTGGATCGATGATCTAGCTAGGAAATTTATTTAAGTTTCATTGATGGGCAATAATAATTTAATAGTATTATGTAATTTGATTTTTTTTTTCCTTTTTTAGGACGTGACCACTTTTTCCGATCCACTTGCACTAGAATTATATATGTGACCATCAATAATATAGTACTTTGGATTTGTGATTGGAAGATCTTTCATCGATAAATTTACTTTAATTTTCAGCATTTTCCCACCTCGTACGTCGATTGTTCATATAAGATCAAACTAATTCAATTATATTTTTATGGGGGCAAAAACTTATTTTTCTTTCATTTTCTTTTCTTTTCTGTGAAGTGATGCTCCGATCCACAAATGTGATCAATGTTTAAAATATAGAAACTAATTGTAATATCATTACTTGTCATGGGCGGAACTACATAAGATCTTGGAGGGCTTTAGAGTATCTCCATTAGTTTCATTAAAATAAATAATCAAAATTTAAAGAAAAATATAAATTTGTACATATATCAAAAAAATTATCATATTTGATCAAAAATAAAGAAAAAAAAATATGAAAGATAACATAAAAATACTTTTTATTTGATTTTTAAATAATAAATCATCAAATTTGATCAAATATGTACCACTCATCGGTCACATTTTTTGACAACTGGCATCTCTTCCACAAAGATATAGTCCGGGAAGAAGTTCGTATACCTCCTATGGAAACATTCTCGACCGAAATAGATCAAGAATGCGATCCCATGGGTTCTCGTCCGCCCACATTGGCTGAGAACCAAGCCTCTAAAACCAACTCAACCATCCTGCATGAAAGAAACTTCAAGTCCTTGCTTTCAAGAATCTTTGAGCTCTCTCTCTCTCTCTCTCTCTCTCTCTCATGTAACGTGGGTTATTTTTTATTTTATTTTGTAGGGTTTTGATCCGTTCTCTGCAAGTAATACTTGCTTATCTGATACGAAAATTCCGGAGTGCTTTAACCATCACTGTGGTACTGGTAGTAGTTTCTGCGACTATACAGCTACCTTCAAATAATCATGGTGATAGTAATTGGATGGGACTTGCTGTATGTGCGGCCTTTTCAGTCCACGAGCATTTGACTCATGTCTCACAAGATAACATGAATTCCAACGTTTCTTACAACCTTATTTGTCAGTTGAATACTGATATAGGAAGCATGGATCCTCCCCATGTCTTTCCCATAACAGAACATAAAAAATTCACGTGCTTTTATCCTCATGGATTCATTTGGCTGTCCTATATACCATGCCGGTCAGTGAGAGGTTTGGTGGGACAATGTTGCAGACAGATTGAGGCTTCGGTCATAAGCGATTGCCCTAGCTTGATGGTACTGGAGTGTGGCCTCCGTCCGTTATACCATCAAGATTTGGAAGAGTTTGAGCATTAAACAACTATCAAGTGTGTTGGGTCTAAGGGTGTCAACCTGTGTTTAATTAGTGTATATATTATCTCATTTTTCATATATGCAGGTAATTACAGAAAAGGACAAGCCAAAGATAACTGGAGCAAAACCGTGTTCATATTAATTTGAGGGCAAAAGTGACTTTTCAAGCCATAAGATATTATGAGAAGAAGTCATCTAAGCTGTGTCTTATTGTACACGTGTCAAGATTTTGTAGTAATATATATATGTATACATTTTATTCTCTGTATTAGGGCAGCAACTTCATTTTATTTTGTTGCCTTCAAATTTCGAGTGAGAGAGAGAAATTGTTGCCGTGTGGTTGCTCTGCTAGGGTTTGTGATTTTTGAGAGAAAGAGTGCTATTTTTATGATTCTCTTGAGCTCGTTTGTTAGTTGGGTTGTAATAAATACTATAGCTTTACAGATTTATCAATAAAGATCGATCTCTGAAGTTGTTCCTGTCGTGGATGTAGGCTATTAGGGTTGAACCACGTAATCTGTGTATTTTCGCTATTTATTTCTCATTTCTTTTATTATTCTTGTTGCTTTGCATATATTCTTTAATTTCTTGGTGCTGGATTGAATGTATAAGCTTGTTATGTGAAACTTTAATTTTCTCAACTTAATAATTTGGTTTTTTTTTTTATATCTTTTTTGTTTAGGAACTCGAACTTGTTAAATTCACAACTGGTATCTAGAGCTTAAGTTCATGTGGGGACCATTAAATTCGACATTGAGAAGTTCACCAGAAATAATGATTTTGGTCTCTGGAGAATCAAAATGAGGACCCTGCTCGTCCAGCTGGGCTTGCAGGATGCCCTCAAGGGGGAGAAGAGGAAAGGTTCTTCCCCTTTTGAAGCTGGGAAGGAGGAGGTACATAAAGACATCCTCCAGAAGGCCCACAGTGCCCTCATACTATCTCTTGAGGATAAAGTTTTAAGAGAAGTTGCTAATGAGAACATTGCAACAGGCATTTGGCTCAAACTAGAAAACTTATACATGACTAAGTCCCTGGCTAACAGATTGCATAAAAAGACTTGATTGTACACGTTCAAGATGTACCCTAGAACTTCAATAGGGAAACATCTTGATGCGTTTAACAAGATCATTCTTGATCTTGCTAACATTGATATAAAGGTCGAGGATGAGGATAAGGTCATACTTCTGTTAACCTCTTTCGACTCTACTTACCCTATTATAAAGGAAACTATGATGTATGGTAGGGACACCCTAACTTTAGATAAAGTACAATCTGTACTTCATGCTAGAGAACTTTAGAATAATGTAGAAACCAAACAAGAACAAGGAGAGGGCCTATCTGTTAGGGACCGACCAGAAAATAGGGGTAAGAAGGGCAAGTATGATAATAAAAGCAATAGATCTAAGTCAAAGGGAAAGCAATTGAAATGCTTTCTATGTCATAAGGAAGGGCACTTCAAAAGAGATTGTCCCGACAAGAAAACAAGTTCAGGAAATAAAATGAAGGAGGGAGGGGATGCCTCAGTGGTACTAGAAGGGTATGACAGTGCTGAGGTCCTTATTGTATTTGAAATAGACTCAGGAAATGAGTGGATTTTATAACAAGTCCTGCAAGATCATGGGTATAGGGACTATAAGGCTACACCTACATGATGGTATTAGTAGACTTTTGAGGGAAGTCAAGTACATACCTGAATTAAAGAGGAACTTAATTTCTCTGGGTATGTTGGATCAGTTTGGCTATTCTTTTAGATCTGAGGCAGGGACTTTGAGAGTTACAAAAGGCTCTCTCACAGCGATGAAATGAGTGATTAAAAATGGGCTTTATACCCTAATAAGCAAGACCTTAAGTGGGGAGGCTTCCCTTGTACAGAATACCACTGATAATAAAGCTGTGCTGTGGCACAGGAGACTAGGTCATGTCAGTCAAAAGGGTCTCTTAGGGTTTCAAAAACAAGGCCTAATAAAGGATGCAAATCTGGACAGTCGACCTTTATGTGAAAATTGCATTTATGGTAAGTCCAAGAGAGTTAGTTTTAAACGTGCAACTCATTTGACTAAGCAGACACTAGATTATGCCTACTTAGACTTATGGAGACCTTCCAAAGTAGTTTCTGTAGGTGGAGGGAATTATTTTCTCTCCATCATTGATGACTACTCTAGAAAGGTTTGGATTTACATTCTTAAACATAAAAGTGACACATTTGAAAGGTTTAATGAAGAAGGCTTTAGTGGAAAATCAGGTGGGCAGAAAGCTAAAGGCTTTGAGGACAGATAATGGGTTGGAGTTCTGTCGACAGAGTTTAATAATTTCTATAGCAAAGAAGGGATCCTTAGACACAAGACTGTAAAGGAAAGCCCTCAACAAAATGGTTTGGCTGAGAGAATGAATATGACCATTTTAGAGAGGGTTAGATGCATGTTATCCAATGCCGGGTTACCAAAATCATTTTGGGCAGACGCTGCTACAACAACGGTTCATTTGATAAATAGATGCCCCTCCTCTGCCATTGAGTTTAAGACCCCACAAGAATTGTGGACTGGAAAACCTCCTAGCTATGAGTACTTAAGAGTGTTTGGGTGTGTTGCTTATGCACACTCCATAATTGATAAGTTGGACCCTAAGACACTTAAATGTATTTTTGTAGGGTACCCTGATGGGGTAAAAGGGTATAAACTATGGATAGATGAACCTGGTAGGCAAAAGTGCATCATTAGTAGAGATGTAACTTTCAATGAATCCTAGATGGCCAGATTACAGCATAATGACTCTGTCCTTAATCAAGAAAAACCTTTAGGAAATGTTCAGCTTGAGGTGGAGCAAGACATCCGATCTGAACACATAATAGACCAGATCACAGGTACTAAGGCAGTAAACTCAGAGGACTCGGATCAAGGTGGAGTAGATTCCTACAATCTAGTAAGGGACAGAAAAAGGAGGGTGGTTAAACCACCCCAAAAATATGGTCAAGCAGATCTTACTGGTTTTGCTTTCACTATAGTAGATGAGGTTATAAATCAAGAGCCAATGTCTTATAAAGAGGCTCTGAATATCAAGGATGTTGAAAAGTGAATCACTACTATGAATGAAGAGATGAAGTCTCTTATTAAGAATAAAACTTGATTTTCTATCACTAAGGCTGCTGGGGTTAAACTAGTAGGGTCAAAGTGGATTTATAAAAGAAAGGAATGCATACCTGGACTTGAGGGTACTAGTAAAACTGATCCTGAAATTGTTTCAGCATCAAGAACCATCAGTGCTCAATATGCTGCATCTCTTATAACCATATCTCAGAGGCTACTGGCGAGAACGAGTGAGGTTGATTGATCATCTTAAAAATTAAATATTTGAGTTGCATCAAACGCTTGCAATTAAAGATATAAAAAAAATATAAATTTAAGATAAGAAAACAAGAAACTGAAGAAATTTGTAGACTGGTATTCTCGTGACCTGAAAATACGAATAGAAGAGCTGGAACGAGAGATAGTTTAAATACAAAGTCAACAGCAGCAGCTAATGGCAGATGTTCAACGTTTACAAGAAAATAGGGATAGCTGCAATTAATCTCGCTGGCTTTTGTAATTATGCATTCAGTATATCTTATAATCTTGACTAAGTGAGATTTGAAGAAATGATAATTTGTCTTGTTCTTATTTTCATTTTTATAAGAATTATCTTTAGCTTCATTTAGTTCGTATCAAATCTTCTTCTCATATCTATAACTCATCTGTATTTGCATTCTTATTTTACAAATTTTCATTAGTTCGTCAGTTTCCTTTCAATATTTCTCACGATCAAAATATGAGGCATCCTTCACATTAGTTACAAGTTGTTCCTGCTGCTTCCGTAGATGCCATGTTGCAGCAAGCGAATGATCTGGCTAATAAGTCATATTGTAAAGATGTATATGAACTGGTTACCCTTAGAACTCGATACTCCTCCTTTATTATTTGATTTTTTGACTGGTTACAATCCAAAAATCGTGAGAATGAAGAGTTTAACCAGAATGTTTCCATACTTCAACGACTCGTTCAAGACTCTAACAACAAAGAGTTAAAGCAACAAAATAAGAAATTAAAATCCCAACAAAGAGTTAAAGTAACAAAATAAGAATTTAAAATTCTTACTTGCCTCTTCATTTCTACTGCCTAATCCTTTATATAAGGATGACATGTTGTTTTATGAAAAGCAAATGCATTTGAGAGACGAGGTTAGAAGTCTCAAATTTTTGTAACTCATCTAGCATTTGAATAATAAGATCTTTCTTTTTCAAATGCATTTTTTGAATATATAGCAGTGCTTGTGATCTCTTCAGGAGTTCTAACAAGATAAATCATCAACGTAAACTACAATAATGGCAAATCCGATTTCTGATAAAAACACACGGGCATATAGGATTATTCTCACATTCTTTCAAAAGATATTCATTGATTCAATTATACCACATGCGTCCAGATTGCTTTAATCCATATAAAAATTTTTGAAACTTTATAAAGTACATAGTCCTAAATGTATTTAGATTAGATGCTTTAAGTATTGTATGTCATGATCTAATGATTCTTATAAATATGTAATGACCACATTCATCAACTACATATCTAATTCTTTTGTAATCTAAATGTGATTGCATTTATAACAAGGAAATATGTTTCCTCATAACTAATTTCAAGTTTCTGTAGGAAATCTTATGCGACAAATCGTGTTTTGTTCTGTACAATTTCATTTCTCTTACTACGCTTTTGTATAAGTATCCATTTACATCCAACAGGTATTAAACCCTTTGGTATTTGGACAACAAGTCCAAATACATCTTCACTAGCGAGTTTAACTCAACTTTAATAATTCCTTTCCATTTTGGCCAATTATTTATACGTCGACATTTTTTGACGATTTTTGGCTCACTTTCTTCATTACTTCTGATAATATCAATGACCATCTTATATGAAAATATGTTGTCGATAACAGTTTTATTTCTGTCTATAATTTCTCCAATATTCCTAAAATGTATTGAAATCTCATTATTTTCAAGTATTTGTTCATCTTCAGGAGTTTTCTCTTCAGGAAGAATATATTCTTCAAGAGTTCCTTTTCAAGAGATTTGTACTCTTCAGGAATTCTTATTTAGGAGTTCCTCTTCAGGAGGTTTATACTCTTCATGAGTTCCTCTTCAGAAGATTTGTATTCTTCAAGAGTTCTTTTTCATGAGGTTTTGTATTTTATACAGGATGTTTGGATAGATCTTATTGCTTGTTTTGTGGGTACGGTCTCTCTAGGAGCACTGATTTATTTTCTTTTGCATTAGTAAGTCTTTAACACTTCAGGCGTATCTTAGATTTATTTATTACTGTTTTAACAACTTGTCATTCAGGGATTTCAATTATTGCTTAAGTATTAACAGCAGTAATATATGATTTTATAACACTTTTAGTATCAGTAAATACATCCAATAATTGATTTATAACACTTTACAAATAGATAACCCTCTGAATTTCTTGTTTATTCATTTGTAAGAGGATCAAATTTAGACATGGTTTTATTATCCCAGTAATTTCTGGTTGTGCTTCAGGCATTGGCTTTTTGTTATTTTAAAATATGATAAAGTTTTACTATAATGTATAAAAGTATAGTACAAGTAAATCCAGTACTTGGCCATACAACAAGTACGTGACCATTGTTTAGTCATACCGCATCTATAACAAACATCTTTATCTTTCTATAAAGAATTATTCTGAGGGTTTTTACCCTTATTTGAATTGGATCACTTCTGATGATATGACATATTATTATTATTTTTAATATTATCGCTTCAGGGGCTAATATTTCTATATTTTTTTTTTACCACGTTTACGCTCTTGATTTCTTTGAAAGATGTACCATTCACTTTTGTGAATGATGTAAATGCAATATTATTAATAGGACATAACTGGTGATTTATTAACAAAAACTCATTATTTAATTTAATCACTAGAAGACAAAATAAAAATTCAGAAAATTTGTTAAACTTTCGCTTTCGATATTACTACTACAAAAACACATTCGAGATCTGAAAAATAATACACGTTTTCTTTTAAAATATCATCATTAGTGACATTTTCATTGCATAATTTTAATATTGAGCCGATTTAAAAAAGTACAGAGTTATACTTAGTAACACTTTTAAAACCTTACAACTTCAGGTGCAATTAGTCATACCGAGCTTTTAGGAAGATTATATTTTCTGTTGCTCATATTTCTCCCTCAAATCATTTCATAAAGTAGGGAAATTTTTTTACCGTGAGATACACAACACGATCCTGCAAAGACATGTGGTTTCTTCTTTGATTGTATTTCCCAATTTCATCATATCCAGATGGATCTTATAAAAGATCTTGGATAAATAACTTTTTCAAGAAATGCCAATAGTAATAAATTTTAATTTTATAAGATTTGATATTTTCTATATATATGAATTACAAAAATAAATATGTAGTTCTAAAAAATATATTCACATAATCATGAGATAATAGTAGAATTTTATTAAGTGATATTCAACAATATTATCTCGAATATTCATCTCGAGAACTGCAAATAATATATCGAAAAACTTACTTGAAGTAGAAGACCATTAGTTTCAGTATTGGTAAAATTTCGTGCTAATAACGTGTTATAAAACTAAAAGAAACTACTATTGTAAGAGAAAGAAAATATTTAGAACTCTTAATAACTGAATATTTCTTCATTCTATATAAATTTTTTTTATGAATTTGAGAACGATTGAAACTCATATTTATAGGCTCTAAAATTACTATGCAAGTTACTGTGCAAGACTTAAAATAATAGTAGTGGAGTCATTCACAGAAATAATTGAGGGGCGGCGGCCTTCTCAATCATTTCATAACAGATGTACAAATTACATTTTTATTATAATAGTAATGCATATTTTAATTAAATGTGAATTTGTGTAGTGATACTATTTGAACAGAAAAAATCACGTTTGAACGAGACATTACGATTTAAAAATTCGTCCGAACTAAAGAGTTTGTTCAAACAAGATTAATTCTATTAAATTTATTCGTTCAAACAGATAATATTCGTTTGGACGTTTATCTCATTCGAACTAGGCAATCTGTTCGAACCATATATTTATCTGTTCGAACGTCATGTGTCAGATCGGACAACTGAAATTTTTGTCTGATTGGATTTTTGAGACAATTTTTTTTTGTCTCAAATAAAAAAATCCGTCCGAATGAATTTGGACGGGCAAGTGAGACTTCGTCTCTAAATATTATTTTTAGGATCAAAATTCAATTTTCGTGCCTAAAAACTTTTTGAGATAGGAGAAATTTGGGACGAATTTTTTTTGTCTCTAAGGACATTTTGGAATGAAAAATAGACTTTTTGAGGTAAAATAATTCAAAAAATTTATTCTCTTGTAGTGTGCTTTGTCATTGGAAATGAGGAAGATGATCATCTGCATAGCTGGCTCAAAGAATTTCATTTTTCCTATCATATTTGAAGAAGTGCATTTACACTCGTTTATGTTAAAAAGTAGAAACTTCAGGGATGATAAACTAGCACTGGCCATATATAGTTCCCGAAGGCACTCACGAAAGCTGATCAATTATCTTTTTTTCTCAAAGGATAATGATAGTTTTCCTACTTTTTTATCATCCATCTACCATTTTTTTATTAATTTTTTATTTAATAATTAAGAAAATAATTATTAGTAAATTTATCTATTTTTTAGATTTTTTTAATGATTAAGGATGTTAAAAAAATATTTAAAAGAAAATAATGAAAAATAAATACACTTATAGTGGTAAAGAAATAGTAAACTAATTAATGGTAAGTGTATCATTACTCTTTCTAAAATGCTTACCAAACAACAAGTCTAATTCTCTTTTCTGTATGCTTCTTGTAATTGTGTGATAATTTGTAGGAAAACTCTGTCGATCTATCTTACATTTTAGAATTCTGCCACATATAATAACTTTTGTGTATTTTTTGCACACTTTATTGATGTATTTGGCCAAAACAATTATTTCATATTTAAAAAATGACTCAACCCATCGTATTAGTAGAGTGCACAAGAAGTACAGAAAATGACTGTACATAAGATTTTTGTAATTTCTAATCACTCTTGTTGTGTGGCCAAGGGAGTAGACACCTGAATGGGAGGCCGAACCACGCTCGGAATCGAAACCGCCGAGTTTCGACACATTGGGCAAGTGGGATGCAACCTCAGCCAGTGGTTGATGCACTTGAGATGGAAGAGATGGCCACAATCAGGCATCAACTGCAGCACATCAGTTTCTTTATAATCCATCAAACAGATGGAGCAGCAAGATGCAGTTGAGCTGTTTTTTTGGAGCATGTATTGGGAGTAGAGGAGCTTTGGGAAGCTTTGGAGACTGACTTCATCAAGGCCTAATTCAACGGAGGCAAAGTTTCTCCTATCAGAGTTTGGAATGGTGATCATGGTTTGGCGGCCGGTGGATGGGTTGCCGGCGGCAAGGCTCATGCAGGTGCAGAGATAGGAAGCAATGGTTAAGAATAGGGTTATCAGGATGAGACCGAGTGGGAATGTGAAATAAAAAGCAAATTGACCAAACTTATGATCCATGCTATGGGTACTGGAATATTGCCCACTACTGTAGTTCATGCTCCAAGAACAGCTGCAGATTTCGGAGTAGGGATTCTAGGGAATGAAGGTTGCTTAGAAAGAGAGAGAGAGAAGTTTGAAATCTAGCATGGATTAATATTTGAATTACTTGAAGTTGAAGGTAATATCTTTTAATTATTTGATCAAACATTGTCTAGCTAGGTTTGCAGTACAATATGGTTTGGTACTGTTGCTTATTTACCTAAACTACGGCTTAAAATAATAAAAATATTTTGTTGAGAAGCTTGTTTTGGCAATATCCTTACTCCCATTAATATAATTAATGATTTTGGGCAAGATTACGTGGAAGGGAAGGACAGCAAAATAAAAAAAAAAGAGTAGAAGAAAATAGTCACTATCAACGAGGATTAGGAGAATAAACCACCTCATGATCTAGTCTTAATTAGCAATTAATCTTACGATGTTGCCATCCTTTATTTCTAAATCTCATATTATCCCAAAGTTGACCTCTCCTATGAACAGACGTGCATATTTAGGGTCGGCTCTTTCATTAGACTATTTAGACAATTGTCTAAGATTCCTTAATGAAAAAAGGTCTCGGTCGCTCAAAAAAAGTTTGAAGTAATTTTTTTTAAAAAAAGATAAAAAAAGGAAAAAATTCAATTAAAAATATTAATTAACTCAACAAAAGAATATTAAAAGTATTAAATAGATATTATATATATCATTAATAGTTAAAAATATTAGTTAAAAAAGTAGTATAAAATCTTAAATAGTAATTTACTTGACAAATAATAAGAATTATTTTTATATAAAAATCTAATATAAAAATAAAAAAGAAAATAAATTTATTTCATTCTACTTTAAAAAAAACCTCAATTAAAATTTTAACTTTAGACCTCCTAAACTATTGAGCAGCCACTGTGCATATGGTATTAGCTTTGATATTTCAACTACCTGTTTGGAATTGGATTAGGACTCTTTAAAAGTGCTTAAGTTCTTAACTACCTGTTTGTATTTGTATTGAATTGATAGGTCGTAACATATAATCATCCATACTTTTGGTTTGAGTTGTTAGTAGCAAAATCTATAGCATTCTACAAAACAAAACATGGTGGCCAATACTGTTGTAAGGTTGGGGAATGGAAACAGATTGGGCTCGACTAACCAAGACTAGGGTTTGATGGGCCACAAGCCCACGACTGCAAATGAGTTGCAAGCCCTGTTCCTTCAAATTCAGATTTAATTATATAGTAACTTTTGCCCTCATTAAAAGCTAATTGCTTTTCACCTATGACTACCTTTCTGTTAATTCTAAAGTCAAAAAAAAAAAAAAAAAAGTTAAGAAACAGATTATTGAAATTGGACTCAATCTACGTCCTCCCTATTTATTTATTTATTAAAACATACCACAATTACATTGGCAACTAAAATAGCAATTAATAATACTAGGGCACAAATATGCATTTAGCCTGGACCCATAATTTGAGTGTCATTTCACAATCATTTCAAGAGTTTTCACAACCAAAATGCTTCTTTTAAAACCAGGGTCCAAACATGCCCTAATTTAGCCAATAAAACATGTCCTCACTTTTAGTATCTTGTCAGACTCTTTTTTAGTATCTTGTCTTGATGACTTTAGAAAAAAAAAAAAAAAAAAAAGTCCTCTCACCCTATCCATTTATAGTACAACGCTTGTTCAGAAAAAACTGAAGAAGTAATCACAAAAGCGCAAAATATTAAACCCACATTTAATCAATTAATCCCATCATCGGGATGGGTCAAATATTGCACAAAAACTTTATTAATCTCATCGATCGATCATCTCTATGTTATATCTTGCCTAGCTCGTTGCCAAGGGGTCCACCACAGGGATAAGATCAATACTCGTATGTGGACCTGGAACTGGAACCGGAACCGGAACTGGAGTGTTCCTCCGACATATCGGACATGTCGGATGCAGCCTCATCCAGGGGTCGATGCAGCTCAGATGGAAGAGATGCTCACAATCAGGTAACTGCCGGAGCATGTCCTTTGCTTTGTACTCCACCAAACATATGGCACAGAAAGAATCTGCAGAGGCACTCTTCTGGATTATTTCAGAGTAGAGGAGCTTTGGATAGCTGCCGAGAGTGGATTCATGGAGACCTGATCCGATGTTTATGGGATCGGCCTGATCATGGTCGGCGGCGGCATCATTGTTCCGGTGAGGTGGCGGCGGGTTGCCGGGGAGTTCCAGGCGAGTGCAAGCAAAAGTGATGAGCAGGATGAGAAGAAACACTCCAACAAAGAAGATGATTCCATAGGTAAAACCACTGATACCTTCGCCGGCATCAGTACCATATTGCAGGCCGTTGCTGCTGGTGATCATGATCTTCCTCGAATAAAGAATGAGAGGCCAGCCGGTCGCCAGTGAGAATATTAATTGTGGGGAAGAGGGCCAAGGGAAGCTTGTGCTTTTAGTTAGTGTTTGTTTGTATGTTCTCAGCATATCGCCATTTATGTATATCTCCAATTAGAATTTTTCTGAACGTATTGGGTTTGGATTCATTATTAAATTTCTCAAATAAATTTGATAATTTTATTTAAAATAATTTTATTTTAAACTCATCAATTTAAATTTTGAGTTACATCATTTTTCATGCTTGAAAAATTATTATTTATTTATTAAAATATATTATTATTTATTTATTAATATATTTATTAAATAAATAAATTATAAATATATTTATTAACTTAATAAATTATATATTATATTATTATTTTGATAAATTTAATAATAACTTTAATATAGGGTTATGAATATAAATATAGTCTGATCTGATATTTAATCCCTTTTGTGGTTGAGCTATGCACACCCACGACGCCAAAAAATAAAGCCGTAGCCAGTGGCCCAGTATTACGAGTGAAGCCGAGAATAATAGCTAGTTTCAATCTAAGGTCTCTTTACGAGTGAAGCCGTAGCTGTGGACTGGCCGGAAGTGTTTCTCTTTTCATATTTAAGGGTAGGAGTGTAATGAATTTGATTTGGTTTGATTTGATTTTGGTTAAAATATAGAATTGAATCAGTATTATTGATTTTTCAAAATGTAAAACTGATTATGCTCAAATTATCTTTTAAAATCGGTAATATCAATTTTATCGTTCCAGTTTGATTTTTCAGTTTTAATAAGTTGTAAATTTTTAAAAATGTCTTTTTTAAAATAAAAAAAATCTGGTTAAATTTTTTTTTATTACAAAAAACTGTTAAATAAAAAAAATCTGCAATAAAAACTGTTAGATAAAAAATTATTTTAAATTCATGTTTAAAATTAAACTTTTATTTTATAAATATTATAATATTATTTATATATGATTATGTTATTACGTATTATATATAAAATATAAAAACACATTATATATAATATTAAAAAAATTTAAAATATATAATTATTAGGATCGGTCTAATTTTAAAATGAAATGAATCAAAATCGGACTATATCTTACTGGTTTTGTGTTTTTAAAAACCAGTTTCAGACCGGTTCAAACTTGGTTTAACCAGTCCGGTTATGACCGAGCCGATTTATTAATTTTTTAAATTTTTTTACACTCCTATTTATGAAAAAATCTCTCTTTCAGACTCTTAACATTTTTTAGTAAGATTTTCTGTTCATTTATTGGTTTAAAGTTTTTCAGTTAGCCTCTATGCATGCGCCGGAGCAGCAATATTAATATGACTTGCGTTCTAAGAAATTAAAAGTGTCGACATTTCAAACATTCTTCATGTATAAATCATTCTTCATTTCATATTAAAATGTTTTTTTTTTCAAAATTTAACTAATGAAATTTGTCACTTAGTGTTTGCTTGTATATTAAGTAGTGTTTGTGTGTATATTCTCATAGCATATTGCCATTTCTATACATCTCCAATTAGAATTTGTCACTTAGAGGGTCAACCGTTTCTGTCATTTTCATAATTCTGGAGGAATCTCTCTTTCAGACACTAACAATTTTTATTTTTTATTATAATTTTATCGTGTTCAATTATTGGTTTATGTTATGAAACTTAAAGAAAGGAACTACTATTGCAAAAGAGAAATAAGAAATTCTCTTGAAACTCTTAAGAACTGAAACTTTCGTTCTCTCTCTATTTTTTCTTATGAATTTCATTACAACTGAAGCCCATATTTATAGGCGTTGAAATTACTATGCAAGTCACTATGCAAGTCACTATGCAGATTTAAAATAATAGTGGTGGGGTCATTCACATAATTTAGTGGTGGGACAGGGGGGCGGCTGCCGACTTCGTTTATAACACTCCCCCTTGAATGACCACCCATAAAGAATCTGCCTCGTTAAAACCTTGCCAAGTAAAAACCCAGTGGGAAGAAAAACCAATGGCGAATGAAAAAGAGTACAGTCTTCTTATGTATCCATAAGTGCTTTAAGATTGCCTCATTAAAACCTTGCAGAGGAAAATCCAGTGGGACAAAACCTCAGCGAAGGAAAAAGAGTACAATCAGCACATTTACTCCCCCTGAAAAGTGCATGACAAAAGATCTTTGAGTCTTCGCATTCCAATGTTATGCACAATCTTCTTGAATGTGGAAGTTGATAACGCCTTTGTGAATAAATCTGCCAGATTATCACTAGATCGTATCTGCTTGACATCAATTTCACCTTTTTCTTGAAGTTCATGAGTATAAAAGAATTTCGGTGAAATATGTTTGGTTCTGTCACCTTTGATATATCCTCCTCTGATTTGAGTGATACAAGCAGTATTATCTTCATATAAGATTGTTGGGCTATTATTAGTCATGGGAAGTCCACACTTTTCCTGGATATGTTGAATAACTGATCTCAACCAAATACACTCTCGACTTGCTTCATGAATAGCAATGATCTCTGAGTGATTTGAAGAGATAGCAGATAGTGTCTGCTTAACAGATCTCCATGATATGGCAGTATCTCCATAAGTAAATAAATATCCAGTTTGAGATCTACCTCTGTGTGGGTCTGAAAGATAACCTGCATCTGCATACCCAATCAATTCTGGACTTGAACCACGTTGATAAAATAATCCCATATCAACCGTACCATGAAGGTAACGAAGGACATGTTTAATGCCATTCCAATGCCTTCGAGTTGGTGCAGAACTATATCTTGCAAGCAGATTAACTGAGAATGTAATATCTGGTCGAGTGCAATTTGCAAGTGTTGCCCAGATGACTAACACAAGAGGGGGGGTGAATTGGGTTATATTAAAAAATTAATACTTATAAACTAAATATACAATATAAAATATAACCAAAATATAAAGCAGTAGGAAATATAAAGAGTAGGGTAAGAGAAAGCAAACTCAGTATTTTTACGAGGTTCAGCCCCACTGCCTACGTCCTCGCCTCAAGCTACCCCTTGAGGATTCCCAAATCCACTATTCAATCTCCTTTAGGTGGAGATAGAAACCTATTACACCTTTGAGCAGCACCGCTCCAAAGATTCCGTGTAGAACACCCTCTACACTTCCAATCACCTCACACTTGGTGATTCAACTATTCCCTGTGTAGAACACCTTCTACACACACAAGGGTTATACGCACCCTCTTACTTCCAATCACCTCACACTTGGTGATTTAACTATTCCCCGTGTAGAACACCTTCTACACACACAAGGGTTATACACACCCTCTTACTGATACAAGAATTGATAGTGGGTAGGCTATCAGAAAACACTCCTCAATGAGTGAAATAAGAACAATACAGCACAAACTATATCTCTCTCAACAAGAACAAGAATTAAGGCTCAAAACTTTAGAAAAGAGAGAATGAGAGCTTTGAAAGAATGATGCAAAATTTAGCAATAGATGTGTAAGCTCTTGTTGTGATTTTTGCAAAACTCAAGTGAGCTATTTATAGGTAAATGAGTCTTCAATTTCAAATTTGAAAAGATTCCCATGTCAAATAAGAGCACTATTCACTTTTCAAAAAATTCAAATAAAAACATTTCCTTTTTGCATTTGTCAAAGACAACTCCATTCATTTTTCAAAGAAATCAAACCTAATCTTTTGCTTTTCATACAAGACAAAATGAGCATGATTTATTTTTCAAACCAAATCATCTTCTTTTTGCATATGTCAAAAAAACACACAACCACCTTTTAAGATTTTCAAACAAATCATCTATCTTTTATATTTGTCAAAAAAACACACAACCACCCTTTAAGATTCTCAAACAAAATCATCTACCTTTTGCATTAGTCAAAAAAACACACCACCTCCCTTCAAGACTTTCAAACAAAATATGCACATGTCAAATATGATAATCAATCATCTTATAAAATCAAGTTTTTATAAAAAAATATAATTTTCGAAATTATTTTGTTTGATGGTGTTATGCACATGTGAAAAACATAATTTTCAAAACTAAGACATTTAAAAATGTCTTGCATATGTGGAAAAAGTAATTTGATGTTTTATGAGAAAAAAGAGTAATTTGGAGCCTTAATCCAATTTCTAATTTTATCAAGAGATGTACAAAAATAATCTATGAGCTTCATTTGTAGACTTGATATCTTTCTTGCTCATGCTTGATTTCTTGATGTGTTTAGCTCCCTTCATGCATAGACAACTTGAGCTTGAGTTTTCAATATTATTTGTTATCATCAAAATTTATACGTAAATAAGAGACTTGAAACCTTGGGTTCAACAATCTCCCCCTTTTTGATGATGACAAATACTTAGTAGAAATCTGCGACCTGCAGTAATACTTAAGCTCCCCCTGAAAATATGCGTTAGTATTTCAAGAAAAATATAAACATGATTCTAGCATATATAACAGGGTAGTATAATACTAGTATAAGACTTCTCCCCCTTTTGGCATCATTAAAAAGGAATCATAATTAGATCAATAAGATATATTCCTGCAATAACCAATAGACAAATAAAACGCTGCGTTAGTAGAGACTGTAGAAATTAGAACCACCCGTGTCCGACAAAAGTTGCAAACGTTGAAGCCGAATTTTATCATCTCGGTGCGGAAGAAGATTTAAATCCGCTTGATGTTATTGACGAATTAGATGTTTCGGAGATTTGAAGATGAATAATTAAAATTATTCGTGTCCGACAAAGACAGCAAAAGCTGCAGGCCTAGCTTTGGCAATGCGGTGCGGAGCCATGCATGTCCGACAAAACCTGCAAATGTTGGAAGTCTAACTCTGGCAATTCGGTGCGGAGCCACGCGTATCTGACAAAACCTGTAAAGGTTGGAGGCTTAGCTCTAGCAGTCGGTGCGAAAGCAGATCAATCGCCTGATGTTGTTGACAAACGGGTTTGAAGGCTCTGAGTTTCTATAAAAAAAATCATTTTCACCAATCGAATACCAAAAAAAAACATTGCTTCTTAACCTAAGTTCTGTTTCTCCATAACGATAGAATGGCCGAACAATTCTCTTCCACTAATGTTCCAGACTTGAATCAGGAACCCTTGACGCATCAACCATCAATCTTCTCTCCTAAGGCCGTCAATGTCATGATAGGAGCAGAGAACCGTTTTTCTAGTAAGACAACTTTTGACAATGTTTGTCCAGCATATCTTATATTTCTTTTGACTAATAAGATTTGAAGAGACAATAGTTTGTCTTGTTCTTTATGCTATCTCTATAAAAATCAGTTTTAAAGTTCATCCGATTTGCATCAAATCTTATTCTCATCTCTATAACTCATCTGCATTCCTTCAATATTCTCGCTTTAAGTTTTCAATTCTTTTCTCAATGGCTTATTCTTCTAACATTCCTCTAGATGCATCCATGAGGTATTCTACATCTCAATCTCATGTCCTTTCTGCAGCTACCATTGGCGCCATGTTGCAGCAAGAGAACAACAGTTTGGCTAATAAGCCAGACTCCGATGCTATCTACGACTTGGTGAGTCTCGGGACTCGCTACTCATCCTCTATTGTCGCTTTTTCCCAGCGGCTACAAGTCAAAAATCATGAGGTTGAAAAGCTTAAAGAACAAATTGTTGTACTTCAACGAATTGTTCAAGAGTCTCACACAAGGGAAGGAATCCTTCGGCAGAAGAATAAAAAGTTGAAATCTCTATTGGATTCTTCATTCCGCTTGCCAGTTCCCATGGATAGGGATGACATGATATTGTATGAAGAGAATGAGCGTCTCAAACATGAGGCTAAGAACCTCAAGTTTATGTAAAAGTATTTAAAAAAATATCTCTCTATTTTTATGAACTCTGATCTATCTTTCAAGAGATATTCATAACATGCATCATACCTATTTCTCTTCTAATCATAAATAATCTATCTTCTGGTAATGGTTTTGTGAATATATTTGCTAACTGATCTTGTGTGTTTGTGAACTCCAGTACTATATCGCCTTTTCTGCACATGATCTCAAAAAAATGATATCTTATTTCAAAGAACCAGTATAATCGGTACCTGAATAACTAATAAGATCGAAATAATGTGTTTAGGATACCATAACTCTAAGTAAATGGTATTGGCAAAATATCTAAAAATCCGCTTGACTGCAATCAAATGAGATTATTTTGGAAATGATTGAAAACGTGCACATAAACATACACTAAACATAATATCTGGTCTACCGGTTGTCAAATATAATAAGCTACCAATCATACCTCGATATACCTTCGAATCAACTAGTTTACCGGATTCATCTTTATCAAGTTTAGTGGATGAGCTCATTGGTGTTCCAGTTTCCTTAGCACCTTCCATCCCAAACTTCTTCAGCAATTTTTTAATATATTTTGATTGATGAATATCCCACTTTTTGCTTGCTTAATTTGCAATCCAAGAAAGAATATAAGCTCTCCCATCATGCTCATTTCAAATTCTTCCTGCATAGTCTTAGCAAAAACTTGGCACATATTTTCATTAGTAGCACCGAATATTATATCATCAACATAAATTTGAATCAAAAGAATATCATCATTTTCGTATATAATGAAAAGAGTTGTATCAATTTTTCCTCTTAAAAAGCCTTTTTCAATCAAGAAACTACTGAATCTCTCGTACCGCGCTTTAGGAGCTTGTTTGAGTCCAAATAGTACTTTTGTGAGTTTGAAAACATGATTTAGAGAAATATGATTTTCAAAACCTGGAGGTTGCTCAGCATATACTTCTTCATTTATAAAACTGTTTGAGAAAGCACTTTTAACATCCATTTGAAAAAGTTTGAAGTCTTTATAACAAGCATATGTAAGTAGCATTCGAATAGCTTCTAATCTTGCGACTGGTGCATATGTCTCATCATAATTGATTCATTCTTCTTGATTGAAACCTTGGACCACTAGTCGAGCCTCATTTCTAGTAATGACTCCGGACTCATGTTTCTTGTTTCTAAAAACCCATTTTGTTCCAATAATAGTATGATTTTTGGGTTTAGGAACAAGTGTTCAAACATCATTTCTTTCAAATTGATTAAGCTCTTCTTACATAGCTAGAATCTAAGATTCATCAAGAAGTGCTTCATCAATATTTTTAGGTTCAATCTAAGATAGAAAAGCATTATGATTGCAAATATTTCTAAAAGATGATCGAGTACTTACATCTCGTGAAGGTTCTCCTAGAATTTATTCCGCTGGATGATCTTTCACATGTTTCCACTATTTGGTTGCATCTTGTACTAAGTCTTGATGATCTTTCCTTCTATTTCCATGATCTTCCCTTTTGAATTGTCTCCAAATATCACACATCCTTTTTCTGTAGAATACTTCATGCATACCTACAAAAACAATTAAAAAAAAATTCTTGGTACCCAAATTCTTTGGGTCCTTTATTTATTAGTATTAAAAGAAACAAGATTTTTAGGTACCCATATGGCCCTAATAGTCATTGTATGTTTTCTTCTAATAGGACAAGCAAAATAATTATGACCATTGCTATTACAAAAATTGCAAATAGCATGTGACATATATAAATAACTTGAGTGATTATAATAATATCCTTTTTTAACAAAATTATTTTTATGAAAAAAATTTTGAATATTGGACTTTGATGTAGAAGGATTATCAAAGAAGTTTTTATAAGATTTGTATTTTTGTTTTGGCATGTATCCCAAGCCTGCCTTATCAAAAACACATCTTTGACTACCAAGAAGTTTTTCAAAATTTCTTTTTCCATTCGTAAAGTTTTCAATAATATTTTCTAAATCAGTTTTCTTTTTCTTCAACTCAAAATTTTCATCTTTCAAAACAATATTTTCTTTGCTTAAAATATCAATTTCGTTTGTTAAAGAAGAATTTTTCTTTTTCAAAACAGTATACTTAATACCCAATTTTTCAAATTCCTCATATACTTCTTCTAAAACATTTTGCAATTCTTCATATGAAGGATCTTCAATATTATCAAAATTTGTTACCTCAATGTCATCTTTAGCCATAAGACAAAGATTTGCTGATTCTCCATTGCTTGCTTCACTATCTGAGCTACTTGAATCATCATCCCACGTAACTTTCATTGCCTTTTTGCCTTTGTTTCGATCTCTCTTTAGCAGAGGACAATCTGGCTTGATATGACCAGGTTTATTGCATTTATAACAAATTAAAGTGTCATTTTTACCTGAATCTTTCTTGGAAAACTTATTGAAGGATTTCCTTGGAGGAGTTTTATTTTTCTTTAAGAACCTCTGAATTCTTCTTGTTATCATCGCAATTTCTTCATCTTTGTCGTCATTTTCCTCATCTTCATCACTTTCACTTTCATGTGGAACAGCTTTAAGTGCCAAGCTCTTCTTTGACTTTCCTTCTTCTTCTTCTCTTTTCAATGTGTACTCATGGGTGATAAGTGACCCGATGAGTTCATTCACTTCGAGCTTCTTGAGGTCTCTAGCTTCAAGAATCGCTGTCACTTTTGATTCCCAACGTTTTGGTAGAGAGTTGAGAATTTTTCTTACTATCTCCACTTTGGAATAGACTTTGCCAAGAGCTGTCAAGCTATTTATGATGTTAGTAAAACGAGTGTACATACTAGAAATAGATTCATCATCATTCATCTTAAACATTTCATATTCATGAGTAAGAATATAAATTTTTGATTCCTTGACTTGAGAAGTTCCTTCATAAGTAACTTCCAAGTTATCCCAAATTTCCTTTGCTGTAGCACAAGTCATTACTCTATTAAATTCATTACCATTGAGAGCATTATATAATAAATTCATAGCAGTTAAATTCAAAGTATAAAGTCTATCGTCTTCACGATTAAACTCTTCTTCTTCCTTTTTGACCTTTACTCCATCAACTACTTTTGTTGGAATATAAGGTCCATTTACAATACATTTCCAGATTTCTCGACCTTGAGCCTGAAGGAATATTCTCATTCTAACTTTCCAGAATGAGTAATTGTCTCCACAAAAGAGTGGAGGCCGACTGCTAGATTGACCTTCACCAAATGAAGCTGCAATGTTAGCCATAAAATCTTAACTCAAAAGATAGTTAATCTTATAATAGAGCTCTAGCTCTGATACCACTTGTTGCCCAGATGACTAACACAAGAGGGGGGGTGAATTGGGTTATATTAAAAAATTAATACTTATAAACTAAATATACAATATAAAATATAACCAAAATATAAAGCAGTAGGAAATATAAAGAGTAGGGTAAGAGAAAGCAAACTCAGTATTTTTACGAGGTTCAGCCCCACTGCCTACGTCCTCGCCTCAAGCTACCCCTTGAGGATTCCCAAATCCACTATTCAATCTCCTTTAGGTGGAGATAGAAACCTATTACACCTTTGAGCAGCACCGCTCCAAAGATTCCGTGTAGAACACCCTCTACACTTCCAATCACCTCACACTTGGTGATTCAACTATTCCCTGTGTAGAACACCTTCTACACACACAAGGGTTATACGTACCCTCTTACTTCCAATCACCTCACACTTGGTGATTTAACTATTCCCCGTGTAGAACACCTTCTACACACACAAGGGTTATACACACCCTCTTACTGATACAAGAATTGATAGTGGGTAGGCTATCAGAAAACACTCCTCAATGAGTGAAATAAGAACAATACAGCACAAACTATATCTCTCTCAACAAGAACAAGAATTAAGGCTCAAAACTTTAGAAAAGAGAGAATGAGAGCTTTGAAAGAATGATGCAAAATTTAGCAATAGATGTGTAAGCTCTTGTTGTGATTTTTGCAAAACTCAAGTGAGCTATTTATAGGTAAATGAGTCTTCAATTTCAAATTTGAAAAGATTCCCATGTCAAATAAGAGCACTATTCACTTTTCAAAAAATTCAAATAAAAACATTTCCTTTTTGCATTTGTCAAAGACAACTCCATTCATTTTTCAAAGAAATCAAACCTAATCTTTTGCTTTTCATACAAGACAAAATGAGCATGATTTATTTTTCAAACCAAATCATCTTCTTTTTGCATATGTCAAAAAAACACACAACCACCTTTTAAGATTTTCAAACAAATCATCTATCTTTTATATTTGTCAAAAAAACACACAACCACCCTTTAAGATTCTCAAACAAAATCATCTACCTTTTGCATTAGTCAAAAAAACACACCACCTCCCTTCAAGACTTTCAAACAAAATATGCACATGTCAAATATGATAATCAATCATCTTATAAAATCAAGTTTTTATAAAAAAATATAATTTTCGAAATTATTTTGTTTGATGGTGTTATGCACATGTGAAAAACATAATTTTCAAAACTAAGACATTTAAAAATGTCTTGCATATGTGGAAAAAGTAATTTGATGTTTTATGAGAAAAAAGAGTAATTTGGAGCCTTAATCCAATTTCTAATTTTATCAAGAGATGTACAAAAATAATCTATGAGCTTCATTTGTAGACTTGATATCTTTCTTGCTCATGCTTGATTTCTTGATGTGTTTAGCTCCCTTCATGCATAGACAACTTGAGCTTGAGTTTTCAATATTATTTGTTATCATCAAAATTTATACGTAAATAAGAGACTTGAAACCTTGGGTTCAACAGCAAGATACATCAAAGCTCCAATTGCACTGAGATATGGTACTTCAGGACCAAGAATTTCTTCATCGTCATCACAAGGACGGAATGGATCTTTCTTCATATCAAGTGTTCGAACAATCATTGGAGTACTCAGAGGATGAGATTTGTCCATATAAAAATGCTTTAGGACTTTCTCAGTATACATGGACTGATGAATAAAAATTCCATTTGGCAAGTGCTCAAGCTGCAGGCCGAGACAAATTTTTGTTTTGCCAAAATCTTTCATTTCAAATTTATTCTTTAAATATATAGCAGTTTTTGAGATCTTTTCAGGAGTTCTCACAATATTTAAATCATCAACATAAACCGCAATAATGACAAATCCGGATTCTGATTTCTTAATAAAAATACATGGGCATATAAGATTATTCTCAAATCCTTCTTTCAATAGATATTCGCTTAAGCGATTATACCACATGCGTCCGGATTGCTTCAACCCATATAAAGATCTTTGTAGTCTGATTGAGTACATATTTCTAGATGTACTTGTAGATGCTTCAGGCATCTTATATCCTTCAGGGATTTTCATATATATGTCATGGTCTAAGGATCTATATAAATATGCAGTGACCACATCCATCAACCGCATTTCTAATCCTTTTGTAACAACCAGACTAATCAAAAATCTAAATGTGATTGCATCCATAACGGGAGAGTATGTTTCTTCATAATCAATCCCGGGTTTCTGCAGGAAACCTTGTGCAACAAGCCGTGCTTTGTATCGCACAATTTCATTTTTCTCATTACGTTTTCGTACAAATACCCACTTATATCCAATAGGCATTACACCCTTTGGTGTTTGGATAACAGGTCCAAATACTTCTCGTTTTGCTAGCGAATTTAATTCAGCTTCAATAGCTGTTTTCCATTTTGGCCAATCAATTCTACGTCGACATTCTTCGACGCTTTTTGGCTCACTTTCTTCATTACTTCTGGTAATGTCAAGGGCCATTTTATATGAAAATATGTTGTCGACAACAGTTTTATTTCTATCCAGAATTTCTCCAGTTTTCATGAAATGTATTGAGATCTCATTATTTTCAGGTACCTGTTCCTCTTCAGGGGAAAACATTTCATAACACACCTCTTCAGGAGGTCCCTTTTTAGGAGATTTATACTCTTCAAGAGTTTCCTCTTCAGGAGGTTCTGGAATAGAAGATTTAAGCTCTTTAGGAGCACCAATTATATTTGTGGCCTGTATTGTGGGTACGTGTTCTTCAGGAACACCAAATTCATTTTGTATTCTTTTCCTTCTGGGAATTTTGTCTTTTGCACCAATAGGTCTTCCACGCTTCAGGCGTATTTTAGATTTACCTATTGCTGCTTTGACAATTTGTCCTTCAGGGACTTCAATCCTTGCTGGAGTATTAACAACAGGAATATAAGATTTTACTACACTTTTAGTGTCAGTAAATACATCCAGTAACTGATTTGCAACATTTTGCAAATGAATAATCGTTTGAACTTCCCGTTTACATTCATTTGTAGGAGGATCAAAATGAGACAGGGTCTTATTATCCCAAGTAATATCTTGTCGTGCTTCAGGCACCGACTTTTCTTTACCTATTAACGGAAAATTTGATTCGTCAAAATGACAATCCTCAAAACGTGCTTTAAACATATCCCCTGTAAGGGGTTCAAGGTATCTAATAATGGATGGAGAATCAAAACCAACTTATATCCCAAGTCTACGTTGAGGGCCCATTTTTGTACGTTGTGGAGGTGCAATTGGAACATATACAGCACATCCAAAAGTACGAAGATGAGAAATATTTGGTTGTTGACCATATGCAAGCTGTAATGGAGAATATTTATGATATGCAGATGGTCTAATGCGAATTAGAGATGCTGCATGAAGTATAGCATGTCCCCAAACAGAAATAGGTAGTCTTGATTTCATAAGTAAAGGTCTAGCGATTAGTTGAAGCCTTTTGATCAAAGACTCAGCTAAACCGTTTTGTGTGTGTGTATGGGCAACAGGATGTTCAACATCTATTCCTATTGACATGCAGTAATCATCAAAAACTTGAGATGAAAATTCACCTGCATTATCCAATCGAATGGTCTTAATTGGATATTCAGGAAATTGTGCTCGTAGTTTAATTATCTGAGCAAGAAGTCTAGCAAATGCAACATTTCTAGTGGAAAGAAGACAAACATGTGACCATCGACTAGATGTATCAATTAGAACCATAAAATATCTAAATGGTCCACTTGATGGATGAATAGGCCCACATATATCTCCGTGAATCCTTTGTAAAAAGGATGAAGATTCAACAATGACTTTTGAGGGAGATGGTCTAATAATTAACTTACCTTGAGAACATGCAGAGCACGGAGATTCATTGGGTAGAAATATCTTTTGATTCTTTAAGGGATGCCCATGCGAATTTTCAATAATTCGTCTCATCATTATAGAACCCGGATGTCCAAGGCGATCATGCCAAGTGATAAATACTTTAGGGTCAATGCACTTCTGGTGCATTACCACATATGATTCAATTGTTCTCATTTTTGTATAATACAATCCAGAACATAGAGCAGACAGTTTTTCTAATACGAGCTTCTGGCCCAATACTGTTTTAGTAATAAGAAGATGCTCTTTACTGCCTTCATTGGTCGTTTCAATATGGTAATCATTACGACGTATATTTTTGAAACTCAATAAATTTCTTCTGGATTGTGAAGAGAATAGAGCATCATCAATACAAAATTTGGTGCCATTAGGCAACACAATATAAGCTCTTCCGGAGCCCTCAATTAAATTCGATGAACCTGATATGGTATGGACATAGGCTTTACTTAGTGTTAGATTTTGAAAATATTTCTTTTCTTTGAGAATTGTGTGAGTTGTAGCACTGTCAGCCAGACATATATCTTTATCATTCAACTCAGAGATAAAAAGCTCATCAATGTGATCTATGATTCTACAAAATATACAAAACTTTTATTATTGATAGAAAGAAAATACATTAATTGAGTGGAACACTTCCATCTCCAATTAAGTGTTCAATACTACCATCAGGATGATTAAAGAAATCAGATACATCAAGATGAGTAACGTCTACATCTACTGAATCTAATAAATCATCTGATGGTTCTACTAAATTTGTTTCATGCACTTTATTCTTTCCTTTAATAGAAGCTTGATATAAATCAGCTAAGTGCCTAGCCGTACGACAGGTACGTGACCAATGTCCAGTCATTCCACATCTATGGCACACCTCTTCACTTTTCTTTGAAGAATTATTCTGAGGATTTTTACCCCTCTCTGAATTGTACCACTTCTGGTGATATGGTATATTATAATCCCTTTTAATGTTGTCACTCCTGGGACCAACATTTCTATAATTTCTCCTACCACGTCCACGCCTCCGATTTCTTCTAAAGGATGCACCATTCACTTCTGGGAATGATGCAAACCTATTACCATTCACTTCAGGGAATGATATTGAGCCAGTAAGGCGTGACTGGTGGCTTTCTAATAAGAGCTCATTATTCTGCTCAGCTACTAGAAGACATGATATAAGTTCAGAATATTTCTTGAACTTTCTCTCTCGATACTGCTGCTGCAGGAGCACATTCGAGGCATGAAATGTAGTAAAAGTCTTCTCTAGCATATCTTCATCGGTGATTTTCTCACCGCATAATTTTAATACTGAGTTTATTTTAAAAAGTGCGGAATTATACTCACTAACACTTTTAAAATCTTGCAACCTCAGGTGCATCCATTGAGAACGAGCTCTTGGGAGGATGACAGTCTTCTGGTGTTCATACCTCTCCCTTAAATTGTTCCACAAAATATAGGGATCTTTTACAGTGAGATATTCAGTTTTCAATTCTTCATGAAGATGGTGGCGAAGGAAAATCATTGTTTTAGCACGTTCCTGCAGGGATGCTTGATTTCCTTCTTTAATAGTTTCTCCCAGGTTCATTGCATCAAGATGTATTTCAGCATCAAGTATCCAGGATAAATAATTTTTCCCAGATATATCAAGAGCAACAAATTCTAATTTTGTAAGATTTGCCATTTTCTACACATATAAATAATAAATATGCGTATCTCAGAAAATATATTTATAAATTCACACAGATAATCATCAATAAAATATATCAAAGATTTCAAATAATATATTGAAAAACTTACAGAGGAATAAGGCCACTAGCTTCAGAATTGGTAGAACCGTCGTGCTGATAACGTGTTATGAAACTTAAAGAAAAGAACTACTATTGTAAAAGAGAAATAAGAAATTATCTTGAAACTCTTAAGAACTGAAACTTTCGTTCTCTCTCTATTTTTTCTTATGAATTTCATTACAACTGAAGCCCATATTTATAGGCGTTGAAATTACTATGCAAGTTACTATGCAAGTCACTATACAGATTTAAAATAATAGTGGTGGGGTCATTCACATAATTTAGTGGTGGGACAGGGGGGCGGCTGCCGACTTCGTTTATAACAGTTTAAAATTTTCCAGTTAGCCTTTATGGTATTGCAGCATTAATATGACTTGCGTTCTAAGGAATTAAAGGCGTCGACATTTCAAGCACATTCTTCACGTACAAATCATTTTTTAATTCATATTTAAGTGTGTTTTTTTTCAAAATTTTAACTAATTAAAAGAAATGATTTTAACTTTAATTAAGGAAGGAAGAAGGAGTAATTCAAAGAAATTTTTTAGAAACTCACAAGATTTTTGGGAAAAAAATTTCGAGAAATACTAGAAGAAAAAAAATAAAGTTAATTAAATCCTGATCAAAAGATTATGATCAATTATAATTTTTATAGTTGCATAAGAATATAATAATATTATTGATCAGATGCATACATGCCCACATTTAACCACTTTATTTTTATCTAAGCACCCACTTGATTCAACATGATGATCACTTGATCGTAGATCATAAACAATTTTGTCATGTCAAGCTTTTATAATGAGAGATGATATTTATAGTCTTAAGAGTATATAAATCATGTACATTCAATTTTTTTTTTTTTAAAAGAATTCATGTGAGGTGAAATAAAATAAATTATTATAATTATTTAATATATATATTTTTTAATTTTGAGATTTTTAAAAAATTTTAAAAAATTGAATTATTTATTATATTTTATATAAAAATTTGATAAAATTATAATAATAATATGAGATGAGATGAGATGAGATAAAACAATGATTAGAATTCTGCTACATATAGTCACTTTTGTATCTTTTTTACGCACTCCATTGATATGTTTGGCCACAACAATTATTTTATATTTAAAAAATGACTCAACCCATCGCATTAGTAGAGTATACAAGAAATACAAAAATGACTGCATATAAGATATTTGTAATTTCTAATCACTCTTGTTGTGTGCCCAATGGAGTAGACACGTGAATGGGAGGCCGAACTGTGCTCAGAATCGAAATTGCCGAGTTCCGACACATTGGCTGAACTCTTCTTTTTCTTTTCTTGTTTTTCCCGACCACCATGTTGGAGTTTTGGTTTTGATGGTGGTTAGGCTTTTGAAGACTGGGTTGGGAGGTACTTGGGCTTCAGGGTTCCTAAGGCCATCACGAACGATGTCGCTGCCCCACCAGTTTGTCGATCTTATCGTCGTCGAAAGATTTTATGGAACAGCGAGGTGTGTGCTCCTCACGCGCAGGGATCAAATGAGAGTTATTTCTCATCGTGTTCTCATTTTGGTGGATCTAGCTGACCGACAGTGTTACAAATCAGATCCGCAACATCAGAGCTCCAATGCTGTGCTGCGAGTCACTCCTAAAGTGGCACATGCCGCCACAAAAAGTCTTATGTAGTTGTTTTTCATTTTCTATTTTTGTACTTTTGTTGTGTAGCTGGATGTTTGTGAATATTGTTTGTATAGAAAAAATTATATTGGAAAAATAGTGTCCTGGACTTCAATCTGTGGAATTTGAGTGCTCTTCTCCTTTGGAAGATGAGATTTTAGTGTACTGCTTGTAGCAGTAGTTTAGTCTCACAGATTTCTGTTTGTTAAGAATTAGAAGTTATGCCTTAGTATATATTTAGTTGATTTGTAAACTGAGTCTCCTTAGTTCAATAGGTCACATTGTAAGTTTCATTTTCTTAGATGAATAAAATAATCATATTTCTTCAAAAAAAGTCTGGGAAGAGATGGAGGTCACCTGAAAAAATAACCTCGAAATTCTCTCCTACCGCAACTACTCAAACTTTTGATGATTTAATAAGATAATATTAATATTATTTTATATTGAATCATTTTCTAAAAATTTATTTTAATCTTTTTTTACAAAAATATTAGATCTTATTATTAGATTATTCTATATTATAAGAAATAATATATAAAAATTCAACAAAAATATTTTGTTATAGTTTTAGGCCTTATTTACTTTTTCAACTTATCTCATCTCATTTCATCTCAAATTCATCATTATACTTTTTCAAATTCTCATACAAAATAAAATAAACAATTCATTTTTTTAAAATTTCAATACAATTTTTTCAAATTCTAAAACAAAATTAATTTTAAAAAAATATCTTACAACAATAGTTTATTCTTTTATTATTATAAAACTAAAAAGAAAACTACTACTATTACAAGAGAAATATATAAGAAACTCTCTCTAAAACTCTTAAGAACTGAAACATTCTTTTTCTCTCTATATTTTCTTATGAATTTCATAACAACTGAATTTCATATTTATAGGCGTTAAAATTACTATGCAAGACTTAAAATAATGGTGGTGGGGTCATTCACAAAATAATTAAGGGGGTGGGGACCGCCCCTAATAATTCATAACACTCCCCCTTGAATGACCACCCATAAAGAATCTGCCTCGTTAAAACCTTGTCAAAGAAAAACCCAGTGGGAAAAAAACCAATGGAGAAGGAAAAAGAGAATAGTCTTCTTATGTATCCATAAGTGTTTTAAGATTGCCTTATTAAAACTTTGCAAAGGAAAACCCAGTGGGACAAAACCTTAGTGAAGGAAAAAGAGTACAATCAGCACAAGTCTTCAGGACTTTTACTCCCCCTGGAAAGTACATGAAGATATATTTTTGAGTCTTCACATTTTAATATTCTGCACAATTTTCTTGAATGTCGCAGTTGGTGGTGTCTTCGTGAATAAATCTACCAGATTATCACTTGATCGTATCTTTGATATACCCTCCTTTGATTTGAATGATACAAGCAGTATTATCTTCGTATAAAATTGTTGAACTATCATTGATTATGAAATACCACACTTTTCTTGGATATGTTGAGTCATTGATCTCAGCCAAATATACTCTCGACTTGTTTCATGAATTGCAATAATTTCTAAGTGATTTGAAGATGAAAAATAATATCTGGTTGACAGACTTAATAGAAATCTGATACCTGCAGTAATACTTAAACTCCTCCTGATAATATGCATTAGTATTTCAAGTAATAAGCAAATCTTATTTCAGCATCTATAACAGATTACGAATTCAAACATGATTTCCATCTAAATAATGTATTAGAGAGAACATGATAATATTTTCATCTAAAATTTTCTCCCCCTCATTCGGCGTTATTAGGGAAAACTTGTTTATATACGGCGGAAATAACATTGGAAACCATTCATGTATAATAAAAGCTGTAAAAGTTTTGAAGTCTAATATTATCGGTTCGGCGGAAAATCAAATCTGCTTGACATTGTGGATAAACGAGATCTTGAAGAGATTTGAAGGTTTCGAGTTGTTGTTTAAATATAACCAATTTTACCATTAGTTTACTCCAGCAAAAAGATCTCGCATTCCTCATAGATTCAGTTGTTGTTCATCCAGAATGATATTATGTCTGATAGAAATTTAAATGTCCCAAATTTAAACCATGAACCTTTTATACCTCAACCACTTATATTTTCTCCTGAGACTGTAAACACCATGATAGGAGCAGAGATATATCTTTCTAGTAAATCTGATCCTGAAATTGTTGCAACATCAAGAACCCTCAGTGCTCAATATGCTGCCTCTCTTACAACCATGTCTCAGAGGCTATTGGCGAGAACGAGTGAGATTGATCATCTTAAAACTCAAATATCTGAGTTGCATCAAACGCTTGCAACTAAAGATAGAAAAAAAAGGAGCTGAAGAAACTTCTAAACTGGTATTCTCGTGACTTGAAAACACGAGTAGAAGAGCTAGAACGAGAGAAAATTCAGATACAAAGTCAACAACAGCAGTTAACGGCAGAGATTCAGCGTTTACAAGAAAATAGGGATAGCTGTAATTAATCTCGCTGGATTTTGAAATTATGCATCCAGCATATCTTGTAAAGTGAGATTTGAAGCGATGATAGTTTGTCTTGTTCTTATTTCCATTTCTATAAGAACTGTCTTTAGCTTCATTTAGTACGCATCAAATCTTCTTCTCATATCTATAATTCATCTATATTTGTATTCTTATTCTACAAATTTTCAATAGCTTATCAATTTCCTTTTACTATTTCTTACGATCAACATATGAGGTGTCTTTCACCTTAATTACAAATTATTCCTGCATTTTCTGCAGGTGCCATGTTGCAGCAAGCGAATGATCTGGCTAATAGGTCAGATCGTGAAGCCGTTTATGAGCTGGTGACTCTCGGCACCCGATACTCCTCCTCTATTGTTGAATTTTCCAACCGATTACAATCCAAAAATCATGAGATTGAGAAGCTTAACGAGAAGGTTTTCGTACTTCAACAACTCGTTCAAGAGTCTGACAGAAAAATTACAGACTTAAAGTAAGAGAATAAGGATTTAAAATCCTTACTTGCCTCTTCATTTCGACTGCCTAATCCTTTAGATAAGGATGGTATGTTGCTTTACGAAGAGCAAATGCATTTGAGAGATGAGGCTAGAAGTTTCAAATTCTTGTAACTCATCTATCAATTGAATAATAAGATCATTTCTTTTCAAATGCATTCATTGAATTTATAGCAGCCCTTGTGATCTCTTCAGGAGTTCTAACAAGGTAAATCATCAACGTAAACTGCAATAATGACAAATTTAGATTCTGATAAAACACATGGGCATATAAGATTATTCTTAAATCCATCTTTCAATAGATACTTGTTGATTCAATTATACCACATGCGTTTGAATTGCTTCAACTCATATAAAGATCTTTGAAACTTTATAAAGTACATACTCTTAAATGTACTTGGATTAGATACTTCAAGTATCGTATATCTTTATATATGTAATGATCTAATGATTCTTATAAATATGCAGTGACCACATTCATTAACTGCATATCTAATCCTTTTGTAATAACCAAATTGATTAAAAATATGAATGTGATTGCATTCATAACAAGGAAATAAGTTTCTTCATAACTGCTCTCGAGTTTTTGCAGGAAACCTTGTACGACAAATTATACCGCACAATTTCATTTCGCATTATGATTTCGTATAAATACTCACTTATATTTTATAGGCATTACACATTTTGTTGTTTGGATAACAGGTCCAAATACCTCTCGCTTTGCTAGCGATTTTAATTCAGTTTCAATAACTGCTTTCCATTTTAGCCAATCATTTCTACGTCGACATTTTTCGATGGTTTTTGGCTCACTTTCTTCATTACTTCTGATAATGTCAAATGTTATAATATATGTTGTCGACAATAGTTTTATTTCTATCATAAATTTTTCAGTACTCATGAAATATATTGAGATCTCATTGTTTCTCTTCAGGGGAAAATATTTCATGAAACACCTCTACAGGAGGTTTGTACTCTTCAGGAGTTTTCTCTTCAGGAGTTACACTCTTCAGGAGTTATACTCTTCAGGAGTTACCTTTTCAGGAGGTTTCCTCTTCAGGAGGATTATATTTTATACAGAAAATATGGTCTCTTCATGAGCATCGATTTTTTTTTCTTTTGTGCACCAATAAGTCTTCAACGCTTCAGGCGTATCTTAAACTCATTTATTGCTGTTTTAACAACTCGTCTTTCGGGGATTTTAATTATTGTTTAAGCATTAACAGCAGTAATATATGATTTTACAACCCTTTTAGTATTAGTAAATATATCATATAATTGATTTGCAACACTTTGCAAATAGATAATCCTTTGAACTTCTGGTTCACATAAGAGGATCAAATTTAGACAGGGTTTTATTATTCCAAATAATTTCTATCGTGCTTCAGGCACCGATATTTCATTATTTCAAAACATGATGAAATATTAATAAGTTTATATATAAAAGCTTATCAAGTGCTTGGCCGTACAACAGGTACGTGACCACTGTTCAGTCATACCACATCTATGACAAACATCTTCATCTTTCTATGAAGAATTATTCTTAAGACTTTTACCCTTCTTTGAGTTGGATCACTTCTAGTGATATGATATATTTTTATCATTTTTAGTGTTGTCGCTTTTGGGACCAACACTTCTATAGTTTTTCTACCACGTCTACGCCCTTAATTCTTTTGAAAGGATGCACCGTTCACTTCTGGGAATGATGTAAATTCAATAGGACGTAACTGGTGATTTATTAACAAAAACTCATTATTTAGCTCAATCAATAGAAGACAAAATAAAAGTTCAGAATATTTGTTGAACTTTCACTCTCGATATTGCTACTGCAAGAGCACATTCGAGGTATGAAAAATAATATGTCTTCTTTTATATATCATCATCAGTGACATTTTCACCGCATAATTTTAATACTGAGCTGATTTTAAAAAGTACAAAATATTCAATACCATTCTTAAAATCTTGTAACTTTAGGTGCAATAAATCATAATGATCTTTTGAGAGGATTACATTTTCTGGTGTTCATATCTCTCTTTTAATTCATTTCACACAGTAAGATGATTTTTCATCATAAGATATTCAGCACGGTCCTTCAGGGACACATGATTTTCTTCTATGATTGTATCTCCCAAGTTCATCATCATATCCAAATGAATCTGATCAAGAATTCTGAATATATAACTTTTTATAGAAATGTCAATAGTAATAAATTTTAATATTTGACATTATATCACATAAATAAATCTGTGAATTTAAGAAATATATTCACATTATCATAAGAATAAAAGTAGAATTTTATCAAGTAATATTCAGTAATATTACCTTTAATATTTATTTCGAGAACTGTAAATAATATATTAAAAAACTTACTTGAAGTAGGAGACCACTAGTTTCAGTATCGGTAGAACCTCGTGCTGATAACGTGTTATAAAACTAAAAAGAAAACTACTACTATTGCCAGAGAAATATAAAAGAAACTCTCTCTGAAACTTTTAAGAACTGAAACATTCTTGAAATATATAAGAAACTCTCTTTGAAACTCTTAAGAACTGAAACATTCTTTCTCTCTTTATATTTTCTCATGAATTTCATAACAACTGAAACTCATATTTATAGGTGTTGAAATTACTATGCAAGACTTAAAATAATGGTGGTGGAGTCATTCACAAAATAATTAAGAGAGCGGGGATCGCCCCTAATAATTCATAACATTTATTAATTTTTATCTCATCTCATTTTATTTTATATCTGAAAACAAAGTAAAGAATTCTTTTTGATTAGTGGCTATATATATATATATTGAATATAGTCAAGTGAGCTTCCAAGTTGCAACGTTTTGTATATCAATAATATTTCATTTTAATTAATCCTAGCTGCGCGCACGAGAATATTGCCGGATACAATACTCCACCTCTTGATCCAAGTAAACACACACACGCGCGCGCGCGCGCGCACACACACACACACACACACACACACACACATATTCATCCATTATTATGCAAACCAGTTTTTTTTTATTTGAAAGAGAAAACCCATATTTCATTAGAAAAGAGAAAAGAAGAGAGAATTATAAATCTGGTGATACAACCAGATCTATCTTATCTTCCGCTAGCCTAAGAGCAAACTTAGCTAGACAGTGAGCTTCCATATTCTCACTCCTTCTTACACATGAAAATTTTCAATTTAAAGAGAATAATAACATTTTAGTGTCTTGAATTAGCATGCATATTATATTATTCCTATTATCTTTGATGTTAAGCTCCTTGCAAAACCGGTATATCGTCCCCCTCAATGATTACCGAAGACATGTACAACTCTCTTGCTAGGACAGCAACCTCTTTGGCACTCAGGGCTTTCACTAGCAATGAATTCGTGAAGGAATGCTTTGAAACCTTTTTTGTAGCTATAAAACCTCTTTGGTCCCTCACAATCAAGCCGATGCCTATTCTCTAGTTTTCTTTGCTTAGACTGACATCCCAATTGATCTTCACATAGCCAACTAGAGGAGGGTGCCACAAAGAAGGTTGCTCTGTTTTAGTGGAATGGTTGTGCATGGAGAGACTCTGAGCTTCTTTGAAGTCCTTTAATCCCTTGAGTGCTGTTCTAATAACTTGGTCTTGGTGCTTAAAAGAACCTTCAAAACTTAGCTTGTTTCGTCTCATCCAAATAGCTTGAGCTATTGTTGCAAATTCTTCAACCATTTGTTTACTGCAAGTCTGCATAAAGTCTTCAAAGAGCCCTTTAAAGGAATCTGCCATCCCATTTTTCTTTTGGAAACAAATGGGCCCTTGGCCCCACACATCACCTGCAAAGGGACAAATCCAGATTATATGCAAAATTGATTCCTCCTCTTTCTTACATATGGGACAAAGAGAAGAGGCTAACATTTTCCTTGTAAATAAATTCTTATTTGTAGGAAGAGAGTCAATGCAAGCATGCCAAAGGAACATTTTAATGGATTCCGCTACGCGCATGCCATGTTGTATTTATTTATTTATAATAAATAGATTAACATTACATTTAGTTATTGGGCCTGTAGGATGGATGGGGCCCACGTGGGCTGACCCCTTGATAGGGATCTCGATTTTGTCTCGATCACCTAAGGGTTCTTTTTTGCAATGTTTGTTCCCTCCAACGACCGAGTTGGATTCTAATACTTGGTAAGGATAATATGGATGAAGGAAAGGGTTAAGTGAGGCTAAGATTTAGTGGAGCTAGAAATGAATGAGTGGCTAATTGGTTAGGTTTGGTGCAAAGGGGTGCACGACTAGGGTAGTTTTGGGGTGCACGGCTAGGTTGACTTGTGTTTAGGCTAGATGATGTTTGGTTAGGGCATGTGATGGCCAAATATGGCTTAGGGCATGCTTGGGTTTTCGGCCAAGGTGATTAAGGTTAAGGAGTTAGGGTTTTGAGTGGTTTTGGATAAGTCCTAAAAAATAGAAGTATGACTTATAGCCAAGTGAGGTGGGCGGCAAGGCTAGTGATGGTGTTGGCCGAATATGTGTTGATGATGAGGAGGGATTTGATTGATTCACTCTTCAATTGATGACCACTCAAATGAGAGAATGATGTGGCAATTTAATGAGGTGGCAAAGGCGATTTCGGCTAGGGCATATGTGGCATGGCCGAATATGCTAGGGTTAGGGAATGAGTTTGATTTGAATTTGAAATTATTTGAATTGGTGGAGAAATAGGTGGTCGGTCATACAAGGGCTAGGGGGCACGAAATTCTCTTTAATGGGAGGATGAGGTGGATTTAAGTGAGAAAATATAAGGGATAAAGTGATGGGTGGCCAGCTAAGATAAAAGGCAAGATAGGAAAGTGTCTTGGCTAGAATTTCATGGCCTATGGCCGAATTCTTCAAGGGATTTGGGGGGTCTGTTGTCGTGGGCTACTTTGAGGCAAAGAAACACTTTCAATCCAAGTAATCAACCAAATGAAGATTGAACACTCAAATATCTAAAAACACACCAATGCCCTTCAAGCACTCCAAGGTTTCGGCACAAAAAATGCCTTCAACACTTCAACACTTCTTCAATCAACAACACTCACTCTCATTCACTCTTGAACAATCCGAATTCCACAAGGGATATGATTTTTGAATTCTTCTGGGGAACACACACACAAGTTCTCAAATCCACAAGTGGTGTGGATTTGACCTCACTAACACAAACTCACACAACAATCAAATAAATACTCAAGAATATAAGAACATAAAATCAATCACAAGAACACACACTCCACCGAAACACTATTTCTAAATAACCTCAATATTTTTATAAATAACTGAAAATAAAGGATAGATGTGGATCACTGATTCACGAATTGCACAGATGATCCTCTTCCAAAGGGATTCACGAATTACACCTTAGGGAAGTCCAAGTGCTAAGCACCGAATCCAAACTACAAGAGATGTGGCTGGCCTAACTCTTTCTCAAGAGTAAACTCTAAAAGTCAATTATCCAAAGATTCTGAAAATGAAACCTAGAAAACCTACTTAAAATGTCTTACAACTTGGAAACCCTTATTAGGTCCCTTATTAAAAAGAACTAATTATTAAAATACCTAATACAACAAAATAAGGAAATAACATAAAAATAAATGGATAGGTGGAGCCACATGTATGGCTGGCCGTGGCGTACATGTGTCCCATGGTGGGCTAGTATGATGCTATCTCCACAGTCATGCTTGTTTCGTGCTGTCTGGCTACATAGCGTCTAGTGGTGCGCGGTGCATGGCTCTATGCAGGGCTGACTGATGGTGCTCATGGCAATGTGCCATGCATGGTCCTGGTGGTAAGTACAGGGTCAAGTCACGTCGTTCTGATGCTGCCTAATCAAGGTGCTTGGGCGGTGGTCCTGCATGGCCCGGATTGGGTGTCGGGGTGATGTGCATGCATGGCCCAAGCTGACGGTCTGGGCACGGGTCGCATGGCGCTGGCTAGTACCGCACGCTGGTGTGCATGCCACTGGCCTGCTCTACAAGGCGTGGACTGGTGCTGCGCGCTGGATGCCATGCATGATATGCATGCCACTAGCCTGCTCTACAAGGTACGGGCTGGTGTCGCGCATTGGATGGCGTGCCTGTGAAGACATGCTACTAATCTCGCTGAGTGGGACTATGGTGCGCAGTGATGTGCGCATGGTGGGGCACAGATGCACACGCACGCGTGCGTGCAGGTGAATGCTCTGTGGGGCGCGCCTATGCGCACGCAGGGCTGTGCACATGCACTGTGCGTGGCCAGTAGCCTCGCTGGGTGTCAGCGGCATGTCAAGGCCTAGGCCAAAGCATGCCTGCAGGCTAACCAGAGAACTGTCCTGGCCCTCCAAGGTCTGAGTCAGGACCTGATCCTGGGCATCTCTTCTAGGGGTTCTGACACCCCTAATCTCCTCTACGTTACAATAGTGTCACGTATGGCTTTTAAGCCATACATTACACTGCTTTGATGAGTTCAGCGCATGACTTTAAGCCATGCATTTCTGCCAATTGAATGGCAGTGTAATGGCTGGCCTTTAAGGCCAGCCATATGTGGGTAGACTATAAATAGTCCCCATCAGTTTGGTTTTTGGCACCATTTGAAAAATAAAAAAATCTTTTTTTTTCTCTCTTGAAATTGTTCTTAGGTTGTGGAATTATTAAGTGTCACTTTAGTTTTATACTACGTAGTGTACTTTACTACCAAGAGGAAACGCTGGTGATTGGTCAGTCTGAAGAAACTTGTGGAGCAATTTATTAAGCTAAGTTTGAGATGATTTTTTCCACTGTGTTTTCTATCAGAGCCCATAATGAAATGGGCTAGTTTTAATAGATATATATGGAGGCCCCTACTCTCACTCTCACTATAAATAAAGCTAGCTCCTTGAGCTCTAAAGGCATTCTTGTACTTTCTCGCACTTCTATTTGAGGCAAGAAGAAAAGAAAAGAAAAGAAAGAGTGGGTAGAAAGTAGTTCTCTCCATAATTAGGTATTTTTCCTCTCTCTTACAGGAACTCTAAAAGTTTATGGAAAGTTCATTACAAGCTATTGGAGATATGAATTCTTAATTTTATTGAACATGTACTTTGATTATGAGAATAGATTATCACATCTAGTGATTTCAATAATTGATATCAGAGCCACCTTCTTATTTTTCATGGTTGTGTTCTTTTATTTTTTGGATGCATTATTGCCATGAATTTCATCCATGAGACATCTGTTCCTTTTATTTTTGGAGCTACCTGTTGAAATAAGTTGTAATATGTATTTAAAATGTTGAAGGAAGAAAGCTTATGAAAAGGTTAAGAATTGTGTCAAGGCCGAGATCTCACTCGGGACTCGTTTGATGTCTTGCTCGAGCGCGTAACTATTGGAATGAACCTGTACATCGTTTGAAGAAGAGACGCGTCTCAACCAAAGTGATCGTGTCGTAACGGTTAGTCTCTCGATCCTCTTGCTCGACGTATCGCTCGAGTGAGATATCAAACTGTGATCTCGTTCAACCTTTGCTAGATGGTAGGTCGAGCGAGGAGCCAGACAGTGATCTCGTTTGACACCCTACTCGAGCTAGAAACAATTAAATTGCTAATAACGTGATTTTTCACATATACATCTTCAAGTTTTATAAATAGTGTAGTGACAGACCTGTTAAGTCACGAAAAATCCTTCATATTTCATGTTTTTGTCATTTTCAATAGAGACTCAAGGAACTCTCCAAAACTACATATTTGTAGAGTTCAAAGACTTTGTTGTATCCCAGAGACGATTTTCTATAAACCTATAGCAAACTCTAAATGAGTGGGGGCAAATATTGTCTTAAATATAGTATCTATATATGCAGCGCGATTCATTTTTCCATCTCCAAAATTTTCCAACAAGTTTAAGATGATATTTACCAATGGAAAGAGGGTTTGAATATACTGCTTTCAAAGTGATGAATCAAGGTTTTGTGAAGTTGGATCGTTTTGATAAACCAATTTCACTTGCTGTCAAAACAAGATGAAATTCCTTCTGACTGCACTGAAGATCTTCTATGTCTTGGATTCAAGTATGAACCCAATTCCTGCACCAACTCCTGAAGATTTGGAGACTGTCAAGGCGATGAGAAAGAAATGTGAAGAAGATGAACTGGTATGCAGAGGTCACATTCTTAATACTCTATCTGATTATTTATATGATTTGTTTATTACCATAAATTCTTTTATTGAAATATGGAATGCCCTTGAAGCAAAATATAAGACAGAAAAATTGGTACTAATAAATTCATGATTTTGAAGTACTTTGAGTTTAAGATGGTTGAAAATCTATCTATATTAGACCAAGTGTATGAATTGCAAGTCTTGGTTAACAAACTCCGTGACTTGTCTATTACTATTCTTGAGTCATTCCAAGTGGGAGAAATTATTACAAAACTCTCACCAAGTTGGAATAACTACAGGAAGAAGTTTAGACATATGACAGAAGAACTCACTTTAGAACCAAATGGAAAACATCTACCAATTGAAGAGGAGAGTAGAATTCGTGATGATAGTCATTTTGATTCTAAAGTGAATGTAAACAACGTCCAAAACGAAGATGACATAATATATTTGATAAATGAATACATTTGAGAGTCAGTGAGAGTAAGTATGTCTTTCTTGTTCTTTAAGTTAATGATATATTACTCGCCGCAAATGACATTGAGCTTCTATTTGAGACAAAACGCATGTTGTCATCTCATTTTGATATGAAAGATCTTGGTGAGGCCTCTTATGTTTTGGGCATCCAGATTGTTCATGAGAAATCTACAGGCGTTCTTGGATTGTCTTAGAAAACCTACATTGATCGAGTTCTAAGTAGGTTTAATATGCTTTTTTGTTCTCCTGAAGAAATACCTATTGAAAAAAGTGATAAATTTTCTCAGTCTCAATGCCCTCGAGATGATAGTTTGAGGACTCAAATGCAAACGATTTCCTTTTCATCAGTTTTGGGTAGTTTGATGTACGCTCAAGTATGTACATTACCTGATATCACTTATGATATTGGTGTACTTGGGAGATACTTGAGTGATCTTGGTCTGACACACTGGAAAGTTACAAAGAAAGTATTTAGGTATTTGCAAGGCACTAAAGATCTAGTGCTTATATATTAACGATCTAACATTCTTGATGTAATTGGATATTCTGATGCCAATTTTTGAGTTGTTTAGATGACAGGAAATCTACTTCAAGTTATATTTTTCTGATGGCAAGAAGAGCTATTTTTTGGAAGAGTATCAAATAGACACTTACAGCTTCCTTTACAATAGAGGCAGATAATGTAGCTTGTTATGAGGCTACATGTCAAATTATATGGCCGTGGAATTTTATCTTGGGGTTAGGTCTTGTGAAAACCATTTCAAGACCGCTGGAGATATTTTGTGATAATTTTGCCACAGTTGATTTCTCTCAAAACACTAGAAACTCTTCTCGTTCCAAACATATTGATATTAAGTATTTGTTTGTTAGAAAGAAAATAGCCGAGTCTTATATTTATGTTGAGCATATTTCCATAGAACATATGTTTGTTGACCCACTAACTAAAGATTTAGCTCCAAAACTGTTTCAGGAGCATGTGACTCATTTGGAATTGTTAGAGTCTTCTGTTATATTTAGTTAGTGGAAATTCTGTAACTATTTAACTATATTGTTTGTGCTCATATTCTATTTTAAATATAGTAGTGTCAATGAATGCTTGAGTCACATGCATTTTAGATAATGCGTATTTTATATATTGAGATATCTTGATCAGTCTCGTGTTTGGGTTACGCACATTTTGGACAAGACGATTGTTTACCAGTGAGACATTATGTTTGGTCTTATATCTGAGTCACATGCATTTGGAACAATACGTATTTTATGTATTGAGACATCTTGATCACTCTTGTGTCTGGGTCACGCGCATTTTGGACAAGATGATTGTTTATTAATGAGACATTATATTTGATCTCATGCTTGAGTCATGCACATTTTGGATAATGCGTACTTATGTATTAAGATATATTGACCAATCTCATACCTAGATCACACACATTTTGAACAAGACGATTGTCTATTAGTGAGACATTATGTTTAGTCTCATGCCTGAATCACGCGTATTTTGGACAAGTCGTAGTTTATGTGTTATGACATTTCGGCAAGTTTCATGCTTGAGTCACGTGCATTATGAACAAGGTGGATTACCTACAAGTGACAATTTTTTTTAGTATAGGTCTGAGTCAAGTGGTTGTGAGTATACGTTTGATGTCATATATTTTGTCGGTATAGTCACTAGACTAGGTGCTGCAACTGCATTTTGGACAAGGCCTATTGCTTTGAAGATATTTAAATTTGTCTCTAGGATTTCTAATGGAAACAAGTGTTTATCATTCTTTTGATTTTTCCATATTGCACTTGCATCTCATTGGCCTGAGTTACGTAATTGCAAGTATTAGTCATGTGTCGTATGCTCTGTTGGTGTATCATTTATTGGCTTGTACTTAAAGGCACATTTTGAAGACTTTTCATTTTGGGATACTTGTTTATGTTTTGTTGCGATTAAAGGTAATGTCAAGTGAGAGATTGTTGTATTTATTTATTTATAATTAATGAACTAGCATTACATTTAGTTAGTGGGCCCATAATGAGATGGATCAGTTTTAATAGACATATATGAAGGCCCCTACTCCCACCCTATTATAAAAAGAGCTAGCCCATTGAATTCTGGAGGCATTCTTGCACTTTCTCCCACTTCTATCTTGGGCAAGAAGAAAAAAAAGAATAAGAGGGTAGAGAGTAGTTCTCTCCAGAGCTAGGTATTTTTTTTTTCTCTTGCAAGAACCTTAAAAGTTCATGGAAAGTTCATCATAAGCTATTGGAGATATGAATTCTCAATTTTATTAAACACATACTTTGATTATGAAAAAAGATTATCACATCTAGTAATTTCAAAATGTCAAACGGTGGATCGAATTAGCACGCATTTAAGAGCTACAAAGTTATCAAGAATGCATATATATATATATATATGTTTCTATATTAATGTTATAGTATATATAATACATATATATATGCCAAAAATCGTTGAGGGACCAATGGACCACCATGCAAGCAATGCATGCACAAAATCATTAAATATACGCTTTTCTCTCTCGAGTTCTCACGAAAATAGTATAAGAAAAAACTTCTTTGAAAAATCCCAACTCAGGAGATTGGAGTTTCGACTCCGCCCTCTCTCTCTCTTTTCATCCACCACTATTGTATAGTTTTCTGGTGGTGGTTTTGTTTTTTCGGTTTTTGGTAAGTGTTTGTAGATTTGATGCATTTCGGAACCCAAAAGTCCATCAGGCGCTAAACTGTTGGTTTCTCAGACCGCCGATCTATCAGATAACCAAAGTTTTGGACGAATGAGTGGCGTGTGAGCCACATATGTGGGCCTTAGAAGTGCATGAGATCCACACGCCTTTGCTCCAAGAGATTGTCTTGCCACCACACGCAGTTTTTTTGAAACCAATGACCCTGATTTCTGCTGATCCAACTAGTTGTTGATCATTCTTAGTGTGGAGCGTGCTCTTCATGCGCCACCATAATTGATTTTTGTATTTTGTTTTTGTTTTTTTGTATATATATTTTTTGTATTTTTTTCTTGTTAAGATAAAATTAAAAATAGAAATAGTCTCTTAGACATTATGTCTGAAGAGTGAAAGTCATTTTCTCATTTGAAGGGAAAGGTTTAAAATCTCTATTTTAAGTAGAGTGTGGTCTCTCAAATAGTTAATAGAGTCCCAATTGTTAATACGTAGTTGGCATATTGTATTTTGGATTTTTTCAAATTGTATCAGTCACAGTTATAAGTTTACTTTTATGAATAAATGAAGTCTATTTTTCAAATAAAAGAAAAAAAAAAATCCATGCATACCATGTTGAATATATATATAGGCCGCAATATATCAATTAAAGTCGATCGTATATCGTTTGGCATAATTCATATTCGATCTATTCTTTCTAGATAGTTTCAATGGGCACTAGCTAGGACTGAATCATATATATTTTCAGCCTATAAAACATCAAGATCAATATATATCATGTTATTCTTATAACATGCAGGTTCTCATAATTTTTTGAACGATGCATCTACATTAACGAGATTACTATAAAAAAAAAAAAACATTATGCCAATATTAGGGTAAGAATTAAAAATTTGAAGGAAAAAAGAAAGAGGAAAAAATATATTAGATATGATCTTTTCTTTAACTTCAAACCTATATAACTTTGAGCTTCATCTGATCAAATATCTCTTCCTATATTGCCAATTAGCTGGCAGGCCCGACTCAATCGTATCGTCATTGCTTAAGATCCCGCCTCTGTAAAAATAAAAGTTATTAGTGTTTTCTTTTAATTTTTTTGAAAAAAAAAATCTCTCATTAAATTAAATTTAAATAATTTTTATATTTTCAATTTGTCCAATTAAGTCTCATAATACTAAATTTAATATTTAATACAACGAATTATTTATATATTTTTTTAAAAATTTAATATCATACTAAATTAAAGTACAAAATTTATATTAAGATCTTATTTTATATAGTTGTGATATATTAAGTATAAATTTAAAAATAATTTATGTAAAAATTTAAACAAAATATCATTTTATTTTCAAATAATAATCTATATTTTATTAAATTATATATAATTATAAATTACTCACTTAAATTTTCTCCTAGACTTCAATATATATTGAGCTAGCCTGTAAGCTGGCTGGAGCCACCTGAACATCAGAGAGAGGAGTTATCACCGGAGTAGTTGGGGCTGGCGAGCTCCGGCAGACGGGACAAGTAGGATGCCGCCGTAACCAAGGATCCACACACTTAACATGGAAAAGATGGCCACAATCCGGCAACAGCCTGAGCATATCGGCGTCCGCATAATCGGCCAAGCATATGTAGCAGTAGGAAGCTGTTGAGTAGTGATCATGATCATCACCTTTGTGGAGCTTGACTTTGCAGTAAAGGAGCTTCGGGTAGCTCCGGAGAGCGGCTTCGTCGATGCCGACGACCTCAATATCAACGCCGGCGGAGTCTTCTCCTTCTTCGGTGCTTGTAATGGAGTTGCCGGCGTTGGTAGAAGCTTCAGGTTCATGGCCTAAATGCCTGCGGGTGCAGCAGCAAGATGCCGCGGACAGCGTTATGATAAGCCCAATCATGACAAAGGAGAATCCCAAGCTATAAACGAAGTCATCCATGGCGTTGAAATATAGATCAGATGAGAGATCACCCAAAAAGCTTAGATTTTCTTTGTCGTAGGAATGGATCAGAGAAATAGAGAGAGGATCATGATTCATGAGATTGAACGAATTAAGCTGTATTTCAAGAGTTTGACAAATTAAGAATAAAAATTAGATATATAATACAAAAACAAGACAATATATATCTAATAATTAATTGCAAGCTTGGAGGAGTTGCGGCCGTCCTCCGGTACTGACTGTCTGCTCCGGCCTTAATCTCATATACTTATTATGTAAATATATATATATATATATAAATGAGGATTGTCAACGGTTTATATCATGCTACTCTCAAGATACAACCCTCAGGAAAATATAATTAAATAAAAAAAGTAAATAAAAAAGGTAGTACCCTCCAATATTTGTTCATCAATCACTTATCACTATGAGTAGTGTTTGTTTAGTACAGCTAGTCCTCGCAGTCGATTAACAACGTTTTGCTTAAGAAAAACACACAAGATTTTAAAATAATTATTATAATCTATTTGATCCCCGCAAGGATTAATTCATGGATTGGATTTTTTTTTCTTTTTATGACAGATTAAATATATATATATATATATATATTTGAAAGACACTACAAGAGAATATAGCAGTTGGGGCGATATGTATTTCCGGCGACACGTAATTTTGTGACAAAAAGTCACTTTTGTCATTTTCGATTTTCCTTCACGTCAATTACAAAAACCGCCGGAAGCAATCCAAATTAAATCCCAACGCATGCCTAATTTTCCATTCTCCATTCCCCAACCCAACCCTGCGTCCGCAACATTCACTCTCCCTCTCCCTCCCCCCCGCCCCCCGCCCTTTTTCTTCACTCTTTGCTTCACACGGTTTACCATTGCCAGCGCCGCCTGAATCTGGCCCTCTTCCCGCCGTTAGATTTTCCATTTCAGCTTCGTCGAAGCTCCTCTGTCAAATTTAAACAAGGCACCGTGCGTTCTACTATTAATCGCTTTCAAATTTCTGGTACGTGTGCCACAACTCTTCTATTATCTTTTCTATTCGTGTTTTTTTTCAATCTTTTAGCATCGTAGGGTTGGATTGGATTCTATTTTGGTTGCATTGTAGGGTTTGATTGGTTTCCTGGCACGAATAGGAAAATCTGTTATGAAACAAGTTTGAGAGTTTCTATTAACTCTGCTGGTCGATATTAAACGGAATGAAATGTACGTTGCTAAACCGTCTAGGAGTTTCTATTAAACGGAAGGCCGTGTGTTGTTTTGTTATTACTTATCTATATTATCAAACGGATGGCCGTGTGTTGTTCTGTTTTTGCATCGTATTAAATGTGGATTGTTGTAGTTTGCATGCTTAATTTTGTTTCTTGTTCTTCTTATAATTAGTTCTCGTTTGGATGTATTAATTTATGTTCACCGTCTTTTCCATCTTTTCTTATCTAGTGTAGGAGTTAGGAGGTTGTTAGCAGCGTGCAGTTTCTTATTGTATTGATGTTTCCTTTTTTTGTGTAATTTGCTTGACAATTATCTAATTGTATCTGTTTAGTGTGATTGTAGAGATAATTTCGATATGCCAATAATTGGAAGAGGTAGAGGTAGAGGTCGATCATCCAGTGTGAGCTACGGTCTAGATAGATCTCATGGAAATGATAAAGTTCGGAATAGAATACCCATTGCTGCTATTAATGCCCGAGATGATGAATTATCAAGCTCAGATGACTCAATTGAGCTACCTGATGTTGTCCCCAGCACAGAAGTTGATATGCCAGCAGTGGATTCAATTGGTATTGTTTTACATTGTACATTTCATTTTTCATGTTGATTAATTTGATGCTAACATGTCAATTGAAAACATTAGTACCACCTACCCAAAAGCGTGGACGAGGAGCAGCAAAAAATACAGCGTTTGAAAAGATACGGAAGTATGGAATGATACCTTTGAGGATAAAAGATGGTGAGACTGCACCATGTTGTGAAAATTCGACCATTTTTACTACAAGGATTACATGGTTGGTCAAGCACCATGTAGATTTGAGTCATGCTAGCTGGCATGCCATACCAGCTAATGAGAAGGAAGAATTGATTTCACGTATTCAGGTAAAAATACAAGAAATTCATACATGATGAAATTGAGTATTTGAAATCCTAACATTGCTAATGTTTGTTGTTTGTCCCTAGAATGACTTCATCCTTGACTGGACCAAGCAGAATCATCGTGATACAATTACGAAGGCACTTCGCAAGCGGTTTAATCATATTCGTTATGATTTGCATAGAACTTACAAGAAATATGAGAGTAATGAAGAAGCACTTGCGAATGTGCCATCGTATGTGCCACCAGCCACTTGGGTGAAGTTATGCGCTCGATATTCAAGTGAGGATTATAAGGTAAGTTGGAAGTCAAATATTTAATTGACATGTATTAAATATTAGTTAGGATGAATAGTTTGTTGTCATTATTATGATATTAAAAATATGTTAAGCTTGACTCATGTATATTATGTCCCTTGTGAGTGCAGCGGATGTCTGAACGAAATAAAAGTAATAGGGAGAAGCAACAAAACAATCACACGGCTGGAAGAAGGTCATTTGTGAGACTAATGGAGATGAGGGTAAGTCAATAATTTTGTTTTCAAGATGTACATCAATGATAGCTTAAGATGATATAGTTAAGTCTAAGTTGGATGTAATTTACTTGTATTTACAGGCTGGGAATGAGGAAACCTTGGTCGATTTTTTTAAAGAAGTGAGGTGGTCAAAAAAGAAAGCCAAATTTGTGACTCCTATTGCAGAAGAGAAATACGTGAGTGTGAAAGTCAAATCTCCAAATAATTTTGTATGGTTCATAGTACATATCCCTTACTAACGTGTGATTTTTCAATGGTTGATAGCTAGAGATGGCTACAAAGATGGCAAAGCTAGAGCCTGAGAAGCGGACAAAAGAGGCAGCAGCAGCAATCTTTAAGGAAGTTTTGGGCCACAGATCAGGATATGAAAAGGGACTCAGCGAGATGGTTATTCCCCAATCATCTAGACAAGCAGCTGATATCCAAATAACAGAATTAACTGAACGTGCGAAAAGGTTTGAAAAAGCTGCTTCAGATTATAAGGGTCAACTTGATGACTTACAAGAAAATGTCATGCTACTATTGGAGAGACAAGCCAAATACAACGAGTTTATGAAGAGATATGAGTTAGAGACCCATAGACCTACATAGTTAGTTACTCATTTTGGTAAGGAGATTAAGGTTAAAGTAATATATTGTTCTTATCGCATTTTCCTACTATTGTGGCTATTAATGTTGCCTATTTTGTCTTTAAATTTTGTAGATACAAAACTTGATAAAGATGACTTGAAGAACGTTAGTTGGATTTTGTCCAACTTTTCAGCTGATATTTCTGAATAAATGGTCAGTTTCTTGTTACTCTCTATCTTTTTGGTGATTAAATGTTTATAAAATAGTTACTATTATTATTATTATTGCCGATTAATGCAGGAACAATTCTTGTTTTTTTGACATTTTTGCATATGCCAGCAAATGTATATATATCTGCTAGCGTAAAGGTACACACACTAATAAGTATAATTTTTATATGATTTTTATTATCTTTTTACTTATTAAATTTTTTTTTATTTCTTTTGATTTGATTTGATTTTTATTTATGTTTCTGTATTTTTATTGTGTTGAATGAATGAGAAGAAAAGGAAAAAAAAAAGTTTCACAAAGAAAAGAGGAGCAAAAAGTCACAAATCACTCGGCTTTATACTTCAAAAGAGCCCCACTTTTGCTGGACTAGAGAAGACTTCAGCATCGAAATGCATTTGGGCCCCGCAAACTGTATTTGATTTTAGACCTTAAGAAGGGCGCACACATATACATATATATGGTCGGTTTGGAGAGCAGCGTCGCATGATTCATATTTTAGCTCAGTAGCTGCAATTCATTACCTGTGTGCCTTCAACAAAACTATTCTTCTTAAAGTCATTCGTTATAGCTATTGTGCTTTTTTCCAGCTTCATTAAACTTCCCAAGAAAAATAATGAGGAAAAAGTTACCTTCATTGTAGTTGCAGGATCTCCAGAAAAAAGGGCTCTAAGTTTCAACAGTAACTCATTTATGTAGGGAAGAACCAATCTCAGTAACCATATTGCTTCTTGTTCCCCCAGCACATATCTTGCATCATCTATATATACAACTCCCCTGTTTGTTCACTCAGAAAATAGAAAGGAATATGATTAGAAAGAGACCAAATTGGTAGTATCTTTCCCTGTTAATTGGCAAGTGTTTGACTGATTTACCTGCATATGAGGGTCCTAGAGATGAAAATGGCAGCAAGATACACAAGCCCCATGTAGGAAATCACAGAAATAAAGCTGTAGATACAAATATGGCAAAAAGTATTTAATTAGGAAGTTATATTAATTTAGCATGCTGATTGGGTTTGGTTTTGTTTACCAATTAACATTTTTTATTTTTTACAGCTGACTGATCTTATTTTTTACAAAGATTTGACGAAGAGACTCCAGATTTGTACTGTGCAGCATGTTGAAAGGCTGGACAATGAAGCTGCTATCGACTAGTTAGACATACTTGATATGTTGATGATATATGTTGTTTTGTCAGAATTCTTTTTCAGACTGTATTTCACAGATCATTTGATCTGATAAATAATTGTAATGTTTGATTTTTGTTATAATAAAGGATATTTTGCAAATATTCTATCGCTACCAATTAAAAAATTGATAACTTGTGATGTTATTTTATAAAATTATTTTTTAAAATAAATAAATGTGATAGATTACATAAAATCACATTAATTAAAATACTGTTATTTTATTCTTAATATGCATTTTAAGTCTATTTTATTTGTGGCAAACATTTTTTTACATTTGTGGCAACGTTTTTTCACATTTCAACTTATTAGTTTTTGTGACAACATTTCCGCTAAATTGATCAACGAAATAAATTGGAGCTTTAGCGGCGACAAATTGTCACCGCAAATATCAAAAAATTTGCCACAAAAACTAATCAAGGAAATGAGTTGGAGATTTAGCGGCGACAATTGGTCGCCGCAAATGTTAAAAAAATTTGCCACAAAAAGTAATCAGCTAAATTAATAAGAGCTTTAGCGGCGAAAATTTGTCGCCGCAAAAAGTTTTTTTCTCTGGCAATATAAATAGTAGCCGGAAAAGCCATTTCTTGGCTCTCTAATAGCGGCTAAATGGTGGCCAAATGATGTCGCCGGAAATAATTATTTCCGGCGATTTTATACTATTTGCGGCTATTTTTGATCGCCGGAAATAGGCTAATTTCCTGTAGTAAGACTTTATACCAATATTTTAAATATCGTACCAATCAAGACATTGAAATAAAATATTTCAATATTAATATTATTTCGTATACTGTTTCAAAATAATCTATACATAAAAAATTATATGTATAAATATATATATAAATTATATTTCAAAATAATAGTTAATATATGAATAAATTAAATATATATATATATGTAAATAGTTTAATTTGAATTAAGGTAAAAAAATAACAAGAAATGAAAAAAACAGAGAGTAAAAAATCGAAATCTGGTACGGTGAAAACACAAATGGTTGGTACAGTCGAAATATAGGTTGGTACGATCAGTATTTAAGCCGGTATGAAACAAACCTATTACTTGAACCAGACAATTGGTCGATATGCCATATTTCGATCGTACTGATCGGTACGATATGATATTCAAAATTATGCTTTATACTGTACATGATGATCATCTACATAAACATGATATAATTTGATTTAAAAGATAAATTTTAAATTTTATAGATCAAATTATATCATGTGAATAATATGTGATGCTTGTAAACTTAAAAGGCCTTCAAATAGCACTAGTGGACTAAAAATAGCCTCAATCTCTATTAATAATGGTATTCATGACACCCTTTTCATCAAGATGCATAACAATTATATATATGGTGGATCACTTTTAAATTTATTTTTTCTGTTTTTGTAAGCCATTTTTGAATCTATTGGTATATCAACAAACATTCTTCCATTGGCCAACACCTCCGATAAACTTCTTTAAGGATGACAGAAATTGTACAGAAACATGCATGTTTACTATAGATGATGATTGACTGGGTGCGCGTCAATCATCCTAGTACTTCTCGATATTTTTGACCTACAGTTTGGTTTATAGATCATGATCAGCTCTATGATTTTTTTTCTATATAAATAATTATAAATTTGGCATAGCCAATTGAGTCTTGTGTTAATTTGTAGAAAACATTGATCATAGCCCAAAGTCTGCATATTGATTAGCATAATTTCCAACCTTAAAATTAATAAAGGTTTGAAGTTCGAAATTGCATCCCCAAATATATCAGAAAAAATAAAATAAAATACATTGATCATATGGATAACATGATCTCGAGGGTAGATGCATGTAGAAAAGTTTACAAAATGAAGGATCGGGCTTCCTAGTGTTATCTTCTGCAAACCTCGTATTAACCCCAATTTATTTTTTAAAAACTTTTTTTAGTGTCTATTTCAGTCAGCTGTCGTGGTTTGGGTTTATTCTCTTGAATTTTTGGTCACATTGCGGAAGCCTTTTTTATTTTTTATAAAAGGCACTCTCTCGTTATTTTTATGTTACATTATCAACATGATTCTTTTTTTCTTATCAAACGTGTATAGTATATAGATAATGAGTACTCAAAAGAACTCAATTAATTTAAGAGAAATAAAATATATATAGATAGTGTATCATGTGTGGTATAGATTTCATTATATGATAAAGTATAAAAAACTAGTTTTTTATGGGATCCATATTTTTACAAATAAGTATATATACTTTAATCATAAAGTAATTATATAAAAATAATTTCACAAATTGATATGATTTGATATAATTTATCAAATTATAAAACAAATCTGATAGATGAGTACTTGAAATTACATTAATTTATAAAATTATTTTTATGTAATTTTTAATTTGTACTTGCAATATCTCTATTTCATAAAAAAGCTTGCATATATAAGACTTATACACATTTAAAATTTGTACCTAACATTATTCAATAAATAAATAACTGTCTAAGTGAAGTGTCGATAATATAGGCAGTGTAAATTTAAATTATTCAATGGCTTAGAATGTCAACTTTGTCTCTATCAACATTTGAAATTGTTTGTGTTGATCAATTAATTTTATAGTCTCTCATGTCGCACGCATGGCACATAAAACTAAATATTATATTAAATAAATAAAATGATTAAAACACTTCATATTAATTATTATGTTTCTAATATAAGATCTAAGTGGGTAAATAAAAAATATATATTTAAGATTATCTTCATGAGTTTAATTAACATAGCCAGGGAGCATCATTCAGCGTGAAACCTGAATGTTTTATGCATTGTACATGTTTCTGAAATATTATATTTAATAAGCTGTGAAATGATAGAAATATTTCATATTTTATATTAATAAAATAAACAAGAGTTCTAGTACTCTTATAATAAGTAAGGAAATTTATCAAGACTCAAGAGATTCAAGCTTGGGACTGTAGCGAAAGTATATTTTGTAAAATAATTGGGACTATAGAGAAAGTATACCTTAACCAACGTACTGCTAAGGTATTTTTAATTTAAATAATTGGGACTATATACACAAAACACTTTTTCTATTAAGAACATGCATTGACACTGGTTCTTCCTTTAATATTTGTGAAGCTGACTGGACTTTTAAACATGGTTAGAGAAAATGAACATTTTTTGGCTTAAAACATTTTTTCTTTGAGTAATGCTACATACAGTTATGAAATTGTAAATGACGTACAATTACTTTAGAAAAAAGTAAACTTTTTTCACGTGAGTCTTATATATATTCACTTTTTTCTAAAGCGACTGCACGCCGTTTGCAACTCCATGACTGCATTATCATTTCTCTATTTTTTTTAGACAAACTTTATACTAAACTTTTGGGTACCAAATTATGTCAACTTATGAGTTTATTTTATATAGTCTATTTATGATTATTTTTAATACATTACTTATTATTCTTTATTTATATAAAGTATTGTTAGGGAACATCTATATTCATTATATTTATTTTCATATGAACAGTAATATATTATTATTCTTATGAGAATAAGTATGATGAGTGTAGATCCTTTATATTTTTTTATTTATATATGAGTAATGTTACAAGTACCTACCATGGGGTACCTAATACGCACTTGATTGATGTGGCTAATGCCACATAAGTCAATTTTATTGAAAAAAATGGGGTACAAAATTGATGCAAACAAATTTCAATACCCATCTATGACGTCAAAATCATTGAAAGGAGAAATCTGCCTAATGGATCAATGCCATCAAGCATTGCTCCTAAAACCAATCTTTTACACGAGAATGGACTTGTATGCGGGGTCCCAGACTCCCAATCTTGTGTGCATTAGGCAATTACTCAAGACCCCTCATAGAAAATGCTTCTTAAAAAATTCTAAAGTATAGTTTTTTTTAAATATATATTTAATTAAAAATATTAATTAACTCAATAAGGAAACATAAAAAATATCAAATAAATATTATATATTATTATTAATTAGAAATTTTAATTTAAAAAAGTAGTATAAAATTTGAAATAGAAATTTACTTGACAAATGATCTAATATAAAAAGAAATCTATTTAATTTTATTTTAAAAAAATCTCAATCAAATTTTAGCTTAAAGTCCCTAATCTATTGAGCCAACCCTACGTATGCAAATAGACTCTCTCTTTATATAAGGACTAGAATGATCAAAGATAAAAATTTAAAAAATAAAAAAAAATTATAATTATAATATAAAGATCAATCTATTCAAAAGATAAGCCTGAAAAATCATATTAATATAATTGGTTCTCAAGGAAACTGATGCCAATGAGAGATGCAAAAAAGTCTTTAAAAGGTGAAAAATCCTTTTCGTGGTTGAAATATGTCAGAAAATGACCCAAATGGGTGTAAATTTTTATAAGAAAACATTATTTAAAGCATTACAGTTTTTTCCCCTTTTTTGATACCTTAAAAAGCATACTTAGGATTTTGTTTTTGGCAGTATAAATAACAATTGGTATTTATACAAAGTGTTCAATTTTTATAATTTTGTTTTTCCATTTTGGCTGTAAAAAACAATAAACGTCAACTCTATTTGGATTTAAAAATGAGATGATTTATGAATGAGAATGAGATTTGTTAGTTAAGATGATTTAAAAAAATATTATGTGTTTAGATTAAAAATGAGATGAAATGATTTTAGATTGTTGGAGAATTAATAGATATGGGACATACAAATTATTTCATAGTTATTTGTAATAATTTTGTTTTATTGATAAAATATATTTATAAATAAGTAATAATAATTTCTTCTCGTTACAGATCCTAATATAATTCATAATAATAATTATCAATTTACAATATTTTTATAAAATAAAATTATGTAAAAAGTATCAAATAAAAATAAAAATAAAAAATTTTACTTGCAAGCAACTTGCGCAATCATTGCACACCCATCAATAATGAGACCTATAAAATGAAGGGAGACGATGGCTGCACCCAGCATTTTGCAGTCCACTCCTATAAACTCATATAATTGTATAAAAATACAATAAAAAAATATTAAAAAATACAATAAAAAATATAATAAAATGAAAAAAATATAATAAAAAACACAATTAAAAAAAATAAAATGAAAATGATTTAATAGAAGTTTTCAACCTCACCCAGCCCTCGCCGTCGTTGGTGGCGGTGGGCTACACCGCCCACCCTATCGGAATCGGCGGGCTCCGGCAATCCCTCGCCGCCGTTAAATCACCAAATGTAAGGTGATTGGAAGTGTAGAGGGTGTTCTACACGGATTCTTTGGAGCGGTGCTGCTCAAAGGTGTAATAGGTTTCTATCTCCACCTAAAGGAAATTGAATAGTGGATTTTGGGATCCTCGAGAGGTAGTTTGAGGCGAGGACGTAGGCAGTGGGGCCGAACCTCGTTAACATACTGAGTTTGCTTCTCTCTTACCCTTACTCTTTATATTTATTGTTGTTTCATATTTTGTTTATATTTTATATTATATATTTGATTTATAATTGTTATTTTTTTAAATACAACTCAATTCACCCCCCCTCTTGTGTTAGTCATCTGGGCAACAATTGGTATGAGAGTTAGAGCTCTATTATAAGATTAACTATCTTTTGAGTTAAGATCTTATAGCTAACATTGCAGCTTCATTTGGTGAAGGTCAATCTAGCAGTCGGCCTCCACTCTTTTGCGGAGACAATTACTCATTCTGGAAAGTTAGAATGAGAATATTCCTTCAGGCTCAAGGTCGAGAAATCTGGAAATGCATTGTAAATGGACCTTATATTCCAACAAAAGTAGTTGATGGAGTAAAAGTCAAAAAGGAAGAAGAAGAATTTGATTGTGAAGACGATAGACTTTATACTTTGAATTTAACTGCTATGAATTTATTATATAATGCTCTCAATGGTAATGAATTTAATAGAGTAATGACTTGTGCTACAGCAAAGGAAATTTGGGATAACTTGGAAGTTACTTATGAAGAAACTTCTCAAGTCAAGGAATCAAAAATTTATATTCTTACTCATGAATATGAAATGTTTAAGATGAATGATGATGAATTTATTTCTCGTATGCACACTCATTTTACTAACATCATAAACAGCTTGACAGCTCTTGGCAAAGTTTATTCCAAAGTGGAGATAGTAAGAAAAATTCTCAACTCTCTATCAAAACGTTGGAAATCAAAAGTGACAGTGAATCTTGAAGCTAGAGACCTCAAGAAGCTCGAAGTGAATGAACTCATCAGGTCACTTATCACCCATGAGTACACATTGAAAAGAGGAGAAGAAGAAGGAAATTCAAAGAAGAGTTTGACACTTAAAGTTATTCCACATGAAAATGAAAGTGATGAACATGAGGAAAATGACGACAAAGATGAAGAAGTTGCGATGATAACAAGAAGAATTCAGAGATTCTTAAAGAAACATAAAACTCCTCCAAGGAAATCCTTCAAAAAGTTTTCCAATAAAGATTCAGGTAAAAATGACACTTTAATTTGTTATAAATGCAATAAACCTGGTCATATCAAGTCAGATTGTCCTCTGCTAAAGAAAGATCGAAACAAAGGCAAAAAAGCAATGAAAGCTACATGGGATGATGATTCAAGTAGCTCAGATAGTGAAGCAAGTAATGGAAAATCAGCAATTCTTTGTCTTATAGCTAAAGATGATATTGAGGTAACAAATCTTGATAATATTGAAGATTCTTCATATGAAGAATTGCAAAATGTTTTAGAAGAGGTATATGAGGAATTTGAAAAATTGGGTATCAAGTATACTGCTTTGAAAAAGAAAAATTCTTCTTTAACAAACGAAATTGATATTTTAAGAAAAGAAAGTATTGTTTTGAAAGATGAAAATCTTGAGTTGAAGAAAAAGAAAACTGATTTAGAAAATATTATTGAAAACTTTAATAATGGAAAAAGAAATTTTGAAAAACTTTTTGGTAGTCAAAGATGTGTTTTTGATAAGGCAGGCTTGGGATATAAGCCAAAACAAAAATACAAATCTTATAAAAACTTCTTTGATAATCCTTCTACATCAAAATCCAATATTCAAAATTCTTTTCATAAAATAATTTTGTTAAAAAAGGATACTATTATAATCACTCAAGTTCTTCATATATGTCACATGCTATTTGCAATTTTTGTAATAAAAATGGTCATAATTATTTTGCTTGTCCTATTAGAAGAAAACATACAATAACTATTAGGGCCATATGGGTACCTAAAAATCTTATTTCTTCTAATACTAATAAATAAAGGACCCAAAGAACTTGGGTACCAGGAATTGTTTTTAATTGCTTTTGTAGGTATGCATGAAGTATTCTACAGGTAAAAATAAATGATTTTTAGATAACGGATGCTCAAGATACGTGACAGAAGACAAAACTAAATTAATTGACTTCACTTCTAAAGAAAAAGGATGTGTGATATTTGGAGACAATTCAAATGGAAAGATCATGGAAATAGAAGGAAAGATCATCAAGACTTAGTACAAGATGCAACCAAATAGTGGAAACATGTGAAAGATCATCCAGCGGAATAAATTCTAGGAGAACCTTCACGAGGTGTAAGTACTCGATCATCTCTTAAAAATATTTGTAATCACACACTTTTTCTATCTCAAATTGAACCCAAAATATTGATGAAACTCTTATTGATAAATTATGGATTCTATTTGTGCAAGAAAAACTAAATTAATTTGAAAAAAATAATGTATGGATATTTGTTCCTAAACCTAAAAATTATGCTGTTATTGGAACAAAATGAGTTTTTAGAAATAAGAAAGATGAGTCTAAAATCATCACTAGAAATAAGGCTCGACTTGTAGTCCAAGGTTTCAATCAAGAAGAAGGAATCGATTATGATGAGATATATGCACTAGTCGGAAGATTAGAAGCTATTCGAATGCTACTTACATATGATTGTTATAAAAATTTCAAACTTTTTCAAATGGATGTTAAAAGTGTTTTCTTAAATAGTTTTTTTTATTGAAAAATGTTTTTCAAGATGAAGGATCGATATAACTCTTTTCATCAAGTATGAATAGAATGATATTCTTTTAATTCAAATTTATGTAGATGATATAATATTTGGTGCTACTAATGAATATGTGTCAAGATTTTGTTAAGAATATGCAGGAAGAATTTGAAATGAGCATGATGGGAAAACTTAATTTTTTTCTCGGATTGCAAATCAAGCGAGCAAAAAGTGGAACATTTATTAATCAGTCAAAATATATCAAAGAGTTACTCAAAATTTGAGATGAAACGTGCGAAGGTAATTGGAATATCAATTAATCCGACCACTAAATTTGATAAAGATGAAAGCGGTAAGTCAGTTAACTCAAATGTGTATCGAGGTATGATTAGTAATTTATTATATTTGATAACTAGTAGACCTGATATTATGTTCAGTGTATGTTTATGTGCACGTTTTCAATCATTTCCAAAACAATCTCATTTGATTGCAGTCAAGCGGATTTTTAGATATTTTGCCAGTACCATTGACTTAGAGTTATGGTATCCTAAACATACTTCTTTCGATCTTATTAGTTATTCAGGTACCGATTATACTGGTTGCAAAGATGATCGAAAAAGTTTTAGTAGAACATGTCATTTCTTAGGCCGTGCACTAGTTTCCTGGTTTAGTAAAAAAACAAAATTCTGTTGCACTATCTACTGCTGAGGCAGAATATGTTGCTGCGGGTAGTTGTTGTGCTCAAGTTCTTTACATAAAGCAACAACTTGAGAATTTTAAACTTATGTATAATTACATTCCAATCAAATGTGATAATACAAGTGCTATAAATCTTTCAAAAAAAAACCCAATACAACATTCTAGAATTAAGCATATTGAAATAAAATATCATTTTTTTCGAGATCATGTGCAGAAAGGCGATATAGTACTGAAGTTCACAAACACACACGATCAGTTAGCAGATATATTCATAAAACCCTTACCAGAAGATAGATTATGTATGATTAGAAGAGAAATAGGTATGATGCATGTTATGAATATCTCTTGAAAGATAGATCAGAGTTCATAAAAATAGAGAGATATTTTTTTAAATACTTTTACATAAACTTGAGGTTCTTAGCCTCATGTTTGAGACGCTCATTCTCTTCATACAATATCATGTCATCCCTATCCATGGGAACTGGCAAGCGGAATGAAGAATCCAATAGAGATTTCAACTTTTTATTCTTCTGCCGAAAGATTCATTCCCTTGTGTGAGACTCTTGAACAATTCATTGAAGTACAACAATTTGTTCTTTAAGCTTTTCAACCTCATGGTTTTTGACTTGTAGCCGCTGGGAAAAAGCGACAATAGAGGATGAGTACCGAGTCCCGAGACTCACCAAGTCGTAGATAGCATCGGAGTCTGGCTTATTAGCCAAACTATTGTTCTCTTGCTGCAACATGACGCCAATGGTAGCTGCAGAAAGGACATGAGATTGAGATGTAGAATACCTCATGGATGCATCTAGAGGAATGTTAGAAGAATGAGCCATTGAGAAAAGAATTGAAAACTTAAAGCGAGAATATTGAAGGAATGCAGATGAGTTATAGAGATGAGAATAAGATTTGATGCAAATCGGATGAACTTTAAAACTAATTTTATAGAGATAGCATAAAGAACAAGACAAACTATTGTCTCTTCAAATCTTATTAGTCAAAAGAAATATAAGATATGCTGGACACACATTGTCAAAAGTTTTCTTACTAGAAAAACGGTTCTCTACTCCTATCATGGCATTGACGGCCTTAGGAGAGAAAATTGATGGTTGATGCGTCAAGGGTTCCTGATTCAAGTCTGGAACATTAGTGGAAGAGAATTGTTCGGCCATTCTATCGTTATGGAGAAACAGAACTTAAGTCAAGAAGCGATGTTTTTTTTGGTATCCGATAGGTGAAAATGATTTTTTTATAGAAACTCATAGCCTTCAAACCCGTTTGTCAACAACATCAGGCGATTGATTTAAATCTACTTTCGCACCGACTGCTAGAGCTAGGCCTCCAATCTTTACAGGTTTTGTCAGATACGCGTGGCTCCGCATCGAATTGCCAGAGTTAGACTTCCAACATTTGCAGGTTTTGTCGAACATGCATGGCTCCACACCGCATTGCCAGAGCTAGGCCTGCAGCTTTTGCTGTCTTTGTCGGACACGAATAATTTTAATTATTCAACTTCAAATCTCTGGAACATCTAATTCGTCAATAACATCAAGCGGATCTAAATCTTCTTCCGCACCGAGATGATAAAATTCGACTTCAACCTTTGCAGGTTTTGTCGGACACGGGTGGTTCTAACTTCTACAGTCTCTACTAACGCAGCGTTTTATTTGTCTGTTAGTTATTGTAAAAATATATCTTATTGAGATAATTATGATTCCTTTTTAATGATGCCAAAAGTGCATGAACAAGAAGGGAACAAGTTCACATTAAAATCATAAAGTAATTTTGTAAATCTCTTAAAAATTTGAAATTAGGATTAAGACTCAAAATTAATATTTTATCATAAAGCATTAAAAAACATTTTCCACATGTACATGAATATTTTGAAAATTAAATTTGAAAATTTTGAAAGATGATTGATTGTCATCTTTCACATGTGCATAACATGATTAAATGTTTGAATTTTAAAAATATTAAAATGATTGATTGTCATCTTTCACATGTGCATGACATGATTAAAGGTTTGAACTTTGAAAATATTAAGATGATTGATTGTCATCTTTCACATGTGCATATTTTATTTGAATATTTTCAAAAGTGATAGATGCTTTTCTTGACTTATGTAAAAGGTAGATGTTTTTGTTTGAAAATTTTGAAAAGTAAAGTATGCTCCTTTTGTCATATGCAAAAAGTAAAAGATTATGTTTGAAATTTTTGAAAAGTAAAGTGTGCTCCTTTTGTCACATGCAAAAAGTAAAAAGATTAGATTTAAAATTTTTGAAAAGTGAATGATGATGTTTTTGACATGTGAATCTTTTCAAATTTGAAATTGAAAACTCATTTGCCTATAAATAGCTCACTTGAGTTTTGTAAAATATACAACAAGAGCTTACACATTTATTGCTAAGTTTTGTATCATTTCTTCAAAACTCTCATTCTCTCTTTTCTAAAGTTTTGAGTCTTAATTCTTGTTCTTGTTGAGAGAGATATAGGTTGCGCTGTATTATTTCTATCTCACTCATTGAGGAGTGTACTTTGATAGTCTACCTACTATCAACTCTTGTATTTGTAAAAGGGTGTGTATAGCCCTTGTGTGTGTAGAAGGTGTTCTACACGGGAAATAGTTAAATCACCAAGTATGAGGTGATTGGAAGTGTAGAAGGTGTTCTACACGGGAAATAGTTAAATCACCAAGTGTAAGGTGATTGGAAGTGTAGAGGGTGTTCTACACGGATTCTTTGGAGCGGTGCTGCTCAAAGGTGTAATAGGTTTCTATCTCCACCTAAAGGAGATTGAATAGTGAATTTGGGGATCCTCAAGAGGTAGCTTGAGGCGAGGACGTAGGCAGTGGGGCCGAACCTCGTTAACATACTGAGTTTGCTTCTCTCTTACCCTTACTCTTTATATTTATTGTTGTTTCATATTTTGTTTATATTTTATATTTTATATTTGATTTATAATTGTTATTTTTTTAAATACAACTCAATTCACCCCCCCTCTTGTGTTAGTCATCTGGGCAACACGGACCTTTTAACCGGAGCTTGTCGGTCCCGATGGGGTGAGCGTGTAACCCACCACCTCTGACGACAGCAGAAACTGCAAAACACATGAGATTCGGTCAGACCGAATTCCAACTTTTTTCGAAAAGGAATGAGACGACACATTTTCCAAGCTCCAAACTTTTCTGTTAGAGCATCATTTGGTAATATTTTCTTCCTGAGTTTTTTCAAGTTTACCTCTCTTTATCTGCTTTTATCTTTTTATCCATCTCGTTGTTTTCCCAAAGTCTTTATGTCCTTCAACTCCTATGCACCAGCAACCAGAAAATTAACAAATTTCTGAGCAGAGCTTTCGTCCACTTTGGTTGTTGTTTGCAGCGCTAACTCTAATTAATCGAGCACTGAATCAATTTTATGGAGTGCCATTAATCCTGATGTTCGCACTTAGACACGCGTAAAAATTGCATCCAATATACAAATTGGGTTAGTGGAGATTGCTGTATAATTGCAACTGACAGGCACAAGGGGTTTATCTTTTTGGGAGGGGTATAACTTATTCTTTCAATTTTTTTTATTTTTATTTTTGTGATTTTTTCATTTTTTTTATATAAAAAATTTAAGAGTGAGATAGAGAACCTTAAATACGAAATAATGGAGGAGAAATTTGGATCTCTTCGTGTTCCTTTAATTAAAACTAAAATCAATTCGGTAAAAGGGAGATGAAATTGAGTGGCCTGCTTCGAGGAAGGAAGAAGAAAGCGATCTTTTTTCTTTTATGTGATTTCTTTTTTAATAAATCTGATAAAAAGATTCCACCTCCGCAATTGTTATGCAAAACTACTTTTAATCAAGAGAACTTAATAAAAATATATTTTATTTAGAAAATTTTTAAATTTTTTTAAAATATTTATAAAAGCTTAGTTGATAAAACTATTATTATAAAAATTTGGGATGGATAGAGGGTATCCATATCCTGTATATCTGTCACATTCGTCCCTTCTTTGCCTGGACGGGGTGGTGGATCTGTCCCGCACAGCAGGAGATGGAGCATCCCGCCCTATTCAACTTCACCCAGCAGGGGCAGGGGGCGGATGGGGGTTGCCCCCACCTAGTTGAGTTGATATAAATATATATAATAATATATATATATGGATATATGTATAATATATTAAAAAAAACAAATCTCTACTATTGATAAGTTTGCCATTTGTCTTTGTTCACTATCGAGAGAGAGAGAAATTAGGTATTGTGCAAAAATTATGTATTGAGCAATAATCTTTACTATGAAAAGCAACATCTTTTATTTTTTTTTGTCTTCTTCTGAATTTTTTTTAAAAGCAAGTAGATTTATTAACTAAAAGAGTGATACAAGAAGAGGGGGTGGATGTTCTCGATAATTACTCAAAAATTAACAAACAATAGCACAAAAGAGATGGTAAAAAGAAAAAGCAAGTTTATTTGGGACCAAAAGCTTGATCCCTATCCATATCTTATAAGAGGACATTATCTTATAAAAAGATGGAAAGAAGGTGGTCGCTCGAAAGCGAACCACAAGTTCACTGCTAAAAGCAATGGAGACTTCGCAAAAAGCGGCAAGCAGGATGGATGTGTTGTTGTTGATTGTCTGGAACAGATTGTTGAAGTTGACCACGAACCCTCGAACTAAATCACTGGTTATGAAAAACATAAAAATAGGATAAACAACAACTATTTCCAATACACCGGAAATCAGGGACGGAATTAGGATTTGATATTTGAGGGGCGATTGACAAAGTATGTGTTATATGTAAGTATAAATATGTAGTATGTATTTTTTACACGTGACTATATAAATCATCTTATAATATAATTTTCTTTAAGATTCCTTAATTCACTAGCTAGAAACCATTACAAAAAAATTAAAAATAAAATAAAATAAATAAACTTAAGATTCTCCCTTCACATTAAGCTAGACAATGATTTTTCATAGAATAGTAAAATTTTTGACAATTTTTTTTCTCAATATAAACTAGTAAATGATAATTTTTTAAGTATTGAGGGGGTAATTTTTTTTTTTTTTTGGGAGGCTATCCAGCTGTAGGTCAACCCCTGCCGGCAATGGTTCCACGTCGGCATCGACAGAGGGGGGAGCCCACCCACCACCTGAGACGAGGAAGCACGATCAGACTCGACAGAACAGGTGCCTCCAACACTATAGAGGCAGCGTGTGATGAAGACAATCTGAAAACATCATCTAAAAACAATTTAAAAGTGCTTCAAGATCTCTTTTATAGCTATTTAGATTGAAGCCATCTCAACTTTCAATTCAATCTAGAGCTAGAGTTTGAGTTCACGTTCTAGGTCCTAAAACGAGAGACAAAATAAATCTAGTTGATCGACTAAAATTTTCAGACAATATTAAATATTGAATCATTATTATTAAATTCAATTTATAATATTTGGTTATAAGTATCTATAAAAGAAGTCATTGCATTGAATTTGGTAGAAAATCTGACAGAACAAGTAATGTTACATTTGTTTTGCGCCTCTCACTCAACCACTTGCAAACCCACATCTTAGTGAAGCGAAGGCAGCATTTATAGGGGTGGAAGAAGCGTAAAACAAGCAAATGAAGAAGATTAAGCTTGAACACAGAATAATTTCAGCCTTGAGAGACTCACCGAACATCCAAGATTGGATTGCAAAAAGGCATCATAGAGACACAAAGCTGATGGGAAGCCGTTAAAATACATCCATCTATGCGCCCATTGGACTGTCCAATGGACAACATCCAATAATATTTTATTAGAAGCTTACTTCTTAGTAGTTGTACCTTTTGTCTTAAGGCGGTATTTAAATGTTGATCTTGAGTAACTTGAATAAAATATTATTTTTTAATATTATAAATGTTTGAAAAAATTGAGTTGTTTATTATATTTTATATAAAAATTTTATATATAATAATGAAATAAAATAAATTGAAAGATTTAAAAACCAAAAAAGATTCTTATAGCAGCAAAGACCCTTCGCTTTCGCTTGTAATAGCTAGCTAGTTATTCGTTTTGTTTTCAAAAATGTTAGAAACAAATATAAAAAATAAGTGGTAGATAAATGTCAGTTGATAATTTATAATGTTTAATATTTGTTATATGCTGTATAATATATGTATGTTGCATAAATTTATTTTTTAATAAATTAAAAATGAATTGAGAAAGTGTATAAAAAATTTAGATATAATAATAAATAAAATGAGTTAACAGATATATTTGGAAACCAAACAGGACTCTCATAAGCGCATCGACCCTGCGCTTTCCCTTGTGATAGCTAGCTAGTTATTTGCTTTTATGTACTAGAATGATTTTCTTAATTAATTGGTATGTTTGTGAGAGAAAAAGAAAATAATGTCATATATAATTGAGGAATTTAACTTAAAAGAAAAGAAAATTTCTTATTAAATATATATAAATTTTATATTTATTTAAGTTTTTAAAAAATATTATAAAATATTTACGCACTAAATTTCATTTCCTTCTTCAATTCTCTGCCACTTCACCGAAAGCAAAGAAAACTTAAAGAATAATACACTGTATCTCAGTCTGCAACTCTTATCTTTATCCCTTTCACTTCTCTTTTTTATTTATTTGTTTGGTCTCTCCACTTTGTCTTCCTCCTCGTTTTGGTAGATTTTCACTTTTTCAGTACCAGTCCAGTGTTCACTAAACCCTTGATTTTATCCCCGTTTCCTGTTCTAAAATCCAACCCCAGAAGATTCCGGCAAATCCCAATAAATCCCAAAAGCTATCAAAACAAGGGAAAAAACCATTTCTTATCCCTTCCATTCGATTCCTCCAAGTTTTGATCTTTACACAGAGACCAAGCATGTTGTCTTCAACCCCATTTGTCCTCTGCTTTGCCATCTTCCTTTCTGTACCTCTCCTCTTTCTTTTCGCCCCTCAAATCCTCCCCCCAAAAGACATTCCTTTCTTACTTCCGTACGAGCTCGATGATCTCGTCCTCTTCCGCAGGGCCAAAGCCCTCGCTTCTTCGTCCTCTTCGCGGACACACTCCTCCACGCACTCCCGCTTAGGCACTGCAACAAACCCCAAGCCCAAGATCGCTTTCCTTTTCCTCACCAACTCTGATCTCTATTTCGCCCCCTTGTGGGAGAAGTTCTTCCATGGCTACAGTCAGCTGTACAATATCTACGTTCACGCCGATCCCACCGTCAAAATCACCCCTCCCGGCGGCGTATTCCATGGCCGTTTCATCAAGGAAGCAAGGAAGACAGAGCGGGCTTCGCCGACGCTCATCGCCGCCGCACGTAGACTGCTCGCCGTCGCTATCCTGGACGATCCTTTGAATTTTTACTTTGCCCTAGTTTCCCCTCAATGCATACCGCTCCACTCCTTCCTCTTTATCCATAACTTCCTCTTCAGAAACCCTTTAACCTCCTTGAAAGATGCGTTCATGTCGCCTTTCCCTAAGTACCTCAGCTTCATCGAAATAATCTCCGACGATCTAAACTTGCCCGGCCGCTACATAGCTCGTGGCGAAAACGTCATGCTCCCGGAAGTGGCGTTCGAGCAATTCAGAGTTGGATCTCAGTTTTTCATACTGAATCGTAAGCACGCGTTGATGGTTGTAAGAGACATCAAGTTATGGAGGAAATTCAAGCTGCCATGTTTGGACATAGACGTCTGTTACCCTGAGGAGCACTACTTTCCGACGCTTTTGTCAATGGAGGACCCAAAAGGGTGTAGTCACTATACGCTTACGCGGGTGAACTGGACGCACAGTTTTGACGGACACCCTCACTTGTACAAGCCGGAAGAAGTGTCGACGGAGCTACTGCATAATTTGAGGGTATCAAATTCGAGCTATTCATATTTATTCGCTCGGAAGTTCTCGGCGGATTGCCTGAAGCCGTTGATGGAAATCTCAGATGACATTTTTAAGGACTAAACTGAACTCAGGTTTGCTTCTTCTACTTCATCACTTTGCTGCTTCTTTTTCCCTTTTAACATAAACGAATTAACCTGAGTTGACGCGGTTCGAGTTTGAATGAAGCGTCCGAGTCTCATTAAAATCTCAGCATATTTTATCAAGTAAAATGCTTCAAAAAAACAAAAAACGTAAGTTTTGGCCACGTCTGTGTCAATGATAAATGTATCTGTAGGTAAATATCATTTTAAAAAAAAATTGTAACTTTGGATGGATAAAAGTATTTGATTTAATATGTAGCAAATTTTTTTCAGGTAATTTAATTTGTAGCATTAAGTTAACCGAATATAATAGTGTTAAGAGTAAAATAAACAGTAATAATTTAATTTGAGATATTGGGTCGATAGACCAGAGAATTCTACATGTTAATATCGAGAACTTACAAACATATAATAACAAGGGGTTCTTAATTCTTATCCCCATCAATATGTAGTGGTTGGTGGAGGCTTTTGATTTGGTAAGTTTTGGGCTACAGAATCACAGACAAAGATTTTGGTTTCTGTGTCATCCAAACCATGAGAGAAAGACAACTTTACAGCATTTAATGCTTGTGTGACGCCAAGAGAATATGGATTTCAAATGAACATGAACGTTTAATACTGTCTTTCTGGTACCATATAATTTTGGCAAAGAATTAGAAAGATAGGAATGAAATGTATGCCATGGTGCCTGGTGTTAGGCAATTAATCTTTATAGCAGGGTAATCGGGCCGGGAGATTTTTCTCTTTGAATTAACTGAGATGTACTTGCGGGAACTTATTGCCGAGAGTCTGTGCACCTCCGGGAATAGTCTGGACACCCGGTGCCAAAAGTTACTCTCTGTAACAGGGGCAGTTCATTCCAATCAAATTCTTTGGAGGAGTTGAAGAGGCATCCTTTTGCAGAGTTAAACGTGCTATCACAATATGAGTGGTCAAGCCATCAATATATGGTGGTTGATGGGTTAACTTTTAGGTTGTGATTTTGAAAGACTTGGGCTACCAAGTTTGTATGTATTTCCCCAATAGTATTTAAGTTTTGAACGCATGAAATTCCTGACCCTAGTGGACAAATTGAACCTAAGAAAACTCAAAAAATTGAACCCCTTTCTGTTTTGTTAGATGTGTTTGGAGAAAAATGGCATCGCATTAGGGTCCTTGACTCCTTCCCCAAACTGGTAATGAGGGATTCTGTCTTGTTGCGGACCAAGAGAAGACGGGACATGTCTGCTAGGTGCTAACCTTGTATAGATATTATGTTTACAGGGACATGTACTTCGAAATTTCTTTCATGGTTGTTAGCAATAAACAAGTAGGCATGCTGTCCAAAGTAATTGACAATGAAGTTACAGAAATCTAACGATGACGATCGAGCCTTAACATGAATGAAGTATGGAGGGGTTTGGTATAGTTTTGCCAAGATTATGATGATAATTCATATATGAGTAAAGAATAGATTAATCTTAAATCATATTGAGAATGAAACATAAACATATATATGAATATTCGTATTATATAAAACTTTCCTTCTGTTAGGTTTTTTCAAGATGCCCTCACCATATCAGGTCTGACTCTCAACTGCACCACTCACTTGATTCTTTCTTTATTTTATTTTTCAGGACATTGGAATGGAATCTTTTGGGTAAATCTAGGAGTGGAAAAGAATCGTGTTTGGAGTGTGGAAAAAGACCTAAAACCCAATGCAAGTTGGGGGGGAAGCTTCAATGGCGTTGCTGTTTCTCTGTATAGAAGGTAGTCTCGACTGTGGATCGCGCCAAGTGTGATTCCTTGTACCTTTTTTTTTTTTTTGGTGTGTTTTCAAAACTTTGTGCTTATGTAAAAGTGCACGGTGGCTTCGGCTCAGCGAGGAGTAGGAAAAAAGCAGGTACCAAGCTACATTGCTTTTTTCTATATTATTTTGAAAGCAAAATCTCCCCTTTGCTCCTTCCGCCCAACTTCTCTCCTTTTGTACATATGTATGAGTTATGCAAGAGTATGAAGAAGCTGTTGTATGAATCATGCAAGCTTTATTTCGTAAATAACGCACATGAAGGATGGCGGCTTCCTCCATAGCTCCATATCCATGTTTAAAATTCACATCTTTTTTTTTTTAATATATTTTTGGGATATACAAGTGGTAGCATTCACGATCAAAATCCAATCCAAAGAAAACAGCCAACCATGAAAGATAAATTTCTTTTTCCTATATCTATAACTAATAGCCACCCATAAAAGATAAAGCAACTAGATCAATCCAAGTTCCATTTCTGCACAATGTTTACAAGAGGTTGCTGCTCCACACAAATTATGAATCGATGCACAAGAAAGTATCGGACAGACATCACTAATTTCTAACCCCGAATAGTTGACCGAGGGACAGCCGGTAAACCCAGTTCATCCTCAGCCTGCCAGAACAAAAAAAATTTAGGAATAGATAAACAATGTTACAAGAGGGGTGCTTTTAACATGAAACAAAAGATGGTAAATTACGATGTGAAGGAAAGATATCCACAAATTTTTCTCATGAGAATTTCAATTAGCAACTTTCTGAAGAGATCCAAGATTTTATTTCGAAAATAAACAATGATTTTACCTGGGCATGGGGTCTGCCAGCCGGAATGGCTTGCCCCGAGGGTGCTGAAGGCAAGTTAAGCTCTGAATCCAAATCGGGTTCTTTATCAGGTTGGAGATAAGAGGGCACCCCATCAGATTCAGTTTCCATTCCCATGTCTGCTTCCAAAGCATCAAGCTCTGCACCCAAAAATAAAAAATAGTTAGAAAATATATAGATGCAGAAAATGCAAGTACTATGCCTGCCCCCTCCTTTTCTCTTGGAATGAAGGGACTTTACCACAGAAAAGATAGTGAGGAATGGCTATTGAAGGAGTTATGACTTTCCTTGCAATATCGGTCATATCAGTTACTTAAGAATAAGTAGATTTGATTAATGGGCAAATTCATCAGGAACATCCTGTGCAATGTTTTAAAACAATCCTATAGAATATTTTCCACAAACTTTAACCTATGCATAAATAAAAAAACTTACCACCCATGAGATCTTCCTCATCAATGTCATCCGGCACACTATAACTTCTACCCAGGGTCTCTTGAATTTCATTACTGACATCCATTAGGTCCATAATCTCATCTTGCATGTTCTACAGAGAAATAAAATATATATGCAACTCTTCAGCACCAGAAAATTCTGAAGGTACTCAATAGAAACGAAGGAAAAAGAGAGATCAAAAGATTACATACATCAATATCTTGGAGCTTCACAGATTTCATCATTCCTTTCAACTCCTGGTTTGCAGATTTCATAGCTGACATCTGGAGAGAAGAAAAATAAATAAATTGTGGCAAAATACAGAATTGGCTTTACTATCTTGTTCCCTACACATGGCCCATTGACCCAAAGCATTCGTCCTACAACCTAAATGACTAGTAATGAATGTTCGTGCCTAGAGCCTAGATTAATAACATAATTAAAAAGAATCCCTCCCAAGTGATAAATGGTTCCTTCCCTACCTCATGTGAGGTAGGCAGCTGGTTCTAATCAGGTTACAGATTAATTTCCACCTGACTTGCTTTGAACCATGCTGCTTAGGGCGCCACCAAGAAAAAATGAAGGTTTGGAGGTGAACATAACACAACCCCAGCACAATGGAACTTAAAGCAGCATATAGCGAATTCCCATTTGACCCCCAAGAAAGTTATGTAATAGTACCTCAAGCCCCACATATTAAAAGAAAAGAAAAAACTATAATTTCTCCAAAAACAAAAAGCTGAAAACAATTATATATAGACTGTGGCTCATACTCAAAAGTCTAGTAAAACTCCCAAATATATAAAAAGGATACTTTAAAATAAAAATCTGGTTCAAAGCTTTCTAAAAGTCAACATGAATATTTTTCCGAAACTTCATAACTTATCCATTTTTTAATCAATTCATTTTCCTCCTTAGTCTCTTAACCCTTTCCTTGCTGTCCTGTTTTTCTTCTTTTCCACTTTGTAGAGAAGCATGGAGCTTTCGGTGTCATATTTCATTTCGATAAACGAGCATCATGCTCTTTTTGGTCAATGCACATTTACATAATATGTTTTGCATCCTGAATTACGTTAGATGTGTTTCTTATTACTATACATAACAGGTACATGATGTAAACTCAAATAAATTATTAAAAGAGCTTTTTAAGGTCCTTTTTTTTAAATACTAAACACTATAAAGAAATGAATGAAAGCTCGTTAGGACATACAGTTTGTTGAGCATCTTTGATACCCTCAGAAGCAAAGGCAACTTGATCAAGATTGAATGTCTGATTGTACAGCATGTCCCGTTGCCCTTCATACCTGTCCAGAAGTTTAATGGATTGGATAAATTCAAACGCTATACACACACCATACAGACCAACAATACCATATATCATCCTCATATAATCCATTCTCAACAAACTAAATTAACCTCAAAATCAAGATCTGTCTTCACTCTGATCATATCCTTGGCAATTTCAATTTGACTATTCACAAATCAATCAAGAACCTTGAAATATTTTTTTTGCAATAAATTTCTTTAACCTATATCTAGGGAACCATGGATAGTCTAATGCAAGTCCTGCAAGAAGAAGGAAGTTCTAAAATTGAAGTGGGTAACAATTACTGGCATTAATACTAGTATAACCGGTGAGCCAATATATGATTTCCATATCCCAGAGTTAGTTATAAGCCAATGTCAATTGTATCACCAAACTCGATGTGTCCTGATATCCTGAGCCAAAGGGATGCCATACGCATACCAAATTGTACCCCTCAAAAAGACATCATAAATTTTTTTTACATAAGTAAACAAACTTTGATCAAAGAATAGGCATAGCCCAATACAAATACAATTAAAATGATATGCCCTAACTAAGAAGGCGCAGAAGAGAAAAAAATACAAAAAAAAAAAAAACATCATAAAATAAACATGATGTTTTCCAGTAAGAAGATTAAAAAACTTCCTTGTCAGGTTTTTTTCCCACTTGATGCAAATTTCTTTCAAGAGGAGCATTTTCATATAAACTACCAGCGGTTACATAATCATATACACCAATAAAATTGCAAAAAAGAGGAAATGACATGAGTAAAGAAACCTACATTCGCTTTTGCTTAAGAACCCTCATGGCTCGAGCTTTAACAGCTTCTTGAGCAGGACCAGGTCTTGTTCTTTTTATCTGTTCTTTATATCTACTAAGTTCAGCATCCAGCTTTTTGATCTTTTCATCAACCGTATCACCTCTTTTATTGATCTGCGAAGAATATATTCAGGCATGAGTCTAAGCAAAGTTCCCATGGAGAAACAATGGAAAGATTGAATATCTGGGCATGCAATAAAAGGCAGGAAATTTCCAGAAAACCTCATCCAAAGTAACAAAGTTAAGCCTATAAATACTCCCACCAAAAATGAAACAGGAATATCGTACAGAATATCTAGAGCATGAACTAATTTGTTTTCTCGAAGTGCCTGCCACCAACTGGTCATACTGTAAACTGAATTCATTGTTCTCCACCATTTCTTGTCAGTTGTCCCCGCTCCGTCGGGGAAAAGAAACCAACTTGATAAAGCGTGATAGAAACTATTACAAACCCAAATCCCAATAACCCTTGCCCTAATTTCTGACCATTTATTCGTAAGCAAAAACGCGAGTAAAAACAATAATTAAACAAAGAAGAGAAAAAAACAGGTAGAATTAACCATAATTAAAAAAAATTATAACAAAATGTTTTTTTGATAGGTACGAACCCTGTCGGAGGCATCATTAATGGAAGGAGGGGGCTCTTTTTCTTTTTTGACGCCGAAGATCTTCTTCATCTTCTTCCTCGGAAGAACCAAACAGTCGGTGGATTTTTATTCAGCTGAAGCCAAACCGAAACGGAGACTTGTCTCACAAACGCTGAAGAGAAATTCGGAAAATTTATTGTTTTGATCCACCGATTGCGAGAAGCTTCCTCTGTTTTTATCCGCCCCCCCTTTCGTATCCTTCTATTATCTTACGGGGAAAAGGCACAGCAGTTTCCTTTCCTACAAAGAAAAGGACTTTGATCTTCTTTCGTTGGCGTTCATTTTGTTGACAATGGTAGGGATCGCGTACACTGGGATTTATTCAAAGTTGACGTAGTCTTGGATTTGATTGGTTTGGGCTACAGCGATCGGTGACAGGATTAGCGTTGACTTGCTTAAGTTTTGTTCGCGAGTTGTTATTGGACCGTCATTGTTCGTTTAATGTATGCAGTGTGTACAAAATTCTTGGCGAGTCAACGCTACATTGCTCTTCTCTTCATCACCACCGGTTTCTTCGGAAATTTTCATTTCAACGTATAAATAAAATAAAGAGAAAATATATATCCAATCGAATTTCACTATTATTTAAAACAGTTATGCGAAAATTACACATTTAAAATTTATATAAAATTACTCTAAAATAAATAATTATATAAAAAACGTATTTCTAATTTTAAATTATCACATGAAATTTTTATTTTTTTAATAATAAACTTCCTTTTATAAATATAATATATAGATTTTGCATACTACACGCTAAGAGCCGATTTAAATTTGAGAATAAGATTATCTTATCTTAGTTTATCTCAAATTTATCATTATATTTTTAAAAATTTCTATATAAAATATAATAAATAATTCAATTTTTTCAAATTTTAATATAATAATAATATTAAAAATTAATATTTTAATAATATTTATTCAACTTTCAAAATCTATATTAACTCATCTCATCTCTCAATCCAAACCACCCCTAAAATTATATTACACATTGGGCAATAATACCCTTACAACTTCATCACTACTTATAATGTTTTTAATTTTTTATTATTTTCTTTTAAATATTTTTTTAACATTCTTAATTATTAACATTCTTAATTATTAAGAAAAAATTTAAAAAATATATAACTTTACTAAAAATCATTTTGTTAATCATTAAATAAGATATTTTTTAAAAAAATAAAATAAATAATAAAGAGGTTGTAGAGTAAGAGTAAGTGTATCATTTTCCTTAAACATTACTATGAATGTATTGTATTAAATTTGAAAAAAAAAATTAAAGAGAGGCTGATAAACGGTCCGGCTGTTTATTATAGAGAATCAGCCCTCTTATTGTCATCTTCCACGTCAGAAATCACAAAATCAAGAGTAAACGCAACACACACAATTAAAAAGTTAGGTCACGCTCCTCCCTTTCAAAACAAATCTCACCACTGCGAGACCCTTTCATCTCCACCAGAAAGCCATGGGAGAATATCATTTCTGGTCTATTAGAGGTGGGGGGAGGAGCAAGCTTTGGAAATGCACTCGCATAAAAACTAATATGTGAAATCTAAGTGGCAAGTTATTATTGGAGGGCTGTTTTTTATGAGTTATTAGCCCAACTGATTCCCCAGTTTTCTCCTATTTAAAATATTCTTGGAAGATGATTTATTTCATATCAAAAAAATAAAGAATCTTTTCTATTGAACACGTATATGCTTATTCCGTGGGTTCTTGAACATGACATATCCTCTTATAATATTTTACACAACAAATGCATTTATTATAAGAGAATGATAAGTCTCCAAAAAAAAAAAAAAATCTTACAAAAAAAATCATACAAATTGATATAACTCGATATAAGACTTCAGATCTACTTTATAATAAATAAATAAAATTCACAATATGACGTACCATATGAAGCAAAGTCGTTTAGACCAGATAATACAAGGGACCACCTCATGCCCACCACATAACTCACCACTAAAGGAAGCTCTTCAGAACTAAATCACTGATTCTCTGAAGGAGATTGATGCACTCCCACCATACTGAAGGTCAATGATCAGCCATATATCGTCTTTGTATTATCAAAACCAGAGAGATATAAGTTCAAATCTACCGCCTGGGTTCACTCAAGTTCTTTCCTTCAAAAAATTCACCCAACATTCTTTCAAGATCCTCTGCCGAGTACCTGATGTACCTTTGAGGGTTCCTTCCATTATCGATGAGAGGCCTAACACATCAAAAACCCACATGTAAACAAGAAGGTATGATGCAATGTCAATGTTAGAGATCCAACGGAAGAATCAATGCATTTTACTGAGTTTTGGCATCAGCAACTTGAGTTATCTGTAGCTCTTACAAAGATCCTTTTCTAACATGTTAAACGTGAATATTTTAATAATGTGAAGAATCACAATAAACCCACATATGCTTGCATGGATGTTAAATTACAAAAAGACTGCAAATTTCACCATGATGTGAGAAAACATACCCGTAACGTTTTATGAAAGATCTGTAGGCAGGCAACAAGACTTCTGCAACTGCAAGTCTCAGAGACTCTCGCAACTCGGTGTCAGGTACTGTCCACTGAGATTGCTTTTGATGAAGTTCCTCAAATTGAGTATTGAATAGCTTGACCCTGTTAACATAACACGGTTTTCCTATTAGTTCAAATATTTATGGACAAAAATACTGTAATGGAACTTCCATAAGGATGTCATTTCATCGACCTATCCTTGACCAATGCTCTTGAAACTCCACTACTATTTCCTCCATCAACACCCACTGAACTTCCACCCCCAGATGAGGCTAGGCCTGGAATGGAGAGGCACTGAAGAATCTATAAATGAAGAAAGCACCCACTGTTAGCAAGAAAAAGCCCCCTGCCAATATCCAGATAAAATTATGTTTCTAAAAATAGATTCAGCAACGTCAGCCACGGCTACATATTGAAATGCTGCAGATCATGTGGTTTGGTTCAGTAGTTTAGAACAGTACCTTTGTCCACCCATTCCTTTTATATTGATTTGCATGCTGCTGCACAATCCTCCTGTGTCTTTGCACCCAATCATCACCTAACAAATCCTTGGCTTCTGACCTGAAGACAAAAGCCAACAAACACGAGCATGCACACGCAGGATTGGCTTGAAAATCTATAAAAAGAACTTTGATAAGATGAATATACATGACATACCTGCGTACAGATCGGACCATATAGTGAATATTATTCATGAGAAACAAATGGGTCAAAGCAGGATCTTTATACTGCTTAGATTTTCCATCCAAATTGTTTTGAAGAGCCTGCATTATTCCCATTGTTACAGATGCCAACTGTGTTCCATCCTTGTCATCAGATTCTTGAAAAAGCTGCTTCAAGGTTGACTGGTAGCTGTAAAAATGTTGTGCAGAATCTTCAAGTCAATCATGAGATAACTGTAGTGTTAAATCAGCAAAAAGAGAAACTGCTAGTAAAGAGTAAAGAATTACAAAAGGGACCTAAGAAAACAAACAAATCTCTGAAAGACAACACGTTTATATAACTTTTAAGGTACAGTATTAAGGTCAAATCTGATTAATATGTGCCAGTGCTTTATGTGTGGATTCTTTGATGGTTTATTGATAAAAACTCAGTTCCTCCAGGTTGATAAGTCATCAATGCACAGCATACAAGATTACAAGTACAAGAGAGAGAAGACAAACAGAGCTCCATGATTAGGTTTAATGCCATGAAAACTCAAGCCTTAACAATTTAGTTACAAATAATTTATAAATCATAATTGTCACTTGAATTCCATGCACAGAAATCGCAATTAACATCATGTATGACATATATATTTTTTATAACAGGTCATGAACAATTTCAATATGAAAAGGCAAAGCCCAGGTACACATGTACCACATATATCTTTCAATAGCTCGATCATGAACAACTAACATACAATTTATGAAACTCTAATTCATTCTGCTACAGGGTTAGCTGAACTTACTCAAACAAGAACTTTACATAGTTAATTACATAACTTGTCAAAGGATGGACAGTTCCATCCGATACAGCAGTTTTAGTTGCATCCTTTTCAACAGCTTCTTCAAAATCCCCAAAAGTCTCCTGAGCCGTCTGTGCAAGTCGTTTTGTCAAACCAAAGGCAGCTTCTCTTGTTTCACTGCAAGCTTTACCTTTGAATTTCATCTCAATCTGTGAATAAATTTAGTCATTCACTTAATAAGGTAGCACCATTGAGATATGAATTAGTTGAAAGGGTAAGTGCTAATTAGCATAGGAACCTACTAAAACAGAGATTTGTGAAAGATTTAAATGCATCGCCAAAGAATAAATCAAGCAGAGAATGTGGCAAACAAAAAAGATTAATCTTCTTCTCCTACCTCCTAAAAACCATCCAATTCTATCAGCAATTGAACAATAATAAATATAATTATAATTGCCATAATTTTACACGATCAATATGCCCTTGATTATAAGCAGATCCTTTGAATTCCATGGTATAGAACGCCGACAGATTGGAAGGAAAGGCAGAAAAGCCGGGGGGGAACATCATTAGTACCTAATGATATATGGAGACATCTTTTTTAACAATGGGGAAAAAGGACCAAGAAGATCCCTCAAAGTTTCAGACTGCCACTTAAATCAAAATGAAAACCTAGTTCATGCCATTGTGGATGACTAGTGCTAACTTTTTTTTTTTTTTGCTCGGTAAAGAGTTGTACTAATGATACCTCAGACTGAAGCTCCCGCATTACTTCATACATGTCCAAAAGTACAAACAACTTCTCTGGGGATCTCTTACTTCTTGCAATCGCATCACCAAAACTAAGTAGTATCGAAACACTACTTGAAGTAACCACAGAATAACACTGATCTGTAAGAGAATCAAAGCCTTCAAATATTTGCTTACAAACTATCCACTCTCCAGCAAAGAGCAGTTTGACCTGTTCAAGCATTATCATAAATAAATTCAGGACACGAGATGTGCAAAAGTGACTCAAATTCCAGACAAATACTTACAGCAATACGCATGAAATGAATCCAGTTCCCAATTTTGGCCTCTAAAACTTCCCATTGCATCTTCTGAACATCATCTTTGTTAAGCTTTTCAACTCCCAATTTTTCAAGACTTTCTTCCAAAACTGAAGAACGGGTATCCCTACACCACATAAAATTGTGGAATCTCCCTCAAACATCTTGATATTTAAACTCCAAAAAGTTATATACATGCACATACTTAAATGTTATGTATTTATGCCGTTTATATACATGTACATAGGTAAATGTCTGCATAAATAGGTATGTATCCTGAGATACATATGTTAATTGACCAGATCAATGAGAGAATGACAATGCATACTATTTTTAATCATATATACATAATTTCCACCAAATAATCCGAAGGCATTAGAAGAAGATTGTAACATTGGCCCCGAAAGTTTGTTGGCTAGCTTTAATATTAATGACATAATTACTTACTGAAATGTGCTAATAGAATAATGTCAATGGAGGACCAAGGAAACAACATATGGTGCATTTTTTTTCCCTTTATATTGGATTTCATATTATTTAATTAGCTAGTTTCTGAACATGAAGGTCGATACTTAAGAAGCTTTGAGGAGATACCAAGACAGGTAGAACAGATAATGTGGTTTCTTAGCATGCCTTGACACTTGCCAATTCAATCCCACTAAATTTTTTTTTATCCTATCCTAAAAGATTATGTAGTACTGTGTACCTTCATAAATTCTGCAATGCATTACTGATGCACCATGCACCAGTTATTGACAGGGTAGCGTTTGCTTCATATTAATTAGTTTTGAATGACAGCTTAAGAATATTAAACCCATGTCACATAATAGTGAAAACAAAAGGCTGCAATGTATGCAACCTAAGCATCAAGAAAAAAAGAATGGATTGATATATCTCTTCTCATGAAGACAGTGTGACGAGATGACTGCACAAAGAAAGACAAGGAATGCATAAATTTGTGGGCTAGAGTTAGATATATCTCTTCACAAGAAGACAGTGTGATGAGATAATTTCACAAAGAAAGAAAAATGATGCATGACACCCATGGGCTAGAGCTGGAACTTCTTACCTATAAATTTCGAGCACCTTATGTTGGTGGCCAGCTTGAACCATCTGCTTAGCTAAATCATGCAGCAGTGGTAGGACCTGTGAAGGTATAAGGGTTGGAGGAGTGTATACAGCATTTTCTAAGTTACTCCTATGCTGCTCAGAATGGCTATTGGAAGGATTCCTGTCACTAGAGTCACGCTGATGCCCAGGCGATTCTGAAGATGGTCTTAATGAGTTTGGTAGGCCGTCGAAAAGACGATCAGGCTCCACAGGTTTGCTGAAATTCCAAAAACACCCCAAAAATAATAGAAGTAAATAACACAACTGGAGGTTAGAGCACGCCCAAATAACCTGCATCAGTTATTGATGACACACCAATAAAAATGGCTTTGACACCCACCAATAAAAATGTGCCACATAGGTGTTTCATGAAGAAATATAATAGACTTGATTGCATTAGAAAGTGATTTTTGATATTTTAGTATATTTTGACAAGATGTAATGATCTTTGATATTTTAGTATATTTTGACAAGCTGTAATGATCTTTAATATTTTATTATATTTTGTGTATGAGCTAATGTTAAAAATAAAATAAAATTATATAGATAGGTTGATCTTGTGGACAGGTTGCATGTATGGATAGGTTAATATTCCTTGATAACTGATGTTTCTTGAGCCACGATTAAGAAAATGAAAATATATATATATAGGTTGATTTCAAGATTAAAAAAACCAAAAAAAAAAAAGATTAATGTAGCATCTCAAATAAAGCTAAATACATTCATCTTAATGTATTGATTCGGTGCAATCAAGTGTATTGTATTTCTGCATGAAATGTCTATGTGGCACATTTCTATTGATGGGTGTAAAAGTCATCAATAGAAAAATTAAATTTTAGATCATAGATGTCACTGTCAAGGACATTGCCTCTCCCTATTATCAATAAAATTTTGTTTACCGATAAAAAGAAATCTCACTGTCAGGGAGAAGAATTAATAATGTTTTTTTTAATGAGTAGAACTGGAAATGTTAAATTATCTGAAACTGACATCAAGGCATCAGTTCGTTATAGTAGAAAAATAATATACAATACCCTGGCAGAAGATTAAGTGTGCATGAAAATGAAATTAAAAACCTGTAAGATGATAGTAGATGCTTGAACTCATCTTCTAGCTCTGCAATAGCCTTAGCAAGTAGACTGTTTGCATTGTTGAGCACTTCATCATTATTTTTAAAGCCTTTTTTGCTGCTAAAAAATTGAATGTTGCCTCTTAGTTGATCGATTGCTTCTAGATAACCCTCCAAGTTCTCATGTGGCCCTCTAAGTATTTTCCTCTCTGCCTATTTACATACATGATAATTATATCAACAGCCATAAACATAAAAAGTACAATACAAGGAAACGTTTATGCATATACCTCTAATTAAAACCTTTAGTATACCATTTCATTACCAGCCCCATGTTATCAAAATAGAATTTCCAGAGAAGATAGAACAATGCCAAAGAGCAAGCCTACATGGCAACAGGGTCTGAAAACCTGATAGTAGTAGCAGCATCAAAGTGATGTTGACTGTACCCAACCCTAGTTTCCAATCTCTGAATCTCATCATCCCCTAATTTCCCTTCACTCCCTTCACAAATAATCCAATATTTCTAGATGAAAAAGACCTTGCTTGGGGGTGGACATTTATCTGTTCAATCCCATCAATCTCAACTACCGGTAACTTCAGAGTCTCACTTTCAAGCCAACAAACCATTGGACCTCACTGAGTGGCAAGAGGCGGTTAGTAGTTAGCCATTGGGGCGTTTTCAAATTGGCGATTTCCTAAAAATAGAAAATTTGGTGGGTGGGCATTTCAATTTTCAACAGCACTTAGAAGTTAGAACAGCCTTAAGTTTAACAGGGGTATTTATGAGAGATCTCACTACCGGGGAAAAAAATAAAAGGAAAAAAAATAAGATTTTGATCAATTTGTTCTTAAATTGGTGACCGCGGCCTAACTGAAATCGAACTTTTTTTTGGAAGTAAAAAAAATTGGACCATTTCTCGATTTTTGCGTGTAAATTGAAATCGAACTTCAAGTTAGCAAACCCTCAAACTAAATTTAGAGCGAGAAAAGGGTAAAGAAAAATAAAACACTATGGATGATCGAACAAATAACAGGAAGAGTAGGCAAACAAGCACGTAAAATATAGACAATATGAGAAACCAACCTGAGTAGAAAGGTCGAAATGGGCCAGTAAAACCTCAGCAGACTTCAAAGTCTTGTCGATATTCTCGTGAGCTTTCCTAATAGAATGCGTTCTAATCTGTAAACACAAAATATTTCCAAAAATAGAACAGTTTGGAGACAGACTCACAAAATGGCTCTAAGTGACATCGTGATCTGTGTTTGAGAACCGAGAAAAACGGAGAAGAATGAAAGAAAACAAAATCACGGGTCTTGCGCATTCTTTACTCGGGTTTCCAAACTTATAGAAAGGAAGTAAAAAATGGTCGGATCCATCCGCATAGGAGGGCAGCTCTTTTGTTTGTAATATTTTGTGGGTCGTTTCCTCGGAAAACAAACGTTAAGTATGAAGATGAGTTGAGAGAGAAGTAGTGGACCTGAGTGGGACGCATGGCGGTCTCGAGGGCGGAGAGGCGGTGATCAAAGGAACCGAGGATGGAGACAACATTATCGGTGATGGTCTGGCTCTTTTCCATCGACTCTCTCATCAAAGCGGCTCTCTCGCTCAGAGAATCCGTGCCCATAACAGCTATTCCCATCTTCTTCTTCTTCTTCTTTCCTTAGCTCTGCTGCGTTACTTTATGACATTTCTTCCGCAGGTATTTCGATTTTACGTGTTTCATTCGACAGGGTGTAATATTTTCCTCGAATAAGCCATTCGGGTCTCTCATTACAAAGTTGGTCCAGTCAGTGAGTCACGTGACCACGTCACCAGTGGTCGTCCGCTCTGCGCCGACTATTCTTATCTCTATTTTCATTGGTAATCCTTCACCTTCTTTTTACTTTTTTGTTTTTTGGCATCCTTCACCTTCTTTATTCTTGCTATTTTTTTTATTATTTTTTTTATTAATTTTAACGTAATTATATAATTTAATTATATAAAAATATTGTCAGAAAAAACGAGGTCATTGTTCGTAACACTTAAGTATGATATACATCTTGTAAATTATAAGGAGAATATAATGCTTACAATTTTTTATAATTTTATATTAAAATTAAGATATTTTTATAAAATTAAGTTTATTTTTAATTAAATTACATGATTATATTATTTGATTAAATATTTTTTTCTAATTATGCTAAAATAATCAAATTGAAAGAGCAAAATGAAAAGGAAAAAACCAATAGTTGAATAATAAAATAGTAATAAAGAAGGTGTAAGAGCACTAGCATTGATTCCATCAATTTTTTAAAAAACAATTTAATAAAAAGTATAAATTTGATAATAAAAAAAAACACTTAAAAAAAATTATTAGACTCATAAAAATTCATAATATTTGATCAGAAATGAGAAAAAGAAAGTGAAAAGAATAAAATAAAAATATTTTTGATTTAAATTTTAAATAATAAATTTTCATATTCAAATTTTGAAGAAATCTTTTGATAAAACTAGCACTCTAACCTTGTAAAAGTATCATTACCCTTTGACATTTGCATTGTAGCTATTTTAAAATTGTTAGATATGAGTAGGTTTGGGTATAAAATAAGATATAAAATTTCTGTCTTATTTTATTTTATTTTATTTCATTTCATTTTAAACATAAAACTTTCATCTTATCTCATTGCACCTCATTTTATTTTTTAAACATAATTTAAAGACAATCTTTAAATTAATCATTACAATTTTTTAAACTAATAGATCAACTTTTTCAAACTTTCAAATAAATAAAAAAATTTCAACTTTTCAAATTTTCAGAAAAAAATAATATTACAAAACTATATTCTTAAAATATTTTTTTTATAATATTTTTTATTCAACTTTTATCTCTCTCTTTTTCTAAAATTTAAAAAATATTCAATTCAAACTATTTCACAACTATTGACAAATATTTTATTACTTATTATTATTCACATGATTTTTATTTCATCTCATTTTTCAAATCAGCACATAGTATTATGCATTTCTTTTAAAACAAATAAGATTAATAGTTAACAAAATAATTTTTTATATAATAATTTTTTATTTTAAGTGCACAGAACAAATGAAAATAGCTTTTATATCTGAGCATAGACATGGACATGGTCATGATACCATTTTATCTCTTGGTACTCAAATATAGGGGTTGGATAAAGAAAGTAGTAGCACTTTTTCAAGTCAGATTTAAACCATAACTTAAATTCCAATCTTAGTATGATATTAAATAAATTTTTAAGTGATTAATACTAATAATTTAAAGAATAATTCAGAATTAAATCTAAAAATTAGTAGATATCAAACTATTTATATATTAAAAAACGATTGGGCAACAACCTAATGTTGTATTTGCAGTGTATTTGATAAGGTTTGGGCCAACATACATCATCCATATAATTTGACTTTCTGGGCCAAAACCGATAGGGCCTAACGAGTTCCACTTCTCACTACATGTGAAGAATAGATTTTAAAAAAAAAATTCCAAAAAATAAAATAAAATAAAGAGAAGATTGCACTGCACACCCTCTTAAAAATATAATTTTATATTTTTATCTTTATTTATTTTATATTTAAAAATTATTGGTGTGCAAAATGTACAGACTTCTCTCTAGCATTACTCTAAAAAATAAAAATAAAATTTCAATTTTTTTAAAATTATTTTCATAAATTAAAAATAATACTTTTTCTCATTTTCCTTTAAAAAAAAACATTCTATAAAAAGCAACACAATTATAGTAAAAAAGATAAAGTGGCTCGCCTTTTCCCTTTATTTTGTTAATCTTTTCATTTTAGATAAAAGGGTATTTGCATCAACTTTTTTATGGAGAGGTATTTAGGGAATAAATATAATCCTCTCCCATAAAAATCTTCTTGTTTATTTATAACCCACCTACTAGCAACTGCATCTAATTAAGATTAGTCGTGCTACTTTGCCGTTCAATTCTTACCATTGGGTTTGTCTGCTAGTTAATTCTGTTCTTCTTAATGTGTTTTAATGAATAAATCTATTATATTCACCAATTTTGATCCCTCATATATTTTATTTTTGTTTTTATTTAATGATTAAGAAAGTGATTATTAAAATATTAATATATTTTTATATTTTATAAAATGTTTTAATATGAATAAAAAATAAAATAAAAGACAATTTTGACTCTTAGAGTCAAAATGAGAGGTGCTACTCAAGCAGGAGATTAGCGCCGCTCCTTTATATATATATATATATTTGAAAAAACATGTGCACAAATTCATTAGTGATAAATTTTTTAAACATTGTAAAAAATAAATAAAATACACTAGCGGTCAAGAGTTCAAACCCCTGGGACAAACCAATTGAAATTCATAGATGTTTAGCCGTCGATCAGAAGTGAAAAAATTATGGAAATTTTTTCAAACAAAGTTCGGGATTAGATTTTTTGAATTTTTGTGAAAGTTGTAGATCCCACAAAGCTAAATTAACCTTAAAACATCTCTAGTGTTGGGTTTAGACTTTCAAACGTGTTGTCTCAGCTTTGGTCTTAACCAAATGTACTGAACGGCCTACTCCCACCTAGTCCAAGTCGGTTGCCTATCCCACCCAAAATACCATTTTTTTCATCCACGAAAAACCATCGGAAATTAGCCTCATATCTTGCCCAAAAAGAAAAACAACCACATATCATTAAAATCGACTAAATATATTTAAGGTTGTGGGAAGGCTAGAAGTGGCCTGGTCAAGTGCCATTTTAGAGGCGTGCATTCATGCGTGCATGGCAGGAATTAGTTTATGCCTTCCTGGCTTGATCATCTGCAACAACAGCAACGACAACAATAAATTTAGGCGCTAAAATGGCTTGAGAAATAGTAATATCGATTTATTTTATTCTTTTATTTTGATCTTGCTGCAAATGGGGGGAATCCATTTTTCTGAAACAAGGAGGTTCCATCTCCTTTTTTTAATTTTTTTTATTTGAATATAATTAGCTAGTATGTCCATTCTTGGGGCAAACCAATCTCATTGGAAAATTGAGACTCCTCTTGCTCTTCCAAAGTTCCCTTTATTTCGTTCACGCTTTTCTTTCGATTGCCTTGCCCTTTCTTCCCACCTAAAAGGACATGCCAACATTAGTAATACCGAATAAACCTCGTATTTACATCAAGAATAATGCTAGAAAAAGTTTAAGATGTGCAAGTTTTGTGCATTACCAAAAAAAAAAAAAAAACACACAAGGCCTACTTTTAAAAAAATAATTATTTTATGTAGAGTCGTAGACATTTGTGAAATTATCAATTCTCCCAAAAGTTTAAATTAATAGAAAAAGATAAATTTTATTATTTTATATCTTAATATTTTTCTTCACTTGTAGGTCAAACTTCTCTTAATTAATAGACTTAACAAGTAAAATATTTAATTAAATGAAATAAAGTCTAGTGTCAAGATTTGAACTCAAAATCTCTGGATTGATATAATGTGAAATCATCATATGTATCAAAATTTTAAGCTAATAAAAAGAAGTAAATTTTATTATTTTGTATCATAACAAGATTTATCCACCGTTGACATTCATTTATAAAGCATCCTTACATTATTAGTTGTCATTCTAGTTACAGAGCAATCAAGTTTGCAACATCACCAAGAGCTGATGCATGTATGATGATCAGATTAATGAATTTAAACTTACTCTTCTTGGTTTTGCCACTGGTTAGATAGGCATGATGGTTCCTCAGAAGCATAGTCTGTTCAGATTCCTCAGAAGCATCCGTGGAACGGGGTAAAAAGACACCAGTTCCTCCAGATTTTCCTGCAAAGTTCTTCGCTTCCTTTTTGCTGACGAGCACCGATCCTCGTCGAGATTTTTGCTTCCCGGCTTTCTCAAAATCCTATTGTAAAACAACTGTGTGAGCCTTTTTTTTTGTCTAAATCAGTGCAGAGATCACACTCATGCCGGATTTTACATGCCATGCCTATAACTAGACTTATCAAGATCCGTCAGGGGCGTGCTCTTCTCAACAACAAGTAGAACTTTGCTTAAAAAATTGAGTAAATATGAGATGACGTGAAAAAATTAATTTTTTAATAATTCACTTCACTCTTTTTTAGAACGATTGTGCAGAGTGATAAGTATACAGCATTACTCTACAATGAATTCTCCACCTGAGGTTGAGTCGGTGGGATCGGATTACAGAGGAGAATACGTCCAGGAATCAGTGAATAACCACCGAAGACACAAGGGGCGCCATGGTCAAAAGCAGGTACTGCACGAGCAGCTGCACCATTGCCATTTGGCTTAGAACCATGGAAACTGCCGCAATCCTGCTGTTTTATCTGGAAAAATCAGAAACGAAGGTCCAGTTCACATGGATGTTACTTCACATGCATCATGAGTTATCCAAGCAAGAAACAGACGCAAACCATCGCAAAATCGCTGGAATTACAAATTCGAATGAAATTATTAAAATTGAAATGAAAAAAATCGCGTAGCCAATTAATCATACGGTTTATCGGCGAACTGAACAACTGAATTGGAAAACAGAGCAGAAAGGAAGAAATGCAAGACCTGAGATTTAGACACAGCTTCTGACGAAGATCTTTCAGCAGAACTTTTGCGCTGATTTGGAACGTGATCGAGAGCAGCATTCTTGACAAAAGGTTGGTGGGAGTTGCTTCTCTCGGGCTTGATGGTTGCAGAAACGATTTCATGGAAAACATCAGAGGGTAGCCAGAGTTCTCCGTCCTCAGGGTTTGGAGGGAAGTCTTTCATGGTTCCCATTTCAACATGGGAGAGGAAGGCAAGGCTAAGAAAGCCAAGAGGTTTAGGACTCCACAATCCACATCTCTGTATATATAAATAATACAGCCGTAACCGTCAAGGGTCTGTAATGAGTAGAGACACGGATGCTTCTCTTTTATTCAGTAGCTTTTTTTAGTTCAATTATTACTTTTTAGTTTTTAAAATATAAACTAATTTATGAAACCAAAGACTTTTTTTAAATAATCAGGAAGTTTAGCTCAACTTGTCAATTTTATAAGATAAAATTAGGCAGGTTCATCTATGCGGAGAGATAAAATTTGGTTTTAATTTTTTTTTAATAGTTTTAACATTTTTATTTAAGAGATAAAAAAAATTATTTATCTTTCGAATCTGAATTGTCGAAATCGAAATTCAGATTAACATGTTGTTTTTTAATAATTTTTTTTATAAAAAAAATTATTTATAAAAAGTTACTTTTATAAACCATATTCTTTTATAAAATATGGTTTCTTTTATATATTTATAGAAACCATAAATATATAAGTCTCATGTTGTTTTTTATAAAAAAAAATAATAAAAGAAAAGAAATAAATCCTACAATAAAAAAATATAAAAGAATCACTTTATTTTTAGTAGAGCTCATATTTATTTTTGAGATAAAAGTAACTTCATATCATTAATATCGGGTGAGTGAGATTATTAATAAAGTGGAGCTATCGCCTTTCTTTTGGAAAGAAATAAAAAAATAAAAAATCTCATTAATATCGGGTTATTGATATGTAGAGTTAGAGCTAGTGAGAATAAAAATGATAAATAAATGAATGATTATTTAATATATCATAATAATGCGTGCATATGTGTCATGGAGGTATATGTGACACGTATATACATGTACTCGAAATAATTAGCCTCAATTTGGATAGAATAATTTAAAGAGTTAAAACTTCCATTTTTTTACGTTCTTGACGATTGATCTTTTATTATAATTTAGTTTAGTATTCAATTATTTCATTGTAATTTAGATTAATATAGGTGGTCAAATTTAAATTTCTATTCAAATATTTCATTATAATTTTCGATTTAAGAATAATAAGAATGAAATTACACTATGTAAGATTTAAACCTACAACATCAAGTTTTAAAGACTCACAAGACTTCTTCATATGACTGAATTTTTTTGGACCCATAAATCATGCATTGAAAGAATCTTTGACTCTTCCAATATTAATAAATTGATTAGTGAGAATGTAAAAATAATAAATAAATGAATAATTTTCTAATATATCACCAGCTATTACCTTTGTTAAGCATGCATACATGTCATGTAACGTATATGTGACATGTATGATACATATACTCGAAATAATTAAGTTTGATTTGGATGGTGAAATAATCTCAATTCAATTAAACTCAATTCATCTTATTTAATTATTATAATTTTTTTAAATTTTAAAAAATATATATAATATTTTATTCAATTTTCATCTCATCGCATTTCAATTCACTACTCAATTTAGGGTTTAATGATTTCACAAGTATTAAATATCACAACCATAAGTATACAAACTAGTGAGAAAGTAGTCAATTTTGTAAGATAAATAATTTGTACAAATCTCAAATATATAGGTTTTTCTTGACCGCCCATCTTTCATTGTAATTTCAATTACTATTCAATTATTTTATTATAATTCATATTAATATAGGGGTCAAATTTAGATTACTCTTCAATTATTTTATTGTAATTTTAGAGAATAAAAAAATGGAATCACACTATGTATGATTTGAATCTACGACATCAAATTTTGGAGACCCACGAGACTTCTTCCTATACCTATGAATTTCATTATACTCATATATGATACATTGGAAGAATTTTTTTGGCTCTTCCAATATTAGTAGGTTGATTAGTGAGAATGAAAAAATAATAAATAAATGATTGATTATTTAATATATCATCCGTTACAGTTGTTATGCGTGCATATGTGTCATGTAACGTATGTGTGACACGTTATACATGTACTCAAAATAATTAGGCCTAATTTGGATATTGAAAATATCTCAATTTAATTCAATTCAACTCATTTCCTTTAATTATTACATTTTTTTTTCAAAATTTCAAACAAAATATAATATTTCATACAACTTTAAACTTTCATTCAATCTCATTTTAATTCACTACCCAATCTAGGGTTTAATGATTTTACATGTATTAAATAACACAACTATAAATATACAAAATTAGTGAGAAAATAGTCAATTTCATAAGATAAATAATTTATACAAATCTCAAATATAAAAATTTTCGCATTAAGTGTTTATTATAGATAGTAGACCCTATTATTAAACATATAAAAGAATCACTTTTTTCTAGTAGAGCTCACATATAATTTTGAGATAAATAATAATTTCAAATCATTAATAATTGGATTATTAATATATAGAGTTAAAGCTTCTACCTTATCTACATTCTTAACAACCCATTTTTCATTGTAATTTAGATTATTGTTTAATTATTTCATTATAATTTTCAACACAAGAATAACAATAATAAAATCACACCCTATAACATTTAAACCTATGGCATTGGGTTTTGGAGACCCACGAGACTTCTTCCTATATCTATAAAATTCATATGATCCAGAAATGATATATTGAAAGAATCTTAATTTGGCTCTTTCAATCACAATAGGTTGATTAGTGAGAATGGAAAATAATAAATAAATGAACGATTATTTAATATATCATCCGTTATATTTGTTATGCATGCATATGTATTATGTAACGTAATGCAACATGTATGATAAATATATGCGAAATAATTAGACTTGATTTGAATAGTAATACTATTTTAATTCAATTGAACTCAACTCATTTTATTTCACGATTATAACTCATGAACTCATTTTATCTAATTATTATAATTGTTTTAAAAATTTTAAATAATTAAATATAATATTTTATTTTATTTTTAACTTTCATCCCATTTTATTTCAATTCACTATCCAATTCAGGATTTAATGATTTCACATGTATTAAATAACACAACCATAAATATAAAATTTTAGTAAGAAAGTAGTCAATTTTGTAAGATAAATAATTTATTCAAATCTCAAATATATAGATTTTGCACGCAGTTTTTAAAAGAAAGTAGACCCTGTATTAAACATATAAAAGAATTGCTTTTTTTTCTAGTAGAGCTCACATTTAATTTTGAGATAAATATTAATTTTATATGATTAATAATTGGATTATTAATATATAGAGTTCAAGTTTTTATCTTCTCTAAGTTGTTGACGGTCCATCTTTTATTGTAATTTGATTACTGTCCAATTATTTTATTATACTTTAGGTTAATATAAGGGTCAAGTTTAAATTACTGTTCAATTATTTTATTATAATTTTTGACTTAAGAACAATAAATATGACATCACACTCGGTAGAATTTGAATCAACGACACCGAGTTTTGGAAATCCATTGGACTTCTTTCTATATCTATAAGTTTCATTAGACCCAAAAATAATATATTGGTAGTCTTTTGGCTCTTCTAATATCAATAGATTGATTAATAAAATGGAAAAATAATAATTAAATTAATGAACAATTATTTTATATATCATTTGTTATATTTGTTTTGCGTGCACGTGTCATTTAACATATAATATGCGACACGTATGATACATATATTTGAAATAATTACATTTGATTTTGATAGTGAAATTATCTCAACTCAATTTTTTTATTTAATTATTATAATTTTTTTAAACTTTTAAATAAAAAGATAATTCAATTTTTTTAAATTCTAAAATAAAAATAATATTATAAAATAATATTTTAATAATAATTTATTTATTCAACTTTTATCCTATCTCATCTTAACTAACTACTGGCTTAATGATTTCACATATATTAATATATACAACCATAGATTTACAGCTAGCGTGTGAATGTTTATTTAACTTATCTATTACAGTCCATATTTTTTCATTTAAAAGAAAATAATTATTGAATTTTTCGTTTGAATTTTTTAAAACCTTTAATTATCCAAAAAGATCCAGTTAATATAACTCTCTGTCCAAAAGACCAGTTGAAAGCGTAAATATTTTTGACAATATTTTGAAAAATATTAAATGTATTTAAGAAAAATTATTATTATTATTTTTATATATCGAATTAATGATATGTTAAAATCATGAAATTTAAATTTTTAAATATAATTAATAAAATAAATCTTATAAGTAAAAGTATATATAAAACTGTAAAATACATTAATCGTACTAGTAAAAGGAAAAAGAAAAGTAGCAATAGATGTGCAGCTATACACGGATTATTTAAAATAAAAAATAAAAAAATTGTAATGAAACTTATGAAATTGGTGGAATGGCTGCCACTCTCTGTCCCACCACTAAAATTATGTGAATGACCAAACCACTATTATTTTAAATCTTGTATAGTGAATTGCATAGTAATTTATATAGTAATTTGTATAGTAATTTTAAAGCCTATAAATAGAGGATTCAGTTGTAATGAAATTCATAAGAAAATATAGAAAGAGAAGAAAGTTTCAGTTATTAAAAATTCCAAAAAGTTTCTTATATATTTATCTCTTGCAATAATAGTTTCTTTTTTTAGTTTTATAACAAGTTATCAGTACGACGGTTTTACCAATTTTGAAACTAGTGGTCTTATTTTTCTGTAAGTTTTTCAATATATTATTTGCAGTCTTTAATATATTTTATTGATAATTATCTGTGTGAATTTATAAATATATTTTATGAGGTACGTATATTTATTTCATTATTTATATGTGTAGAAAATGAGAAATCTTACAAAATTAGAATTTGTTGCTCTTAACATATCTGAAAAAAATTATTTATCCTGGATACTTGATGCTGAAATTCATCTTGATGCGATAAACCTGAGTGAAATAATTAAAGAAGGAAATCAAACGTCCCTGCAAGACCGTGCTAAAGCAATGATTTTTTTTCGTCATCATTTTCACGGAAAATTAAAAACTGAATATCTTACAATAAAATATCCCTATATTTTGTAGAACAGTTTAATGAGAGGTATGAACACCAGAAGACTGTCATTCTCCTAAGAACTCGTTTTGATTGGTTGCACCTGAGGTTGCAAGATTATAAAAGTGTTAGTGAGTATAATTCCGCACTTTTTAAAATAAGCTCAATATTAAAATTATGCGGTGAGAAAATCACTGATGATGATATGCTAGAGAAGACTTATACTACATTTCATGTCTCGAATGTGCTCATGCAGCAGCAGTATCGAGAGAGAAAGTTCAAAAAATATTATGAACTTATATCATGTCTTATAGTAGCTGAGCAGAACAATAATCTCTTATTAATAAACCACCAATTACGCCCTACTGGCTCAATATCATTCCCTGAAGTGAATGGTAATAGGTTTGCATCATTCCCAGAAGTGAATGGTGCATCCTTTAGAAGAAATCGGTGGCGTGGACGTGGTAAGAGAAATGATAGAAATGTTGGTCCCATATGTGACAACATTAAAACGGATAATAATATACCGTATCACTACAAGTGGTACAATTCAGAAAGGGGTAAAAATCTCCAGAATAATTCTTCAAAGAGAAGTGAAGAGATGTGCCATAGATGTGGAATGACTAGACATTGGTTACGTACCTGTCGTACGGCTAGGCATTTAGTTGATTTATATCAAGCATCTATTAAAGAAAAGAATAAAATGTATGAAATAAATTTAGTAGAACTATCATATAATTTACTAGATTTAGTAGATGTAGATATTACTCATTTTGATGTCTTTAATTTCTTTAATCATCCTGAAAGTAGTATTGATCACTTAATTAGAGATTGAAGTATTCCATTCAATTAATGTATTTTCTTTCTATTATCTGTAATAAAAGTTTTGTATATTTTTGTAAAATCATGGATCACATTGATGAGTTTTTTATCTCTGAGTTGAATGATAAAGATATATGTCTGGCTGACAGTGCTACAATTCACACAATTCTTAAAGAAAATAAATATTTTCAAAATCTAACACTAAGTAAAACCTATGTCCATACTATATCAGACTCATCAGATTTAATTGAAGGTTTCGGAAGAGTTTATTTTGTGTTGCCTAATGGCACCAAATTTTGTATTGATGATACTCTATTCTCTTCACAATCCAGAAGAAATTTATTGAACTTCAAATATATACGTTGTAATGATTACCATATTGAAACGACCAATGAAAGTAGTAAATAGTATCTTCTTATTACTAAAATAATATCGGGCCAGAAGCTCGTATTGGAAAAACTGCATACTTTATATTCTGGATTGTATTATATAAAGATGAGAACAATTGAATTATATGTGATAATGCACCAGAAGTTCATTGACCCCAAAATATTTATGACTTGACACGATCGCCTTGGACATCCGGGATCTATAATGATTAGACGAATTATTGAAAATTTGCATGGACATCCCTTAAAGAATCAAAAGATATTTCTCACCAATGAATCTCCGTACTCTGCATGTTCTCAAGGTAAGTTGATTATCAGACCATCTCCCTCAAAAGTCATTATTGAATCTCCATCCTTTTTATAAAGGATTCACGGAGGTATATGTAGGCATAGTTATTCATTCATCAAGTGGACTATTTAGATACTTTATGGTTTTGATTGATGCATCTAGTCGATGGTCACATGTTTGTCTGCTTTCTACTAGAAATATTACATTTGCTCGACTTCTTACTCAGATAATCAAACTACGAGCACAATTTCTTGAGTATTCAATTAAGAGCATTCGATTGGATAATGCAAGTGAATTTTCATCTCAAACTTTTGATGATTATTACATGTCAATAGGAATAGATGTTGAATATCCTGTTGTCTATATACTTCATACAACATCTTTAATTCGCATTAGCCCATCTGCATATCATAAATATTCTTCACTACAACCTACATTTGGTCAACAATAAAATATTTCTCATCTTTGTACTTTTGGATGTGCTGTATATGTTCTAATTGCACCTCCACAACGTATAAATGGGCCCTCAACATAGACTTGAACCACTTACAGAAGATATGTTTAAAGCAAGTTTTGAGGATTGTCATTTTGACAAATCTAATTTTTCATTAATGGGTAAAGAAAAGTCGGTGCCTGAAATACGACAAGATATTACTTGGGATAATAAGATACTGTCTCAACTTGATTCTCCTACAAATGAATATAAACTGGAAGTTCAAAAGATTATTCATTTACAAAATGTTATAAATTAATTACCAGATGTATTTACTGACACTAAAGGTGTAATAAAATCTTATATTCCTGCTGTTAATGTTCTAGCAATGATTGAAGTCCCTAAAAGACAAATTGTCAAAACAACAATAAGTGCGTCTAAGGCACACCTGAAACGTGAAAGACCTATTGATTTAAAAGACAAAATTCCCAGAAGGAAAAGAATACAAAATGAATTTGATGTTCCTGAAAAATACGTACTCATAATACATGCTACAAATATAATTGGTACTCCTAAAGAGCTCAAATCTTCTATTCTAGAATCTTCTGAAGAGGAAACTCCTGAATAGTATAAATCTCCTAAAAATGGACCTCCTAAAGAGGTGTTTCATGAAATGTTTTCCCCTGAAGAGGAACAGGTACCTGAAAATAATGAGATCTCAATACATTTTATGAATATTAGAGAAATTCTAGATAGAAATAAAACTGTTGTCGACAACATATTTTCATATAAAATGGCCCTTAACATTACCAGAAGTAATGAAGAAAGTGAGACAAAAACCGTCGAAGAATGTCGACGTAGAAATGATTGCTCAAAATAAAAAGCAACTATTGAAATTGAATTAAATTCGCTAGCAAAGCGAGAAGTATTTGGACCTGTTGTCCAAACACCAAATGGTGTAATGTTTGTTGGATATAAATGGATATTTGTACAAAAACGTAATGAGAAAAATGAAATTGTGCGGTATAAAGCACGGCTTGTCGCACAAGATTTCCTGCAGAAACCCGGGATTGATTATGAAGAAACATATTCTCTCGTTATGGATGCAATCACATTTAGATTTTTTATTAGTCTAATTGTTACAAAAGGATTAGAAATGCGGTTGATAAATGTAATCATTGCATATTTATATGGATCCTTAGACCATGACATATATATATGAAAATCCCTGAAGGATATAAAATGCCTGAAGCATCTACAAGTACATCTAAAAATATGTATTCTATCAGACTACAAAGATCTTTATATGGGTTGAAGCAATCCGAACGCATTTGGTATAATCGCTTAAGCGAATATCTATTGAAAGAAGGATTTGAGAATAATCCTATATGCCCATGTGTTTTTATTAAAAAATCAGAATTTGGATTTGTCATTATTACGGTTTATTTTAATAATTTAAATATTGTGGGAACTCTTGAAGAGATCTCAAAAACCGCTATATATTTAAATAATGAATTTAAAATGAAAAATCTTAACAAAACAAAATCTTGTCTCAGCCTGCAGCTTGAGTACTTTCCAAATGGAATTTTTATTCATCAGTCCATGTATACTGAGAAAGTCATAAAACATTTTTATATGGACAAGTCTCATCTTTTGAGTTCTCCAATGATTGTTTGAACACTTAATGTGAAGAGTGATTTATTCCATCATTGTGATGACGATGAAGAAATTCTTGGTCCTGAAGTACCATATCTTAGTGCAATTGGAGTTTTGATGTATCTTACAAATTGCACTCCACTAGATATTACATTCTCAGTTAATCTGCTTGCAAGATATAGTTCTGCACCAACTCGAAGATATTGGAATGTCATTAAACATGTCCTTCGTTACCTTCATGGTACCGTTGATATGAGATTATTTTATCAACGTGGATAAAGTCCACAATTGATTGGGTATGCAGATGCAAGTTATCTTTCAGACCCACACAAAAGTAGATCTCGAACTGGATATTTATTTACTTATGAAGATACTGTCATATGATGGAGATCTGTTAAGCAGACACTATTTGTTATTTTTTCAAATTACTAAGAGATCGTTACTATTTATGAAGCAAGTCGAGAGTATATTTGGCTGAAATCAGTAATTCAACATATCCAGAAAAAATATGGTCTTCCCATGATCAATATTAGCCCAACAATTTTATATGAAGATAATACTGCTTTTATTACTTAAATCATAGGAGGATATATTAAGGTGACAGAACCAAACATATTTCACTTAAATTCTTTTATACTCATGAACTTCAAGAAAAATGTGAAATTGATGTTAAGTAGATACGATCTAGTGATAATCTGGCATATTTATTTATAAAGGCGTTACCAACTTCGACATTCAAGAAGATTGTGCATAACATTAGAATGCAAAAACTAAAAAATCTATTATTAGCACTTTTCAGAGAGAGTAAATGTCCTGAAAACTTGTGCTGATTGTACTCTTTTTCTTTCGTTAAGGTTTTATTTGACTGGGTTTTCCTTTACAAGGTTTTAATGATACAATCTTAAAACACTTATAAATACATAAGAAGACTGTACTATTTTTTCTTCATCATTGATTTTTTTTCCTACTGGATTTTTCCTTGGCAAGATTTTAACGAGACAGATTCTTTATAGATGGTCATTCAAGAGGGAGTGTAATGAAACTTATGGAATTGGTGGAACGGCTGCCGCTTTCTGTCCCACCACTAAAATTATATGAATGATCCCACTATTATTATATTAAATCTTACATATTGATTTGTATAGTAATTTATATAGTAATTTTAAGATCTATAAATAGGAGATTCAGTTATAATAAAATTCATAAGAACATGTAGAGAGAAGAAAGTTTCAGTTCTTACAAGTTTCAAAAAATTTCTTATATATTTTTTGCTTGCAATAATAATTTATTTATTTAATTTTATAACAAAAATAATAATACGAAGAGATATGCAGACGTGGAGCAGTACATTAACTGCTGCCAGACACCCACTGGTAAAATATCTTGAAGGAGGTTGGACATATTACATTAACGTGCCATTGTGCCGAATGGTGCAGCAACCGCCACGTCGCGCAACATGAAGCCATGAGACCTCTTTCGTTGGCCGTTGCTTCGCCTTCTGCTTCCTTCTCTCTCGTGAAAGCTTCATTCTCTCATTGTGTTCTTAATCTGATTACGGCCTATTTGACTGCAAAAGAATCGCCAGAGTCCGCCATGGACAAACTCTCACAAGGTATGTTAGAGTAACGGTCAGTTATTCTTCTTATTCTTTTTTAAAATTTTTGTTTATATCAGCTCGTTTCTGCTTCGATCAAGATTTTGGGTTTGTCGTGTTATGAAACATGCTGGTTTGTTGCTTGTAAATATGATTCTGACTGGTCATATGTTTTGGGGGGATGTGTGACTGTGAAGCCAAAAGGGATCAGTCGAGGGATTTGGGTTCCAAGGATTCATCTGAATTTAGTCCCAACGACAGTAAGAAAAGCTACTCTAACAACGATGTCATCCCTCATATTCTAAACCTGTAAGTCTCTCTCTCTCTCTCTCTCTCTCTCTCTCTCTCACAGAGATATGCACAGGGACACATTTAGAAACATGATAGCAAGGCCATCGAGAAGCTCGATGTTGATAAGTAATTCTTATTTGTTTCAAAAATCATTATTTTGTTTTTAGAAAGAGGATACTATCTAATTTTATTGAATACCCTCACTTATAGCGGAGTGAGGAGAAAAACCGTGGTTACTATACACGTCATGATACAAATAGACTTGAAAAACCAAAACCCAGCATAAAAAATGTCTAGGTCTAAATAACAAAAATCATTCAAATACAATGCCAACAGTACAAAAGAAAATAAAACAAACAAACCAAAAGCAATACAATTCAAAAATCATTACTTGAAATTGCATGGTTCTCATCCGAGTTTTGTGAGTGATTGTTTCAGATATGGATCTTGTGCAACACCTCGTGACTTCGAAATTTATGCTCCAGATGCTTCTTTTGAAGATCCCCTCATGTGTGCTAAAGGGTAGGTATTGTTTTTTTTTTTTTTTTATATTTCCTATTCTGTATTGAAGACAAATATGTTGCTTATATGCCTAAAACTTTGCCATTGAGTGGATACTCTGCAAGCTGAAAAGTTCACAGAATTATATCCATGACAGATAAGTTCTATGGATGATAAGGACCCTTAGTTTTAGAGGTGTTCATCTGGGTTTTGGATCTAGAATTTTCTTGAACTTTTTAAATAAAAATGTCAAAATTATTGAAAAATAAATACAATTTTAAAATCAGGCCGGATAAAATCCGGCCTGGCTGAACAGGCCTACTTAGTTTATGGGAATGCTTATTAAAAATCATTTTAAATAGATATTTGAAAGCTGGTTTACTCGAAGTACCATCTTAAACATGTTTTTCAATTTTTCAATTTTGTGTTGGCCCCCTCTCTAAAAATTATTTTGATTTTCCTCAACAAAATTAATCTAATTTAAAAATAAAATACATCTTATATAAAATAAAATGATATAATAACATGATGATATATTTTTATTATAAATAAAAATAAAAATAAAAATAAAAATAAAAAAAGAAGTTTGATGATTTTTAATGTATTTTTAATATATTTTTATTATGATAACATGTTCTTATTATATTATATACTTTTTTAATACTTAAGTTGTATTAAACATTTTTTATTTTTATTATAGATCTTACTATCAAATTATTTTATATCGCATAAAATTATATATAAATAAAATAAAAAATATTTTATATATTTTATTTTAATTTTACTTGGCCCCCTGAACATAAATTTCTGGCTCTGCCATTAGGGAGGTGGACACCGTCGGGTAAGGGTAATTTCTCAGTTTGCTTATTCTATAAAGCACTAACACTCTCAATGAATACCCACTTTTTTTGGAGAAAAATTTGGAAGAATAACACCGCCCCCCCCCCCCCCCCCCCAAAAAAAAAAAAACACAAAAAAGTCCTTTTCTTACTTGGATAGCTGTCCTGGACAAAATTCTGACTACCGATAACTTCAGAAAGCGCAAAATCATTATCACAGATTAGTGTTGCATGTGCAAGATTTCAGGAGAATCTGTGGATCACCTCTTGCTATACTACGAAGTAACCAGACACTTGTAAGATAATGTTTTCAGCCGAGTTGACTTGAACTGGGTAATGCCGGCCACCGTAATTGGGTTATTGGCTATTTGGACATCTCTTGGAGGTGCTACTCTCATCAAATCAGTGTGGAAGATGGTTCCTATCTGCATTATGAGGTGCATTTGGTAAGAGCGCAATGATAGAACCTTTGAAGATAAGGAATGGACACGGGAGGAACTTCTTTATCACTTTTATCGCACTTTATTGTTATGGGCTCTAGCTATAGATTTTAATGGCCTTAACCTTCACGATTTTTTTCTATCGTACAATCCACCCACGATCTAGATAGGTCTTGTCTATTGTATACCATCTTGTGTATTTGGGCTTTGCTTATTTCTATCAATAAATTGTTTACTTATAAAAAAAATGTCTTTGCTGTTGGGTGGAACTGCATATCATTTTGTTAGAGATTTTGAAAGCTATCTATTATTGTTGTGCCTTTGTTGTTTTGGCTCTATCTCTAGTGTTGCAATCACAACCATATTTGTGATCCATTTTTGGACTCTAATTGTATACTTCCTAATTGGTTGAAGAAGCTTCTTTTTGGTGAACTTTGTAATTTGAGTCCATTAGCAAACTGTCTCTGCTGGAATTGAGAAAATTAGAAAATTTCTTGATATTGTTTCAAATTCATATCTTCAAAAACCTGGATCCCAATCTAATAGCTTAATCTTTTTTATTTAAAGTCCATTCATTTCACAATCTAGGGGACTTTACTTAAAAAAAGATCTTGTCCATACTAGTGGATTAATTGATCCATAACTTATTTCGTTTATACATTTTAGTACTCTTTGTTTTGTATGATGTCTAACGGATTAGTGTTTTCGGGGACAAGCAAATCACTATGAGTTTTTACTCTGTTTCCAGTCATATTTTAATATCTTTCATTGGATTCATCAAATTTTTATTATTCTTATCATAGTAGCCTGGTCTTTTTTTCTTGGTATCTTTGATTTATTTGGTATTTATTTTTATGAAATACTGTCTAATTACATCATTTGTATTATTGATTCTTCAGGGTGCAGCAGATAAAATCAGCCTTCTATTCACTTTCTAAGGTTTTGTTTTATTTCTTTGTTGGTTATTAATTTGCTTCCCATCAAGCATCACGTATTGGAGACTTATTTCAACTTAATTGCCAAGTTCAATTTTAGAAAGTTTTTCTGATAATTGAGGCAATTTTCCGCAGGGAATTATAAAATTGTAGAGCATACTGTAGTGATATACTATTTTCATTTAAGCATACTGTTGTTTTCCTCTGAACTTCCATCTCATGGCCAAAAATGGAAGTGGCTCGCTGCCCTATGATCATTTCAATTATGTAAATGCAAAATTTAGGAACAATGATAGCTGAGATTATTTACAATTGTACTTGAAAGGCATTGCAAGTTCACTGAAGCTGCTGGTTCGATACAATGATAATAAATTATAATACAATTGCATGAAATTGTTTGGTAATCCAAGCAGAGTAGAATTTGGAATGGTGCTCTGTAGAGATCCCATATATATGCATACACTTTATTTGTGGTAAAAGATGAATGTGGACTTATCAATATATAGATGTGTATATACGAATGTGAAGTATATCTGAGAAGTAGAGTATTGGTCATCATTGATTGTACATGACTTGCTTTCCTTATACCTGGTGAACATAATTTGTTGGAGTTAAAGTTTTAACTTGTTTAGATGTATTAATAGTGATATGTTTCTTAGAAGTTTACTTTGAATTGAATCTTATCTTGCTTTAAGTAGTTGATTTATTCTTCAATATGGTCTGCTTTTTTGACAGACTTGTGTATTCTTTCCCATGATTTCCAGGTCTTTAGTGAATCAAAAATTGTGGAATATAGTGTTCAAGAAAATTTCATTTCACCAGGAAAGCAAGAGGTTTAAAACTTTGACTTACCACTTATCAATTTTTTTTTTTTTTTTTTTTCTAGTTGAATATATTCTGTTTGAGTACATAGATTGGAATCTCTTTTCAAATCCAGATATTAATTGACAACAAGCAACACTACAAGTTCTTGGGGAAAGACATAGATATGATATCTCTCATCAAACTGTATTTAGCTGATGGAAAAGTTGTCCGCCATGAAGATTGGTATGCCCTAAACTTCTTTCTTGTTACCTTAGCTGTATTTTGGTATACACTATTCTTTACACCCAAATATTTTCCCTGTTATTATTCTCTCTGATTGAGTGGTAAGATATGTGCTTTGAATGAATTTTCCATGTTATCCACTAACATCATATTTGCTTTGTAAATTCTCAATTTAATTTAAGCTATTGTCCTTTTGATTTCTCAATAATGTTATTTATACTATTCATATTGGCCAAATATTCATTTGAGGTTCTGCATAATGTGTATAGGTGGAACAAGAAGCCTCTTTTGAGCAGGGAGACAGCAAAACTACCACTTGTTGGCCAACTTGTCGAAACGACTCGCAGGATTTCAATGCTAGTAACACATGCAATGATGAGGTTTGGGAAGGATCCAACCATGTAAACTCTAGCAAACCATCAATGGAAATATGTTTTGCTACTGTTTATGCTCGTGGGTCTTAGTATGTGTTTCTTGCTTAGGGATCTCGACATTCTGATTGTTGTGTTATTCATTGTATATGCTGTATATATGTTATTAGACTAGGAAACTATGCAGGCTTTAGGCAAATTTAGTTGAGTTTATCTGTTTGGCGGCAGAGTGGAATAGCCATGCACTGATCTTCACTTATTCACCACAATTGCTTTCTTTTTATTGATGTTTGCTGCATGTAGGAGCTTGTTTTCAAAGAAAATACAACTATTTGTGCCTGAAATTGAGATGACTATGTATAATATTTATATAGTTACCCATCATGAAGTTATATTTTGTGTCATATTCAAATCTTCTACATTGACGATTCAGATATATATTGCACCTCTGGTCTTGAATTGAAATTTTAAATTCTTTTCTGCATTGTTGATGATCATCTCATGAGACTAGGAACTACATAGAAAGACCACATTCTACAAAGTGGGAACAATACTTTGCACAGTTTTCATTGATGAATATAGTCACTTGTGTAAAAATTTTAAGAGTCATTTTATTTGCAAACTGGTCGTGTGGAGGGCATGATACTCTCATACAAGAGCAGATCCTGCAAAAACTTCAGCTTAGGGGGCCAAACTGTAAAAAATGAGTGGGTAGATATTAATTTTCATAAAAATAATCTTATGAAAAGTTTAAAAAACTAGAATTTTGGGATTTTTAAAGAGAGAGAGAGAGATGATTGAATTACACAGTACTGATTATTGGGAGTTGGAGATCCAAGAAGTCCCTTGCTTTCGTGTAAAACTCACTTGTAAGAGAAGGATCTGCTTTAAAAAGTTGGTGCCTTTATAGAGAAGGGTCCGGTCCTTGCAGTTTCTTTCTTTTCCTAAAGACTGCAAAAGCTCGAGCTGTGGAAAGATTGTCCCCATTAGCCAATCCTTTTGCACTGGAGGGAAAGTTACGTTGCCTTCAAAAGTATGTACATTTTGAATAATTTAAAGCCTTAATGACCCCTAAAAATAATACAATTAGTGGGATCTTGCTTTTCCATTTCGCTTTTCCTTTACTTTTTTTTTTCCCTTGCAATGACTTCTAGATTATGTTCTAAAGATCACAACCTGCTAGCATATATATGTTGAGCATAATATTGGTGATCAGTGCAATATAAAGAGAAGAATTACAGTTATAAAGAAATTTTATAAAAGTAGATTTGTAAATTGACATAACTTCATATAATATGTTAGACATATTTTATAATATCACTCTACAATCTCACATATCATATGTATACAAATTCATGTTAATTTGTAGATTTAATTTTATAACTAAAGCATTTGTCCGTTTATGTACTGCCGGGAGCCTACTAAATAATCATTAGAAGGCAATAGAGCATATATCAGATACCAAAGAATATCTTCTTTTTCTCCCCTTCTTCTAGGCAGATCCCAATCAAGGAATCTCCTTCACAAACTCTCAACCTTTTTCATGCCACCAGCACTCTTTTTGACTGGTCATGATAATCTTCTGCATACATACATACATATATATATATATATATAATTGCGAACGATTCAGGGCTACTCTCTCTCTCTCTCTCTCTCTTGTGAACACAAATTAAAGTGGTGCTTTATGCATATATCGAAAACGAAAACAAAATCGGATCAGATGATTCATGATGATCTGTTTTATATACATTGATTACTAATAGAGTTGGAGATCCAAGGCGTCCCTTACTTTGAAGTAAAAATATAGTTGCAACAGATAGAAAGAAATGAAAGGAGCGAGCTTTATAAAGTTGGTGTGGCCTTCCCAGCTTACACATGGAAAACAAGAGCCAGCCGTTTCAATCCCAGCTAGCTTTGTAGCTCCTCCCTCCTGCTTTCTTTTCCTAAAGACTGCCCAAAGCTGAACCTGTGGAAACTTTGTCTCTACACTAATCCTTTAATTTTTCCAATATGGCGTCTCTCTCTCTCTCTCTCTCTGTGTGTGTGTGTGTGTGTAGAGAACAACGTTTGAGGTGTGGAAGCCTGTCTTGGGTGAGACAGTACTACTAGTGCTTTGTTATAAATGAAGGGAAAGATGATGTTGCCTCTCTCAAAAGTACATACATTTTGAATACTTTAAAGCAATAATATTTCCTTAAAAAGAATTCGATAATTGGCCTTGGCTTCATGTTCTCATGATCAACTCTCTTTACCTTCTTTTTTATGCTTTTTTTTTTCTCGTCTCAAATATAGTGATCATTCCTATATTAATTACATTTTTAATATAAGCATGCACATATATGTCAAAAGGGAAATGATATTTGTAATTGGTGTTTAAGTATTGCGCAGTACTGATCTATCCTCTGAAAAAAAAAGTAATTAAGTAAATCTGAAAAAACAAAAAAAACAAAATAATTTTTTTATGAGACCCTAGCTATAGTACTGATCTAAGACTGTATTAAACATCAATCTATGTCAAAATCGGCTAGTGGATGATCTAATTCTTAGTAATTAAAGAGCCTTCATGGGATTGGGATCATGATATAATCTGCAACCAGGATCCCTTTGGGCATTATTTCAAAGTAGGATAAGGCTCGAGGATTAGTACTGACGATCATCTTCTTATATTATATATAAAATATATATACATAGATATATATATTCTTATAAGAAAAGTCAGTATATGTGACGGATTATTTATAATAAAAATTATTATTTATTATGAAAAATGACACATTTTGATAAAGAAAGTCATTTTGACAGAAAATAACTGGTTACATATAATTAATTTTCTTATAATTATTTTCATCTCGAAAAATATATTGACAGAAATTAAATAGTATTTTCATGATCCTTAAAACAATTCTTATAGTAGGATAAGATGATCATAAATCATAATTAAGCATTGTGCCCTGCACCTGGAAGTACGACCTCTTAGACTCATAAATCAGAAATGCGTTGGCATCCTAATCCTAAAGTATATAGTATTTGAAGGTCTTTACATCACACATGACATAATTTGATTGGTAAAATTCAAATTTTAAGATTTATTTTTTAAATCAAATTATGTCACGTGAGTGATTTATGATTAAAGGCTTCGATCTCTTTCTTTTTGATATTGGGGGAGGGGGGATCGAACTCACGATCTTAGAGATGTGAGGCTTTGCCATCAGGCTATATGCCATTGGAGTTATTCGTACTACTTAATCATGTTGGCCTTAGGTATATCTCCCGGCTGCAGGCATGCTAGCTAGCTAACTAAACACCATCATCAGCACTCTATGCCTCTTCTTTTGGCGATTTTTTAAAATCATTCTTAAATATTTCCTGTGACACTAGTATTGGTGTATATACTGGAGCAAAGCTCGAGGAATTATTAGCTTCCTATCATGAATGTGGCGGATTAAAAACTAATATATGGGTAGTGCAAATGCAGCTAGCTTTAAACGAGCTAGGGGTTTTGGCTAAATAATTAAACCTAGCTATATATATATATATATATTTTGTCAAATGAGGTTTTCACATTTAATTGTTTAGTAGTTCAGCTAATTTGTTTTTTCTTTCTCTTCTTGGCAAGTTAGGAAAGAATATCCAAAAGTACTACTAGTGCATCATGTATACCAACAAAAATACAAGGTCGAGTAAAAGAAAAATAATTCATTCATAGAGAAAGTAGACTCATTACAAACTGACATAATTTGATTTGGTACATAAATTAGATTTATATAAATCTCTTTTTACTGTAAAGAATATCTAACGTTGTATCATGCAGTTTGTAAATTTATTTTTACAAGATCATCTATTTGTAGATGATGTTATAGCTAGCAAAATACAATTGCTTCTGCTGCAAGTAATATTTGGATGCAGTGATAATTATAGATGATCTGTTTGTAAATAGTAGCGAACTTTTTTCCTTCCCAAACACAGCCAGCTAAGACATTATCCACAAGACAACATGATTTTTCTTTATTTCATAAGCTAGCTAGCTGCTTGAATATAATTATCGTGATAACCATTTTCCTCCATAGTGGACAAAGAAAAATGATATTCTTTGGGCTAAGGATGGATATTAGTACTGCAGCATGCATGCCAGAGTCATTCATGTAATTAAAATTCTATATTATAGCTGCTGGACCAAAAAGGCCGAGGAGCCCTAGCTAATCCGAGATGACATGATCATGAGTAGTACTAAAGTACAACATGACATGATGATTTGAGGAATAATCTTAAAAGCACAGACACGCTTATTGGAGAAGACATTATATATTTAACTCGATCGGCACCAAAGAAATGTGAAATGGTTGAACATGATGAGTACTTCACGATCATCAGAATAGAAAACGATGTTCGAAATTAAGAGATTTATCTATATATCCGTCAAAACATAGTAAGATTTAAAATTGACATAAAAGGTCCAATTAATAGGCCGCGTGCTCACCAAAGGTAAAACTAGAACAAAATAAAAGTAAAGAAAGTATATATACCCGAGTGTGAAATTAAGTTTCTATGTCAATAAATGAGATTTCAAATGAGTTTTTGCATTATATAATATAGTATAATACTAAAGCTAATAAGTTTAATTTCAGATTATGTGATGGCATGGTCATGTTTCTTTAGTGATTCCAGATTAGCAAATATATGGTCTACACTAGATCATTAGAAGATATGCTTCTCTCCTTAATTCGATCTCTTTATATTGATCTTCGGCGCCGATACTTTTCAAAGATGATCATGAGAATATTAGGTGATCTTAATATCAACAACAGCATAATGACAAAACCAAAAAAAAAAAAAAAAGAAAAGTAATAAATTATATGCTTTTTAATTAAGTTTGTAGAAGATTTTCCTTTTCTCTTTATACAAAGTAGCCCTACCTTTACATAACAATGAGTGATGATGACCAAGGTCTGCATTACATGACATCGCAAAAGCAGCATTGTGGGATCAGTTTTGGCCTAAAAGCCCAACAGCGATAAAAGTCCACCAGAAAGGAAAAATACATAGCGGACTCAACTCTGCAGAGTCTAAAATACATATCAACCTGTTGCCACATTTATCGGGATCTTATGCAGATACGAAATATCGCCAAACTCAAAAAGATATCTCATGCAGATACGTGATCACGATGATTACGGAAGGCATTATAAAGGATATATACCGCCCCGAAGGTCTATAAATATACCAGGTAAACATCAACTGGGGGCATTCATAATTTTTCCCCGTAAATACGTGACCACTAACTTAAGCATCAGAGTTTTCTCGAGTGGAAAACCACCATCTTCTCTTGATTCTTCTTGCAGCTTTCGGGAACAGGAGGTCGGCGAGACACGTCCTCAACATTGGCGCCGTCTGTGGGATCTGGGTTTAGAGACGATTAACGTGGCTCTCGCATGCCAACTGTGACACGTTCCGTAGCAAGCCGAATGACAGGAGCATCAATGGAAGCATGGTTAGCAGCGGCGGAGGAAAAACTGAAAACAACATTGGAAGCCTTGGAAGCGCTTCAAAAGGAGAATGAGACTTTGCGGCAAAGGAACGTTGAATCCAGTAACACAGCTGTACCGCCTGGCAACGGGCAAGGAGAGCAAACGCGGACAGTAACGCTGGGGTCGAGCTTGAGCGCGTGGAAAAACAAAAACTGCACGACGAATTGAAGGATCTTGCAGGCAAATATGAAGAAATAGCAAAAAAAATGGGGGGACATTCTTCGGTCGACAATTTACTAAGCCAGACTGACCTACTATATAGCGAGCGCATCATGGGGATCCCTTTGCCGTCAAAATTTAAACTTCCCCAAATCGAACTATACGATGGGTCCAGAGACCCCGTAGACCACTTGAAAAACTTTAAAACTCACATCACGCTCCACGGCTTCCCAGGCGAGATCGCCTGTCGGGCTTTCCCTTTAACCCTGAAGGGGATAACGAGGGGCTGGTTTGGGACCCTCTGGCCAACGTCGATAGACAGCTTTGAGGAGTTAGCTAAACTTTTCATAACCTAGTTTATACCAAGCAGAAGGCACCGACGACCAGCCGCCTACCTGCTAACAATCAAGCAAAAGGAGGATGAGAATCTCAAGACCTACCTCACACAATTCAACAAGGAACGATTAACAACGGATGACCAGGACGAGAAGATCACTTTGGCCACCCTCCTGAGCGGAATCTGGCCTCAGAGTCTCTTCATGGTCGATCTGGCAAAGAAGACTCCCTCCACCCTAAGGAAGTTCATGGATCAAGCGGACAAATTTGTCAATGCCGAAGACACGCTGCAAGCGTTGGTAGACCCCCGCAAAGAAAACAGGAGGGGCGAACGGCGAAGTGGGCGCAATGACAAGAAAGCAGGAACAAGTCGGCAGGAAAGAATGCGAGAAAGGTACACGGATCGACACACCAGGTTAATGCATAACAACCTAAGTGTCAGGGAGGAAGAGGATGGCTAGGCCGAAGGACGCCCACATCAGACGGGAGATCGGTATTGCAAGTACCACCAGACAACGTCACATTGGATCGAAGATTGTACAACCATGAAAAAGAGGGTCGCCGACCTAATAGGAACAGGCGAATTGGAGCACATGATTGCAGAGCGATCAAAACCTAGGAGGCGCCAGGAAACCGGGCGAAGAAGTAAAAGGAGCTTCAGCCTCGAGCAGAGAAACCGCGGCAACAACCCTTGGAATGATCGTAGCCGGGCGAACAACAGAGTGAACGTTGGCAAAAGCAGGACCCCCACCAGAGGCGGCAAGAATAGGACACCCCCGAGAAATAACAATAATAGAGAACCGATCGGGGAAATCAGGACGATAGCCGGAGGATTCGCTGGAGGCGAGATATCCACATCCAGTCGCAAGGCGCATGCATGAAGAGCTCGGTACGAGGAAGTATATGTAACGGATAGGGCGCCTAAACAGCAGAGACTGAACCAAGATCAAGAAGTGATATCCTTCAGAGAGGCGGATAGGCAAGGGATACTATATCCGCATGACGACGCCCTGGTAGTCACCCTTATTATAGCCAACTACACGACTAGGCGGGTACTAATTGATAACAGAAGCTCAGCTGGCATATTGTTTTGGGACGCGTTCAATAGAATGGGCATTGATTCCGGGCAGCTACGACCTTCCCCAACACCACTGAAGGGTTTTTCCGTTGAAGCAATCCAGCCAGTAGGAGCCATTACACTCCCAATTACCGCCGGGAGTGGAGCATAAATAGCAACTACCATGACCGACTTCTTGATAGTGAAAGCCCATTCCTCCCACAACATTATACTAGGGAGACCAACCCTTAACCGCCTCAAAGCAATAACTTCCACGTATCACCTCAAGATGAAATTCCCAACTGACAGCGGGGTAGGAGAATTAAAAGGAGAGCAGGTACTGGCTAGGGAGTGTTATGTACAGGAATTGAAGAAAAATGGAAACGAGGTTTGCGGAATCGAGGAGCCAGAAGAAACCTTCCTCTCGCCACTTCCCCTCGCCATGGTCGAGGCATCGCAAGAAGAAATACAGGTCGGAAATGAACAGATTCAACAACATGCCGAGGTCAACGAGCCTTTGGAGCTTATAATACTGTTTGTAGACCGCCCAGGGACAACCGTGCGCGTAGGAACAAATTCCTCCCCTGCAAATAGAGAGAGTCTGAAACAGCTGCTGATAGAGCACAGAGACATTTTTGCCTGGAGCCACGAAGAAATGCCAGGGATAGACCGCACCATCATTGAACACAGACTGGGCGTGAACCTAGCGCATAAACTTGTGCGCCAAAAAAATAGGTCTTTCAGCACGAAAAAATACGCCGCCATTGGCTTGAAGGTCGAGAAGCTGCTCGCCGCCGGTTTTATCAAGGAGGTCCATTATCCGGAATGGTTATCCAATGTCATCATGGTGAAGAAAACCAACGGGAAGTGGAGAATGTGCGTTGACTTTACCGACCTCAACAAAGCCTGCCCGAAAGATAGTTTCTCCCTGTCACGCATCGACCTCATTGTGAATGCAATAGCGGGACACCGAATGCTCAGTTTCATGGACGCATACTCAAGATACAATCAAATACAAATGCACTCGACGGACAGGGAAAAGACGGCGTTTATAACCGACCGGAGGTTGTACTGCTATCAAGTAATGCCATTCGGATTAAAGAACGCAGGAGCAACTTACCAAAGGTTAGTCAACCGAATGTTCGCAAAGCAGATGGGGCAAACCATGGAAGTCTACATAGATGACCTCTTAGTGAAAAGTAATGAGCCTGCCCAACACATCGTTGACCTAAGAGAATCATTCGAGGTGCTGCGCCAGTATAAGATGAAGCTGAACCCAGCCAAGTGCGCCTTTGGCGTCGAGTCAAGGAAGTTTTTGGGATTTATCGTATCAGAAAGAGGAATCGAGGCTTCCCCCAAGAAGATAGAGGCTATAATCAATATGAAGCCACCAAAGAACCTGTACGAGACCCAACGGTTAGCAAGAAAAGTGACCGCCCTGGGGAGGTTCATAGCCAAGTCAACTGATAAGTGTATGCCCTTCTTCCACGTATTGCGTAAAGCTCATCCTTGGAATGAAGCGTGTGATGAGGCGTTCAGAAACTTGAAGCAGTATCTGTTCAATCCACCGCTCCTAAAGCAGCCCGAAAGGGGTGACGTGCTCTGCGCTTATCTAGCCGCCTCCCTGCATGCGGTGTCCGCCGTCCTGATAAAAGAAGATGGAGTTGACCAACATCCCGTATATTACGTAAGCTGAGCCCTCAAAAGAGCAGAAGTAAGGTACTCTAAGATCACTGAGGAAGCCAGACTGCACGGGAAAACTGATAGGATGGTCAATCGAATTGAGCGAATTCGACCTGAGATACGAGTCCAGGAAGACGATAAAGGGGCAAGCGCTGGCAGATTTTGTAGCAGAATTCACAGGATTCCCCCAGGAAGTTCAGGACGCTGCTACGATACCAGCAAGAATACCATGGATAATGCACATAGATGGATCTTCCTACAAAACCGGTGGCGGCCTGGGAGTACACCTTATAAGTCCCAGTGGCGAAGAGAGACACTCTATGCCTACGCTTGCATTCAAAATGACGAATAACGAAGCAGAATACGAAACACTAATCTCCGGTCTCTCAGTAGCTGCTCGGATTGGAGTGACAAAAGTAGAAGCCAGGTCAGACTCACAAGTCATTGTCCACCAAGTATTGGGACTGTACGCCACCAAGAGTGTAAAATTGAAGAAATATTTGGAACGGGTATGGGAAGTACGAGATATTTTCTCATATTTCACCATAACCCAGGTCCCACGAACAGACAATGAAGTGGCAGACAAGCTGGCCAGAGCGGCCTCGGGAATGGAAATGGCGCCCCTTCCTTGGCGAGTAGAAAAAATAGTCATTGAGATACCCGCCGTGGGCGCAGAGATAGTAGCGTTAGATCGTGGTTTTCTCGAATAGGTAAACGAAATAATGGAATATCTAACATCGGGCAAACTTCCGGAGCGACGAGATGAAGCAAAGAAAGTAAGAAGGAAAGCGATGAGATTCGTGCTCATCGAAGGGATCCTTTACAAGAGAGAACTCTTAGCCCCCCTGTTGCGATGCGTCTCGTCCCAGGAGGCGCAGTATGTCCTTGCCGAGATACGTGAAGGAATTTGTGGGAACCATTCAGGGGGGAGAGCCTTGGTCAGGAAGGCAATCAGAGCGAGCTATTACTGGCCTAATGCAATAAAGGATGTGCAGGAATATTCAAAAAAATGCATCAATTGCTAGGAATATGCACCCATACCTCATGCCCCGCCAGAGGAATTGACCTCCATTACGGCACCCTGGCCTTTTGCCCAATGAGACGTGGACCTTGTGGGACTTTTCCCACTAGGCAAGGGTGGCGTCGAATTCATGATAGTAGCTGTGGACTATTTCACCAAGTGGGCGGAAGCCGAACCCTTGACGACCACTACCAGCAAAGCGGTAACACAGTTTTTATGGAAGAACGTAATCTGTCGATTTGAAATCCCCCACAGTATTATAACAGACAATGGGCAGCAATTTGACTTCGACCAATACCGAGAATGGTGTGCCGAGCTAAGAATCAAGCCCAAGTATTCATCGCCAGGTCACCTCCAAGCTAACGGGCAAGCCAAGTAAACTAATAAGGCTTTACTCTCCATCCTAAAGAAGAAAGTCGCAGAGAAGAAAGGGGATTGGGCAAACGAGCTTCCGAGAGTACTTTGGGCATATGGGACATCGGTCAAAACGCCAACCGGGGAATCATCATTCACCCTAGCATACGGAACATAGGCCATATCGCCGGTGGAGGTAGGGCTGCCCAGTTGCAGGACAAGTCATTTCTCGGTCAACCAAAACAACAGCAAGCTTGAAGAAAATCTGGATTTAGTGGAGGAAGAAAGGGAAAAGGCAGAAGCCAGATTGTTGCAAGAAAAGGCCAAAACCGAACGATACTTCAACAAAAAGAGTAAAGCCCCAAACCTTCAAAGTTAGAGACTTGGTCCTAAGGAAATGCGGGGTGACTACCCAAAATCTTGGAAAAATGAAGCCTCAATGGGAGGGACCTTACATAGTAGTGACAAACAGTATAGAAGGATCGTACCGGCTGAAGGACAGTCAAGGGAGAGAGCTACCTCGGCCTTGGAACGCGGAACACTTGAAGAAATTTTACCAGTAGCAAACCTAGCTATGTCTTTTATTAAGATTTTTGTCAATTTGCATTTACCAGTAGCAATTTCAGCTATGTTTTTTATTGTGATTTCTCGCATTTGCCAGCAGCAATTTCAACTATATTTTTTTATTGCGATTCTTGTCAATTCGCATTTCCCAACAGTAATTCCGGCTATGTCTTTTATTAATATTTTCGTCAGTTCGTGTTTAATCAAATTCCGTCCCAGAGTCCTTATTTCAATTGGATTCTTGAGGTACTTCATCTTTACTGACCTAGAAAAGGGACGCAAAGTCAATTGACCACGCCATCTCAAACAAAAGAAAGGGGCGCATAGTCAATTGACTACGCCGCCTCAAGCAAAAGGAAGGGGCGCAGAGTCAATTGACCACGCCATCTCAAACAAAAGAAAGAGGTGCATAGTCAATTGACCACGCCACCTCAAACAAAAGAAAGTAGAGCATAGTCGATTGACCACGCCACCTCAAACAAAAAAGGAAGGGGCGCAGAGTCAATTGACCACGCCACCTCAAACAAAAGAAAGGGACGCAGAATCAATTGACCACGCCACCTCAAACAAAAGAAAGGGGCGCAGAGTCAATTGACCATGCCACCTTAAACAAAAGAAAGGAGCGCAGAGTCGATTGACCATGCCATCTCAAACAAAAAAAAAGGGGCGCAGAGTCAATTGACCACGCCACCTCAAACGAAAGAAAGGGGCACAGAGTCAATTGACCCCGCCACCTCAAACAAAAAAGAAGGGGCGCAGAGTCAATTGACCACGCCACCTTAAAGAAAAGAAAGGGGCGCACAGTCAATTGACCACGCAACCTCAAATGAAAGGAAGGGGCGCATAGTCATTGACCCCGCTACTTCAAACAAAAAAGAAGGGGCGCAGAGTCAATTGATCACGCCATCTCAAACAAAAGAAAGGGCGCAGAGTCACAGGAACAAAAATAAGCATGCGGCAACAAAGGCCAAGGAAAAGACCTATGGCGAATTACAAAAAATGTTTGATTATAAACATGGTTACAGCTTACAACAAAAAAATAGCAAATAATACAACGGCTCCTCATCACAGGTCACCGCTGTCTTCGGGAGGCGGCAAAGGGGGCACCCCGGCAAAGGCGTCAGGAATTTCATTACGCCCGAAAGTGTCGGTCCGGCGACAAGCAGCCATCTCCGGGGAGAACAAGCTAATATCCAGCGCCTGCAGGTTAGTCGCCGGATTAGTTAGGAGACGGTTCCGAAGATGTAAGATCCCAGTGCCATGGTCAAAAGTGAAAGTCGTGTCTCGTACTTGAGGAACCAGGGCCAGCTGAGCTCAAAGGCGGGAATTTTCCTCCCGAACAGCAGACAATTGAGCAACTTTTCTCGCCAAGTGCTCGTCCCTAGCCATAGCAACCAGGTTGGCCTTCTTGAGCTCTTTATCCGTATTTGCGCGTCTCGCCTTGTATTTTTGATGACGCTCACGAAGCTCGGCCAGTGAACGCTGCACCATGGACACCTCTTGGGCTGCCAGGCGAGCTTTCTCCAAGGCGTCCATTAAGTCCTTGGTCAGCCTGCTGCATCTTTCCTTGAGGCCAGCGACTTCCCCCTGGGTTGAGCAAAGCTCCCCGTTGGCGGCATGGAGCTCAGAAGTTAGGCGAGCAATCTCAGCATCAAAACCTTGATGGGCCTCTCGAAGCTGCACCATAGCCAGGTCTTTCTCCAACTGTAAAACGTGGCGAGAGAAATCATCCTTGACTTTCGCCTCCTAAGCAAGGGGAACAGCGTCCCAGAGCTCGAGGACCTCCCCCTCGCGCAACTCGAGCTCCCCCTGGAGGGAATTGGCCACACCCTCCGCTTGGGCAACCCATAACTCAAGCTCCCGGTTCCTCTCAATAAGGGCCTCCATTTCAGCCCTATCGGCTTGCCACTTTCCGGTGATTCTCTCCTCCCGCTCCAAGAAGTCTGTCGCGAGCCGCACCGCCAAACCCTCAACCCCCTGCAGAAAAAGGCAAACTACCTAAACTAAAAGCAAAAACAACAAACAATCAAAGGCAAGAAATAGTAGCAAAAAGTATAAACCTGAAGAATACCTTGGAGAACCATTCCCTTAACTGGTTGGCCACATCGGTGGCGGCCTCTGCATGAGAGAAGGCAGGCAAATGGGAGGCTTCCCGGGGAGCCACGCTCATTACTGGATCAACCACATGTCCAGATACAGGCAAGAGCCTCGGATGAATAGACCCAACCCATGCAGCGTGGGAGTCATCATGGAGCATTTGGTCCAACTCCTCATCGGTAAAGGACTCAGGGCCCTCGTCAAATGAGGGGGCGTGAAGCGGCGGCGGGGAGAAATGCTCCCCACTCCTAACCAAGGATGTAGTTTTACCTCCAAACACAGTAGTGGGAGGCGTCTCCGAGCTGGGCGGACTAGTCAGCGAGGCATCGCGGGCACCCTCAAGAGGGGGAGACGCAAAGCCCCCTTGACCAGAAGGTTGGGCGCCAATACTGCCCGTTTCCTCTGTGCCCAAAGGTGGAGCGCCCTTCTCCTCAAAAACACCCTTGGAGGGTGATTGGTGGCTTGAACCAGGCCCCGCAATTCTTTCCAAGTGAAGGGCGGCTACCACACAAAGAGGGAGTTTGCCGCCCCTCACTGGCCTTTTAGCAGTTGGCGCCATGAAAACTGGAGTGGATGCCTGGGAGCTCGGCTGAAGTGGGGCGTGAGCCTGGAAAGTGGTGGCCAGTTCGAAAAGAGTGATATTAGCCAGCATCTCTCTGTTCCTCAAACCGACGGAATGTGGCCTCGCGGGAGAAGTGCCCACCAATGGAGTGGACGCCATAATCCGAGCGCCCGATGACTTAAACCCCTCTAGCGGGGTTGGCGTTGTGTCCTCGCCGCCTCTTGAAGGAACCACATCTCGAGGCGTTGGCTCAGGGGCGCTCATTTCGCGCGCCAAGCTTCCCTCCAGAATTTGGGCCGCCTGCGTCAACTCCCGATAGCCTCCACTGGACGCCTTGCTTTTCTTGGGTGGAGGGTTCGCGCAAGAGCCCTCTTCATTTTTCTTCTTGGACCTTTTTTCCTTTTCGCCCTCCACCGCGGTAGTTTCTAGCCGATCAGTTTTCCTAGGCTTGCCCTCTGCGTCTAACACAAAAAGGGCACCCCTTGTCGTCTTCTGTGAAGGCCCCGATAAAGGGGTGGGGATGATATCTGCAATCATGAAGTCGTGCCCCTGAACAAAGGAATGGTTCAGAGACGTCAAGAACTGGTCAATGTGAGCAGGCGTCAGCAATTTATCAGTCCAAAGATCCTCCGGATGGTCTGCGGCCTAGGCATTGACAGCATCAACCCGGGCAAGTTCTCGGTGGGATAAGGGGGGGCATAGTTGACCACAAGCGTTTACCATCAGGGATTGAGCGCCAGATGGCCCTAACGGGGAAATCCCTAAAAACCTTCACTTGACCAGGGAACTCCCATCCTTGTCCACTGATAAAAAAGAACCTGGCAGTCCACGCCTTGGCATTAGAATATCTTCCTTCGAACCTCGCCAGGGACTGGCCTTTCTCCTTCTTGCGAAAACTAGCCACACATCCCTTAGTGGCCGCCCTCACATCATAGAAGGTCAAGAACTCTCGAGTAGTGAGATCGGGGTAAGGATCACGAAGGGGCTCCAGCACCATCCGAAAGACGATGCAAGCACACAAGAACACCCTCAGGGAAAAATGGTGAAGTTGAATCGGAGCGAGTTCTAGAAGGTCTAGAATATCTCGAAGGGGGCGGCAGAATGAGAGTTTCAAGCCATGCGATAATAGGGCGACAGAGATGGCCACTCAACCAAAAAACCCCTCGTCGTCGCAGCAGCCCGAATCAGGGGCTTTCATTACAACCGAACTCGGAATCTTAAACTCCTCCCTAATCCCAGCCAAGTGCTTCTCATGAACACTGGAACGCTAAGAATAACCTTCAAAAGCCGTGCCTTCAGGAATGTTGAAAGGCTGAGCCGATCCGCTGCCTTGGTCTGCCATAGGAGTAGTGAAGAAAGAAGAAGAGGAACGCAAGAAACAAGAAAAAGGAAAGAAGTAGAGACGGAAAGAGCCTAATAACAAGAGAATACAAAAAAGTAAAATGAAAAGAGAAAGATAAGAGGTATTTAAAGAAAATGAGTGCGGCATGCCAATAGACGGAGATATGATGACCTGACATAAATACAGAATTGTAATCGTCAGATGAGAAGACGGGAAGACAGCACGTGCCCGATGGTCAGGGGAAAGGAACGAATTCCCAAGTGTGCCTTCGTGGGAAATCAAAACCAAAAAAGAATTAAATTTCCTACGCCTCAAGGCGAAGGAAATTTACGGGGTAATTGTGGGATCAGTTTTTGCCCAAAAGCCCAACAGCGATAAAAGCCCACCAGAAAGGAAAAGCACACAGCGGGCCCAACTCTACAGAGTCCAAAATACATATCAACCCGTTGCCACCTTTATCGGTATCTTATGCAGATATGAAATATCTCCAAACTCAGAGAAATATTTCATGCGGATACGCGATCACAATGATTACGAAAGGCGTTATAAAGGATATGTACCGCCTCGGAGATCTATAAATATACCAGGTAAACCTCAACTGGGGGTATTCATAATTTTTTCTCGTAAATACGTAACCACTAACTTAAGTATCAGAGTTTTCTCGGGTGGAAAACCACCATATTCTCTTTATTCTTCTTGTAGGTTTCGGGAACAGGAGGCCGACGAGACATGTCCTCAACATTCAGAGATGGCCACCCAACCAGAAAACCCCTGGTCGTCGCAGCAGCCCGAATTGGGGGCTTTCATTACAATCGAACTCGAAATCTTAAACCCCTCCCTAATCCCGGCCAAGTGCTTCTCACGAACATTGGAATGTCAAGAATAACCTTCAAAGGTCGTGCTCTCAGGAATGTCGAAAGGTTGAACCGATCCGCTACCTTGGTCTGCCATAGGAGTAGTGAAGAAAGAAGAAGAGGAACGCAAGAAACAAGAAAAAGGAAAGAAGCAGAGACGGAAAGAGCCTAATAACAAGAGAACACAGAAAAAGCAAAATGAAGAGAGAAAGAGAAGAGGTATTTAAAGAAAACAAGTGCGGCATGCCAACAGACGGAGATATGATGACATAACATAAATACAAAGGTGTAACCGTTAGATGAGAAGACAGGAAGACAGCACGCACCCGATGGTCAGGGGAAAGGAACGAATTCCTAAGTGTGCCTTCGTGGGAAATCAAAACCAAAAAAGAATTAAATTCCCTACGCCTCAAGGCGAAGGAAATTTGCGGGGTAATTGTGGGATCAGTTTTTGCCCAAAAGCCCAACAGCGATAAAAGCCCACCAGAAAGGAAAAGCACACAGCGGGCCCAACTCTGCAGAGTCCAAAATACATATCAACCCGTTGCCACCTTTATCGGGATCTTATGCAGATACGAAATATCACCAAACTCAGAAAGATATCTCATGCAGATACGCGATCACGATGATTACGGAAGGCGTTATAAATGATATGTATCGCCCCGAAGGCTTATAAATATACCAGGTAAATCTCAACTGGGGGCATTCATAATTTTTCCCTGTAAATACGTGACCACTAACTTAAGTATCGGAGTTTTCTCGGTTGAAAAACCACCATCTTCTCTTGATTCTTCTTGCAGATTTTGGGAACAGGAGGCCGACGAGACACATCCTCAACAAGCATGATCAGTCATACTACAGCAAGTACTACTTGTTTTTCATTTCTTTAATTTTTTTAGTAATATAATAATTTGTTTATATATGAAATATTTATAACTTTTAATTTTATTCCAAGTTGATCTATATATGTTCAAATTAAATCATGTTGTCATCACTGCTAGTTAACTGTGTTTGTTGTATTTTTTCTGTAATTTTTTGTGATTAATTAATTATGACAAAAAATTATTTATAACTAATTTTAATTATAAATAATTATTATGTTAAAATTAACTAGTTGTAAATAAATCATTTTCTGCCATCGGCACCATAATTAAGTTTTAATTAAATGAAAGAATAATAAGGTGCAAAGAAAGTGCATGCGTATAATATATAAAAAGCTTCTCTAATCCAATATATAAACTTAAGCATGCAAGTGGCATTTGCTGAATTAAGTACTTTCTGTGTTAATGCACTTCCCACTATTTATTTATTTATTTGTTGAATCGAATGAACTAAATTTTTTTTAACGATAACTAATTATAAGATATAATGGTCATAAAGGCGGGATAGTGGAGTTTGGTGCTTCTGATTATATCGATGATCAAGTGAGCTAAGTTTTCTCTATTTATAAGTCGGCATGCAAAATATATGTACTTTTAATTATTTTTATTTATATAAGTCTTAAACTTATTGATGCAAGAGGATTCAAATTAGATGATGAGCTGAGCTATCAGATTGTATATTCACTACAAGATTTTCGGGTTTTCTCCAGGAAGGATTCTGGTGGCTAAAAATATAGTTTTTGTGGGCAGTAGTTTTTTGTCACAAATTTGCTCTGTGGGACGTTTGTGGCATAAAACTCGCCGCAAAAAGTATTTTTCACCACGAAAGTTCAAACTCGTGGGAAAAAATAGTTTTTCCCACGAGACCATTTGTGGATAAAGCACAAATACTCGTAGCAAAAAGTCTTACAATAAGTATAATTCTCGTGGTATTTAGTACTATTTGCCACGAATGCTATTTGAAAATACTTATTTAAGAAGAATTTTTGTCATGGGAAATAATCATTTCCTGCAAAAAAAAAAAAAGAAATTGCCATGAGTTCCATTCATGGCAAATGCTAAAAGATTTTAGAAAAGAAAAATTCAAACAAAAAAATGAAACTAAATCAAAGTTAGCATAATGTGGATGAAACTAAACCAAAGTTGTGACTTATAAAGATGGATTTCCACATAATGTGGTGGATCCTAGCCAGGAAAAGAGGAAAGAGCTTATGATTTCAAATGAAAATTGGAACATGTGAAAATTATGGCATGTGGAGATTGTACCAGTTCTGAGTGCAGGGCGCATATCCGGTTTCCAATTTTGCAAGGCCCTACCGATCCCCAATTGAATTGCTCCAATTTGGTATGCAATCAAGTCCATCTAAGTTCTTTCGTATTCAGAAATGATTAAGGTAAGATGGCAAGTGACAAGTTCAAGTAAGATTAAAGGTAAAATTCTGACACATTTTGAAGCATGGGATTGAATGCATATGACATTACCATTTACATTGCATACAAAAGCAAAGATGCTATATTAAAACTCTAACATCAAATAAATAATAACCAATAAAGTTCTCACAAAAGTGGTTAATATTCTGACCTTAAAACCAATAGTATAACAAGCATCCTGAGACAGAAGAAGGAACACAATGGGAAGTGGGGATGAGATTGGATGGGCAGTGATTTGTTTCAAGACAACCATGAAAGTCTTGCCAGGAAGAGTAAATGAGAATGTAAAGATGGATTAGTGAATAAAATTTAACCAAAAAAGACCCATATAGCATGCAAATGTGCATATAATTATCCAGTACAGCAGGACATGTATCTGTGGTCCCTAACAGAAACTTGGCTTTTCTGCAAGTTCTATTATAATTTGAGATGGAAACTCTCATGAAGCTGATCAAGCATGGCTCATAGTTAAAAAGACCACAAAACTTTATAAGTTATAATTCATGGCTTCACAAAACCACAACCAACATTCCAAATTTTTTCTTGGAAGATTTCTTTCTAGGTAGCAAACAACATTCAGCAATATTCAAACCTCAATTCCTCTAATTTAAGTACTTTTTTGCATCCAACTTGGCATTTGTTGGCAATGTAGAGAAAAAAAGCAAAGTTTACCTCAAGATGCTGAACAAGGACATAGAAAAACCTACAACAAAATCATTAACCAAGTTATTCATAGACACAGAAAAAAGTTAGCATGAAACTATCAAAACACTGCTTAAGAGATCCTAAGGACCTAAACAGAAATAAAACCACTTAATGAAGTGCTGGAAATAATGAGTACATGTAAATTTTCAAGCTGAAAGTTAAACTAAATATGGACGCACTTGATTAACAATGAAATAGAATAAAAAAATGCACCAATGTCACAAAATGCAAGGGTTTATACTACTTCGTGAACCTCACACAAATTTATCAACAGAAAATTACATAGAGTATAAAACAAAACACTTTTTTCCTAGATGAATAAATGAAGGAGAACCACACTGCTCACAGTTAACACCAACCTTCCAAAATAAACTGAAACCAAATATAACGAAGTAGTCAGCATCGCCGTAGAAGAATTCGAAATCCTAGAGGAAAAAACTCCATTAATTTGTAGCAAAATGCACATAGTTAAAGCTAACATAATTAAACCCTAGAGGAAAAAAGAGATGTTGTAAACACAAAGGAACTCGAAAAGAAGAAATCAAAAGAAGTAGTTAGCATCACCGCAGAAGAAGTCGAAATCGCATCCCAAACACGAAATCGGAGTGCAGAGGAGTTGGAGACTTCGGGGGTCCTCGGGAACTCGAAAATAAAGCAGGGTGGTTGGGGACTCGGCTTCAGGAACCCGAAATCGCAGTGAACAAGGTTGGGGGCTTCGAGGGGAGAGAGGGATGATCGGAGGAAGCCGGCGAAGGGCAGTCAATGCTGTTGACGACAAACAAAGCCCAGAGGAAATGAGGCTTGTCTCGGGGAAGAAGGATAGGGAGAGAGGGGCACCGTGGGGGGCTGGGATCGGCGAGGTGTCGGTGGCGTGACGGTAATAGCGGCTAGGCTGTGGCTGTGATGGACATCGCCTAGGATTTAGAGGGAGACGGGAGTGGGTAAAATGTCGAAGCAGAGGGAATTTGTTCGAATTTAGGTAGGGATTGGATATTTGCTTTTGTGATTTTATAGTAGAGTATTTGTGGCAAAATTTAATCATGGCAATTAAGAAAACAACTCGTGGCAAAATATAACACACTACGAACAGAAGCTCATACGATTAATTAACTATTTTTGTGGCAACTAAGACTCGTGACAGAAGAAGTTAAACTCGTGGAAAAAAAATTTTGAACTGAGAACATTATAATTTTGGTATCTTTTGTATTTCACGAAATTAACTTTTGTGGCAATGGCTTATTTTTTCGTGGCAAATTATTTTTTCTCATCGTTTTTTATCTACAACAAAAAGTTCGTGGCAATAAGTAGAATTTTATACCCACGAGTATATTTGGTGTCAATAAGCCACTTTTTCCATGAAAATATATTGTGGAAAAAGAACTAGTGGCAAAAACCCAGATTTCTTGTAGTAATATTGATGGCGTTAAGATACCTTGAGTTGATAGATTAACACAAATGTGATAAATGATCGTGATATTTTTTTAATTAAGATAATTTTGAGTGTGTTTCAGTATTTTGGTCATAACATTGACTATGGATATCAAAATCGTGCATAAGACTTCAATTTGGAAAATTCTTTTCAGCACGTACATCATGACCACCTAGTTAGCTCGGTGTGTGAGTTTTGAGACTGAAATCCACTATTTTTCTCTCCGAATTTTCAATTTTAGTTATTTTTTTATATTTGATAATATTTCATTTATCAATTATGAAGTGATTCTGAACTCAATTTGGGCTAGATTTTTGACATATTACTTATTTTATTTCGTATTTGATTTTAGAGGGATTATAGGAATTTTATTAATTTTGTAAAAATCTCGTATTAAACGATTTTGACTATATAGTCTAGCTTGTAGACGGATTTTCAAGATTTTTGCTTGATTTCGTAATTTTCAATTGAACATTGATGTTTAAGTGAAAACTATCAATGTTTTTAAGAGATTCTTTTATGTTATTTCTTGTGAATCATATGTTGAAATTAGCTTGCAGAATAATTACTATTTTATTTAGCATCATTTATTCACTTTTTTTTTTCAAAAATAGTGTCAAGAATTTGCACAATACCCGAAAATTATAAATCTCATTCTCAGACCGTAATCTCATGGTTTCTTCAAGAATTTAAACGGACATTATGCTGAACATGATGAGCTTGCATCGAACCGGAAATGATCATACTACATATCTTCACTGAAAATTGAGGGAAATTAAAGAAGAAGACCATGAACTAGAAGATCAAAGAAAAAGCTAATAACCTAGTAAATGGCTGTAGTTTGAAACTTTGAAGTAAGTCAGAAATCCAAAAGAAAAGAAAATTTATATTTCGCACGAAGTGCTGCTGAAACCTATTACATGATGCAGTAAGAAAACGTCAAACCTACACGGCCAATTTACACGTAGCCCTACATATATGGCTGAATCGATCCTACCATTCCCAATAACCGAAAATCCTCGTAAATCTATATTTTTTTCCATTTAATTTCTTTGTTTATCCCTCCCCAAAATTCTATATTAAAAGGAAAAAAGAAAAAAGAAAAATGTATCATCTTACACAAAAGAACATGGATCAATCGTTCCCCCCCTATTGATCAACATCACAATTGTTGAATTCTGAAAGTAACATGCCTATCCACAGATTCCAGAATCCCAATGCCGCAAACTGAATATCCATCATGATCATCATCTCCAATCAAGTCTTCTGTAATGGCAATATTCAGATCGAGAGGGAGACATTTACTTTTCTCCTGCATGTCATCCTCATTGTTTTTTTCATTATTATCGACATGTTTTTGCCTTTTAGGAGGAGAACAGCCTCTGGCCTCAGAACTGAAAATGATAATGGCGTCCATGAGAGGAACAGTATCGCCGAAAGGAAGAGTTATTCTTCCACTTTCAATTGCTTGCTTTATACCCTGTTGAGAACGGTAATCAATTTGCTCTATGTCTTCCATGAAGAACACACGATGAGGATTCTCATTCACTGATTCGCCAAATTTCTCAAGATATCTGGAACTGATCAGATCGTCTCTCATTCTTTTCCTTTTGGATTCTTGATCACTTGAATCAGCCATTGTTGAAGAGATCAAGCTGCCGAAGCAAATTGGAACAAAGTTGCTTTGAGAACCAAAAACAAGTTTAGCTAACTCTCTTGCAATCTTTTCTTTGCCATCATTATCAACACCTGAAAAGAATAGCCAAGTTTCTTCTTTTCTCTTTGATCTCATGTATTGCAAATTGTCTTTCCTCCTTCTCATAATTGATCCAGACCTGCACTGAAGAATAGTTGTTGCAATCTCAGGAATAATGTCTTTCTGCCAATAAACTTTTTTCTCTAATGCATCGCATAGAATCTTCAAGTTCTCGGCATTAAGTTCTCTGAACATATGAAGGCCAACCATATCTTCCATTACCTCACTCGAAGAAGCTGAGTTAGGGCTAGAGTTTGGATTAGACAGAAGTTCTGGTTTTGGGTCATTTCTCTCTGGCATGAACACTCTCAAACTGCTTTCATCGTCTCCATCAATGGTTTCAGATATCCAAAACTGCTGTTCTTTTGAGCTCTGTTTAGGTTCTAAGGTGATAAAGTCAGGGTAATTTCGCTCGTATGAAGAGACTGATGTGGAGGAAGGAGGCGAGGAAGTTATAAAAGTGAGGGTTTTGTCAGGAAAACTGGGATTCTTATGACCTGAACTGCAAAACTGGTTCCATTTCTTGCACAGATCCCTAACAGTGACACATTCCTGCATTAGATAGAATATAAATCAAGGATGTTAGTTTTGAATCTTTATGGAGGTGGAAGATATTCATGATGACAAAGAAAGGATAACATAAAAAAATTACCTGATCATGATTATTCAAAGTGTCTTTTGATCTTCTGTCTTCCTTATCCTGTTGGAGCCATGCAGGCAAACTTGACCTGGTGGAAATGGTAGTGACCGTCTTCGTGTTACAAAGCTCATGACTTGCTATGCTACGAGCTTCTCTCTTGAAATTGTCCACGCAATCTGTACAGCAACTCAGTCGCTTATCGAATTCAGTTTCAGGCAGTCGCAAACCTGGCACAATATTGTTGGATCCCTTGCTTCTGAGCTGAACTTCCAAATTACTGAAAAAACCAAATGTCAAAAACAATATAGAGTTAATTTAGAAAACCTCCCAAATGTCAAAAAGTAAAAAGTACTAGGAAACAAAAACAATATTGAAGTAGAAAGCTTGGTTCTATATGGTTTGTTTTGATGCCTGAGATTGGATTTTATGATTATATGTAATCTCCGGTGTCCGGTTGTAATTATGGTATTTCTACATCATAAGTGATCATCGTACTTTTCCTTTTCTTTTCTTTTCTTTTTTTTTTTTTAAAAAAAGGAGGTAAAAAGCTATAAAAAAAAACACACAAAAGTGTGGTAATTGCTTCATGATCAAATTTATAATATACCTTTGAAGGCTGAGAGTTAAGCTCAAGCTTCCAACCGGGATGGTAAGATGATGAAGCTCCCAAATAGTCTCTAGAGAAGGGTAACCTGTTTTACATCTCATGCAAGTCTGAAAAGTGGCAATCCCAAATAGCCGCAATCTTCCATGAGTTTCCCCAATTCCACACACCAATCCTTTAATCCCCATGATTATGTGCTCCAAAGGACAGTAGTAGTTTCTCCTTTCTTCACCAAAAGTTGACCAAAACTCAGCAACATATTTGAGATCTCCCAAATACAAGACAACCCCTCTATTAATATAGCTCTTCACAAGGCAGCTTAGCTCCCCTAGCTTCTGTTCGACCTCCTCCTTGGATGAGTTCCTTAGAGAGAAGAGAGGAAAACTAATGAATTTCACAAAGCTTAACTCCTCAGGAACTTTTCCTCTTTCACAGTTTTCCATCACTCCCCTAAACACTCCCTCAGCTGTAGCCAAACACTCTCCAACGATAACAGTGTTTCTTTTTCTTTCGTTCGACAATTCATTCAAGACACTCATGACTTCTTCACTACTCCTAACTTGATCGAAGGATTTACCTATAACTGGCACTTTGAACCGACTAAAATATGGAGAAACATGCACATTAGTACCAAGAACTAGAGGCATGGTGCTTTCCTTTGAAGGTGGGCTTTGCTTTTGAGAATTACAAATCTCCAAAGAAACAGCTTGTTCTACCCTATTTTTCACTTGGGTACTCGAAAAACCAGCCTCTCGCATCACTCTACTAACACTTGGGTCATCTAGAATGGAGATTATGAGCTGTTCCAACTCTATCTTAAGAGCTAAGATGGGTTGTTGCTGGTTTTCAATAGAGCCACGACGCTGGTGAGCCTGGGCACGCTTGAATGCGGCAACCAAGGCATTAGAGAGGGCAGGGTTGAGGTAGTGAGAGCTTAAAAGAGGGCTTGGAGCGGAGGCAGGAAGTCGGTTGAGCGCAACATTGAAGCAAAGCTCTAGGGCTTTGCATTGAAGTGGATGAGAATGGGATTGAAGGCAAGCCCTTCGCAGAAGACCAGCAGAAGAAGCAAGCATGGCGCTGGCTACATGGAGAGGAGTGACTTGGGCATGGCCACGGCGTTTAGCAAAGCTAACCGCTTGTTTCACCATGTTTGTTGCCTCAGCAGTTAGGTTTTGCTGTAAACTGCAAAAACCCGACCTCATCTTCTTATTTTGTACTGAATATTCACTACAGAAACTGACTGTAAGTGATCTGGTTTTAATGGGTTTGTAAGTTTAGAGATGGGAGAGAGAATTAGAACATTGTTTGGGAGAAGAGAAAACTAATGAAGGCACCGATATGTGAGGAACTATATAGCGGCCTTCTGGTTTATATTTTGGTTGATGGGAATTGGGATGTGTGCTTATTATGCTTTTCTTGTGAGTGAGGGAAATTTTGGCTTTGTATGTGAAAGTGGATTGCATGTGATTTGCAACTTTGCCTCTCTCTCTCTCTATCTCTCTCTCTTTAGGGCATAAAGGGATGTGGATGATTAAAAGCGGGTCTTACAGTATTGTGCGAACTATAAAATATATCTTAAAGCACTGTACTTTAAACATTAGGAATGGAATAATGGCTTTTGTTAAGAGTAAGCTCGAAACTATATGATGAAAAGAGAAAGAGAAAAGGTGGAAATTAAAGGAGAAAGTAGAAAAGAGAGAGTCGCCTACCAATAACGAGACCCTGAGAAAAAGATAGGGAGGACTGGCTGCAGTCTATTTGGAGGAATTGGGAACTGTACTTTGCCTTTTATGTCCTCCAAGACCAAGAATTATACCTTTGATGATTGATTGAGTTATCAAAATCAATCACAGATTGCATGAAACCAATCTCTCTCTCTCTCTCTCCAATCGACAAAGTTGGCATTGAAGCAGGCCTTTATTTTGAATCATGGGTTTCTATTTGTTACAATTCGATTCGGAAATCGAGTTTTATCTTATCAAGATATATATTATATTCTCATCTCACTTCACTTTCTTGTAATATGATGATGCAATATATATTATTCATTGAAAACAAAATCAAGGTGTACTCTTAACTTTTTAAAATATATAACAAATTCTATAATGAATGGATAATGACATAATGTTACATTAACACGAGAATATGAGTTATATGAGAATGTAGTATATAGTATTGTTCAAGATTATTATTATTTTTTCTGCAAAAAAACCTGTGTTTTTTAACATTTTTTAGCCATTATAGGCAAGCTAGCAGAGGGGGGGAAAACTAAGAAACTAGCTAGCTATTAATTCCTCAATAAATTTACTTATTTCTGCAGCATTAGACCCCCCTTGATTAATGAGATGATTAATGTGATTTGTTGTTATTAGGCTTTTTTGTTTACTCGGTTTGCAGAATTCATAGTGCCATTTAATGTGATTAATGAAATGAGTTATATTAGTTCATATCGTTAATATCGGGTGAGTTAAATTATTAATAAATTGTGGAGCTACCGCCTTTCTTTTGGCCAGAAGAAAAAAAGAATCTCATTAATATCGGGTTATTGATATATAGAGTTAGAGCTAGTGAGAATAGAAAAATGATAAATAAATGAGTGATTATTTAATATATCATAATAATGCGCGCATATGTGTCATGTAGGGTATATGTGACACGTATATACATGTACTCGAAATAACTAGGCTCAATTTGGATAGAATAAGTTAAAGAGTTAAAGCTTCCATTCTTTTACGTTCTTGACGATTCATCTTTTATTATAATTTAGTTTAGTATTCAATTTTTTCATTGTAATTTAGATTAATATAGGTGGTCAAATTTAAATTGCTATTCAGATATTTTATTATATTTTTCGACCTAAGAATAATAAGAATGGAATCACACTCAATAAAATTTAAACCTATGATATCAAGTTTTAAAGACTCACAAGACTTCTTCATATACCTATGAATTTCTTTGGGCCCATAAATCATACATTGAAAGAATCTCTGGCTCTTCCAATATTAATGAGTTGATTGGTGAGAATGGGAAAATAATAAATAAAGGAATAATTTTCCAATATATCACATGCACGCATACATGTCATGTACATATATGTGACACTGTATGATACATATACTTGAAACAATTAAGCCTGATTTGGATGGTGAAATAATCTCAATTCAATTAAACTCAATTCATCTTATTTAATTATTATAATTTTTTCAAATTTTTAAAAAACTATATAATATTTTATTCAATTTTCATCTCATCTCATTTCAATTCACTACTTAATTTAGGATTTAATAATTTCACATGTATTAAATATCACAACCATAAGTATACAAACTAGTGAGAAAGTAGTCAATTTTGTAAGATAAATAATTTGTACAAATCTCAAATATATAGGTTTTTCTTGACAGTCCATCTTTCATTGTAATTTTGATTACTGTTCAATTATTTCATTATAATTCATATTAATATAGGAGTCAAATTTAGATTACTCTTCAATTATTTTATTGTAATTTTTGACTTGAGAATAAAAAGAATGGAATCACACTATATATGATTTGAATCTACGACATCAAATTTTGAAGACCCACGGGACTTCTTCCTATACCTATGAATTTCATTATACTCATATATGATACATTGGAAGAATTTTTTTGACTCTTCCAATATTAGTAGGTTGATTAGTGAGAATGAAGAAATGATAAATAAATGAGTGATTATTTAATATATCATCCGTTACAGTTGTTATTCGTGCATATGTGTCATGTAACGTATGTGTGACACGTATTATACATGTACTCAAAATAATTAGGCCTAATTTCGATACTGAGACTATCTCAATTTAATTCAATTAAACTCATTTCCTCTAATTATTACATTTTTTTTTTCAAAATTTCAAACAAAATATAATATTTCATACAACTTTAAACTTTCATTCAATCTCATTTTAATTCACTACCCAATCCAGGGTTTAATGATTTTACATGTATTAAATAACACAACTATAAATATACAAACTTGGTGAGAGAGTAGTCAATTTCATAAGATAAATAATTTATACAAATCTCAAATATAAAAATTTCGCATTGAGTGTTTATTATAGAAAGTAGACCCCATTATTGAACATATAAAATAATCACTTTTTTTCTAGTAGAGTTCACATATAATTTTGAGTAGGGGTGTAAATGGTCCGGTTCGGTCCGAAAAATTTGTGCACCGATTCCATTCGATCCAAAAATTCTCTCACCCTGGACCAGATCGAATAGGAGTTCGGTTCATACCGGTCCGGTCCAATTCAGTCCAGGGGCGGTCCGGTCCGGTCCAGGAGTGCCCCATATGATTTAATGAACTAAATTTAATATAAAATTATACAATAATCAAATATTTTTTTGGCCCAAATTTAACTATTATAAATTATAATATGTTAATATTATAAGAGTATATATTATATATTAATATGTTAGTATATATTATCTATTAAGTATGTTAGTAAATTATAACTAATAATATTATTACATTAGTATATTATATGTTTATATGTTAGTAAATAATGATAAATTAGTAATAATATATTAAATAATAATAATACACTTATTACTTATAAGTTATTACTAATATTCTATATAGATATTTTATAATTTATATTTTTATACTCAACTAGTCAACAAATAAATAATAATATGTTAATATTATAAGAGTATATATTATATATTATATATTAATATATATTATATGTTAATATATATTATATATTAATATATTAATTTATATACTATTTTTATATATACATATATAAATATATATATATATATATATGCGGGGTTCGGTCCGGTCCGGTCCGATCCAAGAGAAGAAATCCTTTGGACCAGGATCGGACCGGAATTAATCAGTCTATGTAAAATTTGGACCGGAATCCATTCGGTCCGGGACAACCTGTCTACCTGTCCGATCTGGTCTTTTTATAGCCCTAATTTTGAAATAAATAATAATTTCACATCATTAATAATCGGATTATTAATATATAGAGTTAAAAGCTTCTACCTTATCTACATTCTTAACAACCCATTTTTCATTGTAATTTAGATTATTGTTTAATTATTTCATTATAATTTTCAACACAAGAATAACAAGAATGAAATTACACTTTATAACATTTAAACCTATGGCATTGGGTTTTGGAGACCCACGAGACTTCCTCCTGTATCTATTAAATTCATATGATCCAGAAATGATACATTAGAAGAATCTTAATTTGGCTCTTTCAATCACAATAGGTTGATTAGTGAGAGTGGAAAATAATAAATAAATGAACGATTATTTAATATATCATCCGTTATATTTGTTATGCATGCATATGTGTCATGTAACGTAATGCGACACGTATGATAAATATACGTGAAATATTTAGACTTGATTTGAATGGTAATACCATTTCAATTCAATTCAATTCAACTCATTTTATTTCGTGATTATAACTCATGAACTCATTTTATCTCATTATTATAATTTTTTTAAATTTTTAAATAATTATATATAATATTTTATTTAATTTTTAACTTTCATCCCATCTCATTTTAATTCACTATCCAATCCAGGGTTTAATGATTTCACATGTATTAAATAACACAACCATAAATATAGAATTTTAGTAAGAAAGTAGTCAATTTTGTAAGATAAATAATTTATACAAATCTCAAATATATAGATTTTGCACCGAGTTTTTAAAAGAAAGTAGACCCCTATATTAAACATATAAAAGAATTACTTTTTTTCTAGTGGAGCTCACATTTAATTTTGAGATAAATATTAATTTTACATTATTAATAATTGGATTATTAATATATAGAGTTCAAGTTTTTACTCTAAGTTCTTGACTGTTCATCTTTTATTGTAATTTGATTACTGTCTAATATTTTATTATACTTTAGGTTAATATAGGGGTCAAATTTAAATTATTGTTCAATTATTTTATTATAAGTCTTGACTTAAGAACAATAAATATGGCATCACACACGGTAGAATTTGAATCAACGACACCGAGTTTTGGAAATCCATCGGACTTCTTTCTATATCTATAAGTTTCATTAGACCCAAAAATAATATATTGGTAGAGTCTTTTGGCTCTTTTAATATCAATAGATTGATTAATAAAATGATAATTAAATTAATAAATAATTATTTTATATATCATCTGTTACATTTGTTTTCACTACAACATTTTAGGCCTTTTACCACCACTTTTTTTTTCTGCAATAAAAATGTTGCCACAAATAGAGACTTGTATTCATAAGATTTACGTTGCCAAAAATGTGTGACTCATTTGTCAAAATTAGTGAGTTTTATTGGCAAAAATAACATACCGATATCAGTATGGAAGATATAAGACATTTGCGGTAATTTTTTTATCTGTTGCTACCATATGCTTTCTCCCAAATGAATGTCCCTTATATTCTTTATTAATGTATTTGTGTGACAAAAGTATTTTGCCGGTATAACATAGATAATATAAATAGTGAGATTTCACAACCTGCGAATAATTTCGCTTCGGCTTGGGGGTGAAATCCACAATCTCCATTCCTATTTCGCACTTTCCCTCCTATGTCACACACCCAAAAGAAATCTACATCTACGTTGTTCACCGCCAACCACGAAATCCATTTGGGACGACGGCTCTCTCGGTTTGTGGCTCAGTCGATGGGTTCGGTTTGCCTCATCGATTTGCAACAGTGTCGGTGAGATGTCCATGCCGTGCAAAATGAGGTATTTTTCTACGGCTAGGGCTAAATATTTGAAGCTCTTTACTCGTTGCTTCGCACCTCAAAGTTTCCTTGCTCAACATTTTTCCACTAATTTGGCATTCTCACAAATGCATATTACAGCCATAAATCCAAACCGATCAGTAGTGATTTTGGGCCCTACGTTTTCCCCCAACGTTTCATGAACATTCCTTTGCTCGATCTTCTCTCTTGCGGGATCCTCTTCCATGGTATATGTAAATTTCTTTATTTTTGATTTCCCGACTACCATATGAGCACTTTGTTTTGAAAATTTCTTGCCCTTCTCTTAATTAGAACCACTTTATCATCATCCATCTGGTTATCATATGCAGCTTTTTAAAACTTGGAGCTCCTTAAGATTCCTGGGTTACAGATTAATTTTGATTATTTTAGGGCTAGTAGAACCACATGTCTGAGTTGTGGGATGCTTTGTTGGGTTTGAAATGTATATCAGTAATGTTTTAATTTATTGAGTTTAACTGTATTGAAACAGTTTTTGGTAAATATGAAAAGAGGGGCGAAAGCTATTTGCCTTTATGTTTTCAATTGATCATAGAGATTGTCTATCCCAGTTAATTTACAACATTTTGTACAAATTCTTATCCAATTTTTTATTTTGATATAAGACTATCATTTCATTCCTACTTAGGCAACTAGCTAAAATACTAAAGCCCATTTCAGATAGCAATTAATTGGGGTGTCAGTTGGATAAAGTGGAAAGAGAAATAAATGAAATAGAATTAGGGCCCTATTATTGTATAGTGCAAAGCTTATAAATATGTAGGATAATGATCATCATTCATATATACATTATATGGATGATAAGGATCTTTACTTAGTTTTTGGGAATGCTTATGAACATTCATTTAAAAATAGATATGATCTTAGTGTTCCGTCTGGTTTACTCGAAATGTCTTAAGTAAATGTCCTTGCTGCTGGGTGTAATTGCATATCATTTTGTTAGAGATTTTGAAAGCTATATATTATTGTTGTGCCTCTGTTGTTTTGGTTCTATCTCTAGTGTTGCAATCGCAACCATATTTGTGATCCATTTTTGGAATCTATTTGTATACTTCCTAATTGGTTGAAGAAGCTACTTTTTGGTGAACTTTCTAATTTGAGTCCATTAGCAAACTGTCTCAATTCCTGCTGGAATTAAGAAAATGCTTGACTAGAAATAATCTTTATATTGTTTCAAATTTATATCTTCAAAAACCTGGATCCCAATCTAATATCTTAATCTTTTCTTTTTTAAAAAAAGAAAAAAGAAAAAGAATCCATTAATTTCACAATCTAGGGACTTTACTTAAAAAAAGATATTGTGATACCCCCAAATTCTCCTTAAAATAAATACGGGAATCGAGGCGTTGGAATGCTGACAACACGGGTCACACATCCCAACGATAAGTGCCAAACGTGTGTGCATACGTGATATGCATAAATAAAAACAGCAGATATAAGAGATCAATAATTAAATACCAGAATTTTTAGAAATATTTTACAAACCATTTTAATATAAACTCTCCAACAGGAGATTTAATACAGTCATCCGAAATACAAATTAAACAAATACATATTTTTAAAAGGAAAAAAATAATTTCCCGAGATAACAATTGTATAACAATAATACATCACCAATGGAGCCGTCTCCTCAGGCTCAGCCTCTTCATAATCTGCATCCAAAAACTACGACGCCAAGATAACATCGTAGGTAAGTATAACCAAACAAAACCAAAAGACAGAAATATACTCATGCAACAACACTACGCATGAACACGACTCCAAATGCATGAATCTAAAAATAACATTTTTCTCAAAATAAATAAGATAAACACACGCCAAAATCCCATTTTAGTCCACGATAAAATTCCAGTAAAATCATTCATCATTCCTCAAAAAATAATATCTGCAAAATCAATCATACCGGGAGTTACGTATAGCCGTCCCCGATATGATATACACATACACCCGAAATCATAATGGGCGTTACGTATCACCGTCCCCATTATGATTCACACACACTCATTTCATAGTGGGTGTTACGTATCGCCGTCCCCGATATGAAATGCACACCCAATGACCATAACGGGCGTTACGTATTGCCGTCCCCATTATGACATCCACACACTATCAATCACAATGGGCATTACGTATCGTTGTCCCCATTATGACTGACACACACACAATGACCATAATGGGCGTTACGTATCGCCATCCCCATTATGTCATTCACACACACAAACTGATCACAACGGGCGTTACGTATCGCCGTCCTAGTTATGACTTAGCCAAAAACCATTAAAATTCATAAACTAAATTTAAAACCCAGTTTTCATTTCCAACACATGAATATCCGAAATCATACAAAAATCCAGTTTCCAAATATTTCCATGAGCATGAGCGTAAATACACAATGCAGACAACCATGCACCAAATATCCAACAATTAATAAATTTCAACAATATCACATCATAACCATTGATGCCAAAAATATATTTAAATCTTAAAACTCATTTGGAAGGTACTTATAGCGGTTAAAACGTAAATCCTTTGAGCGAACATCAATCCACTGCGTTTGTAGTGGTCACTTGTAAGTTAGGCTAGAGTGCTTGGTTTGACACTAAAATTTAGGAAGATACTCTTTGGAAAGTGGGGAATCTTACGGAGGTGGTGGTATGGCGGTGCAATCGCCAGAAGGTGGTGGATTGGGCTCAAAATAGGTGAAAACCCATTTTCGGGTTTAAGGTTGTACCAGGAAGGTAGGGCTACAGTTGGGGAAACTGAGCTAAGGGGATGGCCAGCTGGGGTAGGGGAGCGGTTTGGTGGCGGAGGTGAGATGCACGGCGACGCGGTGAAGATAGATCCGTTTAAGGACCCATTTCATGTGGAGGGGTAACTGGTGGAGATGGGTGGCTACCGACAGTGGATTATGCTCTCCAGAGGGTGGGGAGTCTAGTGGTGGTGGTCAGAGGCCAAGGGGACCGGCGACGGAGTCGGAAAATGGGTGAAAACCCATTAAACCTATTTTCAGGTATGTGCCGTGTGAGGGAGGTGGGGTGGCCAGAGGTGACACCACCATTGCCAGTGGACTCGCCGGCGTGTGGGGAAGGCTGCGGGCTGAGTGGTGTCGCTGGTAGGTGGCCGACGGCAGCCCTGGGCATAGGGAGAAGAGACGGCGAGAGAAGAGAGGGAACATGGGAGGGGGGCTGGCACGCCCAGGGGGGGGTCTAGGAGAGGCAGGGGAAACAGGGAAAAAGAAAGGAAAAAGAAAAAGAAAAAAAAGAAGAAAAAGGAAAAAGGAAAAAGGAAAAAAGAAAAAAGAAAAAAGAAAGGAAATAAATACAATCCAATTCTCGTTACTTGATCACAAAAACACTTAAAATCACAACATAAATATATTTACATAAAAACCCATTCCAAAACACATTTAATTAAAATAAATAAAACATATCAAATAAACTCATAATGAAATAAAGAAATTAATTTCCAATCTTTAAAATAATTATCTCACATTTAAATTAATAAGAAAAGTAACGTAACTTGACATTTAATTATAAAAACAACATAAAACTAATATTTACTAACGAATAACTCAAATAAATATTTTAAACAAATAAAACACAACCAATAATATTATTAAAATAAATTAAAATAATTAATACCGAGAATAAAATAACATGTAAAAATACACGTAAATCTGAGATATCACAGATATTGTCAATACTAGTGGATTAATTTGTCTCTTATCGTTCAAAACAAATGTTATTTCGTTTCTACATTTTATAACTCTTAGTTTTTATGATATCTAAGGGATGCACATTTTCAAGGACAAGCAAATCACTATGAGTTGTTCCTCTGTTTCCAGTCATTTTTTAATATCTTTCAATGGATTCATTAATTTCTACTTGTTCTTATCATAGTAACCAGGTCTTTTTTCTTGGTATCTTTGATTTATTTTGTACTTACTTTTATGAAATACAGTCTTACATCATTTGTATTATTGATTGTTCAGGGTGCAGCATATAAAATCAACCTTCTATTCACTTTCTAAGGTTTGGTTTTATTTCTTTGTTGGTTATTAATTTGCTTCCCATCAAGCATCATGTATTGGAGGCTTATTTCAAATTAATTGCCAAGTTCAATTTTAGAAACTTTTTTTGATAATTGAGGCAATTTTTCTGCAAGGAATTATAAAACCGTAGAGCGTAATTTACCAACATACTAGTTTCATTTAAGCATACTGTTGTTTTCCTTTGGACTTCCATCTAATGTGCAAAAAGGAAGTGGCTTGCTGCCCTACGATCATGTCAAAATTCAGGAACAATAATAGTTGAGATTATTTAAGATTGTACTCAAAAGGGATTGCAAGTTTACTGAAGATGCTAGTTCAATACAATGATAATAATACAATTGCATGAAATTGTTTGGTAATCCAAGCAGAGTAGAATTTGGAATGGTGCATAGAGACCCCAATGCTTGCATATATATATATATATATATGCTTACATTTGTACTTTGCTTGTGTTAAGAGATGAGTGTGGAGTTATCAATATTTAGAGATGTATATATGAATGTGAGTTGTGAAGTATATCTGAAAAAGTTTTGGTCATCATTGATTGTACATGACTTGCTTTCCTTATACCTGGAGAACATAACTTGTTCTGGTTAAAGTTTTAACTTGTTTAGATGTATTAGTGATGGGATGTTTCTTAGAAGTTTACTTTGAATTAAATCTTATATTGCTTCAAGTAGTTGATTTATTTTTTGATATGGTATACTTTTTCTAAAATAGCTGCATCTGTTTTTGTTTTACCTTTTTTTGTGATGGATCATCATTGCCAATAAATATTTCAAAAAACATAGTAGCTTATGCTACTGCCATCATTTTCTTGAAATATGTTTATTTTTTGTTTAATATTGTCTAATGCAGGTTGCTCAGAGGATAAGGAGCTAGGTTTAAAAGATGATTTTCATTTTCAAACGTATTTTAGGGTACTTTCCATGTGCATGCGTGTCTTTAGATATTCATTTCAAGGGTGTTTTCAAGGGTTTCAATGTGCTTTTTTTAAAAGATGAATAAATTGATCTAGATATTCATTTTTTTGATTCATCTTGAGCAATGGGAGACTCTATAATTTGAAGGTGAGCACGGCTAATGAGGCATTGAGCCTATCTGTCGTGCCATAAGATTGAAACCCTTTTAAACTTATTTTTATAAGACTCCTTGGGAATTAAAAAGCATAGGATCATTTCTTATGACTTCCTGCCAAAGTTTCTAAATCATTTTTAAGTAACTGATGTTTCTTTGTTTATTTTCTTATATTTTTTTTAGATGCTAAATTTGATTGGTGACAAAGAGAAAAATAAGCCTAGAGGCTACATTGAGTATGTGCATACACGGGATAGGTAAGTTATGCTTCATTTAAGATGTTTTTGCATGCGAACTAATTTATCTTCCATTGAAAGGAGTTAATGAACAAGTCAATAATATCCAAGTTGTTTTTTGACCATGTTACTTCCTAGCAGTCTATCTCAATTACATATTATCCCCCACAAGAGAATATGGTTAACTGTAACTGATTTTTTTTTTGGACCATTTAAGTGATATTATGCTGCTATGAAGTATGTTTGGCTTTATTATCTAGAATCAGATTTCTTGTTTGTGTGCATTTAGCAAGTGATATATTAAACTATTTCCTGGCTACGAGGCTTTTATTATATGCTGAGCAGTAATATTTACGTTCCAGTGTAGGTTTTGATTCATGATTGGTTACAATGAGGGTCTCAAATCTTGCCCTCAGTTCTAATACTGCTACATGCATCCATGTAGCTACATCTATTGTTTATAACATTAATAACATTAATAACATCCATGTAGCCTCTGTTTTGTTTTGTTTTGTTTTTCATAGCATATATAGATTTTGTCCTATTATGGGTATTTACTGCATGTTTTAATCCATTTCCTACATATTTATGGATATTTACTGCATAGTCTGGATTGATGTTCCTTGAGATGTCTATTGACATGCATCCATTGGTTAGTGGTTTTAAAATTAACATATTCTCCATAAGCACAAGTCATATAGGCTTCTGCTGGCACCATTTTGGAGTATTGGATCATTTTTAAAATTGTTTTAATTTTACACATGTCTACATTGGTGTAAAATAATTAAATAAAAGATCCATTCATGAGACTAGTGCTCCTCATGGAAGTCAAACATAGTAATTCACTTGTATCGATCTTACAAGCCTATTGCATGAAGATCTGGACGATACATATAACACTTTCACGCACACATGCTAGCTTGTAATATTAGAAAATATTCATAACATTATGAATCTCATGCAAATATTAAATATTGGGCAATTTCAAAAGCTTTTGGATTAAATATAAATTGGCATGTCATGATGAGTGATATATATATATTTTTTAAGTAATGATGAGTGATATTTTCCATATATATCACTCAATTCTGGAAATTTTCCTTATCACTGGAAACATTTGATATTGAATATATATATATATATATATTCATTCCTTTTCTGACCACTTAGTATCAAATACAATTTTGATCTCTTTTATATTTTTCATGAAATTGGTAAGCCTATTGGACTTAATTAAGATTGGGTTTCATGCTCAGATCCCGAACAGTTTGTACAAATACCCTTCAAATAGTATTTTCATAACATGTTTAGAAGAGGTTGTTAGTTGGAATCGATGGCTATATGGTTCAGCAAATAAGCTATGCATTACAACCTTAACCTTTATTATACTGAGGTTCCATTGTTGGTATGCAACTTTATGGTAATATATTTATTACCTTAAAGTTGCTTTCATTGGAGGCTGTGTGTAAAATATTTTTACATACTAGTTGGGTATTAAAAAATATTATATCATTGATAATAGTTTTCCTGTCATTATCTTTAAAATGTGAATTCTGATTAACATTTGTCGGCAAAACATGTGAGGTTTTACACATGTACATTTGAAAGCTCCTTATTCATTTGTAACTTAGTGAAAGATGTTCACTATTTCTTAAGAAAACATTACTCAAAGTAGCAGCGTAGTTAATATCACCTAAACCTATCAGTTGGACATGATGTTTCTAACAATTAGGCCTCTTAGAGTAGAGAATTTCCTGGTGACTTGTCACAACAAAGTCCTCAAATCCATGATCATTAATTGCAAGTTTGTTGCCTCGACTCTCCCCGACCCAATAGTTCACAGTATTTCACCTTCTATAATTGGGTATAGTCAAGTAATTTCTCCATAAAATTTGTTTTGTATTTGCAATTGTATGAAATTCTCTAGTTCTAATGTATGTCTTTGTTTTATAGCCATTGCATTGAGAAAATTTGGTCATTTATATATCTTAATTCATAGCTTGCAATTCTGGTTGCAAATTGATATGGACACACACACACACAAAAAATGTGGTTAAGCTGGACTTCATTCTGTTCACACACGTGATTATAACCTCAGTATCTTATTATCAGTAAAAGTTTCCCCAACCTATAGCTTATTTTCGGGGCATCTTTATGTTCTGGAATCATTTTCAAACTGATTATTTCCCTATCAGTATTGTTGTTGTGTTGCTCACTCATTTTAATTGTCAATGATATTTCTCTTTTGTTTAGCAAATACATTCCAGGACTCAAAAACTATATGAACCCCCATCGGTTGAATTGGATCCATTTTGCTTCATTGCATTTTTAATTTACATACTTTTGATTTGTACTAATTAACTAACACTTCCTATTTCTACTATTTCAGTGTTCGAGATGCATGAAGGATTGATGGGACCAAATGTGTTTGGGAATAAGAGATCATGCACACTCCCAGGTAAAGGCCTGGGTTTCTAAAGTGAGGTAAGTTTTAAATTCCAATTACTACTATTTCAGGGTGAAGTAGTGTTTTTTTTTTTTGACGTACATTGACATGTAAAATGTCTTAGAGAACACGACCAAGATAATTTGCTTTCCGAGATGTTTTACCTCTGCTTTATTTGTTTTGCTGCTTCTATTTTTTCATGTATTATTTATGTTTATGTTCATCCTTTTGTTTTTAGTATGTGGCATTGGTTTTGTTTTGTTTTGTTTTATTGTTTATTGTTTCTTTTTATTTTTTATCTTTTGGTTTCTTTGTCTTCTTGATTTTTTTTCTTCATTGGTTTATGTTTTTGGTTTCCTTATGTACTGGTACATTGTTTTTCTTGTCTGGAAGAATGGTTGCTTCCCCACAACCATTCATCTAAAGGATCTTGTCTAGAAGGATATGTTAGCACACTAAAAGATATTTTGTTTTTACTGGCATTGGATTTATTAGCTATTAGTGAGGAAAAACGCCGGTAAAAGCCTCTAACTATATTATTTTAAGCGCCGGACGAATGCCGGTATGATAAGCAAGTGAAAAGCCATTTGCTGTATTTCATTGCAGGGGCCGCTGTTACATAACTTTTTTCGGTGAATTTATACCACCAAAAAAAGCTAAAAATTTGCCACAAATAACCAATTAATCATGGTTAAGTATTGAGGAAAAGAGTTTTTCCGGCAATTTTAGTTCACCGCAAATAGTCTTAGAATTTAAAAACAAATATATTTAGCCTGAAAAAGTAGCCTAAACTTGCAAATACATCATTTGTAAGTGAGTTTCTTGACAAAGGAGCATACACTAGTTCTTTGAGGCAAATGCATCATTTTCTTCCTCCAAACTTGACTTGTCTTGCTATGAGAGCCAGGAGAATAAAAAAAATTTACAACACCCACAGAAGTAATAGGAGAAGATGGAACTACTTGAAGATGTAATGATCAAGATCAAACTTATGAATAGCCATGGACAAAAGAGATTTTTAAGTACTACAAAATTACCAATGACTTTAAGTGCTCCCCAAGTAGACTAAGATAAGTCACCATTCATTTATACACAAATGAAGTACCAGACAAATAAAATATTTTAGCACTTATTAGCTAAACTTTGCCACCAGAATCAAAGTAACTTGAGCAAACACCTCATCTGTGTGAGCTTCAACCTGCAAAACCAAATGGGGAATATACAGAATACTAGCACAATGGAAAATAAGAAAGAAGTGGGCAAAAAATGCATGTAACTAAAGATATGTTTAATAAGATAACCAGTAAATCATCCAACTTGTGCTCTAGAGAAGATATGTTTTTTCAACATGAAGGAAATGAGGAAAATAAAAATAAACTATAAGCCCAGTGAAGAAAATCTAGAGACCAGATATTTGAAGATCACTCCAGAATATTATAACTGAAGTCAATCCTTATCTTCAGTTGCATTGAGTTTGCCTACTATCACCAATACCATGATTTTGACCTAAAATAAATAAGAAAAACAGTTGAAGAATGATAACTAAAGTTTATCCAACTAAAAATCCAAAAATATCATGCAGGGTAATTGGAAATCCTTAGAGTTCACATTCAAACCCAAGAACCCTGCTATGTCCACATAAAGTAATCAACTAAATAATCAAAAACAGCAACAATTGATACATTCCCAGACTTGAAGAAAACTATCATAAAGAAAAAAAAATACATCGACAATTTAATAAAGATTTGAAGATTTCCCTCACAACAATTACTTCACAAGAAACTATACTCTTTTTATTTAGTGTGAAAAGAAAAACTCTTTATTTTTTCCTTTTATTGTGGTGATAAATATGAAATCCCAGATTTACGTGTATTTTTACACGTTATTTTATTCTCGGTATTAATTAATTTAATTTATTTTAATAATATTATTAGTTGTATTTTATTTGTTTAAAATATTTATTTGAGTTATTAATTAGTTAATATTGAGTTACGTTGCTTTTCATATTTATTTTAATGAGTTAATTATTTTAATGATTGGGAATTTAATTCCTTTGTTTTATTATGTGAATTTATTTGATCTGCTTTCATTATATTAATTATTGCTTTATTTTTTTATATTATGCTTGGGTTTAATTTATTTATATTGTTAGGCTTTAAATATTTTATTTTATTGATATTAGATTGTAGTATTTCAAGTCAGCTTTTATTTAATTTATTGTGTTTCTTTTTCTAGTTAGTCTTTTTCTTTTTCTTTTCTTTTCTTTTCTTTTTCTTCTTTTTCTTTTTCTTTTCTCCTTTCCTTCCCAGCCGTGAAGCCCGCGACCCCTGCCTCCTCTCCCCCTCCCTTGATCCTTCTCCCTCTCGTTGGTTCTTCCTTCTTCCCCAGGACCGCTGCCGGCCACCCACCGGCGACACCGCCCAGCCCAACCTCATCCCCACACACCAGCAAGTTCAACGGCACCAGTGGTGTCCCATCCGGCCATCCCACCGCCCATCCACGGCCACAAACTCGAAATGGCTATTTTTGCTTCCCTTGCATTTTCCAGTCACCGTCAGCCACCCCTTGGCCTCCGACCACCACCACTAGACTTCTCACCCTTCGGTGAGCATAATCCACCGTCGGTAGTCACCCATCGCCGCCGGTTACCCCCTCCACCCAAAATGGGTCTTAAACGGGTCGTTTTTCGTCGCACCGCCGTCCGGCCACCGTAGGCTTCACCACCACTACCAAAAGACTCCCCTCGCCCAGTAGGTCAATCTCCTAACTCAATTTCCCCAACCGCGCCTTCACCTTCTCGGTACAACCCCAAACTCGAAAATGGGTTTTCATCCATTTTGACCCCGATCCGCCACCTTCCGGTGGTTATGCTGTCACACCACCACCTCCATGAGATTCCCAACCCTTCAATGAGTATCTCCCTAAATTTTGGTGTCAAACTGAATATTTTAGCCTAACGTACATGTGACCGCTACAAACGCTGCAGATTGGCGTTGTTCAAGGAATTGCGTTTTTACTGCTGTAAGTACTTTCCAAATGAGTTTTAAGATTTAAATATATTTTTGGTATCAACAGTTATTGTGTTTGATTATTGTTGCTATGTGTTGGTTGATGTTGGTATTTGTTGGTCGATTGGATTAATTAAATGTTGGAGAATTGCTGCATGGTTGTCTACATTGTGTATTTACGCGCATGCTCATGAAAATATTTGGAAAGTGAATTTTTGCATGATTTTGGATATTCATGTATTGAGAATGGAAACTGGGATTTAAATTGTGTTTAATGGATTTTAATAGTTTTTGGCTGAGTCAAAATTAGGACGGCGAAACGTAATGCCCGTTGTGATCAGCGTGTGTGTGTGTGGATGACATAATGGGTACGGCGATACGTAACGCCTATTATGGTCATTGGGTGTGCATTTCATATCTGGGACGGCGATACGTAACGCACGGTATGAAATGAGTGTGTGTGGATCGTAATGGGGACGGCAATATGTAGCGCCCATTATGGTTTTGGCTGTGTGTGTAAATCATATTGGGACGACGATACGTAACGCCCGGTATGATTGGTTTTGAGGATATTATTTTATGGAAAATGATGGGTGATTTTATTGGGTTTTTATTGCGAATTAAATTGAGATTTTGACGAGTGTGGTTATTTTCTCGACTTTGAGGAATATGATTTTAAGTCTTATGCATATGGTAATTGTTCATGGTTGTTGTTGTGGCATTAATGTATTTCTGTCTTTTGGTTTGGTTGGGTTGTACTTACCTGCGATGCCATCTTGATGTCGTAGTTTTTTTTTGGATGCAGATTATGAAGAGGCTGAGCCTGAGAAGACGGCTCTGCCGTTGATGTGTTATTATTATTAATTGTTATCTCGAGAAATTTATTTTCCTCTTTTTATAAATATGTATTTGTTTAATTTGTATTTCGGATGACTGTATTAAATCTCATGTTGGAGAATTTATATTAAATTGGTTTGTAAAATATTTCTAAAAAATTCTGGTACTTAGATAATAAATTATTATCCGCTGTGACCTATATTTTATGTATATCACGGGTGCACACACGTTTGATACTTGTCGTTGGGATGTGTGACCCGTGTTGTCATCATCCTGACGCATCGATTCCCGTGTTATTTTAAGGGAAATTTGGGGGCGTCACAATAAAGATCTGTAATGTATTTCATTGAAAGTCCCAATTAATTTATGTTAATGAGAAAGAGTGGTTGGCCACTTTCAAATAAGCTAGGGGTCATATAAAAAAAATAAGAGAAAGCCAGATATTGATTAATTATGCAATATATATTTGCATAGATGATCAGTGTGCACAAACTGCATTTAGGAATGCTTCAACCAAGATAGCAATGAAGAAAACATGAATTAACAACTTCACTTGAAAAGAATGTTTTTTCAGCCCCAATGAGCATTTACACAAGAAAAATTGATAATTGACAAGCTTTTTCACCCTAGGACATAGATGCAATAATTATACTAAAACCAGCAGCCAACTTAAAGACTATAGCTACCTCTAAAATTTGTTAATTTTTTAACAATCTAGCAAATAAACATTGTATCACCCAACTCAATCCCAAAAAGATTGAAAACAACTTGTCTGGGGTAGAAAGTTGCATCAGATAATGCACATTAAAAACTAAGGACGATGCTTGCAATATACATCACCAAATACAGAGGCAGTCCTCATGTATATTCAAACACAAGGATAATAACTTTTGTCATCAATAAATAGTTCAACTCACTTCAAACCACCAAAATTTAGATCAAAATGTGAATAGAGCCGAGTAATATACACAAAACATAGCAACAAATCATATATTTACTTCAGTAACTATATCATGTGAGGAAAACACAACAATAAATGCTACTATTTTGATACATAATCTGTTTAAAAAGTAAGTAGTTAGTAGTAGTGTGTATTTTGAGAAATTTCAAATTTTGCTTCCCTTTCTATATTTGCTAATATAATTCTAGGATTGAGTTTATCGCTGCCCTCAATCTAACAAATTTAGATTGAAAATTTACAAAACTAGCACAATTTTATCAAAGCACTGACCAGGGAAAAAAAGCTTTCATGTTGTTGGTAGCATCTACTACTGCTGCTTCGTCCTGCTTTCTCTGCATCCAAATTCTTGGTAGCATAAAAAAAAAAAATAGAGCATGCACTCTATATAATCATGTATCGTGTCTTTATCAAGAAACACAAATTATATGTGCATGCAATTAGAAAGAGAAACATATATATTTTTTTTATAAGTAAACGGTTTTATTAATAAAAGGGATGGCATCACAACTAGTTACAAAGCAAAACTCACATGCCCTCTTAAGAAGGAGCATTAGAGACAAGGAAATCGTGTAGGTTCATGCCGTTAAAATCCACAACGATGGACCATGTAGAAAGAGAAACATATATAGTAAGTTAGATATGTTAACTTATGCCTTGGATTATTTGTGGTGAGAGTTTTACCTAGAGAGGCTTGAAACTGTATACTGACCTTGCATACTTTCAATTTCCATATATGCAAATGAAAGTGGGATTGGCAGTCACCATATAAACTAAAATCATGTCCATTTTCCATTTGATTGTTTAAAACTAGTGTAAAATTGGGCTGCATATAAACTAAAATCACAGAAACTTTATACTGACCTTGCCTACTTTCAATTTAATTCTGGTCGTAATGCATGTCCAATTGGGTGCACATGAGATAATTAGAAGGTAGTGTATATTTAAAGAAATAAGACTATGGATCAATGGCATTCCCAACATTCATCAATTAAGATTGCAGTGTTTATATCCAATTCCAGGGGTAAAATGCAATAACTATACAGGGAAAAAAAATCCATTTGATTGTTTAAAACTAGTGTAAGATTGGCGATGGTACAGGAGTTGTGGACAGACAACCACACATTTCATTTAGTACTGCTTATTATGCATTGCGAGTTTAAACTTTGTAGCTAGATTTTGATTAACAGAGATAAGAAAGAAAACATACCACAAAAAAGAAAAAAAAAATTTGAAAAATAAAAAAGCAAATAAAACACCCCCCCCCCCCCCCCAAACAAAAAAAAATATAAAGGCAGGGAAAAAACAACTAGAGTCTAATACCCAATTGTTGCAAAAAATGGATTCAATGTCAGTAACCATCATTGGTGCTTACAAAGGTTGCAGTCTATGTTTGCAGGGAAATTCAAACTCAATACTTGTATGCATGATTAAATTATTTCAAAGGGTGACCCTGCAATGGTTAAATTTGGGTGTTGGACTGCTGTCAGTCTCCTTAATTGCTTATACATGTACCAACTTAAAAAATTAATTGAAAGAAACCACAATGTTCCAGTGTGGTTATAGTTGGGGATAGTGGGAGCCTCAACGAATTGTTATAATGAGTTTTAGATACATAATGATATCATTTAATTGATGGTGCAAATTGCATTTTAATTTAGGTAAAGCCTACAAAAATGGAAGTAAAAAGCAGATAAATATAGATAATTGTTAATGTAACATTATTAAAATAATGCCATCCTTAATTCATACCCCTAGGCTATATACGATTATATATAACAAAAAATCAGCAAGCACAGCATGTCAGAAATAGATAGCAGTACCTCTATCTAATATATTTTAAAGGGTGGGAAGACGTCACGAGGAGAATAGATAGCAGCACCTTTATCTAATACATTTTGAAGAGCGGGAAGACATCAGAAGTGGCGGGCTAAAATTCTAGATTTTATAGTTTTAAAATTTCCTATTTTGCCATACATGTACTGTCTTAACTTTGAATTATGGTTAAGCTGACCACAAGACAGTACGTTTAGTTAAAAACGTAACCAATCAATCAGTTAACCACATAAAAAGCAAAGGACTCCATATCATGATCAACAAGTAATTTACACCAAGCAAGGAGTCTAAGGAGTCTGAGGAGAAAGGCAGGATTATCAGCAAGTGATATACATCCAGAAATCTGAAAACTCAAGGCATGCATAGAGATCTCCCAAGTGTTTTGGTGCAGCTACAACACTAGTGTTCATCACAGCTGTTTAGAAATTCATGAAAATATTGGGGTTTTCTCTCTCTCTCTCTCTCTCTCTCCCACTGTCTATTGCTCTCTATCGTTCTCCCTCTCTCTCTCTCTAATCCATTTTCTACAACTTTCTTGCTCTTGGCTGAGTTTAGGACTCATTTTTTTGTACCCTGATGATCTTCAATCTCTTATGTCCAATGCTATGGTGCATGAAAAAAAAAAAAAAAGAGATTTCTTTTATTCATTTGTTTTGTTTATGCTTGTAATTTCTCGTTCTACAGAATCTTATAGATTACATGCAAAGTTGAGATTATATTTGAATTAAATAATCAATGTCTCGTTCTGCTAATCAGGTTTTTTTATTGTTATTATTTTTATTATTATTATTTTTTGATCTCTCAGACCACTGTTAAACTGAAATTAATTCTTATCTCTTTAGTAGTATAACATCTATGCATTGCATGCAAAGCAGATAGTAAATTGTAAAACTGTTAATGCATGTCTTGTTTTACTGTACAACTAGCTAGGTTTTTTTTTCTATATATCAATTAGACCATTGTTCATGTGGGATTCATTCTGGTATCGTTGGTAGTATAACATCCATGCATTGCATGCAAAGCTGAGAGGATGTTGGAATACTTAGGATCCATGTCACTATTCTGATGTACAATGACAATTTTTTTTTTTTAATCTATTAGACTATTGTTCATGTGGAATTAATTCTTGGGTGTTTGGTTGTATAACATCGATGCATCACATATATGCTAAGAGGGAGTTGTAAAACTGTTAATGCATGTCCTGTTCTGCTGTACAGCGAACTTTTTATTAATTTATTTACCTATTAGACTATTGTTCATGTGAAATTAATTCTTGCATCTTTAGTAGCATAACATCTTTGCATTGAAAGCAAAATTGAGACTCCAATTTGGAATCAGATAATGCCTGAACAGATTACATTTCAGATAAAGTGTTTTTTTCGAAGGGGGGTATGTATACATATATATACATGCTTCAGACTATTCTTCATATCCAGTTTGATAATTTGGGGTTTATACTCTCAGCATGGAGTTTATACCTGCTCATCCATGCTGAATATGTAAACTTCAGTCATCTCTCCTTTTCCAATATTCTTTCTGTTCACGTATAAAGGTGTTTAATTTATCGATTGTACTCCAACTATAGATTGCTTGCAATGTTGAGCTGATCAGGGACTTAATTAATGCATGTATTAGTTAATTGTAAAGGGGGTTAGATTTGTTAAATATATTTATCAGACATGATTGTTCATAACGATATTTTTTCTCATGTGGTTATTTACCCAGCCTTTATGTATTCCCCAATTAATAAACTGTTAATCACACTATAATGGCTGAATGGGAAGCAGGGCACTATCCCTTTGTCACTGGCCTTGCAAACTACAATAATTGCAAGAGGTTTTATTTTCTCATAAATGCCAAATAATTGCAGTGTTGATAGAATGATGAAAGACTCGTATTCCGTGATATGCATGCTGGAACTTCCAGGTTAGTGAGTGTGCAGCTTATGGAGTAGTCCGATGTAGCATATTTTTTTATTGTTCTCCCTACTCAGCCATGCATGTAACATTGCTTCTCTATAGAGTTTTATATTAATAGTTGGATGGTGTGCTACTCATGTTAATTTTATTTATTAGGAGAAGAACATATCTGTACTCACAATGGTGCGATGGGTTAGAGGAAGACTCCCTGAACGATACGGATGTGGTGGGCATGGTTCATGTTTGATTGCCCCAAGGAGGCATCTTGGGCCACCACGATTGCATGAAGACGGAGATACGGAACCAGATATAATAGCAGTTGCTGAAACTCATGTACCATCAGATGTCGGTGCAGTAGAGGTCAGACAACTACCGAATGATGAGACACAGCAAGCTGTACCGAATACGAGTAAGTTGAAAATTGGCCCTTACATCCCTTCATCTATTTATTAAAAAAATTCATTTGGTATATAAGCTAACCACGTAAATGATAAATTATGTGCAATGCAGATTCGACAGAAAGGCCAACTCAGAAGTGTGGTCGTGGACCTGCAAAAGACATGCTATTCGAACGCCTTCGAAAGATTGGGAGAATATCCTTGGACATTAAGGAAGGACATCGAGGCCCATCGTGCGAGAAGTACAACTTATTTTCCGGCCGAGTGACAATAATTGTGAGATTTCATGCGAACATGCAACATTCAAGTTGGAAAAAAGTGTCGAAAGAGGAAAAAAATGAACTCATTGACCGTGTCAAGGTAAGGCAAATTCTTCGTTATTTAGAAAAGTTCAAGTATTGAAATCTTGAGTGAATATTACCCATAATGCATACATGACTTTTGACACTAAATCTTTCGTAGGAGGACTTTATCTTGGACTGGAAAAAAAGTTCACATTGTGAATGTGTCACAAACGCCGTTACCCGAAAATACAATGCATTTCACTACCTATTACGTAAGATTTATTTGGGGTATGGAATGCATGAAGTGACACTTGTTTGTGGGACAAAATGGGTGGAAAAGGCCGTATGGAAGCACTTATGTGAAATGTGGGCAAGTGATGATTTCAAGGTAAATGTATAGCCAAACCTAACCAACCTACATATGCTTTTTAATCGATTTTGATTGAAGTTGACGAAACACTATATTGGCTGGTCATTTCTAATGCAATATATATGGTTGTATACGTTGACTATTTTAATGTTTTCATATGATAAAACACAGAAAAGGTCACAACGAAATCTATCAAATAGGAAGAAACAAAGGGTAAACCATACGGGGGGCAGAAAACCCTTCGTTAGATACATGAAGGAAATGGTAAGGTCACTAAACCCACCTATCAAACATGATATGCTAAGTTTAATATTATGCGTACAACTTGGTTAACTTTACAAATTGTTTGCATTATAAAGGATGAACAAGGTCCGAACAAGATATCATTTTATAGGCAAGTGCATTGGTCCAGAAAAAAAGGTAGATTTATTTGCGATCAAGCGGAACACAATTATGTAAGTGGATGCTAGCATTAGTGTGGAAGTATTAAAGTTTTTATTTATTTTGTATGTTTAAATAATTAACAAAAAGTGATTTACTTACTATCTACTTCTTTGTCCAATGCTTATGCGTGGAAGCAGCATCTTATGCTAGAGCATTTGGATGAGACAGAGGTGAATGAAGAAAGAAGGGATGAAGCCAGTGATGCAGTGTTCAAGGAGGTTCTAGGACACCGAGCAGGATATGCAATAGGACTCGGTCACTCTGTCATACCTGAGCCAAGCCTTTGAATTCATAACAATAGGGATTATCAACGGATTGTGGAAAAGAACGAGAAGAGCAAGAATGACGCTGCATTGAATAAGGAACAGTTAGCGACATTGAGAGATGAGTTAAGAGAATTCAAGAACCAATTCAAAGACTACGAGGGAATGATGAATGCCAGGATGACTGAACTAGCGCATGTAAGGGAGTCTCATCAAAAGACTCGCATTGATGCCTAGGCATCAATGTCACATCAACTCACCCAACGTTGACCATATTTTTTGAGAAAGGTTGTTTTGAAGTGTAAAAAGCATGCTGAATGCAGCCCAACAGCATATGATTGATTAACACCAACTTTTGTTGAGCAACTTATACAAGCGGGGTGGTTGGAAGTGCTAGGATGGTGATACAACAATACATGCACAATGAGAGGTATGCATTACTGATCTGCTTGTACAATTAATACATATGCAGTTTTTTTTCCAGATGTTTCACGTGCTTTATTTTTTATTATGTGCTACTTGTACACCCTTTCTATTCTAGCACAAGGGGCTCAATGGGCATTGTTGATATATTGTTACTAGATATTAGTGTGTATAAAAAACAAAGACTGCATGTTTCAGAGTTAGAAAACTTATATATAAAGACATATGAATCAATAAATGCATATATAGGTTTGGGTGTGGCAGATTCCTAGAATTGAAAAGTAGGAACTAAATTAATAACCTATACTTGACTTTGTATTGCTGTCAATGTTGCTGGGTCTCACTTTATTATTAAATCTACATAGGTAGGTATTTTTAGTTACCTATATTATTTGTACAAATTCAGCTAGTAGTAGTTCAACTGTTTTGGGTTAGATTATATATATGCTACTCACAATTTGAAACACTCAATATATGACCTGTATGTTCAATAATATTCAGTTAGTAGGTCTTACTGAAGTAATAGATATGGCATGTTGTTGGATTTGGGAAACCTATTGATATATTGACACATTTATGAACCAATAACTGGACCCATGTACTGCAATTAGCAGGTTTGTTAAGTTGATATTTAGTGACTAAATATCTAGAAATACATGAGTATGTATTGCAGTCAATGCTAGTGGGGTTCATGTGAGCATATGAAGCTCCATGTAATTAACAATAAAGCTAGCTATTTTGTTTTTGGGTTGCATATTTCCAATACATATATAGTGTCTATTAATCAATAAAATAGCTCCTCTAAACTTGCAATATTTCCAGAATGTCTCTGATGCGTAAAATGATTTTTGTTATTTACTATTAACTAGAAAAATAAAGTAGATTTTGTAAGTTTATGTTGGGACACTAATAGACAACCACATAGCAAATCTGTTAATGCAATTTGTCAAAAATGTGGTTGTCATAGAGATTCAGCATGTGTTAAAATATAGTGTTCAAGCATCAGAGTTCATAGGAATATATCTACTGTCAATGTTAGTGTGAGTCGAGCTTTGCATAACAAGGCTCACTGCAATTATAGATTAAATTGGTTTAGCAAATTGAGTGTTGTCTGTTTCCAATATTTCTAGTGTTTAAATTACAGTAATAAATTTACTCCAAAATATGGAAATTCCAGATTATGTAACAATTGATATGGCTGGTTATTAAATATTAAGTGGAAGAAGAGAGAGAGTAGGCTTAATGGGTGTAATTAATGGTCAATTATAAATTGCTTGTGTTGAAATTTAGTGACCCATGCAACCAAATAATCCATAGGAATAGCATTGACTGTCAATGTAATGGGGTTCATGCTTGCATAACAAAATTCCTTGTAATTATTTAGATTTAGCTCTATTATTTGTATTGTAGGTTGTTAGTTTATAGTGTTTTTCAATTTCAATAAATATGCTCCTCACAAATGTTCAAATGATTGATTGTGTGGCATTATCACATTGGCTTGTAATTTGATGTAACTGAAATAACATAGATGACATATTGTTAGATTTAAAAAACTTATATATCACATCGGACCTCATTGCTGGAATTTATTGATAGTAATTTAATAACTTTATACATATCTAATGTATTGCAGTGCAGTGTGATAGTGGAGGTTGGAGGTTCATGCTTGCATAATAAATATGTTTATTTTTTAGATCTTAATTTTGTTTAATTACTCTGGGTCTTATTACTTGGATAAATGCAGATTTGTAACTGGTAGTAGTAAGACTCGATGAGGGGGAAAATAGTGGTAAAGAAATCGTTTTGCCAGAATGTACACCAAACCAGTACAAAATTGGAGAAGATCATGTGGATGTTTTTGGGCTTCCACCATGGCTTGTTTTTCCAAAAATTGCAGATATGTCTACCATGCATGAGTTAGATTACAAGTACTTTAAAGTGTCTGCACTAATTATGGAAGTTGCCATGTAAATGGGAATGATATGTAGATTTAGTCTTCTATTTTGTTATGTTGGCTGCTGGTTGTGTTGGCTACTTGGATACTTAATCTCATGTTATGTGGATAAAATGAGATGTTTATGAAGTTATTATTGTAGATGTGTTTATATGTTTGTTGATGATGTTCTAAGTGGTTTATAACCTTGAATGATAGAAGTATAATGATATCTGTATGAATGGATATATATTGAAGGTGGATTGTATTAATGCAACAGTATTGATATTGGGTTGTTAAGGATATGGAGTATTTATGAATTCTTATAATTTAGTTGTATTTCATGATGATGGATGTACAGGGAGGGGCCTTTTGTTATAAATATTAGTATGTATTGCAGCTTGGACAAGGGATAGTCTATGAGGACTAGGTTAATACGTACTAATGTGTTAGACTGCAATGCATAATTTTCATGTAGTTGTATATTTTTTATACTAGCCTGGTAGTGCTTTAGGATATGATTAATATTATTAACTGATGAATTGGGAACTTACAGGATATCTAACACCATATAATTGTAAAAAATGGACTGATCTACCATATTGGTAAATTACAAAAGTTGCTAGATTAAATGCATGCAATGTAATGGCGGCCAGATTTGAGATGTTTGAAGAGTACACGTTAAACATCCTAATAGTTTTGTAGGAAAATGTTGTTTTGCTGCAATAATTAACGACCCCTATTATTATTCCTTGGAATGAAATTTTGTCATAAGTACAAAAATATTGGCAAAAACAGAATGGTGGAAATAATGTCATTTTATACAAATACTGAGGCTAAGCCAGGATAATTACCACAATAGTAGTTAGTGGGTAAAACACTAAGCCTACAAAAGTATTTTGCTTCATAAACTCATTTTCCACAACAAGATTTGTCAGTAATAAGTTGTTTTCCACAACTCAATTTCTTGGGTAAACCACTAAACCTACAATTTTTTTTGGCTACATAAACTCATAACCAATCAATGAGATTTGTCAGTAATGAGTTATTTTCCATTAATATATTTGTAGGTAAATATGCAAAGGTGTCCATGTCCAATTGAAGATAATAATCCTTCACTGGCAGCACAACTTGCAATAAATAGTGAATTGCTACCATAGATTATTTTGGGTAAATAAACAATAGTGGCAGATCAAGGTGCCAAAAATATTTTATATTGGCCACACTCAATTGAAGGTAATGAACAATTGTGGCATAACTTGCAGTTAATAATCATCATTTTACACCATAAATTATTGTAGATAATTCATCTATAATGTCAAAATTTTGGACTTAAAAAGAACTTTTGTGACAACAAAATAACGTGGTGGAAGGTTATCTGAGTCAATTTAGTATGCAGCCTTGGATGTGATTTTTGGCCAACTATTTATGCTTTTGTGGCTCCATGTTTTGCCATAAAAAACCAAGTAATTGTGGCAAACTAGTATTTAGCGAAGTTCTACATATAATTGACATTTTTTTATATACCACTATGTGACCACCTTGTTTTGCCAGTATTAGTAGAATACTAATACTGGCAATAATTTCTACTTACTGCCGCCAAATGTTAGATGGAAATGAGAGGATTTTGTTGTAACGAATTTGCGTGCATGTGTCATGTAACGTATAATATATGACATGTAACGTATAATATATGACATGTATGATACATATATTTGAAATAATTACATTTGATTTTGATAGTAAAACATCTTAACTCAATTTCTTTATCTAATTATTATAATTTTTTAAAATTTTTAAATAAAAAAATAATTCAATTTTTTTAAAATTCTAAAATAAAAATAATATTACAAAACAATATATTAATAATAATTTATTTATTCAACTTTTATCCTATCCCATCTTAATTAACTACTGCCTTAATGATTTCACATATATTAATATATACAACCATAGATTTACAGCTGGCGTGTGAATGTTTATTTAACTTATCTATTACAGTCCATATTTTTTCATTTAAAAGAAAATAATTATTAAATTTATCGTTTGAATTTTTTAATCCTTTAATTATCCAAAAAGATCCAGTCAATATAACTCTCTGTCCAAAAGACCACTTGAGAGCGTCAAGTTGTGACAATATTTTGAAAAATATTAAATATATTTAAGAAAAATTATTATTATTATTTTTATATATCGAATTAATGATATGTTGAAATCATGAAATTTAAATTTTTAAATATAATTAATAAAATAAATCTCATAAGTAAAAGTATATATAAAACTGTAAAATACATTAATCGTACTCGTAAAAGAAAAAAAAATAGTAATGGATGTGCAGCTGTATATTGATTATTTAAAATAAAAAATAAAAAATAAAAAAATAATAATATAAAAGAGATGTGCAGATGTGGAGCAGTACATTAACTGCTGCCAGACATCCACTTGTAAAATATCTTGAGGAGAGTTGGACATATTACATTATCATGCCATTGTGCCGAAAGGGGCAGCAACCGCCACGTCGCGCCACATGAAGCCATGAGATCTCTCTCGTTGGCCGTTGCTTCGTCTTCTGCTTCCCTCTCTCTCGTGAAAGCTTCATTCTCTCATTGTGTTCTTAATCTGATTACGGCCTATTTGACTGCAAAAGAATCGCCAGAGTCCACCATGGTCAAACTCTCACAAGGTATGTTAGAGTAACGGTCAGTTATTCTTCTTATTTTTTTAAAAAAAAATTTTGTTTATATCAATTCGTTTCTGCTTCGATCAAGATTTTGGGTTTGTCGTATTATGAAACATGCTGGTTTGTTGCTTGTAAATATGATTCTGACTGCTCATATGTTTTGGGGGGATGTGTCACTGTGAGCCAAAAGGGATCAGTCGAGGGATTTGGGTTCCAAGGATTCATCTGAATTTAGTCCCAATAACAGTAAGAAAAGCTACTCTAACAACGATGTCATCCCTCATATTCTAAACCTGTAAGTCTCTCTCTCTCTCTCTCTCTCTCTCTCTCTCTCTCTCTCTCTCTCACACACACACACACAGAGATATGCACAGGGACACATTTAGAAACATGATAGCAAGACCATCGAGAAGCTCGATGTTGATAAGTATTTCTTATTTGTTTCAAAAATTATTATTTTGTTTTTAGAAAGAGGATACTATCTAATTATATTGAATAGCCGCACTTATAGCGGAGTGAGGAGAAAAACCGTGGTTACTATACACGTGATGATACAAATAGACTTGAAAAATCAAGACCCAGCATAAAAAATGTCTAGGTCTAAATAACAAAAATCATTCAAATACAATGCCAACAGTACAAAAGAAAATAAAACAAACAAACCAAAAGCAATACAATTCAAAAATCATTACTTGAAATTGCATGGTTCTCATCCGAGTTTTGTGAGTGATTGTTTCAGATATGGATCTTGTGCAACACCTCGTGACTTCGAAATTTATACTCCAGATGCTTCTTTTGAAGATCCCCTCATGTGTGCTAAAGGGTAGGTATTGTTTTTTTTTTTATATTTCCTATTCTGTATTGAACACAAATATGTTGCTTATATGCCTAAACTTTGTCATTGAGTGGATACTCTGCAAGCTGAAAAATTCACAGAATTATATCCATGACAGATAAGTTCTATGGATGATAAGGACCCTTAGTTTTAGAGGTGTTCATCTGGATTTTGGATCTAGAATTTTCTTGAACCTTTTAAATAAAAATGTCAAAATTATTGAAAAATAAATACAATTTTAAAATCAGGCCGGATTTTATCCGGCCAGCTGAACAGGCCTACTTAGTTTATGGGAATGCTTATTAAAAATCATTTTAAATAGATATTTGAAAGCTGGTTTATTCGAAGTACCATCTTAAACATGTTTTTCAATTTTTCAATTTTGTGTTGACCCCCTCTCTAAAAATTATTTTGATCTTCCTCTATAAAATTAATCTAATTTAAAAATAAAATACATCTCATATAAAATAAAATGATATAATAACATGATGACATATTTTTATTAAAAAAAAAAGTTTGATGATTTTTAATGTATTTTTAATATATTTTTATTATGATAACATGTTCTTATCATATTATATACTTTTTTAATACATAAGTTGTATTAAACATTTTTTATTTTTATTGTAAATCTTACTATCAAATTATTTTATATCGCATAAAAAATTATATATAAATAAAATAAAAAATATTTTATATATTTTATTTTAATTTTACTTGGCCTCCCAAACATAAATTTCTGGCTCTGCCATTGGGGAGGTGGACACCGTCGGGTAAGGGTAATTTTTAAGTTCACTTCTTCTATAGAGCACTAACACTCTCAACGAATACCCACTTTCCTTGGAGAAAAATTTGGAAGAATAAGCCCACCCCCCCCCCCCCTTCTCCCTTCCCCTCCCCTCCCCCCAAAAAAGTCCTTTTCTTCACTTGGATAGTTGCCCTAGACAAAATTCTAACTACCGATAACTTCAGAAAGCGCAAAATTATTATCACAGATTAGTGTTGCATGTGCAAGAATTTAGGAGAATCTGTGGATCACCTCTTGCTATACTACGAAGTAACCAGACACTTGTAAGATAATGTTTTCAGCCGAGTTGACTTGAACTGGGTAATGCCGGCCACCGTAATTGGGTTATTGGCTATTTGGACATTTTTTGGAGGTGCTACTCTCATCAAATCAATATGGAAGATGGTTCCTATCTGCATTATGAGGTGCACTATCTGCATTATGAGGTGCATTTGGCAAGAGCGCAATGATAGAACCTTTGAAGATAAGGAATGGACACGGGAGGAACTTCTTTCTCACTTTTATCGCACTTTATTGTTATGGGCTCTAGTTATAGATTTTAATGGCCTTAACCTTCACGATTTTTTTGTATCGTACAATCCACTCACGATCTAGATAGGTCTTGTCTATTGTATACCATCTTGTGTATTTGGGCTTTGCTTATTTCTATCAATAAATTGTTTACTTATAAAAAAAAATGTCTTTGTTGATGGGTGGAACTGCATATCATTTTGTTAGAGATTTTGAAAGCTATCTATTATTGTTGTGCCTTTGTTGTTTTGGCTCTATCTCTAGTGTTGCAATCACAACCATATTTGTGATCCATTTTTGGACTCTATTTGTATACTTCCTAATTGGTTGAAGAAGCTACTTTTTGGTGAACTTTGTAATTTGAGTCCATTAGCAAACTGTCTCTGCTGGAACTGAGAAAATTAGAAATTTTCTTGATATTGTTTCAAATTCATATCTTCAAAAACCTGGATCCCAATCTAATAGCTTAATCTTTTTTATTTAAAGTCCATTCATTTCACAATCTCGGGGACTTTACTTAAAAAAAGATCTTGTCCATACTAGTGGATTAATTGGTCCTTAACATATCTCATTTCTACATTTTAGAACTCTTTGTTTTGTATGATGTCTAAGGGATTAGTGTTTTCGGGGACAAGCAAATCACTATGAGTTTTTACTCTGTTTCCAGTCATATTTTAATATCTTTCATTGGATTCATCAAATTTTTCTTATTCTTATCATAGTAGCCTGGTCTTTTTTTCTTGGTATTTTTGATTTATTTGGTATTTATTTTTATGAAATACTGTCTAATTACATCATTTGTATTATTGATTCTTCAGGGTGCAGCAGATAAAATCAGCCTTCTATTCACTTTCTAAGGTTTTGTTTTATTTCTTTGTTGGTTATTAATTTGCTTCCCATCAAGCATCATGTATTGGAGACTTATTTCAACTTAATTGCCAAGTTCAATTTTAGAAAGTTTTTCTGATAATTGAGGCAATTTTCCGCAGGGAATTATAAAATTGTAGAGCATACTGTAGTGATATACTATTTTCATTTAAGCATACTGTTGTTTTCCTCTGAACTTCCATCTCATGGCCAAAAATGGAAGTGGCTCGCTGCCCTATGATCGTGTCAATTATGTAAATGCAAAATTCAGGAACAATGATAGCTGAGATTATTTACAATTGTACTTGAAAGGCATTGTAAGTTCACTGAAGCTGCTGGTTCGATACAATGATAATAAATAATAATAAAATTGCATGAAATTGTTTGGTAATCCAAGCAGAGTAGAATTTGGAACGGTGCTCTGTAGAGATCCCATATATATGCATACACTTTATTTGTGGTAAAAGATGAATGTGGACTTATCAATATATAGATATGTATATATGAATGTGAAGTATATCTGAGAAGTAGAGTATTGGTCATCATTGATTGTACATGACTTGCTTTCCTTATACCTGGTGAACATAATTTGTTCGAGTTAAAGTTTTAACCTGTTTAGATGTATTAATGGTGATATGTTTCTTAGAAGTTTACTTTGAATTGAATCTTATCTTGCTTTAAGTAGTTGATTTATTCTTCAATATGGTCTGCTTTTTTGACAGACTTGTGTATTCTTTCCCATGATTTCCAGGTCTTTAGTGAATCAAAAATTGTGAAATATAGTGTTCAAGAAAATTTCATTTCACCAGGAAAGCAAGAGGTTTAAAACTTTGACTTACCACTTATCAATTTTTTTTTTTCTAGTTGAATATATTCTGTTTAAGTACAGAGATTGGAATCTCTTTTCAAATCCAGATATTAATTGACAACAAGCAACACTACAAGTTCTTGGGGAAAGACATAGATATGATATCTCTCATCAAGCTGTATTTAGCAGATGGAAAAGTTGTCCGCCATGAAGATTGGTATGCCCTAAACTTCTTTCTTGTTACCTTAGCTGTATTTTGGTATACGCTATCCTTTACACCGAAATATTTTCCCTGTTATTATTCTCTCTGATTGAGTGGTAAGATATGTGCTTTGAATGAATTTTCCATGTTATCCACTAACATCATATTTGCTTTGTAAATTCTTAATTTAATTTAAGCTATTGTCCTTTTGATTTCTCAATAATGTTATTTATACTATTCATATTGGCCAAATATTCATTAAATATTCATTTGAGGTTCTGCATAATGTGTATAGGTGGAACAAGAAGCCTCTTTTGAGCAGGGAGACAGCAAAACTACCACTCGTTGGCCAACTTGTCAAAACGACTCGCAGGATTTCAATGCTAGTAACACATGCAATGATGAGGTTTGGGAAGGATCCAACCATGTAAACTCTAGCAAACCATCAATGGAAATATGTTTTGCGACTGTTTATGCTCGTGGGTCTTAGTATTTGTTTCTTGCTTAGGGATCTTCACATTCTGATTGTTGTGTTATTCATTGTACATGCTGTATATATGTTATTAGACTAGGAAACTATGCAGGCTTTAGGCAAATTTAGTTGAGTTTTATCTGTTTGGCGGCAGAGTGGAGCAGCCATGCACTGATCTTCACTTATTCACCACAATTGCTTTCTTTTTATTGATGTTTGCTGCATGTAGGAGCTTGTTTTCAAAGAAAAAACAACTATTTGTGCCTGAAATTGAGATGACTATGTATAATATATCTATAGTTACCCATCATGAAGTTATATTTTGTGTCATATTCAAATATTCTACATTGACGATTCAGATATATATTGCACCTCTGGATTTGAATTGAAATTTTAAATTCTTTTCTGCATTGTTAATGATCATCTCATGAGACTAGGAACTACATAGAAAGACCACATTCTACAAAGTGGGAACAATACTTTTCACAGTTTTCGTTGATGAATATAGTCACTTATCCAAAAATTTTAAGAGTCACTTTATTTGCAAACTGGTCATGTGGAGGGCATGATACTCTCATACAAGAGTCGATCCTGCAAAAACTTCAGCTTAGGGGGCCAAACTGTAAAAAATGAGTGGGTAGATATTAATTTTCATAAAAATTATCTTATGAAAAGTTTAAAAAACTAGAATTTTGGGATTTTTAAAGAGAGAGAGATAGAGAGATGATTGAATTACACAATACTGATTATTGGGAGTTGGAGATCCAAGAAGTCCCCTGCTTTCGTGTAAAACTCACTTGTAAGAGAAGGATCTGCTTTAAAAAGTTGGTGCCTTTATAGAGAAGGGTCCGGTCCTTGCAGCCTCTTTCTTTTCCTAAAGACTGCAAAAGCTCGAGCTGTGGAAACATTGTCCCCATTAGCCAATCCTTTTGCAATGGAGGGAAAGTTACGTTGCCTTTAAAAGTATATACATTTTGAATAATTTAAAGCCTTAATGACCCCTAAAAAGAATACAATTAGTGGGATCTTGCTTTTCCATTTCTCTTTTCCTTTACTTTTTTTTTCGCTTGCAATGATTTCTAGATTATGTTCTAAAGATCACAACCTGCTAGCATATATATGTCGAGCATAATATTCCTGATCAGTGCAATATAAAGAGAAGTATTACCATCATAAAGAAATTTTATAAAAGTAGATTTATAAACTGACATGACTTTATATAATATATTAGATATATTTTATAATGTCACTTTAAAATCTCACATATCATATGTATATAAATTCATGTTAATTTATAGATTTAATTTTATAACTAAAGCATTTGTCCGTATATGTACTGCCGGGAGCCTACTAAATAATCATTAGGAGGCAATAGAGCATATATCAGATGCCAAAGAATATCTTCTTTTTCTCCCCTTCTTCTAGGCAGATCCCAATCAAGGAATCTCCTTCACAAACTTTCAACCTTTTTCATGCCACCAGCACTCTTTTTGACTGGTCATGATAATCTTCTGCATACATAGATACATATATATATATATATATAATTGTGAACGATTCAGGGCTACTCTCTCTCTCTCTCTCTCTCTCTCTCTCTTGTGAACACAAATTAAAGTGGTGCTTTATGCATATCTCGAAAACGAAAACAAAATCGGATCAGATGATTCATGATGATCTGTTTTATATACATTGATTACTAATAGAGTTGGAGATCCAAGGCGTCCCTTACTTTGAAGTAAAAATATAGTTGCAACAGATAGAAAGAAATGGAAGGAGCAAGCTTTAAAAAGTTGGTGTAGCCTTCCCTTCCACATGGAAAACAAGAGCTAGCCGTTTCAATTCCAGCTAGCTTTGTAGCTCCTCTCTCCTGCTTTCTTTTCCTAAAGGCTGCCCAAAGCTCAACCTGTGGAAACTTTGTCTGATCTACAATAATCCTTTAATTTTCCAATATGGCGTCTGTGTGTGTGTGTGTGTGGAAACTTTGTCTGATCTACAATAATCCTTTAATTTTCCAATATAGTCTGTGTGTGTGTGTGTGTGTGTGTGTGTAGAGAACAACGTTTGAGGTGTGGAAGCTTTGTCTTGGGTGAGACAGTACTACTAGTGCTTAGTTATAAAGGAAGGGAAAGATGATGTTGCCTCTCTCAAAAGTACATACATTTTGAATACTTTAAAGCAATAATATATTCTTAAAAGAATTCGATAGGCCGTGGCTTCATGTTCTCATGATCAACTCTCTTTACCTTCTTTTTTATGCTTTTGTTTTTCTCGTCTCAAATATAGTGATCATTCCTATATTAATTACAATATTCTTAATATAAGCATGCACATATATGTCAAAAGGGAAATGATATTTGTAATTGGTGTTTAAGTATTGCGCAGTACAGATCTATCCTCTGAAAAAAAAAGTAATTAAGTAAATCTGAAAAAAAAAAAAAACAAAATAATTTTTTTATGAGACCCTAGCTATAGTACTGATCTAAGACTGTATTAAACATCAATCTATGTCAAAATCGGCTAGTGGATGATCTAATTCTTATATGTAATTAAAGAGCCTTCATGGGATTGGGATCATGATATAATCTGAACCGGCCAATTTTTGTTCGTTTGCACCAAACAAATTATCAAGGCCGTCGGCTCCCTTTTTTTGTCCTTGTTTACGGTTTCAACCAGGATCCTATCCTTTGGACACTATTTCAAAGTAGGATAAGGCTCGAGGATTAGTACTGACGATCATCTTCTTATATTATATATAAAAAATATATATATTATAAGAAAAGTCAATATATGTGTGACGAATTATTTATAATAAAGATGGTTATTTATTATGAAAAATGACTCATTTTAATAAAGAAAAGTCATTTTGACAGAAAATGATTGATTAGATATAATTAATTTTCTTGTAATTATTTTCATCTCGAAATATATATAGACAGAGATTAAGTAGTATTTTCATGATCCTTAAAACTATACTTATAGTAGGATAAGATGCTCATAAATCTAATTAAGCATTGTGCCCTGCACCTGGAAGTACGACCTCTTAGACTCATAAATCAGAAATGCATTGGCATCCTAATCCTAAAGTATATAGTATTTGAAGGTCTTTACATCACACATGTACTATATATCCACATGACATAATTTGATTGGTAAAATTCAAATTTTAAAATTTATTTTTTAAATCAAATGATGTCACGTGAGTGATTTATGATTAAAGACTTCGATCTCTTTCTTTTTGATATTGGGGGAGGGGGGATCGAACTAACGATTTTAGATATGTGAGCTAGGCTTTGCCATCAGGCTATTATGTGCCATTGGAGTTATTCGTACTACTTAATCATGTTGGCCTTAGGTATATCTCCCGGCTGCAGGCATGCTAGCTAGCTAACTAAACACCATCATCAGCACTCTATGCCTCTTCTTTTGGCGATTTTTTAAATCATTCTTAAATATTTCCTGTGACACTAGTATTGGTGTATATGCTGGGGCAAAGCTCGAGGAATTATTAGCTTCCTATTATGAATGTGGCGGATTAAAAACTAATATATGGTTAGTGCAAATGCAGCTTGCTTTAAACGAGCTAGGGGTTTTGGCTAAATAATTAAACCTAGCTAGCTATATATATATATATATATATATATTGTCAAATGAGGTGTTCACATTTAATTGTTTAGTAGTTCAGCTATTTTTGTTTTTCTTTCTAGTCTTCTTCGCAAGTTAGGAAAGAATATCCAAAAGTACTACTAGTGCATCATGTATACCAACAAAAATACAAGGTCGAGCAAAAGAAAAATAATTCATTCATAGAGAAAGTAGACTCATTATAAACTCACGTGATTTAATTTGGTACATAAGTTAAATTTATATAAATCTCTTTTTACTATAAAGAATATCTAACGTTGTGTCATGCAGTTTGTAAATTTATTTTTACAAGATCATCTTTTTGTAGATGATGTACTTATAGCTAGCAAAATACAATTGCTTCTGGTGCAACTAATATTTGGATGCTGAGATAATTTTAGATGATCTGTTTGTAAATAGTAGCGAGCTTTTTCCTTCCCAAACACAGCCAGCTAAGACATACGCCACAAGACATGATGATTTTTCTTTATTTCATAAGCTAGCTAGCTGCTTGAATATAATTATTGTGATAAAGATTTTCCTCCATAGTGGACAAAGAAAAATGATCATCTTTGGGCTAAAGATGGATATTAGTACTGCAGCATGCATGCCAGAGTCATCATGTAATTAAAATTCTATATTATAGCTGCTGGACCAAAAAGGCCGAGGAGCCCTAGCTAATCCGAGATGACATGATCATGAGTAGTACTAAAGTACAACATGACATGATGACTTGAGGAATAATCTGAGACTTAAAAGCACAGACACGCTTATTGGAGGAGACATTATATATTTAACTCGATCGGCACCAAAGAAATGTGAAATGCTTGAACATGATGAGTACTTCATGATTAGAAATATAGAAAACCACTACCAGAAAATGTATTTTTTCCGGAAATTTTATAGGCGTCGGGAATGAATTCGCTGGGTAAGATTAATATTTATGACGAATTTGATTCCGTTACAAATTTATAACATATCGATGACTAGCTGATTTATTGCAACGATTTTAGTTAATATTGTGGCAATTTATTGCGCAGCAATAGGTCTTCTCATTTTTATGGCGAATTAAGTCGCCGTTATATCCGTAGTTTTGAAAATTTATATTTTTCTTTTTCCCCCACCCACCATTTCCCTCTTATTTTCCCCGCACTCAACATTTTCCCTCCCTTCCACAAAAACCTTAACCTGCAAAGAACTTTCTTGGAATCGGTGTCGGATTCATCACCGATTTTGGGTTTCATCGTTACAGAAATCCACCGGCGACGTACGGGTTAGATGACTCCACTCAGCGCCTCCGAGTCAAATATTTGAGTTCCCATGTGCGGACCCAGTTCAAGAGGCTGAGCTAAATAGTGAACTAGTGGCTGATTCTGGACCGAATGGTATAGTCCACATATCCAATATTTTCATCCTTAAACAAAGTTTAATATGATTGGTGTCTTTTTCTTGCTTACATGCATTTAGGTCTTTGACAATTAATTTATTGACATTCTCTCATTCAGGTGAGGAGGTCCCAACAAACATGCAAGAACAAGTGGCTGATAACGGGCCAATCGGTATAGTCCACATATCCAGACTTTTTTAATTAAACAAAGTTTAATATGATTAGTGTCTTCTTCTTACTTACATGCATTTCGGCATTTGAATATTGATTTATTGCCACCACACCATTTAGGTGAGGTGGTCCCAGCAAACACACATTCAACCCAGCTTGAGACGTCGCGGCGTAGACGTGGGCCTGCGAAGTTAACTGAGTTTGAGAAACTATGCAAGCATAGTAGAATGCCCCTAAAGATAAATTCTGGGGAAACAGCTCTGTGCTGTGAGAATGCATCCATGTTTACTACTCGTGTAACATGGATAGTTAAACAGCATTGTGATATAAGCTACCCACGATGAAATGATGTACCCGAACCAATGAAGGACCAGTTAATCGACCAGATTCGGGTAAGACTTTTATGACATTGGCAGTACTATTGGTTTTACACAATGGAAATGATGGATTTGGTGATTGCCTATAACAATATTTTTTCGACATGCAGGATGATTTTGAATTAGAATGGGAGCTAGAGAACCACCGCCTGGCAGTGACTAAACAGGTAAGAAAGTGCTTTAATGCATTCCACTACAAACTGCATAAGATTTATACCTCATTTCCAAACAACAATAAAGCTTTGGCGGCTGGGTGTAATTTGGTCACCCCCATGGTCTGGGTCAAGCTCTGCATGAGATGGAGCAGCGAGCACTTCAAGGTATATGCCTTGGTAGTTTCTTCAATCCAAACTGGGCAATGTATTTGAACAAAATTCTAAGTATCTAAGTCTTTGGTGTTTTATAACTTTGATTGTTTTTCATAATGTATGTTTGCCATGCTAGAAAGTATTAGAGCATAATCGAGAGAAAAGAAAAAAGCAAAAAATAAACCACAAATCCGGTCGTAAATCCTTTGTTAGGAAATTGGCAGAGAAGGTATAAGCTCTAAATACCTTGTTTCCCTATTTGACATACACACATCGTCCTATGTCACTTAATTTACATAACAAGTAGAGGGAATAATGATATTTTTCTTTCCTTATTTCACTCAAAGCGTTTAGAGTCCAAATGAAGTGGCTAGTAGGTTTGACCTTTTTTGTTTGCTTGAACATGTACATTTATAATACACATTGTAAACACATGTAGCGTGATGACGGGGAAACTATGGTGGACTTCTATAAGGCTACCCACTGGTCTGTGAAGAAAGATTCTTTTGTCGCAGAAGCTACTAAAGAAAATTATGTGAGTAACATTCTCGAACTCCATTGAACACTTTCATTTGCCATTTTTTCAAGCTGATTCTGTAAGTATGATTAATGTAATTTTTTGAATACCTTAGATTGTAAGTAATCTGCTCATTATCTCCTATTGTAGAATAAAATGGTTGAACAACTCGAAACTCTAGAATCAGAGCAACAAACAAATGAAGTAGCCACGGAGGTATTTAGGGAAGTACTTGGTCATAGACCTGGTTACACAAGAGGACTAGGAGAGATAGTGATCTCAGAGTCTACAAGAGTACAGCGCATCCAAGTTAGGGAGAAAGAGTACTTGGCTTCAATTGAGAAACATAAGCAGGTAGCTGAAGCTTCCACCCGTGAGTTGGATAATGTTAAAGCGAAGTTGGCTGCAATAGAGCAGAGATAAGAGGAAACTGACCGACTGATGCGAGAGTTATTGGGGCAACGTTCGTCCATCGCTGCATCTCGTCAAGAGATGCAGTGAGCTAGTGTTCAAGAAATAAGCATATTTTGAGAAGAATTCTTTGTGAGGTCTTTAAGTGTATTTTTTGTGTAGTTCTGACATAGTATTGACAATAGACAGCTATATATATATATATATCTGTATATACAATAATGAAAAGCTAAGACTAATATATTTTTTGTGGGAGCGACGATGGTTGTAAGAATCAGTTTTTTGGCCATTCCCAAGAGTATTGTCTCAGTAGAAGGTAATATCAGAAATATAAGTATCTAAGTTTTGCGCATGTTTTCTATAGTATTCCAAATTTCGGGTGTTTGAATCTAAGTTTTCTGTTTTGTAATTTGATGAAATTTTTTAAGGGGATAATTCTACTACTTATCATGTTGGAGATTCAGCTACGTGCTGAATGTTAGTTTGAGACTTTTCTATGGAAGTAAGTTTCCAAACCAGACCATTTTAGTTTTCAAGCACTTTTTATATATATATATATATATATATATTTTTTGGTGTATGTGCATGCTTCTTTGTTGGTTTCTGGAAGCAGTTTCAGACTTCAATATAATAGTAAATGTGATACATAGGTCACAATGGTTTTGCTAGTGTTTAGAAAAGATTCAGATTCAAAAAATTATGTGCTTTGCAAATTTTGGATTAGGAAAAATAGCCTAAAGGACATAAAGAGTCACTAGTGCTGGAAAATGTTTCTTTGCCTTCTTTATATTGTTATCAAATAGAGTATTTCGATCTATTCTTGTATTTGAAATATGGTCTCAAAATGTAGGTGGTCTGGACTGTTTTGATGGTGTTTTGATGGTGGTATGGACTGTTTTGATGGTGATATGGACTTTTCACTCTGTTGAACCCAAGGTTTCAAGTTTCATGTAAATCTACAAATGGATTTTGATGATAACAAATGAATCCAAAGAATAAAAGAGTCTCAAGCTCAAGTTATCCACACAATATAATCAAGCACATCAAGGAAGCAAGCATGAGTAAGAAGGGAACAAGTTCACATTAAAATCATAGAATAATGTTGTAAATCTCTTAAAAATTCAAAATTAGGATTAAGGCTCAAAATTAATATTTTATCATAAAGCATTAAAATACATTTTCCACATGTGCATGATATTTTGAAAATTAAATTTGAAAATTTTGAAAGATGATTGATTGTCATCTTTCACATGTGCATGACATGATTAAAGGTTTGAATTTTGAAAATTTTGAAAGATGATTGATTGTCATCTTTCACATGTGCATGACATGATTAAATATTTGAATTTTGAAAATATTAAGATGATTGATTGTCATCTTTCACATGTGCATGTTTTATTTGAATATTTTCAAAAGTGGTGGATACTTTTCTTGACTTATGCAAAAGGTAGATGTCTTTATTTGAAAATTTTGAAACGTAAAGTGTGCTCCTTTTGTCATATGCAAAAAGTAAAAGATTATGTTTGAAATTTTTGAAAAGTAAAGTGTGCTCCTTTTGTCACATGCAAAAAGTAAAAATATTAGATTTGAAATTTTTGAAAAGTAAATGATGATGTTTTTGATATGGGAATCTTTTCAAATTTGAAATTGAAAAATCATTTGCCTATAAATAGCTCACTTGAGTTTTGCAAAATTTACAACAAGAGCTTACACATCTATTGCTAAGTTTTGCATCATTTCTTCAAAGCTCTCATTCTCTCTTTTCTAAAGTTTTGAGCCTTAATTCTTGTTCTTGTTGAGAGAGATATAGGTTGCGCTGTATTGTTTCTATCTCACTCATTGAGGAGTGTACTTTGATAGTCTACCTACTATCAATTCTTGTATCAGTAAAAGGGTGTATATAACCCTTGTGTGTGTAGAAGGTGTTCTACACGGGGAATAGTTAAATCACCAAGTGTAAAGTGATTGGAAGTGTAGAAGGTGTTCTACACGTGGAATAGTTAAATCACCAAGTGTGAGGTGATTGGAAGTGTAGAGGGTGTTCTACACGGATTCTTTGGAGCGGTGCTGCTCAAAGGTGTAATAGGTTTCTATCTCACCTAAAGGAGATTGAATAGTGGATTTGGGGATCCTCAAGAGGTAGCTTGAGGCGAGGACGTAGGCAGTGGGGCCGAACCTCGTTAACATACTGAGTTTACTTCTCTCTTACCCTTCCTCTTTATATTTATTATTGTTTCATATTTTATTTATATTTTATATTATATATTTGATTTATAATTGTTATTTTTTTAAATACAACTCAATTCACCCCCCCTCTTGTGTTAGTCATCTGGGCAACAAGTGGTATCAGAGCTAGAACTCTATTATAAGATTAACTATCTTTTGAGTTAAGATCTTATGGCTAACATTGCAGCTTCATTTGGTGAAGGTCAATCTAGCAGTCGGCCTCCACTCTTTTGTGGAGACAATTACTCATTCTCGAAAGTTAGAATGAGAATATTCCTTCAGGCTCAAGGTCGAGAAATCTGGAAATGTATTGTAAATGGACCTTATATTCCAACAAAAGTAGTTGATGGAGTAAAGGTCAAAAAGGAAGAAGAAGAGTTTAATCGTGAAGACGATAGACTTTATACTTTGAATTTAACTGCTATGAATTTATTATATAATGCTCTCAATGGTAATGAATTTAATAGAGTAATGACTTGTGCTACAGCAAAGGAAATTTGGGATAACTTGGAAGTTACTTATGAAGGAACTTCTCAAGTCAAGGAATCAAAAATTTATATTCTTACTCATGAATATGAAATGTTTAAGATGAATGATGATGAATCTATTTCTAGTATGTACACTCGTTTTACTAACATCATAAATAGCTTGACAGCTCTTGGCAAAGTTTATTTTAAAGTGGAGATAGTAAGAAAAATTCTCAACTCTCTACCAAAACGTTGGGAATCAAAAGTGACAGCGATTCTTGAAGCTAGAGACCTCAAGAAGCTCGAAGTGAATGAACTCATCGGGTCACTTATCACCCATGAGTACACATTGAAAAGAGGAGAAGAAGAAGGAAAGTCAAAGAAGAGCTTAGCACTTAAAGCTGTTCCACATGAAAGTGAAAGTGATGAAGATGAGGAAAATGACGACAAAGATGAAGAAGTTGCGATGATAACAAGAAGAATTCAGAGGTTCTTAAAGAAAAATAAAACTCCTCCAAGGAAATCCTTCAATAAGTTTTCCAAGAAAGATTCAGGTAAAAATGACACTTTAATTTGTTATAAATGCAATAAACCCGGTCATATCAAGCCAGATTATCCTCTGCTAAAGAAAGATCGAAACAAAGGCAAAAAAGCAATGAAAGCTACGTGGAATGATGATTCAAGTAGCTCAGATAGTGAAGCAAGCAATGGAGAATCAGGAAATCTTTGTCTTATGGCTAAAGATGACATTGAGGTAACAAATTTTGATAATATTGAAGATCCTTCATATGAAGAATTGCAAAATGTTTTAGAAGAAGTATATGAGGAATTTGAAAAATTGGGTATTAAGTATACTGTTTTGAAAAAGAAAAATTCTTCTTTAACAAACGAAATTGATATTTTAAGAAAAGAAAATATTGTTTTGAAAGATGAAAATTTTGAGTTGAAGAAAAAGAAAACTGATTTAGAAAATATTATTGAAAACTTTACGAATGGAAAAAGAAATTTTGAAAAACTTCTTGGTAGTCAAAGATGTGTTTTTGATAAGGCAGGCTTGGGATATATGCCAAAACAAAAATACAAATCTTATAAAAACTTCTTTGATAATCCTTCTACATCAAAGTCCAATATTCAAAATTCTTTTCATAAAAATAATTTTGTTAAAAAAAGATATTATTATAATCACTCAAGTTCTTCATATATGTCACATGCTATTTGTAATTTTTGTAATAGAAATGGTCATAATTATTTTGCTTGTCCTATCAGAAGAAAACATACAACGACTATTAGGACCATATGGGTACCTAAAAATCTTATTTCTTCTAATACTAATAAATAAAGGACCCAAAGAACTTGGGTACCAAGAAAAATCATTTTAATTATTTTTATAGGTGTGCATGATGTCTTCCACGAACAAAAATAAATGGTTTTTCGATAGTGGATGTTCAAGACACATGACGGGAGACAAGACTAAGTTCTTTGATCTTAGATCTAAAGAAGAAGGACACGTGACATTTGGAGACAACTCGAAAGGGAAGATCGTGGGAATAGGTAAAATTGGTAATGAGTCTTCTCTTATAATTGAAGATGTTCTACTTGTTGAAGGTTTAAAACATAATTTTGTAAGCATAAGTCAATTATGTAATAAAGGATTTACAGTTACTTTCAAAATGGATAAGTGCATTATATTGAATGATTATGATTGTAATATTTGTTTTATTGCTTTTAGAAGTAACAATGTTTATACAATTGATTTTGAAGAAATTACCTCACAAGATGCGATTTGTTTTTCAGCTCAAAATGAAACTAATTGGTTATGGCATAGAAGACTAGGTCATGCCAATATGGAACTTATTTCCAAACTTTCAAAAAATGATCTTGTGAGAGGTTTACCAAAGGTAAATTTTCTTAAAGACAAAATTTGTGATGCATGCCAATTTGGTAAACAAACAAAAACTTCTTTTAAAATCAAGAAACATATTTCCACTACTAGACCACTGCAACTGATACACATGGATCTTTTTGGACCAAATAGAGTTGCAAGTTTAGGAGGAAAATATTATGCATTTGTTGTTGTTGATGACTTCTCTAGATATACTTGGGTCATCTTTCTTACTCATAAAGATGAGGCACATAATGCTTTTACCAAGTTATGCAAGAGAATTCAAAATGAAAAGGGTTATACTATTTCAAGTATCCGAAGTGATAGGGGAAAAGAGTTTGTTAATAAAAATATTGAAACATTTTGTGATGAAAATGGTTTTGTGCATAATTTTTCTGCTCCTCGAACTCCTCAACAAAATGGGGTAGTAGAAAGGAAAAATAGATCTCTTCAAGAGATGGCAAGAACAATGCTCAATGAGAACAACTTGCCTAGTTATTTTTGGGCTGAAGCGGTAAGTACTGCATGTTAAGTTATAAATAGAGTTATGCTAAGGTTTAAATTAGATAAAACCCCCTATGAGCTTTGGAATGAGAAAAAGCCCAACATTTGTTACTTTCATGTATTTGGATGCAAATGTTTTATTTTAAATGACAGAGATAATTTAGGCAAGTTTGATGCAAAATCTGATGAAGGTATCTTTCTCGGGTATTCTACTAATAGTAAAGCTTATAGAGTATTCAATAAAAAGACTTTGACTGTACAAGAATCTATGCATGTAGTATTTGATGAATCTAATTCTCTACTCTCCAAGAAATCTATTGATGAAGAAACAGGAAGTATAAATAATACGGAAAGTCTCAATCTCAACAAAGAGAACACAATAGAGGAAGTCCAACATGGAGATATCAGGAAAGATCATCAAAATTTAATACAAGATGCAACCAAACAGTGGAAATTTGTGAAAGATCATCCAGTGGAACAAATTCTGGGGGAACCTTCACGAGGTGTAAGCACTCGATCATCTCTTAGAAATATTTGCAATCATACTGCTTTTCTATCTCAGATTGAACCTAAAAATATTGATGAAGCACTTCTTGATGAATCTTGGATTCTAGCTATGCAAGAAGAGCTTAATCAATTTGAAAGAAATGATGTTTGGACACTTGTTCCTAGACCAAAAAATCATACTATTATTGGAACAAAATGGGTTTTTAGAAACAAGAAAGATGAGTCCGGAGTCATTACTAGAAATAAGGCTCGACTTGTAGCCCAAGGTTTCAATCAAGAAGAAGGAATCGATTATGATGAAACATATGCACCAGTCGCAACATTAGAAGCTATTCGAATGCTACTTGCATATGCTTGTTATAAAGATTTCAAACTTTTTCAAATGGATGTTAAAAGTGCTTTCTTAAACGGTTTTATAAATGAAGAGGTATATGTTGAGCAACCTCCAGATTTTGAAAATCATATTTCTCCAAATCATGTTTTCAAACTCACAAAAGCACTATATGGACTCAAACAAGCTCCTAGAGCGTGGTACGAGAGATTTAGTGGTTTCTTGATTAAAAAAGGCTTTTCAAGAGGAAAAATTGATACAACTATTTTCATTAAATACGAAAATGATGATATTCTTTTGATTCAGATTTATGTTGATGATATAATATTCGGTGCTACTAATGAAAATATGTGCCAAGTTTTTGCTAAGACTATGCAGGAAGAATTTGAAATGAGCATGATGGGAGAGCTTACATTCTTTCTCGGATTGCAAATTAAGCAAGCAAAAAGTGGGACATTCATCAATCAATCGAAATATATTAAGGAATTGCTGAAGAAATTTGGGATGGAAGGTGCTAAGGAAACTGGAACACCAATGAGTCCATCCACTAAACTTGATAAAGATGAAACCGGTAAACTAGTTGACTCGAAGGTATATCGAGGTATGATTGGTAGCTTATTATATTTGACAGCCAGTAGACCAGATATTATGTTTAGTGTGTGCTTATGTGCACGCTTTCAATCATCTCCAAAAAAATCACATTTAATTGCAGTTAAGCGCATTCTTAGATATCTTAGTGGTACAATTAACTTAGGGTTATGGTACCCTAACCACACATCTTTCGATCTAATCAGTTACACAGATGCAGATTATGCTGGCTGTAAAATAGATCGAAAAAGCACTAGTGGAGCATGTCACTTCTTAGGTCGTGCACTAGTTTCTTGGTTTAGTAAAAAACAAAATTCTGTTGCACTATCTACTGCTGAGGCAGAATATGTTGCTGCGGGTAGTTGTTGTGCTCAAGTTCTTTACATGAAGCAACAACTTGAGGATTTTAAACTTATGTACAATCACATTTCAATCAAATGTGATAATACAAGTACTATAAATCTTTCAAAAAATCCAATACAACATTCTCGGACCAAATATATTGAAATTAGATATCATTTTCTTAGAGATCATGTGCAAAAGGGCGATATTGTATTAGAATTCACTAGTACACATGATCAATTGGCAGACATTTTCACAAAACCCCTACCAGATGATAGACTATGCATGATTAGAAGAGAAATAGGAATGATGCATGTCATGGATATCTGCTAGATACTTTTATTTCATTATCTTAAATGACCTACAGAAACTTTAGACGTTTAGCCTCATCATTCAAATGCATTTGCTCCTCATAAATCATCATGCCATCCTTGTCTAAAGGATTAGGCAATCGAAATGAAGAGGTAAGCAAGGATTTCAAATCCTTATTCTGTTGCTTTAATTCTACTATTTTTTTGTTTGACTCATAAACAAGTCGTTGAAGTACAGATACAGTCTCGTTAAACTTCTCAATTTCGCGAGTTTTGGACTGCAACCGAGCAGAAAATGCAACGATAGATGATGAGTATCGAGTTCCGAGACCCACAAGCTCATAAATGGCATCATGATCTGATTTATTAGCTAAATCAGTCTCTTGTTGCTTCATGGCACCCACGATAGATGCAGAAATAGATTGAGACTGAGGTGAAGGATACCTCAAATTTTGATCAAGAGAAGCACTGAAGGGAATTCTACGAGCCATTGAAAAATTGTAGAATGAGAACGCAAGCAAATTGCAAAGATGAGCAGAAAGCTTGATGCGAAATAGATAAAGTTAAGGATTGCTCTTATAGAAACGGAAATAAGAACAAGACAAACTTACAAATCATGATAATATCTCATTTTTCAGCAACATCAAGCGGATCAAATCTCTGCACCGAATTGCCAGAGCTACGCCTCCAGCCTTTACAGGTTTTGTCGGGCACGGGTGGTTTCAATTATTTAGCTCTTTACAAAATCTCCTTCCGCACCGAATTACCGGAACTAGGCCTCCAGCCTTTGCAAGTTTTGTCGAACACGTGTGGCTACGCACCGAATTCTCTACAGTCTCTACTAACGCAGCGTTTTATTTATCTATTGGTTATTACAGGAATATATCTTATTGATCTAATTATGATTCCTTTTTAATGATGCCAAAAGGGGGAGAAGTTTTAGAATAGAACATTAACATTATTTAAATTGCTAAACTTGTTATATATGCTTGGAATTATATTTATATTTTTGCTTGAAAAACTAACGCACATTCTCAGTGGGAGCTTAAGTATTAATACAAGATTCAGGTTCTATCAAGCATTTGTCATCATCAAAAAGTGGGAGATTGTTGAACCCAAGGTTTCAAGTTTCATGTAAATCTACAAATGGATTTTGATGATAACAAATGAATCCAAAGAATAAAGGAGTCTCAAGCTCAAGTTGTCCACACAATATAATCAAGCACATCAAGGAAGCAAACATGAGCAAGAAGGGAACAAGTTCACATTAAAATCATAGAGTAATGTTGTAAATCTCTTAAAAATTCAAAATTAGGATTAAGGCTCAAAATTAATATTTTATCATAAAGCATTAAAATACATTTTCCACATGTGCATGATATTTTGAAAATTAAATTTGAAAATTTTGAAAGATGATTGATTGTCATCTTTCACATGTGCATGACATGATTAAATATTTGAATTTTGAAAATATTAAGATGATTGATTGTCATCTTTCACATGTGCATGTTTTATTTGAATATTTTCAAAAGTGGTGGATACTTTTCTTGACTTATGCAAAAGGTAGATGTCTTTATTTGAAAATTTTGAAACGTAAAGTGTGCTCCTTTTGTCATATGCAAAAAGTAAAAGATTATGTTTGAAATTTTTGAAAAGTAAAGTGTGCTCCTTTTGTCACATGCAAAAAGTAAAAATATTAGATTTGAAATTTTTGAAAAGTAAATGATGATGTTTTTGATATGGGAATCTTTTCAAATTTGAAATTGAAAAATCATTTGCCTATAAATAGCTCACTTGAGTTTTGCAAAATTCACAACAAGAGCTTATACATCTATTGCTAAGTTTTGCATCATTTCTTCAAAGCTCTCATTCTCTCTTTTCTAAAGTTTTGAGCCTTAATTCTTGTTCTTGTTGAGAGAGATATAGGTTGCGCTGTATTGTTTCTATCTCACTCATTGAGGAGTGTACTTTGATAGTCTACCTACTATCAATTCTTGTATCAGTAAAAGGGTGTGTATAACCCTTGTGTGTGTAGAAGGTGTTCTACACGGGGAATAGTTAAATCACCAAGTGTAAGGTGATTGGAAGTGTAGAAGGTGTTCTACACGTGGAATAGTTAAATCACCAAGTGTGAGGTGATTGGAAGTGTAGAGGGTGTTCTACACAGATTCTTTGGAGCGGTGCTACTCAAAGGTGTAATAGGTTTCTATCTCCACCTAAAGGAGATTGAATAGTGGATTTGGGGATCCTCAAGAGGTAGCTTGAGGCGAGGACGTAGGCAGTGGGGCCGAACCTCGTTAACATACTGAGTTTGCTTCTCTGTTACCCTTCCTCTTTATATTTATTATTATTTCATATTTTATTTATATTTTATATTATATATTTGATTTATAATTGTTATTTTTTTAAATACAACTCAATTCACCCCCCCTCTTGTGTTAGTCATCTGGGCAACACACTCTCAAGTCATATTTTCACTTTCAATATGTAGATGCTCTAGATTGTTTTGATGGTGGTATGAACTGTTTTGATGGTGGTATCTATTGATGTAATAGTTTTTATAAGTGGGGCTAATTATCTCATTTTTTTGTTGAATAATATCTTTTTTTTGGTACGTTTGAGAGTGAAAATATGTGAGATCATGTTGAAAAGTGCAGGAAATTTACGAGAATAAGCTTAGTGGAGAAATTTGTTCATTCATTATTTTGTAATAATGAAAAATAATCAACTCTTGCCTACAACATTCATTTTAGTGTTGCAGGTAGTGCGACATACTATGCAATTGCATCTCTCCGACTAATGGGATTCATAGGAGATGATCTTCTATCCAATAGTTCGAAAACTTAAATCATAAATGTGCCATTGCTGCTAGATACATTATTGCAGGTATTGTTTTCCTCATCTAATCATAGAAGTTTGTGAATATGCCTTTAAATTTAAACAAATGACAGTAAGGAGCAAACATAAAGGTCATTATGACTTGAAAAGTTTGTGAAGTGAATGAAATGCTTGAAACATTTCCTATAGCTTTTGGTATAGACAAAATGTATTGGTTGCTGTTATTTTTGCTGCCAGCTAATATTTGAGGGAAATATTGGGGTTTCTTGGCTTAGAGTTTTTGTGTAGAAGGGGTTGGAAAAATAGGTTGAGTTATGGTAACAGTATTGAGTAATATGATCAATATGTTCAGAGCTTGAAAATAGTCAATAAAATGAAGAAAATGTTATCCAATTCATCTTTCATGGCTGGGAATGGTATTTTGGAATTGTAGCTAATCTGGCTTGGTGGGTTTGCAAGCTTATAATTCTAAAACATGCATAGGCTATTGTATTGCTATCAATAAAAGTTCTTACTATCAATGCCTATTTTCATATTTTTACACACTTTAGATATTTATAGTTATCCATAGCATATTAATATGGGCAAAAAATTGACTTATGTAATACAATATGCTTTGGCTCTGGTATGTGTGGCATTGCTGTTTTCTATAATTTATTACGTCAATCAGTTGTGCGTTTAAATTATAGAATATTCTATATTTCTTCTTTTGAATAGTTTGGTGCACAAATGGTAAAATTTTTTAAGAGATCTTAAAGGAGTCTCTTTATAAATAGTTGACCCCCATTTCATTAGGTTGAGTTTACTAGTTGGTGTTATGCATGGCGACAATCAATGATTCAGCAATTCCAGATTTTTTAGTTGATAATACATATATTCAAATTATTTATATATTTCTATGAAATTTTCAGTTGCTTGTTGAGATGCTTTGAATATTTGGTATTGGAGCAATGCATAATAGAGCTAGAAGAGATGGTCAATTCTTTTAGCTTGAATTCCGTATTCATTGTAACGTGTGGCAATATTTTTTAATTTATATTTTTTCTACTTGTTCTCATGTGCTAAATATGCATGACAATTAAATGATTTTGCCGTTGTTTCAAACATTAAATATGTTTACAATTAATCTCTATTGATGGCAGAAAACTTTATTCTTCTTATTTTTATATAAAAATAAAGTTTGGTGTAGTTTTAAACTTAAGTCATATATGATTTTCTCATATGTTATGTTTTAAAGCTGATTCACTTAACAATTATGATGCAAAGTACTATTGAAAAAATCTATGGACAGAAGCAAGATGCAAACACTACGTACTTGACATTTTCACCTCAAGCAAGATGCGTTGGTGAAATAGTGGGCCGAGAAGATTTTAATATTAATATTTTTTGCCGTAAATACTAATGGGCATGATTAAATGAAACATTAGTTGTTCTCTTATGTAGTATTTAATTGCCTCAACTAATGCACCCAGGCCAGTGTATTATTGGATGAGCAGGGCTTATGGTTTCATATAGATGAAATTAAATTTAATCAAAAACCGAAAATTATTGGATAATCAGTGTACTATTGGATGATTGATATTTTTGAATGATTGGTATTTTTGGTATATGCTTTCATATATATTGGATGATTAGTATTTTTGGTTTAATCAAAACATTAAAATTATTGCTTGTGTACATTTGGAAATGTTGTTAACAAGCTCCAGGAAACCTCGCCCCAAAAAGCCAATGAAACCAAAACGCCCAAAAAACGTTGCAAATTAATAATGTTCAATTAAAATACGCTGCAAAATCAAAACGCTACAAATAACGTTCAATTAAAATATGCCCAGAAAACTGCTGCAAAAGAGAAATCGCGACGTCATTTTATCGCTGCAAATAAAATTGTCAAGCAAAAACAATAATTTACGACGAAATAAATCGCCGCAACAACGATCTGGGGAGCCAGATTGAATTAATTTGCGGCGAATAACTCATTTTTCCAGAGACACTGTTTCGCTGCTAAATAGTATTCGCAGCGTTTGGTTTGTTAATGTCGAACCATTTTCCAGTGCCTATTATTATTATTTGCAGTGAATTATTTCGCCACTAATAGTCTATTATTTGCAACGATTTTACATTTTCGCTGCAAATAATTATAAGTATTTTTTCGATATCGTCGAACAGCCGGTGCTCGTAAATCACTGCAAATTATTATTTGCGACGATTTGAAGTACTATTAGCGGTAATTTAAGGCGCCACAAAAGATGCATTTTCCTGTAGTGAACGATGTTCAAAATGAAGAGATTTCTCTATATATCTGTCAAAACATAGTTAGATTTAAAATTGACATAAAAGGTCCAATTAATAGGCCGCGTGCTCACCAAAGGTAAAACTAGAAAAAAATAAAAGTAAAGAAAGTATATATACCCGAGTGTGAAATTAAGTTTCTATGTCAATAAATGAGATTTCAAATGAGTTTTTGCATTATATAATATAGTATAGTACGTACGTAGTTGTGATTCTAAAGCTATAAGTTTAATTTCAAATTTTGTGATGATGTATATATGGTCATGTTTCTTTAGTGATTCTAGATTAGCAAATATATGGCCTACACTAGATCATTAGAGGATATGCTTCTCTCCTTAATTCGATCTCTTTACATTGATCTTCGGCGCCGATGCTTTTCAAAGATGATCATGAGAATATTAGGTGATCTTAATACCAACAGCAGCATAATGACAAAACCAAAAAACAAAAACAAAAACAACAAAAAAAACAAAAAAAGCGAAAAGTGATAAATTATATGCTTTTTAATTAAGTTTGTGGAAGATTTTCCTTTTTTCTTTATATAAAGCAGCCCTACCTTTACATAACAATGAATGATGATGATCAAGGTCTGCATACATGACGTCGCAAAAGCAGCATGATCAGTTACTACAGCTAGTACTGCAACTTGTTCTTCATTTCTTTAATTTTTTTAGTAATATAATTTGTTTATATATTAAATATATATAACTATTGATTTTATTCCAAGTTGATCTATATATTCAAATTAAATCATGTTGTCATCACTGCTAGTTAACTGTGTTTACTGCACTTTTTCTGCCAGTATAAGAAAAATAATTTTTTATAATTAATTAATTACAATAAAAAATTATTTATAACTAATTTTAACTGTAAATAATTATTTTAATTAAAATTAATTAGTTGTAAATAAATAATTTTCAATTAAGTTGCAATTAAATGAAAGAATAATAAGGCCGTGCAAAGAAAGTGCATGCATATAATATATAAAAAGCTTCTCAAATCCAATATATAAACTTAAGCATGCAAGTGGCATGTGCTGAATTTAGTACTTTCTGTGTTAATGCACTTCCCACTATTTATTTATTTATTTGTTGAATCGAATGAACTAAATTTTTTTTAACGATAACTAATTATAAGATATAATGGTCATAAGGGCGGGATAGTGGAGTTTGGTGCTTCTGATCATATCGATGATCAAGTGAGCGAAGTTTTCTCTATTTATAAGTTGGCATGCAAAATACATGTACTTTTAATTATTTTTATTTATATAAGTCTTAAATTTATTAATGCAAGAGGATTCAAATTAGATATGAGCTGAGCTATCAGATTGTATATTGATGGCATTGAGATACATTGAGTTGGCAAATCAACACAAATGTGATAAATGGTAGTGATCTTTTCTTAATTGGGATAATTTTGAGTTTGTTTCAGTATTTTGATCATAACATTGGCTATGGATATCAAAATTGTGCATAAGACTTCAATTTGAAAAATTCTTTTCACTGCGTACGTCATGATTACCTAGTTAGCTCGGTGTGTGAGTTTTGAGACTGAAATCCACTATTTTTCCTTCCAAATTTTCAATTTTAGTTATTTTTTTATTTGATAATATTTCATTGATCAATTAGGAAGTGATTCTGAACTCAATTTGGGCTAGATTTTTGATATATTAATTATTTATTTCGTATTTGATTTTAGAGGGATTATTAGAATTTTATTAATTTTGGTAAAATCTCGTATCAAACGATTTCGATTATACAATCTAATTTGTAGACTGATTTTCGAGATTTTTGCTTGATTTCATAACTTTCAATTGAACATCGATGTTTAATTGAAAACTATCAATGTTTTTGGGAGATTAACTTTTATGTTATTTTCTAGAATTATATGTTGGAATTAGCCTACAAAATAATGACTATTTTATTTGGCATCATTTACATACTTTTTTTCAAAAATAGTGTCAAGAATTTGCACAATACCCTAAAATTATAAATCTCATTTCTCAGACCGTAATCTAGAAAACTAGAAGGCCTCATGGTTTCTTCAAGAATTTAAACGGACATCATGAAATGACCATACTATATATCTTCACTGAAAATTGAGGGAAATTAAAGAAGAAGATCAAAGAAAAAGCTGATAACCTAGTAAATGGCTGTAGTTTGAAACTTTAAAGTACGTCAGAAATCCCAAAGAACAGAAAATTTATATTTCGCACGAAGTGCTGCTGAAACCTATTACATGATGCAGTAAGAAAACGTCAAACCTACACGGCCAATTTACACGTAGCCCTACATATATGGCTGAATCGATCCTACCATTCCCAATAACCGAAAATCCTCGTAAATCTATATTTTTTTCCATTTAATTCTCTTCGTTTATCCCTCCCCAAAATTCTATATTAAAAGGAAAAACGAAAAAAGAAAAATGTATCATCTTACACAGAAGAACATGGATCAATCGTTCTCCCACTATTGATCAACATCACAATTGTTGAATTCTGAAAGTAACATGCCTATCCACAGATTCCAGAATCCCAATGCCGCAAACTGAATATCCATCATGATCATCATCTCCATTCACGTCTTCTGTAATGGTAATATTCAGATCGAGAGGGAGACATTTGCTTTTCTCCTGCATGTCATCCTCATTGTTTTTTTCATTATTATCGACATGTTTTTGCCTTTTAGGAGGAGAACAGCCTCTGGACTCAGAACTGAAAATGATAATGGCGTCCATGAGAGGAACAGTATCGCCGCAAGGAAGAGTTATTCTACCACTTTCAATTGCTTGCTTTATACCCTGTTGAGAACGGTAATCAATTTGCTCTATGTCTTCCATGAAGAACACACGATGAGGATTCTCATTCACTGATTCGCCAAATTTCTCAAGATATCTGGAACTGATCAGATCGTCTCTCATTCTTTTCCTTTTGGATTCTTGATCACTTGAATCAGCCATTGTTGAAGAGATCAAGCTGCTGAAGCAAATTGGAACAAAGTTGCTTTGAGAACCAAAAACCAGTTTAGCTAACTCTCTTGCAATCTTTTCTTTGCCATCATTATCAACACCTGAAAAGAATAGCCAAGTTTCTTCTTTTCTCTTTGATCTCATGTATTGCAAATTGTCTTTCCTCATTCTCATAATTGGTCCAGACCTGCACTGAAGAATAGTTGTTGCAATCTCAGGAATAATGTCTTTCTGCCAATGAACTTTTTTCTCTAATGCATCGCATAGAATCTTCAAGTTCTCGGCATTAAGTTCTCTGAACATATGAAGGCCAACCATATCTTCCATTACCTCACTCGAAGAAGCTGAGTTAGGGCTAGAGTTTGGATTAGACAGAAGTTCTGGTTTTGGGTCATTTCTCTCTGGCATGAACACTCTCAAACTGCTTTCATCGTCTCCATCAATGGTCTCAGATATCCAAAACTGCTGTTCTTTTGAGCTCTGTTTAGGTTCGAAGGTGATAAAGTCAGGGTAATTTCGCTCGTATGAAGAGACTGATGTGGAGGAAGGAGGCGAGGAAGTTATAAAAGTGTGGGTTTTGTCAGGAAAACCGGGATTCTTATGGCCTGAACTGCAAAACTGGTTCCATTTCTTGCACAGATCCCTAACAGTGACACATTCCTGCATTAGATAGAATACAAACTAAGGATGTTAGTTTTGAATTTTTTATGGAGGTGGAAGATATTCATGATGCAAAGAAAGGATAACATAAAAAAATTACGTGATCATGACTATTCAAAGTGTCTTTTGATCTTCTGTCTTCCTTATCCTGTTGGAGCCATGCAGGCAAACTTGACCTGGTGGAAATGGTAGTGACCGTCTTCGTGTTACAAAGGTCATGACTTGCTATGCTACGAGCTTCTCTCTTGAAATTGTCCACGCAATCCGTACAGCAACTCAGTCGCTTATCGAATTCAGTTTCAGGCAGTTGCAAACCTGGCACAATATTGTTGGATCCCTTGCTTCTGAACTGAACTTCCAAATTACTGAAAAAACCAAATGTCAAAAACAATATAGAGTTAATTTAGAAAACGTCCCAAATGTCAAAAAGTAAAAAGTACTAGCTAGGAAACAAAAACAATATTGAAGTAGAAAGCTTGGTTCTATATGGTTTGTTTTGATGCCTGAGATTGGATTTTATGATTATATGTAATCTCCGGTGTCCGGTTGTAATTATGGTATTTCTACATCATAAGTGATCGTACTTTTCCTTTTCTTTTCTTTTCTTTTTTTTTTAAAAAAAAGGAAGTAAAAAGCTTTAAAAAAAAAACACAAAAGTGTGGTAATTGCTTCATGATCAAATTTATAATATACCTTTGAAGGCTGAGAGTTAAGCTCAAGCTTCCAACCGGGATGGTAAGATGATGAAGCTCCCAAATAGTCTCTAGAGAAGGGTAACCTGTTTTACATCTCATGTAAGTCTGAAAAGTGGCAATCCCAAATAGCCGCAATCTTCCAAGAGTTTCCCCAATTCCACACACCAATCCTTTAATCCCCATGATTATGTGCTCCAAAGGACAGTAGTAGTTTCTCCTTTCTTCACCAAAAGTCGACCAAAACTCAGCAACACATTTGAGATCTCCCAAATACAAGACAACCCCTCTATTAATATAGCTCTTCACAAGGCAACTTAGCTCCCCTAGCTTCTGTTCGACCTCCTCCTTGGATGAGTTCCTCAGAGAGAAGAGAGGAAAACTAATGAATTTCACAAAGCTTAACTCCTCAGGAACTTTTCCTCTTTCACAGTTTTCCATCACTCCCCTAAACACTCCCTCAGCTGTAGCCAAACACTCTCCAACGATAACAGTATTTCTTTTTCTTTTGTTGGACAATTCATTCAAGACACTCATGACTTCTTCACTACTCCTAACTTGATCGAAGGATTTACCTATAACTGGCACTTTGAACTGACTAATATGTGGAGAAACATGCACATTAGTACCAAGAACTAGAGGCATGGTGCTTTCCTTTGAAGGTGGGCTTTGCTTTTGAGAATGACAAATCTCCAAAGAAACAGCTTGTTCTACCCTATTTTTCACTTGGGTACTCGAAAAACCAGCCTCTCGCATCACTCTACTAACACTTGGGTCATCTAGAATGGAGATTATGAGCTGTTCCAACTCTATCTTAAGAGCTAAGATGGGTTGTTGCTGGTTTTCAATAGAGCCACGACGCTGGTGAGCCTGGGCACGCTTGAATGCGGCAACCAAGGCATTAGAGAGGGCAGGGTTGAGGTAGTGAGAGCTTAAAAGAGGGCTTGGAGCGGAGGCAGGAAGTCGGTTGAGCGCAACATTGAAGCAAAGCTCTAGGGCTTTGCATTGAAGTGGGTGAGAATGGGATTGAAGGCAGGCCCTTCGCAGAAGACCAGCAGAAGAAGCAAGCATGGCGCTGGCTACATGGAGAGGAGTGACTTGGGCATGGCCACGGCGTTTAGCAAAGCTAACCGCTTGTTTCACCATGTTTGTTGCCTCAGCAGTAAGGTTTTGCTGTAAACTGCAAAAACCCGTCCTCATCTTCTTATTTTGTACTGAATATTCACTACAGAAACTGACTGTAAGTGATCTGGTTTTAATGGGTTTGTAAGTTTAGAGATGGGAGAGAGAATTAGAACATTGTTTGGGAGAAGAGAAAACTAATGAAGGCACCGATATGTGAGGAACTATATGCGGCCTTCTGGTTTATATTTTGGTTGATGGGAATTGGGATGTGTGCTTATTATGCTTTTCTTGTGAGTGAGGGAAATTTTGGCTTTGTATGTGAAAGTGGATTGCATGTGATTTGCAACTCTGCCTCTCTCTCTCTCTCTCTCTCTCTCTCTCTCTCTTGATGGCATAAAGGGATGTGGATGATTAAAAGCGGGTCTTACAGTATTGTGCGAACTATAAAACATATCTTAAAGCACTGAACTTTAAACATTAGGAATGGAATAATGGCTTTTGTTAAGAGTAAGCTCGAAACTATATGATGAAAAGAGAAAGAGAAAAGGTGGAAATTAAAGGAGAAAGCAGAAAAGGGAGAGTCGCCCACCAATAACGAGACCCTGAGAAAAAGATAGGGAGGACTGGCTGTCTGTTTGGAGGAATTGGGAACTGTACTTTGCCTTTTATAACCTTCAAGACCAAGAATTATACCTTTGATGATTGATTGAGTTATCAAACTCAATCACAGATTGCATGAAACCAGTCTCTCTCTCTCTCTCTCTCTCTCTCTCTCTCTCTCTCTCTCTCTCTCTCTCTCTCTCTCTCTCTCTCTCTCCAATCGACAAAGTTGGCATTGAAGCAGGCCTTTATTTTGAATCATGGGTTTCTATTTGTTACAATTCGATTCGGAAATCCTGTTTTATCTTATCAAGATATATATTATATTCTCATCTCATCTCACTTTCTTGTAATATAATGATGCAATATATATTATTCATTGAAAACAAAATCAAGCTGTACTCTTAACTTTTTAAAATATATAACAAATTCTATAATTAATGGATAATGACATAATGTTACATTAACACGAGAATATGAGTTATTATGAGAATTTAGTATATGGTATTTTTCAAGATTTTTTTTTTCCTGACAAAAAACCTGTGTTTTTTAACATTTTGTTGCCATTATAGGCAAGCTAGCAGAGGTGTTTGGGGGGGGGGGGGTGGAACTAAGAAACTAGCTAGCTATTAATTCCACAATAAATTTACTTATTTCTGCAGTATCAGACCCCCCCCCCCCCTGATTAATGAAATGACTAATGTGATTTGTTGTTATTAGGCTTTTTTCTTTACTCGGTTTGCAGAATTCATAGTGCCATTTAATTACCATTGGGTTTGGGTCAACTCAATAGTTATTGGGATGGAGCGGAGTTTGAAAATGAGAGTTAATGGGCTTCAGGCCCGGATTGAAAATGGGTTCCCATGGTCTGATCTACCATTTTCAAACTTTAAGATTTTTCTAATGTTGCATATTAAAAAGATAAAGATAAGACAATAAAATATGTAAAAAATATAATTCTCTGCATTGATGTTTATCCGATACATGGCTGGTATTTATAGACTATAAAAAGGAATATTCTTCTGTTATAGCATTTTCTCAATACAAATAGAAACAATACACGTGTATAACAAACTTTATTCTTGTGATTTTCCTCTATGCACGTATTCAACAAACTTTATTCTTCAACATCCTCATATGAGATATCCTTGGAAAGGTGATTTGGTGTGGTATAAATATTGTTGATACGCCCTTGGGAGCCAAGATGTCCTGGAAGAACAGTGAGGCTCGTGCGCAATTGTGAAAATTTGGATATTGATAAAGGCTTGGTAAATATATCCGCAAGCTGGTCTTTGCTAGACAGAAAAGATACTTGGAGTACCTTAGCTTGAATTCTTTCCTTGACAAAATAATAATCAATATCCACGTGTTTTGTGAAAGAATACATTATTGGATTCTTGGATAGATAAGTTGTACTTAGGTTATCACAAAATAGAACTGGAGGTGTAGATAGAAAAATTCTTAATTCAGTCATGAATGATTGTATACATAACAATTCACATGTTGATGAGCAAGAGCTTTATACTATGCTTTTGTGCTTGAACGAGCTATAGTGTGCTGTTTCTTTAAACTCCATGACACTAAATTTGTTCTATAGAAAATGTAATAACCTCTTTTTGACTTTCTGTCATCTAGTCGGTATGAGTGTATGCAGCCAAACTGAGATTAGCAAAAGGTTGGAGAAATATCTCATAATCAATGGTGTGTTTTAAATAACATAAAATACGTTTAACACTATGCCAGTGAGAGACACAGGGAGCATGCAAATATTGACATACCCGATTTTGTGGAATCAAAAACAGACAATTTTGTGGAAGGAGACATGGGACTTCCAATAGATTTACAATTTTCCATGTTGATCTTTTTAAGTAAATCCAAAACATATTTATTTTGAAAAATCAAAAGGCCAGAAGTACTACGAGAACATTCAAGCTCAAGAAAGTAATGCAAGTCTCCTAAATTTTTTAGAGGAAAATCTTTACTTAGTGTAGAGATTAGATTAGCCATGGCCTTTGGACTTGAACCAGTGAGTACAATCTCTTCCACATATACCAGCAAATATAACACCACAGATTGATGACGATAGATGAATAATGAAGTAGCTGATCTTGAAACAGTAAAATCCAATTCTAGGAGCCGAGAATTGAGCCGTGCGTACCACAAGCATTGTGACGCCCCCAAATTCCCCTTAAAATAAATACGAGAATCGAGACGTCGGGATGCTGACAACACAGGTCACACACCCCCAACGTAAAGTGTTAAGTGTATGAACACATGACATGCATAAAAAAAAATAGCGAATATTGAGGTCAATAACTAAGTACCAAAATTTTTAAAAATATTTTACAAACCAATTTAATATAAACTCTCCAACATGAGATTTAATATAGTCATCCGAAATACAAATTAAATAAATACATATTTTTAAAATTGGAAAATAATTTTCCGAAATAATAATTTATAATAATAACACATCACCGGCAGAGCCGTCTTCAGACTCAACCTCTTTATAATCTGCATTCAAAAACTACGACGCCAATATGACATCACAGGTAAGTACAACCCAACTAAACTAAAAGACAGAAATATACTCATGCAACAACAAAACTCATGAACACGACTCCAAATGCATGAATCTCAAAAGAACATATTTTTCAAAATAAATAAGATATACACACGCCAAAATCTCATTTGGTCCATGATAAAATTACAGTAAAATCATCATTTCTCAAAAAATAATATCCACAAAACTAATCATACCGGGCGTTACGTATCGCCGTCTCCGATATGATATACACACACCCGAATCAGGCTCAAAATGGGTGAAAATTCATTTTCGGGTTTGGGGTTGTACCAGGAAGGTGGAGCCGTGTATGGGGAAGCTGAGTTAGGGGGATGACCGGCTGGGCAAGGGGAGTCTTTTGGTGCGGAGGTGAGATGCATGGCGGCCGGACGGCGGTGCAACGAAGATGGATCCGTTTAAGTACCCATTTCGGGTGGAGGGGTAAACGGCGAAGATGGGTGGCTTTAGGCAGTGGGTTATGCTCGCCGAAGGATGGAGAGGCTGTGACGCCCCCAAATTCTCCTTAAAATAACACGGGAATCGAGGCGTTAGGATGATGACAACACGGGTCACACATCCCAACGACAAATGTCAAACATGTGTGCACACGTGACATACATAAAATATAGGTTGCAGCAGATAATAAATTATTATCTAAGTACCAGAATTTTTAGAAATATTTTACAAACTAATTTAATATAAGCTCTCCAACAGGAGATTTAATACAGTCATCCGAAAAATAAATTAAACAAATACATATTTATAAAAAGGGAAAAATAAATTTCCCGAAATAACAATTAATATTACTATCACCTCAACGGCAGAACCGTCTCCTCAGGCTCAGCCTCTCCAAAATCTGCATCCAAAAAACTACGACGCCAAGATGGCATCGCAGGTAAGTATAATCCAAACAAACCCAAGACAATAAATACATTAATGTCACAACAACAACCATGAACAAATTACCATATGCATGAGGCTTAAAATTATCTTCTTCAAAATCGATGAAACAACCACACTTGTCAAATCTCAATAAAATCACCCATCATTTTCCCAGAAAATGATGACCATAAATCCATTAAAACCACAACCATTTTTCCAGAAAATGATCCACGTAAAACCAATAAACACAACCCACCATTTTCCCAGAAAATGGCCTAAAAATCTGTTTTATTAACCGTATGCACCATGATCTCCCCTAGGGACCATCCGCACACCCTAGCTTTCATCATCACACCGAAGGTAATGACCCCGCATGTGACTTCGGAATGGGCAATGCCTAACTAACCGCGCCCAGCACGTACCATGACCAGGTATCCCCTAACTCCCGCCAGCAGAGGAGCTACGGAGTCGACACGAGAGCGTTACCATCCCGTCCGATCCCGTCGTCGCCCGGCGACGACCCAGGGTACGTCACTCAGTATATTCCGCTCCCGAGTGACCAGAGGAGCTCCACTGGGATAATGCCCCATCCCGGCTTGGGGTCGTGATACACACGCACCTGAAAATCATAAATACACTGAAAACCCAATTTTCACTTTCAACACATGAATATGCGCGTAAATAACCAACAATGCAGATGACCATGCACCAAATAACCAACAACTGAATAAATTCCAACAATGACCAAACACAACATCTGTTGATGCCAAAAATATATTTAAATCTTAAAATTTATTTGGAAAATACTTACAGCGATTAAAAACCATATCCTTGAGTAGACGCCATTCCGCAGCGCTCGCAGCGGTCATTTGTATGTTAGGTTAAAGTGCTCGGTTTGACACCAAATTTTAGGGAGATACATATTGAAGGGTGGGGAATCTCATGGAGGTGGTAGTGTGGCGGTACAACCACTGGAAGGTGGCGGATCGGGGTCAAAAGTGGTGAAAACCCATTTTCGGATTTGGGGTTGTACCGGGAAGGTGGGGGTGCAGTTGGGGAAACTGAGTTAGGGGGTTGACCGGCTAGGCGAGGGGAGTCTTTTGGTGGTGGTGGTGAGGCCTACGGTGGCTGGACGACGGCGTGGCGAAGAACTACCTGTTTAAGACCCATTTCGGGTGGAGGGGGTAACCGGCAGCGATGGGTGACTTTGGGTAATGGGTTATGCTCGCCGGAGAGTGGGGAGTCTAATGGTGGTGGTTGGAGGCCAAGGGGTGGCCGGTGGTGGCCGGAAAACGCAAGGGAAGGAAAAATGGCCATTTCGAGTAGGGGGCCGTGTAGGGGCGGTGGGATGGCCGGAGGGGACACCACCGGTGCCGTTGAACTCTCCAGCATGTAAGGGTGACGTTAGGCTGGGCGGTGTCACCGGTGGGTGGCCGGCGGCAATCCTGGGGCTGAGGGAGAGGAACGGCGAGAGACAGAGAGGAGAACAGGGTCGTGGCTGGGAAGCAGAGGAAGAGAAGAAGAAAAAGAAAAAGAAAGAAGAAAAGGAAAAAGAAAAAGAAAAGAAAAAGAAAAAGAAAAAGAAGACTACTAGAAAAGAAACACAATAAATTAAATAAAGGCTGACTTTATATACTATAATTTTAATATCAATAAAATAAGATATTTAAAACCCGTCAATAGAAATAAATTAAACTCAAACGCAATATTAAAATAAAACAATAATTAATATAACGCAAGCAGATCAAATAAACTCACATAATAAAATAAATGAATTAAATTCCAATCATTAAATTAATTAACTCACATTAAAATAAATAAGAAAATAACGTAACTCGATATCAACTAATTAATAACTCAAATAAATATCTAAACAAATAAAATATGACTAATAATATTATTCAAATAAATTAAAATAATTAACACCGAAAATAAAATAACGTGTAAACATACACATAAGTTCGGGATCTCACAGAGGCTGCTAGTAGGTCGCCGATACCAAGGGGTGGTTGGCGGTAGCTGGAAAATGCAAAGGAAGTTAAAATAGTCATTTCGGGTAGGGGACCATGTAGGGGCCGTGGAGTGGCCGGAGATGACACCACCGGTGCCGGTGGACTCACCGGTGCCGGTGGACTCACCGGCGTGTGGGGAAGACTGTGGGCTGGGCGGTGTTGCCAGTGGGTAGCCGACGGCGGCCCTAGATGGAGATGAGAGAACCGGCGAGAGGGAGAGGAGAACAGGGCTCGCGGTTTGGGCCGAATTCCATGAGGAAGAAAAGGAAAGAAAATGAAGAAAAAGAAAATAAAGGAAAAGGAAAAAGAGAAAAAAGAAAAAGACTAACTAAAAAAAAACACAATAAATTAAATAAAAGCTGACTTGAAATACTGCAATTTAATACCCATAAAATAAAATATTTAAAACTCAACAATAAATCAATTTAATTTAAAGAACATTTTTATTATAAAACTAATTAATATTTAAGAAAGCACATCAAATAAAATCACATAATAAAATAAAGGAAATTAAATTTCATTCATTAAAATAATTACATCACATTTAAATTAATAAAGAAACGATGTAACTCAACATTAACTAATTAATAGTTCAAATAAATATTTTAAATAAATAAAACACGACTAATAATATTATTAAAATACATTAAAATAATTAACACCAAAAATAAAATAACGTGTAAAAATACACGTAAATCTGGAATCTCACACGTAGAGCTTGTTTTAGGCCATACAGAACTCGATTGAGCTGGCATACATAGTTGGGGAACTCAGGGTGAACAAACATTGGCGGTTGAGTCATATATACATTCTCATCAAGAGTCCCATGCAAAAATGCATTTTGGACATCCAATTGATTAATCAACCAGCCCAAAGAAACCACAATAGATAACACTAACCTTATGGATGTTGGTTTAATAACAGGACTGAAGGTCTCCTTGTAGTCGAGCCCTTCAAGTTGACTCTAGCCCTTGACTACTAATCTGGCCTTCCTCCTTTCAATCGAGGCATTTGCTAGATGCTTTGTTTTGAAAATCCAACAACAACCCACGATATTCTGATTTGTTGATGGGGGAACCAAGGACCACGTTTGAGTAGTTATTAATGCATCAAATTTGAGTTGCATAACATTTCTCCATTCAGGAAATTTTGAAGCCTGAGAAACAAAGGTGGGTTCCTCTAGAATAACGGAATAGGTAACATAGGCTCGAAGCAATGACCAAGAGATGGTGCCGTCAGTTCTTGTTTTTGGACAGGTATGGTTGGTTTGAGATCGGGTTTGCATATGGTGGCGACAAGAGGGTTGGATTGTGGGAACAAAGGATGTAAGGAAGATGGGACTAGAAGTGTCGAAGGAGATGATACCCTAGGTGAGATATTAGGAGGATGTGGTTGTGGGCTCGAGTTTTCAAGTGAAAAGGGCTCGTGTGAATTTGGGCTAGGTGTAATAGAGTGTACGGGTAAAAACTTGGATGATGTTGTAATGTTGGATCATGGAAGCCTTTGTGTAGTTATGGGGTTGGGTTGTGATGAGTTATGTGGGTGAAGCCCAGTTTGGGGTGATATTTGAAAGGGTAAAATGGCAAGCAGCGTGGGTCGAGATTATTGGACTGGTGAATAGAAGAGGCAGAGAACGGGAAATTATTTTCGTCAAATAACACATCTCTGGAGATATACATGCGAGAAGTAGGAACAAGAAAACACATGTAACTATGGTAAGAGGGATTGCAGCCAAGAAATAAACATGGGAGAGAATGAAAATTTATTTTATTTTTGTTATAGGGCCTGAGATTAGACCAACATTGGCAGCCAAAATTTTTGAGAAATAAGTAGTCGAATTTCTTATGAAAGAGTAATTCAAAGGGTGACTTATTGTTCAACATTGGTGATGGTAACATGTTAATGAGATACACGGTAGTAACGAATGCATCAGACCAAAATGAATGAGAAAGAAAAGAGTGAGAAAGACGAGAGAGGCCAGTTTCTACTATATATCTATGTTTACATTCAACGGGTCCATTTTGTGGATGTGCATAAGGAAAAGAGAGGCAATGGAAAATACCAAATGATTGTAAAATAGTATTAAGAGATCTGAATTCTCCATCCCGTATTGCACGTATTTTGGTATTCAAAAGAGTTTCTATATTACGTTTGAAAGATAGAAAAACATTGACAATATCGGACTTACACTTTAAAAGGAAAATCCAAGTAAACCTACTATAATCATCAACTAAGGAAAGATAAAACTTAAAACCACCACAAGATAGCATTGGTGTAGGCCCCCAGACATCGGTAATTGAAGTGGACCAAGAGATCGGTAGGAAGAAGAACCATAAGGTAGTTCATGCAATTTGGCTTGACAGCAAGCAGAGCATAGTCCCATGGGGTTAGAAGTCTTGACTAGAAGAGAAACTTGAGGTATAACTCAATGCACTAGATGCATGGAGGGATGACCTAACCGAATGTGCCATTGCGATGGAGTACTCGTTCACTAACATGGACATGTGGAGAGGTGGAAGGTGAAGGAAACACGTACATGCCATCTTTAGTAAGGCCTTTAAGAAGCAGTTTCTGTGTTTGGTAATCCTTCACACAAAAAATTAGGAATGAAATTCAAAATAGACACAATTATCTTCACAAAATTTAAAAATCAAAATTAATTTCTTTGAAATAGATGGAACATTATAGAGTTTAGAGAGTAGAAATATGCCATGAGGAAAAGTGATAGTAGAGCTGCCAACATGATGAATTGGGAGGGAGTTACCATCACCTACACGAACTTGCTCATCCTCTTTATATTCAAATGGATTAAGAGAGATGTTAGAAAGTTCATGGGTGAAGTGATGTGTTGCGGCAATATCAGGATACCTGTTGGAGTCAGTTAGAGTGGGAGGAGGTGGATATGTTGGTCCTGAGGTATAGTTAGCCGAGAGAGATGGCAGAGTGTCCTTGTTTATGGCACACCTGACAGTGGGTTTATTGGGTGTAAAGAAGAGTGGAGTGGATGGATAACATTGGCCACCATGTCGACCACGACCTCCCCTGCCCTTGGAAGAGCCACACCTTCTGTTTGAATTTTGGGGAACATGTTTATGAGTGGTATTAGTAGAGAGCTCAGTGAAAGCAGTAAGGCTAGCTATTTGATGATTTAATTGAGACTCATGGGTGAGTAAATGACTATAAACCTGAGATGGAGTGAGTGGGTCAACTCGAGTAATAATGGAAGTTACAACTGAGTCATAATCATTGCCTAATTTTGTCAATAAGAAGGTAATAAACTTTGATGAAGACAAAGTTTTACTAGCCATGGCTAGAGTGTCTAGAAGCAGTTTTGTTCGACGGTAATACTCAACAATAGTATCTAACCCTTTTTTAAGAGTGGTGATTTGAAGCAAGACTTGCATGATGCGAGCCAGTGAATTTGCAGCAAACAATGTTTCGAGAACATCCCATATCTCATGAGAGAATGGTGCTTCGATAACATGTGCAGTAATGGTATCAAACAAAGAAGAAAATTAAAAACTTATCACTGCTCGATCCTATTGCTGCCAAGCAAGCAAGTGTTGGTTTGTAATTTTCATCAAATAGTTGAAAGGGAACCATGGTCCATCAATATAGCCAAACTGATTGTGTCCCTTGAGGTAAGGCGTGATTTGTGCCTTCCACAGGAGATAATTCTCATTGATTAATTTGATAGTTATCAAATTAGATGGTGAAGGCAAAAGAATAGTAGATGGGGTAGAAGACAATGAAGGAGTGGAGTTTGAATTCACGGGTATTTCAGCCACGGAGACTTTCGTCTAAAAACCTAGAAAAAAGGACGTTAGTCCTATTTAGCTCTGATTACCATAAAGAGATAAAGATAAGACGCAATAAAACATGTGAAAAATATAATTCTCTGCATTGATGTTTATCCGATACATGGTTGGTATTTATAGACTATGAAAGGAATATTCTTTTGTACAAAATTTGCTCAATACAAATAAAAACAATACACGTGTATAACAAACTTTATTCTTGTGATTTTCCTCTATGCACGTCTTTAACATCCTCAAATGAGATGTCCTTGAAGAGGTGATCTGGTTTGGTAGAAATATTGCCAACACATATTGACAAAATTGATCACAAAATTTTACATGAAGGATTAGAATTAGGGCAGCGCTATAATGTCCACTGCAGCTTATCATAAGGTCAAATTTTTTTTTTATTCACATTGTTTTATTTTAAAATAATTTTAAAAAAATATATGAAAACTATTAATATCTTAATAATCAATTCTTTAATTATTAAATTAAAAATAAAAATACATGAAGTTTCAAAGTGATATATCAAAATAGGTGGACAAATCAGCATTTTCCTTAGAATTATAGTAACATTGGAAATGAAAAATTGTTAGGTAGGTACTCTGATTTTATCATCAAATATGAATTAATTTTAATGAATTGACGTATTGTGATTGAGAATAACACATCCGTATTTCAAGATTATCTAATAATTATCGACTGAAAATATACTCAGATTACTTTCGGGATTATCTAATAGTGAGAATAACACCTAGACCAAATATCCATTATTTTGAATCAACACTTCAATTCTACTCAAATGAATTGTTTTTATTTTGCTTGCCTTTGCTTTGATCAATATCATCTTAATTTGGCAACAACCTCAACTATTTTTGAGCTTCCCTTGTTTCATTTGCAGCAGTTTCTTTTCAGTTTCTTTTGAGTTGGATATATATAATATGTGACTATCTTTATGGAAAATTATATATATATTTTCCAGGAAAATTAAACTCATTAATGGGCAGGCCAGTCTATATGGCCGCACAAAGAATTTGGGAGATCAGTTTTGTTTCATGTGGGCGTATTTTTCTTGGATCCGATTACAATTAATTTTATATCAGATTGAGTGATGGCTATTGATGAGAGCAGAAAATGAATTGAACGACTGTCTTTGCTCTATTTTACTTATTTAGTGATCAAATCGAGTCAAGTCCGTCTTTGATTTGTCAAATTTGGTTTGACTCAAAATACTCAAATTTAAAATTTTTATTTATTTTTTATTCGAATTCGACTCAATAATCAAATGAGTATTGAGCTTGGCTATTAAACAGAAAGGTTCATTACAATTCTATTGGTGAAGGAATTTGCTATGGAGGTTTGTGAATGTACCTATTTGCCACTATAATTTCACTCTTTGGATGAACACAACCCATTCATGCTATGTTTATCATACAGTCGATGATCATGGACGAATGAAAAGTTTTTACGTACTTACTGTACAAATTATGTTTTTTTTTGGGGAGGGGTTTTCTCTGTTAATATTAGGTTCGTGCTACACCCAAATGAGAGAACCTCCCGAAGGTCATTTGGCCTTTTTTTCTTTTTCTTTTTTAATTTTTTATAATTTTTTATACATTTGTTAAAAGAAAATAACATCATTAAAAGAATACTTTTTAATCACTAAATAAGAAATACATTGAGATCCACCGTCGGTAGTATTCATCGAGATGCATAGTATTATTCTTAATATTACTAGAAAAATTTTGCTGATCATTCTTACACCACACACCTATTTTATCCAATTATTTTTTTAATCTTTATATAACGTAAAAATAATGAGTAAAATAACTTTATTAATTGAGCAGGAATAAAAAATTAAAAAATCACGTGCAATGGTGAGTTGTAGGTAGGTGGATAGAAGGCTGGCCACGTATTGCTACAACCTTCAATCCAAGCCTTTTGAACCCACCTACTTGCAAATTTGACCTTTTTAAAAGCGAGAAGAAAACAAAAAAAAAAAAAAAAAAAAGAGATTTACGAATAGTCATGTTAGACAACCTTTCAATCTTCTAGCACATTTAAAAATAATAATAATAATAAAATTAATTTTTTTAAAATTAAAATTTTTTGAGTTTATTATTCTTAAACTAATTAAATTTTTTTATTCATTATTCATATATCAAATATTTGATAAAAGAAAAAAATTAAATTAAAAAATATGTAATTTGAGGGAGGTTGTAGATTTTCTCTTTACAAATTATATAATATGATACAGACAACATATTATATCAGTTTGTGAAAATTTTAATTTCACAAAATAATAATAATAATAATAGTAATAATAATAATCCGAAGTTAAATATTTCTTTGGGGAAAAAAAGGCATCACATAATTAAGTACTGGACATGAGAGGCTTTGTAGCAAAAGGAAACAGTCCTGCAGGTGTGAGAGCTTTGAAATTGTTAAGTCTAACCTGATCGACTTCTTCATCTTCTTCTCTTTTCTTTTTTTTATCAAGTCAAAGCAATTATATAGATGAAGAGTAATAATACATGGAGTCTGAGTCTGAATCTAGCTCTTTATAACAAAATACAAATACGCCTATAAGTGGATTTTTTTCACTATAAAACCCTAACAAACTATGTGAAATTTTGATAAGAAGAATAATATCATATGTTTGCGTAATCGCTGTCCATTGCACAAGATTATATTCGCATCTTTTTTCTTACACCAACTAAGGTTCACTCGGTTCATTGGGTCAAATTTTCATTAAACAATATATATATAATATATTTCCATACAGATTATCACAGGTGCAGCCTTGAGAGAAAGAAGAAAAAGAAGAAGAGCATTGATATTTTCCATTTTTATTGTTTTTCTCAGAAAAAAAAAATAGGATTAATATTATTATTCTTTTGATATATATTTTAGTTAAATCATGTGAATTTTTACATCTAAACATTCCTTTAATCTTTGTAACTCTTAATTATGACTTTATCTTATTCTTTTAAAAAACAAGAACCGGACCTAATTAAGGAATATGAATCCAGGATACTGCATGCATTTAAGAGTAATTATCATGACTTTTTTAACCTACTTAATATATATACATGACAAAAACTGATGGCATTAAAAGCTAAGAAATTACCATCTTTTCGACCTCATTAATCTCATTCTCACCCTCAGATAAACAGAACATTTGAGAGGAAGAATTAATACAAGAAGAACAAGAAGCAAAATCAAAGCAATTAATGGCAGTACGGCCACCAAAAAGCAGATCCACAAAGGCTCCAACAATAAACCCATGATTCTTCTTCCCATTCATCTTCAAATACCATCCCAACAACTCCTCTAAACACTCCCAATCTTTCAGCCCATGAAACTCCACCATTTCCGCCATTGACGTCCTGAAATCAAGGTATGGATCCTCCGACTCCATGGCCAAAACCACGCTCTCTTTAAATGCTAAACCTCCGTCTACTTTCGCCTTCTCTAAGATCGAGCTTGTGCCACCTGGTTCGTAAAACAGCCTCTCCGACCTCGCGCTACGCACAACCATTTCCAGGGATTCTCCATCGAAGTCTAACTCGGACTCGGTTGAGTCGTTGCTTGCGGACTCGGAAGAGTTTGAGAACCAAGACGACTCGGGTGTTTCGACTCCATTGATGACGATGGGATCAAAGAAAACAGAGTTTACTGTCTTGAACATGTCATCATGATCCCCCGCTCGGAATGAATAGGTTCTTGGATGCTTGCACAAGGGCCATTGCCATGGCTGAAGCTTTGTTTTTTCTGATGATGATCTGCTCTTGAAGATAGAAGGCAGCTTCTTCATCATCTTCTTGCCCATTGGATCTGGAACTGCTTGCAGAGAAGTGGGATTTGAATATTGGTTATTGAATCTTGGGATTGTAAATGTTTATTAATGTAATCAGAGGAGACTGATATTTAAAGGAGAGGGGTTAGATAGGAAGTGAGGGAAGATGGAGAGATGAAGGGGACTGGTCGCTGTCTTTGTGTGTAGGGTTCGAAGAAGTTAATGTTATTTAATGCCGTCTCTCACCAACTCAAAACAACCGAGCTTAACTTTATTATTATTTAATAAATAATAAAATGAGATGAGATTATGGATTTAGAAATGATTGAGATGAAATAAATTTAGATGAAATTTAAATAAAATATTATTTTAATATTATATTTTTAATATTATTATTATTATGATATTTAAAAAAGTTGAATTGTTAATTATATTTTATGTGTGAAAATTTTAAAAAATTGTAATAATTAGATCAGATAAATTGATATCAGTCTCATATCAAATGGGGTCAATTATGAATAATAATGAAATTATATGAATTAAGTGTTTATCAGATTTTAGAAAATGAGAGAAAAAATTTAGTAAAAATATTATAAAATTAAAATATTTTTATAATATAATTATTGAATATAATTTTGTTCTAAAGCTTTGATAAAGTTTAATTATTTTTTGTGTTTTATTTGAAAGTTTTAAAAAATTACAATGATTAGTTTAAAAGTATTTGTATTTGAATGATAGTACTTGGAAAGGAAAGGAAAATTAGAAAATGAGATGATATGAAGATTATTTCCAAACAACTCCTAAGAAAGGTAGACATTCTAATATGCATAAATTTTACGCACTCTATTAAAAAATATAGTATCTATGATTAAAAATTAGTTTTTTCATATGATCAATCTTATAGTTGTTTATTTTTTTTTTAAATGAGTGCTGGATTTGCATACTCAATATACACTCTAAAGCTGTAAATACTCTTTTTTAAATAATCAAAGAGATTATTATTATTACATATATAGATCATATATGGCCACAAATAAATTTTGCAAGGATAAATTTATAAATTATTGTATTGTGATGTGATAGATTAGATTATATAATTATTTTTATTATAAGATAATTGTCATATATCATATAAAATGATATCAATCGGACAATAAAATATGCTTACAACATTACAATTAAATTAAGTCAGGACAAATAATAATAATAATTATGTAGCTCGATTGACAAAGACAGTTATTTTTTTAAACCAGCAAATATGTCAATATGTGAAGGCTGTACCAAGGGCTCTCGTGACCTTGTCCCTTGAAAACTTGTTCAGTCGCTTCGGCTTCGGCCAGTTCTATTTGGCTTTACATTGGAGGACTAGAAAGACACAAATGTTATGTAAAAATGTTTAACTCTTGAAGTGGTTTAATCTAATTTATTATACATATTTTAATTTTAAAAAAATTATAATTTGATGGTTTACATTAACTTACGTCATGACGTCAGTATATATAAATCAAACATAAATAATCTCAACTTATTTCATCAAATCATTATAACTCTTTTAAATAAAATATAATAAATGAATCAATCTTTTCAAATCTTAAAATAAAAATAATATTTTATTCAACTTTATCTGATTTGAACTCATCATGTTTTGAGAAATTGAAATAAGACACAAGTTAGTGGGGTTTCCAAGTTGATGTTGCAAAGAAAAAGAGGACCATATTTGTTATTAATAATACATAGGCCGTATACTGTGCATAGACAAACAGACAGAATATATAAGGGAAAAATGATAAAGAGGCAAAGTTCATGTGACTGATTTAAGAGGCCGGAAAGTATGAATCACTCACATTAATTGTCCTTGCCCTAGATTTATGAGACTGAAGATTGAGACCCCAAGTCATGATAGGCCTCTCATTTAATTGTCCTACCTCCTTTTCTCTTTAGTACTTCATATCTTAGTTGTTGTTGTTAAATTACTAAAGAATAAGGATATGAATTATTCAGGAATTTTACTATGATACAATGTTAAATCACTGTCTGTTTAAAAAAATAAAATATATAGAAGAATAAAATATTTTAATTCTGTTTTAACACATGCTTTCTAACATATGAATTTGTAGGGAGACACAATAAAACAGATTTTTTTTTTTTTAAAGATAAAAAGAAAATTATGCCAACTTTACCTCAAATTCAACTAGCTGATCTTATGAGATTATTTCATTACAAGTAAGAAATTGTAAAGATAAGAAAGAAAAAGAAGTTCAACAAAATTAATGTCGAAAGTAAAGTGTACTAAATACAAAATAATAACGTTAGAGAGTGTGGAAATCTCAAGTTTATCATGTGAAAAAGTGGGGTCTCTAATTAAGAAATAATTCTTTTTGTGAATTCCTGAGATTGAACCAACGTAAACTGACGCTGCCCAAATTTCTTCGATTTCAGTGTAATACCAAAATAGAAAGAGAGAAAGAAAGAAAAGGACAATCAAATGTCTGCTTTTGTTGGCTGATCATGATCAAATAATGCAAAAGCCAGCTCTCGGAGAATGCCAAAAAAATTAAATGGTGGAGCCTTCCAATTATATCACAAACAGTAAACGATGAGCCGATGACAGATAATTTGTCAATATTGGTGACTGACAAAGCTCAGATCACATGGAAGTTCATGTACTCAGACGACCGAGCTCTCCGTGTTTATGGACAAACCCATGTGCTGATGAGTACTGTAAATCCACATCTGAAATTCATGAAATTTATGCTTTTCTGTGAAGATCTGTATAAAATCTTACATCTTCTCTGGAAGATATCGTTTGATCTTTTGCAAAGGTAGTTTTGTTTATTTGAGCTGTTGGTACGTGGTTGGAAGCTTCCATTCACTTGCAAGCTTCACAAACAGCATTGAACCTTTATCCAGCCTATTTTAATTCAGGGTACTCAAGTATGAGAAATGATATTTATAATCGTGTGGGTAATGATATTTATAATCGTGTGAGTGTATAAATATTGTGTAATTATTTTTAAAAAAAATGAATAAATATGAAACTCACATAAAAAAAAATATTTTTTTAATAATGGACTAACCCACTATTTTTTAAAACTATTGCACGGCACTTGCACATTTCACGACTGTATGTAGCATTACTGTTATTTTATATCTTAATATTTTTCCTCACTTATGGACCAGACTTTCTCTCAATTAGTAGCTTTAATAAGTGGAATATTTAATTAAATAGAGTAGAATGTAGAGTCAGGATTCGAATTCAGAATCTTTGCTCTGTTACCATGTAAAATCACAATTTCTCCCAAAAGTTTAAACTGATGGAAAAATGTAGATTTTATTTTATATCTTAACAGTAATTGAGAGGAAGTATGACCCACAAGTGAGGAAAAGTGTTAAAATATAAAATAAAATCTACCACTTTCTATTAGTTTAAACTTTTAAAATAAGTGATATTTTATAATTACTTCTCAAGTATAATGAGAGTATTTTACTACTATTTATTATTTTATCATTATTTTTTACTTACTTTTCATTACTTTTTATTACTATTTATTATTATTCAATATTTTATTATTACCTTTTTTATTATTTTTTCACTATCATTCACAGATATTCAAGCTTCACAAACAGCCTTAAATCTTTATCCAGCCTACTTTAACTAAGAGTCCAAATACCCCTAAAAAGGTTGACATTAGATTTAATTTCTTTAGAAATGTATAAATCTCATGCTTGTTCAGAGAGAGATACTGGTGTGGGAATCTCTAGATTGATACGATGTCTTTGGAATTATGGGTTGGTTGTGCAGAAATGGTTTGTCTCCTTCCTACCAAATTCATGATTGGCTCAGAGCATCAATCCATGGATGGATGCACATGCTCCGTTGACCCTTTTGTGATTGTCCGCTTGATCATGGGTTTGGGAAACAGTGTTTTCTTCAGAGTTCAATTATGTAAGACAGCCTCTACACTGTCATGACTGGAAATATCACTTTCCAGGAATCAACTTGGAAGAATCAGAAGATGCAGAGTTTCCATTTTGTTGAACAACAAAAAATCAATCAAGATCTACTCATTTAGCCAAGGATGGATTAAGGTTAATTCATACACTGATAATTTTTGTCACAAACCGTAAACTTTACGTGAATTCAACACGAAATTAGTGGGTTGAGATTGAAATATGTAGTTTTGTTTAATGAAACTGATTTGAATCAGGTTAACTCATTTAACTTATATCTAATTAACCTCAGCAAAACAATCCAGTACGCCAGCAAGATAACATACTCTAGTCAATGTTAAGATATAAAATAAATAATAAAATCTAATTTTTCTTGTAAATTTAAGTTTTCGGAATAATTAGTAATTTCACATGGTATTGGAATAGAGATACTAGATTTGAATCCTAACTCGTTTAATTTTACACTCTATCTCATTTAATTAAATATTTTATTTGTTAAGCCTACTCATTGAGCGAAAGTTTGACCACAAGTGAATATGATTGTTAAAATATAAAATAATTAATAAAATTTACATCTTTCCATATATTGAAGTTTTTGGGATAACCGGTGATTTCACAGTCACGTGGATTAAACAAAACCATTTAATATTAGAATGTGCATTGTATAAGTTTTGGCATATCTTAAAGCTCCACATGTTAGGAAGAACATGGAGGACAAGGATGTCGCAAAGAATGTTCACTGTTTTGTTTGGATTAGTTTTATGTATTTGGAAGATGGAAACTTAAATAAGCCTAATATGAATCATAGAAGCAGCTTCGACATGTCTGCTTAAGAGGACACATAGGTTGGAGAAAACTCCGTGTCTCTCTCTGTTTTCGTTTCCTCTGATTGGCTATTATGTATAAGTTTAATGATTTGTTAGGGAACAAGTTTGTAAAGTCAATGAGTTGCAAGAATAATAATGCCGACCTAAAATCAGCGTAACGTTTTCAATCGCATAAACAATGCGAACCTCTTTATACAGAGTCTCGTTGATTGCTTTGTACTTTAAACTAAAGAAAAAGCACGAAAGGAAGAAACCCATTCGAATCACTTTGGTTACAAAAGCTTTTTTTATTCGGTCTAGTTTAGGGATCATTGAATCCACCCAATACACATATGCCAAGCGAAGGTTGAAAGAATATAAAGTTGGAAGTAGGGATTTCGATTGATTTGAATATAAGACTAGGAATATGAAAATTGGTTGATTTCTAGGAATGATCTTCTTTTCTTTTTTTTTCTAGAAACCCATTCGAATCAGAGTCTTTTCGTTTCCTCTCCAATGTGACATGTTGAGTACTTCCCTCTTTTTGTATTGTTTTAAAACCAACCTTTTTCTTTCTTTTTGAACAAGTGAGATTTTTATTATAGAGCACAAGCCTGAACTTGCAAATTGGAATCATGGAAAAGAAGTTATGGAATGTCACGAAGAAAACTCTTTTAACCATAGTTTTGAATTCCGTTCTGTTTCGGTCGGAACGGTTGGAATGTTCCGTTTCGATGCCTCAACCGGTCCATTATACCCCATTGTTTCGTTCCAATCCAAATTCCAGCCCGCTCCAACTCGTTCCGATCATTTTGGTCAAATTTTGGCCGCTCCAATCCAAATTCCAGCCGTTCCAATCCCTATTCCAGTTTAAATTATTTTTGTAATTTTTTGTGTTTGAATGATATATTTTTTTAATTTAAATTTAGATGATACTTAATTAATTCTAGAATATAAAATATATTTATATACTTTGTAATTTTAAATACGTTTTTTTTTAATATCATTATTTTTTAATATTTTATCTATTTATTTATTTTTGTATTTCAACTCAAATTTATATTTTTTTCAACTTATAATGATTTTATAAATCTTCAATTTTTTCTAATATATACACATATGCATGATACACACTTACATATATATCTTTTTATTCAATTAATTGTTAGTTTATATATATATATTTATGATAATATATAATTAATCCCGAAATGGCACACCTGGACAGACCAGTACCGAAATATTTCGTTTCAATATCTCAACCAGAACGGAATTCAAAACTTAGCTTTCAACAAATAATTCGACGCTCTTATGGTTCATGTGTATTATTGTCAAAGGAATACTTGGATGAAGAGGTCACTGTTATGAGATGACATAAAACCGTGTACAAAATCCAAACGGGACCTTAAAATAGTAAGACTGAAGCCTTGTTTGATTATACATATAAGATGAAATAAGATAAAAATTTAAAATTAAATAAGATATTGTTAGGATATAATATTTTAATATTATTACTGTTTTAAAACTTGAAAAACTTGAATTATTTATTATTCTTTGTGGAAAATTGGATAAAGTTGTAACAATATATGAGATGAGATAGTTTGAACCGTGTAACCAAACTTTGTTGTGACAATTTGAGACAATGGATAAAGTCAACTGGAGCTACTTACAGGCAAAGGTTTAGGCGATGTAGGTAATTTAGTTGAGGCTTCGAAGGTTTGAAACTTGATGGCAGATGACGGGGTGGAATTGTTGAGAAAATGATGGAAACCCTTCTCAAGACTAATCGGTTTGTCACAAAGCCATGAAGTAAATTCAGAGGACGAGGACAAAGAGTATAAGCGATTTGGATCTTTCACCCTCATAAGGCTTGTAGTCAAGGGTTGAATAGTAAGATGAGATAAATTAAGATGGTTTGTGAATAGTAGTGAAATTGTTAGTTTAAATGAAATAAGATGAGATAAAATGAGATGAAATGGTTTCATCTACCGTTGTATTTAAGGGCCCTAAGTTGATGTGTAAACGGGGAGAGATAATGCAAGCATACATGAAGAAATGGATGAGAGAGGGATTCGAGTAACTCTATCTACACAATGTTACTCCTAACAAGTACCATAACGACCTCAGGCTTTCCTTAACAAGCACCAATTAACTCTCAAATCTAGGCACATCCACAAAATGAAACCCATTGATAGCAAAATGGAAGCTTTAGCATTTAACCATGAACCATAACAATTGTGACCAAAACTAACAATCTGAATACCTCATCACTATAACAAAACATCAAAACTAATAAAAAAGAATCCAGTACTTCAGTAAAAGTAAAGATATTGACTCTTAAAAGAACAGAAACTCAACCATCTCAGTACCTCCTAGGAGCACCACCTGCACCACGACCAAACACCTGTGCAGGAACAACAGGCTGTAGCTCAGCTTCTACAAGCCCAGGGATATCAGACATACCAAGGGCAGCAAGCATATCAAGGGTCTCCTTATCAACCTTAATTTCATCAGTCTTAATAGCAGACTCATCTGGAACAAAGTCCATACGACGCTCCCGCTCTTCTTCTTGCAGCTTCAGTGAGATGCCACGCACTGGACCCTTCTGAATCCGCTTCATCAGGTGGGTAGAGAAGCCAGCAATCTTGTTGCGGAGCCTCTTTGAGGGGATGATGGCAACCTCCTCCAAGATCTTCTTGTTGGTGTGGAAGTCCAAGGTCATCTTAGAGTAGTACCTCTCAATCACCTGGCGTGAAGACTTCTTCACAGTCTTGGTTCGAACGCGACCCATTTTGGAGAATTAACTTTTCCTGAAAGGATACAGACACGGATGGAAGATAAAATATCTCACTTGTTACTCTTCTCAAAAACACTACTTGAAAAACAGGAAAAAGGAATTTAGACTCGAGTAACCAATGCAGATTCACAAGGTCGAAATAAACAAAGAGCTCAGTCAAGCTTTGTAAAATACGTTAGAAATAACAGATAAGTAGAAATAATCATTATATGCTTAACGGAAGATGTGTAGAAACAAAACAAATAATAACTATAGACTGTAGATTGCCAATTACACATTCCAAAAGGATAGCTAAACGCGCATATAACAGATCTTTACACACAAGCTTTGGCTTGGCAAAAAGAGGTTATAATTTCCCAACGGAAACGGCCATAGAGAACAGAAAATTAAAGACAGTAGATATTCAAAATCCAAGTGAGCCCTCAAACTGGTTAAACTTAATTCACATTCAAACTCCTTAACATTATCAATTCGGCACCCATAAGTTCCCAGTTTATTAGACATGATTCTCCTCTTTATTCTCACAATTACCATATTTACTACAGGGCTGGTTTATTTAAAATACAATACAAAGCGATCTCCTCGTTTGCTCGATGAATGTGAGAAATTATACGAAAGGAAAAAACAAACCTTCTTAATATTAGATTAAGAAGACATAAAAAGTATCTTTCTTTAAACAAATTAGTGAAAGCACAACACCTATCCAATATTGGGTTGCCGTAAAAATCCAAGAAAAGGAAAAACCCCATCATGAATCTAAAAATATTAACTGTTTAATGATCTGGGTACGACTAAACAACAACATCGCATCGTCCAGTTGAGTTGAACTTTTCCGTTCTTGTTCTTTGCAAGGAAAACATAAAGGGAAGCAAACAAACATCAGAAGAAGGCCGAATGTAGAGGAAAACTTACTCGGGAAGGGCGAGGAAGCTGCGCGAGGAGATTCGGAAGGCACTACTCGGCCGCTAAGGAGAGGTGACGGGAGGGGCTTAAAGAAGGTGAAGACTGATATAAGATTGAGACTGCGAGAATTAGGGTTTTGGACAAATATTGGCTGCAGCCCGGTTTTGGAAAGCCAGAAACACAACTCAATAAAAGGCCCCTAATAAAAATGAAAAAATCTTATTTTTATTGGATAGGTTTAATTTTATTTTTTAAAAAATATATTTTTACATAAATATCAAAAATAAATAGTATAATTGATCAAATATGACAACAAAATAGGTAAAAAAATGTTCAAAACATACTTTTTGTAAATGGTAAAATTAAAACTTTATCTAAAAAGCTAAATTAATTGTCAAATTTGATAATTGTTTTAACTTTTTGGTAATTATTTTAGTTTTACTATTTATAATAAATATTTTTTGAATATTTTTTTACATATTTTATTGTCATATTTAATTAATTATGATATTTATTTTTTAGTATTTATATAAAAATATACTTTTTGAAGAATGAGTTTTAACCAATCTAATAAGAATGCTCTTAAGGGACAAACCTACTAAATTGGTTACTCGAGTCAAAATATTAGATTTACGGTAATATTTTCATCTTATTATAAAATAATATATTATTAAAATTATTTATAAAAATACTGATTTTAATTAGGGTGTCTGGACTTTAGGTTTTTACTTAGTGGAACAAACTTACAAAAATGCTTTTTGGGCCTTACTTCGTACGTGCCCTGAATAAGGGCCAAGAAATTGGGAGCCCCGAATGGATTATAAACAGTCGACTCGAAAATAAAATTTAAAATTTAAAATATATATATATATATATTAGAATTACAATAATATTTTCATCTCATCATAAAATAATATGTTATTACAATTATTTAAAAAAATACTGATTTGGTCTTTTTTATTTTATTTTTCATATTCTCAAACATTTTAAAAATTTTCACATTATTAAAAAAATACTTCCTTAATCATTAAATAATAAAAAATGAAACAAAAAAATTATCAGACCATCCTCGGGATGGATCCTCGGTGGGTTTAGCGTTTCTCCACTTTTATTGCCCTTCACAAGCTCATGGAACAGGAATGTAAGGAATGACCTAAAGCACCGAGTCTCCTTACCCGGCCCCATCATTACACATGTCCTCTTTATTGATTTACACAGGATCGCAAGTTGCAACCACAGGGGACCATGGATTAAAAGAATAGATGCACTCTCTCCTTTTATGTATTACCTGTTTTTCAAAATTTAATCACAACAATTTTACGCATACATCAAGAACTTCAACACATTCCATGTTTCCATTTAAGTGCAAAGTGATTGAGATGATAAGCAACTGACACTATGACACAGAGAATTGACTCTAGTGTCTGACAATCTAGTTTTGAGATTAAAAGGTCAGAGCATACCTGCATTTGCTGGCCTCCCATTTTTGGTGTTAACCCAAGTATTCGACGGAAAATAATTGCCAGATAGGTGCCGTAAGAGCTGATACCAAATCAAATTCATACAAACAGCTTTATCCAGGGAAATTATTCATTGGCCTCAAAATATTAGACAACCTCTCATGTCTACCCCTTCTCTACCGGTCATAAAGAGAAAGAGCTCCCATAAAACATGATGACAAAGACCTTTAAGCTCCAGGTGGCCGGTGGAGAGAGAGAGAGAGAGAGAGAGAGAGAGAGAGAGAGAGAGAGAGAGAGAGTTTAATGTTGAAATCATTATATCCATGTGCTATAACAACAAAAAGATTACACAAAAATAACCTTATAAACTGACGTAATTTTTATGTAATCCATTAGATCTACTTTACAATAAAAATAATTTTAAAGTTTGACAAACCACATGACACCACATCAACTTCTGGGATTACCTTTGTGAAATCTATGAATAATGCTAGGGACAAATGTAAGAGACAAACAGTGGACAAACGCTAATTGACATAGCATGATAAATAAAACATACCATTCTCATTTCTTTTATTTTCGGATCCATTTCTTCATTTCTCAACTCACAAATATTGTGCAGCACATAGCAAGTACCGAACATCATAAATTATCAGGTGTTGTTTGTCTACTGTTTGTCTCTGACATTTGTCCCTAGCATTTTTGGAAATATATTTGCGGCTAAAGTATATTTCTCATTTTGGAAATCTTTAAAGTTACTATAGCTACTAGGAATCCATCACTCAAACTTTTAATTCAAATTACCTGGTCGTTGCTTACACGATTGAAACTGATTTTGATGATGGATCAGTGTAACATACCAAGAATTATAAGTGACATGGAAAACTGGGGTCGACAGTCACTCAACTTGATATTCAAACCCTTCACTTTCTAACACTTGAAAGCAGACAAAATGCATAAACCACTCACACTCGCTAAAAATCACATGAACAAGACAGTGAAATAACCGGCATTTCACCAAAAATCTCCGCAAGAACAATATCCATCCTTAAAATGGTGAAAACGGTTTGTATCTCGAACAATGATCTCCCTCTCTGTAATATTTGATGTAAGCTTCATAAAAGAATGACAATCCCCACAGATTCTGAGATTTTTCATAATCCTGATAGGCACGTTCTGAGGTAAGCACATGAGGCCAAAAGTAAGAGCAAGCTTCTCACTGTGATGTCTCAAGAGTTGTTGCTTTCTGCTCTCTTCCACAAAATGAAGGTCATGTTCAGTTTCCGCCTTGTAATCCATTTTCTCCAACTTGGCAATCAAATCATCCAACTTTGAGTAAATCTCAGCAATTTGAGGATGATTTCTCTCACCAACCATAAATGAATGAACTTTGTCCTTGATTTCAATCCAACTCTTACCCCTCTCCTTCTTCACGTCACTTCCCTTAAGAAGCTTCCTTGCTAATGCAACTTCTTCCCACTTTTTATTCAATGCATATACGTTTGAAAGCAAAACATGATTTCCTGCATTATTAGGTTCCATCTCAAACAAATGCTTAGCTGCAACTTCAGCCAATTCAAGATTTCTATGGATCCTACAAGAAGATAAAAGTGAACCCCACATTGAAGCACTCACATCAAACGGCATCTTCTCTATCATATTATAAGCTTCACAAAGCAGACCTGCCCGACCAAAAATATCAACCATGCATGAATAATGAAACACATTGGGTGACACCTTGTGTTCCCTCATCATAAGGTGGAAATATTTATGTCCTTTCTCAACTAAACCCATATGGCTGCATGCATTTAATACAGCAACGTATGTGACTTCATTTGGAGAAATATCCATCTGCTGCATTTTTTCAAATAAAATCATTGCCTCCATGGAATGAGCATGCCTAGCAAACCCAGAAATCATCACATTCCATAAAACAATGCTCCTCTCGTCCACACCTTGAAACACGATGTAAGCTTCTCTAATGCAGCCACATTTGGCATACATGTCTATAAGAGAGGAAGCAACATATATATTAGATCCAAATCCAGCTTTACATAACACGCCATGCACCTGTTTCCCTTCAATCAGAGCTGCCAGACCAGCACAAGCACAAATAGTAGATGAAATTGTAAACTGATTGTGCTCCAGCCCAGAAATTTGAGTTCTGTGAAACAACTCCAAAGCGTCTTCATGAAGGTCATTTTGCACATAACCTGCCACCATCGAACTCCACGTAACATCATTCCTCTCTGGCATGCACTCAAAAACACAGCTTGCATCCTTTATCATACTGCATTTGGCGTAAACATCAAGCAAAGCGGTTCCCACAAACACATTGGAGTCCATTGCGGCCTTAATAGCAAAAGCATGCAACTGCTTACACTCAAAAATAGCACATTTCGCAGCACAAGCACAGAGAACACTCGAAAGAGTGAATTCGCTAGATGGGGTTCCTTTCCTTTGCATCTCAACAAAAAGACAAAAAGCTTCCTGCTCCTCACCATTCTTAGCAAGTGACCCAATCATCGTATTCCAAGAAACCAAGCTTCTCTCGGGCATTTCGTCAAACACAGCACGAGCGCAGTCAACTAAACCACATTTAGAATACAAGTTAATGAGCATGTTCGACGTTAATGTGTCGGCTTGCAACCCAACATGAATAATCTTTGCATGGCAAGCCTTCCCTTCAATAGGTGCCCTTGTTCTTGCAAATAATTGCAAGAGTTCATGTAAACCCGAAACAAAGGTAGTATCACTTGTACCCACATGAACAACGTCTTCCGATTCTGAATTTGGGCTCTGAGTCTGAGCTCTAACTTTGGCTAACACTGAAAAGTACCTACAATGGAGACCAAAATCAACCTGAAGTCCTCTGTATCTCCTCGGGTTTCTCATATCATTCTTTACGACATTATAAAAAGAGTCGTTTAAAACTTGAAAGGGCGATGCTCTCATGCCCTATAGAAAAACGTAAAATATGTACCACCGAAGAAATGTGTGCATTTTTAGTATTTTACTGTCCTTTTTTAAAAAAAAAAATCAACATTCAATCTACCTAACATTTTTCTTTTAATAATTGGGTAATATCGTAGAATTTGTTTTTATAATTTTTTATCCATATATTTTTTATAATTAAGATAAATAAATAAAGCATATAAATTTAGAGTATTTATCGTAGGGAGATTCACATTATATATATATATATATATTCTCTCTAAATTATGGAAAATGTATTCTTTCTCATATCCAACCTAAATCCGAAAAATGTTCTAATTATTTGTGGGCCTTAACCATGTAAAGGGTTCAAAGAACATCACCAGGTTTTCGAACGCATGGATTGTGATTGTGACTTGTAAGGCCCAAAAATAAGGAACTACGGAAAATGTTAGTTTGACATCTAAATTTGATGTTTTTTATATTTTAATTTTTTTATATTTTTTATTTAATAATTAAGAAAATAATTTTTTTTATTTTTTTATTTTTTTATTTTTAAAAATATTTTAAAATGATAAAAATAAAATTTAAAATAAAATTTAATCTAAAAATAAATTGAAACAATAAGTTTCGACAGATATTGTAGCACCATCCAAGAAAAAATAATTAGTTTAAATTATGGATTAGAGCAAAACATATGAAATAGATGATGATGATGATGATGACGATGACGACAATGAGGATGATGATGACAACAATGATGATAATGATTATGATTGATTGATTTGAGGGCATAGAGCTCATCTGAAATAAATTTTGAGGTCTAGAAGCAATTTGTATCCGGTATCCCAAATAAACTTTTTTTCTATAATTTCAAGAAAATATTAAGAATTATGGTTAAAATCCCCTACCTCTGCATCTTTATTTTAGAGAAATGATTTAAGGGATAAACAGTAATTTCTTATATTCTTATATTAATATAAGAAATTACTATTCATCCCTTAAATCATCTTTATTAATATTTTATTATAATAAATAAAATAAAATTTTCTTTCAATCATCTACACTTTCTCTCATACTCATATTTGTTATAGTTTTAAATAATAATTTTAAAAATAACTGAATTAATTACAAAAATTTGAGAAAATTAAATTTAAAAATATTATCATACCCGAAGAAATAATTTAATTTTTTTTTTTAAAGTATTCACTAGAATAATAGTTCAAAACATAAGAAAAAATATTGAGTAGTTAAGTTTGTAAATAGAAGTGAGAGAAAAAATAATAAAAAGAGAATAAAGAAATGTTATTTTAATAGAATAGAGAAATGATAGGGAATGAGATGTATGAGATTTATGATAAATGAGTAAAATTTAAAAAAAAAAAAACAAATCTTAGGGAATATGGTTTTTAACTAAATTATAGGAAATTTTGAAGGAAATCGAATGGGATGCTCTAAATCATAATTTTTAATTTCGTACCGTACCAATTAATACGAAATTTTGGTCATACCAATTGGTTGTTCAATACAAAAGGTATATCAGTTTTGTACAGGCCAATATATGAGCTTTCGGCCGAAACATCAATCGATACTAGTTGATATATTCGTTTTGGTCATACTAGATTCGATTTTTAACCTTTTTTTTCATTTTTTGTTATTTTTTTACTTTAATTCGATTATAATATGATAAAAGTGAAAAGACTATTGTTTATTTTACTAAACTGATATTACATGAATATGATATGCACAATCAAAACAAAGTTGTCATTTTCATATGGTCCATATCTTGTCTATTTTTTAGAGTAAATTTACTTCTTATTTAGTGAAATTAAAACACTCAATAGACATGAAGAAAACGAGAGATTGACAGGGAACCAACTCTAAGGAGGCATAGAAGGGACAGAAATTGAGGCAAAGCATTAAAGGTTTACATGCTTACAAATTTGGAGTGGACTTAAAATTATCCTTTTTGGATGAGTACAAAACTAGTTGGTTTGAGTTATTTTTACTCAAAGTCTCTTCAATAAGATCAAGCATATCTTTAACCCAACTAAAAGGCAATAAGAAAGATACCCAACCCAACCTTGATAACATGATATCCTCCTCATCTCATCCCTTTTTACAGTATATTTCTTTTTTTGGGTGTAGCTTTCATTGCCCATTTATTCAATAATAGGTCAACTCAAATGCAATGAATGCCAAGTTGTGGAAGTGTAAATGTGTCTAAATCACTTTTGTATGTAGTCGGTTTGATGAGAATATGTACCACTTGCTTTGGTCCTACTTCAGCTTGATGAAGTTGTTTATTACTATCTCAAAAATCAAATCCCATGAAAGCTAAAAAAGAAAAAGTGAAAAATGTATTGCTAAAACTAAAAAGAGATTATAGAAATGTAATCTCACAAGTTGAAATGATTTTATATAATTCGTTAGATTTATTTTATAATAAAAAATAATTTTAAAATTTGATAAATTACATAATATCAAATCAGTCTGTATAAGATTATTTTTATGTAATTCATTTATAATTATAGTACTTTTCAAGTAAAAATATATTCCCATCAATTGGTTTATTTTATATTGTCCAAAAGATGTTGGGTGAAACGATATCCAATGACATTAAACCAAAAATAAAAATAGAAATGAAAAGCTTCCATATAGATTAGAAAGCATTGTGCCTTGTGGATATGAAGGCAAACTGACTTTTATTATAATCTTTGTCTATCTTTTTTGGTTCTATATAAATAATAAAATTTGGGTACAAAGTGGAAGCTTAGCCCTCCTCCCATTAATGATCCATGAAGGTGGGATTTGATCTTTCATCACTATCACGATTCGTGAAGATGAAGCACGTTACCAAATTACCAATTAAGAACCATATGAGCACTTTCAAAAGGGTTTTGAGATTGTATAATAATTTTACGAGTAATGATATATTTACAATTTAGTTTTTTAATTATTCTTTTCTATGGTTCTATTTCCAATAGAGGCCATTTATTTAAAACTTGAACCTCAAATTAATAATACGGAAAAATGAGAAATTTCAGTATTTTTTATGAGGTAGCATCGTCATATTGGCCCGGATATCAAACAAACTCTGAAATAATATAACATATCATTAATTATATTCAATCTATGCAAAGAAACAAACACAATATTTTTCATAATGTTTTACACAATTTTGTTGTCAAATAAGGGATGTTTTTATAAAATATCTCATACAAATAATACATTTTATAAAGAGATCGGTATCTTAAAATATAGTTGCGTAGGTATTCTTATTATAGTTTTTAATTTTGTACCATACTGATTGATACAGTTGAAATATGTCGTATCAGCTAGTTGTTTGATACAAAAGTATATCAGTTTTATACTAATTGATATTTTGATCGCATCGACCAATATACGAGATTTTGGCTAAATTATTAGTCGGTACTGGCTAATATATGTATTTCAATCGTACCGAATTTTGACCTTTTATTTATTTTTATTTATTTTAATCTTAATTTAGACTAGACTAGACTATTTACATATTTATTATATACTGACAATTATTTTGAAATATGATTTATATATATAATTTATTCATATATAAACTATTCCAAAACAGTATTAATATCAAGATATTTCGTTTCGATATCTTGATCAAAATATTTACCAATATAATATTCAAAATTTTAATTCTTACAAACGAGATTTGCGTGAACTTTGGTTTCTCTCTTCAATCTTCATCTCTAAATACAAATATTCTTGTAATTTATGTGATTACTTTATATAATTTAAAATTCAAATAGCTTTAATATTGGCGGTAAGAATAAGACAAATTTTCACTAAGATATAATTAACATATATAAAAATATCTAACTTTTCCTAAACCCACACCAAGATTGAAGAGAGAGAACAAAAAAAATAGATTTTATTTTTAATTTTTAACTTTATGGAATAAAATTTGCTTGATCAAATTGGAGCCCTAAGAATATTATTATCTTTGAATTTAGATCTTTTGCATTGGCCTTCGTATTGCCTTTCCCTCCCTTTTGACTTAAGAATCCAAGTAGTGGAACCACCAATAGCAAATCCACTTGCGGAGAGAGAATCCACATTTCAGCACTTCTAATTTACTTTTTTTTTTCTTTTTCTTTTTCTTTTTCTTTTTTCCTCCTCTCCGAGATGCTTTTAGAGCATCATTATCATCTAATTGAAAAAAATGATACTGATCCACAAGAATTATTCGGGCAATATTGTTTTGTTTTTTAATGTTATTTTATTTTTAATATATTATTTTATTAGGCTTCATATAAATAAAGTCATTTTGTAAGCATAAATGATTTAACCACAAAAAAAAATTTAAATTATAAATTAATATGATTTAATTTGATGTATTGTGAGAAGACGAAAACGAGGCCAACCCCTTTCTAAAAGCAAGTGTGTATGATTCAATAAAGTTCATTTTCACTTCCATTAGATCTATTAGAAAAAGAGAAACTACAAAACAGATAGTGAAGGAAGGTAATGGCATAAAAAGAATCTCAAATATAGAGAAATATCTCCATTGATGGAGAGGAAACAATCTACAAGAAACTTTTAAAAAAAAACACAAAATTTTAAGGGATTTTTTCATTGGTCGATAATTTAGATATTTAGAAAGATTTGGTTGAGCTATATAACTCAATCATTGAAGTAGTTGATTCTAATATCTATATCAACATCCTCTCCTTTAGTGGACTAATGTTAGATAAAGTTATGAGTTGTGCAAATATCATTCACTTATTTTAATACATTCGAAGAAGGGGATTGAATCCAAAACTTCCGAGAGAGTCGAATCCAAGATCTCCATTTTGGAGATTTAGGTGTTATACCATTAGGTCATATGTCTTTGGCATGAGTGTATAGTACTTACAAATTTTATGATTATAAATATTATTCTTCATTTTTATAATAATAGAAGAAGATAGAAAGGTATTGGATTTGCATGTTTGACATTGGGAAAAGAGATTGAAAATGCTATATATACGTAAATTTCAAAATACGTATAAAAAAGCACAAACACAAAACTTTTTCTTGGGTACAACAAAAAAATCTTCCACCAAAAGAAATAGAATAATTTTTTGCGGTCTATATTTGGTAGATTGCATTTGTATCTCACGTAAAAATGCTCTTGTTTTATAATTAAATGAAATGAATTTTTTAAATTTTTAAAGTTTATAATTTGTAAATAAAAGTGTTTTAATCAATTTTTTTCTAAAATAAAGATTTTTTTTATTTGTTTATCATTTGGACTACAAAAAAAATCTAATTTTTTAGACTGTACGTAATATTGTCCAAAGAAATATACCACAAAAACTATAAAAGATCTGATAGAGATTTCCTAAATATATGGAAATTGACGAATAAAGATAGAATTTTCCCTTTGCACTCCAAAATTCAATTAAGAGTAGTAGTGGAATATATTCCTTTCATTACTTTTACTACAATTTCATCATTCATGGCCCCCCAAAAAAATTATATATATATATATATAAATATATAAAATGACGTAAATTCGTATGATTCTTTAAATTTACTTTTAAAATATAAAAAAAAATTAATTTAATATATTACATCAAATGATATTATTTAATAAATTTAATTTTATATAATTTTTTATAGCTGAATAATTTATCGGAGCAGAAACCTCAGCCACCAAAAAAAGTAAGAATAGGACGAAAAATTGGTTGAAACCCCAAAAAATGATAATGGCCAATTGACTACTATTGGAGAAGACAAAATGGATTTGATTAGGATATGGAAGCAAACATTGAACCAACATGATGGCCCCATGGTTCAAGAAGGGATCACCATCTCTGAACTGGAAATATAGATATGATATGGAATTTGCTTCATTTTGATTATTCAAGGATTAAATTCTTTTTTTTTTTTTTATTTTACTTAATAATTAAGTAAATAACTATTAATATATTGATATTTTTCATATTTTTTAAGCAGCACACCCAACAATCAATTCTGAGCTGCAGCCTAGCACCACTCTTATAGAAATGTTGGGCTAATGTTGCTGTCCAGTGTCCACTGTATTAAAGATAGGGAGAGGAAAAGTTGCCGGAACACATCCTCTAGTCATTCACTTAACAGCATTTTCTCCATAGAACTCCTCCATAGACTACATCAGTAATCTCCATGGAAACCAGAAATTAACTTTTTCAATCCACATCAATTATCACTTCAATTATCAAAATATTTTTCTTGCCTCAGGATTTTGGTCACAGATCATTGACGTTCCTTGAGAATTTACATATAGATTAACAACTTTACAATAACAAAAAGACGCCATTGGCTTCATAACAATTAGCTTCTTGCCCTCTCTTGTACATCATCATTTTCTTTCATTAACTGTCAAGGTCACATATCCAACTTTGCAAAGTTGAAGGATTAGTTGACCAAATGTACAAAGAGCTCACAACTTAAGCCTAACTCCGACTGTACAATTTTCCATTTGTGCAAAATTTGCAGCCAAGCTACCATATTCTATTCTGATCTTCTCCTTTCCTTCAAGCACCTTTTCAAGTACCCACAGGGGTTTTTTGACTCCTGAGAAGAAATAACAAAAAGTTGAGCAAAAGGGATGATTCTACACTTTAAGACCAAGGTCCTCAATTTCTTTCGATTCCATACGACTTTCAACATTCTTTTGACCAAGAAATTCATCTTCTTCAGCATCAAAACTAGCATGAACACTGTAGAAGACATATAAAAGCACAGCAAGAGCTGAAAAAAATCCAAACCGTGCATACGATGGCCCATTCAGAGACCCCAGCAAGAATATGTTCAGGAATATTGATATGGAAGGTATCCATGGCATCAAAGGGACACCCCAGAACTCAGGCTTCCTAGCTTGTGGAACCATGCTATGGAAAATCTGTATTAATGCCAGGGCAACTATACCACAGGCACTGAGCATGAAGCCTTTAGGCTTTCCAAGTGGTGCAAAATGCCAAATGAAGGTGAATATGATGGAGGTAAGAGTAAATGAGCACAAGAAAGACAATGTCGGTCGCGGATCTGTAGTCCCCTGTGCAACATAACGTCTGTAGATCACAGCATTTGCCACCATGTAGAAGACAAAGAGTGTGCCGATTGAAACAAGGTCGAGCAGGACTCTCAGCTCAGTGAAAAGGGCAATGGCTGCAGTTAAGACTCCTGCAAGGGGAATGATACGTATGCTTGAGAAAGATATAGCACAAAATGACTTTCTTAGTTTCACTTCCAATTTTATCATCCAAAACGGAGTTCTCATCCAATAATATTGAATTAACACATTGGCCACACTGACAAGCATATACAATAATATTGAATTAAGTTTTGGACTTTTTTTCTTTTTAAAATTTTGTGAGTTTTTTTTTTTTTAATCTTTTGACATGGCAGTGTGGATGTGGATGGTGTTAAAATGCTAGGCTGAAGAATAAATTTTCTTTTAGGATACTATACATCTCAAGGGAAAAGTCCGAAGGTCCCCACGGAGATAATTTCCTACCATGATAGGACAGGGATAGATTAATCTTCAATCAGATCTATTTAGTTGCTTTCAACATAATTTGTCACGGGTGACAGCGACCACAATTGTCTGTAAATAGTGGATTTTCCCACAGAAATGGGGAGGGTTGGACCAATTTACACCATTCACCAAACCCTTCAAACTCAAATACGATCGTTAATTTGGAGTGAAAGGTACCAAGTCAAATCAGCCGCCCCATCTATTTTAAAGCCAAGTTATACTGTGCTACGAGTACAATGCACTGGTGTCAAATCTAGAAAAAAAATTTCCTTAAATTCTTATTATTCACATAATTTTTATCCACCACACTTTTTTTTAATCAAATATTTAATATATAAATAATGAATAAAAAAATTAAATTAATTTAAATTAATTTAAAAATAATAAATTAAAAATTAAAAAATAATAATATATAGAGATTTGAAAATTGTGAAGAAGTACTCGTCAAATATATGGACTCAGTTGCTACCGCTTATTATTCCATAAGACCCACTATTTATCTCTCTACTCATTGTCGGGTTTCTCAAGAAACAAACAAGAGCTATCTCATAAAGTAGTAAATAACGGAAACAAACTCAGAAGGCCAACGATTATTTAACAACTCTATTTACATCCAGCTAATGCTATGGTGTCACTTTATTAAAACTAATTTGAGATTTACTAGACTATCTTCTTTTTGAAATAAAGGAGGAAACTTTATCATTTTTCCCAACTCAAAATGAAGTCAGAACTAGCCCTCCAAAACCGAAACGTTCGTATAGTTGGGACCCCTCCCCAGCCACTATTACAAGAGTACAGATTCGGGAGCAGCCAACAGTCCAATGGCCACACAGAACCCATCATTATAAACAGTAATAAAAGACCGTTAAAATTGTGTAAGATTAGTTTGAATTAAAGAACGAGATGAGTTTAATTTATTTTTTAATATTATTATTATTTTAAAATTTGAAAAAAAAAATATTAAGATTTGAAAAAAATATATAAAAATTTATATTTTATATAAAAAATATATATATATAATTATAAAATAAAAATAAGTTAAAACAAATTGAAATAAATTTTAAATTTAAACTGAACCTAAAAAGGTTGTCGTTTTGGGGTTTGAAAGGAAGAAAAAGTGTAACGTACCAAGAAAAGCGGAGGCGTTGACGGGTGTAGATGTCTTGGGGTGGACCCTGGCGAACCAGGCGGGGACCACGCTGGACCGTCCGATCACGCACATGTACCGTGCCTGTCCCAGCATCGCCACCAACAAGGACGTCAGAATCCCGAAGCTGGCTCCCACGCCGATCACGTTCGAAACCCATCCCCAGCCGTCCGATTTCCCTCTGAACGCCGCCACAAACGGCGTCTCGGCGTTGAACTGCAGGACGGTTAAGGACATGTCAGTCATTTCGAACTCACTCCACCAAAATGATAAAGTAGAATTATCTAAATATGTCTAAAAAATAAAAATAAAAATAATATACATAGCTTAGAACACTCCTAACAAAATAGTTAAAGTTTACTTTTTTTTAAATATAATTAAAAAAATCTAAAAATATATTTTATTAGACTCTTTAAAATAAAATAAAAAATTACGAAAAATATAAACTGTACTATTTTATCTTTAAATATATTTTTTTTCTACTCATCATCTTCAAGCCCGCGTTGGTAATCTCAGGATTTGACCTACCATCGATTACCATTAGTGATATCACAAGCATCACCAGCATTCTCTTTTACTGGCGAACCACTCTAGATATGATCCTACTGCTGGAAAGTCTATCGTCATCTCTAACGCACGACTCCAACGTCAAAAATGAATTTTGACGTTTATGAGTTTCGTTTAATTTATTACAGGCCACCACTAATGACACCACCGCTTTCACCGGAATCCACTCACGCCAGCTATTAATCCACTAAAATATCAGCTCTTGCAAGGTCATCGTCGTCTCCATGCACACCAACAAGCGTTCGGTGTTTATAGATTTTAACGTTTGTCGTTTTAAATTTATTTTTTTAATATTTTTAGAATAAAATATGAATATTTTAAAATATATGAAAAAATAAATAAATAAATTGATGAATAATAAAATTTAAAAATAAATAGGTAAAATGTAAAATAAAATTTAAAAAAAAGTGAGTTTTTGAAGGAAAAATAGCTATGGGGAGTGCTCTCGTAAATTACTAATTTACCATATCGTATGGAAGGAGCTTGGACATTGAAGCGGCCATGAGACAGTAGAGAATGGTGACGAGTATGACGGAGCCCGAGACTCCGATAGGGATGTCCTTGACGGGATCCCGGACTTCTTCGGCCATGGTGGAAACGGCGTCGTATCCTATATAGCTCAGATAGACCATAGCTGCCCCTTCGAAAACGCGCGAAGCCCCAAAAGGAGAGAACCCGGATGGGTGGTGTTCCGGGTCGCCGGGTTCGGTGAAGTTCCTCCAGTCTCCTTGCCAGAATCCCACCAGTATCACGAAGGCTATAAACAAAATGTGCAGCGCCGTCAACACCATGTTCACCACTGAACTCTCCCTCGTACTGAAAGAACGAAAGAAAGGTGAAGTGAGATTGAAAAACTTGGAATGCGAACCGGAAAGTGAGGATAGGAATGATTTTCGTGGACTCGAACCTGTAGCAGATGATGAGGGTGATGATCAAAACGACGACGACTGCGACAATATCGATTTGGTTGAAGCCGTCTGGGAGTGAAGGGACAGTAAGTCTCCATTTATCGGTGGAGACTCCAATAGCTGTGCCCAGATAGGCAGTGAAGCTTCTTGCGACGGCGGCGTTTGACATCACGTAGTCCATCACGAGGTTCGCGCCGGTCAAAAATGCGGCGAACTCACCTGCGCAAACTCAATGAGGAATATTAGTGATGGCGGTGGTGATATATGCGCTAAGAAGAAAATTGCAATAAAAACAAAGTGGGTAAGGTGGCGGTCACAAACTAACCAAAAGTGACGCGGAGGTAGCTGAAAGCACCACCAGCGACGGGCATGTCGACGGCGAACTCGGTATAGCAGAAGGCGGAAAGGAGGGCACAGAGGCCGGCAATGGCGTAGGAGAGAACGACAGCAGGGCCGGCACAGAGAGCGCCACGGCCTGTGGTGACGAAGACGCCGGCACCGACCATGCCGCCAACGCCGAATCCGACGAGGTCGAACCATCGGAGAGTCCGCTGCATATAGTGACCTGAACGAGCCCTGACCCGGCTAACTTCGTCGAAGGAGGTGGAAACGGAGCCGGCACGGCGGGAAAGGCGGGTTGGGGTCTGAGACAGTGCCCGGAAGTAGGCTTGGAGGCTGGAGAACGAGGAGCCATGGCTCTCCATTGAGGACCTCTCTGTGGTATTCTCCGACTGTCACTCAGGAAGTCTGACAAAGGTGTGAAGGTGAGAATGTAAGCGCGGGTGAAGGGGGTTTATAAAGGGCGAAATGATACGCACCACATTTTATAACATTTATATAATATTAAATATAATTTTTTTTAAACTATTTTATAAAATTAACATCATTTTACAAAAATACTTATATTTTATAACACATATTATATAATATATTATACAAATTATTCTAGATTTATCATTTTCCTTAAAAAAGTAGAGCAGAAGACATGGAAGTTTCGTGAAAAAGAAAGGGTCGTCTGACAATGGACGGTCTGAAGGATGAGAGCCGATCCGGCACATACCATCCGTTTGCGTGAGTGTGGGGGCCCACCCAACTAGCCCATAATTAAAATGTAATTTGAATAATAAATTAAGATAAAATAATTGAAATAAATTTTAAAAATTAAATTATTTATTATATTTTATATAAAAATATAATAAATTATAATAAATAAATGAGATAAACTAATTAAAATTACCTCTCAATTCAAACACGAATCTAAGAGAAGCAGCCAAATCAACAAACGGGAAAAAATAGTAATGCGAGATGGTGCAAACCGAAAGAGAACTGGTATAAAATAAACTAGGACGCGGCTTATGATAAGAAAAAGGTTGCTTATGAGAGGGGTTTGTGATTAGGAGCCGTGAAGGGAAGTTAATTGCCATTGCAGGTGGTAAAGCCGTAAAGGTGTCATGTCAAGTTTTGGCATTTGAGAGTAAGCTTTTTGTTAAGGTCGTAAAAATTCGGTCAACGGGATAAGGTGAGAGAAAGAATTATTTACAATCTACTAGTACAAATTGGGTTTCATTTGAAATCGTTTGGGACTCTCGATGGAGGTTTCGACGTAACTGTACTTACGTAATAACAGATAAAATAAGAGAAATAGACACATAATTTTACGTGGTTCGGTAAATGCCTACGTCTATGAGTATTTGGGGATGAGAATCCACTATAATGGAGATTTTTACAGTCTCTCATATAACTCACTGTACAGAGAAAAATATAGATGAATATTTAGATAAATTCGTCGTGCTACTTTCAGAGAAATCTGGAAAAGCTGAGGTTGAAGAAGAAGAGCCCGTACAAAATTGTTCCAACTAGCCAGCCAGCCCCCCCTTTCACCTGTTCGAATCCTTTTATAGTTAAGTTTCGGTCTAAACGATCAGATATTCCCTTACGTGTGTCAGTAGAACTCTACACTTTCATTTCACTGCCTGCTTTTTATTTAATTCCTGCATCCTACCCTAACATCTATCAGCTCACCTTTCAGTCCCATCACCTATCATTTTGTCCCATTTGTCATAAATGCTTGGCAAGTGTGATTAATTTCATCTCTTTCAGTACCCCGCAAATTCTTATCAAAGATACTTTGATGGGAATTTTATAGTTTTGTATCATGAATTCCGAGAAAATACTGATTGTGTAAAATGTAGCTGTGGAGCTAAGTTAAGGGGAGACCTTAGTAATCTTCGCGTGGGTGGATTTTTTGTAGGTTGTGGATGGCCTCGCGAGCTTTTGAGCAGGATGTGGTTAATCTGACAACTTCCACGAGTTGTCGATGAGATTTCGCTATGGTGAGGCGCAAAGCCTACTTCGTCGCAGTATAAGACCCATCTGGTGGTGTCACAGCGTGAGATCCGCAGGAGTGCATTGTCTAGGACTCCGTGGGAGGTGTCATCGCGTGAGACCTGGCGGGAATGCATCGCCTAGGACTTCGCGGGAAATGTTATCGCGTGAGACCTGGTGGGAATGCATCGCCGAGGACTATGCGGGAAACGTCATCGCGTGAGACCTGGCGGGAATGCATCGTTTAGGACTCCGCGGGAAATGTCATCGCACGAGACCTGACAGGAATGCATCGCCTAGAACTCCGCGGGAAACGTCATCCCGTGAGACCTGGCGGGAATGCATCGCCGAGGACTCCGCGGGAAATGTCATCCCGTGAGACCTGGCGGGAATGCATCGCCGAGGACTATGCTGGAAACGTCATCACGTGAGACCTGGCGGGAATGCATCGCCGAGGACTCCGCAGGAAATGTCAACGCGTGAGACCTAGCGGGAGTGCATCACTTAGGACTCTACGAGAGGTGTCATCGCGTGAGACTTGGCGGAAATGCATTACCTAGGACTCCATGAGAAATGTCATCGCATGAGACCTGGCGAGAGTGCATCACCTAGGACTCCGCGAGAGGTGTCATCGCGTGAGACCTGGCGGGAATGCATCTCCTAGGACTTCGCGGGATTCTGTCACTTCGCTAGGTAGGCAGACCGACCCCGCGGGAGATGATAACGCGTCGACATCCCATACTGCAGATAATAACTTTATCAGTACAAAAATAAATTCACACATTGTAAGAGGGACAAACTGATGTATTTTTGTCCGTGGAAAAAGTTTTCAAGTGTCGAATGTCAAGTGATGAATTTCTGAACGTCGACTCCCGAGCGAGGAGTTGTGAAATCATAAGCATTAACTCCCAAGTGTCGTGTTCCGAGTTTCAAGGCATGGGTGGTAGTTGCCTGATTCCTGCAAAAAGGTGAGGAAGATAGCTCTTATAGAGCATGAATATTTCGAGTTTGTGAGTTTTCCATGAGCGAGGTGAGTCCCGAGTTTACAAACAAATGAGTGCCCAAGCTGCTTAGTATAGTTCCTGATAACCTTCTAGGGCTGGTGTGCCCGTGAGGAGGGCATAATTGGTCCCGAGAGGGTGACAAAATTCTATGTCCTGATGAATGCATCCACGTAAATGGGTCCAGGAGAATCTCAAGAGTACAGCGACTGGTAGCGGTTTCCAAATGAATAAATCTTAAGTGTGATGCTGTGGATTCTTGTGTGAGGTGAGTTTCCGGATGTGTGTAAGGTTTTTGGCCTGAATATACATGAGTGATGTGATTCTCGAGTGATGGGATGTCTGATAAGTTCCGAGGGAGATGGAAGGAGCTCAGTGGATCCTCAAGCTGGTGGAGCTCGTGAACGTGATTCGTGTATATGATCTATTATGACGTGAGTGTCGTGGAGGATCTCGAGTGCGTTCATAAGGCGTATTTCGTATGGCATAATGGGTGAGTCGTGGGCATGTCATGTGACTGGATGAGGTGAGAGGCGTGTGATCCTGTGTGACGACTTGGTAAGCTGTGCACATGAGAAGTCGTGATCGAACGAGTATTCTATATATAGAATGTGTTACGGTGATATTGCACTGGGGCAGTTAACGTGTGGTAGCATAGTCTCTATGCATGCATGCACTCCGTGAGGTGCCAGGGAATTGTAGGTACGTTGCGTACCTTAGGGTGGTAAAGTAGTCCGAATGGTAGGCGACCGAGTTGGCGGAACCCCGAGCTGTAGGAGCTCGAGTTGGGGAAGCTTGGATTGGTGCCCCGAGCCAGTGGAAGGCCGAGCTGGGGAGTCCCGAGCTGGAAGGGTTCAAACTGGGGGTGTCCTAATAGGTGGTGTTTGTTCGTGGTTCCAGAGCTAAGTTGTCCATGCAAGTTAGTGAGACGGACTATCGGGTCAGTATCATAACGTGTGTTATGATACTCCTGGTTTCGAGATGTGTTTTTTTTTTCGAGTGATGGTCTGAATATGGAAAGAGGTCAACTCGACAGTGGGAGTTCCAAGCTGATGATTGTTACCCCGAGTGTGTTTTTCGAGTGTCTGAGTGGTGTTTATTTGAAGGAAACCCATGGTACCCGGGGTCGGATCCGAGCATTAAAGTTGATAAGCCTATAATTTGAGATAGCGTGAATGGGCTTCCGAGCATAGAGGGTGAGGTCTCGAAGGTGACTTTTTTGAGATGAGAGAATCTGATCCGAGTTGGGAGAAATTCGAGCTGGTGCTCGGTCTGTCCGAGCTTGAGGGAATCTGTGATTGATGTTTCCCAAGCAGTGGAGGTCCGAGTGGTGCTTCCAGAGTGGTGGGGAACCGAGAGGTATATCCGAGAGGTATTTCCGAGCGGGTGGTGTTAGTGAACCCAAGCTGGCCGAGAGTGTCCGAGCTGAAAGTGTCCTTGCGCTAAGTGAGCTCGGAAAAGTCCGAGCTAAGGGTCCAAGAAGTGTGGCGAGCCACCGAGCTGAAAGTGTCCGAGAGGTGAAGGATCCAGTGCGGGCTGAAGGTATCCGAGGTGTGAAGAAGGTATTTGACCGCGGGGTTCTCTTTTGCTGCTCAGGTGATGGGAATCCAAGCTGAAACGTCTCCGATGAATGGGAGGTCGGATAACCACCTTACTGGAGACAGACATCACCGGCGGTCATCAGTGACTGCCGGCGGTTGGTCCGGACCCCTGGCGACGGCATCGTGAGCCTTGGGCTCACGTGGCTGCACATGCACGTTAAATGTGCATGTGCATGCACGGGCATGACCTGAGTACTGTGCAAGTGCTCGGGCATGCATGGTGTTTTTGGCGGGAACGCCAGTGGGTCACCGGCCAATGAAGACAGAAACTGCCGGCGGTCAACATTGTGACCGCCGGCAGGCCCATAACACTAGCAGCGTGGTGCCACGAGATCGGGAGAGGGGGGAGCACATCGGTGTGCTCCCGACGGGTGCCAAGACACCCGTCGTTCACGGCCCCCCAGAAGCAGAGGTCGCGGGTGTCAGGGCAGAAATTTCCTGCTAACATATTGGTGGTCGCCGGAGACCCAGCCGTGCTACGGCGGCTTTGGGCTGGGGGTCCTTTGCCGCTCGGGTGACGTGAGCCCGAGTGAGGTGCCTTCGGCAAGTGGGTGGCCGACACCTAACCTGCCGGAGACAGAAACTGCCGGCGGCCACTGGGTGACCGCCGGCGGTTGGCCCGGGCCCCTGGCGCCGGTGCCGTGAGCCTTGGGCCAGGACCCAAGCATTGTGCATGTGCTCGAGCATGCACAGTGCACTGTACACGTCCATGAGCACTGTGCATGTGCTCGGGAGTGTACAGTGCACGTGCGTGTGCTCGAACATGGATAGTGAACGTGCATGTCGGGACATGCACGTCGTGCGTGTACATTTATGCTCTTAAGTGAATCGGGAATTTTCTGTGTGCAGTGTGCTGTACCTCCTAAATGTGTCGGAGCATGCGTTTGTGACTCTCGTGACCATCCGAGTCGTGAACATAAATAAATGGATGGTCCAGGATAAGAACTTGATAGATCGAGCTCGATACCGACCGAGCTAGTACTGGCATTTATTTTTTTATTCGCCGTGTCAATGATAGAAATAAAAAATAAAAACGAGAAGGAGGTGATCAAGCACACTTATCGCACACTTATCTAGAAATTTTTCGTTGAGTCGTCCGATCGGATACTTTTATTCAATGGATTAGAAAGTCATCATTTCTTACCACCGATTCTCGAATCCCGCAGATGGCGCCACTGTTAAGGTCATAAAAATTCAGCCAACGGGTCAGGGTGAGAGAAAGAATTATTTCCAACCCACTGGTGCGAGTTGAGTTTCATTTGAGGTCGTTTGGGGCTCCCGGTGGAGGTCCCGGCGTGACTGTACGTACGTAATAACAGATGAAATAAGAGAGATGGACACACAATTTTACGTAGTTCGGCGAATGCCTACATTTACGGGTATTTGGGAATGAGAATCCACTATAATGGAGATTTTTACGGTCTCTCATAGCTCACTGTATAGAGAAAAATATAAATGAATATTTAGAGAAATTCGCCGTGCTACTTTCAGAGAAATCTGGAGAAATTGAGGTTGAAGAAGAAGAGCTCGTCTAAATCTGGGGGGCTGGCTGGCTGGCTGGCTGGAATAATTTAGACGGGCTCTTCTTCTTCAACCTCAGCTTTCCTAGATTTCTCTGAAAGTAGCACGGCGAATTTATCTAAATATTCATCTATATTTTTCTCTGTAGAGACTGTAAAAATCTCCATTATAGTGGATTCTTATCCCCAAATACCCGTGGACTTAGGTATTCACCGAATCACGTAAAATTGTGTGTCCATCTCTCTTATTTCATCTGTTATTACGTACGTACAGTCACGCCGGGACCTCCACCAGAAGTCCCAAATGACCTCAAATGAAGCTCAACTCGCACGAGTGGGTTGGAAATAATTCTTTCTCTCACCCCGACCCGTTGGCCAAATTTTTATGATCTTAACAGTTTTAAATAAAGAGTAATATTAAACTAAAACCACACTTAATTGATTGTATTTCCACACATATAAATAATAATATGTTACGGTTTATATGTATGTGAAAACAATAAGTTAAGAGTGGCTTCTTCCAATATTTTCTCTTAAATAATTATGTTTGATAGCGATAGCTCACTTGATATTTATTCAATTAAATCTGAATCAAATTTGATTTATAAAAGATAAAAACTTGTATGTGAAAGCAAATACTTACTTGATTAATAAATGATGCATACTCAATAAAATTTGACTCGACTAAAACTCATTTATGCTCGAATCGACCTGTTAGCTCAACTCAATTAAAGTCAATTTATATATTGATATATATATACACTACACCTATGTGTCTATACATATATATTAGCTAATAATATAATAATAATAATTTTATAATTAAATATATAATATGTAATTTCATTGTGCATGCTTACATATTAAATATATTTCATAGCGTTAGTTATATATTAATTATTATAAATTTTTAAAATATTATAATTCAATAGAAGTTATAATTGTTAGTTATACAAATTTAATATTATACTTTTTATTTTTTATTTATCTAATTTATTAATTATTAAATCTTGTTCAAAAAATAAAAAGTAAACAATTCAAGTTTGGATCGGATTGAATTCGTTTGTGGAAAGAACTCGAATTTGAACTCGAATTGAGAGTTTAACTTAATGAGTTGATATCGAACAAACATTAAATAAAAATCTCGTATTCAAATGTTTTGAATCAAGCCACACTCAGCATGCTAAAGGTCAATTGGACTTGACTCAATTACAATCCTATTTGAGAGAGCTACTGAGTTGATTTCTAAGATGGGTTTAAATGAGGCTATTTTGAAGGGGATGCTCTTCCAATAGCGAATGATTTGAAGTGCAAAGAGGTGAATTGGTCGTAGTATGGGCGGATTATATAAGAGCTGAAGTGTTTTTTCGGTTATGATGAGAAGAGAGAGATCAAATTCATTTCAAGAAAGGGAAACCGAGCTGGTCATGAGCCATGCCATAGCCAAGTTAGCCTTGGAATTTGAAGAGAAAGTCCGAAGTAGCATATGGTTGAAGGAGGGTCCAATTGAGGTTATTAATTGTATCGAGAGGGAAAAGTTTGTACTGGATAATTGATGTTAATGAAATGAAACGTTATGGTTTCTTATTCAAAATAAAAAGTAGTATTAAATAATTAGAATTTATTTATTATATTTTATTTATTAATCTATTATTTAATTTAATAAATGATAATTAATAGGTTTTATTTTTAATAAAAGGTTTATAATGCATGGATATTGGTGCATACAGGCATGTATTAAAAGGAAGGTGGGGCTCTCTTTATGTTTTGAGGGAGGCGTGGCGAAGCGTCAATATCTATGTGAAAGACACAAACAGCCACACATTTTATTCATCATTATGATTTTATTTTTAGAGATAAGATAATAAAATAAAAATTAAAAATAAAATAAAATATTATTAAAAGACAATTTTTTAATATTAATTTTATTTAAAAATTAAAAAAATGTATCAAAATTTGAAAAAAATAAATTTTTTTATTTTATTTTATATAAAATTTTAAAAAATATAATAATAAATTTGATATAAAATGAGATGAGATAACAAACTAGGCCTAAAAATATAGATTAATCTTACAAATTAATCCCATAAATCTAAATAATCAGTTCATACAAAAAAAGATAAAAAAAAAAACTGATGTGGCATCCAATACATTAGTTCATAGAATTTTTGTGTAGAATTTGTGTCTTAACAAGACTTTTATGAATAATGTTACATATAAATAATTTTATATATAAATATGCACACTAATATACTATTAGTTGATTATATCTTTTATTTTAAAATTTAAATTTTTGACTAATTACATTGGATGAATGGACAAATTAATACACAAAATTAGTTACAACTAAAATTTTTCTATTATTATTAGGAAAATGATTTAGATATAAATAAATTACATAAAGATAAATATATAAATTAATTTAGCATAATGTGATACGTTAAATTATAAATTATAAAATAAATTTAATAAATATTATAAAACTATATAAATTTGTATTTTTTTTATGTAACTTTTTCTGTGTCTAACAATTTGTGAATTATTATTATTATTATTATTATTATTATTATGTTGTTATGCTTCGTTTTCTTGGGGACCAAAATAACAACGTTCTGTCCACAACACCTCCACCGCGCTTTTACGTGTGGTTGCGCCTTTCATGTACTTTAGTTTTCATCATTTCAACTCCACGCTCATGAATTCCATCTCTCTCTCTCTCTCTCTCTCTCTCTCTCTCTCTCTCTCTCGTTTTCTGAAAATAGAAATTATAATAATATTTTTATAATAATTTATACAATATATATTATAAAATATATTATGTGTATAATTTATTTTGATAAAAAGTATATATTTAATAAAAAACTAACAAAAAGAAATTATGTATTAGGCAAAAGTATTGACATTAATTTTGTCAAAAACCAAAAATTCAAATTTTAAACTATAATATTTTATTATTATCTTTCATATTTGAATGATTAATATTTATAAGCTAAATTAATTAATTATTTTATTTTATTTTATTCTTTATAATTTTTTTTAATCAAATATATATATTTTTTGATAAATCTAATATAAAATTATTTTAAATGTTAATTTTTTTTTTTTTATCAAAATTATACTTTTCTTTAAATTTTTTTTTTATAAAAAAGGATAAAATCAAGGCCAATACTCGAATGCAGAGCAGTTCTATCCGAAATGCATAAATTTGTCAGCAAAAGCACAGTGCGCCGTTGCTATCAGACCCAGATGAGGCCTGTAGAAAGGCCTATGTCTCAGTCTAATATAGTGCTTAAAATAAAAATCTTATCTCTTTGTATCCAACCAAAACTTCCCATCAAATTATTAAAAAGATGCGAAGCCCCGAAGATGGGTTCCATCGAATCATTAATGGGTTCTTTACTTGTTTTATAAATTATGATTTTAATTTTTTAACAGTAAATTTTACTTTATTTTTTTTAATAACGAATATATTTATCATTTCTTTATTATAAATGGTTAGAACTTAAGAATTCTGTCCTCAGCCTTTTTAATGGCTCAAATTAAAATTGAAATGGGTTTTTCACTTTCCAAAAACGTAAAGACTACTACTGTTATAGTGTTTGGCTGAGCTTCATATTTTAAATTAAACTTAAATCCTCCATAAAACATTTTTTTTTTAATTTCTTGAGGAAATGATAACAGATGCCAAAAATTTTATAATGAAAAAAGTTTTACCCATCCCAGAGACCAAAAGGTTTGAATTTTGGATTGTAATGGTGAAGTTAATGAACAAGTCAAGTACATATGCTGCTTTGGTAGGCTTGATGGCACCAAAAATCAGATGTCACTATAAAAAACTTATCTATCTAACTTTTTTCAACTTGTATGTCAATTTCAGCTGCTCATTTATTATTGAGAAATATTATAGTCATAAAATAATTATATAAAGGTAATCTAAAAAATTGATATAATTTGTCTAATTATAAAATTATTTTTATTATAAAATAAATCTGACGAATTCCTTAAAATTATATCAGTTTGTACGATTATTTTTGTGTAATCTACCATTTAATTGCAATGGTCTCCATGGCTTTGAGATCATCATTCACTATAAAATCTAACCTAAATATTCTCAAGATTTTTGACAGCCCTTTGACCATTCTTACTACATTACTTCATTATTCAATTCAGAGAGTGGAGTGGAGTGGAGTGGACCGGACCGTCCAGAACGTATGAACAGTGTCCTGAATTGGCTCTCGGACATTATCTTTTGAAGCACGATTCCCACCCCCATTAGATTCTCAGCCCAAATAAATTTTATGCCTCCCTTCCTATAAGGTGGTGTCCAGTCAAAGTCAAACTACAAAAAAGATTAAAAAGCAATGGGTTTTTCTAGCTGCTTGTTTAAAAATGTTAATCATGCTTAGGTATCTTAAACATAGTGGAAGGTAAAGCCTTTTCAGCTTATGCAAGCAAAGCAAACATTGTTGACCAACATATTCTCTATCATTAAGAACCAAATGTTCTAAAAAAGCACAGTACTTTATTTACTTTTTTTTAGCTTTCTTTTCTTTTCTAGCTTAAAATAAACAGTTCTTTTGGCTTCTATTTCTAGTAATGGGGAGACAAAACTGCAAATCAAGTCTTGTTGTGTCATTAATATAGAGAACAATTGAAATAGAAGGACTTGAAGTCAAATTGTAAAATTAGTAGACTGGGCAGGTCAGTAGCCCAATGGTGCCTAGGGCCCTTTATCTGGTCTACCGTCTACTCATAAATTCCTGAAAATTATAAGAAAATCCTGATTCTTAAATCAGCTTTCTCAATTAGCCTCATAAGTAAGTTTATTTATTTATTTTTCACTATCTTCACTAAAAAGTTTCAACTGTGTGACATATTTGAATTCCCCTCAACTTTTACAAATCTCAGTTGGGGCAGTTTGCCCCCCAACTCACCACAACTTTCTGCTTCAATAGCAGACTATGGCTTAAAGTCACACATATTATTGGTATTATTGGTTCTGTTGAGAGTTGGCTTGTTCGGGTGGGGTAAGCTCTTCTACTCTGGTTCATAATTTCACTTGGCTAAGTAGTTCATTTGGAGGAGAGATTGAGTTTCAAGAAATAGTAATGATCTTATCAATACTATTTCAAATGTATAACTCTCCAGAAATTTCAATTGCGCTTATATTCATCACTTTTGAAATTGGGTTCAAGCTTTTCCCAGCTCCTTCTCAATAATAGACTTCTCACATATACGAAGGCATTGCTTTCTATAATAGTTGTATTTTCTTCTCATTATTATTTCCATTATGATACTTTAAATATAGTCTTTGATAACCGATTTATCCTAATAAGTTTGTTTGTTTGTTTTCCTTTTGCCTTTGGCTAAAACTACACTAAAAGACAAGGAACCTCCACATTGTAGTTTCCACTTGAAAATTTATCTTAAAAAACAAAAACATTGTAGTTTCCAACTAAAATTGCCGACTGGTGGTCTGCAAATAGCACTCATTCCTTGACACTTGCATCCCTCCCTCCCCATATATTACCATATTGCAGCAAGTGTTAAGGAGCTCACCTTTACAGTTCTACATATCAAAACAAGTTCTGCCTTCAGATGGTATGTCAATGGCCTTCAGCACTTCCAAGCACTTGCTCTGCTTTGCACTCGTGCTTGTCTTTGCTTCTATCCGCATAGTGATTGCTGGAGATGAAGATATCATCTCAGATTTTGTAGGCCCTTCAAACTTCACACCTGATGACAGCTACTTCACACTTACCAACTTGAGGTCTGTTGTCGGGGGAACTCCGCCGACAGCCTTCAAGGTCTTGAAAGCAAGCCTTACTGAATTCCCGGCCCTCGCTGGACAAAGTGTTTCCTATGCAATTATCCAATAACCTGCTGGCTCTATCAATCCACTTCACACCCATCCTCGCTCCACGGAGCTCTTGTTTCTCCTTATTGGTTCCCTGGAAGTTGGGTTTATTGATACTACCAATAAGCTCTTCACTCGGGTACTCCAAACTGGCGACATGTTTGTATTTCCAAAGGGACTTGTTCACCACCAGTTCAATAGAGATGCAAATGGTTCTGCCTTAGCAATTTCTGCATTTGGGAGTGTAAATGCTGGAATTGTCTCAGTTCCAACAACCGTATTCACAGCCGGCATTGATGATGTGATCTTGGCAATCTCTTTCAAGACTGATGCTGCTGCCATTCAGAAACTCAGGACAGGGCTTGCGGTCAAGACCTAAGAAAGAAAGGGCCAACTTGATAAACACCAAAAGTTTTTTGATTCTCAGAAATTTTTGTGTGTGGGGGGTAAAGAGAACATTCAATGTTAAACTGATATGGTAATGAAATAGTGAACTGCTCTTTTTTGTCAAGACCAAAGTGTCTCATGTTCATAGTTTCTTGTGGTTGAAAGGCAATGAATTCATACCTCGGTGTTTAACATTTTTCGGGATTATGGTCATGAGTTTGATTAAATTCCATTCAATCACTACGCCCTTTCTCATAGGAAACTGAACTGTGCAAATTTCGGAAATCATTTTCATTTTCCTTAGATGGTAGTAAAGATAGATATTATTGGTTCAGACATCACCACATACAATCATAAAAAAATCCAAGAAAACTTGAGAACCGTTGATTTGGAACTTCTTCACATTATTTCAAGCTACACCAGCAAATATTAACTGGAAAAAGGTTAGCGTTAGGGAATCCCATTTCTAAATTTCAGCGAATTCATTAAAAGAATTTTGCCCTAAATTGAGTGGAGGAATCTTGTTTTGGCTTTAGCATAACCTAAATCTGCACCATTTCTTACGGAAAATTTTCAATGTTTTATGACCAGGGAAGGGCAAGCCCTCAATATTCATTAGAGCTGGTCATATCATAAATGCAAAAACAGAAGCCTATAAAAACAAATGGCAAAGCACGAGGAATCGAAGATCAAGGTCATTAACAGAAACCTCTGAGCAAATTAAGAACCCGCATACAAACAGGCCACATGTAAATTACACTTTAAGAGATGATAGCACCAAACGTACTTTTCTACAAAGACCAGATCTGTTCAAAAGTTAAAAAGTTGCTACATTTTATTTTTCCTCATTTCCAAAGCAAGAAGCTATCCGCTAGTGCAGTTGAACATTTCAATCCTGATGGGTCCCCTCAGATTTCTGAAAACAATAAAATCATACGTAAACGAAATTGAATGTGAAATCAAAACAAATGCAAGAGGTAAGCTTTACAGATAAATTATATAGTTAGCCACCAGAATACATCATGACATACTACACCAAAACCCACTTCCACTCAATAAACATTGGATTGGGGAATGGACTAGCGTCAATTCACATCCAACATAAATTCATTTTTTCAGCTTCAATGTCCAATATCCTAAAAACCACAACTCACAATAGGACACCAAGTCACAAACTACGTAACCAGTTATCAGTCCATTACTTGAAGAAAAATGACTTGTAATCCTACGTTGCTACATATTTTAAACCAAAATCTACAGTTGCAGCACATACATGTATGATTCTACAGCACATCATCTATCATTTAAACAAAGACCCCTGTATCATTCGACTTAAAATTGTTATTAAGATGTGTGGTGGAGTAAGGCAAACCTTGACTAAAGAGGAAGGAGCTAATTTTAGTTTTACAAAACTTATGAAACTAAGCCAAGCCTTGTTCCCCTGCGCTTTTTTAAATTAAGCACTAAAAACTAGATAAGTTTTCTTGTTTCTTTTTCTGGTTCCTAGAATGAAGTAGGTGCTTTCTTTTGTATGCCCCCTGTGAGCTTGGCAACACCTATTTCATTCTCATTAATAAAGTTAATTTTACCAATGTAAGAAAAAAAAACAAATAAACCACTTCAGGTTGGTTGAGTGGCCTTAAGATTTTGGCTTGCAAACTGGGATACTGGATACATGTTTCAATAAGCCATCCAATCAACCAAGACCCTTAAGCCAAGGCTAATTCTTTGACAGTCCTCATTTACGAGGGGATCCTTGTGAAAGTAAGTTATGACCTATTAATGCAAATCTAACAACTAATACTTCATAACGTGTTCTTCTATCGGTTTATCAAATAATACTTAGCCAAATCAAACAACATAGAACAGGAAAACAATAACGTAGCACCCAATAGTTAATAGTTTGTCGTGAACAATGTGCCAAGGGTCCATACCTTGTCCCCATTCTCTTTTGCTTTCTCCGCCTTTTCTTTCTCTGTCTTTTGCTTCAGCTTCTCCAACCTCTCCTTCTCCATTTTCTTTCACACAATTCAACAAATTTGTCGATATAAGCCCAAGGACCAGGGAAGAAAAGGCTAAACAATAAGCGAAAGTGATTACGTAACAAAAATGAATTCATTGAAACTGTTTGGTTGATGAGAAAGCTGAATCAAAGGAAAAGATAAGACCATAATGCAAAACAATGAACCCAAGTGAAGGAGAATAGATAACAAAGAACAAAAAGGCGAATCATTTACTGGCTAAGAAGATGAATTTATAAATAAATATTGATGATAAAATCGTGTTATTTAACAAGTAAAAAAGGAAGCGTTCAATATCCAAAATCTTTTCTTCTGCTACTGTTTACCTCGGCAACCAAACTGAGGCTTTCTTAACATTTGGTTGCTGAGAAACCAACGGAGAAAATATTTTCTGACAAAATCCATTTTTAAAAGACGACCTTTCACCTCAACCGAGCCAAACAGTAGCACTCTTGACCTCACCTAGATTAAATTTCTACATTTTTCCTCTATCTTTTTCGTGATCGATCTCATTCACTTTTTCTCAGCTCCCAAAATAACGGAAGTCTCATTTTCCTACGTTTTCTACCATTCTCTTAGCAAACCACACAGGGACTGAAAGAATAATAGAGAAATAGAAGACCTTAATGTAGACGTTTTCGGCAGCGCGCTCCTCCTCGCCCAGAACCCGGCCCTTACCTTCACTGAAGTAGCGAGTCGCACACCGAGTCAACTCCATGGAACGAGACACACTCGCCGAGACTCGACTCAGCACGGATCGCATGGCCATTTTTCAACGATCTGGGGGTTTTCTTTCGTTTCTTTTACAAAAGAGTCGGAAGTCGCAGTCAAAGGGTCCTAGAAGTTTCCGTATTTATAGTGCGGGTTATTGCCTATTGGTAGGTAGGTTCGCATTTCCAGCCGGTCGGGTGGAAATGTACATTTTTTTTTTTTCAGTCAATCAACAGCTGCTACACAAGATAGAATTCTCATTAGATTATGTATTTATATATGTAAGAAAATATAAGTTTGTATATTTTAAAAATAAATTTGGTCATATTTTATTAAAAATAAAAATAAAAATAAAATAAAAGTACTAATAATATACATAAGTGAAATATAATCCTTCAAAAATCTTCAATTTTGTAGACTTTTAAATGATTACTATTCATTTTTTAAAACAAAAATATTTTTATTTTTATTTTTCTATTTTTTTAAAACAAATTTAGTGAATATAAATCTGGGGATTCAATAATGTCAAAATTGAATAAACCTCAAAGTTTTCATTTTGAAGAAGAATAAGTTTGGCAATGCAATAATATCTAACCTCTTATTCATTTTTATAAACACATTCATTTTATCTTCTTTCATTTTATCTGATCATTATTATTTTTTAAAATTTTCATATAAAATAAAATAAATAATTTAGTATTTTCAAATCTTAAAAAAATATTCAAATTTTAAAAAAATATTTTATAAAAATATTTTTTATAATTTATAATTTATAATTTATTTTATCTCATTAACAAGTCAGACCTAAATCTTTTCTGATTGTTGCAATATTCTGAAGAGGTTATTGAGTAATTCGGCTTTCTTAACCAGCCCGATTAACTTGAACTCAGCTAAAACCCCTGGGTCACTCTTACTTTTTACTCCTTTTTATTCGCGTTTTGGCATTAGATTATTTCATGGGCCTTTGAATTGTAATAGGTAATGGGCTTAGGCCCGTAACATAACTAGTTGTAGATTTTAATCTTATTATCTTCTTGTTACTTTGAGCCTAGTCCTAATACGTGGGTTATATGTACTGAATAACTTGGCCCAAAAAAAAAAAAAATTCCAAAACTTTAATATCATAATTTTCCTATTTTGCTCTCTATCTCTTTTCTCTTGGAGCTTTGGAGGGTAGGTCAGCCTTGGATCTGACCAATTTTCTTATATTTTCTTTTATATTTTTTAGTCACCCAAACACATATTATCAAGTGTGTTACAATTGATATCTAGAGTCAAGTTTTTTTTGGCAGCTACTTCATCAATCCATGAAAATAGAAGAAAAAAAAAAGATTATCATCCTTACTCAACATCAAAGAGCTAGTTGAACAATTACGGCAAAGTTATGAAGTGATTTTGCAAACATTCAAAGATATTAAAAATATCTTAAAGATTTCAAGAACAACTTTAATCGATGTTTCAAAATCTGGAAGATCAACTCTATGCATCACAGGATGAGAAAAAATTCGCAGAAAAGAAGGTAGACAACCTCGATCAAATCCCTCTTTCTCATGTTCCCAAAAGATCTAGTAGAAATCAAAAACCATTTTCTCCATTCTCATATCTCTATTTATGACTCTCGTGGCTTTCAGTTACTCTTAGGAATTATTTCCTATCTCTTCCGTTGTCATCGTTCAAGCCTAACAATAACCCAACCATCGGAGTGAATCTACATACCAGATCAAAATTTGATCTTAGTGATCTCCGATTACCACCCCATGTTTCTTCTTCATTAACCTCTATCTCTTTCAGTGTTGCTTTAAATCTGAAAACCCTACATATGCCTATATACAATGTCATTTCCACTCAGCAAAGCATCTTCTCTTCCCCTTCCTTTCTTGTCAAAAGTCAACAGCCATGCATATTCTCTCAGATCTCCTAAACCTTGATCTCACCGAGATAATGGCTGAGTACATATGGATTGGTGGATCTAGCTTGTGCCTGAGAAGCAACCTCAACTCATCTCCCCATCCAAGCCAGCTCTAAGACAGAGAGGATGATGAAGCTTCTGCCAACGAGGATGAGGATATCGATGCTCATATCACCCCAATCGACAAGTTCAAGAAGGTTGCAATCTCCACCTAAGAGGAGAACCAAGACCCTATCTTGAAATGAGATCGGATTGAGTGGGGTTTCTGGATGGTTGTGTCTCATTGGTCAATTGAATGCAATGCTTCTCCAACTTGCAGGTAGAGCATACATGTATGGGTACATTTCGATGAGTGGCAATCATGAATTAGCTAGAGTAGAAGTTGCTTGAGAGATGTTTGATAAAATGCTTGAGAAGGAAAATGGCGTGGGGACACAATTTATGCCGCCATTAGTGGAGGTCCCCAATGCGATCGACTCCATTCAGTTCACCTTGTCTATTACATTCGGCGCAAACACAGAGATAACATAGTTGAATGGTCCTAGTGAGAGCACGAAGCAAATCGAAGTTGAATAGTTTCTCTAGATTAATGCCCACCATGTTGAGAGTTTGAGAGGAAATTGTATAATGCTTGTTTGGCATCATAAATCAGCACTCCAGCCGTGTAAATGCCCCTTATGTCATCGATAAATTACCTTGTTGTTCCTAGAGAGACTTCATTAAGTCAGCGACATGATCCCAAGGTTGTTGAGATTCCTGGAGGGGTTATTCCAATTATGAGGGGTTTGACAGGTTTGGTTGTTTTAAGGAGTGGACAATTGTCTGATCTGATTTTACAGTTCCAGAAGTTATTGAAAAGTGTAATTGAACTTGAGATCTCACCAAACAAGTACGATACTACAATCCTTTCAGTTTAGATTCAACATTTGGCTCAAGAGATTAGGGAGTTAACGATATCCCGTCCTGCAACCATCTTCAATGGGAATTCATCATCGAATGTGAGCTATGGTCTCTACTTAGTGGTTACTATTGCACTTGGAGCAATGGGATATTGTTACATGTGGTGGAAGGGTTGGGCTCTTTCTCATGTAATGTTTGTAACTAAGCATAATATGGTAAATGATGTTGCGATTGTGTCCAAACAATTAGAGCATGTCCAAGAAGCACTTGGTGCAACTAAGAGACATAACCAAGAAGTTGGAGAACTAGGACAAGAAGGTGAAGGAGAAAAAAGAAACAACTAAGCTTATTACAAATGATGTGAATGAGATGATTAAAAAATTAGGTTTGATATGGCATCAGTCTATCAAATGCTATCTAAGTTGGAACTAAAGGTTAGGCTTCTTGAAAACAAACAAAACATGATTAAGTTGCAAGTTTCAGGAGATGCAAAAATTTCCCATCAATTGTTTTATTTTTTGCCACTTAAAGTTGTTTTCAAAGTTTTTGATAGAGGAAAGAAATCCTTTGAGAATGAAATGTAATGGCTAGGACACCATTGAGCTACTAGAAGAGTCCCAAGAACTTTCTGTAGCAAATATTCTAGTACAAGAGAGTAATTATTTGGGTTATGTGATGGAGAAAGGGATGTGGTTAGATGTAGTTATCTATAATACTTTCTAAGTTGATGTAGTATTTAGTTCCCTTCACTCTAAGTTTGATCCAACAACTTACTGGAAGTTTGCTGCTGGGTTGATGTTGCGCTCATTGCCTGTTGTTTTTTTTTAACATGGTTAACAAACAAGGAGATGAAATAGAAAGAGATGTGGTTAATGTAGTTATCTACCATACACTTTGGGCCGTGTGTGCTGATCTTGGGTATGAGATTGGAGATGATAACCATGAAATAGATAGAAATGTAAACCATGCTGCTGAGGTGCTCTCAATTTTGAGGACAAGGTTCTTTGAAGGAGATGACAACGTAACATGGACTCGGCTCAAGCCCATAGGCCAACCTTACCTTTTACTCTACTTCTTTTTACTCATGTTTTTACCTTAAATTATTTTATGGGCATTTGGATTGTGGGCTTAGGCCCCATTAACTAGTTGCATATTTTAGTCTTATTATCATGATAAGCATTAGTTTTTTGAGCTTGTGAAACAAGGGTTTATTACAAAGGTGTTGGTTTTTTGAGCTTGGGTGCAGGCCATGCTAAAGCTACTCAGGTTCACGGTCTTGGTTTCTCAAGGTGTTTATTTGGAGGGGTGTAACCGGTCTGATTTGATCCGATTTTAGACTAATTTTGGGAACAAATCGGTATATATCAATTTTACATTTTCAAAAAATGATTACACATCGATTACCCTTCTACATCGGTTTGGTTCGATTTTTTGGTTTTAATAAAGTGTCAATTATCAAAAAGAATATGTTGAAAATTTACTAGGCCAAAAAATGTAATTAATATATTGTATATTTTTTATATTTAAAATATATAATCAAATAAATTTACATGTTTAAGATTATAATTTTATGTTATAAATTATAATATAAAATACATATAATTAATATTTATGTTATATATAAAATTATTTATAATATAAAAATATTATATATAGTTTTAGAAATTAATTAAAAATATTTAAAAATATGTGAACAGGGCCAAAAAGTGTGGAACCGATTCTGGACCAGATTTGACCATTTTTTAATAGAAAAGAAACGGTCTCTGACTAAACCAATCCAAAACCGAACTAAATCCATCAGTTTGGGCCGATTTTTCGATTTATTTTTACATCCCTATATACATATATATGTGAAAAACAAAACCAAAGTGGATTATGCTCTCATGATATTTGTCCAATTTGGCATTTTATGTTTAGATTTATGATCTCTATAAGAATTTGAGAGAACATCTCATAATAAAATGATCGTTAGAACACTAACTTCTGACCATTGTTGATCAAGTATTCGTAGAAATCAATTGCTTCTTGATTATAAATCCTCACACATTTCTTTATAGAGAGTATTTGGTAGGGATTTTCAGTCTATCTTTCTTAACGTTGATAGATGTGACTTATGTAGAATTACATACATTATTTATAGATAGACCAAAACCCTTTTTTCACTAAATTTTGTTTCCTTTTATCAAAAAATGTAACTTTTGACTTTTAAATTAGTAGTATTTTTGTTTTTAATTATCCAGAGTTTTTAATATAAATATATATATATATATAATATTTGAAAGGATGTGACACGTAAGCTACCATTAAGTCTCCTACAAAGAGACATGTTTTTTCATTCCCTCACTTGGCTTGTGTAATAGTCATTTAAAATCATTTAGGTAACTAAAACTGAATATGACCACATATAAACCTACTCAAACCATAAGCCTTAGAAAAAATATATAATACATGAATCATGGCGGTTATGTTATTATATCAATATTCCCTTCTATGTATTACATTGTATTAATCTTTCTAAATAATTTTTTATATACGATACATCTCTTTATAAATGACTTCCTATAAGCCATTATGAGTCTGCACTTTATAGAATATGAGTAAATACTTTATGTGCACAAATAAAAGTATTATTATTGACAATAAGTATTGTATATAATGAACAATCAATCATAAAATGAGCTCATTAATCTCATGCTCTCTACATGTCTTAAAAACACTTTTATTGAGAGCCTTTTGTCATAAGGTCTACAATCATAAAAGATGTATTTGTATGCTCTAGTAAGAGTTATTGATCCTTAACTCTCTCTATGATAGCAATAAACTTTATGTCAATATGTTTACTTGTGCTTCCAATCTTGTTATTCTTAGAAAAGAAAACTATTACCAAATTATCACAGTAAATTCTTAAAAATTTAGATATTGAATTTACAACTCGAAGTTCCGTAATAAAAATCCTTAACTATTTGGCCTGTGAAGTTGCTTCAAAGCATGCAATAAATTCTGCTTCCATAGTAGATAATGCAATAATTGTCTGTTTAATGTTCTTCCATGATATAACACCTCCAGCTAAAATGAAAACATAACCTGAAGTGGACTTTCTAGAATCTTGAAAACTAGCAAAATTTGAGTCTGAAGATCCACAACTTTTAGACAATCAATATGTTTATAAATAAGTATATAATTCTTGTTTCCTCATAAATATCTCATAACTTTTTTAGTAACATTCTAATATTCTATTTCAGGATTGCTTTGGTATTTTTTTAACATTCCCATACATATGCAATATCAGGTCTAATACAAACCTGTATATGCATTAAACTACCAACAGCAGATACATATAGAATGTCTTTTATTTTTTTCTTTTCCAAAATATTTCTTGAACATTGATTTAAATTGAATTTATCATCCTTTAGTATTGGTGCTGCACTGAGTGTACATTCATTCATTCTAAATTTTTTCAACAACTTTTCAATGTAAGCTTTATGAGAAAGTCCTAAAATTCTTTTAGACCTATCTCAATGAATCTCTATGCCTAAAATATAACAGAACTCACCTAAATCCTTCATTTCAAAATTTTGGAATAAAAATTTTTTGGTGTCATGTAATAAACCAAAATCATTAGTTGCAAGCAAAATATCTTCAATATATAGGACTATGAAAATAAATTTACTCTCACTAAATTTTTGGTATATAAAGTTATCCACAATATTTTCTATAAAACTAAATGAGGTAATAATATCATGAAACTTTAAATACTATTGATGAAATGCTTATTTTAGTCCATAAATTGATTTCTTTAACTTACAAACTAAATTATCACATTTATCAGAATGAAACCTTTTAAGTTGCTTCATGTATAGCTCTCCTTCAGCAATCCCATTCAAAAATGCCGCTTTCACATCCATTTGATATAACTCTAAAATAAAATGAGTTACTAATGCCATGATCACTCTAAAAGAATCATTTTTTGAAAATGGAGAAAAAATATCGTGGTAGTCAATATCTTCTCTCTATAATTCCTTTAGCTACAAGTCTGGTTTTATATCTATCGATATTACTTTTTGAGTCTCTATTAGTTTTATAAACCCATTTACAACCAATGACTTTAACTCCTTTGGGCAACTTGACAATTTTTCAAATTTAATTTTTGGCCATGGATTCCATTTTTTCTATCATAGCATCATGCCAAAATTTTAAACGTTCTCCACCCATGCATGTGAAAATAAGATGAAATCATCTTTATGTCTCACATCAAAATCGGACTCTAATAGGTACATATAGTAATCATCAGAAATAGCAGGCTTCCTTGTTTTAGAGGATCTTCTTAATTCTTCAGTTTCATCCATATTATGTGGATGTTGGATTGTAGAGTTAAAGTTGATATGTTCCTCATAAAGTGGTAGTGGTTCTTGATTTGATTGAGTTTCAAGGGTGGCAAATTGATTTTCTTAAATGACAATCATTTTATTTTCATGCATTGATGTAATATTTAGATATCGTGTTTCCTCTCACTCTATCTTTTGAGGAATATTACTCCCATTTATTTCAAAATCATCAATAAATTCTTAATAATATAACCAAAAACATACATTAATGCTTTGAATCAAAAAATAATTATAGTGTGAATTGACCAATGTCTAATTCAAAAAGCAAATCTAAATATCTTTGTAGGTAAAGAATAATAATTATATCAATTTAATGAACAGGCGTTGGTAAAACCGTTCATACTCTATCGAAAATAGAAACCGATCATATTCACATATTCCGAACATAAAACTCAATTAAAAAGTCAAGGACAAATTCTATACTTATTCTCATTAGAGAATTGGCACTAGTCTCACAAAATGCTTCATTAAACATAAATTTGATGCTTTATGCTAAAAATAACTCCACATTTATCTCATCAAAATGTAAATCTCTAATTTTGAATTACAGTAAAATTAGACAAACCTTTCAAATTTGAAGGGTCATTATTCACCCATCAAACTATTTTATTTAATATATTTTATTTTCCATTCTTCTTTCCCTCCATTTCTTTTTTTTTCTTACCTGCACTATTCACTCATAAAATTAGTCAAACTATTATTATTTTTTTATTATTTTAGTTTTAAAAAAATTTGTTAAAAATAATAATTTAAATATCAAATTAAATTATTAATATACATATGATTAGTATAATTATAAAATATGAAAAAATATTTAAAAATATTCTTTTGAAATAAAATATTATTATATTATTATTTTGATGAGTTTAATAATAAGTCTAATGTGAAGTTATAGATGTGGAGGTGTGTGCTTCTCATCAAATTTGTACTTTTTATCAAATTTTAATAATTTTTTTGATGAGATCAATATCAATACTCTTAGTCATTCCCGTTTTCATTTTCATCAATCTGCCAATTTTTAAATATCCCGCAAATAGCACCTCATTTTTCTTATTTTGTTCATTAAAACTATAATTAATAAAAAAATCTCATATATGAAATATTGCTTCACATTTATCTGATCTGATTTGTTTAAATTTGCAGGACAGTCATCATCTTTTATTATTTGGTGATTTCCTTCAGATCTGCATACCTCACTTTACGTTTGTAAGTATTCTAATACTTTTTTGAATTTCTCTTGTTGATTTCATTATTTTGAATATGGAATGCTTTATGAACTTCAAACATACAATTTCTATCTATCTTGTTTTTCATTACTTTCAGGTTTTATTTGAGTCCTAAGCAAATAGACACTGTAGAATAGATTATTGACACACGACAGAGTGTTATTCTCTCGTTATTACATTATTTAGGTTATCAATTTGTTGAATTTGAATTCCCATTTTATAAAAATGTTCTCCCTCCAATAAAATATATTGTGGAAGTAATAATGTATGTACATTTTTTTAGTAGTTTTATTGTGGAATTTGAATTCCCATTTTTTTAGTAGTAATATTGTGGAATTTGAATTCCCATTTTTTATGGGGATTAGAAGACCCATTAATATATTACATCAACGAACAATCAATATTCGCAACAAACATATTTGCAAAATTCCATGAATATACAAAAATATAAAAAAAAATTGAGATTCCACAAGTATATCAAAATCGGGACAAGTAACAACATCCAAAAATCAATCACAAAAATTGAGAAAAAAAGGGATAGGGATTACACATCTCTAATATCTAAAATAGAAAACTACAACAGTACATTTTCAGAGAAATTAATATCAAAATAAAAATAGAAATTTATGGACATAAATTTGCTAAAAAATTATAGACTATATATTATAATATTGATTGTAATTTATTTTTTTTATAAAAGTTATATCTTTTTTTGAAATATTTATTTTATTAAATTAGACAAACATAATTTGTAGGTAACTCTTACCTATATATATATATATATATAAAGTCATCAATATCATAAATACTGTTGAGCATTAAGATTTCGTTTAGATTTAGAAATGAGATGAATTGAGATGAGTTTAATTTATTTTTTAATATTATTATTATTTTAAAATTTAAAAAAGATATATTGAGATTTAAAAAATATGTATAAGAATTTATATTTTATATAAAAAATTAATAAAATATAATAATAAAATAAAAATAAATTAAGATAAATTAAGTTTACCTCTAACTACAAATTAGGCCTAACACTAAATGCAGTGATCGTACGAAAAGTTGGTTTGACCATTCAATTCAACCAAATGACCGGAGGGATTAATTAATGAAGTCGTTTTTTTTAAAAGAATCAAATGGCCGGAAGTTTCCTTTAAAAAAATAAAAAATGGCCGGAAGTTTAGGAACGGTTTGTTTTGGGATGAAATAAAAAATTTTAAATTTATTATTATATATATTTTAAATTTTTATATAAAATATAATAAAAAATTTTATTTTTTCAAATTTTAAAATTATTTTTTAAAATTTATATATAAAATTAATATTAAAAAAGTATTTTATAATAATATTTTTTAGTTTTTATTTTATTTTTTTATCTCATTTTATTTTTAAAAATAAACAGATCCTTGAAAACCACATCCACAAAAGATGAGAAACCGCTTCAACAGAGGATATCTTTTAGCATAAAAAAAACATGATTTTCACCTGCTGGTTTCAAATAGATGAAGCGGTTTAAATTTTAAATTTCAATTCAGTGGCCTAATATTTTCAGCATTCAAGAATCAAGTTTCCAATCTCGCAAAACTTTCGTATATACAAATTTATAACTTCCGTATACGGCAGTGTTCATATTTCAATCAAACTTCCATATTTCAATGAAGATGAACAATAACGTATTTCAATCTGTAAACATGAGTCTACCAACAAACAGTGAACATAATAATTGATATCTATATTAAACAACATGACACAAGAGTTTGTTTTGATATCACTATTATAAAAATTTGAGAGAATATCTTCTAATAAAGAGATCATTAAAATATTTATTTATGGTTATTGTTGATCAAGTATTAGTAAAAATTAATTGTTTATTGATTGTAAACTCTCACAAATTTCTTTATGAAGAGTATTTGATAAGAGTTTTTGGTCTATATTTTTTAATATTGAGAGATGAGATTAATGGAGAATCATATGCTGTATTTATAGATAGATCGAGATCCATTTTCATTAAGTGTTTATTTCTTCTATCAAAGAGTGTAACTTTTAACTTTTAAATAAATAGTATCTTTATTTTTAATTATCTAGAACTTTTAATATAAATATAAAATTATTAAAATAAATAAATATATATAATATATTTGAAAAGATGTGACACGTAAGTCATCCTTAAGTTTCTTACAAGAAAACTTGTTTTTTCATCCTGATGTTATCACTGCAGAACCCTTTTGACAACATTCTTCAAATATTTTGTAACTCTAATTTGGGAGTTTTGAGTACCTTTTGGTTCTTTTTGTTTTATTTTACATAAATGCATTGAGTGTCTATGTTAATCTTGGCAACAACAAATTAACTATTTTATCCTTGAACAAATAGTCATGACTTATGAGTACAATAGATATTCTTAAATAGTGGATGCTCTCTAACATTATTTAAAATATTGGAAGCATTCATTATTTGACAGTATCTATTATATTTATGATGTGATTTAAACAAATTGACTATTTTATATTTGATCAAATAGTCATAAGAGTAATGGATACTCTTAAATAGTAGATGTTCTCTAGTATCATTGAGAAAATCTTGAGAACATCTATTATTTAGTAGTATTCATTGAATTTATGATGTGATTTAAATAAATTAATAATTTTATCTTTAAACAAATAATTATGAGTATAATAGATATTCTTAAATAGTATATGCTCTCTAGTATTACTCGTTCCTTTACAAATTGCAAAGCACCTCAACCTTGGGAAGCAACAAGCTCAATGGAACCCGCAATGGTAGATTGTTCAGCTAAGGAGAGGAGAAGGTGGTTATGCCTGATCAGTCACCAAGTTACACCAGAGAAAAGGAATCCGAAGATGAAAGGGATCAAAAGAAAAGAAGGCGCGAAGAGTATAAAAAAGAGAACCAAGAAAGGCGTGAGAAGTGGGGCTTTCTTGTGATTCGGATGACAAGAGGAAACATAGGAAAGACAAGGAGAAAAGGAGGTATGACTCTGATTCTGATTAATATGTTTATAAAATTTTCAAGTCGTGGTTCCATTCTTCTATCTTCACTACATAGTTTGTGAAGTTCTTCTTTTCTTTTTTTTTTTTTTATTAAAATCAAAGTTTACATAATCTGTAAATTCAAATGAAGATCATTTGTATGTAATTTGAGTTGTTGAGATACAAATCTCATAAACCTGTTAGGCTATCTTTTTTTAATGATTTTAAATATTTAAAAAAAAATTATAATATTATTAAATAATATTTCCTTAATTATTAAGTTAAAAAAAAAAACATAAGTGAGTCTCGGAGCAAAACTCAACACTAGTGTCGACTGTCTTTATCATTTTCCTAATCTCATTGTTAGGAAACGGATAGATTGTACAAAGGGATGATAAATTCACTTGAGATGAGAATTTGGAGAGTAACTCAAATAGTCTTAGTTCTCGTTTAGTTATATAGTTTATATGAGATAAGATGCTATGAGATATTAAAAGTTAAATAAAATAAAATAATAATATAAATTTTTACTAATATTTTTATTTTAAAAATTAAAAAAATTAAAAAATTTATTATATTTTATATAAAAATATAATAATTTTATTCCGTAGGGTATGTAATTATGTATTCATACCTTTTTTAAGAGAAAGTGTTGAGAAAAAGAAGAAAAAACGACTGATAACATTAAGTCATGTTTGAAAATTTTTAAATATTTATTATTATCGTTCATTACTTTTATTATTAAAGCTCAGCAACTGTGAGTGGCAGAGGCTATTCCGTTATTAATGAGATAATCAAGGGTATTATAGGAATCAAAATACCAATGTATTTTTCTTTGGTTTTTATTTTTCATTAATTTGTCTCCATATGATGGTAGGAACACAAAAGAAGAGGGACAGAGAGAGAGAGAGAGAGAGAGAGAGAGCTCTAATAGCATATTTATTTGCTTTCTCGCTCCTCCATGATCCGCAGCTATTTCAGGCACCAATCTCTCCCCCTCTTTCTCCATTAACATAACAAGTATATATTTGAGATATCCGCTCCGAAGATATCTGATCACAGTAGGATCGTATCTACTTCAGCACGTTTCTTTTTTTTTTTTTATCTTTTTTTTTCTTTCCTGTTTGTTTGACGTTTCGGCGAAGAGAAAATGGTGTCGGCGAATCGTGAGATGGTGGTTTACTGCTTCGACACGCTCGTCTCTCACTACAGCAGCGAAGATGCTCCTCCCCCCGCCTTCGATGAGGGTCACCAGTATCTCTCTCTATCTCTCTCACTATCTCTCTCTATTTATCTTATATATGTATGCATGTACGTGTAGGCGGGGCTGATGGATGTGTTTTGATGTATTGGATGTGATATGGCTCCTTGGGTTTTATCGATTATTATGTTCTTAATTTTCAGAGTTTTTATTTATTTATTTGCTCAGTTTAATTTTGCCAATGGAGTTTGTTTGGGTCCCTAAGTTAATAACGGTTTAGTTGTTATTATAATTACTATCATTTGTTTTCTTCAGGTTATCATATATGCGCGAAATCTAAGTTTTTTTTCCTCTCGTTCGTTCAGGTGTTGCTTATTGGGATTGCTATCTAGAGTTATTTTATTATTGATTAGATTTTTTTGGTTTTTTTTTGTTAGAATAAAAAAAAAAAAAAAAAGAAATGGCATAACGGATGACCCAAGATTCTGAATTTCCTTTTCATTAGTTTTGAATTCATGTGAACTTTATGGATATGGATAATGGAGGGTGTCTATACCAAATGGAGAGTTGCTTTGAGGCTAATTATAGCTCCTGTAAGATGAATTCAATTCTAAAGTGGGTTGGTTAATCTGTGATAGGATCAAGCTGGGGACATAGCAGGCTGTTGAGTACATTCATATATTATAGTTAAACTTTTCATCCAAATATTAGTATTGGCATTTCCAAGGTATACTGTAGTTTGATTTTCAACACAAAAAGTTGATAACTAATTTATCAAATTTGCGTTGTGTTAAATATAACATTGCATGATTGATATTTACATCAGCAGCATTGAAAGTTGGTACACCCCAACTTAGTGACTTACCATGGGTAGCTAACTCCACCATCTTATAGTGAGTATTCTGAACCTATTCTGTTCTTTTGTTTTTTCTTGGAAGGAGAAAGGGAGGGTGGGGGTTAAATTAGATGACTAGAAAAAATGGAATGTTGACATTTTATTTGATCTTCTCTTCTGGCATCTAAGTATGTGAAAACTTAGATAGTCATTTTTGGTTTTCTCAAACCTGAGAATGAAATGCATGCCTTTACAACCTGTTCTTATATGTGACCCAATTGTATGGATATTTGAATTAGAGAAATGATATTTGCAGTTGTGGAATGCCCAAACGCCATACAAACTCTTTGGAAAAAGTGAGTAAATGTGGACCCCATATAAAAAAACTAATTTTTAATAGTGGATTCCATTTTTTTTTAAAGCAATTGTACGGCGTTTACGCAGTTCATGACTCTATGTAGCATTGTTGTTTGAATTATGCAAAACTATAATTTATGGTAAGTTGCTCCTTGAAATCAGACCCAAGTGAATTTGATAGGGCTCGGATATGTATAGCTTAAAGAATGCTATGAAGTAACAGATGCATTACCTTATGCTTTGTTTACCAGACTTTGTATTGCTTAATATTCTTCTCTGACACAAATACTACACTTAGGATAATGATATGCTGATAACTCTTTTACAATTATTTTACTACCCATATTACAATCAACAAATGCAATCATGTCACTACATTGAAAATGGATTTCAGTTTTAGAAAACTACCTTCCATTCATATAGAGTTATACAATAGTTGATAAACAGGTGTGAGTTGATTATTTTCCTTACTCTTGTCCCAGTCCATTATTTGTTACTTGGAAGAAAGTGGTGAATGGAGGGGAGCCTCGTTTACGTGGATGTATTGGAACTCTAGAAGCTCGTTGGTTGATTAATGGATTCAAGGACTATGCTCTAACCAGGTATTTTTGGAAAGCATGTCCTTTGCATCTTAACCATTCAAGGATTGTATATTTTGCTGCATATACTTTTTTTTTTTTTATAAGTAAACAAAACAAGAAATATTTTGCTGCATATACTCCCACTCATGGACCTTTATACTTACTGTATTATTTTCTATTTTTTCTCCTTATATTCGGAGTAAGCTTCAACAGCATCTATGATAGTGATTAATGATGTGTGTGTACAGATCAGCTGTATGGAACACATAATGCGTTATAGTGTGTGCTTTTGATACTTACTAATTGGCAGTTGGCAGAAAAAATAGCAGTCACAACTATATATAGGTCACGAAAAATCACTTATAATTGCTTGCAAAAGTAGTTAAGATTTATTGGATAGTAAAGTTTCTTATATCTGTTGCTTGGGAAGTTTTATTATGTCAAATGACTAATGTTGGATCACATCTGTGGTTGGGCAACATTGAAGATATTTGTAACGATCCCGCCCTAAAGGGGCGAAACTGTTACTTGACGTGACCTATGCATTTGTTTTTACCCTATAAACGGAATATGATGTAAGGATACTCTAAAATTCTAATTTATAAAAAGAGATACCTGATAGTGTTCCATAAACATCCATTCATTTTAGAGGCTCTTTGAGCCTCATCCCTGCTTCTAAAATATAATTACAAGGAGGCCAAGAAGGGACTCTGTCCCTGCCAGGAGATACAAAATATTACTAGTTCTAATTTGGAAGGGACTCCATCCCCACTATATGTACAAAAGAGTATAAACAAATCCATGTGGTTATCTACATCCCACAAAAAGTTGCTAGCTAGTCAAATGTATATGGGATTATAACACCCCACTCCACTACTACATACTTACAATAACATAATGTCCCTAAGTCAAAACCTACAAACTGTCCCAAACAACAGGACCCAAAAACGACCCAACCAATAAAAGAGACCCATGATCCTACTAGGTCAAATAGGGAAAGCCCTCATGCGTGGCCTCTCCCTCATTCGCATCGTCCTACCCCGCAGTTTCGTCTTTAATACCTGAATGTTTAAAACATTAAACGAAAAGTGAGTCGAATACTCAGTAAGTAGTACACCACACAATTAACATATTAGGCATCTATTCATTTTTGAAACATGCATACATAAACATTTTGAGTATTTAACTATGCTTCCATGCATAAACAATTATTTGACAGACTTTCATGCGTAAGCGTTTCTAAACATGCTTTAATGCATAACAATTCAAGAGTATAAGGAACGATAATACCTTCATCTTTAATTATTATTCTTAATATTGCACACTGTTACGCCCTGTGTGCAGGGCTAGCAGTCTTTTTAGGGACCTGGATTTCCGCCCTTAGCCAACAGGTTAGAAATCCTTCTCTTTGGATGGCACCATTGGGTGCACAATCAACGGAACTGATCCGACATTGCAATCTGCCATTTCTTTCTTTCCTTTGCTTTCTTATCTTAATCATTCATCAAGGATCTTTAACATTTTCATTCTTAAAGCTTTCTTTTCTTTTCTTTTCCTCTCTTCTCTTTTCTTCTCTTATCTTTTCTTCTCTTATCTTTTCTTAACCCTCATGCAATCTCATTAATTTTTCTTCACATATGCATATGCAATTGATGATAGGAAATATTTTTTCATGCTATACTACTTATAGGAGAGTCTATTAATTTTTGCTTGAAAAGCATGCTTGACGAGAGTTTGTGATGCTAGAACATGAATGCGAATGCATTACTTTGTTTTTACAAACAATAGTAATTAAAGGGTACTTAACAAGGGCTATTAAGAAAGGCCTTACATAATATAAATGTTCGTTTATTATTTCTTTAAGAAAACATTTGCATTTAGAGATATATTCTTTTAAATTTTTACTTATAAAAAAAAAGGGAGATATTCTTTTAAAGAGGGCATGACGTGTGTGCGTCGTCATAACTACTTACCTTTGGGCTTTTGCCTGTCCCTTGGCAATAACGGTCCTATAACAAATAAATGACATACATGTCAATCACCTAAGTCTAACAATTATAAACTAGCTAACTCACCCAAACGAATATTAAATAATATAGATAGCATATCCTAATTTAACTAACACAGAGAACATTGCGCATTACGCAACAACACCTATTTAATTACTGGCTACTCAAGGTCTAGCTTAACCCACTAAAAAATATATTATAAAATTAGAGGGAAACAACAAAGCATTAAACTACACTTATAATTTATAAAGAAGTCACACAACCAAAACCTTTATAAATAATATGATTTCAACTTACAATGTTAAAACACTAAGTTCAAACACCTAAGACTAACCCAATTAAACTCATGGCATTTATTTTCGAAATCCAATTTATAGCATAATAAAATGACCATTTGAACATGATTCAAGATATTAAAAACAGGGCATTTCGGACCCATGACATATAGTAACTATAACACGGCCAAACTCAAGCCAAGGAACTCATATTTACTTCCAAAAACCAACCCAAACCGAAAGGGTAATTTTAGGGTTTTACCTCAAGCTTCAAATGCTTCCAAAAGAGAGGTGGATGGCACAATGAAGAGCTATGACCGAGAATAGAAGGAGTCAGAATAGCCCACTATTTTGCTTAAGTCAAAACCGAAACACATGTATAAGGAAAATAGCTAAAACGAAACCCATATACAAAGAAAGCTAGGAATAGGACCTAAACCCATTACCTTTGAATGTGACCCATTTGGAACAAGATTCAAGCTTGCCTTCAAAGCTTTGAGTGAAAACTGAAATGGGTGAGAAGAAGTGGAAGTCAGTCTCCTTTCTCCCTTTGTTAGGCCGTGAGTTTCAAGAGATGAGAGGGCAAACTTTACTCTCCTCAAGCTTGAAGATGAAAAATAGAAGGGGAAGATGAGAAGGAGGGTTTGGCTATGGAGCTTGAAGGAAGGAGCTAGGGTTTTCTTAGCCCTTTCTTGTGATGGTCGACGTGAGGTGAAAGGGGGTAGCTTAGAATAAGTTTTGGGTTTCTCTTATGTCTTGGCCGAATAGAAGAAAGGGGAGGGGGGTAGTTTAGTAAATAATGTTTTCCCCATTCCAATAGAGTGAATTGGATGGTTGAAATCATCCCATGGGAGATAATTTTCCCACCTACCAAATCCAATGGTAGGGGATTGTTGGGCTATTTTCTAAATTTGTTAGAGTTGGAGGACTTAGGAGAAAGGGTAAAATAAAATAAGACCATAATCTATTCACCTTGGTTTATTTAGTAAAATCTTATTATAAAAATAAACACACTTACCATAAATAAAAATAATGAAAATCTCCATTATAAAATCCATAAAAGAAAATATGTTTAAAAGAAAATATTAAAATGACGGAAGAGTCTGCATAGTAGGATTCAGGTATTACAATATTGCTGCTTCTTTGGTTACCCCTGAGGTCGGTCCAGTTAAACCTAGATTTAGCCCTGGGGTTAAGCTGGGTTGTTGTGGCTCATCTAGAGCTTGTCTGGCCTGGAGAACAAGGAGAATTTGCTTTTGTCTTTTGTTTTTTGCTGTCGTAATCCTATTTTGTAGTTAATCCCATTGCATGCCTCTGAATCCCTTTTCTTTTTATCTGTAATGCATCACAGTGCTTTGAGGGACCGCAGGTTTGCCCCCATACAGGCTAAAGAATTACCATTTTTGGAGTGCACAGTTTCCATTCTGACTGATTATGAAACTGCTAACCACTATCTTGATTGGGAGGTATCTGCCTGTTCACTTGTCTTGAGTTTGGTGGTACTTTTAGGTTACAATGTATAGACATTTAATTTATTATCTTCTGTTATGATCCATTGCATGCTCATAAAATCTGATAGCATTTTCTGCCCCAAGAATGCCTTATGGTTGATTCTGACTTTTTGTATATTATTGTTGTAACTCTGTTTAGGAATGATTTTAACAGTAAGATTGACTGAAGTTGCTAAACCTGTAATTGTATGAAGTTGATCGTAGATATTCTTGTGGAATATTGGTATACCACGTTGCTTCTTTCAAATGTATCCACAATGATTTGATGAATGGAGTTTCAGATTGGTTGATTGCCATGAACCTTCTTGTGGTGATTGGACCATTCAGCACGTGGTTAGTGCATGGGATTGATTGTTTAAATATTTTAATCTGTAATTCTTGTACCATGGTGGAGGTTGATGATAAATGCTGAATCTAATAATACGTAAGAGTAGCATAGTAGGGATTCACAATGGGATCACTTTTGTTTTACTTGGTGAGTTCTTGTTGTAGATGTTTATTTTTGCCTTCTTTACCCACTTTGTGGGCTTAGTAAGTTCTTACTGCAGGTTGGAAAGCATGGGATAATTATTGAGTTTACCGATCCAGACAATAATGCAACACGAAGTGCCACATATCTGCCTGAGGTGGCTGCCCATGAAGGTAACAATTCTCGCTACAGTACATGGCAATCAATTGGGTAAATTTTTTTTTTAGTTGTTTTCATTAACATATAGGTTGAAATGCTGTGATCTTTTATTTATTTTTTTAAGAGATCAAGTCCCCTTAAATTATATTAAAGCCCTCAATTGTTTTCTTTTATGAGAATTAAAGTCCCCACTTGTGGCGGAGGAATTGTACTATAATCTTTTGCAATATATTACTCTTTTGTGATCAAATTTGATTTTTAAATTGATGAACCATAGGTCTTGTTTCTCTGTTTGATAGTTTGTGTCTTCATCCAAGTTCTCTATTGCCCATGCTTAGTCATCCCAGCCGTTCAATCTCGTGTATATCGGTTTTTTTCTTTTACTGCTTCATATATTGGTCAGTTTTACGACAAATGCTGTTCCAAGTTCTCATTGTAACTCTTATGCTTTAGTAATTCCAAACCAAAATTGTACGTGTAACACAGGGTAAAAAACTCAGTATGTGCCTCTTTCTGTCACGTATTCAGATGGAAAGCCGGGTGTGGAAGATTATCATACCATATAATTTGTTTCTTGGAAAGTAGAGCTACTTTATTTGCTAGGTTTATATGTCAAAGAAGAATAGGATGTTTATTCTAAGGATACCCTTGAAATTGCATTTGAGTCCCCCCTCCCCCTTCTCATCCCTCTAACAAAGTGTTAGATTTGTGTGTAAAAGTGAAGTTTTGTTCAGTTACTCAAGTTTTATTTTCATGTGTACTTTGGTTTAGCTTGGACAAAAACAGAGGCAATAGATTCACTTATGCGAAAAGCCGGGTACAATGGCACCATTACTGAGTCCCTCCGAAAGCGTATACTGCTGACACGTTATCAGAGCACGCTGTTTACAATGCATTACGGTGAATATCTTGCCTATGTCAATACAACCAGAGGTGCCGCTCCGTCTATAGTTGGGGCTACGCCCGGAAATCATTGATTCTAGCTTTGTCTTAGAGCACAAAGCTAGTTTGGTCCAGACCAAAAAATTTGTTTTAAAGAAGAAAGAACTGGGTGGGGATGGATATGTTTGTCTTCCATCTCAGACACCTAAGTAATTGCTGTGCCTGTCCATATCATTCTTCAAATTCATTTGATTTTGGAGAAAGAAACCAGAAAGAACAGGTTTCTTTGATTTTAATGTCCAACATTCAAGTTCACCTGCTTCTCGGGGAAAGCATTGCTGGTGAAAAAACTTTAGTCATCCCAGAATGTTTCTTCTGATTATCTGTTATGTTTATTGTTCAGCTCCATTTTCAGTGTCTAAGCTGAGAACTAACACAAAACATATCATATTGTTAATGTGATCGCTTGTCACATTAGCTAGCATAAAAAAAAAAAAAATGAGCTTTATTTTTTTAAATATGAGTAAACACACTTATTTTGTAAGAAGCAGAATTCAATGAATAGGCGAGAAAAATGAAGCTGGATCTTCGAACAAGCTTATTAATTATTATATCATTGATGATGTTTATATTTAGCAAACGACGTCAAGAGCACCAATTCTTTGCAAAGCAAAATTCTCGAATGAGGAATTCATTTTTATTGGTATGATTGTTATGATCCATATAAAATGCAACCTTTATTACTAAAAACATGTCTTGTTATTCAGTGAAGAAGGTGTCCTTGAAAGACCCTGGCGTTTAAAGACAGGAGGAATTTATTTTCCAACAAGTTATTAATTCATTAGCTGTCACAACTGATTCTGTTGCTGGCCTATTTAAAAATGGATGGAATGGAAAATACTATTAAAAAAATAATAATAATAATTCAATTTAGATTTAAACTTTTAAAAGCTTGATTTTTTTTTTCTTATCAGGTGAATTTTTAATCCTGTTTGAATTGAGAGATGAGATAAATTTAATTTATTTTTTAGTATTATTATTATTTTAAAATTTAAAAAAGTTGAATTAAGATTTAAAAAAAGTATATTGAAATTTGAAATAAGTATATTAGAATTTATGTTTTGTATGAAAAATTAGAAAAATATAATGATAAAATAGAGATCAGTTTAACTCACTCTTCTATCCAAACAGAGCCTTAATAAACTATTTACAAGGAAGATTTTAGAAACTATATTGCTTTTTCTCGTTTAATATGAAATATGATAAAATATTTTATAGCATTATACAAAGGGAGACGCTGGGGACTAGTCTGGCTGTCCCTAGCATCTAAAGTAGCTTAACGCTAGTTGGCGTTGGGCTGCTTTTTGAGCTTTGGGCGGTTTTTTGATGAAAAATATATTAAAATAAAATAAAAAATATAATAAGATAAAAAATATATAATAAAAAATATAATATAAAGAAAACGTAATAAAAAATATAATAAAAAAATAAAAACATCATAAAAAACATAATAAAAAAAAATAGAGATGAATTTTAAGGGATATTCGACTTAACTGCAACCTGCCGCCTCTGGTGGGCAGTGGGCGACACCGCTCACCCCATCGGGACCGGCGGGCTCCGGCAAACTTACCCTTTCAACGACGTGTTTTTTAAGCCTACCGGACCTATTTCGGGTTTATGCCTTCCTACGGTATATCGGAGGTCGTCAGAACTCGTCGTTGAAGGGATAAACTCGCCAGAGTCTGCCGGCTCTGATAGGGTGGGCGGTGTCGTCTACCGCTATCGGAGGCGGTGGACTGCATTTTACACGGGGTCGAGCATATTTCTTATATAAAAATAGAATTTTCAATATGATTTATTCTCAAATAATATAGGATACGAAGGAGAAGTAACAAATATGGAGTAACCAATTAAATTCATTTAAAATACCGAAAAATCCTCTTTCGACGAAGCACCTCGAGCACGTCGCGTCAATTAATTACCTCGAGTACGCGAAGCGATTCTTCCTCCATTTCCAACCTCTTCAGGTTCCTCTCTGTGATTCAAGTTGAAAATTTCCCTCTATTCTTTTAATTGCTAATAAAATTGAAAACCCATCTCACCCAAGCTGAAATGGATGTGTTAGGCTCGTTTGGCTGGACTTTTTTTTTATTGCCTAGGCTTCAAAAATGTTAATTTATTTGGTTCGATGATATTCCTAGGAGTTGGAATCTGACAAAGCCTTAGGTTAATTTTCTGGAATTGGCGATCAATTGATTTGCCTGTTCTAATTGGTTGCTTATCTTGAATTATGTAGTAATTCATGTGTAAGCTAAATTAAAGACTGGGTTTTGGTGGATCTTGGTGTTCGAGTTTTACGAATTAGGGATTTGCTTGATTTATGCGTTTTTTGTAATCTGTTTAGGTTGCTACTGGAATTAGGGAGCGGCGAAAAATCTTTGTGGATCTTTAAATAAGTTTGAAGCTATAATTCTGAAATGAGTCAGAGAGGCTTAATATACAGCTTTGCTGCGAAAGGAAACATTGTTTTAGCAGAGCACACTTCGTACTCGGGGAACTTTAGTACCATTGCTGTTCAGTGCTTACAGAAGCTGCCGTCGAATAGCAGCAAGTACACATATTCGTGTGATGGGCACACATTTAATTTCCTCATCGACAGTGGATTTGGTATTGATATGTTAATAGATATAGTCAGTTCTGATAGAAACATGCGTGGTTAAATTTTGAAAATTTGTGTAAAAGTCGGTAATTCTACTTGTGCTTCTTTGGGCTTTCAGTTTTTCTTGTTGTTGCGGATGAATCGGTTGGAAGGAGCGTGCCTTTTGTGTTTCTTGAACGGGTGAAGGATGATTTTAAGCAGCGTTATGGTCCAAGTATCAAAGACGAGGGTCCGCACCCACTTGCAGATGACGACGACGATGACGATCTGTTTGAGGACAGATTTAGTATTGCATACAATCTGGACAGAGAGTTTGGGTGTGTATGCGCTTGATCGTATTTAGTTGTTCTTTGGCGTCTGCTTGTATTAGCTGGTAAGGTCATGCTTCTTTTTTCCAGGCCAAGGCTCAAGGAGCACATGGAATACTGTATGAACCATCCAGAAGAAATGACCAAGCTTGCCAAATTGAAGGCTCAAATATCTGAGGTCAAGGGGATTATGATGGACAATATCGAGAAGGTGCACGCTGACTTGCCTGTTTCATGTTACGCTGATTAAAAAAACTGATGGGTTGCGTTAGATCACACACACACACACACACACTATATATATATATATATATATATATATATATTTATTTATTAGTTTTTTTTCTTCTAGTCATTATTGGCAAATGCTTATAACCTATACATCTCTACAATGGAGCCGTTCTGTTATTGTTGTAGACTTTTATCCTGGTTCTTTGAGAAAGGTACTGCTTTTTTTTGTTTGGACTTGCTTATTTGCTTTTTCCACCCGCCAGGGTGGGGGCAGGATATTAAGACATGCAGATTTGGGCTGGGTCAGAGGAGAATTTGTCAGAAACAAGAAAAATGGTTTAGGAGATGCTTGGGGAATGAGATGAGATAAGAAATTTGTTTAGTAAAATAGTTTGTAAATAGTAGTGAAATGGTTGAAGTTTTGATGTTTTATGGGATTTTGGAAAATGAGAGAAACTTTTGAATAAAAATATTTTAAAATTAAAATATTATTAGAATATATATTTTTTAATATTATTTTGGTTTTGGGATATGAAAAAGTTGAATTATTTTTGTATATTGTTTGAAAGTTTGGGAAAGTTGTAATGATCAGGTAATGATATATGAAAAAGTTGAAGATTTAAAATTCAAAAGTAATTTGTGTTTGAATGATGTTTGGGAAGGAAATAAGATGAGATGAGATGGGATAAGATGAAACTATCCCATCTAAAAAAATTTAGTGATAATATTTGAGAAAGCTTGCTTGCTACCTTTTTTATTTTGAGATTGCTTTGGATTTCTAGAACAGATATGTGACCATGCTGTGTTCTGCTATGTATAATGTTTTGTGACTCTTTGTAATGATTATAATTTATGATAGGTTAGATAGAATGTGTGGTGTGGGCTTCCAGAAGCTAAATGGTCTGTGGTTATTACTAATCAGGTTGTCAATCTTCTATGATGAATTTTACAAGTTTAAGTTATGTTTGGGATGAGATAATGTTCAAGTTCCATAGATGTGCCTAGTGAGGATAGCTTTTTAGGTTATTTTCATTGTTGATGGTTACTTCACTTTGCCATAAAAAAGAAAAATATGCATTAATTTTGTTCACTGTCTAATATCCTTATTCTGAGCAAGCTTGTGTTTTGACATATATTATCTGATGTGGATTTTTCAAGTATTACCTACCTCATCTTTTATTGGTGTTTTCACATGCTCACCTTATCCTTTTTTCTTTATTGTCCTGTCTTGATGGTTGCTTTATGTTTGAGAGGTCAATGACTGACTTGTTGGTGCTGACTCTACACTTTTTCTATCGTGTTTAACTCTGTAATTGTAACCTTCTGCTTCTAACTGTGTCATGTTCTAGTAATTATATATATAAAAAAAAACTGTGTCATGTTCTAGTCATATAATTGAAGCATGCTATGCATTGCATGTTCTAGGGTATGTGTCTCTGAAACCGTGTCACACATTCTTCCCCACTACCAAACTGTAGTTGTATCCACCCTCCTAAAAAAAATGGTTTCTGGAACTTCTGGTCTATGCATGCATTGTTTTTTTCTGATGTCATTACTTTATTTTTTTTATTCAATTCTAGTTGGAAGTGTCTTCCTCTCTACTTGTGGTATCTTAGCGTGGCCATTCAAATACATTGGTGAGATTCATTTTATTTTGAAGGAATAGCTTCTATTTTGGATCTCTCCCCAGACTGTAGTGCGTAAAAGTGCTAAAGTTCTCTCTCAACGTAATAGGAAGGGTGCCTATCCCTTGATGTTGTGGTTTGGGCACTTGATGAGTGGGTAAAAATAATGGAAGTGTTTATTGCTAATGGTTTGGAGGTTTGGTGGTTTGGTGGTTTGGTGTATAAAATTGCTGTATGTTGGGAGAAATTGTAAGGTGGTCTAGAAAGTTATGAGGTTTTGTATGGATTAGATCCTTCTGAGGAGTACAAGTATGCAAGTGTACTTTGAAGTGTTTAGAACAGCCATAAGTAGTTTTCATTTTGGTCAGAGATGGCTTTTCGTAATCATTTTGGTTAAATATATGGTTCGGTGGTGCTTATATAAAGCTTTAATTCCTTGATTGCTTGAATATTGTGCTGATGGATCTTCAGTTGTTTTTGGTAAAGTAATGGTGGGGATATGTGATATTTTAAATTGTTTGAAATGGAGTTCTTTTGCTGTATTTGTATGCAATGCTCCATATAAAGGGTGCTGGAGTATCCTGGTATGGGCTGTGTGGGGTCGTTTTGAACCTTATGAATGAGCCTTACTTGTTGGACAACCATTTGAAACAGAATGTGATGGCAGATCATGTGAGAATAGGAGTGGGTGTCAGATATAACTTGGCTGTGTGAAAATGGGCGAAGTTGCAGCAAATTGGTGGACATTTACGGGCAAAATGAACTCTTTCCAGAGCCCCCATGAAAAAATGGCATTCAAGGAATGGATGTTCATGTGTCTCAGTTGACTGACTTACCTAAAGGGAACAATACATAGCGGCCTTCATTTATAGGTATAAATCTGGCCAGTGTATTTCTGACTGTCAACAGCTTCCATGCAACCTTACAAATTGGCAATCTAAGATGTTCGCAGATGGGCACCTTCCAGAGCTGCTTCCACTCATTGTGTTTGATTGGACTAGGGTTCTGGAAGCAGTTTTGTTGATCTGTCCTGTAGGCCATCTTGATAGTAAACTCTTTTTTTCCCCTCTGCTCCAGGAACCATGTCAGTTCGTCTCTACCGGGGGTTTCACAGGGATGTGGATCCTGAGAATAATTTCAGCTATCTCATTGTCAAATGTTTTTATTGCTTTGGTTTCATCCAATCATATAAGGGAGCTTCTTATGAAATCAAAAACTCATTCTTGACTACGTCTCCCTTTTTGGTACTTGCTGCAATGCAGGTTTTGGATCGTGGGGAGAGGATTGAGCTGTTGGTTGATAAAACGGAAAATTTACAGTTCCAGGTACTCAACATCCATCATTCAGTTGCACAAGCCTGTCAAGTATTTTGATGCTTTTCTGATTCATTTGCTCATCGACATTTTTGTTCTGAATCCAGGCTGACAGCTTTCAGAGGCAAGGCAGGCAACTTCGAAGAAAGATGTGGCTGCAGAATCTTCAAATGAAGCTGATGGTCGGAGGGGCGATCTTCATCGTGATTGTCATACTGTGGCTCATTGCCTGTGGAGGTTTCAAATGCTGATGGATAATAACAAAATGGAGTAGTCTTCAGTAGCACCTAGGCTGTTGTTATCGTGTTATTTGGTGTATAAATTTTTATTATTCCTGTATATGGGAGACCTCTGGCGTTGGAAACGAAACCTTACTGCGTGTTTGAGCTTGTAATTAAACCTCTGTACTTGATGGTTTTATTAATTAGTTCCCAATTTAGAGACTGACAAGTCTATTGAGAACTTGCTTGTTTGTTAGTTTTTCACACCCTTTTACAACAGTTTGGTATATGTTATCGTACCAATATATATATGTTCTAGTATATATTTATTTGTTTATTTTTCATTTTATTTTTCTTCTTTTTAACTTTTTATGGGTCAATGCTAACTCATGATTGGGAACATGCAATGTTTATCGGTTTTTCATTTTCCCACAATAGTCATTACATTAAGCTGATCTTTTTTAATTTTTATTTATTTATTATTTTTAAGTAAAAGAAAGAAAGCAAATGTGTTCGTGCCGATTTTGTTCTTAATCGCTTCGAACAAAATGACTTAAAAAGAAAATAAAAACATTTATATGAATAGAGAAAATTAATCACCAGGCAATTTGACTATTTTAGCTGTGCTAGTGCCTTGCTGGCAGCTGCTGGTGGTGCCACCTTAAAGGGGATAAAGACTGCAAATTTCTTATTTTACCTTTGTTTCTTCAAAGGATGAATTTAATTGACACTGGCTGCTACGAACTGTGTTGTTTTGTTCTCTGCAGATTCAAAGACGCTAAAAGAAGAAAAGAGGGAGGAATTATTTGAAAACTTAAAGGCTGATGAATCAATTGGTTGGGCTGTGGATGTCATATATCCGAAGGGCCGAATGAGCTCTCAGCCAAAACGTTAAAGAAGTTACTAAACAATATGAGAATCTGTGATTTGCTATTTTTATAGTTTGCTGTTTCTACTTTCTACTGATTCCCCCTGTTTGGTTGTTAGCAGGAATAAGATGAATCCTATCGAAATTTCACACGGCTCTGCGATTGGCCTCATCAATAGAGTACTAGACATGGGATTTCTCCTTACTGAGGTAAAAGTCTCTGCAAATTATGTGAGATCCTTTGTCAGCATTACGATTTGCTGTCTGCATAATGCATAACTTTAATTCTTCATGAAATTTCCCATGACTCTGAGATTGGCCTTGTCCTGGGAGTTCTCTTGGCACAGGTAAAAGGCTTTTCAAATTATGTGATTCATCGTTAGCATTATTCTATTGAATGCTACCTTAATTCTTTTAAGTGCCATCCGCATAATGCATAACTTTGCAGAGGAGTTCGCAATTTGAAAATTAGAATACAATCCGAGAATTATGAAGAATGGGGCGAAATCCATTTAATGCGCTACAAAAAAACAAAAGACCTGGGGAGCGTTGTGAGGCGTGCTTGCTGTAAATTGTTTTTGATTGATCTAGCATTTACTTGGACATTTTCATCATTAATGTGTTCCTCAAGGTGGTGATAAGTGAATGAAAGAAATGAATTTGCTTTAAATCAAAAGATAAAAAAGACTAGCATGAACCATCACAATTATAAAAAGGAAAATAAGTGACTGTAATCATCATTATCAACATCTTACACCTTTCAATGAAATTAATCTTCACAACCCATCAAATGAATCATGCAACTTTATCTCGTGAGTAGTCCTCGTGCTTTCTTATCTGGCAGATTGCTTAAAACAAACTGCTATTGGTTGGAGGCCTTCCTTTTGTTGCCTTAGGACCTCAAGAGCACCTTTTGTATAGCACCTGAAAAAGAAAAAGGAAAACAGAAAGGAAGCTTTGCCGACACACTCATTCATTGAGCTTAATGGCTGCTCAACATGGTTAAGTGATGCTATGACAAAAGAGGAAATATTTACTAATATGTCTATTTCAGGTTTGTCTGCATACAGTGGGTGATGCTGAGAAGTACAGAATAAAACTGTCTGAAAGATTTCCCGGTATCAAATTTGTGGTTGCAAAGGCTGATAGTCTCTATCCAGTTGTGAGTGGAGCAAGTATAGTTCCAAAGGTTATTGACACCTACGAGTTGGCTCCTATTTAAAAATATTTACATGCCTTCTGAGTTTATCTTCAATTCAACCATGCAGGTCACAAGAGAGAGAGCCTTGTGGGAATGGGTGTTTGATGAAACAGCAGATAACTTGCACCGGAACTTCGGTTATGGATACCCTGGAGGTTGAAATTGTTTCATTCTCTTTTTGCACGTTTGAAGTTCGTAAATATTGGATGGTTATTATATTATAATGCATCTGGTTATGTTTTCATTTGTGTAGATCCTGACACCAATGCCTGGTTGAAAGATCACAAACACTTGGGTTTTTGGATTCCCATCGTTGGTCCGTTTTAGCTGGGATACGTGCACTCCCTACTTCAAGGACGTTGTTGAAGTCCTATGGTGAGTCCTCACCGCACGTTCTATTGGCAAATCCTCTATTTCAAGTTTTGGTATTAGCTCATCTCATGACTTGTGCGGCCTAGGGCTGCAAACAATCCGAGCAAAGATGAATTCGAGCCGAATCGAGTCGAGTTAGACTGGAATAACTCGACTTCAAGTTCGAATCGAGTTGAGAGTTTGCAGAGTCGAGTCGAATTCGAACCGATCAAAGACGAGCTCGAGTCGAATTGAGTTATTTATCGATCTTTATTTTTACTCTCTAACGATCTGCACAAACCAAGCCGAATTTAGTCGAGTAATTACTCGAGTTTCTTACTCTTTATAAATATTTGATCTATTAATTTTTTCGTGAACTTAATACATTATTATTGTAAAGAAATAAAATAGGTTACTTTTACATAAAGTAACAAAATATATTACTTATAAAAAGTATTAAAAATAATATATATAACATATATATAATAAAAGAATATATGTAAGAATATATGCAAGATTATACATATGTATATAAAAATATTATAAGTATTGTTACGAGCCCAAAACGAGTCGAGTCGAGTTTATATGAATTTTGTTCATGAATACAAATCGAGTCGATTTGAGATTATACGAGTTTAGTTCATTTAATATTCGAATCAATATTAGTGGTCACGAACAACTCATTTATTAAATGAACCAAGTTTGAATCGAGTTTATACAAATCAAGTTCAAATTGTTCACGAGCAGCTCTATTCGTTTGTAGCTCTAATCACTTGTGCCTTGCATATATAGTCTACTTGTCAATGTCGATAAGCATACGTGGTGTCCTATGAAGATGTGTTATTAAAGGATCTAATATAGACTTCTGTATTTCTAACTTTTCATATCTTTCATTTGAATGGTGAATGTGAATACGTTATAGAAACACCTCTCTTAACTTTCCTCTGGCCATGCTCAGAAATGACCAAATTCAGATTTGCCCTTATTAAATTGAACCAAACTAGAGGCATCTTCAGGGCAATATTTGTTTTAGGCTGCAATTTCAGCATATGTTGGCGGAAAATATTACCTTGCGAGTATTGGAATTTTTATCTGATACTTTCAACTGAATGATGAATTTTGTTATTTCATTGGATGATATCTTCACCAATTTTGTCCTATTTGGCTTTTATGCTCAACTTCTCAGACTGGGTAGAAGTAAATCTTCACTTCATGCTGTTTGAAGTGGTGTTTTGATATTGCTGTGATTTATTGGCAGTAAAAAGAAAGTTACTCCGATTGAGAAGGGGTCACAGTAACAAAAAAACTCTCCACTGAGAAAAAGTTATTTTAGTCAGGTGGTTCATAATGTTAGGAATCTGGGCTTCCAAATTCCCCCCACCAGGATCTACTTTTAACAGAATAACAAGAAAAATAGAGAAATAAATACAACACAAGAATTTACGTGGAAAACTCCAAAACAGGAGAAAAACCACCAGACCCAGAGAAGAAAATACACTATGTGAAAAATTGTTACAATCACACAATTTTTCTCCTCACCCCAACGACACCCACAAAAACTTCTCCCACTAGTAAAACTCTAACTTTCACCTCTCTTCCTTTTACATACAAAAAGGACAACAGAGGAATTTTACTAAAGTTAAAAGTTACTAGATAAGTTTCTGACTGGTGTGTTTAAACCAAGGAGGTTAGGCCTCATTTTATAACCCCCTTGGCATTGCCCCTCTCCCACTCCTTTCCCATGTGGGATTCAAGGAGCAAAACCCAACAATCTCCACCTTGCGACTTTGACTGATCCCACAGCCACGCTCCACCGCAATGAAGATCTTCATAGCTTCCGCTATCATGCTCCACCATAAAAGCATACTCACTCAGAATAAACCAATTCCAAGCATTTCACTTCGGCCCATGTCGAAAATAACCTTGCTGAAAAATTATGGTGCAACTCCCACGTTTGGCTTTCCTGAAAGTTCATCAGCCATCGACATGAATTTCCACCACACACCTTGCATCAATGCCAAACCAATGCCCGTGTGCAAACTTGTGGAACAACTAACATTAACACATCCTCTATCATGGCAACTTTGGGATTAGCGACATGCCATAAGGATATACATGCCTCTTTTTCTATGGAGAGAGACACAATGTTAGCTTCATACCAGTATCTCCATTTACTGACTTGGAACCACTTGCCGAACCGGCTCCACTTTTTCTTGACAACTTTTCTTGATATGCCCAGGTTGTCCACACCTCCAGCAAATTGCTGACTTCATGGGTTGGTCTGCTCTTGTGTAATTGATGGAATCAAATTATCCATGATTTGTACTTGCCACAAGTCAAAATTGATTCTCCCATCAACGTTCTCTACCTCCATTCTTAGACATTGCTTCGATGAATTTTACCGTAGAAATGAATAGTATCCACTAAGTAAGTTCCCAGGAAAGACCGATCTTTCCTAGACAGAACTTCAAGGTTCCCAGGAAAGATTGGAGGGTCACAACGGACACACTTAAAATTTCCAATCTCCTAGACAGAACCTCCTTAGATCATACGTATTCACACTACCACACCAAAACTCCACCCTGCAAAAAGAACCTAGTGGCTCTGATACCACTGTTAGGAATCTGGGCTTCCAAATTCCCCCCACCAGGATCTACTTTTAACAGAATAACAAGAAAAATAGAGAAATAAATACAACACAAGAATTTACGTGGAAAACTCCAAAACAGGAGAAAAACCACCAGACCCAGAGAAGAAAATACACTATGTGAAAAATTGTTACAATCACACAATTTTTCTCCTCACCCCAACGACACCCACAAAAACTTCTCCCACTAGTAAAACTCTAACTTTCACCTCTCTTCCTTTTACATACAAAAAGGACAACAGAGGAATTTTACTAAAGTTAAAAGTTACTAGATAAGTTTCTGACTGGTGTGTTTAAACCAAGGAGGTTAGGCCTCATTTTATAACCCCCTTGGCATTGCCCCTCTCCCACTCCTTTCCCATGTGGGATTCAAGGAGCAAAACCCAACACATAATACGTAGGAGGGAGCTTTGTATATCTTACTTTTTCGGTTGCTGAGGATTATACTAGGGGAATAGTAGGACACGCATACAAACATTCCAGTTTGTACTGATATTAGTATGATGCTGGGAACATATCCTAAATCCCTTTCTCCAGCCCATAAACCTTTTATATTAATATTATTGATTTTGGCTCTTTGACGGCTATTGAAATTAAGCAATGTTGGTTTCACAACATCAAGGAGGAAGAGTGAAGAAATTGAATCGAGCGGAAAGGGATGTTGCAAGTTTTTCCTGGCTCGCAAACTTGAGCAACTTGCTCATTTCTAACTTGTTACATTTTCATTAGTTTCAGTAATCTATCTTCTTAGTATGCATAAAGAGAGCCGACGGGATTTCTGGCTTGCTAGATGTACATTAATGAAGTGGACTTCCATGCATTCATATATATAAGTTTTTTTTTTTTTGTGAACATCCTCACTTTGCATCCTTCAACATAGATTAATCTAAACAAGGTAAAAGCAAACAAAGTACACTGATAGCTTTTGTCTTCCAAAACATAATACAGGGGTAGCGGATAATGCATCAAAACATTCATATAAGAAGTAGGCTCACAACAGAAAGCCCTCACAAACAATATGACCATATTTGTTTTCTTGTATCAGTAATATAAATCTGCGAGGAGAGAGGCCAAGGTGGCTACAACCAAGGTTGACAGTCCAATGGAGTTCCGGTTGCGGTTGCCAGACCCATGATGATGTTTGTGATGTTGGTTATTTGCAGCACCGGCTACATATACCGGGATTAAAGCGCCGCCTCCTTGTCCAGAAGGTGATCTGGACCCCCCATTGTTTCCAGTCTCACCACTGCCAGTGGAACCACCAACCATAGCAGCTTGTCGACCATGTGCACCTTCAATCCTGCTACCATGTGCTATAGCTGTATCACCGACACCAACCGAGCTGCTGACATGCCCCCCTGTAACCATTGCTAATGAGTAGTTTCCTTCAAATGATCTGCAAATGCAACATAAAGAACTACTTGGCGCATACATGTGGAAAAGGTCCAATGGAGTTCTCTCGGTTGACTGGTTTCTAGTATCGATGGTGGAGGGCAGAAGCTTAGAACATGGTTCTTGCCCACCAGTTTCTCAATGTAAGAATATAATTAAATTGAAGTTTTACTTTTCGAATCAACTTAAAACTTTTTAAAATTGAGTTGGAGCTTTTTTTTACTTGCATAGTTACTAAGTAAAAAAAGTTGACTCCCTGTTGTACTGGGAATTTTCTTCAGAACTTTATATATATATATATAATATTTATTTATGTTAATATGGAGAGAGGAATATATTGATTTGAGTGATTCAAAGTTTCACTTATGTTACGTCCTAGGAACAAATTTTGTTTTGATACCCTTGAGCCTTTTTGACAAAACACTTGAGTATCTGTGCTAGTGTACTAGGATGGCACGCATATAATCAATTTTCGTTAGAGATGGAATCTTACTCTTCAAAATACTGTGAAAGTGCCTTATATATTTGAAGGGCACTTGTAAACCACACATTTCCATCTGCCAATGTATCAAAGGTTAGGTATATTTGGCATCACCATGCAAGAAAAAGAAACAACTCTGTCTGATAGGAATCGCCTTTTGACAATAAGTGTGCACTATTTTCAAAAAGGATAAACTAAAGGAGTTGATTATCCTAAATTTAATTATGTCAATTTCTCTTAAATCAATCACATCTAAGCTAGCAGCTTTTACCCCAATTTGTATAGTTTCTTGTTTTGGGTCTCAAGTCTTTGCAATTTCCAGCTTTAATCCTTTCTTGTTTGAACTTGAACATGATGGGATTGCAGCAAAAGGACTTTGCTATAAGAAACAAAGGATTTGAAATTGAGACCCAAAATATAGCTCTTAAAGGGGAGAAATGAGTTTCTAGCTCAAACTATGTTTAGAAATATAACAAAAGAGACAAGAGTGCACTGCCTACTGAAGATTTGATGAAGATGAAAAAACATTAAATGTAAGATCAGAAGAAACTTATAACAAATATGAAGGAGATCATGAGTACCTGAAGAAGGGAAAGATTTCTGAAGAGGTGAGGAAGTTGTAATGATACAAAGGTAGGAGAAGAACATGAGAAAAACCAGAGTTTCTATACTTCCCATCTTCCTTCCCATTAACAGCAATCCATGCATAGAGCTCCAAAACTGCATCTTCAAAACCCACTTCTCTTTCGTAGATTGGATGCATATATTTTAGTTTGCATTTCCACTCTTTAAATGGAGCTTTAGAGGGAAAGCAAAGAAGATGATGGGGCTACTCTTTTTTGGGTAATGATAGACTTACATCCCATTTACCACCACTTATATATTTTTTTTTAATTTTTCTTATAAGTATTTTTTAACATCTTTAATCATTAATACAAATTTTTTTAAAAATATAGAAAATTTCACTAATAGTCACTTATTTAATCATTAAGTAAAAAAAAAAAAAAATTTAAAATTAAAATGAGTAGTAAAATAGTAGTAAATAAGATGTAAACCTATCATTGTTTGTCTGTTTTATCTTTTAATCTCCTGAGAGTGATCATATGGATGACAGAACAAGATTATCGTATATGCCCAATAATAGTAGAAAAGGGGAAAAGAAGACTGGAATCTTTGGACAAAGATCAGCAACTTATTGTGGTTGAAAGTTTAAACCACTAGCCTTTTTTTTTGGTCCCCTCAAAGAGCAGTCTTGTTATGCTTTTTAACCATGATGTCTCTATAGCCTTTTATCGATTTATGTCCATCTGATGTATGTATCTTCAATATTAAGGATTCATGATTAAGTGATGATCAATTCTTTCCATTATTTTCTTGTTAAAATAAAAAACCTTATTTGCTCACTGAAATTAAAAAAGAAAGTGTTCGATGAATTCAATGTTTCTGCTTCACACTTAGCTTAATTTGGTTAGTTTTGATTAACGAAATTATAGATTAAGATTCTCTCAAAATTTTTATGTGAGTTTGAGGATCTCAAATAGAAGAGAAAAGTACATGATTAGTTTCCTTAATTGTGTCTTTTTTCATAAGAGGTGTTCTTATTTTTAAATGATCACGAGCTTTGCTGGTTGTACCAAAAATACCTTAAATGATCAAATGGTCAATGTAGATTTATGTCATTGTTTCTCTCTAAATTAACTTAAAATTTCTATGATTTCATATCCCTAATTTGATCCAATAAACTCACTGAAGGGTATTAGTTTACTTGCTTTGTTTTCCTCACACCTTACCCAAAGGACGAAGTTTTCCTTTTATTAGCTAAATTAAACAATATGAATTTGGTTAAATGGTGTGAAATCTATTACATTATAATTTTCAACGATTTTTTACTCAAATATTGCATGATCTTATGGCATTAATATAATATATTTATCTATTTTCCAATAACAAAATATTGATTTGAAGTCGAGAGTCAATATATATATATATATATATATATATATAAACCTCGTCTTATTAATTTGAGGGTGTGAATATTAAAGTTTTATTGCAAAATAGTAGGCGAGCATGAATTTATCAGTGCGGACTTCTCGCTTGTTTTAAAAGTTTAAATGAAAAAGAATATATATTTTTATTATTATTTTTATTTCTTAAGGAATGAGCATTAATGACTAGGTATTCTTGAACAGGTTTTGGTATTCTTAAATTTCACATGTCAAGTCATAAGAAATTCCATGGAAAAGAAAAAAAAAAAAAAACTCAACCTGAAAAATGATAGAAGTTATTTCTGCCTTGCTGTTCTTTTTTTTTTTTTTTTAAATTGATATAAATTTATTTTTAATAAAAAATAAGGTATATATTGAAGATTCATATTACAGACTCATATACAACTAATCAACTGAAAAGATATAATTAGTTCCATTCAAGAAAATCATAGCTCACTCATCTAGTTGAGATTAACTAAAGATCAAATCTTTAAAGCTTGATTTGATTAGACCATATCAATGTTTTGTGGACATCCAAAACTTCTTTCTTCTTTTAAGAAAACATATGATTGTGATATGTTTAAGGGACATTAAGTTCATATAATTAACCTTGTCAAAAAATATGCTCAAGAAACTTGAATGAATAAACTTGTTTTGAAGAGTTTTCTCTCTTTTTTTTTAAAAAAAAAAAATTATTTTCCTCTAACCTTATTTAGAGGTAAAATGTATTTAAGTTTCAATAAATAGAGTTTATTGTTTTCCGTAAATAGTGCTAATGTCCATTATTTAAAGCACCTCTCCCAAAAGTCCCAACCATCCTTTATTCTTTTCACACGAAGACAAATACTAAATAGAAACTCATGACACTTTCTTTTATCGAACAAAAGATGGTGGGAAATTAATAGGAAAATGATATTTGTAAAGAATTTTGTCCAGAAATTGCATAGGAAATAGGTTGTAGTTTATTTTTAATTATGTTTTACATTTCAGTTTTTTTAATTTTTAGTTTTGTTTGTATTAGGCAAATGACTGTTTCTATTTTTTTTAAATTTAAATTGATGTTGAAGTTTAAACTTATTCAAGCATAATTCTTACACAAAATTTTTTGTATATAGCAAAATCCAATTAAATAATATTTGAGCTTTCACTTCGATCTTACAATTTTTATTTTTATATTTTTTTAATTAAGATTATTGGATTATTATTTTTTTTTAACTTGCCAAACGGGTTTGGTATAAGTTATAGCTCATGACTTCACCTTCTCTTTTGTTACTATGAGTCAGCCTAATAATAGATTAAAGTATAAATAATAATAAACACGCAACTTTTTACACGAACATATTTTAAAAATCGAGATATTTTTATAAATTGTTTTACAAATATCTTTTATATAATATATAGTTGCGTAAAGAATTATGTGTTTATTAATTCTCTTATAAGGTTGAGATTTTTAGATTTTATTTAGATAATAAATTGAGATGAAATTAATTGAAATAAAAATAAAAATAATATTATTTATTATATTTTATATAAACATAAAAAAATTATAATAATAAAATGAGATGAAACATTTATTATATTTAGGCAGAACCTTAATATTTAGACATTTTCTTTAATCAGATTATGAAACCGTTTGGAGTTTGAAGATATTTAACTATCACTTTTTTTTGTTTTATCTTCTTTTATAAGAAGATCATGTTCATCAACTCTTTGAGGTAAATAATTTCTTCCCCTCTCCTTCTCTTTCTTTCTTTCTTTTTTTTTTAATAGGAAAACACAAATCTATTGGGTAAATTGTAAATATTTTTGGAGTTAGAACCTCGGAATGATCGAAAAACATTGGGTCAACCCTGAGAACAGGGGCGGAACTACCCTGTCCTTAGGGGGGGCTACCGCCCCCCCCCCCCCCCCAAAGTTTTTCAAAATGTCAGTTTAGTATATAGATTATTAAAAAACAACCCTCCAAATCTGAGTTTTTTCTCCTACAGCCCCCCAAGTCTATTGACTATAAGTTCAAAAAGACCAAAACCAATGGTCCAGGCCTATATCTAGAGTGTAGCATCTTATCTGTAGACTATAAACTCACCTGCTCAAGTAATCCAAGACCAAAACCAATGGTTCATGCAAGGATGCGACAAGCTACACTCTTGAGTCTTGACTCTACAGCTGACTCGCAAGTCGCAGAGTACCCAGCCATTGCAGAGTATCCTGCTTTCGACTTTTGTACCATTGTCAACTTGTCGTGCCATTTACAGATAAAAGTAATAAGTTATAATTTATTTTGCCACTGTTGTGCTGCTAGCCTGATTGTGCATATATTATAAATGATATATACAGATATAAATTAGTCAATCGTGCTGCTGTTAGCTTGTGCATATTACATATAAATTTGTATAAAAAGATATAGATTAGTGCATATAAATTTATAAATTTGTATATAAATCTGTGCATACATTATAATTGAGATATATATAGATATAGATAATCATATATATATATATATAGATTAGTCACTCATGTTGCTTGTGTATATTATATTTATAATGTTAATATATATAGATAATTTGTCATTTGTGCATATAGATAGATTTGTGCATATATTATAATTTATATATATAATATACTAATTTGTGCATGTAAGATTGTCGTCACGCTTGATCCTGATCACCTCTGTACTACCACCACCGTCTCTGTCAGCCCCTCCTTTAATCAGATTATGAAACCGTTTGGAGTTTGAAGATGTTTCCGTTGTTTGATACCATAAAGGATCCTTAATTTGGAGGATAAAAGCGGATGTCTTGTTCACCAAGGAAGTGTCGGGTAGGCAAGGAGATTTGAATGGCTGAATTATTTGGTCCATACTGATAATGATTTGGGATTCGATGAATATTAGAGTTGACTAGATCTGGTTCGATGTAATTGATTAGCTTCTAGGAAAGAAAAATCAGATTTGGCTTCACGGAAACATAGATGATATTTCTGGGTGACTGTTTCTCATCCGTTTGGCTGCCAAGAAAGTGCTGGAAAAGGAAAGAAGATGAAATTTTGAATATTAGAGTAGTAATGGTGAAGGACAGAACGAAAGAAATGAACGGAGAGAGAGGGCCCAAGGAATTAATACTATTTAGCTTTGACGAAGGGTGGATATTCGGTCATCAGAGCACTCTTATTCAGTTGATTAAAAGTTTAATTTAATAAGAATTTAAATATTAAAATTTATTTGAAGTCTACGTTAGATTATTCAAAAGTTGAGTTTTTAAACTCAATGTCGACAATTGCTCCATGGGTAATCCTGACGAAGTAGGAGGAATAATTCGGGATGCATGGGGTAACTCCATTGCTACTTTTACAAGATATTATGGAGTTACCATAAAGACTTTGGTGGAAGGATGTACTTTACTTGATGGATTATGTTTAGCTAAACATTTGGGTCTCATTAATATTGTGATAGAAACGGATACCCAAGTAGTAGTACAATGAATCCGAAATGGAGCTTATAATTTTTGGTATATGTGGAATTATTGGGAAGAAATACAAAGTTCGTTAAGATTACTAAAATGCTCTATCAATCATATTTATAGAGAAGCTATCAGGGTGGCGGATTTTCTAACTAAGGAGAGTGTGAAGAATTTTGATTGGATTTTTATAGGTGCTGATTTTGGAGCTAAAAAAAATCGAGGCCTTGTACTTATGGATAGTTGGAAATTGTTTTATTTACATTCATAATTCATTATACTTTTTCATTGGTTATTGGTTGTTGGATTCCGGCATAAGGGATGTGTTATTTGTTTCTTTTGTAACCTCTTGTACTTTTTGTTTTATATATCTCTACTATAAGTGAGGGTCTTTAATAAATTTGAGGAGGGCCATTCTTGAGTATGTGATCATCAACTCTTTGTATAAAAGAAAAAAGATTATTCAAAAGTTAATAAACATAATTTGACTTTTGTAAACATAATCTCAAAAAAAAATATTAAATATAACTAATTAAATACAAGGACCAAATATTTATTATATTCTTTTTTTTTATTCTTTCTCTTTCTTACTTTAATCTCTTCTTATAGTTCTTAAATAGAGAAAATTAAATTAATAAAAAAATATAGTTGGATGAGAAATAAGTTAAATTTTTTTAAATATTGATTAATAATTTAATTTAATTAGAATATAATTACTAATTATATTTTTAAACTTACACGAAAATATGGTATTTGAGACTATTTTTATTTTGGCGGGGTAAATTTCATCGCAAAAGATCTATTTTACTAATTCGGCTGTATCTTTATGTCAATTAAAAAAAATCGCTGCAATATGCTGGTTAATTTGTCCATCAAATCCCCCTTTTTCGCGCGATATTTTACCTCTCTTTCTGTGTCTCTCTCGCTCAAGGCTTCGCCTAGTGGTTTTCGGTTGTAGATAGCTTCTGATTGCCCGCGCCTAGTCCCTATCAATTCCCCATTTCCCGCGATATTTTCCCTCTCTTTTTGTGTCTCTCTCTCGCTCGAGGCTTCGCACAGTGGTTTCCAAATGCCTACGCTGCCGTCTTCTCCACACATTTTGCCACTACCACGGCGGCGTTGCTGTCAAAGCCCCTAGAGGAGATGCCTAGGATTAGGCCCTGACTCAGACCTTGGAGGGCCAGGACAGTTCCCTGGCTAGCCTGCAGGCATGCCTTGACTTAGGCCTTGACACGCAGCAGGTGCCCAGCAAAGTTACTGGCCATGCATAGTGTATGCGCACAGCCCGGCGTGTGCCTAAGCGCGCCCCACAGCGCATTCACCTGCGCGTACGCGTGCGCTTGCATCTGCACGCATCACTGCGCCCCACAACCTCACTTAGCGAGGTTAGTGGCATGTCTTCACAGGCACGCCATCCAGCGCGGCACTAGCCCGCGCCTTGTAGAGCAGGTCAGTGGCATGCACACTATCCAGCGCACGGCACCAGCCGTGCCTTGCAGAGCAGGCCAGTGGCATGTATACCATGCATGCCATCCAGCGCGCGGCACCAGCCCGCATCCAGACTATCAGCTTGGGCCATGCATGCACACCACCCCGGTACCTAGCCCGGGCCATGCAGGACCACCGCTCGAGCACCTTGATTGGGCAGCACCAGAGCGACGTGGCTTGACCCTGTGCCTACCACCAGGACTATGCATGGCACATGACCATGAGCACCATCAGTTGGCCCTGCACAGAGCCATGCCCTGCGCACCACCAGGCGCTATGCAGCGAGATAACACGAGACAAGTTTGTTCGTGGATGAACTAGCACGCAAGCCCACCTTGGGCCATTTGTACCCTACGGCCATACATGCTAAATGGCGCCACCCACCTTTCATGTTTATGTTATTTTTATTATTTTATTGCATTGGTTAATTTGGTAATTAGCTATTTTTAATAAGGGACCTATTGAGGGTTTCCAAGTTGTAAGACTCTTTAAATAGGTTTTCTAGGTTTCATTTTAGACATCTTTGGACAATTTGAGAATTAGACTTTTGCTCTTGGAAAAGAGTTAGGCCGGCCACAAGTATTGTGGTTTGGATTTCGGTGCTTAGCACTTGGGTTTCCCTAGGGTGCAATTCGTGAATCCCTTTGGAAGAGAATCATCGTGCAATTCATGAATCGGTGATCCACATCTATCCTTTTATTTGTTTTCATTTTATTTATAAAAAATCTTGAGGTTATTCATAAAAAAGTGTTTTGGTGTTTGTGAATTCTTGTTGAGTGATTATATGTTTATGTTTTTGAGTGGTTTGTTTGATTGTTGTGTGAGTTATGTGTTTGTGAGGCCAAATTCACACCACTTGTGGATTTGAGAACTTGTGTGTGTGTCCATAGAGGAATTCGAAATCCTCCTCCATTGAGAGATTCAGATTGCTCAAGTGAGTGTGAGTGTGTGAATTGTTGATTGAAGGAAGTGTTGAAAACTTGAAGAATTGTGTGTGTCGAAACCTTGGATTGCTTGAAGGGCATTGGTGTGTTCTTGGATATTTGAGTGTTTAATTATCATTTGGTTGATCACTTGAATTTAAAAGTGTTTCCTTGCCTCAAGGTAACCCACGACATCAAGCCTCCCAAGCCCTAGAGCCACACGGCCTAAGGCATGAAACCCTAGCCTAAACACTTGCCCACTTTGCCCTTTAATCTAGCCGGCCACCTAACCCCCCATCCACTCCTATATTTTCTCACTTAAATCCACCTCATTTCTCATCCAAAATAAGTCAATTTCGTGCCCCCTAATCCTAGCATGATCGGCCACCCATTGGATTTGAATTCAAAATAATTCAAATTCAAACCCAATCCAAACTCCTACATTTTCTCAATTTCCGCTATCATCCATTCACCCTAGCCGAGACCCCTTTGCCACCTCATTTAAATTGCCACCTCATACTCTTATTTGATTGGTCATCAAGTGAAGAAGAGAACAGACAAGAAGAGGTTGATAGTCCAGTCACAGTACTTCCAAGTCAAATTGAATCAATAACAACCAACAGGCCGAGAAGAGAGAAACACTGGTGATTACCTTCTTAGACTCTATGCACCTAAGCATCTTTATGCTTATGTAACCTAAGCATCTTTATGCTTATGTAACCTAAGCATCTCAGTCGTATGCATTATGTAAGCATAAAGATTCTTAGGTTACATAAGCATCTGAATCTTTATGCTTATGTCCCGTATGCAAGTGTTATTGGTAGCCTAATGTATGCCATGGTGTGTACACGACCTAATCTCTCCCAGGCCGTCAGCGTAGTTAGTCGTTATATGCATAATCCTGTAAAGAAACACTGGCATGCGGTTAAATGGATTCTGTGGTATATTCTAAGAACTGTAGATCTTGGTTTGAAGTTCAAGAAGAGTAAAGATAGTCTAGCAACTGGATACATTGACTCAGACTATACTGGTGATCTTGACAAACGGCGATCGACAACTGGATATATGTTCACTATGTCTGGAGTACCAGTTAGTTGGCGATCGAATTTGTAGTCTACGATTGCACTGTCATCCATAGAGGCTGAGTATATGGCTGTAACAGAAACCGTAAAAAAAACCATTTGGTTACAGGGACTAGTAACAGATTTGGGCTTTAAGCAGCAAGAGGTTACCGTTTACTGTGACAGTTAGAGTGCAATTCATCTAGCCAAAAATCAAGTATATCACTCTCGAACAAAACATATCGATGTCCGATTTCACTTTGTATGTGAAATATTAGAAGAAGAGGACATATTGCTTCAGAAGATTGGCACTGAAGATAATCCAGCAGATATGTTGACGAAAGTCGTCACGAGGATCAAGTTCCAACACTGCTTGGAATTGATCAATATTGCAAGTTTCTGAGCACCTTCGGGTGCGTTGGCACTTTTGGGTACATTTGGCGTCTTATGGCGCATTTGATTAGCAGAAGTTTCTCATGTCAAAGAAGGATGAGCATTCATTTAAAGAATGAATCAGTTTGGAAGCAGCCTAGTATGGCACACTTCGGTGGAAGAGGTGATTGTTGAAGTGAACCACCCTAATGTGAATACCTAAGAGAATGGCTGTACCGTCCAAGGCACCGTCCAAGTTTGAATGGAGAAAATTAAACTTGGCAGCACCGTCCTCACCCACCATTGCTGCAGTCCACCATTGCTTGCACCAATCACACCTACCATCCCACAATCTTCTTAAGCTGCTGTATTTGTTGTAAAGCCTCTCCTATAAAAGGAGAGCTCTGATGTATGTTAGAGGTGTAGTGGTGGTTTTGTTTCAGAAGTGGTGTGTGTGTAAAATTTGAGAGATACGTGAGAATTTGTTTGAGTATTTGTAATCCTATACAAATATATCGAAATTTGGCATCAGTGGACATAAGGAAATTGCAGAACCACTTAACGATCGTCTTGTGTGATTTTTGGACAGGTTTGGAGGCTCAACATTGTGAGCCAAGCCCTGATATTGAACAGGCCAATAGATGAGCTGAGGTTGCAAGGTAAGCCATCATCATTTTCTTAGGCTCTAAATATATATATATTTATATATATATATATAGGAAATTGAACATTGATATATTTTCCATGTTTTATTATTTTTGGCAGTGTTTTTATTGTCCATTAACTCATGAGAAATAATATATATTTAAGAAAGTAACCTGGTTATAATTTCTTTACAATTTTGTTGGTATAATAGGCTTCGGGAGCTTCACACACTAAAGGGGCATGTGGAGTCAGTGGTAAAGCTGAAAGGGCTGGACATTGACACAATCCAGCAACATTATATTGTGTGAAAAAACAGAAGCTAGCAACGACCGGATCAGAGAGGGATCAAAAGTGGTGTCTTACATGGACAAGCTTGTTGTTCACATCACCAAGAACTTCTTGACCCTACCCAACAACAAGGTACGTACACATTCAAAACTTTTGGAATATATATATGTTACATTAATTTTTGTTCTGTAAATTACCCCAAAAGTGGAACAATAAACCTTTCAATTTTTTTTTGCAGATTCCTTTCATCCTTGGTATTTGGGGAGGTAAAGGTCCAGGAAAATATTTCCAGTGTAAGCTTGTCTTTGCCAAGATGGGAATCAGGTTGGTTCACTTTAATATATTTGCACGATCTCTTGTTCACTTTAAATCAAACTCTCCCGTAGAATTGCTTTTGCTTCTTAATTACAGTTTAAACTTTAATTTCCCAACAATAAATTAGATCATCTTTGTGCATGCAGCATCTATACTTCTTAGACACATCATGCCCATGAAATGAAGGTGGCATTGCAACGGGGGAGATTAAACAATTGAAGTCACACTCGAGAAAGGAGACTTGGAGAAAAGAGAGAATGAGTTGTTTGAAACAAAGATGGCATTACAACTGGGGAGAAGCTTGTACATTGATCTCTTTGTAAAAAATGTTCACATTCTTTGATTAATGTACATATAACCAATTCTTAGTATATTGATCTCTAACGAAAAAATAATGTTAATTAATCTTCAAGTTTTATCTCCAGCTTTACCATTGCTAAAATTAAATCAAGTTGATTCTATATATAATTTATTTATTTTTCATAGTTGGGCCTTTCATTCATATAATTACTTGAATTTCTTATTATTTAATTTGTTGGATTGTAGTCGAGTTGCAAACGATGCATAAATTATAGCATGACTTTTGGCATCTTGTGGCAAACTTTTTAATATTTCCAGCGACTAATTGTCGTCGGAAATAAGGAAATATTTCTCTCAGTTCCCACAATAGCCGGAAATAACGATTCTTGGCTCGAAATTAGCGGCGATATCTTGGCAGTCATATAGCCGGAATTAAGTATTTGCAGCGAGTATTGCGGCGAGTATTTGCGGTAACTTTAACTGCAGCACTCGCCACAAATAAGCTTATTTTTTGTAGTGGATCATCTTATTAAAGTATGGTTATTAATTAATATATAATAAATAAAATAGTAAAATATGATAAAATAAATTAATTTAATAATTACAAATAATTAAAAAAAAGTTTAATTATTAATTATTAATTATTATGTATCTTCATAAATAAATAATATAATGTAGAGATTTGATGTGGATACGCAAATTTAAAAGTTAGTTATATTATTTTATTATTCTATTTTAAAAAAATAGTTATTTTAATATGGAGACTTATGTAAATAGAATGACCAAAAGTTAAAATGAGGATTACATTGGTTAAAATTGCACTTTAACAATGTCCAATCTAAAGAGAGTGCTCTGAAAAGTGATACATACAACACTTCACACAACATTTTATAAAGAAAAATGTTATTCATTATTTTCTCATCATTGACATTAAATGATTGGAAATGATTTATTATGTTATACTTATTAGCCTATCATCTAATGTCACATAATGAGATGATAAGAAGATGATGAGAAAAATGATGATGAGAGGATGATGAGAAAAATAATGATGAATAAATTTATTTTTTTATAAAAGTAAGATTATTTTTATAAATTGATATAAAAAATTAACATCACTTTATAAAAATATCATTATTTTTATAAGGTATTGTGAAAAATATTATGTATAATATTATGTGTATATCATTTCTCATTCAGTCATGAATGGTGGTTTTCAGTATTCTTTTGCTGAGTAAAACAAACTTCTTTGGACAACTGAACCTAATTGAAGCACCTAAACCCTCGCCACTTCAAATGTGAAACAAGGATCTTTACTATTTTTCAGCAAGAAAATATAGAATTAATTTTTTTTTTATCATTCTTATTATTTTATGAATACCGTAATCCCCGTACTTCTCTAATTAAGTCATGGTGCCTTTTGTTTTTGTCGGTTTAGTGTAGAACAATGGTAGTGATGTTGAGGATGAGGAAAATGGTATCAAAATTCCTAAGAAGGATTGGGACAAATTGCATTTACATATTTCTTCATACAACAATTTCCCTACTGCTGCTGGGTTGGCCTCCTAAGCAGTTGGGTTTGCTTATCTTGGTAAACGATCTACTCACCCAATTTTCCTTGAAATACATTAGTAGTTGAGGCCTCTAATTTTGCAATCATCTGTCTCATCCCTGCAAGAAACTTAAAAAAACAGGAAGATTGTTACATATGGCGTCTCCGTTTTATAGAATAATACTACATACAGTCGTAGTTACAAGCGGCGTACAATTGTTTTGAAAAAAAATAATATCTATTATTAAAAAAAAAGTTAACTTTTTTAATGTGAGTCTCATATATATTCACTTTTTTTCAAAGCGACTGTATATCGTTTGCATGTCCACGGCTGCATCTATTATTTCTCCTGTTCTATTTTCCATTACTCTCTCACCTAGGTCTGTTCATCTGAGCCGAGTTTTACCCGATCCAATTTTTGAAATTTTATTTATTTTTCAATAATTTTAATATTTTTATTTAAAAAATTTAAGATAATTTCGAATTCATAATTTGGATTCCCAAATCCAAAATTTAGATAAAACACCCCTACCCCCACCTTAAATTTTTTTTTTCTTTGCATCAACCAATGGAACTGCAAGCATCTTGTGGACGTGTTTGTTTTTGGCTCAAATGGTAAGAGTCTTAGTCTTGGCGGTATTCTCTCTTCAGGTTTAAGATTAGAACCTTTAGTGGAAACAATTTCTAGGAGCCACATCCCATTAGTTAAAAAGCCGATAATACCTAATCTGTGTAGTGGGGACACAAGTACTCAGCCCGGGGTTTTCTCTCTCCTTGATTCTTTTGCTATCTTTCAGTTATGTTCTTGGTGATAAGTCAATTCTAGAAGATGCTGGGATTGAGGGGATAATTGATGTGGAAGGTTTGCCGCCACCTCCAGAAATAAAGGACAGCATTTCAACCCAGAAATACAAGGGGAATGTGAGTTATTTTATCTGCACAAGACCTGGGAGAGGTCCAGTTTTGCTCTCTGACAAGAGCCAGGCTCTTCTCAATCCCCAAAACGGGCTACCTATGTAAATTTGGAGTGATTTTTATTCTATGAAGACTGCTACACACGTAAAAGAGTTGCACAAAGACAATCTACAAATTGGTTTGGTTTTATTTGTTCTGTTGAATCTTCTTTATAATAAAACTTATTTTATAATTAGATAAATCACATTAAACTACGTCAATTTTTAAAATTATTTTTATATAATTATTTTATAGTTAGTATATTTCCCTTATTCTAATGCTTAATTAATCTCTTCTGCTTTTCAATATGCTGGAGAATTTTCAATTGGATATCTTAGAGTGTGCCTGAGATGTTCGTTGCTTGTTTGCGGTTTTTTTCCCTTTCTTTCATGTAATTTTAATTGTTTCTTTAATTGTTTCTCCATTTCTGGCAAATTTACTTGGGTTTATGGGCTCACAGTCCTTTGACATGGTTACAAAAAAGTCGTTTATTGCGGTTGAAAGAATTTCAGCTGTAACTTAGAAAGCTTGTATCATCAAAAGGAGCAAGAAGAGAGAATAAAACTATTTTTTTCTTTCGGAATTGATCTAGTAATTTGCCTTTCAACAGTGATGGACTGCTTTTGGCCCCAAGGACAGTCTTTGGCCCAGCACCACCTTTAGAATGTAAATGAACCAGTTTGTTCGACAGTGTGCTCAATACTCACTCGATAAACTCGAATCCAATTCAACTTGCAAAAAAAAAAAAAAAATTCGCTCATGAAAGTATATGTTTACTCGATTAGTAAATGACATATACCTGATAAAACTCGATTCGGCTCAGCCAATACTTGCTCATTTATTCTCAAGTCAACTTGTTAGCTTGACTCGATTAAAATTTATTAATATATTAATTAATATATACATATATGTATATATATGTATTGCCAATAATATAAGCATATCACTTTTATAATTAAATATATAATACGTAATCTAATTACTTATATCTATATAGTGAATATACTTCATATTTGTATTTTATAATTTGTACAATAATTAGTCTATAAAATTTAACAATTTCATATATTAGTACGTGAGTATCATGTATGAAACAGATATATGCTATCATATTATGTGTATTTATTAATAATGTATATAAATATATAACATATTATTATTATGGATAAATATCAACTAATTAGATATTAATTAACTATTACTTTTTTACTAGATTTTAAAATTTAAATTTTATTCATAAAATTAAAAAATAATAACTCGAGCTCTAGCTCGTTTATTGGACAAGTTCGAGCTCGAGCTTAAGTTGAAAGTTTAGCTTACTGTTAGGCATATTCATCTGGGTTTTGAATTTGAGATTTCTGATTCCGGATCAGGAATTTTCTTGAACCTCTTAAAAGAAAAAGTCAAAATTATTAAAAATTAAAAAAAATTCAAAATCAGGCCAGACAAAACCTGGTTTGGATGAACATACCTACTTACAGAGTCGAGTTCGAACAAAGAATAAATAAAAATCTTGAGCTCGGACTCAAGTATTTTTAATAGAGCCAAACTCGGCAAGCCAAATCTTTACTCAGCTCAACTCGATTACAGCCCTAACCACCTTGTTTATGTTTATTTAATGTTTAATTAATCTATTTTTCAATGGCTATCAAAAGAAAAACTACTCTATTTCCACTTCAGTGGTAATTACCACAAGAACCCCCTATCTGTTGCAAGTCTCCTCTCTTTCACACATCTCATTCTCGTCAAATCAAGGTTTTTTTGGTTCTCCGTCTAATTTACAAATCTATAACATATATAACTTTCAAAGCAAGAGTTGTAGAACCATGTCATCTACTACTGGATTAATAGATATGTTCTATGATGTGCAAAGTCGATAGCATTCTCTTCTAAGAAAAAAAAAAAAAGTGAAGTCCATCGTGAAAAAGTTAGTGTTCTTTTTCATTTTGGTCCCAAATTTTCTTACTTTTTTCAAATAGAATATGCAGATTTTGCACATTCTAGAACTACGTACATAAATCATTTTCCATGCATTAAATGATCTCAAGTTTAATTTAAGTTAAAATAATATGAAAGGTCTAAAACAATACTAGACATTTTGAAATTCTTGAAGTTCAAAAAATACATCGTTCGTTTTTCAATAACACTGGTTGTATTTAGTTGTTGAATCAAACTCAACTCATGTATCTCAAATCAAGTTTTGATGGAACCCACTATTTTTCAATTAATTGTTATGAAAAAAAGTTAAACTTATACAACATACTTCATACATTATGACTTTAAAAAGTTAAATTCATCTTGCTAAAATTCATAATATATAATTATTTATAACTTAATTCAACTTATCTAAGCTGTAGCCTAGTCTTTCCTTTATTTATTTATTTTAACAAGGCATGGTGGGTCTTCAGTTGTGTGGTATGCTCAATATATTGTTTAATAATTAAGCTTCGTGATTTGGCTCTATAATCTTAATTCCCTTCAATCCTTCCAAACCATATCAAAGATTTTTTTTAATTGTGTACGTAAAACGATAAGAACAAACGGCCTTTAAAATGATAGCAAAAAAGTAGGTCGTTCCAATGATGAAAAGAGATCATAGATATCAGATCAGGTGCTATAAACGAAGGCAATGGATAAAGAGAACGTGAAATATGGCCCATCCCAGCGCAAGTCATGCATGCCGTAATCGAACACTTGATCTAGTGATCAACATGTTGCCCTTTCAACTTGCAGTACTTAAAATGATAGCTTGATCTTCAATTGAAACCCTTCACTGCAAGCTGATCTTTGGGTTTAATGGTTAAACCAAAGTTTCAATCCTTGTTTATTTTCATCTTCCTCAGCATCTTCATGATATGCTTCTTTCATGTTGAAGCGCGCCATCATCGCAGTTGCAGCTTGGCCTAGAGGATCGGAGCCATGGCCATTTTTTTTTTCCATATGTTATAATAAACTCTATTTCTTGTTCATTTATTCAGTTCCATTTGAAGCTAAGATGCCCAATTTTTTTCACAGACAGGTCTAGGGATGGAGATATGTGACCATATCCTTTCATTCTCTAGCTTGTGTTCTTTATGATTGTTGGTATATTTGGTTTAATGGAGGTATTAAACGGACGTAAATAGGGCATGAATTCTTCTTTTAAAGCTATCAATACAAATGCAAGTATTTAATGAACTTTAATTCTAGCTTTTAAGTTAACAATTCGGACGTTTTAAATTATCAATTCCAATGGAAGTTTTAAACGGACATAAAACAGGTCATAATTCTTGTTTTAAAGTTATCAATTCAAACGCAGTATTTAATGAAGTTTAAGTCCACTTTTACGTTAACATTTCAGAAGAAGGTATGTTAAACGGGTTTGGTATAAAATGAAAGCTAGGGAAAACCTGGAGACCAGCTGGTCTCCCCCCAAACCTGCTCTCCAGTCTCCAATATATTATCGCCACGTCATTTTATTTTGTTACTAACCATACACCAGTCTACACCCTATTATTAAATCCAACTACCCAAACTCAACTAAACGAAATTCGTTGGTCTGGTCTGCAACTCGTCTTCAAATGGGTCGCTGGTCTTCTACAACTCTTCTTCCGCGATTCGTCTCCATGACTCCTCTTCTACGAGTCACGACTCGTCTCCGCAACTCATCTTCCACAAGTAGCCCAAGTCATCGCAAGTCTCTCAAGTCATCCCGATTCTCTGCGTCCCTGGTTTCCGCAACTCGTCTTCCTCAAGGCGTCTTTCTCAAGTCGTCTTCCGCAAGTAGCTAGTTTCCGCAAGCCCAGAAAGCACAGTAACTATTTGTCAAAAGGACTATGTGAACCTTCTTATTCGGTATTGTTTATAAATAGCATTATTACTATCATTATTTTGAAGTTCTTTTGCACAAGAAAAATCTAAAGGGAATGAAGTGGGATTCCCTTCCACCCAACAAGTACACTTTTCCCCATTTTTATCCAATGTGCAATAATCTGTACAAGAGAACCGTTCGACAACCAAACTGGCTTGTCATTAAATGAATTCAGAGTTTGTGTGAAGTTTTTTTTATTGTAAGTTTCTCTAAATGAATTCAGAGAATTCTATTGTATAAATTAATTCAGAGTTGTATAAACTACCAAATTAATTCATAGTTTCTCTAAATGAAGTAATATGTGACGTTAATCCAAAAAATATAAATAGAGAAAGCTTAACAAAATAATTCTCAGTACCATCCATAATAACTTACCAATTATATAGGCAATATGAGATTCCATTACATAAATATATCCCAGCTTGACCTCAACTATTCCTAATACATAAGTTTAAAAACGAAGGAAGCTTCAATCTACAAAAGATCATTTTCGATCCAAACAAGAAAGCTTCACGACCTTTAACGGCGCTTAACAACCATCCTGTCACATTAAGCACAAAACTATTAATTATACTTTAAAAAAATTATTTTATATTTAAGAACTTATCTTCAAGTCATAGAAGCAAACAAAAAAAAAACATCTTAGAGCTTGTTTGCTTTTAAGGATAAAATTAAAACTCAAAACACATCTCAAATTCATTATTACATTTTTTCAAATTCCTATATAAAATATAATAAAAAATTCAATTTTTTATAATTCTAAACCACTTTTTCAAATTTTAAAACAAAATTAATGTTTAAAAAATATATTATAATAATATTTTATTATTTTCTTAACTTTTATCTCTTTTTATCTCTCAAAACAAACAAAGCCTTAATAACCTATATGAGCAAGTTTTGATTAAAAATCGAAGTTAGTGAGCTCGACTTCAACTGGATGCCCAATATCCTTACCTACGTAAATTGTTTCTTCAATATCGTCATGTTCTATCAAAAGTAGCTCTTTTTAAATCTTTTATAAGAAAGGGGAAATGTGGTCCAATTTTTCTATAGTCATCTCAAGTTTGACAATGTTATAAAATTGTAACATCACCTTATTTTTTCTCACTACTAGCTCATTTTGCAACGTTACATGCTATTTGAGAATGGATATATCAGTAATAGGTTGACTCTTATTGTTGTTGGTCTATCTCTCTAGAACAAAGTATTATATTAAACTATATAATTTATCTTTCTTGTAAAGTACACATATAAGATTTATGCATCTCTCTTTTTAAATAATTTTGAAATAATTATTCTATCCTATCCTATGACTATCTTAATTATAAATATTCTATCCTATTTTGGGTTGTTTCATATAATCTTTTCAACTTTCATATATCATTATTTTTTAATATATTTATTTTGATTTTTTTTTTAAATAATTTCATTTTTTATTCATTATTCATATATTAAATATTTAATAAAAATCAAATAAAAAAATATATGATGCGTAAAAATTGTTTAAATAATAAAAGATTGTGTAGATTTTTTCTTTAATCTTATTATTTAGGCACAGTATCCTATCCTATGACCTATGCATTGTAGGATTACTGCCATCCTAGGACTATCCTATCAATGTCCTCCTACTACCTGTCACGACCTTTATGCTTTTCTATAAAGCAACGGACTCCTCTCACCAATGGGTCTCACTGTTCTCAGAGTCTTGAACTCGAAAAATAAGTTGCAAAAATGGTGGATGGAGCTGAGAAATGGGTGATGATGGTGACTGCTCAGACGCCGACGAACTTATCGGTGATCAAGTACTGGGGGAAGAGGGATGAGTCTCTAGTTCTCCCAGTCAACGATAGCATCAGCATCACGCTTGATCCTGATCACCTCTGTACCACCACCACCGTAGCCGTTAGCCCCTCCTTTGACCGCGACCGCATGTGGCTCAATGGCAAGGCAAATCAAATTGGAAATAAAGTAATTCTCGTGCTTTTCTTCCCTTTTCTTAATTCACTCGAAACTGAAAGTTGTGTTTGATTGTCGAGAGAATGGATGAAAAAAATAAATGAAAAATTTGTGAGTGAATCCACACTCATCACACTTACTCTCATATGAACAGTAGCATATGAAACTTATCTAGCAATGCTCAGCATTCAAGAGGGCAAATTATTTAACCCTCACCCTCCCTAGCAATGCTCTTTTTAAAATTTTAATAAAGCTTATCTAGCTTTTTTGCTAATAATGGAGAACTTTCTTGCTAGTTAATTTGCCTTCTTGAATGCTTTTTTCTATTAGCATACATTGTTAAATAATTTTAGAAACACACCTCATATGGCCATGTGGTTTTTATTAAATCAATTAAAAAGTCCATAATACAGGGGAATTGATATTTTTGAGTATTGAAAACATCACGACAACATTACAATATATTAACATAATAATCCAAACTGCGTTATTCTTGAATATTACAATATTGATAAAGGGTTCAAACTTATTACAAAACTATCCAACAACATTACACAATTTGGTACACATTTACTTAATAAGTAATTGTTCTTGATCCTATCCAACAACATAGTATTAGAATTGAAAATCTCCAATACACGCAGAGTTTTTCCTCCCGGTTTTGGAGTTCTCTTTTTCCTTTCATTTGTACTACAGTTTCTGCCCATAAAAAGTACTTGCAACTTTTCCTCCTTATTGCAATTTGTAGTGCTCCTCCTAACGTTGTTCAAATCCACATTCAAAGAAACAAAGAAAACAACCTGCAGCTCATGAGCCCTCTGCAAAATAAGCATACATTACTTCAGAAGGTTGGGGCTAGGTGAATGCAGGAATTTGAGACTTTAGGAGCAGGGAAGACATCAATCCAATTCAGAATAAACTTTTAAATGAAAACTGCCACTTTGAATAATCAAAACAAAGATAATGCAATAAATTACCCATTATTTAAGAAAGCCATATACTTTCTGTCTGAGTTGCATAAAAGCCATATCCCAATGCGCACACGGCGCTGTTATGTGAACTGAGGACTGTTCTCCAACTTGACCTGAAACAAACCTATTCCAAGTGTCTGATTACTGGATGGATTTTCCTGGACCGACCTCCTCACTAAAACCAGCCTACCGCCTCCAGTGGCGGTGGACGACACCGCCCACCACATCGGGACCAACGGGTTCCGGCGACCTTACTCCTTAAACTGCCACCTCCGATGACCTCTGGTGTGCCCCACGGAGGCTTAAATCCTAAATGGGTCCGGTAGTCGCCCACCGCTACAGCCAAGACCGAATACCCTTTAAAATTCATCTCTATTTTATTTTTTTATTGTATTTTTTATTATGTTTTTATTATTTTTTTTGTATTTTTTATTATATTTTTTATTATGTTTTCTTCATTTTATTTTTTAATATCATTTGTATTAGAAAGCTGAGAGGTTACCAGAGGATCCGTAATTAAAGAAATTCTTGAATGAGAAGTATGGCCTAGCCTATAATGCCAAGTATCATAAGGTGGTGTATTGCAAAGTATAGAAGCTGAAACAGAGTCATGTTTATTTGAAAAAGTGGAGAGATAATCAGCAAGAGCTGTGAAAGGCACTGCAGTATGCAACAAGTGATAGAGACCTTGCCACACCTCACCATTCTCAATCGTTGTCCAAGACGAAAGATCCTGAAGAAAACAAAAATCAAAGAAAAAGATAATGTAGCAAGCAAGAGAGGTGGTTAGTCTTTTAATGAAAATCAAGTTGAAATTAAAAGAGGGTACACACAAAACATGGTGAAGTGAAAGATGTTGTCCGAGGGTAACCGAACCAATGTGAGTCATAGGTGCTTCGGTGCCATTAGGCATTTTAACAGAATAGGATACACGGTGAGTGATATTAGTGAGGAGGGAGGTGCTAGAGACCATGTGGTCATTAGCACGCGTATCAATGATCCAAGGTGTCTGTGAGTGCTGATTAAAAATAGAGAGAGATATTGGTTGGGAAATTGAAATACCAGACATGTGAGAAGTGGTAGTAGTATTGGCATGGGAATGGAAACTATTCTTGGATGAGTTGGTGGAGGAATGAGGCATCGGTAGAGGCTCCTTTTGCTACAACAGACTGAGAAGTTGATGATACTGGTCCTTGGCGAGGCCAATCCGAGTAGCTGAATCATCATCCTGTTCAACAAAAGCAGAGTTTGCAAACACTAGTGAGGATTTGGGTTTGTTGAAAAACTTGTGGCCTGGAGGGTAACCATGGAGTTTGTAGCATTTATCAGCTACACGACTACTCATATGACAATGAGTGCAAGTGGGAGGCTCAGCGTTGCCTGCCTTGAAACACTATTCAAGGGAATGACCTGAGAGATGATAGTGAGTACAATAGGGGTGAGGTTTTTGTGTTTGGCCAAATTGGTTTGGTGGTTTGGAAGTGGAAGGGAATTTTTTGACAGCAAGAACCATTGAATCGGGGGAGGGGCTGGGGTTGGGATTGTGCATAAGGTGTTGGTGTTCTTGTTGTTGTATCAAAGAGAGGACTTTGCCAATCGGAGGTATAGGATCAAAGAGCATGATCTGGTCACGGGAATTGGTATAGGAATCATTAAGGCCCATTAGAAACTGAATGACACAGTCTTTGTGATGACGATCCGAGAGGACTTTTAGGTTACCACAAGTGCAGTTAGGCAAATAATCAAACAGTTTGAGCTCATCCCAAATGGCCTTCAGTTTGCCATATTAGACACCGACAAAATCATGATCTTGATGGAGTCCTACAAGAGCTTTCTTGAGGTGAAAGATTCAAGAGCCGTTTTGTTGAGTAAAACGTTCACGAAGTTCAGACCAAACAGCAGAAGCATCATCCACGAGAGCAATGCTGCATTTGATGGAGGAAGAAATGGAGTTTTGGAACCATGAGGTGACCATGTCATTGCAACACTCCCACGGATGCAGTAAAGGATCGGATGGGTTTGTGGGTATGGGAAGTTAACCAGTGATAAAAGGCAGTTTGTTCTTGGCTTGTAGGGCTCGTTGCATCGCATGGGATCAGGTTGTATAGTTGTCGACAGTAAGGAGGTCAGGGACGAAAGAAACGGATGGGTTGTCCCCATGGTCGATGTGAAAAGGGTTGGTTGGGTCATTAAAATTTTGGAAACAATTGAGTGGTGGAGGTGGAGGTGGAGGTGGAGGTGGAGGTGGAGGAGGTGGGGTGGGAGTTTCAGAGTTATCGAGAGTCATGGATGGATCTCACCGCTCTGATACCATCTAAGATTTGAAAAATACAAGGGAAAGGGAAAGCTTAAAACAGAGGAAAAACACCAATGATTGCTGAAGAATTGCTTCAATTTCGTACATTGTGTAAGTTACTGTTTATAGAATACAAAGGGAGGCTTATATGCTATCTGTACAGAGGATTCTCAAAGGAATTAAAATAACTAACTCTACCACTAAGTTTTTTACAACTCAACAAAAGCTATAACAAAAATAACAGAAAGTAAAATTACAAAAGCAAACCATGACTAGCCCTTTTCATCTAGAACCTATTGAGGACACTTTGGTAACATAGTGATGGTTTGCAGCTTGGGCTGATCTTGATTGTGGACTTTATTATTTTCCAATAAATTTCTAGGAGCCACGTCTCATTAGTGAAAAAGCTGATGATTTACCTAATCAGTGTGGTGGGGATGCATTACACAGCTCCAGGGTTTAACAGGGTAAAGATATGTTGCATTTGCAGAGTCTCACTGGGATTCCTCATCATAAAAAAGAGCACTCATAGTATATAATTGTCTCAGATTAGAGGATAGATTACTTATTTGTATTACAAAGGGAGCATATTTTGTATCTGCTTGGAGAAATCAATTCGTTGGGTATTTAAGCTTTCAATTAAGTGCTTTATTTCATGTTAGTAAGCATATATAAGAGTAAATGTTACTGATTCCATGGTGTATATTCTTTTTTATTTGTAGTTTTTTCCCTTGCAAAGCTAATGAACGTGAAAGAAGATCAAAGCAAGCTCTCTGCTATTGCAAGGTATCTCTTTCCTTGACAGTGCATATCCAATTATAAGGATTTTTTTTTAGTTGGTGGACTAAATTTCTAGTACCTTTATTTGTAGGCATCCGAGAATGATTGTTGTAATCGACAATGATGTTTCTTTTGGTTTTAATTAATACAGGCAAGGCTCAGGTAGTGCTTGTCGCAGTTTACATGGTGGTTTTGTCAAGTGGATCATGGGAACGGTGAGTTATATTTTCATGTTCATCTAGGTGCTTTCTGTTTAAAGAAGTCCATACACCATTTTTTAAAATGTCTTGTTAAGAATGGGAGAGAATGCCTCATATAAAATTCAGGACAAGCTCCTTCTTAGACAATGTGGGATCTCCTTTACTCCCCCTTACTTATGGGCCGATCTTTGTCGTATTCTTACAAGAAGACCTCATTAGATTAATGTGTTGAGTACATTGTTAGAAGTTTTGGTTTTGATACCATAAAAATCCATGCACCATTCTCTAAAAGACTTTGTTAGGAAGAAGAAAAGATGTCTCATATAAAATCCAGAACAGTCTCCTCCTTAAGTAATATGAGATTTCCTTTACTTTACTGTCAAGTAAGCCTATTGCTCTAGGCATTTAGTTCTGATTCTTTGTAACTAATATGTTAATGATGAAGATGGAAGGGACAGTCTTGCAGTTCAACTTGCCGATGAGAAAGATTGGGATGATTTTTTATTATTGTTGTTGTGGTATGTTTTACACCTTTACTACCCCCCCCCCTCTCTCCTCTCCCTCTCGCCCCTCCCTCTTTTGTTGTGATATGATTAAGGTTCCTGGTCAGTTGAGCAGTAATCACATGTATTCTAATGTATTTAAATTTAATTTTTTGTAATGAGTTGCCATTTTTTTTAACTTGTAATAGGTGTTCTCTTTTGTATATTCCTTGTGTAATTGTGCAATGCTTGTTTACTTGTTTAAAGAAAAAAACTTATTAAAAAAATAGAAAATATTTTGGCCACAAAAGGATTACACAAAAGTAAACCCACAAACTAATGTGACTTGATGTGGTACGTCAGATTGTAAAGTTACTTTTATTATAAGGTACATCTAACAGATACTATGAATCTACATTAGTTTGTGAGTTCTTGTAATGTTTTGCTTGTAAGGGATGGGGTTCTTGTAATGTTTTGCTTTAGTTGTGTCTCTTTTTAGCTTGTATCTAGGTATTTTTTTTTTGTATACTTCTTAGTTCTGATACTTGGTTATTACCTATAAAAAAAAAAAAAACTGAATCGTGGGCAGTGGACCGTCTTTTCCTTCAATATATATGCCATGCTGATTTGTTCTTAAAAGAACTTTCTTGTAGTTTTGGCTTCCTAACTTCATGTCTAAGTTGTCCATGTGTGGGATTGTATCCTGATTGTCCTGAGATTCTGTACGTTTGATCAAAATTGTAGGCTTTGGATCTGGTGAAGATTGACCCTTCTGATCACTTCATGAAACTATTTTGATTTCCCTCCAATTTTACTTGTCAAAAGAAGTTATTATGATTTTCTTATAGTAAGTCTAATGTCTTAAGTGCAGAGCACTGATCAATAGACAAAGTTTTCTGTTACCTCTGTTTGGAAATTATATCTGTGCAATCCATATCCTACCCATGTTGTTTTATTGCCTGCTAGCTTGCCTTGTTTCTACAAGAGACTATAATTTTTCAAGTATGACAAAAGTATTTTATAAGCTAGTGTGCATGCTGAATCCTTATTATAGTCATCTTCATCCTAACATGTATACTAAATGGTTCAAAATTCGTTAGTGATGTTTACGTGCTCCTACCATTCCTCATGTTTTATGGTTGTTTCAATCTTTATTTTCTTGCTTTTAGGTAAGTTCAAGGCAAAAGGAAACAAGTAGCACAACCGGAATGCGTGAAACTGTCGAAACAAGTTTGCTTTTAAAACATAGAGCAAAGGTACTTTTTATTCGTCTTTCCTCTATTTTTTGATGTCGGGGAACCTCTCTAAGGTAGGGCCCTTTGAACCCACTCTTGCAGAGTAAACTCCAATCTTGTACACTGCACCCTCGGAAGTCTTTTCTCTCTTCCAAATGGTTTGATCTATAATATGGGGGGAAACTTGCATTTTTTTAGAACTTGCTTTTAATTTTAATTGTCACGTCTCTCCCTCCCATCCCCTCTCAGTGCCTCACCCTTTATCTCTTTCTTCTTTTCGCTTAAGGGTGTCCTTAAAATGTCTGTTCAAATATCTCATATTGTTTGAAATTGGATTCAACTTGTGGTCTGTCATTTGCCTCCGTTTGGACTGTCGCAGGAAATAGTTCCAAAACGCATACTAAAAATGGAAGAAGCCATAAAACATCGTGATTTTACATCTTTTGCACAATTGACTTGTGCTGAGAGCAACCAGTTTCATGCTGTTTGCCTGGACATATCTCCCCCAATATTTTACATGAATGACACATCCCATAGGCAAGTTCTGCTTTAGATTCTTGGTTCGGTTAACGTGGGGCTCAAGTTTTTTGTTCTTGAACTATGGAATTAAAATCTTGAATTTAATACTAAGAAAATAGTTATTTCTCAGGATAATCAGTATTGCCGAAAAATGGAATGGATCAGAAGGGATGCCTCAGGTTTGATTTTCTTTCTATTTCTTTTCTACGAGATTGAGTCACTGCCTCATTATGATGATCCTGAGGCCACTGGCTCTGTGATCGGGGTTCTTAAGCAGCAAGATGATCATACTTTTAGAAATGTATTGAGAAACAGATTGGACCAAGATTCCCGGGTCCAATATTTCTTTGTGAAATGTCATTGTTTAGTATTTGATAAAAAAAATAAATTGCCGAGCAAGAAAAAAGGAGAAAATCTATTCATCCTCCGCTTTCTTATCATTTTTTCATCATCCTATAATGTGGTAATAAATGATAAGTTCACAAACAAAGCATAATAAATAGCCTCTAATAATCTAATTTCACATTATGAGATGATAAAAAAAAAGAAGGATGATGACTAGCATTGCTGCATTACTCAAAAAATAAAAAAAGGTAAGCAAAAAGAGAAAGCAGAGCATGGAGGACTGACCTGAGCTATAGACAAAGGACTTGAGAAAAATAAAAATCATGAATTGATTGTTTTTATGTGGTACTTCTATGGAAATTTCACATGAAAGTCCTTATTTTTGTGATCAAGTTTTTGTTTAGGAGTCAAAAACCTCGCTCAACTGATTCACTGAACAACGTAGAATTTGGTTTGACCTTTATGAGTGAAATTGCTTCTTAGCCTTGATTGCATTATACCTTTATTCATTTTATCCAGCAATTCTAACGAAGGTTAACAAAGTTGTTTTGTTTATTGAGTGACAATGTCATATGATTTTAAGACTTTTTACCATCTAAAGACCCATTTGAGCTGTTCCTTGTATGTCTTTTATTTTTATTTATTTTTTATTTAATGATTTATGCCATTCGACCCTATATATATTATTGTTATCCGGGTAATGATAGGCTTACATCTCATTTACCACCACTTTATCACTCATAGTGCATTTTTTTTTATGTTTTCTTTAATTATTTTTTCAACATCCTTACTCATTTCTAAAAAATTTCAAATATATACAATTTCAATAATGGTCATTTCCTTAATCATTAAGTAAAAGAAAATTTTTTAAAAAATAAAAAAATAAAAAAGAGTGATAAAATGGTGATAAATTGAATATAAGTCTATCATTATTCTATTTTGAAATGTGATTCGGCATGACTGTCTGAAAATCAAACAGGTGGCATATACTTTTGATGCCGGCCCAAATGCAGTACTTTTTGCCCGTGATAGAAAGGCTGCTACTCTTTTGCTTCAGAGGCTGCTCTTCTACTTCCCTCCAAGTTCATCTGTGGAATTGAACAGGTAAATATGTTCTAATGTTACGGCTACGATATGGCATTGTATTTTACAGATTGGTAAGATATCAAGGAACTGCAAATTCTACAGACTTTGATTTTTGAATGGCAGCCCCAAGGACAAGTATTCTGATGGGGTTTTTTTTTTTTTTTTAATCTCTCCTTGATTTTTTTGCTTATCTTTCAGTTATGTTCTTGGTGATAAGTCAATTCTAAAAGATGCTGGGATTGAGGGGATAACTGATGTGGAAGGTTTGCCACCACCTCCAGAAATAAAGGATAGCATTACAACCCAGAAATACAAGGGGGATGTGAGTTATTTTATCTGCACTAGACCTGGGAGAGGTCCAGTTTTGCTTTCTGACAAGAGTCAGGCTCTTCTCAATCCCCAAAACGGGCTACCTAAGTAATTTTCTTTTTTTTTTAATTGGCACTGGGTGTGTAAGAATATCGTCCTGACTAATTCCGGAGGTGAACCTAAGTAAACTTGGAGTGGTTTTTACTCTGATGCTTAAATAATCTCTTCTGCTTTTCAATGTGCTGAAACACTTTCAATTGGACATCTAACAGTGTGCCTGTGGTCTCTGTGAAATGTCTATCTGAGATGTTCTTTGCTTGTTTGCGGTTTGTTTTCCTTTCTTTCTTGTAATTTTAATTGTCTCCATTTATGGGAAATTTGCTTGGGTTTATGTGCTCATAATCCTTTTGACATGGTTACAAATAAGTCGTTTATTGCGTTGTAAGAATTTGAGCTGTAACTTGGAAAGCTTTTTGTATCATCAAAAGGAGCAAAGAGAGAATAAAAGCACTATTTTTTTTCTTTCAGAATTGATCTGGTAATTTGCCATTGCACAGTGATGGACTGCTTTTGAGCCCCAAGGACAGTCTTTGGCCCAGCACCACCTTGTTTATGTTCATTTAATGTCTATTTAATGGGTTTTTTCCCCCCCAATGGCTATCAAAGAAAGGCTATTCTATTTCCACTTCAATCGTAATTACCACAAGAACCCCTATCTGTTGCAAGTCTCATCTCTTTCACACATCTCATTCTAGTCAAATCAAGGATTTTTTGGTACTCTTGTCTAATTTACAAATCTATAACATATATAACTTTCAAAGCAAGAGTTGTAGAACTATGTCATCTTCTACTGGATTAATGGATATGCCCTATAATGTGCAAATTCGAAAACATTCTCCGTTTAAAATTAAAAAAAAAAAAAAAAATTGAAGTCCATCATGTAAAAGTTAGTTTTCTTTTCCACGTTACTCTCAAATTTTCTTACTTTTTTCAAATAGAATATGCAGATTTTTGCACATTCTGGAAGTACATAAATCATTTTCCATGCATTAAATTAAAAAAATATAAAAGGTCTAAAACAATAGCAGACATTTTGAAAATTTAGAAGTTAAAAAAATACATTGTATTCATTTCTCAATAGCACGAGTTGAGTTTGGTTTAAGAACCAAATAGTTAAACTAAACTCAACTCTTCTCAAACTAATTTTTGATAGAACCCATTATTTTTCAACTTCCTATAAAAAAAGTTAAATTTATCACAACATACCTAATATATTTTAACTTAAAAATTTAAACTCATTTCAATCTAAAAAAGTTAAATTCATCTTAATAGAATCTATAAAATACTATTATTCATAACTCAATTTAACTTATTTTAATATAGCATAGTCTTTCCTCTATTTTTTATTTTAACAAAGGCTAGTGGGTCTTCAGATGGAGTATGCTCTATATATTGCTTAATAATTAAGCCTCAGGATTTGGCTCTATAATCTTCCCTTCAATCTTTTCAAACCATATCAACGATTTTTTTTGTTGTGTATTGTTAGTCATAACTACAATGCTCCAGACGTGAAGACAGACAGCTCAACAACAAGTCTAAAATGGAAAGTTAAAGATCACAGGTAAGAAGAAAATATCATGGCTGGAATCAATCAATCTGATATGGAAGAATTATAATGCTGATATGATGAATTTATAGTGATAGAATTCAGTTTTGTAATCATAAATGCATTATAGTTCATTATTCTTTAATTGTATAATTTTGAATTTTTTACGTTACATTTTGACATGTATATAAACCAACATGTACAAGTTGATGAATACAAGATTATTATTCCCACATTCTGAGTTATTTTACATGGTATCTAGAGGCACCAAAGCTAACACCGAAAAGTCACTATGTCAACACCTAACTCTGCTTCTGCTTTTTCCATTCCAAATCTTACTCAACTCATTTCTATCAAACTCGATACCAATAACTATCTGTTATGGGTCTCTCAATTTCTTCCAGTTCTCAGGACACATGATCTTGAAGGACTCATTGATAGTTCTGAACCTGCACCAACCAAGTTCCTTCCTACCACACATGAGTCCTCACCACCCACTTTGAACCCAGAGTATGTTATCTGGAACAAGAAGAATCAATACCTTCTGAGTTGGATTAATGCAACTCTAATAGAGAGTGTTCTCTCTACTATTTTTGGTCTTCAAACCTCACGCCAAGTTTGGCAGTCTCTAGCATCTCAATTTGCTTCTCATTCCAAATTGAGAATCAACCATCTCAAGCGACAATTGCAAACACTGAAGCAAGAGTCAAAATCTTGCACTCAATACCTTCAGCTTGCAAAATCCTGGGCTGATCAACTTGCTGCAGTGGGCAAACCAGTGGAAGATGATGACTTGATATCCTTTATCATCAGTGGATTAAGTCCCTCTTATACTCTCTTTGTTACATCTTTTTCTTTTGCTACACGTGCTAATTCAATTACATTTGATGACTTTCAAGTAGAATTACTCAATTATGAAATTATTCTTGAATCTCAAAACAAGTCCATTCCTCCTGAATTTGGTAGCTTTGCTTTATTTACTCCTAAGACCAACAAGAATGTCAACAATCGAAAGTTCAAGTCAAATAACTTTTCAAAACCATTTCCATCAAAACATACACCTTCCAATCCATCCAACAACAACCAGAATCAACCCAAAACTGGTTCCATTTTTCAGAATAACAGCAGGCCACCATGTCAAATTTGTGGCAAGACTAATCATCAAGTTCTTGATTGTTATCATAGGATGGATTATTCTTTTCAAGGGAGACATCCTCCACAACAACTAGCTGCTATGGTTGCTCAAACAAATGCTCATTATGAAGAAAATGACTCTTGGTTTGCAAACAGTGGAGCAAATCAACATATAACTGCCTCAATTGACAATCTGGCACAGCAGCATCCTTTTCAAGGCAATGAGTCAGTAGCTGTGGGCAATGGATCCAATCTCAATATTGCAAATACTGGTTCAACAACTCTTCAAGCCAATGGTTCAAAATTCTACTTGCAAAACATTTTACATTGTCCAAATGCTTTTGCTAATTTGCTGTCCATTCAACAGTTTTGCAATGATAATTCTTGCTATTTCTTGCTCACATCTGAATTTTTTTTTTGTGAAGGACATCAACTCAGGGAAGATTTTACTACAAGGCAAGAGTGAGAATGGTTTGTATCCAATAAAGTTAGGAAGGATCTCAAAGAACAAAACAAGTCAAGTCACTGCTCTTCTCAACATCAAGACTTTCTAGTTCAATTTGGCATCTTAGATTAGGACATCCAAATCATTCTGTAACACGAAAAATTATGCATAATCACCATCTTCCTGTTACAGATTCAATAAATAAAATTCACTTTTGTTCCTCTTGTCAACTTGCAAAACATAAACAGCAACTATTTCCAAATTCCACAAGACAAAGCAAAGAACCTCTTTAACTCATACATTCTGATGTATGGAAATCACCCATAACACTAATTAGTGGTTGCAACTATTATGTTCTTTTTGTGGACGACTTCTCTAGGTTCACTTGATTATTTCCAATAAAACAAAAATCTGAAGTGTTTCTCTGTTTTGTTAAGTTCAAATGCTTAATAGAAAATCTGTTGTCAGCAAAAATAAAAGTCCTACAAACTGATGGAGGGGGTGAATATCTCTCAACTCAATTCAAAGCTTTTCTTGATAAAAATGACATTTTACATAGGCTAACTTGTCCACACACAGTTCAGCAAAATGGGGTGGCTGAGCGCAAACATAGACATGTTGTGGAGACAGGACTATCTCTATTAGCCACTTCTGGTATTTCGAAAACTCATTGGGTTGATGCTTTTCTCACCTCTGTTTACTTGATCAACAGGCTGCCCACTCCCTTACTCAATTTCACCTCTCCATACACCAAATTGCTGCAACATGAACCTGACTACACTTCGCTCCGTGTGTTTGGGTGTGCTTGTTATCCTCTACTCAGACCATACAGCATGCACAAGCTAGATTTCAGAACGAAACAATGCATTTTCCTTGGTTATAGCCCAAACCAAAAAGGATATAGATGTCTTGACACTTCCACTAATAGAGTTTTTATTTCTAGACATGTGTTTAATGAGAATTCATTTCCAGCAAGAGATGCAGCTATTCAATCTCAAACTTCAGTCACAGGATCTTTCTCAGGTAATGTTCTTAACATCTCACCTCCTTCACTGCCATTTATCCCTTCACAAGAAACTGTTGTTTCAGATATATCCACTACAGAAAACATTTCTCAATCTCAGCAGTTTGAACAATCATCCTCGCCTTCTATCCAAGTCACAACTAATCCAGTACAGCCATCACATTCAATGGTCACTAGATCAAAAGCTGGTACTTCCAGGCTTAAATCCTTCCCTGATTACCAAATGTACTACTCAACCAAGCATCCCATTATGGCTTTACATACATCTCTGGTTCCCACATAACCTACCACATACAGGGAGGCATCCAAATTTCAAGAGTGGATTGAGGCAATGCAAGCTGAATTTACTGCACTGCAGGCAAATCATACATGGACATTGTGTCCACGACCTTCAAATCAACATGTTCTCAACAGCAAATGGGTGTTCAAAATAAAGCAAAAAGCAGATGGAACATTTGATAGATACAAGGCAAGACTTGTGGTTAAAGGATATGAACAAAAGGATGGAATTGATTATACTGAAACATTTAGTCCAGTCATTAAACCATCTACAATCTGAGTGGTTTTGGCTCTTGCAATGTATAGAAATTGACCAATTAGACAACTAGATGTCTCAAATGATTTCTTGCATGGACAACTAAATGAGGATGTGTTTATGGAACACCCACAGGGATTCATCAACAAGTAGTTTTCAGAATATGTTTACAAACTTCAGAAGTCCATCTATGGACTTAAACAAGCTCCTAGAGTTTGATTCAATAAACTGTCACAAGCTTTGACAGATCTCAATTTTACTGCATCACAACTTGATCATTCCTTGTTTACTTTTCATACTGACTCAGTTCAAATTTTTGTGCTTGTGTATGTTGATGATATCATCATCACAGGCTCTCATATGAGTCATATTCAACAACTGATCAATCATCTCAACCAAGAGTTTGCAATGAAGGATCTTGGTTCTCTATCATATTTTCTTAGAATTCAAGTGTATCGAGACAATGATAGAATCCACTTAAATCAAACAAAATATATTCTGGACATCCTCAACAAAACCAAGATGGCAAGGGCCAAGCCTTACTACTCTCCTATCATATCAGGCTCAAAACTCTCAAAAAATGATTGGTTTCAACTTCAAGATAGTATAGAATATAGACAAGTTGTAGGTGCTCTTCAATATTGCACCTTAACAAGACCAGAAATAACATTCTCAGTTAATCAATTATGTCAATTTATGCATTGTCCTACTACCACACATTGGACAGCAGCAAAAAGAGTCCTACGTTATCTCAAAGGGACTCTCAATCATGGACTCTACTTCACTCAAGGATCCTTACATTTAAATGCCTTCTGTGATTCGGATTGGGCAGGTTTCAAAGATGATCGAAGATCAACCACAGGATATGGGATTTATCTAGGTCCATGTCTAGTATCTTGGAGTGCAAAGAAACAGGCTGTAGTTTCAAAATCAAGCACCGAATCAGAGTATCGATCATTGGCATTAGTTACCGCTGAGATTTACTGGCTGAGAATGCTACTCAAAGACTTGCATGTTTCTCTTGCTACAGCCCCAACTATTTGGTGTGATAATGTGGGAGCAATAGCTCTAGCATCGAATCCAATCTTCTATGCTAGAACCATACATATAAAGGTCGGCTATCACTTCATCCAAGAGAAAATTCTCAACAAAGACATATCAATGAAATACATTTGTACTAATGATCAAACTGCTGATGTGTTTACAAAAGGATTGACTGCAGCAAGGTTTTTATTACTAAGAGACACGCTTATGGTTCGTGAACTACCCATAAACTTGAGGGGGGGATGTTAGTCATAACTACAATGCTCCAGATGTGAAGACAGACAGCTCAACAGCAAGTCTAAAATAGAAAGTTGAAGATCACAGGTAAGAGGAAAATATCATGGCTGGAATCAAGCAATCTGATATGGAAGAATTATAATGCTGATATGATGAATTTGTAGCGATAGGATTCAGTTTTGTAATCATAAATGCATTATAATTCATTATTCTTTAATTGTATAACTTTGACTTTTTTACACTACATTTTGACATGTATATAAACCAACATGTACAAGCTGATGAATACAAGATTATTATTCCCACATTCTGAGTTATTTTACACGTAAAACGATAAGAACAAACCATTAAAATGATAGCAAAAAAGTAGGTCGTTCCAATGATGAAAAGTGATCATAGATATCATGATCAGGTGCTAGAAACGAAGGCAATAAGTAACTAGAACATGAAATATGGCCCATCCCAGCGCAAGTCATGCCGTAATCGAACACTTCTAGTGATCAACATGTTGCCCTTTCAACTTACAGTACTTAAAATGAGAGCTTGATCTTCATTTGATACACTTCACTGCAAGCTGATCTTTGGGTTTAATGGCTAAACCAAAGTTTCAATCCTTGTTTATTTTCCTCTTCCTCAGCATCTTGATATGCTTCTTTCACGTTGAAGCATCAGCGCAGTTGCAGCTTGGCCTAGAGGATCATGAGCCATGGCTCAATGAGGAAGATGATGAAGAAGTAATTATGGTGCAAAGCAGCCATGATTCGACAAGAAGATGTGACTTTTCAGTTGGCAAATGGATATATGATCAGTCTTATCCTCTCTACGACTCAAACTGCCCATATCTTAGTACTGCTGTGACTTGTCAAAAGAATGGACGGCCGGATTCTGACTATGAGAAATGGAAGTGGAAGCCCCAAGGCTGTTCTATTCCAAGGTAGATGCAAATTGAAAAAAAAAAAAAATTTGCTAGTTCTCATAGTATAAGGCATAGAGGTGTTTTGTATGTGCACAAAACCCTTACATAAAAATAAATTTACAAACCGATACGGATTAATGCAGTACATCAGAATATAGTTTTTTCAATGTGAAATTTTTATGTTTGTAGCAGTTCACTTTTGCTAAACAACATGTACTAATGCTTTGCCTCCATGGGAAAGGTTTGACGCGTTGGGTTTTCTTGGAAGGATGAGAAAGAAGAGAATAATGCTGGTAGGAGATTCTATAATGAGGAATCAATGGGAATCTCTTGTTTGCTTGGTGCAAGGAGTTATTCCCAATGGTCGGAAAAGGGTGATGTACAGTGGTTCTTCCATGGCCTTCCATGCTATGGTAATTATATAAGTCAACTATTTTGAGACACAAACCAATTAGTTATAACTCAAATTAGCCTAAGAATCAATTATACAATCTTCCCATACAGGGTTTTGAGACATCAATTGAATTTTCTTGGGCACCACTCCTAGTTGAATTAAAGAAAGGTCCAGACAACAAGAGAATCTTGCATTTGGATCTGATCCAAGAGAATGCAAAGTATTGGAGAGGTGTTGATATTCTTGTTTTTGATTCAGCTCACTGGTGGACTCATTCTGATAAATGGAGCTCGTAAGACAAATTTTTCTGTATTTTTTCCTATTCTTACTACAGAATACTCTTTCTCCATGTTATTGATATCTGTTGGTAATGCTTCTAACTGAGGTTATAAAAGGTGGGATTATTTCATGGAGGGAAATAATCTAATGAAAAGTATGAATCCAATGGTTGCATACCAGAAAGGACTCACAACATGGTCTAAATGGGTAGATTCAAATCTAGACCCTCAGAAAACCCAAGTAATTTTCCGGAGCATGTCGCCTAGACATAACAGGTACAAATGAAACTTTGAGTGCAAATATACTAGGCATTCTTTTCATTTTGTCTAAGAAATCATTTTCATTAGACATTTCTGCAATTTTCTGGCAGAGAAAATGGATGGAAATGCTATAACCAAAAGCGGCCTCTAGCTTTCTTTAGCCACCAACATGTACCTGAACAGTTGCTAGTGTTACAAGGGGTGTTGAGAAGGATGAGATTTCCAGTTTATCTGCAAGATATTACAACTATGACAGCTCTTAGAAGAGATGGACATCCTTCTGTGTACAGAAGGGCAATGGCCCAAGAAGAGAAGCAGCATCCGAGGGACTTTTTCTCTGACTGCAGCCATTGGTGTCTCCCTGGGGTGCCTGATATCTGGAATGAGATGTTGAGTGCCTCGCTCAAATAATGAACTTTAAGAAAAATTAGGTAAAGTTGTTAGAATCACTGTTCTGCATAATCTGGATTCTGGGTTTTGTTTTGTAATCTTAGAAGCCTGTCATGGTGAATCATGGTACTGTGTCTTGTGATGTTTTATGGCATTGTGTTATGAGATGGAGCAATGCCGTATTAGTCTGGAATGTAAGTCTAATTTCCAAAAGATATTGAATGTTGTGGTTATAACTATGGAGTTTGGCTTACATCCAGTGAAAAAATTACTGGATGTATTTTGTTATGCAAATGAACAAACAAGATCAATTGAAATGAATGGGCTCATTTGGATAGTAAAATGAAATAATTTTAGATGAAAGTTAAAACTTGAATAAAATATTATTGTATTATTATTTTTTGATAATATCAATTTTGAGATTTAAAAAATGAAATTGTTTATTATATTTTTTATAAAAATTTAGAAAAATTATAATGGCAAAATGTGATTGAACCCGTTTCTATATCTAAACAGGGTCTAAATAAGTATAACTCACTTCACGTTTAGGATACATCTAGTGACTTTTTCACTAAATATATGCTCTATTTTGAATACCAAAAGTTCGTATAAATGATTGTCTGCTAACCATAATCTTATTGAAAAGGTTTCATATGCACTTGCATACCAAAAGAAACGAAGGGAAGAAACAAGTAAGTTATTATTTGTCAAGGTTATTGCTTTAAGAATAGCATTGAAAGAGGGTGGTTTGGAGCAAAGGATATCAGTTACCTAATTTTGACAAAAAATAAAAAGGAGATAGAAATATCATTAGCAGTGGGTCTTTTTGGAATCAAAATCATCAGCATTTACTTTTTACATTGCTGCATACATCACTTACATTCCAGGTACCTAACTTAGTGCAAGCGAAGAGAATGATTGTTTGTTATAGCTGGGAATGTGCACACGTTTTGTCCTCGAAAACTGCATCAAGATAATTGATCATCGAAGAGCTTTTCAGAGCCATGACCTGCTCTGAAATGATGATGTCTGCTGGTGATTTGTATTACTTTTCCTTTATTTTCCTACCGTGTGAGAAAATAATCTCTAAGTTAATAATACAGAGGAAAATCATCTTTCAATTACTACTACAATCCATATATATATATATATATACCACATTCTCTTTCAGCAGTTGCATGAGATAAAATTATATTTTAGAGAGAATTATTATACATTTTTTCAAAGATAGATAGATACTCCCATTGGTCCCAACACAGAGAGAATGAGTGCAAATGAGATAAGAATAACAAGGGGATGAATTTTCGTTAATTTTTTTGATACCCAGAGCATCAATTTAGGTAAAAACAAAACAGTAAGACTAAGAACAGGAACGTAATAAAAGGTACAGAAAATCATTTAGCTTTTCTGGGACGTGGTTCTGGTTTTAAACCGGGGGAAAAAGTTGTTTTTAATATTTGCTAGTGATGTTAAGAACCTAGAGGATGAATTTGAATTTAGGAGGTCTAAATTTCACTTACGTGGAAAACTTTAAAAATAAGAAAAAATACCAGGCCTATAAAAAAAAATTTACTATATGAAAAATTGTTAGAATCACACAATTTTTTTCCTCGCTCCAAAGATATCTACAAAACTTTTCTACTAGCTAAACTTTAACATTCACATCTTCCCTTTTTATAAAAAATGCCAACAGATGAATTTTACTAAAATCAAAATTACTAGCAAAGTATTTGATTGGTGCACGTAATCAGGAAAATTAAGCCTCATTTTATAGACCTTAGGTCTTACTCTTTCTTTACTCGTTACCCACGTGGGACTAAAGACAAAATAGCAAAAATCCAACAATTTTTATCTTGCGATTTTGTCTAATCCCACATCCACGCTTCACCATAATGAAGATCTTCATAACTTCAGCTATTATTCACAAATATAAATAAATTAAGATGGTAAAATGAGTTTCATAACATCCACCTAAAATGAGTTCAAAGGTATTTGAATGTTAAAACAAATTTAGATAAATCTATCAGAAGTTATAAAATATTGTGGGTTCTGCTAACTTTTTCTGCATGTAAAAAAAATATTGAATTGAAAAAAATTGTAGATTTCACGTGTAAGAAAAAATTTGAGTTGAAATAAATTTAATAATTTGAGACTGAATTAAATTTATTTCAATTGATCTAACAACCAAAAGAGATCTAAGTTTCCATTTGTTGTCATAAATAATCATTTTTATAATATTATCTCAACAAACTAGATAATTTAACGTTTTGAAATGAGCATTTTTATTTGAATGTATTTATTCTATATGTAATATAATTTGATTTTAGAGGATAAATTTTAAAATCTGAATTTTATAAATTAAATTATTGTGGTATGAAAATTTTCAAATAATATTATTCAAAATATAAAAGTAATCACCATTAGTTAAACCCTCCAATTTCTGTCCAAATGATTGTATTATGAGGTTTAAAGTATGAGTCGAGTCGCTGACAAAGGGCTAATACAAGCAATAGTGATGCATGTAGAATATGCACTACTTAAGGAGATGAACAGTTGTGCAATTCTAAAAAATCTAAGGTTTTTAATGCCGGTGAGACCATACTTAGTCTCAAAAACCACTCAAGGACGAGGCTGAGCGTGGAAGACTCGCACGGCTTGAGTGGCGCGTGCAGTCGAAGTCTAAGCCGAGTTGCCGACAAAGGGCTAACATAAGCAATGGTGATGCATGTAGAATACGCGCTACCTGAAGAGAATAGACATGCAAATCTAAAAGATTTGAGGCCTTTGATGCTAGTGGGACCACATGTAGTCTCAAAAACCACTCCAAGATAAGGCTCAGCATGGAAACTCGCATTACTTGGGTCGCGCGTGCAGCCAACGCACCGAGTAGAATCATGATTTTCTTCCGCGAACATGAAGATCGACAATTGGAAAGGCTGAAGAAGTAGCACGTGTTGGTTGGAGATTGCCGGAAAGCAGAAGATCAATTAAGGTCGGCGTTAAAAGGGAAAACTTAAGGAAAAATTTTGGAAAAGGGAAACTATAAAGGAAACTAGGGGAGGAGGTGGTTAAAGCCAAAACGTCAAACCCCCTCTACCATGAAGAGAGAAAAAAGAGAGAATGAAGTTTATTTTTGGGGAATTAGAGACTTACTTTTCCATTCTTTGTTAATTTGGGCTAAGGCTATTGTATTAGAGGGGGTCAACTCTAATGACTTATATGTTTCTTTTTCTTGTTAGTAGTTTGCAATTAGGTAATTCTTTCTTGTAAAGAAGTATGAAAAAGAATGTACGTGTATCATTTTACACATGAAGACTGAGGGGCAACTGGCATCCTCGAGACAGAATTTATATATGATTTGAGAGATGTGGTGCAGCACAGCAAAGGAATCTGTTTCAAGCAGGCTGATGGAAAAGCCTTTTAAGCACGAAAACATCGATGTCAATGGCTTTCCAATGGCCATTGTCTTCTGCCTCAGCAATATTAGGAATTAAAACATTAGCATCTCTTACCATTCAAGAGTAAAATCAGTTCTTCTACAGTTCTGAAGACAAAATCTACATTTGGAAGATGAAGACCCTTGTGATATTCCTCATTGTTAAACTCACTCTTCTTTAATGTTCTCTTGTAACTCTCAGTGGCTGATCTTGGGTGTCCTCTTGCAATTGATACCTGTGAATCCATTGAAGGTTGTTATCAGCCGAGGAAACATGCTCTTTTATTCAAAAATACAAATGGTCATCCCATCCTTCCCTAGACTGCATTAGCCGACATTCTTTTCGAGGTTCATGCATACTTGTAAGAACTTTAAATAATCAGGTGTGCAGAATTTCAATCCTCAATGAAAAAATGTGGAATTTTTGTTCATAAATCAAAGTTTCAGCCTCTTTTGACATATATACAGTGGTAATTAAGACCAAGTGAAGCCAATAAAATGAGCCATCCTAAGCTCGATAAATTCAGCTTCAAATTCATCTAGTCTGATGAAAATTTATCATGCATTTCAGCTTTTCATGTCAGATTGTCCCACTACTGCATTGATACAGCCTACTGAGCCAAAATTTCAACGAAGGATATAAGCTAAAAAATGAAAGAAAACTAACCCAATGTCCTTTTCCCAGCTCAAAAAGCCAAAATTTCCACTCCCTCACATCCTCCCCATTAATTTTGACAGATATGGTCGTCCATCTGGTGTTATGAAACTCCACTTTGTCCAACCCATCTGCCAGTCCGCTCCCTATGGCCTTGACATATGCTTCTTTCAAACACCAATATCTGCAGAAGAAAATACAAACTGATCAGAGGTTCAAACCTTGCATCATCCTACATTTCCACTCAACAGTTACAAATATTATCAGGCAGGGAGCTGTTAGGTATGATAAGAGAGAGAGAAACAAAAGTGGAATCAATCACACACAACACAAAGGTTAATGCGGTGGCAACTTGTCTACACCTATGGAGTCGGAGAGGATTTTATTTCAGATGATAATCAAAGATACAATGTGGCAACTGTACAAGGACATTGTACAATATATAGCAAACCTAAACAGCAGGTCAAGTTGGATCAAGAGCCAAACAGGTAAAAAAGGCACATCGAAAATCACCAAAAAATGCAAGGGATCCTTATTGGGTTGGGTCATCAACCAGGTTGCCATAAACAGAACAGGGCTCAACACAAAGAGGCCCGACAGGAGCTAAACATAGTACCGATATACTATTAATAGAAAGATTAGATTTTGTCAGACTTTCCTTTGGAAAAGAGCGGAGCCTCAGTTTTGTAGCCATTGGCTAAGTAGGATGCTCCTAACCGTATGCCATTTCAGCATTTTGGTGGCTACACCCATGGTAACCAAGAAAGTAGGAAAGGCAAAAGCCTTTACATGGAAATTATGCGCATACATGGAACAGTCCCTTTATATAGGATTGGAAGCTTTTTTTTTTCTCCCTTTTCACATGTTTTCACCACAGTAGAACGGACAACTGATGTAGCTGATCACAGTTTGGGGCTAGTCAATTTACTGGAGTTGTACAAGATGTGTAAGGTAGTAGTTTTGATAGCAACTTTTATGGAAACTATTTTGAGTGGCCAAATGCTAAGAAAATATATTTAATTGCATGCATTCTGATTGATCTAGTTGCTTTGCAGAATAGAACAGAACCCTTACCATACCTGTAAAACTCAACCAAAATATCATCAGATGAGCCAGCATTGGCTATATTATCCCATTCCAAATGTGAAAAGTATGAGGAGAAGTTTTGAACGAAGTCTAAAACTGTCTCCTTCGGGGGAATGACACAAGAGACAATATCCAACCCTACAAGGCACAAAGGCTCAGACGCTATAGCCACAAAGTCGCCATGATGGGATACATTGAAATTAAAATTGGGAAATTCCAAGCCGACTTTATCGTATTCCTGTAAAAATAAAAATAAAAAGACAAAAGTATAGCATAAATAGATAGTAAATACAATTATGGTGCTGGAGTGCAAGCAAGCAAAAAGAGCTACAGCCTACAAGAAGTGTGCATGGAGAAAAGTAATGATGCCTAATCAATCACAAAGTTTGGTAACATGGATAAGTACCACATACGCATGAGCGTGTTCACATACACAATCACCCAATTTTGATGAAAAGAAAAATAAAATAAAATTTGTTAACTTTAGTTATACCAGATATGGCTTGCCCTCCATAGTGCGACTTATGGTGATTTCATCATATGGGATTCCCAGCAATTCATGGACAAGAGCATATTGGAGTAATCTGCTCACAAGTGCCCGTTTTCTGTCCTCCATTCTTAGAAATCTACAAATATGTAGGCACATTTAAAGGTCATGAAATAACTGAACAGAACTGGCCCCGGAATATTATACTTGAAGATAATTGAATCACGCAATTTATATATCTATCACATGTTTGATTAAGGAGAAAAATAGGTAGCAAAATTATTTCTTGAATAAAATTTCCCCAGTAACCAAACAGAGTTTTAGTCCATAATTGTGAACAAACATTCTGATTGAAGGACGGAAATTGAGCTAATTACGAGTTTCGAGGACAACTCGTTTGATCACTGAGAAAAGGAAGAACGTAAAACACCTATAAGCACTGAACAAGCAACAATTTCACAACTCCAATTGACTTGGCCTGCTGCATATTCTTGTTCTAGTTTCTAGGCAACCAAACAGAGAGTGAAAAAGAGAAGAGAAGAGGGAAGCTAACCTGGTGATGGAGAAGTGTTCACGTTGAGGAAGGAGAGAGAGGGCAGAAGAGAAGTCGTGTGGAGATGGCTCCCACTTCGATATGTCTACCACCCATCTCTGTACGCCCCTTTCCATAAAGTTCGTTACCCAGAAAAGCTACGCTTAGCTACCTCTCTTTAAACTTATGATGAACTGCGGACTAACATAACGATCGTCGATTGCTATTGTGCTTTGATGAGTCCGAGGTAGAGAGCCAACTTTAGCAATGGCGTCAGATTGCGCTCGATAGTCGGGTCGCCTATTTCTTGGAGGAAAAATGCCAACTATTCTTATTTTAGGATTCTTAATTTGGAATTTTTATTTAGGATATTTTTGTATTTTATATGATTTTTATATAAATAGTTTAAAATAATATTGTGATTTTTTTATTTTTTTTAATATCTTAAAATATTTTTTAAAAATATAAAAAAATCACAATATTATTTTAAAATATTTATATAAAAATCATATAAAATAAAAATATATATATTCTAAGTAAAAATTCCTAAATAAAAATTCTAAAATAAAGATTTCAAGTTGAGAGGGCACAAGCCTTGACCATGCCCACTAGGGTCTTTCTTTTATTTATTTATTTATTTATTTTTATTTTTATTGTCAAGATAAAAATAAAACTTGAAAAAAATGAATTTTTTAATGATAAATTTCATGCTTTTTAAAAAATATATATATACAATATTTACATAATTTATGACTATAATTATCATTAATCTTCTTCATCCATATCAATGCAATGAGCAATTTCTATATATTATACTATGTGTCATATTGTAAATATAGTGACACATTAAAAATTGTAACACATTAAGATTAGAATTGCTGATTAGGATTTGATTTTTCTTTTCCCTGTACCTTTTTTTGGGACTCAAAAGTAAATTTTATTAATTGATTAACAATTGAAAACAAAACAGTCCTCACAAAAGTTATATTATCCGTCTTTTCAAATAAATATGATAATATTTTGAAGCAAAGATCACATTTAATATCTGTTGGGCTCCAAAATGATTCAAATTCTCTTATCGAGAATAGGAATGTTACAAAATTAAATTTTTTTATAATCTAAGCAAGAATAAAATTAAAAAAATCTAATTTTGAAGAGTTAATTTACAAAATAAAATTTAAATAGAGACAATATTAATTTTTTATATAATTTATTTCATAAAAATACCTTGTAAAATTTGATTTTTACCAAGTTTTAAAAATTTTGGAGAAGTCCAAGCCCCTCAAACCAAATGATGGTTCCGTCCCTGAGTTTAAGTACTAAATATAGAGAAATCTCCATTAATAAGATTAATTAAAATAAATTTATTTACAAATAAAAAACTTTAAAAATCTAAAAATTCATTTTATTTAGTCATAAAATTAAAACGTTTCTATATAAACTGTAATGCAATTCATATTTGATGGACTGTAAAAAGAATTGTTCATAATCTATTCCATTATCACAACCAAATGAAGCAAACGAAACACGTTGGTTTTCTTTTAAGGGTGATATTATATACAATTTAAAAAATTCGATTTCTTTATAGTAAAAGGAATAAATAAATCTATATTTTAAAATAAAATTGATTAAAATATCCTTACTTATAAATAAAAATTTTTACAAACTTAAAAAATTCATTTCATATAGTCATAAAATATGAGCATTTTTATATGAACTGTATTGTAGTCTATAGATCAAAAATAATTATTATTTTTTTTAATAAAAGGATTGAAATATTTTTTTTTCTCTTTTATATAAGAGGATTGAATGGATTGATTTCTCTAGATACTCTCATGATATAGGTTATATGATAAGTGTTTTAGTTATAAAAAAAATTACATAAAATTAAAATAATAATTTAATATAATTTAATATGATATGGAAGACTGATAAATTATTTTTATTATAAAATAAATTTAACGAATAATCTAACATGAATTTGTATATTCTCTTTTACGTAATTTTTTTGTCTGTAAGATTTATTAATTCGAATTAAACGGCATAACATTCTTTAGTTTAGTGTTTAGTTTTAAATGTTAAATTCTTAAAGAAATTTTCCAAAAGTACAATATATATTAATTGACATATATAAACTTGATATATTTAATCTCTTTTGCAGTAAAATAGTTTTATAATCTGATTTACTATAATAAGAAATTACGTCAATTTGTTACCTTATTTTAAAATTAAAAAAAAAAATGAAGATCAAATTCTTCATATGTTTTAACTTAATACATACATTATTTGCTAATTGAAATTTAAATATTCCTAAAGTTTGTTTGTTTGGCTACGGTGGTTTTGCGCATATTTGGAATTTTGGATGTAAGTTTTTTTATGAAAAATTAAAACATGAAAAACTCTTAGAAATTGATTTTTATTAAAATTTAGTGAAAGTGATCAAATTAATTAAAAATATATTTGGAAAGTCAAGAAAATTTCAAGAAATATTTGTTTTTGGTAAGTTGCGGTCAATCTTGATAATCGACGTGAAAGGGTAACAATAGCGAAGGTTGTAATACCATCACCCGGAAAGTAATAGGAATGTTCATTTCTCACCTGCACACAAGGACGTCTAAAGTTAACAGCTTGTTTGCTGACTTTAAAGTCGGAGTATTTTATAGTATTAACATTGATTTTATTAAAATAAATTATTAAAATTTAATAAAAAATATAAATTTGATAAGAAACTAATATTAAAATAATTTGACATTAAATTTATTAAAAATATTTTATCATATTTGATAAAAAAAAATATTTTAAAGATTTATTATTTAAAAATCGAATTAAAAATATTTTTATTTTATTCTTCTTACTTTTTTTTTTAAGTTGGAGTATTTTATAACATTAGCATTTATCTCATTAAAATAAATTAATAAGATTTAATAAGAGGCTAATATTAAAATTATTTTTTATTAAATTCAACAAAAATATTTTTATCATATTTAATCAAAAATAAAGAAAACATTTTGATGATTTATTATTTAAAAATTAAATTAAAATATTTTTATTTTATTCTTTTATTTTATTTTATTTTTATTTTTATCAAATATAATAAAAATATTTTTAATGAATCTAATATAAAATTATTTTAATATAAAATTTATATTTTTTAATTAAATTTTAATGATTTATTTCGACAAAACCAATGTTAGTACTGCTAGGAGTACACACCTCTTTACGCTGTCATGTTCAGCTTTCTGCTTGATCAGGAGAACAGCTCTCAAAAACCCAAATGAGAAATCCCTAAACATTCGCTTATCGTAGAAACACTTTTGATTTGGAGATTTGTTGAACTTCTCATTTTGTTCTAATATTGTAGCTTTAGATAGAAGCTGGGTTTTGCGTCTGTCGATTGAGAATATATCTGAAGAATTTATGATCTCCGGTAACCATTTCAATCAGGGATTTAAAGTTCTTGTTTTTCTTTCAAAACTTTAGTTTGGGTAAAGAAAATATGGGCGCGGGTATCTCATTTCTTATCGGACTGAAGGCTGCGGTGATGTTCCTGTTCTTTGCATCGCTTAAAAGCATTGGTTTCACGCTGTTATCAATACCTTTCTTGTATGCCTCGTTGATATCCTTATTAGTTTCTATCGCTTCACACACATCTATCAATCTTCCGATGCTCTTGGGCAAGAACTCAGATGGGAGTTTCCCCATTTGGTCCATAATTATGTTCAGCCCGTATTTGTACTTTGTTCGAGCTTTTTCGGCATTGCGGAGATTGAAAAGCGGGGAAGCTCCATATAGTGAAGTTTCCGAAGGTTTCTACGTTGGCGGATGGCCTTATTCCCTTGATATATTGCCGCCTGGTAATCCTGCTATCATTGATTGTACTTGTGAATTTCCAAGAAAACTGGAATTCTCGGGGCATGCTTACCTGTGTGTCCCAACTTGGGATACGAGGTCTCCTACGCCGTCTGAGATCGAATCAGCTGTTCAGTGGGCTTGTCGAAAGAGAGCTCAGAATAGGCCCGTGTTCATCCACTGTGCATATGGTATGTTACTGAACTTTAAGCCATTTTACTAAATTTCATGCATTGGAAGTGGAACGTTCCTGCTTTGTAGTGTATATTACTGATTTACTTTTGGCGTAAACGAGATTGCTTTGAAACATTGGTGATTCGATATGGTGAGTGTATTAGGGTCTAAGTGAGAGTACTGAGAAGTAACAGTGTTCTCAAATATCAGGCTTCTTGTATATGGTGTTTAATGTTTGTGCATATTAGTAAATTGACTTTTATGCTTTTTGCAATGATGTAATTAATTAAATCAATGTGGTTTACTCACAGCCAGCAATGAATACCTTCTATCCTGGCAGTGCATAATAGTCATAGGCTATCATATCGTCTGTATTTGTATAATCAAAACCTGTGTATATTTCCCTTCCCTTTAGGAAATTGTTGCTTGAACCCAATCACTCCTAATTGATATTATCATTTTTCTTTGTTGCATATGACCAGATATATCGATCCTGGTTCTGGTCTGACATCTCGCCTTCAATTAGCTCTCTCCAACTTTGTTTTGCATCTTGTATTTCTGTATTTTTTTTATATAAGAAAATCTTCTATTTCTCTATCAATCACTCCTTTTTTGTCATGTTTTATCTTGACATATTAAGTTTAGCCACACTTGCATCATAAGCATTTCTGTTTGTCACCTAGGTTATTTTGTATTAGATCCATGAGCATGGCAAAGCTTACAGCTATCTATCTACGCATATATGTGCTTATCACAATTACCCTTATAAGGTATTGCTTTATATTTTTTTAAGTCTGGAAAGAAGTATCATTTTTCATCATAGACATGACCTCTAGAAGACTGCATGCCACAAAGGCAGACATTGGAACATGTCTCTGCATTTTTAGTTTTCAAGTTGGTAATACTATCAAAAAAGTTGGTAAATTTGAGCATGTGTATTTTAATATTGAAGCTATCTTTTGTGAAAGTCTCAAGCTCCACTTTTTGAATGATTTATTGTATAATATATCATGGTCATACAAATCAAGGCTTAATCGTTCTCATCCCCTCACCTATAATTCTGTTTTTACTAAACTTGACTCAATACACTCATCTTTCTCCTACTTGGCTTTAAAACTTTGGACTTTATATATACCTTCATAGACCCAACTGAAAGTTACCTACCTCCCTGTCTAGAGCACAGCAAAAGGAAATGGCCATGACTTGTTTCAACTGCTGTTTTTTTTAAGTGGTTGATAGATGTGCTACTAAAATATAGCTGATGTGTTGTTTTATATTGGCATTAAACATAAGTACTGACATATCATTTGAAAACTTATTGGCTGATTTAGCACATTACGAAAGTTGGAAACCTTGCAGAAAGTTTTGAAAGTTATCAAAAAGAAAAAAGAATGAAATATGTCAGATTTACCATTCACTATATCAGAACTTTATCAGAAAACCAAACACCTTCATTGCTGATATTTTTAAAATTTAAAAGGGTTGAGGGGGATGCTAGAGGAAATAAGTAATTGGGCCCATGTTAAAGTGCTGGAACTATTCTTCATGCATCAACTTTCACACGGGAGACAGACAGTAACCACTAACCAGAGTTCAAAAGATCTGCAGATGACCGCTACCAAGATACTTGGAATTAATTGGAATGGAAGTAATTTCTTTTGCTGGAATGCCATGTGGAGTAGGTAAAGGCAAAGTAGAGATGTCCTTTACAATGGGAAATGAGATAAATTTTGAGTTGAGTGGAGAGAAATAGAAGATTTACAACCCCCCCAACACAAAAATAAAAATAAAAAATATTGCAGCATATTATTTCGTGTAGGTTGCAGAAGACTTCATTAGTGGGATGCTGATCATGAGTGGTCAATGGATGAGCTTAGGATTCTCATTTTTTGCTACATTATTCCATTGGTTGATTGTAATTGGTTTTAATGGCCTCAAAATCTGACTTCCTTGTACACTAGTCACTCATGTTTAGGGGATGCTCTTGTACATGTTCCGTGCTCTTGGGCTATGCCTATCTTTACCATCAATATAATTTTTGTTTACCGATCAGAAAAAATATTTCATTAGTAGGGTTTCCTTTGAGAATTTGGTAACAACTGCATCAATTTGTTATGCCAAGGTTTGAAATTGATAGGCGAGGGTACCAAGAACGCCACAGTCTGAGAAGAGAGTGAAGGAGGCATTTTGCTTAATGAAGAACAAAGGCATAGATACTAAAGTTATGAAGTAGCATTATCATCGGTAGTCATAACCAATTTATGTTGCTGATAAGATCTGCTGCTATCCTTTCATGTATTTATATTCCAGTCGAACCTATGGTTGATGTTTTCCTCTTCCCTTTTTACGTGTTTGTTTTAGGTCATGGAAGAAGTGTTGCTGTCATGTGTGCTCTATTAGTGGCTGTAGGCGTGGTGGAAGATTGGAAAAAAGCGGAGAGGTTGATTCGAGATAGACGCCCTTATATTCAGATGAATGCTCTCCACCGCAAGGCACTGGAAGAATGGTCACAAGACCGGTTATCTTCACCCATGAAGAATAGAGAAATGGATGTAAGTTCAGTAATTATGTCCGACCCTTCTGGAAGCTCACGATCAGCAAGGACTGCAAAGAAAAGTGAATGAAGGATGTGCTCCGTTTGGCGCATTACCTATTAGTTCTAATTCTGTGCGTCTGTCTGAAGAAGAATTTTTATGTTCAGAATGTTTAATATTATGAGCATCTCCATTATCCATCTGAGAATGCTAATGCGTTAAAGGTTTGTTTTTCTTTTTTCTTTTTCTCTTTTTGATACCATTAAAGGTTTGTTTTTCAGTTGGCACTGAACTACATTAATGGATATGTTGTAAACAGAATTTGGATTATGTGAATTTTTCCCACACCGATCGCCTTGCTTGAAATGCAGCTTCTATGCATTGGGCATAGATTTTGGCATTTTCCCAGCACCTTCTTTTACATCTAAACTCTCATCATAGCCAGAACTATCATGCTTTTCATGTTTCCAAAACCATAACTGCAACATGGTTAGAAGGCAAATCTTAAATAAAGCCGCAGTTCAACCTACAGATAATGTCGTTTAAAAACAAGTCAACAGCAAAACCACAATGAACCTCAACACTTTTTCACGAGGCAGCAGTTGTAAAGATAACCAGTACAAGGAACCCGTTGTTGGTTTTTTGAGTACCATGAGAGGCTAATAATGTTCATGTATTTAGGTAGTCGCAACTATTGGCATTTTCAGAATCAGCAAAAGTTACGGATGAGTAATAATATGTGCCCACTGAAATTGAAAATGTTGATCAAAAGATATAATTACAGGGACCAAACTAGCGGATATAGTACATAATGTGATCTGCTTTCTTCTTTCTGAAAACAAGTGTCGCAGGTTTGCATGGTAAGTGATGATCAGATCTTCAAAAAATCGAAGCCGGGGATGCTCGCCAAATCTCTCCCATGAGCCAGACAACCAACTGGCTAAATTTTCCTTCAAAGGATTGACTTCGATTCTTGACGATGTTGTTGCCAAAAAGAAACCCCATACATTGGTGATGCTTGAACTAAATTTAGTAGCAAAGCTGTAAAAAGCAAATTTATTTATGTCTGTTCTGTCAATAAAACATCGAAGACATGAAACAGAGCTTGATGGTTTTGAAGAGCTGACCTTCATTGAAACTGCTTGATTACTTTCCCAGATCTAATAATTCTTCTTCATTCTCATTGTTCATCATCTGCGGCTAATCATAACTCCAGGAGACCACAATTAAATGATGGAACAGTAAATCCAGTAAGTTTCTTCATTATTCATCAAAGATGCAAATCTTTCCACCAATAGAATTTGTAAACCGATTGAGCTTCATCATTCATCAAAGATGAAGAAGCTTCCATCAAGACCAAGATAGTGGAATGAATCGAAGAATGGGGTGAACAATGCATCCATTCCAGCCCATCCCAGGTCTCTATGCCTGCACTTCTGCCAACTAAATATAATATGAACAAACGTGATAGCCCTTCATCATACTTCAAGACTTGACTTCCAACTGGCAGTGTGCAGGCATGGCCCATGCCCTCATCGGGGCCGGGCTAATCCAAAACTTGCATCAGGTTGCTGCTGGTGAGACTGCACCAAGCAAGCATAGAACAATTAATAGTGATTTAAAACCAAATTGAAAAGGGAACAGAGAAAAACCACCAAAATACCTAAGAGATATCAATCAGTCATAAGATGATAAGGCCCTTAGACTTGTAAGAAATAGGGCACAGTGCAGTTCTAGTCCTCCAACCTACATGAATCTTTCTATTTTTTTTTATAAGTAACACAAATCCTTCTATTTGATCCTTGTTATATGTAACACAACCTACATGCTAAAAATTCATGTATGCTCAGTCCCTTAACGTCTATAGATGCAGTCCCAAGGAAAAGAATGTTGAGAAAGAAATTCTTGATCAATGTAACCCTCCAATGTTAACTCTAGTTCAATTTCTCCGTTCATCCAAATCAAATGAACTAATATATTTCAGTCATATGAAATCTCACAAAGTCCAGATGTCATTTCACTAGATATTTTAATTTTCTTAATGACACATGGTAGAGAATACATTTTTTTCTTCTCCCTTCAACCTCCTTCTCCAAGTCATGTAAGAAGTCAATTCCACCATCACCAGCTCCTCCACCATTATGCTAAAAAATCTTGGTGTAAAGGTCTTGCACAACCCACAGGTCCTAATGTGGCCTCAACTAATCTGTTTTCCCTTTCTCTCTTTTGACTCCAGTATTTAACTCTAAATCATTTCAATCTGTTCACTTTCTACACTGAGTAGAGGAATATGTACACATTATAGTTCCTAACAAAAAATATGTGCACGTAATACTAAACTTTTTAGTTGTTGCTCATAATTTAGTTCAGACTGTTAAGTTTCAAAGACAAAAAGAATACTTCTATGTTACTGAAAGGAGGGAAGGTGAACCACTAATGGCCAAATACCTGCGAAAATGATTGGGGAACTTGTTCACGAGGATGGATGAAAGGCATCCCCGGATGCTGACAAGGGTACTGAGAGGAATGCAGGTATATGGCAGATGTGGAGTGAGCACCAACATGATTAGGATTGAATGGCGCCATCATGGTCTCTGGATGGCCATACCCAATTGCTGTAGGAGTTGATGGTGCACCCCATGCCCCAGCCAGATGTTGAGGAAGCGGCCGAGGTTGGTGCTCAGGAGAAATTTGAGGCCTATGAGTAGACCCAAGTTGTGGAAATTCAGTGTTGTAGTTCACTGCAGGGGTGTACATAGGCTGCATAGTATATGGTCCTCCATTAAACCCAAAACCAGGATCGAATCTTTGCATATACCTGAAAAATAAAAAATATCTTAAGAAATGTTTGAGCTAGCTTACAGGGAAAGAATATAATATATTTGGCTAAGCACCGACTCAGCCTTGCACAAGATAATGCAAGTCCAGATATGATGCGGATATTAAGATTAAATAACTGTTAAATAATAGAGTCCCATACCTATCATAACTCCTGTTATAATCTGGATCCTTGCGATCAACCTCACGGTCCCTGAAAATAGCCACCTTACTATTTGGTTTGATCCGACCAATTGGCTCCTTCTCTGTCCTACTTCTAGTTGATCTACTGCTACTTGTTGAAGAATCAATTAGACCTCTACCAGAATTCACATCAGTAATGCCCGGAACAGATTTCTCTGCCATCTTTGAAATACCCAAGGAACCATGCTGGGGATTATCCTGTAGCCCAGGCTCACTTTCTGGCTTCCCACTCATTCCACCACCAATATTATTATTAGAGTTGAATATTCTAGCACGAGCCCTGTTATACTCCTCTTTTCTCTCCTCTACGCTTTTGGAATTGCCTGCCTTCGAAGAATTTGAATTTGCATTGCCGACAATCTGAGACCGTTTCAATGGCCTCTGCTTGATTGCAACCTTAATGGCACTGGTATCTTCTGATGGTATATTTGCAGGAATGTCTGCAAGGCGAATCAGAGGAAGCTGACACTCTGAAGTTTTTCGAACAATAATTCTGGAACCTGAACCATCAGGTAAACTATTGTCCAATAAAACCATTGACTGCAGAGAGTAATGCTGTGCCACTCGATGTGCAGCCAATCGTAAATAGGATGTAGGGAGCTGTTGAAATTCTAGTTGGTGTTGGGTAGGATCACGAATAAACTTCTCAACATCTTGCTCCATCCTTAAAACTGGACAAAAGAAATTAAGTTTCTCCATCAATGTACGAACGAAATATTGGCAATTGACAAATCTAAAAGGCACAGAAAAGCACCTTTGAACACTAAAAGATCAAATGAGTGATACACAACATCTTCAAAAGTCAAAACACATTGGCAATGGTAATGCCGATGATAAAACTAAATGATTAGAATGATAACTATACTGGCTAATACAAGCTCAAAAACTTGGCGTGATAATTGAAATCACATTGCTGATCTTATAGATGGGACTGAAAAAAAAGAAGAAGAATTCTGTTATGAACCCCTAGGTAGAACTCACTCTTGAAAACCGGCTTACAAAGGGAGGGTGCCGAATGCTTATAAACGATCAACCAATCCCATACTTAGTCAATATGGGATCCTAACAATCACCACGCTCCACAACCAACATTCATGGCGGTCCCCACGCTCACATGGGCTAGTTGTGCGCTAGGCCTTTTCCTAGCTCTAGGCTAACACTACAATGCCGACATCACCTCCCGAGCCGCACGATTGCAACCATCGCAACATGACCTTAGAGGTGGAGCAGCTCTGATACCATTTATTATGAACCTAGTAGAACTCACTCTTAAAAACCGGCTTACAAGGGAAGGGTGCCTAGGGTTATAAATTATCACCCAATCACACACTTAGTCAATATGGGATCATAACAAATTTATTAAGCAACCATGTGCCATCTTCTTAACAGAAAAAAAAAAAAAAGAATTATTCTTCACCATTTGAACACCCTACCGTCCCGACAGGAAAAGTAAACCCTGATTAGACAATCCTTGAAAACAAATAACATTATAATTTATAAAAATCCAACACTCTACATACACGTGCGTACACCTCTACGTCAAAATATACGTACGAATACAGATACAAAAACGAAAAAATTACATATGTTGCTTACTTGATAAGCGCTCACGAGGGTTCTGCAAAGCTTCGCGAAGAAACTGATCGACCTGATTAACAGCATCGTCCAACACGTTCTCACTACCATCACCACGGGGAAACGCCGAAGCTAAATTCAATGTCGATGAAACCGAGGAAGGAGCTGAGACTGGAGCAGAGCCCTCGCTCAGCACTAGGGGGGGTTTGGAGGAGTGCAGCAGGCGGCTCATGGACTCGTCCAGATCGGCGACCTCCCAAGACTCCGGGGCTCCGAGATCCTCCACAGAGCCCTCCATCGCCATTAATTAAAAACAAAAAGACAAGTAAAAGAATCTACGGTTTGGGCGTTGCGAAGGACTCATCAACTGACGTCGGGATCCAGGACGAAGAGCGAAATGCTAGGGGTCCAAGAGTTTGACCTTCATAAGAAGTTTAAGTTCAGAAGGAAGGAAGAGTGATCTGGATTCTGAACGCGGACAGAATTGGGGGTGGGGGGTGAAGGATAGGGTTTGAGGCCTGATGAAGGCATTGATTGGATTCCGAAAGCATCTCCTTTGTAGCATTCTCGTTAAATTATGCATTTGCATTTAGGAAAAAAATACAATTTTATACATATATTAAATTTTTTTTTATCATATTTAATTAAAAATAAAAAGACAAAAGTGAGAAAAAAATAAATATACTTTTTTATTTTAAAAAATAAATATACTTTTTTATTTTTAAAAATAAATTATAACTGTTTAATTTAAAAAAATATAAAATGTTACTATTCACTTTTAAAAATAAAAAATATTTTTATTTCCTTCTTCTACTTTTGCCTCTTCATTTTAATTAATTATGACAAATTTTTTTTAATATGTATATAAAATTGTATTTTTTTTACAAATATAAATGCATAATCTAATAAGAATAATCTTAAATTCATCTCATTTCATCTAATTATTATTTTTTTTTAATTTTTAAATAAAATATATTATATAATTTCACTTTTAATTTTTAATTTTTAAAATAAAAATAATATTTTAATAATATTTTATTCAATTTTTAGTTTTTATTTCATGTCATATAATCTCAACATATTATTTAAACTTCACTTAATTCATAAAAAAATAACAATTAAAATTAAAATTAAAACTTATATTTTGTGAAAAACATATAATAAGAAAGAAATAATTTGAAATAATTTGAATGATTTGAAGTTTCAATCTAAGGTTGCGTTTGGCAACTAAAAATACCTCAGATATTATTAGAATATTTCATAATTATTTATTAATTTATTATTATTTTCACTTACTTTTATTACTATGCATTACTTTTTTACTACTATTTAATATTCTATTATTACTTTTCACTTACATTTGACTACTATTCACAACAATTCTTAATAATTTTCAACATCCAAATCTACCTAGTCTTGTAGAAGAATTGTAAATTGGTCGAAGGAAGTTGATATTTCATTATTTTAGCTTTAAATTCTTAAGCAATTTTATACATCAAAATACAAGAAAATTGCTTATTTATAACTATTTAATTGTGATCAAATGACTATTTACAATCAAAATTGATTGTAAATAAATATTTGGTCACAATTAAATGGCTACAAAAACCTATTTTTCTTGTAGTGAATCATCATGCACACTATAATCACATTTTTTTTATTTTTAATTAATTGAATTTTTTTACTCATTTTTTATATACTGAACATTTGGTAAAAAAGAAAACCTAAAAAAATGTGTGGTGTGGAAGATAATACATCAAAATTTTCTAAAAAGAAATTTTCGAGAAGAGCTATTATTATCACTGATAGCCAACTTTGTCATTTAAATAAGAGAAACTCTATGGGACATCAGGGTAATAATCTCGGTGCGGCTTCACATCTTACGTGGATAAAAAACGTCGTCATTTCTTATTTTTTCCATCTCCCATTTGTTTTTCTTTTCTCTTTTCATTTTCTCATCTCCCCGAAACGAAGCCCCCCCCCCCCCCCCCCTCACCCCCTTTAGGGTTTGAACTCACTGAAGAAACTCTTCTAGAGCAATGGGGCCCTCTCTCAGTGGATTCATAGCGCACAAACCCTCAAGCCCCCTGTAACTTGTGAACCCGCACAAACTCACTCGAATCCCCATAAACCCTATCCCAGGAATTGAGCCAAACCCAAACCCTAATCCACCAACATGAATCCATGTGTTATTTCGTCACGCCTTCATCGTTCGGAGCCTTGTGGTCGTCATTGTCACATACCTAAAAGGTGTGCAAAATCTGCAAGCCCTAAATCTCTCTTTGGTCATATTTTTATTTTTGTTTTCAGTTTAGATTTTCATTGTTCAGTCCTCACTTCATAAGCGCTTAATTCTATGTTCGTGATTTTTATTCTTGATTTTAATTGTTCATAACTAGATGAAAAACCCTAAATCTCTCTGTATTTAAGTTTTTTGTTGTTGTTTTCGTTTTGAAACAATGATCTTGATTATTATTTTTGTTTTTGATTTCGATTTTGGTTTAATCAACACGACATTAGTAATTTGAAAAAGATTCCGACCAACAAAGAGGGAAACATATTACAGTGTCTTGGGGAATTGTTTTCTTAACACCAGGTCTGCATTTTGATAAGTAGGATTTGATGTTATCTTAGGTCTCTTATTTGTTTGAGGATAATTGGTTTTATTAACAGTTCATGAGCAATTAAAAACCAATATCACCATAAGGCTATATCTTTAATGCGAGTTTTCAATCTTAATGTTTTCAATCTCGTTGGTAATTAGAAGGCTTTAGCATGATAAGTTTTACTATCTCGGAGTTGGTAGATGATCAGCAATGGGAAGCTCAAAGTCTAAATGTTTTCAATCTTGTAGGTAATTAAAAGGCATTAGCATGATAAATTTTGCTATCTCTGACTTGGTAGATGATTAGCAATGGGAAGCTCAAAGGTGCTGCACATCGAGTGGTCACAAATTCAAACGTTTCTTGAACATCCGCTACCTTCTTCATTTATCCTAGTAAGGACAGCATTATAAAACCTGCAAACGTTTTGAAATTTGAAAATTTTCATAAAACCGTCTTGTCTAGAGTTGGCAATGCTAAAGCACTAATGCAGTTTATAAGCTCCATGCATGACTAATAATGAAGCAAGTTAGAATTAACTTCAGAATGTCACTGTAAATAATGTAACTTATTTGAATTTGTACATCTGTATCAGTTTGGAGTTGTTTTGGCCATTGAGCATTTGTATTAGCCATTGAGCTATATATTTTGAGTTATATATTTTGCAAAGTAAGAAATTTTTGAGTTATATATTTTGAAAGTGTTAAAATTTGCATCTTGGATATGTACATTTGATAACTCAGATTTGTTAAATCTAATGGAATTTCCTTGGTATCTTCTTGAGTGATAGGAAGGAAACGTTTTGCGTTAATTGGAAATATAAATTACACAAAAGTCTTAAACATGCCGCAAAGAGAATGTGGATGGTTCAAACTTGAAAGCACCCAAACTGCAATGTGATACATTTATGGCCAGATATTGGAACCTGCTATATATTGACCATAACCTGCTATATATTGGAAACTGAACTACAATGTAATACAGGCTATCAAACAAATTGACTTGCTATATATTGGAACCCGTTTGTACAGGTTCATCTTCTTTGTATAGATTGAGCAATCTACAGGCTATCAAATTACATACAATGCAATATAATACCTGCTATATATTTCTCAAAAATTACATTCAAACCACTAAAAATACACTAACTATACAAATAAATTCCTGAAATACATTCAAGCTACAAAAATGTATTAAATACACAATAAAGTAGCTAGAATACATTCAGTCCACAAAAATACACTAATTATACAAATTAATTCTTGTAATACATTCAATCTACAAAAAATATAATAAATATACAATAAAATTCCTGGAATACATTAAATTGACAAAAAAAATCCCTAGAATACATTAAAACACAATCCAACAGCACAATAAAAATCCAATTGATTGATTGTGGCTCTTCATGACATGATGCATCCTTCTAAAACCCAAACACGAAAAAAAAATCATATGATCCATATATATACCTAAAAAGATAACAGGACCTCAATATTATGCACAACTTGTACTGCATAACCGTTACTTAACAAAAAAGAGACAACTTTGTCTCAAATTTGCTCAACGTGTATGCCAAAAAAAGAGACAACAAAGTTGCCACAAATACATTCAACAATGTCCAAAATACTCAATCCACAACAAAAAAGGGTTGGAATATATTCACTATACAATATAAATATATATATATATATATATCACTAGGAACCCATCCATATGACTTGGGTCATCATTCTTTCAATTGTGATCCATCCAATTCAATGTGCATCGGTTGTGATCCATTTAATCCAAATTGCATCTGTAAATAATAAACTCATCCATAAAATATTAATAAGCTAAAAGATATTAGTATTAAGCTTGGAAAAAAAAAATCCACTTACGCTTTCTTGGCTCAGCATCACTATTTCTTAGGACTGGGTTCCAACAATATTCAAAGTCGGGCAAAACATCCTACTGGAAATCAAATATAAGTAGAAGATGTTAAAAAAAATAAAGTGAATGGATATTACTCATTGTACCTGCATATATCCAACATTGGAAAGATATATTTTTGAAGGGTTAAATAAATTCTTGCAACTATCCATGATCGGTGTATCTCTTATATCCATGACTTGGATATCTCCTTCATCTCATTATTAAATAAGTAATAAAAAATAAAAAATCTACGTTCTTTATATTCATTTTAAAAATATAAATAAAATATTCATATTCAAATAAGTTTACTTCTTTATGCTTTTCCTTTATTGGTGTTTTTCTGTCTTTACTTTAACTTTCAACATGTTCAACTCCATTCTCGATATTCTCCTTAGAGATAGGGGTCTGTCTTTCCCTTGCATAACACGTGGACTGCGTACTTGCCCAGAATCACCACCCGTATTGTCCCTTATTGTACCATCAATGTTGGTCCCCATTTGAGTTATCGAAGGGGGTTCTTGGTTAATACGATACAACTCAATCATTGCATATATCTTAACTCACACATCCTCAGTATTCAGCATACAACTCAGTATGCTCTCTCGAATATGCTGCATACTCAATCATTTGCATCATGATAGGCAACAGACTTAGTATCTGCTAGAATATTCTCGTTGCTCCTTTGCATCATATCTATTGTTGACTAATGTATATCGCCTTTTAATGTCATTCCTCTATCAATCTAAACTGTACATATCTGGCAAATTGGTAATATCGTTCCGTTGAAATACGGCCAAAATGTAAGGACACAATATTCCTCTCATCTCAAATAATCCACAAGAACACTTTGCAACTGCATCTTCCTCAGTGAAGTCCACAAAATATGTGACGCCCACAAAATATGTGACACTCCTAACTTTCTCTTAAAATAAACACGGAAATCGAGGCGTCGGGATGCTGACAACATGGTTCGCGCACCCCCAACGACAAGTGCTGAGTGTGTGAATATGTGACTTGCATAAAATAAAAATCGCAGCGGATAATAAAGTCATTATCTAAGTATCAAAATTTTTAGAGTTATTTTACAAATCAATTTAACATAAATTCTCCAACAGGAGATTTAATACAGTTATCCGAAAGATAAATTATAAAAATATATATTTATAAAAAGGGGAAAACAAGTCCCAATGTAACAAATTATAACATAATATTCTAACAACGGAGCCACCTCCTCAGGTTCAGACCTCTCGACATCTGCATTCAAAAACTACGATGTCAAGATGGCACCGCAGGTAAGTACAACCCAACCAACCCCAAGATATAAAATATACATATGCAACAACAACATCACTCGTGAACATGATACTTTATGCATGAAGTTTAAAATCATCTTCCATTTATTCATTTTTCAACTTCTTTTTGTATTCCTCAAAATAAATAAAATAACACACGCCAAAATCTCATTTTAATCACAATAAAACTCCAATAAAAATCATCCATCATTTTTCAGAAAATAATATCCGTAAAACCAATCATACCGAGAGTTACGTATCGTCGTCCCCAATATGATATACACACATCACTAATTATAATGGGTGTTACGTATCGTCGTTCCCATTATGATTCATAGACACTCATTTCATAGTGGGCATTACGTATCGCCACTCATTTCATAGCGGACATTACGTATCGCCGTCCCCAATATGAAATATATACTCAATGACCATAATAGACGTTACGTATCGCCGTCCCTATTATATTATCCATACACTACCAATTATAATGGGTATTACGTATCGCCGTCCCCATTATGACTTACACACATTTCATAGCGGGCGTTACGTATCGCCGTCTCCGATATGAAATAAACACACAATGACCATAATGAGCGTTACGTATCACCGTCCCCATTAAGTCATCCACACACACGCTGATCACAATAGATATTATGTATCGCCGTCCCCGTTATGACTCAGCCAAAAACCATTAAAATCTATAAATCCGGAAATAATAGCTCACATTAGAATCCAGGCACCAAATCTTACATTAAAAATCTCAATATCAACATACACATAAACAAGCGCTCAATTAGACAATGCATATCACCATGAACAAATATCCAATATTTAATAAATCCTATCATCAACTAAACACAGAGTTGTTAATGCAAAATATATTTAAATCTCAAAGTTAATTTGGAAAGTACTTACAGTGGGTAAAACAGAATCATTGAGCAAACGCCAGTCCATAACGTTCACAGCTAATCACTTTGTACGTTAGGCTAGAATGCTCGGTTTGACACTAAAATTTAGGAAAATACTTTTCGGAAGGTGGGGAATCTAATGGAGGTGGTGGTGTGGCTGCTCAACCACCGGAAGGTAGCGGATCGGGCTCCAAAAGGGTGGGAACCTATTTTCGGGTTTAGGGTCGTATAGGGAAGGTGAGGCCATAGATGGAGAAGTTGAGCTAAGGGGTTGGTCGGCTGAGCAAGGGGAGTCTTCTGGTGACGGTGGTGAGGCCTACGGTGGCCGGACGGCGGTGTCGCGAAGGGAAACCCATTTAAGACCCATTTCGGGTGGAGGAGCAACTGGTAGAGCTGAGTGGTTTTGGGTTGTAGGTTATGCTCGCCGGAGTGAGGGGAAGCTGTTGGTAGGTCGCCGGTGCCAGAAAACGCATGAAAATCCAAGAACTCATTTTCGGATAGGGGTTGTGCAAGGGCGGTGGGGTGGCCGGAGGTGACACCACCGGTACCATTGGACTCGCCGGCATGTGGAGATGAGATTGGATTAGGTGGTGTCGCTAGAGAGTGGCTGACGGCGGCGCTGGAGGAGGAAGGAGAAACGGCAGGAGAGAGGAGGCAGGGGGGGCTCACGGGTCTGGAGTCGAAAATGAGGAGAAAAGTAAAAGGAAAGAAAAGAAAAGAAAAAGGAAAAGAGAAAAAGATAAAGAAGAAAAATATGACTACTAGAAAAAAGTACAATAAATTAAATAAAAGTCGATTGAAAATACTATCATTCAATATTAATAAAATAAGATATTTAAAATCCAAGAATAAACTAATTTAATTTAAAGAACAATTTAAATATAAAACACTAATTAATATTAAGAAAGCACATCAAATAAGATCAGATCACATAATAAAATAAAAAAATTTAATTCTAATCATTAAAATAATTATCTCACATTAAAATAAATAAGAAAAGTAACGTAACTCAATATTTAATTATAAGAACAATATAAAACTATTATTAACTAATCAATAGATCAAATGAATATCTTAAACAAATAAAACACGACTAATAATATTATTAAAATAAATTAAAATAATCAATAACGATAATAAAATAATATGTAAAAATACACGTAAATCTGGGATCTCACAAAATATGTAACCGGTTTAGTGTACTCTTCCAAACGAACTTCATCCTTAATCAGATACGTCTTTACTGTACCATCCTCTTTATATAACTTCGGATTCATATCGATAATGCCAGTGACTTGCTGCTAAACTTTCTTGAACTTTACATTAGTGTACAAGGCTTGGAACCTCTTCTTAATGGGAGATCTATGTCACGAACTTAGAAATTCTTCACACGTCCCGTGCGGCTTTAGGAGGTTTTGTCCCAGACAAAACTCCCAAGTAAGCCTTCTAAGCGACTCAAGACAAGAGAGAACAACTCTAGAGAGAGAGAGAGAAAGAGAGTAGAGAGAGAAGCTCTAGAGAACTTGTTACTCTTATTGCTTGGTGATTTACACAAATGAGATTCTCTCTATTTATAGGGAACTCTTGGTACAAAGAATGGTTAGGATTGTGACAAGTGTCACAATCTTAAGGGTAAGGAATATTCTAGACTACTTCTAGAAGTATGGCTAGGATTGTGACAAGTGTCACAATCTTAAGGGCAAAGAACCATTCTAGGGTTTTCTATACAACTCTACAACAATCTACTACATTCTAGAATAGCCTACAAGGGACTAGGAGGCTCTAGAAAGTGGTAGAATTCTCTAGAAAAATCCAGGTGGTGACATTCTCCCCCACCTAGTTTCGTGACGTTCTCGGCGCGGTATCTTCATGGAACCTTCGGATTTGATCTTCAAACTGCCACAGTGACTCCTTAAGTTCCCATGTTGTTTCACTTGCGGGCAATCCCTTCCACTTGATCCGATATTCTTGGCGTGGCTTGTGACCTCTTCGTCTGACTTCCCGATCCGCCAAGATTTCCTCTACTTCTGTATCAAAAGTGGTGGTTATGCCCAATGGAGCACACTTAGACTCTCCTCGTATCGGCTCTTCTTCATCACCATGATAAGGCTTCAGACAGCTTACATGAAAGACCTGATGAAGGTTGAACTTGGAGGGTAAGTCTAGCTCGTAGGAGACCTTCCATATTTTCTTGATGATTGTGAATGGTCCCTCATAACGCTGCATAAGCCCCTTGTGCAGGTTCCTGATAAACTTGTGCTGGTTTGACAAGATATTTACCAACACCAAATCACCTACGTGGTATTCCATGTGCCTCCTTAGTTCTTCAAGCTTTGAAGGTGACATGGGATAAGGCGCTTTGGCAGGTGGTTTAGCGCCAAACTCCAACTCAGTCTGATGATCCACCTCTCTCCTAGGTGGTAGTTGCTTGAGCAACTCTGGTGGCCTGATATCCTCATAGCCCTTGGGGACCTCTTGGGTCTCCTTAGGTGGAGGGGAGTGAATCTTCACTTCATCCTCCTTTATAGTAGCCAAGTAAGATTCCTCATCTTTCTTGACTTGCATAGCCGATAGGAGTTGGGTGGTGTTCGGCTTAGACATGGTGGGTATTATGCAAGGCCCATCTTCTAAGATGCATACCGAAGTGTAGCGAGGAAGAGACACTACGTTGAACTGTCTCAAGAATTCCATTCCCAACACGACGTTGAAGTCGTCCATGGGGGCGACGGAGAAGTCCACTTTCCCCTTCCATGTGCCAAGTTATAGCTCTACGCCATGAGCTACACTATCAAGGGGTCTGGCTTCAGAATTCACAGTTTTCAGCCATCCTTGACCCTTCTTGAGAGGAATGCCTAGCCTTGTGGCCTCTTCCTTCTTGATGAAGTTGTGAGAAGCTCCTGAGTCGACCATGGCATGAGTCTTCTTCCCATTGACGAACACCTCTACAAACATTAAGGATCTATCCTTGGTGGTTGGCTTGGTGTTTGCCTTGAGTGAGTTGAGAAGTTGCAAGCACCCCACGTGCGACTTCTCTTGAACTTTTTTTTCCTTGAGCATGGCATTGAGAGCTTTCCTCTTGGGGCAATCTCTAGCCCAATGTGGTCCGTCACAAAGGAAGCAAGCATCATTTGGCTTCTTGTCTTTGGAATGATGCTTCTTCCTACCTTCCCTCGATATCGAAGGCCTGTCTCCACTCTCTTTGTGCTGTGGGGGCTTGTACCCCTTTACTCCCCCACTTTTGTCGTGGTTATTCTTCGAAAACTTGAGCTTTGAAGAGTTATCACTCTTGTGATACTCGAACTCTTCCAAAGTTTCTGCCACTGTCAAGGCGGTGGAGATGTCGTTGACCCCACGTCGCTTGAGCTCTTGAGCCACCCATGACTTGAGGCCATCGATGAAGTTGAAGAGGAGATCTTCTTCACTCATGTTTGTGATTTGAAGCATTAGTGCGGAGAACTTCTCAACATAGTTGCGAATGGAAGATGTGTGTTTCAACTCCTTCATTCTCTTCCGCGCATAGAAGGCCACATTCTCAGGATAGAATTGCCTCTTGAGTTCATGCTTGAACTCCTCCCATGAGTTGATGGTACAAGTAATCTTCTCTATTTCACTATGCTTACGACGCCACCAAGTACCAGCAAGATTAGTAAGATAGAGAGAAGCAGTACGTACCTTTACATGCTCGTCTTGCATGTTTAACGCTTCGAAGTAGCGTTCCATATGCCACAGGTAATTGTCGAGTTCTTTGGCATCCCGCTTGCCGTCGGACTCCTTCGGTTTGGGGGTATTTACTCGTGGTGTAGCCACCATTCCTACTCCGATGGTGCCCCCATTGGCCACAGCTCCCTTGCACATGGCCCAGTCCGCCTTGGTCTCCTCCAGATCGACGCGGTGTTCCTCCATTTGCTCCTGGAGTTTGATTAGTTCCCCCAAGACCCAGTCTTGGAAGGCAACGTTCTCAACACACTGTGTTTCGAGGGTGGGGTTGATGGTGCTCAGAATGGATTCTCTGAGCGATTCGGATTGGCCCTCCAATCCTAACTCTTCCATGCTTTGCTCCATGATGTCAAGACGGTCCTTGACATCAGCCACTGTCACCTCCACCCTGGTCACGGTGTTGTCAAGGGTGCTCACCTCCCTGTGAGACTGATTCCATTCTTCCATTTTGGCCAATATCTTGGCCATGGTCTTCTCGATGCTATCGAGGCGAGACTCCATGGACGAGGTCGACTCCTTTGACCTCTTACTCTTTCGTGGTTCCTGGTTCTCCATAGTGACCACACTTGGTTCTGCCATCCCAAACTCGATGCTTTGATACCAACTGTCACGGACTTAAAAATTCTTCACACGTCCCGTGCGGCCTTAGGAGGTTTTATCCAGGACAAAGCTCCTAAGTAAGCCTTCTAAGCGACTCAAGACAAGAGAGAACAACTCTAGAGAGAGAGAGAGAGAAGCTCTAGAGAACTTGTTACTCTTATTGCTTGGTGATTTACATAAATGAGACTCCCTCTATTTATAGGGAACTCTTGGTACAAAGAATGGTTAGGATTGTGACAAGTGTCACAATTTTAAGGGCAAGGAACATTCTAGACTACTTCTAGAAGTATGGCTAGGATTGTGACAAGTGTCACAATCTTAAGGGCAAAAAACCATTCTAGGGTTTTCTATACAACTTTACAACAATCTACTACATTCTAGAATAGCCTACAAGGGACTAGGAGGCTCTAGAAGGTGGTAGAATTGTCTATAAAAATCCAGGTGGTGACATCTAGCTATGCAGGAAATTGTGACATTAAATGAATGGAAGTCTGCGAGATTTTCATTCTCAATTTTTCTTTTCAATACGATATCGAATTGGTCAACAAACTCCTTCAAGTTTATCATAAAATGAACATAACCATCAAAATATGCAATCATGCTCTCGCTCCTCTGGGTTGTACTCATTCCAGCCCAAAACGACTCCTTCAAATATGCCGATACACAATGCTCACACTCAACGTATAGGCTCTGCAACCACATATTCTCATTCAAGTTGTAAATGGTAATCAACTGAGTCCAACATTTCTCAAACTCTTCAACATGTTGGGTGTCATACACACATCTCATTAATCCATTTTTCATCCTAGCTTTATAGGAACCATATGAGCCAAGTTTCTCGAAGACTTTATTCAGAATGTGCCAAAGACAAAGTCTGTGCTGAGCTTCCAGAAAAACAATAGCGATTGCATTTTTCATCGTTTTATCTTGATCATTGATTATAACTTTCGAAGCAATACTGTCCATACACTTCAACCAGGTCTCAAATAATCAGACAAAGGTAACGATATCCTCACTGGCAATCAAACCGGCTCTCAAGAGAATTGACTGGCCATGGTGGTTAACACCAACAAATGGTACAAATGGCATATTATATCGATTCGTCAGGTATGTAGTGTCAAATGTGACTACATCTTTGAAATATTTGTAGGCTACTCTACTACGGAGGTCTGCCCATAAGACATTGTTTAACACCCCATCGTCATTTATATCTATCATATAAAAGAACCTAGAATTTCTAAATTACATCCATAAAAAATACTCTTTAAGCGCTCTAGCACCACCTGTACCAAGTCGTAGACGCCTTCCTTATTAATATAGTTATGACAATCATTTTTTGTAAATGGCACCCGCTCGTATCCACTTGAACCAACAACAATAGATTCGTAGCTCTTACTCAATTGGATGTCCACCGTATCATTTGTATCTAGGACCTTTACGGCATCACTAATTTCTCTATTACATCGAAAAAAATGAGATTTTCTTAGACTGAGGCTATGGTTATGGATATTATGTACTGTAGTTAATCGAAATTTTTCATCTTGTCTTAAGGCGTTAATTTTTGCCTTACATTTCCTCTTTCTGGTCAGACGTGAGTTAGCAACATTCGACGTTCTATTTCGGGCCTTCCCACCGCGGCACACTTGAGGGTGACATATCTAACTGTGTGATTTTCATCTTCTCTCCTTTCTGTCTGTTTTGTCATTATCCCAAATCCACATTTCTTACCATATTCTTTGTAATAACTCAATAAATCTTCATAGGGTTCAAACTCCATCCTCGACTTTGGCTCATCAATCGTATCATCATTCACTTGCACATTATGAGATGTCCCAGCACTGACATATTCGGTTTCCCTATGAAGTGGTCTATTTTGAGTATTTTCTTCAACTATAGGAGATCCACATGGAATTTCATTTTTCTCGCCATCAGGTCTTTTATCTTTTGAACCAACAATTTTGCTTGTACCGGTGCTTGTAATGCTAATAGGAGTCAAATGTGGAAGTCCATGTTGAAATAGATAACAAGCATTCTGCAAAAATCATTAAAAATAAATCATAACATTATAGGTGCAATGAACCCAACTTATTAAAAATAAATCATGACATTTTATTACTACCTATATGTTGATTGGATGTCCATAATGACCAGGTGCGAAATTTGGGATGTTTTAACTACTTGATGCTATGTCCTAACATGTTATTAGATAATGAGATATAAGTATTTTGGAAATAAATATCGACTGAAAAATACCATTTTAATTGATATATTAAAATGATATAACATACAGCAGATGGAGGATTTGACCAAGATGACAGTTGCCCCGATGACTAATCTTTCTTGTTTTCCATGCTATGTAGGATGATATGAGTACTGAAATATGCAACGCATGTCATTACGGATTAGATTTTGTACAAAAAGAGCTACAAAGACATGCTTGTATGTTTCAGCTAAATAAATAAAAGGTCATGAAAAATATTTGAAGGGCCGCATTCTAGCCTGATCACCGTATGTTATAACTTTAAAGAACAAACAACAAAGTTCAAACTATAATGAATACCTAGCCCAAAATCTGACCAAGAAGAGTATGCCATATCACCTATTTTCAATCCATTTAGATACGAACAACAGTGCACATTGTAACTCATGATTGGATTCATAAGGTGCAAATCACAACTTTAATTAGTAGTAATTGAAAGGTCAAATTGCAAACATATATAAACTAGAATTGTGAATGAAATTTTTTATGGTCTGGAGGAGATATTTTGCGAATGAACTTTTTATGGAAGATGATCATAACATTATCACCATGTTTTTTTTATATTTTCTACTGCTAGGACATAAGATTTTTAAGAATTTTAAAACTCTGATGTATATCTAATTCTAAATGATCCTAGGCAAAATGGAAGCTTAAAAAGGATGAGAAGGCTTTAGGAAAAATGCAAGAGTATATAGTGGGTACATTAAACTTTAAACAAACAAGAAAAAATTTAGTAGGATTTCATTTCATAGTCAAATCTTCATTTCATAGTCAAAAAATGCTTCTTTAATATTAATCAAATAGAAGTTTTGTTGCTACGAAGCAACATTATAGGCTAACTAGAGACATTAAGCAGAACACTATACTAATTTACAAATAGTTAAGGGAAATTCCCATTATGGAAGTTTAGCAATGATCATAAAAATAAAATAAAATAAAATGAAGTGCAGGAGCATCTAAAACCAGCATATCTCCTAACTGATTTAGAAACCATAACTGATGAAGAGAGATTTTTATTTCTTAAGATGAGTTTAAGCATAAAACCCTTTCTGATTCTAGGTATGTAATAGACACTTTACTTCTTTGCTTGACGATGGTCTCTATGAGGAGTCAAAAGCTGTGTGTTCTATTTTAAGGAGGCGAGGGGGTTTACTTTCATACCATTCAGAACATAAAAACATAAAAATCCACTGGAATCGGGGTGACAAGATTAGAGAAGGCGATTGGAGATGATGACCGGAGACGACGAGCAAAAACTGGGCTGGGCAGTCTCAGGGTCCTCTCCCTGAAGCTTCAAATGGAAGATACGGAATGTTTGTTCCCCTCCCCCCCACCCCCCAACCAAAAAAATCGTATTTCTATTTCACGCTTTTCTTCGTCTTCATCTTTTTTTTGTTTTTTTAAATGATGTAGCTAATGTGGCATTGCTACGTCAGTCGCAAAGTCATGACGGGGATCTCTAATATTACCATTCATAAACATGCATTTAGCCATTAACTATTTAGCGGCAGAATAATAAAGCTAATTATCATGGCATTAAATTTTAAATCTGAATTTTAAATAAAATCTAAAAGAAATTGTATATGATCTTCTAATAGTAACATAGCATGAGAGCATTGGTTTGTGATCTTCTATATGTATATTTACCATTTAGCCATTAACATTTATTGACAGCTGCATTATGATAATTGTGAGTCAGTTGTTATTAGCCATTAGCAGAGTAGTTATCATAAGAAGCATAAGTAAAGTAAAACCCCGATTCCAAAGCCCTCTCAATCCCGGACGGTTACTTTTTTCGGGGATTAATAAAAGCATTAGCAATAAATTTATTTAATTTTTTTTTAAAAAATATAAATTTATATATATATTAAAAGAATTTCGTTATATTTAATCAAATGTGAAATAAAAAAAATGAAAAGAGGAGAATAAAAGTACTTTTTATTTAATTTTTAAATAGTAATTCATCAAAAATGTATAAAATTTTCGTCATATTTAATCAAATATATATAAAAAAAAGTAGAGATAAATGAAAAAGAATATTTTTTGTTTAGCTTTTGAATAATGATCTATTAAAATTGTACTTTAATATGTGTGTAAAGTTGTACTTTTTGAAAGAAAATTTTGATAGATTCATTATTAGTGTTCTAAGGCTTTATTTATTTTTAACGATGAGATGAGATAAAATGAAATATTGATGTAATATAATTTTTTTAATATTAATTTTATTTTAAGATTTGAAAAAGTTATTTTGAAATTTAAAAAAATTAAAATTTTATGTTATTTTATATAAAAAAAATTTAAAAATGTAATATTAAGTTTGAAATGAGATAAAATTAAATAAGATGGAATAAATTGGGTAAACAAACAAGCCCTATATATATATATATATATAGGCGTATACATATCATATATGTGTGCGTAAACGTCGAGGAGAATGGGGGACCATTGTATGTTCTTTCGTGTTCTTTTACTATTGGAATATAATAAACGGCTATTTTTTGGATCTTGTCTTAAATTCAAATTATAAATTTTAAACCATGGTAACTAGCTTTATTATTCATCTGTTGAAAAGTTAAATGGGTGAATACGTCTTCTTTCGATCAGTGGTAACAGCTCGTCTCTAGAATTCCTTTTTACTCTTCTAATTCTAAAAAATAAAATGTAAAATTCATATGCAACAAAATATTTACCGTCTTTTAAAAATATTTTAAAGTTCTAAAAAATAAAATATAAAACTCATATACAATGAAATATTTACCGCCTTTTTAAAATATTTTAAAGTTAAGATTATGAACAATCATTTTCTTTCAATCAATTTACAATCTTTCTACGAGACTATGAACAAGAACAAGATTTCAAATCACTCAAACTATTCTTTCTTATTATATTTTTTTCACAAAATGTAAGTATTTTGAGATTGAAAAAACTTAAATTGTCTATTCTATTTTGTAAGTCTTAAATTCAAATTGTTAAAACACTTTTTTTTTAATATTATTTGCATTTTGAGATTGAAAAAACTTAAATTGTCTATTATATTTTATTTGAAAATTTACAAAAATTATAATAATAAAATGTGGTGAGTTGAGTTATTTGTTGAATCCAAACAATGTCTTATTCTATTCTCAAGCTGGTGTATAGAGTACACAAATTATATGACTTAAATATCTTTCGAATCAAATTACATCACGTGAATAATATATAGTGTAGAGGCCTTAGAATAATATTTATTTTTACTTATAAACTCAAAACAAAGGTGAGTTTCATTATAATTTATCAAATGTATACCTTCTGATTGGTCAATTTTTACTTTGAAGATAAAAAATAATAATCCATCATGTCAAACTAATATCCATGCCTTAATATTGTTGTAAAACTCAAGAAAAATAATAGGAGAATCGAAGAATTACAATATATGAAACTATTTATCCAAAAACTTTATTATTTCTCTCAACTTTCTTGTTGTATATCTATTACAAATGCTCATCAAGACTCCTTTTTATAGGCATGAGAAGATATATTACATTAAATAAATACATGAAATCAAGAAAAGACAATACATAAATCAAGAGAATACATAAGCATTGAAAATAGGAAAACTTAAATGTGTAAAAATTCTAATGGTCATCCATCAAATACATGAAATTTATTTAGTATATTTACGAATTTATAATACTCCTCCTTGGATGATTATACACAAAAAATAAGCATCATTGCAATCTTACCAAGGAAAATTCAATGAAAAAAAAAATCAATGACGAAAGAAAAAAAGTACAATATTCTTATATACATTGAATTGCTTTAGGATTGATTCGTTAAAACTTTATAAAAGAAAACCTAATAGAAAAAATCTTAGCGAAAAAAAAAGAGTACAATCCATATGATCATTTCTTCTATCAAAAGTATATAAAGTTTTAATAGTTTACAATGAAGTATTTTTGAGTTAACGCATTCTAATATCGTGTACAAATTATTTAAATGTTGCACTTAGTATTGCTTTAATGAATAGATCCGTCAGATTGTCGCATAATCGTATTTGCTTGACATCAATATTATTGTTCTTCTGAACCTTGTGTATAAAATAACTTTAGTGAAATATATTTGGTTATATCACCTTTGATATAGCCTCCTTTGACTTGTGTGCTACATGTAACATTATCTTTATATAATGTTTTTGGGCTATCTTCGATTGTGAATGAACTAAATTTTTTCGAATTATGAACCCACATACTTCAAGAATCTTATATCTTTCAGGGACTTTCATAAAAATATTATTATCTAAGAATTCATATAAATATATTGTAACCTTCATTAAATGTCTATCCAAACATTCAATTTCTACCAAGTTAATAAAAAAATCTTAATGTAATTTTATTCATTAAAGAAAAATACGTTTCTTTATAATCAATATGCTTTCAAAAATCTTGTACAATAAATCGTATTTTGTATCTCATAATTTTTTTTATATTTATATATAAATATCTACTTATATTCAATAGGTATGAGGTATAACACCATTAGGTGTTTGGACAATAGGTCCAAATATTTCATATTTTTCTAATGACATCAATGCTACATGAATTACTTTTTTATATTTTGGCCAATCATTTAGATGTTGACATATATCGATGATTTTTTGTTCATTTTCATTATTACTTCTAGTGATATCAAAAGCAATTTTAAATAAAAATATGTTGTCCACAATAATTTTATTTTTATTGAATAATTCTACCACACTTATATAAAGTATTGAAATCTCGTTATTTTAAGGTACATTTTCTCTTCTGGTGATAATAATTCTATAGGAAATTTCTCTTCAAAAGATTTCACTTCAAGGGATTATGTTCTGAGAGAGTTTTGTATAGAAAGACAAAAAGTTTGGATGTATCTATAGTTCTTGTTGCCTGTTTTGTGGGTACGGTCTTTTTAAGAGCACTGATTTATTTTCTTTGTGTTTTTCTCTTCTAGGAAGTGTTATCTTTTGCATCAATGGTCTTTCATACTTCAGGCATGTTTTAAACTCATTATTTGATTATCCTACCAAGAATCAAGATATTGATCTTTCTGGACTATTAGTAGTTGGAATATGAGATTTCACTATTTTCTAGTTGTCAATAAAGGCATCCGGTAATTGATTTGCAGTAATTTATGAGTGATCTTTTGAACTTCTAGTTCTCATTGATTTGTTTGGGGATCATGATGAAATAGCGTCAAACTATTCCATATTATTTACTTTACGCTTCTGATAATGTTTCTCCCCTTAATAGCATAAAAACTCTTTTATCAAAATGTTAGCATGCAAAACAAGTTTGAAAAACATATTTAGATAAAGCTCGAGTTATCTAATGATAGAAGGGGAATAAAATCAACATAAATTTGAAGTCTACATTAAGAACTCATTTTAGAGTCTGGGATGTGCAATTGGATCATACACATCACAACGAAAAGTGTGAAAATAAAATATATTTAGTAATTAACCAAATGTAAACTGCAATGAAGAATATTTATTATAGACATTTGGTCTTATTCGAACCAATAATACAGCACGTAAAGTTGCATATCTCTAGTTAAAAACATGTAGTTTTGTTTTTATAAGTAATGGTCGAGCATTTAATTTCAGATGTTTAATAAATGACTCAATTAAACTATTATGAGTATGTATATAGACAACAATATATTCAATAATAATTCCAACTGATATACAATAATCATGAAAAGCTTAAAATATAAATTCTCCTACATATCCAATCTAATAGTCTGAATTGGATAATCAAGGAATTAAATCCGTAATTTACTAATTTGTGCAATAAGTCTAGCAAATATAACATTTTGAGTATAAAGTAGATAAACATATGATCATCTAGTTAATGCATATATTAAAATCATAATATATCTAAATGACCCACATTGTGGTTGTATATGTCCATATATATATCCATTTATTTTTTGTGAAAATTATGGAGATTCAATAATTACTTTGGAAGGAGTTCCTTTACAACATGCTACACATGAATAATCACTTGATAAAAGAATCTTCTGGCTCTTTAGAGAATGTTCATATGAATTCTCAATTATTCAACACATCAAAATTGATCTCAGATGACCAAGACGGTCATGTCAAAGCATAAAAATTTTTGAGCACTTCTGGCACATTACAACATGTGATTCAATGATTTTCAATGATGTCTAATATAACCCAGAAGGAAAATATGACAATTTTTCTACTATAAGCTTATGGTCCAAATTTACTGTTGTAACTTAAAGATTTTTTTATAAAAAATTTTGTCACTACTTTCGTTCGTAGTTTCAACATGATAACTATTATAGTGAAAATCTTTAAAACTTGGTAAATTTCTTGTAGACGTCAAAAAATTTAAATTATCGTCAATACAAAATTTTGTTCATTTTGACAACAGAATTTTGGTTCTTCTAGAGCCTTTAATTAGATTTGATGGCCTACATGTTGTATTGGCATTAACTTTATATAATATCAAATATTAAAAATATTTCTTATACTTAAAAATTGTGTGTTGTACAACTATCTACCAGACACATATCTTTATAAATTATATTGAAACTCATCAATGCATCAATAGAATTCATGTCTCCTTATAAACAAAAATATATATAAATCTTTATTAATATAAAAGAGAGACGTATAACATGATGTACCAAAAGATAGTGACTCAAATATAATGTAATTATAATAAAAAATAAAATTAATTATTATAGTCATATGCATCATTAATTAATATATTCTTATCTCTGTTTGAATTTACAAAGAAATCAAAAATATCGAGATGACTAAGACCATCATGTTTAAATGATCAAAATAAGTTAGATGATCTTCTAAATCATTGTAGTCAGCACAATTCATTTCAAACCATTTTTTTTCTTCATAGATGCTTGATGTTGGTTCACCTAAAGTTTGGATGTAAGACAGGTACATAATTGATGCCATTTCATACCACATATGTGACATTATTTTCAAATCACTTTAAAGACTTATTCTTCAAGTCTTTATTTTTATTTTGTTTTGTCATAGTGTGGTTTTACTTCTAATGGTATGAAGCATTTTCATTCGGGAAGTTTTGAGCATTTATCTACCATATCTACGTCCATAATTACATTTTTCTTTATTATGATGAAATGAGATTTCATTTACTTCATAGAATGAAGTAGCATTGGTTGGACAAAATTGGTAACTTTCTTTTGATTAACAGCTCATTTTGTTCAGCCACTAATAAATAAGATATTAGTTCAAAATACTTACTAAAAATCCGTACTTGATATTATTGCTATATGAGCACATTCAATGCGTGAATATGTTATATATTTCATTTCAAATATATCATCACTGGTGGCTTTTGTTTCTCTACAATGTTTTAAATGTACAACTTCAAATGTATTTAATCATAACGAGTTTTTGGGTGAATCATGGTCTTCTGATATATGTATTACACCCTTAAACTATCCCATAAAAATTAAGAGATATTTTATTGAGAAATACTCAATTTTTAATAAAATCACTAATTTAGAGCATCGTTTAAGGATAGTTTATTCCTTTACTTAATAGTATTAAATGAAAAAAATATATATTTAAGATTGAACTAACATACAAAAGACAAGAATATCCATCACATTGATATGATAACATTATACTACATATAATATTTCATAGATCATATAACAATTTTATAAAATAATTTATATTGTAAGAAACACATATCAATATTTATGAAAGAGAAACTTATAGTAGTTCAAGAAATGTTACTCAAATATGTTGCTAAAGATAAAAAGACACAACAGTTAACTAGAATCTCGTGCAGATAATATATTGTAAAATTAAAAAAATAATAATAAGAGAATTCAATGATTACAATATATGAAACCAGTTTTCAAGAACTCAATATTATTTCTTTCAACTCTCTTGTTATGTGTCTACTACAAAGGCTTCTCAAGGCTCCCTTTTTATACGCATGGAGATAATACGCTATATTAAATAGATATATGAAGTTAGGAAATGACAATATATAAATCAAGAGGATGCATAAACATTGAAAATAAGAATATATGAATGGGTAAGAATTCTAATAATTATCCATCAAATACATGAAATGTATTTCCTGCTTTCTTGTATTTACAACAAATATGAATTTATAGATTTTTATTTTAGTTATTGCCAATTATTAAAAATAACAAAAAATAAGGGAAAAAAATCTAGGATTTGGGCATTGTTGAAGGACTCATCAAATGACATTAAAGTCCACGATTGAGTGAGAAATATGGTTGGAGCCTCAAGTATACCCAATCCATTTCTATGGAATCTTGATCTTTCATTTTTAGGTCAAAATATTTTTTTATACAATTTTGTACATTGAGTAAATTGTGTTGAAGTAATTTGGAGATCTAGTCTTGGGAACGAAGGGTGGCTTCTGTAGCTTCTATTTTGGTTGTTTTTGTACACAGCCTAGTAGATTGGGAGGAGATATCCATAAGCCTTGAATGGGGCGATTTTGGTTGACATGTGTGGGATAGAGTTGTATTGCTACTCAGTCAGTAGTATTGATAAGGACTATTCACTTAGATTACGTTTGGGTAGTGAGGTGTCTCGGATATTATATAAATAGTAATGAAAAAGTAATGAAATAATATTAAATCTTGGTGAATAGTAATGAATAAAAGTTAAAAATAGGTGAAAAATAATAATAATATAATGAACATTAATGAGGCCTTTAAAATATTTTCTTTATCCAAACTAGTCATTAGTCTATCCCTTATGAAATATGATTTGCTTCCACCTAAGACTTTGACTAAGGAAAATATAATTATAAAGTTTAGTGTATAATATTTACAAGCCTATAACTCATGTAATGTACGGATTGTTATGTATGAGGGAGATAGATGTAGAGAGAAACATAGTTGTATAGTGAAAAAATTTGAAACGGTTTATAGGTTGATTTATTTGGATAAACAATATAAAGGTTGAAATAGTGCATTGTGGAGTTTTGAATTGGTTTATATCTTATATATAAAAAAAAAGAAATAAAACTTAAATATTACGACAATTCATAATGAAAGATTGCTTTTAAAAAGATTATCATTCTATAAATATAACAATTCAAGTATATGAAGATAAATCTAGAAGAGACATGATTTTATAGTGAAGAAATTCAAAATGATTTATAGGATAATTTATTTTGACGAAACAATATAAAAATTGAAATAATGTCATTGGTTAGAATATTGAATTGGTTTATATCTTTATATGTAACTAAAGAAATGAAACTTAAAAATTAAAATAGTTCATAATGAAATATTACTTTTAAAAAGATTTTCGTTTTATAAGCATAATTCAGCTTCAAGATTCTAATAATTATCAACAATAGTTTATTTTGATGAATAAAATGTCATGTTAGAATCATATAACTTCACTTTTATATATGATAATATATTATTTTCTGAATAAATATTTTGAGAAATATTAAATGAGCAATAGATATTAGAAACATGACTTAAACAGTCCAACATGTGTAGTTCTACTGCACCTCTTTTAAAAAAATGGATAAATGTGAAATTTACATGAACGTCATTTTTTAAAAGAGAATAATACATAAGACTTAAACAGCAAATAGCTAAAAAGATCCCCCTTAACTGTATATTATATGTGTATGTGTATTTGGATGGATGTATTTTACTTTTTATTATATATGCTAAGTTTGCTAAAAAATAAAAGCTAAAAAGAAATGCCCCCGAATATAGTTTTATTAATATTCTTTCCTTTTGATATTTTAAGGAATTGATGTTATGTTACGTTTGAGGTTGATCTCATTTATGGAATAGAAATAGAATGATATATTAAGGAATTTATGGATTGATGTTGTCAAGACCATCAATATCAACTTTTGCTTGTAATTTAAGATATTAAAGAATTAAAGGGTAGTTGTATCATTTATGGAATATATATGGATGGATAATATTAACTGTAAAAGAAAATGACGCACAACTTGAAATTAAAGAACATAAACAGGTGAGAGTTGCATATGGTGACAGCCCGTCGAAGCAACGTAGTCGTACAATTTATGAGCGAGTGTGCGGAATCGTTATCCTGTCTTTGGCCCTATAAATATCACTTCCGCCTTCTTATAAAAATAATAGGATAATGATAGGATTATTAATTGAAAAATATTTTAGTTATAAAGAGGTTTTATAAAATAAATTTTAGAAACATGATTTTATGTGGTTTGTTAAATCGTGAAGCTAATTTTATTGTAAAGTAGATTTAATAGATTATATAAAACTATGTCAATTTATGAAATTGATTTTGTATGATCTCTTTGTAGTTATAACAGCTATATTATTAATTTACTATCTTTTTATTATTTATTATTTTTTTGTATTATAATTTTATGTTTTATTTAATGATTAAGAAAGAAATTATTAATAACATTGTATATTTTTTTAATTTTTCTTAGTGATTACAAATGTTAAAAAACACTTAAAATCAAATAATAAAAAAATAAAAAATTTCAAATACAATATAAATAATATATAATTAATAAAAGAATAATAGCGCTATCATTGATTCACCACCCTAAATCGAATGGGCTGTAACAAAATAAATGCTACTGATATTTGCCAACTCATAAAATTAAGAAGGTTAAGTTGGGTTAACGGATTGTATTTATGTAGTGTCAATGTATGTATATTATATTATATGAGTTAATCCTAATCTAAATCATTAAACTTATTGTGTCAAAATCTTAAATCTGAATACGACCTATTAACATAACGAGTCGTGTCGTGTCAACTCATTTTGATCTATTAGTAAATATTATGAAATACGTTAATATGATACGTTTCAACTTATTTATGTAAATAAATTGAACATACTCAAAATTAACCCGTTTGATCTAATTAAATTTATCACAATTTTATATAAAATGTTAAAATCACAATATTTATAAAATTTATAAAACTAACTTTAAGTCCAAAATTAAAATCCAATCCAAAAAAATATCAAATCTAAATACTAACGATTTTACTTTTGGGTATAAGAGTATAATTATAACTTTAACTTTCTTAATGTGTCATGACTCATAATGGATTATAGCATGTCGAAATGGGTTGATCCATTATCAATTAGTTAAACAATCGTGTCTTAACAGGTCAACTCGTTTTGATTCGAATCCGTCGTTAAAACTAAAGTCTAATCCGTTATTATTGTGTTGTGTCCGTGTTGGGTTAACATGTCATGTAACATATTGCCACCCCTACCTAAAATAAAATAATTCCTAAAAAACATTAAGATTCTTAAGTTTCGTGCAAGCTATTAATTAAAAAATGAATTCATTTTAAAATAAATAATATTATATATAATCTTATAATGTACAAGTTTATGTAGTTATTTTAAAAAATTGAATTTTCTTTCATGCCAATTACCCATTTGTTTTTTAGAAATAGACTGTACAAATTATTTTTAAGAATTTATTTTGTTATAGTTGATCCTATTTTGTCTTATAAAATGTATTAGATGCTCTAGTCTCTAGATTTATATCTAATATTATTAAAACTTGAGAGATTTTTTTTTTAATTTTAAGATATTTGTTTATTAGAATTTTGTGAAAATATGTAAGAATTGGAAATTAATGGGTAAATATGATATGATTAGTTGAGTGGTGGCTTGCCTCCAATTGAATAAACGTCTCAACTCGAAACTTCGTTTGATACTCGCTCGACATTAAATTCAAACGAGTTTCCAGTCTAAAAATTTCGTTCGACATCTAACTCGAGCGAGTGTCAGCTCAAGAGGTTTGCTTGACTCACTCGACACCCAACTTGAGCAAGACATAAATCTTAATAGTTGCTCGAGCGAGTTTACTATACAAACACATGTTCTATTTTTTGTAAAGTGACTTTTGACATTTTTGTAGGCAGGCAAAATTAGAGAGAGATAGAGAGATGATCATTTTGTAAACAGCCTTGAAAGTTCATTGAGTGTATTGGACGTTGAGATTGTGATGATTGTGTGATTGATCTATTGTACTCTATAGTTATTGATAGTGAATTGATTCTGACCGATCTCATCAATGAACATAAGCTCCCATTAAATTGAATTACTTAAATCTTAGTTTTTTATGTGTGATTATTGTTTTCTTTTATTTATTATGTTTTTATAGTGATACTTCAAATTTATCATTAGTTAAGCCTTATTCCTAACATGATGATACAACATTAAATTGGTTGTTTGGGCACAGAGATTTCTCATCGACCTTGTACCTAAAAAGGTGGTTGAGCTAGTTTGAGTTTCGGAATGACTAGTTGTTCCTTTGAAGTGAAGTTTATATACATGTTGCCCAAATGGGAGCGGATGTTTCCTCTTTTAAATTTGTGGAAACCCGACAGTGGGAATAATAAATGTTGCTTTCATCTTTTAACATAAAAGGTGGTCCATCAAAGTTATGAAATATAAGGCAGGCAGTAATTCGTAATTTCGCACACCCATGTGACCAAGTTCTGTACCATCATTAATTTTAGAAAGGAAAAATTGCCACTTACCTTTGGCTTCCTCTTTTTCTCTAAATTATTATTTTAATAGTTATGCTGAAATGACTTTACACTACATATTATATACATCATATAATTTAATTTACAAAAATTAAAATCTTATAAAATAAATTCTGCTATATGCTTTATAGTACAAAAGATTTTAATACGTAACTTACCCGATCTAAAATTGGTAACATTACTTTTTTGTTTTGTTTTTTTCCAGAGTAGCATATTTGCTTGTTCTTCATATGGGGGACTCGGGGAGATACCAGATACAGACAAGTTGCTCTCTGTTTTGGCCGTCAACTTATGATATTCTTTCCAAACCGACCGTTATATTTATTTTAAATTTTATTATAAACTTTTGTATGTTTTTTGACGTGAGATCCTGTACAAAGAGAAATATTTTAACGAAAAGATATTTTAAATAGAAAATATTTTATTTATACAAAAATTACATAAAAATAATTTTATAAAATGATATATTTTGATGTGATTAGTAGATTATAATATTTTTTTTTATAAATTTATCTTAATAGATTTGATAAAATTATATTAATTTATAAAATTATTTTTTTTTTCTATTTTTTTTATAAATATAATAATAATTACAGTAAATTCTCTTTTAAGTAGCAAGTACGTAGATTTATAATTCCTTATGTAAAAATAAATAAATTTCTTTGGAGGACATTTTTGATATAAACGGTCTTTTTTGAATTTGAAAGCGAGACGAAATAAGATTGAGTTGAGTTTATTTTTTAATATTATTACTATTTTGAGATTCGAAAAAATTGATTTGAAAATTAAAAAAAAATATATTAGAGTTTAAAAAAAATGTATTGAGATTTATATTTTATATAAAAATATAATAAAATGTGATAATAGATTTGAGATGAGTTGAGATGAACTCGTTTTATCTTTTAATACAAATAAGATATAAGAGTACTGTAATATTTATAGATAAATTATATAAAAATAATTTTATATATTAATATAATTTATTTGATTTATTTAATTTATCTTATAATAAAAATAATTTTATAATTTATTAAATCACGTTAATTTACATCAATTTATAAATTAATTTTAAAATTAAAACTGTAGAGAATTCATGGGGAAGGGATGGAGCTCGGATGGAGAGTCGAGAGTGTAAAGGACGAAGACACGAGCGAATGGGAAGCGTCCACAAGCAAAGAAGCATACACCACGCTCCCGCCACACGCCGCCACGTGCATTCCCGCACTCACGCCTCCGACTGCTACAGAGTCCGCTTCCTTTTCCACCGACATAACCCACTTTCCGCCACCACCATCACCATCACCATCACCAACCATAATTCCATTCCAATCTTCTCACCATCCCTTCTTCATTACTCTCCTTCAACCTAACTTTCGACCCTTTGTAAAATATATATATCTGTTCTAAGCGACCATGTTCTTGGGCAAATTATTTGCAAAACGACAAGGTGGTGGTAGCGATCACATGGCGTGGAAGAAGACTGGTGTCGGGGAAATTAGGCCTATGCTTCACTTGCTAATGCCACTCTGCATTCATTGGATTGCTGAGGAAATGACTGTTTCGGTTCTTGTTGATGTTGTTACTCGCGCCCTTTGTCCGGATGCCTCGACCTGCACCCAAGCTATTTATATTAATGGTCTTCAACAAACGGTAACATAATATCCCTCTATCTGTTTGTCTTTGTTTCTGACTCTGTTTTCTGTCTTTTGTTGGTTTTGGGGAATATCAATTTGATGGGTTTGTTAAACTTGGCGTTTTCTTGTCAACCTGGTTTGTTCGTTTTAGGAAAATTTTTCTAGAAATCACCGACAGTAAAAACGGTTGAAGTTTTGTCTATTTGCAAAGAATGAGTTTTGTTTAAGAAAAGGGAAGTTCTACTTAACCGAGGCAATTGTAGCTAATTACCTTGTTTCAATTGGATATTTGCGGACTTCCTTTTGTTTTTCTTTTCTGCATTTTCTCGAACCCAATCAGTTTCCTGATGTTCTAGTTTAATAATTCGAGGCTTGATCTTGTTCTGCTGTCATGATTCTGGATTTCTTTTGGGTCGATTCGACTCCATAGTTGATCATTCGAGTGAAAGAAACTTTTCTTCCTTTCTTTCTTTCTAAATCCATTTTAGAAGTGCAAAGAATTTGGGAGCTTTTGTTAGTTATTACAGAATCTTTTCTCTGTACTTGCTTGCATTTTCACGGCTGCCAAACATTCCCCTTAAAAAAAAGGCTCGACAAGAAAAGAAAAGATAACAACAGGGTTACAGCATGTCTCACAATAATATACCTGGAATAAATCATGACCTTGCAATTTAGGGGCTGCAGAAAGTGGGTTGAGCTCATCTCATTTTATCATTATATTTTTATAATTTTTTATACAAAACACAAATTTTTATATACTTTTTTCAAATTCCAATATATCTTTTCCAAATTTTAATACACCTTTTTCAAATTCTAACACACATTTTTCAAATTTTAAAATAATAATAATATTAAAAAAATAAACTAAACTCATCTCATCTCAAATTCAAGTACCTTATTCTCTTTGATATTCGAAGGAATTGAAGTGATTTATACATTCATCAATATCTTCTCCAAACTGTCAATATCAACTTTTGCTTTTACTTTAAAAGAGATAAATGCTTAAAGAATTGAAGGGTAGTGTCTTGAATCAACGCCATTGGATTATAATGCTAACTTTACGTAAAATGCAATAAAATTACCATATTATCCTTCTACTTTCCTGTTGGAAAATATTGCAGAGAAAGCCAATAATGGCATAGGGAAAGTTCGATATCCATATATTTTATGAGCAAGTGTGCAGAATGATTCTCCTGGCGTTGGCTAAATAAATAAATTACACAATCATCCAATAAAACGGTTGGACTGGTACAAGAGGACCGATTATTTTAAGGCAAGTTACTTTAGAGTACTCTAGCCTATTAACATGTCAATTTAATCAAGCAATGGGTCATGAAATTGCAAATATTCCTGATCTATGGCATCTACTTGGAAATGTCTCATTTCTAAGAACTTGGTGTTTATCGACAAACCATATCTATCTAATACCTATGGCTGTTCTTTTTGTATTTCACTTTTTACCATGTAGTTGATCGATAGGTAATTGGTCAGGTTTAGCATGTCTTAATATGTTACAAAATATTAGTTGGTAGACCATGCATACATATTGCTCCTAGTTTCGAAAACAAATTAATAAAAATTGAATTGATTTTAACAATTCCTAATTCTTGTTCCTTGAAAGTGAAGTTTATTGCTACTTTCGTCTTTAATGTAGGTAACGTAGTGAAGTTATTAAATAAAATGCAAGAATTAAATCACACCCAAATGTGACCAAGTTCTGTACTGTATACTGTACCAATATATTAGAAAGGAAAAGTTGCCGGGCTCACCTACCCAAATTGGATAGCTTCCTTTTTCTTTGTCTTATGCTAAATCATGTTGGTTTGTTCTTTGCCACAGCTATTGAAAGGCATTATTCGGATTGATAAATTGGGTCTTCCAAATCTTGGATTTTAATTATTATGGAATTGTCTGGTTTGTTTTGTTTTTTCGTATTGGTTCGTTGGTTGTTTTAAGTTGATGTTGGGTTGTAATCACGGTTTTCCTTTGCCAGAAGTGAGGTTTTATTAATAAAGTGTCGGAGGTTCTCCCTCCTTTGGCCAAAAAAAAAATGTTTGTTTGTTCTTTATATATTGTGGTTTTTGATACTCTCGGGAGACTGGAGGGGGCAGCTGGTCTTTCAACCAGTGTTTTGTTCTGAACCGTATTTACAATTGCACAGCTTTATCACTGGCTATATGGTTACCATAACGGGTAATTATTTCTTTAAAGGGGTGCTTTGTTTTAAATTGGATTTTTTATTATATTTAATATGGAATGTTGCCTGTTTTTTGTTTGAAAAAAGGTTTACATCATGTAGATGTATAACAGAAGATTCCTTTCATATTTTCTATAAATTCATGTTAGAAACATACTTTTGTTGGCAGATTGTTGGAATTTTCAAGATGGTGATACTTCCACTTCTAGGCCAGCTTGCAGATGAGCATGGGCGGAAACCAATGCTTCTTCTTACCATATCTACTTCCATATTTCCCTTTGGTACGTTTCTAGGGATATTCTTCATGGCCTCACATGTGAAAAATACAAAGCTGTTTAAGAACTATTTTTAAATTGGTAATAGCCTGTAAGAAACTTCCATTATGTATGTTAATTAATTTGTTTCCAAGTCATGGTGGTTCTCTTCTTCCGAAGATGTTTTTGGTGTTTAAATTTTGGCCCACTTCAATGACAACAATCTGGTCACCTTCTCCATAATATTAATAACTGTGTGAGTGAACTTTGAAGTTTCCAAACAGAGGGATCACATGGCATGCCATTCTCCAATTTCTAGACATGGGTGAAATTGCTGAGGTGTTTCTGGGTGTATGGAAAATATGCTTGATAAGATGAACCCTTTTGATATCTATATCTAGTGTGCTATGATTAGATATAGAGGGTTCATCAATTATCAGGTTTTGGGGAGAGAGCTGATTTTTATCATAGAATGAGAGACACAGGGATTTGAGTGTATAACCTTACCTCTCCGTTTGTGGGCAAGGTCTATACAGGGTTATTTTCTATCTCGATGCTACCATTAAATCATTATCTATACCATCAGTATCATTATGGGAGTTCACTTATTGGATTTTACCATGTTCTTGTTTCAGCGTTACTTGCCTGGAATCAGTCTAAGGAATTTGTATATGCTTACTATGTGCTTCGTACAATTTCGTATATTCTAAGTCAAGGGAGTATATTCTGCATTGCTGTTGCTTATGCGGTGAGAGTTATTCTTCAGTGACTGAAAATCATGAATGGGGAATAGTGGGATAACATTTTCCCTTCGTTTGATAGGCAGATGTTGTCGATGACAGTAAGAGGGCCGCAGCTTTTAGTTGGATTACAGGTCTTTGTTCTGCTTCACATGTATTAGGAAATCTACTGGCACGTTTTCTTCCTGAAAAATACATTTTCCCGGTATGTTGGTGCCATAACATCAGTTTTAACCATAAGATCTTATTTTGCAATCATTTTCTTTTGTTAATCAGTTTACCAATTAAGCCTTTTGTTTCAGGTTTCAATAGCCCTCTTGATACTTAGTCCAGTTTATATGCAACTCTTTCTGGTTGAGACAGTTAAACTGGTTCCCAAAAGGGATCAAGATTCATCTTGCTTTACAAAGACAATTAATATTGTCCATAAACGTTTCAAATCAATGAGAGATGCAGCCACAATAGTTATAAGCAGGTAATTCTGTCTTTGCCTGAGACAGCTTAAAATGTTCTCAACCTGCTTTATTTGCATTTGATTTCTGAATCTAGTAGGCAGTCTCTTTTATGTCACAAAACAATATATCAGACATTGCCTTTGGCCGTAATAGCTTCATTTTTCTGTTACAGTCCAACACTCAGGGGCATTTCTCTTGTTTCCTTCTTCTATGAATTGGGAATGTCTGGCATTACTGGTGTGTTAATGGTATGTTTCCTATTAGCTCTGAAGTCAACTCTGAATGACCTTATTTGAATCATTATTAATATCACTGAAATTGACACCCATTCAGAGTGAAGTTTCATGAAACTCAGATTTGCTCACAAGGTCATTTCAGAAAGAGTCTTAAGATAAAATCTCCTGGAAAAACCTAGTAAAAACAGAAGGTTTATTGTTATATTTATTTTTGTTTCTTGAAACCTGTATTTAGCTAAGATCTGATTGGCCAATACCAGCCGTTGGCATATGTAATGCACTAGACCCAAAAGCAAAAAAGAAAAGACAAATAGGGTAGGGAAATAGGGAAAGGAAAATACGCATAAAACAGCATAGCATACCTTGTAGTAGGATCTGTTTGAGAACATGTTCCTGGAATATGAGAAGATTTGAGAAGAAACAAAATGAGAAAGGAATAGGAGGAGAATTCATGAGAGACTTTGAGAAGAAGCAATAGATCATGAAGAAGTCTGCCCCCCCCGGGGGGTGGGGGGGGGGGGGACCAAATGAGTTTGAATCAGAGGAGTCATGACATATGGTAGCACTGGTATGGGACCAAATCAACCACACGTCCTAAACCCACTAGAACACAGGAGGACATCTATGGCAGCAACTTGCTCAGAAAAAGAGAAGTCTTGCAGTTCCAGACTATGGATGGAATACCTGGCGAAAGGCTTTCCAAATTTATGTTATAGCACAAGATGGTCCTTTAACCTGCTCATATGTGTAGTTGCACTTCCCAATCAATCCATGCAATTGAATAATGATAATTTGTGAAACAATTCCTGATTTCTTTTTGACTCAATGATTTGACCATGTGCAAATACCTGTGCAGTACTATCTGAAGGCTGCTTTTGGTTTTGAAAAGAATCAATTTTCTGAAATTCTGATGATGGTTGGAATTGGTTCGATTGTGTCTCAGGTACAGTCTACTATGGAGCTTATATTTTCCTTTTGTTTCCCTTTTTGAAGTATTATAATGTTTTTGGCTTGTGCCAGATTTTTTCTAAATCCACCACTTGAGTGCTAAAAAATATTCGGTGTTATGGTTTGCTTCCAGATGTTGGTGCTTCCAGTAATCAATCCATTGGTTGGAGAGAAGGTGATATTGTGCATGGGCTTACTTGCTTCAATAGCTTATGTAAGTCACCTTCTGATGCTTCTTTTTTTTAATCCGCCCTACTCAAATACACCCAAAAAAAAAAAGAAACACTAACGGTGATTCTTGCCGTGCAGGCATTATTTGACGGCCTTGCTTGGGCATCATGGGTATGTACGAACTTGATGAATTTGTTATTTAGTTCCTGTCCTATTTTCTATGAAAAAACTAAGTAGGTTTGCAGGCACAATTTAGTCTCAATGATTTTGGACATATCAATGTGTGTGTGTGTACACATTTCCTTGCATAATGTATAGTTTATTGACACATAATGTTAGAGTTTCATGTGCATGCAGCAAAACAGGTTGTTACTTTTTTACAAAGATTCAGTGGTCAGAACAATCATCAGTGACATTCATCTTTCTTTTAAAGTTCCGTTTGTCCTTTATGAGATTGAGTCAGTAAACGGGTCCATTATGGCAGAGAAAGCAAAAGATATAACTTCTTAGTTTGGTTCATGAATTTCAATTCTGGATACATTTCACTATCTACTAATACTAATGCAGCACTGCCACAATGCAGGTGCCATACCTGAGTGCCTCATTTAAAGTTGTTGTTGTCCTTGTACGACCTGCTGTAAGTATTGAAAATCAATTATTTTTGTAAAACTACTTGAAACAATATTTTATGGCCTTTTATCTTTCAATTCACTATTCAATTCTAACAGTATTTCCATTTTGCTCATGAAAATCTATGCAGACTTATGCTATCATTTCCAAAGCATCAAGTCCAACCAATCAGGTTTGAAACATACCTATGATCCTATTACCTTGCAGTCCATATATATTGGTATATTTCCCATTACTTAATATTTCCACCAAAAAACATCTTTCATAAATTGGGATAGGCTAGTGAATACTTGTGATAGGAGTGGTGCTATTTGTCTTGTCTAAAGAGTGTCACATTTGGTCTAGAACATCCCGTTTTATACTTTGTTAAACAAGTTTTGAACTCAATCATAAAAAATGAGTCGGGACTTCTCAACCTGGTGTTAGTACAAATCAATGATTAGTCCCATTTATTTTTCCCCCTTTTTCTTAGTAATTTTTGTCTGATATATCATGAAGTTATTTATTGATTCAAATGCAGTCAACATTTCATTATAAAAACTAATGTACCTTATCCATTGGTGGCAACCATTGCTTTGCATCCTCTATTGTCTTTACAGGGGAAAGCACAAGGATTTGTTGCTGGTGTGGAGTCAATAGCAAGTTTGTTGTCACCACTTGTAATGAGTCCGTTAACTTGTGAGTGGACTAAGTCAAAGTTGCAGTGTGAATGTTCTGGTCATTTCATGTTTTGCTAACAAAGTTCAATTTCCGTCTCAGCTTGGTTCTTATCTAAAAGTGCCCCATTCAACTGCAAAGGTTTCAGCCTTGTATGTGCATCTATATGCATGGTGAGCATCTACTCCCCAACACCCCCCCCCCCCCTCTCCTCTCTCTCTCAACTAAACCAACCTTTCAAATTTCTCAGGTTATTGCTTTATGTTATGCTTTCTTACTTAAACCCGAGCAAGCCTCAAACGACGTTTTGGTGTCGGGGGATGACATTGAAGCTCCACTTCTAGGTGATAGTTGATGATTCATAGATTGTAGGTCTCAAGTAGTTTGTAAATGTGTTTCTTGGCGAATATTGTAAATATTTTCTGCGTCCTTGAGTAGATTTCTGTTATAATTATGTTAGCGCCACCAAATTTCCAGTCTGCAATTTTTTGAAGAAAGTCTCTCTCTCTACTGTTTTCCATCTTGTGTATCCTTGCACTCCTTTAAGGCATTCATGTTCACTTTTCTTGAGAGAGATCAACAAACTCTGTAAAAATAAAATAAATGCTTGTTCGAGCTTTTTTTAAGACGAAATTAAGGGGAAAAAGAAAAATAGAACACACATGTTTAATAATGTCATGTTTTTAGATTTAGGAAAAGCCATATTTTATTTTTCAAACTATTATTGTTTTTAGATTTAGGAAAAGCCATATTTTATTTTTCAAACTATTACTCAATTTACAATACTACCACCAAATATGCGATTTTTTATCTCTCTTTAAGATTTATTTTTGGGAGCTCTTACAGCCTCCGTTATTTGGTATGGGTCCCGTTAGTTATTTTTTTCCATCATTATTTTTAACCCTTTTAAATATTTAAAAAAATTATAATATTATTAAATAATATTTTCTTAATTATTAAGTTAAAAAAAAAACTGAATTGGTGCACACCAATGAGACTCAAATAAGGGTGGCTTTAGCTTTTTCCATTTTTTTAAAGAAAAATTGCCATAATTCATTTACAGAAAAACTTACATCCATGATACATGCGGTGATATTCCCATATTAACCGTTGCCTTATAAATCAAATAATGCATTTTGAGTTCTATCAACAAATTATTTCCTCTTGCAACTAGTTTGATCTTTACAACCACTGATACTCTCTACAAATAAATATTTAAGAGATAACATTATGTCTAAATATATAGTGACTCAATTTCCATCCTTTATAAAAATAGAGAACTCAATCTCTATGGATAAACATATAAGAGATAAATTATTTTTTCTATTTTTACTAAAAAATAAAAAAGAAGATAGAAAGATAGATGCAGAAAAATAACAGATTGATCAACTTTGATAGACTTTGACGACTCATGAAAGAAATAAGTTAATCTCTTTTCAATTATAAAGTCATATTTGATGGTGTTGATTCCAATGATTCGGTGCGTGTGGTGTGAAAATTTGTGGAAGACATGGTATGTAATAACAATGCACAGTTGTGAGTGGCGCATGAGGATCACTAAGGATATTTTTGCGAAATTATCATTATCTAATGATGTATGGTGTAATAGTCTTATTGTGCTATACTTGTCTCTCAAAAGTTGTTAAATCTATCGTTGTCATTGTTAAATGAAATAAAATAATTCAAAAAAAGAAAATTACTTTAATAGGCAAAACGGGTTAGATGGAGAAATGAGAGAAATAAAAGGAGAAGAGGGCTCGAAGAAAGAGGGAAAAAATTAGATCTGGAGATTTTTAGAAGTAAAGGTTTGCCTTTTTCAGAAAGAGTTTTAAATTTGCAAATATTTTTTTATCTCTTAAAATATTGATTCAATCTTAATATGGAAAAAATGTGATATGAATCGGCTTGAAATTTTAATATTAAAGAGGGAGAAAATTAATTCAATTATTTTCCATTTTTCTAATTTTTTTTTTTAAGAATATAAGAAAAACTATATATAAAAAAAGTAAATAGTAAATTACTAAATAATTGGTTGAACCCTTGAACCCGACATGAATCCATCCGAAGCCAACCTACCCGAATTTAAGGACTCGAACACCGCCAGTTCGCCATTTACACAAAGTCTCGAGCGCAGAGATAAAAAAGGGAAGTTCGGCAGAGATAAAAACGCAGAATAGCTGATAGCGGCCATGGAAGTTCTCTCCACCTCAGCCGCAACCATACCTCACATATTTCCAAGAAAAGCCAAGAAAAGCCAACCCCAAAATCCCACTGTAAACATCAAATTTCCCAATCCGCCTAACGAAAGAAACCGCCTTAATCTCTCTTTTTCTTCTTCTTCTTTCATTTCTCTTATATGTTTCTCTTCCACACCAAGTGCGTCTTCAACTTTAACTACAAAGACATTTCTGACTCCCAGTGACAACCACCACTGGATGGTGCTCATGGAGGCTCCTCCACAAGGGCTCAATTCCAAACCAGAAGTTATTAACTATTACGTTAATACCTTAGCAAGAGTATTGTGCAGGTGGGTATGTTTCGTTTTAATTTTCAGATAAAAATGTTTGCTTTTGGTCTGAATTATGCTTTGGTTCAGACATTTGGTTGTGGTTTGAACTTTAAGCAGTGAGAAGGATGCTCAGATGTGTATATATGATGCTTCTTGTGATTCCCCCTTCGGCTTTTGCTGTGACATTGACGAAGATACTTCCCGCGAGCTCGCCCGTAAGTTTCTGTTCTTTTACGCTTTCTTTGATATGATTCTAGTTTACAGCAGAATGAATCATCTGGTTGTGCTTCCATTCTGCACCATATTGGTCCTTTAGAGTTTATGTTTGTGGAGAAATTGTGAAAGACGTTTTCATTTCATTGCTGCTTATGTGCGGCGAATGTCTTGTAGGTCATCCTGAGGTTTTATCGGTTACGCCCGACCCGGATTATGGTGCTGTTAAAAAGACATATAGCTTACTAACAGGAAGTACTCGGTTGTTTCCTGTGGCGAATACCAATCACTGGCTTGTTCGGATGGACAAGCCGGGGGTTGGAGTTGTTACAAAGGCACAAATGGTTGATTATTTTGCTCAAGCACTAACCAAGGTGTTGGGGAAGTAAGAAAACATGATTTGAGTTCTTTTTTGTTTTTCCCATTTCCATTTTGTTGTAACATTTCAATCAGAGCATCGATTTGATATTCTAACTTTGATCACCTTGTTTTTCTTAACTCTGAAAATGGAATGGTAATTTTGTAGTGAAAAGGATGCTCAAATGTGTATATATCACGTTTCTTGGCAGTCAAACTTTGGGTTCTGTTGTGAGCTTGATGATGAAAGTGCTAGGGAACTAGCTGGTTGGTATTTTCATTTAATTTATTTTTTTAACCACAATTTCCTTGTGATGGATTTCATAGGTTGAGGACAAATGCTTCCAAATGTGCAGGTGTACCAGGTGTATTATCTGTACTGCCAGATAAAAATTTTGAGTCAGAGAATAAGGATTATGGAGGTTTGTCCCTTTGTGTAGTAAAAATGCATCCACTTCCAGATAATATTTTATTTCTGATTGTAATTTCAATGATGGTATCATATACTCTGTCTTACTAGCTTCGAAATTAACTTATCTGTTTAAGTGTAATTGTATATGGTGATATCTTGATCTTTGAGATATATCACATAAGGGAATTGCTATTTATACTTACGATTTTACTTACATAACTATACATGCTGATTTATTAGCTAATAAAAATGGTAAAAATTTTGAAATTCAAAATTTGAAATTTGAACCAGAAAAGAAAATACTGATAAAATGGGGCTGCCACTTAATACGCTTCATATTGTGCGTAAAATTGTATGTAGGTGTAGCACTAATTAAAAAACTTGAATATAAAACATATCCAGATTTGAAAGGTATATTTACTTATCAAAAAAAAAAAAAAGGTATATCATGTTGGGGTAAGAAAGAGGTGAGTGTAGTCAATCTGGTATTTGTCTAGCTGAAGTCTTGGAGATGTATTGAGGAAGAAAGGTGTTCAATGTCTTTTCAAAATTTCAAGGGAAGCTGATGTTGAAAATAATAACTTAATTATTGCCATGTTACTGGTTGCAAGAGTGTTCATGGGTTAATTTTTTATCAAGGTTTTGTTAGTTTGCTTAAGTATGATTTAATCCCTTTGGAGAGAGGATTCCACTTTGAAGTGGAAGATGGCATACTCTTTAATCTTATCTCAGAGGAAACTTTGCAATTGTTTATTTAATAACTGAGATTATATAGCATTTATTTGTTGTACTTAAGCTATTGTAGTCATAAATCTTTTTTTTTTTTGAGATAAGAATTCTATAATTAATAATAAGGTGATTCTTGGCTACTATCACATATGCCTTCCAAAAACAAGAAATACTAGTGCGGGACATTCTTGGGCAGGTTCCGAATGACATTGCTCTTCATCCCAATCTTCGTTTGCATGGCCTTCACTCCTTATCTATTCATTTGCTTCATCACTTTCATCCTCACCATCTGCTCTCTTGACTGCACAGTAGCCAATCTGTAACGCCCCACTCATGTAGGACTGAAGTATCACTAGGATACATAAAAAATCTCTAGGTAAAGAGATTCACATATTGAAAATAACTCATTTATTGGAGAAAAGAATTTCTGAACACGTCTTTGAACTGAAATTAAAAGAAAACTTAACATTGACCAAACATAAACTAGTCCTAAATAAGGCTTTTATTGACGCAACATAAAAGAAACCAATACTTGTGAATGAAGTCACTTATTAACTCCTATGTGAAAATAACACTTATTCCTAACTAGGTCCTTGTAGTAGAACTATTCCTGGCCCTCCAACTCTGCATCATCATAAACGTCATCTGCAACAACCAAGCAAAGAGAACAAAAAAACAACAAAAATGAGTTTGAGGACTCGGTAGATAGCATATCACACTGTAAATCATAGCATGGTTTAAACTTGAATTGGAGACTCGACGTGGCAGACATGTATTATAATATTTCTACATAGCACCTAGAGTCATTATGAACATGGAAGAATCTATAATATTATAGTGACATGTGATGTGTATGCATAATGGCTTGTTTTTATCTTGATTGAACGTGGAGTGAAACATGCTTGAGTCCGTGTTTCACCTGACTTGTTTACTTGTACATGGGGTGAAACATGCTTGGGTCCGTGTTTTACTGTGAAACACGCTTGGGTCCGGGTTTCACTATGAAACACGCTTGAGTCCGTGTTTCACCTGACTTGTTTACTTGTACATGGAGTGAAACACGCTTGGATTCGTGTTTCACTTAACTTGTGGTGAACACGCTTGAGTCTGTGTCACCTTAAGGTTTCTTGTCTTTCTTAATGCATGGTAAATTGCTTGACTTCATGAATCTTCATAACATATAATTTACTTATGCATGACAGGCAGCAACGTGGCATATTCTTGTGCATGGCTTAATGTGGCATAATATATTCTTATATGTGATACAACGTGGCATGGTATATTTTTCTTATACATGACGTGGCATAACATGATATGTCTTTATTCATGGCATGACATGGCATATGATGTTACCTACTTGGACATAGATTTCATGACATGGCATGACATAGCTAAATCTAAGCAGTGTATAAAACTTTCTGGCATACACGATCCAAGTGATGCATGAACAAGGCATTGGTGGAACTTAGCATTACATGATCGTGATATACGTGGTCCATTTATCATCTGAACATGGCATGCGTGTAAATTATCACATAGACATGGCATACGTAAATTGAATATTTTACATGGCATGCATAATTTTTAGCTATTTTATTCCCTGGCCTGTTTATCCTGAATGCTACGTAATCATTTTTTAGCAATTCATTCCATTCAACTTACATACACTCAAACATACCTTCATAATTCATCCAAGGTCATGAGAGAAATCTAACTTGAACTTGGCTTGTAGCTTAGCGTTCACATAGCAATTCCATAAACAAATTCTAATATTTACCATACATATGTAAATCATGCTATTTACCTCTCAGCAGTGCTTCCTGATTTCCAACTTGCGGTTCGTTACCTATATGAGATAATTGGCGTTTCTAATTTCCTAGAAAAACGTCGTACTTATTTAATAAATAAATGCTCTACTTAGTGCATGTAATATCTAGTTTTTCTGAATAACCATGCAGTGCGAATATGTTTTACTCTAATTCTGTTGTATAGCATTAAATACGAAGTTCTAAGTCTATTCACATGGAAATTCTAAAAATCAAAATTCTGTTTTAATAATAATCAATTCTTAATAATTAAGAAGTTCTTCAAATATCCACTAAGTAATTAAAAAGGTTTTGGTTTAATACTGGGTGGCACAGACCGAAAAGGCCTTGGGCTTAAACCATAAGGGTTTGGGCTAGAAGCCCAACCCGATTTACTGATCCAATGCATGGCCAGCCTTTACAAGGCTGGCAAGCTTATGGCCCAATGGCCCAAAGGCCCATCCTAGATACATGAAGAGGCTGGTGGCTTTGTAACTCATGTCTAAGAGAACAGAGGCTTGATGGAAAGGAAGGGATGTCGCGCGCGACTGACCGAGAGCAGGGGAGAGGTGCGATGGCGGCTCAAGCAGCTGTGGGTGGCCGGCGATGACTAACGGACCTTCTGGTCAGTGGTGCGATCAAGTGAGAAAAGAAAAGGAGAGTTAGAGAGAGATGAGCTGTGGTCGAAAGAATGAGCAGATATATATATATATAGGGTGGCAGTGGCTGACTGGAAAGGTTGGGTGCGATGGGAAGGGGTCGGCCGGCAATCTCTGGCCCCGTCGGTGAAGCTCTGACGTACTGGGGTGGTTGCTGGCGGCTGGGCTGAATGCTAGGCCTATGCGTGAGTGTGTTTTTCCTTTCTGTGATGTTGTGTATTTTGGTGTGATAACTAATGGTTTTTGGGGATCTTATAGGTGAGGAAAGAGGGTTTCTCCCTATGGTTTGGTTAGAGTTTGAATTCAAAAATTGAGTTTTTTGATTTAGAGATGGATTCGAATGAAAGCTAGGAGATATCGTATTAAGAGATTTTTTTATTTTTTTAAACTGGTTTATAGACAACTTCTGAAAAACTCTGATAAGAATAGCCTACAGAAAATCAGATAGTTCTAGAATAAATAAAATAAAATAAACCCAAATTTGTCCTAATTCTGATTTTGAGTTTGTATGTTACACAATCCCATGCTCCTGTACCTTGATGCCAGCGCTGCAGTAATAGCTGCATTGTTCATTGGTGAAGGGTGTGGTTTCTGATGATAGTAACGTTAATATTCCCAGGAACCAATGTTTTTAATTGATATACCCTTTTCAGATCTTCTGGTTATAATGAGCTCAGCTCCACCAATCCCAAGTTCTACTTTGTTGTTGTCCATATCACCCGATGCAACCAGTTGCTTTCCATCCTCATCCACATAACTGCTGCTATAATCATAGAATTCTTTCAAATCTGCGTCCTCCTCCTCATCACTATCACCATAATGTACTCTGCAATGACTTCTTGCCACCATATGCTTCCTAACTGCTTTCAAACTGTTAAAAGGGTGACGGCGCTCATTGCAGTACAGACACATGAAATCTCTTTTAACCTTAAGCCCAAGATAACTAAGGAGCCCTTTTGGATCCTTCAGATACTTGATATCCGGAATGTAGAACCCATGCAGCTTGTGTGTGAACCATGCAGTTCTCTATGTTATCATGCTCTAGATCAGACATAAAACAAGAAGATGGGTCTAGTTCCTCATGGTCATCACTGCCATCCTCATCATCATCCATATCAACGCAGGTGGCATGCTCATGTACATTCAATTCAGTTAAGGACTTTGTTGCCTCAACAACCAAGTCTTCTTCAGGATCTACCTCCTCTCACTCATCTTCACTTTCTTCATCGTCTACTTGTTGGGGTGGTTTACTCACAATGGGACGGGAGAGTGGCTTAATTATGGCCTTCTCTTCTTCATGGTTTGTTCCTTCAGACACCCGCATGATGTGACTTCAAGATTTTAGATGCTGAGCATTGAGCCTTGGAACTTCTATATCCTTTCCCACAAAGACCACAACTGTAGAGCATAGGTGTTTCGTTTGACTGGCCTCTATCTTGAGTAAGCACGACTTGTCTTTGTAGAAATAGTGCTTCAGTCACTCTAGGAACCCCGGTGATTAAAAAAAAAAGAATAATAATTTGTAATTTGGATTTTATCTTAAGTTGTCCACTGCCAGTTTTTTCCGTTGTAGAGTAAACAAAGTTTATTTTCCAGGAAATTTACAGAGTTCAATGGATTGGGCAGATTCTTCAGAAGCAAGTCAAACAGCCCCTATAAAAACAAAGAAACTATTTATTACTGGTATGTTGCAGCTTGGACTTGACTTATGGATTCCTTGCTCGTAAAAGTGGTACTTTAGCTGTCCACCTATTTTGGGAGTAATTCAAGATGCAAAAGACCTCTTATTGATTAACCGAGCATACATGCTTCTTTTTTATTTTTGATTGAAGTATGCCTTTCTGAGTTTAAATTGACTTAAATCACCAAAAATAACTTCAAACACAGTAAGGTTTTCCATTATGGGAACATTTATCAGTTTTTCTGTTTGAGATTAATTTTTTGTTTTTCATGTACCATTAACTTCATTTCTCTCACTTTTCTTGTTCGATCTCTTTCAATAAACAGGCCTCTCATTCTATACATCTGAGAAAACCTTACGAACAGCATTTGAAGGCTTTGGCGAGCTTGTTGAAGGTAGGTTGCAATTTTGTGTTCATGTAAGGCAGCATTTCAATTTCTTAGGATCGGTATGCTCATACCGGTGTAATGTTTTCTCAACAGTAAAAATTATAATGGACAACATTTCTAAAAGGTCCAAAGGTTATGCATTCATAGAGTACACTACAGAGGAAGCTGCTAGTACAGCACTCAAAGAGATGAATGGCAAGGTTAGTTTTACTACATATATATACATACATTTTTTTCATATGAATCTTCCTTGTATATATTTCTCGTGTTTAATACTGATCTTAGATAAATGGGTTGGTTTTACTTAATTTTTGGTTCAGAATTGTAGATATAACAATTAGAAAAACTCTCAATATGTAAAGGTTGTCTTACTTTTAGTTGCTGCATGATCCTTGTAGATCATTAATGGCTGGATGATAGTTGTTGATGTTGCCAAGACCAATCCACCAAGATACAGCAGAAGCCGTCCTTCCAGATAGGAATAATCCACAGAAAGAGACGGAGAAACGGGCTGCCCTCAAATTTTCAGGTTATTGCCCTCAAAGCGTTGGCCTTCCAGATGGTATCTGCCATGGATCTTTTTTATCAGCTCGAAATGTTCTTTCAAGTGAAGCACTAGTGGTTATTGGCCTGACAGAAGGAAAAATAACTTTGGTTTTGGCTGATATGCCAATAATTCATGCAACAAATATACATAATAAATCTCTTATTACAAGCACCATAATTACAGTTTCATATTCCTGTGGAAGAAGCTTGGTCCATAGTTGGAAAGGACTTCAGTTTCATTTTCCTGTTGAAGATGCTTGGTCCATAGGTTGAAAGGATCATATCTTTAAGAATGGGGAACTGAATCCATGAGAAAAAGGTGACCGGAACACAAGCCAAACAAATGATCAGAGGAATTGCAATCCGTAACTGCTCATGTAGGACGATTAAAAGAGCACTAGAAAAGGTTACCATCATGGTCGCAATAGAGCAGAAGAGGGTGAAAAGGCCTATTATCATCTGTCTCGGCAGATATTCAAGGAAATCATCTTCTGAATAACGTGATGTAAGGATTCCCAAAAACATCAAGACTGAAGTTGAGGACAAAAAGAAGGACAAGGCATCGGATATCATAAAAACTCTAAACAACTTTTCCTCCAAGAAAATTGGCAAGCCTGTATCTTGTTTATTACCACCTGGAATCGTAAAGGCTGCTGCAAACATAACAGTAATAATGAGAGCACCCACAACCGTACATGACCCTGCTGTATCCTTCATCCATTTCTCTCCCTTTTCCATCATTTCCTTGTGATTCTTCGTAAACAATTGTTGGGGAGTTAAATCATCCTTGTTGATATTTTCCTTAAACTTGGGCTGGACAATTCTCTCTACCTCCTGCATATATTAGAAAGAAAATGTTAGATCAAGAATGCTACCAAGACAGACTGTTTACTTGGATATGTAGTACGTATTAGAAAGACTGAAAACCGATCTAACCTTACACAGATGAAATAGCAAATATAATAAGGTCAATGCTTCCAAATTATATATGATTAATCTACCAGGTCTCTGTAAACAATATCGTCAGCTCCATTAATATGGAATACGTACAGAGTGCTATATATATGTATATTTCAGATCACATGTACAAGGATAGAGAAAAAGACTAATTAATTGATCTATAAAACCAATCCTAATATAATATACCAATACCTCAGCCGGCTCAACCTTCTACGACCTGGTCAAAATCCAAAGATAGAAATGGTCTCAAATTTTTTTTTTCTTTTTCTTTTTAGATGTTAAATATTGTTCAAGATCCCTCATTGGTGTTTCTTTCTGATTTGTACCATGAAGCGGAAAACTAATGTAGATCACTCGGTCTGATCAGTCTTGTTGGAAGTCTACTTCATATGTTTATTTCAGTTCACTTGAGGAATTCAGTCTTATTCGAACAAGAACTCAAGAGAATCTTAATTTGGACTTTGTTCCAATCTGGATGTACCACATTACAGGACTGCTAATTAAGTTTAACTCCCTCAAAAATCTCAAGCAATTGTACATATAAGGCTACTGATTAGGAGGTAGCTAGTTATTTAATAAACTTCCATTTTAGCTTGCTTATTGATGATCCTCTCATGGAACTATTGCATGGGATTTTGTTTACCAATGTTAATAAGTGAAGGATGCCTTGCTTTCTAATTTTCAGCAAGATTAACCTATATTAATATCTTAATCACGATATATCACGATATATATAAACTAGGGGTATTGGGATCCTTATAAATACCCCAGGCCCAAACTAGTACTAGAAGAGAGACAGAGAGAGAGAGAGAGAGGACCTTGAACCATTGTAACTCTCTTTGCATTTGTAAAGCTGCTCCTGGGATTTGACTAACCCTAGTGGCCGAATTTGTAATGATCCCTGCCATATGCAACATGTTATTATCATTGAAATCTAAACATGTCAAGAAGTAGTTCATCGTCGTATCTAGCCCGTAGAGAATGTTAAAGATTTTTTCTTGACGATGCAAGACAGCAAGCATAAATATGTTCCGTTCGTTTTTATCTTCGGCAAATAAGGTCAATTGTCGATCTGTTTCAAGCATCTTAGAAACGAACTCAGAAATCCCGTTCTTGGCAGCCTGGCAAATTGCATCATAAACTAGGCCACGCTTAAGACGTTGTTCATGAGTTCTTGATTCTGATATCCCTTTACACATTTGATAAAGAAGTTCATTGTATTGGCCATGGATCTTCTTCATCTCGTACAACTGCGTGATTCCTTCGATAATTATCGAGACATTTGTCAATCAGTTAACTAGATGAAATCATAATAATAAAGAATTTAAGAAAAAGAAAAAAAAAACCGTGAATTAATTTTGATGAAGTGCTGGATAAGGTATACCAAGGAAGTTGAGGACTCTTGAAACTAGATAGCAACACGGTGCCGACGGTACTGCAAAGAAAAAAAAATTTGTTTAAATTACTTGAATTAGAAACTAATTATACCCAAATCAAAGCTAGCTAGCAGAATATTTCTTTTTCTACATACTAATTCGCAGTTGTTTCATGTTCTCATTGATTAATTCTGAGTAGTGAGAAACTTCATGATTATATAATATTTCAATATATGGGTGTGTGTGTGTGTGTGTAATAGAATATACAACGAAAGCTCATCATAAGGCTCTAGTGTTGAGTATATAATAAATAACTAAATCTAATTAAACCTTGGAACAAATAATGATTTTATATAGCATCAGAGTAATATCTTGAATTCTAACTCTCTTATTGATATTTTCATGTTATGCATGCAAGCTTGTCTTAAGTTATTGTAAGCTTAATTTATTCTCTTTTTCTCTTGGGTCATTAACATTACTTTACTGGATCATTTACCGCTTCATCCATTTATATAGTTAATTAACATCTTAATGCGTTACTCGATTAAATGTGTACTTGTCTATTATATTTCTCACTTATTTCTCTTAATTACTATGATATTATATATCATTAATTGACTTATAAAAAATCATATATCAAATTAAATTACGTACTAACCAGCTTATAGGACATAGCATATAATATTTTTTTTTTGAGAAGTAGCATATTATATAACTAATTTGGAAGTAGGGCGTAAGTTCATGTTGGTACGTACCACATCATCCATTCTTATATTAAATGACTATTGATAATTTGGTCATTTAATGAAGAGTCAAGTTATAAGTAAATATTAAAAAACATGGAACTTTAAAAGTTTAGAGCATTTCATTATATTAATAATCTTCCTACTATAACATTTTTTTTATATATATACCTGATTAATTACGTGCGTTTATAATACAACGAAGAATGGCATTTTCTCCTACATTATATATATATATATATATATATATATATGGTTTCTTGAGTACTAGTACTCCATATATAATTAGGGAACGACTTCTAGATTTTTGAAAATTATAAACTAGGATAAATCTTTTCTAGCTACCATGTTGACTTAACAGCTAGCAAAGCTTGAAAAAGGGTATCAGGTAAGCATTGAAGTGGACAATTCATGACAATTTTGAATTAGTTATTTCAGTATTGATATAAACTAGAAATAAAAATCATATATAATGCATTTAAGGTATTTTATATCATATACAAAAGAGTATTATAAATACAAAAGAGTATCATCATGTAGCGATCATTCAGTGGCGGAGCTACGTTGGAGCAAGGGATGCTCCCCCTAGCCCCACCCCTTTTAAAAAAAATAGTATATGGTTTTTTTTTTTGTATTAATTTTACTTAACCTCCCCCTAAAATAAATCTCTAACTCTATCACTGCCATCATTGCTCTTGGACTAAAGTTTAATTTGATAGAAATATGGTAGCCCAAAGGATGGCCGCTAAGCGGACACAAATGTCCTGTCTCAAAAAACATATTGCAGCTATAATTATATGAGAAAATCTGGGGATCGGTTTGTCTGATTTCTTTGAAAAATGGACGCTGGCGGTTCCGGTAGTGGTAGGCGACACTGCCCATACCATTGTGATCGCTGGCTTCCGGCGACCCCACCCCTGTGACGGCGACTCCCGACGACCTCCGATGTGCCCCACGCAGCCTTAAACCTGTTTCGGGTCGCCGGTGTTGGCTCCGTCTCAGCTGAGGCTGAACACCCTTTTAAAATTATCTTCATTTTATTTTTTTATTGTATTTTTTATTAAGTTATTTATTTATTTTTATTGTGTTTTTTTATTATATTTTTGAAAATATATTTTTTTTATTGTATTTTTAAAATTTTTTTATTATATTTTTATTAGAGGGCTATTTTTAATGGGGATCAGTCGGAGAGTCATTTATATATCATCACAAATATATATCTTCAATTATGGCGATAAATGTAGTCCGTAATGTGGATCCAATGCACCACAAAAAATTATAAAGTAAATATTTTTTTTTCTATACACCATAAATATGAAGTAAATATGGATCATATATTATCAAAAAAAAAAAAAAAAAACAAACCGAAGATGTTTGCCAAATGACAAGCCAAATTTATGGGAAAATAAGCGCTTATTAGGCAAAACTAGCTAGCTAGCGTACCTGATCGGTTAATGGAGTAATATTCACCGCAGATATGATCAGGAGCCGATGGAATGCGCATACCTTCTTAGCAAGAAAAAAGCGAAGAAATCTAATAATTAAGTACATGCAATATGGTAAAACTTTTATAGTATTCTAAATCTGAATGATCAATTCTTCCTAATTATAACGACAAAAAAGAAAGAGTCAACAAATCAAATGATCTTAAGTATGCCTTAGGTTAATAAAAGAAATATAGTTGTTTTATTCTCAAATTAATGTGTGGAGCATGCAGTACACCACATATATATATATATATATACACACACACACATTATCATTGTTAAGATTTGATTTATAACATTTAAATAATTTTAAAATTTATCTTTCGAATTAAATAATGTCATACAAGCATTTTACTAATTATGTGCTCTACAGTATGCTGACTTCATAATAATTTTTTTAAAAGAAATAGCAGATCATCAAGAAATGACATAAGGGATAGCATCGATCGGCTTTAGAACTTAAGTACTATATTTTATTGTTTTAGAACTTAATTTCTAAATACAGCTAGTCTGATAATTATGATTTTATTTATTTATTTTTATCTTTGTTTCAATTAACACAGATCATGGGATTTATAAAGAGTCTACGCAGCAGAATGTTCTTTTAAGCTTTTGATTTCATGGAACTTGATTTCTTTTTTAATTGTACTTAAGAAAACGTAATATATATTCCACTATTATTATATAATTTGACCCTTTTTTTTTTTAAAAATGAGCCATTAAAATTGAAGAATATTACAAAGTAAAAGAAGAGATGTAAAGGAGAGAGTGGTAATATTACAGGAGTAGATGAGTTGTTTCCAAAACCCGAGCTGATTTCCACTTGGGAAGGATTGAGGAATAGAGGCCAGTGCTAAGATTGGAGACAGTACTTCATCCTCGTCAAGAGCCAGTGCCAAACGTGGGCAGAGGCGGATTAATCTCAAAGCAATATCTGTTTTGTCGTACGGCCAGGCGTATCATGCATGAACACGAGAACATAAAATTAATGGTCAAAGAGGAATTACTATATTTAAACGGCCATGTCAATCATGTATAGAGTTTTTATATAGTAACCATGCAAGTTCCCATCTCACTATAAAATATGGCTTTTTATTATTATTCTGGGATGATTATTTATTTTAAATATATATATATATATATATATATATATAAAGATTGATGGATGTCACCATATAATGGAATGAAATTGAAAAAATATTCTACCTATCATCTCTTACACCCTATATTAATATGTGATTTATCATTTTTGTCATTTTATTAATACACATATATTGATGTACTGTAAATGTGTGTTAAATAAAAAAATAACAATAACGAATCACATCATATACTTGGGTGTGTGATGTGTGGATGATGATCAAAAGTATTATTATTATTATTATTATTTTTTGTATAAAACTTCTGTATGTGTAGATCAAACATTTCTATTGCTAAATTAACAGTACATACGAGTTCTTACCCAAAGTTTCAGTATAGATAGCACCGTTAAGAAGCTTAGCATCCTGAATTTCCCGATGATCATTATCAGGAGCTTGTGGAGTCAGATCTTCATCAGGGGTATGACAAAACAAATGGCGCGCCATTGCTATTTGCCCGAACTTAATAGCGATAACGACAGGAAGATTCCCTTTGGAACTTTTAATGCTGATCAAGCTAGGGAGTTTATGAAGCATGCAGTCCACCATTGTTTTGTTTCCAAGCACGGCAGCCGTGATTAGAGCTGTGTAACCGACACTATCACGCATTGCCAAGCCCTCATTCGACATTTGATTCATGACCAACTCCTTCACTATATGCTCATGTCCATTTATAACAGCAATGTGAAGAGCCGTTTCGCCTTTACTTGTGATGCTCTCATTCAATGCTACGGTGGGACGTTGAGACTGAAGAATGTCTTTTGTCTTTTCCAAATTACCGACTCGCACAGCATTGAGTAAGTAGTCTTCATCCTGACTGCGTCCGGAACTCATGTTCTCCTGCGGCGCACCATTTGGCATTTTTCTTTATTTTCTCTGCTATGTTAATTAAATGTCAAGATTTTTTTTTTTCAACATTTCAAGAATTAAATATACATACAAAAGCAAACGTCAAAGATTTCTTTTTTTTTTTTTAATTTTAAAATCAATGTGTAGACCATACAAAAATATAAAGGAAAATACTAAGCTCTCGCTGCTGGGTTACTTTTATTTTATTTTATTTTTAAAATTTTTACTTTATGATTAAATAAAAGTTTTAAAATAATATTGTGTTTTTTTTTTCTTTCATAAAATGTTTATGACTGTTAAAAAAATCATATAAATATATTTTACCGGTTTGAGAATAAAATAATTTATTAGAGTGTGTGCAAACTCTATGTAATCTCTTATTAAAAAAAGTATTTTCCTTATCTTCTCTTTTATATTTTCTTTTTGATAAATAATCCTAAAATGAGAAAGATAAAATTAGGATGGGGGGCTCAGTAACTATATACATATATATATAGCTCGTTACAATAAATGCATTAAATAAAAATACAATAAAAATAAAAATAGTATGAAAATATGATATTAGAATGACAATCCATAGCTATAATTTATTTACAACTTGTTAATAAAATAATGTGTTTTTAAAATTCAAACACATTAAACAAAAAATAAAAATAAAGTACATATTTTAAAAAATATTATTATATTTACAATTGTGGAAAAATTGTAAATTGTAGTTGCTGTTTTGATCATTTTTCTAAAATATAATATGGTCTACATGATCTCAATTCCTATCTCGACGAAAGATCTTTTTCTGCGACAATCTTATACACATCCACGAGCTGTAATAAGAAAGTTTTGGTTTGGAATCTGGATGTTCCATCTCCTTCCTCTTTTAAAAAAATAATAATTAAAAAACGGCGCCTAAACTCAATAAATAGGAATTAAAAAACAGTGGATTTAATTAATCACTGAAGAAAGCTAAACTTATAAAAACTTAAACTTCATCACTGATCTCATGTGAACAGATAATTAATATATACTTACGACGATATCTGGACGGAAGGAATGGGTTTTCTTCAAAATTAACTGTCGGTGTGTAAGTCTCCGTTGGCTGTTGTAGTCTCCGGAAGACAACGCATTCGGTCTTGCAGAAATGATGAACTGAAGAGTCCAAATATTCCTTCGGAATTTCTTCTTATCGTTACAACAGAAGAGGAGGACAAGATCACGAGCCAAACGCATGAATGAGTCGGCCTGTTGAGGTCTAATCATTTCTTTTTTATCTGGTTAAAGCAGATGTCCTGAGATTCCAAATGTTTTTGGAATATATATGTCAGAAAAATTAAACCAGAACGCACCGCAGAAGTATTATTTGTTGAGGTCCACCATGTGTATTGATGTCTAGCTCATATTGAGGTATATTGAAGTCCACCCATATGGTGATTTCTACCTTTGTAACGAGAACTACTATGTGTATTGAAGAAGAAGCTATGTTACGTAGAAGAAGAAGCTCAACCTCTCCTATAAATAGGAGAGGAATGCTGAAACTAAAAACACCCCAATAAGAAGTGTTTTAAGTGTGTGAGAATGTAAGTGCCAATTGAGAGATAGAGAGCATTGAGAGTGTTTGTAATCTTGAATAGTAAGTTTTCGCTCCAGTAGACATAGGCAAATTGCCGAACCACTTCAATATTGTCTCTATCTATAGAGTGTTTTTTTTCTGGGCAGCATTAGGCACTACAATTGGTATCAGAGTTTCGGTTCGTGCTATCCAGAAAATTTCAGTTGATCGAAATCAACTTTTGATCACACCAAAAAGTTCCTCTCGTCAAGACGGATCCGTTGCCGCAAACGACATCGAAAACGAACATTGGAGGAGCCCGTACGTGCCGTTTGAAGGTCGGAGCGTGTACCCACGCGCTCTACTCGCAGCTGGAGGTTGAAGACGACTGTAGAACACGCGCCACGCGCTCCCACGCATGGCCAGATGAAGAAGACGAGTGAAATGCACCCTCTCACGCGCCCACACGGGCATGTACGCGCCCCCACGCACCCAACAGTGCATCTGCGTGTGGTCTCACTCGCCACACGCGCTCTCATGCGCCGAAGAACCCCCACTGCGCGTGAGTCTTACGGTTTCACGAGCCCGGATCCTCCCAGACGCATGAATCCCATGCGCTAGACGCGCCTCTGACCACCTTCAGCGCGTACATCACACGCGCCAGACGATTTGGACCGTCCGATTCCAAATCTGGTTTTAGGCTTGATCTAAGCCATTTGGACTCCGATTTCGATGATCAAATAGTGTATTTCAACTATTTGGATCATTCCTGACTCATCCATATGGTTAAAATTTTGAAATTTGTCTTCTAAAATTTCTTAATTAATATGAAAGGTGTTGGGGAAGTTAGGAATTCTGAAAATGCCAACAGTTCAGGACGTAGGTCCACAATTGCAAATGCCAAGTTTGAAGTTGAGAAGTTCAATGGAATTTCTAATTTTGGTATGTGGCAATGTGAAATAATGGATGTTTTGATCCAACAAGAGTTGGATATGACGTTGGAAGAAAAACCCAACGATATGTCAGAAAAGGATTGGAGGAAGCTTAATACACAAGTTTGTAGTATAATCCGTTTGTGCCTTACTAAAGATCAGAAGTATTTTGTCATGAGAGAGACAAATGCAAAGGAATTTTGGTAGAAATTGGAAGATAAATTCATGAAGAAGAGCATTGAGAGTCGTTTGGATTTGAAGAAAAAGCTCTTCAGATTCCAATTTCGTGAAAGTATTAGTATGTCTGAACATCTGAATAGTTACAATCAAATTCTTGCTGATTTATTAAAATTGGATGTTGAAATCCAAGATGAGGATAAAACTTTACTTTTGTTAAATTCCTTACTTGATACATATGAGCATTTAATTACTACTCTATTGTATGGGAAGGAAAAGATCAGTTTTGATGATGTATCTAGTTCTTTAATTAGCAATGAGTACCGCAGAAAAGATAAGCAAGTACAACTAGATATATCAAGTGGAGTATTAACAGTAAGAGGGAGACCACAGTCAAGGTACCCTGGAAAGAAAAAAGGTTTCCAATTGAAAACTAGGGTCACATCACGTGGTTCATCAGTCGGAAGAAAACTCACCAGAGACGAGTGTTCCTTTTGTCACAACAAAGGACTCTAGAAGAAAGATTGTCCCAAGCTGAAGGGACAATAGCAGAATCAACCCACCAATCAACCCACCACAGCCAATGTCGTGGACAGAGATGATGAGTCAGAATTTGCCTTGACAAGTTCATCACCCATTTGTCATTCCGATGAATGGATTATAGATTCCAGATGTACCTATCACATGTGCCCCAATCGGGACTGGTTTACTGACTTCACAATGATTGAGGGTGGAGCAGTACTTATGGGCAATGACAGTGCCTGTAAGACTTAGGAAATAGGTAGTATTTAGCTGAAGATGCATGATGGAAGTGTCAAGACTCTGACAGAAGTTCGGTACGTTCCGGACTTGCGGAAGAATCTCATTTCACTTGGATCTCTAGATTGAAAGGGATTCAGAATCACCATTGAAGATGGAACTCTCAAAGTGGTAATGGGAGTTCAGGTGGCTATGAAGGATTTGAGGTAAGGAAACCTGTACTTCTTGCAATGAAGTACAGTTGATGGTAGAGCTTCCACAGGTTGTGAGAAGCTAGATGAGACTGATGCTGATACTATCAGACTTTGGCATATGCGTATGGGACACGCTGGAGAGAAAGTTTTGCAAACACTCATTAAGTAAGGCTTACTCAAAGGTGCCAAGACTAGAAAATTGTCTTTCTGTGAGCATTATGTATTGGGGAAGCAGATGCAGATCAAGTTCGGAACTGCTGTTCACAATACACAGGGGATACTTGACAATGTACACTCCGATGTTTGGGGACCTACCAAAATGGCATTTTTGGGAGGTAAGTACTAGTTTGTAACTTTTGTAGATAATTATTCTCGTCGTGTGTGGGTGTATACGATGAAGAATAAAGATGAAGTGCTGAAAATCTTCCTTGATTGGAAGAAAATGATTGAGACTCAGACCGACAATAAAATAAAGCGGCTCAGATCTGATAATGGAGGTGAGTACACTTCATACCCCTTCATGGAAGTATGCCGGAGAGAGGGAATTGTCAGAAACTTCATGGTGCGAGGTACACCGCAGCAGAATGGTATGACAGAACGGATGAACCATACTTTGCTGGAGAAAGTACAATGCATGTTACTGGATACTGGATTCAATAAAAAAATTTTGGACTGAAGCTGTGACATATGCTCGCCACCTTATAAACAGATTACCCACAGCTGCCAATGGCGGGAAGACACCCATTGAAATGTGGAAAGGTACACATGCTAATGATTATGTCTCTTTACACATTTTTGGTTGTCCTGCTTACTATCATGTTAGAGAAAGTAAGCTTGACCTAGAGCTAAGAAAGGAAAATTCTTAGGTTTTAGTTTTGGTGTAAAGGGGTATAGACTCTGGTGCATAGAGTCTAAGAAGGTAATCATTAGTAGAGATGTTTATTTTCAACGAATCTGAGATGCTTAGGTCACATAAGCATAAAGATTCAGATGAAGGCAGCCATGATGGCGAAACACCTAGTGATTCGCAGAAGGTGGAGTTTACTACTCCAAATGATTCAAGAGAAGACAGACAATAGGAGGTTGGTAATCCAATCACAGCTTCTCCAAATCAAATTGAATCAATAGCAACTAACAGGCCAAGAAGAGAGAAATGTGTACTGACACGTTATGTAGACTATGTGACATATGCACTACCAGCTGAAGGGGGTGAGATCCCTACCACTTACAGAAAAGCCACTCAATCCAGTGAAAGGGATGAATGGATTAAGGCGATGAAGGAAGATATGCAATCTCTTCATAAAAACCAGACTTGGGAACTTGTGCCACCACAAGCAAAGAAGTCAATTGGCTGTAAGTGGATCTTTAATTAGAAAGATGATCAAACTGTTAAAAATGAAGTGCGATACAAAGCTAGGTTGGTAGCCAAGGGCTATGCTCAAACAAAGGGAATTGACTACAGTGAAGTATTCTCTCCTATTGTGAAACATTCATTCATTCGGATATTGCTAGTTTTGGTTGCACAATATAATCTTGAGTTAGCACAGCTTGATGTGAAAACAGCTTTCTTACATGTTGATTTGGAAGAGGAGATTTATTTGTCTCAACCAGAAGGTTTTAAAGAAATTGGAAAAGAAAATTGGGTCTGCAGTATGAAGAAGTCTTTCTATGGCTTGAAGCAGTCACCTCGGCAATGGTACAAGCGGTTTGACAGCTTTATGATGGATCTGAAATACACTCGTTACCAATACGATCATTGTGTATATTTCAGAAAACTTGCAGATGGATCTTTTGTTTATTTGCTTTTATATGTAGATGACATGTTGATTTCATGTAAAAGTAAGGTGGAGATAAATCGTTTGAAAACTCAGATGAGTTGTGAGTTTGAAATGAAAGATCTAGGAGAAGCATGAAAAATATTGGGGACGGAGATCAATAGAGATAGGGTGAAAAGTACAGTTCACCTTACTCAAGCAGTATCTGAAGAGAGTATTACAACGCTTCAACATAGACTCAAAGACGAAACCTGTGAGTACTCCAATGGCCCTATATTTCAAGCTCAGTACATTGCAGTCTCCTAAAGATGATGAAGAGCGGGACTATATGAAGAATGTCCCATATGCAAGTGTTGTTAGAAGCCTAATGTATGCCATGGTGTGTACATGACCTGATATCTCCCAGGCCATCAACATAGTCAGTCGCTATATGCATAATCCTGGAAAGAAATACTGGCATGCGGCTAAATGGATTCTACGGTATATTCTAGGGACCGTAGATTGTGGTTTAAAGTTCGAGAAGAGTAAAAATAGTCTAGTAATTGGATATGTTGACTCAGACTATGCAGGTGATCTTGACAAACATTGATTGACAACTGGATATGTGTTCACTATGGCTGGAGGACTAATTAGTTGGCGATCAACTTTGTAGTCTACAATTGCACTATCATCCACTGAGGCTGAATACATGGTTGTAATAGAATCTATAAAAGAAGCCGTTTGGTTACAGGGATTGGTAATTGACTTGGGCTTTAAGCAGCAAGAGGTTACCATTTACTATGACAGTCAAAGTGCAATTCATTTGGCCAAGAATCAAGTGTATCACTCTCGAACAAAACATATAATGTCCGTTTCCACTTCGTAAGTGAGATATTAGAAGAAGGGGACATTCTACTTCAGAAGATTGGTACTGAAAATAATCCAGTAGATATGTTGACAAAAGTCGTCACTGGAATCAAGTTCCAATACTACTTGGACTTGATTAATATCTCACACTGCTAAGCACCTAAGGGTTCATTGGCGCCTTAGGGCGCATTTGATAGCAGAAATCTTTCATGGCAAATGAACATTTCAATAAGGAGGTGAAATCATTGCAAGGATGCAACATGTAGTATCCTAGTATGACACACTTGGGTGGAAGGGGTGATTGTTGAGGACCACCCATGTGTGTTGATGTCTCCAGCTCATATTGAGGTCCACCCATGTGGTGATTTCCACCTTTGTGATGAGAACTACCATGTGCATTGGAAATTTGAGCATTTCCAGCTCATGTTACATGGAAGAAGAAGCTCAACCTCTCCTATAAATAGGAGAGGGATGCTGAAGCTAGAAAACATCCCAACAAGAAGTGTTTTGAGTGTGTGAGATTGTAAGTACTATTTGAGAGATAGAGAGGCATTGAGAGTGTTTGTAATCTTGTATAAACATTTTGAATAGTAAGTTTCCACTTCAGTGGACGTAGGCAAATTGCCGAACCACTTCAGTATTGTCTCTATCTATAGAGTGTTTGTTTTCTGGGCAGCATTAGGCACTACATTATTCTCTCATAAAAAATATTTTAAATCTAATACAGTTGTTTTATGAATTCTCTGGCATTGTTCTTCCTCCAAAATAATACCTAAGCAACACTTACAAAGTTCACAATCTAAATGTCAGGACTAGAAAAAACCTTTTTGAGAAAGAGATTTTCTATTTTTTGTGCTGCACTCATTAATCCAAATGGGGGGAGGGTCATGTAAATAACTCCTCTAATCATAACTCCTGGCTGGCCATTAAGGATAAGCCATCAATGCTTATGAAGTGGTTTAAAAGCTACTTTATAACCCTTAAGAGAAGGTGAAAGAGTGCTCACTATAGATGTCTCTTTCTTACATCTCCTACTCACATATAGTAGGCAAGACTTCAAATCTAAATCTCTCAATATGTTCTCAATTTTTTTATACTGGCAAATAGGTCGTGCGACTATATAGCACAGTTGTAAAATAAGATTGGAAGCACTATACAAAATCTCTCTAGACCAACATAGTAATATCCCTAAAAAAGTATTTCGTTATGTCCCAATTCATTTGGTCACATCATACTAAGCATCCCTAATCCCTTGTGTCCAAATAACTCAGAACAATACTCAATCTCCATAAAATATGATGTACTCATTATTATATTGCAACTTCCAAGAAGCAATATAACTTGCCTACAGTGAATACATACCATTATTGATATGTTACCAAAAAGTCTTCCCTTGGCACCAATATCATTTAGTTTCAGTCTAGTCACTTTCCCAGCAATTTTTAAATCGAATCATTTATAGCTATAGATAACATGCTAAAGTAGTACACTAAAACATCAATCTTGTGACATAATCAAAGGTCTCCTAAGAACATAAATAAATTAAGATTATCAATTATAATTTATAGGATTCACATGGGGAGGAAGCAAAAATTTAGTCATTCACCTCTAATGTTTGTCGCAAAAGCACATGTATGAAATACAAGTTATGATGGGGTTTTCTTTCTAAAGAAAGAGTGTATATCTAATCTTGATATACCTCGTAGATCTTAGTTTAGTCGTTATCTCAATGTCTAACTGACGCCAAACAGAATAGTGAATAATTTGTAGGCCAATTTTAACAGATGATCAATAGAGAAAAACACAAGAAATTCACCTAAAAACTCAGAGAAAACACCTCTGAAGTTCCAATTGAATATTATCAAATAAAGCAATGTCAGAAATCAATCTACAAGCCAAACTGTATAACCAAAAATGGTCTAATATAGAATTTTATCAAAATTAGCAAAATCCCAAAATCATGCCAAAATGAAATACGAAATAAAATAAGAATTTTGCAAACATTTAACCTAAATTGGGTTCAGAATCACTTCCTAAATGACATATGAAATATTACATAAATAAGTAAAACTAACTAAAAATAGTGTCAAAAGGATAGTGAAATTTGAGATTGAAAATGATGCACACCAAGCATAGTTCAATGGCCATGACATATGAGCCGAAAATAGTTTTTCGAATTGAGGCCTTATGCGCGATTCCGATACCTATAGCCAAAGTTATGACAAAAATACTGAAACATATCTGAAACTGCTCCAATTAAGAAAATATTATGATCACTTGTCGCCTTTGCGTTGATTTACCAACTCATGGTATCTCAATACATCAATGTGCAATCTGACAACTTAACATCATCTGTCTCGAATCCTCTTGCATCAGTTATCCCAGGTTGGAAATAACTCATTCTCGAGTTCAAAACAGTATCATCGGGATCCACAAAACAAGAACTCAGGTGCTCACAAGATCCAATCTTCCACTCCTTAAGCAGACAACAATGACTATCAACCTGAACCCTGTACTTGGCTTTGCACTCATGAATGACTAGTTTCACCAGCTCATTTTCTTCTAAAGACTTGGACATAGAAAGCAAGTTAGTATTATTGGCTATTGGGGTAGGAGTGGTTCCTTTCCGATCAGGTACCAACATAATCTTCTTCTCTTTGATGCTAAGGGAATATGTATTTTTCCGCCCATCATAAACAAACCTGCAATCATACTGTCAATGTTTACCCAACAATACATGACAAACATCCATAGGCACAACATTACACTAAACATTATCAAAATATTTCTTGCCTATAAAAAAGACACTAAGCATTGCCTATCTATTGTTACCTTACTGTCTTTATTCGGTCACGACAATTTGTATAACTTGGAACGACGGTTTGCCTTCAATTACAATTCCTGGACAGTTTTTTTAGACACTACGTTCTCATAGCTGCCAGTGTCAATGATTAGCTTGCTTTTTTATTTGCAATTGTGTAGGTCGTGTGGAAAATATTGGTTCTCAACCAATTGTCCATTGAATCGCCCTTTGGAGTCAGTATTTTCCACATGAACAAACAGGTTCGCATGGTCATCTCTGTACAGCACATCTACCTCTTCAACCAATTGTCCCTTAAATCGCCATTGGGAGTCAGTATCTTCCTCGATTAACAGATTCTTGCCCTTTTGATTGGCAGACCTATTGCAATCAGTTGTTCTGTGGCTGCTGGGTAGGACGGTTTTCTTGATGGTGACTTGACCTACTGCTTTGATTGCTCCTGATCACTGGATTTCGATTTTGCTGTTTTTCAACAGCAAGTGCATGTTGGTATGCCTCCGAAATGGTCTACAACGAGTGAAGATTGAGGACATCTTATAAGAGTTGTCGCAATCCCCTCAAATACAGTGCCACTATCTACTCCTCTGTCTCAAATAAATCATTCCAGGCGATCAATTGGTAGAACTCCTTCGTGTAATCATCGACCGATCTCGCGCCCTGCCTCAATGAATGAATTTACTGAAAAAGGATTTGGGTGTAACCGAAGGGAAGAGTGCGACTCTTCATCTTCTTCTTCATCCTCTCTAATCAATGATCTTAGACTTGTCGTGCCTATCACGTGATTGCTTCAACTGCTTCCATCACGCAAATGCTCTGCCTTTGATTTTGATAGCGACTAGTTTCACTTTTACACTATATGGGAATTCCTTATAATAAAAAATATGCTTGACTTCATTCATCTAATCAATGAAGCCTTCAGCCTATAACATATTAGAAAACTCGGGCAGCTCCCGTAAGACTCTAGGTTTTGTGTACTTTAGTATTATTTGTATTATTATTATTCATTGTGGATATATTTTATTATTATTATTTATTCATTCATTTTGAATTTTTATCATTATTATTTTGGTTTAATTGTTTTCATTTTATTATTGTTTAAATTGTTGTGTTTTCTTTTGTGTCGATCAGCATTTTACTTTTGGGCCTTTTTCGGATTAATTATTTTATTTTAACTTATTAAATTATTGAATCATATTATTTCATTCTATTTCATATTGTCACATTTTAATTTAATTTATTGAATCTCCTTCCTCTATTCTATTTTTGAGTTTAGGCATTTTGTGTAGTATATTTAATTGTTTTATTATTTGGTTATTTACTTTACTTTATTTTATTATATTAATTGTTCTCAGTTTATTTCTATTAAGTTGTGTTTTGGGGTTTTAATATTTTATTTTATTAAGTTGTGCTTTTATTTTATTTTATTTACTTTCCTTCTCGTCATCGCTCGTCGTCGCTCATCGTCGATAAGAGCTCTCTCTCTCTCTCTCTCTCTCTCTCTCTGCAATTCTTGGGTGTTGTAATTGAGTCATTGCCTTGCCGTCGCAGGGGCTCTGTTGAGTAGCGGTTGTTTCTCCCTTCCGCCACCATCTCGTGACCCATAGGTAAACTCTTCCCCCTTCCTCAGAAATCTCTTTCTCGGGCAAAGCTTTCCTTGTGATGTTGTTCTTCTTCACCGTAGCCTTGTGTCGTCGCCCACGACCTCGCCGTACCACCTAATCATAGCGTCGTTTGCAAAACCCTAGAAAACCCATCTCGGCCTATAAATAGTCCGAGACCCATGCCTTCAAAACCCATGCCAAAATCAAGTTTTGTTTATGTGTGTTCTGCACTCCTGGGTAGCGTCTTGATTTCCAGTCCTAATCTGCAACAGAAAAGATGGAGGGTTGGGTTCCTCGACCCTTAGATCTCTCCGATGCCTTTGTTAAAGAATTTATATAGATTAAAGATAACAATGAGAGAGAGCTTTTGATAGATGTTTGTACCTTTTTCAAGTTATACATTCTTTCCTTTATATGGGCTGAAATATCGATCGGGCACACGTATAATTATCCAGGACTATAAGGGAGCAGATCATTCCCCTCTACATCCTGGGTTTTCTGAGATCATTTATTGATTTTGTTTCTTCTCAATAATATCTCCATTAATACGATTATCTCCGGGCAATCAATAGGTATTTTTGGATATTTATATCAAACCGCATTTAATGTGATATGTTACATTGCTAGGCATTAAATGTTCATAGGACTTCTGATCATCACACTGCCAATGTGTTAGGGATAATCCTGACGAGTTTACCAAATTTGTCGTATTTATCTAGTAAGAACTAACATAGGAGAAATTCAGTTTGAGTAAGGAGGAATTAGAATCCAACTTTCCGAATTGTACATATTACAATTCCTTCTAAGATTTCGAAAGAGGAATAATAGGCGGGCGCCACTACGGCGGGCGTCCATCACCTTATCCCTTATTGTAATTGTCCCCTCACAGTTACCCGCAAATCCTAATCGAAGACGGTTTGATTGAGATTTATTCAACTCTTATTGCCCAAACTCGTGAAATTTTATTCTGCGCAAAATTAAATTTGAATGGGCGGAGTAGGGGCATAATAGTCACGGAGGAGCTTGCTGGCTTTTTAATCGTGACGATTTGGCTTTTGCTCACTGGGCATGGGAAAATGAGACAATTTTCTGATCATAATGACTCGAAATATCATGCACTGCATTCATGGATCATTTCCATCGTTGTACGTTTGGTTTTTCAGTTTCTTGAATAATTGCTGTCAGTTATTCTTCATTAATTGAGGCGTGATATCCACGCGCTAAGTAGTAGTTTCACATTTGCTCTCCATTTATCAATCGTGCCGTTTCACTTCCCGAATATTGTGCTAATTATATCGTTTACCTTCCCCATGGTGATAGCAATCTATAATATAAATACCTGTTTTTCATAAGCGTTCACTTTTTACTACAGTTTTGCTGCTTGAAATTTTACCTTATCTTTTTTCATAACTTCATCTTCAACCCGACCTTTCTCTGCATTTCTTTTAAGCTTCAATGGGGGCTGGTTCTATCTATGCTGGACCCCAATGGGTATCACCTTATGCCCCTTCAGTCATCCAGCATCTTCGGGATCTGGGTTACATTCTGGCTTCGGCAAGTTTTGGAGCTGTTCGAAAGCGTCCTTGTGACGCAGAAGGACGAGCTCAACATGTGCTCCTGTATGAGGCCATGTTCAAGAACGGGCTGCGTCTTCCATTTATCAGACCTATGCACGAAGTTCTTCACTACCTGGACTTGGCTCTGGCTCAGTTATTACCTAATACTTGGTGAATACTATTAGCTTCCTGCATTGTATTTCGTTCGTCACTGCTAGAGGCAGGGGAGTTGTACCCTGACCTAATGGCTCGAGAGTTTCTCTCCCTTTACCGCTTAATTAGAAAACCTTCCCTAAGTTTGGTTGGTTTCCAGTCTCGGGACAGCGAAACAAAATTATGCACTCTTGAGAGTCGATACTCCAACGTCAAAGATTATCACAAGAAGATATTTTATGTAAAGGGCGATGGATGACAATTCCTCGAGGACGAGACTATAGGGGAATTCCCTATTCAGGTAAATTGGGGTGAGTTGCCTTCTACCTCCTTTCTGGACATTGACTTAAATCAGAGGGAGCGTGCTCGGGTGGAGATAGTTATAAGGTGGGCGCAACGCCACTTTTATCGGGTTGGAATCTGACCTCATTTTGATTGATCACAACATCAACACCTATCTGGTCGATCCAAGGCGGGGTTATATGGAGTTCCAAGATTTTTCCAGCATACCAGTCGCCGAAACGCCTGATCGCCCCATTGCAGCTCACAAACGTGCTGCCTCTCTAAACCAAGAAAAGCGTGCAAAGTCTCGCCGCGAAGGAGGCGGGCGAGCTGCTATGGAGACCCCTGAGCCTCCTGCTCTCACCTTTACTTAAGAAAGGCGAATTAAGGCTCACCATGATATAAGGATTACTCGTCCTTCATGTGAGAGTTGAGCTCAATCCTCTCCAGTTTAGCCTACAGCCTCCTCAATCTTCCCCAGTACAGCCTCCTCAATCTTCCCCAGTACAGCCTCCTCAATCTTCTTCTGTACTTGCGGTGCCTGCTAGTGAAGGGAGCAGCTAGCATATAAGGTCTAATCCACTGGAAGGGCAGGGGTCCAGAACACCAGAGCCACTGGTTGTGTGTTTGCCTTCAGATTGCCAGCCCCCTCCAAATGGCAAGCCTTTGCCTTTGACCTCTAGGTAGGATATAGATGAGGTCGAGCTGGCCTTTTTGGCTACCTTATCGAATCCTCCCGCGTATGCTGCGGGGACTCTTTATTTTCAGGCGTCCATGCTATCATCTGTACAGGCTCCTGCTCGGGAGGATGTTCCTTGATCAGCACACCCTTCTTCATTTAGAGAGGGTTGCCCTGAAATGGGCGGGGGAGATGAACCTCCCACTCTGGGGTTTGGTGGGCGAGAGGTGGTTGTACTCGAGCATATGGAGACAGACCATCGTTCGGCATCGAGGCTCTCCGTTCCAGACTCGACCAACGCCGAAACCAATGAGGATATCGGGCGGGAGTCTCTTTGGTCTCATGATGATGATGCTAGATCAACAATGGGGTCTTCTCTCGATCCAACACTCCACCCATCCTTCACCTCCCACCACTTCCATTCTTGATTGTATAAAGCGGACGGGAATGGTGGTCGACCTACTCTAGTCCCTTTTGGCGCAGGTACTCATTCAAAAATTCGTTTTAATTTTAACTTTTTTTTAACCGTTTGTTATTGTTTAGGCTTCCGACCAAATTGTTGGGTCGGTCAGCTCCGAGGTGACGAGGCTATTAGACGGGAGTGCAAAACGGGCTCGTGAACAGCTTCTAGAAGCCTAGGAGAAATACTGAGAGCTTGGTGCTTCGGTTGGCCAGCTTACAGAAGATAGAGATCTTCTGAAAGCCACTATTATGGAGTTAGAAGAGGAGCGAGATTACTATACGGAAACTCACGAAGCCATGCTAGAAGAAGTGGCGACATTAAAAGAGAAGAACCGGTTCCTAGAGGCGAGTAGGGATGACCTCCTTCGGGGTCAAGAGTCTATCGGGCAGACGCTTGCCATCAAAGAGAACGAACTTTCTCTCACCAATTAAGAAATGAAATGCTTGAAGTCGAACTTGACAGTTCTTGAGCATTCGTGCACCACTCGAGAAGAGGAGTTGGAGACCCTTTGAGCCAAGGTTGACACATCTGAACTCGAACGTGACACACTTTTTTGGGAGTTAGGCAAGGCGAATGCTGAGCTCAAAATTCTTAGGCGTCAAGCGACTCAGCATCGCTCCCTTTGCATAACTGCCTGGAGTTAAGGTTATGTAGAGGGTTTGAGGCGGCTAAGGGAAGAAGTCGTTCGGAACCCGTCCTTCAACGTGGCTAGCATGGATCCCCGCCAACTTGCTCCTGACCCCATAGCGAAGGCAGGGGTTGCCAAGATTATTACACCAAAGTGCCGCATACGTTTGCCTCCTTAATAGTCAATGTCTTGTACATATTTGTATAGATTTCAAATGTAAAGAGTATTAGTCAATATATCATTCTTTCCGCTATATGTTTACCTTTTTGTATTGTGGTTGGATCAACTCGCCAGTTCTTAATAAAGATTGGTGTAAATCTATATATATGGACCGCGTTTCAGATATCTATGAGCTGTATTCTCGTAATCAGATTGAACACTGTAATCTAAATTATTAAACAACTGAATATGATCGTTTGATTGTGACTGTACTACCTCGTGAATCTTTATCAATGTAGGTAAGTGATCTATTGATAATGATTTATAATAAAACACGAGTTCATACTATTATCTGGACGCCAGGAAGATTAGGTGAGTAAGGTTTAAGCGGGCATGTACCTTATTTAGCGACCTGTGGGTGTGATGATTCGTGGGTGAATCGTGGGCAAGATCACCTTGCCTTGACATTGAAAGTTCTTGATCAGACGTTTTGGCGAGTGGTGATGGAGTTGCCTTTTCTCTGGATATTGAATCGAGGGGTGAGGCGAAGGCGAAGGAGAAGGAGTAGGTTCCTTCCCTTCAGTGAGCGAACAGAGGGGCGAGGCTTAGAGCCCAGGCGACCCCGCGATTCGAGTGATGGCAAAGGTGAAGGAATAGGTTCCTTCCTTTCAGCGAGCGAACCGAGGGGCAAGGCTTAGAGCCCAGGCGACCTCACGATCCGAAGGATGGCGAAGGCGAAGGAACATGTTTCTTCCCTTTGGTGAGCGAACCGAGGGGCGAGACTTAGATCCCAGGCGACCCCACAATCTGAAAGATGGCGAAGGCGAATGAACATGTTCCTTCCCTTTGGAGAGTGAACCAAGGGGTGAGACTTAGAGCCCAAGTGACCCTGCGACCCAAAGGATGGTGAAGGCAAAGGAATAGGTTCCTTCTCTTCGGCGAGCAAACCAAGGAGCGAGTCTTAGAGCCCAGGCGACCCTGCGATCTGTGAGGCGCCGGCATGATGACTGAACATATTTGCCATAAGAGTAGTAATTTGCAATCTTCATATTATATAATTTCAGTGAAGTAAAACTGAACTATATATAATATTTTTTCCAATGTTCCGTATTCCATGGGTGAAAGAGAGAGTTGCCTTCACTGTTTGTAAGTTTGTATGATCCTGGTCGAGTACTCCTGGTGACAATGTAGGGTCCCTCCCACTTAGGTCCTAGCTTGCGTTCTTCAGCGGTGGTTACTCCTGAGTCCTGTCCTGTGCACTTCAAAACTAGGTCCCCAGGTTTAAAAGATCTTGGGTTGACTCGCTTGTTGAACCACTTTTCAGCCATGTGTTTATGGTGTTCCACTCTTACAGCCGCCTTCGCTCACCTTTCTTCTACAAGGTCCAATTGTTGTAGCAGCTTTATTTCATTATCTTCTGGATGAAAATTTTTTACTCTTGAAGCAGGGACTCCTATCTCTGCCGGGATGACAGCTTCGTTACCATATGTAAGAGCAAATGGGGTCTCTCTTGTGAGGGTTCGAACAGTGGTACGGTAAGACCATAATACTCCGGGGAGTTCATCTACCCATGCTCCTTTACTGCTTCCTAACTTCTTTTTAAGGATAGATAGAATAGTCTTGTTAGTCGCCTCTGCTTGGCCATTTGCTTGTGGATGTCCTGGTGATGAGTACCGTACTTCGATTTTCAACTCGGCGCACCACTGTCGATAGTGCGAAGAGTCGAATTGACCTCCATTGTTGGATATGAAATTTTGTGGCATGCCAAACCGGCGCACAATAAACTTCCAGAGGAACTTGGTAATGGCTTGGGTAGTTATTATAGACAAGGCTTCCGCCTCTACTCACTTTGTGAAATAATCAACTGCTACCATAATGAATTTAACTCCTCCACGTCCCATAGGAAGGGGACCTATGAGATCTAATCCCCATTGCACAAAGGCCAGGCTGCCACTATAGATGACAAATCTGTAGGCGAAAGGTACAAAATATTGCATGTATTTGGCATTGTGGATACTTTTAGGTAAACTCTTTCGAATCTCTGAGAAGGTTTGGCCAGTAATACCCCGCTCGACCTATCTTGTTGGCTAGAACTCTTCCTCCAGAGTGACTCCTGCAAATACCTTCATGGATTTTTGCTAATACATACTGAAACTCCTCGGTCGATAAACATCTGAGTAATGATTATGAGAATCCATTTCTGTATAATATCCCCTCCAAGATAGTGAATCTGGCGGCCCGATTTTTGATCCTTTTCGCTTCATTTGCGTCAGTGGGTAGTTTATTATCTTGCAAAAATTCTATTATATCTTTAGCCCATCTGGGCTGGCTTGACTCTACTTGGAATATTTCTTTTCCAATAGAAGAGATATTTACTTGCCTTACTTCAGTATTTTCGAGAAAAGGGACATCCATTTTTCTGGAGGCAATTCTAGCTAGGTGGTCAGCTTGGCAATTATTGACTCTCGAGATTTGCTGAATGGAAGAATACTGAAAACAATCTCGTGCTTTGCAAACCAGTTGAAAATATTTCTTTACTCGTTCTCTTTTAGCAGCAAAGGTACCGGTTACCTGGTGAACTACCACTTGCGAGTCGGCATGCACCTTCACTTCTTTAGCCCCCAAAAGGCGAGCAACATTCAAGCCGATTAAGAGTGCCTCATACTCTACTTCATTGTTGATAACCTCGAAAGTAATCTTAACGGCGTACTTGTACTCTCTACCCTCATCAGAGATGACATGGATACCTACTCCTCCTCCCGCTTTACATGCCAATCCGTCCACATATACCATCCAAGGTTTGTTGGGGGGTGTTTGGACAATCTCTTCGGGAAAGCCATTGAGCTCAACTATAAAATCAGCGAGTACCTGCCCTTTAATTGCTTTTCTAGGGGAGTACTGGATGCCGAATTTGCTAAGTTCTATTACCCACTTTGCTAATCTTCCCGAAACCTCTGGTTGTTGTAAAACAGCTTTCAAGGGCTAGTTCGTAAGTACTTGTACGTTGTGAGCTTGAAAGTACGGCCTGAGTCATCTAGTAACTACCACTAGGGTGAGAGCCATCATTTCCAACTTAGGTTATTGGTCTTTGCTCCCCGAAATGCTCGACTTATGTAATATACCGGTTTCTGCCCGGTCGTCGTGTCTCATACTAGAACAGCGGATGTTGCATTGGGCGAGATGGCTAGATAAGCAGTCAACATTTCACCGGGCTCGGTTTGGCTAAACAATGGCGAGTGAGTTAAATATTCTCTTAGCTCATTTAGGGCTTTGTCACAAGAAGAGTTCCATTCCTGTACTTTCTTCAACACTTAAAAGAAAGGTAAGCATTTGTCAGTAGATCGAGCTATGAAGCGATTCAAGGCGGCTACTCGGCCAGCCAATTGCTGCACCTCGTGATGATTCCGGGGTACCTCCATGTGAGATATGGCTTTTACCTTTTCAATGTTGGCTTCGATTCCCTTTTTAGAGACCATATAACCTAAGAATTTCCCCTACCCTACACCAAAAGAACATTTACTCGGATTAAGCTACATCTTATATTGACGTAAGACTTCAAAAGCTTCCCGCAAGTTCTCCACATGTTGCCTAGGCATTTTACTCTTGACCAGTAGATCATCAACATATACTTCCACATTCCTCCCAATCTGCTATTTAAACATCCGGTTGACCAGGCGTTGATAAGTAGCTCCTGCATTTTTCAACTCTAAGGGCATCACCTTGTAGCAATATAATCCCCGGTCTGTAATGAAAGCTGTTTTGTCCTCATCGTCTGGATTCATCCTGATCTGATTATACCTTGAGTACGCATCCATGAAACTAAGTAACGGATGACAAACAATTGAGTTCACGATCAGATCGATGCGAGGGTGTGGGAAGCTATCCTTCGGACATGCCTTGTTAAGATCGGTGAAATCTACACACATCCTCCATTTACCGCTCGCATTTTTTACCAACACTACATTAGACAGCCATTCTGGGTATTGTGCTTCTCTGATAAACTCCACTACTAGGAGGCGGTCTACTTCCTCGGCTATGGCAGTATATTTTTCGGCGCAAAAGCTACATTTTTTTTGTTTAACTTTTCGAGCTTCCTGATTGACACATAAATGATGTTCAATAACACTATTATCTATATCTGGTATATCTTGATGAGTCCAGGTGAATATGTCTTAATGTTTACCCAAGAGTTGTTTAAGTTTTTGTTTCAGGCTAAGCCCCAGATTGGAATGTATTCGAACCTTCCGCTCGGGTTTCACCTAGTCGTGTCAGAGGTGGTGGAGGTGGCAACTCAGCTGCCCCTTCGCTATGTCTCAAATCTTCCTTGGTGATGCCGATCATCATTTGGATTAGAGTTTTTAACTCATGAGAGTAACATTCGTGGGCCAAGGATTGCTCTCCTTTGACTTCTCCTATACCATTTTGAGTTGGGAACTTCATTTTCAGATGGTACGTAAAAGTCACAGCTTTTAGGTGATTTAAAGCAGGACGCCCCAGTATGGCATTATATGAAAAATGGGCTTTGACCACTAAAAAATCAACCATAACCATTGAAGTTTTAGGTGCCTCGCCGGCCATAACAGATAGAGTTATGACTCATTCGGGTTGTATAATCTTGCCGGCAAATCCCCTAAGGACGTTGGGGCTCGCCGTTGCCTGTCTCGCTCGATTCTTATTTTGTCAAATGCATCCCAATAGAGAATATCTGCTGAGCTCCCATTATCAATAATGATTCTTTTGATTATAAAATTGGCAACTAGCATGGTGACCACCAAAGCATTGTCGTGCGGCTGCATCACTCTTTCATCCTGTCTGTCAAAGATGGTTGGGACATCTTCAGAAGGCCGTTTGTCTTGAGTCAACTTTGACATGGCGAATACCTCCGCGTAGCGCGTTTCTCTTGCGTACGCCTTTTTTGAAGCTAGGGTTTCCCCTCCTTTTGGTAATTCTCCAGCAATGGTTCGTATTTCGCCTAAGGGTCCCTCCCTTTGAGACGAGTCTTTGACGCTTCTTTCTTTACAAGGGCTTGGACTACGCTTACTGTTAGGATACCCTCCTTTCTTTGTGACTCTTCCCTTTCCTTTTCATTTCTTCTCTTCAAGGTTCGACAGTCCCGGGTATTGTGCCCAGTAGATTTATGATACTCGCAGTACATACTTCCCGGTCGGTGCTGGTTCTGATGGTGGTACTACCTTTCTCCAGGTTCTCTGTCTACCGTCAAGTTATTGTGAAGACGTGGTCTGTATTGTGGACTCCCTTGAGACTACGGCCCTCCTTGTGTGTTTTGTCTCTTCGAGTTAGTGTTACCTCTTCTCCTTGTTGACAGGTTGGCTTCGGTTTGATTAGTATGCTCTATTTCTTCCCGCCTTGGTCTTATAAGCGCTTGCAGGGTGTCTTCAGCGTTTATATAGCCGTCTACCCTATCCATGAATTCAGCCAAAGTGGTAGGAGTTCGTCTAGCTATCTCTGCTAAGAAAGGACTTCCAGGCCATATTCCATTTAGGAGAGCAGCCAGAGTGATTTTCTCATCCTGATCCCCTATCATCATCAACTCCTTGTTGAATCGAGAAAGATAGTTTTTGAGGTTTTACTGACTGTTCTGTTTAACTGTTAGGAGATACGCAGCTGGTCTTTTCCTCTTTCGACTTCCTAAGAATTGGGTTGTAAAAAGGCGAGCAAGATAGTTAAAGCTATCTATTTTGCTAGTAGGGACCATTCTAAACCAGGTTCGAGCTACTCCTTTCGGGGTGAGAGGGAACGCTCGGGACGCTACCTCATTAGGATAGCCATGCAAACTCATGTGTGTCCTAAACGTTTCTATATGTTCATAGGAATCAGCACCCCCATCGTACAGTTCCATCTGAGGTACTCAAAATTTCAGAGGTAATGGTACTGCCATGACACTTGCACTATAAGGAGTGCCGAGATGGTTGCCTAATTATCCAGTAATGGAAGGAGCTTCTATACGCCGGGCTATATCTACATACTTGTCTTCCAATTCTTTGAGTTCCAGCTGTATTTTACGCTTCTCTTCATCTACTTCTTCATAATTAAGCTCATTGACTCAGTGAGATTTCGCGCATTTACTAACAGAGGGTTCCTCACGAGTAGTCAATTCTTCATTATTCTTTTGCAACTTCTCATTCTCTCTGGTGAGCTCCCTTATTGTTGCTTCCAAGCTAGTCGTTCTTCCATCGGGATGTATTTTGAGTTGCAGTTATTACCTCGTAATCGCAACGCGACCGGTCTGTAGAGAACACCAAAAGTAATCCCACAGACGGCACCAATGTTGATGTGTGTTCTGCACTATTGGGTAGTGTCTTGATTTCTAGTCCTAATCTGCAACAGAAAAGATGGAGGGTTGGGTTCCTCGACCCTTAGAACTCTCCGATACCTTTGTTAGAGAATTTAGACAGATTAAAGATAACAATGAGAGAGAGCTTTTGATAGATGTTCGTACCTTTTTCAAGTGATAGATTCTTTCCTTTAATAGGTTGAAATATTGATCGGGCACACGTGTAATTATCTAGGACTATCGGGGAGCAGATTATTCCCCTCTACATCCTGGGTTTTCTGAGATCATTTATTGATTTTGTTTCTTCTCAATAATATCTCCATTAATACGATTACCTCCGGGCAATCAGTAGGTATTTTTGGATATTTATATCAAACCGCATTTAATATGATATGTTACCCTGCCAGACATTAAATGTTCATATGACTTCTAATCATCACACTGCCAATGTGTTAGGGATAATTCTGACGAATTTACCAAATCTGTCGTATTTATCTAACAGGAACTAACATAGAGAAATTTAGTTTGAGTAAGGAGGAATTAGAATCCAACTTTCTGAATTGTACATATTACAATTCATTCTAAGACTTCGAAAGAGGAATAATAGGCGGGCGTCCATCACGTTATCCCTTATTGTAATTGTCCCCTCACAAGTTTCACACTCTTCTTTAGCTTAGATTCGAGTTCCTTACCCTTCAAGCACTACTTTGACTCCCTTATGAGTTGTTTGGCCTTGCGTCGCAATGCTCAAGCACTACTCTGACTCCTTTGAGGTCGAAAAATGATGCACACCAAGCAACATGAAATCAACATGCAATCAATGTGCTCATGGTATCCAAGGCGCACCTGAATCTGAAATGCACCCGAAACTGTCCAAATTAGAAAAATATCACGATCAAATATGGTGGTTTTGTGTTTATCTACCAACTCATGATATTTCAACACCATCAACGTGCAATCTAATAACTTAGTATCATCTGTCTTGGATCCTCTGCATCACTAATCCAAGTTCCTCTATTTGCTCGCTATCTGAGGCGCCAAAAAAGATCTAACATCTAACTAAACCACATATTATATAGTTTGTGGATAACCATGCATGGTTCTTTTAAATATGATAAACCTAATCTTAGCTACTATTAAGAAAACATATAATTTGTATCTTACAATCTATCTCTTTTTGGAAAAGTATTGAAATCGAATAATACATTGTCTCATCTTTGCTCGCTACTCTTTTATAGTGCTAAAGACGATCGCTCGTGTGAGCGAGCCAATCTACATATGTTGATATACCTTTTCCATCATAACTCCCAAATTTATAGTGCATGTGTGTGCTTATTTTAAAATGCTTCTAGTTACCTATATTATCATAGAATACATTAGTGTCATGTGCACGAGGAGCAAAAAGATGATGGTGAGAAATCACATGACTAACTAAAGATAATCAAACCACAACTCTTAAGTGGTGTATGATCATTTCTCTCCATGGGCAATCACTTATGTAGTAACTTTTTTAAAATATGCTCTTATAAAGAAACTCTACTTTTATATAAAAGTTCTTTGCACAACTATGAAGTCAGTGAGTCATCGCAAATCTCATATAAGGTTCTTATACTCTAGTCAGTAACTCCAACTATAACTTTTAAGAACTATAAGGTGACTACAAATGTTTTTTAGTAAACTTAATTTGCAACTTCAGTATTTCATATAAATCTCTTGTACTCAACAAAAACATATGAGATAACTCTCATTCATTCTTCTTTTAGGATAAAGCAATTATGACCTTTGCCCCTAAAGATAATCACAATAGTATAGTCATTATTTTTAACTACAATCCTATTACAAACTCACTTAATCAAATAAGCCGTATTTACCCTCTAACGAAATCTCAACCTTTAATCCCCACGAGCAAACTATAATGAAGACACTAAATAGTATAGGCAAAAACTAAATTCTTTGGTATTTTCCATTTATTGATTGTCTATGGATTTTAAACAAAAACTTAGAAACTATTTTTTTATATACAGTCTCACAAGACTCTACTTTTCACAAACTCATGCCCATCATTTTGTAGTATGGAAAACCTTTCATTAGACGACAATTAATAATTTAAGATAACCAGATCATTATTTTTCTCAGAATGACACTTTTTTAAGATTGTCAAAAACGTTCAAATAACCCAATTTTATTCAATAAATCCTATGAGAATCAACTATTTAACTTTTTCAAAAAAAGTTTCAACAAATGTGCGATCAATGGTTATTCAAAGGCAGCTTAATTATTGCCAAGAGAGAGATCTACACCTCAATCAACTTTTCTATGTCAATTAGGTCAACAACCCCATGTTAGATTATATAAATGAAGTGAATATAAGATTTTATGTACGGATTCTAATTATGCGAATTCATTACCTTTAGCATAGTAATGTTACAAATATTCTCTTCTAATATCTAAATGATGAGAGAATACTGATGTATAGTTATCATGCTATTTAGGAAAATCTTTATATTCAATGAATTTTAGGAGTTACTATCACTAATAGTACGCCATCAATAAAAAGTATACCTACACTTGTTGAATTACTCTTATTATTTTTGGCATTTTTAAAAATATTAAGGATAAGGTAATGTGGAATGAAATACAATGAAACAAATATTCTTTCAAAATATTAAGTGTTTTACAAAAATCTACAATTTTCTGCCCTCGCTAAAAATACATGTAATCTTCTTGACTCAAATAAAAATGTTTAAGCTCAGATCTACTAAATTTTAATAGAATTTAGGTTTGCACAAAAGTAGTCACTCAATCTTTCTTAATGGCGAATGAACTTGATCCAAGGACGATAAGTCCGAATTAAGGCTGCAACCTCACATTACATCAACTTAAATATGCTGTACCAACTGTTTTGCGCCATAATTTATTTCCAACTTTATTCTTAGCAAGTCATTAAACTGCGAGATCATTGTGCTCATAATATAATTTATACGCTTGTGATTTTGAAAAATTATTTTAACTAAAAAATATATTTTCCTTTAAAAACATTTGGAATCGTTTTTATACGATGAAACAATATTTTTATCATCTCATATCCTTAGTGTGCATGTTTAGAAACTTTAAAATATAAAAATTTCATTAACGAGAAAAAGTTCAGTTTCTCAAGCTTCATTCCGATCATCCTATGCCTCTACGACACATTTTCGATATCATCCCCCACCTGAGAAATAATATCACTAAGTTATAGAGTGATCATTCAACTTCAAAACCTTTAGGAATTCTCACTAACACCAATATTTGCAATGAGTCTTAGATCAAATTTAGGTATAGATTTTTCTAATATGGCATAAGTGCCAAACACATATCCTTATGCAATAAATGCTATATATGGCGCTTTAGCAGCTAACCAGCGATATCAAATTTCTCACTTGGTTAACATTTTTCGTATTCTCCAATCCACTACAGGAAAGGAAAGAAAAAAAACTTTGCAAGAAATTATCTTAGTTAAAACCTATCTTACATCAGTACAACCACAAGTTAGATTTTTAGGTTTAATATTGGCCTTGCTTGTTTTATGAGATGAGATAAGATGAAATGAGATAAAAATTAAAATAATAAAATATTATTATAAAATATTTTTTTAATATTAGTTTTGTATAAAAATTTGAAAAAGTAGTTTTGGAATTTAAAAATATTGAATTTTTTTATTATAATTTGTATGAGAATTTGAAAAAGTGTAATGATGAATTTGATATATGTTTTAAGTTTTTGGTTTCATCCCTCAAAACAAATCAGCCTAAGTCGTATCTAATAATCCAGACTTTTGCCTTAGTTACCTTGCAGACCTCTAAGGTGCTTGATATTACTCTGATCAAGAGCCGCTCTTAAGTTTATATATCTATAAGAACCTATTTGTTATTGCCAAAGAAAAATAAAATTTAACCAAGTTACGAGTACTCTTACCCCAGATGTATACTGATAAAACCTTTAAAATGAATGTATCAATCAAGAATGTCTTTGACACTCTTGCACATTTAGACTTTAACATCCTTACTTGCCTGAAATTTCAAAAATTTTTAGAGAGTATATACTTATCTGTGAGTGAATTTAAATTTCTTCAAAATTATAATACTCAACCTTAAATATAGGAGCACTAACATTTAATCTTTGTATTACTAAAACAACGCACAATCTCCATTGTTACTTACAAGATTCTCAAATACAAAATAGTGGTTTAGCTCTATCCAATAGTTGATTCCATCAACTTCCATAAAAAGTTGTAGTGCATATGTCTCACACACACTTCTAACTTTTCTCTAGACCTTTTAGAGATTTCACAATAATGATAGTTTAAGACTATTCGACACCTATAATAATCTTAATTTTTTTTCCAACTATTGTTTATGGAGGAGATTAATGTGATAATTAATTGCATACACAATCTCGAGGTCCTACTATTGGTTATCTCAAAATTACTAACCTATGCACATCTAGTTGGACACACATCTAAGAAATTTGTCGCATTAATCTAAGTTAGAATAAAAATATTTTATACACGTTGTAAAATTAAAAAATCGCTAAACTTCATAATCATCTTTTGCACCTTAATGCCCGATTATTAATTTTTAACTTAATTCTCTCGCAAATTTATATTGTATAGGAGATTAATTTTAAATTAATTTCAATTATACTTCCACTAGGATAAGTAATCTACAGAATCAGTCATATGCACAAAAATGATTTCTGAATAATTTCTTCCTAAATCGAAGAAATCAATTTGAGCTAATTACATGCATGGACTATTCCTACTCAGACTACTTAATCCTCTATTTTATCATATTATAATAATTTGAAGACTAGTTCTTAAAAAATACTCTAACAATACAAGTGATAAAATAAACTCATATTTTAACATGTAAACATAATACATGTATAAAATTCATCACATATCACCCAAATGTACAATTACTATCCACATAAAATAGTAATCTAGGCAATTCATAATATAAAATAAAATGTCTAACAAATGTGATAAAAATATTAAAAACATAAAATCATGGCATATATGTATTCAATAATCAGAATCACCTGCAAAATTATTTTTTTCTTAAAAAAAATGCTCATGTGCCACACTTACATGCTGAATAAATAAACGCAATACCAGCTAATACAGTAACAATAATCTCTAGTCCAATAGTTGACCTCGACCTTGCCTTGCGTGTAAGGTCTTAGGTTCGAAGCACTAGTGAAACTTTTTTTTTTTTTTTATATCAGTAATTTTTTTATATCAGTAATAATCCAAAAAAAAAAAAAAAGAATTAAGATGAAACGAAGGGGCTGGGATGTGCGCCCAGCGTACTGGGACGAACCAGAAAGTCCATGGTCTGCTCAGCTAGACACCCAATAACCATGCAGGTCCTTATTTCCTGCTGGGCTGAAGTCCAGTTACAAAAAAATAACTACATTTTTTTTTTTAAACTGAGAAAGAAGTTGGTAGGGTTCAAAATAAATAAATAAATAATTGCCATTTTTTTTAACAGCCCACACCCAAGCCCTTTCATCACAAGATTGGCCCAAAGGTTATTTAGAAAAAGAAACAGGCCCTAGCTCAAGCTAAACCCAAGCCTAGATGCTTTTAACAAAAAACAGCTTAGATGTTTGAAGCCAAGACCGTGAATGAGTTAATCAGCCACAAAAAAAGAGTGGGCTGTTCATCTTTAACCTCCCAACAGTTAACAGTGCATGTAACGTAAGGGAGAAAGGAAAAACAAAAAAAAAATTGTAATCGCCACCGCTACCACTCAAGGGCCCTTACCGCTACTTCTATCTTAGCTAGAGAGTTTGTAGCGGCCAGAGTACCGCCACTCACTAGTGCGCGGTGCAGCTGGTGTGTGCTGTACCTGCTGCACGCTGCATACAGTGCAGGTGGGCAGCACCATCATGGTGCAGCGCAGGCTACGCTTCACACAGTAACAGTGTGATGCACCAATGCACCAGATGGTATACTTAGCTGGTGCTAGGGGATCCACGTCAGCACCGCCACTCCTTACGTCGTGCAGGCTACGCCATGAGCGACGACCCGTCTGGTGCGCGCAACACAAAAATTATAAAAAAAAATACAGAGGTGCATCACTGCGATAGTGCAAGGCACCCTCAGGTGCTTGACATGTTAAGGTGGTCAGGAGTGACTTAACGTCCGCTTTTTTTCTATACTAAGGTACTTTCAAACCTTTGGTACACGCTGACGCGCAGCAGCGTGTTTGGTGTTGCTCATCGCGCAACATCATGTACGGCCCAACGGTGGAACCAGCATTCACATGCACATCTGCGACATCTCTTGGAAGTGCTTGCACCCTTGAATAAATATCATGTGGGTGCAACTGACTCTCTGATGCGTGCAGCACCGGGTGCACGATGCACCACCGGGTGCATTGCGCTTTGCATGGATGATGTGACGCCCCCAAATTCCCCTTAAAATAATACGGGAATCGAGGCATCGGGATGATGACAACACGGGTCACACATCCCATCAACCAGTGTTGAACGTGTGTGCACACGTGACATACATAAAAATAAAGGTCGCAGCGGATAATAAATTAATATCTAAGTACCAGAATTTTTTGGAAATATTTTACAAATTAACTTAATAAAAACTCTCCAACAGGAGATTTAATACAGTCATCCAAAAATACAATTTAAACAAATACATAATTATAAAAAAGGGGAAAATAAATTTCCCGATATATCAATTAATAATAACACCTCAATAGCGGAGCCGTCTCCTCAGGTTCGGCCTCTCCAAAGTCTGCATCCAAACAAAACTACGACGCCAAGATGGCATCGCAGGTAAGTACAACCCAACCAAACCTAAGACAATAAATACATTAATGCCACAACAACAACCATGAATAATTACCATATGCATGAGACTTAAAATCATCTTCCTCAAAGTCGATGAAATAATCACATTCGTCAAAATCCCGATTTAATCCACAATAAACTCCTAATAAAATCACCCATCATTTTCCATAAAATAATATCCTCAAAATCGATCATACCGGGCGTTACGTATCGCCGTCCCCGATATGATTTATACACACACCCAAAATTATAATGGACGTTACGTATCGCCGTCCCCATTACGATCCACACACACTCATTTCATACCGGGCGTTACGTATCGCCGTCTCCGATATGAAATGTACACCCGATGACCATAATGGGCGTCACGTATCGCCGTCCCCATTATGTCATCCACACACTCACACGCTGATCACAACGGGCGTTACGTATCGCCATCCCCGTTATGACTCAGTCCAAAACCAATAAAATCCGTTAAACACAATTTAAATCCCATTTTCCATTCTCAACACATGAATATCCAAAATCATGCAAAAATTCACTTTCCAAATATTTTCATGAGCATGCGCGTAAATACACAATGCAGACAACTATGCACCAAATAGCCAACAATTAAATAATCCAATCAACCAACAAATACCAACATCAACCATCACATATCAGCAATAATCAAATACAACAACTGTTGATGCCAAAAATATATTTAAATCTTAAAACTTGTTTGGAAAGTACTTACAGCGGTAAAAACGCATTTCCTTGAGCAATGCCAATCTGCAACGTTTGTAGCGGTCACATGTACTTTAGGCTAAAACACTCGGTTTGACACCAAAATTTAGGGAGGTACTCATTGAAGGGTGGGGAATCTCATGGAGGTGGTGGTGTGGCGGCACAACCACCGGAAGGTGGCGGATCGGGGCCAAAAAGGGTGAAAACCCATTTTTGGGTTTGAAGTCGTACCGGGAAGGTGAGGCCGCGGTTGGGGAAAATGAGCTAGGGGGTTGACCGGCTGGGTGAGGGGAGTCGAATGGTGGCGGAGGTGAGACCTACGGTGGCCGGACGGAGGCGCGGCGAAGAACGACCCATTTAAGGCCCAATTCGGGTGGAGGGGCTAACCGGCGGCGATAGGTGGCTTTGGGCGGTGGGTTATACTCGCCGGAGGTTGGGGAGTCTAGTGGTGGTGGTCGGAGGCCAAGGGGTGGCCGGCGGTGGCCGAAAAATGCAAGGGAAGCAAAAATGGCCATTTTGGGTTTGTGGCCGTGGAGGGGCGGTGGAGTGGCCGGAGGGGACACCACCGGTGCCGTTGAGCTCGCCGGCATGAGGGAGTGAGGTTGAGTTGGGTGGTGTCGCCAGTGGGTGGCCGGCGGCGGTCCTGGGGCTGAGGAGAAGGAACGGGCGAAGGGGAGAGGGAGGCAGGGGAGGGGCTGGGCACGCGGGGGAAAGCAAAGGAAAATGAGAAGAAAAAGAAAAGAAAAAGAAGAAAAAGGAAAAATGAAGGGAAAAAGAGTCCAACCAGAAAAACACAACAAATTAAATAAAAGCTGGCTTTAAATACTATAATTTTAATATCAATAAAATAAAATATTGAAAACCCAACAATATAAATAAATTAAACCCAAGCACAATATTAAAATAAGACAATAGTTAATATAACGAAAGCAGATCAAATAAATTCACATAATAAAATAAAGGAATTTAATTCCATTCATTAAAATAATTAACTCATTAAAATAAATAAGAAAAGCAACGTAACTCGATATTAACTAATTAATAGCTCAAGTAAATGTCTTAAATAATTAAAATATGACCAATAATATTATTTAAATAAATTAAAATAATTAACACCGAACATAAAATAACGTGTAAAAATACACGTAAATCTGGAATCTCACAGATGACTTGCTACAACCGTTTTCATTGATTTCCCCGTGTAAAAAATATTTCATTGCGCTTTGTGTTTTTGACGTGCAAATGTTACAAATAGAGAAATTAAGAAAATTTTCGTGAAAAAAAAAAATTCTCCGTGTGAAAGGGGGTCAAACTTGCCCGGGCCCGGGCCCACGAGGTCGATAGGCCCACGGCCCGTTATCCGCACCCACCTCGACGCGACGTCCGAATTCAACTGGGAAGATCGAAACCGGGGACGAGCCAAGTCCCTGGTTACCCCGATCTGGGCAGGAGATGGCAAAATCGGTCTCAAAAACACGCTAAGAGCAGAACGGCGGCTCACGTACCGATATGTCTCCTGGGTCCATCTCCCATCGAGACACTCCCTCATTTATGACCGACAGACGGCCGCCGGACTACAGACCCCCTCCCATTTAATGCAGAGACGACACAAACACACGGTATTAATTACTAAATTGACAAAAGATACCGCTGCATTTAATGCCCCTGTCCAAAAGGGGCTAATCGAGCATTAAATGAGAGGATACTCAATTAATGCGATGAGACCAACCGAATCAGACCGGGTTTCCTTATCGAAGATGACGGACGGGTGATGCCCCGATTTCGGCGCCCTCGTCACACGGACCCTCTTCCCGGGGGAAGCACCTATAAATAGCACCTAACTAACGACGGGAAGACGGTACGCTCACAAACTCTCTTATTCCCTCTATCATATATCTTCTCCCATACGCTAACTTGATCGTCGGAGCGGTCCCGGACCCCGACCTCCCTTGTCCTTGTTTTGCAGGTTACAGCCCCGCGGGATCGGTAAACAAGACAGCAGAATACGTCCTTAACAGTGGCGCCGTCTGTGGGATTCGATCGTTTCTGATCAACGTACTTTCTGCATGTCTACCCTACCGTTATCCCAAACGACCAAGCACGACCAGCGGACAGACCCGTCGATGGAAGAAAGACTGGAAGCGTTGGAAGAAATGGTGAGGAGGTTGAAGGAGGAGAATGCAGCCCTTCGACGGCCGCGCGAAGAGGCATCGGCCCGCGGCGAAACCAATCTGGGAGAGAATGCGAGCTCCCGACTCCCTGAGGAGAGCGAAGCCTCTGAAGGAGAACGACGCCGAATGCACACCGAGCTAAAGGAGTTGGGAGACAAGTACGCTGAAATGGCAAAACTGATCAGCCCAGCAGCAGGGCATCTCTCCTCACAGGGAAGCATAGGAACACCCTACAGCGCGGACGTCCTGGCCGTCCCTCTCCCGCCCAAGTTCAAGGTCCCACAAGTAGAACTGTATGACGGGTCTCAGGATCCTGTGGAACACATAGAAGCTTTTAAAGCCCATATCAGCCTACATGGCTATCCCGGCGAGGTAGCATGCCGAGCATTCCCTCTCACATTGAAGGGGATGGCTAGGACGTGGTTCGGAACCATTCCTCCGGGATCCGTCAGTAGCTTCGAGGCGTTGGCCCGACTCTTCATCACCCAGTTCATGGCTAGTAGGAAACGAAGGCGCCCTGCGGCGTACCTATTGACCGTCAAGCAAGGAGAGAAGGAAAGCCTCAAAGAGTACCTGTCCAGATTCAACAAAGAAAGGATGACCACCGACAACCAGGACGAAAAGATCACCCTAGCGGCCCTCTTGGGCGGCATATGGCCCAGGAGCCCCTTCATGGCGGAGATAGCCCGCAAGACTCCCACCACTTTGAACGGATTCATGGATCAGGCTGACGGATTCATCAACGCCGAAGATACGCTCGAAGCCCTAGTAGCCCCGCGGCGTGGAGAGCTCCGACAGCACGATCGAAAGACAACTAGTGCCGGGGAAGGATCCAGCAAGCATCGGGGAGGTAGGAAGTTCCCAGATGAGACAAGGAGAAGGGACCCCCCACGGGAACACAGACTGTCGTCGTGGCCTCAGTCCAGCCTGGCGGTGGAAGATCAGAATCGGGCAGAAACAAGGCAAGAGTCCATTAGAAGAAGAAGAGGGGAAATGTATTGCGAATATCACAAGTCCAAGGGCCACAACACTGAAGACTGCCAGGCCTTGAAAAATAGTCAGAGGGACGATTTGAATTCTGACCAATTAATGCTGACTCGTGACCTGTCATATTCCGTATCGGGCATTTAATGCAGTTTTGAAATTCAATTATGCCGTCGTTCCGATTCCCGAACCGTCAGTGATCCGTTATTAAATGGCGGGGCGCACGCGCGTGGCCATCATTAACTGTCCTGTCATTTCGGCGCACGCCTCTTTCCTTTGATTGGTCAATTCGGAGCGTGCTTTCTGTTCCCAAAGCCACGTCTGAGGTGACGGTTTCGGCGCGGCCTCGTTTCCCGCTCGCATTAAATTCGGCTTCTGGGTATAAATTACCCGGCGGTCTTGTCACTGTCCTCGTTTCACTGTTTGCTTTCTTGCCATCCTGCTGTCGTTCTCCCTTGCCCCTGCTTTTCTTCACTTTTCATTCTTTTCCTGTTGCTGTCTTGCCGCTCCCTGCTTCAGCTCCCATGGCTTCCTCTGACCCATGCCCCTTCTTCGCCGGCAACGGCTGGGTGTCCACCATGCAATCCTCCGATGTGGACACGCTTAGGAAGAAGCATCATGTTTCCTGGCGGCACACTTTGGAGGCCCCGGGGGATGGAGTTAGGGCCTGCGAACGTGACGGGAGGGCTCAGAAGGTCGTGCTTTTCTCCCTCATGTTCTCGAAGGGACTGCGCCTTCCCTTCATCCGACCGGTTCGGGAAGTCCTGCACTTCCTGGGTTTGGCCCCTGCCCAACTTATGCCGAACGGGTGGCGTATCCTGCTGGCCACCTGCGTGGCATTTAGGATCGTTCTGTCCGGGAAGAACGACCCTTACCCCGATCTCACTGCTCGTGAGTTCTTCTCACTGTACCGGCTCCTCCGTCGGGACGGGAACGTGGCCGGTTTCCAGATAAAGCCGAAATGTCGGCTGATCAGAATGGAGGAGAGGCATTCGAGCGCCCGGGACTACCATAAGAGGTTCTTCTTCGTCTCGGGCAGGGAGTGGAAGTTCCCGGAGGGAGAGGGGAGCGACTTCCCCGTTCAGAAAGACTGGGGTTTCCTCCCTTCCCAGACACACATGGAGGTCACCCTCTCGGCCCAGGAGGCGGAGAGGGTGAAGGCGGTGCTCTCCTGGGGGGCAGAGGATCCTGATCGGCTATGGTCCGATAATCTCCTCACCGAGGAGAACATCGAGGAGTTCTTGACCCGACCGGATCGGTCCTACGCCGAGGGTCAAGATTTCTTTGCTGCCCCGGAAGGGCCTCCTGTCTCCTCCCGTAAGCGAGCCTCTGATCGGGAGGTGGAACAAGAGAGGCGCGCCAAGAGTCGGGCTGGTGAGGCTACCTCGAGCCGTGGCGCCCGGCCCAAGAAACAGAGGAGGGGGAAGGGTCCACGGGCCGAGGGTCCGGGCGGAGGCGCCCCCCCCGCAGACTCTCCTGCAGGACGTCCCGAGGCGACTTCCTCGTCGTCATCCTCGGACGAGATCCGGTTCCTGCAGACCGAGGAACGGAGGGCCGAGGCTGGGAGGACGGTCATGGAAGCCCAGATCGAGGCGATGGACCGGGCCGGGGTCGACTCCTCAGACGGAGAGGAGATAGAGCGCGCCTTCCAGGAGGCTCTGGATCATGCTGCCGATCTGACTCCGGGGGCTACCCCCTTTGCGCAGGTCTTTCGACAGGAGTCGGAGGAGCAGGCCGCTAGGGCGAATCAGTTGCCTACTCCCCCCCCTTCATCTTCCGAGCGCCATTCAGATGCCTCCGAGGGGGAAGATGAAGTATCTGGCGGGGAGGCCCATTCCCAGGGCGCTCGCGAGGGAGCCGAACAGCAAGGGGCTCCTGCCCAAGAAGGTCGGTTCATCCACCCACGCGATGTGTCCGACTCAGAGTCCCGCGGGGTCGGTCCATTCATCCACCCACGCGATGTGTCCGACTCGGAGTCCCGCGGGGTCGGTCAATCCACCCACGCGATGTGTCCGACTCGGAGTCCCGCGGGGTCGGTCCATTCATCCACCCACGCGATGTGTCCGACTCGGAGTCCCGCGGGGTCGGTCCATTCATCCACCCACGCGATGTGTCCGACTCGGAGTCCCGCGGGGTCGGTCAATCCACCCACCCACGCGATGTGTCCGACTCGGAGTCCCGCGGGGTCGGTCAATCCACCCACCCACGCGATGTGTCCGACTCGGAGTCCCGCGGGGTCGGTCCATTAATCCACCCACGCGATGTGTCCGACTCGGAGTCCCGCGGGGTCGGTCCATTAATCCACCCACGCGATGTGTCCGACTCGGAGTCCCGCGGGGTCGGTCCATTCATCCACCCACGCGATGTGTCCGACTCGGAGTCCCGCGGGGTCGGTCCATTCATCCACCCACGCGATGTGTCCGACTCGGAGTCCCGCAGGGTCGGTCAATCCACCCACCCACGCGATGTATCCGCCTCGGAGTCCCGCGGGGTCGGTCAATCCACCCAAACCAATTCGGAATCCCTGAACCCCGATCTTAAGCACATCCACCGGGTACGTTTGAGAAAATTTTCTTTTTAAGTTTACACTTACCCAAAAAATTTCGCAGGGTAAAGGCAAGAAAGAAGTTATGAACAAAACACCAGAAGAAGGTTAAGTCAAAATTCATATATATTATCGGTCATACAAACTCGCTCGAATCGAGCTCGAGCATCATTACAAAAAAAAAAAAAAAAAAAAAAAAAAAAAAAAAAAAAACTTGTACAAAAATCAGGTCAAGCCTCAGGAGGAGGCGGAGGAGGATTGAGGTCGTCAAAAGGAGGGTAGCCGCGCTTCCCGATCTTCTTGACGAATCTCTTCGCAGCCCGGTCTGGACGAAGAGACCTCACGCTTATCCTTTGAGGATCGAGCTGGGGATCCACCAAGAGCTGGGATCCTAGTCGGCGAAGGCCCTCGGCATAACCGTGCCCCCAGGCGGAGTTACGGATCGCCACCACTCGGGATACCTGCGGCTCGAGATCAGCAATCCTCGAGTGGGCCTCTTCTAGAGCACTCCGAGCACCCGCGAGCTCGGACTCCCGAGCAACCCGGACCTCCTCAGACCGCGCCAACTCCGCTTGCAGGATCTCCCGGGCGCGCCTCGAACCGACCAGTTCCTCCTCCAGAGCAGCCCGAGCCTGCTCGGACATAGCTAACTCCTCTTCCCTCAGAGATAGAATCTGAGAAGAAGCTGCCAGCTCCGCTGTCCGAGCAGTTAGCTCGGACTGAAGGAGGATCTTGTCCTGCTCGGTGGCCGATCTTGCGTCCACAAGACGGGCATTCCTCCGATGGGCCACCGCCAGCGATTCCCGAGCCGCCTCCAATTCGGCTCGAAGGGAAGAATTGGCTCTCTCCAGCCTCCCCTTTTCCACCCCCAGCTCTTCGACCGATCTTATCAGCCCCCTGCAAGTTTCCTCCGACTGCTCGAACTGGTCCCTTGCCTGCCGCAGCTTGTAGAGCCCGAACTTACAGACGGTGCCGAGCTCACTGTTGAACTCGGCAAGCTCGGCCAACTCGGATCCCACCGTCCGGGATATCTCCATGGCGACCTAAAACACCGAACGTGCAAAAAAGAGAGAAAAACTTAGCAAAACTAAAAGAGAAGACCACCCGAAATTCGACGAGGCCTACCGAACAAACCTGAGTCAGCAGAGGCTCCAGCATTGAGGCCACCCGGGCTGTAGCATCTGCCTTCGCCTGGTCGAATCGGGAAGGCCGCTCCGAACCGGTCTCATCGGCCTGACGAGTTCCTTCCTCTGAACCCGACCCGAAGAGCTGCCCGAGCACAGCGACCCCACTTCGGAGCCGAAAGGGAGATGGGGGCCGGGGAGGAACTTCCGAGTCCGGAGATGGGCCTGCGTCCTCAGAATGAACCCCCGAGGTAGACCCCCTCTCGAAGATCGGAGGTGGGCGCTCAGGGGATTCCTCGGACTCAGTGGCCACCCGACCGCTCTCGCCTCCGGCCTCCGTATGCCCCCCTTCCTCGGGATGGTCGGACCCCCTCGACCTCCCTGAGGTGGCCTCGTCCCTCTGAAGTCCGAACGGCAAACGAAACGACACGTCAGCAGGTACCGCCCGAACACGTCCGACCTCGTGTTCCCGCTCGGGAGGGGAGATAGGGGAACACTGCCCTGTGTCAGAAGACAGTACAATCGAAGGAAGGGAGGACCCTAGCTCTGGAACGTTCGGAATTTTCCATCGAAGTACCTTCGATGAAAACTCGCGGGGTACTGAAAGGGGGTCAAACTTGCCCGGGCCCGGGCCCACGAGGTCGATAGGCCCACGGCCCGTTATCCGCACCCACCTCGACGCGACGTCCGAATTCAACTGGGAAGATCGAAACCGGGGACGAGCCAAGTCCCTGGTTACCCCGATCTGGGCAGGAGATGGCAAAATCGGTCTCAAAAACACGCTAAGAGCAGAACGGCGGCTCACGTACCGATATGTCTCCTGGGTCCATCTCCCATCGAGACACTCCCTCATTTATGACCGACAGACGGCCGCCGGACTACAGACCCCCTCCCATTTAATGCAGAGACGACACAAACACACGGTATTAATTACTAAATTGACAAAAGATACCGCTGCATTTAATGCCCCTGTCCAAAAGGGGCTAATCGAGCATTAAATGAGAGGATACTCAATTAATGCGATGAGACCAACCGAATCAGACCGGGTTTCCTTATCGAAGATGACGGACGGGTGATGCCCCGATTTCGGCGCCCTCGTCACACGGACCCTCTTCCCGGGGGAAGCACCTATAAATAGCACCTAACTAACGACGGGAAGACGGTACGCTCACAAACTCTCTTATTCCCTCTATCATATATCTTCTCCCATACGCTAACTTGATCGTCGGAGCGGTCCCGGACCCCGACCTCCCTTGTCCTTGTTTTGCAGGTTACAGCCCCGCGGGATCGGTAAACAAGACAGCAGAATACGTCCTTAACACCGTGTAAAAAATATTTCATTGATTAATGAAGTTACAATATGCACGTCAAAAACACAAATCGGGAACAACCGATATCAAGCTGTGATACTAATGTCAGAAAATTAGATCAGAATGTAAGTGATATTATAATAACCCGAACCAGATATTATTAAATTTTGGTTGTTATTATTAATGTTTTAGACAAGGGAACCGCATGGCTTAATTCACATGGATCTCACTTATCTCCCACTTGGATCCACCAATTTTAGATTTTTGCACATTTATTTCAAGTGAGAAAGCAACGTTTGGACACAAAGGCACGGGAGAGCCCAATTAGTCTCACTCGGCGCAAGACACGGACTTTACTCTGAATACTTCAAACACGCATAATTAGGTTTCTTTTTGAAGTGATAATGTAGCCTTTTTGAATTGTGTAACATGTTTAAACCCCTTTTGAGTTATAACGTTTATGCCACTCCATTAATGTCATGTCAGAATTGGGTTGAAAACTCCTTACCAAGCATGACTTGTTGAGTTGTACGTCAATGACACAATAGTACCTTCAAGTTTTAAATTACTTTTAATCTTTTAAAACATGAGGGCCCATTTGCAACCACTTGATTTTCCTCAATTATTTCATGAAGCAAGCTTCTATTTTATTTAAGGATTTGCCTATTTTGTGTTGTAACTTTACTATCCTTGATTACTTTTACCCCTTGGCTTTCAAGCTATAGCAGAAGGTTTGCGTGGGTCTGATCTTGTTAATGGGTTTTGAGTATTATTTCTTACAAAATTAATTATTATTTTATGTTGGGATGGGCTACTCTTAATTAGACTTTATATAGTTCATGTTGAGTTTAAACATTTAGTTAGGCTTACATTTTAAACTAAATATTTTACTTAGCAATTTTATTATGTTAATTAAGAATTAAATCAAGATTTGAATTATTCTAATACTCAACAATTTTATTTATTTATTTTTGATTGAATACTATTAAGTTTATCTTTATGAGTCGGGTGTTTTTTGGAGTTTTGTTTTTATAAACTTCTATGCTTTTAGGTATATATGTTAAATAATATTAAAATATTAGATATTATATTGGTAGTAAATACTAGATGTTTAATCTTTATTTGATCACTTCTCTCTCTCTGTCCTCTTTTTTTCTCTCTCGCGTGCAACACCTATGGCCATTCGGCCTTGGCACGGCCCGACCTTTGCCGCGGGCCACCAACTCTCACTGCCCATACCATCAGGACCCTCTCACGCCGCCGAGCTCCCCACAATACCAGTTGTGTCATCTCCGGTCGCCCTACTTCCTGCTCGCCACACAACCACCCATGGCACCGGTAGCCTCCTAGCACTATCCCTCTTTATAGGCGAGCATAACCCACTGCTAGCAAGCCCCTAGCACGTGGTCTCTCTCTCTCTCTCTCTTGCTCTCTCTCTATCTCTCTCTCTCTTCGAGGTGGGTTTTGCAACCTACAAGTCCAGCTTGTAGTGCCGCCGTTCGCCACCAACAAGCCTCACCCTGTCACCAAAGGCTTCCCTTAGCTCCGACGACCCTCCCTCTAGCTCCCCTTGTCCAGCCATAGCCCCACCTCCATTGTACAAGCTTAAATTCGAAAATGAGTTTCTACATGTTCCAAGTTAGCTCCAAAACTTTCCCATGGTTGTACCGCCTCACCTCCACCACCATGAAATTCCCCTTCCGCCAATGAGTATTTTCCTAACTTTTGATGTCAAACTGAGTACCCTAGTTCAAAACTCTAGGGTTAGCCACAACGTACGACCACTCCATCGTCACCAACCAACTTCCCACCATGTTGGCTACCATTACACGACCTAGATTTAGTAGTCAAAACTTTAGATTCGAACTCTGAGGTATTCCTGTTTCGAGGTCGCGACACTGACTTCGACGGAGCAGTTAACGTTCAAGTTAGTGGCTTCCAACGCCACTAGCTGTACCCAGAGGCGAGCAGCGTACGAGTATATCCCGCAATAGTTGATTTCTGTGATATGCTTATGACTAGACAGCATGATATGAGCATAGCATCGTGACTAGGTGATGAGTTACAAAGTGAGTTTTAGGAGGTAGCACGTAAGTGTTTACTCTTTGTTTCAAACGCTATTAAGTTCAATGTCTATCGTATGAAGATAATTTTACTATTTACTATAATAAGTTTTGATGCATTTATACTATTAAAGTCTTATATTTAAAATATAGTATTATATTGAGAATATTAAAATAATATCAGTATTTCAGAAGTTTTATAAAAGTAAAGAATTGTGTTAAGTATAAGGATGTTATCATATTTGATTTTCACGACTCAGTTTAATATAGTTATATATAGTTCAAAGTATTTTCTAAGTTTAATCCGCTGTTGGTATTTAAATAAGTTAAAATATAAATATTCATTGATCTTCGCAATAAATATAATACTATTGGGATAAGTTCTACAGTATGAATTTATTCCAATGGACTTTAAGGATATGTTCTTGAGATAGAGTAAGGACTATTTAATACTTTGTATATGTAACGTCGAGATATGAAAAAGAACTTAAGAAGCAGTATAGCGAGGTAAGTGAATTTGATCACAAATTAGGATCATTATAGTTTAATTTATATTAGTAGCACCAATTCTTTGACAGTCCCTTTTTATGAACCATTCATGCAAGTATGATACTCAGCACAGCACGGTACAACACATGATAATATCATCTCAGGATCATGATCAGATTTAGAAAGTCATAGTTATTTATATCAATATGTATATCATGTATCTCATGTCAAGTCAAACAAGTATGCTATGTAAGTTCAAGTGCAAGATAAGATCTGTCCAAGTTCAGGTCAGTTAAATCAGTCAGAACAATTAAAAGATAAGATCTGATTAAGATCAGATTAAGTAAACAATAAGATTTGTTCGAGATCAGATCAGTTAATCAACTGACCATTCAGATGCATGGTACTAATACAATCAGTTCAGGATAGATGTGCAAGCTAGATCGAGGTCGTGGTCTATCGTAGTACTTGAGAGTACTGCACAGCTACTTCCTTTGCTACAACTGAGGAAGTTGGTGCACAACTTTGTACAGAGGGTTAAGTGTGTTGGTCAATTAGCCCAGTTAAATGAATTAGATTAGTTAAATCAGTCAGATCAATCAATTAATATAGATATGTCAGTCATGCATAACTTAAGTCAGTATGGGCAATCATATTTAAGTTCTTAGCAATAACATTTATGAAAAGCCTTATGTATATTAGGTTTACGTTGTGATGAATTTCTTACTGAGTTTTCGACTAATTTTAACTTATTTCATATTTTCAAACTACCCAGATTAGGATGATGATCAGGCAAGCAGGCAAGCCACAATTAGATGGAGCAATTAAAATGAAATTTCAAACACTTATTTGATTTATTAAATCAGAAATCTCTAATCGGGTTTATTTTCATGAGTAAATCATGTGACGCTAGAGTTTTGAATTTCGTTCCGGTTTGCCATTTCAAGATTAATTATATATTATATATAAATATTTATGTGTATATATAAACTAACAACTAATAGAATAAATACATATATATGTAAGTATGTATCATGTATATGTGTAGATATTGGAAGAATTAAAAATTTATAAAATGAATATAGGTTGAAAAAATATAAACTTGAGTTGAGACACAAAAAAAAAAAAGATAAAATATTAAAAAAAATAAGGGACATATTTAAAGTTACATATAAATATATTTCATATTCTACAATCAATTAAATATAATCTAAATTTAAAATTTTAAAAAAATGCCATTCCAACACTAAAAAATTACAAAAAAAGTCCAAAACGGAATAGGGGTCGAAATGGCCAGAATTTTGACTCAAACGGCTGGAATTCGACCAGAATAACTGGAACAAATTGGAACGGGTCAGAATTTGGACTGGAATGAAACAAGGGGGTATAGTGCATCGGATATTGTACCGGAACGGAATTCAAAATCTTGCGCGACGCTCCCAACTTTTGGGAAGGAGGTGTTACAAATATTATCTTGTTAAAAATATTTTTTTATCTAATATGTACAGTTGTTTTACGGATTTTGCAAATTCTCTTATATTGTTGTTCCTCCAAATTTTTTTCGATAATAATGATATATGCTACGGGATAATACCAAAACAATACTTACAAATTCGATAACCTAAATATGGAGACTAGATAAAACTTTTGTGAAAAAGTATTCCAAAATCGAAACCATAACTTTTACCTCTCAATTGTAAATTTGTGGTGTCATGTGAGATGATATGATCAACTTTGAACTTCCTACATGGTATTGTTGGATAAGAGGCTTATTATCCTCTTTATCACTTTTTTATTATTATATAGTATATTTTAAGTTTTTATTTTTTGATTATTTTATTTTAAATAAAATTTTTTTAACATTCTTAATTTTATTAATAGTTACTTCTTTAATCATTAAATAAAAAAAATAAAAAATAATAAATGAGAGCCTATCATTATCTAAAATTAAATTGGGTCTAGTTTATAAAAACTCACTATCATGAATAAAAAAAATTATCAGAGTTAAAATAGATTATTATATAAAGAAGTGATGTCAGAGGCAACCGGGAGCTGTTCCTGTTGCGGCCTCGCAGCTGATATGGCAACTGTCACATTAGTTACTATTTGAAAAAAATATATATGAGGATGGAAATGTGAGAGTATTGATATTGGTCTCATCAAAATTTAATAATAAAAAGTATAAGGTTGTACACTTTCGATGAATCACTATTCAAAAAGTAAACAAAAAATATTTTTATTCTATTTTTTTCACTTTTTTTTACTAATTTTTGATCAAATATGACGAAATTTTTTGATAGAATGTGTAAATTTATACTTTTTGAAAGAAAATTTTGATAGATCCATTACTAGTGCTCTAAACATTGGATAGTGATAGTTTATTATCCTCCTATCACCTTCTTACTACTCTATAGTATATTTAAAATATATATTTTTAAAGTATTTTTTTAACATCTTTAATTATTTAGAAAAAAATTGAAAAATATACAACATTATTAATAGTCATTTCTTTAACCATTAAATACAGAGAAAATTGAATAAAATAAAAAATAATAAATAAATAGTATAAAGTAGTAAGACTATCATTATCCTTAAACATTTGCTTTTTACGTGATCATAACAACCCTTCCCTGCTGTGGAATGTCCAATTTTAACCATAACTATTATTTGAAAGGCAAACCCATCACCACAACACACCAAAGTTGATCTAAATCCTATTCCATCGCCCAAAAGTTACTACCAAACGTAGTTTGAATTTATGTCCGGACTTAAACTCCTTTATCGAAACCATGAAAAAAAGCTTATTAACGTGACATATTCCGTAAAAATAAACAAGTTACATATTCTTTCTTTTCAAGAAACTCATAAAATTCCAAATTAAACCCTAAACTAATATTAATAAATATTTTGTAATTATATATGTTAAAACTTTTCTATGTGCGTTCTTAATATATATATATATATATATGTTTTCATGAGATTTTAAATGAGATTTTTTAAGTTAAAAAGAAATTAAGAAATCAATATATTATCATCATATATAAAGTAATTTTTAAATGAGACCAAAGAAGCATGTGATCACAATGCGCCATGGTGCATGTATAACACCAAACAAAAATAATATTTACTATACGAAAAATATGTATTTACAGTATTTTAATTGTAATCAGAAGAACTATTTACAGTAAATAGTCATTGTGATTATAATTAAAGTGTCACAAATACCTATTTTTTTTTATAGTGATTATTATTCTCGTTGTAATATAAATGTACATAATTAATTTATAATGAGGTCAAAGAAGACGCTCTACAAAAAAATTACTTATTTGTAATTAAATATTTTCAATAAAATAATTATTTTTTTGTTAAAACTAGTCAATTTTTATCACAAATAATATTTCTCATTATAAATAATTTGTCACAAATATTTATTTTTAACACGCAGGTAAAAACATCTTGTTTTCTCTATCTTACCAATGTGCCATGCAAAAAAAAATTATTGTTATTATTAGTACTATTACTACTAGTACTGTTTTTATCATTGTATATAACGTAATTTTCCGGATTAGGCCAAATGCGCAGATGAATTCATTTAAAGCAACGATCAGGTGAATCGAAAGGATCTTTGTACTTAGATGATCACGTTTACTATTAGAGAAATACAGGGAGTAGGATGGGTAGTAATTTTATTTTCGCACCAACTAATTATAAACGGCCACATAAACACTCCAAGAAAAATGAGAATGAGCCCGCATGCACTAAATTGCCTTCTTTCTGTCTCGTAAATTAAACGAAAATCCGAATAAGAAAACCTGATTCCTGGAAAGAATTGATTTTATCTTTTTGATTCCTTGGATATGAAAAAGATATGTTCTGATCTGCCAAGTAGAATAATTTTGTCGAAATGCATTTGTTTTGGTTAAAAATTTTGGTGAATGTTAGGATTCTAGCATTTGATTGAATTACTTTCCTGCATTTTATCGGCTGCGGTTTTGCTTTATTCCTTTAGTTAGCCTTTAGAGATATTTGGGGCCGTGGAGGAGATGGGAGCTCGAGAGGGTGATCACAAGCCTTTTTGGCTAGGTCTGTGCTCGTTGAATGCAAAGAAAGAAGGCAACGGAAGAGAAAGAAGGCAATTTGGTGCATGCAGGCTCATTCTAGCTTTTCCTGGAATGCCTACTTGGCCGTTTTCAATTGGTTGGTACGAAAATAAAATTGGCACCTATTCGGCTACCAGCGTTTCTCTTACCATTATTACCATTATCATATATGTAAGTTTTTGAAGGAAGTCAAATGAGAAGTCAAATGAGCAGGTGAAAGGATCGATATCATTTAATGTGGACCTCACCAAAATTAAGAATGAAAATGACTGATTTGACTCTCTTTGAGTCCTTTTCTTTTTGGCCAAAAACATATAAGTATTTTTAATTATTCTGAGTAATATATATATATATATATATATATATATATATATATGTTAGTACTAGTCTTTAGTTTACGTGCTACTTTAGAATAACGATATCATTTCTTCTTATCGACCCCTGATTACGTACACGCTCGCTGCAGTTTTGGACAACATCATGAGCTCCAAGTAATTACTTCTCTTTTCGGAGCAAATATTTCCCTTTTTTTGTTTTTTTTTTTTTCAATTTAGTGAACATATATTCTTTAAATTTGATCAATAATATTATAAAGAAAAATCCTTTATTTTCACCAAAGCTTTTGTGCATCGAATAATGGACGTCCTCTTGCTGAAGATCATGATCATCAAGAACGTGTTATATGTAAGAGCTGATGCATTTGTTTCAACATAAAAAAAAAATCGTAAATAATTTTACTGATTTTTTTTGGTGTTTGAATGTGTTTGACAAAGTTTTGGTTTTTGGTTCTTTATTTTTTGGATTCGGTTTTTGGTTCTTTTTTTTTTTTTTGGATTCTTGGGTTTTGATTTGTTCATGTCTAGTTGTAATCACGGTTTTCTTTTATCATAAACGAGAGCTATTAATAAAATTAGAAAAGAATCACTCATGTACATATGGCGTGGCTCTACCTCTTCTAAAAAAAAAAAAAGAATGTGTTTGACAAAGAGTATATGAAAAACTGTTTCGATCCATCAATTACAGAATTAAACGTTCTTTTTTCTCATCGATTCCCTCGATTCTCCATGGATTTCTTAGCTCTATATATTCCTCTCCACAATCTTAGCTTCTATTTCTCCCCCGTTTTATATTTTAATTTTTTTGAAGCTATAATATTTTCTGCGTTTTTTGAAATTTTTCGCTTTTAATTTTTAATTTTAAGTTATTAGTTACTTATTTATTTCCAACATGTTTAATTTAAGTTCTAAAATAGTTTTGATATGTTAGTTTTTTTTGTTTAGTTTTCGATCTGACAATTAAGTATGCATGCTGGATGATTTCATGTCTTGTTTTTCAAGTATGGATATTATTGCTTATTTTGTTATTTAGATAAGTTATTAATCTCACTATCTTAATTTTCAAATATAAATATTGTTTAGATATATGATTTAAAAAGAAAAACGTTTTGATCATATTTTCGGTTTTTGAATTAGTTGTTTTTTCTTTTATAATTGAAGTGTATGCAGTTTATTGTCAAATAGTGTAGCAGCTAGACGTTCTACAAGAAAGAATGAAAACAATTGAAAAATAAAAAATAAAAAATGTCAAGAATATTGTTTTGTTGTACATGAATGAGCTCGACATTTTTAGTGAGGTTAATTTTAATATATTTATTGTATGTACATTATGATAAAGATATATATCATGCTTTCACATGAATAGTACTCATGCATGCGTTTGGTCGGAAACCAAAATTTTGATAAGTTCACGAATTCTCATGCATTTGTGATCAGTTCATGTTATTTTGACACGGTGCTTCCAGTTATTTGTTGCGTCACTTTGCACGAACAATTACTACTTTTAGTCGATGCAATAATCTTGATTTGTCATCTCTCTTTTAAGTCCTACTTCCTTTCTTCTCTATGAAGGAAGGATCGCAAGGCGGTGAAAAAGTCTCGATTATTCTTTACGGACAATTGAAGCTAGGGTTTGAGATTCACTGTTCCATAGAGGACTAATTAGTGAAGAGATAGATATCGAAGAATTAGAAGAACAATGGTTGAAATTTCGAGTTTTAGAAGAGGAAAACCATGTGATAAACTTAGAAGTTAATAATATGGACGAATTGATTAGAAAAGGTGAAAAAAATATCATAGGAAAGCTTTTCTCTGATTGAGTGATATGCAAAGAAGTGATATGTTCGATGATGTCCCATATATGGAAGATTGGCAAGGCTTTTTCTTTCCATGAACTGAGTCCAAATTTATTTTTTATTTCTTTTCAAAGTCAAGCAAATAGAAATATGATAGCAGATATTCGAAGTATGTTGTCTAATAGGGTACAGTGGAGCATCTATTTTACTTACAGAGAATCCAACAATATAGCACACAAGTTAGCAAAATTACCATTCTAGATCTTTTCCTCATGATTGAGTTTGGGTTGAGGAAGTGCCTGCACAAGTAGAGAACATCTTGTAAAGTTTGAAAAGCATTGTATTAATGACTGTGATACATGAATGAATGATACAGGCTCGTGTTTTGATTCAAAATTTTTTTACTTTCTTATACATGAGTTCACATATATCATCATGTCATACATGTCTCCTTATCATTTCGTGAAAAAAAAAAGAAAAAGAAAAGTAAAATTCAAGAAAAGTGCTCAATCATCATTTACTTCAAAAGTTTAAGCTAAGAAAAAGAGATAAATTTTATTATTTAATTTATATCTTAGCACTCCTTTTATGTGTAAGTCAGTCTCTCCCTCAATAAGTGATCAGTCTAATATATAAAATATTTAATTAAATGAGATATAATGTAGAGTTAATATTCGAACTCGAGACTTGATTATCTGATATCTAATTTGATATTATATGAAATTATTATTTGTCTCAAAAACGTAAATTTCAAGTCGGATGAGGTAGATTTAATTATTTGATTTATATGTTAACTGCGTAGAGTTTGTTTATAACCTAGGTTTTAGGAAGAGTTGTACTTCTAAGGAGGAATTGATTGATAGAACTAGGGAGAGGATGGATATTGAGTGATTTTTTTTGTATATGTGATTATTGCTGCATGGATTTTGTTAGCTGGTACTGATGATCTTCTATTCTATAACCCGTTCCTTCTTTAAGGTTGATGTATTTGCTAGTAGTTTTAAAACAATGTAAGACATTAATTTCAGCAGCTCTATATATACTTGAATTGGCCACGGTACGTTCTATTTTGGTGCAGGTTTGTGGGAATGGACCGGTACGGTATCTTGTTATATATATTTTTTAAGAAGAAAACGATATCTCAATTTTATTGATATAATCTTGTTATCACTAACTTAGTTTAAGCACTTTGACCAATTTTTAGGTGTCATAGGGCTAACCACACATTGTCTAATCTTTGCAGAGATGGCGCAAGTGGTGGCGGGGTACGCACGGATGGTCGTACTGGTACGCCAACGAGGCCGTCTAGCCCTCCAAAATGGTTTCCACAACTGATTGAAGAAATCAAGAAACTGCTGGGTCCAATAGAGAAAAAGCTGAACAAAATGGAAACTCATCTCAAAGATGGACCCAACAAATAGTCGCCTTCAAAGGCGCAAGTAATATTAATATATGTATCATGTGGTAGTACTCCATGATCGGAGAGATCATATCATCACTATATATGATCATCTCCATATATATCATTAATAAATAATGGCTAGATGATCATTATAGATCACTTTGATTGTGATATGTACACAGTGATCCGGATCGTCTATATAATATGTTTGTTGTAGCTGGCGGCGCACTGATCATACCGATCTGTACGTACTAGCTAGCTTGTTTGGTTAATTGGTATTTAATTTTAAAAAAGGCGTGCATGTATGCATGTCATGTGTTTCTATGTTTAACATCGTCTATATATATATGAACGTCGTTTGTGCTTAACTGGTTTCTCATATATATTTAGTTAACGTATGTATGCGCGCGTCTTCTGATGAAAATCATGGTTCCGTTTAGAAAGTGATGGAGAAGATAAATGTTGAATAAAATATTATTAGAATAGTATTTTTTAATATTATTAATATTTTGAAAATATTGTATTTTTTATGAAAATATGAAAAAATTATAATAATAATATGAGATGAAATCATTCCGGTATCAAATGAGAATTAAAAGAAGAAGACTAACCCGTCCAAGAAAGAAAAAGAAAAAAAGAAGACTAACACTAGATTTTTTCTAGTACCATTTTATGTTTATGTTTTTAATTTTTTTAATAAGGCATAATCATGTGGCACAATATGACAATATTAATGTGTTGTCACATTAAAGTGTACGCAAAGTGAGTGGTATAAATTAGGAGTATAATTGTATTACTCATATCGGAATTATATACTCGAAAAGTGAATAAAAATACAAAAATAAAGGAAAAATAAAGCTTACGAAAGTTAACGAGGATGACCTAGATCAACCACTCGATGCCCGATCCGCAGGAAGAAATTAAGCGCGCAACAGGGAGACCAACTCGAGAAAGAAAATATGAGAAAGAGGGAAGAGAATAATCGAATATGTGAGGTCATGCAGCGTGTGCTTAATTTCAGATCGAAGAGTACTCCACTTTGACAATACCGGAACTACCAAGAACCAGCAACGAATACAGTTTCACATAAAGGAAACTATAAAGGCTTGTAAAAGTGATACTTTTATCCACCTTTTTTGGGAGTAATTCAAGATGCAAAAGATCTCTTAACAATTTACCAAGCATTCTGCATGCTTCTTTTTGAATATATAAATATAAATATATATATATATATATATTTATATATTCTGTTGCCTTTCTGAGTTTAGATTTGACTCAAATCTCCCAAAATAAGTACTTCAATTAAACACAAAAATGTATGGTTTGGATAAAGAGATATATATTTCTATCTCTTCTCAATATTTAATTAAATATCACAAATACACATATTTTTCAATTTCAATTCTTTAACTTCTTCATATAATCATTACCTAATTATTACAATTTCTTTTAAACTTTTAAATCAAATACAAAAAATAATTCAACTTTTCAACTATCAAAATAAAAATAATATTATAATAATATTTTAACTTATAATATTTTCATTAAATTTTTCCTCTCTTTTTCTAAAATCTCATAAAACATTTTTACTAAAATCCACTACAAAAAAATCAGGCTTTAATGACTAATTATTTGTGACCCAAAAACTAGTTGCAACTTAATCATATTTTTGGCTAAAAATGGTCATTTCGTTTATAAATAAGTTTATAAATAAGTAACTTTCTTATAGTGATCATTTTACTACTATTTATAAACGTCCACCTCAACTCATCTTATCTCAAACTACTATCCAAGTTAACCTCTAGAAACCAAGAGACAAATATTGGCTAGTGTTGTACGTAGTCTCCAGAAGATAGACGATATTTTTTGGTACGTACTCTTGTAAATAATCATGTAATTTTCGAACGAGGCCAAATGAAGAATCTCAGTAGACGTTTATCTCACTAATGTACAATATATGCGCAAAACATAGTGCATGAAAAAAGAAAGGTCATTGTTACAAGAGGTCAAATGATCAGCAGGTGAAAGGATATCATGCTTTTGTCGATCTACCTCGCCAACTGTAACATGCACCATGCACTCGCGTCTCCATCACGTAGTAGTTGTCATAATATATAAGAAAGAACATATATATATATATATATAATAGTATACTTAATTATTCTCAACGGTCATATATATAAGTTTCTACTTGGTTTCACACACACACACACAATATATATATATATATAATATAGTTTACTTAATTATTCTCAACGGTCATATATATAAGTTTCTACTTGGTTTCACACATATATATATATATATATATATATATATATTGTAACACCCAATTTTTTTTTTCGAAAACCTTTTTACTTTTAAAATTTATCTATTATTATTATTTCTTTTTTTTTTCTCCTTCTTTCCATCTCAACACCCGCCGCCCTCTGGTATCGCCTAGGATCACGGCAACTCCAGATTTTTCGGACTTCACAGCCCTCCACTTCGCGTACACGTTCTTTTAGGGTTCTCACACATACACACACACACACATATATATATATATATATGTATATGTATATATTCACGCGTCTCTGGCCCTTGCATGCACGAAGAGAAACCCTTAGTCGCAGCCCCTCCTCTAGCTTAACATTGCGGCCCCCCTCTAGCTTAACACTGCACCCCGTGTCTTGTAGTCGCCGCTACCAGCAACCGAACCGCCAACAACTGTGCTCAGCCACTGTAAGTCACTGGAAGTCATCCCATAGCTCAGCCACACCCAACCTTATCAGCCCTAAACCCACGACGGACGGAACCAGCCGCTAGCCATCACCTGAAACGTCCCCTGTTCTTGGTTCCCGAAACAGAGCACTCATCAACGTGCTGCCCCACCTTGCAACCATATCAACTGAGAGTCATCCACCCACCGGAAACCACCCCTTGGCATCAAGCCTCTTTCACTTTGTCGCCGCTTGCTTAGACTTTGCCGCCAGGCACCTCCATCATCCAAGCTCTATAGCTCCGTTACGTTTCTTTCTTCCCGGTGAGCTTCCGCTGCTCGTTGCCATCGTTATGTTTCCTGCAGTAACAGGCACGAGTTTGAAAATTTTTGGATTGTTATTTTATTTTTATACCCAACGGACTTAATTTATCATTGGGTTCATGCATGACATTTTATCAATTCCTAATATATATCATTTCAGTAGCGTGTGTTTCGTTTAATTTCACGTGTGATCAACCTTGTTTTAGGTATACATATATATGTGTTTATATATATATATATATATATATTTGCAGAAAACAAAGTTTTAATACGTTTTCTTTTGAGAACAATTTAGTCTATCTTTTATCTCTTAAAAGTATATAGAAATGCGTTTGTTTTTCTTTCAAAAGCGATGGGTTTGTTCTCTCAAAGCAGTGTAATGTTTTATTGTATGGGGCACGTTTCGTTGGACCTCACCGGCAGGTTTCAGTAAATTATTTTTGGTGCTATAAACGGTTTTGTTTTAACTCACATCTTTTCCGTATTTTAGTATTCTTTATTTTCTAGATTTCTGCAGAGGTTGGGTTTGGATTGGAAAACTTGGCTTTATTTGATCATTAAGTGAAAATTTAGGAATTTGAGGATTTATGATATTTTAATATTTTGGAGGATTTCGATAAATTCAAAGCATTTGGAGAGAGTTGATAATCAGAATTTTGAGGGTTTTTATATGTTAAGAGAAGATAGTGGATTTTATGTCTCACGTCCTATTTTTGAGATTTGTGATCATTTGGAAATTTATGGAGTTACGTGATTATTTTATAGGTGAAGATTGATTTTGTTCAGCTTTATTGAGGATAATTCAGAAAGTTAAGAAATTCAGGTAAGCGGGGTTCCTATGCTAGACTTTGCATTAAAAATATTAACCGAGGTTATTGTGAAAAATATGCATGTTTTAGTTACGAAAAGAAATTTTGAAATCACCTCAGTTTTTGTTTCGCATATGCATAAGAAATCGTATAAGAATAAAATATTTTCTGGCATGAACTGGTGTAGACATGAGCTATTTTGTTGCATTCTATTTTTTTTCGAACTGAAAAAGAGCGAATATGAAAATTTCTTTATAAATGATATTTATAATCTGATTCTGTTCTTGTTTTGGAAAAATTCTGTACTCGGATATGATATGATATGATTTCTGAAACCTCTGGCATGACATTCTGGTTCTGTTTCGCTTTGTTTAGTCCTGGGTTGGTACCAACTATTCTGTTTCTGGTGCACCCACTTTGGTTGTAAAGTGGTTTTCTGCGTGGTCTTTCCTGTGTGCACACTCGGGACTCCGAGAATAATAAGGGGAAGATTCACATTCTGTTTCTGCTCGGTTGGCCGCCGAAGTTTGCACAACCCTACCACGGGGGTTAAACATGGTATTTCTGTTCTGATAAGATGTTTCAGTTATGCTATGTCAAAAGGATTTTCTGTTTCTGTTTATATTAAGCTTTCGCATGGATTTTTGATAATGTAGCTTGCTTCTGCATTTTTCTAAAAAGTAAGAAATTTTTCGTTTTACATTCTGAATTTTTGGTAAATGCTCATGTTTGCACACTAGTATATGTTCTTTGCTTACTGAGTTGTGGATAACTCACCCCCTCCTCAAATAACATTTTTCAGATAGTTGAGATGGTTCAGTGCAATATCAGCAAGGGTAGCCATTACTAGAGAGGCTTGGTGATCATAGGAGAATAAGTGCTCGTGGATACAAGTTTTCTTGAGTCTTAATAAAAAATTTATCTTTGTTGTTTTTTTTTAGTATGTCAAGTTTTGGTTGGTTGCAAGTATTTGAAGTCATTTGATTTTATTAAGATTTATGTTTAGTTTTTTGGAAAGAGTTTCATAAATATTTGTTAATCAATTATGGAGTGCCATTTTTATATCAGTTGGTTATTGGAGAATTTGGAATATATGAATTGGTGTTATTTGAGATGATTTGAGGAAAAAGACCTAACTCTCTGGACCTTCGGGACCGGGGTGTTACATATATATATATATATAATATAGTTTACTTAATTATTCTCAACGGTCATATATATAAGTTTCTACTTGGTTTCACATTGCATTTGGATACATATGCCCAACTTCGTTTAGAAAATTTAAGACCAAGAATGACGGGCCAAACAGTGGGGGAGGCTAGACTACCAGTCCCCTTTTAAGTAGGGGTGATGCCCATGGCCATATGGTACAGGAGAGGGTGGAAACCCTTCCAATGCATGATCCCCTGGGAGGCGGGAGAGGAGCCACCTGCCATGGTGCCAAGGGATGGGTTGAAACCACCCCTCGCCCTCGCCTTCGCCCCGGCCCCTGCCCAAGCTAGACCCATTGGGTCTTAAAAAATTTATTTTTTGATTTAAATTATAATATGAAGTTTATACATTAAAAAAGAAGTTAAACTCATTATAATTGAATTTTGGATTGCCTTAACCTCTTAACCTTTATATAAAAAGTCAAGACAATGTGATAGCCATATTTAAGCAATGTCATACTTCCCGCCCTTCTTTCAAATGTGGGTCAACATTAGTTTTTTAATCGATTATATCCTTGGGGGGAAAGTTTTATTATTTTATTTACGTATAAAATCTAATTTTGGAACGAGGCCAAAAATGCGCATGATATGCGTGCAATATTAATGGATAAACATTTTCTCTAGTCTTCTCTTATATAATACACATGTACATAAAAGTATTATTTAATTTCTCCAAGTTCGTTACTAATGATTCATGCAAGAGCCAACTCATCATGAGCTGATTGCCATAAGAGACATAATTTGAATGGGAATTTTTTATTAGGTTTTAGGAAATGAAAGATCATTAGAAAAGTTGAATATTTAAAATTAAATAAAAGTTAGGTAGTTTGAAATTAACATATATAAAATCAAAATATGTATAAACTAATGTAGTTTGAAATGACATGTTAGCTAGCTAGGTTGTAAACTATTCTTTTGTTGTAAAATAGATATGAGCTATCCTATTAACTAGCGACGTCAATTTGTAAAATTGATCTTTTATAAACTTATTTTAATGGATCTAGCACTTCTCTAGAAGCTAAGTCTCGGTGACAATCCATGAAATAAAGAAGATATAACGCTGAAGAGTATTAAATAATTGATTCTGCTTGGTGTCACATGCATGCATCTGGTTTCATGATATGCCCAACTAATTTGTTTAGACTAAAGAAAACACAAATTGCAATATTGCATGCTTTGTTTGAATTTGAAGATCATATTAATCGGATTTATAATAGATAGATATATGAAGTAGATGTTTCTAAGATGTAATGTGAAATGGGACATGTAATTATTTATTCATCCAAGGTCATTCCATTGACCGATCAAGTAGGCAAACCAGTGCCGGCCAGTCTGATGCCCCAAAGATTGAGAACGACGGGCCGAACAGTGCGTGGGGGGTGGGGGAGGCTAGACTGGTCCGGCTTAGTTAAGCCTTTCAAGGTCCCTCTTTTCAAACAAATAATTGAAATAGATGGATAAAAGAAATAAAAACAGATGTGGAAGTTGATGAACTTAGTAATTAACTCATATGATAAGGTCTCTAGCTAGCTACATTTTTATAATAGAATACTTCCAAAATATATGTCAGCTGCTCCGACTATTAAGTTATTAATTACTCCCTAACCATCAAGTAGGAGGAAAATAAAGGACTGCTAATTTGCTACATTATCCCAATGTTTAAGGCAATTCTGAGGCTGTAATGCAGTTCATAATCTATATGAGCTGGCATATATTATTAAACAATAACAAGCAAGTTGCTACTAATTATATTGATTTTAGAATAATCATAAATGCATTTACAACTCTTCTTAACTCATCTTCATTCAATCAATAAAACTATGCCATTCCATCAAAAATAAGTTTAAATATTACACTAATTACTACTTTTCATTTTAATGTAAGATTAATGTGAAATAATTATAAAATAGTTATAAGTGCATTTTCCTAAATTCTGATGATATTATATATTGATACTATCTTTGTTATAGAATGGGCCAAGTTTCATTATTATGTTGTATATATAATGAAATCTAATTTTGGAAGGAAGCCAAATGGGCATATCATGTATGCATGCAGCTGAAACTGATACAATCTAATACATTGGATCATGATGTCATTTAATAGCTGTAATTAATGAGGTTAACACATAACTTTGTTTTGCTAGCTATGTGTTAAACCAGTGTGTTAACACATAACTTATAATTAATGAGGTTCATTATAAGTTTAAAAACACCAAAATAATAATTGTCTAGCTAGTTGATATAGAAATTAGTTTCTACATCAGGTTGTGCCGGGTATGTAAAAAAATAAGACATATAAATAATTTTCTCTTGATTTGTTTGTTATACTATTCAACAATTATATTGTAGTTATTGAACAAGCTTTGTTTTCTCGCAATTTTGTGCTCATGATAAACTAAAGAATTTTCATTCCTTCGCAATTGGTATGTAATATATATCCCCAGACTCGCCGTGTATTGCTTTCTTGACAATATCAATATATATTTAACACGTGTACGTCAAATTTAAAATGATTGGACTAAAATGTTTTAATAGTATGTATGAACACGATGGTAGTGCCAGAGTGTATTATATATAAGATAAAGAGAAAGGAATCTTTTACAATCTTATTAGGTTTACATCTATTCGTCTTATCTAACTTCGAATACAAATTTAAATACAAGAATCATTGTAATGCCCCAATGGAAAGCCCAAACCATATGGCCTATATTCTAAAAGGACTAGCCAATGATACAATTGGAGCCTCATTAAAATCTTATAAAGAGTTAGAACTTCTCATTCCCAAACAATGTAGGATCTCATACACCACCTACCTTATCATTCTTATATGGGGTATCACAATCTACCCCCCTTAAAGTCCGACGTCCTCGTTGGGCCTGTTTTTCGTAGATGGCATGGCTCAAGTCCCACAATTCTGGTTAGGATAGGCTCTGATACTATTTGTAATGCCTCAATGGAAAGTCCAAACCACATGGCTTAAACTCCAAAAGGACTAGCCAATGATACAATTGGAACCTCATTGGAACCTTATAAAGAGCTAGAACTTCTCATTCCCAAGTAATGTGGGATCCCATACACCACCTACCTTATCATTCTCATATGGATATGGGGTATCACAATCATGATATATATGGATTATGATCTTCTAAAATGCTTGTATTTGACTGAGTTTAAGATACATTATGAGTTTTTTTTTTAGTATTTCTAACAGATGCATGAGGCTCCAGAAGAGAGGAGAACAGAAGAAATTTCTAAAACAATAAGCGACATACTGTTTTTTCCTGTTTTTTTTTTCTTTTTTTTTTCCCCTTCTATAAGGCTGGGCTTTTACTCTGAGCTGGGCTGTAAAAATTTTTCCCTTCCTTCTCTATGGCCATTGATTGTTGTTTGTCAATCAGCTCTGTGGAAGTGGAGTTAGGGGTTGTCGTGTGGTACTTGAATTACTGGCATTCTCCATATTAACTATCATCCAACCTCCATGTCCATGGGGAAGGAGGTTTCCATGTGACTCTTGCATGTAGGGGAGATAGAGAAGAGATCAAGAGTAGATTAGGGAGGAGAGCAAAAGGTCGAGGGGAAGACTAGGGATGGGGGAGTATAAATAACAAATATGAGACTTTAAATAATACAAATGCCTAATAATCTCTATTCATAATGAGACGTTAAACGAAATGTAAATTTGAGATCAGCAGTTTAGAATTTCTGTAGATCAAAACTTAAGCTTAATGTTTTTGACTAATTAAATTCAAATCATTTTAACAAAAATTATCTATATATATTTTAAACTTTACTGATTAGCTAGTCTAATATCAGTACTCTTACTACGTGCTTCGTACGATCTCGTATATTCTAAGTCAAGGGAGTATTTTCTGCATTGTTGTTGCTTATGCGGTGAGAGTTATTATTCAATGACTAAAAACCATGAATGGGGAATATTGGAATAATATTTTCCCTTCCTTTGGTAGGCAGACGTTGTCGATGACAGTAAGAGGGCAGCAGCTTTTAGTTAGATTACAGTTCTTTGTTCTGCTTCACATGTATTAGGAAATCTACCGGCACGTTTTCTTTCTGAAAATTACACTTCCCCGGTATGTTGGGTCCGTAACATCAGTATTAACCATAAGATCTTATTTTGCCATCATTTTCTTTTGTTTATCAGTTTATCATTTAAGCCTTTTGTTTCAGGTTTCAATAGCTCTCTTGATATTTTGTCCAGTCTATATGCAACTTTTTCTGGTTGAGACGGTTAAACTGGCTCCCAAAAGGGATCAAGATTCATCTTGCTTTACAAAGGAAATTAATATTGTCCATAAACGATTCAAATCAATGAGAGAAGCGGCCAAAATAATTATAAGCTGGTAATTGTCTTTGCCTGAGACAGCTTAAAATGTTCTCAACCTGCTTTATTTGCATTTGTTTTCTGAATCTAGTAGTTTCTGTTTCTGCTTGAGAACATGTTCCTGGCATATGAGAAGATTTGAGAAGAAACAAAATGAGAAAGTAATAGGAGGAGAATTTAGGAGAGACTCGGAGAAGAAACAGCAGATCATGAAGAAGTCGCGGGGGTACCAAATGAGTTTGAATCAGAGGAGTCATGATATATGGTAGCACTTGTATGGGACCAAATTAACCACACATGTCCTAAACCCACTAAAACACAGGAGGACATCTACGAGGGCAACTTGCTCAGAAAAAGATAACTCTCGCAGTTCCAGACTATGGATGGAATACTTAGCAAAAGGCTTTCCAAATTTATGTTATAGCACAAGATCGAATGGTCCTTTAACCTGCTCATAAGTGTAGTTGCACTTCCCAATCAATCTATGCAATTAAATAAATGTAATTTGTGAAACAATTCCTGATTTCTTTTTGACTCAATGATTTGACCGTGATGCAAATACCTGTGCAGTACTGTCTGAAGGCTGCTTTTCGTTTTGTAAAGGATCAATTTTATGAAATTCTGATGATGGTTGGAATTGGTTCGATTGTGTCTCAGGTACAGTCTACTATGGAGTTTATATTTTCCTTTTGTTTCCCTTTTTGAAGTATTGTAATGTTTTTGGGTTGTGCCAGATTTTTCTCTAAATCCTCTGCTTGTGTGCTAAAAAATATTTGGTTTTGTGTCTTGCTTCCATATGTTGTTGCTTCCAATAATCAATCCATTGGTTGGAGACAAGATGATATTGTGCATGGGTTTACTTGTTTCGGAGTCGGGGGATGACATTGAAGCTCCACTTCTTGGTGATAGTTCATGATTCATCGATTGTAGGTCTCAAGTAGTTTGTAAATGTGTTTCTTGGCGAATATTGTAAATATTTTCTGCGTCCTAGAGGAGATTGCTGTAATAATTATGTTCGTGCCACCAAATAAGAAAGTCTCTCTCTCTCTACTGTTTTCCTTCTTGCGTATCCTTGCACTCCCTCAAGGCATACATGTTCATTTTTCTTGAGAGATATCAACAAACTCTGTAAAAATAAAATAAATGTTTGTTCCAGCTTTTTTTAAGACGAAATTAAGGGGAAAAAACTGAGAGAAATGGAAAAAGAAAAATAGAATTAGGAAAAAGAAAAATAGAACACATGTTTAATAATGTCATGTTTTTAGAATTAGGAAAATCCATAATTTATATTTCAAACTATTACTCAATTTACAATACTACCTCCGAATATACAAATTTTTATTTATCTCTTTAAGATCTTTTTTGAAGCTGCTACAACCCCTTTATTTGAGATCCGTTATGGCTCCCGTTACTTTTTTTTGTTTTTGTTTGTGTCTTTATCATTTTTTAACACTTTTAAATATTTAACAAAAAATCATAATATTATTAAATATTATCTTCTTAATTATTAGGTTAAAAAAAATGAATTGGTGCAAACCAATGGGACTCAAATAAATGTGGCTTTAGCTTTTTCCATTTCTTTTAAAGAAAAATTGTCACCATTCATTCACAGAAAAGCTTACTCCCATGACATGATACATGTAGTGATATTTTCATATTAACCATTGCCTTATAATAAATCAATTAATGCATTTTGAGTTCTATTAGTACATTATTTCCTCTTATGACTAGTTTGATCTTCACAACTACTATTACTCTTTACAAATAAATATTTAAGAGACAACATCATGACTCAATTTCCATCCTTTATAGAAATAGAGAATTCAACCTCTATAGATAAACATACAAAAGACGAATTATTTTTTCTATTTTGACTAAAAAAAGGAAGACAAAAAGATAGATGCACAAAAATAACAAATTGATCAATTTTGATATATTTTAAAATTTGTGACTGCTCATGAAGGTAAGACGTTAATCTCTTTTAAATCATAAAGTCAAATTTAAAATATTTGATGGTGTCGATTGTGATAATTCAATGCGTGTGGCAATAAAAGTTGCAGAAGACATGGTAAATGATAACCATGCATAATTGTGAGTGGCGTATGAGGACCATTAAAGATATTTTTGCAAAACTTTCACTATCTTTCAAATGATTTATGGTATGGGTATCTCATTGTTTTGTGCGTCTCTCAAGAGCTATTGCAAAATCATAGATCTATCTTTTTTGTTCTTGAGTGAAATAAAATAATTTAAGAAAAGAAAACTATTTTAATAAACAAAGCATGCTAGATGGAAAAATGAGGAAAATAAAAGGAGAAGGGGGCCTCAAAGAAGGAGGAAGAAGTCGAGGCCTCCTTTTTCTTCGACAAAAATTAGATGTAGAGGTTTCTTACAAGATAGAATTTGCCTTTTTTAGAAAGAGTTTAGAATTTACAAATATTTTTTTTTGTCTTAAACAATTTATTCAATATTAAGAATATAAGAAAAAACTACCAACAAAAAAGTAAAAAAAGAAAGTAAATAGTAAATTACTAAATAATTGTTTGAATGAGCCCAACATGAATCCATTCGAAGCCAACCTACCCAAATTTAAGGACTCAAGCGCAGAGATAAAAAAGCAGAATATCAGCAAGACGGGAAGGTCGGCAGGGATAAAAATGCAGAATAGCTGATAGCGGCCATGGAAGTTCTCTACCTGCCAGCCGTATCCATAACACCCCCACATATTTTTAAGAAAAGCTTATAAAAATTGTGAGATTCTAAATTTACGTATATTTTTATACATTATTTTATTTTTGATATTAATTATTTTAATCTACTTTAATAATATTATTAATCGTATTTTATTTGTTTAATATATTTATTTGATCTATTAATTAGTTAATATTAGTTTTATATTGTTTTTATAATTAAATATTGAGTTACATTACTTTTCTTATTAATTTTAATGTGAGGTAATTATTTTAATAATTGAAATTAAATTCCTTTATTTTATTATGTGATTTTATTTGATGTGATTTCTTAATAATAATTAGTGTTCTATAATTAAATTGTTCTTTAAATTAAATTAGTTTATTCTTGTACTTTAAATATCTTATTTTATTGATACTAATTGGTAGTATTTTCAATCAGCTTTTATTTAATTTATTGTATTTTTTTCTAGTAGTCCTATTTTTTTTCTTTTTCGTTTTCTCTTTTCCTTTTTCTTTCCTTTTTATTTTCTCCCCATTTTCGGTCCCAGACCTGTGAGCCTCCCCTGCCTCCTCTCTCTCGCCGGTTCTCCCATCTCCACCCAGGGCTGCCATCGGCCACTCACCGGTGTAACTGCCTAACCCAACCTAACCTCCACATGTTGGCGAATCCAATGGTATTGGTGGTGTCACCTCTGGTGTGACGCCCTAAATTTTCCTTAAAATAAACACGGGAATCGAAGCGTCAGGATGATGACAACACGGGTCACACATCCCAACGACAAGTGCCAAACGTGTGTGTACACGTGACATACATAAAATATAAGTCGCAGTGGATAATAAAATCATTATCTAAGTACCAGAATTTTTTAGAAATATTTTACAAACCATTTTAATATAAACTCTCCAACAAGAGATTTAATACAGTCATCCGAAATACAAATTAAACAAATACATATTTTTTAAAAGCGAAAAATAATTTCCCGAAATAAAATTTTTATAACAATAATACATCCCCAACAGAGCTGTCTTCTTAGGCTCAGCCTCTTCATAATCTGCATCCAAAAATTACGACGCCAAGATGACATCACAGGTAAGTACAACCCAACCAAACCAAAAGACAGAAATATACTCATGCAACAACACTACGCATGAACACGACTCCAAATGTATGAATCTCAAAAGAACATCTTTCTCAAAATAATTAAGATAAACACACGCCAAAATCCCATTTTAGTCCACAATAAAATTTCAATAAAATCATCCATCATTTCACAGAAAATAATATCCACAAATCCAATCATACCGGGTGTTACGTATCGCCGTCCCCGATATGATAAAGACACATCACCAATCATATGGGCGTTACGTATCGCCATCCCTATTATGATTTCTACACACTCATTTCATACCAGATGTTACGTATCGCCGTCCCCGTTATGAAATACACACCCAATGACCATAACGGGCGTTACGTATCGCCGTCCCCGTTATGTCATCCACACATTGCCAATCATCATGGGTATTATGTATCGCCGTCTCCATTATGACTGACACACACAATGACCATAATGGGCGTTACGTATCACCATCCCCATTATGTCATCCACACACACACGCTGATCACAACGGGCGTTACGTATCGCTGTTCCCGTTATGACTTAGCCAAAAACCATTAAAATTCATAAATTCAATAAAAACCCAATTTCCATTTCCAACACATGAATATCGGAAATGAATATCCGAAATCATACAAAAATCTAATTTCCAAATATTTCTACGAGCATACGCGTAAATATACAATGCAGACAACCATGCACCAAATATCTAGCATTTAAATAATCCAATCAACCAACAAATACCAACATCAACCAACACGTAGATGCTAATGCAAAAATATATTTAAATCTTAAAGTTTATTTGGAAAATACTTATAGCGGGTAAAAATGCAAATCCTTGAGCAAACCCCAATCCGCAACGTTCGTAGTGGTCATTTGTATGTTAGGCTAAAGTGCTCGGTTTGACACCAAAATTTAGGAAGATACTCTTTGAAAGGTGGGGAATCTCATGGAGGTGGTGGTATGGTGGCACAACCACAGGAAGGTGGCGGATCGGGTTCAAAATGGGTGAAAACCCATTTTCGAGTTTGAGGTTGTACTGGGAAGGTGAGGCCTACGGTGGCAAACCCGTGTATGGGTATTTGAAATACCCATTTCGGATTGGGTTATTTGGGCTGCCGTGGGTGGTGCCGAAGGTTGGGTTATACTCGCCGGAGTGAGGGGAGGCTGCTGGTAGGTCGCCGGTGCCAAGGGGTGGCCGGCGGTGGCCAGAAAATGCAAGGGAAGCTAAAACACTCGTTTCGGGTAGGGGACTCACGCGCCGACTAGGGGCCGCCGTGAGGTGCACCATTGGTGCAGGGAAGGTCGCCGGAAGGTGGGGAGTTCAGGTGGAGGGGCGGTGTCGCCTGCCGATGGCGCACGGCGGTGCTGGGTGGAAGGAAGGAGAAACGGGCGGAGGGAAGTAGGGGAGTGGTCGTGCGGTCTGGGGCCGAATTCGTGAGGGAGAAAAGGAAAGGAAAGGAAGAAAAAGAAGAAAAAGAAAAGGAAAAAGAGAAAAAGAAAAAGACTAACTAGAAAAAAAAACCCTATAAATTAAATAAAAGCCGACTTGAAATACTACAATTTAATATCAATAAAATAAAATATTTAAAACCCAATAATAAACCAATTTAATTTAAAGAAAAATTTAATTATAGAACACTAATTATTATTAAGAAAGCACATCAATTAAAATCACATAATAAAATAAAGGAAATTAAATTCCACTCATTAAAATAATTACCTCACATTTAAATTAATAAAGAAACAACGTAACTCAAATAAATATTTTAAACAAATAAAACACAACCAATAATATTATTAAAATAAATTAAATAAATTAATATCGAGAATAAAATAACGTGTAAAAATACAATTAAATCTGGGATCTCACATCCGGCCACCCCATAGCCCCTACACAGCCCCCTACCCGAAAATGAGTTCTTGACTTTTTATGCGTTTTTCGACCACAGCCGCCCACCCCTTAGCACCGGCAACCTACCAGCAGTCTCCCCTCACTCCGGCGAGCATAACCCACCGCCCAAAACCACCCAGCTCCGACTATTGCTCCTCCACCCAAAATGGGTCCTTAAATGAGTTTATCCTCGCCGCACCACTGTCCGGCCACCGTGTATCTCACCTCTGTCACCAAACCACTCCCCTACCCCAGCCGGTCATCCCCCTAACTCAGTTTCCCCATACACGACCCACCTTCCCGGTATAACTCCAAACCCAAAAATGAGTTTCCACCCATGTTTAGCCCGATCTACTACCTTCCAGTAATTGTGCCGCTACACCACCACCTCCATGAGATTCCCCACCTTCCAAAGAGTATCTCCCTAAATTTCAGTGTCAAGTCGAGCACCTTAGCCTAACGTATCAGTGACCGCTACGAACGCTACGGATTGGCGTCTACTCAAGGATTTGCATTTTTACCCGCTGTAAGTACTTTCCAAATGAATTTTAAGATTTAAATATATTTTTAGCATCAACAGATTTTGTGTTTGGTTATTGTTGGAAATTATTAATTGTTGGCTATTTGTTCATGGTAGTATACATTGTGTAATTGAACATTTGTTTATGTGTATGTTGATATTAGGATTTTAATGTGAGATTTGGTGCTTGGATTCTAATGTGATTTGTGATTTTCGGATTTATGAATTTTAATGATTTTTGGCTGAGTCATAACGGGGACGGTGATACGTAATGCCCGTTGGGATTAGCGTGTGTGTATAATGACATAATGAGGACGGCGATACGAAATGCCCATTATGGTCGTTGTGTGTGTAAATCATAATGGGGACGGTGATACGTAACGCCCATTATAATTGGCAATGTGTGAATGACATAATGGGGACGGCAATATGTAACACCCATTATGGTCATTGAGTGTGTATTTTATATTGGGGACGGCGATACCTAATACCCACTATGAAATGAGTGTGTATGAATCATAATGGGGACGGTAATACGTAACGCCCATTATGATTGGTAACGTGTGTATATCATATCGGGGACGGCGATATATAACGCCCGGTATGATTGGATTTACGGATATTATTTTCTAGAAAATGATGAACAATTTTACTAGAATTTTATCGTGGACCAAAATGAGATTTTGGCATGTGTTTATCTTATTTATTTTGAGAAAGATGTTCTTTTGAGATTCATGCATTTGGTATCGTGTTCATGAGTTTTGTTGTTGCATGAGTATATTTCTGTCATTTGGTTTTGTTGGGTTGTACTTACCTGCGATGTCATTTTGACGTCGTAGATTTTTGGATGCAGAGTTTCGTGGAAGCTGAGCCTGAGAAGGCGGCTTCGTTGTTGGAGTATTTATTTATAATTTGTCATATTGGGAAGTATTTTTCCATTTTTATAAATATGTATTTTTACTATTTATATTTCGGATGACTATATTAAATCTCTTGTTGGAGAATTTACATTAACTTGGTTTGTAAAATAATTCTAAAAATTCTGGTACTTAACTAATGACTTAATTTATCCGCTGCTTTTATATATGTATGTCACGTGTGCACACACGTTTGGCACTTGTCGTTGAGATTTGTGACCCGTGTTGTCTGTATCCTGATGTTTCGATTCTCGTATTATTTTTAAGGAGAATTTGGGGGTGTCACTGGTGGTATCAGAGCAGTTCGACTCTGGGGAAAATCCACAAATTACCTAGGGACAGTACCAAAAAAGTTTGTGATTTTAAAAATTTATTTGTTTTATGATTTGGTTATTTTATTTTATTCTATTATTCTATTTGTTCTCTAAGTTTTCCTACTAAATTATATGTTAAGATTATCGATATTTATTTCGTTGTGTTGTGCTTTTATTTTAATGTTTATGTTGTTTATTTATTTTCATAATTAATTTAGTTCTGATTGATTGGTTTGTTTTGTTTTATTTAATTTTAATATTTGTTCAATATTGTAATTAGGTAGTAGTTAAGATTTTAGTTAGTTAATTTTATTTGGTTAAGTTGTCGAGCATTTATTTAATTATTTATTTTACATATATGCCTTTGTTTTTGTTGAAATTGGAATTTGGATATTTCAAATTAGATTATTATTTTAAATCAATATTTTTATTGAATCTGATATTTTAAATAATTGTGTTATGGAATTCCTTATTTTAAAGTTTATTTCTTTTGTTGTGGGTTATTTTGTTTTCTTAAACTTTTATTCAATTATCATGAGGATTTGATTTTAATTTTAGTTTATAGGTTTCTTACAAGATAGCTTTGGATTTTGTTTATTATCTTTTTATTTTAATTATGGCTCTTATCTTTTATATATTTCAAGGTTGAAATTTATTTAGAAAAAGATTTAAAGGAAATCGCTACTATGTTTTCCCTTTAGGGACATGCTTTGAAATAAGCTTTAAAATTTATTATCTTTCCATATTTTCTCTTATTTTATTTTAAAAGTTTATCTATTTATTTTGATGAGTGGGTTTGCTTTGGCGACTTGTTAGTATTTAGTTATTAATTAATTAATTAATTAATTAATTAATTTTATTATGGTTCATTTTTTTAAAGATTTTAAGTTCTAAATATTTCTACAATAAATCTTTTTAAGAGTTGGGTTTTGTGGAGAATTTCAAAACTTTATTTGTTATTTTATTTGTTGTTCTTATTTTTAGTCAATCTTCTTGTTTATTTAACAAGAGCTTTTAATGATTTGTTTTTACCAAAGGGGATGGTCTTGTTTTCTTAAATGAATAGCTTTTACTTATTTATTAGATTTTTTTTCCTTGCTATTTTTATATAATATTTATGTAAATTACTTAAGTTTTATTTAGTGTTTGGGTATATTGCTATATCTTTGCGAGATGGTTTCATTTTGACAAGTTGTTGATATTTATGTAATTGAGTTTCTTTGTTGATATTTCCTATGTTAATTATGTGTAATACCTGGGTCTCACTAAGTGTTAGAGTTTCTAAATTTTTAAATTTATTTCTGGGGATTGTTGGAATTGTAATCTACGCGAACTCTTCATGTGAGTGTAAAATTCTTAGCCATTGCCATATTGTTCTGGAATCTGATTTAATAATACTTATGATGGTAGATGATCAATTGTTCTTTGGTAAAGTCTTGATGTAGTTTTTGTTTGTGGGTACTTAAAGATTGTTATGTAATAGTTGTGTGTGTGTAAATTTTGGAGAGTACTTATTTTGTTTTGTGTTTGACTTGGGAGAATTTGTTTTGTTAAGTGATAGGGTTGAATTGATGTGATGGAAATAAATTCAAGAGATATAAATTTTAGGCTTCTGAGCGAATTGTTTGGAATTGATAATTTAGGTATAATATTTTGGAGAATTTAATGGTTAGCAATAGAGATATCTTAAGGAATTTAGTTGTAGCTCGAAGTCATATAGAAATTTGAATATTTGATACTATTCTTTCTCTTGGGTATTGAAGGTCCAGATGAGTGAGAGAAATATGGGTATCATGGTTAGCATACTAATTAAATTGAGTAGAATTGATAGAATTTTTGGGGTGATGTACATTGGAGTTTAGGTGTCAATTATAATGGTATAATCAAAATTATGAGATATTAAAATTTTAGGATTTGGAAGAGTGGTATAGGATTTCTTGTTAATAAGTGATGAGCCAATTTTTACTTATGATGATAATTTATGAGGACTTAAATTTTTATGTATTTAGAGAGTTATCAGAGTGCGCGCGAAAGCGTGATGATTTGCGATGTAGTTGGAGGTTCAAGTTTTACGTTGGTTGTGGGGAATTAGTGGTGACTTGAAATTTGTAACGGTACTTGTAAGGGGAGATTTATCATTTGTTGGGTAAATTAGGTTTATTGATGGTTAAGATGGGAAGTTAAATTTGGGAATGTTTTTGCGGGTGGCATGATGTGTGTATGGAGTTAGTGAACATTAGGATTTTGAGAGATTGTACTAAGGTCCTTGTACATATAGAGTTCAGATTAATTGGCTAACTCAGGAGTCTTAGAGATGAAATATTACTTGGAGACTATACGATTATGATGGAATAACATTCATATGTATTTGAGGAAAATAGATGATTGTATTAATGCTTAGAATGAGAATTAAGTGATGTAGTAGGTGAGCTATTGGAATTTCTATTAGTTGCCTATTAGTAGCAGCCGAGCGAATTTCGGAGACGAAATTCTTTTTGAGGGGGGGAGAATGTGATATCCCAGATTTACGTGTATTTTTACACGTTATTTTATTATCGATGTTAATTATTTTAATTTACTTTAATAATATTATTAGTCGTGTTTTATTTGTTTAAAATATTTATTCGATCTATTGATTAGTTAATATTAGTTTTATGTTGTTCTTATAATTAAATATTGAGTTACGTTGCTTTTCTTATTAATTTTAATGTGATGTAATTATTTTAATAATTGAAATTAAATTCTTTTATTTTATTATGTGATTTTATTTGATGTGATTTCTTAATAATAATTAGTGTTCTATAATTAAATTGTTCTTTAAATTAAATTAGTTTATTCTTGTACTTTAAATATCTTATTTTATTAATATTGAATGATAGTATTTTCAATCGGCTTTCATTTAATTTATTGTACTTTTTTCTCGTAGTCCTATTTTTCTTCTTTTTCTTTTTCTCTTTTTCTTTTTCTTTTTCTTTTTCTTTTCTTTTCTTTCCTTTTTCTTTTCTCCCCATTTTCGGTCCCAGACCCGCGAGCCTCCCCTGCCTCCTCTCTCTCGCCGGTTCTCCCATCTCCACCTAGGACCGCCGTTGGCCACCCACCAGTGACACTGCCCAGCCCAACCTCACCTGCACATATCGGCGAGTCCAATGGTACCGGTGATGTCACCTCTGGCCACCTCATCGCCCCTGCATAGCCCCCTACCCAAAAATGAGTTCTTGGCTTTTTATGTGTTTTCCAGCCACGGTCGGCCACCCCTTGGCACCGGCGAACTACCAGCAGCCTCCCTTCACTCTGACGAGCATAACCCACCGCCCAAAGCCCTTCGCCGGTTGCTCCTCCACCCGAAATGGGTCCTTAAATGAGTTTATTCTCGCCGCGTCGCTGTTCGGCCGCCTTGCATCTCACCTCCGCTCGTTTCGCTTATACCATAAACACCACATAATGCATATAGGAATCATCTTCCATATGGCTGTTGTGAGATCCCAGATTTACATATATTTTTACACGTAATTTTATTCTCGGTGTTAATTATTTTAATTTATTTTAATAATATTATCAGTCATGTTTTATTTGTTTAAGATATTTATTTAATCTATTGATTAGTTAATATTAGCTTTATGTTGTTCTTATAATTAAATATTGAGTTACGTTGCTTTTCTTATTAATTTTAATTTGAATAATTATTTTAATAATTGGAATTAAATTCTTTTATTTTATTATGTTATTTTATTTGATGTGCTTTCTTAATAATAAATAGTGTTCTATAATGAAATTGTTCTTTAAATTAAATTGGTTTATTATTAGGTTTTAAATATTTTATTTTATTTATCTTAAATTGTAGTATTATCAGTTGGCTTTTATTTAATTTATTGTGTTTTTCTAGTTGGACTCATTTTTTCCTTCTTTTTCCTTTTTCTCTTTTTTCTCTTTTTTCTTTTTCTTTTCTTTTTCTCCTTTCTTTCCTTACATTCCCCCCCCCCCCAGCCCGCGAGACTTTTTCTTCCCCCCCTTGTTTGGCCGTTCGGCCTTAGAAAGCACAGCCACCACCGCCGCTCACCGCCCTTCACCGCCCATGCCGCCGGCACCCTTACCCTCCAGCGACCTCGCCTGCACCGGTAGTGCACTTCTGGCAACCCCCTAACCGGCACGTGAGGTTTAAACCCGAAATGAGTATTTTTCGCTTCTCTTGCATTTTTCGGCCACCCCTTGGCACCGGCGACCTACCAGCAGCCTCCCTTCACTTCGGCGAACATAACCCACCACCCAAAACCACCCAGCTCCGCCAGTTGCTCCTCTACCCGAAATAGGTCCTTAAATGGATCCATCCTCATCGCGCCGCCGTCCGGCCACCGTGAGCCTCACCTCCACCACCAAAATGTTCTCCCACCTCAGCCGGTCATTCCCCTAGCTCAGCTCTTCAAACCGCGGCCCCACCTTTCCGGTACAACCCCAAACCCGAAAATGAGTTTTCACCCATTTTGAGCTGATCCGCCACCGGAATCCGCCACCTTCCGGTGGTTGTGCAACCACACCACCACCTCCATGAGATTTCCCACCTTCCAAAGAGTATTTCCGTAAATTTTGGTGTCAAAACGAGTACTGTAGCCTAACGTGCAAGTGACCGCTACGAACGCAGGGGTTTGACGTTCGCTCAAAGGATTTGCGTTTTAACTGCTATAAGTATTTTCCAAATAAACTTTAAGATTTAAACATATATTTGGCATCAACAAATATTGTGTTTGGTCATTGTTGAAAATTATGAGTTGTTGGTTATTTGGTGCATGATCATCTACATTGTGTATTTACACACACATTTATGTATTAGAAATGAAAACTGGGTTTTCATTGTATTTATGGTTTTGGGTGCGTGTGTATCACGACTTCAAGCCGGGATGAAGCATTATCTCGATGGAGCTCCTCTGGTCACTCGGGAGTGGAATATACTGAGTGATGTCCCCTGGGTATTCGCCGAGTGACGACGGGATCGGACGAGATGGTAACGCTCTCGTCCCAACTCCGTGGCTCCTCTACTGACGGGAGCTAGGGGATACTTGGTCATGGCACGTGCTGGGCGCAGTTAGCTAGGCATCGCCCGTTCCGAAGTCATATGCGTGGTCGTTACCTTCGGTGTGATGATGTAAGCCAGGGTGTGCGGATGGTCCCTAGAGGAGATCATGGTGCATACGGTTAATAAAATGGATGTTTAGGTCATTTTCTGGGAAAGTGGCGGGTTCTATTTATTGGTTTTACGTGAACCATTTTCTGGGAAAGTGGTTATGATTTTATTAGATTTACGGACATCATTTTCTGGGAAAATGATGGATGATTTTATTAGAGTTTTAATTTGGGCCAAATTGGAATTTTGGCGTGTGTGGTTATTGTTTTTGTTTTGAGAAAGATGATTTTAAAATTCATGCATACGGTGTCCTGTTCATGCATCGTGTTGTTGCATGAATGTGTTTCTGTCTTTTAGTTTGTTTGGGTTGTACTTACTTGCGATGTCATTTTTGGAGTCGTAATTTTTGGATGCAAATTTTGAAGAGGCTGAGCCTGAGGAGACGGCTCCGCCGTTGATGTACTGTTATTATAAAATTGTTATCTTGGGAAATTATTTTTCCCTTTTAAAAATATGTATTCGTTAAATTATATTTCGGATGACTGCATTAAATCTCCTGTGGGAGAATTTATGTTAAAATGGTTTGTAAAATATTTCTAAAAATTCTGGAACTTAATTATTGACCTCATATATCCGCTGTTTTTATTTATGCATGTCACGTGTTCACACACTTAGCACTTGACGTTGGGGGTGCGTGACCCGTGTTATCAGCATCCCGACGCCTCGATTCCCGTAGTTATTTTAAGGAAAATTTGGGGGCGTCTCAGCTGTGATGTGCCACTCGCCCCTTAAAGAAGTCCAACAAGCCATCGTTGCTACTACATTTTCTAGCATAACCCATACTAAATTCGATCTACTGAACACCTTGTTCGAGAGAGTTCTAGCTATCTCGCAATGTAATAGGAGATGATTTACCGACTCTCCGCCATTACGACACATACAACACTAATCTGCAACAATGACTCCCATTCTCCTCAAGTTGTCTGTAGTGAGGATCCTCCCTAAAGAAGATGTCCATACAAAGAAAGCCACTTTCGGAGGTGCTTTATGGCCCCAGATTTTTCTCCACGGAAACTATGTCGTTGGCCCTCGAGAAAGGACCTTGTAAAAAGATTGAATAGAGAAGATGCCTCTCCCTGCAGGGGTCTATCATAAGTCATCCTGATTCTGAGTGTTCGGTCTTTGGGAATAAAGAAGCCTAAAGAAGTCCGCAAAGGTGTTTAGCTCCCAATCGTGTGTCGCTCGATTGAAATTGATGTTCCAATGCTGACGTCCCCCATCTGAATCCAAAGCCTCCGCCACAGTGATATTTTTATCACTTGCAATCTGAAAAAGAGAAGGAAAAAGGTTAGTCATGGTCCTATTCCCGTACCAAATATCTTTCCAAAATCTAATTCTTGTGCTTTCGCCACAAAAGATCTTGGTGTGAGATCCCAGATTTACGTGTATTTTTACACGTTATTTTATGCTCGGTGTTAATTATTTTAATTTATTTAAATAATATTATTGGTCATATTTTATTTATTTAAGATATTTAATTGAGTTATTAATTAGTTGATATCGAGTTGCGTTGCTTTTTCTTATTTATTTTAATGAGTTAATTATTTTAATGATTGAGAATTTAATTCCTTTATTTTATTATGTGAAATTATTTTATCTGCTTTCGTTATATTATTTATTGTTTTATAAATAATATTGTGTTTGGGTTTAATTTATTTATATTGTTGGGGCTTTAATTATTTTATTTTATTGATATTAGATTGTAGTATTTTGACTGGCTTTTATTTAATTTGTTGTGTTTTTCTGGCTAGACCTTTTTTCCCTTCTTTTCCTTTTTTCCTTTTTCTTTTTCTTTTCTTTTCTTTTTCTTCTTTCTTTTTCTTTTTCTTCTCTTTTTTCCTCTGCCTTTCCCGTGTGCCCAGCCCGCGTCCCCTGCCTCCCTCTCCCCTTCGCCCGTCTCTTCTCCTCAGCCCCAAGACTGCCGCCGGCCACCCACCGGCGACACCGCCCAACCCAACCTCACCCCCTCATGCCGGCGAGCTCAACGGCACCGGTGGTGTCCCCTCCGGCCACCCCACCGCCCCTACACGGCCCCCTACCCGAAATGGGTATTTTTGCTTCCCTTCCATTTTCCGGCCACCTCCGACCACCCCTTGGCCTTCGACCACCACCACTAGACTCCCCAACCTCCGGCGAGCATAACCCACCGCCCAAAGCCACCCATCGCCGCCGGTTAGCCCCTCCACCCGAAATGGGCCTTAAACGGGTCGTTCTTCGCCACGCCGCCGTCCGGCCACCGTAGGTCTCACCTCCGCCACCATTCGACTCCCCTCACCCAGCCGGTCAACCCCCTAGCTCAGTTTCCCCAACCGCGGCCTCACCTTCCCGGTACGACCCCAAACCCGAAAATGGGTTTTCACCCCTTTTGGCCCCGATCCGCCACCTTCCGGTGGTTGTGCCGCCACACCACCACCTCCATGAGATTCCCCACCCTTTAATGAGTACCTCCCTAAATTTTGGGGTCAAACCGAGTGTTTTAGCCTAACGTACATGTGACCGCTACAAACGCTGCAGATTGGCGTTGTTCAAGGAAATGCGTTTTTACCGCTGTAAGTACTTTCCAAACAAGCTTTAAGATTTAAATATATTTTTTGGCATCAACAGTTGTTGTATTTGATTATTGCTGATATGTGATGGTTGATGTTGGTATTTGTTGGTTGATTGGATTATTTAATTGTTGGATAATTGTTGCATGGTTGTCTGCATTGTGGATTTACGCGCATGCTCATGAAAATAATTGGAAAGTGGATTTTGACATGATTTTGGATATTCATGTGTTGAGAATGGAATCTGGGATTTAAAGTGAATTTAATGGATTTTATTGGTTTTGGGCTGAGTCATAACGGGGACGGCGATACGTAACGCCCGTTGTGATCAGCGTGTGAGTGACATAATGGGGACGGCGATACGTAACGCCCATTATGGTCATCAGGGTGTGCATTTCATATCGGGGACGGCGATACGTAACGCCCGGTATGAAATGAGTGTGTGTGGATCGTAATGGGGACGGCGATACGTAACGCCCATTATGGTTTCGGGTGTGTGTGTAATCATATCGGGGACGGCGATACGTAACGCCCGGTATGATCGATTTTGAGGATATTATTTTATGGAAAATGATGGGTGATTTTATGGTGGATTAAATTGGGATTTTGACGAGTGTGGTTATTTCATCGATTTTGAGGAAGATGATTTTTGAGCCTCATGCATATGGAAATTGTTCTTGGTTGTCGTTGTGGCATTAATGTATTTTTGTCTTTTGGTTTGGTTGGGTTGTACTTACCTGCGATGCCATCTTGGCGTCGTAGTTTTGTTTGGATGCAGACTTTGGAGAGGCCGAGCCTGAGGAGACGGCTCCGCTATTGAGGTGATATTATTAATTGATATCTCGGGAAATTTATTTTCCCCTTTTTATAATTATGTATTTGTTTAAATTGTATTTTTAGATGACTGTATTAAATCTCCTGTTGGAGAGTTTTTATTAAATTGATTTGTAAAATATTTTCAAAAAAATTCTGGTACTTAGATATTAATTTATTATCCGCTGCGACCTATATTTTATGTATGTCACATGTGCACACACGTTCGACACTGGTTGTTGGGATGTGTGACCCGTGTTGTCATCATCCCGACGCCTCGATTCCCGTGTTATTTTAAGGGGAATTTGGGGGCGTCACAATCTTGGTATACTGATGGAAGATCCCCCATCCACTCCTTATGTTTTTCCACACCCCAATGCCACCCGCCCCCCTAACGTCATTAGAGCACCATCCCCCCATGCACTCCCACATTTGTTATCAATCACTACTCTGTAAAGAGCATCGGGTTCCTTATGGTACCTCCACAACCATTTACCTAATAATGTTTGATTGAACATTCTCAAGTTATGCACTTCCAAACCACCAACTGATAAAGGATGACAGACCTTATCTCACTTGACCAAATGATATTTAAATTCCTCCCCCATACCACCCCATAAGAAATCGCTTTGCAACTTCTCAAGCTGTCCTGCTACCCTAGTTGGAATAGGGAAAAGTAATAAAAAGTATGTAGGTAAATCAGAAAGAGTGCTCTTAATCAGAGTGACTCTTCCTCCTTTGGAGAGGTACATCCTCTTCCAACTTGCTAGCTTTCTTTCGACTCTTTCCATTACTATATCCCATATACTAGCCGCTCTTGAAGTTGAACCCAACGAAAGTCCTAGATATGTCATAGGAAGCGAAGAAATCTTACACTCGAGAGTCCCAGCCAACTCCGGCATATTGTGAACATCTCCAATAGGAACCATCTCAGATTTGTTGTAATTCACTTTCAGACCCGACACAGCATCAAAACAAAGAAGAAGGGCCTTTAAGGCTCGTAATTGACCTAATTCTGCGTCACATAAAACCAACGTGCCATCTGCAAACAACAAATGGGATATATTAGTATATCCTCTAATTGGTGTTCCAATTAGAAACCCACTTACCAAACCATTAGCCACCATGGCAGACACCATCCTGCTAAATGCTTCCATAATCAAAACAAACAGAAGTCATGGAGGCTCCTCCACAAGGGCTCAATTCCAAACTAGAAGTCATTAACTATTACGTTAATACCTTAGGAAGAGTATTGGGCAGGTGGGTATGTTTCGTTTTAATTTTCAAATAAAAATGTTTGCTTTTGGTCTGAATTATGCTTTGATTTAGATATTTGGTTGTGGTTTGAACTTTGAGCAGCGAAAATAATGCTTAGATGTGTATATATCATGCTTCTTGTGATTCCCCCTTCGGCTTTGCTGTGACATTGACGAAGATACTTCCCGCAAGCTGGTTGGCCTGTAAATTTCTGTTCTTTTACGCTTGCTTTAATATGATTCTAGTTTACAGCAGAATGAATCATCTGGTTGTGCTTCAATTCTGCAATGTCTTGTAGGTCATGGAGGCTCCTCTAGTTTACAGTAGAATGAATCATCAGTTTACAGCAGAATGATTGTAGTTTACAGTTATGGAGGCTCCTCTAGTTTCCCTCTTCCATTTTGTTGTAACATTTCAAACAGAGCATCAATTTGATATTCTAACTTTGATCACCGTGTTTTTCTTAACCTTGAAAATGGAATGGTAATTTTGAGCATCAAGAAACGTGATGTTTCTTGGCTGTCAAAGTTTAGGTTCTATTGTGAGCTTGATGATGAAAGTGCTAGGGAACTAGCTGGTTGGTATTTTCATTTAATTTATTATTTTTAACCACAATTTCCTTGTGATGGATTTCATAGGTTGAGGACAAATGCTTCCAAATGTGCAAGTGTACCAGGTGTATCATTGTGATACCCCATATGAGAATGATAAGATAGGTGGTGTATGGGATCCCACATTGCTTGGGAAGGAGAAGTTCTAGCTCTTTATAAGGTTCCAATGGGGCTCCAATTGTATCATTGACTAGTCCTTTTGGAGTATAGGCCATGTGGTTTGGGCCTTCCATTGGAGCGTTACAAATGGTATCAAAGCCTATCCCAACCAGAAATGTGGGACTTGAACCGTGCCACCTACAATGGACAGGCCCGACGAGGACGTCGGGCATTTAAGGGGGGTAGATTGTGATATCCCATATGAGAATGATAAGATAGGTGGTGTATGGGATCCCACATTGCTTGGGAAGGAGAAATTCTAGCTCTTTATAAGGTTCCAATGGGGCTCCAATTGTATCATTGACTAGTCCTTTTGGAGTATAGGCCATGTGGTTTGGGCCTTCCATTGGAGCGTTACAAATGGTATCAGAGACTATCCCAACCAGAAATGTGGGACTTGAGCTGTGTCACCTACAATGGACAGACCCGACGAGGACGTTGGGCATTTAAGGGGGGTAGATTGTGATATCCCATATGAGAATGATAAGATAGGTGGTGTATAGGATCCCACATTGCTTGGGAAGGAGAAGTTCTAGCTCTTTATAAGGTTCCAATGGGGTTTCAATTATATCATTGACTAGTCTTTTTGGAGTATAGGTCATGTGGTTTGGGCCTTCCATTGGAGCGTTACATATACTGCCAGAAAAAAATTTTGAGTCAGAGAATAAAGATTATGGAGGTTTGTCCCTTTGTGTAGTACAAATGCATCCACTTCCATATAATATTTTATTTGTGATTGTAATTTCAATGAAGGTATCATATACTCTATGTCTTACTAGCTTCAAAATTAAGTTATCTGTTTAAGCGTAATTGTATATGGTGATATCTTGATCTTTGAGATATATAACATAAGGGAAATGGCATTTATACTTACGATTTTACCTACATAACTCTACGTACTGATTTATCAGCTAATAAAAATGGTAAAAATTTTGAAATTCAAACTAGAATAGAAAATACTAATAAAATGGGGCTGCCACTTAATACGTTTTATATTGTGCGTAAAATTGTATGTACTTGTAGCACTACTCATTAAAAAGCTTAAATATAAAACATATAAAGATCTGAAAGGTATATGATTTTGGGTAAGAAAGAGGTGCGTGTAGCTAATCTGGTATTTGTCTAGCTGGAAGTCTTGTGAGGAAGAAAGGTGTTTAATGTCTTTGCAAAATTGCAAGGGAAGCTGATGTTGAAAATAATAACTTAATTATTGCCATGTTACTGGTTGCAAGAGTGTTCATGGGTTAATATTTTATCATGGTTTTGTTAGTTTGCTTATCTCAAAGGAAACTTTGCAATTGCTTATTTAATAACAGATATTATATAGCATTTATTTGTTGTACTTAGGCTATTGTAGTCATAAATCTTTATTTATTTGAGATAAGAATTCTATAATCAATAATAAGATGATTCTTGGGCTACTATCACATATACCTTCCAAAAACAATAACTACTAGTGGGGGACATTCTTAGGCAGGTTCCGAATGACGTTGCTCTTCATCCCAATCTTCGTGCGCATGGCCTTCACTCTTGATCTATTCATTTGCTTCATCACTTTCATCCTCACCATCTGCTCTCTTGACTGCACAGTAGCCAATCCCATGCACACTAAAATAATAGCTGCATTGCTCATAGGTGAAGGGTGTGGTTTCTGACTGTAACATAAATATTCCCGGGAACTAATGTTTTGAGTTGATTTACCCTTTTCAGATCTTCTGGTTATAATGAGCTCAGCTCCACCAATCCCAAGTTCTACTTTATTGTTGTCCATATCACCCGATGCAACCAGTTGCTTGCCATCCTCATCCACATAACTGCTGCCATAATCATAGAATTCTTCCAACTCTGCTTCCTTCTCCTCATCGCCATCACCATAATGTACTCTGCAATGACTTTTTGCCACCATATGCTTCCTAACTGCCTCCAAACCGTTAAAAGGGTGACGGTGCTCATTGCAGTACAGACACATGAAATCTCTCTTCACCTTAAGCCATAATAAGGAGCCCTTTTGGATCCTTGAGATACTTGATATCCGAAATGAAGAACCCAGAGGCTTGTGCGTGTGAACCATGCAGTTTTCTATGGCATCATGCTGTAGATCACAATAAAACAAGAAGATGGGTCCAATTCCTCATAGTCATCACTGCCATCCTCGTCATCATCCATATCAACGTAGGTCGCATGCTCATGTACATTCAATTCAGTTAAGGACTTTGTTGCCTCACCAACCAAGTCTTCTTCAGGATCTACCTCCTCCCACTCATCTTCACTTTCTTCATCGTCTACTTGTTGGGGTGGTTTAGTCACAACGCGACGGGAGAGGCTTAATTATTGCCTTCTCTTCTTCATGGTTTGTTCCTTCAGACACCCGCATGATGAGACTTCGAGAATTTAGATGCTGAGCATGAGCCTTGGAACTTCTATATCCTTTTCCACAAAGACAACAACTATAGAGCATAGGTGTTTCGTTTGACTGGCTTCTCTCTTGAGCAAGCACAACTTGTCTACGTAGAAATAGTGCTTCAGTCACTCCAGGAACCCCGTAGATTGAAAAAAAAAAAAAAAAAAGAACCATTTGTAATTCGGATTTTATCTTAAGTTGACCACTGCCAGTTTTTTCGGTTGTAGAGTAAACAAGGTTTATTTTCCAGGAAATTTACAGAGTTATATGGATTGGGCAGATTCTTCAGAAGCAAGTCAAACACCCTATAAAAACAAAGAAACTATTTATTACTGGTATGTTGCAGCTTGGACTCGACTTATGGATTCTTTGCTCGTAAAAGTGATACTTTAGCTCTCCGCCTATTTGGGAGTAATTCAAGATGCAAAAACCTCTTATTAATTTACCGAGCATACATGCTTCGTTTTTATTTTTGGTTGAAGTATGCCTTTTTGAGTTTAAATTGACTTAAATCTCCAAGAATAACTTCAAACACGATAAGGTTTTCCATTATGGGAGCATTTATCAGTTTCTATTCGTGAGATTAATTTTTTTGTTTTCATGTACCATTAACTTCATTTCTCCCTCTTTGCTTGTTCGATCTCTTTCAATAAACAGGTCTCTCATTCTATACATCTGAGAAAACCTTACGAATGGCATTTGAAGGCTTTGGCGAGCTTGTTAAAGGTAGGTTGGCATTTTCTGTTCATAAAAGGCAGAATTTCAATTTCTTAGGATCTGTATGCTCATACTGGTGTAATGCTTCTCAACAGTAAAAAATATAATGGACAAAATTTCTAAAAGGTCCATAGGTTATGCATTCATAGAGTACACTACAGAAGAAGCTGCTAGTACTGCACTTAAAGAGATGAATGGCAAGGTTAGTTCGCAGGCACCCCCCCCCCCCCTCTCTCCCCACCCCCTCCTTTTTCTCTCCTTTCATATAATATGTTATATATTTATACACATATTTTTTTTCATATGAATCTTCCTTCTATTTCCCTTGTTTAATACCCAAAAATAAGTTGATTTTACTTCATTTCGGAGTCAGAATTGTAGATAAAACAATTAGAAAAACTCTCAATATGTGAAGGCTGCCTTACCTTTAGTTGCTGCATGATCCTTGTAGATCATTAATGGCTGGATGATAGTTGTTGATGTTTCCAAGACCAATCCACCAAGATACGGCAGGAGTCGTCCTTCCAGATAGGAATAATCCCACAGAAAGAGAGAGAAACGGGCTGCCCTCAAATGTTTCAGGTTATTGCCCTCAAAATGTTGGACTTCCAGATAGTACCTGCCATGGATCTTTTTTATCAGCTCGAAATGTTCTTTCAAGTGAAGCACTAGTCGTTATTGGCCCTACAGAAGGGAACATAACTTTGGTTTTTGGCTGATATGCCAATAATTCATGCAACAAATATACACAATGATCTCTTATTACAAGCACCATAATTACAGTTTCATTTTCATGTGGAAGAAGCTTGGTCCATAGGCGGAAAGGATTTCAGTTTCATTTTCCTTTTGAAGATGCTTGGTCCATAGGTTGAAAGGATCATGTCTTTAAGAATGGGGAACTGAATCCATGAGAAAAAGGTGACTGGAACACAAGCCAAACAAATTATCAGAGGAATTGCAATCCGTAGTTGCTCATGTGAAACAATTAAAAGAGCACTAGAAAAGGTTATCATCATGGTTGCAATAGAGCAGAAAAGGGTGCAAAGGCCTATTATCATCTGTCTTGGCAAATATTCAAGGAAATCATCTTCTGAATAACGTGATGTAAGGATTCCCAAAAACATCAAAACTGAAGTTGAGGATAAAAAGAAGGATAAGGCATTGGATATCATAAAAACTGTAAACGAATTCTTGCCCAAGAAAATTGGTAAGCCTGTATCTTGTTTATTACCACCTGGAGTGGTAAAGGCTGCTGCAAACATAACGGTAACAATGAGAGCACCCACCACTGTACATGACCCTGCTGTATCCTTCATCCATTTTTCTCCCTTTATCATCATTTCCTTGTGATTCTTCGTAAACAATTGTCGAGGAGTAAAACCTTTCTTGTTGGTATTTTCCTTTGCCTTGGGCTGGACAATTCTCTCTACCTCCTGCATTTGTTAGAAAGAAAATGTTAGATCAAGAATGCTAGCAAAACTATGTACTTGGATATGTAGTACGTATACATTAGAAAGACTAAAAATCGATCTAACCGTACACAGAAGATCAAATATAAAATATAATAAGGTCAATGCTTCCAAATCCATTTTAAAATTGTCAGCTCCGTTAATATTGAATATAGAGTGTGTATATATATATATATATATTTATATACACACAAGGATAGAGAAAAAGACTCAATTGATCTATAAGACCAATCCTAATATAATATGGGAATAACTCAGCCAGCTCAGCCTTCTACAACGTGGCTAAAATCCAAAAATAGAAATGGTCTCAACCTCATGCTAGCTATTTTTTATTGTTAAAAGTCATCTCAACCATCTCTAACTAATTATTGATAGATTTACTAGATTTGAGCTAAAATTCTCTTCTAAAAGAAAAAAGACAAAAACCTATAACATAAAAGTTTAGAATATGGAGAAAGGGTCGAAGAAATTAGAAGTTGTTAGGACGAAGACATGGATGGAGGGAGAGAGAGAGAGAGAGAGAGAGAGAGAGAGAGAGAGATGACCTTGAACCATTGTAACTCTCTTTGCATCTGTAAAGCTGCCCCTGGGATTTCACTAACTCTAGTAGAATTTTTACAGATCATCCCTGCCATATGCAATATATTATTATCATGGACATCTAAACATGTCAAGGAGTAGTTCTTCATCGTATCTAGCCCGAAGAGAATGTTAAAGATTTTTTCTTGACGATGCAAGACAGCAAGCATAAATATGTTCCTTCTGTTTCCATCTTCGGTCCATAAAAATTGTCGATCTGTTTCAAGCATCTTAGAAACGAACTCAAAAATCCCGTTCTTGGCAGCCTGGCAAATGGCATCATAAACTTGACCATCCTTAAGAAGATGTTGTTCATGAGTTTTTAATTCTGATATTACTTTACACATTTGAAAAAGAAGTTCATTGTACTGTTCATGGATCCTCTTCATCTCGTACAACTGCATGATTCCTTCGACAATTATCGAACCATTAATGTCTATCAGTTAACTAGATCATGAAATTATAAATAATTATTAATAAAAACGAATTTAAAAAAAAAAAATCTGTGAATTGATTTTGATGGAGTGCTGGACAGGGTATACCAAAGAAGTTGAGGATTCCTGAAATTAGATAGCAACACGTCGTCGACAGTACTGCCATGCAAAGAGAAAAAAAAAAAAAAACATTGTTTAATTACTTTTATTAGAAAACTTTTGCCCAGATCAAAGCTAGCAGAATATTTCTTTTTCTGCATACTAATTCGCAGTTTTTTCATGTTCTCATTAGTTTCTGGGTAGTGAGAGACTTCATTATATAAATTAATATATAGATACACACACACGTATATATATCATATGTGTGTATGCAATATATATAATATACAAGGAAGTTCATCATAGGGCACTAGTGTTGAGTATATAATAAAGAATAAATCTAGAGAGCAACCACTGTTCGGTTGCAATCAAAGCACATATGACGTGGCCTAATCAAATTGACGAATTTCTCCCAGGGGCAGCTGCACGTTCCCTCTCTCAATGATTTCATTTTCACCTATTTGAAATTCGAAGCCACCCTCTGGGCCTCTCCCAAGCCTCTCCTTCATATTTCCGAAAAGCTGTAAGCCCCTAACCCCTTCTCTCGAAGCCCTCAGTCTCACCTCCCCCGCCCCCCTCTCTCGAAATCCCTCGAAGCCTGCTTTCTCCCACCCTTCGATCGACTACAAATTTGGACGGCGTCGCGACTAAAGCTCCTTCTTCTCCATGATTTCGACGCCGTTAAGCATTTTCACAGCTTTTCTCACTTACTCTCTATTATTACTCACTCACACTTAGATTCTCACCACTCACGTACACACACTTTGATTTCGCCTAACAACCTAATCCCAGAGATTTGTTTTCTTGCGTCGAACAATGCCACACACCACGTTCATCACTGTTGTCGAACGCCCCCACGCTGGTAAGCACATTCTTTGTTCATATGCAAATAGATTTGACATTTGTAGGATTTGTAGTCAATCTAAAATTTGAGATTTTGCCCCAAATAACTGAAAGTGGATCGCAAAATCTAGGATTTGTAGTCGATATTTCATTTGTAATTTTCTCCTAAATCACTGGAATTGGATTTCAAAATATAGTTTATCTGAGATTTGTAATTTTGCCCCAAATTACAAATACTTTCATATATAGAAATTTGTAGTCAATCTCAAAAATTAATTGGATGTACCATTGGTGTTTTATGGAGTTTTCTTTGCAGTGGGGAAATTAAGGTTATTGACGGATGTAACTAGCTTATCCATTTAGATTGTTAAGTAAAATTATGAATTCGAATTTAAAGATCAAGAAGTTGCTGCATAACTAGAGTACAGTCATCTCTAGTTACACATGCTTTAGATTCACTTACAAGTTCCTTTGTTTCTCAGGTTGTGAATGAGAGCTTGAATCCAGTTTGGAATCAAACTTTTGACTTCGCTGTTAAGGATGGATTATACGATATGTTAATTCTTGAAGTCTGGGACCACGACACAATTGAAAAGGTATAGATTTTCTGAAATTATCATTATTTTTATATTTTTGTATAATTTTTCTATCGAGATGCTCTGAATTCATAGTGCTAACTGATTGATTTCCTACATTAAGCAATGTGGCATGTTAAAACGTTGTTGCTCATCGATAAAGAAAAAAAACTTTGTTGGTTCTGGCTTTTATTTGGTTTCAACTGCAAAAATCGTACCTAAGAAGGTGGGTGAGTGGAATTTGAATGGACTTTCATTCTGATGTCGAGTATCCCATGGTGAGATATTTGGATGGAAATAACGTCCTGAAGTGGCAAGTGACTCCACACATTCTGAGATAAAGTTGGCAAATTCCTATTTCTATGACAAGGCAATGTGCATGCTTGCACGAAAACTATTCTTACCAGAGGAGGAGTTTAATCTTGATCACCCAGCTGCCGACCCTTTTATCCCAGGACGGAGGCCTCCTTTAAAGCTCATGCCTCCAGCATTGACAGTGGTGGCATGGCTCCTCGAGCTGTTGAGTTGTTATTTATATTCAAATTTACTCCTTTTCCTCTTCTTTTTGTAAGATAGAGAAATTGTCAAAGTAGGATTTAGTTGAGGCTATGACGTGGATTTACCTTTGCAAGTAATGAACGCCACATTTGGGGGTTCTTGCGAAAATTTTCCTGTGTAATATATACTGTCACTCATCCAATGCAATGAAATGCTCTCTCTTGCTATTTACTTGTATTTTGGAAACAACGCATGCAACCATGAACGCCACAATGAAATGCACTCTCTCTCTCTCTCTCTCTCTTGCTGGAGACTGTAGCTACTCAAAGGTTTTAACTTCAAAAGATACAAGTAGCAATGAATATCAAACAAAATGGCATCAACTAGAAATATTGTATTCAAATATGAGACAAACATAAAAACATTGTATAAATTATATAAAAACATTGTATTCCTTTAACTACTCCCTTATTTATAAGAAAAACTTATATAAAAAACCATTATACTCTCTTCTTTACAATTGGACTCTTAACACTTGAGGTAAACATTTGGGATGTTAAAAACGATCTGGAATGGCTTCAGCCATACAGTGTACATTGGACAGAGAGCATGCAGTGTGATCATCTTCAATTAAGATATATTCATCTCCAGCTCCACCGAAACTGCTACACATTCCAATAGTTGTCTGCCAATCTCACGAACTAGATCAATAATAAGCGATAAGTGTTGCTGTGGATCTTGTCTGCAAACATCAGTAAAGACATAAAATTGATTAGTAAAGACATTATATATATATATATTTATATAATTTTTACAAAGTCCATTCTTCAAAAGTACAATTCACAAAAACACCACAAATTGAAAGAAAATGCATGTGTATCTTAAATGAAATTTCTAGCATTTGACTCCACACCATTTAATAAAAGTTACTTTAAGCCATATGTTGGCATGGTGCATATCTGAATATAAAAGAAATAAGATTTCAAGTAAATCCCCAATATGTAGGTCTGATTTGATAATAACATTAGAGAACTCAAAAAATTGGCTTAATGTGGGATTATAAATTTCAAATTAATGGTTCTAGAAGACATCATCATATCCTCTCAGTACCTTTGTATTTTATATCCTCATTAGTATCATCATATCTCTACAACTTCGAACACATCCAGCTTTATGCTCCCTTTTTTATTTTCCAAAATCACTTTCAGATCAGACAATGCTCTCCATTTTAAGCGGAGTAAATAAGATCTTCAAGGAAAGATTCATCAGTGTGATTGTCATCATAACCAGGCTGCATCCCTCCATATGCCACTTTTCTCCATTTGGGTCGAGTTAGAGATGAGTTTTCAGCAATGCCGTTATCCATTTCTCTTTACTTTTTAAATTGCAAATCTAACTCCTTAAGGTCAATTTTATCCGCAAGAATAATATCATCTTAGGCAACATAAATCCTGTTCTCACAGACTATGATCTTGCAATATGCAGCAGACCTATAGAAGTACATAATTATATATGTTGCTGTTCTCAGAGAAGGAGTACCCTTTTGGGATACAAATCAAATATATTTGTGTATGTGTGTAAAGGTCACACTTAATAAATGAATTGAATGCATAACTGAAAAATAAAAGAGTGCACACTTCTTCACTTAAATCAGCAGCTTGGCTTCTTCTACTCTAACTTTTCCAATAAGTATTGCTTGTAAACTAAGCGTACATGAAGACCTTTTTATGAAAGAAAAGATTCGGAAAGACATGGTTGGAACCAGTGAAACCATGATCTCGAGAATGCAATCCTTTATAACGAGCATGAGTGCATGCCCATCTCTGTTGCCACAACCAGATAAGTACGCCCCATTTTGACTCTCATCGAAACATATTTATCTAAGAAAAATTCATCTGCAAGGGTTGCATTTACACAACTAACGCATCAAAACCAAAATTATTCACAAAATCGAGATTCATCCCAAATTCTACAGCCCATCATAATTAGAATCAAAGATCAATCTCAAAATCGAACAACAGTGTTCATTATTCATAAAAAAATCCAAATAATTTCAGTGGAACAGATGAATTACACATTGTAGATGTGGTTGTTCCGTAAATATATATATATTTAGAGAGAGAGAGAGAGAGAATTTGCTCAGTGGAGTGGTGGTGGTGGACGGTGGCTGAACCATTGGGTGCATGGCGAGCTGCAGAGGAGCTGGTTGCCAGCTGGGAAAGTGCGGCTTGAATTGGAGTGTCCCTTTTTGTTGAATGTTATGCCGAGGAGATGTTATGATTCTCAGTGGATGGATCGACAGCAAGGAGGAGAAAGGCATTAGCTATGGGTTCTGAAGGAGAGAGAAGACGTTGGAAAGGAGGGAGAAGGGGCGCAGGAGCGAGATTGTTGGCGACGGGCAGAGGCACGAGTCGCCGGAGTTGGGCGACGACAAAGACGGTGACACTGGAGGGTGCTAGGCGACAAGAGGGAGGTGCGGCGCGAGAGCGGAATGGGTTCAAAACATTTCAATCGTTGTGTTCAATGTTCAAAATGGATTTCAGCAAAACGAAAGAAAAAAAAAAAGGGCAGCCACGTCGTTAGTGCACTATGTGCACTGTACAGTAGCTGCCCTGTAGAATGACTCTATAATAAATAATTAGATCTAATTGATTTTTGGAACAAATGATGATTTTATATAGTACAGATTTTAAATTCTAACTCTAATTTCTTGATATTTTCATGTTATGCATAGTTAATGTCTTAAGTCATTGTAAGCATTATTCTCTTTTTCTCTTGGGTCATTAACATTAGTACTTTACTGTATCATTTATCGCTTCATCCATATTTTAACATCTTAATCCGTTATTGGCCGATTAAATGTCTTTTTATGTCTATTATACTTCTCACTTATTATGGGAAAACAAGCTAGCGCTTATTAGGCAAAACTAGCTAGCGTACCTGATATGTGAATTTTTTCTTGATTGCTTTGACGTTGTTGATCTCCATTTGAAATGATCTTCAAACGAGTTTCACGGATAGCAGGAGCCGATGGAATGCGCATACCTTTTTAGCAAGAAAAAAGCTAACAAATCTAATAATTAACAATATGGTACAACTTTTAATATTCTAGATTTTGACTCATCAAATCTTCCCTATAATTATAACAACAAAATAGAATTGACAACAAATCAAATCATAAGTATGCATGCCCTAGGATAACAAAGGAAATATAGTTGTTTTATTCTTAAGTTAATATCATGTGGAGCACACAATATAAATAACTAATTAAATGTAGAGATTTGATTTATAAAATCCAAATTTTAAGATTTAATCTTTTTGAATTAAATTATATATGTACTGCTCTACACAGACTTAATAATAATATCTTTCATAAAAATAACAAAAGAAATGACCAAAGGGATAGCATCGATCGGTCAACTTTAGAACTTAAGTATATATTATTGTTTTAGTAAAAAAGAACGTTTGAAACCTGAAGTATGACGATACATAAATTCTAGTTACATGAATTGCATGCATTCTTATCCAAATATATTTAGGTTCATATTAAAAATTTTAATTCTTGAATTGTATTGGATATAACTTTAGCTTGATTCATATTACCTTCACTGTATCAAGAGTAGACATGGGTTTATACTTTTAACTTTCAAGTTCTGTTATATATGATTTTTTTTTACTTTACTTTTATATAAGATCTTAAATAGGATAAAATACACCAAGTCAACTCAAACTACCACCTCATGTGGAGGGAGGTCTCGGGCCCTCTAGCTAAACCAAGTCAACCCAAGGTAATTGCCGAATCCCTGGAGGGGACCTAAGTGTTTGCCCATGTTGAGCCGTTCTAAGGCCTGGTGCCGAAACCACCAACCATGACCCAGACAGTGGGCTCGTTGGAGAATGACAGGCGCACACAAGCCATGAGAATCAACAGACAAGGATTGACGGTTGGGAAACTCTGAACAATACGACTATGTCTATAATAATCATGCCACATTAAATGAGGATCACATCGCATTAAATTGGGACTAAGCCACATTTAATGAAGGACCACAGGAGCATGGCGAGGCATGGCAGAACGCACTGCCGTTGGGCAATAGATTGATAAGGGGTGCTGCCTGGAGTACGAAGGACACCCTAAATCCCCTTTGTCAAAAGATCTTTTTGAAAAAATATATAAAGACCCCATACACCACACATTTTCTCTCTCTAATCTCTATTCTCTCTTGCACCCTTATTGTTCATATACTCTTAAACAGCCACACTAACTTAGGCATCAAAGGTATCACCCGAGCCCTTCCAACTTTCTTTGTACGTAGGTTGCAAATGAAGCCCTTGTGACGTGGAGTTACCCCAAGCACACGAAATATAGCATCAATAGTTAATGTCGTCTATGGGATTTGAATCCACGACCACGTGGTTAACACCCACAAGCTTTAGCTAATTGAGCTATTCCAGCTCAGTGAGGAAAGCCTCCCTCGCTCCCTCCACCCTACCCCGCCACTGCCCCTAGTGTTGAGGAGTCGACACGAGGCACAATCCATCACTTTTAGTGAAAGGATGAAGAATGTGTCATGTACCCCCATGATGACTCCCTAGTGATCTCAATACAGATCGCCAATTATATCACCTGGAGGGTTCTGAAAGATAGTGGTAGCTCCGTGGACATCTTCTACTAGGAGAGCTTCATTAGGATGGGAATCACCCTTGATCATTTTCATCTGGCCTTAAATACTTCACAAGAGAGATGCTCCAGGCAATCGAAGCCATCACCCTATTGATCCTCATCGGAGCAACCTCGAGAGTGGTGTTTATGATGGTAGACTTCCTGGTCATCAAGACCCCCTCCTCTTACAATGCCATCCTGGATTGACCAACGCTGACCACATTAAGGCAATCACCTCAACCTTTCACTTGAAGATGAAGTTCTCAACCCTCGTAGGAATAGGGGAAGTCCATGGCGAGGGAAAGGTAGTGCGGGAGTACTACGCTCGGGAGCTAAAATCGATGGCCAAAAAAGTCTGAATCCTAGAAGAAGAGCAAAAGGCAATTGACCTACAAACACCTCCGACCCTGATCGAGCTAGACAAAGAATTTAGAGACGAGGAACATTCGTGTTAAATGGCGCTAGCAAACCTCTCAAACTGGTGACGGTGGATCAGACTCAAAACATCTAAAAGATCAAGAGGGAGACGGACTCCCCCACCTATGGAACACGAAACATTTGAAGGAATTTTACGTAAAAAATCCTATGCTATTTGTAATCAACATGATTGGAATGAATTATTTGAGCACTTTTCTCCCTCTTGTCCTAGCTTTGTAATTGCACATAACTCTTCAATCTAAAAATTGAAGCCTTCAACTTGCCAAGATGAAAGGTTACGGTCAAGGTCCCGAGCCCCGCCCATACACAACCTAGCCTAAGCACATGTCTTTTGACTTGTGGGCCTTAGTGAAAAATTCAAGTACTTCGACTTGCCGTGATAAGATGTTATGGTCAGGGCCCCGAGCCCAACTTATACACAATCTAGCTTAAACACAAGTCCTTGAACTTGTTAGCCTTTGTGCAAAAGTTAAGTCTTCTGACTTGCCACAATGAGAGGTTAGGGTCAAGGCCCTAAGCCCAGGCCATACATAACCTATTTTGAGTACAAGTTCCCTAACTTCTTGGCCTTTGTGCAAAATCTGAGTGCTCCAACTTGCCAAGATAAGAGGTTAAGGCCATGAGCCCAACCCATATACAAACTAGCCTGATCACAAGTCTCTTCACTTGTTGGCTTTCATGCAAAACTTGAGTGTTTCAACTCGTCACAATGAGTGGTTAGGGTTAGGACCCCGAGTTTTGCCCATTTACAACCTAGCCTGAGCATAGGTTCCTTAGCTTATTGGTCTTCATGCAAAAGTTGATCCCTCTGACTCACCATGATTTGAGGTTAGGGTCAGGGTCTCGAGCCCAATCCATACACAACCTAGCCTGAGCACAAGTTCCTTAACTTATTAGCCTTTGTGTAAAAGTCGAGTTCTCTAATTTGTCTCAATGAGAGGTTAGGGTCCAGGCCACAAGCCCAACCCATATACAAATTAGCGTAAGCACAGATCCCTTGATTTGTTGGCTTTCATGCAAAAGTTGAGTCTTCTGAGTCCTCACGATGAAAGGTTAGGTTAAGGATTTTGAGCCCAGCCTACACACAACCTAGACTGAGCACAAATCCCTTCATGTTTTGGCCTTCGTGTAAAAGCTGAGCTCTCTGATTTGCGTGGATGAGAGGTTAGGATTAAGGCAATAAGCCTAGCCTATACACAACCTAGCCTGAGTACAGATCCCTTGACTTATTGGCCTCATGCAAAAATCGAGTCCTCTAACTCCTCAAGATGAGAGGTAAGGGTCAGGACTCCGAATCCAGCCCATACATAACCTAACCTGAGCACAGGTCCATTAACTTGTTGGTCTTTCTGTAAAATTTTGACTTGCCACGATGAGAGGTTAGGGTTAGAGCTCCGAGCCCACCCACAACCTAGCCTTGCCTAAATACATGTCCTTTCCCTTGTTGATCCTCATGCAAAGGTCGCATCCTCTGACTCACCATAATGATAGGTTCGGGTCAAGGCCTAGAGCCTAATCCATACACAACCTAGCCTGAGCACAAGTCTCTTAACTTATTGGCCCTTTTACGAAAGTTGAGTCCTCTAACTCGTCATGATGAAAGGTTAGAATCAGGTGTTCAAGCCTAGCCAATAAAATACCTAACTTGAACATAGGTCCCTTTTCGTGCAAAATTCGAGTCCTTTAACTCGTCATAATGAAAGGTTAGGGTTAAGGGCCCAAGCCCAACTCATACACAACCTAACCTTTGTGCAAAAGTCGAGTCTTCTAACTCGCAACAATGAGAGGTTGAGGTCAAGGTCCCAAGCCCAACCCATACACAACCTAGTCTTTGAGCAAAAGTCGAATCCTTTGACTCGTAACAATGAGAGGTTAAGGTCAGGGTTCTACGCCAAACCCATACACAACCTAATCTAAACACAAGTTTTTTGATTTGTAGGCTTTTGGCTTGCCTTAGGGTAGGGATATGGCTAGACCATAGCCCTACCTGCATATGAGCCGAGCACGACTTAAGCCCAAGTTGACTAAGCAATTCACTGTGAAGAAACGATAATAAGAAAAATAGAAAGATGCACCGCAAAAGAAATCAACCAAAGCAGAGGACAAAGAAAAGCCCCTCAGCCAAATAGAATACAAAAAATACATTTACAAAAAAGAAAAAAGAGAAAGGGGAGCAATGATGGGGGAATTATGGAAGCAAATGAACCCCGACAAAGATATAGTGCATCTCATCCTAGCGTAAGGTTCACATAAATCTAGAAACTAAGCTGTAAGGCTACAAGGATAGGAGATCAACTCCTCTCGGGTTATCTGTGGGGTTGGCTACAATATGGTCCCTTATACACTCAAGACCTTCCTTGTTGTCATAAATCCAAATATCATCCTGAACGATAGGAGCCCGGTGAAGTTGGGACCTGAGGGCATCGGCATCATCTTCGAAGAAGCAAACCCGATTCTAGAGTTACCGATCAGCGATTCTCAATCATCGATCCAAGCAATTGAGCCTGATGTATTGATGGAGCAATTGGGAGTGCCTAGCCATAATCAAAACCTTTTCTATCAACAGCAGCTTTCCTGCCCTCTTCCATCTCTTCAGCGTCCTCACTATTCTTTGCATTCCTTGCTAGCCTTCTCTAAATAAGCCCTCCAAGTCCTCAAGAGCCTGAGGCTTCTTATAGAGAAAAACTTGAGCCCCTAAGTAGAGCTCAACGAGCTCTTCTTTGGAAAACAATAGCTCACCAACCTTGAGCCTTAGTAGTTCGTCCTTAGCACTCAGTTTCCAGCAAAGGTTATTATTTTCTTGATGTAGAGTCTAGTTGGTTTGCTCTAGTTTGGCAATATTAGAGATGGCGGAGTCGCACTCCTTGGATGCATTTTCAAGATCTTGGCAGACCTGCCTTATCTGAAACGCATCAAAGTGTTTAGTGCCCTTTGGGCCTGGAACTTCTCCTCTAGACCCTCTCGGTCCATCACTATGGACTCAGCAAACTGCTTTGTAGCCTAAAGGCATGGAAGGAAAAGTGAGCAGGTAGAATACCTAAAAAGGAAAATATGACCTAAGTACAAAGAGAAAGGGAGCAAAATATACCTAAGCAAACAGGGGATACAACTTCTAAGCCATTTTTTCCACAACCTTGGCTCGATCCTTTGTGGATCCACAACCCATTGCCAACTAGCCATAACCCCCAAAACTAAAGGCCCTGCTAAGTCAGCAATGATAATAGACTGCTCTTCATCCTTCAACCCTCATTAAGTGGAGACAAACAGGTGGAGCCAGGCTACCATCATCCATTGCATAAGCTCTCCCAAGAGACTCCAAAATAATTTTTGGAGAGATGTTGAAGGTTTATCGGATTACATAAAGATCATCTTTGATCGCCCTGGTCCTAGAATCTCCCACCGAAAGTATTCTTGACTAATTTCGACATAGCCTGTAGAAGAAGAAGAAAAACAAGAGGAGGATAGGTGCAAAGGAGGGGAGGCACAAAAGTAAAACCTCGAGGGAAATGAAACGGGGGCAATGCGGCTAAGGTGGAGAGCTTATATAGATAAAGGAGTAATGGTAGGCGTAGGAATTGAGGAGGCACAACGTGACACGAGCATGAGTTGTAAAGACGAAAACCGTTTGTGCAATAATGATAACATGGGGAACAAGACAGACATGACACATCTTGTTCGATGAGTGCTTGGCATGAACAAATGGAGTTTGTTGGACGTGAGCAAGAGGCATGCAAATTGTCAGAGCCATGTGAATGGGTACGAGTAACAGCTCCCACTCTTTTAGGGACTTCAACCGACATGAACATGAGGTGGCAGATCGTGCCCGTGGACCCAACTCTTTTCTCCAAGCCCTGACATGTGGGGAGGACACTTACGTAGGAAGGAATGCAAGGTAGGTCAAGCTTTGCTTAAGATACTCAACCCATCAGCCTAGGGAGGAGGTTGAACCAATATGCAAGATTGAAATTTGAACTCCCACCATACCTGCTTGCTAGAAATTTGCAAAGAATTACGTGGAGGGAGGTCTTGGGCCGACTTGGTCTTGGGCCTCTTAGCCAAACCAAGTCGGCCCAAGGTGATTGCTAGAACTTAGAGGAGACCTGAGTCTGTGACTGGGTCAATTTTAAACAAAATTGATTATTTAAGAAAGTAAAGAAAAATAAGTTTTAAGAAAAATAGTTCTAAAATACGAACTGCTTTTTAAATGCTAATGTGATTGTGATTGTCTTTATTTATTTTTATGTACATTTGCTACAATTAACAGATCATGTGATTTATAAAGAGTAGTCTGTGCAAGTACAAAATGTTTTTTTAAGCTTTTGATCTCACGGATCTTGATTTCTTTTTTATTTGCTAAGACAACATAGTATTCAAATATTATTATTGACAGTGTTTTTTTAAAATGAGCCATTAATATTGAAGAACATTACGAAGTAAAACAAGAGATCTAAAGGAGAGAGTGGTAATACAAGAGTAGATGTGTTGTTTCCAAAATCCGAGCTGATTTTCAATTGGAAAGGATTGACGCATAGAGGCCAGCGCTAAGATCGGAGACTCGCCATACTTGTCAACAGCCAGTGCCAAACGCGGGCAGAGTAGAATTAATCCCAAAGCAAGATCTGTTTTGTTGCACCAGGCATATCATGCATGTACATAAGAATATAAAATTAATGGTCAAAGAGGAATTAGTATATTTTGAACCATGTCAATCATGAGGAGTTTCGAGCATGTACTTACTCTAATAAAATTGTTTATTTATTTCTAGAGAAATAATTATGATTCATCGCAAATAACTAAAATAATTATGATTCATCGCAAATGGTTATTCTCATAATCTGTCACAAATTATCATGTGTAGAGTTTTTATAGAATAATGCTGTACACCATGTAAGTTCCTATCTCACTATGTAGATTTTATTAATTACTCTTGGATGTGTATTTATTTTCTTAAAAAAGTTATATAAAGACTGATGGGTAATGCCACCTCATCATAATGGAATAAAAGTAATATGTGAGTATAACAAATAGAATTGACATGTAATTTGTCATTTTTATCTTTTATTTAAACACATACATATTAATGTGTAAATTTATTTGTTTAAATAGAAAGATAAAAATAAAAAATCACATATTGATGTGTAATATGTGAATGATCATAAGTAATTTTTTTTTAATTAAACTGTGTAGATCAAACATTTCCATCGCTAAAACACATGCGAGTTCTTACGTACCCAAAGTTTTAGCATATATAGCACGGGTGAGAAGTGTAGCACCCTGAATCTCTTGACGATCATTATGAGCTTGTGGAATAAGATCTTTGTCGGGAGTAAGATAAAACAAATGGCGCGCCATTTCTATTTGCCCGAAATTAATAGCCATAACAACAGGAAGATTATTCCCTTTGGAATCTCTAATGCTGATCAAATCAAAGTACTTTCGAAGCATGCAATCCACCATTGGTCTATTTCCAAGTACGGCAGCCGTGATTAGAGCTGTGTAGCCATCACTATCATACGCTGCCAAGCCCTCATCCGGCATTGGATGATCCACCAACTCCTTCACTATATGCTCATGTCCATTTGCAACGGCAATGTGAAGAGCCGTCTCGTTTTTATCTGTGATTCTCTCATTCAATGCCTCGGCGGGTAGAGACTTAAGAATGACTTTTGTCTTTTCCAAATTACCGACTCGCACAGCATTGGATAAGTAGTCTTCATCCTGACCGCGTTCGGAACTCATGTTCTCCTCCGCGGGCGCATTATTTGCCATTTGTCTTTATATATTTTCTCCGCTATGTTAAATTTCAAGAATACAAAGAATTAAATACACATGGGAAACATCAGAAAAAAAAAACTACCTAATTATACAAGTATTGCAACTATTTTCCTTTTCTAATTCTCTCTCTCTCTCTCTTTCTCTCTCTCTCTGTCTCTTTGATAAAAAGTTCCTTATATTAAAATGAGAAATATAAAATTAGGGATGGGGGATTCACTAACTATATACGTCGTTACAATAAGTGCAGTAAATGAAAATACAATAAAAATAATATTAAAATATGATAGAATGACAATATATAGCCATTATAACTATAAATTATTTACAACTTATTAATAAAATAATGTGTTTTTAAAATTCAAAAACATTAAATATTAAAAAAAAAATTAAAGTAAATATTTAAAAAAATATTATTTTATTTACAATTGTAGAAAATTTGTGAAGTAGTTGCTGTTTTATCATTTTTCTAAAATAATATGGTGTACATGATGATATTGATGATGATCTCAATTCCTAGCTCGAACAATTATTATTGTAACTGCTAACTCAATCGCAGAGCAATAAGCTAGGCTATAAAAGATTAAAAATTATTTTTCATTTCTAAATCATACAGTATATATAACTTTTTCTTCTTAATTGTGTGATGATGAATAGAAGATTTTTTTTTTAATTAAAAATAAATAAATAAATATAATGTGTGGTGTAAATCAAATAAATAAAAGAGGCAAGACAAAGATATCGAACAAAGTATACAGCAAATTTTGTCGTTTTGTGTTTTATGTATGTAGTAATACATCTACGTACGAGCTGCAGTTAATAAAATTTTGGTTTGGAATCTGGATGTTCCACCTTCCTTTTCAAAAAACGGCGCCTAAACTCATTAAATAGGAATTAGAAAACAGTGGGTTTAGTCAATCACTGAAAGAAGCTAAACTGATTGAAACTTAAATTTTATATATAATTAATACATACTTACGACGATATCAGGACGGGAGGGATGAATTTTCTTCAAAAATAACTGTCGGAGTAGGTTTCCGTTGGCTGTTGTAGTCTCCGGAAGACAACGATCGGTTTTGCAGAAATGAAGACCTGCACAGTACAAATATCCCTTTGCAGAAGAGGACAGGATCATGAGCTAAACAAATGACTTAGTCGGCCTGTTGGAGTCTTTCATTTCTTTTTTTCTGATTAAAGCAGATGCCCTGAGATTCCAAATGTATTTGGAATTTATATATATATATATATATATATTTAAATCATTCAAATCATCATTACCCGTGCTATAACTTTGAAAAAGTGTTAGAAATCGGAGTCATAATCATTAGTACCGCCCCGTTGTAAATTTGTAGTGCCGTGGCCCGTGTGATAGTATGATCACCTCTGAACTTTCTACGCGTTATCTTGGATAAAAAATAAAAGATAACGATAGGTTTATGTAATAGGTCTATTACTTCAATAATGACAGACCGAAGTTTTATTAGGCTTGGTGGGCTCAAATATGCGGGTATGTTGGTTAGAGGCCATTCATTTCATGTTAGTATGGTTTGGATTGTATGGCCCATTTATAGTGTAGAATTGTTTGGGAAGTTGTAGTAACTTTGGGCCCATTAGTTAGTAATAGTTGGTCCATTTGTAATTTGTGAACTGATGGAAAAATCATCTAAAACATTAATGAAATTATTTTTCATTTTCTTTTCTATATCTCTTTCTCTTTAGAGGCTAGCCAATCTTGAATTAGCCATTTCCTTTACATGTTTACTCATATTTTCTAGTTAACTAAACACTCATGAATTGGGTCTATTACAAGTAGTATCTATAGCAAAAAATTCATGGTACAATAAAAGAAATCCTTGCACCTTGCAACAAAATTAATGAATTAATTGATGAAAATCTTAAAATTATTCAACAAGTAGTAATTTACGGGAAGAAAGATTGGAAAGTGAAATTTAATCATCTTGAACATTTGCTGTGGAAGTTGCAAGAAGAAGAAAAGTACGCATCATTGAGCCAAGAAAAAGAACTAATACATACCACTCAAAGTCCCCCTTCTCATATTGACGTGCATTACGTTACATATGGGACATCAATTTTGCCGTCCTCTAATCTTCTTTGCGACAAAAATGGTCTCGCTCAAATCAAAACAACCTAGTGTCTTGATTGTGAGAATGGAGGAAGTCAATCTTACAATATGCAAGAACAGGAGAACTACTAGGCATATATAAATTCCGATTGTGTCTACTTTCTTCCTTCACCATTGAAAACCAAGAAGTCGGCGATGGTGATTACCCCCTCTAGCTCTCATGTCCTTCCCTTCCTCGGAGAAATGATTATCCCTTTTCTCCACCTTTCTCATTCACCCCTAACAACCACTACTTAATAATCCTAAGAAGGGAAGATTTGGCCATCAGATGTGATTTTGATCTAGGTGGGATTGATGTTGGTAGCTTCGATTTTGGTGGTTTTGTTTGGGTCAAGCAAAAATGCAAGAAAGAGCACCTCTTCGGCTCGATTGGACGCTCGACGTTGCACAATGCCAAGATGATCATACCAATTCCATTTTTTTTTTCCTTTGAAAGTATCAAAGACAGAAGGGATCGTAGCTAGTGAGGTTAGCAGCGACGAAGATAGTTTTCGAGTGGCTTGGGTTGATGCGAGTAGTGTTGATACAGTAGAAACTGGTCACAAAGTGCTCCTAATAATAAGGTGGGGGAATGATAAATTTTATCACAATATTAGTTCTGGAACTACTCAATTTCTATTTGGATGAAATAAGTAATTTGTATGATCTTATCAAGCTGGTTATCTGAGTTTTGTGCATGAATTGTTCAATAAAATGCTTATGCAATATTTCAATTATTGGATGAGAATAGCATTTAATCATGGGAGTCTCTTAGTCAATTATATTGGAATCACGAACCTTCACGTTTTTAAGCCTTTTGATAGAGGGAAAGGACTAGCAATTAGTGTTGATGGGCTACTTTGGTGTATAGTTTCTAGTGATTGATTAGTGAATATATATGATTGGTCAACTATGACATGATGGTCATGATACGCCTATCATTTGTTCTTGGGGCTGTTGAGTAGTTCTACAGTCAAGGAGATGTCAAAGCTAGGCTTTCTCTTAGTGACCAAAATTCAAGATTTGTGCACATATTTGATAGAAGCCTAGCTTGGCTCCATAAGATTAGGATCTTAGCCTGATAAAAATAAATAAATAAATAAAATAAAATAAAAAGTGGCATAAAACAGTAAACAATGCTTCTTCAACAGTTGGAATTTTTGAAAAAAAAATATACAAAACAAAACAAAAAAACAATTACAAAAACAAAGAGTGTGTGCACCAGCAATTCTTCCTTGGAACTGAGAGAGACTCGCGATACTGGAATAATTAGCACACATATTAATCACCCCATCGCATAGTACTTCAAGAGTGTGTGAATAATGCATAAGTGTACAATTAAATATTCGTAGCAAAAAAAAAATAAAGAAAATAATTCATTCTAATACCAGAAAATTTAAAATTTATAAATCAGTTTGAAATATAATTCTCCAGTAGAGAGTATATAGTCATCCAACAAAAAGCAATAAAAGATAATTAACAACCTTTGAGATTATAATCCCTATCTTCGACATAAGTCTACTCCTCTGACGGAACCTGCACCTTGGGCTCATTCACATCCTCATCCTCTGCATTAAAACTACGATTCCACAAAACGGAACTGTACGTGGACTTGATACATCACGTGGGATGTGAATCTCAATAAATAGCATTCATTACATAAACAATAATTTCAATAAAAAATATGCACAATTTTTTTCCAAACACATATATACATTCACACACATCAACTTCCTTTTCCATCAAGAAAGACTATAAATACACATGACAGCCATTTCTTAGAAAGGGGCACATACAACACAACGCGTCTTTTTCCAAAAAGGAATTTAGTACCACTATCCATCCTTTTCCAAAAATAACCTCATACACACAAAAACTAACCAAAAATTCAATTTGTTTTCGGCTCACAACACAACTCTATTTTATTAATGTATATATACCATGGTCTCCCATAGAGACCATCTATATATTCTGACTCTCTTTGACACATTACGAGTAACGACTGTTCATGTGATTTAGGAGAAGGTGATGCCCAGCTAACCAGTATGTACCATGACCAGACATTTCCTAACCCCCAATAACAGAGGATTCACAGAATCGGTATGAGAGCCTTATCATCTCGTCCAATCCCGTACGAGAGAAGTACCCAACTAACCAGAGGAACTCCACCGTGATAATGCCTCATTTCGACTTGGAGTTGTGATACTATGACGCCCCCAAATTCCCTTTAAAATAAATATGAGAATCGAGGCATTGAGATACTGACAACACGGGTCACGCACCCCTAACATCAAGTACTAAGTATATGAACACGTGACATCTATAAATAAAAGCAGAGGATAAATTAAGTCATTGGCTAAGTATCAGAATTTTTAAAATTATTTTACAAATCAGTTTAACATAAATTTTCCAACAAGAGATTTAATACACTTATCCAAAATACAAATTGTACAAATACACATTTATAAAAATGAAAAAATACTTCTTAATATAACAAATTATAAATAAATGTTCCAACAACGAAGCCGCTCCTCAGGCTTAGCATTTGTGAGATCCCAGATTTACGTGTATTTTTACCCGTTATTTTATTTTCGATGTTAATTATTTTAATTTATTTAAATAATATTATTAGTCATATTTTATTTATTTAAGATATTTATTTGAGTTATTAATTAGTTAATATCGAGTTACGTTGCTTTTCTTATTTATTTTAATGAGTTAATTATTTTAATGAGTGGAATTAAATTCCTTTATTTTATTATGTGAATTTATTTAATCTGCTTTCGTTATCTTAATTATTATTTTATTTTTAATATTGTGCGTGAGTTTAATTTATTTATATTGTTGGGTTTTAAATACCTTATTTTATTGATATTGAAATTATAATATTTAAAGTCAGTTTTTATTTTATTTATTGTGTTTTTTCTAGTAGTCTTATTTTCCTTCTTTTTCCTTTTTCTTTTTCTTTTTCTTTTCTTTTTCTTCTTTCTTCTTTCTTTTTCTTCTTCTCTTCCTCTGCTTTCTCGTGTGCAGCCCGCATCGACCCGTCTCCCTCTCTCCCTCTCGCCGTTCCTTCTCTCCCACCCAGGACCGCCGCCGGCCACCCACCGGCGACACCACCCAGCTCAACCTCATCCCCTCATGCCGGCGAGCTCAACGGCACCGGTGGTGTCACCTCCGGCCACCCCACCGCCCCTCCACGGCCACAAACCCAAAATGGCCATTTTGCATTCCCTTGCATTTTCCGGCCACCGCCGGCCACCTCTTGGCCTCCGACCACCACCACTAGACTCCCCACCCTCCGGCGAGCATAACCCACTGCCCAAAGCCACACATCGCCGCCGGTTACTTCCTCCACCCGAAATAGGCCTTAAACGGGTTGAGCAACCCAGCGCCGCCGTCCGGCCACCGTGCATCTCACCTCTGCCACCATTCAACTCCCCTCACCCAGCCAGTCAACCCCCTAACTCAGTTTCCCCAACTGCGGCCTCACCTTCCCAATACGACCCCAAACTCGAAAATGGGTTTTCACCCATTTTGGCCCCGATCTGCCACCTTCCGGTGGTTGTGCCGCCACACCACCACTTCCATGAGATTCCACACCCTTCAATGAGTACCTCCCTAAATTTTGGTGTCAAACCGAGTGTTTTAGCCTAACGTACATGTGACCGCTACAAACGCTGCAGATTGGCATTGTTTAAGGAAATTCGTTTTTACCACTGTAAGTACTTTCCAAACGAGCTTTAAGATTTAAATATATTTTTGGCATCAACAGTTGTGGTATTTGATTATTGCTGCTTTGTGTTGGTTGAAGTTGGTATTTGTTGGTTGATTGGATTAATTAAATGTTGGATAATTGGTGCATGGTTGTCTGCATTGTGTATTTGCGCGCATGCTCATGAAAATATTTGGAAAGTGGATTTTTGCATGATTTTGGATATTCATGTGTTGGAGATGGAAACTGGGATTTAAATTGTGTTTATCGGATTTTAATGGTTTTGGGCTGAGTCATAACGGGGACGGCGATACGTAACGCCCGTTGTGATCAGCGTGTGAGTGTGTGGATGACATAATGGGGACGGCGATACGTAACGCTCATTATGGTCATTGGGTGTGCATTTCATATCGGGGACGGCGATACGTAACGCCCAGTATGAAATGAGTGTGTGTGGATCGTAATGGGGACGGCGATACGTAACGCCCATTATGATTTTGGGTGTGTGTGTAAATCATATCGGGGGCGGTGATACGTAATGCCCGGTATGATCGGTTTTGAAGATATTATTTTATGGAAAATGATGGGAGTTTTTATTGAGATTTTATTGTGGATCAAATGGGATTTTGACGTGTGTGATTATTTCATTGACTTTGAGGAAGATGATTTTAAGCCTCATGCATATGGTAATTGCTCATGATTGTTGTTATGGCATTAATGTATTTATTGTCTTAGGTTTGGTTGGGTTGTACTTACCTGCGATGCCATCTTGGCGTCGTAGTTTTTTTTAATGCAGATTATGAAGAGGCTGAGCCTGAGGAGACGGCTTCGCTATTGAGGTGTTATTATTATTAATTGTTATCTCAGGAAATTTATTTTTCCCTTTTTATAATTATATATTTGTTTAATTTGTATTTTTGGATGACTGTATTAAATTCTCCTGTTGGAGAGTTTTTATTGAATTGGCTTGTAAAATATTTCTAAAAATTCTGGTATTTAGATATTAATTTATTATCCGTTGCGACCTATATTTTTATGTATGTCACGTGTGCACACACGTTTGATACTTTTTGTTGGGATGTGTGACCCGTGTTGTCATCATCCCGACGCCTCGATTCCCGTGTTATTTCAAGGGGAATTTGGGGGCGTCACAGCATTCTCAACATCTGCATCCAAAAACTACGATGCCAAACATAGCATCGCAGGTAAATATAACACAAACAAACCACAAGATATAAAATATATTTATGCACAACAACAACCTCACACATGAACAGGAAACCGTATGCATAAATCTTAAAATCATCTTTCTCAAAATAAATAAAATAACCACACGCCGAAATCCCAATTTGGCCCAAATTAAAACTCCAATAAAATCATCCATCATTTTCCTAGAAAATGATGTCCGTAAATCCATTAAAACCACAACCATTTTTCTAGAAAATGATCCACGTAAAACCAATAACTAAAACCCATCACTTTCCTAGAAAATTGCCTAAATATCCATTTTATTAACCATATATACCATGGTCTCCCCTAGGGACCATCCGCATACCCTAGTTTTCATCATCACACCGAACGTAACGATCACGCATGTGACTTCTGAACGGGCGACACCTAACTAATCGCGTCTAGCACATACCATGACTAGGCATCCCCTAACTCCCGCCAGCAAATGAGACACGGAGTTGGCACGAGAGCGATACCATCCCGTCCAATCTCGTTGTCGCCCGACGACAACTCAGGGGACATCACTCAGTATATTCTGCTCCCGAGCGACCAGACGAGCTCCACCAGGATAATACCCGATCCCGACTTGGGGTCGTGATACGCACGCACCCGAAAACCATTAACACATTTGAAAATCCAGTTTTCAAATCCAATACATGAACATCCATAAATCATGCGAAAACCCAAATTTTCAAATATACCCATGAACATGCGCGTAAATACACAATGCATACAACCATACACAAATTATTCAACAACCAACAAATTATTTAAATCTTAAAGTTCATTTGGAAAATACTTATAGCGAGTAAAAACTGGATCATTGAGCAAACGCCAGTCCATAGCGTTCACAGCGAGCCACTTTGTACGTTGGGCTAGAATGCTCGATTTGACACCAAAATTTAGGAAAATACTCATTGGAAGGTGGGGAATCTCATGGAGGTGGAGGTGTAGCAATGTAACCACCGGAAAGTGGCGGATCAAGCTCAAAATAGGTGGAAACCCATTTTCGGGTTTGGGCTTGCACAAGAAAAATGGAGCCACGAATGGAGGAGATGAGCTAAGGGGGTGGTCGGCTGAGATAAGGGAGTGTTTTGGTGGCAGTGGTGAGGCCTACGGTGGCCGGACGGCAGCACGGCGAAGAACAACCCATTTGAGGACCCATTTCGGGTGGAGGAGGAAGTGGCAGAACTGGGTGGTTCTAGGCGGTGGGTTATACTCGCCGAATTGATGGGAGGTTACTAGTAGGTTGCAGGTGCCATGGGTGACCGGCGATGGCTGGAAAACGTAAGAAAACCTAAGCGCAATTTAATTATAAAACGATAATTAATATAACAAAAGCACATCAAATAAACTTACATAATAAAATAAAGGGGTTTAATTTCAATCGTTTAAATAATTAACTCACATTTAAATTAATAAGAAAAGCAACGTAACATAATATTTCAACATAAAAATAACGTAAGACTAATATTAATTAACTAATAGCTCAAATAATAAATTTAAACAAATAAAATATAACCAATAATATTATTAAAATAAATTAAAATAATCAATAATAAGAATAAAATAATATGTAAAAATACATATAAATTTGGGATTTCATATTCTTTTCCCCTTAAAAAGAATTTCGTCCCCGAAATTCACTCGGCTGCAACTAATAGAAACTCCAATAGCTCACCTACCATATCACACAATACTCACTCCAAGCATTAGCACAATCATCTATTTTCCTCAAACTCAAATGGATGTTATTCCATCATAACCGTATAGTCTCCAAATAATATTTCATCTCTAAGAATCTTGAGGTAGCCAATTAATTTGAACTCCATATGTACCAGAACCTTAGCACAACCTCTCAAAATTTTAATGTTCACTAACTCCATACAATAATTTGTGTCACTCTAAAGTAACTCCCAAGTTTATCTTCCCAACTTAACCATCAATAAACATAATTTACCACACCAAAAAGATAAATCTCCACTTACAAGTATCATCCTAAATTTCCTGTCACCACTAATTTCTGAAAGTCAACACAAAACTTGAACTTCCAACTACATTGCAAGACATCACGCTTCCGCGCGCACTTTAAAAACTCACCAAATGCATAAAATTAAGTTCTTATAAATTATCACCATCAAGTAGAAGCTTGCTCAACACCTATTAATAAGAAATTTTATACCACACTTCCAAATCCTGAAATATTAATATCTCATAATTCTAATTATACAACTATAGTTGATACCTAAACTCCAATGTAGATTACCTCAAAAATCCTATCAACTCTACTTAATTTAATTAGTATGTAACCATGATACCCATAATTCTCTCACTCATCTGGACCTTCAATACCCAAGAGAAAGAATAATCTCAAATATTCAAATTCTCAGGTGACTTCAAGTCACACTAATTCCCTAAGATACCTTGACAAAGACAACCATTAAACACTTCAAATATCGTACTTAAGTTATCCACCCCAACAACTTGCCTAAATTAATTCGCCCAAAAGCCTATAGTTTAGATCTCTTGAATTTAATACTATCACATCAAATCGACATCCTTTAATTACCACAATAACTTCTCTCAAGTTAAACACAAGCCAAAGACAAATACTCTCCAAAATTTACACACATAATTATTATACATCAATCTCTAAGCATCCACAAACAACATCAAAACTTTACCAACGAAATAATTGATCGCTTACTATCATAAGCATTACTAAAACAGATTCTATAACAACATATCAATGGCAAGGATTTCACACTCACAACAAGAGTCCACCTAGAATACAATTCCAACAATCTTCTAGAAATAAAATTAGAACTTAGAGATTCAAGCACTTACTGAGACTCAGGTAATACACATAATTAGTATATAAAATATCAAAAAAAGAATACAATCATGTAAATACCAACGATTTATCAAAATAAATCCATCTTGCAAAGATATAGTAATATACCCAATCACTAAATAAAACTTGATAGAAAACAATTAGAATAATAAAATAAAATAAAATACCCAAACAAATAAACAAACAAATTTAAAACAAAAACTTTTCTGATACAATTCCTAAGTAACTTGCGGATTTACCTAGAGCTGATTTGCTCTAATACCACCTGTGACACCCCCAAATTCCCCTTAAAATAAATAGGGGAATGGAGGCGTCGGGATGCTGACAACACAGGTTACGCACCCCCAACGTCAAATACTAAATGTGTGAACACGTGATATGCATAAATAAAAGTAGCGGATAAATTAAGTCATTAGCTAAGTACCAGAATTTGTAGAATTATTTTACAAACCAGTTTAGCATAAATTCTCCAACACAAGATTTAAAACAATCATCTGAAAGATAAATTATAAAAATACATATTTATGAAAATGGGAAAAACACTTCCTGATATGACAAATTATAAATAAATACTCTAACAACGCAGCCACCTCTTCAGGCTTATCCTCCTCGACATCTACATCTAATATCTACGACGCCAAAAAATGGCATCGTAGGTAAGTACAACCCAAACAAGTCACAAGATATAAAATATACTTATGGATAACAACAACCTCACACATGAACATAACACCATATGCATGAAGTTTAAAATCAACTTCTTCAAAATAAATAAAATAACCACATACGCCAAAATCCCAATTTGGCGCAAAATAAAATTCTAATAAAATCATCCATCATTTTTCCAGAAAATGATATCCATAAATCCATTAAAACCATAATCATTTTCCAAGAAAATAGTCCACTTAAAACCAATAATTAAAACCCGTCACCTTCCCAGAAAATCGCCTAAACATCCATTTTATTAACCGTATGCACCATGATCTCCCCTAGGGACCATCCGCACACCTTGACTCTCATCATTACACCGAAGGTAACGACCACGCATGTGACTTCGGAACGGGCGATGCCTAGCTAACCGCGCCAGCACATACCATGACCAGGCATCCCCTAGCTCTCGCCAGTGGAGGAGCCACGGAGTTGGCACGAGAGCGTTACTATCCCGTCCGATCCCGTTGTCGCCCGGCAATAACCCAAGAGACAACACTTAGTATATTCCACTCTCGAGTGACCAGAACAGCTCCACCGGGTTAATGCCCTATCCCGGCTTTGAGTCGTGATACGCACGCACCCAAAAACCATTAACACATTTGAAAACCCAGTTTTCAAATCCAACACATGAACATCCATAAATCATGCGAAAACTCAATTTTTCAAATATATCCATAAACATGCGCGTAAATATACAATGTGCGTAAATATAACCAACAAATACCAACATTAACCGAACACATAATTGTGAAAGCAAGAATATATTTAAATCTTAAAATTCATTGGAAAATACTTACAGTGAATAAAAATCGGATCATTGAGTAAACGCCAGTCCACAGCGTTCACAGCGAGCCACTTTGTACGTTTGGCTAGAGTACTCGGTTTGACACCAAAACTTACGAAAATACTCATTAAAATGTGAAAAATCTCATGGAGATGGTGGTGTGGCTGTGCAACCACCGAAGGTGGCAGATCGAGCTCAAAATGGGTGGAAACCCATTTTCGGGTTTGGGCTTGCACAAGGAAGGTGGGGCCACGAATGGAGGAGTTGAGCTAAGGGGTGGTTGGCTGAGGCAGTGGAGTGTTTTGGTGGCGATGGTAAGACCTACGGTGGCCGGACGGTGGTGCGGCGAAGAACAACGCATTTAAGAAACCATTTCGGGTGGAGGAGGAAGTAGCAAAACTGGGTGATTCTAGGCAGTGGGTTATGCTTGCCGAAGTGAGGGGAAGTTACTGGTAGGTTGCCGACGCCATGGGTGGTCGGCGGTGGTTGGAAAACATAGAAAAAGTTAAGAACTCATTTTCAGATAGAGGGTTGTGCATTGGCGGTAGGGTGGCCGGAAATGACACATTCGATACCATTGGACTCGCCGGCATGAAGGGGTGGGTTTGGGCTAGGCGATGTCGTCGGAGAGTGGCTGACGGCGGTGCTGGGGAGGAGGGAGAAATGGGCGGGAGGGAAACAGGGGAAGGGGTCGCGTGGGTCTGGAGCCGAAAACAGGGAGGAAGAAAAGAAAAGGAAAAGAAAATGAGAAAAAAATGAAAAAGAAAGAAAAAGAAGTCCAACTAGAAAAACACAATAAATTAAATAAAAGTCGACTGATAATACTACAATTTAATATAAATAAAATAAAATATTTGAAACTCAGCAATAAATTAAACCCAAGTGCAATTTAATTATAAAATAATAATTAATATAACAAAAGCACATCAAATAAACTTACATAATAAAATAAAGGAATTCAATTCCAATCGTTAAAATAATTAACTCACATTTAAATTAATAAGAATAGTAACATAACACAACATTTCAACATAAAAACAACGTACGACTAATATTAATTAACTAATAGCTCAAATAATAATTTTAAACAAATAAAATACAACCAATAATATTATTAAAATAAATTAAAATAATCAACAACAAGAATAAAATAATATGTAAAAATACAATCTAAGTTCCTTTGTGTAGCTGTCATATGCAATTGCCCCAAACTATGCCATTACAACTCAACCAAGGGTCTTTTAAGAAGTAACCATAGAACTTATCCTAGAAGAAGATGCACAAGAATAATGATTATAAGCAGCAAATGAGAGTCATGATGCAAAATATCCTTCAATTTCCATAAATTTAATTTGAAAAAAGGATTCCAACACATAACACTAGTAAACTTTAGGAACTTTTTTTTTTCACTTTTTATATAAACTATGTATGTCCTTTAAGATACAGATTGTTTTTAGAAATACTTATTCAAACATACCTTCACACGATACCTTACTCTTGATGCACACATGGCATGGAAATAAGTGGAACACTTGTAATATTGCGTGCACGAACCATGAATTTGCTTGCAAATTACACAAATATGAATTTCAAGAAAATAGGATCCAATTAGATTGATATGCTTAATATTTTCAATACCAGGACCAACCATTAAGACCAGTGAGATAACTAAACAGGACTCAAATCACTCCATAATTTACCTAAGTCACAGAAAACACTTCACCTTGATGATGTTGAATGAATCATTTATCATTAATTTTCAATGTAACACCAAAAAAATCTATGGATTAGGATAATAATTTAGTGGGCCACATTAAATGATCGTTACAAGATTCAAGCAACATATATTCAAAATCTTCAATATGAATTTCATTTTAAACAATGACATATATAATTAAATAGAGGAATTGAGCTGATACAACAATGAAGAAGCCGCAAGTAGATCATATTTTCCACCACCATACTTAGGCCTGTGAATTTGACACCAAATCATCATATAAATGGTATTACTAAACCTAATTAATAATGAGTTTATCTTTCCTAATCATATTCATAACGTTGCCTAATATTGACAAATCAAATCAGGAAAGACAAGAAAACAAAACAAGTAGTTGCCATTTGAGACTGATATGATGTTATTTTCAAGAGTGAAATTAGCCTAAATGAAAATAAGACAACATGAACTGTACCAAATCTTATGGCCGCTAGGTACAACCACCATTTAGGGGTTTGGGAGGGGGGAAGAAAAGGTTAGCTAAATTACTATACACAGACTAAGTGAATCATGCAAAGATTACAAAACCTCCATGCGAAAAGAACCTGAACATAATACTTCGGTGGAGGAAGAGCAAGGAGCAAATGGTTTCAACTTTGCTGAGTGAAATTGAAGAAACTGCAAGAGCTGCAAGTGCTTCAACTTCAGTGGAGGAACAACGAGCTCTAAGTGCTTCAACTTTACTTGTAGAAATCAAAGAAAATCGCTTTGGGGATCGTGGAATATTGAATCATCATGCATCTACATCAGCATCACAATAGATCACACCTTTGCTGAACACCATACTAGCACCACAGCAGAATTACTCTCAGCAACAAGAATATTCTGGACCCTTAACACAACATGAGCGTGCTGCTAGGACCATAACAAAATGAGTGACACTTGTCATCTTGTGATTTGATAATATTTTTATTTGCTTGTTATGATATTTCTATAAATAGCCACATTACTGTACTCGTGAATATGCAATGGAATATGCAGAATACCTTTTGAGTTCTCTACTTTTTTTTCTTCCTTAAGATATTATACCTTCTAGCTTTCCTATATCTCAACATGGTAATCAGAGCCTAAGACCCACGTCATTTGTTTTTACTCTAATGGCCTCTTCTAATAATCCATTATCTCTGCTGCCAATCACAACATCACCACCAAACTCACCACAAAAAATTTTCCCTTATGGCAGGCCCAAATGGTTCCATTTCTTCATGGTCATCAACTATATGGTTATGTTGATGGTTGTGAGATCCCAGATTTACGTGTATTTTTACACGTTATTTTATGCTCGGTGTTAATTATTTTAATTTATTTAAATAATATTATCGGTCATATTTTATTTATTTAAGATATTTATTTGAGTTATTAATTAGTTGATATCGAGTTGCGTTGCTTTTCTTATTTATTTTAATGAGTTAATTATTTTAATGAGTGGAATTAAATTCTTTTATTTTATTATGCGAAATTATTTTATCTGCTTTCGTTATATTATTTATTGTTTTATAAATAATATTGTGTTTGGGTTTAATTTATTTATATTGTTGGGGCTTTAATTATTTTATTTTAATGATATTAGATTTTAGTATTTAAAGTCTGCTTTTATTTAATTTGTTGTGTTTTTCTGGCTAGTCTCTTTTTCCCTTCTTTTTCCTTTTTCTCTTTTTTCTTTTCTTTCTCTTTTCTTTTTCTTCTTTCTTTTCTTCTTATTTCCCCTGCTTCCCGCGTGCCCAGCTCCCCTGCCTCCCTCTCCCCTTCGCCCGTTCCTTCTTTCCCACCCAGGACCGCCGCCGGCCACCCACCGGCGACACCGCCCAGCCCAACCTCACCCCCTCACGCCGGCGAGCTCAACGGCACCGGTGGTGTCCTCTCCGGCCACCCCACCGCCCCTCCACGGCCACAAACCCGAAATGGCCATTTTGCATTCCCTTGCATTTTCCGGCCACCGCCGGCCACCCCTTGGCCTCCGACCACCACCACTAGACTCCCCAACCTCCGGCGAGCATAACCCACCGCCCAAAGCCACCCATCGCCGCCGGTTAGCCCCTCCACCCGAAATGGGCCTTAAACGGGTCGTTCTTCGCCACGCCGCCGTCCGGCCACCGTAGGTCTCACCTCCGCCACCATTCGACTCCCCTCACCCAGCCGGTCAACCCCCTAGCTCAGTTTCCCCAACCGCGGCCTCACCTTCCCGGTACGAGCCCAAACCCGAAAACGGGTTTTCACCCCTTTTGGCCCCGATCCGCCACCTTCTGGTGGTTGTGCCGCCACACCACCACCTCCATGAGATTCCCCACCCTTCAATGAGTACCTCCCTAAATTTTGGTGTCAAACCGAGTGTTTTTGCCTAACGTACATGTGACCGCTACAAACGCTGCGGATTGGCGTTGTTCAAGGAAATGCGTTTTCACCGCTGTAAGTACTTTCCAAACAAGCTTTAAGATTTAAATATATTTTTGGCATCAACAGTTGTTGTATTTGATTATTGCTGATATGTGATGGTTGATGTTGGTATTTGTTGGTTGATTGGATTATTTAATTGTTGGATAAATGCTGCATAGTTGTCTGCATCGTGTATTTACGCGCATGCTCATGAAAATATTTGGAAAGTGGATTTTGGCATGATTTTGGATATTCATGTGTTGAGGATGGAATCTGGGATTTAAAGTGAGTTTAATGGATTTTATTGGTTTTGGGCTGAGTCATAACGGGGACGGCGATACGTAACGCCCGTTGTGATCAGCGTGTGAGTGTGTGGGTGACATAATGGGGACGGCGATACGTAACGCCCATTATGGTCATCGGGTGTGCATTTCATATCGGGGACGGCGATACGTAACGCCCGGTATGAAATGAGTGTGTGTGGATCGTAATGGGGACGGCGATACGTAACGCCCATTATGGTCATCGGGTGTGCATTTCATATCGGGGACGGCGATACGTAACGCCCGGTATGAAATGAGTGTGTGTGGATCGTAATGGGGACGGCGATACGTAACGCCCATTATGATTTCGGGTGTGTGTGTAATCATATCGGGGACGGCGATACGTAACGCCCGGTATGATCGATTTTGAGGATATTATTTTATGGAAAATGATGGGTGATTTTATTGTGGATTAAATTGGGATTTTGACGAGTGTGGTTATTTCATCGATTTTGAGGAAGATGATTTTGAGCCTCATGCATATGGTAATTGTTCTTGGTTGTTGTTATGGCATTAATGTATTTTTGTCTTAGGTTTGGTTGGGTTGTACTTACCTGCGATGCCCTCTTGGCGTCGTAGTTTATTTTGGATGCAGACTTTGGAGAGGCCGAGCCTGAGGAGACGGCTCCGCTATTGAGGTGATATTATTAATTGATATCTCGGGAAATTTATTTTCCCCTTTTTGTAATTATGTATTTGTTTAAATTGTATTTTTGGTCGACTGTATTAAATCTCCTGTTGGAGAGTTTTTATTAATTTGGTTTGTAAAATATTTCTAAAAAATTCTGGTACTTAGATATTAATTTATTTTCCGCTGCGACCTTTTTTATGTAAGTCACGTGTGCACACACGTTCGACACGTGTTGTTGGGATGTGTGACCCGTGTTGTCATCATCCCGACGCCTCGATTCCCGTGTTATTTTAGGGGGAATTTGGGGGCGTCACAGGTGGTATCAGAGCAGTTCGGCTCTGGGTAAATCCGCAAGTTACCTAGGGACAGTACCAGAAAAGTTTGTGGTTTTTAAAAATTTATTTGTTTGATGATTGGGTTATTTTATTTTATTATTTTATTATTTTATTTGTTGTCTTAGTCTTTCGACTAATTTATATGATAACATTATCGGTATTTATTTTGTTGTGTTGTGCTTTTTGTTTTAATGTTTTTATTGTTTATTTATTTTCATAATTAAATTAGTTCTGATTGATTGGTTTGTTAGTTTATTTTATTTTATTGTAATATTTGTTTAATATTGTAAATGGGTAGTAATTAAGATTTTTGTTAGTTGATTTTATTTGGTTAGGTTGTCGAGTATTTATTTATTTTATATATATATGCCTTTGTTTTTGTTTAAATTAGAATTTGGATATTTCGGATTAAATTATTATTTTAAATCAATCTATTTATTGAATCTGTTATTTTAAACAGTTGTGTTATAGATTTCCTTATTTAAAGTTTATTTATTTTGTTATGAGTTATTTTATTGTCTTAAGCTTTTATTCAATTATCATCAGGATTTGATTTTAATTTCAGTTCATAGGTTTCCTACGAGATAGTTTTGGAATTGGTTTATTATTTGTTTATTTTAATTATGGCTCTTGTATTATAAGTATTTCTGAACGTTTGAAAACTTATTTAGACATAGATTTAAAAGCATCACTGCCTTGTTTCTTTTTAAGTTTATGCTTTGAGATAAATTTAAATTGTTTATCTTTTTACATTTCTGTTGTTTTATTTTAGGGACATGCTTTGAAGTAAGTTTTGAAATTTATTATCTTTCCACATTTTCGTGTGTTTTTATTTTAAAAGTTTATCTATTACTTTAACGAGTGGATTTGTTTTGGCGACTTGTTTGTATTTATTTATTAATTAATTTATCGATTTAATTATTTTATTGTGGGTCGTTTCTTTTAACAGATTTTAAATTTTAGGGATTTCTACAATAATCTTTTTTAGAGTTGAGTTTTGTAGAGAATTTTAAAATTTTATTTGTGATTTTGTTTGTTGTTGTTATTTTAATTTATCCTCCTTCCTTTATTTGATAAAAGTTTTTGGTGAATTTGTATTTATTAAAGGAGGTGGGCCTGTTTTCTTGAATGAGTGGTTTTTATTTAATTGTTTATTAAATATTTCCCCCCTTTCGTGTTTTTATATATAATAATTACGTGAATTACTTGAATTTTGTTTAGTATTTGGGTATTCTATTATTTATAATTGCGATATGGATTTGTTTGATAGTTTGTTGGTATTTATGCAATTGCATTTCTGTGTCGGTATTGTATATGCTATTTTTTTGTGTATTTAATTACCTGGGTCTCACTGAGTGTTTGAGTGTTTAAGTTCTAATTTTATTTCTGGGAGATTATTGGAATTGTATTCAGATAGACTCTTCATAGGAGTGTAAAATTGTTAGCCATTGGTATAGTGTTATAGAAATTGTTTTAGTAATGCTTATGATGGTGGGCGATCAATTATTTTCTTGGTGAAATTTTGATGTTAATTGTGGATAATTAGAGATTGATATTTAATAAATGTGCATGTAAATTTTGGAGAGTATTTGTTTTTGGCTAGTGTGTAACTTGGGAAAGATTTAATTGTTAAGTGATAAGGTTGAATTGATGTGATGGAAATAAATTTAAGAGATATAAATTTTAGGCTTTTGGGCGAATTGTTAGGAGTAGATAATTTAAGTATAATATTTCGGAGAATTTAATGGTTAGCAACAATTGTCGAGGCATTTTAAAGAATTTAGTTTGGCTTGAGGTCATATAAGAATTAAAATATTTCAGGTTATTCCATCTCATAGGTAATGAAGGTTCGATTGAGAGAATACGGATTTAAATAATTAATCTATGATGAGAGTGAGGGATTATAATGATGGAGAAGTATATTGGTGGTTTGGGAGTTAGAAAATTTTTTTAGGCTGTAATATTGGGTGGCATAACTTGAATGGTGAGATGACAAAACATTAGGATTTGTAAATGTGGCAAATGATTTCTTGTAATAGGTGTTGAACTAGTTTTTGCTCAGCGGTGAATTTTTATGAGAACTTAAATTTTTATGAATTTAGCGAGTTATCAAAGTACGCGCGGAAGCGTGATGAATTGCAATATGGTTGAAGGTTCAATTCTTGTGTAAATTTTGAGGAATTAGTAGTGAGTTGAAATTTGAGATGATACTTGTAAGTAAGGATTTATCTTTTAGTTGGGTAAATTATGGTTATTGACGATTAAGTTAGGAAGATAAACCTGGGAGTCATTTTAGGGTAACACAAATTGTTGTAAGGAGTTAGTGAATATTAAAATTTTGGGAGATTGTACTAAGGTTTTGTGCATGTGGGGTTCAGATTGATTGGCTACCTCAGGAGTTTTAGAGATGAAATATTATTTGGAGACTATACGTTTATGATGAAATATAATTCGTTTATATTTGAGGAAAATAGATGATTTTACTAAGACTTGAAGTGAGTATTAAGTGATGTAATAGGTGAGTTATTGGAGTTTTATTAGCTGCAGCCGAGCGAATTTCGAGGACGAAATTCTTTTTAAGGGGGGGAGGATGTGAGATCCCAGATTTACGTGTATTTTTACACGTTATTTTATGCTCGGTGTTAATTATTTTAATTTATTTAAATAATATTATCGGTCATATTTTATTTATTTAAGATATTTATTTGAGTTATTAATTAGTTGATATCGAGTTGCGTTGCTTTTCTTATTTATTTTAATGAGTTAATTATTTTAATGAGTGGAATTAAATTCTTTTATTTTATTATGCGAAATTATTTTATCTGCTTTCGTTATATTATTTATTGTTTTATAAATAATATTGTGTTTGGGTTTAATTTATTTATATTGTTGGGGCTTTAATTATTTTATTTTAATGATATTAGATTTTAGTATTTAAAGTCTGCTTTTATTTAATTTGTTGTGTTTTTCTGGCTAGTCTCTTTTTCCCTTCTTTTTCCTTTTTCTCTTTTTTCTTTTCTTTCTCTTTTCTTTTTCTTCTTTCTTTTCTTCTTATTTCCCCTGCTTCCCGCGTGCCCAGCTCCCCTGCCTCCCTCTCCCCTTCGCCCGTTCCTTCTTTCCCACCCAGGACCGCCGCCGGCCACCCACCGGCGACACCGCCCAGCCCAACCTCACCCCCTCACGCCGGCGAGCTCAACGGCACCGGTGGTGTCCTCTCCGGCCACCCCACCGCCCCTCCACGGCCACAAACCCGAAATGGCCATTTTGCATTCCCTTGCATTTTCCGGCCACCGCCGGCCACCCCTTGGCCTCCGACCACCACCACTAGACTCCCCAACCTCCGGCGAGCATAACCCACCGCCCAAAGCCACCCATCGCCGCCGGTTAGCCCCTCCACCCGAAATGGGCCTTAAACGGGTCGTTCTTCGCCACGCCGCCGTCCGGCCACCGTAGGTCTCACCTCCGCCACCATTCGACTCCCCTCACCCAGCCGGTCAACCCCCTAGCTCAGTTTCCCCAACCGCGGCCTCACCTTCCCGGTACGAGCCCAAACCCGAAAACGGGTTTTCACCCCTTTTGGCCCCGATCCGCCACCTTCTGGTGGTTGTGCCGCCACACCACCACCTCCATGAGATTCCCCACCCTTCAATGAGTACCTCCCTAAATTTTGGTGTCAAACCGAGTGTTTTTGCCTAACGTACATGTGACCGCTACAAACGCTGCGGATTGGCGTTGTTCAAGGAAATGCGTTTTCACCGCTGTAAGTACTTTCCAAACAAGCTTTAAGATTTAAATATATTTTTGGCATCAACAGTTGTTGTATTTGATTATTGCTGATATGTGATGGTTGATGTTGGTATTTGTTGGTTGATTGGATTATTTAATTGTTGGATAAATGCTGCATAGTTGTCTGCATCGTGTATTTACGCGCATGCTCATGAAAATATTTGGAAAGTGGATTTTGGCATGATTTTGGATATTCATGTGTTGAGGATGGAATCTGGGATTTAAAGTGAGTTTAATGGATTTTATTGGTTTTGGGCTGAGTCATAACGGGGACGGCGATACGTAACGCCCGTTGTGATCAGCGTGTGAGTGTGTGGGTGACATAATGGGGACGGCGATACGTAACGCCCATTATGGTCATCGGGTGTGCATTTCATATCGGGGACGGCGATACGTAACGCCCGGTATGAAATGAGTGTGTGTGGATCGTAATGGGGACGGCGATACGTAACGCCCATTATGGTCATCGGGTGTGCATTTCATATCGGGGACGGCGATACGTAACGCCCGGTATGAAATGAGTGTGTGTGGATCGTAATGGGGACGGCGATACGTAACGCCCATTATGATTTCGGGTGTGTGTGTAATCATATCGGGGACGGCGATACGTAACGCCCGGTATGATCGATTTTGAGGATATTATTTTATGGAAAATGATGGGTGATTTTATTGTGGATTAAATTGGGATTTTGACGAGTGTGGTTATTTCATCGATTTTGAGGAAGATGATTTTGAGCCTCATGCATATGGTAATTGTTCTTGGTTGTTGTTGTGGCATTAATGTATTTTTGTCTTAGGTTTGGTTGGGTTGTACTTACCTGCGATGCCCTCTTGGCGTCGTAGTTTATTTTGGATGCAGACTTTGGAGAGGCCGAGCCTGAGGAGACGGCTCCGCTATTGAGGTGATATTATTAATTGATATCTCGGGAAATTTATTTTCCCCTTTTTGTAATTATGTATTTGTTTAAATTGTATTTTTGGTCGACTGTATTAAATCTCCTGTTGGAGAGTTTTTATTAATTTGGTTTGTAAAATATTTCTAAAAAATTCTGGTACTTAGATATTAATTTATTTTCCGCTGCGACCTTTTTTATGTAAGTCACGTGTGCACACACGTTCGACACGTGTTGTTGGGATGTGTGACCCGTGTTGTCATCATCCCGACGCCTCGATTCCCGTGTTATTTTAGGGGGAATTTGGGGGCGTCACAATGGTTCCCTACCTACACCTGTTCTTACCATTGATGGAAAACAAAATCCAGCTCATACGCAATGGACACTTCAAGATCAATTGATCATTTTGGCCATCAACTCCTCTTTATCTGACTCTGTCCTCACTCAAGTTCTTGACTGTTCAACTTCACATGAAGTATGGACTACTCTCCAAAGTCTATGCACTGCCAAATCATTTGCCCACATTATGCATACTCATTATCAACTTGCTACCCTCAAAAAGGGTCCTGAATCAATCTTTGAATACTACAATCAGACCAAATCCCTTATTTCCTCCCTAGGCGCTGCTGGACACTCCTTGTCTGATCTTGAATTTACAATATATCTATTAGCTGGTTTTGGGACTGACTATGAGTCCCTGGTAACTGCCCTTACCATTTGACCAGATCCTCTCTCTCCTTACCAAGTTTTCAGCTACTTACTAAACCATGAATCTCGACTTAATCATCAAACTCAATCTCTGCTCTCTGTCACTCCCATGTCGGCCAACAACACTACTACTAGACCTCTTTCTTCCCCCAATTCCTCAAACAGGGGTTGCCCTTCTTCTCACCGTGGTGGACGTCATGGGCATGGCGATGGCCGAGGTGGGTCTTGAGGTGGAAATTCCTCGAACAATTACTTCAACAATCGAACCAACAGCAGACCACACTGTCAAGTTTGCAACAAACCAGGGCACTCTGCCCTTTCTTGCTATTATCGGTTTGATCATGCATACCAGGCACCTCCACCTCCTTCGATGGCTACTCACTTCACCAATGTTGCTCTACCTCCACCTCACAGTAGTGCATGGTTCCCAGATACAGACGCAACACATCACTTCACTTCAGAATTCATGAACCTCAACCTGGAGTCCATGCCATATCAAGGTGGTGACCAAGTCAGTGTCGACGAAGGCATCACTATTCCCATCCAAATTCAAGGATCTGCTCACCTCCATTCCCCCTCTGGCAAATTCCTTTTACATAATCTTTTACATGTCCCTTTAATTTAGAAATTTTCTTTCCATGCGTCAATTTTGTTTGGATAAGCGAGTGTATTTTGAATTTCACTCTTCCTTTTTTCTTGTGAAGGATTATTTTCCCAGGAGCCTCTTCTTCGGGGGGTCGTTGAAAATGGTCTATATGTTCTGACACCTACCACCATTGCTGCCATCGCCGATTCCTCCACCACACCTCAAGCTCATGTCGGCATTCACACTTCCTCTTACATTTGGCATCTACGAATGGGTCACCCCTCATCTCGCCTCACTGCTCTAACTCTTAATCGATACAAGCTTCCTACATCAACACACAGTTTTCCCTCATGCTCATCTTGTAATCGGGCCAAGGCCCATTCTCCTCCCCATCCTTTATCTCCATCTAGATCCACTAGGCCTTTTAATCTTTTGTTTATGGATGTATGGGGCCTAGCACCCCTTCTTTCCACCAATGGTGTTCGGTATTACTTGTTTATCTTACATGACTTTACTAAATATGTTTGGCTATTTCCAATGCAAATGAAATCCAATGTTTAGTCCTTAATTCTTGCCTTTTTAAATTATGTGACCAATCGCTTTTCTACAAAATTTATCTCTATTCAATCCGATTAGGGAGGTGAATTTCGCCCTCTTCAGCCCATTTTTCAAAACCTTGGCATTCAACATCGTATTACATGTCCTCACTGTGAGATCCCAGATTTACGTATATTTTTACATATTATTTTATTCTCGTTGTTGATTATTTTAGTTTATTTTAATAATATTATTAGTCGTGTTGTATTTGTTTAAGATATTTATTTGATCTATTGATTAGTTAATATTAGATTTATCTTCTTTTATAAATAAATATTGAGTTACGTTGCTTTTCTTATTAATTTTAATGTGAGGTAATTATTTTAATAATTGGAATTTAATTTCCTTTATTTTATTATGTGATTTTAATTTTTGTGCTTTCTTTATATTAATTATTGTTTTATAATTAAATTGTATTTGGTTTAATTTATTTTATTTTATTGTTGGGTTTTAAATATCTTATTTTATTGATATTAAAATTGTAGTATTTAAAGTGAGCTTTTATTTAATTTATTATGTTTTTTTTCTAGTTAGTCTTCTTTCTTCTTTCTCTTTTCCTTTTCTTTTCTTTTCTTTTCTTTTCTTTTTCTTCTTTTTCTTCTTTTTCCTTCCTTTTCTTTCCTTTCTTCCTCGTTAATTCCGACCTAGACCCGCGCGACACAAGCCCCTCTCCTCACTTCCGTTCGGTTCAACTCAGCCCAACCACACCACCACCTCCATGAGATTTCCTACTTTCCAAAGAGTATCTCCCTAAATTTTGGTGTCAAACCGAGCACTCTAACCTAATGTACAAGTGACCGCTACGAATGCTATGGATTGACGTTTGCTCAAGGATTTATGCTACCCGTTGTAAATATTTTCCAAATAAATTTAAAAATTTAAATATATTTTTGGCATCAACAAATATTGTGTTTGGTCATTGTTGAAAATTATCAGTTGTTGGCTATTTGATGCATGGTTGTCTGCATTGTGTATTTACGCGCATATTCATGTGTTGGAAATGGAAACTAGATTTTCCTGTGTTTATGGTTTTCGGGTGCGTGTGTATCACGACCCCAAGTCGGGATGGAGCATTATCTCGGTGGAGCTCTTCTTGTTACTCGGGAGTGGAATATATTGAGTGACGACCCCTGGGTCGTCGCCGGGCGACGACGGGATCAGACGGGATGGTAATGCTCTCGTGCCGATTTCGTGGCTCATCTGCTGGCGGGAGATAGGAGATGTCTGGTCATGATACGTGCTAGGCACGGTTAGCTAGGCATCGCCCATTCCGAAGTCACATGTGTGGTCATTACCTTCGATGTGATGATGAAAGCCAAGGTGTCTGGATGGTTCTTAGGGGAGATAATGGTGCATGAGGTTAATAAAATGGATGTTTAGGTCATTTTCTAGAAAAGTGGCAGGTTTTATTTATTGGTTTACGTAGACCATTTTCTGGGAAAATGGTTGTGGTTTTAATGGATTTATGGACATCATTTTCTGGAACAATGATGGATGATTTCATTGGAGTTTTAATTTGGGCCAAAATGAGATTTTGGCGTGTGTGGTTATTTTATTTATTTTGAGGAAAATGATTTTAAGTTTCATGCATACGATGTCCTGTTTATGTGTGAGGTTGTTATTGTGCATGAGTATATTTTATATCTTGGGGTTTGTTTGGATTATACTTACCTGCGATGCCATTCCTGGCGTCGTAGTTTTTTTGATGTAGATTTTGAAGAGGCTGAGTCTGAGGAGACGACTTCGCTGTTGATGTACTGTTATTATAAATTGTTATCTTAGGAAATTATTTTCCCCTTTTTATAAATATGTATTTTATTATTTATCTTTCGGATGACTGTATTAAATCTCCTGTTGGAGAATTTATGTTAAATTAGTTTGTAAAATAATTCTAAAAACTCTGGTACTTAGATATTGACTTCATTATACGCTGCGACTTTTATTTATGTATGTCATGTGTTCACACACTTAGCACTTGACGTTGGGGATGCGTGATCCGTATTGTCAGCATCCCGACGTCTCGATTCCCGTGTTTATTTTAAGGAGAATTTAGGGGCATCACAGGTGGTATCAGAGTAGTTCGACTTTAGGGTAAATCCACAAACTACCTAAGGATAGTACCAGAAAAGTTTGTTGTTTTAAAAATTTGTTTGTTTTATTATTTGAGTATTTTATTTTATTTTATTATTCTAATCATTCTCTAAGTTGTTTTACTAATTTATATGGTAAGATTTTCAATATTTATTTCGTTGTGTTGTACTTTTTATTTTTAATGTGCATTTTATTTATTATTTTCAGAGTTATCTTAATTCTGTTTGGGTAGTTTGCCTTGCTTTATTTCATTTTAATATTTGTTCAATATTGTAATTGGGTAGTAATTCAAATTTTAGTTAGTTGATTTTATTTAGTCAAGTTGTTGAACATTTAATTAATTAATTAATTATATATATATGTCTTTGTTTTGTTTAAATTGAAATTTGGATATCTTGGATTAGATTATTATTTTAAATCATTTTTTTTATTGAATCCTATATTTAAAATAATTATATTATTGAATTCCTTGTTTTAAAGTTATTAGTTTGTTGTGGGTTATTTTGTTTTATTAAGCTTTTATGAATTTATCATATAGATATGGTTTTATTTAATTTTAGGTCATAAGTTTCTGCAAGATAGTTTTGGATTTTGTTTATTATTATTTTATTTTAATTATTGCTTTTGTCTTTTATATATTTCTGGAAGTTCGAAATTTATTTAGACAAAAATTTAAAGGAAATTGCTATTTTGTATTCCTTTTAGAAATATGCCTTAAAGTAAGTTTTTAAATTTATTATATTTTCACCTTGCTGCTTGAATTATTTCAAAAGTTTACCTATTTATTTTGACGAGTGGATTTGTTTGGGCAACTTATTAGTATTATTTATTAATTTATTTATCTTACTATAGTTCATTTCTTTTAAAGGTTTTAAGTCCTGGAGATTTCTACAATAAATCTTTTTAAAGTTGGATTTTGAGGAGAATTTCAAAAATTTAATTGTCATTTTATTTCTTTGTTCTTTTTTTAATTCAATCTCCTTGTTTTATTTAACAAAATCTTTTGGTGATTTTCTGTTTACCAAGGGAGATGGACTTGTTTTCTTGAACGACTAGCTTTTACTTATTTGTTATTAGATCTTTTCACTAGTTTTGTTTATAAATAATATTTATGTGAATTACTCAAGTTTTATTTAGTGATTGGGTATATTACTATATCTTTGTAAGATAGATTTGTTTTGATAAATCGTTGGTACTTACATGACTATATTTCTTTATTGATATTTTATATGCTGTTTATATATATTTGCTGGATCTCACTGAGTTAGAGTTTTTAAGTTCTAATTTTATTTCTGGGAGATTGTTAGAATTGCAATCTAGGCAAACTATTTATGTGAGTGTAAAATTCTTAACTATTGACATATTGTTATGGAATCTGATTTAAGAATACTTATGATGGTAGATGATCAATTGTTTCTTTGGTGCAGTTTTGATTTTATTTTTGTTTGTGGATGCTTAGAGATTGTTATGTAATAGTTGTGTGTGTGTAAATTTTGAAGAGTACTTATTTTTTGTGTTTTATGTTTTGACTTGGGAGAGTTTATTTTGTTAATTAATGGATGTTAATTCAATGTGATGGTATTAAATTCAAGAGATCTAAGTTTTAGGCTTTTGGGTGAATTAATTGGGATGAGGTCACTTAAGTACGATATTTAGGAAATTTAATGGTTAGCAGCATTTGTTGAGGTGTCTTAAGAAATTAGTTGTGAGTTGAGGTCACATAGGAATTTAAATATTTGATGTTATTCCATCTCATAGGTATTGAAGGTCCGATTGGGAGAATACAGATTTAGATAATTAATCGACGATGAGAGTGATGAGTTATAATAACATAGAAGTGTATTAGAGGTTTGGAAGTTAGATATTTTAGGCGTCAATAATGGATGACATAACCTGATTTATGAGATGATAAAACATCAGGATTTGTAAAAGTGGTATAAGATTTCTTGTTAATAGGTGTCAAACTAGTTTATACTCAATGGTAATAATTTATGAGGATTTAATTTTATGCATTTGGTGAGTTTTTAGAGTGCGCGCGGAAGCGTGATGTCTTGTAATGTAATTAGAGTTTCAAATCTTGTGTTAATTTTGAGAAATTAGTGGTGACTTAAAATTTGGGATGATACTTGTAAGTGGAGATTTATCTTTTTGATGTGGTAAATTATGTTTATTGATAGTTAAGTTGAGAAGATAAACTTGGGAGTTACTTTAGGGTGACATAAATTGTTGTATGGAGTTAGTGAACATTAAAATTTTGAGAGGTTGTACTAAGGTCATTGTACATATGGGGTTCAGATTAATTGGCTACCTCTGAAGTCTTAGAGATGAAATATTATTTGGAGACTATACGATTATGATGGAATATCATTCATTCGTATTTGACGAAAATAGATGATTCTGCTAATGCTTAGAGTGAGTATTAAGTGATGTGGTAGGTGAGCTATTGGAGTTTCTATTAGTTGCCTATTAGTTGCAGTCGAGCGAATTTTGGGGACAAAATTCTTTTTAAGGGGGGAGAATGTGAGATTCCAAATTTATATGTATTTTTACATATTATTTTATTCTCGTTGTTGATTATTTTAATTTATTTTAATAATATTATTAGTCGTATTTTATTTGTTTAAAATATTTATTTGATCTATTGATTAGTCAATATTAGTTTTATATTATTTTTATAATTAAATATTGAGTTACGTTACTTTTCTTATTAATTTTAATGTGAGGTAATTATTTTAATAATTAGAATTTAATTTCCTTTATTTTATTATGTGATTTTAATTGATGTGCTTTCTTTAGATTAATTATTGTTTTATAATTAAATTGTATTTGGTTTAATTTATTTTATTTTATTGTTGGGCTTTAAATATCTTATTTTATTGATATTGAAATTGTAGTATTTAAAGTCAGCTTTTATTAAATTTATTATGTTTTTTTTCTAGTTAGTCTTCTTTCTTCTTTCTCTTTTCCTTTTCTTTTTCTTCTTTTTCCTTCCTTTTCTTTCCTTTCTTCCTCGTTAATTCTGACCCAGACCTGTGCAACACAAGCCCCCCCCCCTCTCACTTCCGTTTGGTTCAACTCAGCCCAGCCACCCACTGCCGGCCGCCACCTGACACCGCCAAGCCCACGACCCTCGTCATCCGCCAACGAGTCTAGTGGTACCGTCGGTGTACTCCACGGCCATCCCACCGTCTCTCCACGGCCACAAACTCGGAATGAGTATTTTGGCTTCTCTTGTATTTTCTGGCTACCGCCGGCCACCCCTTGGCACCAGCGACTTACCAGCCGCCTCCCCTCACTCCGGCAAGCAAAACCCACTGCCCAAAACCACCCAGCTCCGCCGTTTGCTCCTCCACCCAAAATGGGTCTTCAAATGACTTGTTCTTCGCTGCGCCACCTTCCGGCCACCGTGCATCTCACCTCTGCCACCAAACCACTCCTCTACACCAGCCGGTCATCCCCCTAGCTCAGTTTCCCCATACATGGCCCCCACCTTCCCTATACGACCTCAAACCCAAAATTCCACCTATTTTGAGCCCGATTCGCTACCTTTCGGTGGTTGTGCCACCACACCACCACCTCCATGAGATTCCCCACCTTCCAAAGAGTATCTCCCTAAATTTTGGTGTCAAATCAAGCACTTTAGCCTAACGTACAAGTGACCGCTACGAACACTATGGATTGACTTTTACTCATGGATTTACGCTTTTACCTGCTGTAAGTATTTTCCAAATGAATTTAAGATTTAAATATATTTTTGGCATCAACAGATATTGTGTTTGGTCATTGTTGAATATTATTAGCTGTTGGCTATTTGATGCATGATTATCTACATTGTGTATTTATGCCCATATTCATGTGTTGAAAATGGAAACTGGTTTTTCCTGTGTCTATGGTTTTCGGGTACATGTGTATCATGACCCCAAGCCGGGATGGAGTATTATCCTAGTGGAACTCCTCTGGTCACTCAGGAGTGGAATATACCAAGTGACATCCCTTGGGTTGTCGCAGGGCGACGATGGGATCGGACGGGATGGTAACGCTCTCGTGCCGACTCCATGGCTCCTCTGCTAGCGGGAGCTAGGGGATGCCTAGTTATGATACATGTTAGGCGCGGTTAGCTAGGCATCGCTCGTTTTGAAGTCACATGTGTGGTTGTTACCTTCGGTGTGATGATGAAAGCCAGGGTGTGCGGATGATCCCTATGGGAGATCATGGTGCAGACGGTTAATGAAATGGATGTTTAGGTCATTTTATGGGAAAGTGGCGAGTTTTATTTATTGGTTTTACGTGGACCATTTTTTGAAAAATTGGTTGTGGTTTTAATGGATTTATGGACATCATTTTCTGAGAAAATGATGGATGATTTCATTGGAGTTTTAATTTGGGCCAAAATGAGATTTTGGCGTGTGTGGTTATTTTATTTATTTTGAGGAAGATGATTTTAAGTTTCATGCATACGGTGTCCTGTTCATGTGTGGGGTTGTTGTTGTGCATGAGTATATTTTATATCTTGGGGTTTGTTTGGGTTGTACTTACCTGCAATATCATTCCTAGCGTCGTAGTTTTTTGATGCATATTTTGAAGAGCCTGAGTTTGAGGAGACAGCTCCGTTGATGTACTGTTATTATAAATTATTATCTTGGAAAATTATTTTATCCTTTTTATAAATATGTATTTTATGATTTATATTTCGAATGACTGTATTAAATCTCCCGTTGTAGAATTTATGTTAAATTAATTTGTAAAATAATTCTAAAAATTCTGGTACTTAGATATTGAATCTATTATCCGCTGCGACTTTTATTTATGTATGTCACGTGTTCTCACACTTAGCACTTGAAGTTGGGGGTGCGTGACCCATGTGGTCAGCATCTCGACACCTCGATTCCCGTATTTATTTTAAGGAGAATTTGGGGGCGTCACACTCACTCACATCAACAAAATGGAAGTATTGAGAGACGTCATCGACACATTGTCGAAACGGGCCTAGCCCTTCTTTCACATGCTCATATGCCTTATAAATATTAGGCCGATGCCTTCAAATAGCTTGTTATCTTATAAATCGAATGCCCAATTCTCTTCTGAACTATAAGTCTCCATATGAAGCACTTATGGGCAACCCACCAGATTACTCATTTCTTAAGGTTTTTGGCTCACTTTGTTGGCCCAATCTTCGACCCTATTCCAAAAACAAGCTTGATCTTCGTTTTCAGTCATGTGTCTTTATGGGCTATTGTCCAAATCATAAAAGGCTACAAGTGTTTGCATCTACATACTGGTTGGACTTATATCTCCCAAGACGTAACATTTGATGAAACCAATTTTCCATTTGCTGTCCAGCCCACTTCTTCTACTAATAACTCCCTTGTGTCCCAATCCATCTCTATAACTCTTATTCCTCAAGCCCATACACGGCCCAGCTCACAAATATCATCCCCTTTTCCTTTGACAGGTCCCATTTCTTCCTTGCCTTCTCTCCCGTCTTCATCCCGATCCTCTTCTGATACACCTCCCTTACCTCAAGCCCAACGTGCTTGGATCCAAATGGGTCATTAAATCCAAACGTAAAGCCGATGGGTCTTTGAAACACCGTAAAAAACGGCTAGTTGCCAAGGGATTTCACCAACAGTCTGGTCTCAACTTCTCCGAGACCTTTAGCCCCGTTGTCAAACCCGTCACAATTCGTATTCTTCTGTCCCTTGCTGTTCCCAACCACTGGCCCCTACATCAATTGGATATACATAATTCGTTTTTGCACGGCAACCTTGAAAAAGTTGTCTATATGCGCCAGCCACCTGGATTTGTTAATCCTGAACATCCTTTATATGTTTGCAAATTAATTAAGTCCATTTATAGGTTGAAACAGGCTCCTAGAGCTTGGTTCACCAATTTGAGTGAATGTTTGACTTCTCTAGGGTTTCATGGGTCAAAATATGACTCGTCCCTGTTTATTCTTAAAAATGCCTCTGATTGTATATACTTGTTGATTTACATTGATGATATAATCATAACTACTTCCAGCTCTGCTTTGATAAATAATTTTATTGTTTCCTTGAGTAAATTCTTTCCCGTCAATGACTTAGGTGTGTTACACTACTTTCTAGGTATAGAGGCTACTTGAAACTCCACTGGTCTAACTCTCACTCAACACAAATATGTCTTTGACTTACTTCACAAAACTAATATGCATAATTTAAGCCTGTCTCCACTCCCATGTTCACCATTCACAAGTTGTTTGCTTTTGAAGGAAACTCCTTTGAGGATCCTGAGCTCTATAGGAGCACAGTCGACAGCTTACAATATCTTTCATTTACTCGACCAGATATCTCTTTTGCCGTGAATCGTGTGCGTCAATTCATGCATAGTCCTCGGTTGCCCCACTGGCAAGCCGTGAAAAGAATTCTACGTTACTTAAATCAGACCAGGACTCTTGGCATCCATATCTCTCCATCATCCTCTTCTACTTTGGCTGCTTACTCTGATGCTGATTGGGCCGGCTGCCCTGACGATCGTAGGTCAACAGGTGGGTTTTGTGTTTTCTTTGGCAACAATCTTATTTCCTAGGGATAAAAAAAAACAACCCACTATTGCTCGGTCCTCTATTGAAGCCGAGTACAAGTCTGTGGCCAACATTGCATGTGAAATTCTTTGGGTTCGATATTTGTTACAAGAACTGGGAATTTCTCTCAAGCAACCCCCTACGTTGTGGTGTGACAATCTAGGGGCCACTTATCTTTCAGCTAATCCAGTTATGCATGCTCGGACTAAACACATTGAGCTGGATTATCATTTTGTTCGTGATAGAGTAGCAGCCAAATCTCTTCAGGTGTCTTTTCTCTCTAGCAAGGATCAACTTGCTAATACCTTTACAAAACCATTGTCAGTTGCTAGATTCATTCAGCTACGATTAAATCTCACAATGAAATCTGTGACCTTTGACTCGCGGGAGGGTATTGAATCATCAAATGCATCTACATCAGCATCACAACAAATCACACCTCTGCTAAACACCATACTAGCACCACAACAAAATTACTCTTAGCAACAAGAATATTCTGGACCCTCAACACAACATGAGCGTGCTGCTAGGACCATAACAGAATGAGAGACACTTGTCATCTTGTGATTTGATAATATTTTTATTTGTTTGTTATGATATTTCAATAAATAGCCACATTACTGTACTCTTGAATATGCAATGGAATATGCAGAATACCTTTTGAGTTCTCCGCTTCTTCTTCTTCCTTAAGATATTATACCTTCTAGCTTTCCTATATCTCAACATGGAAAATCAATTTTGGGTGGGTGCTTTAGATCTTGTGGATAATCGCTGAGTTCTTGAAATTTTGGGAAAAAAGTTAAGTCTCGAAGGTTGGGGAGAAAAATCGAAGGGAGGGAGGGAAGGGTTTGGCGCAATTAATTAAAGGAGTAATAAGGCCTGTAACATTAGTTGCGTCAAACTAATTTTGCTACAAAATAGAACAACAAAAGGCAAACCACAAAGACTCTTTGCAGTGAAACAAATGGCTGAAAAAAGTAAAACTGACTTTGCAGCAATGTAAATTGCCACAATATACATTATAATCATCGCAATAAGTCATCAAAAAATTTATGTCAAAACTAGGCAGCAAACAAAAAATCGCTGGAAACAACCTCTTTTAGCAACGATTTTATTTTCGGCAATTGTAAATTCGCTGCAAAAAGGTCCCACTAGTGAAGAAGAATAGTAAGAAATATATATATACTAATTACGTACTAAAAAAATGGTGTTAAAAGAGTAGTGGTCTTACTAACAAAAAAACATCTAACTCCAAAAATCCTAGTACATCCATGTGTAGATACACTAAACACAAATTTCTATCAAACAAGAACCCTTTCAATTTTCTCTCAAGCCCTTAAAACTTGTGAGATAATAAAGAAATTTATGAATCTCTCTATTCTTTTGAGAGACAACTTGAAGTCTTCAACTTCCAACTTATCGCTCAAAGTAGAAGCATTCAAACTCTTGCGTTTCCACTGAAGAGATCTCAAGTTTATATTGTAAAACACCATATTGCACAATGGGTTAATACATAAAATCAAGCTTCATATTCTTGTCGAAGATGCCTGGGAAGTAGGTCGACTTGATCATATCTTTTAGAATGGGGAACTGAATCCATATGAAGAAGGTGACTGGAACACCAGCCAAACAAACAAGAGGAATTGAAATCCATAATTGCTTGTGTAAAATGATTAAAAGAGCAGTAGAAAAAGCTATCATCATGGTTGCAATAGAGCAAAAGAGAGTGAAAAGACCTATTATCATCTGTCTCGGCAAATACTCAAGAAAATCTTCTTCTGCATAACGCGATGTGAGGATTCCCAAAAACATCAAAACTGATGTTGAGGAAGAAAAAAGGGATAATGCATCAAATATTATAAAGAGCGTGAACAATTTTTTCTTCAAAAATATTGGAAAGCCTTTAGTTTGGTCGTTACCACCTGGAACAGTAAAAGCTACAGCAAACATGATGGTAATGATCAGAGCACCCACGACTGTACATGATGATGCTGTATCCTTCATCCATTTCTCACCCTTTTCCATCATATTCTCATGGTTCTTTGTAAACAGTTGTCTGGGAGTTAAACCATCTTTGTTAATACCTTCTTTAATCTTGGGATTGACAATTCTCTCCACCTCCTGCATTTGTAAGAAAAATGCAACCAAAGTCATTATTTTGTAGTTTTCAAGTACGAACAGGTCTTGATTATTTTTAAAGATGAGATGAGATGAAAGTTAAAAAAAAAATAAAATAATGTTGTAATATATTTTTTAATATTAATTTTGTATGAGAATTTGAAAAAGTAATTTTAGAATTTGAAAAAGTAAAATTTTTTATTATATTTTATATGAGGATTTGAAAAAATGTAATGATAAGTTTGAGATCAATTTAAAATTTTTGGTTTCATCTCCAAAACAAACCGGCCCTAAGATATTTCCATCTTAATCCAGAATGTCAGACTATAAAATTGTCAATGATATAGTATTTTGGAGTACCTAATAAGTTTTTAAATATTAAGTACTCAACTAGCTAGTTGCAAACTTGCACATTAATGCACAATAATTAGTAAACGAAAAACACACAATATTGTGAATGATATAGTATCTTGATGCATTATACATGAACAAATACACCCTTTAAAAAAATTTCAATGTTAGTACTTTGATTTCCAGAATCTTGGTTGAACAAGTTATTTTCAAGATATGCATATATTGCTCAAGTAAAAAGTCAATAAAAAGGGAAAAAAAAAGTTCCAAAAAGATTTTTGTAAGTTTCCCGATAAAAAACGATCGATCACGACAACAAAAACGCACGTCATGAGTACTATGTATAACAAGGCGCTTTAGCCCACATAGAGCAATTTAATTTTGGGCCTTAAAGGTTAATATTTTCGATTCTATCTTTTGGAACTATTTGATTTAAATCAAATTAAGAAACATGTTTTATTTAAGTATGGGATATGTTGGAGCTTGTTATAATGCCTCAATGAAAGGTCCAAACCAAATGACCTATATTCTAAAAGGACTAGTCAATGATACAATTAGAATTCATTGGAACCTTATAAAGAACAAGAACTTCTCTTTCATAAATAATGTGGGATTTCATGCATCACTCACCATTTTCCTTATCATATGGGGTGTCACAATCTACCCCCCTTTAAATGTCTGATGTCCTAGTTGAGCCTATTTCTCGTAGGTGGCACGGGTCAAGTCCCATATTTTTTGTTGGGATAGGTTCTGATACTATATATAACACCCCAATGAAAGGCCCAAACCACATGGTCTATACTCAAAAGGACTAGTCAATAATTCAATTGGAGTCCCATTGAAATTTTATAAAGAGCAAGAACTTCTCATTCCCAAACAATATGAGATCTCATACACCACTCACCATTTTCCTAATCATATGGGGTATCACACTTATGATCTTTAAAACGATTTCATGTGCATGGTGATTGTTACAAAGAAAGTCGTCCATTTGTCAAATTCCACGTGTATCGTTGTCTTAAGGTAAATAAAAGATTTTATTGATGCACTTGATCTTAGGCTTCTGAATTAGACTACATGTTTAGGCATCTTTTGTTTCGCGAGATGAGTTGAGATAAAGTTAAAAGTTCATTAACATATTAATGTTAGAATATATTTTTTTAATAATATTTTTGTTGAGATTTGAACAATTTGAATTGTTTATTTTATTTTGTGTGAAAATTAAAAATAGTTATAATAATTAGATCATGAGATAGAATGAGATAAAAAGTTTGGTGAAACTAAATGATACCAGTCACTTAGGTCATAAAATAGTATTGGTGTGTAAATATATTCACTTTCGTCATTATAAAAAAAATAGATTTTTGTGATCAATTAATTGCAATGAAAAGACTATTTATGACTAATTTTGTTATAAATAATTATTTTGTTAGAATTAACTGACTAAAAATAAATAATTTTCTTATAATGCATGAGACTCATTAGTACAATAATAAAAAAGTTTAAAATACCTATAATTTTTTAATGCCAGTTTTGAGTTTGTTGGGTATCTTGTTTCCTATTTAGAATAAGAAAAAGTTACCAAAAGGAAAAGGAAAACATGTCGGAGAAACAAAGAGAGAGAGAGATGACCTTAAACCATTGTAACTCTCTTTGCATTTGTAAGGCTGCACCAGAACTTCGGTCAAGTCTAGTGGAATCTTCTATCATCCCTGCCATATGTAACATGTTATCATCGTTGCGATCTCCATATGATGTCAAAGTGTTCTTCATATCGAGCCCATATATAAGGCTAAAGATCTTAGATTGACGATATAAAACAGCCAGCATAAATAGGTTCCTCAAATTTCTATCTTCATTCTCCAAAAATCTCGGATTCGTCCTCACTGTCGTAAAAACAAACTCGAAAATCCCATTCATGACAGCGCGGTTGATTGCATCATAAACTCCGCCACTTGTAAGTTGTCGAGTTTGGGATCTTGATATCTCCTCACACATGCACGAAAGTAGTTCATTGGATTGCATATGGATCTTCTTCATTTCATATAATTGCTTGATTCCTTTGACAAATATGGAAACAATGCCAATTTAACTGGATGGAATTAAACCCATAAAAATAAAAATAAAAATAAAAAGCACTACTCAAAAATTTTAAAGAAAAACTATCAAGATTTATATGATCTTGATGGAGTGGAGACTGTATATATAACATATGTATATTTATACGTACCCAATAAGTGGCGGACAACTGAAACTAGTTGGCGCAACAGTACTGATGGCACTGCAAAGTGAACAAAATCACTTAGACATGATGATCATGAAAGTCTTACCGAAACAAAGCTACCCAGCAGAATATTTCTTGATCAAATCTAAGTACATTATACAAGTTTCCGTGGCTAAAATCTTCTCTGATATATATGTAATAAGGAAAAATATTCTAATTTGCATTAATATTTTTGTTTAAGAATTACTTCATCCTAAATTAAGATTACATTTGGGTGTTGAAAAGTGTTATAAATAGTAATAAAATATAGATGAAAAAGAATAATAAAATATTAAATAATAGTACAAAGTAATAAATAAATAAATAATAAATAATAATAATAAATATTAAAAAATATTTGCGAATTAATTTTGATTTAACAAACCTACACTTATAAGTGATTTTCCATGTTGATATGTTAGCAAGTTTTCATCTAAATGAATTTTTAAGCCAACTTTTTGGTATCCTAAAGCTGACATTATCATTATTGAAAATAACAAACTTATAACTCTTTTACAACTACTTATTACCCTTTTGGATTTAGAGTTGATGAACTCATCTTATATTATCTTAGATTTATTATTATATTTTTTAAAATTTTTTTATGAAATAAAAATTTTAGTACAACATTTTTAAATTTTAATATAATTTTTTTCAATTTTTTCAAAATTTAAAACTATAATAATATTTAAAAATAATATTTTATTCAATTTTTAAAATTTATCTAATCTCATTTTCCAATCAAACCGACCCGAAACGTTAAAAAGTTACCTGACACGATCGTTGTAACTTGATTGCGATGGCGGCCATTTTCAACGTTGGGAATGTTCAAGCGAGTTTCAAAGGTGGAAGGAGCGGATTGATCAACGCGTATACCTTTCAGCAAAAAAGGCCAACAAATCTTAAGTCCGTGACAAATATTAGATCGATGAACAATTTTTTTTTTAAAGCAGCAGCAGCAACAACAATAACAACAACAAAAAAGAGAGCAGAAGTGAAAGAAAAGGTTCTAATAAATCTTCCCCGTCCCCTTAATTACATTCGTGTAAACTTGCAAGCAAAACATTGAGGGTTGGAAGAAACAAAAATTTAATTATTTTTCAAACACAATTCATTTCATTTCAAATTCATTATTATATTTTTTTAAATATTTATATAAAATAAAATAAATAATTCAACTCTTCCAAATCTTAAAATAATTTTTTAAAATTTCAAAATAAAATTAATATTAAAAAAATATGTTATTATAATATATTTTTATAATTTTTATCTCATCTTCTTATCTTTAAAAATAAACCAAACCTAATATATATGTTTTTTTTTTAAGAGAGACATCGAGAGTGAGAGGTACTAACGGGAATACATCCATCGTTTCCAAAAGACGAGGTGATTTCCACTCTGAAAAGCGTGGCGCATAGAAGCCAATGCTAAGAATGGGGACTCGTCGCGGTCGTCAAGAGCAAGTGTCAAAGGTGGGCAACGCCGGATTAAATGCAAAGCAAGATCTGTTGTGTTGTGCGAGAGGCATAAAGATCAAAAGAATAATGAATTTGAATTAAAAAGGGATTAAAAAAGGAATTAATGAACAAAAATGTCAACAAGATTTCAAATGATCGAAAACTAGTATTGGATAGTAAAACAAAGATTGTTACCCAAATTTCTGGTATATATAGCACGGGTAAGAAGCTTAGCTCCGTTGTGGCCGCTTTCTGGCATCAGATCATTGAGCGAAGTGAGAGGATACAAATATCGCGCCATTTCAATTTGCCCGAAATCAATAGCCATAGCGACTGGAAGATTTCCTCCTCTGTTATCTCTAATGCTTATCAAATTCCTGCTCTTCCGAAGCATACATTCCGCGAGTCGGTATCTTCCATTCACAACAGCCGTCATTAGAGCTGTGTAACCGTCACCATCAACTTTTCCCAAGTCTTCTTCCGACATTCGATCAACCAACTCCTGGACAATATGAGCGTGTCCAGCAATAACAGCAATGTGAAGAGCCGTTTCCCCTTTATCTGTGATTGCCTTTTTTATTGCCTCTGGTTGAGAATCAAGAAAGTCCCTTGCAGTAGTCAAATTGCCACGAAGCACAGCCTTGTACATCTCCGCATACTGAAGATAGCTATTGTCAGTGTCGCCCGTATCTGCATTTTTTTTATTTTCTTGTTTCATGAGATGGTCTTTCCCGCCATTTAGAAACATACGGTTGGATTAATCTCGAAAGCAATTCTCAGTTTGGATTTAAACTTTATCTCATCATTATAATTTTTAAATTTTTATACAAAATATAATAAATAATTTAACTAATATAAAATATATTAAAAACTAATGTTCTAATAATACATATTAAAAATATTTTCATACAAAATATATTAAAAACTAATATTCTAATAATACTTTTATTAATTCAATTCAACTCAACTCGACGTTCAAATGCCACCACGAGTGGTGGCCGAAGCAGCCTGAAAACACTTTAGTGGCCACCATTAATAGTGGCCGAAGCAGCCTGAAAACACTTTAGCGGATTCAGCTCAATCTGCCACATTCGGCACCTTATTATCTAGCTAGTAAATTTGGCGCCCCACGGAGGAGGTGGCAGTCCATTGAATAATATTATAAAACTAACTCAAATCATTTACCTATAACACATTATAAAGTTTAATCTCTTATATCTTTCATCAACTACGACAGTTTCGAACCTCCTGAGTAGAGTAAGAGCAGTACTCACAATGGATGTTGTAAAATAAACCTAAACCTTAGATATGTAAATTTTTGTTTGAAAACCAGATCCGACGGATCATGTAAACCTCATCTACTTTACAATCAAGAACAGTAAACCCATTATGTGTATTGGCTAAAAACCATATTAACGCAGCCTTCTGAGTGTAGTACGTGGCAATATTGAGAGAGAGAGAGACTCACCACGCACAAGATACTTATTTTTCAAAGTTCGCCAAACATTCTTGGCTGAACGAAAGCTTCTAATCTCGAAAAATGCGTCTGGACCGCATGAAATCTGGATCACATGTAAAGCCATGTAATTCCTCCTCCTCCGAAGCTCTGGATCTTCATTTTCTTGTCGAGAAGGTGTTGCGGTTTGGACGTTTTCCGGTTCATCTATGATGCCCTTCCAAAGACCTTGACCCGTCAAGTAGGTTCGCACCCGAATCTCCCATTCCGTATAATTATGTTTCTCAAGCAATTCAGGAACAGGAACAGCAGCAGCAAAGACAGACATACTAGCACTCTTTGTTTCCATCTTAATTTATCTGTATATATATAGGAGCATATGTATACATATTTATTTATAAATATATAAGCAAAGACTATAAAACCAAAAGATGTATATATATATATCTGCACGCGCGCATGAGAAGATTTATCGTGACATGATTGATCTTCTTCTTCTGCAATAGGACGTACTATATATATATATATATATATATGTATATCACTTGATGCAGTACAAAAGCTAGCGTAATTTTTCTTAATTTACATGATTGATCAAACTGAACGTTAAAGAGATGAAGTAAGTACTTGCTATATTCGAGGCAGCTATATACCTGGAAGCCGGCCGGAATCGATACTTTCAAGAAGTACTGTCGCTAGGTAGCTCGTAACTAGTCCCAGTCCTTCTCAAGACCAGCTACTTCATATGATCAAGCGACCTGACTAGCTATTTATATAAAAACATTAATATTGGATTCATTAATTTTTTTTTTAAATTTAATAAAAAATATAATTTTAATCAATCTATCAAAATTTTAAGTCTATAATTTTATATTAGATTCATCATTAAATTCATCAAAATAATAATATAATAATATTTTTTAATAAAAATATATTTAAATATATATTTTTTATTTTGTAATTACACTAACTAGATGTATATTAGTAATTTAATTTGATATTTAAATAATTATTTTTCAAATCTTTATTAAAAAATTATTTTTTTCAACTAAAATTTTCAATCAAATAATTACTTAAATAATTATTTTTCAATCAAAAATTTCAACCAAATTGTTAAAAAGTGATGTATCAATATAAATGGATGGTCGAATACAAGCATAAAAATATACCAAGTAGAGGATGACAAAATATTTAAGTAATTATACCAAGCAGACGATGAAGTAGACAACGAAATATACCAAGCAGACGATGAAAACAAAGACGACAAGGAAAATAAAGTAATCAAATAAAATATGTTAAAATATGTATTTAGTATGTAAATAGTGATTTTTTAAATATAAAGAATAAAGAAGATTTATTGTAATTTAAAATTAGATACTAAAAGATTTGATAGTTTCAATATAATTTATATTTAATGAATTATTTGATAAATTCAATACTTTATATTAAGTAACACGCATGCAGCTAGCCTCGTCTCAAGAGTCAAGAGTCCTGTTCAAAAAACAAAAAAGAGTCCTGTTCAATACTTCAAAAGTCACCAAAAGTTTTATTTTAAAATTTCATGAGTTACACGCTTTTTGAAACAGTCACAGGGACTTATATATACAAAACGACAAATATTATGATTATTCTATATATAAAAGTCTAGATGCAAGGGCATATTATAGCTGGCGAATCCAATTAAAATATCATTCATTTCACCTTTCCATGCAGCCCTCGTTTGATTCGAATTTATTTAAGAAGAGGTATTGAAAATCAGACTGTGGTTGGTTTCATAGGGATAAAAAGAATTGGTATGATCAAAGCCGTTTAACCACGATTGCTCATATGACAGCCATTGAACACATTTTCTTATAAAAGGAAATTATAGGCATAGAGACGAACTCCTTCACTGTTGGAATAAACGAATTAGGGGTGATCCCTGCCCTAGCGGGGGCGGGGTCCCCCGACAACCGCCCCCGCCCCCGCCTGGGCGGGGGGTCATCAATTTCAACCGCACCCCGCCCCCGGTTGCACGGGGCGGGGTACCCCGCCTAACAGCGGGGGGAGCGGGGTAAGCCCCATCCGCCCGCCCCCCGCCACCGCCCCTGTTGGGCCTGTCTGGGTCTGTTTCGGGTCTTCGGCCCAGATCAAAATTTGTAGCAATTTTCCACTTGGAAAATCATCAAACCTGATATAATTTCACAATAATATATATCAATATATTAAATACTAAATAATTATCATTACTAAATTCTAAAATGACAAAATAATTTAAAAAAACATAACTAAAAATCTAAAAATCTAAATCAGTTAAAATTTAAAATTTAAAAATAGAAACTACTGGAAGTCTAGACTAGTTACTAAACTATTACAATTTACAAATTTACAATAATATAAATGAATCCTACAAAATATAAAATTACAAATTGTACTATTAATTATTAACATTACAAATTTACAAATTTACAATTTACAAAATTATAAAAAATAAGATTGATAATAATGGTCCTTGGACACTGGTGATTGGATTTTGTCATGATAAAAGAGTCATAATGCAAACTTGGATGGGTGGAGACTGTGGGGTTGTTGGACCTTAAGGCTTAAGCTTAACCTGCAAGGCTGCAACAATAAGTTAAAAAACAATTAGAGTACAAATATAATAATAAAGTTATAAACATGAAAAAAATAATAATTTATTAAAAATATTAAGTTACTTACCAAAATTAAATTGGGTTATTAACTTAAAAGATGGGCTTGACAATTTGAATTGACATACAAAATAATACTGTCATAGAAATTAAAAAATGTCAAAAATCATAAACAAGAATTACAAAATAAGTTAAAAACTAACATTACAAATATTATAAAATTATAAATGTAAACAACAATTAGAAAACAATTGTGTAAAGTACAAACCATGGTGATGGGTTGGTAGGTGACGTAGGTCATACTGCAGTAGAGGTAGCTGTTGACGGTGTCCCAGGTGTTGGCGTTACGGTCGCTACAAATTACAACAATTAAATGTAAAATCTGTGTAACATTAAATGTAATTAAATAAATACAAAATAATGTAAATATTTATTGCGTAACAATTTACCAGATCCAGACTGATCAATAGCCTCGTCCTCGGCCTCAACCGGATCATAATCAATGACCTCCGGAATATGAATTTCAGCACCCGTGATCCAATTCTGTGTGCAAATTAGGGACTCAACAGTGATAGGATCTAATGAGCTCCGAAAAGGATCTAATATGCGCCCTCCAGTGCTGAAGGCCGACTCTGAGGCTACTGTACTGATCGGGATGGCCAAGATACTACGAGCAACCTTTGAAAGTACGGGATATTTGGAGACATTCATCTTCCACCAAGCTAATATATCAAAATCTCGTACAAATGGATGAAGATCCAATGCCAAATATCTGTCTACCTCTGACTGGGCATCTGTGGTGGAACCCATAAAATCCAAGGGGGTCGACTCCATCTTGTCACCCCAGTCCATTTTGCGTTTTTTTCCACGCCTAGCATCTGCACCTGGTGGGGGGATACTTGTGGCTGTAGGGGCTGCAACACTACCACCTCCCACGATAGTGAACTCATCAAATAATCTAACAAGTGTTTCCTGAGCTCGAGATGCAACAGCTGACGCACAATCCTTGCCAATTGCATCAGTCAACCCAAATACCATGCCTTTAACCTTAAATCGTGGGTCAAGAACACATGCAACATATAACAAGATATTGGTTTTATCAAACTCTTCCCCCCAATATTTGTCGAATTTCTCCATCATGGTCCTAGACATCTCCCGCAATGTAGTGTTACTGTCTGCTGCAATATCATCTAATTCTTCTTTCACCTTGGCTATTTGTTGACAAAATTGATGTGCCGTGGGATATAGAGAACCAGATAAAACATTGGTAACATCGTAAAAAACTCTCAGAAACTCTATAAAAATAGATACAACCTCCCAATCATTAGACAAAGGATGCCCCAACTTTTCATCAAAATACTTGACATATTGTATGTCTTCATTACCCAATGTATCAAATGCCAACTTATACTCCTGAGCTGCCTCCAACATCAAAAAAGTTGAGTTCCACCTTGTAGACAAATCAGTGCAAAGACCTTTTTTATATGTTATACCCACAGAAGTTGCAGCAACTTTGAACCTAGCCAATCTAGCAGGAGAAGATCTGACCCATCTCACAGCAGTCCTGACCCGAGCAACCGAGTCACCAAGCTTATCTAAGCCATCACCCACAATCAAATTAAGAATATGTGCTGCACATCGCACATGCAAATAATCCCCACCCAAAATCGTTCTACTCACATTATTCATGAGACTCTTAAGATGTCTCATTGCAACATCGTTAGCCCCGGCATTATCAACCGTGCAAGTGCAAACCCGAGTTAACCCCCACTCTTTCACAGCGGCCTCTAAGGCCTTCCCTATCGTCTCACCTTTGTGATCAGTTGTTTGACAAAATTTGAGGATTTTCTTATGCAATGTCCAACCCCTATCAACCCAATGAACAGTCATACACATAAAATTAAGATTATTACAAGAAGTCCAACAATCAGTGGTGAGGCAAACATTTTCTCCCGCCAATAAACCCCTCAACTTCTCTTTTTCTGATCGATAAAGTTTTTTAACATCTCTTGCCACCGTGTGGCGAGAAGGAATATTGAATCTTGGTTTCAAGTACCTAGAATAGGCTTGGAACCCTTTCCCATCAACCACTTGGAAAGGCATCTCATCTATCACAATCATGCGAGCTAGGTGTGTCCTAGCCTCGTTAGGATCATATTTTGTATACCCCTTTAATGCCAACTCCCCACTACTCCCCTCACCCATTTTTTTAAATCCAACTTCAAGCCTAGATTGGGCTTTCTCTACCAAAGACTTCAAAATTGGGGATTTTTTGCACTGTTCCTCCAAGTGCAATTTTATCTGGGAAGTGCCATGTCTCTTGTAGTGGCACCCATAAATTTTGCCACAATAGTTGCATTTGGCTTGTGGATCATTGGGGTCACTACCTTCTATCTTGGTGACATGAGTCCAAATTATGGATGGGGCTTTCTTGCTAGACTGCTTGGGGGCGGGGCAAGTAGTAGTGGTAGGAGTAGGGTCAGGGGTCTCAACCGGAATGGGAGTACTGGTAGGATTAGGGGTAGTGGTAGTGGTCGGGATAGGGTTAGGGTTAGGGTTAGGGCCGGATGTACCCAAAGCGGCCTCCGGGGAGCTCGCACTAGAATCCTCTGAACTTTCCATTTACAACAAATCTGAAATTATAATAAATGCAACACAAATGGTCATACCAAAATATAATAGGCTCAAATCTCAATTAAAAATTAGACTCAATTGTCTAACTTTCAAATAATACCTAAGGCATCAAACTATAATAATTTATATGATTATATCACTCATTTTGCCTATTAATTTAATATGACATCACAAATATATATGTGTGTATATATATTCTCATTTATTTTATTTTGAGATGTATAGACTTATAGTTAACAACTTAACATGTATGGCTAGTACTGAATAATGATTTTATTTTTCAAATAATAATTTTATTTTTTTATTTTTTTATTTTTAGTTTATTTCAATATCTAAATATCATAAATTCAATTTTTTTTTTAATGTGTCAATACTTACAGTATGTCAGTCGATTTTTTATGGTTTCAATATATATTTTTATTTAAGTGATTAATCTATAAATTGGTTTAAAATGTGACACATTTAATCAATGATTCAATGGAAATAAAAATAATTTTTAATAGAATATATTGTGCATAACTGGAAATTTAGGATCCTTACAATTTACATAACAAAAATATATATAATATATATACATTATATATGTTACGGGCTGCAAATTTACTATTTAGAATCCTTACAATTTACATAACAAAAATATATATATACATTATATATGTTACGGGACATGGGTTACCAAAACAAGCAAATTCCAGAATCCAATTCCAGACAATCGGACCTTAAGCAATCGGCATCCATAATCCAAACCCTCAAGTCTCAACACAATCCACTCCATAAACTCATAATCAAATATTCAATAAATTCAAGTTTCCAACACAATCATGTAATTTCAAATTTTGAAGAATCAAAACGAAAAAAATGGGAGATTAGTGATTACCTAGATTCGGAGAAATATCGAGAGACTGAGGGGGAGAACGGAACCGGAGAACTATCGGAATGAGAGAGAGAGAGGGATGCTTCGCACTTGGCAGCGCCGGTGGCCAGCGGCGGTGACGACGGTGGCCTGAGGAGCTTATTAGGGCTAGGGTTTGCGCCGGTTTTAGAGAGAGAGTGAGAGGGAGAAGAGAGAGAGGGACAATTCGAACACGGAGACCGAAAGGGGGAGGGGGGGCTTAATTCTTAAAGTACTTACATAAAACGACGCCGTTTTATATAAACGGCGTCGTTTTATGTAAGTAAAGTTAAAAAAAATTCAGATGACTCAAAACGACGCCGTTTTGAGTCTTCTGGGTTTTTATATATGCGGGGGCGGGGGCGGGGTAACACGGGGCGGGGGTATCCCGCAAACCGCCCCCGCCCCAAACCCAAAATGCGGGCGGGTTTACCCCGTTGGGTGTCCATTGTGCGGGTTAACCCGCCCCGCAAGCGGGGGCGGGGCGGTTTGCGGGCGGGTCAGCGGGTACGGGTACCCGCTGACCACCCCTAAAACGAATTCCTTCACTCCGGGAAAAGGAGAGAGACCGATCATTATGACCGGGCCGACAGGCACCGCACCTCCCTTAGAAGGGAATACATTTCTTATATCTTATTTCATCCTATATTAATTTTATTATTATAAATTTTTAAAATTTTCATATAAAATATAATAAATAATACAATTTTTTTTTTAATTTTAAAACAATAATAATATTAAAAAATAATAATTTAATAATATTTTATTCAACTTTTTATCATTTATCTAAATTTATCTCATCTCTAAATTTAGACAAGATGATCTCGTTACAAATTATCAACTTAAAAACTATTCTTTGAGTATAATTCTTTCTTAAAAAAATGATTATATTAAAATTATCATGTATCAAATGAGTTGTACTAGGTACAGTTCTAATGTGTCACACACTCTATTTTTAATAAAAAAATAGAATTTATTATTAAGAAAATAATTTTTTGATCATGTAGTCTTAATTTACCTACTTTTTTCCAATGGGGTCAGCGTGGAGTTTACACACCTAACAATTGTAAATATTATTATTTTTACTCAAATTGTTCCTCAAATCATTAAAAAAAAATAGTTATGAAATTCATTAATCATATACAATAAATTACAACATATATGGCAGCCATGAATATTAATACAACATCGAATTTCAAAAAATTTATAAAAGAAAGTATCTCTCTGAAAACCACATTAGCATAAAACACTATAACACATTTTGTCTTTTATGACAGAAGAAATTGTCATAAAATATGACCAAAATATCACTAAAAACATTTGATGACGGTTTGAAATCATCACCATTACTATCACCTAAAGTGCGTCACAAAGAATAATTGGTGACAATTTACTATTTAATTGTCACAAAATATACTTTTAGTGATAGTTGAAGGTCTTCCAATTGATATAACGTTTGGACGTGTCATTTTTTGTGATGGTTGAAATCTATCACAAAAAGAAAAGTTCAAACATCCCATCGAACGTTCAAATATAAAATCGACTAATTGCCATTCAAACGACAGAAGTTGACGTGCGTTGGTTATGGTTCAAACGTATCATATTTACGTTCGAAAGTTTGTACGTCCAAACGTTAAACTGCAATAGTATATGTTCAGATGTCTATTTGAATGTTAACAGACTGATGTTCGAACGTAACATATATAACGTTCAGATGTTGATTCGAATGTTAACGGAGAAGCATTCGTATTTTAACGTTCGGAGGATTGTTAGAACATTAATCGTTTAAACATTCGAACGTTTTGTCCGATTAATGGTGAGTAAGTTTGAATTTGGGTTGTATGTTTGAATGTTTTGCTATAATTTTGTGTAATTACGTTCGAACGTTGGTTCGAATATAAACCAATGTTTAAACATTTCTTATTTACATTCAAACATATAGATAAAAAAAATACTAGTTTTATAAAAATAAAAAACATACAAATTATATCATATTACACCATTAATTTAACAACTAACAATGTCTTATAAAGTTGAAAAAATAGATATTAGAAGTTATAAACAATGATAATATTGATAAAATTTATTTCTTCTTATTTCCTCGCCCACTACGATAATGTTGTAGTGATATAACACGCTCCATTTGAACTATTATCTCCATTTGCAATTGTTCTTGGACTTCACTGTGCATTCTTTCCTCCTGATCTCTCTATTGCTCCTAAAAATGCATCTCTAAATTAGACTGTCATTCTAAGAAAGACTCAAACTCTTACTGTCTCGATCTCTTATACTCATTTTCTCATCGTAATGCTTCTAAATTTTTGGTATGATTATTAATTTGTGAAATTGAGGATGTTGAGGAGGATGAACCAAGATGCTTGAAAGAACGTCTCAAACCTCTTACCATACCAGACTTGGTCCAAAACGCTTACGTGAATATGTCTATATCACTAGGAAATGATTCTATAGAAGCTAATTGCATTTCCATCATTTTTTCCTACAAGTAAAAAGAAAACATACAATAAGTAACATATTAAAAGATATACAAATAAAAAATAAATTATTCACATGTTGCATAATTTATTTAGAAAAATTAACACTGCTTACATAATTATCTATGGTGGCAAGATCCATCCACTCACTACGCTCAGTAGTGTGAGCAGTAGTATTGACATGAATGAGAAAAAAGATTTTCAACGTCATCACATTTCTATCAAAGCCACACTAGTAAATTTAAAAGATAATGTTAGTACTTAAATATAAGAATGTTGCCCAGATGACTAACACAAGAGGGGGGTGAATTGAGTTATATTTCAAAAAAATAACAATTATAAATCAAATATATAGTATAAAATATAAATAAAATATGAAACAACAATAAATATAAAGAGTAAGGGTAAGAGAGAAGCAAACTCAGTATGTTAACGAGGTTCGGCCCCACTGCCTACGTCCTCGCCTCAAGCTACCTCTTGAGGATCCCCAAATCCACTATTCAATCTCTTTTAGGTGGAGATAGAAACCTATTACACCTTTGAGCAGCACCGCTCCAAAGAATCCGTGTAGAACACCCTCTACACTTCCAATCACCTTACACTTGGTGATTTAACTATTCCCCGTGTAGAACACCTTCTACACTTCCAATCACCTCACACTTGGTGATTTAACTATTCCCCGTGTAGAACACCTTCTACACACACAAGGGTTATACACACCCTTTTACAAATACAAGAGTTGATAATAGGTAGACTATCAAAATACACTCCTCAATGAGTGAGATAGAAACAATACAGCGCAACCTATATCTGTCTCAACAAGAACAAGAATTAAGACTCAAAACTTTAGAAAAGAGAGAATGAGAGCTTTGAAGAAATGATGCAAAACTTAGCAATAGATGTGTAAGCTCTTGTTGTAAATTTTGCAAAACTCAAGTGAGCTATTTATAGGCAAATGATTTTTCAATTTCAAATTTGAAAAGATTCCTATGTCAAAAACATCATCATTTACTTTTCAAAAATTTCAAATATAATATTTTTACTTTTTGCATGTGACAAAAGGAGCACACTTTACTTTTCAAAAATTTCAAACATAATCTTTTACTTTTTGCATATGACAAAAGAAGCACACTTTACTTTTCAAAATTTTCAAATAAAGACATCTACCTTTTGCATAAGTCAAGAAAAGCATCCACCACTTTTGAAAATATTCAAATAAAACATGCACATGTGAAAGATGACAATCAATCATCTTAATATTTTCAAAGTTCAAACCTTTAATCATGTCATGCACATGTGAAAGATGACAATCAATCATCTTTCAAAATTTTCAAATTTAATTTTCAAAATATTCATGCATATGTGGAAAATGTATTTTAATGCTTGATGATAAAATATTAATTTTGAGCCTTAATCCTAATTTCAAAATTTTTAAGAGATTTACAAAATTACTCTATGATTTTAATGTGAACTTATTCCCTTCTTGCTCATGCTTGCTTCCTTGATGTGCTTGATTCTATTGTGTGGACAACTTGAGCTTGAAACTCCTTTATTCTTTGAATTTATTTGTTATCATCAAAATCCATGTGTAGATTTATATGAAACTTGAAACCTTGAGTTCAACAATCTCCCCCTTTTTTATGATGACAAATGCTTGATAGAAGTTGAAACCTGTATGAATACTTAAGCTCCCCCTGAGAATGTGCGTTAGTTTTTCAAGCAAAAATATAAATATAATTCCAAGCATATATAACAAGTTTAGCAATTTAAACAATGTTAATGTTCTAGTCTAAAACTTCTCCCCATTTTGGCATAATTAAAAATGAATCATAATTAACTCAATAAGATATATTCCTACATTAACCAATAGACAAATAAAACGCTGCGTTAGTAGAGACTGTAGAAGTTAGAACCACCCGTGTCCGAAAAAACTTGCAAATGTTGAAACCGAATTTTATCATCTCGGTGCGGAAGAAGATTTAAATCCGCTTGATGTTATTGACGAATTAGATGTTTCAGAGATTTGAAGATGAATAATTAAAATTATTCGTATCCGACAAAAACAGCAAAAGCTGCAGGCCTAGCTTTGGCAATGCGGTGCGGAGCCATGTATGTCCGACAAAACCTGCAAATGTTGGAAGTCTAACTCTGGCAATTCGGTGCGGAGCCACGCGTGTCTGACAAAACCTGCAAAGGTTGGAGGCCTAGCTCTAGCAATTCGGTGCAGAGATTTGATCCGCTTGATGTTGCTGAAAATTGAGATATCATCATGATTTATAAGTTTGTCTTGTTCTTATTTCCGTTTCTATAAGAGCAATCCTTAGCTTTATCTATTTCGCATCAAGCTTTCTTCTCATCTTTGCAATTTGCTTGCATTCTCATTCTACAATTTTTCAATGGCTCGTAGAATTCCCTTCAGTGCTTCTCTTGATCAAGATTTGAGGTATCCTTCACCTCAGTCTCAATCTATTTTTGCATCTGTCGTGGGTGCCATGAAGCAACAAGAGACTGATTTAGCTAATAAATCAGATCATGACGCCATTTACGAGCTTGTGGGTCTCAGAACTCGATACTCATCATCTATCGTCGCGTTTTCTGCTCGGTTGCAGTCCAAAACTCGCGAAATTGAGAAGCTTAACGAGACTGTATCTGTACTTCAACGACTTGTTTATGAGTCAAACAAAAAAAATAGTAGAGTTAAAGCAACAAAATAAGGATTTGAAATCCTTACTTACCTCTTCATTTCGATTGCCTAATCCTTTAGAGAAGGATGGCATGATGATTTATGAGGAGCAAATGCATTTGAATGATGAGGCTAAATGTCTCAAGTTTCTGTAAGTCATTTAAGATAATGAAATAAAAGTATCTAGCAGATATCCATGGCATGCATCATTCCTATTTCTCTTCTAATCATGCATAGTCTATCTTCTGGTAGGGGTTTTGTGAAAATGTCTGCCAATTGATCATATGTACTAGTGAATTCTAATACAATATCGCCCTTTTGCACATGATCTCTAAGAAAATGATATCTAATTTCAATATGTTTGGTCCGAGAATGTTGTATTGGATTCTTTGAAAGATTTATAGCACTTGTATTATCACATTTGATTGGAATGTGATTGTACATAAGTTTAAAATCCTCAAGTTGTTGCTTCATGTAAAGAACTTGAGCACAACAACTACCCGCAGCAACATATTCTGCTTCAGCAGTAGATAGTGCAACAGAATTTTATTTTTTACTAAACCAGGAAACTAGTGCACGACCTAAGAAGTGACATGCTCCACTAGTGCTTTTTCGATCTATTTTACAGCCAGCATAATCTGCATCTGTGTAACTGATTAGATCGAAAGATGTGTGCTTAGGGTACCATAACCCTAAGTTAATTGTACCACTAAGATATCTAAGAATGCGCTTAACTGCAATTAAATGTGATTCTTTTGGAGATGATTGAAAGCGTGCACATAAGCACACACTAAACATAATATTTAGTCTACTGGCTATCAAATATAATAAGCTACCAATCATACCTCGATACACCTTCGAGTCAACTGGTTTACCGGTTTAATCTTTATCAAGTTTAGTGGATGGGCTCATTGGTGTTCCAGTTTCCTTAGCACCTTCCATCCCAAACTTCTTCAGCAATTTCTTAATATATTTCGATTGATTGATGAATGTCCCACTTTTTGCTTGCTTAATTTGCAATCCGAGAAAGAATGTAAGCTCTCCCATCATGCTCATTTCAAATTCTTCCTGCATAATCTTAGCAAAAACTTGGCACATATTTTCATTAGTAGCACCGAATATTATATCATCAACATAAATCTGAATCAAAAGAATATCATCATTTTCGTATTTAATGAAAAGAGTTGTATCAATTTTTCCTCTTGAAAATCCTTTTTCAATCAAGAAACCACTAAGTCTCTCGTATCACGCTCTAGGAGCTTGTTTGAGTCCATATAGTGCTTTTGTGAGTTTGAAAACATGATTTGGAGAAATATGATTTTCAAAACCTGGAGGTTGCTCAACATATACCTCTTCATTTATAAAACCGTTTAAGAAAGCACTTTTAACATCCATTTAAAAAAGTTTGAAATCTTTATAACAAGCATATGCAAGTAGCATTCGAATAGCTTCTAATCTTACGACTGGTGCATATGTCTCATCATAATCGATTCCTTCTTCTTGATTGAAACCTTGGGCTACAAGTCGAGCCTTATTTCTAATAATGACTCCGGACTCATCTTTCTTGTTTCTAAAAACCCATTTTGTTCCAATAATAGTATGATTTTTTGGTCTAGGAACAAGTGTCCAAACATCATTTCTTTCAAATTGATTAAGCTCTTCTTGCATAGTTAGAATCCAAGATTCATCAAGAAGTGCTTCATCAATATTTTTAGGTTCAATCTGAGATAGAAAAGCAGTATGATTGCAAATATTTCTAAGAGATGATCGAGTGCTTACACCTCGTGAAGGTTCCACCAGAATTTGTTCTACTGGATGATCTTTCACAAATTTCTACTGTTTGGTTGCATCTTGTATTAAATTTTGATGATCTTTTCTGATATCTCCATGTTGGACTTCCTCTATTATGTTCTCTTTGTTGAGATTGAGACTTTCCGTATTATTTATATCTCCTGTTTCTTCATCAATAGATTTCTTAGATAGTAGAGAATTAGATTCATCAAATACTACATGCATAGATTCTTGTATAGTCAAAGTCTTTTTATTGAATACTCTATAAGTTTTACTATTAGTAGAATACCCGAGAAAGATACCTTCATCAGATTTTGCATCAAACTTGCCTAAATTATCTCTGTCATTTAAAATAAAACATTTGCATCCAAATACATGAAAGTAACAAATGTTGGGCTTTTTCTCATTCCAAAACTTATAGGAGGTTTTATCTAATTTAGACCTTAGCATAACTCTATTTATAACATAACATGCAGTACTTACCGCTTCAGCCGAAAAATAACTAGGCAAGTTGTTCTGATTGAGCATTGTTCTTGCAATCTCTTGAAGAGATCTATTTTTCCTTTCTACTATCCCATTTTGTTGAGGAGTTCGAGCAACAGAAAAATTATGCACAAAACCATTTTCATCACAAAATGTTTAAATATTTTTATTAACAAACTCTTTTTCCCTATCACTTCGGATACTTGAAATAGTATAACCCTTTTCATTTTGAATTCTCTTGCATAACTTGGTAAAAGCATTATGTGCCTCATCTTTATGAGTAAGAAAGATGACCCAAGTATATCTAGAGAAGTCATCAACAACAACAAATGCATAATATTTTCCTCCTAAACTTGCAACTCTATTTGGTCCAAAAAGATTCATGTGTATCAGTTGCAGTGGTCTAGTAGTGGAAATATGTTTCTTGATTTTAAAAGAAGTTCATGTTTGTTTACCAAATTGGCATGCATCACAAATTTTGTCTTTAAGAAAATTTACCTTTGGTAAACCTCTCACAAAATCATTTTTTGAAAGTTTGGAAATAAGTTCCATATTGGCATGACCTAGTCTTCTATACCATAACCAATTAGTTTCATTTTGAGCTGAAAAACAAATCGCATCTTGTGAGGTAATTTCTTCAAAATCAATTGTATAAACATTGTTACTTCTAAAAGCAATAAAACAAATATTACAATCATAATCATTCAATATAATGCACTTATCCATTTTGAAAGTAACTGTAAATCCTTTATCACATAATTGACTTATGCTTAAAAGATTATGTTTTAAACCTTCAACAAGTAGAACATCTTCAATTATAAGAGAAGACTCATTACCAATTTTACCTATTCCCACGATCTTCCCTTTCGAGTTGTCTCCAAATGTCACGTGTCCTTCTTCTTTAGATCTAAGATCAAAGAACTTAGTCTTGTCTCCCGTCATGTGTCTTGAATATCCACTATCTAAAAACCATTTATTTTTGTTCGTAGAAGACGTCATGCACACCTATAAAAACAATTAAAATGATTTTTCTTGGTACCCAAGTTCTTTGGGTCCTTTATTTATTAGTATTAGAAGAAATAAGATTTTTAGGTACCCATATGGCCCTAATAGTCACTGTATGTTTTCTTCTAATAGGACAAGCAAAATAATTATGACCATTTCTATTACAAAAATTGCAAATAGCATGTGACATATATGAAGAACTTGAGTGATTATAATAGTATCCTTTTTTAACAAAATTATTTTTATGAAAAGAATTTTGAATATTGGATTTTGATTTAGAAGGATTATCAAAGAAGTTTTTATAAGGTTTGTATTTTTGTTTTGGCATATATCCCAAGCATGCCTTATCAAAAACACATCTTTGACTACCAAGAAATTTTTCAAAATTTCTTTTTCCATTCGTAAATTTTTCAATAATATTTTCTAAATCAGTTTTCTTTTTCTTCAACTCAAAATTTTCATCTTTCAAAACAATACTTTCTTTTCTTAAAATATCAATTTCGTTTGTTAAAGAAGAATTTTTCTTTTTCAAAACAGTATACTTGATACCCAATTTTTCAAATTCCTCATATACTTCTTCTAAAACATTTTGCAATTCTTCATATGAAGGATCTTCAATATTATCAAGATTTGTTACCTCAATGTCATCTTTAGCCATAAGACAAAGATTTGCTGATTCTCCATTGTTTGCTTCACTATCTGAACTACTTGAATCATCATCCCATGTAGCTTTCATTGCTTTTTTGCCTTTGTTTCGATCTTTCTTTAGCAGAGGACAATCTGACTTGATATGACCATGTTTATTGCATTTATAACAAATTAAAGTGTCATTTTTACCTGAATCTTTCTTGGAAAACTTTTTGAAGGATTTCCTTGGAGGAGTTTTTTTTTTTTTTAAGAACCTCTGAATTCTTCTTGTTATCATCGCAACTTCTTCATCTTTGTCGTCATTTTCCTCATTTTCATCACTTTCACTTTCATGTGGAACAGCTTTAAGTGCCAAGCTCTTCTTTGACTTTCCTTCTTCTTCTCCTCTTTTCAATGTGTACTCATGGGTGATAAGTGACCCGATGAGTTCATTCACTTCGAGCTTCTTGAGGTCTCTAGCTTCAAGAATCGCTGTCACTTTTGATTCCCAATGTTTTGGTAGAGAGTTGAGAATTTTTCTTACTATCTCCACTTTGGAATAAACTTTGCCAAGAGCTGTGAAACTGTTTATGATGTTAGTAAAACGAGTGTATATACTAGAAATAGATTCATCATCATTCATCTTCAACATTTCATATTCATGAGTAAGAATATAAATTTTTGATTCCTTGACTTGAGAAGTTCCTTCATAAGTAACTTCCAAGTTATCCCAAATTTCCTTTGCTGTAACACAAGTCATTACTCTATTAAATTCATTACCATTGAGAGCATTATATAATAAATTCATAGCAGTTAAATTCAAAGTATAAAGTTTATCATCTTCACGATTAAACTCTTCTTCTTCCTTTTTGACCTTTACTCCATCAACTACTTTTGTTGGAATATAAGGTCCATTTACAATGCATTTCCAGATTTCTCGACCTTGAGCCTGAAGGAATATTCTCATTCTAACTTTCCAGAATGAGTAATTGTCTCCGCAAAAGAGTGGAGGCCGACTGCTAGATTGACTTTCACCAAATGAAGCTGCAATGTTAGCCATAAGATCTTAACTCAAAAGATAGTTAATCTTATAATAGAGCTCTAGCTCTAATACCAATTGTTGCTCAGATGACTAACACAAGAGGGGGGGTGAATTGAGTTGTATTTAAAAAAAATAACAATTATAAATCAAATATATAATATAAAATATAAATAAAATATGAAACAACAATAAATATAAAGAGTAAGGGTAAGAGAGAAGCAAACTCATTATGTTAACGAGGTTCGGCCCCACTGCCTACGTCCTCGCCTCAAGCTACCTCTTGAGGATCCCCAAATCCACTATTCAATCTCTTTTAGGTGGAGATAGAAACCTATTACACCTTTGAGCAGTACCGCTCCAAAGAATCCGTGTAGAACACCCTCTACACTTCCAATCACCTTACACTTGGTGATTTAACTATTCCCCGTGTAGAACACCTTCTATACTTCCAATCACCTCACACTTGGTGATTTAACTATTCCTCGTGTAGAACACATTCTACACACACAAGGGTTATACACACCCTTTTACAAATACAAGAGTTGATAGTAGGTAGACTATCAAAATACACTCCTCAATGAGTGAGATAGAAACAATACAGCGCAACCTATATCTCTCTCAACAAGAACAAGAATTAAGGCTCAAAACTTTAGAAAAGAGAGAACGAGAGCTTTGAAGAAATGATGCAAAACTTAGCAATAGATGTGTAAGCTCTTGTTGTAAATTTTGCAAAACTCAAGTGAGCTATTTATAGGCAAATGATTTTTCAATTTCAAATTTGAAAAGATTCCCATGTCAAAAACATCATCATTTACTTTTCAAAAATTTCAAATCTAATATTTTTACTTTTTGCATGTGACAAAAGGAGCACACTTTACTTTTCAAAAATTTCAAACATAATCTTTTACTTTTTGCATATGACAAAAGGAGCACACTTTACTTTTCAAAATTTTCAAATAAAGGCATCTACCTTTTGCATAAGTCAAGAAAAGCATCCACCACTTTTGAAAATATTCAAATAAAACATGCACATGTGAAAGATGACAATCAATCATCTTAATATTTTCAAAGTTCAAACCTTTAATCATGTCATGCACATGTGAAAGATGACAATCAATCATCTTTCAAATTTTTCAAATTTAATTTTCAAAATATTCATGCATATGTGGAAAATGTATTTTAATGTTTTATGATAAAATATTAATTTTGAGCCTTAATCCTAATTTCGAATTTTTTAAGAGATTTACAAAATTACTCTATGATTTTAATGTGAACTTATTCCCTTCTTGCTCATGCTTGCTTCCTTGATGTGCTTTATTCTATTGTGTGGACAACTTGAGCTTGAAACTCATTTATTCTTTGAATTTATTTGTTATCATTAAAATCCATGTGTAGATTTATATGAAACTTGAAACCTTGAGTCCAACAAAGAATATCAGAAAAACAAATGAATTTTTACAAGTGATTAATTACCATTTTATAAGCAAAACGGTGGAATGACCTTGAATGGATATAATAATAGCAGTCCGAGCATATCTATTATGCGCATTTGTAGGACATAAATGCTATAAAATTAATTAAGAATGCTAATTGTAATATATATACATATAATATAGAACAAATAAAAATATAAATAATTAAAAGATATAAATCTAGAATACCTGATAATCTAAACTTGTAAAAAGACCACAACACTTACTCCAACCATCCAACATCTTTTGGTAAGAGGACTGCACTGCCTATTCCAATGTCTTGAACTTCTTAAAGTGGTCATAACATCGTCCTTTATGACATCGAAATAGTATAGTCATCAACTTGTTCACAGTTCTTAAATTCTCGTTACTGCTAAAATCGAGATTGAATTCATCCTAAGAAGTGAATTATGTCAAAAACATGATATATTAATTTAGGTGAAAAAATATACTTTAAAAGTAAACTCACTAGCACATGACTCCAAACATACTCTTTAATCTCATTTGAAACATCTCAATATGATCGCACATAAAATAGAGCATAAGCTTGGACTAGTATGTAAATATAGAAGGAAAGCGCTACTACACTATTATCTACTCTCCCAGTGGAGTTATCAGGAATTGTGAACTTGATTTGTTCGTGCCTTCTATTTTTTTCAAGAGAGATGCCAGGTTTATAGCCACGATCGCGACGATGGGATGCATCAACTAAGCGATAATAATATAATTATAGTTATACAGTTATTGAGAGTACCAAAATATAATTAATTATCAATGACATTTCCTTACTAGTAGATGTCGACTAGCTGTCTATCTCTTGCGTGTTAATTTCTTTAAGAGCGGATTCCTTGGATGGGGAGTCCTCAGCAGGTACGGGACTTTTTAGAGGAGGCACATTTCTTCGTTGTCATTTTGGCAGCCTCGTTGAAAATGATTAATATCATAAAGAAAACTAAGTAGAAGAAATTATGAAAAGTATAATATTGTATAGTTACCTACATGAATAAAATGTTTCATACTTTTATTCTTTATCTTCAGATGTATTTTCCATACTTGTTTTAGAGTCTTCCTCAATAATATCTTCGTCGTCATCATCAACCTCCTCTTCGTCCTCTTTATCCACTTCCACCCTAGATTCTTTTTCTTCTTCTTCTTTTTTCTTGTTCTTCTTTGTCGCTTACTTCAATTGAATGATCATTTAATAAGGATGGGTCGAGATAAATAGATAGGACTTTATCTCTATATAAGGAGAGTAACTTGAGTGCATTGAGGTTAACAAATAAGTTAATACCCACTCTATCTTCCTAGTAGGCCTTTACAAGCATATTGTCATCTTCATCTCCACTATTCACGTAATCCACACTCGTTTTAGCCGTTTATTTCAAGGAAAAAGAATTTGTACGACTCTCTAAGTTATCTCTCCACCATCTTCATCAGCACCTTTCATTGGATCAATCAAGTAATAGACATGGGTATCTTGACAAGCCAATATGGATGGATCATCTCCGTACCATTTAAATGCACTATTGACACTCATAAAATGATTATACTTATGTATCAAAATCCGACCATTGTCTAGATCCCACCAATCACATTTAAAGACATGTTACAGACCCATCTAGATATTCAATTCGATAATATCATGTATGACACCATTTAGTCATTATTATATGTTCTATGACTCCACTAAACCAATACATCACAGTATTGTGCCTTCTATTATGTTCACGTTCCAAAGTTTGAAATCTATAGCCTCGAACCGTGCATGCAGTCTAGAAAAGTACTTTGTGTGAGAGACCACAGGTCAATGCATGGGATTCAGGAGAAACTGATCTGGGATCATAAGCACGTTGTTCAAAAATCTAACAATCGAAATAGTATATACTTATTAAAAGTTACCAAGAATTAAAAGTTTTAAAATCTAACATCTATGTAGTTTTAGTTCATACACATTGTGCAAACCATCTGAAAAATTCTTTCTCGTATCTTGCCTCTATATTCTCTACATCTTCTTTTCTAAGTTTGTCCATGTGCTCATGGTATATAAGTGCAAAAGAATATCATTTTTAGCACAAAAGTTATAGTTAATTTTTTTTTTAACTAGAATTATTCAAAACATACAGTTTCATATTTGAGATAATCATCAATCTTTCGATAATTATTTAACACGTACCACACTTTACTTGATTCTCTATCAATTAAATCATAATCCATTGTACACCCAAGGGCCGTACATTTTGGAAAAATACAGATAACTCACGAGGAGGCAATGCACCAAGATTACCATTTCGCTCTTCACGATTAAATCGTGTCTCAACTCCACAAATATATATACCAAAATGTCAACCATTTATCGTGTATATAGGTCTCTGTTATTGAATCATGAGCTTGGCTTTATTCTCAATAATGCACATTAGTTTACCAAAATAGCTTTCAACTAAATACATTCAATGGAACTGTACCAGTTCATCTAATAATACATCTCGAGGTAAATGTATTGCTAAATAGACCATTACATCAAAAAATGATGGTGAAAATATCTGCTCAAATTTATGTAGGATAATAGCAATATCGTCTTCCATCTTCCACAACATATCTCAATTTACTACCCGAGTGCACAAATTTCGAAAAAACATACGGAGTTCGAAAATGGCGACGCATATATTAGATATTAGCTTTCCAAGAATTCCCATCAGTAATAATTTCTGCAAAAATACATGATAGTCATGACTTTTCAGTCCACTAATTTTTCAGCCATCAGAGCACACACATCTAATGATATTTGAAGCATAACCATTTGTCAATTTCTCACCATGCAACGATTTCCAAAAGTTCATTCTCTCATCCCTCATCATTGTAAATGCATATGACATGACCACCCTTATGCATTTCATCCGCAAATGTAAATTATGTTTAATTTCCATTCTCTCAAAATCCATTCTTATCTTGATCATGTCCTTGTATTTTTGTTAATTCTTATCAATATACCCAATATATTACCACAAATATTCTTATCTATGTGCATTACATCCAAATTATGTGCAACATGTAGTACAACCAATACAACAAGTAGAAAATATACTACGCTTTGTCGAATTCAATTTTGTTGCACTTCATTTTGTCTTGTTCTTTCCCTGACCTTTGCTAAAATTGTTCGGTCTAACATGTCCACCTCTAAGAAGCTATCCCTACATTCAGGCAATGTATTTGGATCCCTACAATGCCTCTCGTTTACCAGGCATGATCTTGCCTTTGTGGTAAGTAAGGTCTCGCAATACATACATGCTCCACATCTTCCCCATTGGAAGGCAGTCAAGAGAATCTTAAGGTATCTTAGACATACACATCCTATCTTGGTCTACTATTTACCAAATCATCAACAATGAATATAAATGCATTCACCGACGCCGATTGGGCAAGGTGTCCAGACGATCGCCATTCCTCAGGGGCTTATCTTCTCTTGTTGAGCACAAATTCGATCTCCTGGTCTTCAAATAAATAGCCAACGATCGCAAGATCTTCAACTGAAGCAGAGTTCAAAGCTGTGGCTAATGCCATGACTGAAATTATATGGGTCCAACATATATGTAGAGATCTCAACATTAATCTGAATTCTACTCAAACAATTCACTGTGACAATCTTGGCACCACGTATCTATCCTCAAATCCAATATTTTATGCTCGTACAAAACATGTGGAAATTGACTTCCACTTTGTATGCAGTAATAGAGTTCTTAACAAATCTCTCTCGGTGGCCATTGTTCCGGGCAAGGATCAACTGGTAGACCTCCTTACCAAATTCAATTTAGTAACATCATTTTCCTGCTGACTTGTTACCAAAATGATCCCGCACTTACAATCTCTTAAAATTGCCCTCACACCTACTCTTTGCTTGATGTTGGCCGAAGATTGCACCCTTCACATTAAGTTTCAAAATACCTTCATTAGGTTGAACTTGAACCCATCTACACTGGACTTTATGTTTCTACTTCTTCATCAACAAATTAGGTTAAAATATAATTTTGGAACGACGCCAAATGGGCATCATGATATGCCTTCTGGCGAGATCTTTATTTGCAAGTTCTACGACCTAGTTATACCTACCATGCATCATATTGTACATTGTATTATATATTATATAATATATAAAAAATATTATATATAGAAAAAAAGAAGAAGAAGAAAGAAAAAGACTAGCTACGACTTTTGCTCAAGTCTCTAATTAACAATTCACTGAATTATACATACGTATACATTAGTATTATTTAAATTCTCTCAACTAGTGTTTCTCTTAATAAGTAGGTAGTAATACAAGATCATATAATTTCCAGCTGGACGAGCATAATTAGGTAGGTTATAGCTGTTCGAGGGAGAATCATTTCTCCAATTAAGTGAATTAGTGAGATTTAGAAGCGGCAGTTTTGGAAAACATGAAGGCCGGAGATTATGATCTAGTAATGTGAATCCTTAAAGGACGTTCAAAATTACAAAAAAAATAAGACTGATATCTGATTCATTGGTTTATATACAAAGCATCTCATTTCATTACTGGTATCACATTATTATATTTTTAAAAAAAGTTCACATTAAATATAATAAATAATTTAATTTTTTAAATCTCAAATTAAAAATAATATTTTATTCAATTTTTAATTTTTATCTTATCTAATTTATATAATCAAAGTACAAGACCAATTCAATCCCTCAATCCTTTTTATGTTTTTAGTTTACTTTTTTAATAAACCATTTGGCATCGTGCCACATGATCAAGAGAATCATCTTGATCAAGACATCAACCATTTGGCACCATTTAGCGGTAATAAGTTTTCGATAGCCAAATAGCATTTTGGGTGCATGATAGTGCCCAGTAAATATTTTATATATATATATACGTATAACTTCGGGCATCTCATTTTTTGAAAGACTTCGACGTCTCATGATTGTTTGCCCTTTTAATTTACTGGTCAAGCTTAGTTTAATAATCTATAATATCTTTTGGCAAATTGTAATTATTTTATTATCAAATTGTAATTATTTTATTATTTATGTACCTAATCTAATTTTGGAACGAGCTGGTCCTCACCAAATTGATTAACGTTATATAAATTAATTAACTATTATTATTATAAGATCTCCACATTTTTATAATTGAATACGTCCAAAATATGTCACAGCCTACTCCTACTATTAAATTATTAATTTCCCTTTCCTCCTCGAGGTCAACAAATTAATAAATAAAATAAATATTGCCCCTCACTATATTATACCTCGGCAATTCCGTGGTTGCCAGTTCATGATCTATGTTATATATTAGTTAACAATAAATATAGCATGCATATATTAATATTGTTCCGATCAAATTTTCGGAAAATATTTAAATACAGCTTATGTCAGTGACATGTGATGTTTATAATATTTTTTTTTTTCAAAAGATAAGATTTTTGTCATTTTGGGACGGAAGAAAAAAGAAGCTCCAAGGTCGTCACAACATCAGAGTCTCAAAAAGGTGTTTTCGACGAAAATATCAATTTTGTCCAAAAAATATCTTTTGTAATGAATTTTTGCTTGACTATTCGACCATGTTCGAACGCCCATTTTTTCTAGCACTAGGTTGGCTGATTTTCATCTCAGATTGGGCGCTTGAACGTTTACAAAGCTTATTTGAATATCTTCTTCAAATAAATATGAAGAAACGTTTGAACAAACAAATTGATAATCAAACGTAAATTATATTAATATTATGAATTGAGTTAGAAGTTCGAACATCTAATAAATGAAACAGCTAGTTGACAGTTCGAATATGTTCGTATGCATTCGAACGGTTGGAGGTCAATGACCGTTCAAATGCCAAGGTTTGGTGTTTGAAAGGTCCATATTTGATTTCAGTAAAAAATTACAAACAAAAACTTATTTATATTTCAAAAATACATTACAAATTGTTCAGAACAAATAAAATTAGTCTAATAAGTTTGAAGAAAATAAATAAAATAGCACTAATACTAATAATATTTTCCATACAAAATTTTATATGTCGTAAACTCAATACAAAACACAGAAATTGGTTGTTTGGAAGCTTGAACTGTTGCATAAGTGCTTGTATTTGGAGTTGCATCTCTCACTTGAACTCTTGTTTTTGTTCTTCATGATGTTTCATGTGCATCTCCATGTTTACATGTTTCGCTAATTGAGCCTCTAATTTTTTCTGTTTTGCAGTTAATTGTTCAAACATTCTAAACGATCGTCCCCCGTTTGAATGCCTAGAGTACCGTTTGAATGTGAATGCACTATATGAGCGCCCGTGCCGCTCCAAACATCGTTTTCATACCAAAAAAGAAAATTTCTATAAACCTTCGATCGAGAGTCATATAATCGCCGTTTCAACTCCATTTCAACACTTTGTCAAAATACCATCTTCCAATACTACAAATGGTCAAAAGGTACATTTTTTATTAGTTATGTTTATCATTTTGTTGTTATTTTCAATTATTATTTTTGAAAATGTATAAAACTCATATTAGGTTTATGTGTTATACTCTAGGGAAAAAACACAACACCAAAATGCTTATGTGCTTATATTCAAGAGTACAAGTGTTATTTTGTTGAAGATACGAAAGGAATTAGTGTTATTTAATAGTATTAGTTTTATTTCATTTCAGTGCCCATTGAGTCGACTCAAGCATTGCTAAGCATGATTCATATACACCGTTCGAACGACACATAAGTTTGTAGCAAGAGTCAATCTCGAAAACCATTACATAGCCGTTTGAATGGTAAAGGCTACCATTCGAACGCCATCTGTGAGATCAAAGAGTAATGTCTTTTTAGTTTTATGATTATCCTCTCTATTATATTTTATAATTAGTCTTTCTAGTTTTATTACTTGAACTTTAGACTAAAATGTTTGCTAGAGACTTGAGATCAAATAGTGCCAAACCGGGAAAAATACGCTCTTCTATTAGTACAGCCGATTCATTTTCAAGCTGATCAATACTATTAGTGCAACAAGTGAAAATTGAATATTTTCAAGATCTTGTCTAAGAGGGCCGCTCCTTGAAGTCAATGTTCTTGGATTGCGAGTGGGCATCAATTCTGGATCCTAGGGACCCAGCGTGGCAATTCAACATACATCAACTTCATCATCGACTTTTATAGAGGGCTTGGTGCTGCCACTCTTGATGCTGATGGTATATACATATTCGTTGTCCGAGATATTTCTTTTTCATTCTTGGTAGACTTACTTGCCGAATTCATTGGCATCCCACATATAATGATGACATATTCGAATGTAGTGCTTAAGGAGTCTACAGCTGCTATGGAGATGGCTAAGGAGACGACTGAGGACGAGGGCACTGCTACTGATGGACTTAATCATCGCTGACAACATTGAACCTTGATAGCATAAGACGAAAGTTGGTATAAATCGGGCGAGGTTTATGATACGTGTCGCTTGTAAAGTGCTTATCGACCTACTGGGTTTTATAGTTGCCAGGATGCGAAGAGATTACAAGTGACGCCCCCAAATTCTCCTTAAAATAAATACGGGAATCAAGGCGTCGGGATGCTGACAACACGGGTCACACATCCCAACGACAAGTGTCAAGCGCGTGTGCACACATGATATGCATAAATAAAAGCAGTGGATATATGAGATCATTAATTAAGTATCAGAATTTTTAGAAATATTTTACAAAACAGTTTAACATACATTCTCCAACAGGAGATTTAATACAGTGATTCAAAATATAAATTAAACAAATACATATTTATAAAAAAAGGAAAATAATTTCCCGAGATAACAATTTATAATAATAGTACATCAATGGCGAAGCCGTCTCCTCAGACTCAGTCTCTTCAAAATCTGCATCCAAAAAATTACGACGCCAAAAATAGCATCGCAGATAAGTATAATCCAAACAAATCCAAGATAATAAATACATTAATGCCACAACAACCACCATGAACAAATTATCATATGCATGAGGATTAAAATCATCTTCCTCAAAATCAATAAAATAACCACACACGCCAAAATCCTATTTTGGCCCAAATAAGATTCCAGTAAAATCACCCATTATTTTTCCAGAAAATGATGACCATAAATCCATTAAAACCACACAATTTTTCCCAAAAAAATGGTTTACGTAAAACCAATAAATACAACCTGCCACTTTCTCAAAAAATGGCCCAAACATCCATTTTATTAACCGTATGCACCATGATCTCCCTTAGGGACCATCCGCACACCCTGACTTTCATCATCACACCGAAAGTAACGACCACGCATGTGATTTCGGAACGAGCGATGCCTAGCTAACCGCGCCCAGCATGTACCATGACCAAGCATGCCCTAGCTCCCTCCAATAGAGGAGCCACGAAATCGGCACGAGAGCGTTACCATCCCGTTCGATCCCGTCATCGCCCGGCGACGACCCAAGGGACGTCACTCAATATATTCTGCTCCCGATTGACCATAGGAACTCCACCAGGATAATGCCCCATCCCGACTTGTGGTCATGATACACACGCACCTGAAACCATAAATACAATGAAAATCCAGTTTTCATTTCCAACACATGAATATGCGCGTAAATATACAATACAGATGACCATGCACCAAGTAACCAACAACTGATAATTTCAACAATGACCAAATACAATATTTGTTGATGCCAAAAATATATTTAAAATTTAAAATTTATTTGAAAAATACTTATAGCGATTAAAAGCGTAAATCCTTAAATTCCGCAGTGATCGCAGCGGTCACTCGTATGTTAGGCTATAGTGCTCGGTTTGATACAAAAATTTAGGGAAATACTCTTTGGAAGGTGGGGAATCTCATGGAGGTGGTAGTGTGACGGCACAACCACCGAAAGATGGCGGATCGAACTCAAAATGGGTGAAAACCCATTTTCGGGTTTGGGGTTGTACCGGGAAGGTGGGGCCGCAGTTTGAGGAGCTGAACTACGGGTGGTCGGCTGAGGTGGGGGAACATTTTGGTGGTGGAGGTGAGAGACACGGTGGTCGGACGGCAGCGCTGGGTTGCTCAACCCGTGGGTTTTAAAACCTACTTCATGGGTCATGTATTCCGGCCAAGGGAGGAGGAGGGAAAGGCCAAGGTGGTCGAGGTAGGTCCCTGGTTGTGTGAGGAAGTTGACCTGAGGTGGTGGTGACCATGGGTGGCCGGCGGTGGTCGAAAAACGCAAGAGGAACCAAAATAACCCATTTCGGGTTTAAGCCTCACGCACGGGTTAGGGGACTTTCGGAGGTTCACCATCGGTGCAGGGGAGGTCGCCAGAGGGTGGGGAGATCGGCGACATGGGCGTTGAGGGCTGGTGGCCGGTGGTGGCGCCGCTGGGGCTGAGAACCGAATGGGCTAGGGGAAGGGGATGGCATCGCACAGGCTAGGGGAGGCAGGGGAGGGGCTCGCACGGGAAAACCGGGAAGAAAGAAGAAAAAGAAAGAAAAGAAAAGGAAAAGAGAAAAAGAAGAAGAAGAAGAAGAAAAATAGGACTATTAGAAAAAGCACATTAAATTAAATAAAAGTCAATTGAAAATACTACCACTCAATATCAATAAAATAAAATATTTAAAACCTATCAATAGAAATAAATTAAACCTAAGCGCAATATTAAAAATAAAATAATAATTAATATAACGAAAGCAGATCAAATAAACTCACATAATAAAATAAAGAAATTAAATTCCAATCATTAAAATAATTAACTCATATTAAAATAAATAAGAAAAACAACGTAACTCAATATTAACTAATTAATAGTTCAAATAAATATTTTAAACAAATAAAACACGACTAATAATATTATTAAAATAAATTAAAATAATTAATACCGAGAATAAAATAACATGCAAAAATATACGTAAATCCAGGATCTCACACTGCATACATTAGGACGAATATTTTGCCTTACACAATCATGATCACACGACTCCTATTAAAGGTCCGGGGGTCAATGGGACCGATCAACTCGTCAACCCTGTCATAGAGTATGCAGTACTGAAGACTTTGGAGTCGTGCTCCTACTACAAATCAGTAGGTCGACATTCAAGCCAGAGATGCACAACAAACAGATCATAGAGTATTGGCTGGGAAGATGTGAGACTCTAGGTTTTGTGTATTTTATGTATTATTTTTATTTTTATTTTTAATTTATTGTTGTTATTGTTGCTTTATCTTATTTATTATTATTATGGATTATGTAATTTTATTTATTATTGCGAAGTGGTTGTGTTATTTAATTTTGTTTACTTGTTTTAATTGGTCTTTAGGAGTTAGGCGAGGAGGGGCCCAAGACGGGTTTGGTATCCTTTAGATCACCGCATTTGTTTTGGATTGGGATTCCTACATTGATAAACTCGATGTTGAATATAGACGAGAAGAGGGAGAAGATGACCGATACATTGCGGGCTGCTTATGACATGGCACTCCGGAGAAGCAAGTTGTTGTGGCAATCCTGTGGCCCGCTTTTGTTGCTAGATATGCAGTCGTGAGTTAGAATTTGGGAGTCCAATTAAGTGCAGTGATAGTATAATTTGGGAGATGTCTACATGGCAAAATGTAGTTGGCTGCCTGCAAAATTGATTTTTGAAGGCAGAGCAGACCGAAGCTTTACTCAACAATAAAAGCATATATTAATACTGTTCTATGCAAATTTTCAAAAAGTATTAAATACTTATGTCAGTGATATGTGATTTTTACAATATCAATAAATCTATTAATCATCTCTTTTCTCGTCATCCTTTCATCATTTTATTACGTGGTATTAGATGATTGATTCACAAATAAGATATAATAAATAATACCTAATTATCTAATGCCACATATACATTAAGATAATGAGAGGATGATGAGAATTCGAATGATAGATAACATTACTCATTTTCTTTTATAATATATTTTAAGTATTGCTACTGAGCATCTAAAATTATCATTCAAATGGCCCTTTTGAGATTGTAATGCCACATGGTAATGTCACATCAAGTGAATCACTTGAGTGGTGAGTTTTGTATAGCCAAGTAGCATCTTGTATGCATGAAAGGACATAATAAATCTTATATATATACACATACTTCGGTGTCTCATTTTTTTAGAAAAGTTGTCATCATTCATTCATTCAAAAAATTTACATCTATGATTAGATACATTATGGGATGTTCTCATATCAAATATGACAGCATAAACTAAAATAATATATTTGGAGCTCCACTAATATACTATTTTCATTTAGGACTAGTCTGGTCCTCACTATTACTGATTATAGACAAACGTCTAGTAGACAACAATACTCTTTAGCTAAATAGAGAGTTAACTTCACATTTCAAGAAAGAAATGACTAAATCTCTACAGACAAAAGTCTAAGAGACAAAACTCTTTTCTTTATTTTGATTAACAAGAAGAAAATCAAAAAGGAAAGCAATCAAATGGATGTGAAAAAGAAGGGAGTACCATTTGAACCAACTTTAATAGAATTTGGATCTATAACGGCTTGTGATGACAAGATACTTGTCTCCTTTTAATCACAAATGTCAAATTTGAAAGATCTGATAGTGGCGAATCTAGTAAGCTACCGCGTGAGTCGAGAAAAGCTGTTGGAAGAGATGGCGAAGAAAAATGACCCCAAAAACCATGAGAACAAAAGCCCCCACAAACCATCAAGCTTGTGACTCTCTCGTGACACTGTCTCTCTCTCTCTCTCTCTTTGAAACTCCCGTGTCTTCCACGACCTCTCTCCTAACCTCTCCGTTGAATACGCTACCCTTAAATCAATGATCCTTTCAGCACATCACATAACACATATCTACAGATGCTAATTAACAGCCAAATTATACATCAAGTGCTAGAATTATGTAGAGAATTGTGTAGAGGAGATTTCGGCATGCAATGCTAGAATTATGTAGAGGAGATTTCGACATAAACAGTGTTGAGTTTGGCTTAGTTTTCTGGTAAAAATGTATTTTCTGAGACGTGACTTGATGCTGCTTCACTTTAGCTTGACTTTGGCCCGACACTAGAATTGGCTTGACGCTCGCTCGATATTTAGCTCGAGTGAGATTCAGACAGAGAGTTCACTTAACACTTACTCGACATTTCGTTCGAGTGAGATTTGCACAGAGAGTTAGCTCGACACTTAACTCGACATTTCGCTTAAGCCAATGTTAAAAAATTAGGGTTTCGTGCTGTTTTATTATAAATACATGGGTTTTTATTGTAATTTGATGTGAGACACTTGTGAGAGCAGCCAAACCTTGCTTTGAGAGATAGAATTATTTTGTTAACAATCATGAGAGTACATTGGGTGTATTGGAGTTTTGGGATTGTGAAGATTTGTATGATTGATCGCTTGTACTTCATCTTTATTGATAGTGAATTTGTTTCAACGGACCCCAACAATGGTCGACATAGGCTCACATTGAGCCGAACTATATAAATTTTGTTTTTGGCGGGAATCGTGTGTTGATCCACATCTCTCTAAGATGTAAACTGCTTACGTGAGCTTCTTCTATTGGGAGGTGTTAACTGACATTTCACACTAGGTCCATTCCAAACAGGAACAATGTTTATATAGGAAAAAAGAGCTGGTTGATTATTTCGTCCTCACCAAATGAAATAAAAACAGATGTACGTTGAACATGATTAACTTATGAATTTACTCATAACATATTATAAGATTTCTACCTTTTTATAATGAATAATGCTATGTACAAGCAGATTTATGAATCAATATGTGCACCAATACACCATATTTATTGGCTGTCTTTATACTTTTTATTTTAAATATAGGTGTTTTATTAAAGTCTAATTTTTAACCTCAACACTAGTGCGAGAATTTACTTACAACTAGAATCTTTCTTATATATTAGTCATTCGCTATGAGAGGGAGGATCGATCATTTCTCCAAGTTCAATCGTCTATTTCTTCTATCATTTCTCCAAGTTCAATCGTCTATTTCTTCTACCTGTGATTAATACAAGAGCTTGCAGGAGAGTAGATTTAGAAGCGACAGTTATGGGAAGCATACGCGGAAATGATAGGTAATTACTCCGGATCGAGCAAATTATGAATATATATATATATATTCTGTTTATTCCAGTACTCGTGTTGAAGTTTCACTTTCAATTTATTTGATCATGATAGAATACTGCTTTTAACTTTCACCAAACTAAGCGAATTTTGTGCATTAAATGGTAGTCGTGACTCGTCCAAATGTACTGGAAAAGAATCATGTGATGCAGGTAACTAATTATATAAGCTTTGTGGTAATTTCTATTTAATGCGTACAAAAGTCTTAATATTATCTAGATTGATGCGACTCTTCATTTTTTGAGTTTTAATCACCAAAACTGAGTTAGAATGGAATTTTTGGTCATCTGATGTATATTTAATCATTGTATTAATTCTATGAGAAATGCTTGATCGATCTTATCATATTAGTTTGTAGATTTTATTAATATAGTTCTCTTTTCAGACATGTTGCTTTTAATGCTCCTTCAAAGCGCGTCACAGCCCAAGTCAAAATCAATTCTACAAGGCAGAGATCTGAACCCAAAAGTGTTTTGATGGAGCGCTCGGTAAACATTGATGATTTGAAAGATTTCATATTTGAGGGTCGAAGCCTATCCACGATATTTACGCAGAGGGGATGGAAAGGTATTCTTCAGCCAAAAGGGGAAGTCTACTCGAATATTGTGCGTGAGTTCTACAAAAAGGTCGAGATAGGCAGTGGGTTGAGCAATTCTGTACGTGTCGATGTACGAGACAAGCGAGTCACTGTCACTGCCTATGGGATTGCATCTTTTCTGGATCTACCGGATAACAATTATGACCCACAATATTCAAAATGGTCTGTCAACGAAATATATGATGCTCTAACTGGTACTATATATGTACCGGATGGCGACAAGGATAAGGAGGTTATAAGTCAAAAGGATTTGCTTCCATTCTTTCAGATGTTGCACCTCATAGTCGCAGCTAATATGTTCCCAACAAAGGATATGACGAAACTCAATATTAAGAAGCAAGGGAAATTCCTACTTGATATTGCTCGTGAGGTCTACATTGATCTTCCAGAATACATCTTCCAGATCATTATGAATATTAGGGAGCATTCACAAAGAAAATGGTTACCATTCGGAGTATTGATTACAGGCTTGTCGTTGAAAGCTGGAGTAGAACTTCGGTCAGATGACGAGGGACACCGGCCCATGGAGCTGATTCCTTGGATTAAGGAAATGAGTCAAACTGGGCAACTTGCCTATCCATCACCACATCATGAGGCTAGTAACACCTCATCAAGTGAAGATCATCAAATACGACCTCCATGGTATGAGCCTTTGTTAATCGAGATCAATTCACTAGTGGCTGCACATGTTGCTCCGATACAGAGTCGGCTGGAAGACATTGAGGATCGGCTCCAAGAGCTAAGTGATAATGTACTTGAATAACTTGTTGGTGTCACAATTGTTGAATCAACACCATACGTTGGCTGTAGAAGAAGCTAGAAGCCTGTGGAAGCACAGACATAGGTTGAAGGTTTCTTAAAGACAAAGAAACATGCTGGAGATGGTGTCGCGACAGCCTGGAAGAAGCTGGAGGCGGCGCCGTGACGGGAAGACAGCTTTGATTAGCTGGAAGTGGCGTGGGATTTTCTCTACCACCATTGACGATGCTTTGTTTAAACTAATTCATGCTCACTATAAATGCATGTCTTTAGTTGTGAAATGTTTGTGGTGTGATTTGCGTCTGTTGTGGGTGTTTTGGTGAGGCCTAAGCACGATTCTTAGTTAGAGATCATTGCTGTGAGAGTTGTGAGAGAAACTTTGTTGTAAACATTTGATTGTGAATCAAATAAGATCTTATCTCTGTTAAAATCGTGATCCTTAATTTATTTGTGAGTGTCTGGTGTCCCTAACAAGTGGTATCATAGCTTGTAGGTGGTTGGTTTTGATTTTCAAAAGAAATCCATTTTAAAACTTGATCGAAATCAAGTTTAAAAGGTACCATCAATTCCCCACCTCAAGAAGAGTTTTCAGGTAAAAATTTCGTCACGAATAGACCTCAGACAAGCACACACGTGCCAGCTGTCTTCCGGCAGGAGCATCCACACGGCGCTCTTAGCTCACACTTTCATTCTTCTTAATTTCTGGCCATACGCCTTTAAACACGTTGTCACTCTGATTAATATGCTGTCTGGACGTTTGGTTACAACAAGGTCACAAACTGGTTCAACTCGCCCATGAAGGTTTACTGACGGCACCATCCTCTAGCCACCACCCTGAGCTCGTACCACCACCATCACGGGGATTCCAAATAATCCATCCCGTTACTCCACTGCTCAGAAATACCCAGAATGGCACCATGCCATGACCACTGAGTTTAATGCCTTGCTGAAGAATAACAGCTGGACACTTGTTCCGGCTACTAAAGGTCGTAATGTCATCTCCTGTAAATGGGTCTTTCGGACAAAATGTAAGGCAAATGGCACCATCGAGCGCCGAAAGACTCATTTGGCTGCCAAAGGATTTCTCCAACAGTTTGGTGTGGGTTATGACCAAACTTTCAGCCCAGTAATTGAAGCCACCACAATTCGACTAGTGCTTGCTCTGGCAGAAACCCACAATTGGCCCATTCATCAGTATAATGTCCAGAATGCCTTTCTTCATGGTCCACTCTCTGAAACGATGTATATGACTCAACCACCAGAATTCAATCATCCGCAATTTCTGTCTCACATTTGTAAACTATGGAAAGCAATTTATGGTCTAAAGCAGTCTCCCCAAGCGTGGTATTCCTGATTAAGCCAAAAGATAATTGACCTCGACTTCACAATTTCCTCTGCTGATAGCTCTCTTTTTATCAAACACCTTGGGTCCAAAGCACCATATGTGCTTGTTTATGTAGACAATCTGCTTGTCACAGGTTCCTCTTTGGACTTAATCAATGAGCTTGTTCGAGAATTAAGCTTGGAATTCCCAATATCTGATCTTGGCCACCTCAATTTCTTCCTAGGAATCGAAGCTACAAAAACTACTGATGGGCTGCTTTTTACTCAGAGGAAGTATATTCTGGAACTTCTTCAAAGAACTAAAATGGCCTCTGCGAAACCAGTCAAGACACCAATGTCCACCGTTGAGAAGCTATCCCTGCATTCGAGCAATGTCTTTAAAGACCCCTCACTTTCTACAGCATTGTTGGATCCCTACAACACCTCTCATTTACCAGGCTTGATCTTGCCTTTGCGGTAAGTATGGTCTCACAATACATGTATGCTCCACGTCTTCCCCATTGGAAGGCAGTCGAGAGAGTCTTGAGGTATCTCGGACATACACATGCCATCTTGGTCTATTATTTAGTAAACCATCAACAATGAATATAAATGCATTCACCGACGCAAACTGGGCAGGTGTCCAGATGATTGCCGTTCAACGTGGCCTTATCTTTTCTTCTCGAGCACAAATTTGATCTCCTGGTCTTCAAAGAAACAACTAACGATTGCAAGATTTTTAGTTGAAGCAGAGTTCAAAGCTGTGGCTAATGCCACGGCTGAAATTATATGGGTCCAACATATCTATAGAGATCTCGGCATTAATCTGAATTCAACTCCAATAATTCACGGTGATATCTTCGTGCCATGTATCTATCCTCAAATCTAATATTTTATGCTCGTACAAAACATTTGGAAATTGATTTCCACTTTGTCTGTTATAGAGTTCTTAACAAATCTCCCTCGGTGGCCTTTGTTTCGGGTAAGGATCAACTGGCAGACCTCCTTACAAAGCCTATGTTAGCTTCTAGGTTTCAGTTCTTGTGTTTAAGTTTGCACTTATGGTCGCTTGACTTGAGAGGGACTGTTAGGACTATATGTGATACACATCCAACGGATGTAGCCAAAGCAAATGATACCTACTCATCATGCACCATAGCAGACTCGCCATCCATTCATGCACACTCAACTGATCAAGGTAGCGCACCACAAGCTTCTAGAAGAATCCCTCCAACCAATCATCCTCTATAGGAATTATAGCTCGCGAAATATGCATGTTATTGAGCAATGCTAGCTGTACTTTCTATTAGCGTAGAATATAAAATATTCTTTGTAATTCTTTCTATGTAAGGCATACGGCGGCCTCTCTGTAAGTTTCACACAATGAAATACAATTACACTAGGTATTCTAGCGCTGCATCTGTATAATAGAAGATAAAATAAATAAAATAAAGACCTTCCCCCTCTCTAAAAACCCTTCCACTCTCCTCCCTCCTAAAAATCTCAAGACCCCCCGCTCCAAAGACCAGTTTTGGACATGTCTTTCTGAAATCTTCAATCCAAGTCTTTTTTTTTTTTCATAACATCATGGTTGTTGATCATCGTTTTCCTTATGTGCAAATGATATGATGGCATTATTGACCACCTGAAGTTGCGCTCCCATCCCCTTGCAATCTTTTGTGGTGCTCAATGGCCCTGATTGACTACAGTTAGTTCATCCCAAATTTTCCTTAGTCATATGGTAGGATTCTAGGTTGGTTAAAATCGATGCGCTGGAGTCGCATTTGTTTCAAGAATTAAATCACCACCATACTCACTGAAGAAACAAACATGGGTATTGGAGCAATGTGGTGGCAATTCGCAAAGTAGATTGCCCATAGCCTGACAGACCAGACAGCACTTCCCCCGTATCAGTACTTCATGCGCCTCCCCTGCGACAATATTGTTTGTTTGGCATACCGACGAGAAAATTGGCATCGAGATGGAGATGAGATTAGGGCCGTGAAAAGACCGGATCGGATCGGTTGTCCCTGACCGAGATCGGACCGGACTGAATTCCATTCGATCCGGTCCGATCCAAATTTTACATGGACCGATTAATTCCGGTCCGGTCCGGTCCATAGGATTTCTCTCCCTAGACCGAACCGGACCGGACCGAACTCCACATATATATATATATATATTTATATACGTATATATAAAAATAGTATATAAATTATAATATTAATATTAATATAATTTAATATATTAATATATAATATATATTAACATATTAATATATAATATATACTCTTATAATATTAACATATTATTATTTATAATGTTATTAGTTATAATTTACTAACATACTTAATATATAATATATACTAATATATTAATGTATAATATATATTCTTATAATATTAACATATTATAATTTATAGTAGTTAAATTTGGTCCAAAAAAGTATTTGATCATTATAGAATTTTATATTAAATTTAACCCATTAAATCATATGAGACACCCCTGGACCAGACCGGTATAAACCGAACTTCTGTTCAGTCCGGTCCAGGGTGAGAGAATTTTTGGACCGAATGCAATTGGTCCACAAATTTTTCTGATCGAATCGGATCGGATCGGACTATTTACACCCCTAGATAAGATAATGCGGACTGAGAAAGTTTCTGAAGGGGTAGGATTTTTGTGATAAGAGAAGAGTTTATTACAAAATCTCTACAATAATTGATGTGGTAGAATAATACTATTAGTTGCCTGTTTATCAATGAAGAGCCGCCGGACCGCTCAAAAGCGGAACTCATAATTAAATCTGCGGGCGGTGTCACAAGCAATTACATGCAATTGAATTTCATTAAAGTAAAAAATAATTAAGCTAATCTTCCTAGTATTTCCCACTGACGATTTAAAATCATTAAAGTATCATTAAATATTTAATAAATATCGGTCCTTGAGTATCGGTTCCATGAGTCTCGAATTTGGAACTGTACATTTATACAAAAAAGAATACTTTATAATAAAGTAATTATATAAAAATAATTTTATAAATTGATGTATCTTGATTTTCTCTATCGGATTATAAAATTATTTTTATTAAAATATAAATCTGATAATTCATATAAAAATACATCAATTTATGAAATTATTTTTATATAATTCATTTGTGGATTTAACACTTTTCTTATATAAACATGTAAAATATTGATAAATTAGATGCAATTTAGTAATTTACTAGTAACGAGGCCTTTAATATATTATATGGGACATGTAATTTGATTATGAGTTTTGTTATATAAAGTGATGATTATTGTATATATTTTATTTAATTTATACTGATATGTTTGGCTAAGGTAATTATATATTATAAAAATATATATATTATCATATATTCGTCCAAGGTCGTCCCATTGACCGAGTAGCCCACTAGCGTGATCCCCCAAACACGGAGAACGATTGGCCGATCAGTGGGGGGAGGCTAGACTGGTCAGGTCGTAACCTTTAAGCTAGGGAAGATCACTAGATTGGTTGCTTTTAATATATGATAAAATGGAATCTAACATGCGTGCACTTTAATTACTTGTATAAAATCATTTTTCCATAAAAAGAGGCCCAAATAAACCATTTAATTAATTTCCGAAACAAGTGCTGAATAGTGTTTCTTTTCAAGAATTTAAAATATACTATAAGAAATTTAAGTATTTGTGACATATTATTTATAATTTTGATAACTATTTATAATTAAAATAGACTCATTTTAATAAAAAAATAATAATTTTAATTAAAAATAAATAGTCACAATAAACAATTTTCTTGAAATGTTATATGCCTCAAATTTTGTTAAAACTAAAAGTTTTCCACAAAATTATAAAATAATTGGAATTTTTTTATAAGCTGCATTAAAGGTCTGCCCTTAGGGCGCCCTTAATAACATTATTACTAACACCACTTTAGTAGAAAATTAATGTTATTAAGGCCAGCCTTAATAACATTATAAAATCAAATAATTAAAAAAAACAAATGTCCCTGTTTTTTCTCCATAATTAATTTATTATACCTTGTGTCACTTGGACTGATTCATTGCTCTTATCTGATTGATTGCGTGAGTAGTGCATAGAGCTGTAAAGAAATTAGTTTGTTCGATAGCTCGCTCGATACGCATTCGGTTAAACTTAAATTAAACTCAGCTCGTGAAATAAAAAAAAAAAACTTGTCTGAAAAAGTAGATACTCACTCGATTAGTAAAATATGTATATTCAACAAAACTCGGCTTGACTCACATAAGGCTCATTAAACTCCACTTGTTCATACTCGAGTCAACTCATTAACTCAACTCAATTAAAACTTATTCACATATTAATAAATATACATACATTTATGTATATATACGTACATATATATGTATATATTAGTTAACAATATAAGCATACCACTTTTATAATTAAATATATAATATATAACTTAATTACTTATATCTATATGTTGAATTATATACTTCATAGGTATATTTTATAATTTGCACAATAATTAGATAGATAAAATTTAATAATTTCATGCACTAGTGTGTAGGCATATAATATAATGTTATTATAGATAAATATCAACTAGTTAGATATTAATTGTTTTAAAATTTAAAATTTTATAATTAATAAAGGTTCCATTTGTTAGTTATACAAATTTAATATTAGATTTTTTTAATTATCTAATTTATTGATTATTAGATTTTATTAAAAACTAAAAATAAATAAATAAATAAACAATTGGAGCATGAGTCGATAATTCAGTTTATTAAGTTGAGTTCGAACAAAGAATAAAAAATAATTTCTTGAATTTAAGTATTTTGAGTCAAGCCAAACTTAGCAAACCAAAACATGGCTCGATTACATCTCTCAATTAGTGCAGTTGCGAAACTTCTTTATTAGGTCCTTTATCCCCATAATGAGATCAGTAGATTTAACAGCATCAACCATCAACAGTGAAGTACTTTCTAAGATGAGATATTGTATCCTTTGATGAACACAAAGCTGCATGGATCTAAACATTGCCAAAAGTTCAATTTCAGTAACATCATTTACTTCAGTTTCCTTTTACTTGTTACCAAATGATCTCGCACTTACAATCTCTTAAAATTGCCCTCACACCTACTCTTTGCTTGATGTTGACCGAAGATTGCACCATTCACATTAAGTTTCAAGATACCTTCATTAGGTTGAACTTGAACCCATCTTCACTGCACTTAATGTTTCTGCTTCTTCATCAACAAATTAGGTTGAAATATAATTTTGGAACGACACCAAATGGGCATGATATGCATGCAGCTGAAACTGAAACAATCTTATTAGTGGATGTTTTCCTCGCTTACTGGCGTGATCTTGATTTGCATGTTCTAAGACCTAGTTATTCCTACCATCACATTATACATTATATTATATGTTATATAATATTTTTTATATATTAAATAAAAAATATTATATATAGAAAAAAAGAAGAAGAAAGAAAGAAAAAGACTAGCTACGACTTTTGCCCAACTCTCTAATTAATAATTTACTGAGTTATACATACGTGTACATGAGTATTATTTAAATTCTCTCAACTAGTGTTTCTCTTAAAAAGTAGGTAGTAATAGAAGATCATATAATTTCCAGCTGGACGAGCATAATTAGGTACGTTATAGCTGTGCGAGGGAGAATCATTTCTCCAATTAAGTGAATTAGTGAGATTTAGAAGCGGCAGTTTTGGAAAACATGAAGGCCGGAGATTATGATCTAGGAATGTGAATCCTCAAAGGACGTTCAAAAATACAAAAAAAATAACACTGAAATCCGACTGATTCATTGGTTTATATACAAAGCATCTCATTTCATTACTGGTATCACATTATTATATATTTTTTTAAAATTTTCACATTAAATATAATAAATAATTTAATTTTTTAAATCTCAAATCAAAAATAATATTTTATTTAGTTTTTAATTTTTATCTCATCTAATTTATATAATCAAACAAAACCAATTCAATCCCTCAATCCTTTTTATGTTTTTAGTTTATTTTTTTAATAAACCATTTGGCATCGTGCCACATGATCAAGAGAATTATCTTAGCGGTAATATTATATATATTGTTGTGAACGAAGTTCCCACATCGCTCCCGTTCGGCTTTGCTGAGTGCCTTATAGGGTGCTTGTCGGGCTTTGCTTGTGACGCGTTTTAAACCCGTGAGGCCGTAGGTGCCAAAGCGGACAATATCACAGGTGGGCTTGGGCTTGCCTCTATCTGGTGGCCCATGCAGGTCGCGATGGGGGGGTGTGTTGTGAACGAAGTTCCCACATCGCTCCCGTTCGGCTTTGCTGAGTGCCTTATAGGGTGCTTGTCGGGCTTTGCTTGTGACGCGTTTTAAACCCGTGAGGCCGTAGGTGCCAAAGCGGACAATATCACAGGTGGGCTTGGGCTTGCCTCTATCTATGTTATAAACAAAACGTCGGCCGCCGCCCCTATGTCCCACCACTAAATTATGTGAATGACCCCACCACTATTATTTTAAATCTGCATAGTGACTTGCATAGTAATTTCAACGCCTATAAATATGGGCTTCAGTTGTAATAAAATTCATAAGAAAATATAGAGAGAGAAAGAAAGTTTCAGTTCTTAAGAATTTCTTTTCTCTTGCAATAGTAGTATTTTTCTTTTTAGTTTTATAACACGTTATCAGCACGAGGTTCTACCGATACTGAAGCTAATGGTCTTCTACTTCAAGTAAGTTTTTCAATATATTATTTGCAGTCCTTGAGATAAATATTAAAGGTAATATTGCTGAATATTACTTGATAAAATTTTATTTTTATTCTCATGATAATGTGAATATATTTATTAAATTCACAGATTTATTTTTGTAATATAATGTCAAATATCGAGATTTATTACTATTGACATTTCTGAAAAATATTATTTATCCAGATCCTTGATGAGATCTATTTGGATATGATGATGAACTTGAAAGATACAATTATAGAAGGAATTCATGTGTCCCTGAAGGACCGTGCTGTGTATCTCATGATGAAAGATCATCATACTGTGTGAAATAAATTAAGAGAGTGATATAAGCACCAGAAGATGTAATCCTCTCAAAGGATCATTATGATTTATTGCACCTGAAGTTGCAAGATTTTAAGAGTGGTATTGAATATTCTGCACTCTTTAAAATCAGCTCAATATTAAAATTATACAGTGAAAATGTCACTGATGATGATATATAAAAGAAGACATTATTTTTCATACCTCGAATGTGCTCCTGCAGTAGCAATATCGAGAGTGAAAGTTCAACAAATATTCTGAACTTTTATTTTGTCTTCCAGTGATTGAGCTAAATAATGAGTTTTTGTTACACCAGTTACGTCCTATTAATGATATCGAATTTACACAATTCCCAGAAGTGAACGGGAACTAAGGGCGTAGACGTGGTAGAAAAATTATAGAAGTGTTGGTCCCAAAAGCGACAACACTAAAAATGATAAAAATATATCGTATCACCAGAAGTGATCAAACTCAGAGAAGGGTAAAGGCTCTCAGAATAATTCTTCATAAAAGATGAAAATGTTTGTCATAGATGAAATATGACTAAACAGTAGTCACGTACTTGTTGTACGGTCAAACATTTGATTTATTTATACTAAGTTTTTATATATAAGCTTATTAATATTTCATCATGTTTTGAAATAATGAAATATCGGTGCCTGAAGCACGACAAGAAATTACTTGGGATAAAATCCTGTTTAAATTTGATCCTCTTACAAATAAATGTGAACCAGAAGTTCAGAGGATTATTTATCTGCAAAATGTTGCAAATCAATTACATGATGTATTTACTGACACTAAAGGTGTTGTAAAATCATATATTACTGCTGTTAATGCTTAAGCAGGAATTGAAGTCCCTAAAGGACGAGTTGTTAAAACAGAAATAAATGAGTCTAAGATACACCTGAAGCGTTGAAGACTTATTGGTGCACAAGAAAAATAAAAATCGGTACTCATGAAGAGACCGTATTTTCTGTATAAAATATAATCCTCCTGAAGAGGAAACCTCCTGAAGAGGTAACTCCTGAAGAGTGTAACTCCTGAAGAGTATAACTCCTGAAGAGTATAAACCTTCTGAAGAGGAACCTCCTGTAGAGGTGTTTCATGAAATGTTTTCTCCTGGAGAGGAACAAAGAGATCTCAATACATTTCATGAGTACTGGAAAATTTATGGATAAAATAAAACTGTTGTCGACAACATATATGATAACACTTGATATTACCAGAAGTAATGAGCCAAAAACCGTCGAAGAATGTCGACGTAGAAATGATTGGCCAAAATGGAAAGCAGTTATTAAAACTGAATTAAACTCGCTAGTGAAGCGAGATACATTTGGACCTGTTGTCCAAACACCAAAGGGTGTAATATTTGTCAGATATAAGTGAGTATTTATACAAAAGCGTAATGCGAAATGAAATTATGCGGTATAATTTGTCGCACAAGGTTTCCTGTAGAAACCCGAGAGCAATTATGAGGAAACATATTTCCTTGTTATGAATGCAATCACATTCATATTTTTAATCGATTTGGTTATTGCAAAAGGATTAGATATGCAGTTAATGAATGTGGTCACTGCATATTTATAAGCATCATTAGATTATTACGATACTTGAAGCATCTAATCCAAGTACATTTAGGAGTATGTACTTTATAAAGCTTCAAAGATCTTTATATGGGTTAAAGCAATCCGGACACATGTTGTATAATTGAATCAACGAGTATTTATTGAAAGAAGGATTTAAGAATAATCCTATATGTTCATGTGTTTTATCAGAATCTGGATTCGTCATTATTGCAGTTTACGTTGATGATTTACCTTGTTAGAACTCTTGAAAAGATCACAAGGGTTGCTATAAATTCAAGGAATGCATTTGAAAAGGAAAAATCTTATTATTCAATTCATAGATGAGTTACAAGAATTTGAGACTTCTAGCCTCATCTCTCAAATGCATTTGCTTTTCATAAAGCAACGTACCATCCTTATCTAAAGGATTAGGCAGTCGAAATGAAGAGGCAAGTAAGGATTTTAAATCCTTATTCTCCTGCTTTAAGTCTGCAATTTTTTTGTCAGACTCTTGAACGAGTCGTTGAAGTACAGAAACATTCTCGTTAAGCTCCTCAATCTCACGATTTTTGGATTGTAATCGGTTGGAAAATCCAACAATAGAGGAGGAGTATCGGGTGCCGAGAGTCACCAGCTCATAAACAGCTTCACGATCTGACTTATTAGCCAGATCATTTGCTTGCTGCAGCATTGCACTTGCGGAAGATGCAGGATCAACTTGTAATTGAGGTGAAGGATACCTCATATGTTGATTGTGAGAAATAGTAAAAGGAAATTGATGAGCCATTGGAAATTTGTAGAATAAGAATACAAATACAGATGAATTATAGATATGAGAAGAAGATTTGATGCGTACTAAATAAAACTAAAGACGGTTCTTATAGAATTGGAAATAAGAACAAGACAAACCATCATCTCTTCAAATCTCACTTTACAAGATATGCTGGATGCATAATTTCAAAAGCCAGCGAGATTAATTACAGCTATCCCTATTTTCTTGTAAACGCTGAACCTCTGCCGTTAGCTGCTGTTGTTGACTTTGTATCTGAGCTCTTTCTCGTTCCAGCTCTTCTACTCGTGTTTTCAGGTCAAGAGAATACCAGTCTACAAGTTTCTTCAGCTCCTTGTTATCTTGTTTTAAATCTTTATTTTTTTCTAACTTTAGTTGCAAGCGTTTGATGCAACTCAGATATTTGATTTTTAAGATGATCAACCTCACTCGTTCTCGCCAATAGCCTCTGAGACATGGTTGTAAGAGAGGCAGCATATTGAGCACTGAGGGTTCTTGATGCTGCAACAATTTCAGGATCAGATTTACTAGATAGATATATCTCTGCTCCTATCATGGTGTTTACAGCCTCAGGAGAAAATATAAGTGGTTGAGGTATAAAATGTTCATGGTTTAAATCTGGGACATTAGAATTTCTATCAGACATAATATTGTTCTGGATGAACAACAACTGAATCTATGAGGAATGCGAGATCTTTTTGCTGGAGTAAACCAATGGTAAAATTGGTTATATTTAAAACAACAACCCGAAGCCTTCAAATCTCTTCACGATCTCGTTTGTCCACAATGTCAAGCGGATTTGATTTTCCGCCGAACCGATAATATTAAATCTCAAAACTTTTACAGCTTTTATCATACATAGATGGTTTCCAATATTATTTTCGCCGTATATAAACAAGTTCTTCCTAATAACGTCGAATGAGGGAGAGAAAATTTTAAATGAAAATATTATCATACTCTCTCTAATGCATTATTTAGTTGGAGATCATGTTTGAATTCTTAACTTGTTATATATACTGAAATCATATTTGCTTATTACTTGAAACACTAACGCATATTATCAAGGGGGAATTTAAGTATTACTGCAGGTATCAGATTTCTATTAAGTTTGTCAACCAGATATTATTTTTCATCTTCAAATCACTCAAAGATTATTGCAATTCATGAAACAAGTCAAGAGTATATTTGGCTGAGATCAATGACTCAACAATTTTATATGAAGATAATGCTACTTGTATCGCTCAAATCAAAGGAGGATATATCAAATATACGATCAAGTGATAATCTGGCAGATTTATTCATGAAGACATCACCAACTGCGACATTCAAGAAAATTGTGTAGAATATTAAAATGTGAAGACTCAAAAACTATTGTCATGCACTTTCCAGGGGGAGTAAAAGTCCTGAAAACTTGTGCTGATTGTACTCTTTTTCCTTCGCTAAGGTTTTATCCCATTGGGTTTTCCTTTGCAAGGTTTTAATGAGGCAATCTTAAAGCACTTGTGGATACATAAAGAGACTGTACTCTTTTTCCTTCGCCATTGGTTTTTCTTCCCACTGGGTTTTTCCTTGGTAAGGTTTTAACGAGGCAGATTCTTTATGGGTGGTCATTCAAGGGGGAGTGTTATAAACAAAACGTCGGCCGCCGCCCCTATGTCCCACCACTAAATTATGTGAATGACCCCACCACTATTATTTTAAATCTGCATAGTGACTTGCATAGTGACTTGCATAGTAATTTCAACGCCTATAAATATGGGCTTCAGTTGTAATGAAATTCATAAGAAAATATAGAGAGAGAAAGAAAGTTTCAGTTCTTAAGAATTTCTTTTCTCTTGCAATAGTAGTATTTTTCTTTTTAGTTTTATAACATATATATATATATATATATGTACGTATAACTTCGTGCATCTCATTTTTTTGAAAGACTTCGACGTCTCACGATAATTGTTTGCCCTTGTAATTGACTGGTCAAGCTTAGTTTAATAATCTATAATATCTTTTGGCAAATTGTAATTATTTTATTATCAAATTGTAATTATTTTATTATCTATGTACCTAATCTAATTTTGGAACGAGCTGGTCCTCACCAAATTGATTAACGTATGAATTAATTAACTATTATTATTATAAGATCTCTACATTTTTATAATTGAATACGTCCAAAGTATGTCACCTGCTCCCACTATTAAGTTAATTATTTTCCCTTTCCCTCCTCGAGATCAACAAAATAAATAAAATAAATACTGCCCCTCACTATATTATACCTCCGCAATTCTGTGGTTGCCAGTTCATGATCTATGGTATATATTAGTTAACAATAAATTATATAGCATGCATATATTAATATTGTTGCAATCAATTTTTCGGAAAATATTTAAATACAGCGTATGTCAGTGATGTTTATAATTTTTCCGGAAAATACTAAGCGATGAGATGTTTATAATATTTTTTTTTCAAAATATAAGATTTTTGTCCCAAAATATATTTTGGGAGGGGAAAAAAAAAAGAAGCTCCAAGGTCGTCACAATATCAGAGTCTCAAAAGGTGTTTTGGATGAAAATATCAATTTATCCCAAAAAATATATATTTTGTAACGAATTTTTGCTTGACTATTCAATCATGTTCAAACGCCCTTTTTTCTAGCCCTAGGATGGCTGATTTTCATCCCAGATTAACGTTTGAACGTCTACAAAGCTTGTTTGAACGTCAAACATGTTTGAATAACTTCTACAAATAAATATGAAGAAACATTCGAACAAACAAATTGATAATCAAGCATAAATTATATTAATTTTATGAATTGAGTTAGAAGTTCCAACATCTAATGAACGAAACGAGCTAGTTGACAGTTCGAATATGTTCGTACGTATTCATTTTAGTGATTCATTAATTAATGTATTGTTTAACTTATTTACCTCATTTTGTTTCATTTACATTTAAGTGTTTTGAATGGTTAAATAATTATTTTATTTTATTTTATTTATTTACGTTTAAGTGTTTTAATTATTTGATAATAATATTTATTAATATTATTAGTGTTGTTTATTTATATGGTTTTATTTTACGTTGGTGCGATGTGTGTGATTTTAGCGGTGTGTTCGTTGGTTGAGCGGAGTTACGTTTCGGCATTTTCTCAATCATTTATTTATTTATGTGGTTTTATTTTACGTTAGTGCGATGGTGTGATTTTAGCGGCTTGTTTGAGTGTCGGTGTTACGTTTTGGCATTTTTTCAATCATCTTTTTATTTATGTGGTTTTATTTTACGTTGGTGCAATGGGTGTGATTTTAGTGGCGTGTTCGTTGATTGAGTCACAGAGTTACGTTTCAGCATTTTCTCGATCATCCAAAGTTTTTACCGAGCGTGTTGTGAGTTGCAGTCATTTGTAGATTTTGTTTTGTTTCGATTTATTATTTATTTATTTATGTGCTAACTTTCCTTGACAGCTTCAAGTGCTAATAAATTAGTTAACGATAATAATAAAATTTGGGAGTACGTTAGTTGGGCCTGAGGCCTCACTACAACATATATGGGTTTTTGTAGCGCTTTGTGTTCGCCACAAAATATGGAAAAATTGTGGTAAAAGGCCAGCAATTGCGTTTATTTGTTCGCAGACTAAAACGCAGCAAATTCTGTGCAATATCTGCTCCTTTTTCTCTCCATATTCTGCCAACTGAAACTTCATGCGATATTTACTACGATTTTGATGCTGATAAAGCCGTGGAGGATAACTGCCGCAATTGTTGCCCTATAAGCATCTATTTAGCGCCGATATTGAAGAAGGGTTTCTCTACGCCTTTTTAGTTGTCGACAACTAGCTACGGTTCAGCTTCGGTGAATTTCAAACCATCGTAAGTACATACACTGCGCACTTCCATTATCGGAGGCATGAAGATCTGGTCATGAAAAACCCAAATTGCGGATGTCGATCTAATGTTTGGGCGATTTCTCTTGCTACAGGTTCGTGCTCGTCGCATTGGGCAACACATACGACGACATATTGGTGTGTTGGTGGCTAGTTCATATGATCACGTGTGCTAAGTACAAATTTTGGGCGATTTAGGTCCCAATTTTTTTGGATTATACATTTTGGGCGTGCCCTGTTGGTGCAATTTAAGTACCAATTTTTTTGTTAGTGTACTTTTCCTCAAAAAATTGGAATATATTAATTATCGAACCAAATTAATGGATATAAATTTTAGGGTTCAAATTTACTGGAACATTTGAACCCTAAAATTTTACTGGCACATTTGAGGCCTCAGCATTTGGAACATGGTTTGCTGCAGCATTTAAACCATCTTAATCATATGGTTTAATATGATTTAATACATGATTGTAGTCATATATTATATAATATTTAGCCCCCAAGTTATCAAACTTAATTTTAAATATAGTTAAATTTCTTTCATGATGTAAATTGTAGTCCTCCCACAAAACCGTACTATAGTCTTGCGGGCAATTGGATCAAACTATATTGCACTGATCATGTGTTAATTGACACATTGCATATGTAATAGTGCATTATATGCTTATCAAAAAAATAGTGCACTATATAAAGAAGCATCTGGTATTAAAACCACAGGATTATATATATATATATTAGTTTGAGTATATTAGATGGGCACATAGAGCAAATTAACATTTTCTGATATATATGCAATTGTTTAGAATATCTCATGATGCAATTGAATATTTTACATAATCTTACATTCTTGCTGAAAACAGTTTCACAAAAATTGCATGTAGATATTATAAAGTTGAGTAACCATGTGTACTCATGATCATTCAACTTTGTCCATGACGTAGTTTATTTTCCTTAATACCATATATCCATACTTACTATTTCCTTGTGTGCTAGCAATCCTATAGTCATTTTTGGGTGTTAGTAGCACATTCAAGCTAAAGTAACTAGTGACCTGTAATGTCATAAAAATTAGTTCAGATTTTTCTTTGATCATGGTTAGCCAATTAAATAATTATAATTCCATCTTCATTAGTACTAGCTAAAGTAATCCCAAACAAATCATGCAAATAACTATCATATATTTTTTCCCCTAGGCTGCCTACAACACTATATAGAGCTATACCATGAAAATATTCAATTTAACTATAATTAATGAATATTCATAGAGCATCATAGAAATTGTTAGTGACCAATACTCAAGTTTGCCTAAAGCCCACATGAAAAGGATCAAGTTCAGCCAAGTACTGCATTGTATCTTAAATTCGCCAATGTTCTTGACATGGAATGACACCCCATGAAGATAGTAACGCTAAATTCGCACCCCCAAGATATCCAACTAGTTTATTCAAGCAAGATTCACTATCATAATTATTGTAATTTAACTAAAACTTTCCAAAAATCATCCCAAGTATCAGTATGACAGTTTTAACAAATGAGTCACATTAAAACACCCAAAAATTGATTCTATCTCCAGCTACCAAAAACTCTATTATAAACAATCCATAAAACAATCCTTTTTACCGACATAGTTGTAGCTATAGTTCATGACTATTCACAAATGTAAATGCATTAAATGATGTCATAGTGACCAATTAAATGTTTATCCCAACATGTAGTAGGTCAATCATCAGAATAAATATTAAACTGGAGATTAATGCGGTGAATATAGCAACCAACCATAAATTTTCGAGAGTAATGAAATTTGGAGCAAGGATAGATATTTATTGATGCTATTTTGAACCAGTTTGGCAAAATCAGAATATGCTTAGGTCCTCTTTAAAAGTATTACTTGTAAGAAGTGTCCCCAACACTACTTCCTAAAAATTGTATCATTTCATTTTGTGGCAAGATTCAAAAACTTAAGACCTGCTAGCATGCACAAGTGGCTATGGAACTACATTTTGAGTCTCCATCTGAGACTCCAATTTTGTCTACATTTTAGAAATTTTGAAATTCACCCGCTCCGCATGCTCCCACATATGCTCCCCCAATATCACAAAAGCAGCCTCAATCTCTATTACCCGTCTTCGGTAGTTCTTAACATTAGTCATATTTACTTCATTCTCTGTAACAAGCCGTTCATACTCCTTATGAGATATGCCATGGTCAGCCACTTTAGAAGTTTTGGGCAAGACAGAGTGGCCTAAACCCCTAGAATACCCTAACTTATGACCCAATACTCCAATCTTGTGTCCATTTCTTGCACATAATTGTTCGTTTGAACAATTATATTAACACATCAAAAACACGCTTAACAAGATATTGTAACAACAATCCTCTCATTTAAAATTTTAAATATTTGTGCTAAAAGGTAGAGGTTGAGAAAAACAATACACATGCTAGCATGGGTACAAATTTGTGCATTTGAAAGTCGATGGATAGCAAAAAGGTTGAATATAATACTACTAACCAAGAGTGCAGTGATATTAATTATTCTTTGGAAATTCTCATAATCATAGTTTAGTTGGAATACATGTAGAATTTTTCCTTTTGCACAGGTATATAGAAATCTAACTAACTTTATAACTATACTTATCTAATGTATACATGCTGAACACTAGTAGTCTTAGTGGTTGAATCCTAAGAATGCATGTGTTGATGTTTCAACCAGTATTAAAACAAAATAATCAGGTCTTGCCACCATACATGTAGGATTTTTCCGTTTGCAAATGTATATATAAATCTAACCAACTTTGTAACTATATTATCTAATGTATACATGCTGAACATTTATAAACTAATGTTGGAAGAATCTTGAGCATTCATGTATATTATCTAATGTATACAAGGTATAACATTTATAAATTGATGTTGGTGAATCCTAAGAATACTTGTGAGAAACTAGAAAGCACTAGGAATCATAAAAAATAGTGCCCTTGCACCAGCAGTAGATTAGATAGCAAAGGGGGCCAGCTTTAAGCACAGTACTTTACCAAAGAGTGCATGGAAATTTTCCTTTAGATGTACTTATTTAAAAAAATGGTTACATCTAAATGCAATCATTATATACAAATGCCTCGTGGACAACCAGTTTGTAAAAGATTATACTTACTCTCAACTCTTGTGGTCTCCTCTGTAGGAGGACAGGGAGGCAGAAGTAATGAATCGAAGTCATCTAGATCTTGAGTGGAGTGATCAGAATTCATACCAGACTCATTTCTCAATGTCCATGCTGGTGGTTTGAAAAGCGAGTGTCCTAAGGTTGGAGGCAAGACCCACCTCCCTATTCCAGTAGGTATTCCTCTGCCTCTCTCTCTCTTTGACTGGTGCATCTCTATTGCATGCATATAATTGTTTATTTGAACAATAAGGTAACTGGAATTTTACATATGCAAAACAGGACACATTTGCAACCCCAGCAACAAACCTCTAACAAGTTGTGCATTTGAGTAGCAGTATGAAATGCATACTAATGAAAATAATACTACTAACAAATAGTGCAGTGAAACCATTCTCTAGAAATTTACTTAGTGCAATTCAAATAATCAAAACATATCTGGAATGTTTCTACTAATTTTTCCTTTTGACCAGGTATATAGAAATCACAACTAACTACATAACTATACTTATCTAATGTTTTCATGTTGAACACTAAAAGAAATAGTGGTTGAATCTTGAGAATACTTGTGTTGATGTTTCAACCACTTATAAAAAAAAACATTCGGTAAACAAGGATTTAGGTCATAGTTTAAGCATCTGAATATTGCTAGTAATAGTAGTTATCTTGGATGTATGAAATAGCATAGAATAATCACAAGATCCTTAACAAATAAGTGCAATGAATAGAATGGTTAAAAATCTACTTATGTTGTAAAAAAAATGTAAAAACATAGGTTTGCTGAAACATGTAGGAATTTTCATGCTGGTATATAGAACTAAGAATTAACAACTTTTTACTGGTAGTCCTTAGCTAATATATACATGCTTTAACACTAAACCTGTGTTCTAGAATGGTTAAGAGTGGAAAAAGTGGTTGATGGATGAGCAAAAGCGTTACAAGAGAAATGTCTAAACCTGGACAGTATAACACAACTTGAGGCTCAAATAAAAGCCTTGCTGATGACATAGCTTATTTTCCCACTTACTTTAATTTCATCCCACGCAGGTATAAGCTGGAAATCAAAACTAATTAAAGGTAATTATGCCTTCCTAGTTAGTTCATGTAATGAGTGGTCAAATCTACCTAAAATCCTATCTGACGAAAGCATGGGTGATGTACAAATCGCATGGCTAGGGCGATTAGTAGTTGTACTACTTGTGTGAATTATTGTAAGGTGTTAGGCGCTAGACAAGTACTCAATACTAATATTGTAACAGCCACTTGGCAATCGTGTATATATATGGACAATATTACATGTCAATCACTAATAAATTAAGATATATATATTTATATGTATTTTGTTAAGCCAGTTAATCTTTGCACATTCATAAACTACCGCAATAAGGCTGGGCAGCGATGCAAAAACAAGACACGGAGCTATTATGGCGCACTTGTGCGCCGCAAAAACAGCCACTGCAAAAAAGTTTATAACTGCATTTTTTCATTCATCAACATATTACAGCGAGATCGCATCGTAGCAAACATATAAACCGCGTGGCAACTCCTGACATCGTTACATGCTTATCAACCCACGGCAATAAAGCGCCACAAGAGGCATGCTAATTCGCTACGAGTCACATAGTGGCCACTAATTTTGAAATAGCAAGTGACAAAGTGAGAATTTGCAGGCAATTAAAAATGCCCAAATAAAAAACACAACAAATGCTGCAATATGTTGTAGTGCCTTTAAATGGAGGATGGGATCACTCCATAGTTTGGTTTGGCCATGAATGATTTTTTGGTAATTATTTGTTGGATGTATAAATGTTTGGTTGGATGATTTTTATTCATGTGAAATATTGTCATGTTATCTAATAACGGTTTATCGTGCATATCTTATTTCTGATTGGTCTAATTATTCATGATTGTGAGATATTATGATGAGGGGTATTTTTGGGTGGTTTGGTCTGTTCATAGTGGTGGGTGTGTGTGTATCACGACCCCAAGTCGAGATGGGACATTATCTCGATGAAGCTTCTCTGTTCACTCGAGAGCAGAATATACTGATGTGACATTCCCTGGGTTGTAGCTAGACTACCAGGATCGGACGAGATGGTAACGTTTTCATGCCAACTCCATGGCTCCTCTATTGGCAGGGGCTAGATGATGTCAGGTCATGGTACGTGCTAGGCACGATTAGTTGGGCATCACTCATTTCGAAGTCAAATGCATGTTTGTTACCTATGGTATGGCGAAGAGAGTTAAAACGTATGGATGGTCCCTAGAAAAAATCATGGTATACGGTTAACAATAAAATGGAAATGTGTTGTGAGCTAAAAACTGGATTTTTGACTGGTTTATGTATGAAGTCCTTTTTGTGAAAGAATAGTTGTGGAAGCATTCCTTTTTGGGAAAGGACGGTCCGTTAATAAATTCAGTTTCTAAAAAATGATGGTTTGATGATGAGGTCTTTTCTGGAAAATGACGGTTAGTTGTGTTACGTTCCTTTTTTAGAAAGGACGTGGTGTGTTGTGTACGCCCTTTTTGGGAAAGGACAATTGAGTGTTCATGTAGACTTCCTTTCTAAAAAATGAAGTTGGTGTGTGGATTTAATTGCTTGGTTGAAAATATTTATGCATATTGTTAGTTGCGATTATTTGTTTGGCTTACTCAGATTCGCATCTCATGTGATGTATTTAGTCCACCTATGATTCCATTTTATGGAATCGTAGTTTTTGATGCAACAGATAGGATGAGCCCAAGGGGCAGACTCTACCGGAGTAGTCCTATATGATGTCGAAGAAAGGGATTTTAATCTCGGAGGCTATTGTTGTCTTTTATCACTTTTCTATTCGGGATGACTGTATAATTTCCACTTGGAAAGTTATTTCGAACTGGTTTTTAAGTTTTTAAATTTTTTGTTACTAGTATGGATGACTTTATTTATTTTTCACTGCGAATATTTTATTTGTACACTTATACATGCTTTACACACACTTTTGGAGCACTAAGCGATGGGATGATTGACACGTGTGATGATCATCTCAGTGTCACGAGTACTTCTAAATCTCAAGGGAAATCGTGAGAGCCACAAAAATTTTCAAGATCATCACGTTTCTATCAAAGTCACACTAGAAATTTTAAAAGATAATGTCAGCACTTAAATAAAATAATATCAGAAAAACAAATGAATTTTTACAAGTTATTAATTATCTTTTTATATGCAAAATAGTGAAATGACCTTGAACGAGTACAATAGTGGACAATCCGAGCAAATCTATTTTGCGCATTTGTAGAACATAAGTGCTACAAAATTAATTAAGAATGCTAATTGTAATATATATACACATATAATATAGAACAAATATAAATATAAATAATTAAAAGATATATGTGAGATCCTGGACTTACGTGTATTTTTACACGTTATTTTATTATCAGTATTAATTATTTTAATTTATTTTAATAATATTATTAGTTATGTTTTATTTGTTTAAGATATTTATTTGAATTATTAATTAGTTAATATTGAGTTACATTGTTTTTCTTAGTTATATGATTTTATTTGATGTGTTTTATTTATCTAATTAAATGTATTGTGGAATGGGTTTTTATGTCCTTATATTTATGTTGTGATTTTAAGTATTTTTGTGATCCAAGTGATGGGAATTGGACTGTATTTCTTTCCCTTCCTTTTTCCTTTTTCTTTTTTCTTCTCTTTTTTCTTTTCTTTTTCTTTCTTTTTCCTCCATTTTTCCCCTGCTTCCCAGCCCGCGTACCCCTCCCCTGCCTCCTCTCACCCCTCGCCGTTCCTCTTCCTCAGCCCCAGGACTGCCGCCGGCCACCCACCGGCGACACTGCCTAGCCCAACCTCACCCCCACATGCCGGCGAGTTCAACGCACCGGTGGTGTCCCCTCTGGCCATTCTACCACCCCTCCAAGGCCACAAATCTGAAATGGCTATTTTTGCTTCCCTTGCATTTTCCGGCCACCGCCGGCCACCCCTTAACCTCCGACGACCACCACTAAACTCCCTACCCTCCGGCGAGCACAACCCACTGTTAGTAACTACCCATCGCCGCCGGTTACTCCCTCTACTTGAAATGGGTCTTAAACGGATCGTTCTTTTCCGCGCCGCCGTCCGGCCACCGTAGGCCTCACCACCGCCACCAAAAGACTCCCTCGCCCAGCCGGTCATCCCCCTATCTCAGTTTTCCCATACACGGCCTCACCTTCCCAGTACAACCTCAAACTTGAAAGTGGGTTTTCACCCCTTTTGACCCCGATCCGCCACCTTCCGGTGTTGTACTGCCACACCACCACCTCCATGAGATTCCCCACCCTTCAATGAGTATCTCCCTAAATTTTGGTGTCAAACCAAGCATTTTAGCCTAACGTACATATGACCGCTACGAACGCTGCAGATTGGCGTTATTCAAGAAATTGCATTTTTGCTGCTGTAAGTACTTTCCAAACGAATTTTAAGATTTAAATATATTTTTGGCATCAACAGTTATTGTGTTTGATTATTGCTGTTATGTGTTGGTTGATGTTGGTATTTGTTGGTTTATTGGATTAATTAAATGTTGGATAATTGCTGCATGGCTGTCTACATTGTGTATTTACGCGCATGCTCATGAAAATATTTGGAATGTGGATTTTTGCATGATTTCGGATATTCATGTGTTGGAAATGGAAACTGGGTTTTAAATTGAGTTTAATGGATTTAATGGTTTTTGGCTGAGTTATAACGGGGACAGCGATACGTAACGCCCGTTGTGATCAGCGTGTGTGTGTGTGTGACAGTCATAATGGATATGGCGATACGTAACGCCCATTGTGATTGACAGTGTGTGTGGATGACATAATGGGGACGGCGATACGTAACGCCCGATATGAAATGAGTGTGTATGGGTTATAATGGAGACGGCGATACGTAACGCCTATTATGATTTCAAGTGTGTGTATATATCATATCAGGGACAGCAATACGTAACGCCCGGTATGATTGGTTTTGAGGATGTTATTTTATGAGAAATGATAGATGATTTTATTGAGGTTTATCTTGGGATTTTGAAGTATGTGGTTTATTTATTGACTTTTAGGAAGATGATTTTAAGTCTCATGCATATGGTAATTTATTCATGGTTGTTGTTGTGGCATTAATGTATTTATTATCTTGGATTTGGTTGAGTTGTACTTACCTGCAATGCCATCTTGGCGTCGTAATTTTTTGGATGCAGATTATGAAGAGGCTGAGCCTGAGGAGACGGCTCTGCCGTTGAGATGATATTATTAGTAATTGTTATCTCGAGAAATTTATTTTCCCCTTTTTATAAATATGTATTTGTTTAATTTGTATTTTTGGATGACTGTATTAAATCTCCTGTTGGAGATTTTTTATTAAATTAATTCGTAAAACATTTCTAAAAAATTCTGGTATTTAGATAATAATTTATTATCTGCTGCGACCTATATTTTATGTATGTCACGTGTGCACACACGTTTGACACTTTTCGTTGGGATGTGTGACCCGTATTGTCATCATTCTGACGCCTCGATTCCCGTGTTATTTTAAGGAGAATTTGGGGGCGTCACAATATAAATCTAGAAAACCTGATAATTTGAACTTGCCTTGAACGGGTGCAATAATAGACAATCCGAGCAGATCTATTCTGCGCATTTGTAGAACATAAGTGTAGCAAAATTAATTAAGAATGCTAATTGTCATATATATATACATATAATATAGAACAAATATAAATATAAATATGATGATAGGGTGTTAGGATATCTACACATGATTCTTGAGGGCAAGGTATGCATGCCATCCAACGCGCGGCTCCAGCTCGCGTCATGAAACACAAACGCCCAGACCACCTATCTAGGCCCTGCAGCACAACATCGCCCTATGCCCACCATTAGGCACATGCATGGCACCCTGCCATGCCCACCATCAGTTGGTCTCGCACAGAGCCATACCAAGCACACCATCAAATCAACACATGTCATGCAATCAGATGCCACACAGGACGACACACAAACTAGCACAGCCGTGGACCATGCCCCACCTTAGCCCACCATGGGCTTAGCATGACACGGCCACACACATGGGGCGCCCACCACCTATCTCTTATTAGCTTTATTTATTTATTTATTTATTTATTTGCTTTTATTTATTTTAGTAATTATCTATTTTTGCCAGGGACCTTTTGGGGGTTTCCAAATTATAAGACTCTATAAATAGGATCATTAGGCTTTACCTTTTATCTTTGGGAACATTGAACATTTGACTGTTCTTGAGAGAGAGTTAGGCCGGCTACCATGTGGCTTGGATTATCTTCGACGGTTTGCACTTGAGTTTCTTGGAGTGCAATTCGTAAATTCCCTTGAAGAGGATTACTCCTTACAATTTGTAAATATGGGTAATTCATCATCTATCTTTTTATTTATAAAGTTTGTTTAAGGTTTCTTTTCATTTTAGTAATCTTGTGTTCTTGGCACCATTCTTATGTGTGTTGGAGTTCTTGGAGTTATTTGTTTATTATGAATGTGTGGATTGAAGTCTTGAAGTGTTGTTTGTCCCATAGAAGTGTGGTGTTAATTGTTGAAGTGTGAAGCCAAGTTCCATTGTGATTCTCGGGTTTGTGCCTTGTGTTCTTCAAGTTCTTCCCTCGTTCATCCATTTTCTTGGGTGTTCAAAGATTTTCTTGAAATTTCTCAACTCCCAAACACCCTAGTCGACCAGCCCAAAGAATCACCACTTCCGATACTCGGCCACCCACCAAATCACTTACCATACTTAGCCTACCCAACCTAACCCTACCCAACTCAAGTGGCGCCCAACACCCAAGACCCCCATAGCCGAACTCATATCACCATCCTACTCAAAATAGCCCTAGCTTAAACACCACCCAAACACTCAAATCTCATCTTATCCTAACCATCATTGTGCCACTTGTGATCATCACCAAGCAAAAGAGCCCACTCGGTTATCTAAGGAGCAAAAGGTAAGGAGAAACCCCATAGGACGTTGAATTGCTGCTTTCAACAATGTCCCTCCATGCCCTTGCTTCTTACAATTCTCCTTCACTGAGCTTGTTTCCTTCAATAAAAAAGAATACCCAAGTTGAAGATATTAGATTATGGTCAATACAGGTCAAAACTAGAACAATATAGCTACCATTTGAGTGGTTAAAGGCTTGACAACTCCTTTCCATCAAAGAAATCAAAAGGATGACAGAGAAGGAAATTTCAAATTAGAAGGACAAATACAATCATTTATGTTTGTACCTTTATCAAACAGGTGATAGCTACCATCTCGCTTTCTGAGGTTTGCTCACTATGGGCTCATTCTTTTAATTTTTTTAGTTTTTTACACTCTAGTTTGCACATTCAATATAATTTATTACTGAAGATCTAGAAATCCATTAAAGTTAAATTCAGCTATGCCACGAAGTATAATATCTCATAAAGCTTTCTTAGAACTAGAAAAATTGTTGGAAATCAACACGCAACGTGATGAAGAAGCTGGAGGCTTCTGGAAGACGACACCGTCAGTAGTAGCTGGAAGGTAGGCGCCGCCGAAAAATTCAAGAAAATCGGCCGCCGGAGTTCCACCGTCTTTTACACGTTCACACTATTTCTTTCTCCTATAAATACATATAAGATTGTAATGAGAAAGAGAGTCGGAGGTGAGGTCTGTTGGAGAGATTAGAAGAGAGAAACCATTGTAAATAATTGGTTTGTTGTTTAATACAAATTCTCCTCTTTGTGTGTGTGGACGTAGGCTAAATTGGCCGAACCACGTTATATTCTGGTCTCCATATTATTTATGAGCTTCCGCTGATCCCAACAAGTGGTATCAGAGCCGGTAGGAGGCCGGATTTGTGAATTTTCGTGAGAGGCCCATTTTTAAACTTGATCGAAATCAAATTTGGAGGATACCATCAGATTCCTCAGGTCAAGACGAAAATTTTGGTGGAAATTTCGTCTCAAACGGACACCGGACGAAGCTACACGCTCCACACGCGCCGACTCGGCGACGGCCACGGGACCCACGCGCCACACGCGCCCGCAGTGAAGAAGACAAGCTCCGTCCCGTTAAATTCGGGTGATCCGACCCAAACCGGTTTGACCCGGTTTTCGACCCTCTACAGTAACCCCAACGGATAAAGAATATTCCGTCGGTATATTCCATCGCCGGAAGAATATTCTGTCACCGGAAAGAATATTCCATCGCCGGCAAGAATATTCTGGTGCAGGAATATTCCGGTGACTGAGAGAATATTCCGGTGATTGGAGGGAATATTCCGGTAGATGGTGGGGAATATTCTGGTAGACAAAGGAATATTTCGTTTTTCTTATTTTTCAGGTTTTCGGCACAATTTTGATCGTTTTGAAACGAGACAAGAGTCATTTCCAAGGTTTTCCACCGTTCCGGACGCAACGGTGAGCTCCGTTTGTTGAGATTCAACTCCGAACATTGAGAAACAGTCACTCAAATCAAAGATTAAAGCCAAACTGATGGAGGACTCGGAAGCAGGTGCGATGATCAAGCTAACATCTACAAATTACGCACTATGGAGACCTCGAATGGAAGATCTCCTGAATTGTAAAGATCTGTTCGATCCAATTGAAGAGAAAAGTGTAAAGCCAGATGATGTAGCGGAAAAAGACTGGCATAAGTTGAATAAGAAAACTATTGGTCAGATCCGGCAGTGGATTGACCATAGTGTTTTTCATCATGTTGCACAGGAAACGGATGCCTATCAGCTATGGAAAAAGCTGGAAAGCATGTACCAAGCAAAAACTGCTCGGAACAAGGCATTACTAATGAGACGCCTTGTCAACTTGAAACTCAAAAGCGGCATCTCAGTGGCCGCACACACTAACGAGTTTCAGAATCTTGTAAATCAACTTGCATCCGTAGATTTTAAGCTTGGAGATGAAGAGCAGTCTCTACTACTTCTCAGTTCCCTACCAGATAGTTGGAAAACGCTAGTGGTCTCACTTAGTAATTCTGCTCCAGATGGAAAGCTCGCCATGTCAATGGTGATAGACGCCTTGTTTAATGAAGAGGCTAGACGAAAGGAGATTGGAGGAGACAAGACAGATGCCTTTGTAACAGAAGGAAGGCATCAGAGAAATAGTAGAGGTAGAAGTCGAGAAAGGAACAGAAGTCAAAACAAAGGGAGATTCCAAAGTCGCGGTAAACAGCGAAAGAAGGGAAAATGCTTTTATTGTAGTATTGAAGGCCACTTTAAAAGAGAATGCCGAAAGCTGCAGAAGGAGCAAAATCAGCCAAGCAATCAGTCAAAGCACGAAGAAAGCGAAGCTGCAGTGACGCTTTCTGGAGATTGTGTACTCCTTTCAGCTGGTGAAGAATCTTGCTTGCACGTTTCAAGCGAGGAAACCCAGTGGGTAATAGATACAGCAGCATCCTATCATGCCACTCCTTGTAAGGATTTCTTCAGTACTTACAAGGCAGGAGACTTTGGTACAGTCAAGATGGGAAATTCGAGTTTCTCAAAGATCGTGGGCATTGGAGATGTCAAAATAAAAACCAGTGTTGGCTATACTATGGTGCTAAATGACGTTCGGCACGTACCTGATCTTCGACTCAACCTAATTTCTATAGGAACCCTTGATCAACAAGGTTACGAGAGCATCTTCAGCAACAATGCTTGGAAATTAAAGAAAGGAGCAATGGTCGTTGCACGAGGACATGTCTGTGGCACTTTGTACAAATCAAGTGCTAAGATATGTGCAAACAGTCTCAATGTAACTGAAGATGATACATCACCAAACTTGTGGCATCGGAGACTTGGCCACATGGGAGAAAAAGGGGTGTTTATGCTTGCAAAGAAAGCATTGATTATAGTAAACAAAGGTATTGCCCTCAATCCTTGTAAATACTGTTTATTTGGTAAACAGTATAGAGTTTCATTCCAGACATTTGCTGGAAAAAGATCAGAGTTATTGAACTTGGTACACTCTGATGTTTGCGGTCCTTTTGAAGTTGAATCACTTGGAGGTAACAAATATTTTATTACTTTTATTGATGATGCTTCACGAAAAGTGTGGGTGTATTTCTTAAAATGAAAGATCAAGTTTTTGAGTAATTCAAAAACTTCCATGCCATGGTAGAAAGAGAAACAGGCAAGAAGCTGAAATGCCTCCAGACAGACAATGGAGGTGAATATACTTCTCGAGAGTTCAGAGAATACTGCTCCAGACATGGCATCAGACACGAGAAGACTGTCCCCTACACCCCACAACACAATGGTGTAGCAGAACGGATGAACCGGACCATTGTGGAACGAACCAGATGCATGTTGAGTATGGCAAAGTTGCCTAAGCCATTCTGGGGTGAAGCAGTAAAAGTAGCATGTTACCTGATCAACAGAACACCGTTAGTTCCACTACAGTTTGAAGTCTCAGAGATGTTGTGGTCAGGCCGCAATATTTCATACTCTCATTTAAGAGTATTTGGGTGCAAAGCATTTGCACATGTATCCAAGGAGAAAAGACAGAAACTTGATGAAAAGTCTACTCCGTATTTTTTTCATCAGCTATGGAGATGAAGAGTTTGGATACAGATTATGGGATCCAAAAGCGAAGAAGGTCATCAGAAGCAGGGACGTAGTGTTCCATGAAGACCAGATGTTTGGATCAGAACAAATAACTCCAAGTGTTCCAGAACTACCTCCGAGTTCACTACCACTTCAGTCTGTTTCAAACACTGAAGATAGACAGGAAGTTACCCCAGAAGAAGAAGAGGATACTGACAACGGAGAAACCACCACTGAGCAGGGGGAGCAGTTGCCTTCTCCATCAGAAACTGCAGAGTTTCCACAGTTGTCAGGTGATCAACCTCAACAGGACAGATCCTCTAGAGGGCGATTGTTGATTCCGTCACGAAGATATCTGGAATCAGATTATATTCTTCTTACAGATCAGGGGGAGCCAGAAAACTTCTAGGAGGCAATATCTCATCCAGATAGCAACAAATGGATGCAGGCTATGCAGGATGAGATGAACTTGTTACAGAAGAATCAGACTTATGAGCTGATGGAACTTCCAAACGATAAGAGAGCACTAAGAAACAAATGGGTATTCAAGCTGAAAAATGATGGCAAGCAGGTGAAGCACAAAGCTCGCTTGATCGTCAAAGGATTCCAGCAGAAGAAAGGAATCGACTTTGATGAGATATTTTCACCTATTGTGAAGATGACTTCAATTCGAGTGGTACTCGGATTGGTGGCAAGTCTTGACTTGGAGCTTGAACAGATGGATGTGAAGACATAATTTCTTCACGGCAACCTTGATGAGGAAATTTACATGGAGCAGCCAGAAGGCTTCCAAGTTCCTGGAAAGGAACATTTGGTCTGCAAGTTGGAAAAGAGCCTTTACGGTTTGAAGCAGGCTCCCAGATAGTGGTATAAGAAGTTTGATTCATTCATGATGAGTCATGACTACAAGAAAACTGCTGCAGATTAGTGCATTTACATCCGAAGATTTTCAGAAGGTGACTTCATGATGTTACTGCTCTATGTTGACGACATGCTAATTATTGAAAAAGATCCATCCATTATCAGGAAGCTAAAGAAGGATCTCTCCAAAGTCTTTGAGATGAAAGACTTAGGACCTGCCCAGCAGATTTTGGGCATGAGGATCACTCGTGACAGGAAGAAAAAGAAGCTATGGCTGTCACAGGGAAAAGTATGTTGAACAAATACTACGAAAGTTCAACATGGAGAAAGTAAAGCCAGTCAATACTCCACTGGCTAATCATTTCAAATTGAGTAAAAGCTCATGTCCCTCATCACCAGAAAAGGTTCAAGAAATGGCTATAGTACCGTACTCCTCAGCAGTAGGAAGTTTAATGTACGCCATGGTTTGTACCAGACATGACATCGCTCACGCTGTTGGAGTTGTGAGCCGTTTTCTTTCCAATCCAGGGAAAGAACACTGGAAAGCAGTACAGTGGATTCTCAGGTACCTTAAAGGTACATCAAAGTTGTGCTTGTGCTACGGGGGAGCTAACCCAGTCTTGGATGTCTATACAGATGCTGATATGGCAGGTGATCTTGATGGTAGAAAATCTACATCAGGATATATTTACACATTTGTAGGTGGAGCTGTATCATGGCAGTCCAAACTGCAGAAATATGTGGCTTTATCTACAACAGAAGCAGAGTACATTGCTATAGCAGAAGCAGGAAAGGAAATGTTGTGGCTAAAGCGGTTCCTCCAAGAAATGGGAGTCAGTCAAAAAGAGTACAGAATCTATTGTGATAGTCAAAGTGCTCTTGATCTGAGTAAAAACTCGATGTACCACTCCCGAACAAAGCACATCGATATTCGGTATCACTGGATACGTGAAGTAATGGAGCAACAGCTGTTGAAGCTTGTAAAGATCCATACAAAGGAGAATCCAGCGGACATGCTAACGAAGGTAGTCACATACGAAAAACTTGAGCTATGTAGAAACATAGCCAAGTTAAGTACCTTGAATTAAAATGTGCCAGGATATCCTCCGTTTGGTGTTGAGGGGGAGATTGTTGGAAATCAACACGCAACGTGATGAAGAAGCTGGAGGCTTCTGGAAGACGGCATCGTCAGTAGCAGCTGGAAGGTAGGTGCCGCCGAAAAATTCAAGAAAGTCGGCTGCCGGAGTTCCACCGTCTTTTACACGTTCACACTATTTCTTTCTCCTATAAATACATATAAGATTGTAATGAGAAAGAGAGTCGGAGGTGAGGTCCGTTGGAGAGATTAGAAGAGAGAAACCATTGTTAATAATTGGTTTGTTGTTTAATACAAATTCTCCTCTTTGTGTGTGTGGACGTAGGCTAAATTAGCTGAACCACGTTATATTCTGGTCTCCATATTATTTGCAAGCTTCCGCTGATCCCAACAAAAATTAAGCATTCTTAAAACTTCTTTCTACCCAAAAATCCTCGCCAATTGTTATTTTAAAAAACACCTAATTTTTTAATGCTAAATTTGCAATTGCTAATGAATATTGGATTATTTTTTCTCACCACCAGATGTTCAAGTATAAACTAAAGGTGATTGATGCACGTAAGGCATGGATGAAAAGTCCCGAAGTGTTGAAGAACTGTTCGACCAATTTTCATTTCCCTTGCCAATTTGGAGAAATAACTCAGGTTTGTTTCAGACTTCTGCAACAGCCTCTTTTCTAATCGAAATATTACTTGTTGTTATTGATTCTCTGTTGTTATTGCTTGATCACAAGAAAAGATTGGGGAGGGAGAGGGAGAGGGAGAGGGAGGGATAGAGAGGGGGAAAGAAGTCGGGTCTCATTTGTCAGGAAGCTAATCCAGTGCATTCAATCTCATATCACTTACCATGAAATGCCTACGTGGCACAATCTTATTGGTCTATGTGAAACCTTTTTGACACCCATCCAGCCGGTGTGAAAATATCCCGTCTTCCAGGCTGGATGATTAAAAGTATTTTCATCATGGTTGCAAAAGAGGGTCAAAAGGCCTATAATCATAATTTACCTGAGCAAATATTCAATAAAATCTTCTTTTGTATAATGTGATATAAGAATTCTCAAAAACTTCAAGATCCAAGTTGAAGAAAAAATAAAAGTGACAATGCATTGGATATTATAAAGAACATAAACAATTTTTTTTTTCTTTTAAGAGTATTGGAAAGCTTGTAGTTTCATATGCATGCGTGGAGCTGAAACGAAAAACAATCTTACACATTGACAGATCATGATGTCATCTAAGAACTGAGATTATATTTTATTTGAGTTTTTCTAGACATAAGCCAGTGTGTTAATATATGATCACTTTAATGAGGCTCATTGTATTAAAGGCAACACAGCAGCTCATGACATACCAGAAGCAAAACGCACAGCATCAAAGAGTAATTCAGCTCATCGCATACCAGAAGCAAAACGCACAACTTCAAAGAATAATTCTGCACATTCTAGAACGATTCCCTTTTAACAAGCTATGGACAGATGTCCTATTTTGATTAGACAAGAATGTTCTGAAATTGTTATCGTGTGTCTATAAGAAGGACCACACTATTTGTTAATGATCAAGAATGAGAAGAATATTTCGGCAATGGTAGTTCTCTGTTTTCTCTGCTTTCTGTTTGGAACTTTTATCAAACAGATAGCGTGCCTTTCCTTTTCAATACCTTAACGCATTGTAATTTTAAAAACACCAAAATACTAATAATTTTTAGCTAGTTGACGTAGAAAGTTTCTACATCAATACTGTGCTGGATGTGTAAAAAATAAGACTTATAAATAAATTTTCTTTTCTTTCCTTTTCTTTTATTTATTGTACTTTTTAAGCTAATATATTGTAGTTATTGAAGTTGGTCACTGCAGTAATTTTGCCACCGTAGAGTACTAAACAAGCTTTATCTTCCGGGACATTTACAGAGCCAATGGATCAGTCAGACTCTTCAAACAATTATATGCACGCATGGTTGCAGCTTGGACATGACTTAATGGACTCTTTGCTTGTAAAAGTGATACTTTAGCCGTCCACTTTTTTTTGGGAGATATTCAAGATGCAAAACACTACAGCCTCTTATAATAATGTACTGTTTCGTTTAATTATGGCATTCTGAATTTTATTAAACTTAATTCTCCCAAAAAACTTCAAACACAGTGTGGTTTCCTTTATGCATGGGAGCATTAATTTGTCAGTTTCTATTCATGAGATAGAATATTTCTTATCTACCAGTAACTTCATTTCTCCCTCTTTTCTTGCTCACTAATGAAGGCGCTTGATAATCTTTTTCAGTAAACAGGCCTTTAATTTTATACAACCGAGAAAACCTTAATGAACAGAATTTTGAAGGCTTTGGCGAACTTGTTGAAGGTAGTTCGCTGTTTAATGTTCATAAACTGAAGCATTTTCATTCCTTAGCAATTGGTATGCTCATACTGGCCGCGTATTGCTTTCTCGACAGTAATTTGGTGAGCAGAGGAGACTTATCCTTACAATTGAAAAGACTTTAATGTATGGAAAAGTTGATTTGTATGGTGCATACGTACGGTTCACTGAGCCAGAGACGAGTCTTTTCATTTGGATCTTCCTTACATATATGGCGTTAAATACCATCATGTAAGGAATAACTTGGTGGTGATGATGCAAAATATGAATCAGTAATAATATGAAAAACTAATTAAGATCCTATAGTTAGCCTTAAATAGATACATGACCCACTAGTTAAGATGAATAGGAGGAAATATACTAACTAAAAAATGGAGTGAAAACAGAGGTGATAACAAAAAACACTAAAACCTAAAGTCTTAACACATCCAAGTCTTACAAACACACCAAACACAAATTTCTCCCAAACGAGAAGTATTTAAATTCTCTCAGGCCCTTAAATTTGTGAGATACTGAAGAAAGTTATAGTCTTCTAATTCCTTGTAGCCTCAAGTTTATATTGCAAAACACCATATTGCACAATGGATTACAAAAAACCAGACTTCATCTTTCTATTGAAGAGACCTGGGAAATAGGTCGACTTGATCATATCTTTCAGGACGGGGAACTGAATCCGTACGAAGAATGTGACTGGAAAAACCGCTAAACAGATGAGAGGAATTGCAATATGTAATTGCTCATGTAGGATGATTAAAAGAACACCGGAAAAAGTTAGCATCATGGTCGCAAGAGAGCAAAAGAGAGTCAAAAGGCCTATTATCATCTGTCTCGGCAAATACTCAAGGAAATCTTCTTCTGTATGACGGGATGTGAGGATTCCCAAAAACATCAAAACTGAAGTTGTGGAAGAAAAAAGGGACAATGCATTGGATATTATAAAGAGCATAAACAATTTTTTTCTTTAAGAATATTGGAAAGCCAGTAATTTGATCATAACCACCTGGAGATGTAAAAGCTACCGCAAACATATGGTAACAATCAAGGCACCCACCACTGTACATGATGATGCTGTGTCCTTCATCCATTTCTCTCCCTTTTGCATCATGTTCTCATGGTTCTTTGTAAACAATTGTTGTGGAGATAAACCATCTCTGTTAACACGTGCTTTCATATCGGGATTTGCAATTCTCTCCAACTCCTGCATTTGTTAAAAAAAATGCTACGAAAATCAATTCCATAACTGTGAGTAATACTAGAAAGACCAAAAGCATAACCTTAAACCAAGTACGAAAACATAATATTTCCATCCTATTGCAGAATGTCGGATAATGAAAGTTTCGTAATTATATTTATACGTGATGTCAAGGAAATAATATTTTGTTATAGGATTGAAATATCACATTATTCATGCTTTAGGAGCACTTGATAATTTTTCAAATACTGAGTCAACTAGTCATAGAGCATTAGCATTAGTTTTACCAACAGTCAAGCCAAATGCAAATTTTGATGAATTTCATCAAAACATGATTGCATTGGATTCATCAAAAAGATCCCTTTAAAACTTTGAGCTACAATGTTTTCACATTTTTTTCAAATATAAAGATTTATTATTCACCCTTCAAATAATTTTTTATTGTATTTTAATCGACCGGGCAACATTACCCCCTTTCACTCTTTTTTTTTTTTTTTGGTCCTCGTATTCTTACAATAGCAACTCACTCGCTTTTAACCCATGATATAAAAAGTTTCTTCAACAATATTAAAGGGTCGTGGCTTCAATGCAAAATAAGAAATCAAAATATACATTGATAAAAATTGCAATATATTATCAATCACAAAGTATTAAATTAAATTATTAACGTATATATGGTTAGTGTAATTACAAAATTTAAAAAATATTATTATTAAAAAAATCATTATACTATTATTATGATGAATTTAATGATAAATTCAATATAGAGTTATAAATAAAAAGATTTTAGATTTATAAAAAAAATATATATATTTTTCATCAAATTTTGAAAATAGCTTTGATGAAGCCAATGTGGATACTCTAAATTTGGAAAATGCACAATAATTACTAAAGCTTCCTAAATGAAAAAACACTCAATGGAATTAAGGTCTCGTTTGTTTTTACAGATAAGATGAAATTAGTTGAGATAAAAGTTAAAATTTGAATAAAATATTGTAGAATATATATTTTTAATATTAATTTTATTTTAAAATTTGAAAACGTTGAATTATTTATCTTATTTAATGCAAAATTTTGATAAAATTGTAATGACCAGATAAGATAAGATAAGGTAAAAATTTTTGTTAAAGTGAACAAGACCTAAGTTGGCATGTCTTAAGGCAGTATACAATAGATATAAACCCTTCAAAAGATTTCCAACATCTCTTCTTTTTAAAAGATTTCTCATATAAAATAAAATAAATAATTTAAGTTTTTCAAATCTGAAAATTACTTTTTCAAATTTCAAAATAAAACTAATATTAAAATTATATATTATAATAATATTTTATTCAATTTTTAACGATTATCTCATCTTATCTCTGGAAAAAAAAAGCCTTAATTTTCAACCTGCCAAACTTTGTTCAAGTGAAAAGAGCGATAAATAATTATATATATAATGTGTCGAAGAAAAAAACACGTTTTAGGAAAATGATAAGACTTATGACTAGTTTGGATTCGTAGACGAGAAAAGCACGTCTTTACTCATCTCAAACTCATTACAATTTTTTTAATTCTAATATACAATTTTCAAATCTTAATTCAACTTTTTCAAATATCAAAACAATGATAATATTAAAAAATAAATTAAATTCATCTCAACTTATTTCGTATTTGAATCTAAATAGAACCTTATTAACTTAAAATAAAGTAGAAACCTAGCCAAATATATATATATATATATATACTATTTTGATATAAAAAACTTACCAAAAGAGAGGGAAAAGAAAACATGAGAGAGAGAACCTTAAACCATTGTAACTCTCTTTGCATCTGTAAAGCCGCACCAGAGCTTCGATCAAGTGTAATGGGATCTTCTACTATCCCTGCCATATGTAACGTGTTATCATCGTTGCGATCTTTATGAGCTGTCAAAGTGCTCTTCATTATATCATTCACTTATTTGTTGTATATAAGGCTAAAGATCTTAGACTGTCGATACAGAACAGCAAGCATAAATATGCTCCTCGAATCTGTATCTTCCATCTCCAAAAGTCTCGGATCCTTCCACACTGTTGTAAAAACAAACTCCGAAACCCCATTTTTGACAGCACGGCAGATTGCATCATAAACCCCGCCCCTTTCAAGTTGTTTAGTTTGGGAGATTTTGGTTATCTCCTTGCACATGTGGAAAAGAAATTCCTCGGATTGCATATGCATCTTCTTCATTTCATATAAATTCTCGAATCCGTTGACAATTATTGATAAATTCCAATTTAATTAATCGGATGAAACCATAACCAAAAAATAAATAAAAAAAAAAGAGAGAGAGAGAGAAAAATGTCAAAGAAAAATGATCAAGATATGATTTTGATGGCCGAGTGGAGTGGGGACGGTATAGTACCCAAGAAGTTGAGGACAATTGATTTTGCTGGCGCTGCAAAGTGAACAAAATCTTTTCAGCACTTATCCATATCATAAAAGTTCTACCAAAACAAAGCTAGTATAATATTTCTTGTTCAAATCAATTAATTTTTAGCAAGCTCCCATGGCTAAAATCTTATCTAATTATAAGTACTTATAATAAGGAGATTTTCTTTGTATTAATCTTTTTTTTTTTAAATAAATCCTATAAAAGTTGTTTTTCACATCAGCCAGTTTTCTTCTAATTGAGCTTTTTAGTCAACTTTTGTTGAGTAAAATCAACATAGTCATTATTAGTTATAAAGTCAACGTAGAGCATTTACATTGGCTTATGTAATTGTGTATTTACAAAGTCATATTTGCATAATATGAGTCTAAATTTCTCTAAACTTGATTATATATCTTCAAATATTTACATAGTTATGAATAGTATTTTTTTAAATTTGCAGAGTTACTATTCACTTTTCAAATATTATTTTATTATTTTTTCTCTCTACTACTCATTAAAATTAATTTTGTGAAATTTATACTAAAATAATTTTGATACAGAGTGGGTGCTAATTATCAAATATATAAAAATAATAAATTTTAAAAAATTAAATAATAATAATATTTTATTATTATTTTACCTCAAATATGTATAAGCCAATGTAAAAATCTTGTTTGAATGGTAAAATAAATTTTTAAAAGAGATAATTTTATATATGCATGTATACAAACCAATGTGAATGTTTAACTAGTAACAAAAATTTCAAACAAAAGTCATCAACATATAATTTTGATGGAATGGATACGGTATTATACCCAACAAGTACTTGCGGACAGTTCTATTTATTGAAACTAGAAGGCGCAACAGTACAACTCCTGCAGGCACAGAAAAATGAAGAAAATCTTTTCAGTAGTACTTATATATAGTCATCGTTAAAGTTCCACCAAAACAAAAGCAAGTTGAATATTTCTTCTTCCAACTTTTTCAATGGTACTACCTCAAATTAATGTACTATTCTTAATTTTTTGCAAGCCCCATCGCTAAGATATGATTTTGATCGATGGGGTGGAAAAGGTATACCCTACAAGCTGCTAAGAATTAATGAAACAAGATCCCGCAACCGTACTGCTGGCACCGCAAAATGAACGTATTTAGAGCACTCACATTTCATCTTTCAAAAGTTCTCAAATTTTAACTAAAATTTTCACTTTTTATAATTTTTCTCTAAATTTTATTTATTTTCAAAAAATCGCATACATTACATTCCTATATTTTTTTCAAAAGGCCTTCGTTGTTAATGTCCAAACGAGTTTCATGGGTGAAACGAGCCAATTGATCATATTGTGTTTACCTCTCAGATAACAGGCCAACAAATCTCAAGTCAGCAGTGACAAATGCAGGAAATATTGAAACCTTCAAACGTACGAACTACATATACCATTAATCGGTGATTCATTGGTAAATAATGTGTTTTGATTCTCTATCAGGCCACAATTTAAAACTATTATCATAGTTGAAAGTAGCACTCTCAAACTCAAGCAACGGAAGAGAGAGAGAAATATGTAAAAAAAACAATAGTTGTATCATTAATTAATCAATTAAGATTATTTTTAATGATGGTAGAAGGCTGTTTTATGATGGAAGGGCTGGAGACCTTGCTAATTTTCAACCTTTTTATTTTTGGGTGAGATAATGATGTTAATCCAAATTGTGAAGGGGAAAAATAGGTAGGGTCCAGCTATTTAAAGATGACAAGACAAGAGAGAATAGGAAGACGAAAAGGTGGTAGGGGTGGTTAAGGAAAAAAGAAAGGAAGGAACGGGCATGTAAAAAGAAATGAAGCGAATTGATGCATGCAAATGGGGGAGTCTCATCATTACAAATCGACACAAGGAGTCCTATAAAAGCCTTCAGGTATCCAAAAATAATGATTTTTCCTTCAACTTCTTCAATTTCTTCTTATTCTTGTTGAAATGCTTAATATCTCCTTACAGAAGGATTTTCTTCGCAATAAATGGTGCACAACTTTTCTTATACTGTGAGATATAAGAGACTACAAAATATGTATTATAATTTATAGTGAATTATCTTTCTCAAATGCCCATAAACGTAGGTATTATACTTAATTACGTAATTTGTATATCCATTTATATTTATTTTATTTGGTATAAATGTATGCACCATCACATACAGCCATATAGGAACATTGACAGGGGCTCCACTCGCATCAGTGGACTAGGAATGATTTTTTTTTCTCTTTAATCTATTGAGCGATTTTTATCGTATCAACAATGTTGCCATCTATGAGATCTGAACATTTTCTAAGCCGGAGGTAGGAAAATGACAACTTCTAGCACACTAGATGCTAGACAAGCCAACAACACCCTCGACGAGTATTCTCAATTTTTTAACTTTTATATTTGTAAAGAATGGCCAAACGATGAGCAAGGAAGAATTATTTTTCTTTTCCAAGCAAGAGCCTTGCCAAACTTCTCATCCTTACACACAGAAAATTTACACTATTAGATCAAGCATTTACCTTTCAAGGTACATGGCCCAGGCTCTTAGGCCCCAAACTAGTCAAATAAGTGAACAGTACTTGGTGAGACAGTGGATAGAACACGGCTTGGCATATGTGCACAATGCCACGTGCATGGGAGGAGAACGTAGAGCGTGCACGTTGCATGTAAACCTACTGTGCATGAATGTAGGACATGCATGTCGCATGCAAATCCTGAGCCATGCAGAACCACGTCGTGGGTTCCATTGAGCCGTCGACAGTCAACACTGGACCACCGATAGTTTTCATCCCGACAATTGCGACTCCCTGCCAAGGGGTTTGTGAACAGTACCCATGAGCACCATGTCTGAATGCGCAAGAGGACTGTTGCCAATCCCATCGCGCCCAGGGCAAGAGGAGGGATGTTGACGTCCACCATAGGGTTCGCCGACATCGTCGGTCTCCACTAGCACTCGTCGACCATCCCAGTCAACCAAATGCGGCAGTTATCCGAGCATGCAATGCACAAGAACCAGCTGCAGCAGCCAGACGCGAGCCACCTAACCCTCTAGTGGACCCACTTGGGTCACCATAAGTTTCTAACTCGAACCAAATGATCCCCACCGCCAGATTTCAAGCCTATGCGCCTAAATGGCGACACGATAGTGTGCACTTCATAGCTTTACGGTGACCAGCCGTGAGCTATTGGCCTTGTCGGCAGCCACCTAGATGGTTGCCGATAGTTTCTGTTTCCAACTGGGTGCTCCGAGCTACCCATAGCTTGATAGCTATCTCCTGGAGGTTTCACATCGAGCTCCCCTCCATGTCTCAATGCCAAATGGGCTCGAAATGTTGCCATCCAGGACCCAGTTTTCGAGCCCCTCTCCCAAAGGATGGAGCAACCCTTAGACCATCCACCGAGCTCCCCTCCAAGGGTGGTGCGGTCCAGAGATCCACCACTGATCTCCCTTCCGAGTATGGTGCGGTCTAGAGACCCACCACCAAACTTCCTCAAGGTGTGTTGATTTAGGAGTACAAATTTCGAGCTACCTCCCATAGTGAGGTGCAGCTCAAGAAAGCAACTTGGAAATCAACGTTTCAGCTTGGACCCAACATGCACAGACCATTCAAAACGTCACGGCTCTAACTCAAACTGTGATTGGGCAAGACATGGCCTGTTACAACTTGGAAACTTTACTTTAAAAAAAAAAAAAAGAAAGAAAAGAGGAGAGAATGTCACCAATAATATCGCACAAATTTTTCAGTCAAGCAAAAAATCAACTACATAGTTAAAACTCTTCGATTTGTCTTTCTTATAATGTGTGTGAATTCATTTTCTATTAACGAAATTGCTTCTTGTAGTGTGAAATGTCGGCTAGAATTGACCTTCGCTCCAGCAGAGCAACACTACATAGACAAGTGACTTCATTAAAAAAGTCGAGTCTCTCGACTCGCCGCGGGGTCTAGGAAGGCAATAGTTTCGAGCCCTCAGTAACTCTTACCACACTGGAGCATTGTGGATTCTCGGACGAGCACAATCTCGAGCACTCAGTAAACTCTCGTTACATTGGAGCGCCACGGGATCTAAGATGGGCACCAGTCTCAAGCTTTTAGTAAACCCTCACCGCGGGGTGTAGGGCAGGCCTAGTCCCAAGCTCTCAGTAAACCCTTTCCACACTGGAGTATTGTGGGGTTTAGAACGGGCACCAATCCAGAGCTCTCAATAAATCCTCTCCACAATGAAGTGTCATTAGGTCTAGGACGGGCACAGTCCCGAGCCCTTAGTAAACCCTCGCCATACTGGAGCGCCGTGAGATTTAGGACGGGCAAAGTGCCAAGCCCTTAATAAATCCTCGTCACATTGGAGCGTTGTGGGGTCTAGGACAGGCACAAGTCCTGATCCCTCAGTAAACTCTCACCACACTAGAGCACCAGGCACTAGCTCCTACTCCCTCGATAAGCCTTTGTGATCCATGAAGTTGGGTCCCTTGACACATTGCAAGGTAAGGCCAAGTCCCTAAACTAGCAAACCCCCCGTCCAACAAACTCGAATCCCTAAACTTGCAACAGTTCAAGTCACTAGACCCATGTGCTAAAATCGAAAACAAAGACACCAGACGAGCATAAGCTTTTCAATAACTGCAAGCATACGAGTGGATAAATAGCATCTTCTACCACACTTGAGCTCCACGTTCTTACCATACGCGATCGAACCCATCTCTCTCCATGCTTAAGCTCCAGCAATCATACATAGTCAAATGCACCCACCGTCGAAATTCGCCCCCAAAGGCATTTATTACTTAAACATAAGCCATATATTTTTCTTGCTTTTGTTGTACATTTTGTTTTGAAGATTCTAAAGGTTCTTGATTAAGATAGGTTGTCTTTAAGAATCGCGAGCTATTGTGAAAGAGAAAAAATAGGAAGGGCCTAGCCATTTAAAGCATAACACGACAAGAGGGTATGGGGGGAAAGGAAAGGTGGCAGGGAGTAGGAGGTAGGGGCTATCAGGGGAAAATAAAGGAAGGGATGGGCATGTAAAAAGAAATTGAGCAAATTAACACACGCAAATAGGAACAGTCTCATCACTACAGACTGACACAAGGAGACCTATAAAAGCCTCCAAATAATCAGAAATAGCGATCTCTCCTTCAATTTCTTCTTCTTCTTGAGACGCTCAGTATCTCCTAACGGAAAGATTTTCTTCACTGTAAATAGTGCACGGCTTTTCTTATATAGTGAGATTTAAGAGACTGTAAAATATGTATTATAGTGAATTTTCCTCTTTAAATGTCTGTTGTAGACGTAGGTATTATGTCAAACCATATAAATTGTATATCTATTTCTATTTATTTTATTTGTTATGGATGTACGTGTCATCACCGTACAACGACATCAAAACACTATTGGGAGTCCCAAACGGCAACGATCAATGCCCAAATCATCTCAGTGGACCAAGATTGTCTATTTCTCTCTCTCTAACCTGTTGAGCAATTTTTATCATCCCAACAAAAATATATGGCAGCTTACAAGGGAGACAGCTTTTTCCAAAATAAATGATATTTCTCAAATATTACAAGCAGAAAGATACTTGATTGCGTTGTAATTATATGGCCTTCGTTGTTGATGTCCAAAAGAGTTTCATTGGTGAAACGAGCCGATTGATCAATGCGTATACCTTTCAGAAAATAGGCCAACAAGTCTTAAGTCAGTGACAAATGCAGGAAATATTGAAACCTTCAAACGAATGGATCGAATTATAGGAAAATGCTTCTATGCTCACTCTATTTAATATTTTTATTTAATATCTCTTACATTTTAATTTTTTTTTAATTTCTAATTTTACTTAATGAGTAAAAAAAATGATTATTAATATATTGATATTTGTTTTACATTTTTTTTAAATATTTTAAAATGATAAAAAAAAATAGAAAAAATGATTCGTTTTGTTATTTTTCTTTTCATATTTTTTAATGTATTTAAATATTTTTTAAAGATATGAAAAAATATTAATACATGACTAATAATCACTTTTTTAATCATTAAATAAAATTAAAAATTAAAAAAAAATCAAAATACAAAAAATGTCAAATAGAATTGTTAAATAGAGTGGACATTATAACATTATTTTCGAACTATATATTATTAAATCGTGATCCATTGGTAAATGTGTTTTGATTATCCATCAAGCCACAGTTTGCAACCATTAACATAGTTGAGAGTAGCACTCTCAAACTCTAGGAGAGAGAGAGAGAGACTAACGACCGTAGATCAATTTTTTCCAAAACTGGAGCCGGTTTCCACTCGGAAATATGTGAGGCATAGAAGGGAATGCTAAGAGCGGGGGACACGCCGCGGTCGTCAAGAACATATGTCAAACGTGGGTGATGCGAGATTAAATCCAAAGCAATATCTGTTGACAGTTGTGCTGTGCGAGCCGTACAAGGAAAGAATCATGAATATTAAAAAATTAAATTATAATGCAATGATTTCCAATGACCAGAAATAACGGACAATAATATTGCATGGTAAAACAAAGAGTTCATATTACCCAAATTTTTGGAATATTTTGCACAGATAAGAGTATTTTTATTAGATTTGCTAAAAATCATTTATCAAAAAATATATTTTTGCATAAATACTAAAAAATAAATATTACAATTAATCAAATATAATAATAAAATATATGAAAAAATGTTCAAAAAGTATTTGAAATGAATAGTAAAATTAAAATAATTGTTAAAAAGTTAAAATAATTATCAAATTTAACAATTATTTTTTATAATTATTTTAAATTTTTTATAATTATTTTAATTTTACTATTCAAATACTTTTTATCTCTTTCTAAGGATAGAGGGCCGGCCGGTATTAGGCGGCCCATGATGCGCTTGTACCTCAGCGGAGTGGGAGAATACAAATAGTGCGCCAGTTCGGATCTTCCATACTCAAGAGCCTTCATTAGAGCTGTGCAACCGTCACCATCTTCAAGTCTTAAGTCACCTTTGTCATTCGATGATCCACCACTCCTTGACTATAACGGCATGTCCAGCCGTAGCAGCGCAATGTGAAGAGCTGTCTCCCCTTTATCTGTGATGCCTTTTTTACTGCCTCGGGTTGGGAATCAATAAAGTTATTTGCATCGATCAAATTACCACGAAGCACAGCCTTGTACAACTTTTCATACTCAACATTGCTGTTGTCATTTTCCTTTTTTCCCTTTCTCTTGGCAAATTTGAGATGGTATTGTTACGTATCTGCAATTAATTGCCGTTTAGAAACGATTGGATTAATCTCAAAAGCAAATAACCTGGCCATGATGATAGGCTGGAGCCCACCAGAAAATACTCCGATTTGAATCTACCATATTCGGAAACCAAATCTAGTAAAGCAGGCGCCGCGGGAAGTGGTGGCAGGACATCGGATAATATTATATCTTTTAAAAAATTTATTAACAATTAATGACAATTAAATTGACATTATGTCAGTTAAATTAATTGGAAAATTATATATATATATATATATATATATATATATACTAAGTAGAAGTAATGTGTAAAGTATGTTTGTTTAATTTTTTAAGAATTAATTTTATTAAGAACTAATTTTTGGTTAATATTGAGGTAATGATTTTGGGTGTATAATACCATTCTGGTTTGGGGGATAAATGTAATGCTTTTTAATAATTTTTTATTTATTAAAAACGATGTAATGCTTTTGGATAAATATATTTAATTTTTAATCTAAATTTGACGGTTACTTATATATTATAAAAGAGGAATATAAAAAAAAATAATATAGGCACATAAATAATCGTCCCTCATAATTTTATGTTAATTGTTTAAGATAATTTTGATTGTAAGATAATTTTGATTCTAGGATAATTTTGATTTAGATTTTAATTTTGATAGTATTATAATTTTTATTTTTCTCTCTTGATTGGGTTCAAGGCTCTGCATTATTTGCTCTCTTAAGTTGCTGCATGATTCTCTCATTTTTCTGCTAGAGAATGAATCTGATATACAGTTCAATTTCGATGTGTTTGATGCAAAAAAGGTATAAGTATTTTTGTTCTTTTGTTAATCATGTGCTAAACCCCCTTTTAATTTTAGAATTTATGGTTCATTTCTCTTTGAAATTTATATTTCATTGGTGGATTTTCTTTTTGTAGAACTTGTTTTAGAGTGAATTGTTTTGGGACTTCATTTTCCCCTTCGTTGTAGACAGCCTTATTGTCACAAATGTTTTTTTTTTTTTGCCTATTTTGATATGTGAGTAAAATAATTATATTATATGTATATTTTAATCTTCATTATTTAACTAAGATTTATTTGTTATTTTTACTTGTTGATTTACTAAGAATGAATAAAAAAATCTATTAACATTTTAAATATTTTCAAAGAAATATATAATAATTTTTATATCATGTATAAATTTTTAGGTAATATAAATCTTAATTATATAAGATGACGTTATATTTCAATCTACATTTCTTATTAATATATGTAGATTTATCCTTATATGTAGATTTATATTTTATTTAATATAGGTAGATTTTGGACATTGTTTTCTATTTTAAAAACAAAAATGGGATGTTTTTCCTTTTGTGTTGGGCTTTTCTATTTTAAATGGGTTTGTGTTTATAAATCGGGTCTCAAAAACCGGTCCGTATGATAAAGCATGAGACCGGGTCATATTTATAAACCCAAAAACCCATTTATACACCCAACGACATCGAAGCCCCTTTTCTATCCTTTTTCAGACTTTCTGCCCTCCACCGAAACCTAAAACCATTTCGAGCCTTTTCTCTTCACATCTCGATTCTTCTTTCGACTTCACTTCACTTCGAGCTAAGATGGGTTGGGATTTGACCTCCCGGGGTTTTTTCAAACTCACTCATGTCTAAAATCTTTGGTTTCAGTGGTAAGCACTCGATATCTCTATGTATTTGTTTGAAATTTCAATTTTTTACAATCATTCTTTTTGTAGGTGTATTTGAAATTTATGATTCTGTGTTTGTTTCGCTGGTATAGCCCTAGATCAGCGATGTATATTTTATTCTTTTTTATTCTGTGTTTGTTAGTATAATGATTTATTTGTTTCGTGAAAGACGAATATATGACCACTTATTCCGTGTTTGTTTTGTTTCAAGCGTTTTGTGGTAGAAAACGGAACGGATTCGAGCTCCCGGGGTTTTTCAGCCCTATCCATGTCTAAAATCTTGGGTTGCAGTGGTAAGCACTCGATTGCTCCATGTATTTGTTTGAAATTTCACTTTTTTAAAATCATTCTCTTTGTGGGTTTGTTTGGAATCTATGATTCTGTGTTTGTTTGGCTGATATAGTTCTAGAACAACGATGTATATTTTTATTCTTTTTTATTCTGTGCTTGCTAGTATAAAGTTTTAAAGTATTTTTAGCAAATTTTTTAAATATATATGTTGATTATGTAAAATCTAAACCTCAAATCAACATGATACCAAGAAAATTTAGAATCAGTAGGGTTATTTAAAATCCCACAGATAAATTTTAATTTGCTAAATAATATTGTTGATAATAGTACTGTGTTTGTTTTGTATTGATCTCAACAAAAACGAGAGTTCCTGAAAGTATAAAGTTAAACTATCCTAAATCTGAAATTTTAAAAGAAAGAATCTGAAACCCATAAGTATTTTTAGTTTAAACTATCCTAAACTACCCCATGCTTGTTATGTTGTGTTCTTTATGCTATTGTAAACTTCTCTTTTTAGGTATAGGCAGCTTTTGAGTTAAATGAGTATAAAATTATACACACAGACATACTTTATGCAATACATATATGATTCAGCACTCATTATTTTGTGTGGCTACATATTAGGTTTTTTTTTTCATAATACCTGAATTTTGATGTTGTCAATCATACTTTTGCTCACTACTGGAAAAAATAGTTAGAAACTAACTTAATTCTTATTATTCTATTATGTATTTATATGCATCATGTAGTCAAATACCTCCCTGCAGAAATTCGATTATTTATTCTAATGCATATTAAAAATAGAAGATGAAATTTAAAAGACTTAGTAAAATTAATTAAAAGAAATCATATTCCAATAAAAAAAAAACAGATTAATAAAAATATGGATGAATACCTTAACCTAGAAAAATTTGAATACCTCCCAACAGTAGAATGATCAATACAATCTAAAACAAAAATAAAGAGAAATTTTGATTTTAGGATTTAGAAGACAAGATAAACAGAAACCATATATATTTGAAGAACTAACAAAAGGTTACTAATATAAATGAATACCTTTAACCAGAATTAATTGGAGTAGCTTCCCACAGCACGGAGATGAATACCAACTGAAGGAGAAAGAGGAGATTTATTCGCACGTGAAGATGTTGTTTATTTGTTTTCGTGGGTTATTCTCCAACTTTTATTCATTTGTCAGTGCCTTTTTAATATGTAATTGTCAATTCGAGAATTGTAACGTTAATTAAAAGAGATTAATGTCTAATAGAATAAATACAAAGAATGAAAGAATGTATGCAGGTGTATCGACACAAATTGATAACAGATAACAAGTTTGATGGAATCAAATGCTTGTTTTAGGTTATCGTTAAATTGGAATATGTGTTCGCTGAATTAGAGAAAATTTTAAGAACTCATAAATTGAATTAGTGAAAAATATTCAGTCATAAATAGAGCATCTACATTGAGTCGTTTAAGAAATTAACAATTCAAAAGCTGTGTTTACTGAAGTATCAACATTGCGTTCAACAATAAATGCAAGTGTTTGAAATTATCAATTCCAATAGATTTTTTAAACGGACATAAAATAGGCAATAAATTATTGTTTGGAAATTATCAATCCAAACGTATTATTTAATGAAGTTTAATTCACATGTGATGGCAGACAGTGATATATTAAACAACGGACGTAAAATAGACAATAAATTATTGTAGTGAAATTACAAATAATGAATTTTAATTCACATATGATGGCAGACAGGTATGTTAAACGGAGTTAAAATGTTAACGGAATGAAATCAAATGTTAACAGATCCGTTAAACCAACAATTACCGTTATATAGCTTCTTTATATGTAAAGATATATAAAAATGATATCTTTACTATTTGTTTTCAACTCATTTATTATTTTATTTTTTTTATTTTTTTATTTTTCTTTTATTTAATAATTAAGAAAGTATTATTAGTAAAATTATATATTTTTTATTAATGAATATTCAAGATATGGGCATATCTACTTAAATAAAAATCTGTTGTAATTGAGAAATTTAAAAAATATAAAATGGATGTAGAAACCCAATTGGGTAGACCCATTAAAAACTTGAATAGTGATAGAGGAGGTAAGTTTGAAGCTTTGGATGATTTTTGCAAACAAAATAGTATGACATATTTATATTATGCCATACAAACCTTAACAAAATGGTATTGCAGAAAGAAAAATAGAACTTTATTGGATATGATGCGATCGATGATGGCATATGTTGATCTTCCAACATATTTTTGGGGTGAAACATTATCGACTGCTACATATATATTAAATAGAGTTGAAACCAAAACAAAATCTCTTACACCTTACGAGTTATGGACAGGACATAAATCATACTTAAGTAAACTCAAAGTGTGGAGTTGTAAGGCACAAGTGCTCAACCCAAGACCACTAAAAGATAAATTAAAAAGTAAAACCTGGGAATGCAGGTTTAGAAAATGAAAATGACTACAGATTTTATCATTCTGAAAAATGATTGATTGAAAGTAGAGATGTCGTTTTCTTAGAAAATACAAATCTCATTACTCCAATTGATCATATAGATTTATTAAATGATTTAGAAAATCAAAAAATCTCTACGGAGTCTGACAATTTAAATTATGATATTATTCGAATATAAAATAGTAAAAATAAAAGAAAGTCAAATGAAAATCAATCTTCAGGTATTGATGTAGGAGATAGTGGGAGTAAAAGATCCAGACGACCATCTATATTATTTCAAGATCATTATGTTCTAAATACTAGTTTAGAAATTTTAGATAATGATCCAAAATTTTTTTAAAAAAAATCAATAGAATTGATTCAGATCAATGGCTTGAAGCCATGAAAAATGAAATTGAATCAATAAATAAAAGTAATGTTTGGGAGTTAACTGATCTTCCAAAAAATAGAAAAGCTATTGGTTGTAAATATGTCTTTAGAAGAAAATTTAAAGTTGATGGTAGTTTAGAAAGATACAAAACAAGGTTAGTGACCAAGGGATATACTCAACAACCAGGTGTAAACTTTGTGGATATATATTCGCCTGCCGCAAAATTCACATCTGTAAGGATCATCATGTCTATTGTTGCCTGAATGGATTTATAATTACAACAGTTATATGTAAAGACCGCTTTCCTTCATAGTGAATTAAAAGATGATATCTTTATGATTCAACCAGAAGGATTCCAGATTAAAGGACATGAAGAGAAAGTCTACAAGTTGAAAAAGTCACTGTATGGACTTAAGCAATCTTCAAGACAGTGGTACTTGAAATTTCACTAAACCATTTTGGAAATGGGATATCAAATGAGTCCTCTAGATCATTGTGTATACATATGGAAAAATGATAATAATTTAACATTATTATCATTATATGTTAATGACATTTTACTTGTAGATAATTGTCTAGATATGATGAAAGGAACAAAAGATTTCTTGAAATCTAAATTTGAGATAAAAGACATGGGTGAATCTACCTATGTTCTTGGAATAAGAATTCCTAGAGTTAGAAATTCAAATCTGTTGTATTTAGATCAGGAAAAATATTTAGAAAAAATGCTTAAAAGATTTGGTATGGAAAATTATAAATTCTTAAATAGCCTGTTTGCAAAAGTTATACTTTAAATAAAAATATGTGTCCAAAAAATGAGGATGAGATGAGCGAAATGCGTAATGTTCTTTATACTCAAGCTGTAGGAAGCCTTATGTATGTAATGACAAGTACTAGATTAGATATTTGTTAAGCAGTAGGGTTAATTAGTAGATATCAATCCAATCTAGGAAATGAGAATTGACAAGTAGTGAAACGTATTTTAAGATATTTATAAGGTATCAAAAATTTGAAATTGTACTTTGGAAATAATGATATAGAATTAATCGGCTATAGTGAAACTAATTTTAAAAGTGATATAGATGATAGAAAAGCTACAACCAAATATATATTTCTATTTGGTGAAACAATAGTTCCTTGGTTAAGTAAGAAACAAGTATGTGTTGCTAAGTCTACTATGGAAGCAGAATATATTACTTGTAGTATTGCAGTCAGTAATACGGTGTAGATAAAACGTTTTGTAGAAAGTTTAAATTTGGGTACATCCACAGAACCAATCAGTCTGATTTGTGATAATCTGTCTGCTATCTCATTAATAAAAAAGTAGAACACAAAATTCAAAGAGAAAACACATTAATGTGCATTATCACTATATTTTAGATATAGTGGAAAGAGGAGTAGTCAAAATTAATTTTGTTTCCTCAACCAAAATGGTAGCAAATCCGATGACCAAATGATTGTCTCTGGAGAAATTCAGAGAACATGTGACTAAAATGGGATTGAAAGAAATCTAGACAATCTTATGGTCGACATGCATAACTCAAGAAATTCTAGGGACGCCTAGAGAATTAGAGATATGAAAATATCCAAACGAAATTTGGTCATATGTAAAGTTATTGATAAGGTAATTAAGGAAAATCTCAGGAATGGCCTCAAGGTAAGTACTTAATAAAATTTTAGTGCAGGTTGATTAACTAAATAATTAATTAATCATGTGTAAAGTCGCTGATAAGGTGATTAGGGAAAGTCTCAAGAATAGCCTCTAGAAGAAGTACTTAACGAAAATTTAGTGCAGGTTGTTACATGTATTATGTATTTGGCTGAAGTCGTCAATTGTGATAGTGATATTGATTATAGATCAAGTCATGGAGAATTGATGTCATACACTAAGTATTTTAGTGAAATGAAGTCACCCTTTCTATGTGGTCAGTGGGAGCACATGTGATAGAGGGTACGGTCAGATAAGATAATGACAAAAACGTGCGCATGTAGAGGCTTGTTATGCTTTGACGTCAATCTGCAGAGATATGTAGATGAAGGTTGAGTAATTGATAGCTAATATTGGTATCAAAGTAAATATTCAACTGGATCATCACTGTGTTTTGTAATCAAATGGGAGATGTTATTTTAAGGGGTGTGATCACCAAACGGTGTATCTTTTAGAATTGAACTTTCTCCATAGTGATGGTTTCCATAAGGGGTGATGATAGTTAAGGATGTAGAGACACAATATTTTGACTAATTTAAAAAGTTGCATCTCTTGTGCGAAGTGTCAAATGACACAACACTGTGATTGAATTAAAGTGTTATGTCACATACTAAGAGTTGTATCACTTTGTAATTATTGATATTCCAATGATTGTGACTCTTCCGAATGGCTGCATGATTATTTATAAATAAAGGCCACTAGTGCGTAAATTATATACTCTATTATTCCTCTTGCTAACACTAACTTGTGTGACAAATACCCTAACGAAATTATCACTATTTTCATTCCCTCTTATTTTTCATTTTCCAACAGATTGCCCTTGCCATTCTTTCTAGTTTTTTTTTTTTTTGTCATTTTAGCAACGGTTAGGTGAGATATATCATGAACAAGTAATTCCGACGTCTTTCACTCTGAATTTTATTATCCTTTTGTCCAATTATATTAAATATATAATATGTAACTAATTATTTATATTTATATATTGAATATATTTTATAAGTATGTTTTATAATTTGTATATTAATTAATCAATAGAATTTAATAATTTTTTATATTAACATGTGAGAATCACATATTAAATAAATATATGTTATAATATTAATTATATATATTAATAATATATGTAGGTATATAATATATAATTATATAAATAAATATCAGATAGTTAAATATTATTTATTTATAAATTTTTAAAATCTTATAATTTAATAAAAGCTCTACTTGTTAATTGTATAAATTCAATATTAAATTTTATATTTTTAATTAATATAATTTATTAATGATTAAATCTTATTTAAAAAATAAATAAAAAAAATTAACTCGAGCACGAGTGCGAACTCGTTTATAAGACAAACTCGAGCTCGACTATAGCCTTAAATCCAGTGCCATATCCATTCTGAGTCCCTGACTGATGTCAATGAACATGTGGTGTTTATAATATTTGTTTCCTTTCATGATTTGCATTTATAATTTGTTTTTGTATGCATCACATCGAGTATGCAGTAAGTATCATCTATAATTGTATATATACGGTATCTCATTAATTACCCTTGTTTTGATTGAACTTAGGCCAATTTGATTATTAAATTTATCTTTTATTATTATATATTTTATTTTATTGTTTATATATTTTTTAAAATTTTTAAATAAAATATAATAAAATATTTAATTTATTTCAATTCAACTTGAATCATCATGACATTTAAAAATGATAAATGCTTTATTATTTTGTAACTATTTTATAATTTTATAATATTTATTTTTTTAAAATTTTATTTAATGATTAAGAATGTGAATATTAATTAAATTATATATATATTTATTTTCTTTTAACGATTAAGAAAACTAAAAATATATTTAAAAATTTGATAAAAAAATAAAAAATAAAATAAAATAAAATTCGTTGTACGAGTACTATTACACTCCATGACATGTAAACACAATCATTATGTCTTGGAACGAGGCCAAATGGCCATCATATCAATGCATGGATGCAGCTGAAATGTCTTGGAACGAGGTCAAATGTCTTCCTCGCCAGCTGTAATGTGCACTAGCAAAGTGGCAATAGTCTGGCATCTTGATCACGCTTCCTCAGTCTGATGTATTGCTCATGAATGAGGTTTCAAGGATGATGTCATTCTAATGACGTCAGCCTCTTCGCATATTACGTCAAATTTAAAAATGAATTGAATTAAAATAAAATAAAATGAATTAAGATAAAAATTAAAAATAAAAAAAAATATTTTTAATAATAATATTATTATTTTAAAATTAAAAGAAAAATTATTTATTATATTATATATAAAAATTTATAAAATTATAATAATAAATTAATGTTATAAAACTAAAAAGAAAACTAATACTATTGCAAAATAAATGTAAAAGAAACTCTCTGAAATTTTCTTGTTTCTTTATATTTTCTTATAAATTTCATTATAACTGAAGTCCCTATTTATAGGCTTTGAAATTACTATGCAAGTTACTATGTAAGTCACTATGCAGAATTTAATATAATAGTGGTGGGGTCATTCACATAATTTTAGTGGTGGGACAGGGAGCGGCTGCCGACTCTTCATAACACTCCCCCTTGAATGACCACCCATAAAGAATCTATCTCGTTAAAACCTTGCCAAGGAAAAATCCAGTGGGAAGAAAAATCAATGGCGAAGGAAAAAGAGTACAGTCTCTTTATGTATCCACAAGTGCTTTAAGATTGCCTCATTAAAACCTTGCAAAGGAAAACCCAATGGGATAAAACCTTAGCGAAGAAAAAAGAGTACAATCAGCACAAGTCTTCAGGCCTTTTACTCCCCCTGGAAAGTGCATGACAATAGTTTTTAAGTCTTCACATTTTAATATTATGCACAATTTTCTTGAATGTCGCAGTTGGTGATGTCTTCGTGAATAAATCTGCCAGATTATCACTTGATCGTATGTTTGATATATCCTCCTTCGATTTGAGTAATACAAGTAGAATTATCTTCGTATAAAATTGTTGAGCTATCAAAATACCACACTTTTCTTGGATATGTTGAGTCATTGATCTCAACCAAATATACTCTCGACTTGTTTCATGAATTGCAATAATCTCTGAGTGATTTGAAGATGAAAAATAATATCTGGTTGACAAACTTAATAGAAATCTGATACCTGCAGTAATACTTAAACTCACCTTGATAATATGCGTTAGTGTTTCAAGTAATAAGCAAATATGATTTCAGTATATATAACAAGTTAAGAATTCAAACACGATCTCCAACTAAATAATGCATTAGAGAGAGTATGATAATATTTTCATCTAAAATTTTCTCCCCCTCATTCGGCGTTATTAGGAAGAACTTGTTTATATACGGCGAAAATAACATTGGAAACCATCTATGTATGATAAAAACTGTAAAAGTTTTGAGGTTTAATATTATCGGTTCGGCGGAAAATCAAATCCGCTTGACATTGTGGACAAACGAGATCTTGAAGAGATTTGAAGATTTCGGGTTGTTGTTTAAATATAACCAATTTTACCATTGGTTTACTCCAGCAAAAAGATTTCGCATTCCTCATAGATTCAGTTGTTGTTCATCCAGAACGATATTATGTCTGATAGAAATTCTAATGTCCCAGATTTAAACCATGAACCTTTTATACCTCAACCACTTATATTTTCTCCTGAGACTGTAAACACCATGATAGGAGCAGAGATATATCTATCTAGTAAATCTGATCCTGAAATTGTTGCAGCATCAAGAACCCTCAGTGCTCAATATCCTGCTTCTCTTACAACCATGTCACAGAGGCTATTGCGAGAACGAGTGAGGTTGATCATCTTAAAAATCAAAAATCTGAGTTGCATCAAACACTTGCAACTAAAGATAGAAAAAATAAAGATTTAAAATAAGAAAATAAGGAGCTGAAGAAACTTGTAGACTGGTATTCTCGTGACCTGAAAATACGAGTAGAAGAGCTGGAACGAGAAAGAGCTCAGATACAAAGTCAACAACAGCAGCTAACGGCAGAGGTTCAGCGTTTACAAGAAAATAGGGATAGCTGTAATTAATCTCGCTGGCTTTTGAAATTATGTATCCAGCATATCTTGTAAAGTGAGATTTGAAGAGATGATGGTTTGTCTTGTTCTTATTTCCATTTCTATAAGAACCGCCTTTAGCTTTATTTCGTACGCATTAAATCTTTTTCTCATATCTATAATTCATCTGTATTTGTATTCTTCTTCTACAAATTTCCAATGGCTCATCAATTTCTTTTTACTATTTCTCACAATCAACATATGAGGTATCATTCACCTCAATTACAAGTTGATCCTGCATTTTCCGCAGGTGCAATGTTGCAGCAAGCAAATGATCTGGCTAATAAGTCAGATCGTGAAGCTGTTTATGAGCTGGTGACTCTCGGCACCCGATACTCCTCCTCTATTGTTGGATTTTCCAACCGATTACAATCCAAAAATCGTGAGATTGAGGAGTTTAACGAGAAGGTTTCTGTACTTCAACGACTCGTTGAAGAGTCTGACAGAAAAATTGCAGACTTAAAACAAGAAAATAAGGATTTAAATCCTTACTTGCATCTTCATTTCGATTGCCTAATCCTTTAGATAAGGATGGTATGTTGCTTTATGAAAAGCAAATGCATTTGAGAGATGAGGCTAGAAGTCTCAAATTCTTGTAACTCATCTATGAATTGAATAATAAGATCTTTCCTTTTCAAATGCATTCCTTGAATTTATAGCAACCCTTGTGATCTTTTCAAGAGTTCTAACAAGATAAATCATCAACGTAAACTGTAAGAATGGCAAATCCGAATTTTAATAAAACACATGGACATATAGGATTATTCTTAAATCCTTCTTTCAATAGATACTTGTTGATTCAATTATACCACATGCATCCAGATTGCTTTAACCCATATAAAGATTTTTGAAACTTTATAAAGTACATACTCCTAAATGTACTTGGATTAGATGTTTCAAGTATCGTAATAATCTAATGATGCTTATAAATATGCAGTGACCACATTCATTAACTGCATATCTAATCCTTTTGTAATAACCAAATCAATTAAGAATATGAATGTGATTGCATTCATACCAAGGAAATATGTTTCCTCATAATTGCTCGGGTTTCTACTGGAAACCTTGTGCGACAAATTATACCGCATAATTTCATTTCGCATTACGTTTTCGTATAAATACTCACTTATATCTGACAAATATTACACCCTTTGGTGTTTGGACAACAGGTCCAAATGCATCTCGCTTCACTAGCGATTTTAATTCAGTTTTACTAACTGCTTTCCATTTTGGCCAATCATTTCTACGTCAACATTTTTCGACGATTTTTTGCTCACTTTTTTTATTACTTCTGGTAATATCAAGTGTTATCATATATGTTGTCGACAACAGTTTTATTTCTATCCATAAATTTTCCAGTACTCATGAAATGTATTGAGATCTCATTGTTCCTCTCCAGGGGAAAACATTTCATGAAACACCTCTACAGGAGGTTCCTCTTCAGGAGGTTTATACTCTTCAGGAATTTTCTCTTTAGGAGTTATACTTTTCAGGAGTTACACTCTTCAGGAGGATTATATTTTATACAGAAAATACGGTCTCTTCATGAGCACCGATTTTTATTTTTCTTGTGCACCAATAGATCTTCAACGCTTCAGGTGTATCTTAGACTCATTTATTGCTGTTTTAACAACTCGTCCTTCAGGGATTTCAATTCTTGCTTAAGCATTAACAGTAGTAATATATGATTTTACAACACCTTTAGTGTCAGTAAATACATCATGTAATTGATTTGCAATACTTTACAGATAAATAATCTTCTGAACTTCTGGTTCACATTTATTTGTAAGAGGATCAAATTTAAACAGGGCTTTATTATTCTAAGTAATTTCTTATCGTGCTTCAGGCACCGATATTTCATTATTTCAAAATATGATGAAATATTAATAAGCTTATATATAAAAACTTAGTATAAGTAAATCAAGTGCTTGGCCGTACAACAGGTACGTGACTACTGTTTAGTCATATTACATCTATGACAAACATCTTCATCTTTTTATGAAAAATTATTCTGAGGGCCTTTACCCTTCTCTGAGTTTGATCACTTCTGGTGATACGATATATTTTTATTATCTTTAGTGTTGTCGCTTTTGGGACCAACACTTCTATAATTTTTCTACCACGTCTACGCCCTTAGTTCCCGTTCACTTATGGGAATTGTGTAAATTCGATATCATTAATAGGACGTAACTGGTGTAACAAAAACTCATTATTTAGCTCAATCACTGGAAGACAAAACAAAAGTTCAGAATATTTGTTGAACTTTCACTCTCGATATTGCTACTGCGGGAGCACATTCGATGTATGAAAAATAATGTTTTCTTTTATATATCATCATCAATGACATTTTCACTGTATAATTTTAATATTGAGCTGATTTAAAGAGTGCAGAATATTCAATACCACTCTTAAAATCTTGCAACTTCAGGTGCAATAAATCATAATGATCTTTTGAGAAGATTACATCTTCTGGTGCTTATATCACTCTCTTAATTCATTTCACACAGTAAGATGATTTTTCATCATGAGATACACAGCACGGTCCTTCAAGAACACATGGTTTCCTTCTATGATTGTATCTTTCAAGTTCATCATCATATCCAAATAGATCTCATCAAAGATCTTGGATAAATAACATTTTTCAGAAATGTCAATAGTAATAAATCTCAATATTTGACATTATATTACAAAAATAAATCTGTGAATTTAAAAAATATATTCACATTATCATGAGAATAAAAATAAAATTTTATCAAGTAATATTTAGTAATATTACCTTTAATATTTATCTCAAGGACTGTAAATAATATATTGAAAAACTTACTTGAAGTAGAAGACCACTAGTTTCAGTATCGGTAGAATCTCGTGCTGATAACGTGTTATAAAACTAAAAAGAAGACTACTACTATTGCAAGAGAAATATAAAAAAAACTCTCTGAAACTTTCTTCTTTCTCTATATTTTCTTATGAATTTCATTACAACTGAAGCCCCTGTTTATAGGTTTTGAAATTACTATGTAAGTTACTATGCAAGTCACTATGTAAGTCACTATGCAAAATTTTATATAATAGTAATAAGATTATTCACATAATTTTAGTGGTGGGATAGGAGGGCAGCTGCCGACTCTTCGTAACAATTAAATTAATAAAAAGAGTATTTGATAATTGAAACGAGCCTAAATGAGATTGCTCAGTGTACGACCTCATTGACTAGTTGTGTGAAGGTGAAAGCAGGCTGTGCAAGTCTATCAACAAATGTGACTTTAAATCATGAATAATGATACGGCGCATGCTATTTTATTATTATTTTATAATTTTATAGTGTATTTAATTTTTTAAGTATTTTTTTAATATTCTTAATTATTAAAAAAATAAGAAAATAATAATTTTATTAATATTTACATTTTTAATCATTAAATAAATGAAATTTTTTTTAAAATAAATATAAAATAAATTATAAAATAATAATAGATCTATCATTTTTCTTAAATCATATAGAGATTCTGGCGACGCACATGGAGATAATTTAAACTGGCTCTACTGCCAGTCTGCCAGGCACATGGAGAATCTGACGATGATTTTTTTAATGTGTTTTTTAATATTTTTAAAAATTTAGAACGTTATATTAAAAAATATCTTTTTAGTCATTAAATATAAAAAAATCACTGTCGAGATTCTCGTATTTGACTTTAACATTTCTATTATAAGAAATTGAAAAAAATAATAATAAACACATGTAACATTTCATAATATTTTACATGACAATAGTTTAAAAGAGAGGATATTTTTGTAAAATATATAAAATTAATATTATTTTTATATATATTGTAAAATGTATTGTGCAGATATTATTATTCATTGAAAAATGCATGTGATTCTGAAAATAGATCCAAGCATTTTTCTCAATTTTTTTATTTAATGATTAAGTAATTTTTCATTATTATTATTGTAATTAATTTTTTAAAAAAACGTTTCAAGATATGAAAAAACTAAATGGAAAAATATCAAAAAAAATCAAAAGGTCTTGTTTTCGTGCTACATTTTACATACCGATTTTATGTAAAATCCTCTTTAAATCACTCTTAATAAATTAGTTAAAAGCTAAAATCATCTTATATATTCTTTTAGTATAAGAAAAAAAAAAGTAGCAATAATCTATTAGGTTTAAAGTAAAAAAAAATTGCTTTTAGTTACAATAATTTTAAAAGTAAGATCAAACTTTTATTTTATTACTTTTATCTCTCTTCATCTCCACATCAACTGCCACGTTACAATTTGGACGGACTTTGGCGGATTATATACATACAGGAGTCCACTCTGCGCCTTGTTATTCGCCTCTGTGGTGGCCGTTTCTAATATGTTTCATTCCCGTTGTGGAATGCCCTATAATGGTGGATGAACTTACTATAATTTGGTGCTTTGACATGGTAGTAGTATCCTGTGAGAACTGTTGAGTGGCCGCGTTCTGGTGATCATGTTATTAGTCATTTAAATAAAGTCGTCTTTTTCTCGTAATGTATGTTGCTTGCTTAACATGCAATGCTTCATGTTTTAAGGTGTATGTTTAAGTTTCCAACTATATATGTATATGGTTCTTAAATAATTTTCTTGTTTAAGTACAACCTCTCATTGCACCAAATTAGAAGGGAACTTTATTTAGCCAAAGGGTTATTAGAATTAAATGACAATTCAAAGATGATTTTCTAACTAATAATTTAATTAGAATATGATTACTAATTAATATATAATAGGTAGAATAGTAAAAAAAAAAAAATATTATTATTTTATTTCTATATAAAATTAATAGGTAGAATTAATTAATAATTAAAAAATTAAATTGATATTATTTGATTAATATGTCATTAAAAATTAATCTAATATTATAAGAATTTGATGTGAATGAAATAGCTAAAGTTAAATTTATTTTATATTATTTTATTATATAAATAAATAATTATTCTAGTATGGAGATTTGATATAAATAGAACAATTGAAATTGAAATTCATCTCCTATTTATTAAGACTTTAATTTAATTTTGGTTAATTCATTACGAGTACTCTTACACTTCTAAGCAATTAACATATCTACGGTCTCTTTCTTTCTCCTAGAGAGGGATGCACTACAAGAAAATTGATTTTTTGAGACAAATTAATTTGTCTCAAAAAGTTTATTTTTCGTCTAAAAAAGTCTTTAGAGATAAAAAAATTTTATCCTAAATTTATCTCAAAAATTCTAAAAATTAAATTTTGTCCCTAAAAACTAGTTTTAGAGACGAAAACTCACTTCCCGTCCAAATCTATTCGAATGGATTTTTTTTTATTTGAGACAAAAAAAACTTTCATCTTAGAAACCTTTTCAAACTAAAACTTCTGCCGGGACTCACACATGTCGTTCAAATGAAAAAAAATTGAATCGAACAGATTGTCATGTCCGAACAAGGACAGCGTTCGAACAAAGTTTCTCTGTTCGAACAAATAAATTATTTGGAATCAATGTCATTCGAACGGATTTGAGTAGTGTCCGAACGAACTCTTTTTCGTTCGGATGGATTTTTAAATCGTAACGTACAATTTGAACAGTAAAAATATTGTTCAAACGCTACCACTACACAGATTCATATTTTATTAAAAATGCATTATTATTATAATAAAAATATAATTTATACATCAAATTTGTTCAAATATTACTTTTGAACAAAATAATAAAAGTATAATTAATACAAAATAGATTTTAAGATCGTGGTGGTGGTATAGAGTTTTGGGACATCCTCATCCATTCTTCAAACATTGTTCAGGTTCTTGACTTCAGTCTCTATTATATTCTTGTCTCTAATTCTATTACTTTACCTAATTTGATCAACAACTCTTATTCTTTGGACCTCAATCGTTCTATTTCAAGTTGTGTTGGCTCTAAATCTTTAGTCTTGTCTTCATTAAATTTGGCCTTAGAAGACGATGATGAACTTGAGGATAACTTCACACAACATCCTAAATTCCTCAAATATTTAGAACGTGATCCAAGAAATTCAGATAGGATCTGAGCATTATTGACAGATGATTCATCGGATGAATCTACAACAATTTCCTTTAGAGATTTCATCTTTTCCTACAAAAAAAAAGTCATTAAAGTTAATATAAATAATAAGAATATTGTATTAGACTTGACTTAATATACGTAAACTTACATAATTTGCTTCAGCTTCGAGACTGGTCCAAACACCATCACAATATTTATGTGTTTTAGCATATAATTTGGTCAGATTAAAGTTATCAGAACTTTCAGTTCGTTGTAAAATAAAAACTATATTAGAACTTAAATTAGAGAAGTACATATTTTAACATGAGACTGGAACTAGTAGCACTAACCATTTTTTGGTGCAAACGATGAAAAGACCAAGACCCCGCACGATAGTATATCTTTAAATTTGATCTATTTGCATTCTTCACAGCATTCCATTGCTAAACAAAACATATATTATAAGTTTCAAATTCTAACACATCTATCATTTTATATTAAAAAAATAAATATAAATGTGATATTATCTTATAAGTGGGATTTTCAAACAAATCACAAACATCCTACCATTCAGCTGGTGGTACTGCTTGGAATGGATTTTGACGCGTTTCTATAGTAGTGCTGAATTTCTCGAAATGTGCATGGCACCAACCTCTGTACCTCCGAAATGCACTCGATATCAGTTCCTCAACTACCTTTCGATACTCTTGTAACGGCCCGATCCTCAGAAGGGTAGGACCATACTTACGTGCATTTCTTTTTCCCAAAACAGCTTTGAGAAAAAGTGACTGATTTCATTTATTTTAAAACCTTTTAGTTCATACCTAAGCTGCAAAACTCCAAGTTATAAAATAAAACATACTTTTATTATAGTTTGCAGCAAAAAATATTTAATTTATAAAACAAAAGGTCCTTCTTACAATGCTTAAATCGTCGTGCTTTTCTCTTGAACTGTCTGTTACCTGCTGCGCACTCCTGTGTGGGGGTAAGGAAACACACATAAAGAGAACTAAAATGATTCGAATACTCAGTAAGCATTACTTCATACCGTTTTTAATATAACGGAGTATGTTTTCAATCATGCAATCAATACTCAATTATACGTATGTATATACAAGACAATACATGTATCATTTTTCATAATTATAATCCTATTATGCCTTTGCTTCTTATATGTCTTAGTACACTACCTTCATTATATAAAAAATTCGTAGATCCTTCTTATTCTTAAGCATTACTTTAAGTCGTTAACACACAAGAGGTCATCAAACAAGCAAACATCTAACTACCAAATAAGCACAAAAATAGCTACTACTACTAACTATATGTCAAACAAGCAAACCACTAATTAACAAATAAGAATAACAACTAACAACTACAAGGCATCAATAACAACTAGAAGACACTCACTCATTCAATGCATACATCTCATACATGCCACGTGCTCAAACATAACATGACATTCATTCACGTTCTTTTACTTAGTTAGGCCGTGCACACTGTTACGTCCCGTGTGCTAAGGTTGGCAGATCATTATTTGGATCTTGGGTCTTCCTTTAAACCCTCAGGTCTTTCTTTGGACCTCTTTCGCATTCTCATGCATTGTGGCATAACATCAGTTTATACATCATGCATCATTTTAGAATCATAACAGAGCATACATCCTATCATACATCCTAGCCTAGCATCATTTCATGATATTATTCCATAAAATCAATATATAGGAATATCAAATTTCATCTTATATTTTTCAGAAAATACATCCAATAATTACTGCGTATAGGCATCCAATCACAGACATAATTACACATTTAGAATTTGATAAAAGGGGCTATCAAGAATGATCATACGTACATATATTACCATTTTTAGTCCTATTATCTTTCTTTACTAGTTCGGTAAACCCTAAAATGTATTAACATAACACTTACTTGGTCTCCATACTATTTTCATATCATGCAGTCCAATAACAAATGCATCATATTGTAATCAACTTATAAGCATACACATAAATAACATCAATATATATATTTAACACACAAACAACTAAATAAAGGAAGAACCAATACTTCACTAGGACACTCTCCTACTATTCTCATGTTCTAGAAGTTATTACTTGTTATGCTAAGACCATCGGAGACTCACTGTAGATATTGGCACACCTCTCGGTATCTTCATGTCCTCGAAGTGCTTACTTACTATGCTAAGACTATTGGGGACTCACCGCAGACATTAAGAAATATCTTGATATCCCCATGTCTTCGAAGCCCTTATTTACTATTCTAAGACTATTGGTGACTCACTGTGGATACCGTGACACTTCTCAATATCCTCATGTTCTTGAACTCCTTACTCAAGACAAAGTACCCATTACATAAGGTAACTCATTTGATACACGTGTAACAAGTACACATGTACCCTACCTCTACGTTAACCAAGATCAATGTAAAATATGTTAATCACCGGCTGGTGCAGCCAATACCATACATCAATAGCAGTATTTTTCATATCGGTCGGTAGGACTAATCCCACTTCCCGACCCTCTATGAGTTCATCTGGACACTTAACAAGATAAGGTCCATCTCAAATGTACCTCTGTCACGTCACGCAGTTCGAGACCACAGTCGAGCTATCTTGTTATCCACCATTTCACATGGCATTATGCCACGTGGCTCCTACTTTGACTCTTGACTCAACATGGGTACGATTATTCACGTACCATTGTCACATTCCTATTACTCTGCTGCATGACTCCGTCACTTCATATGTACTTCAAGACATAATATGATTACACAGTGACAGTTGTGCATAGTTCCCAAAACCTCATACACCCTACATTACTCAACCATGCAACCATCCATCATCGTGACATGCTCTAAGGTGCATCACGATTACAGCATATGGAGTACGCCTAATACGTACTCCATTCCACCCATACACGTAGAGTACACTCATGTGTACTCTCTCCATAGTACATTACACCACGTACCATACTATACATGTTACACGATGCATTATTTTACCCCATGGAGTATACTACGTGTATACTCCTATAAATACACTGCTCCATATCACCATATGGTACACACAACACGGTGCATCGCTCTGCCACACGGAGTACACTTCACGCATACTCCCTTCACGACACCTATCACAACACCATATCTACATAGAGCATCTCTGTACTATATAACACAGTCCACAATCTTACTTCACAGCACAACTCCCAACAATTACTCAGCAAACTCCACAATACTTACAGCACAGTTCACAATCAATCAACTAATCATAAATATAAGAGAGGGAGAGAGGGTTATACCATAGCAGGATAAACTCGTACGCTGTTTGCTTCTTGGCACGACTAGTGGCATCAAAAGCCACTAACTTAAGCGTTAACTACTCTATTGAGGTTAGTGTCGTGACCTCAAAATGGGAATACATTGGGGTTCGGGTCTAGGATTTTGGTTACTAAATCTGGATCGTATAAAAGTGACCATTATGGTGGAGAGTTCGTTGGTGGTGGTGGAAGGGTCGTACATTACGACTAACATCACGTATAGTGACGTCAACCACGTAACATGACGATTTGGGCTACGTTGCTTGGTTTGACATGGGGAGGTAGGATAAAACTCATCGGAGGAAGGGGAATCTCATAGTGGTGGTGGTGATGCGGTGCATCCACCAGAAAGTGGCGGATCTACACAAAAGTGTGAAACCTGTATATGGAAGAGTGAGAGGCGATGATGGCTCGGTTGGAGGAGTGGAGCTAGGATAAGGTTGTGACTTGATGGAAAAACTGTTGGTGGTGGAGGTGAAACTCACAGTGGCGCTTGGTGGCTAAACCAATGGGTTGAGACCTATTTCTTGGGTTAGGCATTATGGCCAATGGAGGTGGAAGGAGGCTGGGGAAAGAGAGAGGGTGGCTCGGGGAAGCGCATGGTGGGTGCTCGATGGTGGCTAGGACCACACACGCGGCGCATGGAGGAGCTAAATGGGTGAAACACATCTTTGAGACCCATTTCGGGTTTGCTCATGAAGAAGGATGAGGGGTTGTGTGTGGGGGCTACTGCAGCAGGGTAGGCTCTCCAGAGTGAGAGGAGGCTATTGGTAGGGGCAGTGACATCGAATGATGGTGCGCTACGGCACTAGGGGTCGCGCAAGGTAGGGGCTTGTAGGAGAAAACCCATTTCTGGTTTTGGCCCGTGGGAGGAAGATAGAGGGGGCTTGTAGGAGAAAATCCATTTCTGGTTTTGGCCCGTGGGAGGAAGATGGAGGGCCGGAGGAGACTCGTCGGCAGGTGGTGGTTCCAGTGGAGGGGGAGGTGTTGCTGGATAGCCGACAACGGCGATGGGCTAGGCTAAGAAGGAGTCCAGTGATGGTGGGGGTGGGCTGGATGCGTGGGAGAGAAAGGAAGGAGAGAGAAAAAGGGAAAGAGAGGAGGGAAGAAGTGAGGGGCTTGGCTTATTCTTTGAGCTATTTATAGGCATGACACTTTGGGGTCTTCAAACTGACAAATAATGTGCTTAAAATACTAATATGAAAATACGTAAAATTAATTTAACTTAAACATTGAGATAAGTCAAATATAATATTATTTTAACTTAACTTTAGCTTATAAGAAAATATTCCTCATCATTAATTAAAATGATGAAGTTTTACTAATTATTTAAAAGAACAAAACCATATATTTAAATCAGAGATTGAAAAAATAATTAAAATCTCACAATATTTTAAATAACTAAAACCAAGGTAATAAAATGATTTTGTATAATTATAATATTTTGTAGCGCTTCAAAATATTATTCTTATATTTTCTTATAAAACTGGCTTTGGTCCAATAACACTAAAAATATTTCATATAATATTCTCAGGATATTTAAAATATTCGACAGCATTAAAACACTGGACGTTTTAATATCAACGTTATCTCTTAAAAATACGTCATTGGGGTCGGGCACATGCTTCGAGATCTGGCATGACCATTGAGGCTTATCTCGATCGAACGAGAGGAACGAATTGTCACATCATCTTCTTGGAATTCGCTAAGACTTAGAGAAAAGGAGCGAGTATTACTCTCGCCGACTAAAATCGAGATCAAACTCATCCTTGAAAAAAATTATTAGTAATTAGTATAAATATAATTAGCTTTAAATTTAATTTATACTTAGTTTCTTGGGATGTAACTCATTACCATGCAACGATTTTTTATGTGATCTTTCACATCTTCAAAAACGTTATCCTAATAGGCTGCTAACATCGGAGCATATGTGCGAGTGAGGGCACCAAAATAAGTAGAAAGCTATGCTTGTGAATCACTGTACCCATGGTGTGACCTTCTAATATAACAACTTTAATTTTACCCCTTTTTTTAGCTTTCTCTATGTAGACACCTCTCGTAATGCCTTGCCCTCGGTGCTGACATACAACTACATGTACAACAATTAAAATAAATGTATATAATTTGGTAAATATATATTAACTCATATGTTAAAAATCATAGTTTAACAAAATACCTGGTTATGGGTTTGGTGATGTTGATCCACTATGACTGGCTAGTGAATCACGTGCAAGGCAGTCGACAATGGGTGTGGGTAGGGATGGCGCATGCACTGCTTTGTGTTTGTGATGCATATTTATTTGAAATTGTAATGAATTAAATATATTATATATAAATGTTGTGGATATTTATAAGATTTATACTTACATAGATATTTTGATTTATTCACTATCAGTAATTCTGGACCATTCCCCTTCATCCTCACTAGACACATCAAAGATGGAAGGCGGGTACAAACCTTCTAGTTTGAACAATATCAATGCAATGTTGACTTCCATTTTTAACAATGCCTTAACTTGTAAAGTCCTATTACAAATACCCCTGAAAAATGCCATTAACTTCGTTAGAACTGTACGAACATCTCAAGTAAGCTTTCCACGCACACCAACTGCCAACAAACGCTGTAGAAATACATGAGAGACGTGGCTTTTAAGACCATTTATCTTCCACTCATGTATTCGCACACATCTTGACATGTTCAAAGCATACCCATCAGGTAATTTGATTGTCAAGAACTAGTTACATAATTTCTCTCTTATCACTTTATAGTATATACCATCCAAAGGATATGTGGGCTCGACACCCATTATCTTGTAAATGCAACTCCGGCCTTATTCCTAACTTCTTTAAATCTTTATGAGAGTTAATTTTATCTTTTGTATTTACTTCTATTGACATCAGAGTGCCTAGAATATTTTCACATATATTTTTGTTAATGTGCATGACGTCTAGATTATGGCGGAGTGTCAACGTAGACCAATATGACAACTTGAAGAAAATATTTTCTTTTTTCGTCCAATTGAATTCTACTGCATCTCGTTTCTTCTTTTGCACTTATATGTCCTTTCCAAATCTATTTTCTAGAACCTCGAGTAGTTGTGTAATAATATCATCGCCAGATCGTGTTGGCAGCGATGACCTTCGCTCAATATTCCGAACAAATATTGCTCTATTCAAATGTCATCTATGATTATTAGGTAAATATCGATGATGTCCCATGAAACATAATTTTCGCCCATTTGTTAACCACTGTGATTGTGTATCTTTGTTGCAAACAGGACAAGCTATTTTACCTTTTGTGATCCACCCATACAAGTTTCCGTATAATGAAAAATCATTTATTGTCTATATGACTATAGCATGCATCTTGAATTCTCGCGATAAGGCTGCATCATACATAGTCACACACTATTCCCACAACTTTTTCAACTTTGTTATCAGTGGCTGCAAATATACGTCTATGTTGTTTCTTGGTAACCTCGGCCCTGAGATCAATAGAGCCATAATGAAATAGGGATCCTTCATACACTTTCAGTGTGTCAGATTATAAAGTATTAATATCACAGGCCACGTACTATGAGAAGTGTTCATATTGCCGAATGGATTAAAATCATCAATTGCTAACTCGAGGCATACTTTTCGAAGCTCTTCGGCAAACCATGAATACTCCTCATCAAACTTCTTCCTTTGTAAAGAATTTGTTGGATGCAAAATGAATTGATCATTTCGAACTCTTTATGCACTATGCCAAGTCATATGCTTTGAATTCACTTGAGAAGTAAACAACTATTGAAGTTGAGGGATTAACGAAAAATGTCTTAAAACTTTATTCAGTACATTACGCTTATCTGGGGTCCATCTTGACTCATGGCACATTGGAAATAAATCAAATTATGCATATTACTCCCAGAAGGGTACACATTCATTTTTACATGCGTGGATAATATTATAATCAAACCCAATCCCCGTTTCAATTTCTTCGCCTCATAAAAGTTACGATGCACTACGTTATCTTGTGGGAGAACATCTTTAAATAACTTTAGTAGCATGTCAATGGCTTTTGTAGAAATCTGGCATATTGACTTGATATATAGCAACCTCACCGTGAATGACAGCTTGCTCTGACGGGAACACCCCTCATATAGTTGTCAATGTGTATTCTCCCATAGTCTTGCAAAGTTTTCATTTTCTTGAAGCGATGTTCTTTCTCCATCTTGAACCCCAAACATGCCTGCACAAATATTCCTAACATCTCAGCCATATCCTCTCCATTATCATCACTATCATCAGAAACGACCACATTTGTATTGTCCATATCGATCTCGACACTAGTTTCCTCCATTCGATTAGAATGACCCCCAAATCTAACTCCTGTAGAAAATGGTTTGCCAAGTAGAACTCAAGATGAGTATTTAGAATCTATCCCATTAACGAAAAAATGAGATTCCACTACTACCATGTTTAAATAACTCATGTTTTTGCACTTCTTGCATAAACAACTTATAAAATCCCAACTGTTGGCACTGTGTTTTGCAAACTCCATGAAAAATTTCACCCTACGTGCATACTCCTTATAGTCTCGTCCAAGTCTATCTCCCAATAGCATTCAGTGTTTAGCCATTGTATTTTAGTTAAAAAAAACATAATTCATTTCATAAATATCATCAACAATATTCTAATTAATATCCTCATAGCACTACTTTGATAAGGTAGTTGGTCCTATCTCATTTGAGAGACTATCGTCTATATCGCATATATACTATGTCTATTACTCTAATATTAGTCAAAATTTCGGCAGTATTTTCCTATAATTCTCCAAGTATGCTAGTCGTGATACTGCATACTCGGAGAATATAAGGAAATGCACACCAAAATTTGTAAACTAATATAAGAACTCTGATTGAATATATTTGCCATATAGATGATAGAAATCCAAACTGTCCATTTCGGACAATTCAAGAGTTATGCCCAATCATTATTTAAGAGAATACTTGGTCACAACTCTCGAACGAGTCTAAGGTTCAAACGTAGCACTAAACTAAGTCAACATCCAACTATAATAGTACAATAAGCTACAATTTTAGTAATAATAAACAATATTAGCAATCTCAATATTTATTATTAACAATCGTAATTTTGTTTGCATAAGTCTCGTTCGAATGTACATTTTAACGTTTGAGCAGGACTAAAAAAAACCCAACACTCTTTCGAATGTGAACAATTATGTTCGAACGACAATCATGCAGACAGAATACCAAAATCAATGCTTAACACCAAGCAAGTAAGCAACAAATGTACAAATAAACAAATCATACTCGAAATGAGTCATATAATAAAACCCCTAAATAAAAAAATATTTGAACTCTATATAAAATCACCCCCAACCAGCTCGAAAAATCTCTAAGCTCTAAACCCTAACAATTAAAAAACTAATCTCAAATTTTTCACTTCTAACTCGAAATTAAATTCAACAACATTGTCCACAATCAGAAATTACAAGATGAGAAAAATCCCAACCACTTTTAATGATGGAAAACAATAGCTAAACTCGAAATACACAACAAAAAGTGTTGAATAAAATTTACCTATTCTCTCTCAAGAATATTTCTTCTCTCATATCCAAGAATCCTCCTACAGTCACTGACTGTTCTCTACATTTTTCTCAGTCTCCCTCTCTCAATAATAGTGAATTCTTGTATGAAAATGAGCTGAAGAGTTGGGTGTTTAAATTTTTGAAATTGCGTTCGGAAATAGGATTTACCCATCCGAATGCAAAAATTCCAAAATGCCACTTTGTTTTTCCGCAATGAATTTCAACTTTTGGCATCCAAATGGGAGTTTTTTCATATCTAGACGCACTATTCTAAGCATATTCTGGGTATTTACCGTTCGAATGTGAAAGTTACGATTAGGACGTACAAATATGATCAGTATATGGCGTGAAAATTTTCTTCCAAATTTAAAATACAAACTACGAGATAAAGTATGTTTGGACAATAGTAGATTATGGTTAGAACGGGTACTTAATGTTAATCTACTAAATAATATATTAGCAATATTATATAATTCTTATAATAGTAATATACTAAGTAATTATATTATATCATTAGGTAATTTTATATTGGTATTATAATACTAATATACTAAGTAATATTAATTTAATATTATATTAATATAATATTATTCAATTAGTATTATAATAGTATGATAATTCTATACTGAGTAATATATATTAATAGTTATATATAAAGTTGAAGAACGAGTTATGAGACTAAGCAATCTATATAAGTACTTAATTAGTATATGCTGAGTACTACGTGTAAATAGTATAATATTTGTATACTAAGTATTATATACTAGTATAGTGGTATTATAGAATACTACTCATTCTTGGTATATGTGAAGTACTAACTACTATAAGTATTACCTATAACATAATCATATTAGTAATATGTATAGTGTGTAAGTATATTATATGAAAGATAGTAGTGTTTTTTTTGTACTAAATACTTTCTAATACTATTAGTGTCATATAGTAACTTTTAGTATTATCATAACCACCAGAACTAATATTCGAAAGCTCAAACCCCAAACTCTCCAATAGGCATTCGGACAGCTATCCCATCCGTTCGAACAAACAATCTTGGTGTTCGAACGCTTCAGAACGGATCATATAACAATTGAAAATATAGACTTATAAGCATAATATAGTTAATTTGAACACGAGAAATTAGTAATAATATTAAATAATATATTGTATCATTATAATTATAATACATAATAACACTAGAGGTGGCAATATGTTACATGACAAATCTCATCGAGAAATTAGGTCAAATTAATTGCACGGTATTTTTAATCTCATATGTTAATTAGTTGATGGTAATTAAATTGCAAGAAAATATCATATCTTCATTAGAAAAAAATAATTTTTTCGATGGTAATTAGTTGTCACAATTACAAATAAGACACACATACATAATTACTAACGACACACACACATACACACAAAGATGTGTGTATGTGTTTTAACCTTATAGTAAGTCTTATAACTTCGTAATACTATTGTGATACTTTAAATATAATCAAATTTATTCTTTGCACGTCTTGACACAAAACAAACATGAGCACCAATGCAAACTTGAATAATACCTAAACTCGTTAGGATGCTAATTACAGTATGTCTTGACACACACACATACAAAACTCATTCAGATGCTCACTTGCTCGTCTGAACGAGTATTGAGGTATAAATAACCTAGGATCTTTGAACAACCTCATTTGTGCATCAAATGAGAAAATCTAAAAAACACTCTGAAAAATCTGTCAATTGACCAAGAACAAGGCACATTCATTTTTCCATCAAAATATCAAAGGTATGTATATTCTAACACCCTTTATGGTTGGAAATGGGTTGTGAACTCCCATTTTCGTAAGGGTCAAATTTCAAATCGAATACGATCAATTTTTCGTAGTTTTTTTTTTTTTTTATCTTTGTTTTCCAAAAATACATCTATTTGGACCTCTAGGAGTGAACTAGGGTTAATTTGACCTGAATAGATGTTAGTTTTGTAGAAAATGGAGAAATTCTCGATAAGGTTTTCCGTTCGGACGGGAATAACCCATGTCCGAAAGAGGTGAAAAAGACAACCCTTACTTGTTCGGACGGTAATGACTCGTCCGAATGAGTAAGTGGCACACAGTTTATTCAAAGCATTCATATGAGTCCGCTTAATGTATTTTTGGTGTTTAACCACAGTCTAACATCTTCCCTCGCTCATTTCTTGAAAAGTATACAAACGGCATTCAGAGGAAGAAAGTGTGGGAGAGACCAAATCACCATACTCACTGAGATAGGTAGCAGTTCGGCTAGTGTTCCAGTTTGCGCAACACCACTAGCCACTACACCTATCACCCTTGTTGCCCCAGACACCTCTGCTACCTATGTTGCCCCCAAAAGGGGCGTCCTTGTAGAGCAGGAGGTGAAGTTGGCTAACTTTTAGGACCTGGCCTGGAAAGGATGTAGCATCTTGCACATCTTCATCGAGTGAGGATAGGGGCCAATATGAATGCCGATCGAAGACGTCGCATACCTTGACATGGTATGCGAGTTCTCCTGTGCCATAGGAAAGCAGTTCGGAGAGCTGCTCCATTATGTCCTGACAGTGTGGGGAGTCAGGGTAGCTTTTAGTTCAAGGAATATTTCAGACTATTTGGACATCCCATACGTCCCAGACGCATATCCCGCACTATTTGCAGTTGTAGCAACTACAGTAGCCAGTGCGGATAAAAAGGCAGCCAGTGCAGATAAAGAGGCCTCCACCACAGAGCGAGCTCCAACATTCACTAATAATGAGTGCAAGTTGACTCAGATGATATTGTGTCTGATGAGGAGTACGTACCTGATGATGGTCTCACAGACAATCAGGTATGTGATATTTTGTGACATCCAGATGCTTCGCCATATGACGGTAAGAAGATCGTCATACATGCCAATTGCACAGAGTTCTTCAGGATCCTTAATCTGATAGTCGGCTACAGCCTGGACTCGAAGAAGCATAAGACGAATTTTGGGATCGATCGAGCAGACTATTTGTGATCAAAATAGACTGTTTGTAATCAAAATAGACTGTTTTGATCGTAAATAATCCATTTGGTCGCAATTAAAGTGTTACAAATACCTGTTTTTCTTATAGTAATAACTGTTTTAGTTCATTGACTAAAGGTTGTAAATAAACATCAATGTCATTGCCTGGTGTTTTTGGTTCAGGAATAAGAAAGGATAGCATTAAATATGGATCTTTCATGCTTAACCAATGGAGCAAGTTGTAGGGCATGAGAATGACTGGCCATATGCTGTATGGTTTGGCCAAATCATTGTATGGGTTGAACCCATCACTAGCTATCCCCAGTTTGACATTATGAGCATCATGTGCAAACCAACTATGGTCTTTACCGAATTGTCTCCACAACTTAGAATTAGTTGAATATCTCAAAGTACTGTGGTCATGAACTTCTTGTTCTCTATGCCATTTTGGCGTACTATCGCAAGCACCCAAAAATAAAAACTTGTACTCAAAAAATATATGTAGTAGTGTGAGTAAGGGTCGATCCCACAGAGAATGATTAACTTATTTTTATACTATTAAGCAAGGAAGATGAGATTTTTGATTGTAACGAGAATCTCTTCAAAGGAAATAAAAACAATTAAAGAGAAATTTAGTTTCAAAATATCAATCAAAGAAAAAAGCATTGGTCGAAGTCAACGTCTACCATCAAAATTTATAATTGATCATTGATGCAATATAAATTAATTACTTTAAATATTCACCGTTAGAACCATTTTTTTTATCTCTCCTTAGTTGTAATTAATTTGAAAACAAGCGTTTTAATTAATCTTAACTACTAAACAATTCAAGACAAGTGCTAAGGATTTAATTAAGTAGTAGATTTAAGAATTAGAAAGATCGATGAAACTAAACAATATAAACACAAGCGGTTGCATTTAATTTAGTCGAGCATTCTTCTTAAGTTCTAATAATTTCTGATACAGCTAATCATTAAATTTTAATTGCTTCATAGATTAAAGGGATCAAACAATTACAGATTTGATATCTAATATAAGAATAGATTATAAAGAATAATAAACTAGCAGGCCTTCTAGTAATTAAACGAAATAATCATGAAAATAGACACAGAAGAACATTTGATACTCAAAACACAAATTCAATTATAAGAATAAATTAGATCTCACAGCTATATAAATTTCGAGGCTTTCGTTTCCTTTGACCAATTACAAGAGTTTAGCCACTCAAAGCCATACCAATAATATTAATCAAAAGAAAAGGAAGAGAAATGAAGTATTTGGTTTTCCTTTCAAGCTAACACAATTACTCAACTAAGCATAAAAAAATATTGTATTTAGAACACACCCTCCTCCCTTCTATTTGCAACTTTCATACAAGTTGTCATGACAAAATCAATACAATTTCAAGTTGCTTTGCCATGTATCATTTTTTAATCCAAGTGGTTTGTAAGTTGACATTTTGATAATTTGTTTTTCCACTATTCTTAGCTGAAAGTTGCTTGTGACTTGAGTGTTCAATTTTGCTTCTTCTTCATTAGTTCCCTTGTATGACTTTGTATCTTGTGTTCAAACAATTTGTATTGAAGAAACTTAAGTGCACTTAATCTTGCATGTAAGTTGATCATTGAATTTGCAAGTTGATGCATGAGTGCTTGCAATTAGTTGGAATTGTGGCTAAAGAATATTCAGGAACGTCAAGTGTAGGTACGTCCACTTCATAGTCAATTTTGTCTTGGATTGAGCCGATATCTCTCAAAAAATAAAACATAAAAGTTATAGATATTTCTTTTGGGGTTCTATATCATCTTGAATCATCTCAATCAGAAATTGGATAAGAGAGTTATGCCCATATTATGAAGAGACGTCAAAACTGTCTAAAATTTCGCAATTATCTTCATTTGATCCTAATGCCTCTATTTGTATCCTAAATCAAAATATAAGAATAATGAATATAGTTAGGCATCAAATAAGAATAAAATATTAAATATAAGTATTAAATATGATATTTTATATTCTCATCACATTTCATAGACTTTGCTATGTGTTTCAACATAAATAGCCTTTGTAACCTTGAGATAAGCGAAAAGTATCGTAAAACATTTAGTGGGACCTTCCCCTTTTTCCCACTTGTTGACTCTCACTGTGACGCACAACATTTAGGACATAATTATTTATATGCATCATGCTTTTAAAATAGTATGCAGTCATTTAGGCAAACATGTATCTTCTCATAACTAAAACCTAGACCACACTCTAAGCATCGGGCCTTATGATATGAGGCAGGAATTTCAGTTTTTGGAAATGTTGTCTTCAATAATTGTAAAACCATATTAAATGACTTAATAGTCCACCCACCAACACTCTTTATATGAAGTAACTTGACTATAAATGAGAGCTTAAAAAACTTATGGCAAGTTGGATAGAGTGGACATCTTGCATCCTCAAATAATTGATCAAATGTCTTCGATTGACCTTCAGTACCAATTAGCCTTCCAGAAGTAACATGTTCATCATCCCCAAATGCATGGTCCATGTAGGTTGCAGTTCGTGTGTCCTCTATCATCTCATCCATATCATCAACAAAATTATGACCTTCACTTGGAGTATACTCGTCATTGTCTAACGAATTCACAAAAGGGCTTTCACCCGCCCCATGAAATATTGGCCGTTTATAAGTTGGATTAGGGCTTCAAACGATCCGATCAAAGACGAGTTCGAGTCGAGTCGAATCGAGCTGGACTCAAATAACTCGAGTTCGAGTTCGAGTCGAGCTGAGAGTTTGCCGAGTCGAGTCGAATTCGAGCCGATCAAAGACGAGTTCGAATCGAATCGAGTTATTTATTGATCTTTGTTTTTACTCTCTAACGAACGAGTCGAACTTAGTCGAGTAATTACTCGAGTTTCTTACTCTTTATAAATATTTGACTCAATAATTTTTTTATGAACTTAATACATTATTATTGTAAAGAAATAAAATGCTACTTCTACATAAAGTAACAAAATATATTACTTATACAAAATATTAAAAATAATATATATAACACATAAAATATATATAATAAAAAAAATATGTAAAATATATGCAAGATTATATATATGTATATAGAAATATTACGAGTATTGTTACGAGCTCAAAACGAGTCGAATCGAGTTTATACGAATATTGTTCACGAGCACAAACCGAGTTTATACGAGTCGAGTCGAGATTATACGAGTTTAGCTCGTTTAATATTCGAACCAATATTAGTGTTCACGAACAACTCATTTATTAAACGAATCGAGTTCGAATCGAGTTTATACAAGTCGAGATCAAATTGTTCACGAGCAGCTCTGTTCGTTTGCAGCCCTAAGTTGGATCAATCCCATTAGTGAAGAGATGATCTTCGATTTCATTCATTGGTAGGAATAGATTGTTACGGCATCTCTAACATGGATACCGGAAGGTAGTATTTCCAGGTGGGTTAGCTTTTGTGATAGTGAGGAGTTGATTAACCCCTTCACAGTATTCAAGTGACATAAACCTGTTTGGCACGTGCATCCAGTTTCTTTCCATTTAAACCCTAAGTGATAATAGATCCTCAATGAAACCTTAAACAATGAAATAATAAAAGGGATCAGTTGACCAAGATTTCAGGGCACATCCAATAATTCCAATTTGTGGACGTGGTGAGACACTCCATACAGAATATAACACAAGTCCAATAATATACGTGGCTCAACTGTAATAGGCAAAGTTATTATTTTGTTATAAAAAAACTTTGTTGCAGAAGTAAGATCTTGATTAATAATGCTTAGGGGGTAAACAAAAAGATAAGAATAATAGTTTTGATTGAGAAATCAAAACCTTTGTTGCACCCATGATGTTCAGTGTATTGCCGAAATATGTCCATCTTGCATGATCATGCAAGCTGCCTATATTTAAATAGCCAACCAAACATAACGTGCTTCTGTGATCCGATGGCTATAATAATACACTCACTTTCCATGACCCATAATAGATACCTTATAGATAGGATGACCTATTCTACTTACACAAAAAAGGATAATAATTAACAATATTAGTTAAGATCTGAAAATGTTGTGCTGGATGGATCAATAAGAAGGTGGCTTTGATATCGATTTTTTTTTTAAAGAAAATGCATCTTAGAAAATTCAATATATATACATATACATCATAATCTTCTTAATCATAATCTCCATATACTAATTATACTGATTAAGCATAATCTCCATATCGTAATTAAATCATCATAATCACAATCATAATAATTCATTTACTAAATCTGAGAGGGACCTACAAATTCATCTTCTAATCACAAAAGTGGGAAGCCAATATATATAAATATACATACATATATATATAGAGAGAGATAGAGAGAGAGAGAGAAGGGGGTAAAAGCCATTTTTACACAAGTCAACAAGACAAATTATGATCAAAATGTTTTTGAGTGAGAGAGAAAGGAGAAGAAAAAAAGATGAGGGAGAGATGCAAGTCAAATTGCAGTGGGGGTATATACATGAATGCAAACATATTTCACTGATTTTAACCTATATATTAATGATCATATAAAATTGTAGGAACAAATCGAGAGCTTACCATAGTAGATTCATGTGGTCTGTAAATTGCCCCCAATACGCCTGGGACTTTCACACAGTGGTAATAAGTTGTTTAGGGAGGGAGATGGCGTGGGGGAGGCTTGGGTAGCATTAAATATGTCAGACCTACAAAGGGAAAATCAGTTGGGAAAATCACAAAGAGGTAGGGAGGGAGAGAATTTAGGGAATTTCGCGAACGGCTGAGAAAATTTGAAGTTGACGGAGGAAAAAATTGGCCCGAAAAGTCACCTAAGTTTGCTGGCGACAACTCAAAACTTCGGTGACGCTCTACGACATGACAATAGCGATGGGTCCTGCCACAAACCTATTCCGCCAAAACGTGCATATATATATGGTGGTAAATATTACGGTGATTTTACATCCTACACCAACTAAATTTTGCACTTACATATCCGTAGAACCTATAGGGGTGACATGTACCTGCTGCAATTTTTCACAATTCTTGTGGCATTTACAATAGTGTGCAAAAGGGACTAGTTCTATTACAGTGGAATCTATGTGCCACAAAAAAAAAATCACATTTAACAGTTGTTTGCTACACTTTTTCATGCCCGAACTTATAACCACGGTTCTGGATCGTGGCAACAAATTCTGGTCTTTGTTTGCATTGAACAACATTGTTAACCCTCTTCATTTGTGGTAGTTACATTTGCTGTGACCTCGATTCACAGCAAATAACTTGATGGCTACAGAGCACTCTGTTACCTACTGCAATTTATGAATTGGGAAGATTAAATCCAGAAACTTGCGGCCAGTTTTGACTCACTGCTAGAAAAAATGCAGCAAAAACCACTATCTGTTGTAGTGCATTGATGAACGTGGTTTAACTTCTCAAGCGTAAATCAACCATAATTTATTTAATGCACATTCATGAATCCACTTATAAATTTATAGAAGTGATTGAAGTAGCGTTAAGAAACATTAGTGCAAAATTTCTTAGATGCTAGCTAAATTAGGTTGGGTTGTTTGGAGTTGTATTTTTGTCTATATCATTGGTGTTGGAAGGTTTAAGGTAGTGTAATTTTTTGGGGACTAGCTTGAACTTGATGGAATGGGAAGTGTTTGGTTTATGCCTTGAACATGCGATGTTTGATAAAGTGTTCCTTAGAAGGTAAAATTCATGATTTTCCATTTATTGATTGGAAACATTGGATTAGATGACGTTGATAAATGTGGTTTAGCTTCTCAAGTGTGGATAACAATAATTTTTTTAACACACATTTACAAATCCACTTAATTTATGGAAGTGATTGAAGTAGTGTTAAAGCACATTAGCGTAAAATTTCTTAGATATTAGCTAGACATTTATTATTCCTGACCCGAGTTTGATGCATTATTTCTTTCATTTTTCTTACATAAATCTTAGTGTTCATTCATTATCTCAAACAAAAAGAAACATGACATTTTTAATAATGTCCAAAAATTCATTCTTATCGTAAATATCATTGTAGATAGTTTTAGATTATAATTTTATTTTAATTTTGTTAGTGGATGAATTTGCATATAAAATTAATCGTTCTTGGAGAAAATGATTTAGGGACTTCCCTAATACTACTTGACAACTCTTACACTTGGGAGTTATTTTTTAAAATACTTTTTAGAACAAGTCAAAGATCTTGTTGAAGTCTCCCATAACACACCAAGCTTCATTAAAGCTTGGCCTAATCATGGATAACAAATTCCATGTGTTGCTTCTCTTGGTGGTTTCTGAGTGACTATAAAAACCTGTGCGAAACCATTTGGTTTGATCCTTTTTTTTTTTGTAACCAGTACATGTATATGATGATTTCCTTGTGTGTTGAATTTCTTGTGGGCTTGTGTTATGTTTTGCGTGAGTGTGCAAGTATTTTGGGCCATGTGTGTGGGTTGGAAGGGCCCAGCCTGTGTGTTTATTGAAGGGGCCTAGCCTTTATGCCCTATACAGCACTATTTTGGTGCACTTATGAAATTAACCCCTTAGGGTTTCATCTCCATTAGATGGTGCCGAACACCCTCATTTCTTCCTCATTTTTCCTTATCATTTCTTCTATTCCTCTTCTCTTCTCCAGCCAAACTCAATCCCCCAACATTCATCCAATATTTCTTCTTCCCACTACTTGGGAATGTTGTGCATCATTCGTTCCTCACCATCATAGGTTGTTGCCATTGCCATTGAGCCTGCTCGCCGCCGATCGCCATCAATAAGACCTCCCTTTCCCTTTGACTTTTTTTTTGTGACTCCCATTGTTTTGTTTCCTCTCATTTATCTCCATTTTCTTGGTGTTTTGTTGGTACTATCATTACCATGAACCTTGCGCGACCTTGTTCCGCCACCAATTGTTCTCTATTTGTTCTCCCCGGTGATTTTCTCCCCTTTCCTCTCTCTCTCTCTCTCTCCCAACTCGTGGGGTTTCCATTGGAGTCTTGCGTCGCCATCAAGTAGGGTCCGTCGAGTTGCTGCTTGCCGTCACCTCTTGCTGTTGGTAAGCTCTCTTTCTTTCCCTTTGACTTTTCATTATTGAAAAAAACTTGCTTTTTGTTGTCGCCATCCCTTGGGTATCGTTAATCCTTGGTTCTTACTACTGTCAAATAGTTAAGTCGAACCTCAATAGTTGTTCTTAGTCTTATTAACCCAAACAAAAATCATGTATGTTGCATTTACCCATTTCGACCTATAGTACGATTGTTGTGGATTCAATTTTTTTTTGTGGGACTTTCGATTTAGCAGTGTACCTTGTCATATTTTAAGATTATTATATCACTATTATTTATTTATTAATTACAAAGTATTATTTAATTATATTTTGAGATATTCTTGAGGTTTCCATACTGCCCTGCTTGATAGTAATCGATCCTTATGCCTTATTGCTTTTGGAGTGAATGTTTCACTCTATTCCAAGCCTTTTCTCAGCTCTCCATTTTCTTCGTACCTTGAAGGTAGTGGCCTGGACGCCTCTGACATTGCACTTCGATGTGCCATGGGTTTCGGCATGCTACTCAGATTTGCCATCGATGTGCTACGCGGGATTTGCCACTAAAAGTCGTGTGCCTCCACTGCTGTCGCCTTGCACCGATGTTGCCTCATCATTGTTCCTCCACATTTGGCAACACAAACCAAACAAAAGTAAATCTGCCTAATGTCTTTTATTTAAATTCTATTGGATTTTACTAGTTTAATAATGTTTTGTGTGTTCATCCGAGTTGCGGTATGCACACTTGTCCAATCCCAGGACACCATTTATTGGTGCATGTTTGTAGATCGAGCTTGCTTATACACGCTGTAAGTAATATTTCAAATTCAACTTTAGGATTAAAATAATATTTGTGTATTAACATTTTCTATTACCTAGTTGGAAGTGTTGGTTAATATTAATAATAAAACAGGAGTAGATTGGTTAGGCCTGAGACCATTAAATGGAGGATGAGATCACCCCATAGTTTGTTTTGTTGTGAATTGAAAATATTGGATACTTTTGGTTGTGGAAATGTTCATGTGATTATGTTGATGTTGTGTTTGCTTTTAAGGTGTCGTTGCCATGTCATCCAATATATTGCTTATCACATCTATGCATTTTATGGTGGTGTTGGAGTCGTTCTAATAATTGTATTGTGCTATGCCATGTTGTATGAATTGGATGTTGATCATGTAAGCGTTGGTTTTGAGATGTGAGTGTGCATGTAACAAGACCCAATTCAGGAATGGGCGTTATGTATCCCTTGAGTTGTCGTTGGGAAACAGCTGAATCGAACAAGAAGGTGATGTTCTCGTGCAGCTTCCGTGGCCCATTGCTGGCGGGGGCCAAGATGTATGGTCATGGTATGTGCTAGGCGCGAAGCTAGGCATCGTTTGTTACAAAGTTACATGCACGGTCGTTACCTTTGGTGTAGTGAAAAGAGCTAGGGTATGGAGATGGTCCTCAAGGGAGACTTTGGTGCATGTGTAATAAAGCGATTTGTATGAATTGGGTAAATTATGACCCCAAGCCAAGATGAGACATTATCGCGGTGGAGCTCTTTTGGTCATTCAGGAGCGAAATAAACTGATGTGACATTCTCTCGGTTGTTGCCAGGCTACAACAGGATTGGATGAAATGGTAATGCTCTCGTGCCGACTCGGTGGCCCTCTTTTACTGGCAGGATCTAGAGGTTGCTCGGTCACAGTACGCGTTAGGTGGGCTGGGCATCACTCGTTACGAAATCACATGTACAGTCGTCACCCGTGGGATGACGAAGAAAGCCAAGATGTATGGATGGTCCCTAGAGGAGAGGAGATCATGGTGTACATTTATGACACCCCCAATTTACGTTTAGAAATTAACATAAACTGAAGTGTCGAGACATGTAACACTAGGCTACACATCCCTCATTCATGTTTGAAAGAATGTGCATGCATCTAGCTTACTAGTAATATGTAATGTATATCGTAGTGAAATAAGATAATTCCAAATAGGAAATGCTATTCTTCTCTTTGAAAAGCCTCCCAATTGGATCTCGTTTTGGGATTTTTAAAAAAAAAATTTATTATATGATTTTAAAGTAGGTTTTTTAAATAATATTGTGATATTTTAAAAATATTTAAAAAATCACAATATTATTTAAAAACAACTACTTTAAAATCATGTAAAAAAAATTGAAAAAAAAATCCCAAAACAGGATCCAATCAGGAGGTTTTTCAAAAGGATGAATAGCACTTCCCATTCCAAATAGTCGGCAAAAAAATCTAAATTTTTACGAATATCACATGGTAAACCATATTAAAACTCATAACTTTATAAAATATAAACCATAATGTATCATATTCTTAACAGTACATATTTTTGTTCTATAACCCATAAGAACAAATATACAATTACCCCTATTCATCTTCAGAGTTTCCTTTGAATTCCTCGAGTATACTGGATCTTGTATTAAGCCATTTATTTCTGCACCAACATCTGTCATTTTGTAAGGAGTGATAGGTAAAATTAAAAAAGTGAGATTTCAAGAAAATTTCAGTAAGTACACAGATAATGTAATAAAAGCTTTGTAAGCATATACTGATAACGATACAAATGCATGTATCATGATCATGAGACTTATGATATGACTTATGCGTAATTTAGGCACTATGTACCTTTTTACAAAGACTTTCATATCTTCATAAAAATATTTTCGTTAACACGGGTGCAAAACTTTTTGTGACTTTGTCATGTCTTTTTCTTGTAAATCTTTTTATTTTAGTTATGACAGCAGATCAAATTGCCCTCACTGTCATTTTTATTCCTAACGGTAGATCGAATCGCCTTCACTGTTAGTTTTCTTAACCTCGGAAACAGATCGTAACGTCATCACCATCGGGTTTCCTTAATCACGATGGCAAATCGAAATGTTTTCACCGTCAAATTTCTTACCATGACGATAGATCGAAACGCCTTCACTATCAGCTTTCTTGGTCATGTTAGTCATACGGCAAATTGAATCGCCTTCACCGTCATGACATAACTTTTCATCATTTGATGACATATCAAAACGTCTTCACCGTCAATTTCTTAACCTCGACGAGAGATCGAAATGCCTTCGCCATTCGGTTCTTTTGTTCATGTCAGTCATTCGACAAATCGAATTGTTTTCACCGTTTTGACATGACTTTGCATATTTCTTATTGTGACGCCTCTAAATTTTCCTTAAAGAACACGAGAATTGAGACATCAGGATGATGACAACACGAGTCACGCACTCCCAATATCAAGTGCTAAGTGTGTGAGCATGTGACATGCATAAATAAAAGCAGTGGATAAATAAAGTCAATATCTAAGTATCAGAATTTTTAAAATTATTTTACGAACCAGTTTAATATAAATTCTCCAATATGAGATTTAATACAGTCATCCGAATGTCAAATTACAAAAAAATATATTTATAAAAAGGAGAAAACAGTTCCCAAAATAACAATTCATACAAAATATTTAATGGCGGAGCCACCTCCTCAGACTCAACCTCCTCAACCTCTGCAAACAAAAAAAAAAAATACTACGTTGCCAATAATGGCATCGCAGGTAAGTACAACCCAAACAAACCACAAGATATAAAATATATTCATGCAACAACAAACATATGAATGTGACACCATATGCATGAAACTCAAAAACATCATTCTCAAAATAAATAAATTAACTACGCATGCCAAAATCCCATTTGGCCCAAAATAAAATCCATTTAAAAACAACTACAATTTTCCCAGAAAATGATACTCAAATCAGTTTATCAAAACTCATAATTTTTTCAGAAAATGGCTTACAAATCTAAATAACAAAGAAGGTGGGAATCGCAGGCGGGACTTTACTATTATCCCTGCTTACCCCTATATTCATACCAGTCATACGGGCGTTATATATCGCCGTCCCCGTAGTGACACAAACACTCAAATCATATCGGACGTTACGTATCGATGTCCTCGATATGACATACATACCAATAATAATGGACGTTACGTATTGCCGTCCTCATTATGATATACACATTCAATCACATTCATGCCAGTCATACAGGCGTTACATATCGCTGTCCCCGCTATGACTCGTTCAAAACCGTTAAAATCTACAAATCCAATAATACTGTAGGCGGGAATCACAAACGGGACTATACCATCATCATTACTTACCACCATCCTTACAGTACCTCTATTTTAAAAACATCAATCAAATTGTCTCATTATACCAAAAATCAAGTCTCACATTAAAATCCCAAATATCAAATATACACATCAACAAGCGCGCAATTACACAATGCATACCACCATGAATAAATATCCAACATTTAATAATTTCAATCATTAACCAAACACTGAGTTGTTACTGCAAAATATATTTAAATCTCAAAATTTATTTGGAAAATACTTATAGTGCTAAAACGTGATTTTCGAAAGACCACGAAGGTGCAAGTGATAGCGGCAAAGTAACGTAACAATGCAAAACGGCCAACGGTCGTGGGTCTCAAAAACCCAACTTTTGAGTGGGAACAAACTAAGACTTGAGATGGCTAGGGAATTACTTAGAGGTGTTGGTGATGGATTGGTGGTGGTGGTTGGCCATGGGTGGGGGCGTGGGCGGCTATAGAAGGTCGAATAGTATAAAATAGAGGTGTAGCTCAAGGGACCTCAAGGGTGGCGGATCGAGGCTAAGGAAGGGTGTGTTAGGTAGCTGGGAGGCGGTGGTGAAGTGGCAAAGAGATGGTGGCCGGTGGTGGAGCGACAGCAGCGCTAGAGCACTTAAAGGCTGCGGTTTGGAGGTGGGCGTGGGGGCAAACGACGGCACGGGTTGGGTTGAAATTGAAGGGGGGTGGTCGCCGGCCGGTGGGAAAAAGAATGGGAGGGGCGGTGATGGCCACGGCCGCGCGCGGCAGCCCTGGGTTGAGAGAGGAAGAATGGTTGAGAGAAGAGAGGGGGAGGGGGGTCGCGTGGAGCTCAGGAAGGAAACATGGGAGAAAAAGAAAGAAAAAGAAAGAAAAAAGAAAGAAGAAGAAGAAAAAAAGAAAAAGGAAAAAGAAAAAGAAAGGAAAAGAAAAGAGATACAATTATCACAACTTGGGTCACATAATTGATCCAACGAAAAGAATTTCAAAATGATAACTTGAATAAATTAATTTAAATGCAATAACTAGTTAAAATAAAATAATAAATCAAATTCAATGATACCATAATTTAAAGTCCAACAATAAACCAATTTAAATTAAAGAGTAATTTAAATATAAAACATTAATTATTATAAAAAAAACACATTAAATTAAATTCCACAACTTAAAATAAAATATAAACAAAATAATGAAAAACACTTTTAAATTTAAAACAACAGAACCATTAATTATAATAATTTAAATACTCATTGAATAAAAATGCACGTACATACGTGATATCACACTTATTCTTTTTTTTTTTTATTCTTGGTCTTATTCTTTTTTCTTTTGAAAAACACGATAATTCAAATCATGAGACTTTTTATGTGAATAAGCATACATGCAAACTTGAACTTTCTCATGCATGATACATGGTTCATGAGACGCATAAAGCATGGTGATCCAAATCATGACTTTCACAAGTTATCTCATGCAAACATAATCCTTTTCAAATAAGTCATACATAATTCAATAAAAAGAGTTTCAAAACAATTCAACCCTAACATTAAAGGGTTAAACTCGAAACTCATAATAGATCAAACTCCAAATTCCTTCTTCCTTTTCTCTTGATCAACCCATGTTTTTTCTTAAAATATTTCAAAACTCAATAATTAAACTAAAATCAATCACTAGCCAAGTCACTAATATGGCTTATGTATTCATTTTCTTCAATCACTTTGCATCATACGCTTTCTTCCTCCAAATCCATCATACCTTGAATTATCTATTAAGGAAATTAAAGAACTTGCTTTCATAAATCACCCAAAGACTTTATCTTTCCTCATACACTCTTTTTTCTAACCCAAACATATGTCTTCAACTATTCCTTAACAAAATCAAAGAGTATACTTTTCTAAGTCACCCAATATTTAAGGTTATAATCATATTATCACTTATGGGTTGAAAGCTTACAATATTCTTAGGGAATTCACTATGACTGAATTCTATAAACTTCCAAATTAAATCCTTTGTCATCCTCAACATATCATACATTTATTCAAACCTTTAACCATCATTTACTAGAATATATTCCTGAGTTCTTTCATTAACTTTACACTATATTCCCTCATATTTTTCTTTAGAGCAAAACTTAATGTATCACCTTAAACAAACATAGGTTAAATTCACTAACAAGCATACTATAAACCCAAATAAAATAACCAACAAGAAGTTAGTTCTATATATACAAGAAAATACTAAGATTAAGTTAAGAGTGCACTTACAAAATTTTCAAGAAATTTAGTAAGGAAACTCTTGCAAGGAATGTGTTTTCTTCTAAAATCTTGAAGAGGTACACACAAGTGTGTCAAAAAGAAAATGTTTGGAGGGTGAGAAAGTGGAAAGGAAAGGGGGATCTACAAATTCTATCTAAAATTCTATCTGATTAAATCCACAAATAATTCCTCATCTCCAAATTTAAAGAATAATTAAATTCTAAATATCCATAAAGTTCATACATTAAATAAAATAATGCTATCATATAGGGTTCACAAACTTCCCATCAAAATATCCTACTAACACTTTAATCTAAACATGCTAAATAACGTAACCACAAAATAATAAATATCGTCTTCACTTCAACCCCAAAGATGATCGCCTATTCTGGTCTCAATATATTAACCTTGGTCCTCAGGCGAGACCTCCACTTCATCTTAAATGTATATAGATAAGGGGGTGAGTTCATCCACAACTCAGTAAGCAAAACACCTATACTAGTATGTAAATCATGAGCATTTTAATAAAATCCTTAAGCATGTAACGAAAAAACTTTTATTCCAAGTAAACAAATTCCAAAACTTATAAACCCATTCCAAAAGCTGAGCGAACCTTTATTTTTCATAAAGTACACACAAAACTAATTTTTTATTTTATTTTATTTTATACTCAAATCATTTTGGCAAAAATAACTGTAACATCTCATCCATTTTCAAACATATACCATATTTAACCCCCGTGGTAGGGTTGTGCTATCCCCAGTGGCCAAATCAGACAGTATCATATTGTGAGACTTTCCCTCATTCGTTCTCGGAGCCCCGAGTGTGCACATAAGAAAGAAACACATAAAAATGATCACTTTGTTTCCAAAGTGATTGCACTCCTATCATATTGTATCATGGAGGTACCAACTATATCACGTGAATCCATATAATCATGTCCGAAACATATTCAGAAATAAAGACAAACAGATAAGTATGCCAAAAGTTTTTCCGTAAACATATCATATTAAGCCACTTGTTTTTCACTTTCTTATCCATTTCCATACAAGCTAAAAAAAATATAACAAAACATATTATTTTACGTGCACAAGATAGTATCAAAATTAATGTTCGCTCTTATGCATAGTTCAGAAACATGTCAAATATTGCTCATATCTACACATTTCATGTCAAAAGAAAATTTTCTCTATCATATAAATTTTCATGAGCGAATGCATAAAACGTATACTGAGGTTGTTTTTCACCTTTTTCTTAAAAAAACAGAACATGCACATTTTATAAAAACCAACCTCAAACAAATTTTCTTTTTATGTAAATCTAGGATAGGAGCCCCGCTTACCTGACTCCTGTAGCGAATTATCAAAATTTCGAGTCCGATCTCTAATATTCTCGTCGCCTATTTTAAAAAAAAAAACTTAACATTAACGGCCAGCAAGCCCAATCTATAAGTATAAAAAATGGTAATCTAAGGTTCCTAATCTGAAAAATTTTGCAACACTCCTTTCTTCAAACTACACTAGCTTAAAGCGTTATAATTTACTACAAATATCAAGTCAAACAACACCCATAACGTGCTGACCAGCCCCAACAATCCGGGTTGTTATCCCACGCTCACATGAACATATATTCCTAATTTTCCAGCTTACAACCCAACGAGACAGTCACCCAAAAAAAATCATTTAGCAACAAAATAATTGACCTCAACACCACCAATCGGTCTAGCCAGCCAAACAACATTTTACTCGATTAAAACCAACCAGCCAAACAACAGCCACAAGGATCCAGAATTTCCCAACAAAACCAGCCATTAATCATCAACCCCAACTAGCATGTATTAACTTAAAACATTCTCAATCAATAACTGGAGTGATACAAGGGAAAACAACAACCAAAGTATTACTAAAAAAATTTACATCCCTCAGACTTCCCTATGTAAAAATTTTGGTTCGGCACATTAACGTTTTACGCTAGATAATTCCCTTAATAGAAATCTATCCAAAGAGTCTTGAACCTTACCTAAAAATGAAGAACAACCCACAAGAAACTGAAGCTTAGAAGATGAATCCTTGCTTCCCCAAATGCTCGGCTGCCACCCACGAAAAATGCTAGATTAACAGTGGCTAAAACCCCCAAACCGAACCCTTTAATTTAGATGAAATTCTAGAAAAATTGAGAGGTTTAGATCAACTTATCGAGGAGATGAGTGGGTGGCCGCAACAGAGGAGATCGGTGGTAGAGAAAAACCCAAAAACAGGGGTATTCCCGTAGAGAGAGAGAGAGAGAGAGAGAGAGAGAGAGAGAGAGAGAGAGAGAGAGAGAGAGAGAGAGAGAGAGAGAGACCAGTGAAGTGAACTGACCGCGAGAGGAGGGAACTCCATTTGATGCAACCACTGGACGTGGCAAACGGTTGAGTGAAAATCGGAAGAAACCGAGGGAAAATAGGGGCTTGGAACTGTCGGGTGCTGAAGGAAAGAAAGGAAAAGAAAGGAAAAGAAAGAAAGAAGAAGAAAGGAGAAGAAAGAAGAAGGGCGGAAATCACTTACCTGGGAGTGATACGGCGTCGTTTCGTGGTGGGCTGGGCTGGGCTAGGCTGCGGGCTTTACATATTCCCCTCCTAAAAATAAATTCCGTCCTCGGAATTTGCTACAAGAGTTCATAATCCTCGTTGAAGATGTGTGGACATTTCTCTCGCATTTCCTCCTCGAGTTCCCAGGAAGCTTCACTGCTTGTATGATTACTCCACAAAACCTTAATCATGGGGATGCTACGGTTCCGCAGCCTGTGTGCTTTCTTTTCTAAGATCCACACTGGTTCTTCAATATATGTCATATCTTCCTGAATCTGTAGCGGCTCATAATGAATGATGTAAGTTGGATCGGGAATATACTTTCTCAGCATGGATACATGAAATACGTTATGCACTCCCGTCAGATTCGGAGGAAGTGCTAACTTATATGCCAATGGTCCAACCCGCTCAAGAATCTCAAAAGGCCCAATATATCTAGGGCTCAACTTGCCCTTACTTCCAAATCTCATAACCCCTTTCATTGGTGCTATCTTCAAGAATACTTCATTTCCCACCTCAAACTCTAGTAGACAGCGGCGGTTATCGGCATAGCTCTTTTGTCGACCCTGAGCTGCTTTAATTCTGGCTCGAATAATGTCAATCTTTTCTGTGGTCTTCTGAATGATCTCTGGCCCCAAGATTTTTCTTTCACCAACTTCATCCCAATATAATGGAGACCTACATCTTCTGCCATACAATGCTTCATACGGTGCCATCCCAATACTAGTCTGGAAACTGTTATTATAAGCAAATTCCACCAATGGTAAATGTCGTATCCAAGTCCCTTTAAAGTCCATTACGCATGCCCTCAACATGTCTTCTAAAATCTGAATAGTTCTTTCTGATTGTCCATCTGTCTGAGGATGATAAGCCGTACTAAAATTCAACTTAGTACCCATTGCCTCTTGCAAACTTCTCCAAAATCTAGAAGTGAAATGAGGATCTCTATCTGACACAATGGATACTGGTATCCCGTGTAAGCTCACGATCTCTTGTATGTATAGCTCCGCTAGTTTCTCCAACTTATGAGAAACTTTAATGGGCACAAAACGCGCAGTCTTCGTTAAGCGATCGACGATTACCCATATTGCATCTTGTCCGTTTAAAGCCCTTGGTAAACCTGTCACAAAATCCATGGATATATGCTCCCACTTCCATTCTGGAATCTGTAATGGCTGTAATAACCCTGGTGGTCTCTGATGTTCTGCTTTCACCTGTTGACAAGTCAGGCACTGTTCTACGAACTTAGCAATTTCTCTCTTCATACAGTTCCACCAAAAAGACCCTCTCAAATCCCGATACATCTTGGTACTCCCTGGATGAACTGTATATAAAGAGCAGTGTGCCTCCTCAAGGATTATCTTCTTTAGTGTATCATCTGCAGGTACACACAATCTATCTCTAAACCTCAGAACTCCATCTTCAGAAATGCTAAAATCAACTTTGTCCCCGTTCTTAACTTCCTCCACTAGCTTTATCAATGCTGAATCTACTTTCTGAGCTGCTTTGATTCTCTCTAACAAATCTGGTTGCACTATTAAACTAGCCACGAAAGCACTTGTATCATTGGTGATGATCTCAATACCAGCCCTTTCTAAGTCCATTAGTAACTGGTGTTGAGTAGTAAGGGATGCTACTGCTGAACTCATTGATTTCCTACTCAAGGCGTCAGCTACAACGTTCGCTTTGCCTGGGTGATAATTGATATTACAATCATAATCCTTTATTAGCTCGAGCCATCTTCTCTACCTCATATTTAATTCTTTTTGGGTGAAGAAATACTTTAAGCTTTTGTGATCTGTGTAGATTTCATACTTTTCCCCATATAAATAATGCCTCCAAATTTTAAGTGCAAACACAACTGCTGCTAACTCCAAATCATGTGTGGGGTAATTTTGTTCATGTGTCTTTAGTTGACGTGAAGCATAGGCTATAACTTTCCCATGTTGCATTAATACACACCCTAAACCCAGTCTTGAAGCATCACTATATACCACAAACCCACCTCTCGCAGTGGGAACTATTAAAACTGGGGCGGTTACTAGTCTCTGTTTCAAATTCTGAAAGCTTTCTTCACATTTTTCCGTCCACTCAAACTTCTTGTTCTTCCTTGTGAGTGCGGTGAGGGGAACTGCTATCTTGGAAAAACCCTCAATGAATCGGCGATAGTATCCCGCCAATCCCAAGAAACTCCTAACCTCATGTACATTTTTCGATGCTGACCAGTTCACTACTGCTTCCACTTTTCCAGGGTCCACTGAAATGCCCTCCTTTGAGACAACATGCCCTAGAAATGTAACTGCATTCTGCCAAAACTCACACTTTTTCAGTTTAGCAAACAACTTTTCTTCTTTAAGTGTTCCGAGTACTAGCCTCAAGTGTTCTTCATGCTCCTTCTTGCTCTTAGAATAGATTAGGATGTCGTCAATAAAGACAACCACAAATTTATCCAAAAATCCATGAAATACTCTGTTCATTAAATCCATGAATACCGCTGGGGCGTTAGTCAAACCAAAAGGCATGACCAGAAACTCATAGTGGCCATATCTGGTCCTGAAAGCAGTCTTGGATACATCTTCAGTCTTGATCTTCAATTGATGATACCCTGATCGAAGGTCAATCTTCGAGAAAACTTGCGCACCCTGTAGTTGATCAAACAAGTCTTCTATGCGGGGTAAGAGATATTTATTCTTGATGGTTACTCGGTTGAGTTCTCTATATTCAATGCACACTCTCATTGTTCCATCTTTCTTCTTCACAAATAACACTGGAGCACCCCATGGGGACATACTGGGTCGGATAAAACCCTTGTCTAATAGATCTTGTAACTGTTCTTTAAGTTCGGTGAGCTCCGATGGCGCCATTCTATAAGGAGTCTTGGACAAAGGTGCTGTGCCTGGCACAAGATCGATAGCGAATTCTACTTCTCAGTCAGGTGGCAATCCAGACAAATCTTCAGGAAACACTTCCGGATACTCTCTCACCACAGGAATCTCTTCTAGGCTCAACTCTTTCTTTTGGTGCATCTATCACACAAGCTAAAAATCCTTGACAGCCATCTCGCAATAATTTCCTAATCTGAACTGCTGATATAATTGATGGGAATAATTGCACTTTCGTTCCCACAAATCGAATTTCATCCCCTTCAGGAGGCTTGAAAACTATCTCCTTTTTAAAATAGTCGATACTGGCATGGTATGAAGCCAACCAGTCCATACCCAAGATTACATTAAATCCAATCATATCAAAAATAATAAGTTCAGCAGGCATCAATCTCTTTTCAATAGATATAGGACAACCGCGGAAAATTTTGTGACAAGACACTGTAGTCCCCGTCGGAGTTGAGACCACTAAGTCAAAATCCAACCTTTCACCTTCCCATGAGCAGAATTTGGCAAAATTCTTAGAAATAAAGGAATGTGTTGCCCCAGAGTCAAACAGTGTAGTGGCATGATTAGAAAATAAAGAAAGAATGCCTGTGATCACATACAAAGTATCCTTTGATTTAACATCCACAATAATTACTAAGTTATTCCTAAAAGAAAAGTAAGGAATAATACCTGTGATCACATCCTCCCTGCCTTCAACCTCTCTTGGTGTCAATGCGAAAACCTGAGCAGGTGCAGTAGGGCGTTGAGTATTATCTCGTGGCGCCCCTCCAGTCCTGGGTGGGGGTGGTAGTGGGGCAGGTCTATTGCTGCCCAAAGTAAGCGGGCAATCCCTGAGGTAGTGGCCCGACTTGCAACACCGGAAACATAAGCCTAACTCTTTCTGGCACTTTCCCGTGTGAACAAGGTCACAAGTTCTACAATGATAAGGCTGCTGATCACTCTGAATTGGCCTCTTGCTTGAATTACCCCCTTCATTTCTCTTCTTCCACTGTCCCTGGTTGTTGCTTGTATGATATCCAGATGGGGTAGACCTCTTCCTTTGATCAAGTAAGGTGGGACTCCTCTGAAGGCATCCCTCAAACAAAGTGGCCTTATTCACCAACTCTGTGAACTTTTTCAACTGGAAACCCATCACTCGTTCGTACAGCTTCTCGTTCAGTCCTTGCTCAAATTTACGACACTTCTTCTCTTCATCAAGAATTAGATATGCTGCAAAGCGTGCCAGCTCAGTAAACTTGGCTGCATATTGGTGTACTGACATCATCCCCTGAACTAATGTGGCAAACTCCATAGCCTTATCCTCTTTCATTGAGATGGGGAAGAGAAGAAATGGAGGGGTGTGTTATGCTATGTTGGTCAAAACTCATGGGAAGAAGAGTGGAAGAATTCACCCCAATCGGCCATGTGTCTTCCCTAATTCCTAGAATACTCATTTCCATTTTAGGCTTAATTGGCATGATGAGACCAAGTTTTTATCCCTTCTAGTAATATGATAAGCATGAAGATAAAGACAAAAGATAGATTCGGTTTTTGCTCTCCCATTTCTATCTTACACCCCTACCACCAATGAAATATCTCAAATTTGCTTACATATTTTTTTTCCCACTTACCATTTGTCCTAACATTCTAGGAAGATGATATCTTAGTATAGAATAAAAACATAAGTTAGGCGTATGTCAAATCCACATCTCACATTTGTTTCGTATTCCTTAAGAAAAGAAATCCTTGCATGGAGTTGGTTCACCCTCCTCCAAAATCATCCAATCTGATTGCCTCAAGGTAAGAAATATACTTTGATTGATTCACTAAAATTCCTAGGCAAACTTTACCTACCTCTAATTTCCATACTATGTTTTTTTGAAATTCCAAAAAGACAAGTATTCCCTTTGTGCCAATTGTCCTCATTAGTCTTACAAATACTTAGATGTTTCCCACTGATGAGTGCACAAAAATGCACTCTAAATACTCTATTTAAATACTAAAAGAAATGAAAAAATAATGGATATAACTCATGTTATTAAAATTAATGGTCATTTATCTTGAAATAGATATAAGCATGATTTAATATATTGATGAGAATATAAAATGCCATATTTTCCTCTCTTAATGTTTAATACTTTATTCTTATTTGATGCCTAACTATACTCATTATTCTTATATATTGATTTAGGACACAAATGGAGACATTAGGAGCAAATGAAGATAATTGCGGAATTTTAGACAGTTCTGACATCTTTTCGTAATATGGGCATAACTCTCTCATCCAATCTCCGATTGAGCTGATTCAAGATGATCTAGAACCGGAAGAGAAATATATAGAGCTTTTGTGTTTTATGTTTGAAGAGATATCCACTCAATCTAAGACAAAATCGACCATCAAGTGGACGCACCTGCACTTGACGTTCCTGGATATTTTCCAGCCACTTGCATCAAATCCAAATGTTATCATAATATTTTCCAGCAAGCACTCCTACACCAACTTGGAAATTCAATGATCAATTCATATGCAAGATGAAGTGCACTCAAGTTTCTTCAAGACAAATTATTTGACCACAAGATATTAAGTCATACAAGACAACTAATAGATAGAGAAGCAAAATTGAAACACTCAACCTACAAGCAAAATCCAGCTCATGCATGGTGGGAAAACAAATGATCAAAATGACAACTCACAAATCACTTGGATTCAAGAATGGCACATGGCAAAACAAGTTGAAATTGTGATGATTTTGTCATGACAACTTGCATGAAGGATGCTTATAAATAGAAGGGAGGGGTGTGTGTTCTAAAAAAATGCTTAGTGTGGGAGGATGCTTTGGAAGAGCCATTATTTTGAGAGCTTGAGAAAAGAAAAGAAAAAAACCAAAGAAGAGAGAAGAAAATAATGGTTGGCTCTTCCATATTATCCCTTGGAGAATTTTTGTTGCATATTTTCAATATGTGTAACTAAATTCTCAAGGAGGGCTAGGGATGAACTTGTGTGTGTGATGGTATTTGTAATTTATTTTTTATTCATGTATTTGGTCTTTAAATATTACAACTCTTTTGTTCTATTATTCTCAATTTATTTGTGATGTTTTTTCGTCTTCAAATAATTATAGAATCTATTTCGTTTATGGATTCAGTCATGCTTTTTCTATTGAGTGAATTAGTTCTATAATTATGTTTGGAGCAATTGATTATCTATATTGATTTAATTCTCTGCTGCAGTATCGCCTCTTGGGTATATTGTCGTCGTTGGATTTTCTCAATGTCGATAACAATTTATGAGAGTTAAGCACGAAGAATGATTTTTCAAAGAGTTACATGTGATTTAAATTTTGGTTATTATTGTTATATCTTCCGATTAAGAATTTGGACATAGAATTCTTAATTGAGTTATCAATGAATCAAGAATAAATTTGAATACCACAAATACATAAGGAATTCCCTACGCTCTACTTTTCGTCTCATTTTTATATTTTTCAAATTACTCATTTAGTTTTAATTATCACACTCATTTAATTTTTTTGTTAATTTCGTTATTGTTCTTCAATTTCTCAATCCATCTCCCTGTGGAATCGACACCCCAAAACTATACTGCAAACGACCGCGTTATTCTTTGGGCGTAATCACCCACACAATCCCTCATGGCCGAAACACACTAAGAAAATATTCCAATTTTGGTTGCTCATCTTTTCCTCCAATTGCCATGTGTCACCCTTTGTAAGATAAAATTCTATGTGCAAATAAGACAAAATTAGGTATAACTCAATTCTTTTTTGCCCATTGTCTCTTAATGTCCCTTATCTTTCAAGCAAAGTGAAAAAAATATATAAAATTGGGTTCTCCCCCTCCAAATGGTCCAAACAGTAGCCTTCCCACTAGAAGAAGAAAAAATCTCTTTTTACCTAACTTCACTTTCTATGTAATCTTCTTGGATTATGCAATGCCCCTTTTTGACTTCTAAAAGACGTATGGATTCTTATTAGGCCAAGTGTCCCAATGGATCTCATATTCACATAACCACTTGTCACTTATCATTATCTTTTCTCAAAAGAAAAAAATTTCTCACATGGGAAAGTGTAAGTCGGTTCTCTCCCACTTCGTGGCCAATCCAAAACTTGTAAGAAGAACAATTCATGTTTTGTTTGCAAGTTATCTTTGGCCATTTGTTCAAATACTTCTCAAGAGATTAAATGATTACTTGGGAAAAACCCAAAAGTAAACAAAAGTTGGTGCTCCCCTTTATCTCCATCCAATCCTATAAGATCCCAGATTTACGTGTATTTTTACACGTTATTTTATTCTTGGTATAAATTATTTTAATAATATTATTAGTTGTGTTTTATTTGTTTAAAATATTTATTTGAGCTATTAATTAGTTAATATTGAGTTACGTTGCTTTTCTTATGTATTTTAATATGAGTTAATTATTTAAATGATTGGAATTTAATTCCTTTATTTTATTATGTGAGTTTATTTGATCTGCTTTTGTTATATTAATTATTTTTTTATTTTTAATATTTTGCTTGGGTTTAATTTATTTATATTGTTTGGTTTTAAATATTTTATTTTATTAATATTAAATTGTAGTACTATCAGTTGGTTTTTATTTAATTTATTGTGTTTTTCTAGTTGGACTTATTTTTCCTTTTTCTCTTTTTTCTTTTCTTTTTCTTTTCTTTTTCTCATTTCTTCCTCTGCTTTTGGCCTAGACCCCGCGTGACCCCTCCCCTGCTTCCCTCCGCCCGTTTCTCCTTCCTTCCACCCAACGCCGTCGTCGGCCTCCCTCCGGCGACACTGCCTAGCCACCACCACCCCCGCACGCCGGCGAGTCCATCGACACCGGTGGTGTCATCTCCGGCCACCTCACCGCCCCTACATAGTCCCCAACTTGAAATGGGTATTTTCATTTCTCTTGCATTTTTCGACCACCCCTTGGCCTCCGACCACCACCACTAGCCTCCCCACCCTCCGGCGAGCATAATCCACCGTCGGTAGCCACCTATTTCTGCTGGATGCTCCTACACCCGAAATGGGTCCTTAAACGGATCCATCTTCGCCGCACCACAATCCGGCCACCGTAGGCCTCACCACTGCCACCAAAAGACTCTCTTCGCCCAGCCGGTCATCCCCCTAACTCAGTTTTTCCAACCGTTGTCTCACCTTCCCAGTACAACCCCTAACCCAAAAATGGATTTCCACCCTTTTGGAGCCTGATCCGCCACCTTCCGGTGGTTATGCCACCACATCACCACCTCCATGAGATTTCCCACCTTCCAAAGAGTATCTCTCTAAATTTTGGTGTCAAACCGAGCATTGGAGCCTAACGTATGAGTGGCTGCTACGAGAGCTGCGGAATTCAAGAATTTACGCTTTTACCTGCTGTAAATATTTTCCAAATAAACTTGAATATTTAAATATATTTTTGGCATCAACAGATATTGTGTTTGTTCATTATTAAAAATTATCAGTTGTTGGTTATTTGAAGCATGGTCATCTGCATTGTGTATTTTCGTGCATATTCATCTGCTGGAAATGAAAACTGGGTTTTTATTATGTTTATGGTTTTGGGTGCGTGTGTATCATGACCCCAAGCCAGAATGAGGCATTATCCCGGTGGAGTTCCTCTGATCACTCGGGAGCGAAATATATTGAGTGATATCCCCTGGATTGTCACCGGGCGACGACGGGATCGAACGGGATGGTAACGCTCTCGTGCCGACTCCGTGGCTCCTCTGCTGGAGCTAGGGGATGCCTGGTCATGGTACGTGCTGGGCGCGGTTAGCTAGGTATCGCCCGTTCTGAAGTCACATGCGGGGTCGTTACCTTTGGTGTGATGATAAAAGTCAGGGTGTGTGGACGGTCCCTAGGGGAGATCATAGTGCATACGGTTAATAAAACGGATGTTTAGATCATTTTCTGGGAAAGTGGTGGATTTTAATTATTAGTTTTACGTGGACTATTTTCTGGGAAAATGGTTGTGGTTTTAATAGATTTGTGGCCATCATTTTTTGGGAAAATGATGGGTGATTTCACTAGAGGTTTAGTTGGACCAAAATGAGATTTTGGCGTCTGTGGTTATTTTATTAATTTTGAGAAGGATAATTTTAAGTCACATGCATATGACGTCCTGTTCATACATAGTATTGTTGCATGAATGTATTTATTATTTTGAGTTTGTTTGGGTTGTACTTACCTGTGATGCCATTTTTGGCATCGTAGTTTTTTTATGCAGATTTTGAAGAGGCTGAGCCTGAGGAAACGGCTTTGCCGTTGATGTGTTATTATTATTAATTGTTATCTCGAAAAATTATTTTCCCCTTTTAAAAATATGTATTTGTTTAATTTGTATTTCGGATGACTGTATTAAATCTCTTGTTGGAGAATTTATATTAAACTGGTTTGTAAAATATTTCTAAAAATTCTGGTACTTAGTTATTGACTTTAATTATTCAGCTGTGACTTTTATTTATCCATGTCACATGTTGGGGTGCGTGACCCATGTTGTCAGTATCCCGATGCCTCGATTCCCGTGTTTATTTTAAAGGGAATTTGGAGGCGTCACAAATCTCGTAGCTTATTCTTAATAAAAAAAATTGTTCTTTCAAACTTTTATGCAAATCTCACCTAACTCCACTTTTTTAAGCAATTGACTCTTTGAGAATCTAAAAGACATATATCCTTGTCATGCCAATATCACAATAGGTGCCTCTCCAATTTTCCTATAACTTCACTTTAGTCTCATCTCCAATTTGTATCCAATTGACATTTACCTTATACAAATAAAGAGCCTATAGGAAAGATAATGGATATATCTCTAAACACTTCCAAAGAATGACTAAATAAAAGGTATTTATTTCCAGTATAAAGAAATCCAATAAGGAAAAAATCCGGGTTATCACAATATTTATGTTTGGTTTGTGTTGTAGGTCAAAAACTGCATTTTTGGTGTTTACAAATAGATGCGTTCCTTTATGAAAAATAACAGATTGGTTTTATTAATGTTTGGTTTGTGTTGTGGGTTAAAAATTGGGTTTGTGGTGTTTATGGATAGATGCTTTCCATTCTAGGAAAGGACGGATCGATTTTACTTTTGTTTGGTTTGTGTTGTGGGTCAAAAACTGGGTTTTTGATGTGCATGTGCTGAGGTGTCATTTTCGGAGAAAATAACGGATTTATCTTGCATGTATTATTGTGGGTTTGGGGAATGTGTTGGTTGTATGAATACGATTTTAAACTGTTGGTTGTATTTGGTTGCTTGCTGAGATTTCTCAATCTCATGTGATGTTTCCTTTCCACCTGCGTTTCATAGAACCGTAGATTTGTTGCAGAGATCGAGTTTGAGTGTTGGACCGGCTTTACCCGAGAAGGGATGTTTTGGAGTGTGTCAATTGTGAGTTGAAGATTTGTCTTCACCTTATTGGTTAGTTGGGTAATTGTAATAATTTTGTAAGGAGTTTTTAATTGAGTTATAGATTTTAAATTTTTTGATACTAGTTGGATTATCCTTTTAAGTTTTTCATTGCGATATCTTGTTGCACACATTGCATGTTTATACACACTTGCATAAATCGATGGGATGTGACCTATGTAGTCATCATCAGGGTGTCTAATCTTCCACTTATTCGCACGTGGGGTTTGGGGACACCACAATTCATATCTATCATTTGCTAGCAAGTTGCTTTTCTGCTTCTCTGTTTCATCCTCATGTTGTTCAACTAAGTCATTTCTATTCCTTGCCTTACTTCATCTATATTTTCTGCATGACTTAGATGCTTCTATTAGGGTCTAGGAGTCTGTGCCTCATTATTTTGGTTTATGACTAAATCTCTCCCCCTTTCCTCTTTTGTTTCGTCACCTCCTAAATCTGAAAAAGGTCACTTCTCGATTTGGCCCCAAGTCAAGTGCCATATTGTTTGGTTTCTGCTTTGTTTGGTATTGTTTCCTCTGTTTGCTTTTTGCTTCCTGAATTATCATGCACCAGAATAACACACTTGAAGCATAGCCTATGTAATTTTTCATATTTGATTGGAATCCACAGCCTATCATCCAACAAGTTGATGAATTTGCCTCTCATTAGAGTTTCCCTAATATCTAGTTCTACCTTAGCTCATAAGAAAGGACCCTATGCCGTTCCATCACTTTTAACATCAATTTCTTTTACTGTTCTCACAAAATTTGCAATCTGTGACCCCACCTTTTTGTTCATGCAACATGCCAAAGTTAAATCATGCAATTGAATACATAAAATTTCCTTATAAAACTGCATTTTATTTGATGGGGTTAAACTATCATGCGACTTTAATAGAAATAAACAATTGTCAAACATCCATGGTTTACATCTTAGAATTCCATTTCTGTTAGCTTGGTCTTAGAAAGAGATTAAATAGAGATTAGAACTTAGATTGTGGAAAGAGAAGTTCTTCCCTAATATCCAAATCTTTTCCATCGTCAAACTAATCACTTCTTTGTTCATCACTCTATTAGAGAACAATTTTCCAATTATACAGTTTTCTCGTTGTTCTATCCATTCTTCCACAATATTTGTACTTTCTGGAGTGTTTTGTTTTCTTCTTTTAAAAGGCATTATTTTTTCCCACTTTTCTTCCAGTTCTTTCATGTCTATTTCATCTCTCAATCGTACTAAACTAGCGAAATCACCAAAACCTTCGGCCTAAGAACAAGCCGAGACTCACTCGGCCACCTTATCTCCCTTCTTTTAGTATGAAGTAAGGAAATAAGCAAGACTTAGAATATTGCTGGCTGTTCTTTGAGCACTCGAAATGTTTGGAATGTGATTTTGGAGAGTGGCTTTAGTATTTCTCCTTTATAATATGTTTTCATAGGATTTTGACAAAGGAGCAAGTCCAAGATAATGTAATGGATTTTACCTCACCAATCGCATGCATGCATGATGCATTCATTATACCAAGCATATATATATATATATTATTAATTGGTATTAATGTTATCATTATATATAATATAATTTTCGGATGAGGTGAAAGTAACAGCTGAAAGGATAAGTTATTAGTAAAATGTAATAATGTTTACCTCACCAATCGCATGAATGCGTACGTGGTGCATTCACTATACCAAGCAAATATATATATATATATATATATATATATATAAAATATAATTTTCGGATGAGGGGAAAGCAACAGGTGAAAAGATAAGTTATTAGTATAATGTACGTGATGATGTTTACCTCACCAATCGCACGCATGCGTACGTGGTGCATTCATTATACCAAGCAAAATATATATATTATTAATTGGTATTAATTTTATCATTATGTACAATATAATTTTCGGATGAGGTAAAAGCAACAGGTGCAAGGATAAGTTATTAGTATAATCTTCGAACGAGAGCAAATGAGAAGGTGAAAGGTTCTTATAAGTACTAGGACATGTCTAACAGCTCACGATGCACGATGCAGCATGCATAACACATAACGCATGCGTACAGATCAAAAACCATTATTATTTAGTGTCATGATATGTACCAACAGCTTGCTTATGCATAACATTATACGTATTGACCAGTGTCAGCTTTCTTTTTTCAAGTTTTTTTCTTTTTTAATCAAATTTTAAAATCATCATCATTTCAATAGTTTAGCACGTATAATTATGTACGCAAAATTATAAGTATAGATAACATTTTTCGTTATTATTGCTAGTATCATTATCATTATAACATAATGGAAGTTTATGAAGGAAGCCAAATTAGCAGGTGAAATTTTGATGTAAAAAAAATCCTATGCATCATGATCCTTTACATCAAATATTACATATTATTTATTTATTTACCAAATATTTTAGTACGTATATGAATAATGAGTAGAAGAATGTAATTAGTTTAAAAAAAACAAACTTTAAAAAATATGGTATATAATGTGAAAGACGATGATAATATAGGAAAACGCTTGATTTTAATTATATACTCGCAAACTGTAAACTGCACTATATACGCATTTATTCAACACTAATTTTTCATATATATATATATATATGTGAAAAATGTTAGTCTCTTCGTCGGGAGTTCTTGTTGGATTTTTTCTTTTAAAATTTTTTTCACTTTATAATTAAGGAAATATTTTTTAGTGATGTTATGAATTTTTTTAAATAAATATTAAGTATTAAAAAAATATGAGAAAAAACAAAAATTCTATGTCCAGTTACTGTTGTGTACTCTTTGGACACTACTATTACTACAATTGACCGCATCAGTTTTTTTTTAATATAAAATAAGGTATAAATAAAAAGGTCTGCATATAAGAGAATTATAAAATAAAATAAAATAAACCAATGAAATATACCAGCGAGAACAGTAACAATGGCCGTAGGGCCACACTCTGATCTATATATATATATATATATATATATATGCACATTAGTATCCTTTGGGCCTTAGCCATCCCTTGACTACGTACTTCAGGCCAGAGTGATTTTGGCTTAGCTGCAGTTATGGACGACAGAGATGAGTAATTCTTCGATCTTTTTTAGCAAATATATTCTGTACGTTATATTGTGGTGAAGTTTAACTTTCAACTTGGTCAATATCATTTAGAAAAATCTAATCTTTCCACCACGGCTTGTTTTGCATCTAATGATCGGTGGTTGTATTGTTGAAGAATAATGTGTTGTACGTAATTAGTAAAGAGTAATGTTGGAAGATACGCAATACTCAGTGCATCTCTCTCACATAAGCAGTGCTATATACTGTTCATGTTAGAAGAATGCGTGGAGTGTGCATGCTTCCCCTCATTTCTCATTAATAAAAGCTTCATTAATTGTTTCATCATAATCCTCGTAAATAAATTTTCTTATTTTTTGGTATTTGAATGTGTTTGAAAAAGAGTAAAAGAAAAACAGTTTCGATCCATAAATATCAAATTAACATTCTATTCTAAAAATTGGTTTTAATTTGTTCAAAACTTTGGAAATTTACACCGATTTCCAATCTCTCGGATTTCCTCCCTCTCCCTAATCTTTCTCCTCTGTCACCTTTTTTACATTTTAGTTCTTTTCAAGCTATGATTTTTGAGATTTTAAATTGTTTTAACTTTTGGTATTTTGAGCTATATTTTTTTGTTTCTAACATTTTTTAAATTTTAAATATTTTTTTGACATGTTTAGTATTTTTAATTAGTTTTCTGAAAAATGGTATAAGCTTAATTGTCATGTGGCATGCCAATATATATTATCTGTCTTGTTTTCCATCTCATATATATATCCATATATTAACAAGCAGTATCTGTATATATATATGTACTTCTAAGGAGGAATTGATTGATAGAACGGGGGTCATCAGCATGGATATTGATTGACTTTTATGAACGATTATTGTTGGAATATCGATTTTATTAAGTACTGTTGATCTTCTATTCTATTAGCTGTTGGCTCATTAATATTGTTTATGTATTTGTTACTAGTTAGAGAACAAGTGAATATTTTTTATGGACACTGATCAGAGGGTCGACTTGGAATTGTGTAGTTTTATTTTGGTGGTTTGTAGAAGAGTAGTGATACACGTATAATGCTTTTTTTATGACCTTTATATATACAGCTATATTTTTCAATTAGGGTATTTCTCATGTAAAACGTTATGCCTCTTATTTAAAACAGGATTGTATAAAACCTAAAACACATAATTGCATTTGCATTTTTTTTTCCAGAACTAACCTATGCTTTCTGGTTATATATCAATTTATCTATAATATGAAACGTTTTTTAATCTTTGTATTTCTCCAGAGCTGTATCGGGTCCTGGGCAAAATTCTAATTCAGAAATTACCAAAGTCGAGGGACGTGCGGGCCAGAAAGATGAAGGTACTTATGAAGGAAGCCCAATTAGCAGGTGAAAATTTGATTTTAAAAAGAATCTATTCATCCTGATCCTCTGCATCATATATTACACTTTTTTATTTATTTTTTTCTTTTACTAAATATTTGGTATGTGAATAATGACTAGAAGAATTTAATTAGTTTAAGAAAAATAAATTTAATAAAATTACTATTATTATTTTAAAAAAAATATAATGCATGATGTGAAAAGTTATGAGTAGCAAAACTCTTGATTTTATATACTCGCAAACTGTAAACTGCACTATATATGCATTTATATACCTCTCCCACTGTAAACTGCACTATATATGCACTATCCGCGCGTGATCTTGATCTCTTGGTAGTTGTCACGATAAGGAATAAAAATACTCTCAAGTCACCTTCTAAAAAAAATCTTAATTTTTCTCATCAGTAATTTTTCGTATATATATATATATATTATATATATATATATGAAAAATGGTAGTCTTTTCGTTGGGATCACTTCCTGCTGGACTTTTTTTTTTTTTTTTTTTTAGTTTTTTAACTTTATAATTTAAGAAAATTTTTTAAATACTGTGATGAATTTTTTTAAATAAATATTTAAAGTGTTGAAAAAATATGTAAAAAATAAATAGTGCTCATAGAGCCAGGTACACTCTGATCTATATACACGCACACACACACACACACACACACACACACACACACACATATATATATATATATATATATAGACAAACATACACACACATTAGTATATATCCTTAGGGCCTTAGCCATCCCTGACTACGTACTACGGGACGGTGTGATTTTGGACTTAGCACGCTAGCTGCAGTTATGGTTAGTCCTGTTCATATATTTCTTAATATTTCAATTTTTTTTTAAAAAAACATTGAAGAAAATTTTAAATTCGAGTTTTGGATTTAGAAATCCAGAATCCGGATGAACCCTCCTAATTATGGCATAATTTAGCATATATATTCTGTACGTTATAGTGTGGTGAAGTTTAACTTTCAACTTGGTCATGAATATTATTTAAAAAAATCTTATATATATTTCCACCATGGCTTGTTTTGCATCGACTGATCGATGGGCGTCTTGCTGAAGAAGAATCATCATGTGTTGTATGTAAAAGCTGCATTATTTTCATCATACAACAATCGTCGTAAATACCTTTTCTGAGTTTTTGGTATTTGAATGTGTTTGAGAAAGAGTAAATGAAAAACAGTTTCGATCCATAAAAATCAAATTAACATTATCCTTTCTAAAAATTGGTTTTAATTAGTTCAAAAATTCAGAAACACCGATTTCCAATCTCTCGGATTTCCTTCCCCTCCCTAATCTTCCTCCTCTATGTCACCTTTTTAACATTTTAGCTTTTTTGAAGCTATGAATTTTGAGATTTTGAATTTTTTTTCCACTTTTTTTATTTTGAGCCATTGCTTTTTTTTGTCTAACATGTTTTAAGTTCTAAAATATTTTTTTGACATGTTTAGTATTTTTAGTTTTATGAAAAATGGTAGCTTAATTTTCATGTGGCATGCCATATATATATATATATATATATATATTATCTGTGTTTTTTTTCATCTTATACGTATGAATATCTTATATATGGATATTGCTTCATGTTTTGTATTTAGATACGGTATTAGTTTGACTATCTTGATTTTCAAATATCAATATCGTTCAGATATTGTCGTTTTGTATAAAAATTAAAAATCATAATTGCATTCGCAATTTCTTTTTTCCGGAATTAAGCTATGCTTTCTGGTTTTGTATCAATTTATCTATAGTATGACACGTTTTTTAATCTTTGTATTTCTCCAGGGCTATATCAAATGCTGGGGAACACAATATTTCAGAAACCAACGTCGAGGGACCGGCGGGCCATGCATATGAAGGTCCTGAAACCTCGTTAAGCCAGGATGATGTGGAATGTCTTAAAAAACTGAAAGAAATCATCGAGCCATTGCTGAAGATCATGAAGGAGCTGCTTCTCAAAACAGTGGATGATCGCCTGAAGATGATCAACCAACGGCCTCCAGCTGGGAAGTAATAATTTATGTATAGTACATCATGATTAGAGAGATCATCATATCTATGACCGTCTAGATGATCTCCATATCGATAAATAATGAGTAGATGATCATTAGGTCATCAGTTTGATCATATGTACGTGTGTTGTCGATCATCTATGTTTGTTGCTTAATGGGAGTTGCACTCTGTGCGTACTAGCTGGTTTGGTTTGGTTTGGTTTGATTTGGTATTTAATTTCAAAATGTATGCATGCATGTGTGTTTGTAAGACTATGTTTATCATAATGTATTCAGCGAATATATATTAACGTTTGTGCTTAATTGGTTTCTCATATAAACGTTTGTGCATGCTTGGATGCTCGGAAAGAGAATAATATTAAACAAAATTTAAGCTTGCCAAAGTGGAGGATGATCAAGTATCAACCACTCGAGAAAGAACATATATATGAGATCAAAGAGGGAAGAGAGTCGAATGTGAGGTGCAATAATGCATGCTTAATTTCTGATCAAAGAGTACGTACTACTCCATGCATATAGCTAGCGAGAGAGATGGCCGGCGATGAAAGTAAATAACGAGAACGAGAGAATGATGAGAGGAAAAAAGATCAAAGAATCAGGAAAGGGAATAAATTGTGATCGACAAGAAGTGAGGAAGCAAGGAGGAAGGAAACATGTAAAGTTGTAGAGAAAACGAAGAGCGAAGACATATATGGAGAGTTGGAGACTTCGGAAGGAGGAAGGAGGAAGAGAATGAAGATAATGAATTAAGAGCATTCTCATTAGTTTAGGTAAATGCATCTCCAAATTTTAGCTAATATCTTATTTTTTTACATTTGGTCAAGCAATAAAAATTCAAGATACATATTGGATTAGCTATTTATTTCTCATATAATAATAAAATATTATTAAATTAATAAATATTATTTTCAAAAATCATTTAATGTTATTTTTAAAAATCATATTTCTCACATTTTAGATAAAGAAATATCTTTTTAATATTTGGTTATATAATCGTAGTCTTCCATTTATAACTGACCATTATACAAGATGGTCAAATAATTTTGAAGATAGCCAAATTAATGTGAGTTCTTTTTAGTCCAATCCCTTTAAATTAATTTGACCAGTCTTCTCATTTGACTAAGCCAATAAAGATGCTGTTAGAGGAATTTCCTGAGACAATAGCGCACGTATTACTACTTGTTGATATTTATTTATTTATTTCTTAATTTCTTTTGTAGGCTTGGGGTTTTCTCTGGGCCGGGTTATAACATTTCTCCTCTTCCTTCTCCTTGTATATATGACCTGCATGTGACTTGTTAGCAATGATATGGGTCCCGTGGTTGGGCCCTTTGCACTCCGTAGGTATAGTTTATTTTATATTTTTACACGATTTATTTATTTTTTCATAGAAATAATAAAAGAGGACGTGCAAACAAAATATATTTAATTTTTTTTTCTAATTAAATAAGCCTATGAGACCGCAAAGGGACCCAACCGCAAGGCCCAAAATCATTTTTGCTTGCATATTGACCGTTTTGTTGCTCAACATCCTTAATAAACGTCACTATAACAAATTTTGCTTTTTGTGACTATTCGAAAAATGTGGCAATCCCTACACCATCATTAAAAAACATTTTTTTGTGATGAATTTTGAAAATCGACATTAAAATAAGATGGAAATTTATCTTACATTCCAATGCAGGAAAATTTACGTTCAAATGCCGTAAGTATGTTCGAACATTAAGGCTTCTTGCATTTGAACATGAATTGTTTTGGGCCCAAGATTCGAACGTCAGTTTTCGAACATTAATCTAAATTTTGTTAATATAACTAGAGTTAATTGAAATTAATATATGTAGTTTCCGAACAAGAAGGTGATCTTAAGTTAATTGGTTGGGCGAATGACAAGGCTCGATCAAAACTTCAGATCTGCATCAAACAACACATACAAGAATCAAATATAAACATACAATACTAAGCGTGGCCCATATGTTTGGAAAAAGAAAACCTGTATATGTTTGGAAAAAAAACTGCACAGATTTGTGCAGATTAGTAATATGCACAAACAGGAAAAATAATATATATATTTGTTCTTGTTTAGCAAAGGACAACATTGAGAAACTTAAAAAAACTTTGAGAAACTAAAAATCACTCTTGATCCTAAAAAATCTTCTTTGTAGAATGCATAAAGTCTTCATACCACTCTTGTGCATCTCGCAATGACATTAATTCTATTTTAACACTCCCTCTTAATGCCTTGCGTGACACCCAATACTTCTCTCAAATAATAAAATTTATCTTTTGGAAGAGTTTTAGTGAAAATATTAGTAACTTGGTCTTCGGTTTTTGTAATACTACGGCTTCTAATTTAGTAATGTGATGCTTGATTGCAATATGCTTTGTTTGGTAATGGTAAATGAGATTCGTTGTCATAGCAATAGTGGTTTTGCTTCTTTCAAAGTCTTTTTCATTGAAGTAAGCACCTTCTCATTCGTTGCCATACAAGGCCTCCTTTAATTAACTTGTACATATTATTTTCTTTTCCTTTTGTTACAAAGTCTTGTGGTTGCTCTACATAAATCTTCTATTTTAGAACTCCATTTAGGAAGGTTGATTTTACATCAAGTTGATGCAAAAATTAACCTTTTTGAGCCGCCAAAGCAATAAAAGCTCTAATAGTTTCAAGTCGAACCCCCGGTACAAATGTATCTTGAAAATCAATTCCAAGTTGTTGATCACTATATATTTTTGTTACAAGTCTTGCTTTGTTCATTTGAATGGAATGTTCCGGGTTGAACTTTGTTTTGAAAATTTACTTCACACCAATCACTTCTACCAATTTCCAAGTTTTGTTCTTCTCAATTACATAAATTTCTTCTTCCATGGCTTTCTTTCCTGCTTCTTCTTTAATTGCATTTTCAAAATCTTCAAACACCTCGGTTCAACAATGCAAAAATTACAAACCTGCAATAACATCACTAAGTCTTCTCATTTTTCTTGGAGTTGAACTTGGAGATGAGGAGTTTGAGCTTGATGGAGAAGTTTGAGATGATTGTGAACTAGCCATAGGAGATATCTCTTGTGTAGCTTTAAGAACATCTTCAACTTCATCTTCTTGATTATCAAGTTTTGCATTGAAGTAGTAACTTAATCTTGAACTTTCTTTTCTTTGCAATCCTAATAGGCCTACTCATTAAAAACACATCTCTACGAATAATTAACTTATTTTTCTTCAAATTAAAGAGTCTATAGCCCTTTGAACTTGAGCTATAATCCATAAAGATGCATTTTTCACTAGATTAATCAAGCTTGCACCTTGCTTCTTTTGGAGTATAAGTAAAGCAAATACAACCAAATACCTTTAAGTGATTTAAAGATGATTTTCTTCAACACCAAGTCTCAAATGGAGTTTTATTTTTCACTGTACTCTTTGTAGGACGTGCATTCATCAAATAAACTGTTGTAGCGCCCACGACTCCCCTTGTGTACAAATAAAATATTTGTAAGGAAAAATATATAAACGATCATTCATTCTAGTACCAGAAAATTTAAAACCATACAAATCAGTTTGAATCATAATTCTCCAAATGAAGATTATACAGTCATCTCAAATAAAAAGGAAGATAAGACATCAATAATATCCGAGATCAACATCCCTCTCTTCACATCACACATATTTACTCCTTCGGCAAAGCCTACCCCTCCGGCTCATCTTTATCTTCTACATCAAAAACTACGATTCTATAAAACGGAATCGCAGGTAGACCCGATACACCAGTGAGACGTGAATCTTAGTAAGTAGCAGTCAGTCATACAACCAATTAATCGCAATCAATAATATGCACAATTATTCCACAAGCAAATAAATAAGACTACACAGCAACTCCCTTTCCCAAAAAGGAAGTCCACAAGAATAAACAACTGCATTTTTCTAAAAAGGGCAAATACAACACGCTACGATTTTTTCTAAAAAGGAACGTAACATCACTAACCGTCCTATCCTAGAAAGGACCTCACCATCAAATCATCCCTTCCCAGAAAGGATTTCATCAACAGACCGTCTCTTTTCCAGAAAGGAACGCATCTACAACCGTACTTTCCCAGAAATGACTACAACATACCCACTCACCAAAAACCTAGTTTCTGGCGCATCACACATTTCTGTTTTATTAACCACTACAACAGAATTAGGCTTTTGCGGCCAAAATCAATTCTCGCGACACACACCTCACAAGAAATGCTTATTTTTCGTGCTACTGTGCAAAACACTTTTGCCGACTTATTAAACTGCAGAATAACTCACTTATTATGGCCCCATTTCTCGCCGTAACAACGATATACCTCTTAATGTTGTTATTTGCCCTCATATTCTCAATCCTCTGCTTCTTATCCCCGGTGAAATATAGAGAGTCCCGCAAAGTTCCATGCCCTAGCCTTTCCTTTGCCCCATTCACGGCCACTCAGTTCAGGGATTCGTCTTTTCATTTTCTCGTTTCCTCGATTTCCATCTACCTCATTCATCTCTCTCAGTTTAATTGATCGCATCTCATGGGGTTCCTCACATCTACGTTCTCTCTCAGTTCACAGGAACATGGGGTTTGTTCTAATCTAAGCGTTTTTTGTTCTGATCTAGCCTTTTCTTTCGATTTCCCTACATTTTCTTAGAAAGCAAGAAATGTGGGGGATGGGCAATGCCACTTCCACATTACGACTCTCTATATTTCGATTCGACCTCACTGTCTTTGATTTACATCAAATATGTGAAATTTTCAAGACAAGAGGTTTGAAACTTTCTCCTTTTGGGTTAGGGCCAATTGTTTGAGGCCTTGAAAAGAGCTACACTTTGGGACTTGCCGGCAATTATGGTCTGCGAGAACAATCATTGTAAGGAAATGGTAGATTTAGGGGATAATATGGTTTATTTGTTGTATATCCTGCGCGCTTTAATTTGGATGTGCCTAGTTATATCACAGATGGTATGGGAATGATAGAGTGGAGAGTAGCAAAGAGTTTGGCCTATTACAAGCATGGGGATTGTGCTCCTGGATTGAAGGTGGGTTTCATTCATGTTGTAGGGCAAAAAAGTGTTAATTTTTTATAGTTTTGTGTTTTTCTCTTAGTTTCAATTAATTCTTTTTGGGGGTAAGTAATCTTAGTTCCATCTTTTAACAGTATAAGCTCTGCATTTTGGAGAGAATCTATATTTTACCACATTTGTATTCACCATATGCCATGAACATGAAATATATTTTGTTGCAATAAAGTATTAAACCAAAAGTAACATATATAAAGGATTTTTGAAAAAACAAATTCACTCACATGATCATTGTGAGTGTTGCATGCAAGATTTTCTTATGATCTATGGTTTGAGGTACAAGCTTTCATTCATGAATAATTTGCTACGTACAACTAACCCACATGCTCAAAAACCAGCAGTACAATCCCAGGAGCCACATTTTGACAATTCATTACCCTACAGTGCATTTGTATTCGTTGAGTTAGATTTGTTGTAAAGCCCCAATTTTTTGTCTCGATTAAAACGTAAATCGAAGTGTTCGGACAAGTAACATAAGGTTATTTATCCTACCTAAACGTAAGGAGTAGCACACATGCATCTAAACTTATTAATTAAATACAATGCGAAATATAGCAGAAAGAGGTAAATCTCCAATCTACGCAAAGAGATCTAACTCTTGCATAAATAGATCACTTAGTATAATAAAACTATAACTTTTATAAATTAATATTTACAAACATAAATTGTATCCAAGACTTACATAACCCAGTTAGTTTTCTTAAAATAAATATCGTATCCCACCGTCGTCTGATAATCTTAATATTACACTTGATTATATACATGAGAGATCACTCCATTCTGATATGAATATTCTGTGGGACGCTCAGAGTACCTCAGAATCTCTTGTGCTATCCGAATCTCATTACAATTTATTTAATCGTGCACAACATCTATCATTCCGTAAATAAAGATAGATAAAATTTAAAAGAATGAGATTTTCAAGAAATCTCAGTAAATACACAGTTAATGAAATAAGGCATGGATACATCAAGAAATATCATACACAGCAATGATAAAAAACATATAACTTATGAAAATGTTGTATGAGACTTATGCATGTAAATAACCAATTTTCCCATACAACTTAAATTTTACTTGGACCCACCATTTTGTACTTAAAATTTATATTTCTTTCATCTTCTTTCTTAATCTTGTGGGTCTTACTTATTTCTTATACTCGATGGGCGTTACGTATCACCGTCCCCATCGGGCTAACTCATCTCTTATTCTCGATGGGTATTACGTATTATCGTCCCCATTGGGCTTACTTATCATATAACTCGTTAGTTGTCGGGGCATTACGTATCGTCGTTTTGGTCTTAACGAGTCTCATGTTAGTCTTTCGGGCGTTACGTATCGCCGTCTCTGCTAGTCATGTCATACGAACATTATGTATTGTCGTCCCTATCATGACATAGAACATACATAGCATAGCGGGCGTTACGTATCGCCATCCCCATAGTGACACAACTCTTACTTTTACGACGGGCGTTACGTATCGTTGTCCCTGTTATGACGTAACTAACTTATCCATAACTCTTATTCTTAGTTGTTCATTTTTTTATTTTTATGAATATTTCTTATTTTTCTTAAATACATACCATGCCTATTTTCTTAAAACCTACCACTGAATGGAACAAGCATGTACTCTTAAACTTTATGCTATGTACCCAATGCAATACATATCATACAAATTATACACTTATATTACACATATAATTTTTCTTTATTAAATCATCAACCTTTATTCAAGAAAAGTCCCAATTTTAAACAAACAGGGTATCTTGTTCGAGCATGGTATCAAGCGAGCATCAAGCGAAGTCTCGGGTTGTCACTCGCTCGAGTAGGATATCGAGCGAGGGTCAAGCGAAGGGTTCTGATTGTTCTTCGCTTGATCCATAGGTCGAGCGAGAGTCGAGCGAGGTCATGGTTCATAAGGTTTTTCAATTCAAAACATGTCATTCTTTCACATAAACCTTATTTTTACTTATTAAAACATAAATCGATGTTCTTATAATTTTCTTAGCATTTTACCATAACAAAATCCCATCCAAAAGCACTTAGATTTCATTTCATCATATAAGTAAGGTTTAAGCTCAAACCAACAACAAACATGATTCAATCATCACATCACTTATTCTATGCCAAGATTAGGTTAAATTGTACACTTACTAATTTTCTTTAAGCTTGAATTGATGATAGAACTAAGCTCTTGTAAGAATTCCTCAAGATCACCCAATTAGGTCACTTAGGAATTGTTTTAAGGTTAATGGGTTAAGAGGCTATTTTCTTTACTTTTTCCTTGTGTTGGGAATGGGGTTCCTTATCCCCAAAAGAGACCTTAGGGCTGAAGATGACTATTTATAGGGAGAGGGACAACACTTGCATGAAATGGGAGGGTAAACAGCCAAGGGTGAAACTAGTTCAGCCCTTGGCCGATAGGTGATGATATATCTAGCTTACTTAGCCTAATGATCACTCTAAATCTTAGGTGTGGCTGTAAAAGTCTTCGTCTAAGGGTCCATATTGAGTTTCTTGGCAACTTAGCAAGATCAATGGCTTGAAAATAGACCACATGATGGGTATGAGTTGGCATGGGCTGGCTGTCTGCCCAGCCATGCTTAATCTTAGCTCTTGGCTTCTCCAAAGGTCAGCAACATTCCAGCCCTTCTTACCCTCAATTGACCTCGTGTATACTCCCCAAGATACCATATGTGATGTTCTAGAAGGCCATTTCGAGATTTGGTTGGGATAACTTTGGTTTATAATTCACTTAGTTAGACTTGGACATGTTCAAGCAGATTTTTGCCTCTCACGTTTGCTTCATGTCTTTGGGCCAACTAGAGCATCTAAATCACTTCATCTCCACATGAAACATACTCCTACACATTTCAAGACCTCAAAAAAATTGATAGTCAATCACAATTTTCATCACATGGCCAAACATGAGACAACTCATCTAAGTCGATTATCAGTCGACTCCTATTCCTATCCGTCCATTTTACACCAGATTCAGTCATTTCCTTATCTTCAAAAACTAAAAATATTAAAGTTCTAGAGCTATGTCTTACGGTTCTATAGAAACTAGAATCATTTAATTTGGAGCTCATATGACCAAGTTATGATTATTATACTAAAATTTGACAGATCAGCCAAAGAATAGCAATCCATGTACACCAAGTGTTTGATAAATAATCCCTCTTGTTTCACATGAAATTTCCTAGATAAAATCTCCACATTTTTCATATTTATATACACTTGTCAAGATCTTAGAATATTTGAGAAAATATATCAAAAACTTAATCTTAGTCAAAGTCACTAGTCAACTTTAAGTCAATGTCTATTATGCCCAATTGGGTTCTGCTACTTCAATCCCAATTTTGTATTTGATTAAGTTCATATATTTTAAAACTCAAAATAGAATAATTAAAGATATTTCTCTTAGATTTCTAAATCATCTTGAAGCATTCCAATTCGACATCAAATGAACAAGTTATGCCCGATTTATCAAAATGTGTCGAATCTGTACTTGTATCTCGCTCGAGCTAGAAGTCAAACGAGAGTTAAGCGAGATCTCAGGTTAGACACTTTTTCAACATAAAACGAGTCATCTTTGTACCCATCCTTACTCCTAAACTTCCAACATACATTTATAAGTCTTTTCTTTATTATACTTATTCCTTATTCCTACTACTTGATTTTCTTTATAAATTTCCTTCAATACTAATAAAGGGTTCATAGGAACTACATACATATATCCTGAAATTTATAAAGATTCCCTAAATAATCTTAAAGAATACTTAAAAATTCGGGTTATCACATTTGTAATCAAATCGCCAATTATTCCTCACGCAAAGGTATAGTTCCAAATGTTTGCCCAATATAGAATAAAATATTACAATATTACCCCTATTTTATATATTTTGTTTGGTTTTTTTTTTTTAGTATATACACAAATTGATCTGTTTTTGTAGGCTATAATGATGTTTTTCTGGGTTTTTTCAAACTAGCAAGCCACATATGGGTAATAAGAAGGTCACTCCTGCCATAGTAGTGGCAGATTTCGATCTTGCAATCTGATCAAATATTCATCATAAGCATATAGCTTAGCTAGAAGAGTTAATTTATTGAAGGGATGAAGCTGATAATGGATAATTATATTGTATTCAAAATGAACTTTTATGCCTTGTCCCAAACTAAAAGTGGAATGCTAGTGATAATTACAATATAATATTTAGTTAAAATATAGCCTAAATGATCATGACCATGATATTTTGGAGGTTCTATATGTTAATATTTTAGTAGTGATAAATCCATAGGTCTCTAGGAACCAAAAACATTGATATTTTAGAATGGAAACAATAATATATGTGTGTTTGTTTGTAGACAAATCGCTACCACATAAACTTTTATAGTCCTCTTGTTGTTTGTACTGGAGATTGAAAAATTATGATCTCCCAATACCAAGTCATGCATGTATGTGCGCGTGTGTTAATCTTTCACTGCTATGAGGTAAATACATGTTTATAGACAAAACATTCTCTTTGTAAATAATAATATCCATAGTCTTATTTAACAAGAGAGAACAAATCCTACTCACACAAAACATCAGCTCATAAGCAGTATGGTCACATATATTGAGTTCCACTTATATACAGAACTTTGTTTCTTAAAAAAATGTTGAGGGGGATTTGATCCTTAGTTCTCTTTTTTAGTTCTCTATTTTTTTTTTTTTTAAAAATGTGGAATGAAATGAGCTCTGAAAAATGATTCTCTTCTAACATGAACTTTTATTCCCTTCTAACATGAACTTAAATGATTAAATGATTATAAAAAACATGCAGAATACTTATCATATGATTGCTTCTCTTTGGTCATCGTAAACATGCATTTGATCATTAATTAGTTTGATTACATAAGTGTGAAACATAGAACACCAAAGTCGAGGATTTCTTTATCAGTTTTCAAATAGCCACAGATTTGAGGTTCAGATTCTACATCTTTGATTATAGCAACTTTTTTTCCCTAGGTATTCCAGTTTAGATATTGGTTTTGATTTCAATTTTTTATGATCATGTTAAACAAACTATTCACGGTATGTATTTACTTCTATAAACTCTGTAAAGCTGGTTAGGCTTAGGTGATTAGTTTTTATGCTTGCTATATTAAGACGTGAAGCTGTCCAAGACATTTAAGCCCATGATTATGCCATATTTTGTTTGGAACATAGCCTATTAGAAAATATACTTATTTCCTTTTACTTGCAGGTATATTTCTATTTTCCTATACTCTCTAAGGACTATTGTGCCATTGCTTTTAAATTGATGAGATTTAGTTCTTACAACTTCTTTCATAGCGTTATTGACTTGTGCTAAAAAAAAAAAATTGCTACCTTTATGCATAATATTAGAATAGCACGCCTGTCCATATTCTTAAAAATGTAGTATGATGGCTGCCATCTGTGGTAGATTTTGCAAGTGTGGAAGCTATTGTGAGTTGATTTTTTAGATAGGAACTACAATAGGCTCTCTATCTATTTGTTTTGATCTGTATTTTAGCTCTTTTTTATATGGCTATTTCTTTATGCCATATAAACTTGAGGAAACTTGAGATGTATTTGTTTCTGTTGCACAGATGACTAACACAAGAGGGGGGGTGAATTGAGTTGTATTTAAAAAAAAATAACAATTATAAATCAAATATATAATATAAAATATAAATAAAATATGAAACAATAATAAATATAAAGAGTAAGGGTAAGAGAGAAGCAAACTCAGTATGTTAACGAGGTTCGGCCCCACTGCCTACGTCCTCGCCTCAAGCTACCTCTTGAGGATCCCCAAATCCACTATTCAATATCCTTTAGGTGGAGATAGAAACCTATTACACCTTTGAGCAGCACCGCTCCAAAGAATCCGTGTAGAACACCCTCTACACTTCCAATCACCTCACACTTGGTGATTTAACTATTACACGTGTAGAACACCTTCTACACTTCCAATCACCTTACACTTGATGATTTAACTATTCCCCGTGTAGAACACCTTCTACACACACACGGGTTATACACACCCTTTTACTGATACAAGAATTGATAGTAGGTAGACTATCAAAGTACACTCCTCAATGAGTGAGATAGAAACAATACAGCGCAACCTATATCTCTTTCAATAAGAACAAGAATTAAGGCTCAAAACTTTAGAAAAGAGAGAATGAGAGCTTTGAATAAATGATGCAAAACTTAGCAATAGATGTGTAAGCTCTTGTTGTGAATTTTGCAAAACTCAAGTGAGCTATTTATAGGCAAATGATTTTTCAATTTCAAATTTGAAAAGATTCCCATATCAAAAACATCATCATTTACTTTTCAAAAATTTCAAATCTAATATTTTTACTTTTTGCATGTGACAAAAGGAGCACACTTTACTTTTCAAAAATTTCAAACATAATCTTTTACTTTTTGCATATGACAAAAGGAGCACACTTTACTTTTCAAAATTTTCAAATAAAGACATCTACCTTTTGCATAAGTCAAGAAAAGCATCTACCACTTTTGAAAATATTTAAATAAAACATGCACATGTGAAAGATGACAATCAATCATCTTAATATTTTCAAAATTCAAACATTTAATCATGTCATGCACATGTGAAAGATGACAATCAATCATCTTTCAAAATTTTCAAAGTTCAAACCTTTAATCATGTGATGCACATGTGAAAGATGACAATCAATCATCTTTCAAAATTTTCAAATTTAATTTTCAAAATATCATGCACATGTAGAAAATATATTTTAATGCTTTATGATAAAATATTAATTTTGAGCCTTAATCCTAATTTTGAATTTTTAAGAGATTTACAAAATTACTCTATGATTTTAATGTGAACTTATTCCCTTCTTGCTCATGCTTGCTTCCTTGATGTGCTTGATTCTATTGTGTGGACAACTTGAGCTTGAAACTCCTTTATTCTTTGAATTCATTTGTTATCATCAAAATCCATTTGTAGATTTATATGAAACTTGAAACCTTGGGTTCAACAATCTCCCCCTTTTTGATGATGACAAATGCTTGATAGAACTTGAATCCTGTATTAATACTTAAGCTCCCCCTGAGAATGTGCGTTAGTTTTTCAAGCAAAAATATAAACATAATTCCAAGCATATATAACAAGTTTAGCAATTTAAACAATGTTAATGTTCTAGTCTAAAACTCCTCCCCCTTTTGGCATCATTAAAAAGGAATCATAATTAGATCAATAAGATATATTCCTGCAATAACCAATAGATAAATAAAACGCTGCGTTAGTAGAGACTGTAGAGAATTCGGTGCGTAGCCACACGTGTTCGACAAAACTTGCAAAGGCTGGAGGCCTAGTTCCGGTAATTTGGTGCGGAAGGAGATTTTGTAAAGAGCTGAATAATTGAAACCACCCGTACCCGACAAAACCTGCAAAAGTTGGAGGCGTAGCTCTGGCAATTCGGTGCAAAGATTTGATCCGCTTGATGTTGCTGAAAAATGAGATATGATCATGATTTGTAAGTTTGTCTTGTTCTTATTTCCGTTTCTATAAGAGCAATCCTTAGCTTTATCTATTTCGCATCAAGCTTTCTTCTCATCTTTGCAATTTGCTTGCATTCTCATTCTACAATTTTTTCAATGGCTCGTAGAATTCCCTTCAGTGCTTCTCTTGATCAAGATTTGAGGTATCCTTCACCTCAGTCTCAATCTATTTCTGCATCTGTCGTGGGTGCCATGAAGCAACAAGAGACTGATTTAGCTAATAAATCAGATCATTATGCTATTTATGAGCTTATGGGTCTCGGGACTCGATACTCATCTTCCATTGTTGCTTTTTCCACTCGGTTGCAGTCAAAAACCCGCGAGATAGAGAAGCTTAATGAGAAGATCGATATTCTTCAACGACTTGTTCAAGAGTCTAACAAAAAAATAGTAGACTTAAAACAACAGAATAAGGATTTAAAATCCTTACTTGCCTCTGCATTTCGATTGCCTAATCCTTTAGACAAGGATGGCATGATGATTTATGAGGAGCAAATGCATTTGAATGATGAGGCTAAACGTCTCAAGTTTCTGTAGGTCATTTGAGATAATGGAATAAAAATATCTAGCAGATATTCATGGCATGCATAATTCCTGTTTCTCTTCTAATCATGCATAGTTTATCTTCTGGTAGAGGTTTTGTGAAAATTTCTGCCAATTGATCATGTGTACTAGTGAATTTTAATACAATATCGCCCTTGCACATGATTTCTAAGAAAATGATATCTAATTTCAATATGTTTGGTCCGAGAATGTTGTATTGGATTCTTTGAAAGATTTATAGCACTTGTATTATCACATTTGATTGGAATGTGATTGTACATAAGTTTAAAATCCTCAAGTTGTTGCTTCATGTAAAGAACTTGAGCACAACAACTATCCGCAGCAACATATTCTGCCTCAGCAATAAATAGTGCAACAGAATTTTGTTTTTTACTAAACCAGGAAACTAGTGCACGACCTAAGAAATGACATGTTTTACTAAAACTTTTTCGATCATCTTTGCAACCAGTATAATCGGTACCTGAATAACTAATAAGATCGAAAGAAGTGTGTTTAGGATACCATAACTCTAAGTCATTGGTATTGGCAAAATATCTAAAAAATCCCCTTGACTGCAATCAAATGAGATTATTTTGGAAATGATTGAAAACGTGCACATAAACATACACTAAACATAATATCTGGTCTACTGGCTATTAAATATAATAAGCTACCAATCATACCTCGATATACCTTCGAATCAACTAGTTTACCGGATTCATCTTTATCAAGTTTAGTGGATGGGCTCATTGGTGTTCCAGTTTCCTTAGCACATTCCATCCCAAACTTCTTCAGCAAGTTTTTTAATATATTTTGATTGATTGATGAATATCCCACTTTTTGCTTGCTTAATTTGCAATCCGAGAAAGAATATAAGCTTTCCCATCATGCTCATTTCAAATTCTTCCTGCATAGTCGTAGCAAAAACTTGGCACATTTTTTCATTAGTAGCATCGAATATTATATCATCAACATAAATTTGAATCAAAAGAATATCATCATTTTCGTATATAATGAAAAGAGTTGTATCAATTTTTGTTCTTAAAAAGCCTTTTTCAATCAAGAAACCACTAAGTCTCTCGTACCACGCTCTAGGAGCTTGTTTGAGTCCATATAGTGCTTTTGTGAGTTTGAAAACATGATTTGGAGAAATATGATTTTCAAAACCTAGAGATTGCTCAACATATACCTCTTCATTTATAAAACCGTTTAAGAAAGCACTTTTAACATCCATTTGAAAAAGTTTGAAATCTTTATAACAAGCATATGCAAGTAGCATTCGAATAATTTCTAATCTTCCGACTAGTGCATATGTCTCATCATAATCGATTCTTTCTTTTTGATTGAAACCTTGGGTTACAAGTCGAGCCTTATTTTTAGTGATGATTTTAGACTCATCTTTCTTATTTCTAAAAACTCATTTTGTTCCAATAACAACATAATTTTTAGGTGTAGGAACAAATGTCCATACATTATTTCTTTCAAATTAATTTAGTTCTTCTTGCACAAATAGAATCTATGATTTATCAATAAGAGTTTCATCAATATTTTGGATTCAATTTGAGATAGAAAAAGTGTGTGATTACAAATATTTCTAAGAGATGATCGAGTATTTACACCTCGTGAAGGTTCTCCTAGAATTTATTCCGCTGGATGATCTTTCACATGTTTCCACTATTTGGTTGCATCTTGTACTAAGTCTTGATGATCTTTCCTTCTATTTCCATGATCTTCTCTTTTGAATTGTCTTCAAATATCACACATCCTTTTTCTTTAGAAGTGAAGTCAATGAATTTAGTTTTGTCTTCTGTCACGTATCTTGAGCATCCGTTGTCTAAAAATTATTTATTTTTACCTGTAGAATACTTCATGCATACCTACAAAAGCAATTAAAAACAATTTCCGGTACCCAAGTTCTTTGGGTCCTTTATTTATTAGTATTAGAAGAAACAAGATATTTAGGTACCCATATGGCCCTAATAGTCATTGTATGTTTTCTTCTAATAGGACAAGCAAAATAATTATGACCATTTTTATTACAAAAATTGCAAATAGCATGTGACATATATAAAGAACTTGAGTGATTATAATAGTATCCTTTTTTAACAAAATTATTTTTATGAAAAGAATTTTGAATATTGGACTTTGATGTAGAAGGATTATCAAAGAAGTTTTTATAAGGTTTGTATTTTTGTTTTGGCATATATCCCAAGCCTGCCTTATCAAAAACACATCTTTGACTACCAAGAAGTTTTTCAAAATTTCTTTTTCCATTCGTAAAGTTTTCAATAATATTTTCTAAATCAGTTTTCTTTTTCTTCAACTCAAAATTTTCATCTTTCAAAACAATATTTTCTTTTCTTAAAATATCAATTTCGTTTGTTAAAGAAGAATTTTTCTTTTTCAAAACAGTATACTTGATACCCAATTTTTCAAATTCCTCATATACTTCTTCTAAAACATTTTGCAATTCTTCATATGAAGAATCTTCAATATTATCAAAATTTGTTACCTCAATGTCATCTTTAGCCATAAGACAAAGATTTCCTGATTCTCCATTGCTTGCTTCACTATCTGAGCTACTTGAATCATCATTCCACGTAGCTTTCATTGCTTTTTTGCCTTTGTTTCGATCTTTCTTTAGCAGAGGACAATCTGGCTTGATATGACCGGGTTTATTGCATTTATAACAAATTAAAGTGTCATTTTTACCTGAATTTTTCTTGGAAAACTTATTGAAGGATTTCCTTGGAGGAATTTTATTTTTCTTTAAGAACCTCTGAATTCTTCTTGTTATCATCGCAACTTCTTCATCTTTGTCGTCATTTTCCTCATTTTCATCACTTTCACTTTCATGTGGAACAGCTTTAAGTGCCAAGCTCTTCTTTGACTTTCCTTCTTCTTCTCCTCTTTTCAATGTGTATTCATGGGTGATAAGTGACCCGATGAGTTCATTCACTTCGAGCTTCTTGAGGTCTCTAACTTCAAGAATCGTTGTCACTTTTGATTCCCAACGTTTTGGTAGAGAGTTGAGAATTTTTCTTACTATCTCCACTTTGGAATAAACTTTGCCAAGAGCTGTCAAGCTATTTATAATGTTAGTAAAACGAGTGTACATACTAGAAATAGATTCATCATCATTCATCTTAAACATTTCATATTGATGAGTAAGAATATAAATTTTTGATTCCTTGACTTGAGAAGTTCCTTCATAAGTAACTTCCAAGTTATCCCAAATTTCCTTTGCTGTAGCACAAGTCATTACTCTATTAAATTCATTACCATTGAGAGCATTATATAATAAATTCATAGCAGTTAAATTCAAAGTATAAAGTCTATCGTCTTCACGATTAAACTCTTCTTCTTCCTTTTTGACCTTTACTCCATCAACTACTTTTGTTGGAATATAAGGTCCATTTACAATACATTTCCAGATTTCTCGACCTTGAGCCTGAAGGAATATTCTCATTCTAACTTTCCAGAATGAGTAATTGTCTCCACAAAAGAGTGGAGGCCGACTGCTAGATTGACCTTCACCAAATGAAGCTGCAATGTTAGCCATAAGATCTTAACTCAAAAGATAGTTAATCTTATAATAGAGCTCTAGCTCTGATACCAGTTGTTGCACAGATGACTAACACAAGAGGGGGGGTGAATTGAGTTGTATTTAAAAAAAATAACAATTATAAATCAAATATATAATATAAAATATAAATAAAATATGAAACAATAATAAATATAAAGAGTAAGGGTAAGAAAGAAGCAAACTCAGTATATTAACGAGGTTCGGCCCCACTGCCTACGTCCTCGCCTCAAGCTACCTCTTGAGGATCCCCAAATCCACTATTCAATCTCCTTTAGGTGGAGATAGAAACCTATTACACCTTTGAGCAGCACCGCTCCAAAGAATCCGTGTAGAATACCCTCTACACTTCCAATCACCTCACACTTGGTGATTTAACTATTCCACGTGTAGAACACCTTCTACACTTCCAATCACCTTACACTTGGTGATTTAACTATTCCCCGTGTAGAACACCTTCTACACACACAAGGGTTATACACACCCTTTTACTGATACAAGAATTGATAGTAGGTAGACTATCAAAGTACACTCCTCAATGAGTGAGATAGAAACAATACAGCGCAACCTATATCTCTCTCAACAAGAATAAGAATTAAGGCTCAAAACTTTAGAAAAGAGAGAATGAGAGCTTTGAAGAAATGATGCAAAACTTAGCAATAGATGTGTAAGCTCTTGTTGTGAATTTTGCAAAACTCAAGTGAGCTATTTATAGGCAAATGATTTTTCAATTTCAAATTTGAAAAGATTCCCATATCAAAAACATCATCATTTACTTTTCAAAAATTTCAAATCTAATATTTTTACTTTTTGCATGTGGCAAAAGGAGCACACTTTACTTTTCAAAAATTTCAAACATAATCTTTTACTTTTTGCATATGACAAAAGGAGCACACTTTACTTTTCAAAATTTTCAAATAAAGACATCTACCTTTTGCATAAGTCAAGAAAAGCATCCACCACTTTTGAAAATATTTAAATAAAACATGCACATGTGAAAGATGACAATCAATCATCTTAATATTTTCAAAATTCAAACATTTAATCATGTCATGCACATGTGAAAGATGACAATCAATCATCTTTCAAAATTTTCAAAGTTCAAACCTTTAATCATGTGATGCACATGTGAAAGATGACAATCAATCATCTTTCAAAATTTTCAAATTTAATTTTCAAAATATCATACACATGTGGAAAATATATTTTAATGCTTTATGATAAAATATTAATTTTGAGCCTTAATCCTAATTTTGAATTTTTAAGAGATTTACAAAATTACTCTATGATTTTAATGTGAACTTATTCCCTTCTTGCTCATGCTTGCTTCCTTGATGTACTTGATTCTATTGTGTGGACAACTTGAGCTTGAAACTCCTTTATTTTTTGAATTCATTTGTTATCATCAAAATCCATTTGTAGATTTATATGAAACTTGAAATCTTGGATTCAACAGTTTCCTCAAGTTTACATTAAGTAGTGGAATTTAATTCCACTCAATTCCCTCACATTAAATGTTACTTTGAGGAATTCTGAACATGATATTAGCTATGGTGCACTTAATTTTTTTTATATATATAAATAATCGGTTTTAAAGTATTTTTATTTATTGTTTTATTTCTCTCTTTTTTCTAGATGAAGAAATTGGAGTTTTGGGAGACTGAAACCAGAACACTAGAATATCAATTTTCTAATGGTAAGCTTTTGGGGTCTGGCTAGCTAGATTAATCTGGTTCGTTACTCAAGTCTTTGTGTTACTTTTGTTTTGTTTTTGTGAGTTTTAATTTGGTCTCTTTCTTTGTGTTGCTTTTAATTTGGTAGTTCATATATTACTTTTTATGAGTGTTGAGAATTGAGATTGCTCTTGTTTGAAAATTTGAAAAGAAATCTCTTTCTATTTTAGAATTTCTTTTGTTTCTATTTTCTGGTTTCTTTATGTTTATAGGTATAATAAGATTTTATTAGATTGAGTAAATGGGCGAATTTGCTATGCTTATGCTGTGTCTAGTTTTAATTTAAATATGCTACGTAAACTAATATTATTGTTTGGGTCGTTTAGTTATATCATATAGTTGGTTAGGCTTAGGTGATTGGTTTTTATGCTTGCTATATTAAGACATGTGAAGCTGTACAAGATCTTTAAGCCATGATTATGCCATGTTTTGGTTGGAAAATAGCCCATTGTGTTTTACTATTTTTTTTTTTATTTCATAAAAGACTATTTTCTGGGAAAATATAATACAGTAAAAAGTCATTTCCTGCAGTTTTTACGGTCAGAATTTACCATTTCCTGTGATGCGATAACGCCAAAAATACTAACATTTCTGACAATTCAAAGAATGACGGGTAAAAGGCTTTTTGGGACAGTTATTTCCCGTGACTTTCTTGCAAATGAAAAATTTCAGAATAAACTATTTTCGACAGTAAAAATGAGTATTTTGGACATATTATTTCCCAAAAAAAAGTACATTTTATTGTAGTGAACACATATATACCATTGTCTCCCCTAAAGACCATCTATACACCCTGGCTCTCTTCTCCACACCATGGGTAATGACCGCACATGTGATTTCAGAATGAACAATGCCCAGCTAACCGCACTCAACTCGTACCATGACCGGACATCCCCTAACTCCCACCAGTAGAGGAGCCACGAAATCAGCACAAGCGTTACCATCTCGTCCGATTCCATTGTCGCCCATCGACAACTCAAGAGACGTCACGTCAGTATATTCCACTTCCGAGTGACCAGAGGAGCTCCACCTAGATAATGTCCCATTTCGACTTAGGGTCTTGATACACATACACCCACCACAAGAAGTAGACCAAACCATGAACCACCAACCAAACACATCAACTTAATACCTCCACTTAGACAACAAGCAAAATCCATAAGAAATAAAATATGCATGATAAGCAGTTATTAGATGGCATGGCATCGTCATACAACAAGTAACAATCAACCAACAATTAATTATATAACCAAGAATTAAATTTCACACAAATATCCAATCCCAACTAAATCAACTTCGGAGTGATCTCATCCTCCATTTAATGGCTTCGGGCTCAATCAACTTACTTCCACATTTATTATTAGTATTAATTAACACTTCTAACTGCCAAAAAAGAGGTTAGTACACAATTAAATAATCAAACAAGTAACAACCAACTAACAGTCACTTACTACATGCTTGATAATAACTCTGGATGATCGCGAAAATTTCGAATAGCAACTTTGCGCCTCCACCAACGAACATGTCGCTAAAATTATGCCCATTACACCAACGTAAATAAAACACCATAAATTAAATAACACCAGTAAATATAATCAATATTAATAACAAAAATAACTAAAGCAATTTAACGTAAATAAAATGACATAAACAAAACACTCAAATAATAACAATAAATATTATGAACAAGATACATTAAACACTTAAACGTAAATGCATAAAATAAAAAGCAATTATCATTTAACTAAAAACAACACTTAAATTAATTAACCAAGTAAATGGGTAAAGAACTTACCGAAGATATCTTCAAGCGGTGAAAAATGGTGATTAAAACGGCAAGAAAAACACCAACAAAGAACCAGTTTGAAGTTTCGGATTTCAAGGGTTTAAAGAGAAGAAACTCGAGTTTGGGTTGTGTGAAAAAAAAGGGTCTCAAAACCGAGCATCAAAGGAGAGGAAAAACATGATTTCAAGTGATTTCGCAAGGGGGTCGATGGGCCCTTTTATAGGCTGAAACCGACCTCTAGAATACTGATTTGGGTGGGAAAAACTTGCGTGCGAAACACAAAGGACGAGCCTTGACAACCACAAGACTCCATGGGAAAAGATTCTCACTTTTTCAGATGAAAAATAGAGGTAAAACAGGGATTGAAACCCACTGCTTGGAGTGGATTCCTGGCACGTGGTGCATGGATCGACTATGAAAATGGAGGGGAAATACTGATCATCAAGATTCTAGGCAATTGAAAGAGAGACGCGTGGCTGAAAAACTGAGACAAAGAGCTGCAAATATCAGAGCTTTAGGTCACGGGCTTGTATCGTAGAACAGAGGAAGACGAATAAGAAGAAAGGAAAGAAGAAATGAAGAAGATGGAGATGCGTGCAAGAGAGAAGAAAAGTCTGGGTTTAAGGATGTTGAGAATTGTGGTGGGAAATATTATTTTTAATTTAAAATTTATAGTTTAAAATTTAATATAATATATTTTATTATTAATAAATTATTTATTATTTGTGATTTATATATTTAAAATATTTTTTAAAATTAATTATTGTAATTTTTTAAAATATATAATTATTTTTAAAAAAATTTTAATAAAAACTTAAATTTAGTATTTTTTAAAAAAATTGATTTTTAATTTTTCTAATGACCTAAAATATTTTTTATAACATTATCAAATACTTTATTTTTTCTTTCAAATAATTTTAACTACTTAAAATCATTTTTTAAGTCTCAAAACGTAATCCTATAAAGACTCTAAAGCTGACGCTCAAACGGTACCGTTTTTCAAATAAAGAGGGGCTGGTGCACGCTAAGGTCAAGAGGCCAGGTTTCTAAAACAAGATGCCAAACGGCGTCGTTATTGGCATGAAGATGGAGCTCGCGTACGCAAGAGGAAGGGCCTGGGATTACAACATATCATACGTCAAACGGCGTCATTTCAAGCAACAGAAGGGGCTAGGTATCAAGCCATTCACGGGCTGGGCTACTATAAACAACAAATAGGTTTAAAACAAGAAAACTCAATAACAAATAAACTATAAAAACCCAATCCGAAATCTATTAAATAACATAAAATAAGTTAAAACACACATTAAATTTAAATACTCACATAATAAAATAAAGAGATTAAATCTAAGAATTAAAATAAATACATCACACAAATTAAAAAGAAAAAATAATGTAACTCACTAATTAACTTAAAGCTAATTAAAAGAAGATAAAATAACTAAATATTTAAACACAAATACAACAAAATAATATTAATAACAATCAACTCACAACATTCAATATTTATATTAACAATCAATATATATAATATTAAAATATTAAAAAACAAAATGGATAAAATTATGAGTCCTCACAACTATCGTATATACCACTTCACTCCAACAGGACTTAGGACTTAGGTAACCCTTTCCCTCAAAACATAGACTTTGCCATCTCAACAATGATTCTATTCTTTCTTTCAGCCATTCCGATTGTTGTGGAGTATATCCAACCGTTAATTGTCTCTCCATACCAATATCTTCACAAAAAGTCTCAAATTCATGAAATTTGTACTCAATACCTGTATCACTTTTCAATATCTTACTAAAGTGTTCACTTTGTCTCTCAACAAATTATTATTATTTTTTTTAAATGGAGAAAACTTCCGACTTTTGCCTTAAGAAGCACACCCACGTCATTCTTCTAAAATCTTCAACGAAAATTATAAAATATTTGATACCTCCATGATCAGTTGGTGATGATATACGCCCACACACATCGGTTTGGACAAGCTCTAATGGTGCTTTGGTTCTCCATGCTTTCTCCTTGGGCAATGACTCAGTGACGCTTGCCAAGTGCATAACCTTGGTCCTTCACAAATCTTTTGCAGTTCTTGTACTTTTGCGACCCATACACCATGTTCTCGTTGTTGTAGAGTCTCCAAACTTTAAAAGTTAAAGTGCCCAAGTCTTCTATGACAAAGTCATGACTTATCAATCGCATCCATCTTTAAGGCCAATTTTTGTATTAATACGGAAAAGTTAAAAGGAAAGCTTCTATTATTCTTCATCTTAATTGTTGCCAGAACTGGTTTTCTCTCCCCTTTATCATAAATCTTGAAAAAACCTTCTTCAAAGTGAAGAGAGTATCTCATTGATGTCGGACAGAATAATGATTATTTTGCAAACTAGTTTCAATAAATGATTTACAAGAAATAATACAAGAAATTCACACAAAACTAAAAAAATATGCCGTTGAAGTTCAACTGAATAATATCAAATCAAGTAATTGTCAAAAATCAATCCACAAGCCAGACTATACAACAAAAAATCGTCTGATAAAGGATTTTATCAAAATTAGCAAAATCTTAAAAATCACACCAAATGAAATACAGAATAAAATAAGTAATATGCCAATCAAATTGAATTCAGAATTACTTTCTAAATGACAGACAAAATATTACCAAAAATAGTACAAAATAACTTAAAATAGTGACTTGAAAGAAAAAATGGTAGAGCTTGAGGTCGAAAACGATACACATCGAGCGTAGCTGGATGGCCACAATGCGTGCGCCAAAAAGATTTTTTCGAATTTGAGTCTTATGTGCGATTTCGATACCCGTAATCAAAGTTATGACTAAAATACTAAAACACAATTAAGAAAATATCACGATTACTTGACATATTTGCATTGATCTACTAACTTATAGTATCTCAACACCATTAACATACATCACCCATGCTCTACAAGTTGTCCAACATTTAATAAGTTTCGCTCCAAATTCACAATTAGCAGTACATCTCGAATGTACTTTGTGTGCTTCTTTGTCTCTATAGCATTGTACATTTTCTTGCTTGGACTAAAGAAACATATCCCATTTTAACTAGAGAATTTGAGAAAGTATCAACTTCCACAAAAAAAAAAAAAAATTCCTCTATAGTTATGTTATTGCTATACCCACTGTCAAGAAACCACACATCATTGTTTTACTCCAATAATGCTTTATAAGCATAAAACAAGTCTGCTTCGCTTTCTTCCTTTTCCAAAAAAATTGTTTGCTCGTTATTTTTTAGTTGACATATCTTTTTGAATACGACCGAACTTTTTACAATTGTGGCATCGAAGTTTTCCTTGAAGCCAACAATCCTCATCAACATGACTACTTTTACAAATTTTGCATTTTGTTGAGGGACTCCACATCTCCAGGTATCTCAAAATTACTTCTTCCTCTTCCTCTTTTATTTTCAAGTTTGAAGTTTTATAGTTCTTACCTTCAATGTGCCACTATCAGCTCAAAAGATTTTGAGGCTGAAAACAAAAAATTAAAATGAGACATTTTACTTGTATCAAACTAAATTAAGTTATATCTAACTATTTTTATTTAAAAATTCTTCTTCTTGCATTTAGAGACACAAAATTACTAATCAAATTTTTATATTCAAGTTCTTCTAATATCTTCTTCTCATATGATAATATTGCTAGTCCATTGAATCTTTTTTGAGATATTGTTAATCTTAGATAAGATTTTATCAATTTCAATTTTGAAAAACTTTTTTCTACAGAAGCAATAGTAATAGATATTGTTAATAAGATTTTATAAGCAGCACGTGCATTTGGGAAAGAATCAAGTCTTTTTATATAATTTACTATATCAATCAAAGTGCTCTCTTCTATTGGTAAAAATTATTTTAAAACTTTTAGTTCACAAAATAAATCTAAACCATCAATGTCATTTTTCAAAAAGCTTTCAAGACTATGACATTTTTTTTTTTTTGCAAACTACTATTGTCAAGTGATTTCATTTTTTTTGAAATTAAATACCAAACCAAAAATATTTTTATATATTTGAAATTGTTCAAACCTATTTTGAATTGAAGAAATTGCTTGATCTACTATAAATAAGAAATAATTAAATCTAAAAACTTCTTCAGCAAATTGTGTTATTTTTTTGTTAACATTTTCATCAAATTGTTTTTTTTTCTATGAATTATTCGCTTTCCTCTAAATACAGGTTCTATTTACATACTAATTACAATCTCTTTCAATAAAATCATGGCAAATTTGAATCTATTTTCTCTGTAATTTTGAAAAAAAGAAATAAGACCTTTTAACTGATCAATGGCAATATCTATATGCATATCTTTGGATTGCATAGTTCTATTTACAGTATTAACCGCAAATAATATATAATGCCATATAGTTATGCTTAATATGAATTCAAAGTTTTCAATTTCATATGCTACTAAAGAATTAGCTTCACTTTTTGTTTTAAGATCTTCGGTCGTTTTTTCTAGTTGCAATAAAACTTCTCTTATTTGTGGAGTTTGGAATTTTATTACTTTGATACTTTCAATTTGACTTTCCTAATGTGTTTGTGAGAGTGGTTAAGAGTTATAATCGGCATGTTATCTTGTAAGATTTTACATCGTTTTGTTGATGAAGAAAATAAAGAATAAATACATTAGACTAATCCAAAAAATAAAATAGTTTTATGACAAGAATTAACCATGTCACATATAATAATATTAAGATTATAACAACAACAAGATGTGTAAAATACTTTCGAGTTCATATCAAGCAATCTTCTTTGCACCCCTTGCTCTTTTTCTTTCATATTAAACCCATTATCATAATCTTGTCCTCATATATTATTAATATCAAGTTCAAGATTTTTTAATGCATCTAATAATTCATTGAAAATGCATTATTCACTAGTATCATCTACTTTAATAAATTCTAAAAAATATTATTCTATATTTATTGGGCTTGTTGAAATATTAACATATCTTAGTACAAGAGACATTGTTCTTGATGACTTGCATCTGGTGTACAATCAAGTATAATTGAAAAATATTTGCTTACTTAATTTTTTTAAAAATATGATTTTTAATTTCAGTTCCTAGCAAGTGTATTAATTCATTTTGTATATTATGCCCAATATAATAATTATGAATTTTACCATCTTGAATAAGTTGAATGTGTTCTTGCATTACTGGATCAAATTCAGAAATCATCTCAGTCAAATTTAAAAATTTTCCATTATTTTTTTGTTAGATCTTTTCATTTTGTCCTCAAAATGGTAAATTATTTTTACCAAAGGTTTTTACAACAGTAACAATTCTCAGCGTAATACTTTTTTCCAATGATTTTTTTTTTGTTAATTTGTTGTTAGACTTTTTTTTATCAATTATTTTATATTTTTTAATAATCTCATTTATAAATCAAGCCAAGCAGTCATGTTAGTAATATGTTCGTTAGTTGTTTCATATTTTTTTAAGCTTAACACTAAGATTTTTCCAGTCATCAGTTTCTTCATTAGCTAGTTGACATATATTAGAATTTGAATTAAACAACTTACAACAAAAACATAATACTCTATTCAAATCTTTTGAATACACTAGCTATTTTCTATCATGTTTCTCTCCATTTGACAGTTTCGTATATAATATGTAGTAGAAAAATGTCTAGTGTGATATCCCGTATTTATGTTTATTTTTGTTGAATGATTATTTAAATTATTATAATTAATTTTTTTGTTGTTTTAAATTAAATGCATTTTTCAATGATATGTTTAATGTTTTTTTTATTAAGTTGTGGAATTTAATTTGATGTGCTTTCTTATTTTAATTAATGTGTTGTATTTAAATTGCTCTTTAGTTTAAATTAGTTTATTGTTAGATTTTAAATATTTTATTTTATTTATATTATATTAAAGTGTTTTCATTTGACTTTTAATTTATTTTATTATGTCCTATTTCTAGTTAGTATGCATTTCTTTTTCATTCTTTTTCTTTTTCTTTTTCTTTTTTCTTTTCTTCTTTTTCGTTTTCGTTTTCTTCTTTCTTTCTCTTTTGAGATTTCTTATGGGTCGGTCGGACCGACCGCCTCACTAAAAGCAGCCCGTCGCCTTCGATGGTGGTGGGCGACACCGCCCACCGTATCGGGACCGGCAGGCTCCAACGAGTTTACCTCTTCAACTGCGAGCTCCGGTGTGCCCCACAGAGGCTTAAACCCGAAATGGGTCCGGTAGCTCGCCGGTCCCGATGGGGTGGGCAGTGTCGCCCACTGCCACCAGAGGCGGCGGACTGCAGTCCAAGGCCAAATGCCCTTAAAATTCATGTCTATTTTATTTTTTTTATTGTGTTTCTTATTATATTTTTATTTTTTTATTGTATTTTTTATTATATTTTTTTCATTATATTTTTTTATTATATATTTTTATTTTTTATTGTGTTTTATTTTATTTTATTATATTTATCATCAAAAATCAGCACAACTGCTGTTGGGCTGCTTTTAACGCTGGGGGCAACCCGACCGGCCCCTAGCGTCTCTCTTTTCTTTTTCCCCCCTAGCCCACTCGATCTCCCGTTTCTCCCCCTCCTTTCTGTGTGCTTCACTACCTAGCCCCACCGTGTGTCTCTATCCGGCGACACCACCTAGTCCACCACCACTCCCGCACGCTAGCAAGCCTCCCCTATCGTCAGTGTGCTCCACGGTAACCTCACCTTCCTCACACGGCCTCCTAATCGAAATGGGTTTCTTGTGTTTTCAAGCCACGTCGCCACCGCCTCTGGCCACCCATGGCTTCGGCCACCTCCTAGCATCCTCCCCCTTCACCGGCAAGCATAACCTATTGCCGGCGAGCTTCATCTCCTTCTCTTTCTCTCAACCCGAAATGGGTGTGAAACCCACGGGTTTCTCTACCTAGCGTCGCCACTGGCCACCACCTAACCTCACCGCCAGTACCAAAAGGTCCCCCTTGCTTAGCCAACCACCCCCTAGCTTAGTTTCCCCATCCATGATTCCACCTCCCATGTATAAGCGTAAACTCGAAAATAGATTTTCACCCATTTTGAGCCAGATCCGCCACCTTCCGGTATTTGCACCACCCACCACTACTTTCATGTGATTCATCATCCTCCAATGTGTATTTTCTTCAATTTTGGTGTAAAATCGACTATCTTAGCCCAACGTACGAAGTGACCCGTTCTGGATCGGTGCTTGTTCGATGATCTATAATTTTACCCGCTGTAAGTATTTTTTAAATGAATTTGAAATTTAAATATATTTTGCATTAACAATTATTTATATTTGGTTGGCCAAACCGGACTGAGTCCAAGGAGGTCGGGTGTAAGTTGGACTTGAGATCGGAATTGTTATATGATTGTTTGATGTTTGGACTTGTTGATTGATGGATATTTTATGCATGGTCGTATGCATTGTGTATTACACGCTTGTTCACGTGAAAACTGGATTTTTACATAATTTATACATGTTCATGTTGGTAAATGAAAATTGGGTTTTCAAGTGTGTATGTCATAATGGAGACGACGATACGAAACGCCAGCTATGGTTTTTGTGTGTAAGTCATAACAGGGACGGCGATACGAAATGTCCGCTATGATTAGAGTGTGTATGTCATAACGGGGATGACGATATGTAACGCCCGCTATGATTGGAGTGTTTATGTCATATCGAAAACAGTGATACGTAACGTCCGTATGACTAGCATGAATATGAGGGATACTGTAGGGATGGTGGTAAACGGAGATGGTGGTAGAGTCTCGCTTGTGATTCCCGCCTACGGTGCACGTAGTAGGGATGGTGGTAAGCAGGGATGGTGATGTAGTCCCGCCTGTGATTCCCGTCTATGGTGCACGCAGTAGGGATGGTGGTAAGCAGGGATAGTGGTAGAGTCCTGCCTGTAATTCCCGCCTATAGTTTCGATTGGTTTGGATAAATGGATTTATGTGAACCATTTTCTGGAAAAATGGTGGATATTTTCAATGGATTTAATTTGGGCCAAATTGGAATTTTGGCGTGTGTGGAAAACTATTTTCTTTTGAGAAAAGATGATGTTTTGACTTTCATGCATATGGTATCATGTTCATTCATTTTGTTGTTGCATGAATATATTTTTGTCTTGTGGTTTATTTGGATTTTACTTATCTGCGATGCCATTTTTAGCGTCGTAGATTTTGGTTATAGAGGTCGAGGAGGCCGAGCTTGAAGAGACGACTCCTCCGTTGAAGTTTTTGTGTTATAAATTGTAATCTTGGAAAATATTTTTCCCTTTTGATAAATATGTATCTTATGATTTGACATTCGGATAACTGTATTAAATCTCATGTTAGAGAATTTGTGTTAAACTGATTTGTATTATTTTTAGAAAATTCTGATACTTAGATATTGATTTTAGTTATCCGTTACTTTTATTTTATTTATATCACGTGTGCACACACTTAGCACTTGGTTTTGGGGTGCGTGACATATGTTGTCATCATCCCGACGTCTCGATTCCCGTATTTTCATTAGTGGGAGTTGGAATGTCACATCTAGAGTTTTCATCCTTAGGAGAATTTATATCGCAATATCTAATTGGACATGTTTTTACTAATAAATCTCTTAATTTTATATCAACATGTTTCAATTGAACATGATCATGAATATTTGAAGGAATAGAATTAAATATTTCCTTAGTATTTTATTTTCTTCTACGCTTTTCACAAATTTTCTAGCAAGAACTGTAACAGTATATTCTTGAGCATTATCCTTATATACCTTTTGTTGGATGGTTTCCCTATCCCCATATTCTTTTTGTGGTGTTTCTTTATTTATTTTGTTATCTTTTGATTCTTTCTAGTGTATTTCTTGATCATCAATAGATGTTTCACCTAAATTTTTCTATTTTTATTTTTTGAAGTTTTTCATATCTAGATACATATTTTTCATTAAACATATTTATAGTAAAAAAGAACAATATCTACTATATAAATTCTACTATGCCTATGAATATTCTAGAATAAAATAAATATTAACATAAAATAATCGAACCTCATTTAGCAAATAGGCTTCACTTTAATATAACAAATAAGCTCCACTTTTATATAAAATTGTTAATTTGCATAATAAAATAAAATATATTAATAGGCAAAATCAAAAAAATATATTAACATTAGAGAAATTTAAAAAAAAAAAAGACTTTAAAAAAACAAAATTAAGAGATACATGGCTCGGGGCCTCGGGCCCATGGCCCATGTATTTTTTGATAAATTATAATTAAACCGGGTTCCTGAATCATGTGAACAAGAGCATGTAGAAAATCTATGATGCGTACGTAGTACGCATTTCTCTAGTAGCCAAGTTTCAAAAGTTTACCCAATTAAAAAAAAATAAAATAAAATAAAGTTTCAAACTTTAAACTCGTAGACCAAAGTCAGTACACCTCACTACAGATTATACAGTACATTATTGATGTGGCTACTCTATTACCACAAATGCACATAAAATTAAAAGTGAAATAATATAAAAGAAAAAGTGAAAGACTTCAAAAGTGAAAACTCTACCTTCGCCTCTGCCTTCTTCAAAGTTCGATGGCTCCAAAGAAGTGAATAGTGATGCAGCGATATTGCAGCGCTGGAAAGGCGTCGGGACTACGGTGCAAATACAAGCAAGATAGATCAAAATATAAGAGAGATTAGAGTTTAAAATTAGAGATTAAAGTTGAGAAAGATAAAATAAACTCTGTAAACGTCAGGTATAAATAGTGAGTTTTTATGTTCTGATTTTTCTTTTACAGATGATTAATTGCGGCGTCTTTCGTTTATTGTAACTTTTGATTTTTCGAAGTGAACTTGTAATATGTAGTTTATTTAAAACCCATTGGTTGTAGTTGTTAACTTTATTTTTTTTACAGAATGGATAATTGATTTTTTTTTTCAATTTTCAAGAGTAATGTATTTAGTTTAGATAAATATTTTTATAGATTCTTTTAATAATGAACTTTTTAATATTGTTGGGGCATTTTTCATCATGGAGCCTTAGGCAACCACCAACTTGCCTAATACTTAAGCCGACCCTGACCTCTATATTACTATTGAACAATCTCTCAAGCCTCCTTTGTTTTGATTGCATTGATAATCCATCAGAAGATTGTGTCGACAATGCCTTGTTGAATCAAGATTAAGGCTGGTGCATTTAGGCCTGTTCATCCGGACTAGGTATAACCCAGTAAAATTTTATTTATTTTTTAGTATTTTTGATTTTTTTTTATAAGATTTAAAGAAATTTTGAATTTGGATTCCAAATTCTCCAATTCGAAATCTGGATGAACACTCATAATTGCATCTTTCTTCTTATGCTCCTTCAATTGTTGCTTTTGAGCATCCGTCAAAGTTGTCGTAGCTACTGGTTCTTCATACGGGCCATCTTCTACATATTCCCAAAGATCAAATGAAAGTAAAATAGTTCTCACCTTCACATACCAATATTCATAATTTTCTCCCTTGAACAAAGGAAATGATGGTTGTTGGCCAAGCTCCCATATATTGATTGCATGTACTTGTTATTGTTGTCGTCATCTTCAGGACTTGTTTTCCCGCTATAGATCTTAACATCCAACTACTTTTTGATTCAAACCTTGCTCTAATATCAACTATATTGGCATATGAAATGAGACAGTGATTTTTCTGCTGAAAATAAATTACAATGCATCAACTAGCCTATATATAGGCACACTTAAGACTCATCATGTGTACTTAATGACCATAAAATTATTATTGAAAATAAAAACACTCTTGAGAAATAAACAACTTTGAAAAATTAAAAATCACTCTTGAAAAATCAAAAAATTTTCTTCGTAGAATGCACAAAAGTCTTCATACCATTCTTCATCTTCCAATGGCATTAATCTATATTTAACTGTTGAAAATCTAGACCACCCAAATTTCCTCCACCAAAATTTACTTTTGACAGAATACAAAAAAAAAAAAATATATATATATATATAAATAATAACAATACAAGAATTTACGTGAAAACTTATAAAATAGGAAAAAAACCACCAGACTCAGATAAGAAAATCCATTATGTGAAAAATTGTTACAATCACATAATTTTTCTCCTCACTCCAATGACACACACAGGAACTTTTTCCACTAGTAAAACTTTAACTTTTACCTCTTTCCTTTTTACATATAAAAGATTAACAAAAGAATTTTCCTAAAATCAAAAGTTACTAGATAAGCTTCTAACTGGTGTGTAATTAAATCAAGGAGGTTAAGCCCCCCTTAAATAGGCTCATAGGTACACTGCTCACTCTTTTCCTTCCAATGTGGGACTTGGCCAAAGGAGTAACATCAACAATCTCCACCTTACGACTTTGGCTGATCTCACAGTCACACTCCACCGCAATGATGATTTTCATAACTTCCGCTATCATGCTCTACCATAAAAACATGCTCACTTAAAATAAATCAATTCTAAGCATTTTACTTCGGTCCATGTCGAAAATAATCTTACTGAAAAATTATGGTGCAACCTCCACGTTTGGATTTCCTAAAAGTTCATCAGCTATCAACATGAATTTCCATCACACACCCTGCATTAATGTCAAACCAATACTTGTGTGCAAACTTGTAGAATAGCTAATATTAATGCATCATCTATCATGACAACTTTGGGATTAGCGGCATGCCATGAGGATGTACATGTCTCTTTTAACAGACATTATCTTCCGTGAATAGAGACACAATGTTAGTTTCATTTTCAGTATCTTCATTTACTGACTTGGAGCCTTTTGTCGAATTTGCTCCACCTCTTGGACAATTTTTTCTGACGTGCTCAGATTGTACACACACCCAGCAGACTGCTTTCTTCTTCATAGAGTTATTCCTTTTCCAATCACCAGTTGTTACTATTGCTAAGTTCTCAGGTGAACTATTACTTCTACCATCTAACCTTCTTTTTTTAGAAAAAAGTTTACTAGTAACTTCTAAAAAAATTATTTTCTCCTTTCCATGTATCAAAATAGGCATCATATGCTCATAGGAAAATGGAAGAGACCAGATCAGCCTCAAGGCTTGATCCTCATCATCAATTTTAACTCCAATATATTCCAGCTCAAAGATAATGCCATTGAGAACACTTAAATGATTTGAAATAGTTGTACCTTCACTCATCCGCAGTGTATGAAACTGCTCCTTCAGGTACACTCTATTTGAGACACCCTTCGTCTGATATAACTTTTTGAGCTTTTCGTAGAGTCCCTTTGTCTTGAATATTCCATGCACATTTGTAAGAACATTCTTGGCTAGGCATAGATGAATTGCACTTGCCTCTCTCAAATCCAGATCCTTCAAATCTTCATCGCTCATTCCAGATCTGCTCTTGGTTTCACTAGTAGCGCTAGAATCGCTACTATCTTCAAGGATTGGTCTACCTTTTAACGCTTTGTGTAATTTTGATTGAATCAAAATATCCCTGACTTGCACTTGGCTCAAGCCAAAATTGATTCTCCTATCAAATTTTTCTACCTCAAATCTGATAGGGTTTGAAGCCCTACCTCTTGACATAGTTTTGATGAATTTTACCGTAAAAATGAATAGTATCTACTAAGTAAGTTCTCAGGAAAGACTAATGTTTCCTAAATAGAATTTCAAGATTTCTAGGAAAGATTGGAGGGTCACAACGGACACACTTAAAATTTTTAATCTCTTAAATAGAATCTCCTTAGACCGTACGTATCCACACTACCACACCAAAACTCCATCTTGCCAAAAGAACCTAGTGGCTCTGATACCACTTATTGAAAATTTGGACTACCCAAATTCCCTCCACCAGGATCTATTTTTGATAGAATACCAAGAAAAATAGATAAATAATAACAACACAAGAATTTACGTAAAAAAACTCTTAAAATAGAAGAACCACCACCAAACCTAGAGAAGAAAATCCACTATGTGAAAAATTGTTACAATCACATAATTTTTCTCTTTACTCCAACGACACCCATAGAAACTTTTCCCACTAGTAAAACTTTAACTTTCACATCTTTCCGTTTTACATACAAAACGGACAACAGAGAATTTTTTCTAAAGTCAAAAGTTACTAGATAAGTTTCTAACTGGTGTAATTAAATTAATGAGTGTTGGTCTCCTTTTATAAGTCTATGGGTCTTGTCCATTCTTCCTATGTGCTTGTTGTTCTTATCTCTCCTATGTAAGATTCAAAAAAGGAGCAAATCCAATTGTACTTAATGACCATAAAGTTATCATTGAAAAAAAAACCACTCTTGAGAAATAGACAACTTTGAAAAACTAAAATTGACTCTTGAAAAATCAAAAAGTCTTCTTCGTAGAATGCACAAAAATCTTCATACCATTCTTCATCTTACAATGGCATTAATCTATATTTAACACTCTTCCCCACTGGCACAACCATCTGTACGCCACGTGGTAGAATACGTATCTATGAAGTTTGTCGCTTTGTGTAAGTAAAAATACATCCACTTCATTATAATATCTATTTCTGATTTTAATTTCATTAATGCAGGTATCATATCCTCGATCAATGTCTTTGCTAGCTGCGAACTTCACTGATTATCTGTTTGAGCATAATTGTATATCGTGATATCTCGATCTTTGAGATATATTAAATAATTTAAATATAAAACACATCCAGATTTGGAAGATATGTGATGTTGGGGTATCCCACCTTAACACTTTGATACACTTTTTGGTATATCCGCAATTAAAGCAAATGCACACATATGTAAGAAAACATGCATTCGACACTAATTCCCACAAGCCCACAATAGTCCTAGCTTTCACAAATATTGTATAATAAATAAAAAAGATATTCTTGAAACAAGTAAAGCACATGGATGAAGAACTTGATTAGCACAACAGTCCCAACAATAGTCCTAACAAAGTGTGCTCAATTAGCACAATTTGATGAAGAACTTTACAAGGTAACTGGTGAGGGTGATGACAAATATCTGATTGCACAATTTGAGATGGTTTCCTGCATCTTAGACTTATAGGGAGCTGGTGTCCTACTCAAACTGTGAGATCCCAGATTTACATGTATTTTTACACGTTATTTTATGCTCGGTGTTAATTATTTTAATTTATTTAATTAACATTATTGGTCATATTTATTTATTTAAGATATTTACTTGAGCTATTAATTAGTTAATATCGAGCTACGTTGCTTTTCTTATTTATTTTAATGAGTTAATTATTTTAATAAGTGGAATTAAATTCCTTTATTTTATTATGTGAATTTATTTGATCTGCTTTCGTTATATTAATTATTGTTTTATAATTAATATTGTGCTTGGGTTTAATTTATTTATATTGTTGGGGTTTTAAATATTTTATTTTATTGATATTAGATTATAGTATTTAAAGTCTGCTTTTATTTAATTTGTTGTGTTTTTTTTTTCAGTTGGATTCCTTTTTTCTCTTTTTTTTTCTTTTCCTTTTCTTTTCTTTTTTTTCTTTTTTTTCTTCCTTTTCTTTTTCCTTCCCAGACCCCCCCCCCCCAGCCCGCGTCCTCCCCTGCCTCCCTTGCTCCCTCTCGCCGTTCGTCCTCTCCAACCCAGGACCGCCGCCGGCCACCCACCGGCGACACCGCCCACACCACTAGCCTCCCCTCACGCCGGCGAGCTCAACGGCACCGGTGGTGTCCCTTCCGGCCACCCCACCGCCCCTCCACGGCCACAAATCCGAAATACCCATTTTTGCTTTCCTTCCATTTTCCGGCCACCTCCGGCCACCCCTTGGCCTCCGACCACCACCACTAGACTCCCCAACCTCCGGCAAGCATAACCCACCGCCCAAAGCCACCCATCGCCACCGGTTAGCCCCTCCACCCGAAATAGGCCTTAAACGGGTCGTTCTTCGCCGCGCCGCCGTCCGGCCACCGTAGGTCTCACCTCCACCACCATTGGACTCCCCTCACCCAGCCGGTTAACCCCCTAGCTCAGTTTCCCCAACCGCGGCCTCACCTTCCCGGTACGACCCCAAACCCGAAAATGGGTTATAACCCATTTTGGCCCCGATCCGCCACCTTCCAGTGGTTGTGCCGCCACACCACCACCTCCATGAGATTCCCCACCCTTCAATGAGTACCTCCCTAAATTTTGGTGTCAAACAGAGTGTTTTTGCCTAACGTACATGTGACCGCTACAAACGCTGCGGATTGGCGTTGTTCAAGGAAATGCGTTTTTACCGCTGTAAGTACTTTCCAAACAAGCTTTAAGATTTAAATAAATTTTTGGCATCAACAGATGTTGTATTTGATTATTGCTGATATGTGATGGTTGATGTTGGTATTTGTTGGTTGATTGGATTATTCAATTGTTGGATAATTGCTGCATGGTTGTCTGCATTGTGGATTTACGCGCATGCTCATGAAAATATTTGGAAAGTGGATTTTGGCATGATTTTGGATATTCATGTGTTGAGAATGGAAAATGGGATTTAAATTGTGTTTAACGGATTTTAATGGTTTTGGGCTGAGTCATAACGGGGACGGCGATACGTAACGCCCGTTGTGATCAGCGTGTGAGTGTGTGGATGACGTAATGGGGACGGTGATACGTAACGCCCATTATGGTCATCGGGTGTGCATTTCATATTGGGACGGCGATACGTAACGCCCGGTATGAAATGAGTGTGTGTGGATCGTAATGGGGACGGCGATACGTAACGCCCATTATGGTTTCGGGTGTGTGTGTAATCATATCGGGGACGGCGATACGTAACGCCCGGTATGATCGATTTTGAGGATATTATTTTATGGAAAATGATGGGTGATTTTATTGTGGATTAAATTGGGATTTTGACGAGTGTGGTTATTTCATCGATTTTGAGGAAGATGATTTTGAGCCTCATGCATATGGTAATTGTTCTTGGTTATTGTTGTGGCATTAATGTATTTTTGTCTTTTGGTTTGGTTGGGTTGTACTTACCTGCGATACCATTTTGGCGTCGTAGTTTTGTTTGGTTGCAGACTTTGGAGAGGCCGATCCTGAGGAAACGGCTCCGCTATTGAGGTGATGTTATTAATTGATATCTCGGGAAATTTATTTTCCCCTTTTTTATAATTATGTATTCGTTTAAATTGTATTTTTGGATGACTGTATTAAATCTCCTGTTGGAGAGTTTTTATTAAATTGGTTTGTAAAATATTTCCAAAAAAATTCTGGTACTTAGATATTAATTTATTATCCGCTGCAACCTATATTTTTATGTATGTCACGTGTGCACACACGTTCGACACTGGTTGATGGGATGTGTGACCCGTGTTGTCATCATCCCGATGCCTCGATTCCCGTGTTATTTTATGGGGAATTTGGGGGCGTCACAGGTGGTATCAGAGCAGTTCGGCTCTGGGTAAATCTGCAAGTTACCTAGGGGCAGTACCAGAAAAGTTTGTAGTTTTTAAAAATTTATTTGTTTGGTGATTGGGTTATTTTATTTTATTATTTTATTATTTTATTTGTTGTCTTAGTCTTTCGACTAATTTATATGGTAACATTATCGGTATTTATTTTGTTGTGTTGTGCTTTTTATTTTAATGTTTATATTGTTTATTTATATTCATAATTAAATCAATTCTGATTGATTGGTTTGTTAGCTTTGTTTTGTTTTATTTTAATTTTTGTTAAATATTGTACGTGAGTAGTAATTCAGATTTTTGTTAGTGATTTTATTTGGTTAGGTTGTCGAGTATTTATTTAATTATTTATTTATTTTATATATATGCCTTTGTTTTTGTTTAAATTAGAATTTGGATATTTCGGATTAAATTATTATTTCAAATCAATCCATTTATTGAATCTGTTATTTTAAACAGTTGTGTTAGAAAATTCCTTATTTTAAAGTTTATTTATTTTGTTATGGGTTATTTTATCGTCTTAAGCTTTTATTCAATTATCATCAGGATTTGATTTTAATTTCAGTTCATAGGTTTCCTACAAGATAGTTTTGGAATTGGTTTATTATTTGTTTATTTTAATTATAGCTCTTATATTTTAAGTATTTCTGAACGTTTGAAAACTTATTTAGACAAAATTTAAAAGCATCACTGCCTTGTTTCTTTTTAAGTTTATGCTTTGAGATAAATTTAAATTGTTATCTTTTTACATTTCTGTTGTTTTATTTTAGGGACATGCTTTGAAGTAAGTTTTAAAAATTTATTATCTTTCCGCATTTTCGTGTGTTTTATTTTAAAAAGTTTATCTATTTACTTTAACGAGTGGGTTTGTTTTGGCGGCTTGTTTGTATTTATTTATTAATTAATTTATCGATTTAATTATTTTATTGTGGTTCGTTTCTTTTAACAGATTTTAAATTTTAGAGATTTCTACAATAATCTTTTTAAGAGTTGAGTTTTGTAGAGAAATTTAAAATTTTATTTGTGATTTCGTTTGTTGTTCTTATTTTAATTTATCCTCCTTCCTTTATTTAATAAAAGTTTTTAGTGAATTTGTGTTTATTAAAGGAGGTGGGCTTGTTTTCTTGAATGAGTGGTTTTTACTTAGTTGTTTATTAAATCTTTTCCCCTTTTTGTGTTTTTATATAATAATTATGTGAATTACTTGAATTTTGTTTAGTATTTGGGTATTCTATTATTTATAATTGCGATATGGATTGGTTTGATAGTTTGTTGGTATTTATGTAATTGTATTTCTTTGTCGATATTGTATATGCTATTTTTGTGTATTTATTTCCTGGGTCTCACTGAGTGTTTGAGTGTTTAAGTTCTAATTTTATTTCTGGGAGATTATTGGAATTGTATTTAGATGGACTCTTCATGTGAGTGTAAAATTGTTAGCCATTGGTATAGTGTTATAGAAATTGTTTTAGTAATGCTTATGATGGTGGGCGATCAATTATTTCTTGGTGAAATTTTGATGTTATTTGTGGATAATTAGAGATTGATGTATAATAAATGTGCATGTAAATTTTGGAGAGTACTTGTTTTTGGCTAGTGTGTAACTTGGGAAAGATTTATTTGTTAAGTGATAAGGTTGAGTTGATGCAATGGAAATAAATTTAAGAGATATAAATTTTAGGCTTTTGGGCGAATTGTTAGGAGTGGATAATTTAAGTATAATATTTCGGAGAATTTAATGATTAGCAACGATTGTCGAGGTATCTTAAAAAATTAGTTGTGACTTGAAGTCACATAAAAGTTTAAATAATTGAAGTTATTCCATGTCATAGGTAATGAAGGTTTGATTGAGAGAATACGGATTTAAATAATTAATCTATGATGAGACTGAGGGGTTATAATGATGGACAAGTATATTAGTGGTTTGGGAGTTAGAAATTTTTAGGCTTTAAATATTGGGTGGCATAACTTGAATTGTGAGATGACAAAGCATTAGGATTTGTAAATGTGGCAAATGATTTCTTGTAATAGGTGTTGAGCCAATTTTGTTCAATGGTGTTAATTTATGATGACTTAAATTTTTATGAATCTAGCGAGTTATCAAAGTGCGCGCGGAAGCGTGATGAATTGCAATATAGTTGGAGGTTCAATTCTTGTGTAAATTTTGAGGAATTAATGGTGAGTTGAAATTTGAAATGATACTTGTAAGTGAGGATTTATATTTTAGTTGGGTAAATTATGTTTATTGGCGATTAATTTAGAAAGTTAAATTTAGAAATTACTTTAGGGTGACACAAAGTGTGGTATGAAATTAGTGAATATTAAATTTTTGGGAGATTGTACTGAGGTTTTTGTGCATGTGGGGTTCAGATTGATTGGCTACCTTAGGAGTTTTAGAGATGAAATATTATTTGAAGACTATACGTTTATGATGAAATATAATTCGTTTATATTTGAGGAAAATAGATGATTGTACTAAGGCTTGGAGTGAGTATTAAGTGATGTAATAGGTGAGTTAGTGGAGTTTTATTAGCTGCAGCCGAGCGAATTTCGAGGACGAAATTCTTTTTAAGGGGGGGAGGATGTGAGATCCCAGATTTACATGTATTTTTACACGTTATTTTATGCTCGGTGTTAATTATTTTAATTTATTTAATTAACATTATTGGTCATATTTATTTATTTAAGATATTTACTTGAGCTATTAATTAGTTAATATCGAGCTACGTTGCTTTTCTTATTTATTTTAATGAGTTAATTATTTTAATAAGTGGAATTAAATTCCTTTATTTTATTATGTGAATTTATTTGATCTGCTTTCGTTATATTAATTATTGTTTTATAATTAATATTGTGCTTGGGTTTAATTTATTTATATTGTTGGGGTTTTAAATATTTTATTTTATTGATATTAGATTATAGTATTTAAAGTCTGCTTTTATTTAATTTGTTGTGTTTTTTTTTCAGTTGGATTCCTTTTTTCTCTTTTTTTTTTCTTTTCCTTTTCTTTTCTTTTTTTTCTTTTTTTTCTTCATTTTCTTTCCTTTTCTTTTTCCTTCCCAGACCCCCCCAGCCCGCGTCCTCCCCTGCCTCCCTTGCTCCCTCTCGCCGTTCGTCCTCTCCAACCCAGGACCGCCGCCGGCCACCCACCGGCGACACCGCCCACACCACTAGCCTCCCCTCACGCCGGCGAGCTCAACGGCACCGGTGGTGTCCCTTCCGGCCACCCCACCGCCCCTCCACGGCCACAAATCCGAAATACCCATTTTTGCTTTCCTTCCATTTTCCGGCCACCTCCGGCCACCCCTTGGCCTCCGACCACCACCACTAGACTCCCCAACCTCCGGCAAGCATAACCCACCGCCCAAAGCCACCCATCGCCACCGGTTAGCCCCTCCACCCGAAATAGGCCTTAAACGGGTCGTTCTTCGCCGCGCCGCCGTCCGGCCACCGTAGGTCTCACCTCCACCACCATTGGACTCCCCTCACCCAGCCGGTTAACCCCCTAGCTCAGTTTCCCCAACCGCGGCCTCACCTTCCCGGTACGACCCCAAACCCGAAAATGGGTTATAACCCATTTTGGCCCCGATCCGCCACCTTCCAGTGGTTGTGCCGCCACACCACCACCTCCATGAGATTCCCCACCCTTCAATGAGTACCTCCCTAAATTTTGGTGTCAAACAGAGTGTTTTTGCCTAACGTACATGTGACCGCTACAAACGCTGCGGATTGGCGTTGTTCAAGGAAATGCGTTTTTACCGCTGTAAGTACTTTCCAAACAAGCTTTAAGATTTAAATATATTTTTGGCATCAACAGATGTTGTATTTGATTATTGTTGATATGTGATGGTTGATGTTGGTATTTGTTGGTTGATTGGATTATTCAATTGTTGGATAATTGCTGCATGGTTGTCTGCATTGTGAATTTACGCGCATGCTCATGAAAATATTTGGAAAGTGGATTTTGGCATGATTTTGGATATTCATGTGTTGAGAATGGAAAATGGGATTTAAATTGTGTTTAACGGATTTTAATGGTTTTGGGCTGAGTCATAACGGGGACGGCGATACGTAACGCCCGTTGTGATCAGCGTGTGAGTGTGTGGATGACGTAATGGGGACGGCGATACGTAACGCCCATTATGGTCATCGGGTGTGCATTTCATATTGGGGACGGCGATACGTAACGCCCGGTATGAAATGAGTGTGTGTGGATCGTAATGGGGACGGCGATACGTAACGCCCATTATGGTTTCGGGTGTGTGTGTAATCATATCGGGGACGGCGATACGTAACGCCCGGTATGATCGATTTTGAGGATATTATTTTATGGAAAATGATGGGTGATTTTATTGTGGATTAAATTGGGATTTTGACGAGTGTGGTTATTTCATCGATTTTGAGGAAGATGATTTTGAGCCTCATGCATATGGTAGTTGTTCTTGGTTATTGTTGTGGCATTAATGTATTTTTGTCTTTTGGTTTGGTTGGGTTGTACTTACCTGCGATACCATTTTGGCGTCGTAGTTTTGTTTGGTTGCAGACTTTGGAGAGGCCGATCCTGAGGAAACGGCTCCGCTATTGAGGTGATGTTATTAATTGATATCTCGGGAAATTTATTTTCCCCTTTTTTATAATTATGTATTCGTTTAAATTGTATTTTTGGATGACTGTATTAAATCTCCTGTTGGAGAGTTTTTATTAAATTGGTTTGTAAAATATTTCCAAAAAAATTCTGGTACTTAGATATTAATTTATTATCCGCTGCAACCTATATTTTTATGTATGTCACGTGTACACACACGTTCGACACTGGTTGATGGGATGTGTGACCCGTGTTGTCATCATCCCGATGCCTCGATTCCCGTGTTATTTTATGGGAAATTTGGGGGCGTCACACAAACTGTACAGACTATCAGTCAAGAAGATTAGAAATTTGATTTGGGCAGAAAAAGAGCAATGAGCAAGCAACTTTTGATTGAGAACTAGATGGAAAGTACTTAAAATCTCATACCTTTTTGCCTAATTTATTATTTAACTAACTTTTGATTGAGAACTAGATGGAAAGTACTTAAAATTTCAATGTTATTATTCAACCTGTTGTAATCATGCGACAATTATGATGAATAATATGAAATAATTGAAAAGAAAATAAGAAGCAAATAACACAGAGATTTATGTAGTTTAACAATCTGCCACTTGTCACTATCTTCTAATTAAATATGAGCCACATACTCCAACACAACCCCACTATTTTTCAAAAGGGAAAAAAAGGCAAAAACAATGGGTGAAAAACAACATAAAATTATATTGTTTTGATGCATTGTTGTTCTGAAATGGAAGACCTATTTTGTGATCTTTGTCACAAAAAAAAAAAGGTAAAGCACGTGGATAAAACAGGGCATCAGCAACCTCCAAGTAACCAAACAGAGCATCAACTAGTTTAAGTAATGTTATTAAAGCCAAACGGTTTTGATAAAACATGGACATCTATTTATTGAAAAAAAAAAACAAAGACGAAGCTATACAAAGAGGCAAAACTGGTGATCCTTTTTTTTTTCCTATGATGTTAATTTATAGTTTGACAATAAACCATGCATTATCTTATATGTGCATGATTGAATTCCATTTGGAGCTGCCCCTAATTATAATGTAGTAAATGCTATCTAGAAATGCTATTTAGAATTTATAAGGACCAAGAACTCCCCTATATTACATGGCTACGTTAATCATTTCACTACAAGGGCTAGCTACACCTTTAAAGTATCATGCATAAAGTAATCTTATATTGAGCAATAACATAGAAGACTAGTGGACTTCATTTAGTTACAATATAAAGTACCAACCCTTACTCATCATTGATACAGTGAATAACAAGCAAGAAAATGAATCAAACAGCAATTTAAAGAAACCATGCAGAAAAAAGGCCATTACATTAACATTTCAAATCCAAAACTAAATAAAATATAACAAGAAAAAACCAGATCTAGTGAGCTAGAGAAGATCCAGCCAAGAAACCATACCTACAAAGGTTGTCCATACCGTGAATTCAAATATGAGCTTCAATTCCTATCAAATTTTAAAAAAAAAATATGAGCTTCAATGATGACACTATGTTAATATTCACACAAAATGCAACAAGACACCAAACTTATAAACGAGACACCAAAATAACTTTTAAAAAATCTTCAACAAAATGCAATAAAAAATTAAAAGAGCCTAAAATTATCAATGAGATACCAAACAACACTGCAATCTACTAACAATAATCATAATCCTCAATTTTCACGAAACCCTAGCCAAAGAAATGCTGTTTGGAGACCATATGAGGCCACTTACCCAAAGAGTTAGGGTTTCGTAAAGCAAAGGGGTAAAGAAATATCTCGTTGTAATGGAGAAATGGCTACCCCTCGTTACAGTCACTTGATAAAGAGAAAATGGAAGAAATAGAAAGAGAAGAAGGAAAGAACAGAGGAGCGAGGAAGAGAGATTACCTTTTTGGAGATAGACGACAGAAACGTGGATGATCGACAGGGACATTTGTTGCTAGGTCAGAGAAGAGAAAGGGAGAAAAAAGAGAGTTTAGGGATGGGGGAACTACCTGGGGGGTGTTTTTCAAACTCAATCGCGAACTTTTATGAGATTTGTTGCGGCGCACGTTAAAATGTGCCGTAATAGGCCTTTGTTAGCATCAAATAATAGTTCCGCAATACGATAATATTTATTGCAGCACTAATTATTGCCGTAATAACATTTAAAAGTATCGCAATAGATCCTTGACACCAGTTTCATGTGAAAAGGGGCGTATACGCGGCAAAGCTGTGCAACGAAATACAAAGTGTCACAAGAAGTGACCTTTTGCATCACTTTTAATTCCGATACACAAAATGCTGCAATACCCTTATTTTTTGTAGTGATTTTATTTGACTTAATTCTCCCAAAAACTTCAAACACACTCTGGTTAATTTCCTTTATGGGAGCATTTGTCAGTTTCTATTCATGAGATAAAAAATTTCTTATGAACAAGTAACTTCATTATTTCTCCCTCTTTTCTTGCTGATCACTAATGAAGGCGCTTGATAATCTTTTTCAATAAATTACAGGCCTTTCATTTCATACATCTGAGAAAATCTTACCAACAGCATTTGAAGGCTTTGGCGAGCTTGTTGAAGGTAGCTCGCTATTTAATGCTTATAAACTGAATCATTTTCATTCCTTAGCCATTGGTATGCTCATACTGGCCGTGTATTGCTTTCTGGACAATATCACTATACATTTAAAACGTGTACGTTAAGTTTAAAATGATTGGATTAAGCTGTTTTAACAGTATGTATGAACACCATGGTAGTGCGCGCGGTCAGATTTTTCCATAAGATAAAGAGAATAGGAATCTTTTACAATCTTATCAGATACATTATGAGTTTGTTGACTGTTTGTAGGGAGATCCAAGAGGTTTGGATTCAAGTGTGTATAACAGCTTAACAGGTAGGTTATCTAGCATTAGGAAAACACTATTTCACCCAAAAATAGTGTCCCGAATATATCTAAAAAAAGAAAATATTTAACGATCAGAGGGATGTTTTTAAAAATAATGTGAATTTAAAAAAAATATATATATTTAAGAATACTATAAAAATGAATGAAAATAATCAAGAAGAATAAAAGAAGTAGGTATGGGCAGATCGATGGAGAATCCGGAAGAGAAAAAAAAAGGGAGAAATTCCTAAAACAATAAGCATGATCGTACTGTCTTTTGTTGTTGTTTTTTTTTTTTTTTTTTAACTTTTTAAAGGCTTTGTTTTTTTCTCTGAGTTGGGCTGTCAAGCATAAGGCCATTGATCGTTGTTGGTCAACCAGCTCTTATGTGGATGATCAAAGAGGTGGGCGTAGCCAGTTAAGTATTTGTCTTGGAGATGTATTGAGAAAGAGAGATGCATGCTCAATGTCTTTGCAAGGGAAGCTGACGTTGAAAATGAGAACTTAATTATTATTGCCATGTTACCGATCGAGTGGTAGAGTAATGTTCATGGATAAATAATTTACCTTGGCTTGTTAGTTTGCTTAAGTATATATGATTTAATCCCTTTGGAGAGAGGATGGATCTCCACTTTTGCAGTGGGAGATGACCCTACTCTTTTATTAATAGTATCTCGGAGGAAACTTTGCAATTGGTTTTTAATAATTGAGGTTATATAGCCTTTATTTGTTGTGCTTATAGCTACTTTATTGATCATTAATATTGATTTTTTCTTTTAATAAGAAGCCAATTGACAATGAATAATTTGTCATTTGATCTCCTCTTTTCTTGTTCGATCGCTACGACAACGCTTGGCGGTGTCTTTAAATAAACAGGCCTCTCATTGATCTATACATCTGAGAAAACCTTAGGAACAGCTAGCATTTGAAGGCTTGGGGAGCTTGTGGATCAAGGTAGGTTTCAATTTTGTGCTCATAAAATGCAGCATTCCAATTCCTTAGGATTGATATAACCATGGTCAAGTAATGCTTTCTCAACAGTAAAAATTATAATGGACAAAATTTCTGAAAGGTCTATTCATAGAGTACTTACTACTCTACAGAGGAAGCTGCTAGTACAGCACCTCAAAGAGATGAATGGTGGCAAGGTTAGTTCGTTGGCATCTTCGCCCGGCCTCCTCTTTCCTATATAAATATACTTACATGTTTCTCGTGTCTAATGTGTATTACCTAAAAATGGGTTGGTTTCGCTTCAGTTTTGGTTCAGAATTGTATATAAATTAATGGCCAGTGCTGGATGATAGCTGTTAATGTTGCCAAGGCTGGATGATAGTTCGCTCAGAATTTTTTTTGTTTCTCAATGTTATTGAATAGAACATGATCAATGTAACAGATTGCAAAAGTAAGGGAAGATCAAGATAATCAACCCGTGCGATATATCAATTCACTGTCTGATTTGTCATTCACCAGAAATAGGGTCTTTAACTCATTGATCTTTTTTTAACAAGTGCTTAACTCATTGATCTCTAATTTGTTTTGTATGTGGGAATAGGGAAAATCTAAAACTTTTCTAAGTAATTTTAATGAACAATGTTCAAGATGGAATTTGGCATGGTCGGGGTGACACAATATGCATTAATTGGTGGCTTTAATGAAGGGAACAAAGCGTTCTATGAACTTAAACAAGCTTTTGCTGCACTAAAAACGTCCCCTGACCCTGCAGCATGCAAAAAAGTGCAAATGGGAGTGATCATGCTTCAAATTAAGAACTTGGGCTTTCAAATTGCATGGGCACTTTTGCAATTTATTTTTCTGTTATTTTGGAAGCCGAGTGCAAGAGATAAGTCTAATAGCCGAGTGATCATGCTTCAATTTATTTTTTAGCTACTTTTACATCAAAGGAAGCTCGCAGACAAGATTGTAGTAGTTGGGTTTTATGTGGTGGTCCCGGATTTCTTAGATGGAGATCCCTTTTCGTTCGAAAATGCTGATCGGACTCTACCAGTTTGGATTAAGGATCGTGAAATGGTGGGTTTTAGACTATAATCATTGTGAAAATTTGTTTATAATTGTCATTGTTGCATAAGCTCTTTTGTGAAACTTGAATCCACTAATAGATTTCCATATGCATGAGATAAATTAATTCCCAAGACTGTCTGAATAACTTCTTTATTGTCGTCGTATAAAGCACGAACAGATGGTAGTATTGATGACCTCAATATTTTATTATTGCATGCTGCAGCCATCTACCAATTAATAATTACTAAGTAAATTTCATTTTAAAATGAAGCTCTTAATAGGATAAGGGATTTGAGGAGGCAAAGCCAGTAACTGAAGCTGTAAAAAGTACAGGTGTTTCTACAATCGGGGCTGCAAGTTTTTGCTGAGGTAGTAAATTTTTTATGTTCCCTCTTTTAATTTCCGTTCTCTCTTTTGTTTTTTGTTTTTTTTTAATTGCATAGAGTCATAGTTTGGTAGTCACTACCCTAGCCCACCCTTCCCCCATTATAAACAATGTAAATTCTTCAAGTAGCTTCTTATTACTAGTTTGGAAAGAGGTTGATTTCTGGACTTTTGTACTTTTATTCCATGTTTTTATGTTTTAAGTTTTATCTACATCATGTTCTTTAACATAATCCATCCTGATGGTGTACAACATGTTAAAATGGATTGCTTATTGTTACACACATGTCAAAATTTACTATATTAATTGTACATAAAATTTCACTGCTTTAAAAAGAAAAAGAATTAAAATGCATAATAAATAACAGTCCGCCCATTACACGTGTTATGGGCTGATATTTATAAGATAGGGTACATTTGAGTTTAAATAAAACAGTTACAGACAAGATAACATATAAGATAACATAATACAACTGAATTGATCTCAATCTCACGATTCAAATATAGCTTTGGATGAGGATGGCCTCAGCAGTCTTATCTTCGACGATCGAGCAATCCATAACAGTCGAATCTTCAACAACAGCCGGATCTTCGACGACAGCAAAATCTGCATGTTTGAGTCGGTTAACAATCAATGTATGTTAAAACGTTTGCCAATAATTCATTCAACAAAAATACATGAAGTCCTACGGCAAGCTGTACCATACATACATATATAGTACTTGCAGGATCAATCACATTAATTACCTTCTCTTTTTCTTGTCGAAGATGCATCCACAGGTCGAAACGACCATAATTTTAAGAAGGGGGATCAAGTGCATGGATAGGAAAAGGATGACTGGAATACATGCTAAAGGAATTATTAGTTTTAAAATCCAAGAATATTGGTGATGTAGCATGATTATAAGAGCAAGAGAAAAGGCTGTCATCATGGTTGCAATAGAGCAAAAGAGGGTGAGAAGGCCTCCTATCATCTGCATTGGCAAATTTTTGAGAAAATCTTCTTCCGCATAACTTGATGTGAGGATTCCCAAAAACATCAATACTGAAGTTGAGGAAAAACAAAGGGACAATGCATCACATATTATAAAGACCATGAACAATTTTCTGTTTAAGAATATTGGAAAGCCATTGTCCCCGTGGCCACCTGGAAGAGTAAAAGCTACAGCGAACATAACGGTAACGATCAGAGCAGCCACCACGATGTATGACGTTGCTGTAACCTTCATCCATTGCTCTCCCTTTTCCCTCAAGTTCTCGTGGTTCTTTGTAAACAATTGTCGGGGAGTTAAACCATCCAGCTTGTTGGTACGCTCCTTAAACCTGGGAGGGACAATTTGCTGTACCTCCTGCATTTGTTAGAAATAAAATTTTAGATTAAGATTGCTACCTAAACTATTTATAACTTGGACATATATTACGTATTAGAAAGACTGGAAATTGACGATCTAACCAGGTTACACAGAAGAAAAAGTAAGTACATAAGGTCAGTGGTTCCAAATTATTATGATTAATCTCCCTAGTCCATGTTAAAATGAGCAGCTCCAATATTGAATATACGGTACAAGGATATTAGGGATCAAAAAGACTGGAATTGATCAAAACCAATCCTTAATATCCCACCTCAGCCTCAGCCTAATTCTACGACCTCATCAATATATAAATATAGAAAAGGTCTCACAATATTTTATTCCATGCAGCTTTTTACGCGTTATGATATTGTAAATCGGACTGCATGCAACTGGATGTTGCATTGGAAGAATTATGACTAAAATTGATATTGTATCTTTCACTGTACCATGAAGCTGAAAATTAATGCGGACTTACCCGAAGAAAGAGGAAGAAAGAGGAGGCCAACAAGGAGATGCACAAATTAGGAAAATGTTACGGATCCCGCCTTTGGGATTTCTATTAGGAGATTCTTACTTAGAACATTTTTTTTTTAATTTTATTTTAAATGAGTTTTATATAAGTATGTTAAAATAATATTGTAATTTTTTTATATTTTTAAAAAATATTTTAAACATGATTTTTTAACATCTTAAAATATTTTTTAAAAATATAAAAAAATTACAATATTGTTTTAAAATACTTATATAAAAATCATGTAAAAAAAAATATCCTAAATAAGGATCTCACATCGTAGTGATCTCAAAATAAGTATTCCTAACATTTTCTGCACGGATTAAGGATGCTGATAGACCAATGGCATTTGTTAATTTGGGGGTGGGTTGGGGGGGGGGGGGGGGGGGGGAGAGAGAGAGAGAGAGAGAGAGAGAGAGAGGGAAGACCTTGAACCATTGTAATTCTCTTTGCATTTGTAAAGCTGCCCCTGGGATTTTATTAACCGAAGTGGAATCTTCTATCATCGCTGCCATATGTAACATATTATTTCCATTGACATCTTCACTAGATGTCAAAAGGTCGTACATCTGACCACGATCATCCAGCCGCAGCTTGTGTAGAATCCTAAAGATTTTTTCTTGACGATGCAAGACAGCCAACATAAATATGTTCCTGTTATTTCTATCTTTGGTCTGTAGAAATTGCCGGCGGCGTTGACCGGACGTTTCAAGCATCTTAGAAACAAACTCGGAAATCCCATTCTTGGCTGCACGGGTAATGGCAGTATAAACTAGACCATCCTTAAGTTGTTGATCAGTTGTTGATACTGATGTCACTTGAACCCACATCTTAGAAAGAAGGTCATTGTACTGGTTATGAATCCTCTTCATATTGTACAACTGCGTGATTCCTTACAAATTCAGCAATTATTGAGACATTTTTAAATCAGTTAACTAGATGAAATTATAAATAGTTAATAATAAAAACGAATTTAAAAAAAAAAAAAAAATCTGTGAATTGATTTTGATGTAGTGCTGGACAGGGTATACCAAAGAAGTCGAGGACTCCTGAATCTAGACAGCAACACTTACACGTTGCCGACTGTACTGCAAAGAAAAAAAATAAAAATTTGTTTAGGACTCATAGATAGTAGATCAAACTTTTACCCCCAACAAATTAAGTTATAAGAAAAAAGAAATATTTTCTTTTCTTTTTTCACATTAGTTAATGAGTGATGCTCGGGATTGGTCGGACTGTTTTCAACATCAAAGACAGCCCAGATTGGGCTACCTTAAAAACACACAACAAATATAATAAAAAAAATTAAAAATATAATAAAATGAAAAAAAAAACACAATAAAAAATATAATAAAAAAGTAAAATGAAGAAAACATAATAAAAAACACAATAAAAAAATAAAATAGAGATGATTTTAAGAGGCATCCGGCTTTCAGCTAAACGGAGCGTCCCAGTTGGCGGTGGGCGACACCGCCCATGCCATCGAGACCGGCGAGTTCACTCCTAATAGACCCATTTCGAGTTTAAAGCTACCCGGGGCACACCAGAAGTCGTCGAGGCTCGTCATCATAAGGGTGAACTCACTGGAACCCGCCGATCTCGATGATATGGCCGGTGTCGCCCACCACCACTGAAGGCGGCGGGCTGCTTCTAATGGAGGGTTGGGATCCTTATAATTTCTCTTAGTTAATTTCTGTGTAGTGAGGAACTTTATTATATAAACAAGGCCATCCTTAAGACGATGATCACGTTGTTCACGAGTTTTTTATTCTGATATCACTTTACACATTTGAGAAAGAAGTTCATTGTGCTGGTCATGGATCCTCTTCGTCTCGTTCAACTGCGTGATTCCTTCGACAATTAGTGAGACATTAATGCCAATTAGTTTAACTAGATGAAATTACAAATATATAATTAATAACAAAAAATTTAAAAATATTAGTCAATGATTTTGATAAAGTATACAGGGAAGCTGAGTACTCCTGAACTAAATAGCGATATTACATTGCTGGCAGTACTGCGAAGAAAACAACAAAATCTGTTTACTTAAAAATATAAGAAAAATTTTACCCCAACAAAGCCATAAGCAAAATATTTCTTTTTTTACATACTAATAATTCGCAGTTTTTGCAAGTTCCCAAATTAGTTTCTGTCATGTAGTGATCATCACGAACTTTATTATATACATGATCCAGTAAATTAAATTGATGCGAAAATATTTAGTACTCATGCATCAAAGTACGTACATCATGATTAGCTAGCTTCGCTGATCTAAAGCCACATCAGTACATGATCAACTATATATATATATATATTCTATTGTTATTATTAATATTTTTTGAAAGGATATATTATATTAATATTAGCAATAGCTATCATATTACTTCTCACTTATATATTTGTCTTAATTACTATCACATTATATTATAGCATGCATTAATTAAACTCTAAAAATTAATAATATATCAAATTGAATTACTAACTTATAGCATATATAACTTTGGATGTTGGACATTTGCTCATCAGTTGATCATCAGTTGATCATACCACATCATCCATTATTACATTTGTGAGATTCTAGATTTACGTATATTTTTACATATTATTTTATTCTTGGTATTAATTATTTTAATTTATTTTAATAATATTATTAGTTGTGTTTTATTTGTTTATAATAATTATTTGAGCTATTAATTTGTTAATATTAGTTTTACGTTGTTTTTCTTATTAATTTTAATATGAGGTAATTATTTTAATGAATGGAATTTAATTTCCTTTATTTTATTATGTAAGTTTATTTGATGTGCTTTTTTTTTTTTATATAAATTAGTGCTTTATATTTAAATTGCTCTTTAAATTAAATTAGTTTATTGTGGAGTTTTAAATATTTTATTTTATTGATATTAAATGGTAGTATTTTCAACTAATTTTTATTTAATTTATTGTGTTTTTTTAGTTGGATTTCTTTTCTTTTTCCCTCTTCTTCTTTTCTTTTTATTTCTTTTTTTCTTCCTTCGTCCCTGCATTTTTTGCCTGAGACCATGCGCGACCCCCCTGTTTCCTCTCATCTCTCGCCCATTTCTCCCTCCTCCCCCAGTGCTGCCGTCAGCCACTCTCCGACTACACCGTCTAGCCCACACCCACCCCCTGACGCCGGCGAGTCCAATGGTACCAGAGGTGTCATCTCTGGCCACCCACCCCACCACCCCTTCATAGCCCCCTACCCAAAAATGAGTTCTTGGCTTTTCCTACATTTTTCGGCCACCGCTAGCCACCCATGGCGCCGGCAACCTACAAGCAATCTCCCCTCACTCCGACGAACATAACCCACCACCTAAAACTACCTAGCTCCGCCGTTTGTTCCTCCACATCATCCATTATTATATTGATGATGAAAAGTCAAGTGATTAACTTACGTTTGGCAACGAAGTATTCTGAGGATACTTTATTATTATTCATTATTTTTTTATTATTTTTTACATATTTTTTATTATTAGTCATTATTTTATTATTATTTTTTACCTACTTTTTAATACTATTCAATATTCTATTATTAATTTTTTACTACTATTCACAAGACGTATCAACATTTTTCACTATCCAAACATAACCTAAATATTAAGAAACGTTAATTTTTAAGAGAGTTAGACCATCACATATTTATACCTAATTAATTAATACGTACTTTGCTGATCGATGAATGACTATTTTTTTAAAAAAATTGCTTTACTCATATCATGAACAGAAGTAAAAATAACAACTTTCTCATGCATTAATATGCATCATGTGCACGTTAATATATATATATATATATATATATATATTAGCTTAACTGTTATTTATTCTTGTTTTTAAAATTATCAACTAGAGTTCCTGAAAATAATTTAGATTCAATGCCATTATAAGTTATTAGATAATTAAGAGTAGTGATAATATTACTCCTATAACTATTTTACACAATCTTATTTTGTCGTTAGAATATTACCATAATATATATATATATATATATATATATATACTACAAGGAAATAGACTTTTTGCGATGCCAAATTTTGTTGCAAAAAGTAGAAAAAAACGTCGCAAAAAATTATTTACAGTAAAAACAGTCATTTTGATCGCAAATGTTTGGTCACAAAAACTGATATTTCTTGTATTATGATTCGATAGAATATATTCATAATATTCTAGCATATTTATGCAGCATGGTTATAACATGAATTATTCTCAAATGTTGTTATATTACCCATACTTATAATAGAATATATTCATAATATTCTAACTAATATGCAGTATAGCAATAAACTATTCTCTCATATATATTTAGGTTATCGTGTAAATTAATTACGTACTATCAATTAATTCCATTAATTTTTATATATAAAAAATATCATTAATTTATTGTATTTCAATATTTCGTGGGCCTCATTTACCTATAAATATAAACAAGGACAAATGGTATGTACTCAAAGACAATTAATAATAGCAAATATGTAACCCTTTAAAATCTCTCCTTCCTTCTTTCTGCCTTCCCATCCCCAATTTTCTATTTTATTGTATTTTATTTTCTACATTTTGCAATCAATCAATCATGTTATAGTGCTGCTTCATCGAAGCAGCCTGATCTATTTAGACAAAAACTATATATATATAAAGAAATTGCAAAAGTGAAATATCGCAGGTACGTAATTTACTAAATATGGTTATCGATCATTAATTGCTCTTGGGCTAAATAAGTATAGTTTGATAGGAATAAATGATGAGGCTTCAAAGGAGTAAAATCTCATACTATCAAAATTTTATATACCAATGCACAAGTAATAGATGGTAGATTAATAAAAATAAAAAATAAAAACTCAAGATGTAGGCCAAATTACAATTAAAGCCAAAAATATGAGAATGTAAGCTAAGGCAAAGTTAGCATACCTGAGCAGCTATTTTGATTTTGTTGACTTCTTTCGTGTTGCTCTTCAAGAACGACTTCCAGATTTTTAAAAATTATGAACTAGGAAGACATTAAATTTTTGCTGGCTATATATTAGCTTACCTGTTATTTACTCGTTTTCTTAAAATTATAAACTAGAGTTCCTGAAAATAATGTATTGAGTGTTAAACTTATTCAATTAAAAATATATTATAGTATTTGAAATATGTTTGTTAAGGCATCGGATTAATGACCATTTATATTCTTATAACTACGTGCAGGGACGTAATTGTCTTTTTCTTTTTATGGACACTGCTCTTGGACCAAATGAGTGTAGTTTGATAGGAATATATGATGAGGGTTAGCAAAATCTCATACTATCAAAATTTTATATACCATGTAACAGATGGCAGATTAATTAGAGAGAAAAAAAAAAAACTCAATATGTAGGCCAAATTACAAGCGAAAATTATGGGAATGTAAGCTAAGACGAAGTTAGCATACCTGAGGCGCTGTTATTTTGATTTTCTTGATTGCTTTGGTGTTGCTCTCCATTTGAAACATTAGTCGAATGACCAGTACCTGGAAGAGCCGATGGAACGCACACACCTTTTTTGCAAGAAAAAGTTAACAAATTTAATCAACAATATAGAAGAACTTTTAATATTCTGGCTAGGTTTTGAATGATCAATCTTACTTATAATGACAGAAAAAATAAACAAATAATTAAATCAGATCTTAAGTATGCCCTTACAAAAAATAATAATAGAATAAACAACTTCAATTATATATAGCTTCAACTTAATTATAGTTTGAGTATATTTAACTGTTTTAATAAGATTCATATTTTATTCTTGATCAGTTGCATGGTATATACTTTTAAGATTCATATTACCTTCATTTATCGAAAGTAGTCATGGACTTATATATACTTTAACTCATTTATATACGATTTTAAATATAAGATTCATTTATATTTTATTCTTGATCTGTTATATTGTATATACTTTAATTTTAAGATTCATATTACCTTCATTTATCGAAAGTAGTCATGGATTTATATATACTTTAACTCATTTACATACCATTTTAAATAATATCCGAAATTGTGGTTTATATAAGCTAAATTAGGAAAAAATATATAAAGCCCTCCCAAACTACCACCCAATTTACAATCACACTCCTCAAAGTATTAATTCTGAATATCCTTGAACTGCCAAAAAGTGGCAATCTGCCGGCCTCTTAATTCTTCACTTAAAAGAAAAATTACCCCAAATTAAATAGATTTTAGAAAACACAAAATAACCGGTCTATCAAATAACAATAATAAATTTAGAATTATATTTGCTTAAGTAAATATCTTCTAAGATAAAATATTTATTCAAAAAATAAATAGGAATATTTGCTAAGAAAAATATTTTTAAAATACTAGTGGCACCACTAATATTTTAACAAGGGTGTTTGATAACTTTTAATAATGTGAGGGGACAATTGTTAGAATGTATATGATTATAAATTAAATTTGTGATGGTCAGAGGGGCTTTATATATTTTATCCCAATCAATGTTTTATAAACACAATAAAAACAGCACAATTTTGCAGTGAAAATGCCCGATATCAATTCAAATATTACGGCGGCCAGCTGGCCGGTCTTTCGCCTAGCTTTCAAAATCCGATTATGATATTTTATTTTTCGTTTTTTTTTTTATAAAAATATTCAAATATTACGGCCAGCTGGTTTTTTACCTAGCCAATTAGTTTAACTAGATGAAATTACAAATATATAATTAATAACAACAAATTTAAAAAAATTAGTCAATGGTTTTGATGGAGTGTACAGGGAAGTTGTGTACTTCTGAAACTAAATAGCGAAATTTCATTGCTGACATTACTGTGAAGAAAACAACAAAATCTGTTTACTTAAAAATATAAGAAAAATTTTACCCCAACAAAGCCATAAGCAAAATATTTCTTTTTTTACATACTAATTATAATTCGCAGTTTTTGCAAGTTCCCAAATTCGTTTCTGTCATGTAGTGATCACAAACTTTATCATATAGATGATCCAGTAGATTAAATTGATGCGAAAATATTTAGTACTCTTGCATCATTAAAGTACGTACATCATGATTAGCTAGCTTCGCTGATCTAAAGCAACATCAGTACATGATCAACTATATATATATATATATATATATATATATATTCTATTGTTATTATTATTATTTTTTGAAAGAATATATCATATTATATTAATATTAGTACTAGCTATCATATTACTTCTCACTTGTATATTTGTCTTAATTACTATCACATTGTATAGCATGCATTAATTAAAGAATGTTAATTAGAAAGTTTCATATTTATTCGGTATTCCTAATTAATTAATACGTACTTTAATGATCGATGAATAACTAATTTAAAAAAAAAAATCTATAATCTTATAATGAACAGAATTAAAAATAACAATTTTCTCGTCAATTAAGCATGAGTACTAATCTATATATGATAGGCCAGGAACGACTTCCAGATTTTTAAAAATTATGAACTAGGAAGACATTAAATCTTTTCTGGCTATATATTAGCTTAACTGTTATTTACTCGTTTTCTTAAAATTATCAACTAGAGTTCCTGGAAATAATGTACTGAATACTAAAATTATTCAATTTAAAACATATTATAGTTTTTGAAATATGTTTGTGAAGGCATCGATTAATGACCATTATTCTTATAACTACGTACTACATGGACGTACATGATGCACTCTGATTTTTGTTTCGACTGCTCATAATTAATTTAGATTCAATGCCATTATAAATAATTAGATAATTAAGAGTAGTGATATAATATTCATCCTATAACACAATCTTATTTTGTCGTAACAATATTACCATAATTATGATAGAATATATTCATAATATTCTAGCATATGTACGTTTATAACAAGAATGATTCTCTAAAGTTGTAATATTACTATACTTATTATAGAATATATATATTCGTAATAAGGCATGTTCACCCAAACAGACCCGACCCGTTAAGCACAATTCCGATCCGACCCGATAGCGATCCATTATCGATTGCCGATACCCGATATTCCGATCTCCTGATTACTGGAACACCCACATGATTTTCAAATTTCCCATTAAGCATGATTTTGTGCCCTAACCCTAGCTTGCTAGCACAGAATCACAACAACTCACAAAAATTGAAAATATAGCGAGAAGTACTGAACCAAATTTGGTAGCCAAACAAGATAAAACAAAACTTTTCTCATTACCCCGAAAACAAGATAAAATGTCAAGTCCAAAATACTTTTCATCCACTTTCTCGGCAACCAAACATGATATGCAAAATATAAATATTAAAAAAATTGAAAAATAAGTGAAATAGTAACATACACATAAGAAAGGTATAAAGAGTTAGAAGGCAACAAGAGGGGCAGACATTTGGAACCAGGCGCAAGCTGCTTGGCGACAAAAGGTAAGATTTTTTCGAGAAAATTAGAGGTTGAAATGGACAAGAAACCAACCACTTAGTTACATCAAATTTTCCCATAGAAAGAGGAGAGAGGTACCTTTGTCTTCCAACCAATAGGAACAGGGACTTCAATCAAAAAAACCCTGATAAGTCGAAACCAAATCAAGCATAAGAGTGGTCGTTCATGGCGATGAGTACAAACTCGGAGACTTTCAAATTGCCGTTTCGTCGACGACGAGATCAAGCCAACGCCGATGGCAGTTTTGAATAGAGGTGGAGATGGAGATCGCGTAGAGAGAGAGAAAGAGAATAAGGCATCCAAATTAGGGTGGGTTTTCTAGATAGAAATGCTTTGAAATAGGTTTGTTTCGGCTAAGCGGAATAAAGGTTCGGCAAGGAGCAGAATAGCGGGTCGAAATATTGAGTCGAAACTGATCAGAATAGTGGGTTGGGTCGGGTTACGGGTTGGGTCGAAATTTATTCAGCCCTATTCGTAATATTCTAATATGTATAGCAATAAACTATTCTCTCCCACATATTTAGTTTATCGTGTAAATTAATTACTATGAATTAATATCATTGATTTATAAATAATAATAATAATATCATCAATTTATTGTATTTAATTATTTCATTGGCCTCTTTTACATATAAAAAAAAACAAGGACAAACGTTATGTACTCAAAGACAATTAATAATAGCAAATATGTAACCCTTGAATATCTCTCTACTTTTCTTCTTTCTGCCTTCCCATCCCCAATAATTTTCTATTTTATTAAATTTTATTTTCTACATTATTCAAATCAATCAATCATGTATGGTGCTAATTATTTTCAACTTCATTGAAAATAAATATATTTTTTTTTTTTTACTTGAGTTTCTACTTTTTACATAAGCAACCGGATCTATCTAGAAAAAAAATATAAAGAAATTTCACAACTGAAATATCGCACGTAATTTACTAAATATGTTTATCTATCATCCCACTTGGACTAAATAATTAGTGTAGTTTGATAGGAATAAATGATGAGGCTTCAAAGGAGTAAAATCTCATACTGTCAAAATTTTATATACCAAGTAATATATGCTAGATTAATATGTAATAATAAAAATAAAAAAAATAACAAAACACTCAAGATCATGTAGACCAAATTACAAGTCAAAAGTATGGGAATGTAAGCTGGGAATGTAAGCTAAGGCAAAGTTAGCGTACCTGAGCTGTTATTTTGATTTTCTTGATTGCTTTGGTGTTGCTGTTCATCGGAAGCATTAATCGAATGACGGCCAGTACCTGGAAGAGCCGATGGAACGCTTTTTAATGATTGGAGAATGATTATTTTTTAATAAATAAAAAATTCTTTATTCATATCATGAACAGAGTTAAAAACAACAATTTTCTCATGCATTGTGCATGGGTACGTACTAGAATTAAAAAAAATGATTAATTTATTGTATTTCATTATTTCTTGGGCCTCTTTTACCTATAAATATAAACAAGGACAAATGTTATTGTATTCTATTTTCTACATTTTGCAATCAATCAGTCATGTTATAGTGCTACTTCATTGAAAATAATTATTTTTTTACTTGAGTTTCAAATTTTTACATAAGCAGCCTGATCTATTTAGACAAAAGATATAAAGAAATTGCAAAAGTGAAATATCGCAAGCCGTAATTTACTAAATTTGTTTATCGATCATTGCTCTTAGACTAAATAACTGTAGTTTGATAGGAATAAATTATCAGGCTTCAAAGGAGTAAAATCTCATACTATCAAACTTTTATGCAATGCAAGTAATAGATGGTAGGTTAATTTAAAAAAAAAAAAAAAACAAAACTCAAGATGTAGGCCAAATTACAAGCCAAAATTATGGGAATGTAAGCTAAGGCAAAGTTAGCATACTTGGGCTTCTATTTTGATTTTCTTGATTGCTTGGGTGTTGCTCTTCATTTGAAACAGTAATCAATTGATCACTACCTGGAAGAACCGATGGAATGCACTTTAATGATCAAAGAATGACTGTTTAAAATATATATATATATATATAAATATCGTGTACAGAATTAAAAATAACAATTTTCTGATGCATTATGCATGTCTACCGCGTACTAGTTTGTATATGATAGGCTGGGAACGACTTTTAGATTTTTAAAAATTATGAACTAGGAGATCACGACGTTAAATCTTTTTTGGCTATATATTAGCTTATAAACTAGAGTTCCGGAAAATAATGTATTGAGTGTTAAACTTATTCAATTAAAGATATATTATAGTATTTGAAATATGTTTGTTAAGGCATCGGATTAATGACCATTTATATTCTTATAACTACGTGCAGGGACGTAATTGTCTTTTTCTTTTTATGGACACTGCTCTTGGACCAAATGAGTGTAGTTTGATAGGAATATATGATGAGGGTTAGCAAAATCTCATACTATCAAAATTTTATATACCATGTAACAGATGGCAGATTAATTAGAGAGAAAAAAAAAAAAAAAAACTCAATATGTAGGCCAAATTACAAGCGAAAATTATGGGAATGTAAGCTAAGACGAAGTTAGCATACCTGAGGCGCTGTTATTTTGATTTTCTTGATTGCTTTGGTGTTGCTCTCCATTTGAAACATTAGTCGAATGACCAGTACCTGGAAGAGCCGATGGAACGCACACACCTTTTTTGCAAGAAAAAGTTAACAAATTTAATCAACAATATAGAAGAACTTTTAATATTCTGGCTAGGTTTTGAATGATCAATCTTACTTATAATGACAGAAAAAATAAACAAATAATTAAATCAGATCTTAAGTATGCCCTTACAAAAAATAATAATAGAATAAACAACTTCAATTATATATAGCTTCAACTTAATTATAGTTTGAGTATATTTAACTGTTTTAATAAGATTCATATTTTATTCTTGATCAGTTGCATGGTATATACTTTTAAGATTCATATTACCTTCATTTATCGAAAGTAGTCATGGACTTATATATACTTTAACTCATTTATATACGATTTTAAATATAAGATTCATTTATATTTTATTCTTGATCTGTTATATTGTATATACTTTAATTTTAAGATTCATATTACCTTCATTTATCGAAAGTAGTCATGGATTTATATATACTTTAACTCATTTACATACCATTTTAAATAATATCCGAAATTGTGGTTTATATAAGTTAAATTAGGAAAAAATATATAAAGCCCTCCCAAACTACCACCCAATTTACAATCACACTCCTCAAAGTATTAATTCTGAATATCCTTAAACTGCCAAAAAGTGGCAATCTGCCGGCCTCTTAATTCTTCACTTAAAAGAAAAATTACCCCAAATTAAATAGATTTTAGAAAACACAAAATAACCGGTCTATCAAATAACAATAATAAATTTAGAATTATATTTGCTCAAGTAAATATCTTCTAAGATAAAATATTTATTTAAAAAATAAATAGGAATATTTGCTAAGTAAAATATTTTTAAAATACTAGTGGCACTACTAATATTTTAACAAGGGTGTTTGCTAACTTTTAATAATTTGAGGGGACAATTGTTTGAATGTATATGAATATAAATTAAATTTGTGATGGTCAGAGGGGCTTTATATATTTTATCCCAATCAAATATATTACAGCATGCTGGTCTTTCACCTAGCTAATTCAAAATCTGATTATGATTTTTTATTTTTAGTTTTTTTTTCTTTGCAACAATTAACAGACCAGGGATTAAAAAGTACTATATGCTGTAGAATATATTTTTAAGGTATTCTCATGCATGGGTGTTGATTTTTCTAAGAAAGCATAACCCAATATATATTATTGACTGTGTTTCTCTAAATGAGCCAGCATTAATATTGAAGAATATTACAATGTATATACGTAAATTAGCAAGAGAATTAAGTAAAGGAGAGAGTGCTAGTATTACAGGAGTAGATGAGTTGTTTCCAAAATCCGAGCTGATTTCCACTTGGGAAGCAATGACGCATAGAGGCCAATGCTAAGATGGGAGACTCGCCATATTTGTCACGAGCCAGTGCCAAATTATCTCTGATTAATTCCAAAGCAGTAGTACTATCTGTTTTGTCGTACCGCGTACGTACCAGGTGTACGTACATACAAAAAGGAATTATTATATTGATATTGACAACATTTCAAATGAGTACGTATATGCCAACTGAGAAATAACTGCCATTAATGGATGACCGATGACGAGAAGTTTAAGTTTACACCTAAATCAAACATGTACAAGATGATCAAGACTATATATACTAGATATAAGTAAAACACGATAGAGTTCGTACCCAAAGTTTCGGCATAGATAGCACGGGTAAGAAGCGTGGCGTTGTCCGGATGATCAACATCATTGCGAGGGATCTGCTGATCATCACTACGGCCTGCAATACGATAATAAAACAAAAGCTGGAATTAAGAGCCATAACAACTGGAAGATTTCCAAGCATGCAGTCCACCATTGTCTTGTTTCTAAGCGCGGCAGCCGTGATTAGAGCTGTGTACCGTCACTATTATGCAGTTTCAAGTCCTCATCCGATATTTTATTCATGACCAACTCCTTTACTATATGCTCATGTCCATTTGTAGCAGCAATGTGTGGCCGTTTTTACTCGTGATGCTCTTATTCAGTGCCTCGTGGGGTAGAAGCCCCTCATGAAGAATGCTATACGTACTCATCGTACAATCTCTCATAGCTATGTAACCTATCATGATATATGTCCGTCTCATCTGCGGCCATACTAAAATTGTTATTCTTATTATCAAATATAGAATTTTGTGCGTTTATAATTATTTTCTTCAAGTATGGGTTTAGTTAATTTTCAAATCTTTTTTGGAAAAGAATTTTACAGTCCTAACTAGGGTGCTCACTGCTCATGACTTTATAATGGTGGGTCTATGCATTCTAAGTATGGAACCAGCTTGTTTAATTTGACTAGCGGTTTCGTCTTTTAATGTGATAACGCACGGTTAAATACTACATAACTTATAAGACATTTTTCCAATTCTTTATGTATATCATAATTTCTGTTCAGTGTTTTTTAAATGAAAGTATTAATTATGGGAATTCTGACCCAACCTATTAACTTGATTTGACACTCTTAGTATTAATAAGTTTCTGAGCACGTGCAATGTTATGAGTGAGAGAGAGAGACCTTGCCCAGTAGCTGCAGGCGGAGAAATATACTTTTCTGCCAAAGTTTTCCAAGCGATTCTAGCACTCATGCCCTTAATCTCAGAAAGTAGCTCTGGGTGTAATGACTTATGCATCAGATGTAAAGCCATGTAATTCTCCCGTCCTCTTCCCGGAAAGGGTTCGTCGGTGTGTTGAACGTCCTGCCAAAGATCTTGAGACAGCAAGTGCGTTTTCACCCGGACCTTCCAATCTTCGTATATTTTTTTTTTTTTGGTACTCAAACGTCAGTTGATCAGGAATAACCTCAGACGTACCAGGCCGGGCGGCTAATGATGTACTCATGTTGATATCCCTGCAACGTATTGAATTATTGTGACTGATCAAGAATCTTTTGCCAAGTACTAAATATAAAAATGAAAATAAATTACTTATAATTTCTAGCAACCTAGCATAAAACTACGTAAAAAATCAGTATCAAGCTTATGTTCAGTGTTTTAGTAATTAAAGTATATAATAACTTAAATTTGTGAGAAGAGATGCAGTAAAGATATTCTTTCTATTTGGCCAGAGGAAGAGAGAAAATATCAAAAACATTTTGTGGTTGAAGTCATATATAGATGACGCAGATCAGTTCTTTCGATCCATGCCCTTCTCTTCAAAAAAACGGCGCCTAAACTGATCATTGCATAGAATATAGACAACAGTGAACTTAGATCTTTTCATCTTCCTGTATATATAGCTCCTAAGGAGCTCAGAAAAGGGTACGTAAACTGACATTTGAGCAGAATGAAACAACTTACGACGCTGGACGGGAGGGACTTTCTCCAAAATTAAATCTCGAATTATAAGTCTGATGAGTTGTCTCCGGAAAACAACGATCGGTCTTGCAGAAAATATGAACTGCACACTCAAATATGCCTTGGATTAATTTCTTCTTATAGCTACTTCAGAATTCGACTGCATGATCATGACCCAAATAAATTAATTCATCATCTTGGGACGTATGTCATTTCTTTTCCTTTTGTTTTTTCTGATTAAAGCAAATGGCCTGAGATTCAAAATCATGTATTTGATATATATATATATATATATATATATATATATATACTCCGAGATGATAGATTCTGAAAGATGCCAAAAGAGAATTGAATACTTTTTCAATATATATTCAGAATCTATGTCTCTCTCCGAGATGAGAGCTCTCCTTACTAAAAGAAAAATAATGAATAGGGTTTTATTTCCTGCAATCTAATTATTACCGAAAGAACAATGCTATATACGGTCTAAAAAATTGAATTTCTTTATAAACCAAGCAAGGGCAAAATTAGAAAATCTAGTTTGGGAGGTTAATTTACAAAATAAAATTTAGGGAGAGACAAATATTAATTTTGATATAATCTATTTCATAAAAATATCTTTTAAAATTTGATTTTTATCAAATTATAAAAATTTTGGGGGGCCAAAACCCCTCAAGCCAAAGAGTGGTTCCACCCCTAAATCTAAGTAATAAACAAATAGAGAAATCCCTATTTTAGAATAAAATTAATTAAAATAAATTTATTTACAAATAAAAAACTTTAAAAATCTGAAAAATTCATTTCATTTAGTCATAAAATTAAAACGTTTCTATATGGACTGTAATGCAGTCCATATTTGATGGACTGTAAAAAGAATGATTCTTGCCGAAAATAGGCTGTTTCTTTGATTCGATTAAATTCTAGTGGCTATTTGTCAAAATCACCGGAAATGGTATACTATTTCCTGCGATTTTAAATCTTCGAAGATTTTGGCAGCATATAAAACTTGTTATAGCGCATATCTGTTGCCGTAATGTTTTTGCGCCACAATATATTGATTTGTTTTCATTATTTCACTTATTACGACGACTTACAATTTGTCGTAATAAGTTGTCCACCTTTCTGTTTCACTCTAGCGCCTTATTTTCTCACATTTCATCCCCTTTTTTCCTCTATCTCTCTCTTATTTTCTCTCTCTCTCTCTCCCTCTCTCTTTCTGGTTCTACACGTTGGTTTCTGATCATTGCAGCACCACTGCCTTTTGGCATTCTCGCCAATGCCAGCGAGTTTGTTTTTCAAAGTTTTAAGCTCCATCGATCATTCTATAAGTCTTGCTTCTCTCTCTCACTCTTTCTCCATCGATTTTCTTAAGAAATTTGCAATTCATTTAATCAATTAAAAAGGTAGTGCAATAGTAGTGATCATAAATCTATTGGTAATATGGAGTTAAGGTGAATGACTAAGATTAAGAGGTATGTGTATATATGGGTTTATGACATCTCTCATTTTAATTCGTCCAACAAAGGTGCATTTCATCCATAGCTAATATTATGTATGCATCACTCAATCTTAATTCATCTAATACTCTGCCTTTTGCCTTGCATTCCTTCTTGTTTTTCTTTGTGGGGATTTGTTACACCACGATGTATGCAGAGAAAGACTTAAATGAGAGAAAATGTGGATTATGCTACCTTGCTACTATAGATGCAGAACTTTTATATTATGAACAAAGCATTCTCTTAGTTTGTAATCAGCAATAATTTTGCATAAAAGTTAATATATACTCTCTCATTCGTACCTAGATTTCATTTAGTCCAGCTTCATTAACATATCATCTAATGATTTATGATTGATGTTTTCTAATTTAAAAAACATAGATGAAACTGAAAATTGACATGTGTTGGTCTGTAGCATTATATTTATATTAAATTACATATCCAAATGTTTCAAATTGCAGATTTGATGCTTTCAAATGAGCTAGTAGTGTATGATCTTGTAAAATAGACAACCGGTTGAACTGAGCACAACTGTGAGTGCTATGTATTGATTTAGTTTTATGTAATTTGCTGGTCTTGTTTATGACCTCTTACCATATAATTTTCTGTGAGTACTTTGTTTCTGATTTTAAATTAATTTTGTTTTAAGTATTTATTTTGACTTAATATTTCTAATCAATTCTCACCATCTTGATGTTTGTACTTTATTGTGATGCTATATTCAGTTCCTCTATATAAATGAAACATATTTATTTATATATATATATAAATAAATAAAAATAATAAAAAGATAATAAAATTTAAAACAACATTATTATTACATATACATTTCAAATCCGTCCTTAAACCATTGGACTCACTCCTAATGGCATGAGATTCCTTGCTTTTCAGTTATGTGAGTCCTGACATTGCTAATGCCCTTTTGTAAACGGACGGGACGTTTATTTTTTAGCTCTTGCTTGTTTTCTTATTCTGAGCTCTTTTGCTTGTTTCCTTTCCAAATTCCGTTGACTAAAATGCCAAAAAAATAAAAATAAAAAAATGTCTCGTTGAGAAATGGGCATCGTGAATGGCACCACACCACATTAATCTAGTGTTTGGATAAACACTGCCATCCTTTTTCATTTATTTATTTATTATTATGAATAAAAAAGAGAAAGGAACTTGAAATGAGATTCTTTTCAATTCTCAATTGTAACACTCGGCTCCAGTACTACTTTACTTTTCAAAAATATTTTATTTATTTGTGCGCAAAATCCATTTAACTTTTCAACTAAATTTTTCTTTCAAAATTATATTATAAGCCTAAATTTTTATTTTGGTGGATTATGATTTTTCTCATTTATATCGTGTTAAAAATCTTTTATGGGCCGAGACAAATGTCTAAACAAGTTGAATTGTTTTTTTTTTTACAAACCACGTTGAGGCCCAAAACAGAGGAAAAGTCAATTATTTCTCTATGGGCACAAAGATTTTTAGCAAGCCCAAAGTTTTTTAACTGGGCCTAGTGGCTCAAGCCGTATTATTTTGTACCACCTATCTTCGTTTCAGCCTAAAAAGCAATAATACCATTCAGAAAGACTTGTTGTCGCCTTGGCTGTTCTCCCGGCCAGTGCGAAAGAATGCAATCGCTTACGGTTAGGTGAAGAAATGGGCAAATTCTGAGCTTTACTTAGTTAAGTGCGTCTAGGGTCAGGCGGTACTAAAGGTTCTTTTGTTTTGTTCGAATCCTTTTGGCTCAATGATCACAAAAAAACTGAACCGCTAGCTATCTATAATATATATGGTACATAATTATAATCTGCAAGGGATCCAAAAAATAATTTCTTTAATCAAGATGATAAACTAAAAATATAGAGAAACTCGAGTTGTCATTCCTTACTTCCTGCACACACAGCGGCAAAGGAGAAGTAAAACATGACGTTTTAGCGTGTAGCTACATCCCCACTACAGAACACGAGATCACGTTGTTTTGCCGACTGGAACTTCGGCTTCCACAGATCTCCTAGCCCAAGCTCTGATTTCACCGATTAGAACTTCGGCGTACACCGAGGCATCGTCGGTTGAATGGGAAGGAGAGGTGATCGTGTGTATGCGGACCCAATTCTTTTGCTTTAGAGATACCTACGTGGCACTTAATGATATACTAGTGTGAAAATTAATTTCACACCCGATTGACGTCAAGGTTTTTACTTTGCGTTGAAAAGACGGAGAACGACGGGCCTAACAGTGGGTCAACATTAATTTTATAACATCGAAGTACGAGATAAACAATATAGTTTTATAATAACATTACATCGATCGGCATGCTGCGCCACGCCCTTCTGTCAAATGTGGGTCGACATTAGTTTTATAAACGAATATATCCTTGGGGGAAAGTTTTATTATTTTGTTTACATATAAAATCTAATTTTGGAACGAGGCCAAATGCGCATAAAATAAATAACTCAAGTTTTAAATTTATCATCATATTTTTTAAAATTTTTTATATAAAATAAAATAGATAATTTAATTTTTTCAAATTTCAAAATAAAATTTTAAAATAAAATTAATATTAAAAAAATATTTTATAATAATATTTTTTTTAACTTTTATTTTATTTTATATCATCTCTAAGATCTTAATTTTAAGACGTACTTACAAACTTTAAAAACGACTTCTTAAGTCTTCTCTTATATAACGCATTATGTACATAAAAGTTTATTTAATATCTCCAAGTTCGTTTCCGGTGATTCATACAAGAGCCAACTCCTGAGCTGATTGCCATAAGAGTGAAATATATAATTTAAATGGAACTTTTTTATTAGGTTTTAGGAAATGAACGATTAGAAAAAATTGAACATTTAAAATTAATTAAAAGTTAGATAGCTGAAATTAAGATATATATAGACAAAATATATACAAAGTAATGTAGTTTGAAATGATATCATGTTAGGTTGTAAACTATTCTTTTGTTGTAAAATAGATATGACCAAATCCTATTAACTAGAAACGTTAATTTATAAATTTATTTTATAAATTTATTTAAATGAATTTAGTGCTTTTCCAAGAGCTAAGGCAATGTTTGGATAGCAAGTATTTTTTAAAGAATTATTATAATATTTTATTATTATTTTTTACCACTATTTTTATTATTATTTTTTATTTTTTTACTATTACTTATATCTCTTTTATTTTTTATTTTTTATTTTTTATTTTTTATTTTTTATTTTTTTATTTATATCTCTTCTTAATAAAGAAGACATGACAATGCTGAGCAGTATTTAATAATTAATTCTGCTTGGTGCATGTCCACGTGCATTTGGTTTCATATGCTCAAATTTGTTTAGACTAAAGAAAACACCTAATTCCAATGCTCTGTTTGAATTTGAAGTTGTGTTACTTAAATATAATTTAAAATGGGACAACGTTATTTTTATTCATCCGAGGTCATTCGATCCATTAACCGAGTAGGCTAATCGGCCAATCTGATGCCCCCTAGACTGGCCGTCCGGTTTCAATTCCAAGGGCCTCGTTTCAAGCAAATAATTAAAATAGATGGATAAAAGAAATAAAAACAGATGTCGAACTTGATAAACGTAGAAATTAACTCATATTATAATATCTCTACCTTTTTATAATATAATACTTCCAAAATATATGTCAACTGCTCCGACTATTATTTTATTAATTACTCCCTCCCCACCACTAGGAGAAAAAATATGACTGCTAATTTGCTACATTATCCCTATGTTTAAGGCAATTCTGAGGCAGTCAGCAGTTGATCATGATCTACAGCTAGCGCGCATGATGCATATACTATTAAATAACAAGCAAGTTGTTAGTAATTATATTCATTTTAGAGTAATCATAATTAATACATTTACGACTGATCTTCCGAACTTATTTTCATTCAATCAATAAAATCATTCCATTCCAATAATCAAAATATTTTTTAATATTACAAAACTACTTTTCATTAAATGTAAGAAACAGCCTCTTACAATGCTTTGTTTAATTATGCCACTCAGAATTCACTTCAAGAGATATTGATTTTTCCAGCGCCATAAAAATGTTGCAAATATTCCAAAAAAAACATTGCAAATAAGCAAAGATGGCATTTATTCTGATGCCACACAATGGATATCAAAAAAATGTTACTTCTGCCCAAATGTGTCTTTTGGCCTGGGATACTGCTTTAGATCAACTATTTGTGGCACTAATAAAAGGCCACAAATAAATTATTTGCTGCCTCATATGAGGTTAGTGAATGCCGCAAAAAATTATTGCGGCGATTTCTTGCCTATTTATCACAATAAGGTTAATAGATTTATTTTTTTTTATATAGGTATATTTTTATTAAGCATTAATAAAAATCAAGCATGCAGTTCCTATCAAATTTCAAAAAAAAAAAAATAGTACCAAAATTCACTTCAATATATATATGACAAAGCCAGTACCAAAATTCACTCAAACCCCAAGCAACAACTCAACTTCAATATATATATATGACAAAATCCATACCAAAATTCACAAACATGTTTAGACAGATCAGTACCAACATTCATCCTACATGCTATTGCACTCAAAAAATATTTTGTATATATGGGAATGCATTCATCCATGCCCAAATTTCCATTACACAAACAGAAATGTCTAGTACTATTTGAAAACTATAAAATCTAACTTGTCGTTTAATCTATATCCTGGTGATCAACTTCATATAAGAACTTCAACTTGAAATCTGAATTCCAACTCACTATAGCCACATCTTCCACCAGTTAGAAATCTTCCCATGGTTTCCATCAAAGTTATTTTCACTTCACTTTTACCCATCAGCTTGTACTTAAACCTAGATATGTAGAAACAGTTTAGAGATTATTTTGAGCTGCTAATTTCACATAATAATAATAGATGATAGGAAATTAAATGTCTATATTACAGTTGGGAACAAAACCTGGGTTAAATGATTATAAGTAACATAAATGTCAACAGTTCATACAGTTGATTGCATAGACTTTATATTGATTTGAGTATCCCACCTTAACACTTTGATACACTTTTTGTTATACCCGCAATTAAAGCAAATGCACACATATGTAAGAAAACATGCATTCGACACTAATTCCAACAAGCCCACAATAGTCCTAGCTTTCACAAATATTGTATAATAAATAAAAAAGATATTCTTGAAACAAGTAAAGCACATGGATGAAGAACGTGGTTAGCACAACAGTCCCAACAATAGTCCTAACAAAGTGTGCTCAATTAGCACAATTTGATGAAGAACTTTACAAGGTAACTGGTGAGGGTGATGAGAAATATCTGATTGCACAATTTGAGATGGTTTCCTGCATCTTAGACTTATAGGGAGCTGGTGTCCTACTCAAACTGTACAGACTATCACTCAAGAAAATTAGAAATTTGATTTGGGCAGAAAAAGAGCAATGAGCAGGCAACTTTTGACTGAGAACTATATGGAAAGTACTTAAAATCTCATACCTTTTTGCCTAATTTATTATTTAACTAACTTTTGATTGAGAACTAGATGGAAAGTATTTAAAATTTCAATGTTATTATTCAACGTATTGTAATCGTGCATCAATTATGATGAATAATACGGAATAATTAAAAAGAAAATAAAAGATAAATAACACAGAGATTTATGTAGTTCGAAGATCTGCCACTTGCCACTATTTTCTCGTTAAATATGAGTCACATACTCCAACACAACCTCACTATTTTTTAGAAGGTAAAAAAAAAAAACAATGGGTGGAAACAACATAAAATTATATTGTTTTGATGCATTGTTGTTCTGAAATGGAAGACCTATTTTGTGATCTTTGTCAAAAAAAAAAAAAAAAAGGTAAAGCACATGGATAAAACCAGCAACCTCCAAGTAACCAAACAGAGCATCAACCAGTTTAAGTAATGTTATTAAATCCAAACAGTTTTGATAAAACATGGACATCTATTTATTGAAAAAAAAAAAGACAAAGACAAAGTTATACAAAGAGGCAAAGCCGGTGATCCTTTTTTTTTCCTATGATGTTAAATTATATTTTGACAATAAACCATGCATTATCTTATATGTGCATGATTGAATTCCATTTGGATCTGCCCCTAATTATAATGTAGTAAATGCTATCTATAAATGCTATTTAGAATTTATAGGGGCCAAGAACTCCCTTATATTACATGGCTACATGAATCATTTCACTACAAGGGCTAACTACACCTTTAAAGTATTATGCATAAAGTAGTCTTCTATTGAGCAATAACATAGAAGACTAGTGGACTTCATTTAGTTACAATATAAAGTACCAATCCTTACTCATCATTGATACAAGTGAATAACAAGCAAGAAAATGAATCAAACAACAATTTGAAGAAACCATGCAGAAAAAAGGCCATTACATTAACATGTTAGATCCAAAACTAAATAAAATATAACCAAAAAAACCAGATCTAATAAGCGAGAGAAGATCCAGCCAAGAGACCATACCTACAAAGGTTGTCCATACCGTGAATTCAAATATGAGCTTCAATTCCTATCAAATTTCAAAAAAATATAAGCTTTAATGATGACACTATGTTAATATTCACACAAAATGCAACAAGACACCAAACTTATAAACGAGACACCAAAATTACCAACGAAAAAATCTCCAACAAAATACAATAAAAAATTAAAAGAGCCAAAAATTATCAATGAGATACCAAACAACACTACAATCTATTAACAATAATCATAATCCTCAATTTTCAGGAAACCCTAGCCAAAGAATGTTGTTTGGAGACCATATGAGGCCACTTACCCAAAGAATTAGGGTTTCGTAAAGCAAAGGGGTAAAGAAATATCTAGTAGACCATATGAGGCCACTTACCCAAAGAGTTAGGGTTTCGTAAAGCAAAGGGGTAAAGAAATATCTAGTTGTAATGGAGAAATGGCTACCCCTCATTACAGTCACTCAATGAAGAGAAAATTGTAGAAATATAAAGAGATAGATGTCATTCAATGAAGAGAAAATAGAAGAAATAGAAAGAGAAGAAGGAAAGAACAGAGGAGCGAGGAAGAGAGATTACCTTTTCGGAGATGGACGACAGCAACGTGGACGATCGACAGGGACATTTGTTGCTAGCTCAGAGAAGAGAGAGAGAGAAAAAATAGAGTTTAGGGATGGGGGAACCACCCAGGGGGGTTGTTTTTTAAACTCAATCGTGAACTTTTATGAGATTTGTTGCGGCGCACAATAAAATGTGCCGTAATAGGCCTCTGTTAGCGTCAAATAACAGTGCCGCAATAAGATAATATTTATTGCGACACTAATTATTGCCGTAATAACATTTAAAAGTGTCGCAATAGATCCTTGACACCAGTTTCACGTGAAAAAGGGCGTATACGCGGCAAAACTGTGCAACGAAATACAAAGTGTCACAGTAAGTGACCTTTTGCATCACTTTTAATTCGACACACAAAATGTCGCAATAACCCTTATTTCTTGTAGTGATTTTATTTGACTTAATTCTCCCAAAAAAGCTTCAAACACACTCTGGTTAATTTCCTTTATGGGAGCATTTGTCAGTTTCTATTCATGAGATAAAAAATTTCTTATAAACAAGTAACTTCATTATTTCTCTCTCTTTTCTTGCTGATCACTAATGAAGGCGCTTGATAATCTTTTTCAATAAACAGGCTTTTCATTTCATACATCTGAGAAAACCTTACCAACAGTATTTGAAGGCTTTGGAGAGCTTGTTGAAGGTAGCTCGCTATTTAATGCTTATAAACTGAATCATTTTCATTCCTTGGCCATTGGTAAGCTCATACTGGCCGTGTATTGCTTTCTCGACAATATCACTATACATTTAAAACGTGTACGTCAAGTTTAAAATGATTGGATTAAGATGTTTTAACAGTATGTATGAACACCATGGTAGTGTGCGCGGTCAGATTTTTCCATAAGATAAAGAGAATAGGAATCTTTTACGATCTTATATCAGATACATTATGAGTTTATTGAGTGTTTGTAGGGAGATCTAAGAGGCTTGGATTCAAGTGTGTATAACAGTTTAACAGGTAGGTTATCTAGCATTAGGAAAACACTATTTCACCCGAAAATAGTGTCCCGAATATATCTAAAAAAAAAATATTTAACGATCAAAGGGATGTTTTTAAAAATAATGTGAATTTTTTAAAAAAATATATATATTTAAGAATACTAAAAAAATGAATGGAAATAATCAAGAAGAATAAAAGAAGTAGGTATGGGCAGATCGATGGAGAATCCGGAAGAGAAAAAAAAAAAGGAGGAGAAATTCCTAAAACAATAAGCATGATCATACTGTCTTTTCTTGTTTTCTTTTTTTTTTTTTTTAAGTTTTTAAAGGCTTTGCTTTTTTCTCTGAGTTGGGCTGTCAAGCATAAGGCCATTGATCGTTGTTGGTCAACCAGCTCTCATGTGGAATCTGTGGAGTTGGAGGTTGTCATGTGGTTGAATTACTGACTTTCTCCATAACTATCATTCTACCTCCATGTCCAAGGAGGATTCCATGCATGTGACTCATCTTGTAGGGGAGATAGTAGGGGTGTAAAAAAATAAAAATAAAATAAAATAAAAAAACCAACCTGTACTGGCTAGAGCGGGTTTGAATGGGTCCGATTCGGAACCGATTTTTAGAAATACAAAATCGGTTTCAGTCAATTTTGAAACTAGACTGGACTGGTCCTATTAATTATATATTTTAAATAATTTTTTTAATATTATATATAATATATTTTTATATTATATATAATTTATATATATCATACATAATAATATAAATTATAATCTCATATATATAATATTATAATATTTATATAATAAAAATTTAACTTTAAACATGAAATTAATAGAGTTTTTTATAGAACAGTTTTTTATATAACAATTTTTATTTTATAACATCTTTTTATTATAATTTTTTTTATATAATAGTTTTTATTAGTATAACAGATTTTTATAATAAATTACAATTTTCTTAATAAAACATATTTTTAAACCAGCTTAAAAAAAACAGATTTGTTTTTAAAAACTTACAATTTATGAAAGCCAGATCGTAATCGGCAAAATCGATAGTCGGTAGTATCGATTTTATAGGATAATTGGGGCACTACAAGGAAAAATGGACTTTTGTGGAGAGCGACATCACTGCAATTCGTCTGGTATCTCGCAACAATGCATCACCAGCTGAGATTTTGGCTCACTGCAAATTGGTCGAAAATAAAATGTCTGGTCAGACCAATTAAACATCTAGTCAGACCAATTTCTGTGAGTGGTGATAGGGGGCTACAAATGTTGGCTTTGTTGCTGCCAACCTCTCTGCAGCAAACATCGATGAATGGCTAGGGTTTGATGGCGCTTATGTCAGGTCGTCATCGGAAAACCACTTCAGTTACAGCAATTTGAGGGCCACCCGCAATTGCAGAACTACAGGATGTTCTCAGTCACCGCATTTTCTTGATGCCCAATTTCAATTTGAGGGCTATTACAAGAAATTCTAGGACAGTACCATCAATGTTCTACGACAATCTCATAAGGATTGGTTGAGGGGTTCATGAGGGGGAATTCATGCAAAAAAATCTCAGCAATATACTAGGGATTGGTTTACATTATTTGCAGGAATTATTTGCGGGGAAGTTTGCTCAAGCTTATTCCTTCACAAAAACAACTCCAGGAGTTATTTCATATTTGGGCACTGGAACTAATTAAAACCATGTAATTCTGATTCCTCAATCTCAACACATTTGCGTAAGTCATAAAAATATTGATCTTTACAATATTATCGAAGAACAGCTTCCAATTAATTAGCCCAATATGTATGAACTAAACAAAAACTTGTAAACAAATTTTTATTATAGTAGATGAGCACTCTGCATTCTAGCCTAAATGAGCAACTTCATGACATTCATGTATAAATAAAAGCTTGAATGTCAAACTTGAATACATGAATCTTAAATGGATCATACATAAATAAAATGTCATGCATTTTACTTGCATTTGAATGTGCAATATATATCCAGATTGGCTTACAAGCTTGAATGAACATCTCATTTACTTTCATATCATATATCATAGCATATAGAAAGACAAAATGTCATGAAAAATCAAACTTAAATTTTTAAGTACATATATACTGCCACTAAACAAAAACTTCTGCTACTCATTGGAAATGTTTAACCTGGGAGTGTAGTGTATTTTTTTTCTATCCTGCATACAGGGTCATTGGTGCATCAAAAAATAACATTTGGCTCATATCAATCTTTGATAACTTATGTCTACCAGCAAATTAGAAAAATTCAAACAATTACAATCAACACCAATGAAAGGCACCTTACATTTCAACTAAAAACCAAACAAGATATTAAATCTCAATTATCACTTGACATGCATAATTCCGAGTTTAATATACATTATTATTACCAAATGTCATTTCAGCAATTAGTAAATTATATAAATTCAGACAATTACAATCAATACCAATGAAGGGCACCCTACATTACATCTCGAAAAACAATGGGCAACCTTAATTGCAAAGGGACAAGAGAGGGACTAATCAATGGAAGTTATCTAGAGAGAGGGAGAGAGAGTTTAAACATACAAATGGTGCAAGCATATAAAGGAGAGATGGAAGAGACTTACTGGCAATTGAGGAGCCTTACCGACAGGCGAGGAGCCGTGAGAGTGGGAATTGATCAATGAGTCACAGCCATCATCGCCTGTGATGAAGAGAACATACGAAATTGCAGAGGGATGAATGGTGCGAAGCCTTTGATTTTAATTGTTTTGGCTTAATATGGCGAATACAATGTCACTACAATAGGACATTTCACGACTATCGACCTAATTTTTTGTTGCGTGGCTATAATGTCGTAACATTAAGTATTTTTAACAGCGAATTAAAAACACGCCATGACAAAAACACGGCTATAGTGAAAATGCCTCATTCTCGTCGTGAAATCGCTTGTAACTAATTCTTTTGGCAACAAAAACTGATATTTCTTGTAATGGGGTGTAATCGATTTTGCATTTTGCAAAATCAATGATACCGATTCGATTATATATTTTTGTCAAAATTAGATCGAAGTAGACTAGTTACACCCCTAAAAAACAAAAAAAGAGATCAAGAGTAAATTAAGTAGAAGAGCAAAAGGTCAAGGGGAAGAAGAATGGGAGGGTATAAATGAGAAATATGAGACCAGAAATAATACAAATGTCTAATAATCTCGATTTATTCATTTGCAAGTAAAACCTCGAATTAATTCCAAACTGAATGATTCGGAAATAGTACTTAGTGCTTCACCTTGCACAAGATGCCAGATGCACTACTTCGTGCATTTTTAGGACTGCGGTAAAAAATATAGCTTATAATTTTAGGCTTTATATCTTATAGATTATATAATATTCAAAAATTATTTACTGTTTGATAAATATGTATTTAAAACGTTTTTAATGTTGGTTACAATAATTTTTTAAAAATATACAATTATCCACAAGAGCTTTCTGATAAAAGTTTTAATTCGATACTTTAAAAAAAAATTGACTTTCAAATTTATTTTAGTGAGTAGAGCAGTTTTTAAAAATTTATTAAATATATCATTTTTTTTAAATAACTTTCAAGCCATTAAAATCTCCTCTGATATAAGTAATAAGGAAATTATCTTTGTATTAATCGCTTTTTTTTTATTCAAAAAAGAATTATTAATTCGTCCACACATAAAGCCTGTAAAAGTGATTTTCCATGCTGATATGTTAACAAGTTTTCATCTAATTGAATTTTTAAGTTAAACTTTTTGGTAACCCAAAACTAGGGGTGCACCCCGCATGTCCGGATGCGGGGCACCCCTTTGTCCGGCCCCCGCCCCCCGCATGGACGGGGGCAGAAGATTTCCACCATTGTCCGCCCCCCATGTACGGGGGCGGGGTACCCCGTGCTGCACAAGAGAGGTGAAATTGGGGGTGCATCCGTCCCCCCTCCCCCCCCCCCCCCCACCACATACTCTGCATACCCATTTTTTAATTTCTAATTTTTTTTTAGCCTATGATTTAGTAATTTTACAACAAATTATAAAAATATAAAATTGTATAAATAGCACAATTAAAAAAATAACTAAAAAAAATATAAGGAAAAGAAATTTAAGAAAGTATCAACTATCAAATTAGCCAAGGCCATAGGTCCTACTCAGTACTCTTTTTACTATTACAAATTAAAATAATATTACAAACATCAAATAATAAAACTGAGTTATTAATCTATTACAAATTAAAATAAGTCACAAACATCACAATGTAACAAATGGAGTTGATGTCTCGATCCTTGAAAGTTGGAACATGTGAGCTGTGAGCCTGTGAAGTGATGACGTGAGATTATAAAATCTGAAAGAGAGAAATAATTTAAATATCAGTTTTTTTTTATAAGTAATTTAAAATTTAAATATCATAAATAAATGAAATGATAAAATATTAAAAATGAGTTTCAAAATCAAAAAGTTAAATATCAAAATGATAGTCTAAAATCTTAGTAAAATTATAACTAACCATGATTAGATAGAGATATTTTCTTGGATCCATGGGGAAGTCAAAATGCAACGAAATTGGATGTCGTGTCAACTATGGGTGAAACACCTACATTGATTGAATTTGACATTAAGAAATAAGCATTCCTTCACTTTAATATAAATCAAATGAATCGCAGTAATCAATTAATAATAAAAAATGTGATATTTATTATTTACCAGACTCAGCCTGTGAAGTAGTCTCCTCTTCAACATCTGTAAAGTCAAGAACATCTGGAACGTGAATTGTAGTCCCCTTGATCCAATTTTTGAGCAAATTAAAGCCTCCACAGTGGTAGAAGATAACGTCCTCTAGTGCTAAAAGCGGATTCAGATGCTACGGTGCTAATTGGGATAGCCAAAATACTGCGTGCTATCTCAGCAAGGATGGGGTACTTCATTGCATTGACCTTCCACCATGCTAATATATCAAAATCTTCTACATATGGTTCCAAGCCCGCTGCCAAATACCGGTCTACATCTGACTTCACCTCAATGGGTTGAGAGCTAAATTGGGGGTCTTCAATCATGTTTCAGGCTCAGACGATCTTACGCTTTTTGGCCGCCGAGGCATTTGGTGCAGGCACTACACTCGGTGTAGGAATGGGTACATTAACATCCTTAATCAATGTAAACTCATCAAGTAATTTGATGAGAGTCTCTTTAACAATTCCCACAATCTGAGTAGCTTTCATTGGCCCAAATGTTGATCCCAACCCATACTTCAAGCCATCAAGCTTAATTTGGGGGTCAAGAGCACTAGCAAGATATAAAAGCACATTTTGCTTCGTCATATCCCCCAATATTTGTCATATTTCACCCTCATGGCTACTCCCATCTCCCAAATCTTGCTATGATCACTCAAAACCATCTTAGTTATCTCATTTCACACCCTACAAATTTGTTGAGAGAAGTCATGAGCTGTAGAGTACCAGAGATACTCAACGTCACCTCATAGCACACACGTAAGCATTCAACAAAAACTGAAATAACATTCCAATCATCTTCAGTTGGATGTCCCAATCCTCATCACCCATTAATTTGAAAGCTTTTTTATAATCTTGAGCCGCCTCCAACATCATAAATGTTGAATTTCATCTGGTTGGCATATCCGTGCAAAGGCCCCTCTTGGTTGTTACGCCCGCATTCTTTACAAAAATTTTAAAATTTTCAAATATAGAGGGAGAAGATGTCACAAACTTCACTGTCATTCTGACTCTTACAACTGAGTCATCAACATCTTTTAATCCATCGGTAACCACCAAATTGAGAATATGGGCAGCACATATCACGTGCAAATAATCACCCCCCAATATTGTTCTATTTGCCTCTTTAAGATCGGGTTTTAAAGAGGCCAATGCGACATCATTAAAACTTGCATTATCAACTATAATAGCAAGAACTCTAGCCAAACCCCACTCTGTGATTGAGGCATCCAATGCCCTCCCAATTGTCTCACCTTTATGATCCGTAACCTAACAAAACTTCAAAATCTTCTTGTGCAATTTCCAATCAAATGTAATGTAATGTACAGTCAAAGACATAGGATATCCAAGTGTCGGTGGTGAGACAAACAACTAGACCTGTCAAAATCCCCCTCAATGAATCTCTCTCTTTTTCGTATGTTTTTTTAATATCTTTTCTCACAGTATGGCGAGAAAGAATATTGAACCTAGGTTCCAAGCAACGAGAATATGCTTGGAACCCCTCACCATCAACAACCTGGAATGGCATCTCATCCATGATGACCATTCTTGCCAAGTATCTCCTACATTCTTCTGGATCATATTTGGTATACGCTTTCAACGTAGCACCCCCACTATTACCATCAACCATTTTTTTAGTCCGATCTCTAGCTTAGATTGGCTCCTTTGTTGTAAAAATTTTAATATAGGACTTTTTTTGCACTGCTCTTACAAGTGCACTTTCATCTGGGAGGTACCATGTCTCCTATAATGTCATCCATAAATTTTACCACAATGCATACATTTGGCCTGGGGGTTATTGGGATCGTCACTCTCTATTTTCTCAAAATGAACCCAGACAATCGAAATAGGTTTTTTAGAAATGGGCTTAAGGGCAAGGCAATCAATAGGGGCCATCGGAGGGTCAGTGGGGGCAGGATTGGGGTCAGTGGGGGCTGTGGGGATAGAACTAGGATTCTCATCGTCAGGTATGTCAATGTTGATGAGAGCATTGGTAGGGGTATGACATGAATCACTAAAACCCGATGGGGTAGTTGACATATTTCACAAATAATTTGATTCACAAATCTGAAAGTGAAACAGCCAACAACAACCAAATTTCAAGTTCAAATTTTCAACAATATAATATTTCAATATACATATCAAATTATCAATTTCATTTCTAACACATATTGTGATTGTGACAATAATTATCTAATTAAATTAAAAAAATATATACCAATCAGATGTAAGTATTTAACTGTCAACACATAATTATTAATTACGTAAGTAATTGTAAAATATGAAAAATCTAATATAGTGCTCAATCTGAAATTGAATCAGTGATAATATCTAAAGTAAAAAGTAAACCCTAAATTAAATTCAGGTTTCGGATTGGAATCCTAATCTAGGGTTCCAAACCGAAATCCTAATTAATGCAGATTCATAGAATTTGGGATTGTAACCCCAAATTAATTTAGGGTTTCAATCCTAAAAAAAAATTCACAACACATGGAATCAAACAATTTAACAAACTTTCAAACACATGCACAAGCAAAAATCCACAGCACACGGTAACCAATAACCCATCCTCCATCTCCATTTCAACCCAACCAACCTCCAATCTCCATGACTCAACTCAACAATATTGAATAATCAAACTACAAAAATAAATAATAAGGAAAAAGAAAATGGGAGTGTGAGGTCTGTGTACTACCTGTTGTTTGAAGAGACTCGTAATGGCGATGGTGTTGAATGCCGATACCAACAATCTGCGCAAGGGATCACGACAGATATCCCAGTGGATTAATGATGGCGAGAAGCACCACACAGCACACGGTAACTCTAAGCCTAAAATTGCCAAAATCGCTGCTCGCCTTGGGGGGGGGTGGACTTAAGAATTGAGGGCACGGGAAATGATCTATCGAGGGGGAGGGGGTGTTATTTACCCTAGACAAAAGCAGTGCCGTTTTGGTCTAGGGTAAGTTTAAAAATAAAATTCAAAGGCAAAACGAAGTCGTTTCTGCCTCTGGGGGTTTTTTTTTAATATCATATAATATATATGTATATATAATATATAATTAATATAATATTATAAATATATTTTAATAATTGGTTTATACGGGGCGGGGGAAAAGGTGGGCGAGAGCACCCCCCATCCGCCCCCCGCCATCGCACTGCCCCTCTTTGCATGGCGGGGGGCCCCGCACCCCACCTTGTGGGGCGAGGAATCCGCCCCGCCCAGGCGGGGGCAAGGTAAACGCGACCCCTACCAAAACTTAACATTATCATTTTAGTAAAATCAAAGTACAACTTACCTTTTATAAAAAGGGTAATGATATTTTTATTATTGTATTATTATTTACTTATTATTTTTTGTGTATTTAAAGTTTTTATTTTTTTTAAATATTTTAAATATTTTTAACATTTTTTATCATTAAAAAAATTTTAAAATATTTAATTTCACTAATAAGTACTTGCTTAATAATAAATAAAAATAAAAATAATAATAAAATTGTAAAAAGGGGATAAAAGTACCATTATTCTTATAAAAATTGTGTAGACACGTAGCGTTTCTCCACTTTATCGTACCGATCCCTAAATTAACCCTAATTATTGCAGATCACTTCAATTAGCGCATCTGATGGCCATCTTGTACTCGATAATTTTCTATCACTTTAAGGATGGCTCATGTTAATGTAAAATTTCTTTTGAAAAATTATAAGGGGCAGCCCAGCAGCCCCCACAGCTGCCCCTATCATTGCTCATTTCTTTAAATCAGTTAACTTGATAAAAAATGAGAAGCAGCAATTAGTATGCAGTTGCACATTGATTGTTTGAAAGAAAAAAAAATAATAAAAAAATAATATAAAATAGATGTGTAAATATACAGCTGCACAATGACTGCTACCAATTGTTGATGTCATGAAAATTTCAACAGACCAGTGCAGGAAAATAAATCATTTCTAGCCCACTGGAGCGAGTTGGGCTTCGATGGGTGTCGTTTGAGGCCCCCGCTGAGATTCCGGTGCGGTCATACGTACGCGGATAGCATATAGATAAATATAGAAACACAGTATTTACGTGGTTCGGCGTAAGGCGTACATCCACGGTATTTTGGGGAAAGGAATCCACTATAATGAATATTTTTACAGTCTCTCAGGGCTCTTACTATACATAAATAAAATACATGATTCTACTGGTATGAGCTATTGGGTTCATCTGAAAAGATGAAGTGGGCAATCCGAGAGAATAGAGGAATTATCGTTCAGCCAGAGAGTCATCCGTCCAGAGAGTCCCTCCCTTGATCTTCTGATGGTTGCCTTTATATATAAGCTGGGATCTGGATCTTATTTCTTGCGTGTGTCAGTCTATATTCTTTATGTCTTGTCTCCCATGTGATCTGATCCACTCAACTCTTCCTCTCTCTTATCTTCTAGTGCACTTAATAATTGGCCTGGACCCTACTTGGGATATTTCACCCTCACATTACCCCGCGAATTCTTAGCAAAGGAACTTTGGTGGGAATTCTAAAATATCCGAAAATTGGGCGAATCGTGGGTAGCGTCACCTTACCTTGTTATTGAAAGTTCTCATTCAGATGATCTGCAGAGTGGTGATGGAGTTGTCTGAAGGCGAGTGAACTAGGCCGAGGCATGGAGCCCAAGCGACCCTGCGGTTTGAGGGGCGAGGCTAGGAGCCCAAGCGACCCCTTCGGCGAGCGGATCGAGGGCCGATGCATGGAGCGCAAGCGATCCCGCGGTCTGAGGGGCAAGGCATGGAGCCTAGGCGACCCCTTTGGAGAGCGGACCGAGGGCCGAGGCATGGAGCCCAAGCGACCCCGCAGTCTGAGGGGCAAGGTTAGGAGCCCAAGCGACCCCTTTGGCGAGCGGACCGAGGGCCGAGACATGGAGCCCAAGCGACCCCGCGGTCTGAGGGGCGAGGCATGGAGCCCAGGCAACCCCTTGGGCGAGCGGACCGAGGGCCAAGGCATGGAGCCCAAACGACCCCGCGATCTGAGGGGCGAGGCTAGGAGCCCAGGCGACCCCTTCAGCGAGCGGACCGAGGGCTGAGGCATGGAGCCCAAGCGACCCTGCGGTCTGAGGGGCAAGGCATGGAGCCCAGACGACCCCTTTGGCGAGCTGACCGAGGGCCGAGGCATGGAGCCCAAGCGACCCCGTGGTCGGAGGGGCGAGGCTAGGAGCCCAAGCGACCCCGCAGTCTGAGGGGCGAGGCTAGGAACGTAGGGTGACCCTTTGGCGAGCAGACCGATGGCCGAGGCATGGAACCCAAGCGACCCCGCGGTCTAAGGGGCGAGGCTAGGAACCCAGGCGACCCCTTTGGCGAACTGAGGGCCAAGGCATGGAGCCCAGGCGACCCCGCGGTCTGAGGGGTGAGGCTTGGAGCCAGGCGACCTCTTTGGCGAGCGGACCGAGGGCTGAGGCATGGTGCCCAAGCGACTTCGCGGTCTGAAGGGCGAGGCATGGAGTCCAGACGACCCCTTTGGTGAGTGGATCGGAGGGCCGAGGTATGGAGCCCAAGCGACCCCGCAGTCTGAGGGGCGAGGCATGGAGCCCAGGCGACCCCTTTGGAGAACCAAGGGCCGAGGCATGGAGCCCAGGCAACTCCGCGGTCTGACGGGCGAGGCATGGAACCCAGGCAACCCTTTGAGAGAACCGAGGGTCGAGGCATGGAGCCCAGGCGACCCCACGGTCTGAGGGGCGAGGCATGGAGCCCAGACGACCCCTTGAGTGAACCAAGGGCCGAGGCTTGGAGCCCAGACGACCCCGCAGTCTGAGGGGCGAGGCTTGGAGACCAGGCGACCCCTTGGTTCGATTGATTGAGAAAGTGGTGGCTCATCTTCCGTGCGTGCAAGCCTGGACCCGAGATTCAACCCCGCGATTTGCAAGCATCCGAGATGAGGTTTGTCAAGTGAGCTTGGTGGGTGATCGCAAGCCTCGAGCCTATCATGGATGTAAGGACTTGACGAGTGAACTTGGGAGCGGGACCTCAAGTCCTGAGCCCTTGACAAACGAATCGTTGGGCTGGTCATGGGTGGCCAGACGACCCCGTGACTAGCCTGATCTCGTATGACGAGCATGGAACTAGCGTTGCCATGGAATAGGCGCGTCAACTTTGAACTGCAAAACAATTTTGTTAAATAGAAATATGAATTTTCATGCCACTAAGTCCGAGTGTTGGGTCCGAATTTGCTTGTGCATTCGAAGTATAAAATTTGTGAAAATCGATTCCATAGTATTGCAACATTTTTAATTCCCATAATCTGAGGTAACGAGTGACCTCTAAAAATAAAATAGGCAAATTCCGGACGAGACACTTGCTATACATAAATAAATTTTTAAATGGAGAATGTGAGTTGTGGGAGCTGGGAACACAATCCCCATGTGTTAGGCGAGCATGATTATTCCAAATACGGTGAAATGGGAAGTCTGAGTGAGCCAAATGAGTTGAGTTGACCCGTATGTGAGCTGTAGGCGTGCAAGGGGCGGTCTGAATGCGAAGTGGTGAGCACGATGCCCGTCAATAAACTGGGCGAGCTGGGTTTGGCGGTCTGTTGGCGAACGGATTGCATGGCGAGCAGCTTCGGCTAGCTGGCGGGCTATGGGCGAGCTGGATAAGGCAAGCCCGTGTGGTAAGCTGTTGTTTTCTAAATAAAGGTGTATTGGGCGAGTGTGTGAACCGTGAGGTTGGCGAGGTGTGGAGTCGTCGGCGAGCTGTGAATATGCTGTGATGGCGAGTACGGTGTATGGCTAGTTGAGTGATCCCGAGAAGTGGTTCAGGCCAGACGTTTCCGAGTGCAGTGGTCGAGCTTAAGGTTACTGTGCGCGAGTCCTTGATGTCGTGGGCGTGATGGCGAGATGAGGAGTCGCTGGCGAGCTATGAGTGAGCTGTGATGGCGAGCATAATGCATGGCGAGCTGGGTGGTAATCTGGGTTTGGTGGTCTGTTGGCGAGCGGGTGAGAGGCGGCGAGCTGGTGGGGGTAGAGTTCCGAGTATGATGTGATATGAGCAAAGCTATAAGAGAGGTGGCGAACCTTGGTAGTCTGGGCGAGGGAAGTGGCGAGCCCTCTGTGTTGGGCGAGCTGTGAAAAGTTTTGGGCGTGTGACCCGTGAGGTGGGCGAGGTGTGGAGTCGCCGGCGAGCTGTGAGCGTGCTGTGACGGCGAGCACGAGGTAAGTTGCGAGAGGTGATCCGGCAAGCTAGGTTGGCAAGCATGCACGGCGAGCTGGTTGGCGAGCTTGCACGGCGAGCTAGCGGGTTACGGGCGAGCTGGAGAGATGGATGAGCATGCATGGAGACAGAAAACTCTGGCGGTCACGGTGGTGACCGCCGGCAGCCACTCCGTAGAGGGCCCACGGGACTAAGGCTAGTCCCGTGGGGCACGCTGGGCATGCATGCCAGTGCTTTGGGTCGTGGGCCAGCTACGGTGGCGGGCCCAGAAAATTTCGGTGGTCACAATGGGACCGTCGGCAGGGTGCCTTGACCCGCGGCAGGGCGCCGCGGGCACATGGGCGTATGCCCATATGCAACTAGCCACGGTATTGACGTCGTTCCGAGGAGCTCGTGGTTCCGAACGTGCCGTTGCCGACAAGGACATCGACAGAGGGCAGTCCCATCAGGGACAGAAGGCTCCGACAGTCACGGTGATGACCGCCGAATGGTGACCGTAGCTCACGACGCAACGCCGTGAGCTTTGGGCTCTCTCTTTCTCGAGGTGCATGCACGTGGTGCATGCACGGGCACGTTTCCGGGGGGTTGATGCCCTGCCGGAGACAAAAAACGCTGATAGTCACGGTGGTGACCGCCGGCAGCTATTCCGTGGAGGGCCCACGGGACTAAGCCCAGTCCCGTGGGGTACACCGAGCATGCATGCAGGCATGCATGCCCGTGTTCTGGGCCGTGGGCCCGCCACAAGCGAGCCCAGAAAATTTTGGTGGTGCCAATGGGACCGTCGGCGGAGCCGGACAACTCACGGGGAATCCCGCGAGTCTCTGGGCAACGGGGTGCCCAAGCACTGGGCACGGCACCCCGCGTGCCCGTGCTTTATGCACGTTCTCTGGGTGGTGGGCCCACCATAGTGGCGGGCCCAGAAATTTCCGGCAACCCGACGGCTCTCTGGGCGGCGAGTCTCCCACGGTACTCGTGACTGCATTGTGCACTTAAGTGCACAGTGCTTTCCCACTACCAGTACACGTGACCCGCATGGATGCACTGCGCTATGAGTGTGTTCGCCCAATCTTTATCTGGCGAGCTTATATACAGACTATTTTTGTAAAATAAAAATAATAAGTGGCGAGTGTAGTGTTTGTGAGAGAATATCAACTTATTCTCTATAAAAAGGAGACGAGAAACAGGTCTCTTTTCTAGGCGAGATATTCTCTCGCCTTTGTTCGATATCACACAAAAATAATAAATCTAAAAATACTCATCTGGGGACATCGTTTGCATGTCTAAGAAATCATCTAGTGTTCCAGAAAATCATCATTTTCCCACCTCTGGTCTGATGATCATCCCACAGACGGCGTCAATGTTGATGTCATGAAAATCTCAACAGACCAGGGCAGGAAAATAAATCATTTTCAGCCCACTGGAGCGAGTTGGGTTTTGATGGGTGTCGTTTGAGGCCCCCGGTGAGACTTCGGTGTGGCCATACGTACGCGGATAGCATATAGATAAATATAGAAACACAGCATTTACGTGATTCGGCGTAAGGCCTACATCTATGGGGTTTTGGGGAAGGGAATCCACTATAATGAATATTTTTACAGTCTTTCAGGACTCTCACTATATGTAAATAAAATATATGATTCTACTGGTATGAGCTATTGGATTCATCTAAGAAGATGAAGTGGGTGATCCGAGAGAAGAGAGGAATTATCGTTCAGTTAGAGAGTCATCCGTCCAGAGAGTCCCCCCCTTGATCTTCTGATGGTTGCCTTTATATATAAACTGGGATCTGGATCTTATTTCTTACGTGTGTCAGTCTACATTCTTTATGTCTTATCTCTTATGTGATCTGATTCACTCAACTCTTCCTCACTCTTATCTTCTAGTGCACTTAATAATAGGCCTGAGCCCTACTTGAAATATTTCACCCTCACACCAATCACTTCCTAACTCGATAACTTCTCACTTTGTAATCTTTACACACGTGCGTTTGTGCACACACAAATATATGTATATATATATATATATATATATATATATAAATACGGCGCCAAACCTGTACTATCATAATTGTAAGAATTGTCTTATATACAATCATTTTCATATATTCTTTATCAATTTTATAAATGTACTTAATTGATTAAAGTAGTCATTTTATATTAAAAAAAAATAATGTACCTAATATATTAGTAAAATGTGCAAAGAGATTGCAAAATGACTACATATATATAAAGCTTTTGTATTGAAAATAACAAACATGCAATTAGTCTTTTACAACTATTTATGCAACACTCTAGATTTTTGTATTTTATGTATCATTTTTATTTTTATTGTTAGCTGTTTTAAATTATTTTAATGTTATTGTTGGTGGTTTGTTTTACTTATTATTATTTTTAGGTTATTTTAATTAATTTATTATTAATATCGGCTTTTGTGAAATTCCTTAATTTTAGTATTTTTACTTATTTTATTTTTATTGTTGCTATTAGTTCTTTCATTTGAATTATTATCATTATTAATTTTGGTTTATAGTTTAATTTGTTGTATTTTCTTTTATCTGATGAGCATTTTATTTATTGTATCTTTTTTGCATTTGATACTTTTATTTTAGCTTATTAATTATTCTTATTATTTTACTCTATTTCATATTGTGACATTTTATTTTAATTTATTAAATCTTTTCCTTTATTCTATTTTTGACTTTAGGTTTTTTGAGTGCATTTATTTATTTTATTATTTGGTTATTTTACTTTACTTTATTTTATTATCTTAATTGTTCTTTAGTTTATTTTATTAAGTAATATTTTAGGTTTTAATTTTACTTTATTTTTAGTTTGGGCCCTAGTGCATTTGAGTGTCTTACTTTCAGTTGGTTTTAGTGTTTTTGGTGTTCTTATTTGAGTTGGGTCAAGTGTGTGTTGTAGAGGGCCCAACCTGTGTGCAAGACCTCTCCCGTGAGTCCCTTTCACCTAAGCTATGCATTGGGCCATGTAAATCCTAGGCTTTTCTTCTTCATTTTTTCCCTTCATATGTCGTTCACCCCTCCCTCCTTCATCTTTACTTTTGGGTGACACTGGAAACAGTCAGACTGTCCCTAGCATCAGAGGCAACCTAGCCTCAAAACACACAATAAATACAATAAAAAAAAATTAAAATATAATAAAATGAAAAAAATAAAAAAATACAATAAAAAAATACAATAAAAAACATAATAAAAATATAAAAATAAAATAAAAAATACAATATAAAATAAAATAAAGAAATGGACCTATTTCAGATTTAAGACTGTCGAGGGAAGGTGGTAGGTCGCCAGGGGTCGCTGTTGCAAGGATGAGCTCACCAAAGCCCACTGGTTCCGATGGCATTAGCAGTGTCACCCACCGCCATCGGGGGCGGCGGGCTACTTTTTAAGGGGGGTCGGCCCGACCGACCTCCAGGATTTCTCGTCATTTTTCTCCCTTGTAGACCTTAGCCCATGAGACACCTCGTCTATCTAGTTGCTGCCGTGCATTCTTGTCATTGCTATCGCCCTTCATCTCGCCAACTCTTGCTCCGACAAGCCCTCTCTCCTTTTCGTTGACTTGTGTTTCCCTATTCTACTCCATTTGAGCTGCATCTTCCCCTAGCCATCGCATGCCATTAGTTGTCTGTGACTGGCCATTGCCATCATGCTCCTCGTGCCATCGCCACAACCTCTCCTCATCAATAAGCTTGTGCTCACTCACACACTCTCTCTCTCTCTCTCTCTGTGGTTTGCTGTCACGCATTAGGCGCCCCATCTGGCCATCACTATCGCACCATCCAATCCCACCCCTTCAACTCGACCTCCAACAGCTGTCGATGCCCCTCGCAGCCCCTTTCTCACTTCACAACTCTATTTCCCAAAATGGGTCTTGCGAGCGTTCTCTGCTCCAGCTCCTCCCAACGCTGCCACTTGCAACCCAAACTCCACCCTCCTTAAACCACCCCCAATCATTCCCCCCTCGCTTTCTTTAGCTCAGATTGGTGTTCCCAACCCTTTAGGCTATGTTCCCAAAATGGGTTTCGTCGTGCACTGATGTATCCAACCGCACCCAACCAACTCTCTTTTTCCTCATAGCCCTCCTCGAGCCACCAAACAAGGTTTCTCGTCACACCTAAACCCCAAACTAGCCAATATGTAGGTTGAGCCCACAATGCTGCTATCCCGCCCTTTTGATGTTGCTGTCCCGTCTTTGTTTCACCACATTAGAGCGTCACCTTTGTGAGCCTATGCTACCTTGTATCACTTATTTAAATCCTTGTTTTGGGTTTGGGTAGTTTTACTAACAATTCGATGTGTTTATTTGAGTCACGGTACACGCGCTCGCCTAATTATAGGATACTGTAGATCGGCGCGAGGTCGATGATCCAAATTGTTTATTCCATTGTAAGTAATCTTCCATTGCAACTCTAGGGTTTACAATAATATTTATGCGCTAATATTTTTCATTGCCTAATTGGTTGGCCTTGGCCTTAAACCTAGTGGAGTTTTGGATCTGTTGAAATTTGGTTGGTTGTCAAACTTTGTTTGTGAAACATTGTTTGTAAAATCCTATTTGAGAAGCTGTTGGTGAAATTATGGTGGTAGAATTGTGTGTGCCTGTTGTGGTTTGGTTTTTGCCTTTTAATTAATGAAACTCTACTTTGGTTTACTATTGGTGAAAGTCGTTGCGGTCGTCAAGAGCTAGTGTCAAAAGTGGGCAACATCAGCTTAAATGCAAAGCAAGATCTATGTTGTTGTACAAGATCAAAATAATCATGACACTATCAATTAAAAAAGGAATTAAACTAATTAATAATAAGGTCAACAAGATTTGAAATGATGGGAAGTAATATTGGATGGTAAAACAAAGAGTACAATATTGTTACCAAAATTTCTCGTATATATAACACGGATAAGAAGTTTGGGCTTGATTTGTTTTAAGAGATAAGATGAGATAAAAGTTAAAAATAAAATAAAATATTATTATATTATAACAAAGCACAGCCTGTAACAACTCCACATATTGACGATAGCTATTGTCAATGTTGCCCGTTTCCGCAATTTTTTGTTCTCTTGTTTTCATGAGATGCTCTAACTTTTTCCGCCATTTGGAAACATACGGTTGGATTAACCTTTTTCTCTCTATTTTCAAAACTACATAAAACAACTTAACTTAAATATTTTATTACTATATACAAATTATTTCATAAAATATCTTATTTCATCTCACTATACAAATAAGGCCTATTATATACCTTTATTTGGTTTATTAGACGACATGCCTACATATAAAATATTAAATGTAAAGACTTTTTCATAGATCTTAAAAAAGGTTTCTATCAAATTATGAACAAGATATTTCTCTTATACTTTGTATTGTACCTTTTACTACTTAAATGTTCTTATTAAGTTAATAATATATATATGACTTGTACACTTTCGAGTAGGGCTATTCATCCAACCAACCCGAAAGCGCCCATTTCCGATTCGACCCGAAATATGGACATTCCGATAACCCGTTATCCGATTAACCGATAACCTGTCTTCTTCTTCTTCTACAAAAGTTTCAAAAGCTTGAGCCAACTGGGAACTCAACTGCATCAGAAAGGCTCGAGCAATGGTTGGCTCCAGAGAGATTATTGTGCTTCATCGACCATCGAGACTCGGCCACGACGCTAATAATGACGGGGAGATTTCCCAGCCGTTGGATGTTGGGAGATGAGGATCGGACGGGGTGTAGATGTGGGACGAGGAACCTTTGTTCTTTCTAATACACGAGCTTTTGGGTTGAAGGATCTCTGTAAGAGGATTGTATGGACAACAGGGGGTAGGATTCGATGAAAAATGCCGGTGGTTGTTTCTAAATTGTGATGAAAGTGGAGTTCATGTAGAGAGAGAGAGGAGAGAGAGTTTCTAAAATAAGGGGGTTGTTGTAAGGTATTAGAATAGTTTAAATTGACCCGTTACCTGATTAACCGACTAAGGGTCGAAAAAATGAGTCGGAACATAACTATAAAAACGAGTCGGGTCAGGTATTAGGCGTCATGTTCAACCCTACTTTCCAGTGTGCAAATCTTGTGCATAAAGAATTTAGATCTCATAAAAGATTTACTCTTCCAAATTTTGTTTGAACAGAACTTTTTGATCATAGAGAGAGAGATCACTCACCACGCACAAGATACATGTTTTGCAAAGTTTGCCAATAGTCTTGGCTGAACGAAATCTCCTAATCTCGAAAAATGTGTGTGGGCCGCATGAGATCTAGATCACATGTAAAGCCTAGTAGTTCCTCCTCCTAAGGTCTTCATCATCATTTTCTTGCCAAGAAGGTGTTGAGGTTATAGCAGAAGCAATCACAAATCAAATAAATCCCTCAAATCAAGCACATAAAGTGGAAACAGATTTTTCGCCTAAAATCAAGGATGTAACAACAATCAAATCTTTTTACTTATTTCTCTATAAGAGCTAGCATTCCTTCTTGGATTCTTCCTTAGAATAGTTTTTGTAAATTTGTATCTATCTTCCTACAAACTACTATAATCTGGGTGTGTGCAGTATTTCTCAAGTTGATTAGTAATAAAATTATGAGAATTTCAAACTCCAGATTCACCCTCTCATGAGAACTCGATCCCCACCTTTGAAAATACTCATAACCCGATCTCCACCCCACCACCTTCCCCAAATATTCCCCTAATTGCACTCAATAGTACTGCTCAAATAAATGAAAAACTTATACCCTCAACATTCCCTTAATGGTGTGCCTAGTTCGAAGCCCTTCTCATTAGATATAATCTATTTGATTACTGGTGAGAAACCATGCCCTCCCCCGAGTGATTCCTCCATCCCAGTCCTTAAAAAACACATTGGACAAGACAAGATAAGCTTATCCTCAATTCCATTTTGGCATCCACGACCACCACAATTACTACATTCATTTCCACTGCAAAAAGGTCCAAAGAAGCATGGCACAAATTGCATACTATGTATGCAAGCAAATTCCGTACCTGGGCAATGCAACTTAATAAAAAACTTACAATGATCAAGAAAGGAAATCAAATGGTTCAAAAATATCTGCATGCTGTCAAGGCTTTTGTCGACGAAATTTCACTCATTGTTCACCTTATTTCTGAGGACAAATTAACTCTGTATATCCTCAATGGACAAGGAAGCGATTTTTGCATAATTGCTACACCGATTCATGCAAGGGAAAAACCATTATCGTTCAAGGAGCTTCATGATCTTCTTCTCAGATATGATGCATATTTTCGGCACCTTGAACCCACCACTCAAAAATTGGTTACGTCGGCCAACCACTCCATTCGGTTAATTATTGTAGTTTTTAAGTTTCATATTTTTACATATAAATATAATATTTCATTATAAATTCAGTAATTTCTTAGTTTTATTTCATTTATTACATATAAAAATATAATTTGATTCAAGACAAAATAAACTGTCCTATAAAATCATTTTGAATTTTTTCACTATAAAATTCTTTCTTTTTTCTAGATCTTTCTCATTTATGCATAGCATAAACAATAATTTGCGCATTATATGGATTATATGCTCGCTATTCAAATGCAGCACTTAATAATTTTTCAAATATTATGTCAACTATTAGTACTAAACTTGCACAACGCACAATAATTATTAACTTTTTTTTATAAGTTTTTAACTTACTAAACAAAAAACACTCAATGTTGTGTCTAAGTTCGTGTTTGTTGAGTCATTATACAACAGACAACCCCTAGTTGAATTCTCAGAATTCTGTGTGGAATCAACTCTCCTTCCTTCCATTGGGCATTCCAATTTTAGGGCATGTTTGGACAGTACCATAAGTTCTCGGCATTAAAAAAAAAAGAAATCTCAAAACTTCTCACAATTTTGTTTTCAATAGGACTCAAACACAAAATAATATTCAATTTCAAACTTTTTATATTTCATCTAATCATGAGCTAATGATAATCATTCAAACATAAAAATCAATACAACCTTATAAACTTTAAAACAAAAACAATATTAAAAAAATTAGAGTCAAACAATTTTTTAGTTTTATAATATTTTTATTCAAAACTTTCTTTTTTATTTTCTAAAACTTAATAAAATATCTTCACTCAAACCATTTTATTATTATTCACAAAATTTTATTGTTATTAATTTTATTTTATTGTTATTAATTATAAACAGTAATAACTTACTGTTCATGCAAGAGATGATTGTTATGTATTAGATGCTCTCTAACATTGCTCGTATAACTATAGATACATATATGGTGTGTTGCATGTATGAGACTATTGTACAGCGAATTCCACACGTTTATTATTATGTCTTGCTTTTCACAAGTTACACCATCCAAGCTAGTCAGGGAGTTGGACAACATCTGGGTCCATATGTCTAGGTATGATGTGTTAATGTCGAAGAAAAACGGTTTTTCATTAGCATTTATGGTTTAGTTGTTTTGAGGTTTTTTTTTTTTTGGTATTTTGTTTCATTTTTAGAATAACAAAAATTATCAAAAGTGAGGGAAAAGGAAAGAAAAATTCTAGAGAGAAGCCTCACTCCCTTGCACACTTACTACACACTTAAATATTTAAGATCACTTTTTTACCCTCTTTTAAAAATCTCACCCCTCTTTTATACTAACCAAAGCAGGAAAGTGAAGGAATCGATTCCAACCTAAAGAGCTAGCAAATGATCACTAACATCGCTATATCCCATGTCGATGAACTCAAATGAATGGTTGACATTTGAAAAAATTAAGAAAAAAGACCAAAAAATGTCGAGTCAGTACTCTACCTCGATTTCATCACCTTCAGTCCGTCGTTCCTGTACTCAAATTAGATAATGATTTTCTTGTTCTGCTTTCCTAGAAAAAGATTGCCTGTGTTCCAGTTCTGCAAGTTCAAATCTTCTGTTGATCAAAGAATACAAACAAAATACATAACTCACCGTTTTTCTTGAAAAAATCTAGTTTTGAAAAAATCTATTAATATAGTTAGTAAAAAAACCCATTAAATGGAACACATGTGATCTTTTGGTGGAACACAGGTGAAATTGTCAATATTGTTTTACTTTCCTAGAAAAAAAAAATCTTTTCATGGTTTTTTGGATTTCGAGAAAATAAAGGAAAGAGAAAAAAAAAGCCTCCCAAACAACGATGAAAATAAAAAGCACTATTGGATTAACAGAAATCTTGAAAACGAGAGTTGTGAAAGAAATAAAACTGGAATAGTAGAGACGCGGGAGGTTTCTCTCACACAGCTCTATTCGCAGGAGAAAAAAAATAACAGGGAAGGAATAAAAATGCGGGAGAAAGGAATAGGAGTGGAAGGGAAAGGGGCCTACTCACTATGCACCGTTTTCAATTTATTTCATGTATTTTCGTGCTTAAACAGGGATTTTCTTGTAGTCAGCCTCAAAATAAAATATGCAAGAGAGAGAGAGAGAGAGAGAGAGAGAGAGAGAGAGAGAGAGAGAGAGAGAGAGAGAGAGAGAGAGAGAGAGGACCTTAAACCAACGTAGCTCTCTTCCCACCTGTAAGGTTGCACCAAAACTTAGATTAAGCCTAGTGGAATCTTCTATCATCGCTACCTTTAAAACAAACTCGGAAATCCCATTCTTGACAGCACGGGTGACTGCATTATAAACCCCACCAATGTTTTCAAGTTGTCCAGTTTGTATGAATGATGTTGAAATTGTCTCACACATGCGGGAAATAAGTTCCTCGGATTGCATATGTATCTTCTTCATTTCATATAATTGGTAGGTTCCTTTATTGAAACAATGCCAATTTAATTAATTGGATGAAACCATAACAAAATAAGAAGAAAACAGAATACAAAGATTTGAAATAAAATTTTATATCCAAGATATGATTTTGATGGGGGTGGAGACTGTATGAATAATGATAGGGTTACTACCCTCTTACTACTCATTTATTACTTTTTTTTATTTAAAATTTTTTAATTTTTAATTTTATTTAATAGTTAAAGAAGTGACTATTAGAAAGATTATATATATTTTTTTATTTTTTCTTATAAGGATGTTAAAAAGATATTTAAAGAAAATGATAAAAATAAATAAAAATTTTAAATACACTATACATATAGAATAGTAAATGAATAACAAGGGAATAATGAACCATTATTATCTATACCCAACAAGTCACTGCCAATTGATGGAACTAGATCTCGCAACCGTACTGCTGGCACTACAAAGTGAACAAAATATTTGATATGAGAAATGTTATTCCACTAATTTTGAGACCTCACTTTAAAAATTCATGAATTTTAATTTTTTTGCAAGTTAATTTTTTATTTTATTTGATAGTTAAAGAAGTGATTATTAGTGTATTGATTTTTTCTTATTATATTTTTAAAATAATTTTAAATGATAAAAAAAATGAGATTAAATAAAAACAATAAAATGCTAATTTTATACTGGCAGTACATTGAGGCAATGTTACTCAAGTGACAGAGTAACATCACACTTCTATACATATATATAGATATGATCATAAAAGTTCCACCAAAACAAAGCTAGTAGTCTGGTAGATAACTTCTTGTTCAAACTAATGTCAAATAACTGAACAGAAATTTCAATAAAAAAAATTGAGATATGATTTTGCTGGAGTGGAGATGGTATGACGGCCAACAAGTAGCAGAGAATTGAAATTGGGTGGCACAACAATATTATTGGCACTGCAAACTTTGGACTGAAAAAATCGACCAGACCAATCATTTTGGACTAGGCCAAACCGGCCAGAACTAGGTCTTGTTGGTCTTAGTCCAAATATTATTGAATCGAAAATATTGGGTCTAGTCCTGGTTTAGGGACTTTTCTCCCTAGACTAGATCGAATGAATAATATAATATATATTTTTTATTATTTATACATATTATTTGTGAGGACTCGTAATTTTATTTCCTATATAATTTAATATTTTAATATTAAATATATTTTAATTGCTATTATATTATTGGGTATTATAAGTTGGTTGATATTAATATTATTTTATTGTGCTTGTATTTAAATATTTGAATATATTTCATTTTCATTTGAAAATATTATTTCTATGATTTAATTGTAAGTTAATTAATTTTCTTAATATATTATTGTTGCATTTAATTTAATTGTTTATTCATTTTATTTTAATGTGTTGTAATATATATATATATATATGTGGGTGTGTATGTGTGTGTGTGTGTAGACCCATTGGGTGTGTTGTGTGAAGCCCAGCCATATGCCTCAAGCCCAGCCCCTTTAAATGTTAGAAAACGTCACCGTTTGAACATCCATTTTAAGTTAATTTTTGGCCCTTCACTTATGCGATGCAGGCGGGCTTCTTTTTCCTTTCTTTTTCTTTTTCTTTTAAGCTTCCGTTGGTTCGTTCCCTGTACACCCATTATCAAAGCTCCAATCTTGCAGCATTTTCTTTCTCCATTTCATCCACGCACTACTCCATTATTATCCCAACACTCAGACAATTATTTCACCCCAAGATTCCAGTCCGATACGTGCTGTACGTGCCCAGAATATGGTATGAAATCGTGTGCTTCCAGCCACGTTTTACCATCAGTTTTTCATCCAAAAAGCTGAAATATTCCTCTTCTTTTCAGCTGGGTTTTCTTGGCTTGATATTAGTGAGCTTTCCCGTGAGTTTTTCCCACTTATTTCCACTCCCTAGTGTCCGATTTCATGCCTATATAATGTATCAACCCACTTGCAAAAATGGCATTTATAGCTCTCTTTCTCAACTATAAACCCGAACGTTAGCTTCCATTTTATTTGGTTCTTCTTCCTTTTTTCAACCAGAACATCTCCTCTTCAAAACCCTTCTAAATGCCAGTAAGTTTATTATCACTATAAAGATTTTTTGTCGTAACATTATCGTATTTCAACGTTTATTATACTCTCAGTAAGTTTTTTTTAAGTTTAATTGATTAAATTGTTTTTGTATTAATTTTAATTTATTTTTGTAGTATGATTTTATTTATGAATAAGTGATTAGTTTAGTTAAATGATAATTGTTTTTATTTATTTATTTACATTAAGATGATTAATTTAATTAGGTGTAATATTCAAATAATTATTTGAGTAGGTTATATATATAAATATATATATATATTGTTCTATTTAGGTTATTGGTTTAATTAAATTGTTAGGTTTATTTATTGATTTTATTGATTTTATTGATGTTATTATAATTTATTGGTGTTTTATTTAAATATGGTTTTTAATTATTTTAGTTGTTTTCGATATTAATATTTATTTAAATGGGATGATTTATATAAGATGACGCTTTTGGGAGTGACTATAGCGGCGAGTACGCTGTTGGAAACTTGGAATCACTGTTCGGCATTTTTGGTAACTTTGAAAATTATTAACGAACGTACTGTAAGTATTTCCCAAATAAGTTTTAAGATTTAAATATATTTTTGTGTCGATAAATATTGTATTTGTTTGATATTGAGATTCGTTGGTTGATATTTAAATTTATTAAATGTTGGATATTATGCACATTGTAGTATGCATTGTGTAATGGCACGCTTGTCAAGTGTATATGTGGTATATGAGGTTTTTACGTGAGATTTGACTTTGGGTGTATTAAGATGATTTAATTGATTGATTTTAAAGGAAACGTACTGTAGGGATGGTGGTAAGTAGGGATGGTGGTTTAATCTTGCTTGTAATTCTCGCCTACAATATTATTGGGTTTATGGATTTTAATTGTTTTAACGGTATCATATCGGGGAAGGCGATATGTAACGCTCGTTATGATCATTGCGTGTGTATTGCATATCGAGGATAGCGATATGTAATGTCTGGTATGAAATGAGTGGGTATGAGTCATAATGGGACGGCGATACATAGCGCCCATTATGATTAGTGATGTGTGTATGTCATATCGAGGATGGCGATACGTAACGCCTGTATGACTGACATGAATATGAGGGTAAGCAAGGATAGTGGTAGAGTCCCGCCTGCGATTCCCGCCTGCAGTGTCAGATATTGGTTTCATGTGTTCTATTTCTTGAAAAAATGACAGTGAGTTTTTAATGGATTTAATTATTTTAGAAAGATGATTTTAAGTTTCATACATATATTGTTATGTATATGCTCTTTGTTATTGCATAAATGTATTTTTATCTTTTAGTTTGTTTGGAATTTTACTTACCTACGGTACCATTTTTTATATAGTAGATTTTGATGTAAAGAATGAGGAGGTTGAACCTGAGGAGGTGGTTCCGCCGTTAGAGTGAATTAGTGTTGTTGGTTTCCTTGGATGATGTTTACTTAATTCTGATGATCATGTATTTTGTTGATTTGATTTTTGGATGACTGTATTAAATCTCCTATCGGAGAATTTGTGTTAAACTAGTTTGTAAAATAATTTTAAAAATTATGGTACTTAACTATTGACTTAATTTCATCCACTGCGATTTTTATTTTATGTATGTCATGTGTTCCCACACTTAACACTTGACGTTGGCGGTGCGTGACCCATGTTGTTATGATCCCGATGCCTTGATTCCCGTATTATTTTAAGGAGAATTTTTAGGCATCACATTATTTATATAATTATAGTTGTATATAAATAATTATATAATATATAATATTTATTATTTATTATTTATATATTATTTAATATCAAAATATTATTATATTATTTGATGTATAACTACTAACTATAAAATATAGTACTAGTATATATTAATATATTAACATATTATACAAGTTGTTGTATATAGATAATATATGTATAAATTTATAATAGTATTAGTATAGTTAACTTAACATGTAGTATTAAATCACTATAACTACATAAAGTACTATAAGTAAGAATATTACCAATTTTATCACTAACATCTAGTAATCAAATAAGAAATAAGATCTAGTAATAAACATGTATCATTTGGAGTTTAATTAACTTTCTAACATTCTAACTAACAAATAACATCTATTAAATATTTCTTTTATTTATATTTGTGTCAAATATGAAATTATAGAGTACTCAAACCAAGTGGACCAACTAGACCGAAAGGGACTGATCTGGTCTGGTCCTATGGAGTAGTACTTGGTCTAGTCCAGGGTCAAAAGATCCTGGATCGAATAGGTCTGGTCGAATCCATAAAACCTCTCAAGACCGACCAAGCTAGACCAAACTCTCCCTACTACAAAGTGATTAACAAAATATTTTCTGTACCTATAGACATCTAGTATTATTTCAAAGCAGGTCTACAATGTACTTGTAGAGTGAGGCTATTGTATTCTGGAGGAGATAAATCAAAAAGAAGTTTGCTGTATCAGTTCAACTGAAACTTTATATATCACAAATCAGGACTTGAATCTCATTAAAGAGAGTAAGATTTTCACATATCAATCCAAGTTGGTTTCTTTTAAATTTTTCATTTCATCACAATTTTTTCATTTTCTCACTGTTTTTCCTAACAGATCGCGCACTACAAGGAAAATCCCTTTTCTCGGCAATTTTTCATTTGCCGCAAGATATCTCGCTGGGTAAAACTTACATTTTCAACAATTTCTTATTCATCGCTTATGTTTCACATATATTCAAGTTTCAACACGGGAATATCTGGGGAGGGGCTGCATTTTAAGTATGATCAGCCCTTCATTTATCAGGTGACATGTCAGCGAACTTAACAAAATGAAGTTGAGGCAGACAATGTTGGAAATCAACACGCAACGTGATGAAGAAGCTGGAGGCTTCTGGAAGATGGCACCGTCAGTAGCAGTTGGAAGGTAGGCGCCGCCGGAAAATTCAAGAAAGTCGGCCGCCAGAGTTCCACCATCTTTTACATATTCACACTATTTCTTTCTCCTATAAATACATATAAGATTGTAATGAGAAGGAGAGTCGGAGGTGAGCTCCGTTGGAGAGATTAGAAGAGAGGAACCATTGTAAATAATTGGTTTGTTGTTTAATACAAATTCTCCTCTTTGTGTGTGTGGACGTAGGCTAAATTGGCCAAACCATGTTATATTTTTTGTCTCCATATTATTTGTGAGCTTCCGCTGATCCCAACAAGTGATATAAAAGTCGGTAAGAGGCCGGATTTGTAAATTTTTCGTAAAAGACTCATTTTTAAACTTGATCGAAATCAAGTTTGGAGGATACCATCAGATTCCTCAGGTCAAGACGAAAATTTTGGTGAAAATTTCGTCTCAAACGGCCACCAGACGAAGCTACACGCTCCACACGCGCCGACTCGGCGACGGCCACGCGCCGGCAACGGGACCCACGCGCCACACGCGCGTGTAGTGAAGAAGACAAGCTCCGACCCGTTAAATCCGGGTGATCCGACCCGAACCGGTTTGACCCGGTTTCCGACCCGCTAAAGTAACCAAACGGATAAAGAATATTCCGTCGGTATATTCTGTCACCGGAAGAATATTCCGTCACCGAAAAGAATATTCCGTCATCGGCAAGAATATTCTGGTGCAGGAATATTCCGGTGACTGAGAGAATATTCCGGTGACCGGAGGGAATATTCTGGTGAATGGTGGGGAATATTCCATTTTTCTTATTTTTCAGGTTTTCGACGCAATTTTGATCGTTTTGGAACGAGACAAGAGTCGTTTCTAAGGTTTTCCACCGTTCCGGACGCAACGGTGAGCTCCATTTGTTGAGATTCAACTCCAAACATTGAGAAACGGTCACTCAAATCAAAGATTAAAGTCGAACTGATGGAGGACTTAGGAGCAAGTGCGATGATCAAGCTAACATCTACAAATTACGCACTATGGAGACCTCGAATGGAAGATCTCCTGAATTGTAAAGATCTCTTCGATCCAATTGAAGAGAAAAGCGTAAAACTAGATGATGTAGCGGAAAAAAACTGGCATAAGTTGAATAAGAAAACTATTGGTCAGATCCGGCAGTGGATTGACCATAGTGTTTTTCATCATGTTGCACAGGAAACGGATGCCTATCAGCTATGGAAAAAGCTGGAAAACATGTACCAAGAAAAAACTGCTCGGAACAAGGCATTACTAATGAGACGCCTTGTCAACTTGAAACTCAAAAGCAGCATCTCAATGGCCGTACACACCAACGAGTTTCAGAATCTTGTAAATCAACTTGCATCCGTAGATTTTAAGCTCGGAGATGAAGAGCAGTCTCTACTACTTCTCAGTTCCCTACCAGATAGCTGGGAAACGCTAGTGGTCTCACTTAGTAATTCAGCTCTAGATGGAAAGCTCGCCATGTCAATAGTGATAGACGCCTTGTTTAATAAAGAGGCTAGACGAAAGGAGATTGGAGGAGACGAGATAGATGCCTTTGTAACAGAAGGAAGGCATCAGAGAAATAGTAGAGGTAGAAGTCGAGAAAGGAACAGAAGTCAAAGCAAAGGGAGATCCCAAAGTCGCGGTAAATAGCGAAAGAAGGGAAAATGCTTTTATTGTGGTATTGAAGGCCACTTTAAAAGAGAATGCCGAAAGCTGCAGAAGGAGCAAAATCAGCCAAGCAATCAGTCAAAGCACGAAGAAGGCGAAGCTGCAGTGACGCTTTCTGGAGATTGTATACTCCTTTCCGCTGGTGAAGAATCTTGCTTGCACGTTTCAAGCGAGGAAGCCGAGTGGGTAATAGATACAGCAGCATCTATCATGCCACTCCTTGTAAGGATTTCTTCAGTACTTACAAGGCAGAAGACTTCGGTACAGTCAAGATGGGAAATTCGAGTTTCTCAAAGATCATGGGCATCGGAGATGTCAGAATAAAAACCAGTGTTGGCTGTACTATGGTGCTAAATGACGTTCGGCACATACCCGATCTTCGACTCAACCTAATTTCTATAAGAACCCCTGATCAACAGGGTTACGAGAGCATCTTCAGCAACAATGCTTGGAAATTGAAGAAAGGACCAATGGTCGTTGCACGGGGATATGTCTGTGGCACGTTGTACAAATCAAGTGCTAAGATATGTGCAAACAGTCTTAATGTAGATGAAAATGATACATCACCAAACTTGTGGTATCGAAGACTTGGCCACATGGGAGAAAAATGGGTGTTTATGCTTGCAAAGAAAGCATTGATTACTGTAAACAAAGGTATTGCTCTCAATCCTTGTGAATACTATTTATTTGGTAAACAGTATAGAGTTTCATTCCAGACATCTGCTGGAAAAAGATCAGAGTTATTGAGCTTGGTACACTCTGATGTTTGCGGTCCTTTTGAAGTTGAATCATTTGGAGGTAACAAATATTTTGTTACTTTTATTGATGATGCTTCACGAAAAGTGTGGGTGTATTTCCTAAAAAGGAAAGATCAAGTTTTTGAGCAATTCAAAAACTTCCATGCCATGGTAGAAAGAGAAACAGGCAAGAAGCTGAAATGCCTTCAGACAGACAATGGAGGTGAATATACTTCTCGAGAATTCAGAGAATATTGCTCCAGATATGGCATCAGACACGAGAAGAGTGTCCCATACACCCCACAACACAATGGTGTAGCAGAACGGATGAACCGGACCATTGTGGAACGAACCAGATGCATGCTGAGTATGGCAAAGTTGCCTAAGCCATTCTGGGGTGAAGCAGTAAAAGTAGCCTGTTACCTGACCAACAGAACACCGTCAGTTCCACTGCAGTTCGAAGTCCCAGAGATGGTGTGGTCAGGCCGCAAGATTTCATACTCTCATTTAAAAGTATTTGGGTGCAAAGCATTTGCACATGTATCCAAGGAGAAAAGACAGAAACTTGATGAAAAGTCTACTCCATGTTTTTTCATCGGCTATGGAGATGAAGAGTTTGGATACAGATTATGGGATCCAAAAGTGAAGAAGGTCATCAGAAGCAGGGACGTAGTGTTCCATGAAGACCAGATGTTTGGATCAGAACAAACAACTCCAAGTGCTCCAGAACCAGCTCTGAGTTTACTACCACTTCAGTCTGTTTCAAACACTGAAGATAGACAGGAAGTTTTCCCAGAAGAAGAAGAGGATACTGACAACGGAGAAACCACTACTGAGCAAGGGGAGCAGTTGCCTTCTCCATCAGAAACTGCAGAGTTTCCACAGTTGTCAGGTGATCAACCTCAGCAGGACAGATCCTCTAGAGGGCGATTGTTGATTCCGTCACGAAGATATCCGGAATCAGATTATATTCTTCTTACAGATGAGGGGGAGCCAGAAAACTTCCAGGAGGCAATATCTCATCCAGATAGCAACAAATGGATGCAGGCTATGCAGGATGAGATGAACTCGTTACAGAAGAATCAGACTTATGAGCTGATGGAACTTCCAAACGATAAGAGAGCACTGAGAAACAAATAGGTGTTCAAGCTGAAAAATGATGGCAAGCAGGTGAAGCACAAAACTCGCTTGGTCGTCAAAGGATTCCAGCAGAAGAAAGGAATCGACTTTGATGAGGTATTTTCACCTGTTGTGAAGATGACCTCAATTCGAGTGGTACTCGGATTAGTGGCAAGTCTTGACTTGGAACTTGAACAAATGGATGTGAAGACAGCATTTCTTCACAGCAACCTTGATGAGGAAATTTACATGGAGCAGCCAGAAGGCTTCCAAGTTCCAGGAAAGGAACATTTGGTCTGCAAGTTGGAAAAGAGCCATTACGGTTTGAAGCAGACTCCCAGACAGTGGTATAAGAAGTTTGACTCATTCATGATGAGTCATGACTACAAGAAAACTGCTGCAGATCAGTGCATTTACATCCGAAGATTTTCAGAAGGTGACTTCGTGATGTTACTGCTCTATGTTGACGACATGCTGATTATTGGAAAAGATCCATCCGTTATCAGGAAGCTAAAGAAGGATCTCTCCAAAGTCTTTGAGATGAAAGACTTAGGACCTGCCCAGCAGATTTTGGGCATGAAGATCACTCGTGACAGGAAGAAAAAGAAGCTATGGCTATCACAGGAAAAGTATGTTGAACAAATATTAAGAAGGTTCAACATGGAGAAAGCAAAACCAGTCAGTACTCCACTGGCTAATCATTTCAAATTGAGCAAAAGCTCATGTCCCTCATCACCAGAAAAGGTTTAAGAAATGGCTACAGTATCGTACTCCTCAGCAGTAGGAAGTTTAATGTACGCTATGGTTTGTACCAGACCTGACATCGCTCACGCTGTTGGAGTTGTGAGCCGTTTTCTTTCAAATCCAGGGAAAGAACACTGGAAAGCAGTACAGTGGATTCTCAGGTACCTTAAAGGTACATCAAAGTTGTGCTTGTACTATAGGGGAGCTAACCCAGTCTTGGATGGCTATACAGATGCTGATATGGCAGGTGATCTTGATGGTAGAAAATCTACATCAGGATATATTTACACATTTACAAGTAGAGCTGTATCATGGCAGTCCAAACTGCAGAAATGTGTGGCTTTATCTACAACAGAAGCAGAGTACATTGCTATAGCAGAAGCAGGAAAGGAAATGTTGTGGCTAAAGCGGTTCCTCCAAGAAATGGGAGTCAGTCAAAAAGAGTACAGAATCTATTGTGATAGTCAAAGTGCTCTTGATCTGAGTAAAAACTCGATGTACCACTCCCGAACAAAGCACATCGATATTCGGTATCACTGGATACGTGAAGTAATGGAGTAACAGCTGTTGAAGCTTGTAAAGATCCATACAAAGGAGAATCCAGCGGACATGCTAACAAAGGTAGTCACATACGAAAAACTTGAGCTATGTAGAAACATAGCCAGGTTAAGTACCTTGAACTAAAATGTGCCAGGATATCCTCTGTTTGGTGTTGAGGGGGAGATTGTTGGAAATCAACACGCAACGTGATGAAGAAGATGGAGGCTTCTGGAAGACGGCACCATCAGTAGCAGCTGGAAGGTAGGCGCCGCCGGAAAATTCAAGAAAGTCGGCCGCCGGAGTTCCACCGTCTTTTACACATTCACACTATTTCTTTCTCCTATAAATACATATAAGATTGTAATGAGAATGAGAGTCGGAGGTCAGGTCTGTTGGTGAGATTAGAAGAGAGAAACCATTGTAAATAATTGGTTTGTTGTTTAATACAAATTCTCCTCTTTGTGTGTGTGGACGTAGGCTAAATTGGCCGAACCACGTTATATTTTTTGTCTCCATATTATTTGTGAGCTTCCGCCGATCCCAACAGACAACACGAAATCAAGAATAGAATTGAGCCCAACCTCGAACGAAGAACAAAAACAACGAGAGAATTAGCAGAACAACGGAGGTTTTCTGGAGTCAACTCCGGCGTTGTTTCCGTCCCACTTTCAGAGCCGTTTCCATCATTTCCATCGCCTCGCCAAATCCTTTGCATTGTTTCCATCGTTTCAATAGTAACAAAGGCATCCTAGATTCCCTTCGCACGAAATCTGCGGCATTCCCTTCGTCTACAGTCCCCTATGGATGACTCTAGTGCTCCTAATGTTCCTCGGATATTTTTCATCTTTCATGTGTTTTAGGATATCCAGCTATTTTTGGTATCTACGCAGACCATATATGAATTTTTTCTGCAATCTGAAGTGTTTGCTATACATGGAATATTTATTGTTAGTGATATAAATCTTGAGCAAACATGGGGACCATCTTGTTTGATAAAATAGGCATTGTGTGGGTAATAAAATAGATAAAATGGGCGTTTATTGGAAGATCCATTCTTGGCTAATAAATTAGGCATTGTGGAAATTTTAAGACAAACAGACCTCCAAGAAATAGACAAAAAGAAACTACCTGAATTACAAAATCTAACCTATACGCAAGAAGTGGTGGGGTTGAGTCGTTAAAAGAGTGGTGGGATTGAGTGTCACTATAACTCATTTTATAAGTAAAATATATTTTATTAACATGAAAGATAGGCATACTTAAGTTCCCAGGACACATACAAGAAAATACACGTATTTAGGAACAATGGGTAGATAAGTTGAAATGAAAAATAATAAATTTGTTGGGAGTGAGCGACATTGATTTAGAGATTTTTGAGGTGGCTCAATAGAAGCAAATGAAATCAATTTTAAAATTATATAAATCCTTTAATATTTTTTAGCACTATGTGCTGTAAATTTTCCATTATCGTTCCACCATTTGTGTGATGCTAGTTTTGTGGAGCCAGAAGAAGGTTCTCCTTAAAACCAGTGCACTTGTTTGTGCTGGATTGGCCTTGGCTTCGCATGAACTACAGAAAAACTCTGTGTTAGTTGATTATGTACACGTTGAAATTGTTTAGAAAGAGATAAGATGATGCTTTGGCATTGGCTGATACTATTTGCCTAAATGCGTAGGCATTAGAAAATACTAGTATATTTGGACAAAATCTATGCCAAAATCTATACAGAGAATTTGTCATTCAAGTTATATATGTGCATTGTCGAGATGAGCTTGCGTTCAGCTATCCTATTATGGAGTCGTTGACATTGTTTCTGTTTTATTATTTTAACAGTTTGAATTAGTCATTGACTTTAGTTGCTCCTGTCAAACCTTAACTTTAGATATGAGATCACTTGATATTTTGAAATATTTTTATAAAATGCTGATACCCTTCAATTCGGTTAGTTCGGGTTGATTAAAGGAACTTTTTTTTTTTTTAACAATTTCAGCTTAACTATGTGCATACATCACTGCAGGCCCCTGTATCCTGAGAAAATTACAATCAACTAAACAGCCATCATTTTGTAATCTTAACTAATGAAACCATGGTGCATCAGATAGAGAACTTCCCAACCAAATTATTAATGTTATGCAAGGAAATGATACATCTCAAAATGGCAGTGCCTCAAAATGAATAAAAACTAAAACGAAAACAAAAAATACATCTCATTCATTCTGTTTGTCTGGCCACTGCTTCGAGCAATTTTTAGCACCTATGTATTGCTTCTATATTAATAAGTGTAAGTCAAAAAATGCAGCAACTATTTGTTGAATTTTGACTGGTTGCTTTGTTAAATGAATGGTTGAGTTTTGAGAACCGTTATAGAATAAGGTGTTGCGAATGTTTCATCCTAGAGTAAAACACATGTATAGAAGATAAATTACTGGTTGGATTTCTTTCACATGTGATTAGTGAATCTTGGAATGCTTTGGTTTTTTACTCTTTATTTTTTTGTATGAAATATATGCACTGCTTCAAATTATACTCTCTTTTTAATTTTCCCATAATTCATCTATATACTACTCTCTTTTTAAGTTTCCAACTTCCCCCTAAAATTTCATACTAAAATGAACTCTCTTTTTAGTTCTTGGATTCTTTAAAATTTTGTATTACTACAAAAATATCACATAATTCACTTTGACTAATTTGTTTCATATGACAGGTACCAATTTATAATCTTGATAGTAGCGATGAGGTTAATGTCGAGGATGATGTACATATTCAAGATGGGGGCAATACCGATGATGGAGTGAATGTGATTCCCGCTTCTAGTAGTACTACGCCAGAGCCATTTATTGATATAGAGTTTGAGGAGGTAGAAGATGCCCAAGCCTTTTACAAGGCAGATGCAATGCAGAAATGATTTGCAATCCTGACCAATCATACTCGACTATCAAAAGAAGATAAAATTCTTTGGGCAGTAGACTATGTTTGCACAAGAGAAGGTTGGCAACGGCTAAGAGTAGAACCCGAAAATCGAGTAATGCCTGAATCTGCTGAGACGAAGATCGGATATAAAGTAAATATAGGAATACAAAAATTAGCTAAAGTGGATAGTAAACAAATTTGTGGTTGCACATAACCATATCTTATTTAGCCCAAGGAGTACTTGCCTCCTTCGTGAAAATAGGGGAACCACTAAAGCTAAAAAAAATTGATTATGACTTTGAACGACTTCAGTGTACCGACAAGGAAGATATTGTCAATATTGGGGAAAGAGGTAGATAGTGCCTTTAGTATTGGGTGTATTGGCAAAGATGTAGAAAATTATGTGGGAAGCGAAAGGGAAAAATATTTGAAAAACAAGGGGATGCACAAAGGTTATATACCTATTTTCAAGATCGACAATGCAAAGATAAATATTTTGTATTTTCAATGCAAATTGATATCGATGGGTGTATGAGCAGTTGTTTTTGGACTGATAGAAATTCTAGAGCTGCATACCAATATTTTGGGGATGTAGTAATATTTGATGCCACTTACTTGACTAATATATATAAGATGTCATTTGTGCCATTCAACTCATACTCCGCAGCTCTATGAGTGAGGTTAGCTCAATCGTTCGTGCCCCATACCCATGGGTCACTTCACTGATTAGGAAAAAAGCTCTCTTTTGCTAAATCGCATATCAGAAATGGAAGTTCTAAGTGAAACGATAAAGCTCCTACGGGGATACCGGAGGTGAATTAGAGAGGCAGAGACAAAACGGGATTGGATTTCCACTCATAAGGAAGGAAGGTTAGATACCTTTGACAGGGTTGTATTTTTGGTTGAAATGGGATGGTGTTCAAACTCCTGAAATGCAGTCTAGACATCTGGAGTTAATCATTATCATCAGAACATAATGTTTGAGTGTTCTTTACTGGTTAATGAAATAGCAGAATCATCTATATGGCTATTGAGAACATGGCTAGAGGCAATGTTTGGGCGTGCCCCCCTCAACTATAATTAATGATGATGACAAGGTGATGGCCAAGGCAATTGGAGAGGTACTCCCGAATAGCACTCATTGTGGCACATCTTACAAAAGTTTTCCGAACACTTGGCCGATGTATACAACAAGTTTCCAAACTTTGGTGATGAGTTTAACCATTGCATCCATTTGACACTTACTACCAACGAGTTCGAGCAAGAATGGACAATAATTGTTGAGAAATATGACCTTCGGGAAAATAGTTGGCTATAAAACCTTTACACCTGACGGGATAAGTGGGTACTAGCATTCTTTTGATCGACCTTCTGTGCTGGCATGTCAACAACTCAAAGGAGTGAAAGCATGAATAAATTTTTCAAAGATTATCTTCACCCGAGCACAATGATTAATGACTTTGTGCATCAATATGAAAAAGCTATGGATGCATGCTTGTTCAAAGAGAAAGAGAGGGATGTGCAGACGAATTCTGCACGGCTAATTATGAAGACACCCTATAAAATTGAAGTGGAGGCGGCAATAAATTATACAAGAAAGTATTTCATAATTTTCCAAATTGAGTTGTTTAGTAGCCTACTTCTCCAAGCAAAAAAAATGGCGCAGGATGGTGAGAGCAAGACGTATGGAGTGACACCTCATGAAAAATCACTACCTCTTTATCATATGACACTGGATAGTGATAATGCTACATGTACATGTCATATGGATTCTCTGTAGGCATATATCGTGTGTGTTTGGAAAGAAAGCGAAAGTAAATAGATTGCAACAATAGTATATCCTAGATAGATGGATTATTAATGCCAATAGTCGACCCATTCCTCATGAATTACGTCCCGATGACCAAGTGATGGAAGTAGAAGATGAGGTGGCCATAAGAAAAAACAATTCAATTATTCAATTACATGACATTGTTGAACTTGCAGCACAGTCAGCAGAAAAACACAACTACTTCACTCAAGCAATGGAGAATGTTCACAAACACATACTTGAAATAGATGTGCATGCCCAATGTTCACAAAGAGCAGAGTCAGCCAATGATAATCAATTGTGAAGACCTTAAATTGTATCAAACTTTACTCACTCAATACAAGATCTTCCAAGAGTGCCCACAAAAGGACGAACAAAGTCTTTCATAGCAAAAATCCAAAAGAGACCCAACCAACCAAAAAAATGCATTATGGCATTTGTAAAAATGAGGGACATGCTAGAAATTACTGTCCTTTAATAAGGTATTGTAGGTTTATTTATTTATCTATTTTCAATGAAAGTTTTTTTTTTCCATATTTTCATTTTTTTTTCAAATGTTTATGCAGAAATATTGGGGGTACACCTAAGACACCTACTGCACCTGCGGCACCTAAGGTTGAGTGCACTAACTTGTAAGCTTGAATTTTATTTATTTGTTTGTTTATTATAATCAAAGTGTTATTGTATTTTTATTATTATTTTTTTCAATGTTTATGTAGAAATATTGGGGGTACACTTGAGGCACCTGTTGCACCTACAACACCTGAGGTTGATCGCACTAACTTGTAAGTTTGAATTTTATTTATTTGTTTGTTTATTATAATCAAAGTGTTACTATATTTTTATTATTTTTTTCCAATGTTTATGTAAAAACATTGGGGTTACACCTGAGGCACCTGCTAAATTTGCAGCACCTGAGGTTGATCGCACTAACTTATAAGTTTGAATTTTATTTATTTGTTTGTTTATTATAATGAAAGTGTTATTGTATTTTTATTTTATTTTTTTCCAATGTTTATGTAGAAACATTGAGGGTACACATAAAGTACCTGCTGAATTTGCAGCACCTACGCATTAACTACTGGAGGTTATCTTAAGTTAATATTCAAATATAAATTTAGTATTCGAAAATGTTTAAAATATATCTTGTAATCTAATCAATTGTTTTTTTCCATATTTCAGGAGAATTGTGAAGCTTTTGAAGTTTGTTTAGAAGGAACAATGAGCTTTGACAATGAAGTAAAATATGGATATTATTTTTTGTATGTAAAATTACGGTTACTAAAAATATCATATGAACCCATTAAAAAGTTATTTTTTGCAACCATGGAATTTAGTGTAGCGAAGTAGAAATATGGATGTTATTGTGTTATTATACCAGTGAAGCAGAAACATCATTTATTGTAACAGTGAATATAAATATGGTTGGTTTTTTTAAGATATGCTGTTTAATATATGGTCTTTCTATTACTAAATTTTTAACATCATATATTCAATTCTTCTGTCCAAGTTTTATTATAGTGATGAATATGATTCTTTTATCCAGATTCAATGTTTTTGAATGAATTTTTAAAAAAGCTAAAATATCCAGTTAAAAAAATTCTATGGAAAATGAGAGACCATAATGAATTAATAGCAAAGTTCAAAAAAAGGATTTGAAATTTAATTTAATGATTCTAAGAAAATTTAATTTGAAAATACTCATTTTTTTAGTAGTGATATATATAGTAAATAGATATAACAGCTATATAGTTAATTGTTATAAATGTAATTTAACTATAAGTATTAACTTTATAAATTATCTATACCTGTTATTCACTATAATAATATAGTTACTACTATAATATCTATAATAGTTATAACTTATTACTTATAGTACTCCTATAACTTATAGTACTACTATAACTTTAACTTTAAAAATTAACAGTCATAGTGGTACTATAAGTCATAGTTTATTATTAATAGTTATATATTTAATTTTTAATTGTTTATTATTTTATTAATTAGTAGTTATAAAATATTATTTTATAAATTAATAGTGATATATTTGCTACTATATGTTACCACTGCTAATGTTATAATAATGCTATAGTAGTATTATAAGTTATAACTTATAGTAGTACTATAAGTCTTAGTTTATTATTAATAGTTATAGATTATTAATTTATAAAAAAAGATATATATATTTAATTTTTAATTGCTTATTATTTTATAAATGAATGGTGATATATTTGTTACTACTATATGTTACCACTGCTAATGTTATAATAATGTTATAGTAGTACTATAAGTTATAACTTATAGCAGTACTATAAGTCATAGTTTATTATTAATAGTTATAGATTATTAATTTATAAAAAAGTGATATATATATTTAATTTTTAATTGTTTATTATTTTATAAATGAATGGTGATATATTTTCTACTACTATATGTTACCACTGCTAATGTTATAATAATGTTATAGTAGTACTATAAGTTATAACTTATAGTAGTACTATAAGTCATAGTTTATTATTAATAGTTATAGATTATTAATTTATAAAAAAAGTGATATATATATTTCATTTTAATTATTTATTATTTTATAAATTCATGGTGATATATTTGCCACTACTATATGTTACCACTGCTAATGTTATAATAATGTTATTATAGTACTATAAGTTATAACTTATATTAGTACTATAAGTCATAGTTTATTATTAATAGTTATAGATTATTAATGTATAAAAAAAGTGATATATATAATTTTTAATTGTTTATTATTTTATAAATTAGTAGTTCTAAAATATTATTTTATAAATTAATGGTAATATATTTGCCACTATTATATGTTACCACTGCTAATGTTATAAAAATGTTATGGTAGTTTAATACTAAATAATAAATAATTATCTATGAGTAGTGATATGTTTACAATTTTATTATTACACATTTACTACTTACACTTTATTTCGAATTTCTTATTTTTTTATCATTTTCTTTTAAGTGTTTTTTAATATCCTTAATTATTATGAAAAATTAAAAAAGAAATTATATTTTTACTAATAGTCACTTCATTAATCATTAAATAATATAAAGAACTTAAAAAAAATCAAATAAGAAATGGATAGTAAATGGGTATCTTACAATTGTAACTCTATCATTTCCCATTGTCTACAACTATATTTATATAAATAAAACTTGAATAAAAAGTATAATGGTACATAAAGATAAGTTTACATCAAAACGCATTACGTCACAAATATCATAATAAAAGTAAAACCTTACATTAAAGTCTTAAAAAAATGTACAACAGATTACATAAGCCATAGCACTGTCTATGATACATAACTATTTTTTACATACATAAAAATTACACTACAAACTATTATAAAAAAAACCCATGACAAGAACAACACTTTCAAAACTCTTTTGTACTTCTTCTCCATTACTTTAAATTTGGATTCTTTAATGTGTAATAGTCTTTCATACCTCCATTCAACTAAGCCTAATGTCTGCTTACAACAGTTGTTTTGGGTATTTTAATAATCAATCCACTAAAAAAATTTGCATTGCCTATCATTGGGACAGTTATAAAATCTTCTACCTAAACTATGACTTCTACCAGAAATTTGAAGTTTCGCTTGGTCTCCACAATGGCAAAGCAGTCCCTCCCAACTAACTATGTCTTCTCTCCTTGGGGTCCAAGAACTTGAATCAGAATGGGAACTCAAACTTCTCATTTCTTGTTACAATATGAAAAAGCCATCCATAAATGCAATGTTATATTGGAATGAATATGACAAGTACCAAACAAATTATGTTTGTATGATTTTTGTACAAAAAAAAAGTATCTGCAAGGACACATTGCAGCATTAAAAAAAAGTAGCTGCAAGGATACATTGCGTCATCTATGTATCAATTTGTAAATAAAATGTAAGAACTCAATGGTGACCAGTATAACCATATCTACTCCCCAATCTCATTTGGAAAGAAGTATGATCCAGATTATTAAGAATATATCAGGCATTTTCTTCCCATATTGAAAGGTATGTTCAGGTTCCTCTAACTTTGACCATATTCTTTTTGGTGGTTGTGTTCTCTCTTTAAAGTTTTTCAAATAAATGAAAATGAACAGATGTGCAAATAGAATACATATATGAGCCATGGACAACTCCTCTAAGAATTCAGACTAAAGCTAAGTTCATAATTGGAAAAGATTATCCAAAGCTAGGTCAGACCTGTGTATCTTTTTGGCCGTTTGCACTACATTCTATTAGTTCTCAAACTATTTTAACATTTTTTTATTTTTTGGGCATCGAGAATCTTATTTATTTGTTATAACTTTAGTGGTTCTTCATGATTCTGCAAGCAAAGAATGCAGGAGGACGATTGGTGAAGCATATGCATTGAATAAAAACATGAATGGCATGGTGAGTGAAGAAGATATCAGAAACTTAAGTACACCTTGAAGGAAGATCTAGAACAAGAAGCTAAAAATAAAAGGATAAGATAAAGTTAGTTAGTCGAAAGGAGTTGCAATGTTACATAAGCCATCATTGCAGATGGGAATATCCACCTCCAAGAGTTTTTAAATTAAATATAGTTGGGACTATATTTCCATCAGGTTCCAATCCTGGGATTGGGGCTATTCTAAAAGGACTGTAATGGAGAGGAGCTCATGTTAACTACTAAGATAGAACATGAGGTTAGTGATGCCTCACAAAATTTTTCCAATTCTCAATTGAGCATTCAAATTAAACATGAGAAACAAATTCAATACAGTGTCTATATGGGTAGACTGTCTAAGTTGGTGTCTACATGTTGGGATTTCTTGGTGAACTTTATTCAAACACATAATGGGCAGACTGTTTGTACACTAAAATAGGCTATAATTGTAGCTACGAATCTAAAGGTTGGCATTCAAACTCAATTTTTAAGGTCTCTGAATCATTCCAATATATCAAATAAAATGTGAATGAACAACATTAAAAACCTAAATATCAAAATATTGAATCAAAAATCACTAAAATATCCACAACTGAAAAAAAAAAGGATCGAACTAGAAATAGAGAAAGCAACTGAAAGAAAAAATTTAAGAGGGATTCACGTATATACAGATTGAAGAATCTCCGATGAAAATAGAAGAAAAAGACCGCAGGGTCAGAGTCGAGTGGCTTGTGAAGAGTGAGAATGCAATAGAGGCTGAGAGATGAGTGTTTGTTCCATCGTGATCATTTAAATACAACGAAGGAAGAACTATTGGAAAATATACACAAATTCGAATGTATATAGAAGATGTAACCACTTAAATGTCACTCACCCCAACTTGCAAAAAATTATTTAGAGAAAATGATACAAACCTCAATCAAAATTAACAGAAAAGTGAGGAGGAGAAGTCAAGATTTTAGGGTTTGTTCAGATGAGAAGGGAAGGGGAGTCGAGAGCGTGGGCTGTGGGAAGATGGGTTAGTGTTCTTTTGGATTTCGAAGAGCTTATCTTTCTAGCCTTCAAGATTCGGTGTAAAAGAGCTCACTTTTGTTTTGTATAGCCGATGACGCGTCAGCTCCTCATTGGAGAGTTGTTTATTAACCCTTATTAGCTCGTCCGACCCCTAGCGTCCCCCATTCAACACTAGTACTTTTGGATAGAATGTAGTGTTTATTTAAGTGAAATAAATTATCACCGTAATTTATTTTTATTTTTTTTATTGCGGCAATTTTGTTTCACCATAAAATTATGTGCGGTGATTACATAATGTGGTATTAACTATAGTAGCAATTTATTGTCACCAAAAACAAAGTTTTAATGAGGCACGAATATATAATTGATTCTCTTATTTTCCCCCACATTTGATTTTCACCCCACTCAGAGCTCAGAGGGAAATAAAGCACTAGGTATGGCTTCTCCAATCTTCTAGGGTTTTTATTAGGAACCTCTTGGCTATCATTTACTACATTTATTCATCAATTACTTATTATTTTACTCATACAATCTCGGGAACCATAATAGTTTTGGCCCCACCTTCCCAATTGCGATTGTGCGAGACTTGTAGGGCTTCTCCAATTTTACCAGTCACCTGCTCCTTCGTGAACTGCCACCCCTTCACTGCCTCTGATTTCTGTCATTTTCTTGGTTCTGATAGCCGGTAAAACCCTAATCAAACATTTGTTGTTCAATTTTTTGCAAATTCCAGGGCTAAAATCTCATTTGAGAAGGTCTAAGAAAATTTTCTCCCCGCAAATGCAGGGAAGAAGTTCTTTGAATTGGATAAGGATCTTCTTGGTCATTTCATATAAGTAAAATAACTGCTATATCTCAAATATTACAGGTCAAGAATTAGGTAAAGTATAAGGCAAGACAGAAAGATACCTGATTGCGGCGTTCTTTGGAGACCATTTTCAATGTCGTTGCAAATGTTCAAACAAGGTTCATTAATTCGTACACCTTTCCGAAAAAAGGCCAACAAATCTTTTTCAGTCCGTGACAAATACGGGATAGATCAAAGTATTGTCACTCCAGGTCTTGGATCAACAATTTTGACCTTTTTCAATAAATGATAATAAAAAATAATAATAGCATCCAGGAAATTTGAAGCCTTCAAATTAACGAACGAACCAACTATATAGCTAGCATCAATTCATGATTCATTTTGTAAATGTGTTTTGGTTCTCGGTTCGTTTTTTATTTTTTTTTAAGAGAATTTAAGATATTAATTAAAAAACAATAGGATATAAATTTGAGTAAGTTATAAGTCCTCTATAATCTTTGCAAAAAACTAATACAAAAAGAAAATAAAGAGAATAATCAAAATTAAATTACCGTAAAGGAAGACCACTTGGTTCGTTCCTTTTCTTTTTTTTAATATTTTTAGCTTCGTTTTCCTATTTGTGTTTTTAGAATAGGTTTTATTTGTTTAGCCTCTTTACCATCGGTTTGTTTTTATATTTTAAATAAATAAAAGTATTGAAAAAAAAAATTGTGAAAGAGAAGTTGATAAGGGGCACGCCCAACAGTCATTACTTGGCGGCATCACCACCACCACTCTTTTGTTTTATTCGCTGTTTTACTTTTTTTCACTTTTACCCCTATTAGTAATTTAGGGTCATTTAAAGTCCCATTCTAATATTTTTAGTCCTTTTTTACTTTCCGTTTATCCCTATTTGTCTCATTTTTTTCGCAAGTTTACCCGTCTGCGCCGATAAATTTGCATTCTGACATTTTCTGGTTTTTTTTTTTTAAATTTTATGTGTCATTTTTATATATTTTATTAATGTGATTGATTGTATATTCTACTTGTTGCCCAGATGACTAATACAAGAGGGGGGTGAATTAAGTTGTATTTAAAAAAATAACAATTATAAATCAAATATATAATATAAAATATAAACAAAATATAAAACAACAATAAATATAAAGAGTAAGGGTAAGAGAGAAGCAAACTCAGTATGTTAACGAGGTTCGGCCCCACTGCCTACGTCCTCGCCTCAAGTTACCTCTTGAGAATCCCCAAATCTACTATTCAATCTCCTTTAGGTAGAGATAGAAACCTATTACACCTTTGAGCAGCACCGCTCCAAAGAATCCGTGTAGAACACCCTCTACACTTCCAATTACCTTATACTTGGTGATTTAACTATTCCTCGTGTAGAACACCTTCTACACTTCCAATCACCTCACACTTAGTGATTTAACTATTCCCCGTGTAGAACACCTTCTACACACACAAGGGTTATACACACCCTTTTACAAATACAAGAGTTGATAGTAGGTAGACTATCAAAGTACACTCCTCAATGAGTGAGATAGAAACAATACAGCGCAACCTATATCTCTCTCAACAAGAACAAGAATTAAGGCTCAAAACTTTAGAAAAGAGAGAATGAGAGCATCATCATTCTAATTTTTTTTACTTTTTGCATGTGACAAAAGGAGCACACTTTATTTTTCAAAAATTTCAAACATAATCTTTTACTTTTTGCATATGACAAAAGGAGCACACTTTACTTTTCAAAATTTTCAAATAAAGACATCTACCTTTTGCATAAGTCAAGAAAAGCATCCACCACTTTTGAAAATATTCAAATAAAACATGCACATGTAAAAGATGACAATCAATCATCTTATAAATTCAATTTTTTTTTATAAATATATATATATATATAATTTTCGAAATTATTTTGTTTGATGATGTTACGCACATGTAAAAAACATAATTTTCAAAACTAAGACATTTAAAAATGTCTTGCATATGTAGAAAAAGTAATTGAATGTTTTATGAGAAAAAAAAGAGTAATTTGGAGCCTTAATCCAATTTCTAATTTTATCAAGAGATTTACAATATTACTCTATGATTTTAACGTGAATTTGTTCCCTTCTTACTCATGCTTGCTTCCTTGATGTGCTTGATTATATTGTGTGGACAACTTGAGCTTGAGACTCCTTTATTCTTTGGATTCATTTGTTATCATCAAAATCCATTTGTAGATTTACATGAAACTTGAAACCTTGGGTTCAACAATCTCCCCATTTTTGATGATGACAAATGCTTGATAGAACCTGAATCCTGTATTAATACTTAAGCTACCCCTGAGAATGTGCGTTAGTTTTTCAAGTAAAAATATAAATATAATTCCAAGCATATATAATAAGTTTAGCAATTTAAACAATGTTAATGTTCTAATCTAAACTTCTCCCCCTTTTGGCATCATTAAAAAGGAATCATAATTATCTCAATAAGATATATTCCTACAATAACTAACAGACAAATAAAACGCTGCGTTAGTAGAGACTGTAGAAGTTAGAACCACCCGTGTCCGACAAAACCTGCAAACGTTGAAGCCGAATTTTATCATCTCGGTGCGGAAGAAGATTTAAATCTGCTTGATGTTATTAACGAATTAGATGTTCCAAAGGTTTGAAGTTGAATAATTAAAATTATTCGTGTCCGACAAAGACAGCAAAAGCTGCAGGTCTAGCTCTGGCAATGCGGTGCGGAGCCATGCATGTCCGACAAAACCTGCAAATGTTGGAAGTCTGACTCTGGCAATTCGGTGCGGAGCCACGCGTGTCTGACAAAACCTGCAAAGGTTGGAGGCCTAGCTCTAGTAGTCAGTGCGAAAGTAGATTTAAATCCGCGTGATATTGTTGAAAAATTAAATATTATCGAGATTTGAAAGTTGTTGTTTAAAAGACCGTTTTCACCTATCGGATACTCAAATAAATTTTCACCCCATTCATTGATCCAGTTTCTGTTTATTCAAAACGATAGAATGGCGGAAAAAATTTCGTCTGATAATCTTCCAAATTTGAATCAGGAACCATCTCAACCAGTCATTTTATCTCATGAGGTTGTCAACACCATGATAGAAACAGAAATGCATTTTTCAAATAGAACTGATTCTGAGATTGTTGCAGCATCAAGAACTCTCAGTGCTCAATATGCTGCCTCTGTTACGACCATGTCTCGGAGATTACTAGCGAGGGCAAATGAGGTTGATCGACTTAACAATCAAATATCTGTTCTGCATCAAAAGCTTGCAAATAAAAGCAGAAAGAATAAGAGGTTAAAGCAAGAAAATAAAGATTTGACGGAATTAGCTCGTGTTGTGAAACTTCCAATAGAGGAATCGGAACGAGTAAGAGTTCAAGCACAGAGTCAACATCAGTAGATAATGGCAGCGTTTCACGAGAGAAACAGGGACAATTATAATTAATCTCGCTAGCTTAGTTCGGTAACTTTTGACAATATGCATCCGGCATATCTTGTAAGTTTGACTAAGTAAGATTTGAAGAGATGACAGTTTGTCTTCTACTTATTTCCATCTTTATAAAAGCAATTCTTAGCTTTATCTAATCCGCATCAAATTTTCTTTTCATTGTTGTAGTTCATCTTCATTCTCACTTTACAAAATCTTAATGGCTCATCAATTCTCCTTCAATGCTTCTCGTGATCAATCTATTTCTGCATCTGTCGTAAGTGCCATGAAGCAGCAAAACACTGATTTGGCTAATAAATCAGATCATGATGCCATTTACGAGCTTGTGGGTCTCGGGACTCGATACTCATATTCCATTGTTGCTTTTTCCGCTCGATTACAGTCCAAAACCCGCGAGATAGAGAAGCTTAATGAGAAAATCGATATTCTTCAACGACTTGTCCAAGAGTCTAACAAAAAAACAGTAGACTTAAAACAACAGAATAAGGATTTAAAATCCTTACTTGCCTCTGCATTTCGATTGCCTAATCCTTTAGACAAGGATGGCATGATGATTTATGAGGAGCAAATGCATTTGAATGATGAGGCTAAACGTCTCAAGTTTCTGTAGGTCATTTGAGATAATGGAATAAAAGTATCTAGCAGACATTCATGGCATGCATAATTCCTATTTATCTTTTAATCATGCATAGTTTATCTTTTGGTAGGGGTTTTGTGAAAATTTCTGCCAATTGATCATGTGTACTAGTGAATTCTAATACAATATCGCTCTTCTGTACATGATCTCTAAGAAAATGATATCTAATTTCAATATATTTGATCCGAGAATGTTGTATTAGATTCTTTGAAAGATTTATAGCACTTATATTTATCACATTTGATTGGAATGTGATTGTAAATAAGTTTAAAATCCTCAAGTTGTTACTTCATGTAAAGAACTTGAGTACAACAACTGCCTACAATAACATACTCTGCCTCAGTAATAGATAATGCAACAAAATTTTCTTTTCACTAAATCATGAAACAAGTGCATGACCTAAGAAATGACATGTTCTACTAAAACTTTTTCAATCAACTTTGCAACCAGTATAATCGGTACTTGAATAACTAATAAGATCGAAAGAAGTGTGTTTAGGATACCATAACTCTAAGTCAATGGTATTGGCAAAATATCTAAAAATCCGCTTGACTGTAATCAAATGAGATTGTTTTGGAAATGATTGAAAATGTGCACATAAACATACACTGAACATAATATCAGGTCTACTAGTTATCAAATATAATAAACTACTAATCATACCTCGATATACATTTGAGTCAACTGGCTTACTGCTTTCATCTTTATCGAGTTTAGTGGTTGGATTCATTGATGTTCCAATTACCTTCGCACATTCCATCTCAAATTTTGAGTAACTCTTTGATATATTTTGACTGATTAATAAATGTTCCACTTTTTGCTTGCTTGATTTGCAATTCAAGAAAGAAATTAAGTTCTCCCATCATGCTTATTTTAAATTCTTCCTGCATATTCTTAACAAAATCTTGACACATATTCATTAGTAGTACCAAATATTATATCATAAATTTGAATTAGAAGAATATCATTCTATTCATACTTGATGAAAAGAGTTATATCGATCTTTCCTCTTGAAAAACATTTTTAAAAAAAAAACTATTTAAGAAAACACTTTTAACATCCATTTGAAAAAGTTTGAAATCTTTATAACAAGCATATGTAAGTAGCATTCGAATAGCTTCTAATCTTGCAACTGGTGCATATGTCTCATCATAGTTAATTCATTCTTCTTGATTGAAACCTTGGGCCACTAGTCGAGCCTTATTTCTAGTAATGACTCCGGACTCATGTTTCTTGTTTCTAAAAACCCATTTTGTTCCAATAATAGTATGATTTTTGGGTTTAGGAACAAGTGTTCAAACATCATTTCTTTCAAATTGATTAAGCTCTTCTTACATAACTAGAATCTAAAATCAAGAAGTGCTTCATCAATATTTTTAGGTTCAATCTGAGATAGAAAAGCAGTATGATTGCAAATATTTCTAAGAGATGATCGAGTACTTACACCTCGTGAAGGTTCTCCTAGAATTTATTCTGCTGGATGATCTTTCACATGTTTCCACTATTTGGTTGCATCTTGTACTAAGTCTTGATGATCTTTCCTTCTATTTCCATGATCTTTCATTTTGAATTGTCTCCAAATATCACACATCCTTTTTCTTTAGAAGTGAAGTCAATGAATTTAGTTTTGTCTTCTGTCACGTATCTTGAGCATCCGTTGTCTAAAAATCATTTATTTTTACCTGTAGAATACTTCATGCATACCTACAAAAGCAATTAAAAACAATTCCCGATACCCAAGTTCTTTGGGTCCTTTATTTATTAGTATTAGAAGAAACAAGATGTTTAGGTACCCATATGGCCCTAATAGTCATTGTATGTTTTTTTTAAATAGGACAAACAAGATAATTATGACCATTTCTATTACAAAAATTGTAAATAGCATGTGACATATATGAAGAACTTGAGTGATTATAATAGTATCCTTTTTTAACAAAATTATTTTTGTGAAAAGAATTTTGAATATTGGACTTTGATGTAGAAGGATTATCAAATAAGTTTTTATAAGATTTGTATTTTTGTTTTGGTTTATATCCCAAGTCTGCCTTATCAAAAACACATCTTTGACTACTAAGAAATTTTTCAAAATTTTTTTTTTTCCATTCGTAAAGTTTTCAATAATATTTTCTAAATCAGTTTTCTTTTTCTTCAACTCAAGATTTTCATCTTTCAAAACAATATTTTCTTTTCTTAAAATATCAATTTCATTTGTTAAAGAAGAATTTTTCTTTTTCAAAGCAGTATACTTGATACCCAATTTTTCAAATTCCTCATATACCTCTTCTAAAATATTTTGCAATTCTTCATATGAAGGATCTTCAATATTATCAAAATTTGTTACCTCAATGTTATCTTTAGCCATAAGACAAAGATTTGCTGATTCTCCATTGCTTGCTTCACTATCTGAGCTACTTGAATCATCATCCCATGTAGCATTCATTACTTTTTTGGCTTTATTTCGATCTTTCTTTAGCAGAGGACAATCTGACTTGATATGACCAGACTTATTGCATTTATAACAAATTAAAGTGTCATTTTTACCTGAATCTTTCTTGGAAAACTTTTTGAAAGATTTTCTTGGAGGAGTTTTATGTTTCTTTAAAAATCTCTGAATTCTTCTTGTTATCATTGCAACTTCTTCATCTTTGTCGTCATTTTCCTCATCTTCATCACTTTCATTTTCATGTGGAATAACTTTAAGTGCCAAACTCTTCTTTGAATTTCCTTCTTCTTCTCCTCTTTTCAATGTGTACTCATGGGTGATAAGTGACCCGATGAATTCATTCACTTCGAGCTTCTTGAGGTCTCTAGTTTCAAGAATCGCTGTCACTTTTGATTCCCAACGTTTTGATAGAGAGTTGAGAACTTTTCTTACTATCTCCACTTTGGAATAAATTTTGCCAAGAGCTGTCAAGCTGTTTATGATGTTAGTAAAACGAGTGTGCATACTAGAAATAGATTCATCATCATTCATTTTAAACATTTCATATTCATGAGTAAGAATATAAATTTTTGATTCCTTGACTTGAGAAGTTCCTTCATAAGTAACTTCCAAGTTATCCCAAATTTTCTTTGCTGTAGCACAAGTCATTACTCTATTAAACTCATTACCATTGAGAGCATTATATAATAAATTCATAACAGTTAAATTCAAAGTATAAAGTCTATCGTCTTCACGATCAAACTCTTCTTCTTCCTTTTTGACCTTTACTCCATCAACTACTTTTGTTGGAATATAAGGTCCATTTACAATGCATTTCCAGATTTCTCGACTTTGAGCCTGAAGGAATATTCTCATTCTAACTTTCCAGAATGAGTAATTGTTTCCACAAAAGAGTGGAGGGCGACTGCTAGATTGACCTTCACCAAATGAAGCTGCAATGTTAGCCATAAGATCTTAACTCAAAAGATAGTTAATCTTATAATAGAGCTCTAGCTCTGATACCAATTGTTGCCCAGATGACTAACACAAGAGGGGGGGTGAATTGAGTTGTATTTAAAAAAATAACAATTATAAATCAAATATATAATATAAAATATAAACAAAATATGAAACAACAATAAATATAAAGAGTAAGGGTAAGGGTAAGGGTAAGAGAAAAGTAAACTCAGTATGTTAACGAGGTTCGGCCCCACTGCCTACGTCTTCGCCTCAAGCTACCTCTTGAGGATCCCCAAATCCACTATTCAATCTCCTTTAGGTAGAGATAGAAACCTATTATACCTTTGAGCAGCACCGCTCCAAAGAATCCATGTTGAACACCCTCTACACTTCCAATCACCTTACACTTGGTGATTTAACTATTCCCTGTGTAGAACACCTTCTACACTTCCAATCACCTCACACTTGGTGATTTAACTATTCCCCGTGTAGAATACCTTCTACACACACAAGGGTTATACACACCCTTTTACAAATACAAAAGTTGATAGTAGGTAGACTATCAAAGTACACTCCTCAATGAGTGAGATAGAAACAATACAGCGCAACCTATATCTCTCTCAACAAGAACAAGAATTAAGACTCAAAACTTTAGAAAAGAGAGAATGAGAACTTTGAAAAAATGATGCAAAACTTAGCAATAGATGTGTAAGCTCTTGTTGTATATTTTGCAAAACTCAAGTGAGCTATTTATAGGCAAATGAGTTTTCAATTTCAAATTTGAAAAAATTCCCATGTCAAAAACATCATCATTCATTTTTCAAAAATTTCAAATCTAATCTTTTTACTTTTTGCATGTGACAAAAGGAGCACACTTTACTTTTCAAAAATTTCAAACATAATCTTTTACTTTTTGCATATGACAAAAGGAGCACACTTTACTTTTCAAAATTTTCAAATATAGACATCTACCTTTTGCATAAGTCAAGAAAATCATCCACTACTTTTGAAAATATTCAAATAAAACATGCACATGTGAAAGAGGACAATCAATCATCTTATAAATTCAAATTTTTTTATAAAAATATATATAATTTTCGAAATTATTTTGTTTGATAATGTTATGCACATGTAAAAAACATAATTTTCAAAACTAAGACATTTAAAAATGTCTTGCATATGTAGAAAAAGTAATTTGATGTTTTATGAGAAAAAAAAAGAGTAATTTGGAGCCTTAATCCAATTTCTAATTTTATCAAGAGATTTATAACATTACTCTATGATTTTAACGTGAATTTGTTCCCTTCTTGCTCATACTTGCTTCCTTGATGTGCTTGATTATATTGTGTGGATAACTTGAGCTTGAGACTCCTTTATTCTTTGGATTCATTTGTTATCATCAAAATCCATTTGTAAATTTACATGAAACTTGAAACCTTATTAGGTTCAACACTACTAATAACTATGTGTGATAATATACTTATAATTTATTTATCATTTTTAGTAGATTTAGTTTTCAAATATTTTTTAATATCTTTAATCATTAAAAATAAATAAAAATATACAATTTCATTAATAATCATATTCTTAACTATTAAATAAAAATAAAAAAAAATAGTAAAAAGAATAGTAAATAAATAATAAAACTATCATTATTCTAACTGTATTAACCAATCAAATCAATAAAATATTTAAAAATTATGCAAAAATAACTATAAATAACATAGGGCTTTTTTTTTCTTATGTATGTCCTTAAATGTTTTAGAAAATGGAAACGAGGTAAAGTGTAATCAATTCATAAATCTGTTTTAAAAAATTTATAATCTATTATCTGTGTCGAGCATGTGGCAACTAAAGAATGAAGAATCTATTTAGGGGCACAAATAAATGAATACGAACAGTCATGCCAAAACATGCTTCAACGAGCTCTCTATCAATGCAGTTCTCGAGACAATAAGATAAATGTTTTAAATATCTATTTTAAAACTGGTTGCTCTTGTAATATATATTTTAAAAATATTTATACATAGTTATGATGACTTGGTTCTTGTAAATTTTTGTAATATAGTTATAAATATTCTATGAATCAGAAATATATTATGTTTGTAAACAAGATGAAAATTTTAAAAATATAGACAAGATTTTGTTTATTTATAGTTAAAAATTGGGACATAATAAAATTGATCAACTGGCCAAACGCACGTTGTCCTTATTATATATATATATATATATATATGTATATGTATATTTTAAAGCATGTTTCCCTAATTTAATAAAGTGATTATTTTTAAAAAAATATATAGTTTTTATAAACAATTAATAAATTTTGAGTAATAATATAATTCATAGAAGAAAAAATATTAATTCTAACAAATATTTGACGAGTAATAAAAGAAAAATATTTTAATAACGAAATAATTATATAAAAGTAAATTATAAACTGATGTGTAGTGATGACAAATAACTATTTAATAATTATTGAAATTTTATTATAAAATATTATAATTTAAATTTAATGTTTCTTAATGAATTTAAATTAAGAAATAAATAATATTTTGTTCAAATAACTGTATTCACAAATATAGTTGATAAATAAATTTAAATTTAATTATTTTCTATTTCCCTCTTTTTTTTTTTAAGAATAAATAGAAATTTTAAATCGTATATATAATTCTATATATATAATATAAATTAGAATTTATATAAAATAATATTATATTATAATTTTTAACATGAAATAGGTTTACTAATAGTATAATGTTATATTATAATTTGGTTGTTATATAATTTATTACTAATACAAGATTAGTAATTTATAATTTGTATGTTATATAAATTATATATAACTTATATCATTTCTGTTGCATAGTTTGAGACTTGAGTGAGTTTATAGATAATGAGAGAAGATAACGCCGATCATAAATAGATTGAGTTGAGTTTAAAATTAGGTATTAGTTTCAATCTATGAAAAATAAGAGTTTTGAATTTGGTTATATTTAAATTTGAAGTGTTTGAATGAAGAGATTAAATTTTAAGAATCACATCATTTTAGAATTCAGATGGATGGACTGATGAACTTAAAAATTTAATGAAAAATTAAGGAAATTTAACAAAAAATGAAAAAATCCATTAAGTGACTATTAAATGACCATATATTATAGAAATATATTAGGTCTAAAAGAACGTACAGATTTTGCCTAATTGGGTGAAAAAAATTATTTTTACTATAGCTAGCAGGAGAGGGAATATATGATTCGAAAACAGTGGTTATAGGTTTGTCTTTAGAGCAATATTTGATTGCAAATGAGAAATTGAAGAAGGAAAATGATGTAAAAGAAGCTGATGCAACATCATATAGGAGCTCAATTGGAAGTTTACTTTACTTGGCTGCCACTCAACCTGACATCATGTATGCCACTAGCCTCCTATCAATATTCATGCAATATCCAAGTCAAATCCATTTTGGAGTTACTAAAAGAGTTTTAAAATACATTCAAGGCACGAAGGATTTTAGCATTTGGTATAAACCAAGTTCTCATTCAATTTTGACTGATTTTATTGATAGTGATTGGGCTAGATTTGTGGATGATATGAGAAGCACATATATGTATTGTTTTAATTTTAGAGATGATGTGTCTTTATGGGATCAAAGAAGTAAGAATATGTAGCACAATCCATAGCTAAAACAAAGTGTGTAGTTGCTGCTGGAACTACAAATCAAGCTATTTGGTTGAGTAAGATTCTTGAAGATATGGGTGCAAAACAACAGCTACCAACTATGATTTATTGTGATAACAAATCAGCAATAACTATAGCAAAGAATCCAGTCTTTCATGGCAGAAGTAATCATACTGCAATCAAGTATCATTATTTGAGGGAAGTAGAGGCAAAAGGAGATGTGGAGCTAAAGCTTTGCAAATTTGAAGAGCAAGTTGTTGACATCTTTACAAAGGCACTTCCAAGAGATAAATTCAAAATCCTAAGGCTCAAGTTTGGAATGTCAAAAAAATGCATTAAGGAGGAGCATTGAAGCTTGTGTCTATTGATGATGCAAAAAATGCTTTTGTTATATATGTTGGAGCGATTATTGCTACATCGATTTTGTTAAGTTTTGATCTTCTCTCTTTAATGTTGTAAATCTCTTTTTTATACAAATTCTTAAGGGATCCATATACACCTGGAATTGGGTAGTTCTATTTTGGATGTGGTTGGAGAGTTGGAGACTATGAAAGGAAGAAAAAAGGGATAAATTTCCAACATTACTAATGGATAAAAAAGAAACGAAAAGTATAATCTGTAATTCAGATTTCATCTAAATAGGTTGACCACTCCCAAATTTACTCATTGTAGAGTAAATTTACAGAGTTCTATGGATCAGGCAGATTGTTCAGAAGAAAGGTAAACAGAACCCTATAAAAACAAACAAAATACTATTTATTATCGGTATGCTTCAGCTTGGACTTATGGATTCTTTGCTCGTAAAGTGATTTATACTTTAGCCAATTAGTTATATTATTTTTTAAATATAAAATAAATATTTTAGTCAATTAATAAAAAGAACAAATAGTATATAAAATTAACTGTACATATATAATAGTTAAGTTAATTGGGAAATTAACTATGTTAGGAATAAGTTTTACTACTAAAAACACTATTTACTATTTGTTAATTATATGCTTAAAACTTTTTTAAATTTATTATATTTATTTCGATAAAAATCAAAAAAGTACTTTGTAAAGTAGAATTGATAGTCAATATTTGAAGTTTTTAAAGATTATGACCATATATTTAAAAATTATAATTATTTGAAAAATGTATTGATATTTTTGTCCATTAAAAATCTTTTTTAAATTTGAACTAAATTCTTGTGTGTATATATATATATATATATAGGAAAACACTCTATTTCTAAAATTTGAACCATATTCTGAATTTTAAGAAAAAAAAACATTTGGGACTTTTTTTACAAACTTATTTTTTAATTTATTTAAAATCAAAAAGTATTTAAATATATAACACTGAAACAATCTATTTTTTTACGATTTTTTTTAAGGTTATTTAAATATTTACCCCTAACAATAGAACCCCTAACAGACCCTTCCCCAGTTCCATCATGATAGTGTTGACCGTTGAGAGAGAGAGAGAAACTGACTCACCATACTTGTTTTTCAAATTTTGCCAAGCGGTATGGGCTGAGTAAATGGTCCTAAGAACACTCTCATTGGCTTAATTAAATGAGATGTGTTAAAATTTAAAAGATTTAAACAAAAAAAAAAGGCCATATTGGATTAGTTAAATTTAAAAATATTTAGCTAATATGAATAGTAATTTTTTAAAGATAGAAAGTGAATAGTTGTTTAACTAAAAATTAAAATATTATTATTCTATCTGATAAAATATTATGATACATTCTCCAACAAATTAAAAATATTATTACTTTCTTCAATAAAGATGAAAGAATATTAATTTAATAATATTTTATTATTATATAGAAAATAAATAAATAATCTAATATACATCTTAAATTTAAATTGATTAGATAAATATAAAATAATAGAATATTAACTAAATAATAAGATATTGACTAAAATTTGAAAATAGATTTGCCTAAACAAATAAAAGTGCTTTAAACTCGAAAAATGCATTTGGGCCGCATGACATGGATCGCAAATAGAGATGATGAGAAAAAGCATCATATTTCTTAATGGATATGATTTGATAAATGCGAAGTTGTACATAATTTTTTAATTTTTAATATTTTAATATTATTTTTTTAAAATTTATTGAATTTTTATTTTTTTATTTTTATATTAAATATTCGATAAAATATAATATAATATAAAATATAAAAATTATATAGATTTCTTTTTTCTTAAATTGAAGAATAAAGAGATGAAGTAACTACTTGAGCTGGAAGTCCGAATATTTTTCAAATCCGTCGCTCGTAATTTTAGAGGTTGTTTGTTTTCAAAACTTAATTTTATCTTTTATAATTCATTTCATACTATTAAATTATATTAATCACTCATTAACTTATTTTAATTAATCTCAATTATTTATTTTATTACTTTTTATAATTACAAATAGTCCAAATAAGATGATGGAAGTGGAAAGATGGCTGCACGGATAATTAGTGGTGAACATAACATGATCGATATATCTATTCGTTGACCCATTTTCTTCTCTTTTTTTTTTCAAAATTTTGAATATTGGATTATTGAGCGTATTGGTCAAAATATTAAAATAAAATATTTTAATATTAATATATTTTGTGTATCATTTTAAAATAATTTATATATCAATATATATAAATTATATTTTAAAATAATAATTAATATATGAATAATTATATATAAATATATATGTAATTAGTCTAATATGAATTAAAATTAAAAAAAATAATAACAAAATTTGATATGACTGGTATTGGCCCGTATGCAGTCAGTACAAGATTAGTATTAACTGAAATATTGACCAAAATAGCAGGTACAATCCGATACGATTGATATTTTGACTAAAACAATACAATTCTGTAATATATGCTGAAGAATTGATCAGTATAATATATTTCAACCGTATTAATTAATATGGTACAAAATTCTAAACCTTGTCTTTTTCGCTGGCTGGTTCGGTCTTTCAAATTTCAACTCTTGCCAATAAGCAAGCCGCTATCGTCCACCTTTCTTACCAATTTTATCCATCCTTTTACATTGCATTCCCCTTTTTACCCTATGTGCCATCGCTTTGTTCTTGTCTTATTCATTGTTTTACTTTCTTTTCTTTTTTTTTTCACTTTTACCCCTATTTGTGTCATTTAATTCCCATTCTAATATTCTCGGTTCGTTATAAAAAAAGGTAAAAATAAAAAAAACTTCTAAAATCTTCTCGGTTCGTTTTTTATTTTTTTTAAAGAAAATGTAATATATTAATTAAAAAATAATAAGATATAAATTTGAGTAAAGTAGAACTCATTTATAACCTTTGCAAAAAAACTAATACAAAAATAAAATAAAGAGCGTAATCCAAATTAAATTACCGTAAAGGAAAGACTACTTGGTTCTTTCGTTTATTTATTTTTTTTTTAGCCTCGTTTTCTTATTTGTTTAGCCACCTTGCCATCGGTTTGTTTCTGTTTTATTCGTTGTTTTACTCTCTTTTTTTCACTTATACCCCTATTTGTCATTTAATTCCCATTCTAATCTTCTCAGTTCTTTTTTTATTTTCCACTTTTTTAAATGTTTACCCACTTTGCCATTTTGTTTTCAGTAACGCTACTATGCTATTTAAATTTTATTTTGACATCTCACTCATATCTAATTTTATTTTATTTTTATTTTAATTTATTAATTAAAAAATAATTACTAATGTATTTTTATTTTTTTAAATAATTAAATATTAAAAAATAAATAAATAAATTTTGTGAAAGACAATTTAATAAAGGGCAAGACCAACAGTCTTTACTTGGCGGCATCACGACCACTGTTTTGTTTTATTCATTGTTTTACATTTTTTTTACCTCTATTTGGGTCATTTAACTCCCATCCTAATCTGCTAAAAAAAAAAAAAAAAAGTCCATCCTAATATTTTGCAGTTCGTTTTTTACTTTTCATTTTTACCCCTGTTTGTCTCTTTTATTCGCAAGTTTACCCCGTCTGTGCCAATAAGTTTGCATTCTGACATTTTCTGATCAGTTTTTTTGGTTGAGAAATTTGATTTTTTAATTTAATATATAGTTATCTTTGTATATTTTTGTATATACTTTACTAATATTTTTTTTTTGCTTTGAAGATTAGTACTACGTTATAATGAAAAAGTTCACTACAAACACACAGGCAAATCAAATGACACAGTAACAAATAAAACACAACAAACAAGAAGGGATGATGATGCAACCTGAAGGGTACTGAGAAGCTGGTCCAATGGCGTAAACTGAGGACAATGGAAGCAACCAAATTTTGAGGCACCATCATAAAATGCTTCAGAAGGAACAAGAGAATAAGAGGCATAATGTGGAGCTGATCCTCCGTAAACTTGAAGCAAAAGTGGGGTGGGGGTGAATGACAAAATGTAAGATATGTATGAGTATAAATAATATATATTTTTTTTGTATGTAATCACTTATAGATTAAGAATAAACTGAAATAAAATATCTAATAATTAATAACATAAAATTGTTAGATTTTTTTATATAATTTTTCAATTAACGAATATTTTATATATTTTGTCAATAGAGCTAAATATGGAAACTGTGATTAAAAAAATAAAAAAGAAAAAGATGTTAGATGTCTGTTAGTTGACATTTTCGATTAATTACAGCACATTATAAAATGTTGCATCAGATCAGGTGGTAATTATTTTTTAATTAATTGCAACACATTATAAACCTAACATGGATCAATTGAAAGCAACGCATAAAGCAAATAAAATGCTAATAGAACTAAGAGAACAACCCAATGAACCAGGATGTTATTAAACAAATCAAACTAATATATACAGCAAAAAAATTAAAGTGCATGGACTACAGCAACATATCAAACTAATATATACAGCAACTGTTTCTTCTCCTTTTTCCTCTGTTTTCTCTTTTCAAAACAGAGTAGTACAACTGACTCCACACAGTGAATTTATTATCCAACGACAACACAACTCATATAACTCAGAATTTTTTAAATTGGACCATTGGTTTTGAGTGTGTTGTACACTAAAATGCACTATAGTTTTTACCTTGGAGTTAGAGTGTTGGACCAATGGACAATGAACTAGAGCTGCTCTCAAGTTTTTACATGAACCATTGAATTTAAGCAAGATTATGTCGGTGCAGTAAGGGGCAGGAATACTCAGCATTGAGGGTGCTGTAGGGAAAAGCATGTACTAATATATACTACATTGAAATTTTTTAAAATTTACCGGCCCCTCAAAGCAACACCTAGAGGGTGGGTATCATTCTAGAGCAAGAAGGCCTAAATTGGAAGCAAAGGACAAAAAGAAACTAATACAAGATGGGCAATAAAAATACAAATTTTTCACATATGTGCTGATAAGAGAGATTAAAAAAAATCATACATAGAAGTCACCAAGTCATACTTCCAGAGTTACATATCAAATCAATTTTAGAAATCCAGTAACCCAATCACAATTGATCCGCATATAACAATTTATAGAGTATGTGTGCTCCAAACCATATCCATCTAACCACAAACCGTGACACCTGTAATATCAAGAACATCTCAAGTAAAAAATTCAACTCCATAATTCACAGATATAAAAGTGTTTCATGTAGAAGTTCTCTCTATGGAGTTGACAAGGGGTGTACACGCTTAATAAGAAATTAGACAATTATGTATAAGATCTTATGATAAGATTACTAACAAATGATAATTTTTACCACTTATTCCATTAACTTACCTAGGATCAGAATGATCGACACAAAAGGATTGTAATGTGGCTCGGGTTAGGGACTATATGAAGAAAATGATAAAAAGTGATTCAAAAACTTCAAAATGCACACCTAAAGAATTTTATTGAATATCTCCATTGATCACGATTCCCACTTGATGTACTATTCAATTTCTCATATCATCAAATAATATTTTTCCTTCTTCAACTTCTTTTTTTTTTTTTTGAAATTTGAAGCTCACTTAATTGAACACTTTGCACTTGTACTCTTCTTTTTTTTTCGACAAAAAAATGTGAATTTCACACCTAGTACATACTTGGAAGCAATAAGTATAGAAAAAATTAATGTATAGGCTATACTCTAATGTGGAGAGGTATGAATAATATAGGTACATGAAAAGAAAAAGACTATATGTGATTGTTGGTTCAAAATTGGCTACTAAGGGTATATGATGAGAAGGGTTAGCTTGAAAGGCTCAAACATTAATCCTAAGTTGACTTTCGTCATATCTCAAATATATCCACCATCTTACCACCAACCATGTAATGATATTTTCAAAATAAGTGTCCAATTCAACAGATCAATAAACGCTTATTACAATTTTTCTGCATTTGTAAACTCACAATTCTCACAAAAACTCGCACGAATACTTAAGCAAAAGAGTTCTTTAGTCACATATGTCAAACCACCATCTTACTACCAAGTTTGGATAAGTGTATTAAAAGTTTCGTGAATGCCTCAGCAAAATGATTAAGATGGATTTGATGAATTTACTAAGATGGCCATAAATGAGCATAAATACACATGTGAAAAGGTGCCTATGTGATGCAATTTTTTTTTTTGTTAAATTGACACATGAAGATATGCTACAGAGTTCCAACATGCATTTTAAATACTAAATTTGCATCTCCACCCCCCAACTTAAATGAGACATTGTCCTTAATGTTTAACAATCAAATGAGACATTGTCCTTAAATGAGACATTGTCCTTAAATGACTATATGGTGTGGTCAAGGTGAATGGACTGGGTTTGCAGGTGGAATGTCTTCCTCTTCTGGAGCTATCTCTCCTGGATCAAAATTGAAATGTTTGTTAGCCAAATAAGCTCGATGCTCGAGATCCATAGGTAGGTGGAAAGGTATCAAGTCAACTCTTGGTGCTTCTCCACTTAAAGAAACCTATTCTTCAATTTTCTTAGATAACTCCTCATATTTTGGTTGACAGGCTTGTGTGCTATGATTCTAAACTCTATAAAAAATTGCACAAATATTAGCCACATTAAATGAATCACTCATAGGATTAAATTCAGAATTAACAATGAAATACTCAAGAGGATTAGAATCACGAATTGTGAGAACTTCCTTATCTATAAGTGAGTCAATCATATATATCTGGTGGCACTCGTTATCCTCATTTGGTTGTTTTGCAATGTGAAAGACATTCACCTCAAGGGTCATATTTCCAAAGGATGGCTTCATGTGCCTATTCCTGCAATTAATCAGAGCATTAGCGGTGGCAAGGAAATGTCTACCTAAAATTAAAAGAATTTTAGAGGTAGAGTTAATATCAGAAGTAGTGTCCAAGATTAGAAAATTAACGGGATAACAAAATTTATCAATTTAAATCAAAACATCATCTACCACTCCCTGTGGTGTTCTAACTGAACAGTCAGTCAATTGCAATACTATAGAAGTTGGTTTGATTTCCCCCAACCCCAACTGCAAATAAATAAAATAAGGCATTAAATTCACACATGCTCCTAAATCTAGCAAAACGTATCCAAACTCTTGATTTCCAATACTGCATGCGATGGTTGGGCACCCATGATCCTTGTACTTGGGAGGAATCTGTTGCTCAATTAGAGCACTAATTTGCTTTGTCAGGAACGCTGTCTTCCTCACATGGTGTTTCCTCTTAACTGTACACAAATTTTTGAGAATTTTTGCATAAGTAGGCACTTGTTTAATTACATGTAAAAGAGGAAGATTAATTTTTACCCGCTTGAGGTTCTCCAGAATTTCATTGTTAGGATCCAAAGTTAGCTTTTTTTGATTTTAAAGTTTGAGGGAATGATACCTTAACAAAGGCTCTTTGTCACCTTTGGTTCTTTGGGTAGCTTGGCACCACTACTATCTTGATCTTTTTCCACATCTTCTGATTTGTCGATTGTTGGGATGTGTGATGACTTACCACTTCGAGTCACAATGGAATTCACCTCTTTCAATTTTTCTTTCCCCATATGCTGACTATAAGGTGCGGACTGAACTTGAGAAGGAAACTTGCCTCTCTCCGCCACACTCAAGGAGCTCATCAATTTAGACACTTGACTCTTTATCTCTTTGTTTTCTTCCACAACCTGCATAATCAAATATTCAAATTTTTGGTTAGTCTTACCTTGTGTCTCAATAAAAGTATGTAAAGTGTCTTCTAAAGGACTCCTAGAAGATGTGAGTGCATGATATGGTGCAGGTAGTGCAAGTGGCTGGTTTTCAGACTTCCAGCTAAAATTGGGGTGATCACGCCACCTCGGATTGTAAGTCTCAAAAAAGGGTGCAAAATGCTTTTTGTACATGCCTAAGGCATTACATTGCTCCTCATACATACCTCTCATCTCAGCAAGTGTGAGACACTTTTGGGCAAGGTGATCTACCTCGCCACACACAAAACATGGTCCAAAAGACTCTACTTGATTAGCGAAGTATGTTGGCTTTAAGTCCTTAGTTTTTAACAACTCTAACTTCCTAGTAAGTACCTAAACCTTTGCCTTCAAGTTGTTTTCCTCCCAGAGATGGTAAATTCTACCACCATTTTGGTTCCCTCTAGGTCGTGATCTATTTGTGCTCTCAATAGCACTAGGTCCAGTCCAAGTATAAGCCTTTTCAGCAAGCTCATTTAGGTATTCTATGGCTTCATCAGGATTTTTCTGCAAAAACCCACCATTACACATCATCTCCACAAATTGGCATTATCTAGAAGTAACTCACTAGACGCCAACTTTCATATTCATAGTGAGAGCACATACTCAATAACTCTTTAAATCTCTCCTAAGACGTATACATAGTCTCACTTTCCTTTTGTGCAAATGTGGAAATTTGTCTCTTTAAAGCATTGGTCTTATGTTGGAGAAAATATTTATTAAAGAAAACTTGAGTCATCTCATTCCACGGCCCAATAGATCGTGGTCTCAAAGAGTATAGCCAACTCTTAGCTCTATTCTTCAAAGAGAAAGGAAAGAACTTAAGTCTCACAATGTCATCAGTTGCATTTTGACTGTGAAAAGTCTCAACTACCTCCTCAAACTCCTTAATGTGCACATATGGATTTTTATTTTCCAATCCATGAAAAGTGGGGAGTAACTGTATTACCCTCATTTTAACATCTAGTTGACGGGTATTTGGTGAAAACATAATGCATGATGGTGTAGCTGTGCGTGTAGGATAAAGGTAATCCTGAAGAATCCTAGTGGGTTGATCCTCGTATTCACTCATATTTTCAGAAGCAGATGGACTATCAAACAAATGATTGAAAAAATTAGACTCTGAATTAGACTCTAACACAGGCTTAAAAGCAAATCGACCTCATGCGTCGCTATACCTATTATGCATGCAAGATGATAATAAATAAATAAATAAATAAAATGAATGCAACACTAAAATAAAAAACTAAGATAAAGATGCATGAAGTTAAAAGAGGGAACGAAGTTACCACCTTTACAAACTGTTGAAAAGGAAAAAAAAAAGACTATTTAACAATTATTCTACCGTCTTCTCGACAACAGCGCCAAAATTTGATAACGCCCCAAGAATAATGCAAAAATTGTAGTGCAGCTTTGGGGTGTCGATTCCACATAGAGATAAATTAAAAAAATAGTAGAAAGACTAAAAAAATATTAAATGATTAACAAGAAATTAAAAATTGATTTTAAATGAAAATTAAAATTAAACAAAGTAATCAATAGAAAAAGTAATCAAAGTTGACGAACAGTAGAGTGTCGGAAATTCCTTGCACGTATCTGATATTTTAATTATTTTCAATTCACTGATAACTCAATTGAGAATTCAATTTCGTAATTCTCAATCGGAAGATATAAAATTATAAACCAAAATCAAACTCAATGTAACTTTTTGAAAAATCACTCATAACCTTTAAATTACGCAAATTAATATTCACATTAAGAAAACTTAATGATAATAATATACCCAGAGGCAATATCGCAGCAAAAAAATTGAATTAATATAAATAATCAATAAATTCAAACATAATCAAAGAACAAAATCATTTAATAAAAAAAACATGACTGAATCTATAAATAGAATAAATTCTATGATTATTTGGAAAAGAAAACACTTATAATATTTTGAGAATGATTAAACAAAAGAGTTTCAATAAATAAAAATCAAATACTTGAATAAAAAATAAATTAAAAATACTATTAAGTGTGCAAGTTCATCCCTAAACTTACTTATGAATTTAATTATCTATAAATAGAATGGACAACAAAAATTCCAAAAAGAAAATCATCTAAAACGACAGCAAAATAATCTTCGTTCTCTGCATTTTTGTCCACTGCATTCAGCACCCCCGGCTGCTCCTCCAGGTTCAATATATATATGTATATGAGCTGTGTCCCTGTTAAATTCAAATTCTATTCTGTTGCCGTTCGTCTCTCTTTTTTTCCGCTTTTTATTCTTTTTTTCGTTTCCATTTCAGCCGCTTCCATCTTTTTCGTTTATTTCCTTGTCCGTTCCAGCCACTTCCTTCTTCTTATCCAGTTTTCCTTTTATTTCTGTTTCTTTCGTTTCCTTCCATTCTTTTTGTTCCTTTTTCCTTTTTTCCCGTTTTCTGCTTTTCATTTTCAGTCCGTTTCATCCTGCTTCTTTTTCGTTCCTTTTATTTGTTTGTGTGCCTTTTCGTTCTTCATTACTTATCCACTTCTTATTTCCGTTTCTTTCTTATCCAGCAGCCACGTCCTCGTCTACATCTCCATGCATCCAAAATATAAGTCCCATTATTCATCTATCAAAAATAAAAATAAAAGTAAAAACAAAAATAAAAATAAAAGTAAAAGTAAAAATAAAAATAAAAATAAAAAACAAATAAATAAAAACATAAATAAAATAAAATAAAATGAGACAAATAATAATTAAAAATATCTCTATGTAAATAGAAATAAAATTAAATAAAACAAGTAAAATTTAATTATTTCTATTCTCATTCTTTGTAATTTAATCAAATATTAAGATATTTAAAGTGTACTTTTACTCACTCATTATGTGCCAACCAATGAAGGAAGAAAATTTGATCAAAGAGCAAATAGATTATAGCAGGTGCACAATGGTAAAGGAAGCATAATTCGATGAGATCTTTCTGAAGTACTTCTCCAATCTCTTCAGCTGTACAAAGCTATCTAGATAGGATATTGAGGTATGTCTCCAAAACCTACTAATAAAGTAAATTTTGATATGGATGTTGAGTTGGAAAAACCCTTTACTAGTGATGAGATAAGTTTGGTTTTAAGTCAAATTGAGCCTCTAAAATTCCCTAGACCCGATGGGCATAGAGCTGGTTTTTTCAAAGCTTATTAGCATATTGTTGGGCAAGACGTAACTCATGCAATTATAAACTTTCTCAATAGTGACGAGAATTTGGAGAGCTCAGTTAACAAGACTTATATTGTCCTTATCCCTATGGTCCCAAAACCTACTATGGCCACGGAATTTAGGCTTATTAGCCTATGTAATGTCCTATATAAGCTTATTTCCAAATAGACTCAAAAAAATTCTGCCATCCATTATTTCTACTAACCAGAGTGCCTTTATCACTAGTAGGCTTATTACAGATAATGTGATTATTTCCTATGAAACACTCTATACTATGAAAACTAAAATGAAAGGTAGGACTAGAAGTATGGCGTTAAAACTAGATATGTATAAAGCATATGATAGAATTGAGTGGACCTATATGGAGGAGGTGATGAAATGTTGCGCCCACAACTCTCCATTGGGATTTAGAGGGACTCATGGTACTGGGATAATCATCATATGGATCAATTATCCCATCGTTAGTGCTCCAGGAGTGTGAGGCATGCATAAAGTGTACAAGTAAACATTTACACTGGAAGTTAAATAAAAGCCAACCATTTCTAGTACCATATATTCTTAAATATTACAAATTAGTTTAAAAACAAATTCTCCAATAAGAGGTTTATACAGTTAGGATTGCAAATGAACCGATCAAAGATGAGTTCGAGTTGAACCGAGTCGAGTTGAACTTAAATAACTCGAGTTCGAGTTCGAGTCGAGCTGAAAGTTTGCCGAGTCGAGCCGAATTCGAGTTGATCAAAGATGAGTTCGAGTCGAGCTGAAAGTTTGCCGAGTCGAGCCGAATTTGAGCCGATCAAAGATGAGTTCGAGTCGAGCTGAAAGTTTGCCGAGTCGAGCCGAATTCGAGCTGATCAAAGACGAGTTCGAGTCGAGTCGAGTTATTTATCGATCTTTGATTTTACTCTCTAATGATCCACGCAAACCGAACCGAACTCAATTGAGTAATTACTCGAGTTGCTTACTTTTCATAAATATTTGACTCAATAATTCTTTTATGAATTTAATACATTATTATTATAAATAAACAAAATATGTTACTTCTACATAAAGTAACAAAATATATTATTTATACAAAAGATTAAAAATAATTTATATAACACATAAAATATATATAATAAAAAGAATATATGTAAAGTATATATATGTATATAGAAATATTACGAGTATTGTTATGAGTCTAAAATGAGTCAAGTCGAGTTTATACGAGTTTTGTTCACGAATCTAAACCGAGTCGAGTCAAGATTATACAAGTTTAGCTCATTTAATATTCGAACCAATATTAGTTATTACGAAAAATTCATTTATTTAATGAATCGAATTCAAGTCGAGTTTATACGAGTTAAGCTCAAATTGTTCACGATCAGCTCTATTCATTTGCAGCCCTATATACAATCATCCAAAAGAAAAGCAAAAAAAAAAAAAAACATCATTTGATTCCGGGATCATAATTATGTTCTTCATCCTCTCAAACGATTACTCCTTCGACAGAGCTTGCACCTCAGGCTCATCTTCGTCCTTTAGATCATTAACTACAGTTCCATAATGTGGAACCGTAGGTGGGCGCAATTCACCAGTAAGATGTGAATCTCAGTAAGTAATAGACAGCGTACAACCAATTTAAACAAACAATATTATGCAATCAAATGTAAACAAGTCATTAAAACCTCAAACTAGAGACTTCCTTTCCCAGAGGAATCCAAGATTGACACTGGACCGCCCTTTCCCAGAAAGGGGCTTAACACAACATACCGACTTCCTTTTCCCGAAAAGAAGACCACAACGCTAACTGTTATTTCCCAAAAATGACTCAACAACAAAACCATCATTTTCTAGAAAGAATCTCACAACCATACCATCTTTTTTTTCGAAAGGAACGAGTTTACCAACCGTCCTTCCCATAAGGAAGGAATACTACCGTCCTTCCCAAAAGGAACGTACATATCGAATTGTCCTTTTCCAGAAAGGACACACAATATACCAAAAGCCCGGCTTCTGGCCCTTATCATATTATCCATTTTATTAACTCATGTATACTATGGTCTCCCCTAAGGACTATCCATATACTCTGGCTCTTTTCACCAAATCACGGGCAACGACTGTGCGTGTGACTTCAGAACGAGCATCCCCTAACTCCCACTAGCACAGAAGCCACAAAGTAGGCACGAGAGTGTTACTATCTCTTCCGATCCCGTTGTCACTTGGCAACAACCTATGGGACGTCACATCGGTATATTTCGCTCTCGAGTGACCAGAGAAGTTCCACCTAGATTATGCCTCATCCCAACTTGGGGTCGGAATAAATTTACTATCAATGAAGATGGAGTACAAGAGATCAATCTTACAAATCCTCACAATCCTAACTCCCAATTACACCCAATAAACTCTCAAATCTGTTTACAAAAGGATCATCTCTTTCTCTTAAAGTGTGGCTGTAATCAAACTCAAAATCATTCATTTTTGTTTCCGCTGTGATACTTCAAATTAACCATTCTTTTTAAAGCCTATTCCTAACAAAAAAAATATGAGTGACAGTAACATCTATACAATTAAGAGAATCAATTATGTCCTCCCAAATAATCTTCTAAGCACTAGGAATGACAAGAACCCTTGTTGATCCAATTAATAAGAATCTACAAATCAGTCTCAATCTCAACCTAAAAGAAACCAAACTGACAACACCTACGAATTCCTTCGATTTCTTCCAATAAACCTCTCAGCACCAGGACCAGGATTACCAAACTACTACCATTAGTATTGAATTTAATCCACCTTTGCTGAGATCGGATCGAACTGAACACCCCGACCCTTTTATGTTTAGGGTATACTATTTGAATATCCAACCTATTTAAAATGGCAACATCCTGGGAAGAAATCGAAGAAATTTTTATAATCTAATCCATAATACAACAAAGCCAAGAATTAATAGCATGCCAAAAAATTCCAAGGCTTTAACTTTATCATTATACCTAGCTTGAGAACGTCTCTCCTAAAGCTTCCAAAATACCACAGATGGAAGAAAACCAAAATAATTTTAACTTGGGAGGCCTTACTAGCATGTCAAAACCTATAATTCGTTTGTTCCCACCAAATTTGGAAAAAGCCCATATGAACCCCAAGCCGAGTAGCCTAGGTTTGAAAATTCATATGTCCCATAGTTAGAAATAGTATTAAATAAGGAATTTGATTAGATTATTATCCTATTTTAATGTTAATAGTTATCAAATGGATAAGAAATTTAAGTTTTATAATCCTCACATCATTTATCTCATGATCTCTATATAATTAATTTCTCTATAAATAGGAACCATTATTTGTTATTCACTTAAAATTGAGAATAGCAAAGTTGTATCCCTCAAAATCTCCTTCTCTCACTTTCTCTTTTAGATCTTCTTCATTATTGTTTTGTAACTCAATCCTTGTTATCGTGGTCTATTCATAAAGAAGTTTAATTTAGACTAGTTCTGCTACGCACAGTCATTATTTTTGTGCACTTCACTCACATGATTGGCTAAAATATTTATTTTATTATCTAAACAAGTGATAGTCAATCATATTAGTAGAGTGCACAAGGTAAATGCATATAGAATTTTTCAACTTGGACTATATATTGAAATCTTTGAAATGTAAAGCAAACATTGTAAATGATATAGAAGATCATGTACGCGAGTTAAGTTTGTTGCATAATGTGATGCCTCTAAATTTCCTTTAAAATAACATGAGAATCAAGGTATCGGGATGCTGACAACACGGGTTACGTATCCTCAACGTCAAATGCAAAGTATGTGAACAAGTGACATGCATAAAATAAAAGTCGCAGCGGATAATAAAGTCAATAACTAAGTACCAGAATTTTTTTAGAAATATTTTACAAACCAGTTTAACATAAATTCTCTAACAGGAGATTTAATACAGTTATCCAAAAGATAAATCATAAAAATACATATTTATAAAAAGGAGAAAATAATTTCCCTAGATAACAATTTATAATAACAGTACATCAATGGCAAAGCTGTCTCCTCAAACTCAGCCTATTCAAAATCTGCATTTTAAAACTACGACGTTAGAAATGACATCGTAGGTAAGTATAACCCAAATAAACTAAAAGACATAAATACATTCATGCAGCAATACTATGCATGAACTGGACACCGTATGCATGAAACTTAAAATCATCTTCTTCAAGATCAATAAAATAACCACACACGCCAAAATCTCATTTGGCCCAACTTAAAACTCCAATAAAATCATCTATCATTTTTCCAAAAAATTATGTCCATAAATCCATTAAACCATAACTATTTTTTCAGAAATGGTCAACGTAAAACTAATAAATAAAACCCGTCACTTTCCCAGAAAATGACCTAAACATCTATTTTATTAACCGTATGCACCATGATCTCCCCTAAGGATCATCCGTATACCCTGGTTTTCATCATCACATCGAAGATAACGACCACGCATGTGACTTCGGAATGGGCGATGCCTAGCTAACCGTGCCCAGCACGTACCATGACCAGGCATACCCTAGCTCCAGCCAGCAGAGGAGTCATGGAGTTGGTACGAGAGCGTTACCATCCTGTCCGATCCCGTCGTCGCTCGGCGATGACCCAGGGGACATCACTCAGTATATTCCACTCCCGAGTGACCAGAAGAGCTTCACCGAGATAATGCCCCATCTCGGCTTGGGGTCGTGATATACACGCACCCGAAAACCATAAACACATGAAAAGCCAGTTTTCATTCCCAACTCATGAACATCCATAAATCATGCAAAAATCCAATTTCCAATTATTTTCATGAACATGCGCGTAATTATACAATGCATACGACCATGCACAAAATATGCAACAATTAATAAATTCTAACAATGACCAAACACAACAACTATTGATGCCAAAAATATATTTAAATCTTAAAGTTTATTTGGAAAATACTTACAGCGGTTAAAAGCGTAAATCCTTGAGCAAACGCCAATCCGCAACATTCGTAACGGTCACTTATACATTAGGCTACAGTACTCGGTTTGATACCAAAATTTAGGAAGATACTCTTTGGAAGGTGGGAAATCTCATGGAGGTGGTGGTGTGGCGGCACAACCACAGGAAGGTGGCAGATCGGGATCCAAAAGGGTGGAAACCTATTTTCGGGCTTGAGGTTGTACCGGGAATGTGAGGCCGTGTATGGGGAAACTGAACTAGGGAGTTGGTCGGCTGAGTAAAGGGAGTCTTTTAGTGGCAGTGGTGTGGCCTACGGTGGCCTGACGGCAGCACGGCGAAGATGAATTCATTTAAGGACCCATTTTAGGTGGAGGAGAGAGAGAGGGGTTGGGGTGGCTACCGACGGTGGGTTATGCTCGCTGGAGAGTGGGGAGTCTAGTGGTGGTGGTCGGAGGCCAAGGTGACTGGCGACGGCGTCGAAAAATGGGTGAAAAGCAAACCCACCCATTTCGAGTTTAAGCCTCACGCGCCGGCTAGGGGGTTGCCGGAGGTGCACCACCGGTGCAGGGGAGATCGCCGGAGGGGAAGGGTGCCGGCGGCATGGGCAGTGAGGGACGGTGGGCGGTGGTGGAGGCTGGCCAGGCCTAAGGCCGAACGGCCAAAACAGGGGAGGGGGGAGAAGAAGTCGCGCGGGGCTGGTGTTGGGGGGGGGGGGGAATGCAGGGGAAAAGGAAAGAAAAAGAAAAAGAAAAAGAAAATAAAAGAGAAAAAGAAAAAGTGAAGGAAATAAATGAGATCCAGTCCCCAAAACTCGGTTCACAGTGTTGATCCAATAAAAGAATTCCAAAACAGAGAGTTGAATAAATTACTTTAAACGCAAAGACTACTTAAGATAAAATAATAAATAAAAACACATCAAATAAACTCACATAATAAAATAAAGGAAATTAAATTCCAATCATTAAAATAATTATCTCACATTTTAAATTAATAAGAAAAGTAACGTAATTTAATATTTAATTATAAAACAATATAAAATTAATATTAACTATCTAATAGTTCAAATAAATATCTTAATCAAATAAAACACAACCAATAGTATTATTAAAATAAATTAAAATAATTAATACCGAGAATAAAATAATGTATAAAAATACACGTAAATCTGGAATTTCACACATAACATGCGTGGCCTTGAATGATAGCAAAAATGAGTGTCAATGGTCAATTATTTACTTATAAAGTGGATTGGCCGAATCAGAGTGGTGTTTTTTTTTAAGGCAAGTTATAGAATTTCATAGATAAACTAGGTGATTACAACGATACAATATTCAGTGGGGTGGAAACCCCAAACAATCATCCCAAAACAAGTAAAAACAGCATTAAAACTAAATAAAATAAAAATAAAAAGCGGGTTATCTAGTCAATAAATTAACTCTAGCCCAATTCCTACAAGGGGAAGCCACTCAAAAGTAATTTTGACATAGTCTGATAAAGAGGCTATAAACTTACAACTGAAAGCCAGATCAGAGTGGCTACCACAACAAGAAGGCATACGTGAGTGAAGCTAAAATTTATAATCGAAAGTATTTCTAAAAGGTCCAAAGCTTATATATGCATTCATAGAGTACACTCAAAGAGATGAAAGCAAGCTTATTTTTCACACTCCAACTATTTTTCATTTGGATCTTCCTTTCATAAATGGCTGGCATTGAATACTAAGGAATGGGTTGGCGTTGAAGTTGCGAAGAGTAAATCAATAATAATATGAAAAACTTAGATCCATATGGTTAGGATTAAAAGGGATACAACCACTAATGAAGAGGAATAGGAAGAAGTTAATATACTAACTAAAATATGGAGTTAAAAGAATACTAGTAGTGATAACAAAAAAAACTAAAACCTAAATCTTAATACATCCAAGTCTTGCAAACAGTATGCTAAACAAAGATTTCTACCAAATTAGAAATCTTTAATTTTTTCTCAAGCTCTTTAATTGGTGATTAGATAATGACCAAATTACCTATAAATCTCTCTTCTTTTGAGTGGCACGAACTTGAAGTCTTCTTCCTTGTAGCCTCAAAGTACTGCAAGCATGCAATCTCTTGCACTGACACTAAAGAGATCTATAACTTTATATTGCAAAACCAAGCTTCATCTTCCCATTGAAGATGCGGGGGAAATAGGTTGACTTGATCATATCTTTAAGAATGGGGAATTGAATCCATATGAAGAATGTGACAGGCATACTAGCCAAACAAATGAGAGGAATTACAATGGATAATTGCTCATGTAGGATGATTAAAAGGGCAGCAGAAAATGTTATCATCATGGTTGCAATTGAGAAGAAAAGAGTGGAAAGACCTATTATCATCTTTCTTGGCAAAGACTCAAGAAAATCCTCTTCTGCGTAACGTGATGTGAGGATTCCCAAAAACATCAACACTGACGTTGAGGAAGAAAAAAGGGACAATGCATCGGATATTATAAAAAGTATAAACAACTTTTTCTTTGAGAATATTGGAAAGCCTGTAGTTTGGTCATTACCGCCTGGAAGCGTAAAAGCTACAGCGAACATAATGGTAACAATTAGAGCACCCACCACTGTACATGATGATGATGTGTCCTTCATCCATTTTTCTCCCTTTTCCATCATGTTCTCATGGTTCTTTGTAAATAGTTCTCGGGGAGTTAAACCGTCTTTGTTAGTTCCTTCTTTCATCTTAGGATTGATAATTCTCTCCACCACCTGCATTAGGCAATATTAGAAAGACAAAAAACCCTAAGGTCCCTAACCTTGCACAAAAATATAGTTTTGTAGGATTATTGTTAGTTCCTGCGCGCTTTCATATTAGGATTGATCTGATCTTAATACTCAAATCCTATCAATGGTTATTAGTGTTGAGTTTGTGCATGTGTATATTGTTTTCTTTTTAAAAATAATAAAAACTTACTTACCAAAAAGGAGGTAAAAGAAAACATATGTGAGAGAGAGAGAGAAAGAGATTACCTTATACCATTGTAACTCTCGTTGCATCTGTAAAGCTGCACCAGAGATTTGATTGAGTATTGTGGAATATTCTATTATCCCTGTCATATGTAACAGGTTATTCTCGTTGCGATCTCCATAAGATGTCAAAGTGTTCTTCATATCAAGTTGCCATATAAGGCTAAAGATATTAGATTGACGATAGAGAACAGCAAGCATAAGTAGGTTCCTCGAATTTTTGTATTTATTCTCCAAAAAGCTCCGATCCATCCTCGCTGTCGTACAAACAATCTCGAAAATCCCATTCTTGACAGCACGGTTGATTGCATCATAAACCCCATCAATATTTTCAGGTTGTCCAGTTTGTATTAATGATGTTGATATCTCCTTGCACATGCGAGAAAGAAGTTCCTCGGATTGGATATTGATCTTCTTCATTTCATATAATTGCTTGATTCCTTTGGCAATTATTGAAACAAACGCCAATTTAATTGGATGAAATCATAACAAAAAGAGTACAAAAATTTGAAACAACAATTTATATGATAAAGATATGATTTTGGTATTGGAGTTGGAGACGCGCGGTATTACCCAACAACGATGAAACCAGATCCCGGAACCGTACTGCTGGCACTACAAAGTGAACAAAATCTTTTCAGTACTTACGGAGATCATAAAATTAACTAGTAGAATATTTCTTGTTCAAATTAACAAATTTTAATTTGCAAGTTCTCATGGCTAAAGTCTAGCTCATCTGATAATTAAGTTCTCATGGCTAAAGTACGTACATAAAATCAACTACTATTATATTATTATTATTTTTTTTTAAAAGAAAAGAATAATTAACTTAGGTCTATACAAATAAGATGAGATTAAATGAAAAATTTGTGAATATCAGTGAGATAATTTTTTTAAATAGTTAAAGTTGAGATATTTTATAAGATTTAAAGAATGAAAAAGAAAAAATTTAATAAAAAAGTTATAAAATTAAAAGAAGGTTAGAATATAATTTTTTACTTTTCTTTTATATTTTGTTTGCAAATTTAAATAATTTATAATGATTAAATAATTTTGATTTAACCAAAAAATAAAAAATTTGAAATTAAAAAATAATTATAGTTAAATATTATTTAGATGTTGTGATAAGATTGTTTGAAAGACCATGCATACCATATAAATCTTATCAAAGTGGTTTCTCACGCTACATGTCATTCACTTTTCTTCCGATTGAGTTTTGCATTAACTTTTTGTCGAGGAAATTGATTACATTGTCAGTGTTAGTTTAAGTCAATGTAAAACTCAGAAAATTTTCAAACAAAAGTTACGAAGATATAATTTTGATGGAGTTGAGAAGGTATACCCAACAAGTACTTGCGGACAGTTATTGAAACTAGATGGCGAAACAGGACTGCTGGCACTGCAAAATGATCAAAATATTTTCAGTACTTACAGAATAAAAGTTTCACTCTGATAATAACTATAAAGTACTAAAGGAAATTTTCTTTGTATATATAAATCTCCTTTCTTTAAAATTTTCCCACATGAATCCAATAAAATTGATTTTCTGGCCACTCTGATATATGTATATGTCAATCACTAATTTGCTTCTAATTGGCTTTTTTAGTTAACTTTTGTTGTGCCAAAACTGTCATTGTCATTAAGTATTAATACTTACCTTACAAAAGAAAATTATAACAACTTTACAAATCTTTTACAATTATTTTATAAATTGAGTTAGCAAAAAATTATAGGTATATCATTACCTATTAAAATTATTTTTAATGCATATGATGGTTGTAACTTTAATATTGATCGACCCAAGTTGACTACTACGAAGGCCCACAACAAAAACAGAACAAATTAACTCCAGGTAGAATGCCATTTACTTGTTTTATGATGGAAAGGATCAGGCCTTACTTTATTATTTGATTTGATTTGATTTTTTTTTTTTGGATAAGATAAAGAAATTAATCAAAAACATATGGCAATTTACAGATCAGAGATCTACTTAAATAGTGAAAGCTAGTTTCCAAATTAAAATAAATAATATTTCTAAAATTTTACAAGCCAAGAGTTAGGGAAAGATATAAAGTTGAGGCAGAAAGAAACCTGATTCAATCGTTACTAGATTGCGCTGGAGGCCATTTTCAAAGTTGGGAATGTTCAAACGAGTTTCAAAGCTGGTTGAAGGAGTCGATTGATCAATGCGTATACCTTTCAGCAAGAAAGGCACCCAAGCCGTCTAGTTAAGTCCGTGACAATCCAAGAAAGTCTTGGATGAACAATTAATAATAATAGCATGCACATATAACATGTAACATTGGCTCTGTCCAGGATATATAAATGGAAGAAATATACTATTTTCAATTCTTATCATTCTCTTATTATCTTATAATATGACATTAGATCATAGATTTACAAATGAAATATAATAATTACTTTCCAATTATTTAATATCATATCTTGAGATGATAAAAAGATGAGAATTAGGAAGATGAATAATAATATTACTCTAGAGAGATCACAGAGATAGAGAAGATGATGAATGGTATATATACTAACGGGAATAGATCCATTTTTTCCAACACCCGAGTCGATTACCACTCCGAAATGCGTGGCGCATAGAAGCCAATGCTAAGAGGGGGGACTCCCCCCGGTCGTCAAGAGCAAGTGTCAAACTTGGGTGCTGGCCGATTAAATCCAAAGCAAGATCTGTTGACAGTTCATGTACACGTACAAGAAAAGATCATGAATATCATAAAAGGAATTAATTAAATTATAATGCCAATTTTTCAAAAAGGATGGAAAATAATGGACGACATAAATATTAACTGGATATTAGTAAAACAAAGAGTACAACGTTGTTACGCGTACCCATATTTCTGGAATATATTGCACGGGTAAGAAGCATAGCTCCTTTGCGGCCTTGTTCTGCAAGCACCAGATCATATTCCAGCGAAGCGAGGGGATACAAATAGCGCGCCAGTTGGGATCTTCCATACACAAGAGCCTTCATTAGAGCTGTGTAACCCTCACCATCTTCAATTCCCAAGTCTTCCCTCGACATTAGCATCACCAACTGCGGGACTATGTGAGCATGTCCAAAAGTAACTGCAATGTGAAGAGCCGTTTCGCCTTTATATGTGATTGCCTTTCTTACTGCCTCTGGTTGAGAATCAAGAAACTCCTTTGCAGCAGCCCAATTGCCAAGAAGCACAGCCATGTACAAGTCCGCATACTGAAGATATCTCTTGTCAATGTTGCCCTTATCTGCAATTTTTTTTTTTTTCCTTTCTTGAGATGGCTTTTTCCATATCTGCAATTAACTTTGGCATTTTTCCGATCTCCATTTAGGAAAGGTTATGTTGGATTAATCTCAAAAGCAAACTGTGGCCACAATAATTATAGGCCGCAGCCCATTCGGCCGAATCTGCTACATTCGGCACCGTATCTAGTAAATACGGCGCCGACGAAGGTGGTGGCAGCCCATGGATAATAATATAATATATCTTTTAAAAATTTTATTAACAATTAATGACCTAATTAACAAATTAACATCATATCAGCTAAGTTAATTGGGAAAAAGTATATATTATAGAAAACGCTAGCTAGTTTGCCCATTTATTAACAATCAATGACCTAATTAACTAATTAAAATTAATTTTGATACCTCATTATTTTAATTTTTTAAACTTAATAATTAAGAAAGTGATTATTGGTATATTATTTTTTTTTTCATATTTTTTTCATATTTTAAAATGATAAAAAAATAAGAATAAAAAATTTAAAAAAATTGACTGTACAAAATAAATAATAATATCTATATATTTCTATCAACTTAAATTTTTAAGATAATTGACAATTTTGCATACTTAAAAAAACAAAAGGTTGAAAAACCTTGGCAGTAATATGAAAAATCAACTTTTTCTTAGTGGACTATAGTTTTTAAAAAACAAATGTACTACAAACCTTTGACACATATTATAACTGTATTTACTATTGTTATTAAAAAATTTAAAGTGACTAATAATCTTTATTATCTTTTCAATTTTAATTTTTTAAATCTTTTAAACTAATTCGTATTAGCAGTTGGTGATTTGTTAATAGGAATGAAAAAGGAAATGAATAATAATTAAAATGAATAAATAATTTGTAAATAATTATAATGAAGTAATTCCGGATTTTTAATGGACGGGTCCGTGGGATAATTAACCACAACAGTTTCAAGCCTTTTAAATCTAGAGAGAGAGAAAGAGAGAGAGAGAGAGAGAGAGAGTCACCAAGATACCAATCTTTCAAAGTTTTCCAAGCAGTATCAGCTGTAGTTTTGGTCCTAATCGCGGAAAATGCGTCTTGGCCGCATGAAATCTGGATCAAATGTAAAGCCATGTAATTCCTCCTCCGAACGTTAGCAGCAGGCGCAGCAGTAGCAGCATCAGCAGGCGCGGCAGCATTGTCATTTTCATTTTCGTTATCGCTATCGTTAATGATATCCTCCCAAAGATCTTGAGTACCCCTCAAGTAGGTTTGCATCCGAATCTTCCATTCAGGATAATTATGTTTCTCAAGCAATTCAGGAACAGGCACAGCCGTAGGAAAGGCAATACTCTTTGTTTCCATCTTAATCTATCGGGTTAGGAGCATATATAATCAAAGACGATAAAAGCAAAAGTACGAGTTATAGAAGAACTACTGCATATACATATTTGATATATAGATAGGAAACTGCAATTTGATCCTATATATTAAATTTAACTAATTAAAACAAAAACCTGATCTTAGCTAGCTGAAGTTGTTAATTTAACTATCTTAGCGAGAAGACTCATCACATTGATCATCTTCTTCAGCAAAGAAGTCTATATTTATCATTTAAGGCAGTGCAAATGCTCGTTTAATTAATTATTTGTTGAGAAATAGCATAATTTTTCTTAAATATCTATATATATGATTGATCAAATTGAAGGTAACAAATCAGATGAAGTAATTACTTACGAGGTGGCTGGTGGACGGGATAGCTATTTTCCAAAAGTGTCGCTCGTAAAGTCTCACTTGGCTAGCTGTTATAGTCACCTGTAGGAAGTAGATGAACCCTGATCAAGAAATTATGGCCGCACGTACAGCTTTCTATTAGTACCAGCTGCCTTATCATGAGAATAAACAACTTAATTTATTTTTTTATTGCTAGCTACTTCATAGTATGATCCAAAACACAACTTTTTATTATTCACATAATTTTCACATATCACATTTATTTTATTTTATTTTATTTTATTTATCAAATATTTAATATAAAAATAATAAATAAAAAAATTAAATTAGTTTTTTTAAAAAATTCAAAAAAAAAATTAAAAAATTAAAAAAATAATGGTGTGTAAAAATTTGAAAATTCTGTAGAATTACCCTTTTACTAATTTGCGTTAAGGGATCAAACAATCAAGACTCCAAAGGGATCTTTCAGCTGGCAAATCCATTAAGATCATCAATATATATTTCACCTTCCGGCCCACTCACTCTCGTAACAGAAGGTCAACAACTAATTCATTCTCGATCGGATGTTTAATTTGTATGTGAAGTATAAAATTAAAACGAAGAATAACTTTTGCTAAGATGTATTTTTATGGGATTTTGATATATTGTAGTGATTTGCAGTGAGATCGTGAAAGACGGAGAACAACGGGATGAACAGTGGTGCTACATTCCGAGGATTCTGATTTTTTTTTTTTTTGGGATATATTTTGATTTATTTTTTTGATATTTTTAAATATTTAAAAAAAATTCACAGCATTATTAAAAAATGCTATCTTAATTACTAATGAAAAAAAAAACAGAGATTTTAAATTTGGGAGAAATAATCGAGAGAAAAATTCGGGTGAAGTAATGTTTCTCTCAGTTTTATATTATAATATCGAAGCACGAGATAAACATATATAGTTTTATAATAACATTACTTGGATCGGCATCTCATTGACTCATGCCGGCCCTTCTTTGGAACATGTGGGTCAAGATTGGCTTTATAATCGGTTATATATATCGATCCTGCTTTGGGGCAAATTAAGTTTTATTATTTTGTTTATATATTAGTTATGGAACGAGGCCAAATGCGCATACGCATGCATGCAGCTAGCTGGAACTGAAAGAATCTTGTTGAACATTTCATTTCTTCCTCCATCGCCATCTTTGGTCCAATGACTTCTAAGTTCTAAGTCGTACTTACCTTGCATCTTTAAAAACAATATCTCAAGCCTTCTCTTAATATACAATTCACTATGTACATAAAAGTATTATTTAATTTCTCCAAGTTCGCTACCAGTGATTCATACAAGAGGCCACTGAGCGAAATGTCGAGGCTTTGAAATTACAATTTATTTCAAAAGATTAAGCTGGTTGGAAGTTGTAAATTTTATTATTTTATAGTTTAACAATCTCACTTACTTTTGACTTAGACTTTTTTTCAATAAATAGATTCAACAAGTAGACTATTTAATTAAATAAAATAGAATGTAGAATTAAGATTTGAATAAGAATGAAATAATTAAATGAAAATGTTTTATTAGGTTTTAGGAAATGAAAAATTAGAAAAAGTTGAATATTTAAAATTTAAAATTTGATGTTTGAGTATGAAATTAAAGAGAAGTTTTGAGATATATAAAGTTAAAAGATTTACAAACTATGGTTTGAAATGACATGTTAAGTTGTAAGTTAACTATTCCTTTATTTGTTGTAAAATAGATATAATATAACCTATCCTATCAAGTAGTGATGTGAATTTGTGAAGTTATTTTATGAATTTAATTATTTTTATGGATCTGGCACTTCTCTAGAACGTAGAGTACCGTCTGAAAAATGATACACTCCTCGCCGGTAGCTCCTTTTGGCCGGGGCTACCGCTGGTTTTTTTTTTTTTCACTTAATAATTAAGTAATTATTTTTTATACTATTATGATTTTTTTACTATTTAAAAATATTTAAAAAATACATATTAAAAAAAAGAAACAAATAAAATAACTAGCTGTGAGAGCTCCAAAAGCTATAGCTATAGAGCCATCCTAATAAAATAAAATAAAATAAAAATCTGGTTGGTGACTGTGATCAATAAAATAAACAAGATAATGCTGAAGATCAGTATTAAATAATTAAAATCTTTGGGCGCGATGTCACATGCATTTGAGTTCGTAAGCCAAAGAAATTAGCTTGCTGATCTTCAGGGTATTTACTATTGTCGATTTAGAATTATTAAAGTACCATGAACTACTTAATAAATACTGGTTCCATGAGTCTCGAATTTGGAATTATACCTTTATACATACGTGTAAAATACAGATCAGTTGGATGCGATAATTTAGTATTTACTAGTGACGATCGAGGTGTCACCACCTGAATTTTGTTAGAGAATTTCACAATTTTCTAGAGTCTTCTAGTCTTGTATAAATTATTCTAAAACCTTGTAGATTGTTGTAAAATTGTGTAGAGTACTCTAAAATAGTATAGAACCCCTTAGAACCTCATAAATAATTTTAGAGTAGTAGTCTAGAATATTTTTTGCCTTTAAAATTGTGACAAGTGACACAATCCTAATCATTTTTTGTATCAAGAGGTCCCTATATATAGAATGAGTCTTCATTTGTATAAATCACCAAGTAATAAGAGTTAATAAGTTCTCTATAACTTCTCTCTCTATTTTCTCTTTTTAGATTTGTTCTATCTTGTCTGGAGTCATTTAAAAGGCTTATTTAGGAGTTTTGTAGGGACAAAATCTCCTAAGGCTGCACGGGATGTGTGAAGAATTTTCAAGTCCGTGATAGTTGGTATTAGAGCATCGAGCTTGAGATGGCAGATCAAAGTGAGATCACCGTGGAGCAACAAGAGCCATGAAAGAGCAAGAGGTCGAAGGATTCAACCTCGTCCGTGTAATCTCGTCTCGATAGCATTGAGAAGGCCATGACTAAGATATTGGCCAAGATGGAAAGATTGGATCAGTCTCACGAAAAGGTGAGCACCCTTGACAACATTGTGACTAGGATGGAGGTGGCGGTAGCTGATGTCAAGGATCGACTTGACATCATGGAGCAAAGTTTTGAGAAGCTATGATTGGAAGGCCAATCTGAATCGCTCAAGGAGTCCATTCTAAGCGTCATCAACCCCACCATCGAAGCACAGTACGTTGAGAATGTTGCCTTCCAATACCGGGTCTTGGGGGAACTATCAAAACTCCAGGAACAAATGGAGGAATACCGCATCAGTCTGGAGGAGACTAGGACGGACGGGGCCATGTGTAAGCGGGCAGTGGCATGGGGGCACCATCGGAGTAGGAATGGTGGCTACACCATGGGTAGATACCCCCAAATCGAAGAAGTTTGACGGCAAGCAGGATGCCAAATAACTGGACAATTACATGTGGCACATGAAACGCTACTTCGAAGCGTTGAACATGCAAGACGAACATGTCAAGGTATGTACTGCTTCTCTCTACCTCACTAATCTTACTGGTACTTGGTGGCGTCGTAAGCATAGTGAGATAAAGTAGGTACTTGTACCATCAACTCGTGGGAGGAGTTCAAGCATAAACTCAAGAGACAATTCTATCCTAAAAATGTGGCCTTCAATGCGCGAAAGAAAATGAAGGAGTTGAAACACACATCTTCTATCTGTAACTATATTGAGGAGTTCTCTACCCTCATGCTTCAAATTACAAACATGAGCGAAGAAGAGTTTAAGCGTCGTGGAGTCAACGAGATCTCCACCGTCTTAACCGTAGCCGAAACCTTGGAGAAGTTTGAGTATCAGAAGACTAACAACTTGTCAAAGCCGGCCCCGCTTGGATTGGGAAGTGAGTTGAGCTCATCTCAACTCACTTCCATTTCATCATTATATTTTTATAATTTTTTATACAAAACACAAATTTCTATACACCTTTTTCAAATCCCAATACACCTTTTTCAAATCCCAATACACCTTTTTCAAATTCCAACACACCTTTTTCAAATTCCAAAATAATAATAATATTAAAAAATAAACCAAACTCATCTCAACTCATCTCATCTCCGAATCCAAGCGGGGTAACAGTCTTCCAAGAATAATCACGGCAAAGGTGGGGAAGCAAAGAGGTCCCAACCCTCATAGCACAAAAAGCAAGGAGACAAGCCTTCGACATCAAGGAAAGGCAAGAAAGATCACTCCAAAGATAAGAAGCCAAAAGATACTTGCTTCCTTTGTGATGGACCACATTGGGCTAGAGATCGCCCTAAAAGGAAGGCCCTCAATGTCATGCTGGAGGATAAAGAAGTTCAAGAGAAGTCGCACATAGGGTGTTTGCAACTTCTCAATTCACTCAAGGAAAACACTAAGCCAACCACTAAGGATGGATCATTGATATTTGTAGAGGTGCTCATCAATGGGAAGAAGACTTATGCTATGGTCGACTTAGAAGCTTCCCACAACTTCATTAAGAAGGAAGAGGCCACACGGCTAGGGATTCCTCTAAAGAATAGAAAAGGATGACTGAAGACTATGAATTCTGAAGCCAGGCCCCTTGATGGTGTAACTCATGGCGTAGAGCTACAACTTGGCACTTGGAAGGGGGAAGTGGATTTCTCCATCGCTCTTATGGATGACTTCAACGTCGTATTAGGGATGGAATTCTTGAGATAGTTCAATGTAGTGTCTCTTCCCCACTACAACTCGGTGTGCATCTTAGAAGGTGGACCATGCATGATACCCACCGTGTCTAAACCAAACACCACCCAGTTCTTGTCTGCCATGCAATTCAAGAAAGGTTGGAAGAAGGGTGAGGTGTCTTACTTAGCTGCTATGGAAGAATGGGAAGTGAAGATTTCCTCCTTTCCACCCAAGAAGATCCAAGAAGTCATCAAAGACTACGAGGATGTCATGCCACCAGAGTTGCCCAAGCAACTACCACTTAGGAGAAATGTGGATCACTAGATTGAGTTGGAACCCGGCGCCAAACTGCCTGTCAAGGCGCCTTATCGCATGTCACCTCCAGAGCTTAAAGAGCTGAGAAGGCAACTTAAGGAGCTACTTGATGCCAGATTCATCCAACCCTCCAAGGCACCATATGGGGCACCCGTGTTGTTCCAGAAGAAGAATGATGGGTCGTTACGGCTGTGCATCGACTACCGGGATCTAAACAAGGTAACCATCAAGAACAAGTACCACATTCCTTTGATTGCTGACTTGTTTGATCAACTAGGCCATGCAAAGTACTTCTTTAAACTTGATTTGAGATCGGGATACTATCAAGTGAGGATCAAGGAAGGAGACGAACCCAAGACGACTTGTGTGACTCGATATGGGGCATACGAATTCTTCGTAATGCCCTTTGGCCTCACGAATGCTCTAGCCACCTTTTGCACCCTCATGAACAAGATCTTCCACCCCTACCTCGATCAATTTGTGGTGGTCTATCTAGATGACATTGTCGTCTATAGTTCTACCTTTGAGAAACATGTGGAATATCTAAGGGTTGTTTTTCGTGTCTTAAGGGAAAACCAACTCTACGTCAAGAAGGAGAAGTGCTCATTTGCACTAACCGAAGTCTATTTCCTTGGCCACAAAATCCAAGGAGGAAAACTCAGCATGGAGGAAAGGAAGATCAAGGCCATCAAAGAGTGGGATCCTCCCACCAAGGTTATCGAGCTCCGATCCTTTCTTGGGCTTGTCAACTATTACAGAAGGTTCATATAGAGATTCTCTGCAAGAGCATCTCCCCTCACAGACTTACTCAAGAAAAACAGAATATGAGAGTAGACATCGAAGTGTCAGGAAGCCTTTGATGACCTGAAGACAGCCATCATGGAAGAATCGGTCTTGGCACTACCAAATTGCACCAAATCTTTTGAGGTACATTTAGATACCTCAGACTTCACCATTGGGGGAGTTCTTATGCAAAAGGGACACCCCATCGCATATGAGAGTCGCAAAATCAATGAGACTGAGAGGCGATACATCGCGTAAGAGAAGGAGATGACAGCCATCATTCATTGCCTTAGAGCTTGGCGACACTATTTACTCGACTCTCAGTTCGTGGTCAAGACAGATAAGATCGCCACCAGTTATTTCTAAAGTCAGAAGAAACTAAGTCCAAAGCAAGTTAGGTGGCAAGACTTCTTAGCAGATTTTAACTACGCCTTGGAGTACAAGCCTAGAAAGGCCAACGTTGTTGCTGACGCCCTTAGTAGAAAGGGTGAGCTAACCCACATCACTAGTATACAAGGGGAGACACTAGAGATGATCCGTGAAGGCATAGAGCAAGACCCTCTAGCCAAGACTTTGATGAATTTGGCTAAGGAGGGAAAACCAAGAGATTTTGGATAGAGGATGAGTTACTCTACACCACCAAGCGATGAGTATATGTACTAAAGTGGGGAAAGCTATGGAGGAACTTTATCGAGGAATGCCACGATTCCTTATGGCCTGGACATCTCAGCCAACGTCGCACTCAAGCTTTGTTGGAAACCTCTTACTACTGGCCCTAGATGAGAGACGAAGTGGAGCTCTTCATGAAGACTTGTCTCGTGTACCAACAAGACAAGGTGTAGAACAGAAATCCCACGGGCTTGTTGGAACTGCTACCCACTCCTTCTCGTCCTTGGGAGAGTGTTAGTATGGACTTCATAGTAGCTCTCCCCAAATCTGAAGGATGTGGCACCATCATTGTTGTGGTGGATCGATTTTTCAAGTATGTCACTTTCATTGTTGCCTCTAAAGATTGTTCAGCTGAGGAGACAGTCATGCTATTCTTCAAACATGTGGTTAAGTATTGGGGCTTACCACAAAGAATCATCAGCGATCGGGACCCTCGCTTCACAGGAAAATTTTAGTCGGGACTATTCAAGCTTATGGGGTTAGCCTTACACTTCTCCCCTAGCTTTCACCCCCAAACAGATGGGCAAACTGAGAGGGTGAATGCCTTGCTGGAATTATATTTGAGATACTTGTAAGTGCTAACTAGTCTGATTGGATTAAGTTGTTGGATGTGGCTCAATTCGCCTACAACTTACAAAGGAGTGAGTTTACAAACAAAAGCCCATTTGAGATTGTAATGGGGTAACAACCACTCACTCCCCAATCATTGGAGATAAGCTATAAGGGGATTTGTCCAACAGCCTTTAAGGTTGCTAAACCTTGGAATGAACAGCTGGATGTGACTCGCTCCTACTTAGATAAAGCAATCAAGAAGAAGAAGAAATGGGCCAATCAGAAGAGGCGACACAAGGAGTATCGCATAGGCGACTTGGTGTTGGTAAAGATCTTACCAAACCAATACAAGTTTATAAGGAAGCTACACAAGGAGTTTGTACGGCGATATGAGGGACCATTCCCAATTATCAAGAAAATAGGTAAGGTTTCCTACAAGCTAAATTTATCCTTTAAGTTCAAGTTTCATCCGGTCTTTCACGTAAGTTGTCTGAAGTCTTATCATCGTGATGAAGAAGAGTCAACACGAGAAGAGTCTAAATGTGCACCATTGAGTATAACTATCATTTTTGATAAAGAAGTAGAAGAAATCTTGGCGCATCGAGAGGTTAGACGAAGTGGTAACAAGCCACGCCAAGTATATTTGATCAAGTGGGAGGGATTGCCCACAAGTGAGGCGACTTAGGAGCCTAAGGAGTCATTGTGGCAGTTTGTAGATCAAATCTGAAAGTTCTATGAAGACACTGTGTCGAGGACGTCATGAAACTAGGTGGGGGAGAATATTATCACCTGGATTTTTCTAGAGAATTCCACAACTCTTTAAAGTCTTCTAGTCTTGTGTAGATTATTCTAGAACCTTGTAGATTGTTGTAGAATTGTGTGGAGTACTCTAGAGTAGTATAGAATCTCTTAGAACCTCATAGATAATTCTAGAGTAGTAATCTAGAATGTTTTTTGCCCTTAAGATTGTGACAAGTGGCACGATCCTAACTATTCTTTGTACCAAGAAATCCCTATAAATAAAGGGAGTCCTCATTTGTGTTAATCACCAAGCAATAAGAGTTAACAATTTCTCTAGAGCTTCTCTCTCTACTTTCTCTCTCTGCTTTCTCTCTCTAGATTTGTTCTCTTTTGTCTTGAGTCATTTAGAAGGGTTACTTAGGAGTTTTGTAAAGACAAAACGTCCTAAGGCCGCATGGGACGTGTGAAGAATTTCTAAATCCGTGACAGATGGCTTTTAATATATCAAATGGGGCATGTAATTATATATAAGTTTTTTTTATATGATTATTTTAACAACCTAAAATATTTTTAAAAATAAAAAAACAAAAACTTCAAAATTATTTAAAAATACTTATTTAAAAAAACTAAAAAACTAAAAAAATCTCATCAAGATCTTATAGAAATTTCAAAATTAAGATCCCTAACAGTTATCAATTTTTAATACGTGCATAAGTATATCCGTACAATATACTTGAAAGGGTGTCCAGCTCGTCCAAACTCGAGCCCAAAGAGGGTTATCAGGCCCAAGGCTCGTGATCCGCACCCACCACAATGCGGCGTCCAAATTCAACTAAGGAAACCGAAACCGGGAACGAGCCAGGTCCCTGGTTATCCCGACTCGAGCAGAGGGAGGTTAAATCAGCTTCGAGGACATGCTAAGGCCAGAACGACGGCTCATGTATTGATATATCTCCTGAACCCGTCTCACATCAAGATCACCCCCGCATTTATGAACGACAGACAACCGCCGATCTACAGATCTCCCCTCTTAAATGTGGAGACACTACAAACATACATCATTAATTGCTAGATTGACGAAAGATACAGCAGCATTTAATTTCCCTTTCCAAAAGGGTCTAATTGAGCATTAAATGAAGGGACACTCAATTAATGCGATGAGACCGACCGAATCAGACCAGGTTTTCCTATTGAGGATGACGATCAAGTGATGTCCCGAATTCCGGCACTTTCGTCACACAAACCCTCTTTCCAAGGGAACACCTATAAATAACACCAAACCAACGACGAAAAGACGATACACTCACAGATTCTCTTGCTCCCTCTATCACATATTTTCTCCCCTATACTAACTTGATCGTCGGAGCGGTCCCGGACCTCGATCCCCCTTGTTCTTGTTTTGTAGGTTGCATCGTGCGGGATTCGGTAACCAAGACTGCAGAATACGTCCTTAACAGTGACGCCGTTTGTGGGATCGATTTGTTTCTGATCAACGTACTTTCTGCATGTCTACTCTACCGTTGTCCCAAACGACCAAGCACGACCAGCAGATAGATCCGTCGATGGAAGAAAGACTAGAAGCATTGGAAGAAATGGTGAGGAAGTTGAGGGAGGAGAATGCCGCCATCCGGCAACCACGCAAAGAGGCATCGGCCCGTGGCAAAACCAACCTGGGAGAGAATGTGAGCTCCCGACTTCCTGAGGAGAGCGAGGCCTCTGAAGGAGAACGACGTCGGATGCACACCGAGCTAAAGGAGTTAGGGGACAAGTACGCTGAAATGGCAAAACTAATCAACCCGGCAGTGGGGCATCTCTCCTCGCAGGGAAGCATAGGGACGCCCTACAGCGCAGACGTCCTAGCCGTCCCTCTCCCGCCCAAATTCAAGGTCCCACAAGTAGAACTGTATGATGGGTCTCAAGATCCTGTGGAGCACATAGAAGCTTTTAAAGCCCATATCAGCCTACATGGCTATCCCAGCGAACTAGCGTGCCGAGCATTCCCTCTCACACTGAAGGGGATGGCTAGGATATGGTTCGGAACCATTCCTCCGGGATCCGTCAGTAGCTTCGAGACGTTAGCCCGACTCTTCATCACCCAGTTCATGGCTAGTAGGAAACGAAGGCGCCCCGCGGCGTACCTATTGACCGTCAAGCAAGGAGAGAGGGAAAGCCTGAAAGGGTACCTGACCAGGTTCAACAAAGAAAGAATGACCACCGACAACCAGGACGAAAAGATCACCCTTGCGGCCCTCCTGGGCGGCATATGGCCTAGGAGCCTCTTCATGGCGGAGATAGCCCGCAAAACTCCCACCACTCTGAACGGGTTCATGGATCAGGCTGACGAATTCATCAACGCCGAAGATACGCTCGAAGCCCTAGTAGCCTCGCGATGAGGGGAGCTCCGACAGCATGATCGGAAAACGACCAATGCCGGGGAAGGTTCCAGCAGGCATCGGGGGGGTAGGAAGTTCCCAGATGAGACAAAAAGAAGAAACTCCCCACGGGAACACAGACTGTCGTCATGGCCTCAATCCAGCTTGGTGGTGGAAGATCAGAGCCGAGCTAAATCGAGGCGAGAGTCCATTAGAAGAAGAAGAGGGGATATGTATTGCGAATATCACAAGTCCAAGGGCCACAACACCGAAGACTGCCAGGCCTTGAAAAATAAACAGAGGGATGAACAGATGAACGACTGAAGAGACAGAACCCGGTCGAGGACCCCCCGTCAGGAACGAGAGTCAAGCAGCACCGAGGCGAACCTGTATCTAGCCACCCAGCAGGAGAAATTAGAACCATTGTCGGGGGACCATCCCGAGGAGGGACTACGTCCTCCTCTCAAAGGGCACACGCGCGGAGAGCCAGATATGGGGAAGTCTACTCACTGGGGCGGGCACCGAGACAGGGCAACCCGGGTCCCAAAGGGGAATCAATAGTCTTCAACGAGCAGGATGGAAAGGGCATCGCCTTTCCGCACGATGACGCTTTGGTGATATCAGCATTGGTGGCCAATTTTACGGTTAAAAGGATACTGGTTGACAACGGGAGTTCAGCCGATATCTTGTTCTGGGAGGCCTTCATGCAGATGGGGATTGACCCCCACCAACTTCAGCCTATCCGAGCCCCCCTTAAAGGATTTACGGGTGAAGCAGTACACCCCGAAGGCATGATAACTCTCCCGGTCTTGATAGGTTCCGCGCCCAGGACCATGTCCATCATGACCGAATTCCTGGTAGTGAAAGCTCCCTCCTCCTACAACGCCATCCTAGGGAGGCCGACCCTAAATAACTTGAGGGCAGTCACTTCTACCTACTACCTCAAAATGAAGTTTCCGATCGACAGAGGAGTAGGCGAAGTCAGAGGAGAGCAGGTCACCTCCAGGGAATGCTACGCCCGGGAATTGAAATATAAGGACAGTTCCATGGCTACGATATCTCTGGAGGACGAGCATGTTGAGTTTCTGCCTGCACCTCCCCGAGCAGTATGGGACGATGAGATCAGGGACGAAGCGACACTGCGTCAAGCAGAACCCAACGAGCTTCTGGAATTGATTCCGGTCGGTGGTGACAACCCGGATCGGATAGTGCGAGTCGGAACCAGAATGGATCCAAGAATACATACGGAGCTCAAGGCTCTCCTCATTGAGCACAAAGATATATTCGCTTGGACACATGCTGACATGCCCGAAATCAATAGGTCTGTAATAGAACACCGGCTGTGTGTCAACCCGATAGCCCGAGCAGTTAGGTAAAAAAGAAGAAGCTTCTGTGCTGAGAAGTATGCCACCATTGCAGAAGAAGTGGACAGACTCCTGACCATTGAGCTCATCCGAGAGGCTCACTACCCGAAATGGCTGTCTAACGTAGTACTGGTAAAGAAGACCAGCGGGAAATGGCGTATGTGCGTGGACTTCACCGATTTGAACAAAACCTGCCCTAAAGATAGTTTCCCTCTGCCGCGCATCGACCTCATTGTGGATTCAACTGCTGGGCACTCTCTCCTCAGCTTCATGGACGCCTATTCGGATTACAATCAGATCAAAATGAGCACGGACGACGAGGAAAAAACGGCGTTCATTACAGATCGTGGACTCTATTGCTACACTGCCATGCCTTTTGGACTCAAGAATGCGGGGGCTACTTATCAACGGTTGGTTAACCGTATGTTTAAAAAACAAATCGGGAGAAAATAGAAGTTTACGTTGATGACCTCCTGGTCAAGAGCCGCTCCCCTGACGACCATGTGACGGACCTGAGAGAGGCCTTCTCTATTCTGCGCCATTATCAGATGAAACTCAACCCCGCCAAGTGCACCTTCAAGGTCGAGTCCGGGAAGTTCTTAGGGTACATGGTTTCTGAACGAGGAATTGAGGCCAACCCCGAAAGGATACAGGCTATCCTCGGAATGGCATCCCCGAGGAACCTAAATGAAGTCCAGCGATTAGCTGGTTGAATTGCTGCTCTCAGTCGGTTCATAGCAAGGTTGACCGATCGATGCTTTCCTTTTTTCCAAGTCCTCTGAAAGGCGCACGAGTGGGACACATCGTGCGAGCAGGCATTCGAGCAGCTCAAAGATTATCTGACATGTCCTCCGTTACTTAGCCATAAGGCTCCCGAAGAGACCCTTGTGGCTTATCTGGCAGTCTCGCCTCATGCAACATCTGCAGTTCTAGTAAGAGAAACCGATCAGGGTCAGAAACCTGTGTACTACGTTAGTAGGGCACTTCAAGGGGCAGAAGCCAGATACCCCCGTACAGAGATGATGGTATTCGCCTTGCTAACAGCTGCACGTCGGCTGCGTCCATACTTCTAAGCCCACACCATAAAAGTAATGACCGATCAGCCCCTCGGAACCATTCTCCAGAAGCCCGACCGTCCGGTCGATTAGCCAAATGGGCAATCGAGCTGAGCGAGTTTGATCTAACGTTCCAGCCTAGGACAGCATTGAAAGTACAAACACTGGCGGATTTCGTAGCAGAGTATACTGGGTTTCCAGAAGAGATCCCCAGCGAACCTCGGGCGCAGGCATGGCAGCTGTACGTTGACGAGTCCTCATGCCGAGCCGGGGGTGGAGCAGGTGTACACATCGTCACCGACCAGGGCGTCCAACACAACTACGGTATAGGCCTAACTTTCAAGGTAACCAACAATGAAGTGGAATACGAGGCCCTCATAGCCGGAATGACATTTGCTAGGGTCCTCAGGGCAACTGAGCTGGAGGCCCGAACTGATTCGCAAATAGTGTTTCATCAAGTACTCAGCCAATACATCACCAAAAGCGAAAAATTGAAAAAATATCTAGAGCTAGTATGCATCGAGAGAGATCGATTCAGTTACTTTCGTTTACTGCAGATCCCAAGGGAAGAAAATCATATAGCGGATCGACTGGCAAAAATAGCATCGGGAAAAGATGAACACCCGCCCCCAGAAAACACTGAGATCAGGACAATAGATACTCCCTCCACGGGCAGCGAAGTCAGAGTAGTGGCTATTGCAGATCCTGCCTGGGCAACCGATATCACAGCATACCTCCGGACAGGCACATTACCTCCCGACCCGGGCCAGGCCCGTAAGATAAAGAATAGATCGGCCAGATTCACATTGATTGACGGATCGCTGTACAGAAAGGGTTTCTCTGAACCATTGCTCAGGTGTGTGACGAAAGAAGAAGGACAATACATACTGGCCGAGATCCATGAAGGAATCTACGGGGCTCACACGGGGTCTAAAACACTAGCCCCCCGCACCACCCGTGCAAGGTATTAATGGCCGTGTTTGTTCTAGGAAGTAAAAGAATTCGTTAAAAGGTGCCCGAAGTGCCAAGAGTACAGCCCAGTGTTGCACTCCCCATCGGAGGAACTCACTTTGATAACATCCCTCTGGCCCTTTATTCAATGGAGACTAGACCTTATAGGACTATTCCCAGTAGGGAGGGGTGGGAATAAATTCATAATAGTGGCAGTGGATTATTTTACGAAGTGAGTAGAGGCCGAAGCCCTTGTTAGCATCACTTCTCAAGCCATCACAAAGTTCTTATAGAAATTAATTGTTTGCCGGTTCGGGATACCTCAGAGCTTCATATCAGACAACGGAAAGCAAATCGATTGCAGTCATTACCGAGAATGGTGCTCCGAATTGAAGATCAAGGTGAAGTACTCTTCTCCCGGTCACCCGTAGGCTAACGGGCAAGCCGAGGCAACCAACAAAACCATCCTCAATGCGCTAAAGAAAAGACTTGGAATGCACAAAGGGGCTTGGGCCGATGAACTTCTAGGGGTCCTATGGGCATATCGCACAACAGTCCGAACCCCCACGGGTGAAACACCGTTTGCCCTAACCTATGGCTGCGAGGCGATAATTCCAGTCGAAGTCGGGATGCCTACACTACGAATCTAGCACTATGACACTGCTTCCAATGATGCCAAGATGATAGAACGCTTAGACTCCTTAGAGTAACACAGGGAAGAGGCCAGCATCCGACTTGCCAACAACAAATGCAAGGCGGAACAATACTTCAACAAAAGAGTAAAGCCGCGCAACTTCAAAGTCGGGGACTTAGTGCTAAGACAAACGGGCATCACGACTCCAGCACAAGGAAAACTGGGACCAAAATGGGAAGGGCCTTACGTAGTGACGGCAACAAACAGACCTGGGTCTTACCGACTCAAAGACAGTTCTGGAGCCAACCTACCCCACCCCTGGAACAGTGAGAGGCTTAAGAGGTACTATGTGTAACATTTACTAATGTAATTTGCTTCTGCTGATGTAATTTGCTTCTTGAAATCATAAAAAGCCCGATGTTATTCATATCCAGTGCGTTATAAAGTTCTCAACAAACACTCGAAATCCCGCGGGGTCGGTCTACCCATCCACGCGATGTATCCGCCTCGAAATCCCACGGGGTAGGTCTACCCACCCACGCGATGTATCCGCCTCGGAATCCTGCAGGGTCGTTCCACCTACCCACGCGAAGCAATTCATTCACAACTCTCTCGGAGTCCTGCGGGGTCGGTCTACCCACCCACGCGAAGCAATTCTCAACTCTCTCGGAGTCTCGCAGGGTCGGTCTACCCACCCACACGAAGCAATTCATTCACAACTCTCTTGGAGTTCTGCGGGGTCGGTCTACCCACCCACGCGAAGCAATTCTCAACTCTCTCGGAGTCCCGCGGGGTCGGTCTACCCACCCACATGAAGCAATTCACAACTCCTAAACCTCGATCTTAAGAACACCCAGGGCGTTCGATAAAATTTTTTCTTAAGTTTACACTTAACCAAAAAAAAAAATTTCGTGGGGTAAAGATAGAACGAACAAAGCATCCAAAGAAAGATTAAATCCGAATGTCATATATATTCAGTCATACAAACTCGCTCGAATCAAACTCGAACGTCATGTTCAATTACAAAAAAAAAAAAAAAAGCAAAAACACAACTTGTACATCGACCAGGTCAAGCCTCAGGAGGGGGAGGAGGAGGATTCAGGTCGTCGAAAGGAGGGTAGCCACGCTTCCCGATCCTCTTGACGAATCTCTTCGCAGCCCGATCTGGACGAAGAGACTTCGGACTTATTTTTTGAGGATCGAGCTAAGGGTCCACCAGAAGCTGGGCTCCTATTCGCGGAGGCCCTCGGCATACCCGTGCCCCCAGGCGGAGTTACGGATCGCCACCACATGAGATATCTGCCGCTCGAAATCAGCAATCCTCGAATGGGCCTCTTCTAGAGCGCGACGAGCCCCCACCAGCTCGGACTCTCGAGCAGCTCGGATCTCCTCAGACTGCGCTAGCTCGACTCCCAAAGCCTCTCGGGCGCGTTCCGAGCCAGCCAATTCTTCCTCCCGAGCAATCTGAGCCTACTCGAAAATCGCTAGCTCTTCTTCCCTCAGTAAGAGAATCTGGGAAGAAGCAGCTAGCTCTGCCATCTGAGCAGTTAGCTCCGACTGAAGGAGGATCTTGTCCTGTTTAGTCGCCGATCTCGCGTCTACGAGGCCGGCGTTCCTCCGATGGGTTGTGGCCAGCGATTCCCGGGTCGCCTCCAATTCGGCCCGAAGAGAAGAGTTGGCCTTCTCCAGCCTGCTTTTTCCGCCTCTAACTCCTCGACCGATTTGATCAGCCCCCTGCAGGTTTCCTGCGACTGCTCGAGCTGATCCCGTGCCTGCTGCAACTTGTAAAGCCCGAACTTCCAGACAGTTCCGAGCTCACTGTTGAATTCGGCGAGCTCAGCCAGCTCGGACCCCACTGTCCGGGATATCTCCTTGGCGACCTAAACGCCAAACAAAAAAAAAAAACTTAGCAACTTGGAAAGAAAAGACCATGCAAAATTCGACAAAGTCTACCGGCCAAACCTGAGTCAGTAGAGGCTCTAGCATCGAGACCACTCGGGTGGAAGCATCTGCCTTTGCTTGTTCAAATCGGGAGGGCCGCTCTGAACCAGCTTCACCGGCCTAATAACCTCCTTCTTCCGAATCCGACCCGAAGAGCTGACCAAGCACCACGACCCCACTTCGAAGTCGAAAGGGAGAGGGGGGTTGGGGAGGAGCTTCCGAGTCCGAGGATGGACACGCATCCTCGAAGTGAACCCCCGAGGTCGACCCCCTCTCGAAAGTCGGGGGTGGGCGCTCAAGAGACTCATCGGGCTCAGCGGCAGGTCGACCGCCCTCGTCTGAGGCCTCCACACGGCTCCCTTCCACGGGAATGTCAGACCCGCTCGACCTTTCGGGGATGGCCTCGTCCAGGTGTTCTTCGTCCGGAACCCCTTGGTGACCGAGTCCCTCACGGACGCCTTCGGAGTCGGCCTCCCCGCCAAATACTTCATCTTCCCCCTCGGAAGCATCCGAATGACGCTCGGAAGATGAAGGGGGGGTGGGCAATTGATTCGCCCTAGCGACTTGCTCCTCCGACTCCTGTCGGAAAACTTGAGCGAAAAGCGTGGCCCCCGAAGTCAGGTCAGCATCATGATCCAAAGCCTCCTGGAAGGCCCGATCTATCTCCTCTCCGTCTGAGGAGTCCACCCCGGCCAGATCAGTCGCTTCGATCTGGGCTTCCATGATTATCCTCCCAGCCTCAGCCCTTATCCCCTCGGTCTGCAGAAACCGAAGCCCGTCCGAGGATGATGACGAGGAGGCCAGCTCAGGACACCGAACGGGAGAGTCTGTGGGGGCAACACGTCCGTCCGAATCCTCGGTCCGTGGACCCTTCCCCTTCTTCTGCTTCTTGGGACGGGCACCACGGCTCGGAGTGGCTTCGCCGGCCCGACTCTTAGTGCGCCTCTCTTTTTCTACCTCCCGATCAGAGGCCCGCTTGTGAGAGGAGGTAGGAGGCTCTTCCGGAACATTGAAGAAGTTTTGACTCTCGGCGTAGGACCGGTCTGGTCGGGTCAGAAACTCCTCGATGTTCTCCTCGGTAAGGAGATTGTCGGACCATAACCGGTCGGGATCCTCTGCCCCCCAGGAGAGGACCGCCTTCACTCTCTTAGCCTCGTGGGCCGAGAGAGTAATCTCCATATGTGTCTGGGAGGGGAGGAAGCCACAATCTTTCTGAACGGGGAAATCACTCCCCTCTCCCTCCGGGAATTCCCACTCCCTGCCCGAGACAAAGAAGAACCTTTTGTGGTAGTCTCGGGCACTCGAATGCCTCTCCTCCATTCGAATCAGCCTACACTTCGGCTTTATCTGGAAGCCAGCAACATTCCCGTCCCGACGGAGGAGCCGATACAGCGAAAAGAACTCCCGAGCAGTCAAGTCTGGGTAGGGATCGTTCTTCCCAGACAGAACGATCCAAAATGCCACGCAAGTGGCCAACAGGATACGCCACCCGTTCGGCATGAGTTGGGCAGGGGCCAAACCTAAGAAGTGTAGGACTTCCCGAACGGGCTGAATGAAGGGGAGGCGGAAACCCTTCGACAGTATAAGGGAGAAGAGCACGACCTTCTGTGCCCTCCCATTGCGCTCACAGGCCCTAACTCCATCCCCCGGGGTCTCCAAGACGTGTTGCCAAGAAATGCGATGTTTCTTCCTGAGCGTGTCCACGTCGGAGGACTGCATTGAGGACATCCAACCATTGCCGGCGAAGAAAGGGCATGGGTCAGAAGAAGCCATGGGAGTAAATAGAAAGAAAAGCAGCGAAAGAACAGGGAAAGCAACGAAAGAACAGAGAAAGCAGCAAAGGACAAGAGCAAGAAAGAAAGGCAACAGAATGACAGGGAAGCAAATGACGGAGCGAGGACAGTGAGAAGACCCTGGGTAATTTATACCCAGAAACTGAATTTAAAGCGAACGGGAAACGAAGCGACGCCGGAACCGTCACCTCAGACGTAACCCTTGGGAACGAAAGGCAAGCCCTATATTGACCAATCAGAGGCAAGAGGCGTGCGCCGAAATGACAAGCCAGTTAATGATGGTCACGCGCGTGCGTGCCACTATTTAATCACGGACCACTGACGGTTCGGGAATCGGAACGACGGCTCAATTAAATTTCAAACTACATTAACTGCCTGACACAGAATATGACAAATCACGATTCGGCATTAATTGATCAGAATTCGAATCGTCCTCCTGAAATCCGGTCAGTAAGTGAAACAGCATACCAACAGGGACCACCCGGGTATATCCGACACCGAATTTCCGCTCGGAAAGAGAATTAAAAGAATACTGCCCGGACAGTGCAAACAAAGAAAAAGAAGATCCTACCTCTAAAACATTTGGAATTTCCATCGAAGTACCTTCGATAAAAACTCGCGGGGTACTGAAAGGGTGTCCAGCTCATCCAAACTCGAGCCCAAAAAGGGTTATCAGGCCCAAGGCCCGTGATCCGCACCCACCACAATGCGGCGTCCGAATTCAACTAGGGAAACCGAAACCGGGAACGAGCCAGGTCCCTGGTTATCCCGACTCGAGCAGAGGGAGGTTAAATCAGCTTCGAAGACACGCTAAGGCCAGAACGACGGCTCACGTACTGATATATCTCCTGAACCCGTCTCACATCAAAATCACGCCCGCATTTAGGAATGACAGACAACCGCCGATCTACAGATCTCCCCTCTTAAATGTGGAGACACTACAAACATACATCATTAATTACTAGATTGACGAAAGATACAGCAGCATTTAATTTCCCTTTCCAAAAGGGTCTAATTAAGCATTAAATGAAGGGACACTCAATTAATGCGATGAGACCGACCGAATCAGACCTGGTTTTCCTATCGAGGATGATGATCGAGTGATGTCCCGAATTCCGACACTTTCGTCACACAGACCCTCCTTCCAAAGGAACCCCTATAAATAACACCAAACCAACGACGAAAAGACGGTACACTCACAGATTCTCTTACTCCCTCTGTCACATATTTTCTCCCCTATACTAACTTGATCGTCAGAGCGGTCCCGGACCCCGATCTCCCTTATTCTTGTTTTGCAGGTTACATCGTGCGGGATTCGGTAACCAAGATTGCAGAATACGTCCTTAACAATACTTGTAATTGATCCCTCATGTCCTTATAATATATTTTTTAATCTAATTTTATTTTCATTTATAATATGACCCTTTTATAAGATAATGATATATATGTAGTAAATATTACAATAGCGCTTAGGGACGTATTTATTCGATCGGCATCTCTTAATTGATTGCCCTTATATTTTCTAACACGTGTCAACAATAGATTTATGGCCAACATTTTATTATTATTATTTATATATAATGAAAAGAACGAGGCCAAATGGGCATATGGATGCATGCATGACTGGCATCTTATTGGATCATCGCCATGTCTTCACATGCAATTCTAATGAATTGACCACAAATTGGGTTTTCCGGGGGATGTCATTCTAATGACGTCTTCCTCTTCGCGAATTAAATGGCTCTCGAATTTGGACACCGACCTTTATACAAGTGTGTAAAGAAAAAAGTCGTTAATATATATATAAATATATATAGAAATAATATATTTCTTCGATCGGCATTTCATAAATATTGATTGCCCTAGCTAGCTTCTTTCACGGGCCAACATTAGTTTTATAATTCCTTGGGCCAAAGTTTTTTTTATTTATATATAATAAAATCTAATTTTGGAACGAGGCCAAATGGGCATATGAATCCTGCAGGCATGCAGCTGCCAGCTAGATTAAAAACATTACTTCGATCGGCATCTCACTGGTCATTAATGCCCTTCTTTCACGGGTCAACATTAATTTAATAATCAATTTATATATTATCTTTGATGCAAAGTTTTTTATTATTTTATACATAAATTAAAAATCTAATTTTGGAAAGTAAAAATATTATTTATACATAATTTATATATAGATTTTTTACATATATAACATATAAAATATTATTTTTACATATTTTTTAATCTAATTATTCATTTTTTTCTCTCTTATTATATTTTTAATTTTGTAATTTTTCTGTTGACATGACATTATTAATATATCATAAATTTTTCAAAAAATACGTAGTGTGTATATCCCTAACATTTACTCTATATAATTAGATCATGTCTTTCCCGCCATACTCATTGGCCATGGCATTAGACGTGTTTGGCATCAATCTTGCCCCATTTTGAAGCCAACGTGTTTGGCATCCTCTTTTTTTTTTTTCTTTTTTTTTGGTTCTCTTACAGATCTCTGGTACTGTTTGAACCGTGTGTGGTGTCTACCTAACACCTAATCGACCAAAACAACGCGAATTCACCTAACACCAAATCAACCAAAAGATTGGTAGCTAGAATAATGCGAACCCAACCAAATTAAACTGTACCACGAAAGCGAACTTTAACCCCCTCCATGATTTATTAAGTTAGCCAATGGCATAATAGATATTTCTAATGTTCAATCAATTAAGTGACATGAGGCCGTCACTAGGGCTTCTTGATTTCTTTGCCTGGGAGAGGTCAGAGCTTTGTCTTCGGTCTCCTCTACCACCAACTCCGTTTATTTTATCTTTCTTCCTAGCCACTGCGTTTGTGAATATTGATATGGGCGATTTTTGAATTTTTGGTTTTGGTTTCGGCGATTGTTTTGCAGGTACTTAGAGGAGGAAGACCCTAGGCAACCACGTGCAATACCAAAATTTTTTCTGCTCACCAATCTAGTGGTTGCCCAGTATTTTAATTAAACAGAGAGTTGTGTACTCCTCACACGCAGGGTCAATTTTTGGTTGAGAGTTTAAACGCGCCTCACTTTTGGTGGTTCTTACTCACCTGTTGTTTTAACCATTCTTTGACTTGCGATAGTTTACTATTAGTGTGACGAGTGGTGTACACACACCATAACAAATAGTTGTCTTTTTTTATTGTTGGTCTGTGATGTTTGTTAAGTTTAGTTTTGTGTATACTGTTTGTATAGAGAAAATCTTATTTGAGAAATAATCTCTCGAACTTTAGGCCTATATAATTGTATTTTTCTCTTCTTTTAGAGGAAGAAGAGAATTAGAAGTTATATACTTCAGTCGACTTGTAATGAATCATATTGTAAACTCTAAGTTTCTTGAGTTGAAATGAAACTAGACATTTTCTTAAAAAAAAAAAAAGTGAAATGAGATTAATGAAAACAAGTAAACTTTGTCCAGATAGAATTAGTCCATTTTGGACCAAAGAGATATCTAAAGGGTATAGTAGTCGTTTCAATTACAATTACCTGTAAATTTTTTCCAATTACAATTGTCTAATTTCTAGTCACCGAATTGTTTGGATATCCATTGCCACTTACATTTTTTGAAGTTCAGCTTTTAATTGAATGATTCTCTTTCCCCCATATGATAGTATTTTCAGGTCATACCAGCAAAAATACCAACAAGCTGAATGCCCAAAATTCAACCAACACATATTAGCAAACAAAGTCTAACGTCGCACCATACCAAAAAACTCACAAACCCAAAAACATATCACAAGAACCATAGGAAGAGCATAAGCCAATTACTTCAATTTAGAAATTAGAATTAACCTTAAAAAGAAAAACTCAACGAGAACATTACAAAAATAGACGAGCACGCTTCAGATTTATCTCTTAAGGAAGCAAAACAGAGAAAATAGCCAACTAATCAAACCATTCACAAGCAGATCTTCTGATTGCCAATTAATTTGAAGGTTAATTTGGCAAAGTTTGATTTGGTTATATATGTTTCCTGCGAAATAACTCGGCCTTTATTTGGGGCCACTTTACTTTACTGTAAGATTGCCAGTATTGTGCAATGAATTATTTTTCAATTGGGTTGGTTAGGCATGGGCCATGGGGGGAAGACAATTGGATATTTTCTACTTTTTGAGCGGGTTAAGTGGCATCTCATAAGTTGCAACAGTACGAAAGATAGTTCTTGTTTCATTTGGTGCATTAATTATATGAAAAGGAACAATTGAAACTTTGAAGAACATTAACGGACATCGGAGAAGCTCACAAATTTCTTTTACAATACTCTCTTCCTTGGGCAGCTTCTATAGACTTTAATGTGCTCAACTTTTATAATTTTTCTCGTATTAGTTTCTCTTGTATATTTCATGTCATGTACTAGAGTTGCACTTTAAAACTTCTTAATAAAGTTCTATTACTTGTTAAAAAAAAATAAAGAACTATTATAAAACTAAAAATGAAACTACTACTATTACAAGAGAGAAATATAAAATGAACTCTTAAGAACTCTCAAGAACTGAAATTTTTTTCGTTCTATATATTTTCTCATGAAATTTATAACAACTGAAACTCATATTTATAGGCTTTGAAGTTACTATACAAGTTACTATACAAGATTTAAAATAATTATGGTGGGGTCATTCACATAATTTAATGGTGGGATAAGGGGCGGTAGCCGCCCCTCCAATCTTGTTCATAACACTCCCCCTTGAATGACCACCCATAAAGAATTTGCCTCGTTAAAACTTTGCTAAGGAAAAATCCAGTTGGAAGAAAAACCAATGGCAAAGGAAAAAGAGTACAGTATTTTTATGTATCCACAAATGTTTTAAGATTGCGTCATTAAAACCTTGCAAAGGAAAACCCAGTGGGACAAAACCTTAGCGAAGGAAAATAGTACAATCAGTACAAGTCTTTAGAACATTTACTCCCCCTGAAAAGTGCATGACAATAGATCTTTAAGTCTTCACATTCTAATGTTCTGCACAATCTTCTTGAATGTCGCAGTTGGTAATGCCTTTGTAAATAAATCTGACAGATTATCACTAGATCATATCTTTGATATATCTACCTCTGATTTGAATGATACAAGTAGCATTATTTTCTTATAAAATTGTTGGACTATCATTGATCATGGGAAGACCGCACTTTTCTTGAATATGTAGAATCATTGATCTCAATTAAAATACACTTTAAACATGTTTTCATGAGTTGTAATAATCTCTGAGTGATTTGAAAATGTAAAAGATAATATCTGGTTGACAGACTTAATAGAAGTCTGATACCTACAGTAATACTTAAACTCTCTCTGATAATATGCATTAGTATTTCAAATAATAAACAAACATTATTTCAGCATATATAACAGATTACGAATTCAAACGTGATTTCTATCAAAATAATGCATTAGAGAGAACATGATAATATTTTCATATAAAATTTTCTCCCCCTCATTCGGCGTTATTAGGGAGAACTTGTTTATATACGGCGGAAATAACATTGGAAATCATCCATGTATGATAAAAGCTGTAAAAGCTTTGAAGTCTAATATTATCGATTCGGCAGAAAATCAAATCCGCTTGACATTGTTGACAAACGAGATCTTAAAAAGATTTGAAGGTTTCGGGTTGTTGTTTAAATATAACCAATTTTACCATTGGTTTACTCCAGCAAAAAAATCTCACATTCTTCATAGATTCAGTTGTTGTTCATCCAGAACGATATTATATTTGATAGAAATTCTAATGTCCCAGATTTGAACCATAAACCTTTTATGCCTCAACCACTTATATTTTATCCTGAGACTGTAAATACCATGATAGGAGCAGAGATATATCATTCTAGTAAATCTGATCCTGAAATTGTTGAAGTATCAAGAACCCTCAGTGTTCAATATGCTGCCTCTTTTATAACCATGTCTTAGAGGCTACTAGTTAGAACGAGTGAGGTTAATCATCTTAAAAATCAAATATATGAGTTGCATCAAACGCTTGCAACTAAAGATAGAAAAAATAAATATTTAAGACAAGAAAACAAAGAGTTTAAAAAATTTGTAGACTGGTATTCTCATGACCTGAAACACAAGTAGAAGAGCTGGAACGAAAGAGAGCTCAGATACAAAGTCAACAACAGTAGCTAACAGTAGAGGTTCAGCGTTTACAAGAAAATAGGGATATCTGTAATTAATGTCGCTGGTTTTTGAAATTATGCATCTAGCATATCTTGTAAAATGAGATTTGAAGAGATGATGGTTTGTCTTGTTCTTATTTCCATTTCTATAAGAACCGTCTTTAGCTTCATTTAGTACGCATCAAATCTTCTTCTTATATTTATAATTCATCTGTATTTTTATTCTTCTTCTACAAATTCTCAATGGCTCATCAATTTCCTTTCACTATTTCTCACGATCAACATATGAGGTATCATTCACCTCAATTACAAGTTGTTCTTGCATCTTCCGCAGGTGCCATGTTGCAACAAGCGAATGATCTGGCTAATAAGTCAGATCGTGAAGCCGTTTATGAGCTGGTGACTCTCAAGACCCGATACTCCTCTATTTTCTAGTTTTCCAACCGATAACAATTTAAAAATCGTCAGATTGAGGGGCTTAACGAGAAGGTTTCTATACTTCAACGACTCGTTCAAGACTCTGACAGAAAAATTACAGACTTAAAGCAAGAGAATAAGTATTTAAAATACTTACTTGCCTCTTCATTTCGATTGTTTAATCCTTTAGATAAGGATGGCATGTTGCTTTATGAAGAGCAAATACATTTGAGAGATGAGGCTAGAAGTCTCAAATTTTTGTAACTCATCTAGCATTTGAATAATAAGATCTTTCATTTTCAAATGCATTCTTTGAATTTATAACAGTCATTGTGATCTCTTCAGAAGTTCTAACAAGATAAATCATCAATGTAAACTGTAATAATGGCAAATCCAGGTTCTGATAAAACACATGGACATATAGAATTATTCTCAAATTCTTCTTTCAATAGATGCTCGTTGATTTAATTTTGCCATATGCGTCCGGATTGCTTTAACCCAGATAAAGATCTTTGAAACTTTATAAAGTACATATTCCTAAATATACTTGGATTAGATGCTTCAAGTATCGTATATCTTTATATATGTAATGATCTACTGATCCTTATAAATATGCAGTGACCACATTTATCAACTGCATATGTAATCCTTTTGTAATAACCAAATCGATTAAAAATATGAATGTGATTACATTCATAAAAAGGAAATATGTTTCCTTATAACTACTCTCGGGTTTCTGCAGGAAACCTTGTGCGACAAATTTTACTGCACAATTTCATTTCTCATTACGCTTTCGTATAAGTACTCACTTATATTTTATAGGCATTACACCCTTTGCTGTTTGGACAACAGGTTCAAATTTCTCTCGCTTTGCTAGCGATTTTAATTCAACTTCAATAGCTGCTTTTCATTTTGGCCAATCATTTCTACATCGACATTTTTCAAAGGTTTTTTGCTCACTTTCTTCATTATTTCTGGTAATGTCAAGGGCCATCATATATGAAAATGTGTTGTCGACAACAGTTTTATTTCTATCCAGAATTTCTCCAGTATTCATGAAATGTTTTAAAATCTTATTATTTCAAGTACCTGTTTCTCTCTAGAGGAAAACATTTCATGAAACACCTCTACAAGAGGTTCCTCTTCAGGAGGTTTGTACTGTTCAGGAGTTTTTTCTTCAGAAGTTATATTTTTCAGGAGTTACACTCTTCAGAATTCATACTCTTCAGAAGTTACCTCTTCAGGAAGTTTCCTCTTCAAGAGGATTACATTTTATACAGAAAATACGGTCTTTTCATGAACACTGATTTTTTTTTTCTTTTGCACCAATAGGTCTTCAACACTTTAGGCGTATCTCAGACTCATTTATTGTTGTTTTAACAACTCGTCCTTTGGGGACTTCAATTATTGCTTAAGTATTAACAACAGTAATATATGATTTTACAACACCTTTAGTGTCAGTAAATACTATAACTGATTTGGAATACTTTGCAAATAGGTAATCTTCTGAACTTCTGGTTCACATTCATTTATAAGAGGATCAAATTTAAATAGGGTTTTATTATTCCAAGTAATTTCTATCGTGCTTCAGGCACCGATATTTCATTATTTCAAAATATGATGAAATATTAATAAACTCATATATAAAAGCTTAGTATAAATAAATCAAGTGCTTGGCCGTACAACAGGTACATGATCACTGTTCAGTCATATTACATCTATGACAAACATCTTCATCTTTCTATGAAGAATTATTCTAAGGGCTTTTACCCTTCTCTGAGTTGGATTATTTCTGGTGATACGATATATTTTTATCATCTTTAGTGTTGTCGCTTTTAGGACCAACATTTCTATAATTTTTCTACTACGTCTACGCCCTTTATTCCTTTGAAATGATGCACCGTTCACTTCTGGGAATGATGTAAATTCAATATCATTAATAGGACGTAATTGATGATTTATTAACAAAAACTCATTATTTAGCTCAATCACTATAAGGCAAAATAAAAATTCAGAATATTTGTTAAACTTTCACTCTCGATATTACTACTGCAGAAGCACATTTGAGGTGTGAAAAATAATATATATTCTTTTAAATATCATCATCAGTAACTTTCTCACTGCATAATTTTAATATTGAGCTAATTTTAAAGAGTGTAGAATATTCAATACCACTTTTAAAATCTTGCAACTTCAAGTGCAATAAGTTATAATGATCTTTTGAGAGGATTACATCTTCTGGTATTCATATCTCTCTCTTAATTCATTTCATACAATACGATGATTTTTCATCATGAGATACACAGCACGGTCTTTCAGGGACACATGATTTTTTTCTATGAGTATCTCCCAAGTTTATCATCATATCTAAATGGATCTCATCAAGGATCCTGGATAAAAAAAAAATTCAAAAATGTTAATAGTAATAAATTTCAATATTTGACATTATATAGATATATAAATCATAAAAATAAATTTGTGGATTTAAAAAATATTTTCAGCAATATTACCTTTAATATTTATCTCAAGGATTGCAAATAATATATTGAAAATCTTACTTGAAGTAGAAGACCACTAGTTTCAGTATCAGTAGAACCTCATGCAGATAACATGTTATAAAACTAAAAATGAAACTACTACTATTGTAACAGAGAAATATAAAATGAACTCTTAAGAACACTCAAGAATTGAAACTTTTTTCGTTTTATATATTTTCTTATGAAATTTATAACATCTTAAACTCATATTTATAGATTTTGAAATTACTATACAAGTTACTATGTAAATTACTATGCAAGATTTAAAATAATTGTGGTAGGGTCATTCACATAATTTAGTGGTGGGGCAGGGGGCGGCAGCCGCCCCTCCAATCTTGTTCATAACAGGAACGAGATAATGAAAGTTAAGTTCGTGTTAAATAATAGAATTGAAAGCGATTGATAATGTAGCCAAATGGGCGGAAGCTCCATGCTCGTCTATGTCAATTCCAACAAGGGATTGTTATGTGGGTCCGGCCCATGAGTTTAAGCCCATTAGGGCTTAGTTTTTATTGCAAATGAAATAAATTGTAGAGATGAGTCTTGCGGCTGTGCATGTTTTCGTCGTGAGTTAAAAAGAAAAAAAATGTGAGAGAGGGGTGCGCGCAGCAAGAGAAAAAGATTAAAAAAAAAATTAGATGTGAATTTCATACAAGTAATTTATCTATATAGATCAAATTGGATTTTTCTCTAAAAGGTATTTTTAGATATTTCAGTTAGTTGTAGTATTCAAACGGGAGATTTCTCCAAGTTTGATAATGTCCCATGATTTTTTTCCTTTACAATAGAGGGTTCTTCCACGTAACATTTTAACTGTCTTGTTTTATTTATTTATTTATTTATTTTGCCTATTTAATCATTCCAGTTATTTGCTTGGATAATATATTTAATTTTTTCAAGTAAATTATATTGTATAACAAATGATATCAAGAGCCCAGATTCGTTGTGTGGGTATGGTAAACTTGCACAATTAAATGAAAAATACTTCGGACACTATGATTAAATTATCAGCTTGAAATTATTCAATTTGGAAGCTAATGATGGAGGATATTAATTTGGAAGCTAATCACGGAGGATATCCTTTATTGTAAGGATTTACAAGAACCTATTGAAAGTGCTAGTACCAAGCTAAACGTATGATTGATAGAGACTAAATAAAAATAAATAGGAAAACCATTGGATATATTAGACATTGGATTGATTTTAATGTATTTCATCATATATCTCATTGATGCCCATAGCCTTTGAAAAAAGTTAGAGGGTCTCTATGAGAGAAAGACAGCTAAAAATAAAGCTTTCGCTATTAGAAACCTTGTGAATTTGAAGTTGAGAGAGGGAAAATCTATTACTAAGCATTTGAGTGAATTTGAAGACTTACTAAATAGTATATCAGTTGACAAACAATGAAAATAGTGTTAGATGATGAGATGCAAGCATTATTACTTCTGAATTTGTTGCATGACAGTTAGGAGACTCTGGTGGTATCACTTAGTAATTTTGCTCCAAATGGTGTGTTTGGGCTTATTCTAATTAAAGACAACTTGTTTAATGAAGAAGTAAGAAGAAAAAACTTGGGTATAAAATTGGAAATGGAAGATCCCAATCAGTTTATGAAGGAGGAGGAGATAGGTCTTGGGGATAATCTGATTCATAATTCAGATGTACCAGTATACTCTTTAGCTGTGAGGCCACCCTCATCCACGATCAAATAAAAAAAATCGTGGACATAAGAATATTATACAAATGTTGAGGGTGGGGATCCCCAGGTACCACAGGCTGAGTGCAACCATTGTGGCACTCGAGTTGAATGTCATTCAAAAAGGTAAGGCACTTCTTGCTATCAGTACATCTGAACAATTGCTAGTACTACTAAACAGCGAAGAGGATGGCGTCAAGAGGTTAGTGTCTTGCTTTGTATACTACTTGATTTGTTCATTTAATCACATTTAATTTTCACTTAAGATTAATATTGATAATAATTATTTAGCATAGTCGCTAGTCAATTTTAGATTAATCTTAGCTACAAGACTTCTACAGCCACTAATGGAAAAGGAACACAGATGATGAACCTAGTGGTCTTTCAATACTGTGAGAATGTGTACCATAAGGTGCTTTGGAAAATGGTTATAGAGGATGAGCTACCTTTTACCACGGTTGAAAAGAGAGGGTTTCGCAAGTTTGTGAAGTTACTAGAGCCAAGATTTTCACTACCATTCCGTTATACAAAGATGCGATTGTATGAAGAGGCATTTGAGGGAGAATGCATAGATGAAAAAGATGTTTATCATCACTGGCAAGAGAGTGTCATTTACGATCGACACATAGATGTCTATACAGAATACTTCGTACATGTGTATCACAGCACATTACATTGACAGTGAGTATAATCTTAAAAAGATAATTATTGGGTTTAAGAAAATCGTTGACCATAAGGGTGTATCGATAAGAGCAAAGGTGGATGATTGTCTAATGGATTGGGTCATCCAAAAAAAGCTATGCAATTACAGTTGATAATACCAGTGCCAATAAGACTGCCATCTAGTGGTTTATGTAGAATACGAGAGTAAGAGAATATGTGATTAAAAACCACTAGTACATCTACGTTTGATACACGGCTCACATAATCAACCTTATTGTTTGTGAGCATATCTCAATTTTATTTTGTATTTTATATTTTAATATTTTTATGATTAAACTAATGATAATTGGATTTTTTTCAATGATCAAATAGGAGAGGGGTTGAAAGATATGGACGATTCCATCAAAAAAGTTTGTAACATTTTTTGGTATGGGGTTTTTCCCCAAATGTTGTGGATGTTCAAGGCAATAGCAGTATAGGTTGGGGTTGAATGTTTAAAAATGTTGTACCTGAATGTTCTTACTCAATGGAACTCAATATATCTGATATTGGATGTGGCACAGAAGTACCAGAAGGCATTTGAGTTGTTGGATATCAAGGATGGGGGTCTAAGATATGCCTTATTGGAGCTTGATGGAAGGGGGTTCGATTCACCAGACAGTACTAATTGGTAACATGTGGGGGAGTTTGCCAATTTTTTACAGATCCTCTATGACATTACTATGCAGGTATCTGGATTTGCATATGTGATGGCAAATATGTCGTTTAGTGAGGTCTTGATGCTATACTATCATTTGAAAGAAGGTTGTACTAACTTGAGCGAACAGTTATCTGGTATAGCATCATAAATGCAGTCAAGATATAAAAAATATTGGAGGTAAGTTGAGAAGATAAATTGATTATTGTTCATGGTGCTCATTCTTAACCCCCAATTAAATGGTGGGCAACTAAGGTTCTCGGGGCAGTAAAGGCTGCGGCGTTTATCATAGCGCTTAAGGCAGATTTGAACCACTTATACACCCACTATAGCACCACTAGCCAATCCCAGCCCCAAGCTTCATCCTCAGCAGCTGGAGGCACCTCACACTCGAGCCCGACCTCAGGACCTCTTTCCACTTTCCATAGTTCTCAGACCAGTGCATCTAGTCGATCCTAAGGCTTCAATGTTATGACATCATTTCATGCACGCTCGATGAAAAATTTCCTGCAGTGTACGAATGAGGTTGAGTGGTATTTACTAGTAAAGGTTGAGGAGCCTAGTGAATAGTTTCAAATATTGATTTGATGGAGAGCTAATTCCATCAAGTACTCTATTCTCTCACGTATTGCTCGATATATGCTAGCCGTTTCTATCATTACGGTTGCTCAATATATGCTAGCCATTTCTATCATTACGGTTGTATCTGAATCGACGTTTAGCACTGGAGGTCGAGCGTTAGATGCCTTTCAGATTTCATTGGCACCATCCACCATGGAAGCCCTCATTTGCTCGCATAACTGAATCATTGATATGCCTTCTGGACTATAGAGTATTGGCATCGACACTAAAAGCAATAGGTTTGAGTTAGGTAAAATTAAAATAACTTGTTTACTTATTTTTTTATGATTAAAGTAACAAAGTGCACGCTATATATAATTATTCATTGATTATTTTTATGATTTTATAAATCTAATTAACTTATACTGTTTATAATTTCATAGATCAAATTATTAACTTCAAGATTGTTGTTGATGACTGATGAAGCACATTACAATTGTGTATATTTTCTCTTATTAGTAATAATAATTTTTAATCTTATCTTAATCTCAGGTATAACCAATGACAAAGTTACAAAGTTAGAACTTACAATTTGCTGCAGCAGAATTTTTTTTTTTGTAACCTCGGGTCCAAGTGTATGCACTATACCGTATGGTTTAATTTTTAGTTTGTATTAGCCTTAGCAATTTGTATTATAGTTTGTATTATTTATTTATCAACTTTAATTGTTTATGACTAATTTACTAATTTATATGTAAAACAGTGAAAATACAACAAAAAATGGGCTTAATTGGGCCCATTTAGAATCAGATTGGCCTAATTGGGCCCATTTAGTTTTGGAATGGACCCATTCCAATTGGAGTTTGAAATGGAAGTCAGAGTTTCAACTTTTGCTCAAAACTCCCATCAGAGTTTGAAGTGCCGAACTTCGACTCCATTTTGGAGTCGGAACGAAATTTCGACTCCGATAGGAGTCGGAGTTTGAGCACAAGCCTAGTCTACACATCACGAGTCTTTCCTAGCAAATGATGCAAAGCAGAATATATAAACAGAGAATAAACCCAAAATCAAGAAAGAGAACAAACCCAAAATCAATAGAGAACAAATATTTAAAAAAAATGAAAAAACAACAAACAAAGAACGAAAGAAATATAGAAGAAAACTTACCCATGGATGAAGCGATTAGAGGTTGTATCGAGTTTTAGATAGATGAATAAAGTCATTTCGATTTGAGCAGAGATCGGACTTCCAAGCTGTAAAATCTGATTGAATAACTGAATTGGACTTTGAGACAAAGTGGGCAGAAGAAGAAGGAGAAGCAGTAGCTTAAGCTTTGGTTTTTCACAAACAAAAACAAAATGTTAATAAAATTAAGAGAAAGAAGAGGATGGAGTGGTGCAAGTATACCTGGCTATTCTTCTACCTCTAACGCCCCTTTGATCATCCACTCGTCCTCTTTGACAAGGGGTTCTCCGACAAGGAAGCCCTTGGTATCGTGAGCATATCTAGTCTCTTTATCATCTTCCTCACTACTGTCGGATCGCTGCTTATTTCCACTCTCCTTGTTCGTGTCGGCGTTGTCTACGCACATAGCGCTTTTAGGGTTTCGATCGCCTATATATGAGAGAGAGGGAGAGAGAGAGAGATGAGAGGGGGTAGTTTGGGTAGATGAGAGAAAAAATTAGGGTTTTTTCAATTTATATAAATACTTTAGATCTAGTATCTGGATTTTTAAATCTGATATCCGGATTACATAACCGGATCCGAATTTTATAATCTGGTATTTAGATCTCACTTGATCCAAGCCTTAATCCTGTTCCGATAAAATATCTTACCCGGATGAATAGACCTAGTTGACATAAGAAAATGAAAATTTCCTCAGCACTTCAATTCTCCAAACTTCTTACCCTAAATGATTCTCTCCCATATTTTCGAGAATTATGGTGCTGATTCTCTCTCCTTCTCTAGATGGTGAGAATGGTTATTCTCTATTTAGTTTTGTCACTTGACAAGACATAGAAGTTAAATAATTTTTATCATAAAGAAATTTGTATGCGTGTGCATATTATAAGAAAAATATTTATTTGTAGCCTGCTATTTCTTGCTAAAATAATTATTTTCTACCAAAATGAGTCAGTTTTAATCACAAATAGTCATCATGGCTGCATATAATTCAACACAAATACTCATTTTACTTATAGTGCCAGGGTGCTCCAAATAGTTGAGTCATTTGACTTGTAATTTCGATTTTTTCTAGAGTATAGAGGCCACATCTGTAACTACGTTTTATTAGAATGAAATGAAGTCTTTCCTATTTAAAACTCTTATAAAAAAAAAGAAAAAAGAAAAAGAAGCTAGGTCTAGGGCACGCAAAACAATGTGTTTAACCTTACCGAGCCTAGTACTTGTTCTATTCTTTCCTTTCATGCTTTCCTCTAAACAAAACAAAGAAGATCTAGAAAAGCAATGAAGGAAATCAAATGAGAAGCTAGATCTTTTAATTTACATTATATGGACCATAATTACATTATACATACAGAACACATGCATGGCAATTTATAAAAAAAAAAAAATTGAAAGAGAAAACCACTCATGTTTCCATAACAATATTAATCATCACTTTCTATCAACAAATTAGTAAAATGGGAGGTTCGTTTACTAATTTCTACTTGACCTAAACGTTTTCTTAAAAAGGGATAAAAAAAACTAGAGCAACTTACCCAGGCTAATTGGTGACAACGGATTGCAGGAGAAGACGAGTTGGAAAACCCTTAAATGAGTTAAAGGAAGTTTTTATCACTGATCTGTCTTTCATTGGATGTTTAAAAAAATAAGAATTATAATTAGATTTTCTCTTCATATATTTTGAGTTAGCTTCTTCAGACAATGATATGAATGGTTACATTTTGGACTTGACTTATGATTCTTTTTGATACTTTAGCTTCCGACCACTTTTTTTGGAGCAACTCAAAATACAATGGTGCATATGCATTGTCAGTTTGTTGAGTGTTTGTAGGAGATGCATGAAGCTTGGATTCAATTGTGAATAATAGCTCAATAGTTAGGTTATCTAACATTAATAAATGAGTGAAATTGGAAAAAAATATTATATATATCAATATCATATCAGTATCGATAAAATGAACTGTCGCAAACGTCAAATTTGGAAGCGTCAAGAAGAATAAAGAAAGTATGGAGAGATGGAGATCCAAAAGGAGGAAAAAATAAAGAAAAAATCTAGGGATGCAAGCCCAACTTGTCAAACCCTCTACCTTCCTCACTGAAAAATCCCCTCTCTCTACCATTCCCGAAGAACCCACTTCTTTCTTTGAAGCCAATAAACATCCTGAGTAGAGGGCAGCCATGCACTCTGAGATCACTGCTATCCTTAATAATCAAACTGGGAGTTAGTTCTGGCATCTCCATCCTATAATCTGTTGGGTTCCAAATGGGTTCTTAAGTCTAAACGTTGAGCCGATGGCTCTCTTGAGCGCCAGAAAGCCCGTTTGGTTGCTCAAGGCATTCATTAACAAGCGGGACTTGACTACACAGAGACTTTTAGTCCTATTGTCAAGCCGGTGACCATCCGATTCCTTCTTTCTCTTGTCATTTCTCATAACTGGCCACTGCATCAGCTTGATATACAGAACGCCTTTTTGCATGGAGATTTTGAAGAAGATGTATATATGAAGCAGCTCCTGGGTTTGTGCAACCTGATTTTCCTACACATGTTTGTAAGTTAAAAAAATTTATTTACAACTTAAAGCAGGCTACTCGAGCCTGGTTTGCAAAGCTTAGTGAAAAATTAATTTCTTTAGGTTTTTGTTGTTCTGTCTTTGATTCTTCGCTTTTTGTTCTTCACACTGCCTCTGTTTCTTTGTTTATTTTGGTTTATGTTGGTGACATAATTGTTACGGGGTCTAATTCTGAATTCATCTATGAATTTATTACTTGTCTTGGTACTTACTTTCCAGTCAAAGATTTAGGACCTCTTCAATTTTTTTTTGGGCATAGAAGTCACCCGTAATTAGAATGGCCTATTTCTTTCTCAAGGCAAATACGCTATGGATCTTCTTACCAGAACTAATGCATAATTGTAAATCTATTTTGACTCCAATGTCTATCTCTGAAAAGCTTTCTGCCTTTGATGGTACTAGTTTAGACGATCCACAGTGGTATTGTAGTGTCGTTGGTAGTCTACAGTGTAACGCACCCAAATTTTTCCTAAAATAAATACGGGAATCGAGGCGTTGGAATGCTAACAACACGGGTCATGCATCCCCAACGTCCAGTGCTAAGTATGTGAACAAGTGACACACATAAAAAAAAAAGTAGCGGATAAATTAAGTCGATAACTAAGTATCATAAGTTTTAGAATTATTTTACAAACCAATTTAACATAAATTCTCCCTCAAGAGATTTAATACAGTCATCCGAAATACAAATTGTGCAAATACATATTTATAAAAATGGGAAAATACTTCCCAATATAACAAATTATAAATAAATGTTCCAACAACAAAGCCGTCTCCTCAGACTTAGACTCCTAGACATTTGCATCCAAAATCTACGACGCTAGAAATGGCATCGCAGGGAAGTACAACCCAAACAAACTACAAGATATAAAATATACTCATGCACAACAACAACCTCACATATGAACAAGACACCGTATGCATGAAACTTAAAATCATCTTTCTCAAAATAAATAAAATAACCACACACGCCAAAATCCTAATTTGGCCCAAATTAAAACTCCAATAGAATCATCCATCATTTTTCCAGAAAATGATGTTCGTAAATCCATTAAAACCACAATCATTTTCCCAAAAAATGGTCCACGTAAAACCAATAACTGAAACCCGCCACTTTCCCAGAAAATGGCCTAAACATCCATTTTATTAACCGTAGGCACTATGATCTCCCCCAGGAACCATCCACACATCCTGACTTTCATCATCACAACGAAGGTAACGACCACGCATGTGACTTCAGAACGGGCGATACCTAGCTAACCGCTCCCAGCACGTACCATAACCAGGCATCCCCTAGCTCCTGCCAGCAGAGGAGCCACGGAGTCGGCACAAGAGCATTACCATCTCTTTCAATCTCGTCGTGGCCCAGCGACGACCCAGGGGACGTCACTCAGTATATCTCGTTCCCGAGTGACCTGAGGAACTCCACCGAGGTAATGCCCCATCTTGGCTTAGGGTCGTAATACATACGCACCCGAAAACTATAAACACATGAAAACCCAGTTTCCATTTCTAATACATGAATATACGTGTAAATACATAATGCAGATGATCATGCACCAAATAACCAACAACTAATAAATTCCAACAATAACCAAATACAATATTTGTTGATGCCAAAAATATATTTAAATCTTAAAATTTATTTGGAAAATACTTACAGCGAGTAAAAACGTAGATTTCTGAACAAATGTCAATCCGCAGCGTTCGTAGCGGTCACTTGTACATTAGGCTAAAATGCTTGGTTTGACACCAAAATTTAAGGAGATACTCATTGGAAGGTGGGAAATCTCATGGAGGTAATGGTGTGGCGGCACAATCACCGGAAGGTGGCAAATCGGGCTCCAAAAGGGTGGAAACTCATTTTTGAGTTTGGGGTCTTATAGGGAAGGTGGGGCCATGTATGGGGAAACTGAGTTAGGGGATTGACCGATTGGGGTAGGGGAGTGGTTTGGTGGAGGAGGTGAGATGCACTGCGGCCGGGCGGCAGTGCGGCGAAGAACAAGCCATTTGAAGACCCATTTCGGGTGGAGGAGCAAAAGGCGGAGCTGAGTGGTTCTACATGGTGAGTTATGTTCGCCGGAGTGAGGAGAGGTTGCTGGTAGGTCGCCGGTGCCAAGGGGTGGCCGTCGGTGGCCAGAAAATGCAAGAGAAGCCAAAATATTCATTTCGGGTTTATGTCCGTGGAGGAGAGGTGGGATGGCCGGAGGTGACACATCCGGTATCAGTGAACTCGCCGACAGGTGGGGAGGCTGGCGGTGTGGGAGGTGAAGGGTGGCGGCTGGCGGTGGGTGGCTGGGCTGAGTTGAGCCGAATGGAAGTGAGGGGAGGGGGCTTGTGTCGCACAGGTTTGGGTCAGAATTAGCGAGGAAGAAAAGGAAAGAAAAGGAAGGAAAAAGAAAAGAAAAGAAAAGGAAAAGAGAAAGAAGAAAAAAAACTAACTAGAAAAAAAAAACACAATAAATTAAATAAAAGCTTACTTAAAATACTACAATTTAATATCAATAAAATAAAATATTTAAAACCCAATACTAAACCAATTTAATTTAAATAATAATTTAATTATAGAACACTAATTATTATTAAAAAAGCACATCAAATAAAATCACATAATAAAATAAAGAATTTAATTCTAATTATTAAAATAATTAACTCACATTAAAATTAATAAGAAAAGCAGCGTAACTCTATATTTAATTATAAAAACAACATAAACCTAATATTAACTAATCAATAGATTAAATAAATATCTTAAACAAATAAAATACGACTAACAATATTATTAAAATAAATTAAAATAATGAACAACGAGAATAAAATAATATGTAAAAATACACGTAAATCTGTGATCTCACATACAGTACTTAACTTTTACTAGACCCCATATCTTGTTTGCTGTCAATCATGTCTACCAGTTCATGCATAATCCTCACCTTCCCCACTGGAACGTATATCTTGTTTGCTTTACTCTTTACTCCTTCTTCTGAGTGTTCTCTGTCAGCCTTCTCCGATGCGGACTGCGCTGGGTGTCCGGATGATCGTAGATTCACTAATGGTTATTGTATCTATTTTGGTAAACACTTGATTTCGTGGGGCTCTGATAAGCAATTACGGTTGCCAGATCTTCTACCAAAGCAGAATATAAATCGGTAGCCAATACTACTTGTGAGCTTCTTTGGTTGTAGTTCCTCTTGAGTGAGATTGGTGTCTTTCTTTCATCTCTTCCTACATTGTGGTGTAATAATATTAGTGCTACTTACTTATCACTTAATCCGGTCTTACATTCTCATACAAAACATGTGGAACTAGATTACTACTTTGTTAGAGAATGTGTTGCTGCTAAGACTTTGAAAGTGTTTTTTATTTCTAGCAAAAGGGCAAATTGAAGATGTTTTCACTAAGCCTTTATCAGACTCTTGGTTTGCACAATTTCGATCAAGTCTCACTATGTGTCCAATGCCGCTTGGATTGAAGGGGTATATTAAGGAAGGAATAACAGTGGCTATAACTGCTAATTCTCATAAGGAAATACTAAAAGATTGAGGGATATTTTAAAAGATTTACATGTCATCATCTAAGGGAATATTTTGTAACATAATAGATGAGCTGTCATGTATATATTTTACAAATGAATTCTGCCTATAAATATTGTAAATTGTAATAAGAAAATTAATGAGAAACACTGAGCTGTTATGAACAAGATCAGAGGGGCGGCTACCTCCCCCTACCCCACCACTAAATTATGTGAATGACCCCACCACAATTATTTTAAATCTTGCATAGTGATTTGTATAGTAACTTGCATAGTAATTTCAAAACCTATAAATATGGGTTTCAGTTGTTATAAATTTCATAAGAAAATATATAGAAGGAAGAAAGTTTCAGAGAGATTCTTAAAAGTTTATTTTATATTTCTCTTACAATAGTAATAGTTTTCTTTTTAGTTTTATAACACGTTATCAGCATGAGGTTTTACCGATACTGAAGTTAGTGGTTCTCTACTTCAAGTAGGATTTTCAATATATTATTTGCAATCCTCGAGATAAATATTAAAAGTAATATTGCTGAATATATTTCTTAAATTCACAAATTTATTTTTGTGATTTATATATCTATATAATGTCAAATATTGAGATTTATTATTATTGACATTTCTGAAAATTTTTTTTATCCAAGATCCTTGATGAGATCTATTTGGATATGAGGATGAAGTTGGGAGATACAATCATAGAAGAAAATCATATGTCCCTGAAGAACCGTGTTGCGTATCTCATGGTCAAAAATCATTTTACTGTGTGAAATGAATTAAGAAAGAGATATGAGCATAAAAAAATGTAATCATCTCAAAAGATCATTATGATTTATTACACCTGAAGTTGCAAGATTTTAAAAGTGGTATTGAATATTCTGCACTCTTTAAAATCAGCTCAATATTAAAATTATGCAGTGAGAAAGTCACTGATGATGATATTTAAAAGAAGACATATTATTTTTCATACCTCAAATGTACTTCTGCAGTAGCAATATCGAGAGTGAAAGTTCAACAAATATTCTGAATTTTTATTTTATGTTTCAGTGATTAAGCTAAATAATGAGTTTTTCACCAGTTATGTCTTTCAAAGAAATCAAGGGCGTAAACATGGTAGAAAAACTATAGAAAGGTTGGGCCCAAAAGTGACAACACTAAAGATGATAAAAATATATCGTATTACCAGAAGTAATCTAACTCGGAAAAAGGTAAAGGCCATTAGAATAATTCTTCATAGAAAGATGAAGATGTTTGTCATAGATGTGGTATGACTGAACAGTGGTCACGTACCTATTGTACGGCCAATCACTTGATTTACTTATACTAAGCTTTTATATATAAGCTTATTAATATTTCATCATGTTTTGAAATAATGAAATATCGATGCCTGAAGTATGATAGAAATTACTTGGGATAATAAAGGTTTGTCTAAATTTGATACTCTTACAAATGAATGTGAACCAGAAGTTCAAAAGATTACCTATCTGTAAAGTATTGCAAATCAATTACATGATATATTTACTGACACTAAAAGTGTTATAAAATCATATATTACTGCTGTTAATGCTTAAGTAATAATTGAAATCCCTGAAAAACAAGTTAAAACATCAATAGATGAGTCTAAGATACACCTGAAGTGTTGAAAACCTATTGATACAAAAGAGAAAAATAAAAATAAATCGGTGCTCCTGAAGAGACCGTACTTACAAAATAAGATCTATCCAGACTTTCTGTATAAAATATAAAACTCTTGAAAAGTATAAAACTTCTGAAGAGAAAAACTCCTGAAGAGTACAAAACTCCTGAAAAGAAAAACTCTTGAAAAGTATAAACCACTTGAAGAGAAAACTCTTGAAGAGTATAAACCTCCTGAAGAGAAAACTCTTAAAGAGAAAACTCCTGAAAAGTACAAACCTCTTTAAGAGGAACCTTCTGTAGAGGTGTTTCATGACATGTTTTCCCTTAGAGATGAACAGGTACCTGAAATAATGAGATCTTAATACATTTCATGAATACTGGAAAATTCTGAATAGAAATAAAACTGTTGTCGACAACATATTTTCATATATAATGGTCCTTGACATTAGCAGAAGTAATGAATAAAGTGAGCCAAAAACCGTCGAAGAATGTCGATGTAGAAATGATCTAGCAAAATGGAAAGCAGATATTAAAACTGAATTAAACGTGCTAGCAAAACGAGAGGTATTTGGACCTGTTGTCTAAACACCAAAGGGTGTAATATCTGTCAGATATAAATGAGTATTTATACGAAAAAAAATGAAATTGTGCGGTATAATTTGTCGCACAAGATTTCCTGCAGAAACTCGAGAGTAGTTAAAAGGAAACATATTTCCTTGTTATGAATGCAATCACATTCATATTTTTAATCGATTTTGTTATTATAAAAGGATTAGATATGCATTTGATAAATGTGGTCACTGTATATTTATAAGGATCATTACATATATAAAGATATACGATACCTGAAGCATCTAATCCAAGTACATTTAGGAGTATGTATTTTATAAAGTTTTAAAGATCTTTATATGGGTTAAAATAATTCGGACGCATGTGGTAAAATTAAATCAACGAGTATTTATTGAAAGAAGGATTTGAGAATAATCCTATATGCCCATGTGTTTTATCAAAACCCGGATTTGTTATTATTGCAGTTTACGTTGATGATTTACCTTGTTAGAAATCCTGAAGAGGTTATAAGGGTTGCTATAAATTTAATGAATGCATTTAAAAAAGAAAGATCTTATTATTCAATTGATAGAAGAGTTACAAAAATTTGAGACTTCTAGCCTCATCTTTCAAATGCATTTGTTCTTCATAATGCAATATGCTATCCTTATCTAAAGGATTAGATAGTCGAAATGAAAAGGCAAATAAGGATTTTAAATCCTTATTCTCTTGCTTTAAGTCTACAATTTTTCTGTCAAACTTTTGAACGAGTCGTTGAAGTACGGAAACCTTCTCGTTAAGCTCCTCAATCTGACGATTTTTGGATTGTAATCGGTTGGAAAACTCGACAATAAAGAAGGAGTATCGGGTGTCGAGAGTCATCAGCTCATAAACGGCTTCACGATCTGACTTATTAGTCAGATCATTCACTTGCTGTAATATGGCACCTGCGGAAGACACAAGAACAACTTGTAATTGAGGTGAAGGACACCTCATATGTTGATCGTGAGAAATAGTGAAAGGAAATTGATAAGCCATTGAGAATTTGTAGAATAAGAATGTAAATATAGATGAATTATAGATATGAGAAGAAGATTTGATGCGTACTAAATGAAACTAAAGACGGTTCTTATAGAAATGGAAATAAGAGCAAGACAAACCATCATCTCTTCAAATCTCACTTTACAAAATATGCTGGATATATAATTTCAAAAGCCGGCGAGATTAATTACAGCTATCCCTATTTTCTTGTAAACGCTGAACCTCTGCCGTTAACTGCTGTTGTTAATTTTGTATTTGAGCTATCTCTTGTTCCAGCTTTTCTACTCGTTTTTTCAGGTCACGAGAATACCAGTCTATAAATTTCTTCAGCTCCTTATTTTCTTGTCTTAAATCTTTATTTTTTCTATTTTTAGTTGCAAGCATTTGATGCAACTCATATATTTGATTTGTAAGATGATCAATCTCACTCGTTCTCGCTAGTAGCCTCTGAGATATGGTTGTAATAGAGGCAGCATATTGAATACTGAGGGTTCTTGATGCTGTAATAATTTTAGGATCAAATTTACTAGAAAAATATATCTCTGCTCCTATCATGGTGTTTACAGCCTCAGGAGAAACTATAAGTGATTGAGGTATAAAATGTTCATGGTTCAAATCTGGGATATTAGAATTTCTATCAGACATAATATCGTTCTGGATTAACAATAACTGAATCTATGAAGAATGTGAGATTTTTTTGTTGGAGTAAACTAATAGGAAAATTAGTTATATTTAAACAACCTGAAATCTTCAAATCTCTTCAAGATCTCGTTTGTCAACAATGTCAAGCAGATTTGATTTTCTGCCGAACCGATAATATTAGACCTCAAAGTTTTTACAGCTGCTATCATACATGGATGGATTTCAATGTAATTTCTACCATATATAAACACCCTAATAATGCCGAATGAGAGGGAGGAAATTTTATATGAGAATATTAAGATGTTCCCTTCAATGCATTATTTAGATGGAAATTTTTTTTGAATACCCTGTTATATATGCTGAAATCATGATTGTTTATTACTTGAAAAACTTACGCATATTTTTAGGGGGAGTTTAAGTATTATTGCAGATTTCAGATTTCTACTAAGTCTGTCAAGCACCTTATATGTGAGATTCTCTCTACTTTATTCGACGCATTTTAAACTCGTAATGTCCTGTAGTGCCAACGCAGACAATATCAAATGGGGATATAGAGTTGCCTGTATCTGCTATATCTTCAAATCATTCAGAGATTATAAAATAATGATGCTTGTATCACTCAAATCAGGGGAAGATATATCAAAGATATGATCTAGTGATAATCTAGAAGATTTATTCAGAAAGGCATTACCAACTGCGACATTCAAGAAAATTGTGCAGAACATTGGAATGTGAAAACTCAAAGATCTATTGTCATACACTTTTCAGGGGGAGTAAATGTTCTGAAGACTTGTGCTGATTGTACTCTTTTTCCTTCCCTAAGGTTTTGTCCCACTGAATTTTCCTTTGCAAGGTTTTAATGAGGCAATTTTAAAGTATTTGTGGCTATATAAAAATACTGTACTCTTTTTCCTTCGCCATTAGTTTTTCTTTTTACTGGGTTTTTCCTTAGCAATGTTTTAACAAGACAAATTCTTTATAGGTGGTCATTCAAGAATGAGTGTTATGAACGAGATTGGAGGGGCGGCTGCCCCTCTGCCCCACCACTAAATTATGTGAATGACCCCACCATAATTATTTTAAATCTTGCATAGTGACTTACATAGTGACTTGTATATTAACTTGTCTAGTAACTTCAAAGCCTATAAATATAGGTTTCAGTTGTTATAAATTTAATAAGAAAATATATAGAAGAAAGAAAGTTTCAGAGAGATTCTTAAGAATTTTTTTTTTATATTTTTCTTGCATTAATAATAATTTTCTTTTTAATTTTATAACATGAGTATAATATTTCTATTTATTTTCTTTGTACATTTTATCAAACACTCGGTAATGTAATACCTTTATCAAGGCCCAACGGGCATATAAATCATGCAGGCATGCAGCTGCCAGCTCAATTAAAAATATTACTTTGATCGGCATCTCACTGATCATTAACGCCCTTCTTTCACGAGTCAACATTAATTTTATAATCAATTTATATATTATCTTTGAGGCAAAGTTTTATTATTTAATATCTATATAAATTAAAATTTAATTTTAAAAAATAAAAATATTATTTATATACAATTTGTATATTTTTTCCGTATATAACATATAAAAATATTATTTTTATATATATTTTAATCTAATTATTCATTTTTTTATTTTTATTATTTTTTATATTTTTTTAATTATTTTTTCTAATATTTTAACTAACATGATATTATTATATGTCATCAATTTCACAAAAAGTACGGAGAGTAGTATACCCTAACGTTAGTCCATATAATTAGATCATGACTTTCCCGCCAGCTGTGATATGTACTCATGGGCCATGGCATTAGACGGGTTTGGTATGGTATCAATCTTGCCCCCAATTTGAAGCCAACGTGTTCGGCATCCTCTTTTTTGTTTTGTTGGTTCTCATACAGAATTCGAGATTCATCTGACACCAAATCGACCAAAACAACTCGAATTCAACTAACGCCAAATCAACCAAAAGAGTGGTAGCTAGGATGGTGCGACCCAACCAAATTTAACTGTACCACTAGAGCGGCCTTTAACCCCCTCCATGATTTATTAAAAGTTAGCCTATGCCATGATAAATATTTCTAATGTCCAATCAATTAAGTGACATGAGATTAATGAAAACAAGTAAACTTTGTCCAAGTAGAATTAGTCCATTTTGGACCAGAGAGATATCTAAAGGGTATGGTAGTCGTTTCAATTACAATTCCATTTAAATTTTGTCCAATTACAATTGTCTAATTTCTAGTCACTGAATTATTTGGATCTCCATTACTACAATATTTTTCGAAGTTCAGGTTTTAATTGATTGATTATGTTTCTGACATATGATGGTATTTTCAAGGCATGCCAGCAAAAATACCAACAATCTGAATGCCCAAAATTCGACCACTGACCTGCTTTGCAAGATATGGACTGAAGTCATGCGCTGGATGACATGTCCTATGGGCATACTACTAGTGCCTACTCTGTAAGGTTTAGACTGGTACCGTACACTAGATGACATGCCTATGAAAATACGCTACTATCTTTTGCTAGGTGTTACTATGGTGTGCGCATGATGGGGTGTAGGTGCATATACACGCGTGTGCGTAGGTGAATGCGCTGTGGGGCGCGCCTATGCGCACACAGGGATGTGCGCATGCACTATGCGGCCATTAGCCTCCTTGGTGGCCTGCGGCGTATCAGAATATAAATCAAGGCATGCATGTAGGCTGGCCAAATGACTGTCCTAGTCCTCTAAGGCCTATGTTAGAGTCTAATTTTAGGCAATTCTTCTCGGGGTTCTGACAAACCAAGAGGGCTCACGGTTGCTGTAAGGGAAGATTGAAAACTAGAAAAACAAGGAAGAAGAATGAAGAAAATAAAGAAGAAATAAGAAGAGGCAGCAGTAGCAAATAAGATGAAACCCTAAAAGGGTTATCTCTAAAACGACATTGTTTAATACTTAAGAAGGAGGGGGCGTGGGTTGCTGGTCACGGGCTGGGCCTTCCATAGCCATCACACACGGCCCAATGCACACACACAGCCCACAAGAAACAAACAAACACACCAAAGAACAAGCCTAACCCGAAAAGCATAAATAAATAAAAACCAACACATAAAATAAAAGCATAACATAATAAAATAAAATAATCCAACCAACAGTATTAATGCACTTTAAAATAAGAGATCCAATAATACAATTATTTAAAATAAAGGAACCAATAAAAATGAATAACATGAAATAAACAACCACTTCGAAAAGGACCTAAACTCGAAAGTATGAAAGGAACACAAAAAATGAAATAATCAAAATAACCAAATAATAAAACAAATATCTACTTTACATAAAAGGTTAAACTCGAAATAGAATAGAGGAAGAAGATTCAATAAACTAAATTAAAATGCCACTAAATAAAATAGAAAAAAAATAATAAGTCTTAGTAATTTAATAAGTTAAAATCAATGAAATAACTTGAAAATGTCTAGTAAAATAAAATGTTTGTTGAAACAAAATAAAACACAACAAATTGAATAACTATAAAATATAATAATTAAAACTAAAAATAATAAAGATTAGGGCTGTACATCTGGTATCCAAACCAGAAATTTGGGCATAACCAACCCAGGTGGCAAGGCTCAAATCCGGGCCGGGTTCCGGACCAAATAAACCCGAATCGTAACCTGGGCCGATACCCTGAGAAATCCGGGTTATGAAGGATCTGGAATTTCGAAATCCAGATTCAAACCGCTTTTTTTTTCTTTTTTTTTATTAATTTTACAAAAGTGCATATTTAATTTAATTTTAGAACATAATTTTTTTAGTAAAAATCTTATATTTTATTGAAGCATTTTGAAGAAAAATCTGTTCAAAAATATAATTCTTTTTATAACAAGCTTATATTTATTCAAAAAATTTCAAACCATAATTATTAATTTTTAAATAAAAAAGCCTTTAGTTTATTAAAACTTTTTTTTCTAAATCATCAAGTTGGAAGGGATAATATTTGTGTTCTAAAAATACTGAATGCATGTAAAAATAAAATAAAAAATTCCAATATCACCTATGCATGCATCACAATGCGATCCACTACATATTACATTATTTATTATTTATACATTACATTTCACAATACAAAATTACAATATATAAATTACAATTTGGAAACCTGACAAAGAACTTTAAAAAGATGTTACAAACTTTCTATTTTCACCCTTCATTACCTTCAAATTCTCAACCAACATCCATTCCTGTTCTGCGTTTATCTTTCTACAGCAACCATATATAGGCCTAAACTAGTAGTAAGCACACCACCAAAGAGGAGGACAAAACAAAATAGATGATTAAAGCAATTAGCACAAATAAAATTGCAACCTATCGATTTGACAATCATATAAGATTCATTAATACAAAACTATGACACAAAAAGGTTGGAGATTGTCTGTTGAACTCAAGGTTTCAAGTTTAATATAAATCTACACATGAATTTTGATGATAACAAATGAATTCAAAGAATAAAAGAGTTTCAAACTCAAGTTGTCCACACAATAGAATCAAGCACATCAAGGAAGCAAGTATGAGCAAGAATGGAACAAGTTCACATTAAAATCATAGAATAATTTTGTAAATCTCTTAAAAAATTTGAAATTAGGATTAATGCTCAAAATTAATATTTTATCATAAAGTATTAAAATACATTTTCTACATATGTATGAATATTTTGAAAATTAAATTTGAAAATTTTGAAAGATGATTGATTGTCATCTTTCACATGTGCATGACATAATTAAAGGTTTGAACTTTGAAAATATTAAGATGATTGATTGTCATCTTTCACATGTGCATGTTTTATTTGAATATTTTCAAAAGTGGTGGATGCTTTTCTTGATTTATGCAAAAGGTAGATGTCTTTATTTGAAAATTTTGAAAAGAAAAGTGTGCTCCTTTTGTCATATGCAAAAAAGTAAAAGATTATGTTTGAAATTTTTGAAAAATAAAGTGTGCTCCTTTTGTCACATGAAAAAAGTAAAAATATTAGATTTGAAATTTTTGAAAAGTGAATTATGATGTTTTTGACATGAGAATCTTTTCAAATTTGAAATTGAAAACTCATTTGCCTATAAATAGCTCACTTGAGTTTTGCAAAATTCACAACAAGAGCTTACACATCTATTACTAAGTTTTGCATCATTTCTTCAAAGCTCTCATTCTCTCTTTTCTAAAGTTTTGAGCCTTAATTCTTGTTCTTGTTGAGAGAGATATAGGTTGCGCTGTATTGTTTCCATCTCACTCATTGAAGAGTGTACTTTGATAGTCTACCTACTATCAACTCTTGTATTTGTAAAAGGGTGTGTATAACCCTTGTGTGTGTAGAAGGTGTTCTACACGGGGAATAGTTAAATCACCAAGTGTGAGGTGATTGGAAGTGTAGAAGGTGTTCTACACGGGGAATAGTTAAATCACCAAGTGTAAGGTGATTGGAAGTGTAGAGGGTGTTCTACACGGATTCTTTGGAGCGGTGCTGCTCAAAGGTGTAATAGGTTTCTATCTCCACCTAAAAGAAATTGAATAGTGGATCTGGGAATTCTCAAGAGGTAGCTTGAGGTGAGGACGTAGGCAGTGGGGCCGAATCTCGTTAACATACTGAGTTTGCTTCTCTCTTACTCTTACTATTTATATTTATTGTTATTTCATATTTTGTTTATATTTTATATTATATATTTGATTTATAATTGTTATTTTTTTAAATACAACTCAATTCACCCCCCCTCTTGTGTTAGTCATCTGGGCAACAATTGGTATCAGAGCTAGAGCTCTATTATAAGATTAACTATCTTTTGAGTTAAAATTTTATGGCTAACATTGCAGCATCATTTGGTGAAGGTCAATCTAGCAGTCGGCCTCCACTCTTTTGCGGAGACAATTACTCATTTTGGAAAGTTAGAATGAGAATATTCCTTCAGGCTCAAGGTCGAGAAATCTGGAAATGCATTGTAAATGGACCTTATATTCCAACAAAAGTGGTTGATGGAGTAAAGGTCAAAAAAGAAAAAGAAGAGTTTAATCGTGAAGACGATAGACTTTATACTTTGAATTTAACTGCTATGAATTTATTATATAATGCTCTCAATGGTAATGAATTTAATAGAGTAATGACTTGTGCTACAGCAAAGGAAATTTGGGATAACTTGGAAGTTACTTATGAAGGAACTTCTCAAGTCAAGGAATCAAAAATTTATATTCTTACTCATGAATATGAAATGTTTAAGATGAATGATGATGAATCTATTTCTAGTATGTACACTCGTTTTACTGACATCATAAACAGTTTGACAGCTCTTGGCAAAATTTATTCCAAAGTGGAGATAGTAAGAAAAATTCTCAACTCTCTACCAAAACGTTGGGAATCAAAAGTGACAGCGATTCTTAAAGCTAGAGACCTCAAGAAGCTCGAAGTGAATGAACTCATCGGGTCACTTATCACCCATGAGTACACATTGAAAAGAGGAGAAGAAGAAGGAAAGTCAAAGAAAAGCTTGGCACTTAAAGCTGTTCCACATGAAAGTGAAAGTGATGAAGATGAGGAAAATGACGACAAAGATGAAGAAGTTGCGATGATAACGAGAAAAATTCAGAGGTTCTTAAAGAAAAATAAAACTCCTCTAAGGAAATCTTTCAAAAAGTTTTCCAAAAAAGATTCAGGTAAAAATGACATTTTAATTTGTTATAAATGCAATAAACCTGGTCATATCAAGTTAGATTGTCCTCTGCTAAAGAAAGATCGAAACAAAGGCAAAAAAGTAATGAAAGCTACTTGGGATGATGATTCAAGTAGCTCAAATTGTGAAGCAAGCAATGGAGAATCAGCAAATCTTTATCTTATGGCTAAAGATGACATTGAGGTAACAAATCTTGATAATATTAAAGATCATTCATATGAAGAATTACAAAATGTTTTAGAAGAGGTATATGAGGAATTTGAAAAATTTGGTATCAAGTATACTGTTTTGAAAAAGAAAAATTCTTCTTTAACAAACGAAATTGATATTATAAGAAAAGAAAATATTATTTTGAAAGATGAAAATTTTGAGTTGAAGAAAAAGAAAACTGATTTAGAAAATATTATTGAAAAATTTACGAATGGAAAAAGAAATTTTGAAAAATTTCTTGGTAGTCAAAGATGTGTTTTTGATAAGGCAGGTTTGGGATATATGCCAAAACAAAAATACAAACCTTATAAAAACTTCTTTGATAATCCTTCTAAATCAAAGTCCAATATTCAAAATTATTTTCATAAAAATAATTTTGTTAAAAAAGGATACTATTATAATCACTCAAGTTTTTCATATATGTCACATGCTATTTGCAATTTTCGGAATAGAAATGGTCATAATTATTTTGCTTGTCCTATTAGAAGAAAACATACAATGACTATTAGGGCCATATGGGTACCTAAAAATCTTGTTTCTTCTAATACTAATAAATAAAGGACCCAAAGAACTTAGGTACCTGGAATTGTTTTTAATTGCTTTTGTAGGTATGCATGAAGTATTTTACAGGTAAAAATAAATGATTTTTAGATAACGGATGCCCAAGATACGTGACAGAAGACAAAACTAAATTCATTGACTTCACTTCTAAAGAAAAAGGATGTGTGATATTTGGAGACAATTCAAAAGGGAAGATCATGAAAATAGAAGGAAAGATCATCAAGACTTAGTACAAGATGCAACCAAATAGTGAAAACATGTGAAAGATCATCCAGCAGAATAAATTCTAGGAGAACCTTCACGAGGTGTAAGCACTCGATCATCTCTTAGAAATATTTGCAATCGTACTGCTTTTCTATCTCAGATTGAACCTAAAAATATTGATGAAGCACTTCTTGATGAATCTTGGATTCTAGCTATGCAAGAAGAGTTTAATCAATTTGAAAGAAATGATGTTTGGACACTTGTTCATAGACCCAAAAATCATACTATTATTAGAACAAAATGGGTTTTTAGAAACAAGAAAGATGAGTCCGGAGTCATTACTAGAAATAAGGCTCAACTTGTAGCCCAAGGTTTCAATTAAGAAGAAGGAATCGATTATGATGAGACATATGCACCAGTCGCAAGATTAGAAACTATTCGAATGCTACTTACATATGATTGTTATAAAGATTTCAAATTTTTTCAAATAGATGTTAAAAGTGTTTTCTTAAATAGTTTTTTTTTTTTTTTGAAAAATGTTTTTCAAGAGGAAAGATCGATATAACTCTTTTCATCAAGTATGAATAGAATGATATTCTTTTAATTCAAATTTATGTAGATGATATAATATTTGGTGCTACTAATGAATATGTGTCAAGATTTTGTTAAGAATATGCAGAAAAAATTTGAAATGAGCATGATGGGAGAACTTAATTTCTTTCTCGGATTGCAAATCAAGCGAGCAAAAAGTGGAACATTTATTAATCAGTCAAAATATATCAAAGAGTTACTCAAAATTTGAGATGGAACGTGCGAAGATAATTGGAATATCAATGAATCCGACCACTAAATTTGATAAAGATGAAAGCGGTAAGCCAGTTAACTCAAATGTATATCGAGGTATGATTAGTAGTTTATTATATTTGATAACTAGTAGACCTGATATTATGTTCAGTGTATGTTTATGTACACGTTTTCAATCATTTCCAAAACAATCTCATTTGATTGCAGTCAAGCGGATTTTTAGATATTTTGCCAGTACCATTGACTTAGAGTTATGGTATCCTAAACACACTTCTTTCGATTTTTATTAGTTATTCAGGTACCGATTATATTGGTTGCAAAGATGATCGAAAAAGTTTTAATAGAACATGTCATTTCTTAGGTCGTGCACTAGTTTCCTGGTTTAGTAAAAAAAAAACAAAATTCTGTTGCACTATCTACTGCTGAGGCAGAATATGTTGCTGCGGGTAGTTGTTGTGCTCAAGTTCTTTACATGAAGTAACAACTTGAGGATTTTAAACTTATGTATAATCACATTCCAATCAAATGTGATAATACAAGTGCTATAAATCTTTCAAAAAAAAAAACCCAATACAACATTCTAGAATTAAGCATATTGAAATAAGATATCATTTTTTTCGAGATCATGTGTAGAAAGGCAATATAGTACTAGAGTTCACAAACACACACGATTAGTTAGCATATATATTCACAAAACCCTTACCAGAAGATAGATTATATATGATTAGAAGAGAAATAGGTATGATGCATGTTATGAATATCTCTTGAAAGATAGATCAGAGTTCATAAAAATAGAGAGATATTTTTTTAAATACTTTTACATAAACTTGAGGTTCTTAGCCTCATGTTTGAGACGCTCATTCTCTTCATACAATATCATGTCATCGCTATCCATGGGAACTGGCAAGCGGAATGAAGAATCCAATAGAGATTTCAACTTTTTATTCTTCTGCCGAAGGATTCCTTCCCTTGTGTGAGACTCTTGAACAATTCGTTGAAGTACAACAATTTGTTCTTTAAACTTTTCAACCTCATGATTTTTGACTTGTAGCCGCTGGGAAAAAGAGACAATAGAGGATGAGTAGCCAGTCCCGAGACTCACCAAGTCGTAGATAGCATCGGAGTCTGGTTTATTAGCCAAACTATTGTTCTCTTGCTGCAACATGGCGCCAATGGTAGCTGCAAAAAGGACATGAGATTGAGATGTAGAATACCTCATGGATGCATCTAGAGGAATGTTAGAAGAATGAGCCATTGAGAAAAGAATTGAAAACTTAAAGCGAGAATATTTAAGGAATGCAGATGAGTTATAGAGATGAGAATAATATTTGATGCAAATCGGATGAACTTTAAAACTGATTTTATAGAGATAGCATAAAGAACAAGACAAACTATTGTCTCTTCAAATCTTATTAGTCAAAAGAAATATAAGATATGCTGGACACACATTGTCAAAAGTTTTCTTACTAGAAAAACGGTTCTCTGCTCCTATCATGGCATTGACGGCCTTAGGAGAGAAGATTGATGGTTGATGCGTCAAGGGTTCCTGATTCAAGTCTGGAACGTTAGTGGAAGAGAATTGTTCGGCCATTCTATCGTTATGGAGAAACAGAACTTAGGTCAAGAAGCAATGTTTTTTTTTTTGTATCCGATAGGTGAAAATGATTTTTTTATAGAAACTCAGAGCCTTCAAACCCGTTTGTCAACAACATCAGGCGATTGATCTGCTTTCACACCGACTGCTAGAGCTAGGGCTCCAACCTTTACAGGTTTTGTCATATACGCGTGGCTCCGCACCGAATTGCCAGAATTAGACTTCCAACATTTGCAGGATTTGTCGAACATGCATGGCTCCGCACCTCATTGCCAGAACTAGGCCTGTAGCTTTTGCTGTCTTTGTTGGACACGAATAATTTTAATTATTCAACTTCAAATCTCTGGAACATCTAATTCGTCAATAACATCAAGCGGATTTAAATCTTCTTCCGCACCGAGATGATAAAATTCGGCTCCAACCTTTGCAGGTTTTGTCGGACACGGGTGGTTCTAACTTCTACAGTCTCTACTAACGCAGCATTTTATTTGTCTGTTAGTAATTGTAGGAATATATCTTATTGAGATAATTATGATTCCTTTTTAATGATGCCAAAAGGGGGAGAAGTTTTAGACTAGAACATTAATATTGTTTAAATTGCTAAACTTGTTATATATGCTTGGAATTATATTTATATTTTTGCTTGAAAAACTAACGCACATTCTCAGGGGGAGCTTAAGTATTTATACAGATTTCAAGTTCTACCAAACATTTGTCATCATCAAAAAGGGGGAGATTGTTGAACTCAAGGTTTCAAGTTTCATATAAATCTACACATGAATTTTGATGATAACAAATGAATTCAAAGAATAAAAGAGTTTCAAACTCAAGTTGTCCACACAATAGAATCAAGCACATCAAGGAAGCAAGTATGAGCAAGAAGGGAACAAGTTCACATTAAAATCATAGAGTAATTTTGTAAATCTCTTAAAAAATTTGAAATTAGGATTAAGGCTCAAAATTAATATTTTATCATAAAACATTAAAATACATTTTCCACATATGTATGAATATTTTGAAAATTAAATTTGAAAATTTTGAAAGATGATTGATTGTCATCTTTCACATGTGCATGACATGATTAAAGGTTTGAACTTTGAAAATATTAAGATGATTGATTGTCATCTTTCACATGTGCATGTTTTATTTGAATATTTTCAAAAGTGGTGGATGCTTTTCTTGATTTATGCAAAAGGTAGATGTCTTTATTTGAAAATTTTGAAAAGAAAAGTGTGCTCCTTTTGTCATATGCAAAAGGTAAAAGATTATGTTTGAAATTTTTGAAAAGTAAAGTGTGCTCCTTTTGTCACATGCAAAAAGTAAAAATATTAGATTTGAAATTTTTGAAAAGTGAATTATGATGTTTTTGACATGAGAATCTTTTCAAATTTGAAATTGAAAACTCATTTGCCTATAAATAGCTCACTTGAGTTTTGCAAAATTCACAACAAGAGCTTACACATCTATTGCTAAGTTTTGCATCATTTCTTCAAAGCTCTCATTCTCTCTTTTCTAAAGTTTTGAGCCTTAATTCTTGTTCTTGTTGAGAGAGATATAGGTTGCGCTGTATTGTTTCCATCTCACTCATTGAAGAGTGTACTTTGATAGTCTACCTACTATCAACTCTTGTATTTGTAAAAGGGTGTGTATAACCCTTGTGTGTGTAGAAGGTGTTCTACACGGGGAATAGTTAAATCACCAAGTGTGAGGTGATTGGAAGTGTAGAAGGTGTTCTACACGGGGAATAGTTAAATCACCAAGTGTAAGGTGATTGGAAGTGTAGAGGGTGTTCTACACGGATTCTTTGGAGCGGTGCTGCTCAAAGGTGTAATAGGTTTCTATCTCCACCTAAAGGAGATTGAATAGTGGATTTGGGAATCCTCAAGAGGTAGCTTGAGGTGAGGACGTAGGCAGTGGGGCCGAATCTCGTTAACATACTGAGTTTGCTTCTCTCTTACTCTTACTATTTATATTTATTGTTGTTTCATATTTTGTTTATATTTTATATTATATATTTGATTTATAATTGTTATTTTTTTAAATACAACTCAATTCACCCCCCCTCTTGTGTTAGTCATCTGGGCAACAATTGGTATGAGAGGTAGAGCTCTATTATAAGATTAACTATCTTTTGAGTTAAAATTTTATGGCTAACATTGCAGCATCATTTGGTGAAGGTCAATCTAGCAGTCGGCCTCCACTCTTTTGCGGAGACAATTACTCATTTTGGAAAGTTAGAATGAGAATATTCCTTCAGGCTCAAGGTCGAGAAATCTGGAAATGCATTGTAAATGGACCTTATATTCCAACAAAAGTGGTTGATGGAGTAAAGGTCAAAAAAGAAAAAGAAGAGTTTAATCGTGAAGACGATAGACTTTATACTTTGAATTTAACTGCTATGAATTTATTATATAATGCTCTCAATGGTAATGAATTTAATAGAGTAATGACTTGTGCTACAGCAAAGGAAATTTGGGATAACTTGGAAGTTACTTATGAAGGAACTTCTCAAGTCAAGGAATCAAAAATTTATATTCTTACTCATGAATATGAAATGTTTAAGATGAATGATGATGAATCTATTTCTAGTATGTACACTCGTTTTACTGACATCATAAACAGTTTGACAGCTCTTGGCAAAATTTATTCCAAAGTGGAGATAGTAAGAAAAATTCTCAACTCTCTACCAAAACGTTGGGAATCAAAAGTGACAGCGATTCTTAAAGCTAGAGACCTCAAGAAGCTCGAAGTGAATGAACTCATCGGGTCACTTATCACCCATGAGTACACATTGAAAAGAGGAGAAGAAGAAGGAAAGTCAAAGAAAAGCTTGGCACTTAAAGCTGTTCCACATGAAAGTGAAAGTGATGAAGATGAGGAAAATGACGACAAAGATGAAGAAGTTGCGATGATAACGAGAAAAATTCAGAGGTTCTTAAAGAAAAATAAAACTCCTCTAAGGAAATCTTTCAAAAAGTTTTCCAAGAAAGATTCAGGTAAAAATGACATTTTAATTTGTTATAAATGCAATAAACCTGGTCATATCAAGTTAGATTGTCCTCTGCTAAAGAAAGATCGAAACAAAGGCAAAAAAGTAATGAAAGCTACTTGGGATGATGATTCAAGTAGCTCAAATTGTGAAGCAAGCAATGGAGAATCAGCAAATCTTTATCTTATGGCTAAAGATGACATTGAGGTAACAAATCTTGATAATATTGAAGATCCTTCATATGAAGAATTGCAAAATGTTTTAGAAGAGGTATATGAGGAATTTGAAAAATTTGGTATCAAGTATACTGTTTTGAAAAAGAAAAATTCTTCTTTAACAAACGAAATTGATATTATAAGAAAAGAAAATATTATTTTGAAAGATGAAAATTTTGAGTTGAAGAAAAAGAAAACTGATTTAGAAAATATTATTGAAAAATTTACGAATGGAAAAAGAAATTTTGAAAAATTTCTTGGTAGTCAAAGATGTGTTTTTGATAAGGCAGGTTTGGGATATATGCCAAAACAAAAATACAAACCTTATAAAAACTTCTTTGATAATCCTTCTAAATCAAAGTCCAATATTCAAAATTATTTTCATAAAAATAATTTTGTTAAAAAAGGATACTATTATAATCACTCAAGTTCTTCATATATGTCACATGCTATTTGCAATTTTCGAAATAGAAATGGTCATAATTATTTTGCTTGTCCTATTAGAAGAAAACTTACAATGACTATTAGGGCCATATGGGTACCTAAAAATCTTGTTTCTTCTAATACTAATAAATAAAGGACCCAAAGAACTTAGGTACCAGGAATTGTTTTTAATTGCTTTTGTAGGTATGCAAGAAGTATTTTACAGGTAAAAATAAATGATTTTTAGATAACGGATGCCCAAGATACGTGACAGAAGACAAAACTAAATTCATTGACTTCACTTCTAAAGAAAAAGGATGTGTGATATTTGGAGACAATTCAAAAGGGAAGATCATGAAAATAGAAGGAAAGATCATCAAGACTTAGTACAAGATGCAACCAAATAGTGAAAACATGTGAAAGATCATCCAGCAGAATAAATTCTAGGAGAACCTTCACGAGGTGTAAGCACTCGATCATCTCTTAGAAATATTTGCAATCGTACTGCTTTTCTATCTCAGATTGAACCTAAAAATATTGATGAAGCACTTCTTGATGAATCTTGGATTCTAGCTATGCAAGAAGAGTTTAATCAATTTGAAAGAAATGATGTTTGGACACTTGTTCATAGACCCAAAAATCATACTATTATTAGAACAAAATGGGTTTTTAGAAACAAGAAAGATGAGTCCGGAGTCATTACTAGAAATAAGGCTCAACTTGTAGCCCAAGGTTTCAATTAAGAAGAAGGAATCGATTATGATGAGACATATGCACCAGTCGCAAGATTAGAAACTATTCGAATGCTACTTACATATGATTGTTATAAAGATTTCAAATTTTTTCAAATAGATGTTAAAAGTGTTTTCTTAAATAGTTTTTTTTTTTTTTTGAAAAATTTTTTTCAAAAGGAAAGATCGATAAAACTCTTTTCATCAAGTATGAATAGAATGATATTCTTTTAATTCAAATTTATGTAGATGATATAATATTTGGTGCTACTAATGAATATGTGTCAAGATTTTGTTAAGAATATGCAGAAAAATTTGAAATGAGCATGATGGGAGAACTTAATTTCTTTTTCGGATTGCAAATCAAGCGAGCAAATTGTGGAACATTTATTAATCAGTCAAAATATATCAAAGAGTTACTCAAAATTTGAGATGGAACGTGCGAAGATAATTGGAATATCAATGAATCCGACCACTAAATTTGATAAAGATGAAAGCGGTAAGCCAGTTAACTCAAATGTATATCGAGGTATGATTAGTAGTTTATTATATTTGATAACTAGTAGACCTGATATTATGTTCAGTGTATGTTTATGTACACGTTTTCAATCATTTCCAAAACAATCTCATTTGATTGCAGTCAAGCGGATTTTTAGATATTTTGCCAGTACCATTGACTTAGAGTTATGGTATCCTAAACACACTTCTTTCGATTTTTATTAGTTATTCAGGTACCGATTATATTGGTTGCAAAGATGATCGAAAAAGTTTTAATAGAACATGTCATTTCTTAGGTCGTGCACTAGTTTCCTGGTTTAGTAAAAAAAAAACAAAATTCTGTTGCACTATCTACTGCTAAGGCAGAATATGTTGCTGCGGGTAGTTGTTGTGCTCAAGTTCTTTACATGAAGTAACAACTTGAGGATTTTAAACTTATGTATAATCACATTCCAATCAAATGTGATAATACAAGTGCTATAAATCTTTCAAAAAAAAAACCCAATACAACATTCTAGAATTAAGCATATTGAAATAAGATATCATTTTTTTCGAGATCATGTGTAGAAAGGCAATATAGTACTAGAGTTCAGAAACACACACGATTAGTTAGCAGATATATTCACAAAACCCTTACCAGAAGATATATTATATATGATTAGAAGAGAAATAGATATGATGCATGTTATGAATATCTCTTGAAAGATAGATCAGAGTTCATAAAAATAGAGAGATATTTTTTTAAATACTTTTACATAAACTTGAGGTTCTTAGCCTCATGTTTGAGACGCTCATTCTCTTCATACAATATCATGTCATCGCTATCCATGGGAACTGGCAAGCGGAATGAAAAATCCAATAGAGATTTCAACTTTTTATTCTTCTGCCGAAGGATTCCTTCCCTTGTGTGAGACTCTTGAACAATTCGTTGAAGTACAACAATTTGTTCTTTAAACTTTTCAACCTCATGATTTTTGACTTGTAGCCGCTGGGAAAAAGAGACAATAGAGGATGAGTAGCCAGTCCCGAGACTCACCAAGTCGTAGATAGCATCGGAGTCTGGTTTATTAGCCAAACTATTGTTCTCTTGCTGCAACATGGCGCCAATGGTAGCTGCAAAAAGGACATGAGATTGAGATGTAGAATACCTCATGGATGCATCTAGAGGAATGTTAGAAGAATGAGCCATTGAGAAAAGAATTGAAAACTTAAAGCGAGAATATTTAAGGAATGCAGATGAGTTATAGAGATGAGAATAATATTTGATGCAAATCGGATGAACTTTAAAACTGATTTTATAGAGATAGCATAAAGAACAAGACAAACTATTGTCTCTTCAAATCTTATTAGTCAAAAGAAATATAAGATATGCTGGACACACATTGTCAAAAGTTTTCTTACTAGAAAAACGGTTCTCTGCTCCTATCATGGCATTGACGGCCTTAGGAGAGAAGATTGATGGTTGATGCGTCAAGGGTTCCTGATTCAAGTCTGGAACGTTAGTGGAAGAGAATTGTTCGGCCATTCTATCGTTATGGAGAAACAGAACTTAGGTCAAGAAGCAATGTTTTTTTTTTGGTATCCGATAGGTGAAAATGATTTTTTTATAGAAACTCAGAGCCTTCAAACCCGTTTGTCAACAACATCAGGCGATTGATCTGCTTTCGCACCGACTGCTAGAGCTAGGGCTCCAACCTTTACAGGTTTTGTCATATACGCGTGGCTCCGCACCGAATTGCCAGAATTAGACTTCCAACATTTGCAGGTTTTGTCGAACATGCATGGCTCCGCACCTCATTGCCAGAGCTAGGCCTGTAGCTTTTGCTGTCTTTGTTGGACACGAATAATTTTAATTATTCAACTTCAAATCTCTGGAACACCTAATTCGTCAATAACTTCAAGCGGATTTAAATCTTCTTCCGCACCGAGATGATAAAATTCGGCTTCAACCTTTGCAGGTTTTGTCGGACACGGGTGGTTCTAACTTCTACAGTCTCTACTAATGCAGCATTTTATTTGTCTGTTAGTAATTGTAGGAATATATCTTATTGAGATAATTATGATTCCTTTTTAATGATGCCAAAAGGGGGAGAAGTTTTAGACTAGAACATTAATATTGTTTAAATTGCTAAACTTGTTATATATGCTTGGAATTATATTTATATTTTTGCTTGAAAAACTAACGCACATTCTCAGGGGGAGCTTAAGTATTTATACAGATTTCAAGTTCTATCAAACATTTGTCATCATCAAAAAGGGGGAGATTGTTGAACTCAAGGTTTCAAGTTTCATATAAATCTACACATGAATTTTGATGATAACAAATGAATTCAAAGAATAAAAGAGTTTCAAACTCAAGTTGTCCACACAATAGAATCAAGCACATCAAGGAAGCAAGTACGAGCAAGAAAGGAACAAGTTCACATTAAAATCATAGAGTAATTTTGTAAATCTCTTAAAAAATTTGAAATTAGGATTAAGGCTCAAAATTAATATTTTATCATAAAACATTAAAATACATTTTCCACATATGTATGAATATTTTGAAAATTAAATTTGAAAATTTTGAAAGATGATTGATTGTCATCTTTCACATGTGCATGACATGATTGAAGGTTTGAACTTTGAAAATATTAAGATGATTGATTGTCATCTTTCACATGTGCATGTTTTATTTGAATATTTTCAAAAGTGGTGGATGCTTTTCTTGATTTATGCAAAAGTTAGATGTCTTTATTTGAAAATTTTGAAAAGAAAAGTGTGCTCTTTTTGTTATATGCAAAAAGTAAAAGATTATGTTTGAAATTTTTGAAAAGTAAAGTGTGCTCCTTTTGTCACATGCAAAAAGTAAAAATATTAGATTTGAAATTTTTGAAAAGTGAATGGTGATGTTTTTGACATGAGAATCTTTTCAAATTTGAAATTGAAAACTCATTTGCCTATAAATAGCTCACTTGAGTTTTGCAAAATTCACAACAAGAGCTTACACATCTATTGCTAAGTTTTGCATCATTTCTTCAAAGCTCTCATTCTCTCTTTTCTAAAGTTTTGAGCCTTAATTCTTGTTCTTGTTGAGAGAGATATAGGTTGCGCTGTATTGTTTCCATCTCACTCATTGAAGAGTGTACTTTGATAGTCTACCTACTATCAACTCTTGTATTTGTAAAAGGGTGTGTATAACCCTTGTGTGTGTAGAAGGTGTTCTACACGGGGAATAGTTAAATCACCAAGTGTGAGGTGATTGGAAGTGTAGAAGGTGTTCTACACGGGGAATAGTTAAATCACCAAGTGTAAGGTGATTGGAAGTGTAGAGGGTGTTCTACACGGATTCTTTGGAGCGGTGCTGCTCAAAGGTGTAATAGGTTTCTATCTCCACCTAAAGGAGATTGAATAGTAGATCTGGGAATTCTCAAGAGGTAGCTTGAGGTGAGGACGTAGGCAGTGGGGCCGAATCTCGTTAACATACTGAGTTTGCTTCTCTCTTACTCTTACTATTTATATTTATTGTTGTTTCATATTTTGTTTATATTTTATATTATATATTTGATTTATAATTGTTATTTTTTTAAATACAACTTAATTCACCCCCCCTCTTGTGTTAGTCATCTGGGCAACATTGTCAGATCAGATTTCTTTACATCATGCAAATCATTAGTTTCCCAAAACTAAATAATTGACATCTGAGACCAAATTATAATTGAGCAGAAAAACTCAATAATTCACACTCATTCATCATTAAACAAACAAGCTCATGGATCCATATTCCAAGCACACAAATGGATTCTCCATTTTTTTCTCCAAACATAAAGCTATATTACAGACATGATTGATTAAATGCATAGCATTTAAACTACACTCATTCATCATTAAACAAAGAAACCCATGGATCCGCATTCCAAGCACACAAATGGATTCTCATTTTTTTTCTCCAAACAAAAAGCTGTATTACAGACATAACCAATTTAGATCTAGATAAAAAAGATCTAGAATCAGAGAGGACAATGATGCAAAGCAGAGTATATAAATAAGACCTAGACAGATTTAGAATGTACAAGTTCAGAAGCCAACCTAAAATCAACAAAAAGAGAACAAATATTTCAAAAAAATAAACAGAGAACAAAAGAATCAGAAAAGAAAATTTACCCACACACATGTCAATAGTTTTTATTTATACTAGCAAAACCAAATGCTTATTTCAGTCAATAACAAAAACCAAATGCTTATTTATAATAGTTTTTTCCTATGGCAGCATGAGATAAAAATAATTACATGACAGAGTGCATTTGGGGATACTAAATCAATTTTACTACTAAATAGAAAATTCCTATAAAATGAATGACTAGAAAGATAATACATATGTTATTCATTCAATAGTAAATAAATATAAAAATAGAAAATGGATATAAAATTATTAGAAGGAACAGTAACACATTTTGCTGTATATTTGTGAGATTACAATCTAGATGTTGACTGTTGTAAATTTCAAGTTGTATATTTGCTCCAAACAAATAATATTTAAGTCTAGAAAGGAAACAACACAACAGATTTTGAAGAAAACTAAAGTGGTGTTTGATGCATTGGCAAACACCCTTGTAGATGAGCACTCCCAGACAGAACGGAACACAGAGAACATACCAAAAATTAACTTTTTATAGATCAAACAAACAAGGTAAAGAAAGACAGACATGCACATAAGCACATTAAGCACATACTCAGGATGAGCTAACATCAAACAAGGATGAGATAACATAGACACACGCACGCAATAAAGAGAGATAGGGTTCCATACCCAGATGTGCGAGAACAAGGGGAGCAATGGCATGCACACACGCAGATAGTGGAACTCAAGATCTGGGCAGATTAGTAGTGAAAAACAACCCACGTTAAATAAAAAATTGCAGATCTAACTTCTAATAAGGTCATATTTATAAATACTCAAAGGAAGAGAGAAATGGAGAGGCTTACCAAGACGAGAGAGACATCGGCTTAGAACTTTAGAGATGGTGAAGAGAGCTACCCACGTTATCTTCTACGGACTTAAGACTCCATTGGAAGGAGATGTAGAGAGATTGCGATCGCGAGATCGCGAGAGAGAATCTACAGAGAGGAAGGGGGAGTCTGGAGAAAACGAAATCTCAAGGTTTTGCGAGCTCCATTGGAGAGAGAGAGAGAGAGAGAGAGAGAGAGAGAGAGAGAAGTCGGGGGGAGGCGGCTCATACGAATCATTTAGGGTTTTTTGGTTTTATAGAATCCGGATACTAGATGTAAAATCCGGTGTCTAGTTTTCAATACCCTACCCGGACCATATAGATCCGGTTTTAATTAATCCAGTTACCAATTAGATTAAATCCAGATATAGATCCATAATTAGAATCCGATTATCCGGATTTTAGAGCGGGCCATAAAAAAATCTGACCCAGTTGAACAGCTCTAATAAAGATAACAAATCAAATGAAAGGACCAATGTTAATATGTAAATAAAATAACTAAGAATACTAAAATCAAAAAATCTAACAAAAATCAATAACAAAATAAATAACAGAATTTGAATAATAAATAAATAGAAATACCAACAATAATAATATATTAAGTTAAAACAATCTAAGATAAGAATATAAGTAATACGTAAAATTACACAAAATTTGAAATCTCACACCTACTTAAATTAATTTAAAATATATTTAAATATTAATATATTTTTATGAAAATATGTAGGGTTGGTAGAGAGCAGCTGTTTTGCCTAATGTAACAACACGAGAAAATTAAGAAATTAATGAAATGGTAAAATGTTGGTACAGTCGAGAGAGAGAGAGGAGTTGACCGCTAACTGACCATTACTGTGTAGGGGCTACTTTGTGTTCGTATTGGAGTTCGCTAAGAGTACTCTAAGCTGCGCGTTTGGACGTAGAATGTGAACTCAATGCAGCTTGGTTTCCAAAGGGTGCCTTAACTCTTTCTTTTTCTCTCCCAATAGAACCAAAGGTTCTCAAAACAACCCCCTCCCTGGCGTTTTTGACTTTGTTTACCTTTTCCTTGGTTTTATTTGGTTCTCACTTGGAGTTCTATTTTATTTTTTTTTATTTTGTTGGAATTTTTCAACTTTGACGAGCTTTGAGTGTTTTTGTAGAAGTTTCCTGGTTTGTTTGATTACTGACCAGTTACGAGGTCTAATGATTTTAGGGGCTTCTCTTCTGTTGATGGATGCCATTTTGCATCAAGAAAGGTTCTGACTTCTTTTGGGTATCCTTATTTATCTGTACTTGTTCAACTAATCATACTATTTGATCGTTTCTGCAATCCATAACATCTTTCCATAGATAGGAAGACGAACAACTCTCAAGAGTTGGTGGGAACTGCTTCCATTACTTGATCCGTTTCTCTATTGGCTGATTCATTCAAGATTCGATTTTGTTATATGTCAAGTTTAGAGCAAAACAAGAGTTTTCAATATCATATTTTCACTCAGATTGTGACGATCGGATCTCCCATAGTTTGTATTAACACGTTCAGTGGGATTAGATCTTGGTGTTGAAAATTGGGTGTTTAGAAAGAAATCTGTTTAGAATTACATGGGGAATACTTGGGTCGGGCCGAGCATTTATAGTAATGGTCTCGTCCAATCAGTTTATGCCGCAATATGGCGGACACGGACGCCTGATGACTCGGTTTCTTCTCATACCAAAGGAGAAACAATCGATGAGCAAACACATAATCAGCACGGTTCACCTCTGCCGTTCCAAAACAAACTCCCAGAACAAGTGAAAATGCAAAAACAGCTAGACACTAAATCGGAACCAGAGCTGTCAATAACGCGAACTGAAAATCTTAACGAAATTTTCAGTCTGGGGGAGACACTAGGACAAGGAAATTTTGGGACAACGTTTCTATGTGTGGAGAAGGCAACGGGGAAAGAATATGCATGCAACTCTATTGCAAAGAGGAAGTTGATAACGAATAATGATGTTGAGGATGTGAGAAGGGAAATTCAGATAATGCACCATCTGAAGGGGCATCCAAACGTTGTATCTATTAAAGGATTTTATGAAGATCAAGTGGCGGTTCGTTTTGTGATGGAACTCTGCGCAGGAGGCGAGCTATTCGATAGGATTATTAACAATGGGTATTATACAGAAAGAAAGGCAGCTGCACTTACTAGATCTATAGTTGGGGTTATAGAAGCTTGTCATTCATTGGGAGTGATGCATCGTGACCTTAAGCCGGAGAATTTTCTCTTTGCCAACAATCAGGAGGATTCACTTCTCAAAGTCATCGACTTTGGCCTATCAATATTCTTCAAACCAGGTATATTCCGGCAGTAGTTTTTCTTTTGAAAATTATTCAAATTGCAGCACTGGTGTTTCTCTGAAGTTGATGGCTGGGTAATATTTCTCTAGTTTTTGTCAATATTCTTCAAACCAGGTATATTCCGGCAGTATTTTTTCTTTTGAAAATTATTCAAATTGCTGCACTGGTGTTTTTCTGAACTTGATGGCTGGGTAATATTTCTCTAGTTTTTTTATTTGAAAAGAGTCAGAGCACCATGTCTAGTAGTAGCTCCTATTTTAAGTTTATTAAATAGCACTCACTTATGGCAGAGGAAAATCGTGGTTACAAATCATTCACCTAAGGGTTTACAAAATAAGAAAAGATACCAAAATCAAGGTGATCCAAAAGACAAACCAATCAATAAAAACCGACCAATGATAAAATACGAAAACTAGAAAGTAAAACAACCTATACAAAAATTCCTACCATCTTATTGCAGGCAGATCCATCTTATCAACTTTAAGAATACCTTTCAGTTGGTGAGGGAGGTCCCTATACTAATTCCAAATCTTATTAGTACCTCCCGCACCAAGACGAGCAAGAAAATTTGCTACCTGATTGCATTCTCTATAGACATGACTAATTGTTATTTGCATACTAGCCAAGTAACGTTGAATATCCTCCCAAAATCATAAAGGTACCAAAGTCCACACACACCTCGATTCAACCAATTCACAACAGTCAAAAAATCTATTTCGATCTCTATGGCAAGAAAACCAGCCTCAAAGCTATGATATTACCAAATAAAATAGCCGATAGCTCAGCAAAATTATTAGTATCATTTCCAAGAGAAGTTGCAAAAGCCAACAAAGATCCCCATTGGAATTCCTGAGAATACCGCTGGCTCCACACATACCAGGATTCCCAGTCGAATTACCTTCAACATTTAGCTTAAAAATAATATTGACATGATAGTATTGTATTAGTTATCGCTCTATGCTTTCTTTGTAATGTAATTGACTATATATATCTGGAAAAAATAGTACTTTCCACCATTCTTTTGTCATCAATGGAGTTATGCTTCAATATTTTGCTAGCTTCAAATATATGGGGCACAAGCTATGTTGACCTGAAGCTAAGTTTTGTCCATATCACTTTAGCTATCTTATATCACAAATAGTTCTCGACTATAGGATTAGTTTTCCACTCAATACTTTAGATTCATAGATACTGTGGGATATGACAGTTCATAGACTGCAAAACGATGGACTTGATTTTCACTAAATCTAATTTTAAGTTAAATTAAATTCAGTTATTTCTAGATGATAGTTCTAGATTTTGTTTGCTCTTGGTTCTAGGCTTCTCACCTATAAGTAGATTATAAGTTGGGGTTTCAGAATCTTAGTAGAACACATGTTCACATTATGATGCATTAAATACGATGCAATGATACTGCTTGCAGGTACAAGCATGTTTTCACCAACAACTTTTTTTCTCAAATTATTTTTTAATTTGTGGTTGAATGTGTAGCTACTTATTGGCTTGATTGTTCCACCACTCCTTCCTCTGTTTCTTTGAGACTTTCTAATAAAAAATCAATGGTTTTGTACCCTTCTAGGTGAAGAACTTTCTGATGTGGTTGGCAGCCCACGTTATGTTGCACCAGAAGTTCTGCAAAAACGTTATGGTCCAGAAGCAGATGTTTGGAGTGCTGGAGTGATTGATTGTTCACTTTCTATTATGTGGACTGTTTCCCTTTAGGGCTAGTAAGAATTCTGGAATTTACTTGTCCTTGAAACTTCATCTATGGTGTCTGTTTATGTTAGTAAATTCCATGTTTTGGTTTATTGTTTCCTTTTTGCTGACATTCTTTTCCATCCTTGCCATGATCTTGTAGAACCTGGCCAATTGATATTCGATTCGATCCTGCATGCTGAACTTGACTTCTCATATGACCCATGGCCTAGTATCTCCGAAAGTGCAAAGGACTTAGTGCAGAGAATGCTTGTTCGAGATCCTAAAAGGCGTCTAACTGCACATGAAGTTTTGTGTGAGTCTGGTTTTGGCAGGACATATTTCTATTGGAATACATCTGCCATTGAGTCTCTGCAAATCACTTGAATGGTTTTTGTTCATTTTTTGCACTAAAAGTAACCTTGAAATCTAACAATTTTCTTGGCCTGTCAATGCTGCCCTGGATTTTAGCAGTTCTAATCGCTGAATTAATTTCTATAATGTTTCCTTAACGATTTTTATTGTGAGCTGTGATGAATATAGACTAAAATCCCATTGAAGGACTTACGAGAGTTCCCTTGATGCTGTTGCAACGTTGGTTTTTGTTTTCTGATTGATAAATGAGAAGACTCTTCATTCAAAGTGAGTTGTTATTCAAAATATTGAAAGAGAACTACTATTGATTTGTTTTGTTGTCTTATAAGGTCTGTTTTAGATCATTAAATTGCTGAACCCTTGAAACGGTTGTTGAGGTGATTAACCCTGGTTTGTTGGTTACTTGATATGTAATCTGGAACAAAAGTCCATACTTTTTTTTTCTTCCCTCTTTTTTCAAAATTCTTTAGAATAAAAAAATTCTTTGCTTGCCTTTTGTCTCGAATCGTTGTCATTCTTTGTGCATGTGTACATCCTAAGACCTTTACGTAGGTTTTGGTTAGGTTTTTCTTTTAGTGGCTAATGTATGGTTCAAATTCCTGTCAGGTCATCCCTGGGATCAAGTTGATGGAGTTGCTCCTGACAAGCCTCTTGATCCTGCAGTTTTAAGTCGCTTGAGGGAATTTTCTGCCATGAACATGCTCAAGAAAATGGCTATTAGAGTAAGTATCCGTGGAAAAGCTGGAGGCTTTTGAATATAAGATCATTGAATAGCTCAATCGTTAGCCTTGCCACATAAACTAATGTATTCATACGCAATATGTACATAATACAGATTGAATACATTGTTTGATTTTCTGTTAGATAGAATGACATTTTCTCTCTCTCTCTATATTTGTTCTCTTCAGGTCATTGCAGAGCGCTTAACTGAAGAAGAGATAGATGGTCTAAAAGAGATGTTTCTGATGATAGATGTGGATTATAGTGGTGACATCAATTTTGAAGATCTTAAGCATGGTATGAAAAGACTAGGAGCTAATCTTATGGAGTCTGAAATTTATGATCTAATGCAAGCGATAAGTATTAGATGAATTTGGATCGGAGTATTAGAGCTACTGCAAGTCGCAATAATTGATATTGTGCTAATTGCTGGGAAAAGAAGAAAAGTAGCCTCCGCAGAAAAATAGCAGAGTAGTAATGCTGGCATTTGAAATAAACTGCGCATGTGATATTCTTACCCCTGCGCCTCCCAAAACGAAACTTTATGAAAATGAAAATCGATTGATTCTTACCCCACCTAAAGTAATGCCAATTGCCATATTATTTTGGATAAGCAGGATTTAGCCATTGATGATTGCATTGATTGGGGTGAGGTAATCTACTTTGAGGGGGTACAAGTTTCTTCTTCTTTCTATTATTATATAAATGGGGACATCAAATACTGTTCTCTGTCCTTTCAAAACATAGTAGATTGCTTGAAAGACCTTTCTAGTCTCATTGCACCAATGGGCTATTGGTAAGAACATGAAAATAGGTTAGTGTTTGTGGGAATCCTCATGTGTTCTGACTTATGACGAGGAAATAATGCTGCATCAACCTAGTGACTGAATTGCAGGCAGATATAGATAACAGTGGAACCATTGATTACGGGGAGTTCCTTGCTGCAACATTGCATCTTCACAATTTGGAGAGAGAAGATCATCTAGTTGCGGTTTTTTCTTTCTTCGATAAGGATGGAAGTGGTTATATTACGCCTGATGATTTTCAAAGTGCTTGTGAGGTTTTTGGCATTGAAGATCTTCTTCTGGAAGAAATAATCCAAGAAAATGATCAGGACAATGTGAGTACTTTCTTTTATTATGCTCCAACATTTATGCTAGGCATATATATTATATAGACCATTTCTTTGGAACTTTTGACTCAACAATGCGTGGTCTAGTTTGCCTAACCTGGTAACTTGAAAATCATTTTGGTTGGGCTTGACGAATGGTTTTTTCAGATGAAAACTAGTTGTCTAAAAGGTTAAGGTCATCCTACCATGGTGATCAGGCATTTGGAATAGTATTCGGCTTGAGATATGGACCTTATTGTTAACCGCTAAGAAAATCCAAAAAAAAAAAAATTATAAAATCTGAAGTTCATAATTTTCAGGTTAAAGGTCTATCTTGATGCATATAGAGTAAAATAGTTAGTTGTACTCAGCCAGCCAGTAAGTCAAGTCTTGCCAAGGAGAAAGAATGCTCTATTCAGTCGCACTCCGATGCATTTCATGTGTAATTTTAACATTTTTTTGTTAATTTTGCAGGATGTACGCGTATGTTTCAAGTAGGGGTGTAAAAAGACCGAACCGGACCGGCGGACCGGACCGGACCGGGACCGGACCGGACCGGTTGGAGTTCGGTCCGGTCCGGTCCAAAAAATTTATGGACCGGAAAATTCCGGTCCGGTCCCGGTCCAAGGAGTCCATCCCCCTGGACCGGACCGGACCGGACCGAATCTTTTTTTTTTTTTAATTTTTTTTTTAAAATATATGTATATAAAAATAATAATATAAAAATTTTAATTTTAATATTAATATATATTAATATATAATATATACTCTTATAATATTAACATATAAATAATAAGTGTATTATTATTATTTAATATATTATTACTAATTTATTACTATTTACTAACATATAAATATATAATATACTAATATAAATTGTAATAATGTTATTACTTATTAGTTATAGTTTATTAACATATACTAATGTAATAATATTATTAGACTATTAGATTATTAGTTATAGTTTACTAATATACTTAATATTTAATATTAACTAATATATTAATAGATAATATATACTCTTATATATTAATATATAAATAATAAGTGTATTATTATTATTTAATATATTATTAATAATTTATCACTATTTACTAACATATAAATATATAATATACTAATTTAAATTATAATAATGTTATTACTTATTAGTTATAGTTTATTAACATATACTAATGTGAAAGTGTTATTAGACTATTAGACTATTAGTTATAATTTACTAACATACTTAATATATAATATATACTAACATACTTAATATATAATATATACTAACATATTAATATATAATATATACTGTTATAATATTAACATATTATAATTTATAGTAATTAAATTTGGACCAAAAAAATATTTGATTATTGTAGAATTATATATTAAATTCAGCCCATTAAATCATATGGGGCACCCCTGGACCGGACCGGACCGCCCCTGGACCGAATTGGACCGGACCGGTATGGACCGAACTCCTGTTCGGTCCGGTCCAGGGTGAGAGAATTTTTGGACCGAATGAAATCGGTCCACAAATTTCCCGGACCGGACCGGACCGGACCGGACCATTTACACCCCTAGTTTCAAGGACTTTGTGGCCATGATGCAACCAGAAAATGGTGGTAAGAAGGGGCTTAAAGAAGGTCTAAGAGTACTACAGTTGCTTAAGAAGGGGTGAGATTCTTGATTCTTTCTCCTCTGTTTCAATCTCTCGGAGCAGATTTTCATATGCTGTGAGTTGCATCTACACCAATCCTTCAATTCTATTGCATTCCATGCTGAGCAAAATAACTTGTATTTATTATCTTTTCTCTTATATGAATGACAAGCAGAAAAAATTAATTAATGTAAGAAAAATAAAGCTAAAAAGATCTAAAAAAAATAAAAAATAAGTATAAAAAAGTGTGGTGTGTGACGATAATGAGTAGAAAAGCTCAATTAAAGATTACACTTTCGGAATGAAGAATTTTGATCATTCTTGTGGTTAGGATAACGAGATAGTGTGTAAGAGAGCCACAGAGATTTCACGAAAGAAAATATACAAATCGCCATAACATCATATACATTCAACTTATTCTATAATAAAAATAAATTTAAAATCTACCATAACATATCATATTAAATTGCCAAAGGACTGTGCTTTTGATTGGCATAACTCCTAGTCTCAAAAATGGAGTTATGGAGTTCGAAGCCCCATCCTCCAAATGTATGTATAAAAAACATATATATATAATATATATATGATATTAAATTGTATCAGTTTGTGGGTTTATGTATTTAAGATCACCGGTGTCATTTGGGATATATATGTATATATATATATATATATATATTTGATACATTCGGGAAAGAGAGTTTCGAACTCCATACCTCAATTTTTTGGAAGTCAACAATTATGCTAATCAGGCCACAGCTTTTGACTTGTCATTTGGGATATTGGGTTCTCACTAAGGGTCCAAATTGCTCTCTTTTTTCTCTTTAATTGAGTTTATTCAAGTTTACTTATAAGTTTGCAAGCTAACCTAATGATAACTCAATGGAAAATGCTGTATCCACAGAGGATGAAGCATTACAAAAGTCATCGATTGATATTTTATTTGGTTTTTATTATATTTTTACACTTAATTATTATAAAAGTATTTATAAAGGAGTTTGTGATTTTTTTTTTCAAAATTAAGAGTAAAAAAAAAATGTTAAAAAAAAAAAAATATTTAGCCATATCGGGTCACCGTGGGTGTAGCACAACTCTAACTTGATTATTAATCCATCATATTTTGGTTGACCAAAATTGAGTCAAACTCAATTATACTCAATTATGTTCAATACTTGCATTATTATTGTGCATTATGCTGTTATCAAATTAGTATAAAAAGTGATCATACATCAACCGTATTTATCTTATATAACATTCACAAATTTAGAATTTAATGTACCAACAAATCTCACTCACTCCAGTCTCTTCTCGATATTTATAGAGTCAATCCACAATCTGACTGCTGACTCTATTTTAATATTTTAACCCTTATCAAATAATCTCAAATACTACCCGCATGTATTATTTTGTATATTTTGCTTGTCATGAAAAGATTGATATTAATTTTAATTTTAAATATAAAAATTATTAACATAAATATTAATACTGCCAACGATATCGTTTTGGAAGAGAGATTAGGCACGAGCGGCCAGTTGAAGAAGCAATCCTTCCGGAGGACTGTTAAGATTCTTCAAAGATTTCTCACTTAACTCATAGTAAATAGTAGGAAATCAATAGCAGTGTATAAACCCTAGAACAAGCAAGAAGATGAGCCAAACATACTGCATTAACATAGCCACGAAGAAGGGGATTCGAGGTCCCTTCTTCCTCCCGCCACTCACCAGCATACATACTCCCTCGTAACAAATTCAAGCCCTGATCAAGTGACCCAACAACTATTCTAAGCATGACAGTAATTAAACACACCGTTTTGATCACTCACCAAAATGGCGCTGTACAATTTATTCCTAAGGCCCCCCACTGAGAGACGGCCTGACTCCTAAGACTCTTAACCCAGGCCCAACAAGACCCAATTCTAGACCAAACCCATTAACTAATCGGCAACCCAGCATAACTGAAGCTCCCCTTATTGAAACGTAGCGTTCCGAGTTCCCACTTAACTTCCTTAAGGCAAATCGTACTTCAGTTTAGTTCAAGTCTTCAAGTCCTCAATTCCTGTCTTTCACTTTCTCGATGGTTCTCGATCCACACTTAGGATTTCTAACAATCCCCCTGTTTTTCATATAGCACCTTGCCCACAAAGTGTGGGTAAAGCTGCTGAAGCTTCCATAGTTTTAGAGGGAGAGATTATAACGTACAACCTAAATAATATATTATATTTAATTTGTGTGGGAGCTTTTTTTAGTTTTTTATCGTGAGAAAAAGATATCAAGTACGCAAAAGCATGCCCATGTTTATTAGAGTTGAGAAAATGATAGTTTTTCTTCTTTCATTATGTACACTTACGTGTTAAATATTATCATATTTAAATGCACTTTTTCCACCACTTCAGCTTATGTATATAAGCTGACTTCTGTACAATGTATCTCTACTTTTGACATGATACATATTTTGGAGTGCTCTGTTTCCTACACAGCACTAGTTTTATCATGGTATCAGTTTGAAATAAGGTTTCCCGCACAAACATGGCTTCCAAAGATTCATCACTGTTGGGAAATAGGCAAGGAAACAAACAACAAAGATATGAAATAAACCGTAGCGGATGCAACAATGAGAAATAAAATAGTAAACACAGAAAGAACACAGCTATTTAAGTGGTTCAGCTCAAAATGAGCTTACATCCATTGTGGGGTTGGTTTCAAAACTTCACTAGATCAAATGGAGGTTACAGATAGAGAATCAGAAAATTCTTACAATAGAGAACACTCACCTCACGTGTATACACTCGATCTTCACAAGTTTCACTCAGAATAGTGGAGAAATGGAGAAGAAAATGATCTAGGAGGAAGCACTGTTCACTGGCGCCGAAAACAGAGGCCTGTGTTTCTTCGTTGTCCGCTGCGCGAAATGCCTTCGCGATATTCATATTATGCAATCTCGCTCGAGCGAGATTTAAACTCGCTCGAGTGAGGACTTCTAGGTCAGATTCGTTCAATTAGAAATTGGATACCTGGCGCCACGTGGCATCTCGCTCGAGCGGGAAGTCGAGCGAGGGTCGAGCGAAGTCACTGCCTGAACCCCGCTCGAGCTGGAGGTCGAGCGAGGGTCGAGCGAAGTCTCGGGTTGGAGCAATTCTGGAAGTGTCAAAGTCTCGCTCGAGTGACGGTCGAGCGAGACAGGTCTGGGCATGTATTCCTAAGCCATACTCAACAAATCTCCACCTTGGCTTGAATACCTAACAGCCCCATAAAATCCAGATCAACCCAAGAATGTAAAATGCAGCAACTGGGAAAACCAACCCCATCGTAGTTCCCTAAGGAACCTGGAAACCCCGAACCCCTGTCAAGTCCAAACAAAGTTTGAACTTGAATACTGCAATTGGCTTGGTCATTACATCTGCTGGATTCTCTTAAGTAGCAATCTTCTGAATACTAATTGTACTGTCTGACACTACTCCTCTGATAAAGTGATACCTAACGTCAATGTGCTTTGTCCTCTCATGATACATTTGATTTTTGGTCAAATGTATAGCACTCTGGCTGTCACAAAACACTGTCATCTCTGTCTGCTGAAGACCCAGGTCACTGATTAGTCCATTCACCCAAATGACCTCCTTAACAACCTCAGCTGCTGCCATGTATTCTGCCTCTATAGTTGATAAAGCAACAGTTGATTGAAGTGTTGCTTTCCAACTAATAGCAGAACCACACAATGTGAAAATATAGCCTGTCAATGATCTTCTCTTGTCTAAATCCCCAGCATAGTCAGAATCAACAAAACCAACCACAACAGAACTGAGATCTACATCTCTATCAAATATCAAGCCCACATGCGAGGTTCCCTTCAAGTACCTCAAAATCCATTTCACGGCCTGCCAGTGAGTTCTACCAGGCTTAGCCATATATCTGCTAACCACACTCACTGCCTGTGAAATATCTGGACGGGTACACACCATAACATACATAATGCTACCTACAGCATTAGAGTAAGGAATATTTACCATGGACTGTTCCTCCTCATCTGTCTGGGGGATAGGGAAGCTGAAAGTTTAAAATGCGATGCCAATGGCGTGCTGACAGGCTTGGAGTCAGACATTCCAAACCTGTCTAGAACCTTCTCTATATACTTTCTCTAGGACAAGTATAACTTCCCAGCTTTTCTATCCCTGTAAATATCCATCTCCAGTATTTTCTTAGCATCACCTAAATCTTTCATCTCAAACTCATCCTTAAGTTGAGTTTTCAACAAATCAACATCAACCATGCTTTTAGCAGTTATAAGCATTTCATCAACATAAAGCAATAAGTGAATGAAAGACTTATCAAGCAATTGTTTATGATATACACAACAGTCATAATTACTTCTCAAATAATCATGATTACTCATAAACAAATCAAAGCATTTATACCATTGCCTAGGTGACTGCTTCAGCCCATACAAAGACCTCTTCAGTCTGCATACACGGTCTTCTTTACCTTCAACTGTGAACCCCTTTGGCTGACGCATATAGATAGTCTCTTCAAGCTCACCATATAAAAACATTGTCTTCACATCAAGCTGCTGAAGCTCCAGATCATACAAAGCCGTAATGGCTAGTAAAACTCGGATTGAACTGTGCTTTACTACTGGGGAGAACACTTCAGTGAAGTCGATCCCCTCTCTCTGACTGTAGCCTTTAGCAACTAGACGAGTTTTGTATCTTGCATCAGACTGGATTCCCTCTTTTCTCTTGAAAACCCATTTGCAGCCCACAACTCTGGTCTTTGCTGGTAACTTAACCAAATCCCAAGTTTGGTTCTTGTGAAGAGACTCAATCTCTTCAGTCATCGCTGAACACCACTGTGCAGACTCAGTACTTTTCACAGCCTCAGAGTAACTGGAAGGCTCCTGCCCCACAATTTCTTCCGCTGTAGCGAGTGCATAACTGATCATATCTGCATGAGCATATCTCTGAGGTGGTCTGATCTGCCTCCTCTGTCTACCAGCAGCTATACTGTATTGCTCCTTAGCTGGTGTCTCAGTCTCTGACTCAGAACCATGCTCATCAGCCATAGCATGATCCTGAGTTACTGGTGGTGTCTCAAGTGAAGCCTGCAGCTCCACCTTCTTCCTGTAGACACGGGAATTTGTTTTGTCGGACTAAGCATGGATTTCTCATCAAACACAACATCCCTGCTTATCACAAACTTGGGTGACTTGGGATCAGTACACCACAATCTATATCCCTTTACCCCAGAAGCATATCCCATAAAAATACACTTCTTTGCCCTAGGTTCTAGCTTACCATCATTTACATGAAAATAAGCAGGACAACCAAATATCTTCAGATTCAAATAATCAGTAGGTTCATCAGACCATACCTGATTAGGTGTTTTCAACTCAATAGCTGTGGCTGGAGAGCGGTTCACTAGAAAACAAGTTGTATTGACTACTTCCGCCTAAAAATCCTTAGATAGGCCGGCATTGGAGAGCATACTGCGTGCTCGTTCTAGGAGGGTCCGGTTCATGCGTTCAGCCACTCCATTTTTCTGTGGAGTGTGCCTGACTGTACGGTGTCTGGCAATTCCTTCGTTCTTATAGAACTCATCAAAGTCATTGCCGCAAAATTCCATCCCGTTGTCAGTCCGAAGCCATTTCACCTTCTCGCCGGTCTGATTCTCTATCAGAACTTTCCACTGCTTGAAGTTCTTGAAGACTTCACTTTTCTGTTTCAAAAAATAAACCCACACTTTCTGTGAGTAATCATCAATGAATGTAAGCAAGTAATTAGCTCCACCTTTTGATGGAACTGAAGACGGACCCCAAAGGTCGGAATGAATGTAGTCTACTGTACCTTTTGTTCTGTGGACCCCAGTTGCAAACTGAACCCTGCTCTGCTTCTTGAATACACAATGCTCGTACATGTCTAGCTTGCCCAAATTCTGATTCCCTAACAACCCTTGCTTATTGAGGATAGACGACCCCTTCTCACTCATATGATCCAATCTCATGTGCCATAGACGAGTAATATCTGACTCTGACTGATCAAATACTGAAACTCCAGCTTCACCGCTGACAGTACTGCCCTGGAGGAAATAGAGACCATCTTTCAGGTCTCCTTTCATAATGATCATGGAGCTTTTGCTGACTTTCAAAGCTCCACTTTGTCCCGTGTACTTCAAGCCCAAAGAATCAAGAGCCCCCATGGAGATAAGATTCTTTTTCAAGTCTGGAATGTGCCGGACGTTGGTCAATGTCCTAACCATCCCATCAAACATCTTGATCTTCACAGAACCCATTCCCGCAATCTTGCAAGCTGTGTCGTTCCCCAATAGAACAGAACCACTATTGACTGATTCATAAGACATGAACCAGTCCCTTCTGGGACACATATGGAACGTGCAAGCTGAGTCCATCACCCACTTATCACTGAACTGACTGTTTGAATCACTGATTGCAAGAACTACATCAGAGCCGTCAGATTCATCAGCAGTACTGACGGCATTGGAGGAACTCGTAGATTCCTCCTTCTTCTTCAGCTTCGTACACTCACTCTTATAGTGTCCAAACTTCTGACAGTAATAACATTTTACATTCTTCTTGTTGGACTTGGACTTTGATTTTCCTCGGGACTTGTCTCTGCCCTTCTCTGAACCCTTCTGACTGGATCTTCCTCTGTCGGAGGTATCTTTGACAAACAAACCACTGGCCTGTGCTTCACCACCCTTATCATACTTGCTCCTCAACTCCTTCGAGTTCAAAGCTGACTTCACATCTGCTAAGGAGATAGTATCTCTACCATACAACATAGAATTTACAAAATTTTCAAATGAGGCAAGTAATGAACACAGCACAATTAGAGCTTGATCTTCCTCATCAAGCTTGATGTCAACATTTCTAAGATCCATAACAATCTTATTAAACTCATCTAGGTATTTAGTAACTGACGAACCCTCAGTCATTTTGAGTGTATACAACCGTTGTGTTAAATACAACCGGTTTGTGAGAGACTTCTTAATGTACAAGCTCTCAAACTTGTTCCAGAGACCCTCAGCGGTCTCCTCCTCCACCACCTCTCTCAACACTCCATCAGACAATGATAACAGAATAGTACTATGTACCTTTTCTTCATCGTCCTTTCCTCGGTACAGGAGAATCTGACGTCCTTTCCTCTAGAACTCTGAATAACTCCTGCTGGCGCAACAATGCGCTCATCTTCAGGCGCCACAAGCTGAAACTGTTCTGACCGTCAAATTTCTCAACTTCAAATCTTGCTGTAGCCATCCCTTCAAATATTCACAGAGCCTGAAAAACGCTCTGATACCAGTTTGTTGGAAAATAGGCAAGGAAACAAACAACAAAGATATGAAATAAACCGCAGCAGATGCAACAATGAGAAATAAAATAGTAAACACAGAAAGAACACAGCTATTTAAGTGGTTCAGCTCAAAATGAGCTTACATCCACTGTGGGGTTGGTTTCAAAGCTTCACTAGATCAAATGGAGGTTACAGAGAGAGAATCAGAAGGTTCTTACAACAGAGAACACTCACCTCACGTGTATACACTCGATCCTCACAAGTTTCACTCAGAATAGTTGAGAAATGGAGAAGAAAATGATCTAGGAGGAAGCACTGTTCACTGGCGTCGAAAACAGAGGCCTGTGTTTCTTCGTTGTCCGCTACGCGAAATGCCTTCGCAATATTTATATTATGCAATCTCGCTCGAGCGAGATTTAAACTCGCTCGAGCGAGGACTTCTAGGTCAAATTCGCTCAACTAGAAATCGGACACCTGGCGCTACGTGGCATCTCGCTCGAGCGGGAGGTCGAGCGAGGGTCGAGCGAAGTCACTGCCTGAACCCCGCTCGAGCTGGAGGTCGAGCGAGAGTCGAGCGAAGTTTCGGGTTGGAGCAATTCTGGAAGTGTCGAAGTCTCGCTCGAGCGACGGTCGAGCGAGACAGGTCTGGGCATGTATTCCTAAGCCATACTCAACAATCACCTCCTTCAATCGATGCTTCTAGTCCTTACTATTTGCACCATGGAAACAGTCTTGGTTCAATTTTTGTCATTCAAATTCTTACCGGTGACAATTACAATACTTGGAAGCGATCTATGTTAATGGCTTTAACAGCAAAGAATAAGACCAGTTTCATCGATGGATCTATTTTCAAGCCATCCAAAACTGAATATAATTATCCATTTACATAGCAGCAAAATAAAAAAAGACATATACTAGTTTTGAATAAAAAATCCAAGAAATAAATATTTATCACAAAAACATGAAACATCTATCCATTTACATAGCAGCGGAAGAAAAAAATAAACATACAATTTATCACAAAAACATGAAGACCACAAAAAATGTAAGGTTTAATTGCATGAATGTGTTATGTTCATTTGTCAAGATATGAATGTATATTAAATCCATAATTAATGGGCTTAATGTAGATTATATCAAAAGTCATATGGGATTATTATCTCTTTCAATTGTCAATTTAATTCAGATAAAATTGAATTACAGACTATGAATGCATCGAGATTTAATTGTACCAATACAGACTTGTCTTTTGCGTTTGAAATAATAAATATGATTAAAAAGGGTTGGAAACGATTTGTGTTCTTAATGCTGAATGCATGTAAGTGGATTAGAAACGAATTAAATTTGATTTTAAACGCTTCGGAAATTTAACAAAGTGGATCAACCAAAAAGGATTTGTGTCCTGAACAAAAGTAGATGACAAACGGCGTATAATAGCTAATGCTTACAATAAACCAGGAATTAACGGACTTAAATGGTAAAAAGCAAAACAAAAATTTTCGTTACATAATCACTTCATATATATAAAGAGATATCTATATATTGATATAAATATTTTATTGAACTTATTATAAAAAATATAATTTAATGAGACGTGTGACAAATTGAGAATCACATGAAAGTAAAAGGGATAAAATAAAAAAGTTTTTTTTGTCTTTACAAGTATACGTGAATTGCACGTACTCATCCCATTTGATTTAGTGAAAATTGTTGATGGAAGGAGAATATTGTAGAAAATTAAAAGTTGTCGAAGCTAATTATTGAAACTTTTAGTTTAGTATTCACATTAAAAATTGGGTGAAAGCTGAAATAGACAAAATCTATTCAACCCTATAGATTAGCTAATATTGTAAGATCTTTACCTTTTTATAATTGAATACTTTCAAAATATATAGAATGAATTTCAAAGTCGGAATGAGGAGGGTTCTGACATAATTGTGAATAAAGTTATCTCAGAAAATTTTTGTAATGTTTCTTCATGAATGAAATTTAAGTTTGAATTTAAAAAAAAAAATCCCGCTCTTCGATCCTCGAGAACAAAATAAATAAAATAAATACCGCACCTAATTTGCTACATTAATTATACCTCGGCAATTCTGTGGTTGCCAGTTCATGATATATGGTATATGTTATAATGTTAGTTAGCAATAATATTATATATTAATATTGACCGATCAATCTTTCGGACAATATTGAATACTTATGACATGTGATGTTTACAATATTTGCTTTTTTTTAATCAATAATATATTTTAAACAATTTTTGATCATTTAAACTCATGATCATGCGTTCAAATGACTCTTTTGCGAATAAAAAAAAACAATATTAGACAGAAGCTACTCATGACACTCACAATATTTTCTCATAAAAAAAACTGACCCATCTGACGTAGTACTAAAGCCATAGACTAGTGTTACATCAAGAGAATTATTTGAGGTGAGTTTCGTATGGTCAAGTAGTATCTTGTATGCATGAAAGTATGCAGTAAATCTTAAATATATATATATATATATACACACACGCTTATATATAAATACATATTTTGACGTTTTATATTTTTTTAAAAGAAATTTTCGTTGTTCATTCATTTAAAAAAATTTAATTAATCACATTCATGATCGAATAAGTTTTGTAATGTGTTCATATTAAATATGATATCATTAATTAATTAAAATGATACATTGGAGTTTTATTAATATACTATTTTCTTTTATGGTTGGTCTCATCTTTACTATTATTGAAAATCTCTCTATAGACAAACATTAAATAGACAATACTCTGTTTAAAGAGAAATTTAACCTCACCCTTCAAATAAAAATAGGACTTAACCTTTAAAAAAAAGTATGAGAGATAAATTTTCTTATTTTATTTAAATTAACAATAAGGAAATCAAGAAGAAAAAGTAGTAAAGTAAATGCGAAAAATGACGAGTTTGATGATCATCTAGCCCATGTGTTGAGATCAGTTGTTGAAAAAGGTGGAGTGTGAGAACCATAAACAAATGTATGTGGGTGGCACGTGAGAACTATGCATAGTAAATTTGGTAAATTAACATTTTCTTTCAAATGATTTTAAAAGTTTGAATCTATTTAAACTATGTGTATGTTAGAAAAATAAAATATAAAAGAAGATAAGGGAAAGAAAAATAGGGTAAGAGACTTTTGATGATTACATTTTTACTTTCTCTGTTAATACTGAATACAAAATATATATTTATATTTATAGAGATCAAATTATATTGAGATAAAACAAAAGTAAATATTTTAGATATTATAAGAATCGAATCGAATCAAATCAAATCAAAATGATTGAAAAAGATAAAAATAAAATCAAGATAATATTAAATTAATATTTCTTGAAAATTGTGGAGAAATGATAAATTTATCAATCTTAAAAAAAAAGTGAAGTAAAAGAAATTTGTAAATATGAGATGGGTGAATAAAGAAAGGAATAATTTGGGGATTGGACGATCCGATTCCTAATGAAAAACGGTCGTCGACGGCTCTGGTGGCCGTGGGCGACATCACCCACACTATTGTGATCGCGGGCCTCCGACGACTCCACCCTTGCGACGGCGACCCATGACAACTTTTGGTGTGCCCCATGCAGTCTTAATCCGTTTCGAACTCAGGCTGGCAGTCACGATGGTGTGGGCGGTGTTGCCCACTGTTGCCAGAACCGTAGGCGTTTGAGTTGAGATCGAATCCTCTCTTAAATTCATCTTATTTTATTATATTTTTAATTATATTTTTCTCGTTTTATTTTTTAATTATATTTTTTATTGTGTTTTTTATTTTATTTTATTTTATTTTTTATTATATTTTTAAATTTATTTTATTATATTTTAATAGTAGGCTATTTTTAGTTGGGAACAATCCGATCCGTCTCCCCTAAAGAAAAGGAGAGAGAAAGAGGAAACTGACACCTTGGCCGCTTCCTCCTTGGGCGTTTCATTAGTTGTCCTTGTTTGGTGGGTCAATCTTAGAGGTCTCCTCCTCGGGTGAACCTTAGTTTTATAATCTATAATAACCTTTGCAAATTGTAATTATTTTATTATCTATGTACCTAATCTAATTTTGGAATGAGCTGGTCAATTATTTCGTCCCCACCAAAAGTCTCTTAATTCACGACGTCGTACAGTAAGTAGTATTTATTATTTAATTATTTCGCTCGAGTCTTTATATATTAGGGATTAGCTATGCGAGGGAGGATCGATCATTTCTCCAAGTTCGATCCTCTTCTTCTTGTACCAGTGATTAATACAAGAGCTTGCAGGACAGATTTAGAAGCGACAGTTTTGGGAAGCATGCGACGCGGAAATCAATATGATCGAGTAGTACTGTACGTAATTACTCCGGATCGAGCAAGTTATATGTCTATATATATATATATATATATATATATATATTCTGTTTATTCCAGTAGTACTAGTGTTGAAGTTTCACTTTCCATTTATTTGATCACGAAGATTGAGTTGGAAAGAGTAGACGTGCGTTGAAAAAGAATGGAATTTCCGGTCATGTGATGCATGTTTAATCATTGTATTAATTATATGAGAAATGCTTGATCGATCTTATCATATTAGTTTGTAGATTTTATTAATATGATTCTATTTTTAGGCATGTTGATTCTAATTTTCCTAGAAGGCGCGTCGCAGCCCAAGTCGGTTCTAGTTCTAAATGGTCAAGATCTGAAGACACATATTTTCTGATGGAGCGCTGGGTAAACATTGATGATTTGAAAGATTATAAATTTGAGGGTCGGAGCCTATCCACGATATTTACTGAGAGGAGATGGACAGGTATTCTTGATGCAAAGGGGAAAGTGTACTCGAATATTGTGCGTGAGTTCTACGAAAACGTCGAGAGAAGTAGTGGGTTGAGCAGTTCGGTACATGTCCATGTACGAGAAAGCGAGTCGAGATCGATTCCAATGACATTGCATCTCTTCTGGATCTCCCCCAACAAGATAATTACCCAGAATCTTCAAAATGGTCTGTCAACGAAATATATTGTGCTCTAACTGGTACTAAATATGTACCGGATCGTGACAAGGATAAGGACGTTATAAGTCAAAAGGATTTGCTTCCATTCTTCTGGATGTTGCACCTTATAGTTGCAGCTAATATGGTCCCAACAGAAGATATGACGGAACTCAATATTAAGCAAGGAAAATTCCTACTTGATATTGCTCGTGGGGTCGACATTAATCTTCCATATCTCATCTTCAAGATCATTAAGGATAGTAGGGGGGTTCCCAAAGAGAATGGGTACCATTCGGAGTATTGATTTCAAGCTTGTCGTTGAAGGCAGGACTAAACATTGGGCCAGATGAGCAGGGACACCAGCCTACGGAGCTGATTCCTTGGATTAATGAAATCAGTCGAACTAGGCAACTAGCCCATCCATTGGGCCTCATCAAGTGAAGATCATCAGATACGACCCCCATGGTTTGAGGCTTTGTTAATTGAGATCGACTCACGAGTAGCTGCACAGATCGCTCCGATACAGAGTCGGCTGAAAAACATTGAGGATGGGCTCCAAGAGCTTAGTTTGTTGGCGTCGAAGTACTGCCTGTAGATTTTTGGCATTCTTCAACTTATTTACATTTCGATTTACATGTATTCACCCGATATTCAGGCCGCGGTTTAGGCGATTGTCTACCCCAACCTTATACAAGGCCTTAAAAAAATAAAAGTGTGTTATAAACGAACGTCGGCAGCCGTCCCCCTGGCCCACCACTAAATTATGTGAATGACCCCACCACTATTATTTTAAATCTGTATAGTGACTTGCATAGTAACTTGCATAGTAATTTCAACGCCTATAAATATGGGCTTCAGTTGTAATGAAATTCATAAGAAAAAATAGAGAGAGAAAAAAAGTTTCAGTTCTTAAGAGTTTCAAAGAGAATTTCTTATTTCTCTTTTGCAATAGTAGTTCCTTTCTTTAAGTTTCATAACACGTTATCAGTACGACAGTTCTGCCAATTCTGAAGCTAGTGACCTTATTCCTCTAAAATGGCAAATCTTACAAAATTGGAATTTGTTGCTCTTGATATATCCGGGAAAAATTATTTATCCTGGATACTTGATGCTGAAATACATCTTGATGCAATGAACCTGGGAGAAACTATTAAAGAAGGAAATCAAACATCCCCGCAGGAACGTGCTAAAGCAATGATTTTCCTTCGCCACCATCTTCATGAAGAATTGAAAACTGAATATCTCACTGTAAAAGATCCCTATATTTTGTGGAACAATTTAAGGGAGAGGTATGAACACCAGAAGACTGTCATCCTCCCAAGAGCTCGTTCTCAATGGATGCACCTGAGGTTGCAAGATTTTAAAAGTGTTAGTGAGTATAATTCCGCACTTTTTAAAATAAGCTCAGTATTAAAATTATGCAGTGAGAAAATCACCGATGAAGATATGTTAGAGAAGACTTTTACTACATTTCATGCCTCGAATGTGCTCCTGCAGCAGCAGTATCGAGAGAGAAAGTTCAAGAAATATTCTGAACTTATATCATGTCTTCTAGTAGCTGAGCAGAATAATGAGCTCTTATTAGAAATCCACCAGTCACGCACTACTTGCTCAATATCATTCCCTGAAGTGAATGGTAACAGGTTTGCATCATTCCCAGAAGTGAATGGTGCATCCTTTAGAAGAAATCGGAGGCGTGGACGTGGTAGGAGAAATTATAGAAATGTTGGTCCTAGGAGTGACAACATTAAAAGGGATTATAATATACCATATCACCAGAAGTGGTACAATTCAGAGAGGGGTAAAAATCCTCAGAATAATTCTTCAAAGAAAAGTGAAGAGGTGTGCCATAGATGTGGAATGACTGGACATTGGTCACGTACCTGTCGTACGGCCAGGCACTTAGCTGATTTATATCAAGCTTCTATTAAAGGAAAGAATAAAGTGCATGAAACAAATTTAGTAGAACCATCAGATGATTTATTAGATTCAGTAGATGTAGACGTTACTCATCTTGATGTATCTGATTTCTTTAATCATCCTGATGGTAGTATTGAACACTTAATTGGAGATGGAAGTGTTCCACTTAATTAATGTATTTTCTTTCTATCAGTAATAAAAGTTTTGTATATTTTGTAGAATCATGGATCACATTGATGAGCTTTTTATCTCTGAGTTGAATGATAAAGATATATGTCTGGCTGACAGTGCTACAACTCACACAATTCTCAAAGAAAAGAAATATTTTCAAAATCTAACACTAAGTAAAGCCTATGTCCATACCATATCAGGTTCATCGGATTTAATTGAGGGCTCCGGAAGAGCTTATATTGTGTTGCCTAATGGCACCAAATTTTGTATTAATGATGCTCTATTCTCTTCACAATCCAGAAGAAATTTATTGAGTTTCAAAGATATATGTCGTAATGATTACCATATTGAAACGACCAATGAAGGCAGTAAAAAGCATCTTCTTATTACTAAAACAGTATCGGGCCAGAAGCTCGTATTAGAAAAACTGCCTGCTCTATGTTCTGGATTGTATTATACAAAAATGAGAACAATTGAAGCATATGTGGTAATGCACCAGAAGTGCATTGACCCTAAAGTATTTATGACTTGGCATGATCGCCTTGGACATCCGGGTTCTATAATGATGAGACGAATTATTGAAAATTCGCATGGGCATCCCTTAAAGAATCAAAAGATATTTCTACCCAATGAATCTCCGTGCTCTGCATGTTCTCAAGGTAAGTTAATTATTAGACCATCTCCCTCAAAAGTCATTGTTGAATCTCCATCCTTTTTACAAAGGATTCACGGAGATATATGTGGGCCTATTCATCCATCAAGTGGACCATTTAGATATTTTATGGTTTTAATTGATGCATCTAGTCGATGGTTACATGTTTGTCTTCTTTCCACTAGAAATGTTGCATTTGCTAGACTTCTTACTCAGATAATTAAACTACGAGCACAATTTCCTGAGTATCCAATTAAGACCATTCGATTGGATAATGCAGGTGAATTTTCATCTCAAGTTTTTGATGATTATTGCATGTCAATAGGAATAGATGTTGAACATCCTGTTGCCCATACACACACACAAAACGGTTTAGCTGAATCTTTGATCAAAAGGCTTCAACTAATCGCTAAACCTTTACTTATGAAATCAAGACTACCTATTTCTGTTTGGGGACATGCTATACTTCATGCAGCATCTCTAATTCGCATTAGACCATCTGTATATCATAAATATTCTCCATTACAGCTTGCATTTGCTCAACAACCAAATATTTCTCATCTTCGTACTTTTGGATGTGCTGTATATGTTCCAATTGCACCTCCACAACGTACAAAAATAGGTCCTCAACGTAGACTTGGGATATATGTTGGTTTTGATTCTCCATCCATTATTAGATACCTTGAACCCCTTACAGGGGATATGTTTAAAGCACGTTTTGAGGATTGTCATTTTGACGAATCAAATTTTCCGTTAATGGGTAAAGAAAACTCGGTGCCTGAAGCACGACAAGATATTACTTGGGATAATAAGACCCTGTCTCATTTTGATCCTCCTACAAATGAATGTAAACGGGAAGTCAAAGGATTATTCATTTGCAAAATGTTGCAAATCAGTTACCGGATGTATTTACTGACACTAAAGGTGTAGTAAAATCTTATATTCCTGCCGTTAATACTCCAGCAAGGATTGAAATCCCTGAAGGACAAATTGTCAAAGCAGCAATAGGTGAATCTAAAATACGCCTGAAGCGTGGAAGACCTATTGGTGCAAAAGACAAAATTCCCAGAAGGAAAAGAATACAAAATGAATTTGGTGTTCCTGAAGAACACGTACCCACAATACAGGCCACAAATATAATTGGTGCTCCTAAAGAGCTTAAATTTTCTATTCCAGAACCTCCTGAAGAGGAAAATCTTGAAGAGTATAAATCTCTTAAAAAGGGACCTCCTGAAGAGGTGTGTCATGAAATGTTTTCTCCTGAAGAGGAACAGGTACCTGAAAATAATGAGATCTCAATACATTTCATGAAAACTGGAGAAATTCTGGATAGAAATAAAACTGTTGTCGACAACATATTTTCATATAAAATGGCCCTTGACATTACCAGAAGTAATGAAGAAAGTGAGCCAAAAAGCGTCGAAGAATGTCGACGTAGAAATGATTGGCCAAAATGGAAAACAGCTATTGAAGCTGAATTAAATTCACTAGCAAAACGAGAAGTATTTGGACCTGTTGTCCAAACACCAAAGGGTGTAATGCCTGTTGGATATAAGTGGGTATTTGTACGAAAACGTAATGAGAAAAATGAAATTGTGCGATACAAAGCACGGCTTGTTGCACAAGGTTTCCTGCAGAAATCCGGGATTGATTATGAAGAAACATACTCTCCCGTTATGGATGCAATCACATTTAGATTTTTGATTAGTCTGGTTGTTACAAAAGGATTAGAAATGCGGTTGATGGATATGGTCACTGCATATTTATATGGATCCTTAGACCATGACATATATATGAAAATCCCTGAAGGATATAAGATGCCTGAAGCATCTACAAGTACATCTAGAAATATGTACTCAATCAGACTACAAAGATCTTTATATGGGTTGAAGCAATCCGGACGCATGTGGTATAATCGCTTAAGTGAATATCTATTGAAAGAAGGATTTGAGAATAATCTTATATGCCCATGTGTTTTTATTAAGAAATCAGAATCCGGATTTGTCATTATTGCAGTTTATGTTGATGATTTAAATATTGTGGGAACTCCTGAAGAGATATCAAAAACCGCTATATATTTAAAGAATGAATTTGAAATGAAAGATCTTGGCAAAACAAAACTTTGTCTCGGCCTGCAGCTTGAGCACTTGCCAAATGAAATTTTTATTCATCAGTCCATGTATACTGAGAAGGTCCTAAAGCATTTTTATATGGACAAATCTCATCCCCTGAGTACTCCAATGATTGTTCGAACACTTGATGTGAAGAAAGATCCATTCCGTCCTTGTGATGACGATGAAGAAATTCTTGGTCCTGAAGTACCATATCTCAGTGCAATTGGAGCTTTGATGTATCTTGCAAATTGCACTCGACCAGATATTACATTCTCAGTTAATCTGCTTGCAAGATATAGTTCTGCACCAACTCGAAGGCATTGGAATGGCATTAAACATGTCCTTCGTTACCTTCATGGTACAGTTGATATGAGATTATTTTATCAACGTGGTTCAAGTCCAGAATTGATTGGGTATGCAGATGCAGGTTATCTTTCAGACCCACACAAAGGTAGATCTCAAACTGGATATTTATTTACTTATGGAGATACTGTCATATCATGGAGATCTGTTAAGCAGACACTATCTGCTACCTCTTCAAATCACTCAGAGATCATTGCTATTCATGAAGCAAGTCGAGAGTGTATTTGGTTGAGATCAGTTATTCAACATATCCAGGAAAAGTGTGGACTTCCCATGATCAATAATAGCCCAACAATCTTATATGAAGATAATACTGCTTGTATCACTCAAATCAAAGGAGGATATATCAAAGGTGACAGAACCAAACATATTTCACCGAAATTCTTTTATACTCATGAACTTCAAGAAAAAGGTGAAATTGATGTCAAGCAGATACGATCTAGTGATAATCTGGCAGATTTATTCACAAAGGCGTTACCAACTTCCACATTCAAGAAGATTGTGCATAACATTGGAATGCGAAGACTCAAAGATATTTTGTCATGCACTTTTCAGGGGGAGTAAATGTGCTGATTGTACTCTTTTTCCTTCGCTGAGGTTTTGTCCCACTGGGTTTTCCTCTGCAAGGTTTTAATGAGGCAATCTTAAAGCACTTGTGGATACATAAGAAGACTGTACTCTTTTTCCTTCGCCATTGGTTTTTCTTCCCACTGGGTTTTTACTTAGCAAGGTTTTAACGAGGCAGATTCTTTATGGGTGGTCATTCAAGGGGGAGTGTTATAAACGAACGTCGGCAGCCGTCCCCCTGGCCCACCACTAAATTATGTGAATGACCCCACCACTATTATTTTAAATCTGCATAGTGACTTGCATAGTAACTTGCATAGTAATTTCAACGCCTATAAATATGGGCTTCAGTTGTAATGAAATTCATAAGAAAAAATAGAGAGAGAAAGAAAGTTTCAGTTCTTAAGAGTTTCAGAGAGAATTTCTTATTTCTCTTTTGCAATAGTAGTTCCTTTCTTTAAGTTTCATAACAAAGTGCGATTATTTTTTTTGTTTGGTAAAAACATAAAACTATTGCACTAAATAAAAATTTAAATGGTTCCTCATGTGTGCAAGCCCCTGCATGATACTAAATTTTATATTCAACACAATGAATAATTCATAGTTTTAAATATATCTTGCTGAAATTTTACTAAGTTGATCAGGTACAAATTTTACAATGAGATCTCATTTGATATAACTGTATCAGATGTAACATTGAAAAACAAATATTACTTAATAGGTTTGCATAAAACCTCATTTTATTGAAAATTTTAAAATTACTCAATATAATAATATGTGTATTCATTTTATTCTAAATATAATAAAATATCTCAATTAAAATCTTACCTTAGATGTCAATTTGTATTAGGCCACCTTCAAATATTACGATATTAATTACCCTGAAACTACAAGAAATAGTATGGCTACTTTTACTTTTGGTGACAGAATTATTGCTGGAAAAATATTTATTTTTAAATTTCGAATCAAATCCTGAGGGCAATAGTCGCAATACAGCAAAACCGCTAAAAAATATTTTTGTTCATCGAAAATAATCTTCCCCAAATAAACTCTTACCCCGCGCCTTATTTGCCCCACTTTCATGATTTTCCCTACCTCTCCCTCTCTCTCTCTCTCTCTCTCTCATGGGGGATTTTAACATTCTCCTCCATCTTTTCGCTGGCACTACCTTCCGAACTTTTCATCGGCTCAGATATTTCACTAAGCTTGTCTCAACACCCAAATGCCTAGGTTCGATCCACTTTCAGTCTCTCGTTTTCTATTCCAAACCCCTAATTTTATTTTATTAAATAACCAAAGCTTTTCGTCTGTCCATTAATAATTCGCAGAGGAAGATGCGAAGAACTCTGTCATGAAAAGCAACCGACGTTTCGCCAAACAACATATGGAAATAAACTTTTGGTAATTCTCGCTTGGATAATATGAAAACTTTTGACATTTTAGTCGGAAGGAGTTTTGATTTGGGGTTATAAAATTTAAATTTATGGTACTAGACTGTTTGAATTTATATTTTTCCACTATGATTTTTTTTAATTGTACACCATATGTATGATGCACACACTCTCTTAGAGTACTTGTCAATGGGGTGATTGACCTGTGTGATCATTATCTCGATGTCGCCAGTTCCTCTAAATCCAGGGGGAGTCATGGGTGCCACAAATTTACATGTAGCATATCAATCATTCACCTTCTACTCTGGCAAAAAAACAAAGTATAAAATATAACTGTACTTATATCCTTGTAGTATCAAAGTATTTACCCAACACATAACATAAATGCATGTTGGAAAAATGTTCTTATTCTCATCATTTAGGTGTTCTTGGGTCGGTACATTAAAATAATCAAATACATATAAAGTTAAAAATTTAAACTTAAACAGTGGGTCCGTAATCCATATCATCATTTGGATTTGATGTAGTATCATCGGATGAATAGGGGTCTTCTTTGCTATTACCACTACTCGTAGACATATTGTCGATTTCGAGGTCATTGTCACTACCATCATTCTCGAGCTCGGCCTGTTGGTCATACCGGTCGGATGGCCGATGTTCTAATATGGTCGCAAGGTCATTCAACAAAGGTTTTGTATCCACTTTGTGCAACAGATTCAACAAGTTTGGGTCACTGACATTAACAAACGATGTATATCTTGTATTGTTCTCGTCTTCCTGGTAACTATCACTATTATCAGGCTCTTTTGGTTCATCATCACCCTCACCCAATTGTACCAATGGAATGTTGTATACGTTCCTGTTAGTTATCTTATGGACCGCATACCAACTACTAGTTACACTAATATATTTTAGGTAAAACACTTGTTGAGCTTGGCATGCAAGGACGAAAGACTCATCTTTGTACCGTGTTCTTCACATATTCAAACTCGTGAAGTGATCGCCAACGCGTATCTCTCATTTCTAATGACCAACGTCCCACCAGTCACATTGGAATAAATAAACCTTACGCCAACTCATATAGCGTAACTCTATAATATCGTTTAGCACCCCATAGAAGTCAACTTGTTGTGATTGATGTTCTCCACGGACAACCACCCCGTTGTTTTGTGATTTACGATGCACCTCTCGATCCTTTGTAAGAAATCTAATCCCATTCATTATATACCCCGCATACAATCCAACTCACTTGTCAGGACCACGGGCGAGTGCGTATATTTCATCAGTAATGTCATCTGGATTCCGTGATCGCAAATCTTGAATCTAAATTACGGGTCAAGAAAAACTAGGATTATCAAGGAATATTTGGTTAACTTGTAGCATACAAGTGTCATAGTGGAATTGTGTGATTCACACCACATTCCAAAATAAAACATTGCATATTCCAGAAAATTACTCAAAATTGCATATAGAGTAAAAAATACGTACGTGTTTCTTGAACCACCCGGAAAACTGTGACTGATGGCGACACTCAATGTTAGCTATGCCTTCCCCTCTGATCTTATTGTAATGCTCACTACAAAACAAGGTATTATTTAGTATCACCATAATTGTGCGTGAATTTAATGATTAAGGAGGGTAAGAGCAATGACGTACTCGAGATAATGCTCAATCTTGGGACAATTATTAAGCACATACCAATGAGCTCTCGCAAATAGTTTATCTTAAAGCATGCTTAGAAGACCCTAGCAGACACGTCTTTTGTGAGAAAATCGAGAAAAATTGTTCATTGGATGACAATGGAATGTTTGAGTTTCTTTCAACACGATGATGTCTGGTCTCAATGTCATTTAAATACATTGAGCAAAACATCAACCACTCAACATGAACATATACTTTTGCAATAGAACCTTCAAGGCCGGCTTTGTTCTGGACATACATCTTGAATTTTCCCAGATACCTCTCAAAATGGTACATCTATCTGTATTGTATTGGTCCTGCAAGTAATGCGTCATCTGGTAAATGAATTACAAGGTGTACCATAATATCAAAAAACGCAGATGGGAATGTCATCTCGAGTTTATAGAAGATGAGTGGAATATCTGCCTGCAAACGCCTCAGTGTATCCACAGTCAAAGTTCGTGCACAAAGTTCTTTGAAAAATATACTTAACTAGATAAATGGGTGGCGTACGTCAAGCTGTAGGTAACCACCAATCACGATTGGAAGCAATTACTATAAGATAAATGGGTGACTTTTCAACTATGTAACCTTGCCTTCAATAGTGTTCACACACTAAGCAATATTTGAGGCAAAGCCATCCAGATATGTGACATGTGACCACCACAAACAAAATGTTATTTTCTCATTATGGTTTAGGGTGTAGCATCCCAGACTCATCGAGCAACGATCACCGTTATAATGCAAATGCAACTCTTTCCTCAGTCTAAGGTTGGCCAAATCCTGTGCGTATTTGCATTGTCCTTACTCTTTCCATCAATATCCAGCAATGTTCCTAATATGCTATCCATATATTTTTCTCAATATGCATTACATCAAGATTATGTCTCAACTCCAACTCCGCTCAATACGGAAGGTAAAAAAAGATGCTCTTTTTAGTCCAATTTATTTCATACATTGCACCTTTCCTCTTCCGTGAACCCTTTCCAAACTCAACGTTGGCGACCAGCCATAATTGATTTACCTCACCATGATTAGACCCGATATCACTTATGTAGTGATCATTCTAAGCCAATTCATAGATAGGCCAAGTGAAATCCATATGCAAGCTACACATCGAGTTTTGAGGTACGTAAAAGGGTCGATAGGCCAAGGCATTCTTCTTCCTTCTCAATCTGATCTACACATCAAGACATTTAGTGATTCAAATTAGACTGTCTGCCTAGAGACAAAAAGATTTATAACAGGGTTCTGTGTTTTCATTCAGAATTCATTAGTTAGTTGAAAATCAAAGAAGCAAGCAACCATTTCACGCTTCTCAGTAATAGTAGAGTATCGGGCCTTAGCTCACACAAGCTGTTAAATACTTTGACTCATTTCCTTGTTTAAATATTTTAACATTACACACGATAGGCCTTCCATTATCTATTTTGATATCCAATCAGCCTTGCACATCACAAAGAATCGAACTTTTCATGAAATAACTAAATATATTGAATCAGGTTACCACTTTGTTAGAGAAAAGGTATTGGTCAATGTCATTGCTCCCATAAATGTTGCTTCAAAACTCCAACTTGCTCACATTTCACTAAGGCGCTAAGTAATGCAGCCCTTTAGTTTTTGTTATCCAAGATGAGCGTCTTAAACATCTATATCCATCTTGAGGGGAGTCACAAAGTTTGAGCATGTCAATGCCCACATCCACATGACTAGCTGCTGCTACAAAGCCCAGGAAAATAACACACAAGTCTCCAATTACAGAGATAAAGCAACTTGGTGGTGATAAAGCAAAAGAGTCTGCAGCATTGCACATTGCAGTGACTACTACAAGAAAAAGGCCTTTCTCCAACGATTTTGTGTTTGTCGAAAATGAAATTGCCGCAAGAAGTTGTTAACTGCAGCAATTTCTTCTTCCTCCCGGAATTCTATCATTAACTTTTTCAACTGTCTTGTTGTAGCGATTTTATGGACCTTAACGATGAAAAATATCACCACAAGAGTTTTTTCTCTTGTTGTGGCATTGTCAACGCAAAATTGGAATTTTTTGAAGGCAGCGCCGAAATGCACACAAATTCGTTTTCTCCCCCACCCTTCGATTTTACCCCCTATAGTACTCCCAATTCCCGATTTCCTTATCTTCCCCAGCTTCTTCTTCGACATTTTCTCCCTACAGCCTGCAATCAAAAAAACCCACCCACCCCTGTCGTGGACTCCACCAAAAACAACCACTAGCTCGCTGCCTCCACCGATTAGGCGCCCACGCAAGCTATTGTGCTACATTATGTCTTAGCATGATAAACACCAAGTCCCTTTTTATTGATTGGTCTTCTGCGATTTCCACCAAAAAAATCTCCCCTTTCCTTATTTCCTAAGATGCTATTTCAACCTCCAGAAAGACCATTTTCTTGCGGGCTAAGGGTTTTCCAACTCGCCTCTTCCTCGTACTCTGCTCCACTCGGTTGTCGCCGATTAACGTTGGTAAGAAACTCTGTTTTTTTTCTTCTTAATGAAACCGTTTAGTTCAAGTAGAAATTAGTATTTATGTTTAACATTTTAAAAACTTTGTTTGGCTAAAGTAGTTAACTTAATATTGTCGTGGAAATAGGGGGGTTTTCTCTTTCATTTTTTTTAATTGCTATTTTATGCCATGTTGTAACCAAAATGAGGTTTCATTTCAATTTATCTTCAACACTAGTATACTTTGTGCACGTAGTTGGGATCAATGGTTTGTTGGGAGTCTTAATGCATTATTCCCTTTATCAATTCCCCTTGTGGTAATGCTCAGCTATTGTTTAGAATTTTTTCCCATGCCAATTGTTTTATTTTTTACTTTTTGGTTAATGTAGGATCCAAGGCTTTTTTTTATCCCATGCCAATGTCGCCTATTACAGAGTAAATTTCCCATGCCAATTATAATTCGTGAGTAAATTTGTTCTTAATCATGCATCTCACTGTAGGTTCCTGGTAGCTGGGTGTCAAGTTTCGAGAACTTTGGACTTGCAATTGGTTGATGACTTGGGATTTTCCAGAAGATACACCTGGGGCATGCAAGTTTGAATTTTCATTTTTTGATTTTGAAACTAATATCCAATTACTTGACTGGTTCTTAATGTATGCCAATTATGATTGTTTGACAGATTGCAGAGGTTGTCAACTGCATAAAAGATTCAATGACTTTCTTCTTCAATAATAACACAGGACCAATGGGTAAGTAGCATCAGATGTTGCAATTGATGACATGCAAGTGCTTTCTCTAGTACCCATGCTAATTCTTTTGGTTGGTTTTCAGTTTTTAATAAGGTTTAGTAGTTAGTTTTGATCTTATAGTGTTTGCTTGTTCAATAAAACAGTTATTTTACCAATATCTGCTTATGTTTTGGCTTCACGTTGATATTTTAGATATTAGTAAGTTCATAAATTGGAGATACTTATGCAATTTATAAGTATCTCTAATTTATTTTACCGACATCTGCTTATATTTATGTGTGCCTCATTGATTGTATTGAGCTTTCTTCAAAACTGATGAGGACTAGGCCTTTAGTTTCATATTAGTAATTTAGTTTTGAGAGTGGAATTTACTAATAGATATATTTCAGATTAGTGTACACAATCTAGGAAAGCAACTTGGATTCAGGTGGGAGTGGTCACCATGAGGACACAATTCACAAGGCTGTGGCAGAAGATGTGATGTTTGGATCATAGTTGGTGACATTGGACATGGCAAGCATCCACAACATAGGGGAGTACTGATTTTCCTGCAAAGCACTACTGAAACATTTAGAAATTGGTAATTTCATTTCTCCTGCCAATATTGGACACTTTTTTATCTCATCCATGTCCACAAAACCTGGATACGTAGTGAGATTATTATATGAATGTGAACATAAATATGGCATGCTAGTTTGGAAACAATGAACAAATTTCAGGGGGAATATAAACCTTAGTGGCTATTTTAATTATCAGCCAAGGAACTAACACATGTTGTGAAAATGTGATCTTAGCCCCCACCAAGCTGGCATGATGAGTGATAAGCCTGGGTCCTTGTTGCAGCTGGATAATTTCTTCATGGGCTGCATTGCTGGATAATAGAAGGTTGATGGAACTTCTCGTTGTTTGAAAGATACTCGATTTCCAGAAAGTTTGGTCATGATGTTGGAGATCTAACTCACCCCTACAAGAACTAGTGTTGGATGTTTGGGATAATATGTGGGGTACTTGCTACTTATTTTTAATTGGTAATATATTTGGGATGTTTGCAAATGCATGGTACTCAAGGAAATAATATTAGCATGTTTATATTATGACAAGTCTGTACTATTATTTAGTGTTGGATGAAGGCCGGGCTATATATCATGCAATAGGGTGAATATAAAATGTAAAAAATTCTTTTATATTGATTATAAATTTGGAATGTGGTGCTATGTCCCCTCTAGTTGTTAGCTCATATGTTACATTACTTGTCACAAGTAGTTGGTTATATCATTTCTAGGGGGATTGCCAACATGGGTTATGTTGGGGAATTATATATATAAGCAGGTTTATAATGTTACTAATTATAAATGGGGGACTACGAATGAGTTATTGGTTCAATTATAATGTTAGAAGTTATATTAATATATATAATATTAATTTTACAACAGGTTTATAATAGTACAATATAACGGCATGCACATGGATATATAACTAATTAAGTAGACAGGTTCTCCATATTTATTTCCACGGTAAAGCAAATAAAAAAGGTTGAAAAAAAAATTCAGGGTTATTTTGGTGCTTAGTTAATGCAGCAAATAAAAACGTGTCGCCAAATGCAGTTGTTGCAGCGCTTTCCCCGGCAGTTATTGCATGACGAAATTGTCCTATTGCGGCGAAAAACCTTCTTATTGAGTCGCAACGAAAGCACCACATAAGACCTTTTACTACATATATTGTTGCGTTTTGGGGCACTAGGAGCATTGCGTTTTTTAAAAAATTATTTAAAACTGATAAGAATATTAAAAAAAAAAAAAATTGGAGTGTGCGTGGCAGTGTTGAGAGAGAGAGACTCACCATACTTGTTTTTTCAATATTTTCCAAGCAGTATGAGCTGAACAAACGGTCTTAATCTCGGAAAATGCGTCTGGCCCGCATGACATCTGGATCACATGTAAGGCCTTGTAATTCCTCCTCATCGGAACATTAAGAGCATCTTCATCATCATCTTGGCTAGAAGGTACTGCGTTTTTGCTAACGATAATGACGATGTCCTCCCAAACTAGATCTCAACTCTTCAAGTAGGTTCGCAACCGAATCGCCCATTCCGCATAATTATCTTTGTCAAGCAATTTAGGAACATCCGCACAAAAGACACTACTCTTTGTTTCCATCTAAATCTATCTGGTGATCAGCAGAAATATTAGAAGAGAAAGGTGATCATCACGTGTTCAAGAGAATGAATAACTTGAAATTAAGTGAAATCTAATGCTAATATCTTTGATCACTTGATGAGCAATAGCATGGTTTTTATTAGTTCATATGATTGATAAGAAACTGAAGGTTAAAGAGATGATCAAGTAATTACTAGCGATCGAGGCAGCTACCTGGAAGACGGCCACCGGGATCGATATTTTCCAAAAGTAGTGTGGCTAGCTTGCTCGTAATTAAAAAATTGATGGCCTCAAAGCTAAATTGCTAAGACCAGCTCTCTACTTATATAAAGCCAAATTATGTAATAAGCATGCAGCTAGCCATGTGCGTCTTATGAGTCTTTCTTGCCTAATCAAACAGTAATCAAATAGTTTTATATCAGAGTAATATCATAAATTTCGTGTATTTTTTTTAGAAGATGTATTATTAAAAAAGTATTTTTTATTTGAATATTAGATGTAAACATTTTTTCAAAGAGAGTCACCTGACTATCAGGTGACTTATATTTTAACTCAACTTAAAAAGAGAAATGATAGATGCAGTCATAAAATTGTTAATGGCGTGCAGTCACTTTAGAAAAAAGTGGAGTCTACTATTAAAAAATTTAAAGCGATTGCATGCTGTTTACAATTCTACGACTGTATGTAGTATTATTCTTTCAAAAATTAAAAATATGATTTCTCTTTATTTTATACTTTGGCGGGTACGTACGAGGAACTTAGAAGTCAAGATGCAAGGCATACTACAGCTGGCGAATCTAATTAGAATATCATTCATTTCAACTTTCCATTCCGTTACGTTTGAGGGATGAAAAGTATTGTGAATAATAATTAAAAAATATGATAAAATAATGATAAAATATTGAATAAGAATAAAAAGTAATAAATAGTGATAAAAAATAGACAAAAAATAATAATAAAATAATAAATAATAACAAAAATATGTGAAAAATAATAAATAATAATAAAATATTTTAAAAATACTTAAATTATTTTAACACCCAAACCTACCAGTCTCATTATAGAAGAATATAAACTAATTTGCTTTTCTATGGGCAGATTCTTTTTAAATGATTATATTGTAATTATAATGCATCAAATATGGTATTAGACCAAGGTTTTGAATTATATTCGGTTTTGGTCAGAACGATTGAATTTTTTTTTTCGGAATGGTATTTGGTGCACTATACCTCTTGTTTCGTTCTGGTCTAAATTATGGCCCGTTTCGATCATTCTGGTCGAATTTTAGCCATTCCGGTCCAAATGGCCATTCTGACCCTTATTTTGTTTTGAATTTTTTTTGTAATTTTCTTTTATTTGATTGACATTTAAAAAAAAAATAGTTCAAATGATATTTAATTAATTTTAAAATATAAAATATATTTATATACTTTATAATTTTAAATATGTCCTTTTTTTTATAAATATTATTATTTTTTAATATTTTATCTATTTTTTTTCAACCTATATTCATTTTATAAATCTTCAATTCTTCTAATATACACACACATATATAATACACACTTACATATATATGTATTTATTTCATTAGTTGTTAGTTTATATATACATATAAATATTTATATATGATATAGAATTAATTTTGAAATGGCACACCAGAATAGACCAATATCGAAATATTCTATTTCAGTCTCTCAATCAGAACGGTCACTAAAGTAGAATTCAAAACTTTGTATTAAACACAATTTTAATGTGTTTAAGCTTCATGCACTATTTTTTAAAACAAAAAATAAAATCCATCAGTAATAAAGAAATTTTTGATCACGTGGTATTAAATTTACCTAGTTTTTTTTAAATGAGGTCGACACGAAACTTGCACACCATATAATAACGGTAAATATCATTTTTCGTATGAAATTGTTTCTAATATCACTTACAAAAAAATATTAATGAATTTATTAATTATATCAAATAAATTACAACATAAACTGTAGGGTCATAAATAATCCTTTGCTAAAAAAAATCCTTTTAATTACAATTAATTAATTACAAATATCCAATTTTCTTGAAGTGTCACAAAATTAATATAAAATAATTGGATTTTTTTTTTATAAATATCCATTAAAGGTATGCCCTCAGGGCCTTAATAATATTATAAAATCTAATAATAATTAAAAAAGCGAAAGTCCATGTTTTTTCTCCTTAATTAATTAAGTGTAATTCTATATATGTACAGTACTTGCGAAGGTATAAACTTCATGCAAATGCTTTAAAAAATGAATAAATATTATGAAAACTATAAGAAAATTACTTTTTTAACAATAGATCACCTCGCTTTTTTTTCAAAATATTTGTACAATATTTACCAGTTCATGACTGTACCCTGGAATTACTTATTAATTAATTTAATATACCTTGAGTCAGTAGTTGGACTGATTCATCTGTTTGAAAACTTTTCTCCACAGCCATAACTTAAAGAAATTAAATATATAGTAATTCTCCACACACGCGCACACACACAGACACACACACACACACACACACACATATATATATATATATATAGTTTTCAGTTAAGACAGGGAAGGGAAAACTCTTAACATCTAGTACCATTGATAAAAATGATGAAATCCATATTTCTAATGCATGTCCATGTGGGTTTCGATAGCTAACATCCAGTACAATATACTTGTTTTCCTTCATCTCCTTATAACATATTGTTTTCCTTTAATTTGATTTTCGTTTATAATATGATCTTTTTATGCGATAATTAATATATAAAGTAAAAATTATATATACATATATATAAGAAAATCAAGTGGTTATAATGATCATATATATATATATATATATATTTCATCTTCACGTGCAATTCTAATGTATTGATCATGAATTAATGAGGTTTTCCGGGTGATGTCATTCTAATGACGTCGTCCTCTTCGCGAACTATGACTCGAATTTGGACATATACTTTTATACAGATGAGTAAAGATGAGAGTCGTTAGTGTATATATATATATATATATCTTCGATCGGATTCTCATATAATTATTCCTTGGGCCAACATTAGTTTTACAATTCCTTGGGCCGAAGTGTTTTTATTTATCTATAATAAAATTTAATTTTGGAACGAGACCAAATGGCATATGAATGCATGATTGCCTACATGCAGCTGAATTAAAAATATTACTTTGATCGGCATGCACTGATTGCCTTTCTTTCACGGGTCAACATTAATTTTATATATAATCTATTATATATTTGAGGCAAAGTTTTATTATTTATATATATATGAATTAAAAATCTAATTTTGGAACGAGCCTAAATCGGTATGCTGATATGCATCTATATATATTAATTGGATCATGTCTTCCTCGCCAGCTGTGATATGCCCTAGTCATGGAATCTTGAGTACGTCGAAGTTCTAAGATGTGCTTACCATCATAGAAATAAATAAATAAACATGCTTGGATGCATATCCGGAATTCGCCCCTCATGTATTTTATTTCATTCTTATTAATCATTAAAAACTTATCTATCACCGAGAATTTCTATTTTCCTTACTTAATAGTTAAGAATGTTAAAAAAAAATGTTAAAAAAATATTAAAAAAAAAAAGACAGATCAAAGAAATTAGAAAAAGACTACTTTTGCTCAAGTCTCTTAATATTTGCCTCGCTTGGATTCGGAGATGAGATGAGTTGAGATGAGTTTGGTTTATTTTTTAATATTATTATTATTTTGAGATTTGAAAAAGGTGTGTTGGAATTTGAAAAATGTGTATTGAGATTTGAAAAAGGTGTATAGGAATTTGTATTTTATATAAAAAATTATAAAAATATAATGATGAAATGGAAGTTAGTTGAGATGAGCTCAACCCACTTTCGAATACAAGCAGGGCGACTGGACCGATACTTTAGAGAAGGAATGAACTGATTAAGTATAAATAATGTATTTTTAAAATTTTCTCGTAATATTTTTAAAAAACAATAAAAAACTAATTCACTAATATTCGCTTTTTTAAAGAAATAAAATTAAAAACAGGAAAAATTCAATCAATTACTTTTATCGATTTAACTACCATTTTCCTACTGTAAATATATTAGTTAATTATTTCGCTAAGCTGTGCGAGCTGGATCGTTTCTCCAAGTTGGTGCCGATTAACAGTATAAGAGCCAAGAGAGATTTAAGAGCCAAAAAAAAAAAACCAATTATTGTGTTATGAATTATTAGAATGCCGTTATCCCTGTTCCCACCAATAATTTTGTAAATAATTTCATCACTATTATTTTAAATTTTGTATAATAACTTATATAGTAATTTTAAGGTCTATAAATATGAGTTTCAATCATTCTGAAATTCATATGAAAATATATAAAATGAAAAAAGTTTCAATTATTAAAAATTCTAAAGAATTTCTATTATATTTCTCTCTTATAATAGTAATAATTTCTTTTTTAATTTTATAATATATTCCAAATTTTTAAATAATTAATTGACCGAGTAGGCCAGCTAGTGTGATCCCCCAAAGAGTCAAAGACGGAGAATGATGGGCCGAACAGTGGTGGGTGGCTAGACTGGCTCGGCTTTAACCTTTAAAGGGGAGACTAGACTTATGTTATATTTGAGTTTTGAAAAGTGTTGAGAAGAGCTATGATCAGTAATAAAAAAATATGTGAAAAGTAATAATAGAATATTAAATAGTAGTGAAAAAAATAATGAATAATAATAAAAATAAATAAAATAAAAAAATAAAATAAAAAATAATAGTAAAGTATTTTAAAAATATTTGAAAAGTTTTGGGTACTCAAACGTACGTAACCTTATTTACTAGTTCATCTATGGCTTAGGTATCTTAGTAAACAAGTTTTTTTTTTATTACTAGCTACTTCATATGATCGATCATGACTACTTTATCTTAAGAGTCTTGAGTAATTGGCCCAAGAGATCAAACAGTATCAAAGAGTTTTGTTTATAATTTGGCTAGTACCTACTACGTACGCACTTCGAAGTACATTGATTCCAAAGGAATCTTTCAGCAGGCAAGTCCAATAAGAACTTCAACGAATTCTCGATCGGATGTTTAATTTGTATGTAAAGTAAAAGTTTTAAAATGAAGAAAATTTGTTTTTTATAAAGATTTATTTTTATAGTATTTTGTGATATATGGCAGCTAGTGAATTGCATTGGGATTCATGAAAGAAAGAGAACAACGGACAGATCCAACAGTGGGTCAACATTATTTTTATAATATCGAAGTACTAATTTGAGATAATATTACTAAGAGCACTAGTAATAATCTAACTATTATTAAATCTAAAATGAAGTTCAAATTTATTTTTTTGGTTATAATGCATATAGTTTAACGAAATAGTCTACATTTTTCAGTTCAAATAATAATATAATATTATATATTTTAATATAATTTTTTTAATTTTTTAATTTTTTTTATATACGTAATATATTAAATATTAATTTTAGTAAAGAAGAAATTATTATTTTTTAATGATTATTTTTTTATTTTAGTAAACATTGTTATTATTACTTTTAGTAGACAATAAAATTATTTTTGACAGAACAACCTTACTACAACATATAATCTTATAATATTTTATTCCTATGGCAAATTTCCAATCAATCGAGGATGTGGCTATAAAGTGGAGAAAGTTATAGGAATTAACCTCAGATCATAGGAGACAAGACATGTGGCATAATGGTTCATAACATAGAACTAATATCAATGATTCATTTGAAAACTTACCCATATATATCAATGACCCACGCCACTATACCTCAATTATTGCTATAGAAATTATCCAATGACAAAAAAAATACGACAACAAAAAACAAACGCCAGTGAGAAAGAACAGCAACAACATAAATAGAAAATAGATAACTCCAAATGAACACCCCAAGCTTCAAAACGACAAATAATCTCCAATCAAAAACAAAGATTGAGCAAGCACGAACTCAAGGTAAAACAAATTTCCACATCCACCCATCACAAGTTTCAACCATCCAAATCCTCAACCCAGAAATATGTTAAACAAGAACCAAACAAAACCCAAATACTATATCGTTCAGGTAAAATAATTCGATATCGAAGCATACCAAAACTGTGAAGTAACATAGTAATACCTCACTCAATTAATTCAACTTCGGTTTGGGCACATCGACAATCTAAAGAACCCTAAGCTTTGACCAGAAATTTAGTTTTAAAATGAGGGTTACAACACATAGCACTGCTCTATTTGTGGAAAGGTATGAATGCAATTGATGCCAACGTATTGCCGAGAGGAGTGAGAAATAGTGACTGTCAAGAAACCATACCTACGAAACCAACACAGATCTTCGCTTCACTTTGTCATGGGAGAAGTGGAAATTTAGAACTCGGTCTCTCGCACCAAAACAGGGCTCAACTTCTATTTGTACTAAGTTGAAGCCCGTTAATTTTTGGGGCTTCATCGCGAGAGAGAGACCGAGAAAGGGAGAGCTTTGTCTTGGGATTCATTGACTGAGAGAGAGGCCGAGCAAACCCACTGCTAATGCTCTAAGATGGCCATCTCATTGACTGCACGCCCTTCTTTTAAATATGTACTGGGTCAACATTGCTTTTAATTAACTCTCTTTTTTAGATAGAATTGTGCTGTCTCTTAAATAATAATGTAAAAAAAATTGTAATAAGGGTTAAACTATATCAATTACTTTAGTATATTGAAAAACTATAAATCACTATAAAAAAAAATAGGTATATATAACCAATTAATTACAATCAAAAAATTTATTTACAATGAAACAGTCATTTTGATTGTACTTAATTAGTTATATAATATACCTATTTTTCTTGTAATGAATATCTATTATATCCTTGGGGACAAAGTTTTATTATTTTGTTTATATATCAAAATCTAATTTTGGAACGAGGCCAAATGTCACTACAAGAAAAAATAAGTTTTTGTAGCCCTTTAATTACAACAAAACCATTATTTGTAACCAATTTTGACTGTAAATAATCATTTGATTAAAATTAACTGGCTACAAATAAATAACTTTCTTGTAGTGTGTGCATAATATGCATGCATGCAGCTGAAACTGAAAGAATCTTATTGAGTCATGTCATCCTCGATCGCCATCTTTGATCCAATGACTTCTAAGATCTAATATAAGACGTACTACTTACCATATTATTTAAGAACAATTTCTCTAGTCTTGATCTCTTATATATTTCGCGTACTACATACATAAAAGTATTATTTAATTTCTCCAAGTTCGTTACCGGTGATTCATACAAGAGCTCCCAACAGATTGATCTAATTGCCGAGGCATCTTTGGTGGATATACTTAGTTTCTAAATTTTTGTGAATAAGATTGAAATAATTATAGTGGAAATGTTTTATTAGGTTTTAGGAAATGAAATATTAATAACATTTGAATATTTAAAATTAAAAACTGGTTATCTTTTAATGATGTTTGAGAATAAAATTAAAGAGAAGTTGTGAGATATATAAAATTAAAAGATTTACAAAGTAATGTAGTTTGAAATGATATGTTAAGTTGTAAACTATTCTTTTGTTGTAAAATAGATATGGCCTATTTTACTATAAACTAGCGACGTCAATCTATAAAGTTATTTTATAAATTTATTTTTATGGATCTAGCAGTTCTTCACTAAAAGCTAGATCTCGGAGCGCTATAAAAAAAAAGTATTTGTAATATTTAAATTGTTATTAGAATAATTATTTAATGCAGAAGATAAAATAAAATGCTACAAATACATGTTTTTAGTGTAGTGGCAACATATGCATAAAATAAAGAAGATATAATGCTGAAAAGTATTAAATAATTAATTTTGCTTGGTGTCATGCACATGCATTTAGTTTCATATGGTCAACTTTGTTTAGACCAAAGAAAACGCTTCTCTGACTATTAATTTATTAATCACTCCCTCGACACCACTAGGGGGGAAAAGACGACTAATTTACTACATTATCCCTATATATGTTTAAGGCAATTCTGAGGGTGCCATGCATTTAAAAAAAAAAAACAACCATTTATAATTTGTGACCATCAATTATAGTGAAATGATAATTATTTCTTGCTAAAATAAATCTATTTTTATTGTAAATAATTATTCTCGTTATAAATAATCTGTCACAAATACATATTTTCTTGTAATAGCACACAACTCATGATCTACAGCGCGCATATATTTTTAAACAACGAGTTGGCCATAACTTGCACAATGCATGTGCGGATTGTTGTGCATTACGGAGACATTACAAAAAAATGTATTTTTTTCGGCGATTTTATAGGCGCCGATAATGAGTTCGCTGGGTAAGCTTTATATTTGCGGCGAATTTGACACCGCTACAAATTTATAACGTATTGGTGACTAATTAATTTATTGCAGCGATTTTAGTCAGTATTGCGGCGATTTATTTCGCCGCAATATAGCATATCGTTTTTACGGCGACTTAATTCGCCGTTATATCCATAGTTTCCAAAATTTATACTTTTGCAGCGAATGTTTTCGCCACAAAAGACCTTTTAATGAACCCGCGCGCAAAACCTCAGCCCTCTTATACTTTTCCTTTCCCCCAATCCACCATTTCCCTCTTATTTTCCCCGCACTCAGCATTTTCCCTCCCTCCCACGAAAACCTTGGTCTGCGAAGAGCGTTACGGGAATCGATGCTGGATTCATCACCGATTTCGAGGTTCATCGTTACAGAAACCCACCGGCGACATAGGGGTGCCACCAGCTCACCGGCGATACCCTAAAATCCCTCTGCGCGTGGAACTTTGCTTCTCATTCTCGAGGCTTTTAGGTAACCGAATCTTTCTCTCAATTATTTCATTAGAAATGATGATTTATAGTAGAAAATACTTGTTTTTTGTTTCCTAATCATAGAGAGTACCTCCCTTTCGCAACTTGGAGAAATTGGATTTTGAGGAATTCGGGACTGAGATTTGGGTATCGCTCCCCCATCTGCGCCTTCTGTAGATAAACGCTCTGCTGCTTCGATCTTGTGGTGAGACATCTACCTAATTTTTAACACTCAATCCCGTGGGGATAAGTTAGGGTTTTTGATTTACTGCATATAAACATGCTTTAAGATTGGGGTTTTGCTTAAACATGGTTTAAGTTTATTCTCTGCTTGATTTACTACATATCTCTACTTTTTTAAACATGCTTGAAGTTTATTCTATACAATGTGGTATTTATGGAATATAAAGAATGTGCAGTTACACTACGTCCCAGCTTGTTGTTTGAAAAATAAGAATATATCAATAAATCTTTTTTACGATCTTTTGTTCCTCGTATTCTAAGAGTACACGTGATTTAGATAAAACACATATATATATATATATATATGGAATATATATGGAGATCAGGAAAACCACCAATTCATGATCTCGACCGATATCCAATGAGAGAATCAGAATTTGCCTGCCGCCTTAGTTACATTATTGACAGGCAATCCACCATGCATATATTATATATATATATTTGTTCGTTTGTCGATCGGATATATAATAATCAAAACCTCTACATTATTAATTAGCCTTTATGTAGAATATTATTCTCAGCTGTTGGTCGTAAATATATATATACCACATCTTAGGTTTTTGAGAATCTCGATCTTTTAATTAAGAATGTGATCATTTGTCATATAGATTTGATTGCATAATTTGTCGCATATATGCTAGCTCTAATATTCTGGAATTATTTGTTACAACTACTGCATGCGTTGTTGATCGAGCACCTTAATTGATTTTACTTGAAGTAGATGCCTGACCTTATAACATCTAAGTTAACATTAATTAACAAAAGAAAGCTGAGACTGTTGATGTTTTTTATTTTTATTTATTTATTTTTTTAATTTCGTGAACAAATGGATTGACAATGAAAAGCGAAATTAAAGATGGGGCCTTTTTGTTGTGACTGGAGTATATACATTAAATAGACTTGTCGGGACGAGACGGCGGAGTTAGCGTTAGAATATATATAATTTAAATAATTTATTTTACTTCAACAGTCGGAATATGTCTTAGATCATGCATGGAAACTTGGGAGTCTAGCTAACGTGTTGCAAAGTAATGGAAGCTAATTAATTGGCATATTTATGTTTGAAGTATCTCGTCGGGATCACTGCTGTAGTACTATTGTGTTATCAAGTTTAAGAAAATCACTTTTCACTTACTTTTCAATATTATTCATTACTATATATTCAATAATTTATATATCATTACTTTACATTACGTTTTCACTATTATTCAAAGTATAGATCATCTCATTTATCCAAACACAACCTTAAATGGTCTCTCAAATGACTTGGGATTCGAAAAACTTCGAGAATTTAAGTTAAGAAAAAGAGTTCTGCAATAGATGCAGCAACTGTAGATTCTATTGCTTACATAACTTTAAGCATCTTGTTTGCAATTCCTTCTATTGTGATATTGCATTAATCAGAAATACAGTACACACAAAAAAAAGTCAGATATTATATAAAGATGTAAGTACGTGGAATGAGAAATTTATTCATCAGGGCCCTGATGCAAGGATCCCCAAGTAACTGGTAGAAACCTTATTTACCTAGCTAGCAAGCTCCATTTCAGATATTCATGAAGGGATTGGCACCCACAAATCTTTGACTCCCACAATTTCCATGCTTCTTTCAATTTCTAACCATATATGACTCCCACACTTCATGATATTCCCATGCACAACAACAAAGACACAATAGCATGATGTAAGTTGAGGCATCGGCTCAAAATTATAGAAAATAACTGAAAAACACTTTCAGACCAACTAATGGTTGTTATTTCATCCGGCTTCTTGTTTTTCCTTAATGCGTGTTTGCATATTTTCGCACTTGGATAAATCCACCATGACAGAAGTTTTATTTGCTACTGATCAAAGCTAGAGTTTTTACTAGCATTATATCAGTAAAAAAAAAAAAGCCCAAACCACAAGAAGTACTAGGAGAAGTCTCACCTTCTAACAACATAGTATCAACTATCCAGTCTCATCATAGGCTGGAATTGGCACTCCCCACTCTTCTGTCAGTCTTTTGTAAGCATCTTGCAATCTTTGAGTTACAGGTCCAACTTGTCCATCACCAATGATGCGGCCATCAATCTTTACCACCTGGAAAAGGTAATTTCATCTATGCATTATTTATCACCAAGACAAAAACATTATAACATCGAGAGGACACTGAAGAAAACTAACAAGTCTTCTATCTTTTGTTTCTGCTAGTCAAATTCTTCATAGGGCATCAATTGATTGGGACCAAGCTTACTCATTTAATCCCTTCTAATGTATATTATTTTGGTTTACTGTTTGGCTTTGTAACTTGGATAGTAAAAATAGACAATGTCACCCCCAGCACAACTAAGAGTCAAGTCTATCTTCGGTAACGTAATTGCTATGACTTTCAAGGTTTAAAATTAAAATTTCAAGGCTCAACAATGAAATAAGATATATAGTCAAACTAATGTAACATCAGTCCAAATTGTTTCACTCACTATGTGATTGCCCCCACAACATTTAGTATTCAAATTATTAATTTATGGGGAAAAAAATATTAATTTTGGATTTTGATTCGGAGAAAAATTGGTTCATTATCAAACACAATATACTATATATATAGGAGGATGGTGGATGCAGGGTATTTCAGCCACGAAAACCTTATTCTTTTAATCTACATGTTTTAGTTTGTTTGTTTAAATCTGAGAAATTTCACTCCATTCTTTAGATCTAGATGTTTTAGCTTGTGTTTTTGCAAATAAGGCACATCTTTCTGAGAAAATATGAGGCAGTTTTATTTTTTATCTTTTTTAGCTTTTCCTTGAATTCTCATTTAGCCTGTGTTTAGCAGAAATTACTTCTTGTCGTGCTACTGCTACTACTGCATGTGGAGATCTATTTATCTTTTTTTTTTTTGCAATGACGATGCTACATATTATTTAAAACATTGGACTCATTTACTGTACAAGCAATAAACAAATAGGAAAATTTCAATTTTAGATTTTAATTAATTAATATAACCTTATTTATAAATCAATAACTCTAAAAATCTACAAAAAATTATTTTTATTTTATCTATAAAATATGAGCATTTCAATGAGAATTGTAATGTAGTCCACCAAATATAAAGTGTGTTTTTTATACATTTATGTATGTATGTGTAGAAGTCTCACCTAAAGGTGTTTATGACAGGTTTTGAAAATATTGTTTCTTTTTGTTTAGTTTGTTTTTCCCTTTTATATGGGGTTAGTATCCTAGGGTTGTTGTAGTTGGTGTTTTGCTTGAACATGCTAGAATTTGTTTTTTAGATCTGGACTTTTTTTTGGGCGCCTAACTTACTAAGTGTTTTTTTAGGAAGATTTTGTTTGTTCATAGCTAGTCCTAGCATCAATAGCTGATAGTTTTTGTCTGAACTAAGTATAACCATTTTTGTTGTGCCCCTAAAAATTTAAGTACGTAAATATGTAACTAGCTATCCAATCACTAAGGAATGAGATATTAATCCTGAAACTGGAAAAATATCTCGCTTTGTGGCACAATGGTTTTATAAGCTTGTTAGCAACTATATATATAGTTTGCTTGTAACAATCTGAGACAAATTTGAGACATAAAGTGGAGGTGTCTTAAGTGATCTATATGAGAACCCCTCATTCCAACTTTGCTAAAAAAAATAGGAAAATGTTTGAGTCTTCCTCCTTCCACTTTGGTTCCATATCTAGTACATCAGCTTTCCATTTATGAGAGAAGTGTCCACCTAATTTGCAAAATATTTTCATCCCTATACGTGACTTATACTCCATCTACCTAAAAGGAATTTTTCTACAATTGACTTATTTTATGGATTCTTATTCTTAGATGGATAAAAGCTGGATGCATCTGAGAGATAGACTTGGGTCACCTGCCTATGCTGAAGGTGTTAGAAATATCCTCATAATGGCACGAAACCATTCCATCGGATGTGATCGCATTCGGTGTCCTTGCCTTAGATGTTTGAATAATCTCCACTTATCTATATTTGAGGTGGAGTCCCACTTGTTCATAAAAGGAATAAATCCAAACTACACTCAATGGATATTTCATAGAGAGGAGGAAACACTCCCAGTCATTGATGATGATATATTAGATGATCTTGGGATTGGAGTGGAGGACAGGTTCATTGATGACATGGATCATATGTTAGATGACATACGGGCAGGTACATACGAGGCATGCCCCGAAGACAACACTACATCCCCCACCCAGCAATCAAGACAACAACCCAATCCAAACTTAACATTTGAGCAACTGTTCGAGGATGCTCGACGTCCTCTATTCGAAGGTTGCACAAAGTTCTCAAAGCTCTCATTCATTGTGAAGTTGTTACACATCAAAACAATCGGTGGATGGTCAATCAAGTCTTTCGATATGCTCCTAAGCCTTCTACGATCCGCCTTTCCTGATGTTTCATTGCCACAATCATATCAGGAGGCACGGTCTTTGGAGAAAGGTTTGGGTTTCAAGTACCAGAAAATCCATGCATGCCCCAACGACTGTGTCTTATTCTAGAAGAACAATGTTAATCTTAATGAGTACCTCATCTGCGGTGCTTCACGTCGAGTACCAAATACCCACGGTTCACAAGTCATCCCCCAAAAAGTTCTGCGACATTTTCCTTTGAAGCCAAGATTACAGCATCTATTTATGTCAGACAAGATAGCATATGATATGAGATGGCATAAGGAGCAGTGGGTGACTGGGGAGAATAATATTATGAGACATCCTGCCGACTCTAAGTCTTGGAAGACATTTGACCAAAATCATACTTGGTTTGCACGGGATGCTCGCAACGTTAGGCTTGGCTTGGCTAGCGACGGCTTCAATCCCTTCAACAATATGGCTAAACTGTATAGTATTTGGCCGGTGATTCTTGTCCCATATAATTTGCCGCCATGGTTATGTATGAAAGACCAGTTATTCATGACATCTCTCATTATCCCTGGTCCAAAATCGCTGGGGAATGATATTGATGTTTACTTGCAACCGTTGATTGATGAGTTACTTGAATTGTGGAAAGAAGGTCTACCTACATATGATGCTTCCACTAAGGAAATAATCGTGCTTCATGCTGGCTTATTGTGGACAATCAATGATTTTCCAGCTTATGGTAATCTTCCAGGTTGGTCAACAAAAGGGAAATTGGCTTGTTCCTTATGCAATGCTAGCAATGATTCCTTATGGTTGAAGTATGGTAGAAAACAGTGTTATATGGGACATCGACGTTTTTTACCAACCGATCACATTTGGCGATCTAGAAAAGCATTGTTCAACGGTAGAGAGGATCATCGCATGCCACCAAATTTAGTTGATGGAGCGCTACTTTTGACTTAATTACAAATGCTTGAAGATGTTTAATTTGGTAAGTCTAGTAGGAAGAGAAAACGGACTGCAGAGGAGTTGAATTGGATTAAGAAGAGTATCTTCTTCAACCTACTTCATTGGTCAATATTACGGCTGAGACATAATCTTGATGTCATGCATGTTGAGAAGAATATTGCTGATAACATTTTGGGCACATTAATGAACATTACAGGCAAAACTAAGAATAATATAAATTCCCGTCGTGACCTAGAAATCATGGGCTTCAGAAAAGAATTACATCTAAAGCAGATCAATGAGTGTGTTACAATGCCACCTTCATTATACACGTTACATGGGGATGAAAGGAATAAATTTTGCGAGTGGCTTGATGAGGTGAAATTTCTAGATGGGTTTGCCTCCAACATCACGCATTGTGTGTTTATAAGGGATTGTAAAATTTCTAGTCTCAAAAGCCATGACTATCATGTTTTCATGCAAAGAAAACTGCCTATTGCTGTGGGAGGGCTCTTAAGGAGTGATATTGGTTTGGCTCTGACTGAGTTTAGCAGTTTCTTCAAAGAGTTGTAGGCCCGAACCCTAGATGTCAACCACCTTTCACAACTTCAACATGATATAGTCACTGTTCTATGCAAACTAGAAATGATATTCCCTCCATCTTTTTTTGATGTTATGGTCCACTTAGCTATCCATTTACCCCATAAGGCCATGCTCGGAGGTTCAGTTCAATATAAGTGGATGTACCCGTTTGAGAGATATTTGGGTAAGTTCAAGCGGTATGTTAAAAATAAAGTCCGGCTAGAAGGTTCAATAGCAAAAGCCTATATCCACAGAGAGTGTTTGACATTTTGTTCGATGTATCTCCAAGATGTTGAGACAAAGTTTAATAGTCCGAAACGCAACATTGATGCGGGCGGAGAAGAAAATGTTGATAAATTCATAATTTTTTCTCAAAAACTTCGTCCTTTGGGCATGGCTACTAATGTGCAATTAGAAGATAAACTTCATAACTCAACCATATGGTATGTGCTTAACAACTGTGATGAGATTGGAAGCTATATAGAGTAAGTAATCCCAACTTCCTTATGGATATGATTGGTGACTTGAGACAATCCATGATACTTCTACGCTACGAATTTGTTATTATTTAATTGTTTGCCTGCTTGTATTCTCCAAATACAGGGAGCACTACGACAAATGCAAGATGTCAAACCCAAATGCTATTGAGAGCACGCACCAAACTGAGTTCCCAACTTGGTTCATGCAACGTGTAAGTTTTCCTTAGTTTGTTCTGTCTACGTAGAATGAATTTGACCCTGGGGTCAATCAAATTTGCTTCCACTATTGCTTAATGGTTTCAACAAAATTTAATGTTGTAGGTCCAGAAGGAGCGTAGTAGAAACCCACTTAGTGTGTCTGATGATTTGTATGCGTTATCTTGCGGTCCTGACCGTTGGGTTACCTTATATGTTGCATGTATTATCAACGGTAAACAGTTCCATACCAAGCAGCGTGAGGTTCGCCGGATATCACAAAATTCAGGAGTAGTGGTAACTGGTGACGAAGTTACTAATAACGTTGACTTTTATGGTGTTATCAATGATGTTGTGAAGTTACGTTATATGGGTGGTCGAAGAGTATATTTGTTCAGTTGTTCTTGGTTTGATGTTGGAGATAAGAAACGGGGAGTCCGAGTAGACGATCACATGACTAGTATCAATATGGACAGGACTTGGTATAAGGACGAACCGTTTGCGTTGGCATGCCAAGCTTCTCAATGTTTTTACATTAGAGATTTGAGGGCGAAAGGGAACTAGTTTGTTGTGCAAAGGTATGATAATAGGAATGTCTACGATGTTCCAACAGTGCCGAGGGCTTCAGACGATATTGATGATTCATCAAGCGACGATGATGCCTATCAAGAAAATGAGCAATCATCTGATTATCCACTTTTGCATTGCAACGCATGCCCAGTGTCGGGATCTCTTAGTAGGACTGAAATAGAACCTACCCATATTGCTACACGTGAGATCCAGGCACCTCTTGGCGATGGAGGAGGGTTGGATGACTTCATTGATGACGGTCTGGTTCCATCTGCTTCTGGAGATGCTTATGATGATGAGGAGAACTTAGATGATGACGACCTATCCACCAGTGAAGAGTCTGAGCCAGAATAAGCAACTTAAGAGGGATCTAACATACAAAATCATACTTATTTATGTATGCACTTAAACATATGAGCGTAGGTATGATTTAATTTACCGACCTATGGTTATATCGACTTATGCATGATTGACCATGACTTCTATACAATACTTAAGAGTATTGCATTCAAAGTGTATATAAAATTATCATGTCATGTATTATTTTAATTACACTCCATGTTTTGGATTTAATTCCTTTAAATAGTGTCACTCAGATTAAGATTTTTCTTTTTGTTTCATTTAAGGTGATCGGATAAAAGACGGTTAGAACTTCTTCATCCCCATTAGAAGGTCATGTGGAGCATCAACAGCCCAGGTATTCATTTTTCCACATCCATAACATTTTTGTTATGTTATACATGATCAACGGAATCTTAAACATTGTATGTCTTTTACATATAGGTGACCAGATGAGGGACGGTGTCCGTGGTCGGCCCTGTAGACGAGGCCGAGGTTTTCCAAGTTGGGTTCGTCCGAGATCTTGCGCCAAGCAGCCACGTGGCTGCCGAATAGGTGACTTTGAACAAGGGCCAGAATTGGCTCTGACTAATGAGGTCGGGTTAGATGACTACACCCAGCTTCCAAGTCAATTATTTGAGCTCCCGTGTGCGGACCCAGTTCAAGAGGTTGAGCCAAATAGTGAACCAGTTCAAGAGGCTGAGCTCCTGATCGGTATAGTCCACATATCTAATATTTTCAATATTAAACAAAGTTTAATATGATTGGTGCATTATTTTGACAATTTATTTATTGCCATTCTCTCATTCAGGTGAGGAGGTCCCAACGAACACACAAGAACCAGTGGCTGATAGCAGGTCGATCGGTATAATCCACATATCCAATATTGTCATCCTTAAACAAAGTTTAATATGATTGGTGTCTTTTTCTTGCTTACATGCATTTAGGTCTTTGACAATTAATTTATTGTCATTCTCTCATTCAGGTGAGGAGGTCCCAGCAGCAAACATGCGATAACAAGTGGCTAATAGCGGGCCAATCGATATAGTCCACATATCCAGACTTTTTTGTATTAAACAAAGTTTAATATGATTAGTGTCTTCTTCTCACTTAAACTCATTTCGGCATTTGAATAATAATTTATTGCCACCACACCATTCAGGTGAGGAGGTCCCAGCAAACACACCTTCGACCCAGCCTGAGACGTCGCGGCGTGGATGTGGGCCTGCGAAGTTAATTGAGTTTGAGAAACTGCGCAAGCATGGTAGGGTGCTCCTAAAGATAAATCCTAGAGAAACAGCTCCGTGCTGCGAGAATGCATCCATGTTTACTGTTCGTATAACATGGATAGTTAAACAGCATTGTGATATGAGCTACCCATGATGGAATGATGTACCCCAACCAATGAAGGATCAGTTAATCGACCGGATTCGGGTAAGACTTTTATGACATTGGCAGTACTATTAGTTTTACACAATGGAAATGATGGATTTGGTGATTGCCTATAACGGTATTATTTCGACGTGTAGGGTGATTTTGAATTAGAATGGGAACTAGAGAACCATCGCCTGGTAGTGACTAAACAACTAAGGAAGCGCTTTAATGCATTCCACCACGAGCTGCATAAGATCTATACCTCATTTCCAAACAACGATGAAGCTTTGGCAGCTAGGTGTAGTCTAGTCACCCCCATGGTCTGGGTCAAGCTCTGCATGAGATGGAGCAGCGAGCACTTCAAGGTATATGCCTTGTTAGTTTCTTCAATCCAAACTGGCAATGTATATGAACAAAATTCTAAGTATCTAAGTCTTTGGTGATTTATAACATTGATTGTTTTTCATAATGTATATTTTCCATGCCAGAAAATATCAGAGCAGAATCGAGAGAACAGAAAAAAGCAAAAAATAAACCACACATCCGATCGTAAATCATTTGTTAGGAAATTGGTAGAGAAGGTATAAGCTCTAAGCTCTAAACACGAAAGTTTCCCTATTTGACATACACACAACTTCCTATGTCACTTAATTTACATAACAAGTAGAGGGAATAATGATATTTTTCTTTCCTTATTTCACTCAAAGCATTTAGAGTCCAAATGAAGTGGCTAGTAGGTTTGACATTTTTTATTTGCTTGAACATGTACATTTATAATACACATTGTGAACACATATAACGTGATGATGGGGAAACTATGGTGGACTTCTATAACGCTACCCACTGGTCCGTGAAGAAAGATTCTTTTGTCACAGAAGCTACTGAAGAAAATTATGTGAGTAACATTCTTGAACTCCATTGAACACTTTTATTTGCCATTTTTTCAAGCTGGTTCTGTAAGTATGATTAATGTAATTTTTTGAATACCCTAGATTGTAAGTAATCTGTTCATTATCTTACATTGCAGAATAAAATGGTTGACCAACTCCAGACTCTAGAACCGGAGCAACGAACAAATGAAGTATCCGCGGGGGTATTTAGGGAAGTACTTGGTCATAGACCTGGTTACAAAAGAGGACTGGGAGAGATGGTGATCCCAGAGTCTACAAGGCAACGCGACCAGGCTAGGGAGAAAGAGTACTTGGCTTCAATTGAGAAGCATAAGCAGGTAGCTGAAGCTTCCACCTGTGAGTTGGAGAATGTTAAGGCAAAGTTGGCTGCAATAGAGCAGAGACAAGAGGAAACCAACCAACTGATGCGAGAGTTGTTGGGGCAGCGTTTGTCCATCGCTGTGTCTTGTCAAGAGACGCAGTGAGCTGATGTTCAAGAAATAATCATATTTTGAGGGAAATTTTTTGTGAGGTCTTTGGGTGTATTTTTTGTGTAGTTCTGATATACTATTGACAATAGATAGCTATATCTATATATAGATCTCTGTATATACAACAATGAGAGGCTAAGACTGATATATTTTTTGTGGGAGCGACGATGGTTATAAGAAGCAGTTTTGTGGCCATTCCCAGGAGTATTATCTCAGTAGAAGGTAATATCAGAAATATAAGTATCTAAGTTTTGCACATGTTTTCTATGGTATTCTAGATTTCGGGTGTTCGAATCTAAGTTTTCTGTTTTGTAGTTTGATGAGATTTTTAAGGGGATAATTCTACTACTTATCATGTTGGAGATTCAGGTACGTGCTGAATGTTAGTTTGAGACTTTTCTATAGAAGTAAGTTTCCAAACCAGACTATTTTAGATTTCAAGCACTTTTTATATTTTTTTGTGTATGTGCATGCTTCTTTGTTGGTTTTTGTGTTGAAAAATCATATGTACACTCATTTTTATGCATTCTTTTGTGCACTTTATCAATATAATAAGCTTTAGAGTTCATATTATTAATAAATCTATTTTTAGTTTTAACACCGTATAGAATTTATCCATCAAATTGAAAGAACTGTTGGGAGCAAAACATATTAATTCTGAAGGAGTAATATCATATAAATTACATAATATATATAAATTAAATAATTTTAGCTTAGCCAGTAGAAAAAAAAAAGCCAAAAAGAGATATTTCTATGTATATTAAGATTTCTGAAAGTTTTGAAAACATTAATCACATATTTTCTTTGCCCTCTTTATATTGTTATCAAATAGAGTATTTCGATCTATTCTTGTGTTTGAAAGATGGACTCAAAATGTAGTTGGTCTGGACTGTTTTGATGGTAGTATGGACTGTTTTGATGGTGGTATGGACTTTTCAAGTCATCTTTTCACTCTCAAAATGTAGATGGTCTGGACTGCTTTGATGGTGGTATGGACTGCTTTGATGGTGGTATCTATTGATGTAGGTGGTGCGAGATACTATGTGATTGCATCTCTTTGACTAATGGGATTCGTTGGAGATGATCTTCTATCCAATAGTTCAACAACTTCAATCATAAATGTGCCATTGCTGCTAGACACATTATTGCAGGTATTGTTTTCCTCATCTAATGACAAAGTTTGTGAATATGCCTTTAAATTTAAACAAATGACAGTAAAGAGCAAACATAAAGGCAATAGATATTCTTGTAGAAGTCCACCATGTTGATCACCTATTCAGAATGCTATATGACCACATAATTAGATTAGGTAGTTATATAAATAAAATCTATATTCAAGTGTTAAGAAACATTTGCTGCACAAATGGCAGCCTAAATCAACATACTGTACAACCCACTAATTAAGTTCATAATCATATGTTTATTTGTCAAGGTTAATGTCCAAATCCCTCGCTGAAGTTCTTGTAATAAATCAGGTGTGCATGGCTTGAACATGTAACTAGTGTTTCCTAGGATACCGTAATACATCTATCAAAATATATGACCCTTGTAAGCATTGTGATCAGCCCAAATCTGGAAAACAAACACTACAACTTTTCATTATTTCAGTTACATGTTAGTTTATTATCCATGACCTCATGATCATAGCTCTCCATCTGTACTTAGCAGAATGACGATGTTGTTACAGGTAATTGTGTACTGGTCATCTCCAGAATATCTTTCTGAAAATGTCATTTATTAATCTTATTTGACATCCCTAGGTCCTCTTCATCTATCGATCTAATCCACCATGTGCAGAAGAATACTACAAAACAAGAGGTGCATACATTCTTTTTAAGTGCATGGAGTTTCTGGGCTATTCAATTAAGGTAACATATTGGCATAACAAAGCTGATTATGAGTCTGATTGTAAGCTAATGTTGGATAATCTGCAACTAGTCACCTCACAAGCTGATGTCTAGATTTGAAAATTTGATTTTAGAAGTGACCAGACTTAATACAAATTTATTTCAAATGAAGGTTCTATAACATATGTTAGTGGGCCTATAAGTTATCCACATGGGTTGGAATGTTGATGAGTTGGTTGTATGGGGGGATTTAGTACCTAAGTCTAAGCTACTATCATTGTTTGGGTTGAAAAGATGCCTTGTGATCCTTAATGCATTTTAATGAATTCTTTCTTGTTGTAAGAAAAAACAAAAAACAAAAAAGTAGATGGATTTTATAGTTTCAATAGTTATTTTGGGTATTACTTTCTCAATAGCTATTAGATCCTTTCTATTTTTATATTGATTCAATTCTTTATCATTTTTTTTAAGTATTTTACCAAGTAGATGCCTGAGATAAGTAGATGTGGATGATTTATAGCTTTTGCACCTTGTATATTTGAATGGAAGAAAATCTGTTTACAATTAATCTCCATTGACGGCAGAAAACTTTATTCTTTTTATTCTTATATAAGAATAAAGTTTTCTCATGTTATGTTTTGAAACTGATTCACTTAACAATCATGATGCAGAGTACTATTGGAAAAATCTACGGACAGAAGCAACATGCACTGCAAAACACTACGTACTTGACCTTCTCACCTCAAGCAAGATGCGTTGGTGAAATAGCGGGCCGAGAAGATTTTAATATTAATATTTTATTACCGCAAATACTAATGGGCTTGATTAAATGAAACATTAGTTGTTCTCTTATAATTGCCTCAATTAATACACCTAGGCCAGTCATGTATTAGTGGATAACCAGGACTTATGGTTTTATATAGATGAAATTAAACTTAATCAAAAATTGAAAATTATTAGATAATCAGTGTACTATTGGATGATTGGTATTTTTGGATGATTGGTGTTTTTATATTGGATGATTAGTATTTTTGGTTTAATCAAAAAATTAAAATTATTGCTTGTGTACATTAATTTGGAAATGTTGTTAACAAGCTCCAGGAAACCAGCTACCAAAACGCCCAGAAAATGCTGCAAAACCGAGACGCTGCAAAACCGAAATTAATGTTCAATAAAAATAAGCCCAGAAAAATCGCTGCAAAATAGCAATAACGACGAAATAAATCGCTGCAACAACAATCTGGGGCGAGCCAAAGCGCTTTTTTGCGGCGAATAAAGAGTGACACATTTTTGCTACTAAATACTATTTGCAGCATTAGAATCGTTATTTTCGAACCATTTTCCAGTGCCTATTGTCATTATTTGCAGCGAATTATATCGCTACTAAAAGTATACTTTTAGCGGCGATTTTATTGTTTCGCTGTAAATAGTTATGAGTAGCTTTTCGATACCGTCGAATAGCCGGCGCCCGTAAATCGCCGCAATAGAAATTTTGCGGCCATTTTGTTGTGTATTAGCGGTGAAAAGGTGCGCCGCAAAAGCTGCCTTTCCCTGTAGTGAGAGAGATATCAATAGAAACAACGTTTTAAAGTGAAGAAATTCAAAATAATTTATTTTGACGAAACAATATAAATGTTGAAATAATGCCTTCAAATAGAGTTTTAAATCAATTTATATCTTTATATGTAAGAAAAAAAAAATAAAACTTAAAAGTTACAGCAGTTCATAATAAGATATTACTTTTGAAAGGATTACAGCTCCATAAACATAACTCTTCAAGTATATGAGGGAGATATATCAAGAAAGAGACAAGATTTTATAGTGGAGAAATTCTAAATTGTTTATAGGCAGTTTATTTTGACGAAACAATATAAATGTTGAATCGGTTTATATATTCATATATAATAAATGAAATGAAACTTAAAAGTTACAATGATTCATAATGAAATATTGCTTTTAAAAATATTAACACTCCATAAATATAACACTTCAAGTGTATAAGGGAGATAGATCTTGAGATATAGGGTTTTATAGTGAAGAAATTCGAAACGTTTTATAGGGAGACTTACATATTTTGATGAAACAATATAAATATTGAAATAGTACTTTTGAATGGAGTCTAAAATCAGTTTATATCTTTATATATCGATGTAAGAAACTAAATTAAACTTAAAAATTACAATAGTTCAAAATGAAATATTGCTTTAAAAAAAATTGCTGTTCCATAAACATAACACTTCAAGATTTCATTTATTCTAATTATTACCAACAATAATCTACTTTTATGGATAAAATGTCATGTCAGAGTCATATGACTCCACTTTTATCTATAATAGATAACAAGCAAGTTGCCACTAATTATATAGATTTTAGAGTAAACATAAATGCATTTACGACTCTTCTCAACTTATTTTCATTCAATCAACATTTTTTTTTTAAATTCTGATGATATATGCAGGCATGTAGCTGATCAAACCAACTGTGTGTTAGTAACTGAGATTATATTTTTTATTTACAAGTTTTCTACACATAAACCACTGTACTGTTAACACATCACTTATAATAATGAGGCTCATTATAACTAAAAACACCAAAATAATGATAATTGTTTAGCTAGTTGATGTACAAATTAATTTCTACATCGGAGTTGTGTTGGGTGTTTAAAACTATAAGACTTATAAATAAATTTATCTTCATTTATTTGTTTTAATTTTAAGCTAATCTATTGTAGTAGTTATTGAAGTTAGCCACTGCAATAATTTTGCCACCGTAGAGTACTAAACATCATGCTTTGTTTTCCTGGACGGGACATATGGATTATTTGCTTGTAAAAGTGATACTTTAGCCGTGCACTTTTTTTTTTGGAGCAATTCAAGATGCAAAACAGCCTGATGATCTTATAAATATTCTTTATTATATATTATATATTATATCTTTATCTTATATCATCTCCATATGATTTCCTTATAAATATTTTCCAATTAATTAATCCTTTGTACTCAACTACAATTGAGAATATCAAACATGTAGTCTAAAAGTCTCTCTCCCTCCTAATTTTCTCTTGTTCATTTAAAATATTTCGTTTATCTCTGATATTTTCTTTCATTACTCATATATGAGAGAAAGATAAGAATTATTATGGTCTTTTAAAATAGAAAATCTTGAGAGATCTCTCCCTTTCTCTCTTAGAGCATAATTCGATCTAGTACTTGGATGTCTAAGCTATATATGAATGAATTTACTTAATTTGACTAAACACTAGTGCCTATTTTGGGATTGGAGTAGGATATGGAGTTAATTTTTTATAGTAGAGCTTTCAATTCATGTTTAACTTTACTAAAAATATTGTGAACTATTAAAAAACTGTTTACAGTTTTGTAAACATGAACTAAAGTGCTGTTAAGCTTAGTACGTACTTACAGGGTGATCATAGAAAATATAGAACGGAGGTTTCAGTTTCGTAATAAACATGAAGATTTTTTTTCTTCTAATTAAATATCCATGAACATGAAGAGATCATGTATGTGATATTCTCTAAGTTAATTAATTTGTTCCATAAATACTAGAGCCATTATCTTAATTTAAACACTTTGTTATTCTGAGCTACGTTTTGTGGCGGGTTAAATTCTATAAATATGGCAAGTCATAGACACTTTATGTAATTTGGTGAGCTGGGAGAATTATCCTAATTGAAGGACTTTAATGTATGGAAAACTAATGCACGTCATCATGTGTTGGACTATCGAAATCTTTGTATTGTACGTACAGCAACAATACTAGATGCTATAGAAGATATATATTGTAGGCGAGTCGAGTTTGTGGCAGATCATTATGCATGGCTAAACGGGTATCTTTGATGGATTATTTATGATGAAGATGACTATTTACTATAAAAACAAACTTATTTTAGTAAAGAATAATCATTTTGATAAGGAATAATTGGTCACGGATAAGCAGTTTTTTGTAGTGCATTAATTAGAAGCAGACATGCATTTTTAACTAATGACTTATAAAATGGATTGGAGAGTAATTTACCACAACTAAGGAACAGGCGTGAGTGAAGCTAAAATTTGTAATATGAGAAAATAAGATACATATGGTTAGATCACTTAAAACGCTACAACCACTAGTGAAGAAGAATAGGAAGAAATATACTAATTACTAAAAAAATGGAGTTAAAAGACTAAAAAACAACAGCTAAAACCTAAAATCCTAAAACATCCAAGTCTTACAAATACTCTAAACACAAATTTCTACCAAACGAGAACCCCTTTAATTTTCTCTCAAGCCCTTAAAACTTGTGAGATAATAAAGAAAGTTATGAATCTCTCTATTCTTTTGAGAGACAAACTTGAAGTCTTCAGCTTCCAGCTTATCGCTCAACGTAGAAGCATTCAAACTCTTGTGTTACCACTGAAGAGATCTTAAGTTTATATTTGCGAAACATCATATTGCCCAATGGGTTAATACTTAAAATCAAGCTTCATATTCCTGTCGAAGATGCCTAGGAATTAGGTTGACTTGATCATATCTTTCAGAATTGGGAACTGAATCCATACGAAGAAGGTGACCATAACACCAGCAAAACAAGCAAGAGGAATAGCAATCCATAATTGCTTGTGTAAAATGATTACAAGAGTAGTAGAAAAAACTATCATCATGGTTGCAATAGAACAAAAGAGGGTTAAAAGACCTATTATCATTTGTCTTAACAAATACTTATGAAAATTTTTTTCTGCATAACGTGACGTGAAGATTTCCAAAAACATCAAAATTGATGTTGAGAAAGAAAAAAGAGACAATGCATCAAATATTATAAAGAGCATAAACAATTTTTTCTTCAAAAATATTGGAAAGCCTGTAGTTTGGTCATTACTACCTAGAAGGGTAAAAGCTACAGTGAACATGATGGTAACAATCAGAGCACCCACCACTGTACATGACGATGATCTATCATTCATCCATTTCTCTCCCTTTTCCATCATGTTCTCATAGTTCTTTGTAAATAGTTGTCTGGGAGTCAAACCATCTTTGTTTATACCTTCTTTAATCTTGGGATTGACAATTCTCTCCACCTCCTACATTTGTTACAAAATGCTACCAAAATCATATATATATGTCATTATTTTGTAGTTTTCAAGTACAAACACATAATATTTCCATCTTAATCCAGAATGTCAGATCATTAAAATTGTCAATGGTATAACTAATAAATTTTTAAATATTAAGTAATCAACTAGCTAGTCGCAAACTTGCACATTAATTACAAAACTTACTAAACGAAAAACACACAATATTGTAACTATGTTGGCGTGTCTTGATACATTAAATACACCCTTTAAAAAAATTCCAGTGTTAATACTTTAATTTCGGCCAAAAATCTTGGTTGAACAACTTAATTTTCAAACCATGCAGATATTGCTCATGTAAAAGCTCGATAAAGAATAAAAATTTAAAAATTTAAAAAAAAAAAAGAGGAAAAAAAAAACAGAAGATTTTTGTAAGTTTCCCAAGAAAAAAGTTAAGAATCGATCACGAAAACAAAAACGCATGTCATGCGTACTATATATGTATAAAAAGCTTTAGCTAGCCCACATAGAGCAATCTAATGTTGGTGCCTAATAAGGTTAATATTTTCGATTAATCTGTCTTTACGGAACAATTTGATTTAAATCAAATTAAGAAACAATATGTTTTACTTTTAGTATGTCATATGTTGGAGTTTGTGATCTTTAAAACGAGTTCTGCATGGTGATTGTTACGAAGAAAGTTGTCCATGTCCATTTATCAAATTCCACGCGTATCTTTGTCGAAAGGTAAATAAAAGATTTTATTGATACAAATCTTAGCCTTCTGAATTCACTGCATGTTTAGGCATCTTTTGTTTCACGAGATGAGTTAAGGTAAAGTTAAAAGTACTTCAATAACATACTAATGTTAGAATATATTTTTTTAATAATCTATTTGTTGAGATTTTAATAAGTTGAATTGTTTATTTTTTTGTGTAAGAATTGAAAATAGTTATAATGATTAGATAAAATGAGATGAAGCGAAAACTTTTGTGAAACTAAATGAGACTCATCACTCAGGTCATAAGAGAGTATAGCTGTAGATTGGATGCACAAGAGTTTTATCTATGAATTTTGCTACTTACAAGTTGGTGTGTAAATACTTTAACTATCATCATTACAAGAAAAATACATTTTTGTGATCAATTAATTGTAACGAAAAGATTATTTGCGATTAATTTGGGTTGTAAATAATTATTTAGCTGAAATTAACTAATTACTAATAAGCAGTTTTCTTATAATGCATTAACTCATTAGTACGAATTTAAGAAAGTTTAGAATACCATTACTTTTTTAATGCTAGTTTTGAGTTTAATTTGTTGTGTATCTTGTAATTTCCTATTTAGAATAAGAAAACTTACGGGAAAGGAAAAGAAAACATGACAGAGAAACAAAGAGAGAGAGAGAGAGAGAGAGTCAGAGAGATGACCTTAAACCATTGTAACAATCTTTGCATTTGTAAGGCTGCACCAGAACTTCGGTCAAGCCTAGTGGAATCTTCTATCATCCCTGCCATATGTAACATGTTATCATCATTGCGATCTCCATAAGATGTCAATGTGTTCTTCATATCAAGCTCATATATAAGGCTAAAGATCTTAGATTGCCGATACAAAACAGCCCGCATAATTACGTTCTTCAAATTTCTATCTTCATTCTCCAAAAATCTCGGATCTGTCTTCATTGTCGTAGAAACAAACTCAAAAATTCCATTCATGACCGCACGGTTGATTGCATCATAAACTCCTCCACTTGTAAGTTGCCGAGTTTGGGATCTCGATATCTCCTCACAATTGCAGGAAAGAAGGTTGGATTGGATATGGATCTTTTTTTGTGAAATCTCAAGCTTCATGCATTTTTGTATTGTCTTTATACTTATGGTTGATTGTTTTAATTTATTTTGATAATATTATTAGTGGATTATCCTGTTTATTATTTGGGGTGTATATATCTCATTTTATTTTATTGCTGCTATTCTCATTTGATTTATTATTGTGATCAAGTTAATGGAAGACCTATCATTTTAGCGTTTTTAGTATTTCATTTAATTATTATTATTAATTATTTTTTTTTGAATTATTATCGATATTATTTTAATTTATTAATTTTAGTTTATTTTAATATAGTTTAATTGGTTGTGTTTTATTGGTTTAAAATTAATATTTGAAATATTAGTTTGCTAATATTAGTTTTACGTTAGTTCTAAGTTCAAATATTGAGTTAAGTTGTTTCCTTATTATTTTAATGTGATGCTTTTATTTTAATGCTTAGATTTAATACTTTAATTTATTATGTGGTATTAAAATTAAAGTGTTGTAATTTATGTTGTTTAATTTAATATGTTTAATTTAATTTATTTTAGATGACTTTCTGTGACGCCCCCAAATTCTCCTTAAAATAACATGGAAATCTAGACGTCGAGATGATGACAACATGAGTCACGCATCCCCAACGTCATGTGCTAAGTGTATGAACACGTGACATACATAAATAAATACAGTCGATAAATTAAGTCGATAACTAAGTATCAGAATTTTTTTAGAAATATTTTACAAACCAGTTTAACATAAATTCTCCAATAGGAGATTTAATACAGTCATTCGAAAAATAAAATAAACAAATACATATTTATAAAAAGGGAAAAACAATTTCCCAAGATAATAATTTTATAATCAAAATATTTCAACAGCGGAGTCGTCTCCTCAGGCTCAGCCTCTACAAAACTCTGCATCCAAAAAACTATGATGCCAGCAATAGCATCGCAGGTAAGTATAACACAAACAAACAAAAAGACGGAAATACATTCATGCAACAATACTATGCATGAACAGGACACCGTATGCATGAAACATTAAATCATCTTCCTCGAAATAAATAAATAACCACACACGCCAAAATCTCATTTTGGCCCAAATTAAAACTCCAATAAAATCATCCATCATTTTCCCAGAAAATGAAGTCCGTAAATCCATTAAAACCACAACTATTTTTCCAGAAAATGGTCCACGTAAAACCAACAAATAAAACCCGTCACTTTCCCAGAAAATGGTCTAAACATCCATTTTATTAACTGTATGCACCATGATCTCCCCTAAGGACTATTTATACACCCTGGCTATCATCATCACACCGTAGATAACGACTTCGCATGTGACTTTGGAACGGGCGATGCATAACTAACCACGCCCAGCACGTACCATGACCAGGCATCCCCTAACTCCCGCCAGCAGAGGAGTCACGGAGTCAGCACGAGAGAATTCAACACATGAATATCTGAAATCATGCAAAAATCCAATTATCAAATATTTTTATGAACATGCGCGTAAATACACAATGCATACGATCCTGCACGAAAAGATACTCATCAACCAACAATAACCAAACACAATATCTGTCGATACAAAAATATATTTAAATCTTAAAATTCGTTTGGAAAATACTTACTATACACTCGCTAAAAACTCTAGATATTAGTGAAGATGCCAAACGACGACCTTGCGCTTCTACTCACGAACTCGCCGCTAAAGCCGTGCCCAATGCGCCAAAGTATATAAACATCACAAATAATTAAATATAAATAAGCGATATCAATAAAAACAATAAATAATATTAACAAATAAATTAAAACAGTTAATTTATTTATATATAACCAACTCAAATAATAAACTCAATTATTATAAATACAATAAATTAATCATTTTAATATAGATAATTAAAATGCGATTATTATGTAGCTAAACTAACATTTGATCATAAATAAAATCTTACCACAAAAATAAATTAAGATTAACACATAAATAAATTAATCACTTAAATTAGAGAAAATGCGTACCGAGAGGAACGTAAGCGATCCAAAACGATGAACTTGAGCAAGAAATTACCCATTGAAAGACCACTAATATTTTCGGATTACAAGGGGGTTTGAAGAGGAGATATTCTAATTGAAGAGAAGGAGAAGAAATGAACAAAAGAGATGCAAAACGGTCAGATTTAAAGGTCAAATCGAGAGCTTCGGTGTGGGTTTAGCAAGAAGGGTCGATGCATTATATAGGCATGTAACCGAACAATAGAAAGCAGAAATTGAGTGGGAAAAACTCACGTGATTTACTCAACAACCAAACCAAGACCACCAAGCTGAAAAAGAAGAGAAATGCTCAGCTTTTCGGGTGAAAAACAGAGGCAACACAGAGCTGGACGATCACGATATTGGGGCGGTTTCGCGCACGTGAACCATCGATCTTGGATGAAAATATAGTGGAAATGATCATCAATGTATGGGGTATTTGATGAAGTAATGCGTGGACAAAATGAACTGAAGGCTGACTGAAAAAATCCAAGCTTTGCTCAAGAGTCTGGAATACAGAAACAGGGGAGAAAAAGTGAAGAAGAGAAGAAGAAATAAGAATGAAGAAGAAGTAGAGTCGGCGTGAGGAAGAAACTGCCGATTTCATTAAATTAACTGGGTTAAACGCGACGTCTGCTACAATATAAAAGGGCCAGCATTTGATCATGTAAAATGGGTTGGATTTAAGGCTTACGCTGGGCTCATCGATGTAATTATACATATATATACTCAAATCCGATGGTCACCCAAACCCATTTAATTAAAACTCAAGAACTACATATAAATTCCTGCATTTATATAAAAGCCCATTATATATATATATAATCCCACCAAAAATCACTTAAAATAAAATAAAATAAATAGAACACATCAAATTAAAATAAAATAAATTACTACATTTTAATTTAAATACCAACATAATAACATAGTGGGATTAAATTCCAAGAATTTAATTGAATGCATCACAAATACAGTAAAATAAATAAAAGCCAAATGAAAATACTATAATTCAATATTAATTAAATAAAATATTTAAAACCCAGAAATAAAATAAATTAAATCCAAGTGCAATTTAATTACAAAGCGATAATTAATATAACGAAAGCACATCAAATAAACTTACATAATAAAATAAAATAAATTAAATTCCAATCATTAAAATAATTACCTCATATTAAAATTAATAAGAAAAGTAACGTAACTCAATATTAATTAATTAATAATTCAAATAATAATTTTAAACAAATAAAATACAACCAATAATATTATTAAAATAAATTAAAACAATCAGTAACAAAAATAAAATATTACGTAAAAATATACGTAATCTGGGATTTCACATTTTCAGTTTTGGGCTTACATATATATGTGTGTGTATGTATGTATTCATGTATAGTTGTTGAAGTGAGTTGGTAAGCCCAAGCCCGTAAAGCTTTTTTAGCCTTTTTGTTGGTCTGACACGTTAATTATTTAAAATGGCCCTTTATAGCTTAAAATGCCATCGTTTGGGTTAAGGGTTTTAATTAATCGGCTTCTTCTTCTCCTTCACGCATGCGCTTCATTCTTCTTCTTTTCTTTTTCGTTTCCTCTGTTTTTTTGTCGTTGTATACATGCGTTTCAGCTCAAGATTTGCAGCTCTCCTTCATCTTGTCTCCACGCATTACATCATTAGAATCCTAGCATATTGTAGATCATTTCCCCTATCTTTTCTTCACAGATCAATGCTTCATGTGCTCGGATTTCTAGCAAAATCGTGAGCTTCAAATTACTTTATTCCCTTTGTTTTTCATCTAAAAATTTGAGATTCTCTTCCATAGAATCTCATGATTTGTCTTGGCTCGGTTATGTTGTTTTTCACGAGAATTTTTCCGCTCTAAAATCCACGTTTTCGTGCCCCATTTCAGTCTATAAAGTACCCGTCAACCCTTGCAAAATTACTTCGGCTCTTGTGTTTTTCTCTCTAAGTGGTCGGTTTTAGAGTTCATTTTTTTCCAATCAACCCAAACACTAGTTTCTCCTCTTTAAACTCTAGTAATCCAAAAATTTCAAGTGAGCTTTTAATGGTCTTTTAACTACCGTTTGGATTGCCGTATTTCACCGTCTTGAAGAGCTTTTGATTTATTTTGGAGCTAGCTTTTGGGCAATAAATCGGGTGCGTGATCTTTCAGATATTACCTTTAAAGCGTTGTAAGTACCTCTAAACAAACTTTTAACATTTAAATATATTTTTGCATTAACATCTATGTGTTGGTTGATGTTGGTATTTGTTGGTTGATTGAGTTTATTGAATATTGGATATTTTGTACATGGTGATATGTATTGTGAATTGCATAGTCGTTCATGTGTATATATGATATTTGAAATTTTACGTGAAACTTGAGTTATGGTATATTAAAATGATTTGTTTGAAGGGTTTTATAAGTGAGAAGTGGTATTAATGGGTTTATGGATTTTAATGATTTTTGATTGAATCATAACAGGGACAGTGATATATAACACCCGTTGTAATCAGTGTGTGTGGGGATGACATAATGGGGACGGCGATACGTAACGCCCATTATGATTGATAGTGTGTGGATGACATTACAGGGACGGCGATACGTAACGCCCGCTATGAAATGTATGTGTATGAGTCATAATGGGGATGGCGATACGTCACGCCCATTATGATTGGTGTTGTATGTATGCCATATCGGAGACGGCAATACGTAATGCCCGGTATGATTGGATTTACGGATATTATTTTATGGGAAATGATGGATGGTTTTTATTGGAGTTTTATTGTGATTAAAATGGGATTTTGGCGTGTGTTATTTTATTTATTTTGAGTAAAATGATTTTAAGTTTCATGCATAAGGTATCATGTTCATGAGTAATGTTGTTGTTGTTGCATGATTATATTTTATATCTTATTGTTTGGTTGGGTTGTATTTACCTGCAATGCCATGTTGGCATCGTAGTTTTTGGATGCAGAGTTTTGTGGAGGCTGAGCCTGAGGAGGCTGAGCCTAAGAAGGCGACTTCGCTATTAAAGTATTCTTATTATAAATTGTTATCTTGGGTATTTATGTATTTGTGCTTCTTTATTGATATTTTATATGTTATTTATGTGTATTGCTTGAGTTTCACTTAGTGTTTGAGTATGTTTTAATATTGTTTCGAGGTAGTTTTGTCTTGATAATTGTTGGTATCTACTTAATTATTCATGCTTCTTCATTGGTGTATTTATATACTATCTATCTTGGTTTGATTGGGTCTCATTTAGTGCTTGGGTTTCTAAGTTCTAATATTTTTTGGAGGATACGGTTGGAATTATTTTTCAGGTGATTCTTGTAAGTGTTGAATCATTTTCGTTCGTTATACTGTTATGAATTTGTTTTTGGCGTGTTTATGGAAGTAGATGATAATCTGATTCTTTGATGGAGTTTTGGTTTTGTTTGTAGACACTTGGAGACTTATGTGTAATAATTGTGAGTATAAATTTTGGAGAGTGCATGTCTTTGTTTTGTTTTTGGTTTGGGAGTGGGGTTTTGTTAGGCATTGGATATTAATTTGATGAATTGGTATTAAATTTAAAAGATCTAAGTCTTAGACTTTTGGGAGAGTTTAGTTGAGTGTATACTTTAAGCATGATACTTGGCGAATGTAATAATTAGTAGCCTTGGTTGAGGTTATCTTCAGGAATTAGTTATGACTTGAGACGAAATAGGAATTTAAATATTTGAGACTACTTTTATTTTATTTTATTTGGAGATTGAATGTCTAGTTGGGAGTTGGAATTTTAGGCGTCAACATTTGGGTGACATAACTGGATTTGTGAGTTGATAAAGCATTAAGGTTTGAGAGTGTAGTACTTGGTGCCTAGTGGATTTGATTTTCGGATTGCAAGATGTGCGTTAAGGCTTTAGTCATGACGTAGTAGTTGAAGAAGTTAAGTAATTGAGAGTCCAAATTCTAGGATGATTTTGAGAAGATTAGTGGGGTGACCTAATATTGAGAGGCCATATTTTCTTTGGGGATTGATCTTAGTTTTGCAAAGTTTTATTTTGATGGTTAAGCTGGAAAGTGATAGGATTTTTATGTGATACACGTTAGAGTTTAGGTATCAACCATAGTGGTATAATCAAAATTATGAGATATTAAAATGTTAAGATTTGGAAGAGTGGTATAGGATTTCTTGTTAATAGGTGTTGAGTCAATTTTTACTTATGGGGATAATTTATGAGGACTTAATTTTATACATTCGGTGAGTTAATAGAGGGCGCGGAAGCGTGAAGTCTTACGATGTAATTAGAGTTCAGATTAATTGGCTACCTCAGGAGTCTTAGAGATGAAATATTATTTGGAGACTATACGGTTATGATGGTATAGCATTCATTTGTGTTTGAGGAAAATAGATGATTGTGCTAATACTTGGAGTAAGTATTAAGTGATGTGGTAAGCGAGTTATTGAAGTTTCTCTTAGTTGCCTATTAGTTACAGTCGAGCGAATTTTGGGGACGAAATTCTTTTTAAGGGGAGGAAAATGTGAGATCCAAAATTTACGTGTATTTTTACACATTATTTTATTCTCGGTGTTAATTATTTTAATTTATTTTAATTTATTTTAATAATATTATTAGTCGTGTTTTATTTGTTTAAGATATTTATATGATCTATTGATTAATTAATATTAGTTTTATGTTATTTTTATAATTAAATGTTAAGTTATGTTGTTTTCTTTATTAATTTAAATGTGAGGTAATTATTTTAATGAGTGAAATTTAATTTCCTTTATTTTATTATGTAAATTTATTTAATGTACTTTTATTATATTAATTATAGTTTTATAATTAAATTGCGCTTGAGATTAATTTACTGTGCTCTTTTTTCTAATAGACTTTATTTCATTTTCCTTTTTCTTTTCTTTTCTTTTCTTTCTTTTTTCTTTTCCTTTCTCCCCTACCTCTCCCAGACCCTCGCGCGCCAGCCGCCCTTCCCCTGTTCCCTATCTTCTCTCGCCGTCCCTTCTCCCTACCCCTAGCGCCGCCGTGCGCGGCCCATGGCCAGCACCGCTCCTCCCATTCTCTTTCCCACCTGCCGGCGATCACTCCTCTCCATTCTCAGCCCAATCCATGCCGTCGTTGACCCCGACGCCGACCTCAAAGCCGCAGCCTCTATGTGCTCCAGCGCCACCGTCGCTCCACCACCGGCCACCGTCTCTTCACCACTTCACCACCGACCCCTCAGCTGCCTAACTCACCCTTCCTCAGCCACGATCCGCCACTCTTGTATTCCATTGATCAACATCTCCATTTAAGCCTTTCGGCCTCCAATCGCCGCCCACAGCCAACCACCAATGCCAATCACTTCACCAACACCTCTAAGTCCTTCCCTAGCAATCTCAAGTCTTCATTTGTTCCCCTTCAAAAATTGGGTTTTTGAGACCCACGGCCATAGTCGGTGTTGTACTATTACGTTGCTTCGCCACCGTCGGTTGCACCTCGAAGATGCTTCGAAAGTTATATTATAGCGCTGTAAGTACTTTCCAAACAAACTTTTAAGATTTAAATATATTTTTACATTAACATCTATGTGTTAGTTGATATTGGTATTTGTTGGTTGATTGGATTTATTAAATGTTGGATATTTTGGTGCATGGTCATTTGCATTGTGTATTTACGTGCATGTTAATGGAAATATTTGAAAATTAGATTTTTGCATGATTTTGGACATTCATGTGTTGTAAATGGAAACTGGATTTTTATTGAGTTTATGGATTTTAATAGTTTTTGGCTAAGTCATAACGGAGACGACGATACGTAACGCCCGTTGTGATCAACGTGTGTGTGGATGACATAATGGGGACGGCGATACGTAATGCTCATTATGGTCATTGTGTGTGTCAGTCATAATGGGGACGGCAATACGAAATACCCATTATGATCGATAGTGTGGATGATATAACGGGGACGGCGATACGTAATGCCCGTTATGGTCATTGGGTGTGTATTTCATATCAGGGATGGCGATACGTAACGCCCGGTATGATTGATTTTGCGTATATTATTTTCTGAGAAATGACGGATGATTTTATTGGAATTTTTATTGTTGACCAAAATAGGATTTTGGCGTATGTTTATCTTATTTTTTTTAGAAAGATGTTCTTTTGAGATTCAAGCATTTGGTGTCGTGTTCATGAGTGAAGTTGTCGTTATTGCATTAGTATATTTCTGTCTTTTGGTTTGGTTGGGTTGTACTTACCTGCGATGCCATCTTGGCGTCGTAGATTTTTGGACGCAGATTTTTGTGGAAGCTAAACCTGAGGAGGCGGCTTCGTTGTTGGAGTATTTATATATAATTTGTTATATTGGGAAATGTTTTTTCATTTTTACAAATATGTATCTTTATGAGTTAATTTTTGAATGACTGTATTAAATCTCCTCTTGGAGAATTTATGTTAAATTAGTTTGTAAAATATTTTTCTAACATTCTGATACCTAGATAATGATTTTTATTATCCGCTGCGAATTATATTTTATGTATGTCACTGACATCATTCTGACGCCTCGATTCCCTTATTATTTTAAGGGAAATGGGGGTATCACATCAGCGATGACTGAAGAGATTGAATCTCTTCACAAGAACCAAACCTGAGATTTGGTTAAGTTACTAGTGAAGACTAGGGTAGTAGGCTGAAAGTGGGTCTTCAAGAGAAAAGAGGAAATCTAGTCTGATACAGATGCAAGATACAAGACTCGCCTAGTTGCTAAAGGCTACAGTCAGAGGGAGGAGATCGACTTCAATGAAGTATTCTCTCCAGTTGTAAAACACAGTTCAATAAGAATTTTACTAGCCATCACAGCTTTGTATGATCTGGAGCTTCAGCAGCTTGATGTGAAGACAACGTTTCTACATGGTGAGCTTGAAGAGACTATCTATATGCATCAGCTAGAGGGATTCATTGTTGAAGGCAAAGAAGATCGGGTTTGCAGACTGAAGAAGTCTTTATATGGTTTGAAGTAGTCGCCTAGGCAATGGTATAAGCATTTTGATTCGTTTATGATTGATCATAGTTATTTGAGAAGTAGCTATGATTGTTGTGTGTATCATAAATAATTACCTGATAAGTCTTTCATTCACTTATTGTTTTATGTTGATGACATGCTTATAACTGCTAAAAGCATGGTTGATATTGATTCGATGAAAACTCAACTTAAAAATGAGTTTGAGATAAAAGATTTAGGTGCTGCTAAGAAAATTTTGGGAATGGAAATTCAGAGGGATAGAAAAGCTGAGAAGTTGTACTTGTCCCAGAGAAAGTACATTGAGAAGGTTCTTAATAGGTTTGGAATGTTTAACTCTAAACCTCTAAGCACGCTGTTGGCATTGCACTTTAGACTTTCAGTTTCCCTATCTCCCCAGACAGATGAGGAGAAACAGTCCATGGCAAGGGTTCATTACTCTAATGCAGTAAGCAATATTATGTATGCCATGGTTTGTACCCGTCCAGATATTTCACAGGCAGTGAGTGTGGTTAGCAGGAACATGACTAAACCTGGTAGAACTCACTGACAGACTGTGAAATAGATTTTGAGGTACTTGAGAGGAACCTCGCATTTTGGCTTAATATTTGATAGAAATGTTGATTTTAGTTCTAATATTGTTGGGTTTGTTGATTCTAACTATGTTGGGGATTTAGACAAGAGAAGATCATTGACATGCTATGTTTTCACATTGTGTGGTTTTGCAATCAATTGGAAAGCAACACTTCAATCAATTGTTGCTTTATCAACTACGGAAGCAGAATACATGGCGGCAACTGAGGCTGTTAAGGAAGTCATTTTGGTGAAAGAGCTGATCAGTAACTTGGGTCTTCAGCAGAAGAAGATGACAGTGTTTTGTGATAGTCCGAGTGCTATATATTTGACCAGAAATCAAATGTATCATGAGATGACGAAGCACATTGATGTCAGGTATCATTTTCTCAGAGAGGTAATTGCAGATGGTACAATGAGTATTCAGAATATTGCTACTTCAGAGAATCCAGCAGACATGATGATGAAGCTAGTTGTAGTACACAAGTACAAACTCTGTTCAGACTTGATTAGTGTTCGAGGTATCCATATCCCTTAGGGGATTTTGATGGGGTTGGTTTCTTTTATTGATTTGGGTTTAGTGAGGCTTTATGAGTATTCAAGCCAATGTGGAGATTTGTTGAGAAATGGCTTGAATACACGTCTCCCCTACACTCTCGTTCGAGCGAAGTTTTCGGCTCGAGCGAGATTCAACCTAAAAGTTCGTGTGACTTCTCGCTAGACATCCAGCTCGAGCGAGATTCAGACAGAGACTTTGCGAGACGCTCGTTCGAGGTTCAACTCGAGCGAGTTTGACCTAAGTGTTCGTTTGAGCGAAAGTTAAGCCTTTGCTCGAGCGAGATTGCATTAATATAAATATCGCGATCTTATTTCTGCTTTCGCCCGGACGAAGCCCGTGCCTCTGTTTTCTCCACCGAAGAACAGAGCATCCCTTCCAAGATCATTTTTTTCCTCATTTCTTGAGTGTTTGAGTGCAAACAAGTAAAGATTGAGTGTATACACGTGAGGTTAATGATTTTTATTGTAAGAATCCTTTGATTCTCTTTCTATAATCTCCATTTGATCTAGTAAAGCTTTGAGACTAACCTCACAGTGGATGTAAGCTCATTTTGAGTTGAACCACTTAAATTTGTGTATTCTGTTATTGTTTATTGTTTTATTTCTCTTAATTGCATCTACTGCACTTGATTTCATATCTTTGTTATTTGTTTTATTGGTTTATTCCCAACAAATATCTTAAGATCAGTTGTCGTGCTCTTGTTTTCATAGTTTTAACAATTTCCCTGATTTAAATCATGAAGGCAATTTAATCGATCCAGATATGTTAATAATTTATCTGATTATCTCAATCACGTATGGTTTAATCATTGTATTGATGTGAGAAAGCTTAATGATATACAAAATAATTTATAAAATAATTTTATAAAATAGTATAATTAGTACTATAACCGTATCATGTAATTTGTAAATTTTATTAATATAGTTCTCTATTTTGATACGTTGTTCCGAGTATCCCGCATAGAAGGCGCATCGGGGCCAAAGTCGGTTCTAATGTTTCATCAAGAATCTCTAAATCCAGACCTGTCTTGATGGAGCGCTGGGTAGACATTGATGATTTGAAAGTTTTCAAGTTTGAGGATCGAAGCCTATTAGAGATATTTACAGAGAGACAATGGACAGGTATTCTTCAGGTAAAAGGGGAACTATACTCGAATCTTGTGAGTTCTACGAAGAACTCCGTAGATGTAGTCCATCCCACTATAAGTCGACTGTCTTTATACGAGAGAAGAGCGTTGATCTCACGCCTGACAAGATTGCATCTTTTCTGCACCTACCTCCACAAGGCAACCACCCAAAAGCTTCACAATGGACTGCCAACGAAGTATACCATGCTCTGACCGATCCTAAATATCATGTGCATCATAACATGAATAAAGTTATAATTAATCAAAAGGATATGCTTCCGTTCTTCCAGGTGTTGCACCGCATAGTTGCAGTTAATGTGACGCCAACAGATCAAGATGCGACGGAACTCAATATTGAGCAAGGGAAATTCCTACTTGATATTGCTCGTGGGGTCGACTTTGATCTTCCAGATCACATTTTTAAGATCATTAGGGACGCTGAGCAGAATTTGGATTCGTCTGAAAAGGGATTACGCTTTGGAGTATTGATTACAGGCTTGATGTTGAAGGCAGAAGTAAAAATCCGGTCAGATGAGCGAGGAGACCAGCCTATGGAGCCGATTTGCTGGATTGCGCCAATTAGTCAAACTGGGCAACTAGCCTATCAATTAACACAGCAGGCTGGTACAACCTCATCAAGTGATGAGGAAGATCATGATCACATACGACCTCCATGGTTTGAGGCTTTGTTAATCGAGATCGATTCACGATTAGCTGCACAGATTGCTCCGTTCGATTCACTGGTAGCTGCACAGATTGCTCCGAATGGAAGTATTAATGTTTGTATTTCTTTGGTATCTTCACCTTTAGACTTTGTCATGCATACATTTGAGATTTTAGTATATCGAATCATTGTGATCATTACGCGCATATTTATCTAATATTAAAAGTTAATTGATTCAAAGTAAAAAACATACATTATAAAGATGTCACCAAGCAAATATTAGTTGACTTACATGGATGATGGCCTTGACAGTAGAATAGCAAGCAAGATCAGATTTACTTTGTCACTTGAAAAGCGAGCAAGTAAATATTTAATTTCATGTTTTTCGAGTATTCAAGATAAATTTATAGTATGTTATATTAGCTTGAAAAATATGAGACTTTACAAGATATATATATGAAGTATTTGTACAAATTTATGAAGTCTGATGATCCGATTTGGATTTGAGAGGGAGCTTATATTTTTTTAACTCATCATGAATTTTTTAAATCCTTATTGAAATATAATAAATAATTTAATTTTTTTAAATTTTAATATAATAATATTAAAAAATAATATTTTATTTAAGTTTTAAAATTTATCTCATCTCATTTTTTAATTTAAATTACACCTTAACTCGAAAATAGATGATCAGGCCTGAAAAATGATGGCCGCACGTTTAGCTATGATCTATTAATACGGCCAGCTGTCTCATCATGAGAATAAACAACTTTATTTTTATTATAATAATGAAGTACTCCATTATGATCCATCAAGCTAGACTACTTCATCTTAAAGAGTCTCTATTTTAGGCCCGATTTGGATTATAAACACTTTTCTTATTAAATATGTAATTTGATCAAATAGTCTCGGATTATAAACACTTTTCTTATTAAATATGTAATTTGATCAAATAGTCTCTAGTCTCAGGCTCTGTTTGAATTTAAAGATAAGATAAGTTAAGATGGATTTAGTTTATTTTTTAATATTAATATTATTTAAAAAATTTTAAAATATATATTAGAATTTAAAAAAGATTTATAAGAATTTATATTTTATATAAAAAATTATAAAAATATAATAATAAAATAAAAATAAATAAAAATAAATTCATCTCATTTTTAAATCCAACCGAAGCCTCAGGATTTTGTTTATACTGGCAACCAGTAGGTACGTACCTCGAAGTCAATAATATTCCAAAGTAATCTTTCAGCTGGCAAATCCAATAAGAACATCATTTCACCTTCCCCATTCACTCTCGTAACAAAAGATCATCATGCTACTTCTCGATCGGATGTATAATTTGTATCATGTAAATATAAAATTATGTTAAAATGAAGAATAACTCTTTTTTAAGATGTATTTTTATGGGATTTTAATTTGTGATGTATGGTAGTGATTCCAGTGAGATCCATGAAAGACGGAGAACAATGGGCCGAACAGTGGGCCAACAACAGTTTTATAATATATATATATATATATATATATATATATATTTGGGGAAACAGTTTTATAATATCTTAGTACGAAATAAACATATATACTTTTATAATAACATTATTACTTATAAGATCAGCATTTCATTGTCTGCCAGCCCTTGATCAATCAAATATATATGTTGGTAAAAACGATTTCTAAACAATAAATCTTCTCTTAACCCTTTTTTTCATTGAAGAGGCAATTTAAGAAGAAGTGAAGTCCTCTTCTTGGGCTGAAAAATATGAATTTTCTTTGCTTGCAATTATAAGCCTCAGGAGTGATGGACAAAATGGAGGACGTATGGAGGAAGTTATGGTTGAATGACGAAAAAGATTGTCCAATAGAGATACAAAAGAGCCACTAGGGCTAGGATTGTACTAATTGAGCCAGGTCAAACCGAATTTTGGCTTACCGAGCTCAACTCAACTCAAAATATTCGAGTTCAAGCTCGAGATTGAGTTTAAGATTTTTAATTATTCTTTTTTTGAACTCATCTTGATAAGTTAAACTTTTAATTGGAGCTTGATTTCGTCCTATAAACGAACTCGAGTCGAGCTGAGTTCGAGCTCAATTTTTTTTTTAATTTTTTGAATAAAACTGAAAAATAAATAAATAAAAAACTAATAAAATTTAATACTTAATATCAAACTTGTTGAAATTTATTCATCAGAACAATATGTTATATACTTATATATATATATATTATATAAATTAATACACATAATATAATAGTTTATATGTATTTCATACATGGTTCCCATGTACTAATATATAAAATTATTAAAATTTATAGATTAATTATTGTACAAATTATAAAATATAATTATGAAGTATATTCATTATATAATTAGACATAAGTAATTAGATTACATATTACATATTTAATTATAAAAGTATTGTACTTATATTATTAACAATACATATATATATATAACATATATATGTTTATATATTTATCAATATATGAATAAATTTTAATTGAGTCGAGCTAACGAGTCGATTTGAGCATAAACGAGCGAGCCTTAATGAGTCTTAGCCGACTCGAGTCGAGTTTTTGTCGGGTATGTGTCATTTACTAATCGAGCGGGTATTTGCTTTTACAAGCGAATTTTTTTTTTTTTACGAGTCGAGTTCGATTTGAGTTTAATCGAACGAGTACTGAGTGGACTATTGAGTAGTATGGTTCATTCACAACCCTAACTAGGATTGTTGAAAGAGAAGGGAGAGAGAACTTTGGTGGGGAAAGTTGTAGCGGATCGAAGGATTGAAAGAGAAGTGATTAGATCTACAATGGAGAAGGTATGGAAGGTCGAAAAAACACTGGAAATTCAAGAGATTGGAGGAAAATGTTTTGTTATCTCCTTTGTTAATCGAAGGGATAAATGTAGGGTTCTTGATGGTTGTCCATAATTATTCAACAATTACTTGTTCGTTTAGAGGGAATTGGATGGGGGAGATTAAACTGAATTTAATTGATTTTGATCATTAATGCCGATGGGTGAAAATTCTGAATATGCCTTTTAATTATATGAATAAGACAATGGAAGTGAAGATTGGGAGTTCAATGGGGGAGGTTTTGGAGGTAGATGTAAAGGAGGATGGTTCTGCATGGGAGAGGTGTTTGAGAGTAAAAGTGGATTGTGTTTTGAGGAAACCTATTGCTCATGGCAGAACTATAAGTGTTGATGAACAAAAGCTATAGATACCTTTCCAATATGAGAAGTTACATAGGCTATGCTTTAAATGTGGAAGAATTATTCTTGGAAAAGATGGATGCACAGAAGCTGAGGGGAATACTAGTCAGTATGCATTGTGGCTTCAAGTAATGCCTAAAACTAGATCTGATGTAGCCAAAGAGAGGGAGCAGAGCGAGAGGAAAAGTGTGAAATCTCAGAGTTACGTGTATTTTTATATATTATTTTATTCTCTTTATTGATTATTTTAATTTATTATTATAATATTATCTGTTGTGTTTTATTTGTTTAAAATAATTGTTTGAGCTATTAATTTGTTAATATTAGTTTTATGTTGCTTTTCTTATCAATTTTAATGTGAGTAATTATTTTAATGATTGTAATTTAATTTCTTTATTTCATTATGAGTTTATTTGATGTGTTTTAATTATTTTAATTAAATGTGTTTTGGAATGAGTTCTTATGTACATATATTTATGTTGTGATTTTAAGTATTTTTGTGATCCAAGTGATGTGAATTAGATTGTATTTCTTTCCTTTCCTTTTTCCTTTTTCCTTTTTCTTCTCTTTTTCTTTTCTCTTTTCTTTTCCTTTTTTTCCTTTCTTTTTCCCAATTTCCCCTGCTCCCCCTAGACCCGTGCGCAGCTTCCCCCCTGTTTTCGGTTCGGCTGTCAATCCCAGCCACCACCCCCGGCGCCGATCAACCACCGTCACCGCCCCTTCCACCTGAACCTCCACTTGCCGGCGAGCTCCCTCCGGCGATCCCATCCCCAACGGCCTTCTCTCTCTATCTCACCTCCCTTCAACCCGAAATGGGTTTAAATGGGTGGCTTCCTTGCCGCGTTGCCATGGGCCACCCTTTGGCCACTACTTTATGCTGGCAATCATCCCTACCCTCTTGCCAACAAAACCACCCTTGGTATGTCCTTATTCCTTCCACACAAGCAACACACGAAATGGGTTTTAGACCCACGGGTTGAGCAACCCAGCGCTGTCGTCCAGCCACCGTGTCTCTCACCTCCGCCACCAAACCACTCCCCTACCTCAGCCGACCACTCTCCTAACTCAGCTCCTCCATTCGTGGCCCCACCTTCCCTATATGACCCCAAACTCGAAAATGGGTTTCTACCCATTTTGAGCCCGATCTGCCACCTTCCAGTGGTTGTGCCGCCACACGACCACCTCCATGAGATTCTCCATCTTCCAAAAAATATCTCCCAAAATTTTGGTGTCAAACTGAGTACTCTAGCCTAACGTACAAATGACCGCTACGAACGCTGCAGATTGACGTTTGCTCAAGGACTTACGTTTTTACTCGCTGTAAGTACTTTCCAAACAAATTTTAAGATTTAAATGTTGGATATTTGTTCATGGTGATATGCATTGTGTAATTGAACGCTTGTTTATGTATATATTGATATTTGAGATTTTAACGTGAGATTTTGTATTTGGATTTTAATATGAGATGTGGTTATTGGGTTTATAGATTTTAATGGTTTTTGACTGAGTCATAATGGGGACGACGATACGTAATACCCACTATGAAATGTGTGTAAGTCATATTGGGAATGACGATACGTAACGCCTATTATGATTAATAGTATGTGGATGACATAACGGGGATAGCAATATGTAACGCCCGTTATGGTCATTGAGTGTGTATTTCATATCGGGGACGGCGATACGTAACGCCCGCTATGAAATGAGTGTGTATGAATTATAATGGGGACGGCGATACGTAACGCCCATTATGATTGGTGATGTGTGTATATCGTATTGGAGACGGCGATACATAACGCCCGATATGATTGGTTTTGCGGATATTATTTTCTAGAAAATGATGGATGGTTTTTGTTGGAGTTTTATTGTAATTAAAATGAGATTTTAGCATGTATGTTTATTTTATTTATTTTGAGGAAGACGATTTTAAACTTCATGCATACGGTATCATGTTCATGAGTGATGTTGTTGTTGTTACATGAATATATTTTATATATTGTGGTTTGGTTGGATTATACTTACCTGCGATGCTATTTTGGCGTCGTAGATTTTGGATGCAGATGTCGAGGAGGCTAAGCCTGAGAAGGCGGCTTCATTGTTGGAACATTTATTTATAAATTGTTATCTTGGGAAATTGTTTTGCCCTTTTTATAAATATGTATTTTATGATTTATCTTTTGGATGACTGTATTAAATCTCATGTTGGAGAATTTATGTTAAATTAGTTTGTAAAATAAATCTAAAAAGTATGGTACTTAGCTAATGACTTAATTTATCCACTACTTTTATTTATGTATGTCACGTGTTCACATACTTAGCACTTGAAGTTGGGGGTGCTTGACCCGTGTTGTCAGCATCCCAACGCCTTGATTCCCGTGTTTATTTTAAGAGAAATTTGCGAGCGTCACAAAAAGGACAAAGATGGAAGGGGAGCAATTTGTCTATCATACAGAGGTATGAAGGGGAAAGAGGGGAGAGATAAGGTAGAGAAGGAGCAAGTTGTAACTAAAGAGGGAGGAGGTCCGTGAATGTTCTTTAATGATTGTAACAAAGGAAATAGGGTTGAAATCTTGTAGACAAGTCCAAGAAGAGACTAGTTTGAGATTTGAAATGAATGTGAGTATGGCAAATGTGCAGAGACTGAGAGTAGTTATGGAGTGCATGCAGCTTGTTGAAAGGTTGGTTTCAACTAATGTGGTGCAAATACATGAATAAAAAAGATCATCAAGATGGAAGATAAGAGTTAGAGCTAGGCCTGAGACAGGTAAGCTTTTATGTTCTAACTCTAATTTGAAAATAATTTAGAACTTGTTGCTGAGTAATGTAATATGGAGGTGGAGAGGAAGAGATTGCATGGCTGTGAAGAATTGGTCTGTTGTGATGATGGACTAGGGGTGGTGGCTGCTCAATAAAACCACCTTGCATTATGAAAATAATATATTGGAATTGCTGAAGGATGGGAGATCTTCAGACAGTTCAAGATCTTAGCCTAATGGTTAAAGAATGTTTAATGAATGTGGATATAAATGGATGTAAATGAGAGATGAATGGAAGATGAACACTTGATAAGTGCTGATATTGTATTGCAGAGAATCACATGTAACAACTCCTTCTTCAAGAAAAGGCACCTCCAGCACAATAGCACAATATTTTCAATATTTTCCAATACCTTTGACAATGACCAGTACAGTTTATTATACTAGAAATAGCAAATTGCCATAACGTCTCTTTACTCTAAATGGACCCTAGGCCCTCACAAGCAATACCAAGTTAAACATAACTAAAACATAAAAATAAGATAATTGAGCCAACAACTAAGCCCGTGACCCAAACCATAGCTTGGCACTTTATTCAGCAACAGCCCACAACCAAGCCCACGACCGAACGCAACTGAAACACTTAGGACCGAGTGTTTATGGTTTCTTCACTCGATCCATCCAGACTTCATCTCTTTTGTTCACCTCTAAGCAGCCGTATCACAACTTCCTCCCCCTTTAGAAAACCTTGCTCACAAGGTGGGAAAAATCTTCACAAAGTCAATGATACAACTCCCATAATGCTTCCTTTGCCTCTCGCCCTTGTCATCGAACTAAAATCTCCACCAAGGGTTTATTCTTCACCTTTCGTAGCCTTTGGTTTAACATCTTAGCAATCTCCGCCTTTACAATCCCTTTACTATCTATCGGCGACAGCGTAAAGAGCGGTGACACACTTGGAGTGAGCTTAGGCTTCAACTGTGACACATGAAATACGTTGTGAATCTGGATAGAGTCTGGAAGCTTAAGGTGGTATGCCACCTTGCTAACCTACTGCTCCTCCCTCTGCGTAGACAAGGCATCCCCTACTACATTCCGCCTTCCTTTTTAGAACTCCTCCACAAAATTATAGTCCAGCAACTTAGAAATCCACTTTTGTTGCATAGTAGTTCCTATCCTTTGGTCCAACAGAAACTTAAGACTTTGATGGTCGGTTTTAACAACAAAAACCTGACCTAAGAGATAAGGCCGCCACTTTTGCACTGCAAAGACTAGTGCAAAAAATTCCTTTTTATAGGTCGACATAGCCACTGCCCTATCCTTTAAAGCCTTACTAAAAAAGGCTATTGGTCTTCCCAACTGCATCAACACTGCCCTAATGGCCTCTCCGGAGGCATCACATTCAATTACAAACGGCAACTTAAAATCAGGAAGAGCCAATATAGGAGGCTCGGTCACAACTATCCCAAATTTATTTCATTATTTTAACACTGTTTTAGTTCTTGGGCTTTTTTTTGTTTCGAGTCTTAATTACTGTCGCAATCTCATGTGGATTATTTCTAGTGTAGATGGAATATAAATGTATTTAATAATAAGATAGAGTGTTAATAATAATAAAAATAAAAAATGTATTTAATAGTGTAGATGGAATATAAATGTATTTAATAATAAGATAGTAATAATAAGATAGAGTGTTAATAATGTATTTATTAAAAACAAGTATATTTTCCATGTATATTTTTTATATTCCAAGAATATCTTATTAAATACATTTATATTCGAAGATTGTCTTTTAAGCTTTCCTCAACAAAAACATCACTTTTTATTTTAAGTAACAGAGTACATCACTTTCTTATTTCATGGTTGATTGCTTGCCCCATGTTATACAATATCCTGTTCTTTTGTCATCTATATTTGATGTCAAAGATATGTAAAAAAGAGTATTATTTATCCACATTTGATATTCATAAAAAATGCTCTCAAAGGGAAACTGATGTTCATTATGTTTTACGCTCTACAATAATATGAGTAGAACGGAAATGGAAAAATCACCAATACATTCGATCTGAAATAACTACACCATTCGATTGCCTGGCACTGCAAGAAGCTCCTAAATTATTGGTTTTCCATTACAAAAGTTTTACTGTAGGTTCAGAATTGACAAATTTGCCCACACATGTGCCTAATGTTGTAACTTGTAAGGGAGGGGAATCATCGAACGTGCTAATCATAATATACACACTCCGGCATTGTGCCATCCAATCCAAGTTGCATCTGTAAAGATGAAGAAAAGAAATATTTAATTTATGCCCACATAAACAAAAATGACTTTATATACTCCCTTGCATATGGCAACCTTCCAACTGGTCAAATTGACAAATTCACAACTTATCTGTCAAAAGCAATAAAAAATCTGAACCAAGAGCTCATGCAATAAATCAGTGATTTTTAGCTAAAATAAGGAGAACAAGGTACTTATATTTAAGTGACTTCACCTTTAAGGTAAATTCAATACCTGTTTCCCAGCAAAGTGCCGGCCATTGATAGAATGATAAGCAAGAAAAGTTGAGAGTGACATATATTGTATGTAGACATTTCACTGTTTCCCAGTATGTCCCTTGTGCCTTCTGCACCTCTCAAAATATCAATCTTCTGTAATTTTTTCCATTAATCTGGTTGTGATTTGTTACTCTTTTTTTGGCCAGTGGTAGAAATGGAATCCAGTCACCACCAACTAAAATGCCTTCGTAAATGCTCGCAAGATTGGCCTTTCCAAGTTTTTTAATGCTGTTCGTAAGTTCAAAACAATTATGATAGCAAACTTATTATCATTATTGGAGCTTAAGTTTGCTGTGAAAATGGGTCAAGAGTTTCAAGTTAAGATCACACAAATGGTAAATGCTCATTTGGCATTAATGATAGTGTTAATAATAATAATAATAAAAAAATAGTTTGAGTTATAAAGTTGATGGATTTTAAAGAATGATAGAAAAAAAGTTGAATGAATATTATAAAGTTAAACTATTAAAATTTATTATTAGAATATTATTTTTTAATATTATTTTGTTTTAAAATTTAAAAAAAAAAGAACTATTTTCTATATTTTTAGTTAGAAGCTTGAAAAAAATGTAATGATTAGATGAAAAAAATTTAAAATTAAAAAATATTTGAATTTGAACTATCATTTAATAATGAAATGAGATGCGTTGAAATTTGCGACTGTGAAATCAAATGGAGCCGAATACTAATTTTTCAAGCTCAAGTCTCTTAATAATTAATAATCACCTGGAGGTGGGATGCCATTTCTCCTGATCTGCCAATATAATACCACAAAATGCAAAAGAGAAATTCTTTCTGCAATTCCATTAATAGATGATGGTCAAAAGGGAAAAAAAAATATTTAAAAAAATATATTATTAGATTTAACTCATCCATCTAGCTAGATACATGGGGCCTGGAGGTTATATGAAAGAGTAGCAAATCTACCCACGTTTTACGGCACAGAGAGAGAGAGAGAGAGTTTGAAATTAGGATATTGTATCGTGCATGTGAAGGCAGGTTGGGCAAAACTGGTGTGAAAAACCTAGAAGAAAGTTTGGAAACATGCGTGACAACTTAGTTTATAAATTAATTAAAACCCCCATCATCAAGAAGATTAAGATTGGAAAAAAAAGAACTATATATTCCAATAAAGCAAGGTCGTCGACGTCATCATCATCATGATCTCCATCTAATTTCAACATAATCTTCAATTTCTTCGATCGTTTCTTCCCATTTTCTATATGTTGGCTTTTTACTGAGCTGGTAGGTGAACCAAGTTAATTAGTTAGAGAGAGCAGAGATCGAGGTGATTTGAAATGGGGATATGTGCCAATTAATAAGTGAGAACATAATCATCGTTGAATGATGTATAGCATCAAACAGAGAGAGGTCAAGAGATCGATCAGTAGGCAACGTGGAGGCAAAGGAAAGAAAACACTGCAATATGCCACCATACGTTTTAATAGGGGTCGGCTCTTGGCCATTCTAATAATTTCTACTGCTCTCTAGGGGAGATTTTCCTTGCCATCTCCATCTCCTTTTTCTTTTTCCTTTTTTCCAATCTTAATCTTCTTGATGATGGCGGTTTTAATTAATTTATAAACTAAGTTGTCACGCATGTTTCCAAACTTTCTTCTAGGTTTTTGACACCAGTTTTGCCCAACCTGCCTTCACATGCACGATGCAATATCCTAATTTCAAACTCTCTCTCTCTCTCTCTCTCTCTCATAAAACGTGGGTAGATTTGCTACTCTTTCATATAACCTCCAGGCCCCATGTATCTAGCTAGATGGATGAGTGAAATCTAATAATATGCAAAAGAGAAATTCTTTCTGCAATCCCAGCTGAAATGGTTGCCAACGAAGTCTGGACAAACCAATACTTGCAAAATAAGAAGCTTTATGCATCAAAGTTCTGAAAAAGAAAATTGAAAATAGCTCCTAACCTCTCTATCTCTCAAGAGATAATAAAGAGAGAGGAATGAATTAATAAGAGCAGCTCCATATATTGAAATTGAGAGGGAAAATCCAAACGGGCTTGGCCCACTTGAACAATAAAGCCACAGCCCCCATGGTCGACCCGAACCCAAGCCTAGGAAAATAAAGTTATTCAACTTGGGGGGCGAGCCTAATTAATCGTGAGCATCCGCCGGACTGGAGAGACGAGCTTGGATAATCCTAGGCGTCCACAGAGTACGAGGAGATGTTAGAGTGTCCAGCCCAACCCTCCCTTCACAATATTTTTCGCATTAAAAGCAATGGGACATGATTTCTCTAAATGTTGGGCTGCATTAAATGTGAGGTCGGGCAATGTATGCCGCATTAATTACTGGGGTTGGATAGTGTATGCCGCATTAATTGTTGACCGGGAATCTAAGGCTTGCCAACCAGTGATTAGGGAAATTAGTGCGGCTGAGATGGGACGGAATGGGCCAGACCATCATTTGCAGCGCTACGACAGCGCGACAAGGAGTGTACAATTCACAACGAGACTAGTGTAAGTGAAGATGCAACCTCACGGCGCAATGCCGAAAACAACACGTCTAACAAGAAACGACGTTGGATGCATATCGAACTCAAGGAGCTCGGAGACAAGTATGCGAAGATGACCAAGCTAATTGACCTATGCCAAAGGACACGTTCTTCACGGGGCAGCATGGGGACTTTGTATAGCCTTAATGTGATGGTGGTACCCTTCCCATTGAAATTCAAAGTCCTTTAAGTAGAACTTTATGATGGGTCTAAGGTCCTTGTAAAACATTTAGAAGCCTTTAAAGTGCACATGAACTTGCATGATTACTCAGGCGAAGTAGCCTATTGAGTTTTCCCCCTAACTTTAAAGGGAGCGGCTAAAATATGGTTCGAGACTATTCCTCTAGGCTCTGTCGATGATTTTGAGGGATTGGCCTGACTCTTCACAACCCAGTTCATGGTCGGCCGAAAGAAAAGGTGCCTTGCAGCGTACCTCTTTATTATCAAACAGAGGGAGACTGAAAGGCTAAAGAAATACTTGGCCTGATTCAATAGGAAAAGAATGACCACGGATGACCAAGATGAAAATATTACACTGGCAATGCTCCTGGGAGACATATGGTTTTGAAGCCCATTTGTGGCTGAAATCGCCTGAAAGACCCCCACCAGTTTGAATGGATTTATGGACCAAGCCCACGGGTTCATCAATGCCAAAATACTCTTGAAGCCTTGTTCGCCTTTCGCCTTAGGGAGCTCCAAATGGCCGACAGGAGAGCAACTGATCTTAAAGGGGGTCCTGGCTGAGATGAAGTCAAGAGGAGGCATCCTGACGAAAAGAATAGGCAAGATCTGCCGCGAATGCCTGGCCCCTCTCTACTGCACACTAGTTTGGCGGTCAAGGGCGACCACGAGTCAAGTTTGAGACAAGAGCAGGGGCATCACAGGCAGCAAGATATGTACTGCAAGTACCATAAGTCTCGAGGGCACAACATGGAAGATTATCAGGCCCTTAAGAAAAGGTAAGAGGACGATCGATAGCATAATCAGCAAAAGAAGGAGCCGATCCAAATCACCCCATAGGCAGGAGCAAAGGCATGATAGTAGCAAAAACACCCCATCGTCCAGTCGCCCACTCGGAGAAATTAGGACTATCGTAGGCAACATTGCTAAGGGGAGTACTACTTCCTCCTCCCAAAAAGCACATGCCAGGAAGGCCAGGTATGAGGAAGTATACACTACCAGAAGTGCTCCAGGAAGGAGAGTCCAAGCCTCCTGGGGAGTCTCGATCATCTTTGACGAAAAGGAAAGATGAGGGTATTGTCTTCCCCCATGACGATGCGTTGGTAGTTACCATGCAAGTAGACAACTTTACAACTAGAAGAATACTGATAGACAATGATAGCTCGACAGATATCCTGTTCTAGGAAGCTTTTATTTGGATGGAAATCAGTCACAATCCACTGCAGCCAGTTCAGGCTCCTCTTAAGGGCTTCACGGGAGAGGTAACCCAACCCGTGAGAGTCATCACCCTCTTGATCTTGGCGGGCACGACCCTAGGACCGCTTCAGTCATGATCGACTTTCTTGTTGTCAAGGCCCCTTCCTCTTACAATGCCATCCTGGGATGGCCAACTCTAAATAACTTGAAAGTTGTCACATCAACCTATCATCTTAAAATGAAGTTTCCAACTGACTGAGGAGTGGGGGAAGCCAGATGAGTGTAGGTCCAACACCAAGGTGGTCGCAACGATGGACACCAACCCATAAAGCTTTGGCCTTCTGCCACCTCCCACCCGAATTGACTGGGACAAAGAGATGAGAGATGAAGGAGCCTTGAGGCAAGCAGAGGCCAACATGTCCAGAATGGACCAAAATGAGCTCGGCACTAAAGGAAGAATTGAAAAACACTCTCATCAAACACTAAGGCCTTGTTTGCTTTGGGAGACAAAACCAAAAACTCAAAACACTGATCAAACTCATTATTATACTTTTTCAAATCCCCACACAATGATCTCATCATGGATTCAACAATAAGGCACTCACTCCTTAGCATCATGTACGTGTACTCAGGGTACAACCATATCAGAATGAGCCTGGAAGATGAGGAGAAAACGATGTTCATTATAGACCAGTAGCCCTACTGTTACACCGCGATGCTGTTCGGACTCAAGAATGCCGTGGAAACTAACTAGTACCTAGTTAATCGAATGTTTAAAAATCAGATCGGATTGAACGTGGAAGTCTATGTCGACGATCTCCTGGTCAAGAGCCAAAAGCCTGAGCATCATTTGACAGACTTCTAGAAAGCATTCTCTATCCTACGGCGTTACAAGATGAAACTTAACCCCACCAGGTGCACATTCGGGGTCGAGTTAGACAAATTCTTGGGGTCTATGGTTTCTAAAAGAAGGATCGAAGCTAACCTGGAAAAGGTCCGGACCATCCTTGGCATCGTGCCACCACGGAAGTTGCAGGAAGTTTAGCGGTTGGTTGGACGAGTTGCCACACTCAGCCACTTCATTGGCAGATCAACAGATCGGTGTTTACCCTTCTATCAAGTCCTCCGAAAGGCCCACGATTGGGAAGCAGCTTGTGAATAGGCATTCACCGAACTTAAGGGCTACTTGTCCGGCCCTCCACTACTCAGCCAAACTATACCGAGAGAGATTCTCATGGCCTACTTGGCAGTATCACCTCTGTCTGGCCTGCGAGACAAAGAAGGGGTAAAAACATGTCTACTAAGTTAGACGAGCGTTCCGTGGCACTGAAGTCAGATACCCTCGGACTGAGATGCTAGCGTTCACCCTCTGGATAGCAGCCTGCTGACTATGCCCTTACTTCTAGGCTCATTCCGTTAGAGTGCTAACTGATCAACCCCTCAAGGCCATCTTCTAGAAGCCTGAAACCTTCGGCCGATTGGCCAAATGGGTGATTAAATTGAGTGAATTCAGCCTGATGTTCCAGACGTGAATGACTATAAAAGCACAGACCCTTGCCAACTTCATAGTAGAGTTTACAGGTATTCTAAGGAAATCCTCGACCAGGCCCGAGCAAACGTACAAAGTGACTCACTGTGAACACTGTGGACTGGCGTTTGCTCAACGATCCGATTTTTACCCGCTGTAAGTATTTTTCAAATAAATTTTAAAATTTAAATATATTTTTGCATCGATAAATATTGTATTTGTTTGATGTTGTAATTTATTAATTGTTGGTTATTTTGTGTGTTGTAGTTTACATTGTATAATTACACGCTTGATTATATGAATATTTGGTGTTTGGATTTTTATATGAGATATGGTTATTGGGTTTATGGATCTTAATGCTTTTTGACTGAGTCATAACGAGAACGGCGATACGTAACTCCTGTTATGATCAGTGGGTGTAAATGACATAACAGGGATGGCGATACGTAATGGCCGTTATGGTCATTGTGTGTGTATTTCATAATGGGAACAATGATACGTAATGCCCATTATGATTGATAGTGTGTGGATGACATAACGGGGACGATGATACGTAACACCCGTTATGGTCATTGGGTATGTATTTAATATCGGGGACGGCGATATGTAACACCTGCTATGAAATAAGCATGTATGAGTCATAATGGGACGGCGATACGTAACACCCATTATGATTGGTGTTGTGTGTATATCATATCAGGGATAACGATACGTAACATCGGCTATGATTGGATTTACTGATATCTTTTTCTGAAAAATGATGGATGATTTTATTGAAATTTTATCGTGGACCAAAATGAGATTTTGGCATGTGTTATTTTATTTATTTTGAGAAAGATGATTTTAAACTTCATGCATATGGTATCATGTTCATGAGTGATGTTGTTGTTGTTGCATGGGTATATTTTAAATCTTGTGGTTTGTTTGGTTTGTACTTATCTACGATACCATTTTGGCGTCATAGTTTTTTGGATGTAGTGTTTTGTGAAGGCTGAACCTGAGGAGGAGACTCCGCTGTTGAAGTATTCATATTATAATTTTTTATCTTGAAAAATTATTTTCTCCTTTTTATAAATATGTATTTGCATAATTTGTATTTCGTATGACTCTATTAAATTACTGTTGGAGAATTTGTGTTAAAATAGTTTGTAAAAGAATTCTAAAAATTCTGGTACTTAGATATTGACATTAATTATCCACTATTTTTATTTATGTATGTCACGTATTCACACACTTAGTATTTGACGTTGAGGGTGCGTGACCCGTGTTGTCAGCATCCCGGTGCCTCGATTCCCGTATTTATTTAAGGAGAATTTGGGGGCATCACAGGTGATATCAGAACAGTTCGACTCTGGGGACTCAACTTGATCGGACCTTTCCCAGTCGTGAAAGGGGTGGCCAAGTTCGTTATGGTAGCAGTCAATTACTTCAGGAAATCAGTTGAGGCCGAATCCCTCACCAGCATCACCTCCCAGACCATCACCAAGTTCTTATGTAAGTCGGTGGACTGCCGATTAGGGATATCTCATAGCTTCATATCAGATAATGGGAAGCAATTCGATTGCAATCATTATAAAGAGTGGTGCGCCAAGCTCAAAATCAAAGTTAAGTACTCCTCACACGGACACTCGCAAGCCAACAGATAGGCCGAGACTACCAACAAGACAATCATCTCCACCCTAAAGAAATGGCTTGAGGCACACAAAGGAGCATGGGCAGACGAACTACCAAGAGTACTTTGGGCGTACCGAACGATTTTCCAAACTCCCATCGGTGAGATGCCACTTGCCTCAACGTACGAAAGCGAAGCAGTGATCCTCATGCAAGTCGGGATGCCCACCCTGCGTATTCAATACTTCAACACAAATACCAACAATAGCAAAGTAGCGGAGCAGTTAGACTTAATAGATGGTTGGAACAAAGAAGCTCTCGCCCAAATTGCCAACAACAAACAAAAGACGGGACAATACTTTAACAAATGGGTCAAGCCACACAGCTTCCGAGTCGATGATTTAGTACTAAGGCAAACATGTGTCACCACCCCAAAGAAGGAAAATTAGGAGCACAATGGAAAGGACCATACCTAGTAACAACCACCAATTGGTCGAGTTCGTATCGACTTAAGGATAGCCAAGGGGTAGAACTACCCCATCTATAGAGTGCTGAACACCTGAAAAGGTACTATTTATGATGTCTTCATCTTGTATGTACATCTTTAACCATGTATCTTGTAAACTAGAGTTATCAATGAGATCGAATGTTTGAGTTCCAAAACAAGCTCTCATGCGGATTCAACTCCCGTGGGGTAGACACAGGGCATAAGACCCAAGCCCTCAGTACACCTACGCGATGTCAACTTTCGTGGGGTGGTCAACCCACCCATGCGAAGTCAACTCTGGTGGGGTAATCAACCTACCCAAATGAAATCAACTCCCAAAGTGCAGAGGCCGGGCACCAAACCCAAGCCCTCAGCACACATACACAATGCCAACTCTGCAAGTTGGTCAACCCACCCACACGAAGCCAACTCCCATGGGGTAGTGGCCGAGCACCAAACTCGAGCCCTCAGCACACCCATGCGATGTCAACTCCCACGAGGTGGTCAACTCACCCACGCAATGTCAACTCCCGTAGAGTAGAGGCTGGGCACCAGACCAAAGCCCTCAATACGCCTGACAAGTAACCAAATCACTCGAGGTCAAAGTACCCTTAATCTTAAGCAATTCCTGTCCAAGCACCCTCGGTAGGAATTCGCGGGGTAAAAGTCAACTATAGACCTGAACATAAAATTTTTTAGCCTTAAACAATTCCTACCCAAGTATCTTTGGCAGGAATTCACAGGGTACTGGAGTAAGGAAGAAATAAAACAAAGAGCCGAACCCACAAACAAAGAAAGGCGAGTGCAAGGAGTAACAGAAAAGAACTCCATTTCTATATATTGTTTACAAAAAAAATGGGAGAGTTTTACGAAGTTAAGTTCTTGGAGGCAAAGGGGGAGGAGGAGCTGAGTTTTTTAAGAAGGGGTAGTCGGGCTTCCCGATCTTTTTTGCGAACTTCTTCGCAACCGGATTTGGACGAAGAGTCCTCGGATTGAGGGCTTCAATATTGAGCTTGGGATCTGCCAGGAGGTCAGCCCTCAATCTTCGCAAGCAAAGTTACGAATGATTGTTACTTGAGACACTTGGAGTTCGAGTTCCTCCAGCCTCCTGTTTGCCTCGCTTAGGGAAACTCGGATACCAATGGTGAAGCCACATTGGGGCAAGGGGGCCATGGCCTCCCTCCCCCCAGGCCCCACCCTTTCGCTAAAAAAATAGAAAAAAAAATATATGCTTGTTTTTTAAATAAAAGAAATATGTTTATTTTTTTATGATTTTGTAAAATAATATTAATTTTATTTTTTGTTAACCCCCTCTTTAAAAATTATCTTGACCTCATCTACAAAATTAATTTAATTTAATAATAAAATACATCTCATGTAAAATAAATGATACAATAACATGATGAAATAATTTTATTATAGATAAAAAATAAAAATAAAATAAGTTGGATGATTCTAATGTATTTTTTTTTATATTTTATTACGATGACATGTTCTTGACATATTATATACTGTTTTAATACATAAAATATATTAAATAAAATTTATTTTTATTGTAGTCTTACTATCGAATTGTTCTATACCGCATAAAAATCTATATATAAATCTAACCAAAAATATTTTATGTATTTTATTTTAACTTTGTTTGGCCCCCCTAAAGCAAATCTCTAGCTCTGCCACTGTTGGGTACTCGCCAACTCCACCACTTGAACGGTTCGTTCATACTCGGAAGTAGCCAATTCATCTTCCCGAGTGACCCATGCACATTTTGAAACTTCCAAGGCTTCCCTCCTTAAGGCAAGTTCCTAAGTGGAGGTAGCCAGTTCTGACCTCTAAGTAACCAGCTCTCTAGCCCAGTCTTGCTTAGCAGCAGCTCAGGCTTTAGAAAGATGGGCACACCTCTAGTTAGCAGCAATTAGAGACCCTTGGGCATCGTCCAACTTGATCTGAAGGGAGATGTTGCTCTCCTCCAGACTCGCATTTTTTTGTCTTCAGCCCTTGATGGTTTTTACCAACTCTTCCATGTGCACTTTGAAGCCTGGAGCTGGCCTTCAATTTGCTTCAGTTTGAAGCAGCTAAATCTGAAAGCCGTCCCGAGCTCCCAATTGAACTCCCTGATCTCTTCTAGTTCGGAGCCGATCACCCTAGCCACTTGATTTGCAACCTAAACATAGAAATGAATGTTAATCATGCACGACAAAAACAAGGAACAAAAAGAACGAGTAATGAAGCCTTACTTGAGCTAGGAGGGGCTGCAACATCTTAGCCACTCGTTATCAACCCTGGTGCGTTCAAAATGGGAAGAAGCGCCAAAGTCTGGGTCTGGGCCTTCGCCTGAGCCACCCTCTGGCCCCCTTTGTCAACCCGACTCTGAATCAAAAAGTTGCCTGGTGGCAACTCCACTTTGGAGCCAAAAAGGGGAAAAGGGGAGGTGAGGAGACTCAGGACGACCCCTCGACATCGACCCCACCTCAAAGACTGGAGCCTACTCTGGGAACGACTCATCTGTAAGAATCACGAGCGGGACCTCGCCCCCACCCGAAGTCTCACCCACCTCGTGGTCACCCTTAGCATTCCTCGAGCGACAAGCAACCTCTTCCAAATCCTCCCCCATTCGGTCCTCTTCCCATTCCTCCCCCTCAGATTTGGAAGCCCCTCACTCTCCCTCATTATTTTCTTGGCTGTCGTCCTGGTTCTCTCCATCTCGACCCAAGTGGGCTTCAGCTCGGCCGAGGCTTCCTGAATCAAACACTTCTACAGAATCAGAGCTAGACTCAAAAGAAGATGATGCTGAGTCGGGTAGTTGGCTTGCCTGATAGCCCGTTCCTCCAATTTTTGATGAAAAACGTCTTGGAAGGCTGCCGCATCGAAAGACAAGGGGGCATGGTCACTGTCTCCAAAAAAGTTGTGTCAATCTCTTCGTTGTATGAGGAAGAAGAAACCTTGACCACTTGGCGTGCCTCCACCAAGGCCTGGGCGACCAGGCAATGTGTCTCAGTTCGAATCTCCTCCACCTCGAAGGGTTGCAACTCAGTTGAAAAGGTTGGGGATGGAGTTAGAAGCTGTCGAGGGTGCTGTGATCCTCCCAAGGAAGTTGCCCCCTATTGTGGCGACTTTTCTTCCTCCTTTCTTGTTGTCCGCCTTACCCCGAGGCACGTTTGCGAGATGGAAGGGGAGGTCAATAGGAACCCCCAAGATGTTTTGGTGCTTGGCGTAGGACCTGTTTGGCTGGGTCAAGTAATTTCGAATGTTCCCCTCGTCAAGGAGAACATCATACCATGGCTATTCAGGATCCGCCAGAGCCCAGGCCAATACAGAGTCCACCCTCTCTGTCTCCCTAGGGGTGAGGGCCACTTCCAAATGTGTAGCCAAGGAGAGGTAAGCCCAGTCTGCCTAAATTGGGAATTTGCCCCCTACCTCTGTCTTAGGGAACTCCCATCCATTACTCGAGATAAATAGGAATCTCGGTAATATGTATACCTTGGCACTCGAATGGCGTTCCTCCATCCGAAACAGCTTCCGATCATTGCTCTTGATCTAAAAACCTGTGACGTTTGAATCTCGGCATACCAGGTGGTACAATGAAAAGAACTCCCAAGTTGTCAAGTTGGTGTAGACATTGTTTCATGCCAAAAGTACGATCTAGAAGGCCATCCAGTTGGCCAGCAACCAGCGCCACCCGTTCAATAGGTTTGGGCTGGGGCTAGGCCCAGAAAATAAAGGACCTCTCAAATCGGCCTGATGAAGGAAAAACAGAAGCCTTTCGCTAACATGATGGGGAAAACTGCCACTTTTTGCGCTTTCCCCTTGGCATCGCAAACCCTTAGGTCATCCTCGGGCGCTTCTAAGTTGATTTGCCGGGGGATCTTGTACATCTTCTTCAAAAGGTCGACGTCGAAAGGGTAGAAGGTGGAAGTTCTGCCGTGACCGGTGAAATAGGGAGAGGGATTAGCAACGGCCATGGAAACGAAGCTTAAGAAGAAAAAACTAAGAGGATCAGGAAAGTTGGAGAAGACAAAGGTGAGAGAGTTGGAGAATTGGAGAAATGAAGAAGAAGGAAAAGGAGTGGGGTCTGGGGGGTTTTATAGTCGAAGAAAAGTTAAGACTCACAGGAAATGAAGCAACATGACGGCTTACAGCTTGATGTGACCCTTGGGGGCGTGGGGCGTGCTCACTACGAACCAATCAGAAATGAGAGGCGTGCATAGTTATGTCAAGCCGAGTAATGATGGCACCCCCGTGTCGAGCAGGGACCAATCATCACTCGACAAAGTGGCATGCGAATGGCGCTGACAGTTCAGAAGTCGAAATGATGGGGTGTGACAACCTAGGTGCATTAAATGCCCTTGAATCGAAAGACGAACCGCACATGAACGGCGCTAGCAGCTCAAAAGTCAAGGCGACAAGATGTGATAGCCAAGGTGCATTAAACGCCACGTGAGTTCGGAAGATGAACTGCCCAAGCCTGGGCCACGTGGGAAGGTGAGTGGCCCCAGAAAGAGCCATGTGATTTCAACAAGCAGATCGTCTCAGTATAAGCCACATCAAGTCGGGAGACCCTAAATGACGGGCCCGCTTTATTCTTGAGTCCAAAAAGGAAATCCCGAAGGATTTCCCAACACACTCTCAATGGTAAGAAAATGAACAAAACGACGACAGAAGAGGGGAATAGAGAATCTCCATCAAAGTCCCTATGATGAGGATTCACTAGGTACTGAGAGGGAAAACTCGAACGGGCCTGGCCCACTTGAATAATAAACCCCATAGCCCTGTGGTTTACCTGAACCCAAGCCCATGGAAATAAAGGGATTTGACTCGAGGGACGAGCCCAAGTAATCCTGAGTGTTCGCCTAACTAGGGAAACAAGCCTAGATAATCCTAGGCGTCCACAGAGTACGAGGAGGTGTCAGAACGTCCAACCTAGCCCTCTTTTCAAAAAATTTGTCACTGCATTAAAAGCAATGGGACATGATTTCGCTGAATGTTGGGCTGGACTAAATGTGAGGTCGGGCAATGTGTGCCACATTAATTACTGAGTTTGGACAGTGCATGACACATTAATTGTTGCCCGAGATTCCAAGCTTGGCCAGCCAGTGATTAGGGGAATTAGTGCGGCTAAGATGGGATGGAAGGGCCAGACCACCATTTTCTAGGTGACAACCGAACAATATTACTATACGTCACCAACTATTCCCACCCACAGGTTGGACGAAGAGCGCCTATAAAAAGCACCCAATCTGTTAGGAATCAGGTTGTGTTATACACACTCTCATTTTCTCATATCATTCTAAGTTTTCTCCTCACAAATTGACTTTGGTATCGGAGAGGTCCCAATCCCCAACCCCACTTACTTTCCTGGTTCTTAGGTTCAAGCCGATTGGGCCAATGTGGAGGGCTGAGCAACGGAATACATAGTTAACAGAAACAAACTTTGTTTCCTTCATTGATGATACCTTTGGAATGCGCTTCTTAGTTTTGACAAAATATCTACTTTCATGAATATTTTCCTGGAGGAGCTCATGAGTAGAGTCCTTTGGATTGGAGGAGCATCTCAATAGTAGAGCTAGAGATTTACTTTAGGAAAGTCAAGCAAAGTTAAAATAAAATACATAAATTATTGTTATTCTATTTCTATATAGTTTTTTATGTAATATAGAACAATCTGATAGTAAGATATATAATAATGATAAAATACATTTAATACAATTTATGTATTAAAAAAGTATATGATATATCAAGAACTGGTCATCATAATAAAAATATATTAAAAATACATTCGAAATTATCTAACTTATTTTTTATTTTAATCTATAATAAAAACATGTTATTATGTTCTTATATCATTTTTTTTTATATAAAATATAGTTTATTTTTAAATTAAATTAAATTTTGTAGAGGGTGTTAAGATAATTTTTAGGAAAAGTGTTAATATAAAATAAAATTAATATTATTTAATTAAATTATAAAAAAGAATAACACAAATTATTTATTTCTTAAAAAAAAAAAAAGATATATTATTTTTTGGGAGTTGTTTCAAGGCCCTTTCCAACGTGGCCGCATCATTGGAGGAGACCACATAATCACTTTGCTTGTAATCATAGTCGAATTCAGACACATCATAAAACTTCTGAACAAGTCGCTCCGATACAAACTTGGAAACAAAGTTAAACTCTCCCAGAAGAGGTCTGAGGCAAAGAAGAAGAAGAAGAAAATGCGGTTTTAGGAATGGAAATTAGAATGGGATTCATTGTCAACAACTGGGACTTGTCGTCGGCAGCAAGTCCAGAAGATTCGCCGGCAACTATTTTGGCTGGGTTCGTTTGCTCTAGCTGGTGGTTCGAAGCTCTCTTTCTCACTTGAATTTGCGTTCTCTGTAAATTTGGGGTGGATTAGAGTGTATCAGGATTCACAGTAAAATTTAAGAGATGTGCAGGTGGCAAAATGGGGCTGTCTATTTGCAAAATTTATTTTTGTAGAATCTCAAACTTACTTCAGTTCATTTCATCTTGTTATTAAAATTTTTTTAAATTTTCATATATTTTTTTAAAAATTTCATCTAAAATAGAATAAGTAATTTAAATTTTTTTAATTTCAAAATACTTATAATATTAAAATATAATATTTTATTTAATTTATTTCAATTCAACCTAATTCATCTGCAACCTTACTGATTAAAGTTTTCTCTATTCAAGTCATTATATTATGTACGCGTTCATACAAGATTTCTAGAGGCATGTGTGCTACTTTTCGTTAAAATAACATCTCATCGATTGCCCAGCTTCTTTCACGGGTCAACATTAGTTTTATAATCATTATTCATTAACAATATCGTTGGGCAACGTTTTATTATTTGTTCTATTATATAATATAATGAAATATAATTTTGGAACGACTAAGGAGGCCAAACGCGGGCATGTTTCATATAGCTGAAGCTGAAAGAATCTTACATATATATTGGGTCATGTCTTTGACTTCCTCGCCAGCTGTGATATATATTCACGTTACGACCAAAAACATAAAAAATAAAAAGTGACACGAAGCAAGTATATATTAATATATCTTATAAACGAACGTCAGCAGTCGGTCCCTATCCCACTATTAAAAATTATGTGAATAATCCCATCATTATTATTTTAAAATCTGTAAGTGACTTGTATAGTGACTTGCATAGTAACTTGCATAGTAATTTCAACGCCTATAAATATGGATTTCAGTTGTAATGAAATTCATAAGAAAATATAGAGAAGGAAAAAAGTTTCAGAAAGTTTCTTTTACATTTCTCTTGCAATAGTAGTAATTTTCTTTTTAGTTTTATAACACGTTATCAGCACGAGGTTCTATCGATACTGAAACTAGTGGTCTTCTATTTCAAGTAAGTTTTTCAATATATTATTTGCAGTCCTTGAGATAAATATTAAAGGTAATATTTCTGAATATTACTTGATAAAATTTTATTTTTATTCTCATGATAATGTGAATATATTTCTTAAATTCACATATTTATTTTTGTAATATAATGTCAAATATTGAGATTTATTACTATTGACATTTCTGAAAAATGTTATTTATCCAAGATCCTTGATGAGATCTATTTGGATATGATGATGAACTTGAAAGATACAATCATAGAAGAAAACCATGTGTCCCTGAAGGACCGTGCTGTGTATCTCATGATGAAAAATCATCTTACTGTGTGAAATGAATTAAGAGAGTGATATAAGCACCAGAAGATGTAATTCTCTCAAAAGATCATTATGATTTATTGCACCTGAAGTTGCAAAATTTTAAGAGTGGTATTGAATATTCTGCACTCTTTAAAATCAGCTCAATATTAAAATTATATAGTGAAAATGTCACTGATGATGATATATAAAAGAAGATATTATTTTTCATACCTCGAATGTGCTCCTGCAGTAGCAATATCGAGAGTGAAAGTTCAACAAATATTCTGAACTTTTGTTTTGTCTTCCAGTGATTGAGCTAAATAATGAGTTTTTGTTACACCAGTTACGTCCTATTAATGATATCGAATTTACACAATTCCCAGAAGTGAACGGGAACTAAGGGCGTAGACGTGGTAGAAAAATTATAGAAGTGTTTGTCCTAAAAACGACAACACTAAAGATGATAAAAATATATTGTATCACCAGAAGTGATCAAATTCAGAGAAGGGTAAAGGCTCTCAGAATAATTTTTCATAAAAAGATGAAGATGTTTGTCATAGATGTAATATGACTAAACAGTAGTCACGTACCTGTTGTACGGCCAAGCACTTGATTTACTTATACTAAGTTTTTATATATAAGCTTATTAATATTTCATCATGTTTTGAAATAATAAAATATCAGTGCCTGAAGCACGACAAGAAATTACTTGGGATAATAAATGCTTGTTTAAATTTGATCCTCTTACAAATAAATGTGAACCAGAAGTTCAGAGGATTATTTATTTGCAAAGTGTTGCAAATCAATTACATGATGTATTTACTGACACTAAAGGTGTTGTAAAATCATATATTACTGCTGTTAATGCTTAAGCAAGAATTGAAGTCCCTGAAGGACGAGTTGTTAAAACAGCAATAAATGAGTCTAAGATACACCTGAAGCGTTGAAGACCTATTGGTGCACAAGAGAAATAAAAATCGGTTCTCATGAAGAGACCGTATTTTCTATATAAAATATAATCCTCCTGAAGAGGAAACTTCCTAAAAAGGTAACTCCTGAAGAGTGTAACTCCTGAAGAGTATAACTCCTGAAGAGAAAACTCCTGAAGAGTATAAACCTCCTGAAGAGAAACCTCCTGTAGAGGTGTTTCATGAAATGTTTTACCCTGGAGAGGAACAATGAGATCTCAATACATTTCATGAGTACTGGAAAATTTATGGATAGAAATAAAACTGTTGTCGACAATATATATGATAACACTTGATATTACCAGAAGTAATGAAAAAAGTGAGCCAAAAATCGTCGAAGAATGTCGACGTAGAAATGATTGGCCAAAATGCAAAGCAGTTATTAAAACTGAATTAAACTCGCTAGTGAAGCAAGATGCATTTGGACCTGTTGTCCAAACACCAAAGGGTGTAATATTTGTCAGATATAAGTGAGTATTTATACGAAAGCGTAATGCGAAATGAAATTATGCGGTATAATTTGTCGCACAAGGTTTCCTGTAGAAACCCGAGAGCAATTATGAGGAAACATATTTTCTTGTTATGAATGCAATCACATTCATATTTTTAATCGATTTGGTTATTTCAAAAGGATTAGATATGCAGTTAATGAATGTGGTCCCTGCATATTTATAAGGATCATTAGATCATTACATATATAAAGATTTATGATACTTGAAGCATCTAATCCAAGTACATTTAGGAGTATGTACTTTATAAAGTTTCAAAGATCTTTATATGGGTTAAAGCAATCCGGACACATGTTGTATAATTGAATCAACGAGTATCTATTGAAAGAAGGATTTAAGAATAATCCTATATGTTCATGTGTTTTATCAGAATTCGGATTCGTCATTATTACAGTTTACGTTGATGATTTACCTTGTTAGAACTCTTGAAAAGATTACAAGGGTTGCTATAAATTCAAGGAATGCATTTGAAAAGGAAAGATCTTATTATTCAATTCATAGATGAGTTACAAGAATTTGAGACTTCTAGCCTCATCTCTCAAATGCATTTGCTTTTGATAAAACAACATACCATCCTTATCTAAAGGATTAGGCAATCGAAATGAAAAGGCAAGTAAGGATTTTAAATCCTTATTTTCTTGCTTTAAATCTGTAATTTTTCTGTCAGACTCTTGAACGAGTCGTTGAAGTACAGAAACCTTCTCGTTAAGCTCCTCAATCTCACGATTTTTGGATTGTAATCGGTTGGAAAATCCAACAATAGAGGAGGAGTATCGGGTGCCGAGAGTCACCAGCTCATAAACAGCTTCACGATCTGACTTATTAGCCAGATCATTTGCTTGCTGCAACATTGCACCTGCGGAAGATGCAGGATCAACTTGTAATTGAGGTGAAGGATACCTCATATGTTGATTGTGAGAAATAGTAAAAGGAAATTGATGAGCCATTGAAAATTTGTAGAATAAGAATACAAATATAGATGAATTATAGATATGAGAAGAAGATTTGATACGTACTAAATGAAGCTAAAGACGGTTCTTATAGAAATGGAAATAAGAACAAGACAAACCATCATCTCTTCAAATCTCACTTTACAAGATATGCTGGATGCATAATTTCAAAAGCCAGCGAGATTAATTACAGCTATCCCTATTTTCTTGTAAATGCTGAACCTCTGCCGTTAGCTGCTGTTGTTGACTTTGTATCTGAGCTCTTTCTCGTTCCAGCTCTTCTACTCGTGTTTTCAGGTCACGAGAATACCAGTTTACAAATTTCTTCAGCTCCTTGTTTTTTTGTTTTAAATTTTTATTTTTTCTATCTTTAGTTGCAAGCGTTTGATGCAACTCAGATATTTGATTTTTAAGATGATCAACCTCACTCGTTCTCGCCAATAGCCTCTGAGACATGGTTGTAAGAGAGGCAGCATATTGGGCACTGAGGGTTCTTGATGCTGCAACAATTTCAGGATCAGATTTACTAGAAAGATATATCTCTGCTCCTATCATGGTGTTTACAGCCTCAGGAGAAAATATAAGTGGTTGAGGTAGAAAAGGTTCGTGGTTTAAATCTGGGACATTAGAATTTCTATCAGACATAATATCGTTCTGGATGAACAACAACTGAATCTATGAGGAATGCGAGATCTTTTTGCTGGAGTAAACCAATGGTAAAATTGGTTATATTTAAGCAACAACCCGAAGCCTTCAAATCTCTTCAAGATCTCGTTTGTCCACAATGTCAAGCGGATTTGATTTTCCGCCGAACCAATAATATTAAACCTCAAAACTTTTACAGCTTTTATCATATATAGATGGTTTCCAATGTTATTTCCGCCGTATATAAATAAGTTCTTCCTAATAACGCCGAATGAGGGGGAGAAAATTTTAGATGAAAATATTATTATACTCTCTCTAATGTATTATTTAGTTGGAGATCGTGTTTGAATTCTTAACTTGTTATATATACTGAAATCATATTTGTTTATTACTTGAAACACTAACGCATATTATCAGGGGGAGTTTAAGTATTACTGCAGGTATCAGATTTCTATTAAATTTGTCAACCAGATATTATTTTTCATCTTCAAATCACTCAGAGATTATTGCAATTCATGAAACAAGTCGAGAGTATATTTGGCTGAGGTCAATGACTCAACATATCCAAGAAAAGTGTGGTATTTTGATAGCTCAACAATTTCATACGAAGATAATACTGCTTGTATCACTCAAATCAAAGGAGGATATATCAAATATACGATCAAGTGATAATGTGGCAGATTTATTCACGAAAACATCACCAACTGTGAGATTCAAGAAAATTGTGCAGAATATTAAAATGTGAAGACTCAAAAACTATTGTCATGCACTTTCCAGGGGGAGTAAAAGTCCTGAAGACTTGTGCTGATTGTACTCTTTTTCCTTCACTAAAGTTTTATCCCATTGGGTTTTCCTTTGCAAGGTTTTAATGAGGCAATCTTAAAGCACTTGTGGATACATAAAGTGACTGTACTCTTTTTCCTTCGCCATTGGTTTTTCTTCCCACTGGGTTTTTCCTTGGCAAGGTTTTAACGAGGCAGATTCTTTATGGGTGGTCATTCAAGGGGGAGTGTTATAAACGAACGTCGGCAGCCGCCCCCCTATCCCACCACTAAAAATTATGTGAATGATCCCACCACTATTATTTTAAAATCTGCATAGTGACTTGCATAGTAACTTGCATAGTAATTTCAACGCCTATAAATATGAGTTTCAGTTGTAATGAAATTCATAAGAAAATATAGAGAAGGAAGAAAGTTTCAGAAAGTTTCTTTTATATTTCTCTTACAATAGTAGTAGTTTTTTTTTTTAGTTTTATAAGAATATATACTTTATAACGACCATGGCACCATTTTCAGACAGTGTTAGGGACCAATAATTTAAGAATAAAAGAATATGCGGGTCACCACCACCATTAGATTGGATGCCACATTATCATGAGGTGAGGATTCACTACTTCCACATTAAAAACTCAAATGATTGGTGCCGACACTAATATAAATTTAATAACCAATAAAAAATTGTAAATTATATATCATCATGCAGGTTAAAATATTTCAAATATCACAATTAAATACTATTATTTGCTTATAATTTCCCTAAATATAAGTGTTCAATTTGTATAAAGCAGTAAAAATAATACTTTCAATTACTTTTTAATATTTGTATAATATAAATTTTAGTGATTAAGCATACTTGTTTTTGTTTTGTTTTTTTATTATTTTTTTAGCAATGAAGATTTCATTAATCAAAAAAGAAAACGATTACAGACAATTAACAGACCATAAGACTTGAAAAATAAAATCTGAAATACAATCCCATCAATTATCAACACTTTCAATACCATCGGCATTTCCAGCCAACCTATAGGCCACCATATTATCTTCTCTATAAACATGAAAAAAGATACAAAATTCAAAACAATTACCAACTAACTTAATCTCATGATATAAAGCCCCTAAGAGAGAATTATTCATGCTATCTTCCTGGAGAGCGTCAATACAAGCAGGTTATCACTTTTAATAATGATCCAAGAGATACCCATTGTCACACAATGCTGTAATCTACGGAAAATAGCCAATAATTCAAGCCCTTCTATGTCTTCCATTTGAAATTCAGCTTTAATGAATGCCATTAAAAGCTTGCGTCAATCATCCCTCAATACTGTCCCGATACTTGCTTTATCCATTTCTGGAAACTTCGCTGCATCCACATTCAGTTTTCGCCATCCAGTTTGAGGTTTATGCCACTTGTAGTGATTCATAAGTTGAGTTAAAGGATTTTTGCTTTATCTGTCCATGACTTTTCAGTAAAGCCAGTGCATTATTAGCTACATACTTAGGGCTAAGCAACTCATCATTATGCACAAATTTATTCCTACGAAATCAGAAACTCCATGCTAAAGCTAATAACATTTCCAACTCAGTAAACAAGCTTCTACAACATAAATTCATTGCCAAATCCAGCATAGACCTGTGATGATTAACTTTACGCCCAGGTAATAAACTCTGCCATATACTCCGGAGTGCACCACAATGAACCACTGCATGGGAGGTATCTTCTCTTTCTGTTAAGCATACCCTACACGTCTTCACTCAACACATGTCGTTCTACCAGATTTACTGCACTGGTAAGCAATCCTTACTAGCATGCCATGCAAAAATCTTGATCTAATTAGTTGGCACCGTCATCTTCAACAAATGTTTCCAAAGCACTTGATAATCTTGCACATTTGAAGATGCACATTGTCTACCTATATGAGAAGAAATCAACCTGTAGCAGCTCTTCACACTAAATATACCATGTCTTTCTTGCTCCCAAACCCACCAATCAGCCATACTATTAGTACTCAAAGGTATTTTCAGAATATCAAAAACTAAATTTGGATTCATGAAGAGAGTTATCAATTTCTGCATATCCCATGTATTCCCATCTTGAACAAATAAAGAGCTCACCAAAGCATTGCTAGTTTCAGAACAACCCCACAACTAGTGGTGTAAGAAAAAATCGGGGAACTGGTAAACCAAACCAGACCGAATCGGACCGAACCGGTAGAATCCGTCCGGTTTTGAGTAGGTACCGGTTCAGAATCGGTTTTCATAATGTTAAAATCAGTAGGTACTGGTTCAGTTTCACTTTTTAAAATCGAATCGGACCGTTTCAATATAATAGATATATTAAATTAATTTTTTTAATATTACACATAATATAAAATATATTTTTAATTATATATAATATGTTATACATTAATATATAATATAAAGTAGTTAAAATTTATATTTTATGGCCTAAAACTAATAGTATAATAGTATATTACTATTAGTAATATGCTTTAAGTCTATATATAAATTATTATACTAAATAATTACACATGAAATAATGATATTGTAATATTATTATAATTGTTTTTGAGCTAATACTAATAATATTAGTTATAACTATCAATAATATAATTAAAAAAATTAAACTTATTATAACAAATACTAATATATAATTATTTTAATCATTATAAATAATACTAATATATATTAATAATTTAATAAATTAATATAGACTAATTTAAAATTGGAAAACCAGACCGAACCGGATTGGAACTGATAAAACTAGGGTTATCGATTTTGGAGAATAATTAGTGCGTAATTGGTTTTAAAAAATAAAAAACCGGTAGTACCGATTCGGTTCTGGATTTTATGCAAAATCGGACCGAACCGGACCCGTTACACCCCTACCCACACCTTCAGCAGTTAATGCTTTATGACCTGGTATCCACTAATCTTTCCATATGTGAACATATTTCTCATCTTCTATTCTCCATCTACAACCAGCTAGTAACCATTTTCAGGCTTCCTGAATTCCCCTCCATATGTAAGAGGGGCATTTATTCAAATTTGCTTCCATAAAACTGGTAAAAGGGAAGTACTTAGCTTTGAGGATCCGTTGGAGGAAAGAACTATCATCTGGATATAACCCCCATCCTTGCTTTGCTAAATAAGCAAGATTAATGGTTTTAAGATCTTTAAAGCCTATTCCTTCATGAGATTTCGTTTGACACAGCTTAGGCCAGCTTAACCATGAATTTTTCGTTCATTTCCACGTTGTCCCTACCAAAACTTTGCTACCATTCCTTCCAATTCATTGCATAAACTAGAAGGGAGTAGGAAACAACTCATCGTGTAGGTGGGAATTAATAGTGCAATTAGTTTCAAAAGAACCTCCTTACCATCTTAAGATAACAACTTTTATTTCTAAGCTTGAAGTTTTTTCGAAACTCTTTGTTTGATGGATTGAAAAGCGTGGGTTTTAGATCTCCCAATAACTGGTGGAAGACCCCAAGTATTTCTTATATTGTTGTATTTCACTATTACTCTGAAGGTTCATAATCTCATTTTTTGTATTTTCCTCCACATTTCCACTAAAGATAATGTTTGTCTTTTCCTTATTAATACGTTGACTTGAAACAACTTCATATCTTTCGAACAATTACTATTTTCTTCTATTTTCTTCCACATTTGCTTGATAAAAAACAACACTATCATCGACAAAAAGGAGGAGCTTAATATTTGGCGCCCCTCTACAAATTCTTATCCCAAAAATCTGTTTACTTTCCCCAACAGTCCTTAAAACATAAACCAGCCCCTCTGTATACAAAAGAAATAAGTAAAGGGAAAGGGAATCCCTTGCCTTATTCCTCTAGTGGAAATTATAGGACCTTTTGGCGCATCATTAATCAAAACAGAAAAAGAAACAGTTACAATGCATCCCATAATCAAATCAATGACCCTTTGGTAGAACCTATCACCTCCATAACATTTTTAATGAAACCCCACTCAACTCTATCATATGTCTTCCTCATATCCAACTTGAGTAACATAAAATCCTATTTCCCTTCTTTTTGTGCTTTTGATAATGTACCAACTCATAAGCAATTAATACATTACTAGAGATAAGACGTCCAGAAACAAAAGTACTTTAACTCTCACTACTAACACTAGGCAAAACAATTTTGAGTCTATTTGAAAACACTTTAGCAATATTAAGTTTATAAGCAACGTTGCATAAACTAATTGGCCTATAATCACCCACTCTAACTGGACATTTCTTCTTAGTAATAAGAGTAATATAAGTGTGGTTCAAAGTGGAGGGAAAAGAACCTAAATTAAGTGCTTCTAGCATAGCTGAGGTATTTTTTCTCCCACTACATGCCAATATTTTTTTAAAAATATTGGTGACATGCCTTTAGGTCCCAAGGCCTTTGTAGCTTCCATTTGATTCAATGCATCATTCACTTCCTCTGTTGTAAAATCCCTTGTCAGATCTGAATTCATCTTATTAGAAATCCTCCCCGATAAAGATGCCAAAAACTCAAGAGGCTCAGTAGAAAAATCAAGGTTGGAGCTTGTGAACAGTTCTTGAAAATAATCCAAAATGACCTGATCCTTCTGATCCCCTTCCTGCCATTGCTCGTTATCATCCTGAATTTTGAGGATAGTATTCTTTCATTTCCTTTGAGAAGCTTTTATGTGAAAGTACTTGGTATTATTATCCCCCTCTTTTAGCCATAAGGCCTTGAATCGTTGCCTCCACATGACCTCTTGACACTCTAACCAAACTTGCACCTCATCACTAGCCTGATTCAGTTCCTCGATTGCTATTGTTCTTGGGACCTTTGCTTGTAGAGTATTAAGAAGCTTTTGTGCCTTACTAAGCTTAGCTTGAACAAGCCCAAACCCAACTTTATTCCAACCCTGCAACTAATCCGCGCTCTCATTAATAAAGCAAGACGCTTCATACATATCAATCTGGTCATAATGGCTCCCCCATACATCTCTAATAATTTCTTCACAATCTTTCTCTCCAACTCACATTCCCTTAAACTTAAACAGCTTCCTACCCTAAGTATGACTTATTGCACCCTCTTGATTTACACAAATGGGTAAGTGATTAGAGTAAGCCATTGTACCATGGTAAACCCGTGCATTAGGAAAGGAGTTCCACCAAGCAAAATTGGCTACAAACCTATCAAACCTTTCACTAACATACTACACCCCTTTCCTCCTATTACACCAAGTAAATTTTGGGTCTGAAAATCCCAAATCCCTCAAATTACATTCAATTACTTCACAGAATGCAAACAATTACCTATTTGGTCTTTGTTTAACCCCTTGCTTCTCATGATGAAACGTTATTTTATCAATGTCTCCCATAAGCAACCATGGTTCATTATTACTTCTACATAGGTATCAGAGTAGATTCCATGTATTATGACGCAAATGAGTCTCAGGCAAACCATAAATAGCAATTATAAACAAGTTCAAATTTGAATCTTTAACAACAGCATCAATATGATTTGAAGAATAATTAATGACAGACAAATCAACCTCCAAATCCCATAATAATGCAATTCCCCCTTTTCTACCCAAACAACTAATAGCCAAACAAGTCTGAAACCCTAATTTGTACTTACAAGATTGAAATTCCCGAGAAGAAAGTTTGGTTTCTTGCAAGAACACGATTTTGGGAGTTTCTCTCTTGATTAAATCACAGAGGGTTTGAATGTCATGTGGGCTCCTAAGCCCATAGGATTCCAAATAAGTCTGCTGCTCACAGCCAATGCCAATCTCTCAATTTCTGTAACATCATTTGCCTTGCGTTGAACAATCGCTAGTTGGAGATGCTTTGGAACCCTATTTGAGGAGCCTTCATCCTTATGAATTCATTTTCTCAAACTGGACTAAGGTTGACCTCACATTGAAGCCTTCTTCAAAGGTAAAGGGCATGGTGTTCTTTTATGCAAAAACGACATAACTTTTGTCTTATTACTAGTAAGCCCATCAGGCTTTGAACCACAGATGTCATCGCTTGGATATGCTTGTTGGGCCTCCAAGACTCCTAAAGGTCGTCGGTGTGTGTTGTTATGCCATGATCATTTGATGGAGTCTTATCCAGCCTAGAAGGTTCATAAATCAAATCAGCACGCTTACTCTCATCAATGAACACTTTCTTTGTGTGATCCCCTTCGACTCCAACTATTCCAAGAATCTCAACATGATCAATCTGCCCATTACTCTGTTCTGGGAAATCATCCATCAAATCCTTCTCAATTGTCATCATTGCTGCTTTATCTTGGTGCAGAGAAGGTTCCTCACTGCCGGCCACCGCTGTCGACAGTGAGTTTACTTTCCAAGAACCTATCACTGAAATTAGGCCCTGCTCGACACCAGATCCCATAGGGATAATCCTATATTGTCAACTTGTCAGTCCTTAGAGGCAAAAGAACACTTCTTTTTGCTATGACCCAAGCATACACACAAATAGAAAAAATTGGGAGTTTTTTGTATGAAAATTGAACCCAAATAGAGTCTACACCCCCGAACCTCTCAGAAGAGGTTGGTCGATAGGAAACATAACACGGGCATACAGAAATTCACCCAATTCCATCTCCCCATCTTCTACATCCACCTTTTCAACAATCCCAATTTTCTCCCACAGTCGATGTCCCTTTCTACATTTCTTGCCATTAAAGGTAAGTCATGAAGTCTCACCCAAAATGTGGTCCACCGTAATTGAATTTGCTGAAGTTGACAATGGCCATCCACTTCTAGCATTAAAACTAGATGTTTATCGAAGGACCAAGGCCCCACTCAGATCACCTTTTCCTTGTCTCGAAGATTATCAAACTCAGCAAGCATGAGCGTAGAACTTAGATCACGAAATTTCACCTTCACAAGGCACCATGCTTTTCTCATCGTGTTCTTGAAAATCTCCTTGTTGTAGTGTTTCTCAGTAAACAATTTAAGAACTAGGCACTTACCCCCACAGAGAGGCCCAATTTTAAGTTGATCAGGTTCCATTATAACCTCTTCATTTTCCTTCTCAATCAAGGAAAGATGCTGATAAAGATCACATAGAGAGTCTTCCATTAACCGAAGCCATGGGAGATCACAAACAGAGACTGCACCAATAGTAGAAAAGAAGAACCTCTACTCATGGCTCACGCCGGAAACCTAGAGATGAAAATACTTGTTACTTTGTACAAATTCAATTCAATCATCTAAATGAATAAAAATAACATATAAACTGATTACATGCAATACATTATAACTACTAATTCAAACATATAAGCAGCAACTACCGAAAAATAAAATGAAAAAAAACTACTATTTACAATAAACTATTTATAAGCTGCATGACAAATTAATTAAGTATAGAAAGAAAAGACCTTATGAGAAGTTGCAAACTCACCTTTGTAGTATTCAAATTTGTCGTATTTGGCTTGTTTCTCCTTAGTCTGCCTATCTGACTCATATCTCTTCATAAACTTGTTGTACTTGGCTGTAGTAACCTAACATTCTCTCGTAAGTCATCTAGTCGTCTCTTATAATCTACAACCTCTTTCTATACCTTTTTACACATTTAGTTAATTATGCTATTTGGACATCAGATGCTTGTCTAGATGACTTAGGAATAACCATCTTGTCAAGCCCCTTTACATACCCTAACCTTTGGCCTAAAACTTCCTTAAAAATTGTTGTTGTAGCCTCCTTAGTCCGTTTTTTGGGCTCCAACTCTATCATCTTTGCAGCCATCTTATTCTATCAATCATTAAAAAAGCACACATGTTAGTGCTTGTTATATGTACTTATAGACTTAAAAGTTATTTGATGATTTTTTCTAAAGATCACTTAATTTTATTTTAGTGCTCACATATTGTTCTTCTGTCATGGGAATTACAAGCTTGTCCTTCTTTTTTGACCACCTCACTTCTTTGTTGATATACAATAAAGCTTAATGTAGTAGAATCATGAAATCTTTGTTGATGAAGGGATTATGGTGACTATAATGCAAAACGACCAAGTTTAAGGCAAAGCTAACATATTAACCTTAAGCATCTATAATGTAATAGCTTATCTTCATTTTCGTTCTAATGATTGCTAATAAGGAGAAGATTGCTTTCTATATTTATGCTTGTCATCACAATCTATAATGATCAGAATATGTACATCACATTTGAAGACTCACAAGAGAGAGAGAGATGCTAAATTACATATATATCAAGTTCATGGACGAGTTGCTTGCATAAATAAATTGTTCAAATGATATTTAAAGAAATGGAAGCTTAAGTTACACTATAGATTCTTTTAAGAAACATATTGAATATTGCAAGAATTCAAACATTTGTAAAATTAAAATTTTATTGATAACTAGTTGGAAAGAAACAAAATCAGTAATTATCAATTTGATCATTTTCATTTAGGAGTAATCATATTAAGCATAAATTAACAATAGAGAAAATATAGAAAAGAGACAATACCTTGAACCCAAAGCCAAGAACTCAAACACAAGAAGAAGAAGAAAAAATTGCATATTGTGGAACTAAAGGTCCGGATGGACTATGATGCCACTAAGAAGGGTTAGAAACGAGTTAAAAAAAATAGTGCTCTCAAGGATGAAGGTGTGATGAAGAACATGATAAAAAGAGAGCAAACATATCATAATATTATGCAATTTTTATACCTAAAATAGTGCTACATATTTTCTTTTTCTATATACTTTTTTCTTTGTTGTTTGAACCATTTTTATTATCAGGTAAATGAACTACAATATAGGAGAAATAGAACATGAGATAGTATAATTACAGGTAAATAAACTACAAAACACAAGGATAATATAATTACTTTCACGAATCAAATGAATTTAACAAACAAACATCTTACATTTAGAGAGAGAGAGAGAGAGGGAAAATGGAGAAATTAGGAAAGATAAGGCGTAGGGTAAGATTAGGGGGTTTAGATGATTTATTACGGCGACTGTGACGCCCCCAAATTCCCCCTAAAATAACACGGGAATCGAGGCGTCGGGATGATGACAACACGGGTCACACATCCCAACAACACGTGTCAAACGTGTGTGCACACGTGACATACATAAATAAAAGGTCGCAGCGGAAAATAAATTAATATCTAAGTACCAGAATTTTTTTAGAAATATTTTACAAACCAAATTAATAAAAACTCTCCAACAGGAGATTTAATACAGTCATCCATAAATACAAATTAAACAAATACATAATTATAAAGAGGGGAAAATAAATTTCCCGAGATAACAATTAATAACATCACCTCAATAGCGGAGCCATCTCCTCAGGCTCGGCCTCTCCAAAGTCTGCATCCAAAATAAACTACGACGCCAAGAGGGCATCGCAGGTAAGTACAACCCAACCAAACCTAAGACAAAAATACATTAATGCCACAACAACAACCATGAACAATTACTATATGCATGAGGCTCAAAATCATCTTCCTCAAAATCGATGAAATAACCACTCGTCAAAATCCCAATTTAATCCACCATAAAATCACCCATCATTTTCCATAAAATAATATCCTCAAAAATCGATCATACCGGGCGTTACGTATCGCCGTCCCCGATATGATTACACACACACCCGAAACCATAATGGGCGTTACGTATCGCCGTCCCCATTACGATCCACACACACTCATTTCATACCGGGCGTTACGTATCGCCGTCCCCGATATGAAATGCACACCCTGATGACCATAATGGGCGTTACGTATCGCCGTCCCCATTATGTCACCCACACACTCACACGCTGATCACAACGGGCGTTACGTATCGCCGTCCCCGTTATGACTCAGCCCAAAACCAATAAAATCCATTAAACACAATTTAAATCCCATTTTCCATTCTCAACACATAAATATCCAAAATCATGCAAAAATCCACTTTCCAATTATTTTCATGAGCATGCGCGTAAATTCACAATGCAGACAACCATGCAACAATTATCCAACAATTAAATAATCCAATCAACCAACAAATACCAACATCAACCATCACATATCAGCAATAATCAAATACAACAACTGTTGATGCCAAAAATATATTTAAATCTTAAAGCTTGTTTGGAAAGTACTTACAGCGATAAAAACGCATTTCCTTGAACAACGCCAATCCGCAGCGTTTGTAGCGGTCACATGTACGTTAGGCAAAAACACTCGGTTTGACACCAAAATTTAGGGAGGTACTCATTAAAGGGTGGGGAATCTCATGGTGGTGGTGGTGTGGCGGCACAACCACCGGAAGGTGGCGGATCGGGGCCAAAAGGGGTGAAAACCCATTTTCGGGTTTGGGCTCGTACCGGGAAGGTGAGGCCGCGGTTGGGGAAACTGAGCTAGGGGGTTGACCGGCTGGGTGAGGGGAGTCGAATGGTGGCGGAGGTGAGACCTACAGTGGCCGGACGGCGGCGTGGCGAAGAACGACCCGTTTAAGGCCCATTTCGGGTGGAGGGGCTAACCGGCGGCGATGGGTGGCTTTGGGCGGTGGGTTATGCTCGCCGGAGGTTGGGGAGTCTAGTGGTGGTGGTCGGAGGCCAAGGGGTGGTCGGAGGTGGCCGGAAAATGGGAGGGAAGCAAAAATACCCATTTCGGGTAGGGGGCCGTGTAGGGGCGGTGGGGTGGCCGGAGGGGACACCACCGGTGCAGGTAGACTCGCCGGCAGGTAAGGGTGCCGGCGGTATGGGCGGTGACGGGCGGTGGGCGGCGGTGGAGGGTTGGGCTGCCTAAGGCCGAACGGCCAAACAGGGGAGGGGGAGGCAGGGGACGCGGGCTGGGGGGGGGTCTGGGAAGGAAGAAGAGAAAAAGAAAAGAAAAAGAAAAAGGAAAAAAAGAAAAGAAAAGGAAAAGAAAAAGGAGAAAAAGGAAAAAGAAGGGAAAAAGGGGCCAACCAGAAAAACACAACAAATTAAATAAAAGCCAGCCAAGATACAACAATCTAATATCAATAAAATAAAATATTTAAAACCCCAACAATATAAATAAATTAAACTCAAGCACAATATTATTTATAAAACAATAATTAATATAACGAAAGCAGATAAAATAATTTCACATAATAAAATAAAGGGATTTAATTCCACTCATTAAAATAAATAACTTAATAAAATAAATAAGAAAAAGCAACGCAACTCGATATCAACTAATTAATAACTCAATTAAATATCTTAACTAAATAAAATATGACCAATAATATTATTTAAATAAATTAAAATAATTAACACCAAGCATAAAATAACGTGTAAAAATACACGTAAATCTGGGATCTCACATCCTCCCCCCCTTAAAAAGAATTTCGTCCTCGAAATTCGCTCGGCTGCAGCTAATAAAACTCCAATAACTCACCTACTACATCACTTAATACTCACTCCAAGTCTTAGTACAATCATCTATTTTCCTCAAATGTAAACGAATTATATTTCATCATAAACGTATAGTCTCCAAATAATATTTCATCTCTAAAACTCCTAAGGTAGCCAATCAATCTGAACCCCACATGCACAAAAACCTCAGTACAATCTCCCAAAAATTTAATATTCACTAACTCCTTACAACAATTTGCGTTACCCTAAAATAACTCCCAAGTTTATCTTCCTAACTTAATCGTCAATAACCATAATTTACCCAACTAAAAGATAAATCCTTACTTACAAGTATCATCTCAAATTTCAACTCACTACTAATTCCTCAAAATTTACATAAGAATGGAACCTTCAACCATATTGCAATTCATCACGCTTCCGCGCGCACTTTGATAACTCGCTAAATTCATAAAAATTTAAGTGCTCATAAATTATCACCATAGTAAAAATTGGCTTAACATCTATTAGCAAGAAATCCTATACCACCCTTTCAAATCTTAATACTTTATCATCTCACAATTCAAGTTATGCCACCCAATATTAAAGCCTAAAAATATCTAACTCCCAAACCACTAACATACTTCTCTATCATTATAACTCCTCACTCTCATCATAGATTAATTATTTAAATCCGTATTCTCTCAATCGAACCTTCATTACCTATGACATGGAATAACCTCAATTATTTAAACTCTTATATGACTTCAAGCCAAAACTAAATTCTTTAAGATATCTCGACAAATGCTACTAACCATTAAATTCTCCGAAATATTATTCTTAAATTATCAACTCCTAACAATTCGCCCAAAAGCCTAAAATTTATATCTCTTAAATTTATTTCCATCACATTAATTCAACCTTATCACTTAACAAATAAATTTTCCTCAAGTTAAACACCAGCCAAAGACAAATACTCTCCAAAATTTACACTTACATTTATTATACATCAATCTCTAATTATCCACAAATAGCATCAAAATTTCACCAAGAAAATAATTGATTGCCCACCATCATAAGCATTACTAAAACTATTTCTATAACACTATACCAATGGCTAACAATTTTACACTCCTATGAAGAGTCTATCTGAATACAATTCCAATAATCTCCCAGAATTAAAATTAGAATTTAAACACTCAAACACTCAGTGAGACCCAGGAAATAAATACACAAAAATATAGCATATACAATATCGACAAAGAAATGCAATTGCATAAATACCAACAAATTATTAAACAAATCCATATCGCAATTATAAATAATAGAATACCCAAATACTAAACAAAATTCAAGTAATTCACATAATTATTATATAAAAACACGAAAGGGGGAAAAATATTTAATAAACAAATAAGTAAAAACCACTCATTCAAGAAAACAAACCCACCTCCTTTAATAAACACAAATTCACCAAAAACTTTATTAAATAAAGAAAGGAGGATAAATTAAAATAAGAACAACAAACAAAATCACAAATAAAATTTTAAAATTCTCTACAAAACTCAACTCTTAAAAGATTACTGTAGAAATCTCTAAAATTTAAAACCTGCTAAAAAAAACGAACCACAATAAAATAATTAAATCGATAAATTAATTGATAAATAAATACAAACAAGTCGCCAAAACAAATCCACTCGTTAAAGTAATAGATAAACTTTTAAAATAAAACATACGGAAATGCGGAAAGATAATAAATTTCAAAACTTACTTCAAAGCATGTCCCTAAAATAAAACAACAGAAAATGTAAAAAGCTAAACAATTTAAATTTATCTCAAAGCATAAACTTAAAAGGAACAAGGCAGCGATGCTTTTAAATCTATGTCTAAATAAGTTTTCAAACGTTCAGAAATACTTAAAATACAAGAGCCATAATTAAATGAACAAATAATAATAAACCAAAACCAAAACTATCTCATAGGGAACCTATGAACTGAAATTAAAATCAAATCCTGACGATAATTGAATAAAAGCTTAAGACGATAAAATAACCCATAACAAAATAAATAAACTTTAAAATAAGAAATTTTATAACACAACTGTTTAAAATATCAGATTCAATAAATGGATTGATTTAAAATAATAATTTAATCCGAAATATCTAAATTCCAATTTAAACAAAAACAAAGGCATATATATAAAATAAATAAATAATTAAATACGTACTCGACAACTTAGCCAAATAAAATCACTAACTACAATCTTAACTGCTACCCATTTACAATATTAAACAAATATTACAATAAAATAAAATAAACTAACAAACCAATCAATCAGAACTGATTTAATTATGAAAATAAATAAAAAAAAAAAAAACATTAAAATAAAAAGCACAACACAACGAAGTAAATATCGATAATGTTACCATATAAATTAGTCGAAAGACTAAGACAACAAATAAAATAATAAAACAATAAAATAAAATAACCCAATCATCAAACAAATAAATTTTTAAAAACCACAAACTTTTCTGGTACTGTCCCTAGGTAACTTGCGGATTTACCCAGAGCCGAACTGCTCTGATACCACCTGTGACGCCCCCAAATTCCCCCTAAAATAACACGGGAATCGAGGCGTCGGGATGATGACAACACGGGTCACACATCCCAACAACACGTGTCAAACGTGTGTGCACACGTGACATACATAAATAAAAGGTCGCAGCGGAAAATAAATTAATATCTAAGTACCAGAATTTTTTTAGAAATATTTTACAAACCAAATTAATAAAAACTCTCCAACAGGAGATTTAATACAGTCATCCATAAATACAAATTAAACAAATACATAATTATAAAGAGGGGAAAATAAATTTCCCGAGATAACAATTAATAACATCACCTCAATAGCGGAGCCATCTCCTCAGGCTCGGCCTCTCCAAAGTCTGCATCCAAAATAAACTACGACGCCAAGAGGGCATCGCAGGTAAGTACAACCCAACCAAACCTAAGACAAAAATACATTAATGCCACAACAACAACCATGAACAATTACTATATGCATGAGGCTCAAAATCATCTTCCTCAAAATCGATGAAATAACCACTCGTCAAAATCCCAATTTAATCCACCATAAAATCACCCATCATTTTCCATAAAATAATATCCTCAAAAATCGATCATACCGGGCGTTACGTATCGCCGTCCCCGATATGATTACACACACACCCGAAACCATAATGGGCGTTACGTATCGCCGTCCCCATTACGATCCACACACACTCATTTCATACCGGGCGTTACGTATCGCCGTCCCCGATATGAAATGCACACCCTGATGACCATAATGGGCGTTACGTATCGCCGTCCCCATTATGTCACCCACACACTCACACGCTGATCACAACGGGCGTTACGTATCGCCGTCCCCGTTATGACTCAGCCCAAAACCAATAAAATCCATTAAACACAATTTAAATCCCATTTTCCATTCTCAACACATAAATATCCAAAATCATGCAAAAATCCACTTTCCAATTATTTTCATGAGCATGCGCGTAAATTCACAATGCAGACAACCATGCAACAATTATCCAACAATTAAATAATCCAATCAACCAACAAATACCAACATCAACCATCACATATCAGCAATAATCAAATACAACAACTGTTGATGCCAAAAATATATTTAAATCTTAAAGCTTGTTTGGAAAGTACTTACAGCGATAAAAACGCATTTCCTTGAACAACGCCAATCCGCAGCGTTTGTAGCGGTCACATGTACGTTAGGCAAAAACACTCGGTTTGACACCAAAATTTAGGGAGGTACTCATTAAAGGGTGGGGAATCTCATGGTGGTGGTGGTGTGGCGGCACAACCACCGGAAGGTGGCGGATCGGGGCCAAAAGGGGTGAAAACCCATTTTCGGGTTTGGGCTCGTACCGGGAAGGTGAGGCCGCGGTTGGGGAAACTGAGCTAGGGGGTTGACCGGCTGGGTGAGGGGAGTCGAATGGTGGCGGAGGTGAGACCTACAGTGGCCGGACGGCGGCGTGGCGAAGAACGACCCGTTTAAGGCCCATTTCGGGTGGAGGGGCTAACCGGCGGCGATGGGTGGCTTTGGGCGGTGGGTTATGCTCGCCGGAGGTTGGGGAGTCTAGTGGTGGTGGTCGGAGGCCAAGGGGTGGTCGGAGGTGGCCGGAAAATGGGAGGGAAGCAAAAATACCCATTTCGGGTAGGGGGCCGTGTAGGGGCGGTGGGGTGGCCGGAGGGGACACCACCGGTGCAGGTAGACTCGCCGGCAGGTAAGGGTGCCGGCGGTATGGGCGGTGACGGGCGGTGGGCGGCGGTGGAGGGTTGGGCTGCCTAAGGCCGAACGGCCAAACAGGGGAGGGGGAGGCAGGGGACGCGGGCTGGGGGGGGGTCTGGGAAGGAAGAAGAGAAAAAGAAAAGAAAAAGAAAAAGGAAAAAAAGAAAAGAAAAGGAAAAGAAAAAGGAGAAAAAGGAAAAAGAAGGGAAAAAGGGGCCAACCAGAAAAACACAACAAATTAAATAAAAGCCAGCCAAGATACAACAATCTAATATCAATAAAATAAAATATTTAAAACCCCAACAATATAAATAAATTAAACTCAAGCACAATATTATTTATAAAACAATAATTAATATAACGAAAGCAGATAAAATAATTTCACATAATAAAATAAAGGGATTTAATTCCACTCATTAAAATAAATAACTTAATAAAATAAATAAGAAAAAGCAACGCAACTCGATATCAACTAATTAATAACTCAATTAAATATCTTAACTAAATAAAATATGACCAATAATATTATTTAAATAAATTAAAATAATTAACACCAAGCATAAAATAACGTGTAAAAATACACGTAAATCTGGGATCTCACAGCGACTTACAAGTTGCCGTAAAAAGTCAAGTTTACAAAGATATTTTGTTGCAAAATCAATTACGGCGACAACTATTCGCCCTAAAAAGTCTATGTAGAAGCGAATATGTTATTAGGACAACGACCAAAATTGCAAAATGGGCTTATTTGCGGTGAGATTATTTCCGGCGAATAAAAATCGCCAAAAATAGTGAATAATTTTTGGCGATTTTGCTATCTAGCCACAAGATTTGATCCAAATTAAAAAAAAGGTATATTTTCGACGATAATTATGTCTCTAAAAATAAAAGTAGCCCCATTTACTACTTTTTCTTGTAGTGTATGAGCAACATGTATATATATTCAAAACAATAAGGAAACTGAGCAACAATCATGAAACTTTAAAGCAATCAAGAAACTTGAGCAACATATATATGTAACCTTAAAACACTCAATAACTTGACATTGTAAAATTCCTGAGCAACTTATATATACCTCCTCCATAGTTTTATGTATAAAAATCAAAGTTTTGAATACCATATCGTTGACCGTTTCAGTCAAAGTATTGGAAAGAAATATTTCGATACCAATATCGTTTCATGTATCATTTCAAAATAGTTTATACATGAATAAATTATATATATACACACGCATAAACTACAAAATGATAAAATTGCTATTCGGTTTGTTGTTTTTATTGTTCACACAAACATAATATACTGTTTATACTATGATAAGGGGAAAAAAAGTAGCAAACCCACTTAAGGTCAAAATTCGGTACTAGCTAACATTCAATATATGATCGGTATCGGTTGAAACAGGCCGAAACGGTCGAGAAATGCACGGGTACAAAACGAAGCCTTCCCTATATCGGCTACCTAACCAGTACAACATATTTCAACTGTACTGGCTGGTATGAATGGTATTTAAAATTATGATACAAATTGCATCTGAATACGTTAATTTATGCAGGACCTATTAATTACTAAGCTTTTCAATGATTTGATATTCAAAAATCTTCAGCTTTCTCATAGATATTAGGCCCATTTGAAATTTGGACAGAATTGAGATTAGTCTTATTTTAAACTGAATCCAACATCCAAACACACAACTCATTCTATTTAAGAAATGAGAAGATTGTAGAGGCTATTCTATAATTAACACAGAAATCATACACCAATAATTAATACAAGAGGAATGCTATTCATCATCTTATACTACACACTTTATATATTTTAAAATTATTTTTTATTATTTTTAAAATTTTAAAATTTATTATTTTATTCTTATTAAACTAATTAAATTGTTCTACTTATCATCCATATATCACATATTTATTATAGAAAAATATAGAAATAAAATAAAATAGGTGAAGTGTGTGATGTGTGAGGATGACAAATAGAATTATTCTTTCTATAATAAATATGTGATGTATGGATAATAAGTAGAAAATTTTAATTATTTAACAAGAATAAAATAAATTTAAAATTTAAAAAAAAATTAAAATATGTAAAGTAGGTGGTGTAAGATTATTATTTTATTTATTTTTGACAAAAAGTTAACAAATAAAACACTGAAGATTCACAATTATTCCATACCACCTATCATATGCATCAAACCAATAAAACAAAAACAATCAAGAACATAATGATGGGAAAAAATTACAAATTACGTGAGATCCCAGGTTTCGTGTATTATACGTATTATTTTTTTTCTTATTGTTAATTGTTTTAATTTATTTTAATCTTATTATTAGTGGTTTATCATATTTATTATTTGAGACTTATTTATCTCATTTTATTTTAGTATTGCTATTAATTGTTGTTTTATTTATTATTGTGATTAGGTTTATTGGGGGATTTTTAATTTTAGGGTTTTTAGTTATTTCATTTTATTATTATTATTAGTTATTTCATTTGACTAGTTATCATTATTTTGGTATAATAGTTTTAGTTTCATTATAGTTTAATTTATTGTATTTTATTTTGTTTCAATGAGTTTTTTATTTTAATGGACCTTTTCGAATTGGTTCATTGATTTTAACTTATTAACTTATTAAGTTTTATTATGCTTCTTCTATTTTGTTTGATTACGTTTTGAAGAGTTACAAAATATTATAATTGTATAAGATCCTTTTATTACCCTAGTTTTAGTTATTTAAAGTATTGTAAGATTTTAAATATGTTTTAAATATCTGATTGAAATATATGGCTTTACTCTTTTAAATGATTAGTAAGCTTCATCATTTTAATTGATGATGGGAAACATTATGTTATAAATTAAAGTTAAGTTGAAATAATATTCTATTTTAATTCCCTTGAGTATCTTTAAGTTAAATTGATTTTATGTGTTTTCAAATTAGTGTTTTAAGCACATCATTTATGCGTTTGAAGACCCCAAACCGTAGGGCCTATAAATAGCTGAAGAGGAAGCTCGAGCCCCTCATTTTCTTCTCTCTTTTCTTTCTTTCTTTCTCTCTTTTCTCTCTCTCCTCTCCATCGCTCCAACCAACCCCCCTTTTAGGCCTTCGGCTTGTCTTCCCACCAGCTCACCACCGGCCACCAGTGCTCCCCTTAAGCCAGCGAGCATCTCCCCACTGGCAGTGCCACCTCATAGCAGTCCCACCATACGTGTAACGCCCCAATGGAAGGCCCAAACCACATGACCTATACTCCAAAAGGACTAGTCAATGATACAATTGGAGCCCCATTAAAACCTTATAAAGAGCTAGAACTTATCATTCCCAAGCAATGTGGGATCCCATATACCACCTATCTTATCATTCTCATATGGGGTATCACAATCTACCCCCCTTAAATGCCCGACGTCCTCTTCGAGTCTGTCCATTGTAGGTGGCACAGCTCAAGTCCCACATTTCTGGTTGGGATAGGCTCTGATACCATTTGTAACGCCCCAATGGAAGGCCTAAACCACATGGCCTATACTCCAAAAGGACTAGTCAATGATACAATTGGAGCCCCATTAGAACCTTATAAAGAGCTAGAACTTCTCCTTCCCAAGCAATGTGTGATCCCATACACTACCTATCCTATCATTCTCATATGGGGTATCACAATGCGTGTGCACCCAAGACCCAAAATGGGCTTGTTTCCCCTTCGAGTCACCATAACACTGCCGTGCACCACTCTCAGGCATCACCGCTCCACCAACAGATTTCCCTCACTCTGGCTACCTCCCTTATCGTTGATAGTCCCCACACAACCCCCTACCTCACCCTTATAGACCAAACCCGAAATGGGTTACCCCATGCCTTCTCACCACCGCGCGACCTCCACCGCCACCAAATGGCACCAGCATCGACTAGGTTTTTCACCATAGCTACCCACCACCTCGTTGCCACCTTCAGCTACTGGCACAACTCCTCACGGTAGCCCTAAACCCACCAAGTCGAGATGGGTCCACCACCTGGCCTCACCATCGATGCCAAAGTGTTCCCTTGCCTCCACCGACCTCCCCTCTAGCTCCACTCCTCCATCCATGGCCCCACCTTCCCATACCCTCCCTCACTTTCCCGAGCACGGCATACACCTTTCAAGCTAGATTCACCATCTTCCGGTGGTTGCATTGCCTCACCACGATCGCCTTGAGATTCTCCTTTTTCTAATAGATGTTTCCCTAGCTTTCGGTGTCAAACCAAGCACCCTAGCTCAAACCTCCACTAGTCGTGCCAGGAGACGATCAATGCTCAATTTTACCCCCCTATGGAAATCGTGGTTCAGTGCGTGTTCGACAATCCTGTTGCTCATTCCGATGTAAGTAATCTTCCAAACTCAACTTTCGGGTTTAGAATGATATTTATGCGCTAACTTTTTTCTTTGCAGCTTTGAAGTATTTGGTAACTGTTTAAGAATATTAATAAAAATTAGGAGTAGGTTGGTTGAGACCAAGGCCATTGAACAGATGATGTAATCACCCCGTAGTTGGAATATGTTTAGGTCTAGATATTTGTAGAAATTATTTGTTGAATGTATGGATTGATGGTTGAATTTGTAATTGCTGGGTTGGATTATTTTATTTGTTTTATCCTGCCATGCCATCCAATATTTGTTTATCATGCATATAAATTATTTTTTGGTTGCTTGGTTTGTACATTTTTGGGTGGATGGTGAGGTGTTCTGAGGTGATGTTGTCGGGAGTTTTTAGTTTGGTTTGATGTTGTTGGTGAGTGTGTATGTATCACGACTCCAAGTTGAGATGTGACATTATCGCGGTAGAGCTCCTCTGGTCACTTGGGAGCGGACTATACTAATGTGATATCCTTTGGGTTGTCACTAGGCTAAAATGGGATTAAACAAGATGGTAACGCTCTCGTGCTAAGTCTGTGGCTCCTCTGCTGGTAGGAGCTAGGGGATGCCTGGTCATGGTACGTGTTGAGCATCGCCCATTCCGAAGTCACACACAGTCATTGTTCGTAGTGTGACAAAGAGAGTTAGGGTATATAGATGGTTAATAGGAGAGACATGGTATACATGTATTAATAAAATGTAAATGTGTTGAGATGCCAGAAATTAGATTTTTGGTGGTTTTCTGATGAGGTCCTTCTCAAAAAAGGATGGATGTGGATGCGTTCCTCTTTTAGAAAGGACGGTCCATTGGTGAGGTCCTTGTTGGAAAAGGATGGTTAGATGTGTTGAGTTCCTTTCTGGAAAAGTACAGTTTGGTGTGTGTACATTAATGCATCATTTTTAGGAAAAATGATGGAGTATTCTCTCTTGTGTTGGTGCATCCTTTCGGGAAAAGGATAGATTTATTTTTTGCGTATATATTCTTGGATGCTTGTGGTTTGTATTGGTTGCATGAATGCGATTTTAAACTCTTGGTTGTGTTTGATTGCTTGTTTACTGAGATTCACATCTCACGTGGTGTATCGGGTCCACCTACGATTCTGTTTTATGGAATCGTAGTTTTGTTGCAGAGGCTTAGTTGTGCATTGGACTGGCGTTGCCCGAGAAATGAAGCGTCAAAGTGTTGTAGTTGTGTGTTAAGGTTTGGTTTTCACTTTAGTTGTATTTTGGTTAATGGCAATAATTTTGTGAGTTCTGATTGAGCTTATAGATTTTAAATTTTTGGTATTAGAATGTATGACCTTATTTATCTGTTGCGAATTATTGTAATTGTACACTATATGCATATTGCACACACACTCTTAGAGCACTAAACATTAGAGTGATTGACCTGTGTAATCGTCATCCTGATGTCGCAAGTCCCTTTAAAATTTCAAGGGAGAATCATGGGCATCACAAATTACCACCAAACCAAAACTAGGATAACCACAATCAACAAACATAAATTAACATCTAATGATGAATAGCATTCTTCAAAAAGAAATAGCGACCTTTAGTGGGTGTGTCTGTACCCAAGAACATGCCTTCCTTTTTTTTTTAATTTAAGAGCAGGTTTAATTTTTTTTCCTTTTTTGAGCAAGAGCATGCCTTATTTGAAGAGTATTATATTTTTCATCCTCATATATCACATACTTCACTTATTTTATTTTATTTTTTATTTTTATATAAGAGGAATACTACTCATAATCTTATACCACACTTTACATATTTTAAAATTATTTATTATTATTTGTTCTTTTTTAAAATTAAATCTTATTTTATTATTGTTAAACTAATTAAATCATTCTACTTATTATCCATATATCACATATTTGTTATAGAAAAATAAAAAAATAAAATAAAATAAGTAAAGTATTGGTCTCATATTGGTCCCGTTCCATCCGGTTTTAATTAATGGAAAATTTCTAAAAATAATATCTATTTTTTGAAAAAAAATAACTGGTTAAAAATGTGTTTTATAAAAAAAAATTGTAGTTTATTATAAAAATCTGTTTTACTAAAAAGATATTTGCAATAAAAAAATTATTATAAAATAAAAATTGTTATATATTAAAAAAAATTATAATAAAAATTTAGTTTAAAAAACTCTTATAAATATGTTTAAAATATATGATTAATTAAATTTTTATATTTAAAATTAAAATTTTATTTTATAAATATTATAACATTATTTATATATAATTATAATTTCTGTTATTATATATAAAAATTATATATAATATATATTTGTATTTCTAGAAATTGGTTTTGAACCGGATCGATGTCTAAGTGATCTAATTTGGACCAATTCAAACCCATTTTTCCATTTTTTGATTATTTTTACCTCCCAACTAAAATACTCTAAGCCGCGCTTTTGGATGTAGAATGGGAACTCAGTGCGGCTTGGTTTCCAAACGGTACTTAAACTAAACAACCCCCCCGCGGGACCCTTTTGACTTTTTAGTTCTGACTAGGAGTTCTATTTTATTTTTATTTTGTTGGAATTCTTCAACTTTGTTCCTGGTTTGTTTGATTACTGACCAATTATGAGGTCCAATGATTTTAGGGGCTTCTCTTCTGTTAATGGATTCCATTTTGCATCAAGAAAGGTTCTGACTTCTTTTGGGTATCCTTATTTATCTCTACTTGTTCAACTAATCATACTGTTAGATCGTTTCTGCAATCTATAACATCTTTCCATAGATGGGAAGACGAACAACTCTCAAGAGTTGGTGGGAACTGCTTCCTTTACTCGATCCGTTTCTCTGTTGGCTGATTCATTCAAGGTTCGATTTTGTTATATGTCAAGTTTAGAGCAAAACAGGAGTTTTCAATTTCATATTTTCACTCAGATTGTGACGATCAGATCTCCCATAGTTTGTGTTAACACGTTCAGTGGGATTAGATCTTGGTGTTGAAAATTGGGTGTTTAGAAAGAAATCTGTTTAGAGCTACATGGGGAATACTTGGGTCGGGCCGAGCATTTCTAGTAATGGTCTCGTCCAATCAGTTTGTGCAACAATATGGCGAACACGGACGCCTGATGACTCGGTTTCTTCTCATACCAAAGGAGAAACAATCGATGAGCAAGTGAAAATGTCAATAACGGGAACTGGAAATCTTAAAGAAATTTTCAGTCTGGGGGAGACACTAGGACAAGGAAATTTCGGGACAACGTTTCTATGTGTGGAGAAGGCAACGGGGGAAGAATATGCATGCAAATCTATTGCAAAGACGAAGTTGATAACGTATAAAGATGTTGAGGATGTGAGAAGGGAAATTCAGATAATGCACCATCTGAAGGGGCATCCAAACGTTGTATCTATTAAAGGATTTTATGAAGATCAAGTGGCGGTTCATGTTGTGATGGAACTCTGTGCAGGCGGCGAGCTATTTGATAGGATTATTAAGAATGGGTACTATACAGAAAAAAAGGCAGCTGCAATTACTAGAACTATAGTTGGGGTTGTAGAAGCTTGTCATTCACTGGGAGTGATGCATCGTGACCTTAAGCCTGAGAATTTTCTCTTTGCCAACAATCGGGAGGATTCACTTCTCAAAGTCATCGACTTTGGCCTATCAATATTCTTCAAACCAGGTATATTCATGCAGTTGTCTTTCTTTTGGAAATTATTCAAATTGCTGCATTGGTGTTTTTCTGAAGGTTATGGCTGGGTAATATTTCTCTAGTTGATGACATGATAGTATTGTATTCGTTATCGCTATCTGCTTTCTGTGTAATGTAATTGACTTTGTCATCAATGGAGTTATGCTTCAATATTTTGCTAGCTTCAAATATCTGGGGCACAAGCTATGTTGACCTGAAGCTAAGTTTTGTCCATATCACTTTAGCTATCTTATATCACAAATATTTCTCGACTATAGGATTAGTTTTCCACTCAATACTTTAGATTCATAGATACTGTGGGATATGACAGTTCATAGACTGCAAAACGATGGACTTGATTTTCACTAAATCTAATTTTAAGTTAAATTAAATTCAGTCATTTCTAGATGATAGTTCTAGATTTTGTTTGCTCTTTGTGCTAGGCTTCTCACCTATAACTAGATTCTAAGTTGGGGGGTTTCAGAATCTTAGTAGAACACATGTTCACATTCTGATGCATTAATTATGATGCAATGATACTGCTTGTAGGTACAAGCATGTTTTCACTTTTTTTCTCAAATTCTTTTTTGATTGTGGTTGAATGTGCAGCTACTTAATGGCTTGGTTGTTCCACCACTCCTTCCTCTGTTTCTTTGAGACTTTCTAATAAAAAATCAATGGTTTTGTACCCTTCTAGGTGAAGAACTTTCTGATGTGGTTGGCAGCCGACGTTATGTTGCACCAGAAGTTCTGCAAAAACATTATGGTCCAGAAGCAGATGTTTGGAGTGCTGGAGTGATTCTTTACGTTCTATTATGTGGAGTGTTTCCCTTTAGGGATAGTAAGAAATTTGGAATTTACTTGTCCTCGAAACTTCATCTATGGTGTCTGTGAATGTCTTAGCATATTCCAGGTTTTGGCTTATTGTTTCCTTTTCACTGACATTCTTTTCCATCCTTGCCATGATCTTGTAGAACCTGGGCAAGGGATATTCGAACAGATCTTGCATGCTGATCTTGACTTCTCATATGACCCATGGCCTAGTATCTCTGAAAGTGCAAAGGATTTAGTGAAGAGAATGCTTGTTCGAGATCCTATGAGGCGTCTAACTGCACATGAAGTTTTATGTGAGTCTTGTTTTGGCAGGACCTATTTGTATTGGAATACATCTGCCATTGAGTCTCTGCAAATCACTTGAATGGTTTTTGTTCATTTTTTGCACCAAAAGTAACCTTGAAATCTAACAATTTTCTTGGCCTGTCAATGCGGCCCTGGATTTTAGCTAAATGTTGGACTAGAATAATCCCAAATACAGTTGTAATTGCTGAATTAATTTCTGTAATTTTTCCTTAACGTTTTTTTATTGTGAGCTGTGATGAATATATACTAAAATCGCATTGAAGGACTTGCGAGAGTTCCCTTGATGCTGTTGCAACGTTGGTTTTTGTTTTCTGATAGATAAATGAGAAGACTCTTCATTCAAAGCGAGTTGTTATTCAAAATATTGAAAGAGAACTACTATTGATTTGTTTTGTTGTCTTTTAAGGTCTGTTCTAGATCATTAAATTGCTGAACCCTTGAAAAGGTTGTTGAGGTGATTAACCCTGGTTTGTTGGTTACGAGATATGTAATCTAGATCAAAAGTCTGTACTTTTTATTTTTTAATTTTTATTTTCCCTCTTTTTTCAAAATTCTTTAGAATGACAAAATTCATTTGCTTGCCTTTTGTCTTTTGTGCATGTATACATCTTAAGACCTTTATGTAGGTTTTGGTCAGTTTTTCTTTTAGTGGCTAATGTATGTTCAAATTCCTGTCAGGTCATCCCTGGGTTCAAGTTGATGGAGTTGCTCCTGACAAGCCTCTTGATCCTGCAGTTTTAAGTCGCTTGCGGGAATTTTCTGCCATGAACGTGCTCAAGAAAATGGCTCTTAGAGTAAGTGTCCGTGGAAAAGCTGAAGGCTTTTGAATATAAGATCATTGAATAGCTCAATCGTTAGCCTTGCCACATAAACTAATGTATTCATATGCAAGTTGTACGTAATGCAGATTGAATATATTGTTTGATTTTCTGTTAGATAGAATGACATTTTTTCTCTCTATCTTTGTTCTCTGCAGGTCATTGCAGAGTGCCTAAGTGATGTAGAGATAGCTGGTCTTAGAGAGATGTTTAAGATGATAGATGCGGATAATAGTGGTCAAATCACTTTTGAAGAACTTAAGGCTGGTATGAAAAGACTAGGAGCTAACCTTACGGAGTATGAAATTTATGATCTAATGCAAGCGGTAAGTATTAGAGCTACTTACTTATCAAAAAGTATTAGATCTACTCCTAGTCGCAATAATTGATATCATGCTAATTTCTGGAAAAAGAAGAAAAGTATCCTCTGAAGATAAATAGCAGAGTAGTAATGCAGCTTGCATTTGAAATAAGCATGTGATATTCATACAGTAATGCCAATTGCCATATTATTTTGGATAAGCAGGACTTAGCCATTGATGATTGCATTGATTGGGGTGAGGTAATCTACTTTGAGGGGGTACAAGTTTCTTCTTCTTTCTATTATTATATATATTGGGACATCAAAATAGTATTCTCTGTCCTTCCAAAACATAGTAGATTGCTCGAAAAACCTTTCTAGTCTCATTGCACCAATGGGCTATTGGTAAGAATATGAAAATAGGTTAGTGTTTGCGGGAATCCTCATGTGTACTGACTTATGACAAGGAAATAATGCTGCATCAACTTAGTTACTGAATTGCAGGCAGATATAGATAACAGTGGAACCATTGATTACGGGGAGTTCGTTGCTGCAACATTGCATCTGCACAATTCAGAGAGAGAAGATCATCTATTTGCAGCTTTTTGTTACTTCGATAAGGAAGGAAGTGGTTATATTACGACTGATAACCTTCAAAATGCTTGTGAGGCGTTTGGCATTGAAGATCTATGCCTGGAAGAAGTTATCCAAGAAGTTGATCAGGACAATGTGAGTATTTTCTTTTATTATACTCCAACATTAACTACCAGAAAAAGTAGTATTTGCGGCTACATTTTTCCCCGCGATTTAATTATAGCCGCAAAAGACAAGTTTTTTAATCTGGGACTTTCTTTGAAACTTTTGACTCAACAATGCGTGGTCTAGTTTTCCAAACCTGGTAACTTGAAAATCATTTTGGTTGGGCTTGACGAACGGCTTTTTTTAGATGAAAACTGGTTGTGTCTAAAAAGTTAAGGTCATCCTACCTACCATCGTGATCAGGCATTCGGAATAGTATTCGGCTTGAGATATGGACCTTATTGTTAACTGCTAAGAACAGCCAAAAAAACAAAAAAATAATAATTATAATTATAAAATCTCAACTTCATAATTTTCAGGTTAAAGGTCTATCTTGGTGCATGTAGAGTAAAATGGTTAGTTGTACTCAGCCAGCCAGTAAGTCAAGTCTTGCCAAGGAGAAAGAATGCTCTATTCAGTCGCAGTCCGATGCATTTAACGTGTAATTTAAAAATTTTTTTGTTAATTTTGCAGGATGCACGCGTATGTTTCAATGACTTTGTGGCCATGATGCAACCAGAAAATGGTGTTAAGAAGGGGCATGGAAAAGACTATAGAGTTCATTGGGCTTAAAGAAGGTCCAAGAGTACTACAGTTGCTTAAGAAGGGGTGAGATTGATCTTGGTTCTTTCTTCTCTGTTTCAATCTCTCGGAGCAGATTGTATAGCAGGATCGTAGGTTCATATGTAAGAAGCACCCTGCCCTTTTTATTCCCCCCACCCCAGAACCAAAAAAAAAAAAGATTAAATTTATTCAGATTTTCATGTATTTGAGTTGCATCTACACCAATCCTTTAATTCTATTGCATTCCATGCTGAGCAAAATAACTTGTAGTATTTATTATCTTTTCTCTTAAATGGCCGGATGATGAGTAGAAGAATTTAATTAATTTAAGAAGAATAAAGCTAAAACAAAATCTTAAAAACATAAATATAAAAAAATGCGGTGTGTGGTATGTGGAGATAATGAGTAGAAAAGCTCAATTGAAGATCACACTTTCGGAATGAAGAATTTTGATCAATCTTTCGGTTAAGATAACGAGGTAGTGTGTATGAGAGCCACAAAGAGATTTTACGAAAGTAAATATACAAATCACCTTAACATCATATACCCATTTATAATCTAACATAAGTTATAACATATATTAAATTGTCAAAGGGCTGTGGTCTTGATTGGCATAACTCCCAGTCTCAAAAATGGAGTTATAGAGTTCAAAACCCTTTCCCTCATATGAAATTGTATCAATTTGTAGGTTTAGGTATTTAAGATCACTAGTGACATTTGGGATATATATATATATATATATATATGTGTGTGTGTGTTAAGATACATGATTTATCCACTCAAGATTATGATTCAGATCACAATCCATTCACTCGAGATCCTGATGTAGATCACAATCCATCTGTAACAACTTGTAGATAGGAAGTCAGTTGTAAGTAATATTAAAAATTAAAAACTTAATATTACTTACAAGACCTTAACATAACATCACATACCTATTTATAATCTAACATAACATATCATATTAAATTGCCAAAGGGCTGCTTGATTGGCATAATTCTCAATCTCAAAAATGGAGTTATAGAGTTCAAAACCCTCTCCCCCAAATGTATAAAAAAAAAACATTATATTAAATTGTATCAATTTGTGGGTTTATGTATTTAAGATTACCAGTAACATTTGGGATATATATATATATATTAAGATACAAGATTTATCCACTCGAGATTAAGATAACAAGATTTATCCACTCGAGATCTTAATGCAAATCACAATCCATCTGTAACAACTTGTAGATATGAAGTCAGTTGTAAGTAATAATCTGCTATGGTTCTTTTGAATTCAAATTATGTAACAAACATTATCTTTTAACCTCTATTTATATCAATCAATACAACACAACTAGGTATCCTAGCTTTGCATAACTTTTCTTTTGAAAATTTATCATGGCATCAGAGCTCCAAGGTTTGCACCAACCTTCCATGGCTGAATTATCTCTTGCTTTCGTGACATCCTTCTCAATTCCAAACATTGCTCATCTGGTTTCCACTAAACTAAATGATAAAAATTATCTCATATGGATCTGTCAATTCCTTCCAATCCTGCACACTAATGGATGTCTAAGAATTGTAGAAGGCATAGAACTTGCTCCACCATAACATTTGTCAAAATCAAATAAGAAAGATCCAACTATTAATCCTGATTACCTTGTTTGGGAAAGAAAGGATCAATACATCCTAAGTTGGATCATATATACTCTTTTTGAGAAGGTAGTTTCAACTGTTTATGGTTTGAACACCTCTCACCAAGTATGGACAATAATGTCAAACAGGTATGCATAACCCTCTAGGGCTTGCATCAACCATCTGCGAAGACAATTCAAAATCTCATACAAGAGAATAAGAGCTACTCTGACTTCCTTCATGCTGCCAAGACCCTTGCTGATCAACTACTTTGGTTGGAAAGTCAGTTGGAGATGATTATCTCATCTCTTATGTTGTGGGAAGACAACCCACAATTCACTCCTATTATCACTTCTCTCTCCTTTGCTACTAGAAGTGGATCCTTATTTATTGAAGAATTTCAATCTGAGTTACTCAGCCTTGAGCAACTTCTTGAGGAACAACAGGCAGTGACAGCAAAAATTCTGTGACATTTTTCTCACATAAAGGTCTAAATTTTAAGAATAATGGTGGAATTCAGTAGTGTCCCTTCTTCAAACACTCGAGTACGTAGAGATGCTATAAGAAGAATTACAACAATGGAGAAAATTCAAGCCAAAGTAAAAATGCTCTTGCTCCAACAAAACAAAGGTATGGTAATCGACCTCCTTGTCATATTTGTGGCATATATAACCATCAAGCATTAGTCTGTTATCACAGAATGGACTATGCCTTTCAAGGCAAACATCTACCCAAAAAACTAGCAGCCATGGTTGCTCAAAGCAATGCAATGCATGAAGAGGAGGAATGGCTAGCTGACAGTGGAGCAAACAATCATATTTAAGCTTCATTGGATAACCTCACCATTCATCAGCCTTACAAAGGGAATGAACAAGTTGCAATTAGAAATGGTAGTGGTCTTAAGATCACACACATTGGCACCACTTCTTTCAAAACCATAAAATCTATTCTTTATTTCAAAAACATTTTACATTGCCCAAATGCCTTTACTAATCTACTTTCTATAAAAAAATTCTGTAGAGATAACAATTGCTATTTTAAACTGACTAAAAGTTATTTTCTTGTCAAGGACAATGCAACAGGGGAGATTCTACTACAAGGACCCAGTGAAAATGGTCCATATCCTATGAAGTTGAAGCAACAATTTTTTAATAAAGAGAGAGGTTTTGTAGCCTTTGTTGGAGCTAGAACCACTTCAATTGTCTGGCACCAGAGATTGGGACATCCCAATGATCGGATTGTCAAGAAAATCAGCTCCACATATCATCTTCCAACTTCTCCAGCTAGTTTAACCTCTTTATGAACTTCATGCCAAATAAGTAAAAGTACACAACTTCCATTTTCTGTTTCCACTCATGTAACAAAAACTCCATTGGAGCTAGTTCATAGTGATCTTTGGACATCACCAATTATATTAATAAATTGCTTCATTGAAATCAACTTGCTACCAAAATTCGACAAATACAAACTGATGGAGGAGGAGAATATCTATCTCACACCTTCACCTCCTTTCTGTCATCTCATGGTATTCATCACAAAATCCCATGTCCACATACACCCCAACAAAATGGAGTTGCCAAGAAAAAGCATAGGCATATTATAGAAACAACCCTTACTCTTTAGATCAATCTAAACTTCCCATAATTTATTGGGTTGAGGCATGTCAAACTGCTGTGTACCTAATCTACATATTTCCTTTAGCCTCCATTAACTTTTCCATCCAATACACTAAATTGTTCAAACTTGTACCTAACTATACTCATCTTAGAGCTTTTGGATGTGCCTGCTATCCGTATCCGAGGTCATACAACAAACACAAGCTTGAGTTTCAAAGTAAGTAATGTATTTTCCTAAGTTACAGCTCTAGCTACAAGGTTACAGGTACTTTGATCCATCATCAAACAAAATGTTCATCTTCGACATGTAATTTTTGATGAACGTACACACTTGTTTCCTTCACTGGGCAAACCGACCACTGAGTCTCCTAGCAGTAATAGCTCACATCCAGGTATTTTCTTGACAACCGAGTCGGAATTCTGGTTTAATTATTCTCATAAAAACTTGCTTCTTGCTGACAACAGTGTTATTAGACATGAATCATTACCTCCTGTTGACAGCAATATTATTCCTCTTGAAACTTTACCTTCTGATCCTATACATATACCCCTTCAAGTTGATTCCTCCACTCATGAACTGGACCCTATACCTATGCCTATCAATACTTCATCACAAAATGACACATCTTCTAGCCAAATTCCATCTATAGATCAATACCTACCTCGTGTAGTCACTAGGTCCCAAACTGGAAATCTTAAACCAAAAGCCTTTCTAGATTTCCAATTGCACTATTCCACCAAGCACCCACTAAAAGCCTTGATAGCAACCTCTCTCCCTCCTAAGCCTACTACCTTTCTAAAAGTTTCTTCAATTCCTCTTTGGATGGCTCCTATGGAGAGTGAATACAATGCCTTACTGGAGATTAGACTTGGTCTCTATACCCTTGAACATCAAACAAGAATATCATTGCCAATAAGTGGGTATACAAGCTGAAAACCAAACCTGATAACACCATATAAAGATAAGGCTAGATTGGTTGCCAAGGGGTTTGAGCAAAAGGATGGAAATGATTTCACAGAGGCTTTCTAAGATGGAATCTTGTATCCTTTGATGGACACAAAGCTGCATGTATCTAAACATTGCCAAAAGTTCAATTTCAATAACATCATTTACTCCATTTTTCTTCTTACTTGTTACCTTAATGATCTCACCTTTACAATCTCTTAAAATTATGCTCACACCTACTCTTTGCTGATGTTGGCCGAAGATTGCATCACTCACATTAAGTTTCAAGATACCTTCACTAGGTTGAACCCATCTACACTGCGCTTTATGTTTCTTCTTCTTCAATAAATTAGGTTGAAATACAATTTTGGAACGATGCCAAATGGCCATGATATGCATGCAACTAAAATTGAAACAACCTTATTAGATGTCTTACTTACCTTTTAGCATGATCTTGATTCGAAAATTCTAAGACCTTATACCTACCATGATATATATATATATATAGAAAAAAGGCAGAAGAAGAAAGAAAAAGAAAGCTACGACTTTTGCTCAAGTCAATTAATAATTCATTGAATTACACATATGTATGTAGATGAGTATTATTTAAATTCCCTCGAGTGTTTCTCTTAATAAGTATTGTGCAAAATACACGACCACAGTGACAAACAAAAGTTAAAGCAAACACAATAAAGCATATGACATACAATATACGTGGTTCAGCAAATTGCTTATGTCCACAGAGCTGCATAAATGTTATTAATCAGAGAAAATTACAATTACTCAATCTCAACTCACTATTTAATGATTTTTGCTCTCTTGCACAATATGCACTTACTTGACAATTATTCTCTCTCAAAATATACTAAAAGTCATGTAAAGCAGTCAAATATATCATATTAATAGCAAAAACAGTGCTAGAAACCCTAATTTCAAAATTTCTACCATATTCACTAGAGCGAAATGTCGAGCGAGTGTCGAGCAAAACTCTCTATCTGAATCTTGCTCGAGCCAAATGTCCAGTGCGTGTCGAGTGAGATTTCTGACTCTCAGTTTTCAGCTCCTAGACCAATCTCCACATGCAACCCAACAATAAGAATATAGTAATACAAGATCATATAATTTCCAACTGAGTGGGCATAAGTAGGTAGGTTATAGCTGTGCGAGGGAGGATCATTTCTCCAATTAAGTGAATTGGTGAGATTTAGAAGCAGCAATTTTTGGAAACATGAAGCCCAAAGAGTATGATCTAGTAATGTGAATCCTCAATCGATGTTCAAAAATACAAAAAAAATAAGACTGAGATCCGACTTCATTTGATTATACAAAGCATCTCATTTTATTACTGACATCACATCATTACAACTTTGTCAAACTTTCAAATAAGTTGTAATAAATAATTTAATTTTTTAAATCTCAAAATATAAATAATATTAAAAAATAATATTTTATTCAACTTTTAATTTTTATTTCATGTAATCTGTATAATCAAACAAGACCAATCCAATCCCTCAACCCTTTTTATGTAATTTTTTTAATAAACCATTTCGCATCGTGCCACATGATTAAGAGAAATTTTTTTGGGCTCAATTTTTTTTAGCCAAATATGTGGGTTCTAAACATATCACTCTTGTTGATCCTCAAAAAGGTACTCGATTTTGGTATATGATTATGAGGGTTCTCCCTTCTATTCATTAGAATTCTTTGTGAGGGATTAAAAATTGTCATTTTTCTTTTTAGAGGGACCATTAGATTGGTTAGGGCATTTCGTGTGATTCTTAGCAGATTACCGAAGTCGCTTTTCTTACTCTAGCTGAATGTAAATCCGGGGATAGTTGGAATATTGATCTTTTTCAAAGACTGGTCGGTTTAGATCAAGCTGATATGATGATTGAAAAACTGGGGAGATTAAAAAAATGGTGAGGACACTCTTATTCTTACTCTAGCCAAATGCAAATCTGGGGATAGTTGGAATATTGATCTTTTTCAAAAACTAGTTGGTCTAGATCAAGCTGGTATGATGATTGAAAAACTGGGGAGATTAAAAAATGGTAAGGACACTCTTATTTGGGTTCTTAAGGCGGACGAATTTTTTTTTACTAAAAGTGCTTGGGATGTTTCGTATTAATTCTCCTAAAATTCCATGGATGGATTGGGTTTGACATTCTTTTATTCCTAAAAAGATGTCAGTTTTGATGTGAAAAGCTTTGCAAGGATGTCTCCTTGTGAATGATAGATTGATAAGAGTTGGTATTCCGCTGGTCTCAAAATGTGATTGTTGTGATAGGGGAGACTATGAAGATTAGAACCATATTCTTGCCTTGGGCGAGTTTGCTATGCAGATATGGAGTAGGGCTTACATTTATTTAGGTATACAGTAGTTGGTAGGGAGAACGTGGAAAGAAAGGGTGGACTTTTGGTTTTGTCATGCCAAACGATCTTTTTGCCGGGGACAAATCCTTGGTATTCTTCCAATTATTACTACTTGGCATCTTTGGTGGCAAAGGTGTAAAGCTCGCATGGAGGGATCTTATGAATCAGTTGAATAGGTATGGATTTCCATCAAATGCTGGTTGTCTTAGATTGCTTTAAAATTCAAAGATAAAAAAAGTCTCAGTACTAGAGATGAAGAAGTGCTTCAGGCTCTCAATTTTCCTATTCCAAATATTCGTAAAAGGTGTCATAACATTATCATATGGGAGATACCTAAGCCTGGATGGTGTAAACTTAATGTAGATGGTTGTTCTTTGGGAAATTTGGGGACTTTTGGAGTGGGGGGAATTATTAGAGACTATGCTTGTAAGTTAAAATTGAGTTTCTATGCTTCGATTAGATCTGGATCTAACACTTAGGTAAAGTTTATGGGTTTACTTATGGTCTGCGGCATACTCGATGTATGGTCTTTGTTACCATTGAGGTGAAGATGGATTTACAATTGATTGTTGATTGGGTTAAAAAATGTAGATGTGGTCTATGGTACATGGAAAATTTTTGGGAGGAAATCATGAGTATTTTTTATGGTGTTTGCTTCACCAATCATCATATTTATATGGAGTGCAATGCAGTGGCTGATGTTTTGGCAAAAGCTAGCGCTAAAAGGAATTAATTATCTTTATTCTTCAACTTTGGACCTTCCTCACACGGCTAAAGGTTTCTTTAGACTTGATAAGGGTGGTTTGCACTACTTAAGGAGGAAATAAGTGTTGGTTATTTTATTTACACGATTTTATGCTTTATTAAAATTATGATTTTTATTATTTCAGTGATTGTTTTTGTTTGGTTTAATAATTCTTTCATGCTTGGGTTTGGTTTTTGGTTATTTGTAGCCCTCAAGTATAAAGTTGTTATCACAATTTTTCTCCATCATAAATGAGAGTTTTATTAATGAATTTAGGCCTAACTCTTATTGTTATAAGATCTCTACCTTGTTATAATTGAGTACGTCCAAAATATGTCACCTGCTCCCACTATTAAATTATTTCCCTTTCCTCCTCGAGAGAAAAATAAATAAAATAAATGCTGCCCCTCACTATATCATAGCTCCACAACTCTGTGGTTGCCAGTTCATGATCTATGGCATATATTACTTAACAATAAATAGCGTATTGTTATAAAACTAAAAGAAAAATAATATTATAAGAGAAAATATTTAATTTTTTTTTTCTAAATTCTGAATTCTCGTTCTTACTCGTACATAATGATTACAACATGCCCATATATAAGGCTTTGAGGACTGTGCAAATTACGACTTAATTTCCATAATTTGCGGAGATTAGGTGGGGTGATTATTCACCTTTTTGAAAACATAGTTTACAACACTCCCTATTGAATGACCACACATAAAGAATATGCCTCGTTAAAACCTTGCAAATAAAAAATCCAGTAGGAAAAATAAATAAATGGTGAAGGAAAAATAGTACCATATTCTTATGTACCACGAAGTGCTTTAAGACTGCCTCATTAAAACCTTGTAAAGGAAAATCTAATGGGACAAAAAGTTAGCAAATGAAAAAGAGTACAATCAGAACAAGTCTTCAAGACATTTACTCACCCCAAAAAGCGCATGGCGATAGATTTTTAAGTTTTCACATTTCAATATTCTGCACAATTTTTTTTAATGTCGCAATTGTTAATACTTTTGTGAATAAATCTACTAGATTATCACTTGATTGTATCTTTGAAATATCCTCATTGAATTTGAGTGATACAAGCAACATTATCTTTATAAGAAATTGTTGACTATCGTTGATCATGGAAAGACCACACTTTTCTTGAATATGTAGAATTACTGATCTCAGTCAAATACACTCTAGACTTACTTCATGCATTGAAATGATTTATGAATGATTTAAAGATGTGCCAGATAGTGTTTGTTTGATAGACCTCTATGATATAGCAGAATCTCCATAAGTAAACACTGTTGAATCCAAGGTTTCAATTTTCGTATTTACGTGTATACTTTGTTGATGACAAATACTTAGTATAAATCTAAGACCTGCAGTAATACTTAAGCTTCCCCTGAGCATATGTATTAATTTTTCAAGTAATAGATAAATATAATTCCAGTATATATAATATGGTTAAGAATTCAAACATGATTTCTATCTAAATAAAGCATTAGAGAAAGTATGTTAATATTATAGTATAAGACTTCTCCTTACAGTAATTAATAAACAAATAAAATAGTGTGTTAGTAGAAACTGTAAAGAGTTAAATAATTAGGGGTACCCATGTCCAACAAAAACTGCAAAGGCATGAGGCCTAGCTATGTCGACTTAGTGCGGAAAAAGATTAAAATCCGCTTGATGTTGTTGATAAACAAAATTATGTAAAGATTTGAAATTTTCGATTTCTGTTTAAATAACCATTTTTATCCATCAAATACTCACAAAAAATAATAATCTCACATTGTTCATTGATCTAATTTTTGTTTGTCCAAAATGAGAGAATGGTTGAGAAAATTTCATTTGGTAATCTTCTAGATTTGAATCAAGAACGTTTTATACCTCAACCCGTTATTTTGTCTCATGAGACTGTCAATATCATAATAGAATCAGAGATGTATTTTTCTAGTAGGACTGATTCTGAGATTGTTGCAGGATCAATAATTCTCAGTGCTCAATATGCTGCATCTGTTACGACTATATCTCGGAAGTTACTGATGATGGTGAGTGAGGTTGATCGACTTAATAGTCAAATATCTGAACTGCGTAAAAAGCTTGCAACTAAGAATAAAATAAAAAATAAAAGGTTAAGACAAGAAATTAGGAAGCTGAGGAAATTATCTCATGTTCTGAAACCACGAATAGAAGAGTTAGAACGAGAGAGAACTCAAATATTGAGTCAACATCAACAGATAATAGATACGTTCAACGTTTATGAGAAAAATAGGACAACTGCAATTAATATCGTTGGTTTAACTAAATAGCTTTTGACAATATGCAGATAGCATATCTTGTATATTTGACTAATTAAGATATGAAAAGATGATGATTTGTCTTATTTTTATTTACATCTCTATAAGAGCAGATTTCAATTTTATCTAATTCACATCAAATCTTCTTCTCATATCTACAATTCATTTGCATTCTCATTGAACAAAATTTCGATAGCTCATCATTTTTCTTTCAGTAGTTCTCATAATCAAAATACAATGTATTCTTTACCTTAGTCTCAAACTATTTTTGCATCTGTCACAGGTGCCATGTTGCAGCACGAAAATGATCTATCTAATAAGTCAGATCATGATGTCATATATAAACTTATGAATCTCGAAACTCGATACTTATCATCCATTATTTCCACTTGGTTGCAGTAAAAAACTCACGAGATTGAAAAGTTTAACGAGAATATATCTGTACTTCAACGATTTGTTCAAAAATTTAACAACAAAATTGTAGAGTTAAAGCAATAAAATAAGGATTTAAAGTCTTTGTTTGCGTTTTCATTTCGACTATCTTATCCTTTAGACAATAATGACATATTAATCTATGAAGAGCTAATGTATTTGAGAGATGAGACTAACAGTCTCAAGTTTTTATAAGAAATCAAGCATTCAAATAACACGATCTTTCATTTTTAAATTTATTCTTTGATTATATAACAGTTCTTGTGATCTCTTCAAGAGCTCTAATAAGATAAATCATTAATAAACTACTATAATGAAAAATCTAGATTATGATAAAAACATATGGGCATATAAGTTTATTCTCAAACCCATCTTTCAATAGATATTCGCTAAGGTAATTATAACACATGCGACTGGATTGATTTAACCCATAAAGATCTTCGAAAGTTAATAGAGTACATATTTCTAGATTAGATGTTTCATGCATTTTATATCCTTTAGGGATTTATATATATATATATATATCATGATCTAATGATCCATGTAAATATGCAGTGACCACATCGATCAACCACATATCTAATCATTTTATAACTACCAAACTAATCAAAAATCTAAATGTGATTGCATCCATTAGGAGAGAATATGTTTTCTGATAATCAATCTCAAGTTTTTACAAGAAACCTTAATCGACAAGTTGTGCTTTGTACCGCACAATTTCAATTTTCTCATTACATTTTCGTATAAATATCCACTTATATCCAACAGGTATTACAACTATTAGTGTTTGGACAACAAATCCAAATACATCTAGTTTTGTTAGCGAGTATAATTCAGCTTCAATATCTGCTTTCCATTTTGGCCAATCATTTCTACGTCGACATTTTTTGACGATTCTTAGCTCACTTTCTTCATTACTTCTGGATGTCAAGGCCATTTTACTTCTAAATCTAAATGTGATTGCATTCATAACAGGAGAATATGTTTCCTCATAATTAATCTCAAGTTTTACAGGAAATCTTGTGCGACAAGTCATGCTTTGTACTGCACAATTTCAATTTTCTCATTACATTTTCGTACAAATACTCACTTATATCCAATAGACATTATAGCTATTGGTATTTGGACAACAGATCCAAATACATCTAGCTTTATTAGCGAGTATAATTCAGCTTCAATATCTGCTTTCCATTTTGGCCGATCATTTCTACGTCGACATTCTTCGATAGTTTTTAGCTCACTTTCTTCATTACTTCTGAATATTAAGGGCTATTTTATATGAAAATATCTCATTATTTTCAGGTACCTATTACTCTCTAGAGGAGAATATTTTGTGAAATACATCTTCAGGAGGTCTCTTTTAAGAAGATTTTGAAATAAAAGATTTAATCTCTTCAGAAGTATCAACTATACTTGTGGTCTGTATTATAGGTATGAGTTCTTTTGCATGTATAGGTCTTCCCCGCTTTAGGGACTTTAATCATTCTTGGCGCATTAATAACAAGAAAATGTGATTTTACCACACTTTTAGTATTCGTAAATACATCCGATAATTGATTTGCAACACTTTACAAGTAGATAATCCTTTGAACTTCTAATTTACATTCATTTGTAAGATGACCAAATTGAGATAATGTTTTATTTTTTCAAGTAATTTCTTATCGTGTTTTAGGCACTAACTTTTCGTTATTTCAAAACGTGATAAAATATTAAAAAAATTTCACTATAATATATAAAAGCTTAATATAAGTGAATCAATTGCTTGGCCATACAGCAGGAATATGATCAATGTCCAGTCATACCAGATTTATGACATATATATTCATTTTTCTATGAAAAATCATTCTAAAGTTCTTTACCCTGAATTGGATCACTTTAAGTGATATGATGTATTTATATTATTATTCTCTTTAATGTTATCATTTCTTGGACACATATTTCTATAAATTTTTTCACTATGTCCATCCCTTCGGTTCCTTTGAAGGGATGTACTATTCACTTCTGAGAATGGTGTAAATCTAGTATTATTCACTTTAGAGAATGATGTAGAACTAGTAGGATGTGATTGGTGATTTATTAACAAAAATTTATTATTTAGCTCAATCATTAGAAGACAAAATAAAAGTTTAAAATATTTATTGAATATTCGATCTCGATACTTTTGCTGTAGAAGCATATTTGAAATATGAAAAACAATATATGCTTTATTTGACATATCATTATTAGTGGCTTTCTCACTACATTTTTTTTATATTGAACTGATTTTAAAAAGTGTAGAATTATACTCACTATCACTCTTAAAATCTTGTAACTTCAAGTGCAATAAGTCATAACGAGCTTTTAAGAGGATTACATCTTCTGGTACTCATATATTTCCATTAAATCATTTCATAAAGTAAAATGATTTTTCACTGTGAGATACATATCATGGTCCTGCAGGGATACATAATTTCTTTCTTTGATTGTATCTTCCAAATTCATCACGTTCAAATAGATCTCACCAAAGTTTCCAAAATAAATCACATTTTCAGAAATGTCAATAGTAATAGATTTCAATTTTGTAGAATTTTTCATTTTCTACATATATGAATCACTAATATAAATGTGTATCTAAGAAATACATAATCATAAGAATAAAAGCAGAATTTTATTAAATAATATTAAATAATATTACCTTTTATATTCATCTCGAAAACTACAAATAATATATTAAAAAACTTACTTAAAATAGAAAACTATTAGTTTCAGAATTGACAAAATCTCGTACTGATAACATATTATAAAATTTTTAAAAAAATATTGTAAAAGAAAATATTTATAACTTTTTATTTTCTACGTTGAATTCTCGTTCTTATTCGTACATATTGATTACAACATACCCATATATATAAGATTTGAAGGACTGTATAAATTACAACTTAATTATTATAATTTGTGATGATTAGATGAGCCGGGCAGTTATTCGCCTTTTTGAAAACGCGGTTACAACACGTATATTAATATTGGAAGCCCTTGTAATTGACGGGGTAAGGCTTAGTTTAATAATCTATAAATCACATTTTGGAAAATCGTAATTATTTTATTATCTAGCAACCCAATCTAATTTAGGAACGACCCGGTCAATTATTTCGTCCTCACCAAATTGATTAACATATAAATTATCTATTATTATAAGATCTCTACCAGCTTTTTATAATTGAATACGTCCAAAATATGTCACCTGCTCCCACTATTAAATTATTTCCCTTTCCTCCTCGATAACAAAATAAATAAAATAAATAGTGCCCCTCACTATATTATACCTCGGCAAATCTGTGGTTGCCAGTTCATGATCTATGGCATATATTAGTTTACATTAGTAGCATATTAATATTGTTCCAATCAATTTTTCGGAAAATATTAGATGCAGCTTATGTCAGTGACATGTGATGTTTACAATACATATTTTTTTTTTGGAATACATTTGGAGGAGGGGTATTTCGAACTCAAGACCTCCATTTTAAAGACTATCACCAAATTATTTTTGTGATATTTGAATTATTTTTTGTGATGATTTCGTCTATCACTAAAACCAAAATACGTTGTAGTGGTATTAATTAAGTACACGTTCATACGAACAAGATCTAGATGCATGTGCTGCGTACTTTGCGTTAAAAGGAGATCTCAATGCATGTTCGCCCAGCTTCTTTCACGGTTCAACATATTTTTATAATCATCTTTATTCATTAACAAAGTTATATTATTTATTGTATTATCTAATTATATAATGAAATATAATTTTCGAACGAGGCCAAATGGGCATGAATGCATGCAGCTGAATTAATTGAAATTATCTTAAATATTTTTATATATTGGGATCATGTCTTGGTCTTACTCGCCGGCTGTGATATTCACTTAATTATTATATATATGTAGTGCCCGGCCGCTTGGCCTGATGGCACATGATGGCTTCTCCAAAATAGGTTCAATCCCCCATGCCCAACCCCTGTATCAAAAAATTAATAGAGTGATACTCCTGGCCCCTTACCCCTCAAACAAAAAAAATTATTATATATAATATAAATGTAGGTACAGACGTAGGTATTATTTAATTATTTCGCTCGAGTCATGATTATATTAAGTACTTTAATACACGATTTCTTAGGCATTAGCTCATGTAGGAGGTGGGAGGATCATTTGATCTCCAAATTCGTTACCGCCCGGTGATTAATACAAGAACCAAGAGAGATTTAGAAGCGCTAGTTTTGGGAAACATGCAGGCCGGCAATAATCAAGATCAGTACGTATTTACTTCTCTTATTTTCCTGAGCAAATTATATAGTTCATTAATTTTCAATTTAATTAATCATGATATGTTGTATAATTAAACAAAATTCTATTTTTTCACCAAACAATAATTTGGATGCATGAAAACAATATATATGTATATATATATATATATATCGATCGTGTAATTACTAATTAATATTATCACATGAATTATAAGCTTAATTTGTTAGTCAAACATTAAGATCGGCTAGATGGATTAATTTGTAAGAATATCATGTATGTCCATATAAATATTGTTGTTATTTTGTGGTTACCATATAATATCTCTATATAAATATTATCTAGATCGAGTACTCTTTATTTGTTCAGTCCTCACATTGTTATTTGTTCGAAGAAGAATTATATTTGAATGTACTTACACGTACACTTCACACCATCTATATATATATATATATATATATATATAAATATATATGTGTGGCATAATTTAGTTTGGAAGATAGATTGCAAAATTAAATCTTATGAATCAAATTATATCATGCAGATCGTGGTATTAAATATAGCACTATTGATCGCCTGCGAATATGAGTAAATACTACTTCGATGTCATAGTTCCCAAAGCAAATTATATTTACTCGGGTGTTTCCATGGATAGTCATGTTCATGAAGTTTCATCTTGATCAATTAATAATTTGATCATGATAATATATAATAGAATTTCGATCTATTTCAGAAGTCCGATCAGTTGTCGTGAATCATGATCCTCTTGACCTGATATATCTTGCTTTTTGTAGATTTAAACACTTTCTCCCTTTTATATTAAGGTATATATATAAAATGATCTAGACATGTTAATATATCTCAGTGATATAGTAATTAATCATTGTATTTAATTTTGAAATGCTTGATCTACAAAATAAGTTATTTTGTAATTTAATATTGATGTGATGTATAATTACTATAAATAATTTAGCCGCCGGCCGCCTCATACTAATTTGTAAATTATATTGATATAGTTCATATGCAAAGCGCGTCGCAGCTCAAGTCGGTTTTAATCATACATCGTCAAGATCTAAACCAAAATCTGTCTTGATGGAGCGCTCGGTAAACAATCATGATTTGAAAGATTTAAAATTTGAGGATCGAAGCCTTTCTACGGTATTTAATGAGAGGGGATGGACAGCTATTCTTGAGGCAAAAGGGAAAGCGTACCCGGATATTGTGCGCGAGTTCTACAACGCACTCCTGAGAGCTAGTGGGGTGAACAGCGATATGCAGTTCTGCTTCTATGTACGAGATGTGAGAGTGGTTATCAGTCGCGATGAGATTGCATCTTTTCTGGATCTACGGCCTCCGGCTCCACGAGTTGAGGTCACAAAATCTTCGCAGTGGTCTGTGGACGAAATATATCGTGCTCTGACCGATACTAAAGATGTGTATGACCTTGATGATCACGACATGGATAAGTTTATAAATCACAAGGATCTGCTTCCATTCTTCCAGATGTTGCACCTTATAGTTGCAGCTAATGTGACGCCGACAGAAGATACGACTAAACTTAGTATTAGGCAAGGAAAATTCTTACTTGCTATTGCTCGTGGGGTCGACATCGATCTCTCAAATCACATCTATGAGATCATTTGGGGCAGTGCAGACGAAAACGAGTTACCCTATGGAGTATTGATTACAGGCTTGTTGTTGAAGGCAGGAGTAAAAATTCGGTCAGATGAGCAGGAAGACCAGCGCATGGGGCCGATTCGCTGGACTAAGCCAATTAGTCAGACTGGGCCTGAGGCTAATAAGGCCTCATCAAGTGAAGATCATAAACGACCTTCATGGTTTGAGACTATGTTAAGTGAGCTCGATTCACGAGTAGCTGCACATATTGCTCCAATACAGAGTCGGTTGAAAGATATTGAGGATCGGCTCAGATCTGGACGTTGATGTACCGACTGTGTATCTTCTAAGCTTGTTCAATTTGTTTTGCAACGCACGCAGGACTATTGTGTTTTGGTATTTCGTAGTACTTAATAGTATGTGTTTTTCGATTTTCGTATATTTAGTGAATATTACGTTAATTTACACATACTTAATTCTCATATTTAATAACCTTGGTGATTTTCATCTTGTTGCCATTTGCAAAGTTATACGACGTGCAGTAATTAGTTAATTTCGTTCAATTGCAAAGGTATTTTATAAATCTAACATTTTTTCCAATATCTGACACATCAATAAAATAAAGATAAAAGATATAATGCTAAAGAGTACTAAATAATTAATTTACTTTTGTGTCACGTGCATTTGGTCTTATATGCCCATTTTTTTTTTTGGAATATCCCGGGGGCAGCCCGTCTGCTCCCCACACAAAGCAATCCCTACTGCCGTCGGTGGCGGTGGGCGACATCGTCCACGCCATCGGGATCGGCAGACTAAGGCGACCTCACCTTACGACAGCGAGCTCCGGCGAGCTCCTGTGTGCCCTCGACAGCCTTAAATCCATTTCGAACCCGTACGTAGGGGTGAAGTCGTCTTAGTCTACCGGTCTCAATGGCGTGGGCGGTGTCGCCCACCGCCACTGGCGGCGACTCCGTTCGCTCCATGGTCGAATTCCCTTAAATTCATCTTCATTTTATTTTTTTATTGTGTTTTTTATTATATTTTTATATTTTTATTATGTTTTTTATTGTATTTTTTATTATGTTTTGTTCATTTTATTTTTTTATTATATTTTTAATCTTCATTTTTTTATTTAATCATATTTTTTATTTTATTTTAATGTGTTTTTCATCATAAAGCAGCCCAACTAACGTTGGGTTGTTTTAGACGCTGGGGACAGCCAAACCGGTCCACAGTGTCTCCTTTTTTTTTTTCAGAGAATATGCCCAACTTTTGTTAGACCTAATAAGCAATTATTCAAAATTTTTTATATAATTAATTGACCTAGTACTAGGCCAACTAGTGTGATCCCCAAAGACGGAGAATCAACGGCCAATCTTTAGCCTGGCCCAGCTCTAACCTTTTAAGGCGACTAGGCCTTAGCTACCTCCTCCTCGTTTCTCTCATTTCCTTCTTTACTCTAATTTTTTCTATTAAAATTTATTTTGTTTAGCTTTATTTTACTTTTTTTCAAGTTGAAAAAGATATTTATAATTTTTCAACAACTATTAACAGACACACGCACACGCATATGATACAAGCAAATTCACATATCAGAAATTATTTGAAAGAAAGTAATAATTTTGCGAAAATCACCATACGCAGTTCTCATGTGCCACCCTTTCCGACAACTATTCTTGACAACCATGCCAGATCACCAGACTCTCTACTATTAGACCTTTCAAATCTGACTTTAGTAGATGAGAAGAAACAAGTGTTGTCTTCATAGACTATCACAAATTTCAGAGTCTATCAGAATTGGTCTAAACTGTAATCTGTCATTTTTTACATTTATATTATTGTTTTCTTTTATGATTTTCTTATTGTTAATTAAAAAAGTTTGTCTCTTGGACATTTTTCTTTAGAGGTTAAGTCAACTCTTTTTTTAAAGAGTGAGGTTGAATTTCTTGTTGGGAATGGGCCGGTCAATAAATAGTAAGTAGGAAGTAACACAACGGATACAACAAGAGAAATAAAAATAAAAACACGCAGAACACTAATGGACACCAAGATTTGAAGTAGTTCGGCTTAACAGTCCACTGTTTGGTCGGTCTCAATGAATCCACTATTACAATGGAGATGGAGTACAGAGATTGAATCACAAGATTCTTACACTAGAATACTCAATCTCACTTACAAGTTGTAAAGTTCTCTCTCACAAAACACTCAACCTTTCTTCTTTACAAATGCTCTCAAAACGAAAATCTAAACCATAACCAAGAAATGATGAGCTTCTCACGGCTGAGCGTTCACATGAACGCGAGCCTTTTTATAAGCCCAGGCTCGCTCGAGCGAGACTATTCTTACTCGAGCGAAACACTATTCCTGACGGCGCCAACCCTAATACCGACAACATTAGCTCGAAGTGAAACCTCGAGCAAGGCTAAAGCGAACGTCTAGGGTTGATTCTCGCTTGAGCGGAACGTCGAGCAAGAGTCGAGCGAGGGTCAATCGAACTCTCTGTCTGATGCCTCGCTCGAGCGGGATGTCAAGTAAGGGTTGAACAAAATCACGGGTTGAGACTCACTTGAGTGAAAATCAAGCGAGCATTGAAGATGTGCTTGATTGAACTCAATTCAAGCCACATCTCAACATTTCTACTTAGGCATAGAGTTGTCATTGTCACAGGGAGGGACTAATGTAGCAACCGCGGATGACACATTTCTTTTTAGAATTATTGACTTGAAAAGAAAAGGCAGAAAGAAGAAAAGCAAAAGCAGTGCTATTGAGCTGTATCGAGAGTCGAACGTTCGAATTAAGACTTTTGAAGTTTACAAGGAGCAATAGTTTACAAATCAAGGAAATTAGCAATGTGAATAAATAGTAATTTACATTCCCCTCCCCTCCCCTAAGCCACTAACCTAAAACTGTCACCACAAGAAAACATGCAAAAGACATGATGCTTACAACAACATTTTCTGCAATTTATAAAGCTCTTATGTCACCTATCTAGCCATCATTGCCGTTGCTCATATATCATCCGCTGCCTCCCAAACTAGAGATTCAATCATCGGCCACAATAATCGGGAATAGTAGAAGTCGTTTGCGGTATCAGCCTTCATGACTCCTTAGGAGTACTTCATGGTATCAGCCTGTAAGTACTCCCTTAGGAGTATTGTAGCCAAGCTCTTAATATAATTCCTTGCATGACTCCTTCCCTTTACACAAAACCTCTTCTCTCTTACTGTTCTCGACTCATTCGACCAGACTGCCGGAGTTCCATTAGCTGAAGAATCCAGGCAGCTTTTAGGTTGCACCTTATCACTAGCAAGTTTTTCATCTCATGCTTGACACTGATCATTCGACAATAGTACAATTATTATGTCCTTATCAAAACATGGCATCCTTCATAGAGTGTTTGCAGGTACGACGGCTATCAAAACATGGCATGATTTCAACTAAAGAATTTTTAGTTCCACACACGAAAAACATTTCATTCAGCATGAAAAATAAACCCCTAAAGAAAAGAAGAAACCAACTTTAAGAAGTAATTCCAATATCCAAAGAAATAGCTTTCCAACTGTCAACGTTTAGTTTTTATCTCATTTCCACTTTCATGTAAATTAAGGATAGTTGGTTTTAATGAATATTATTAGTTGAGAAAAATGAAATTACAATATCCAAAGGCCAAAAGAGCCAAAAGAAGTATGAGAAATGATATTGCAATCGTGAATTCTACTAGTGCCGCTAAATTGCTTCAAAATTTTGAATTTTTTTTTTCACTTTTGGAGAAGGAAAATTAAATAAAAATAATATTGAAATTACCCAAATATTTCTATATGGCGGATAATTATCTGATGCTGAATAAAATAGTAATTATTCTGCAGGCTAGTTTCAACATATGATTCACAATAAATAACACAAAAAGAATCGATCGTTCAAAGTATAGAGAAAAAGTCCCTAAGATTCAATTGAATATTGTGAAATTAAGCAAAATCAAAAATCAGTTCACAAGTTGAATTGTATAGCCAAAAATAGTCTTTATCGAAATTTTGCCAAAAATAACAAATTCCTAAAAATAAAGCCAAAAAATGAAATATGAAATAAAATAAGTATTCTGCTAGAAATCTAGCACAAATTGTGTTCAGAATCACTTCCTAATTAACACACAAAATATTACTAAAAATGGCAAAAAATAACTAAAAATAAGCATTCGAGAGGAAAAAGTGTGGAATTTGAAGTTGAAAATAACACATACTAACTATAACTAGTTGGCCACAGCACGCGTGCCGAAAATGTCTTTTCGAATTGGGATCTTAAGCGCGATTCCGACATCTGTAGCCAAAGTTATGGCCAGAAAACTGAAATGCACCCAAAATGGCCCTAATTAGGAAAAGATCATGATCACTTTCCTCATTTACGCTGATCTGCCAACTCATGATATCTCAGCACCATCACCGTGCAATCCGAAAGCTCAGTATCATCTAACTCGGATTCTCTTGCATCCGTCGCCCCAGGTTAGAAAGAACTCGTCCTCGAGTTCACAGTAGTGTCATTGGAATCTACAAAGCAAAGACTTAGATGCTTCACATTAAATATATCAAAAGTCCTCAAGTGACTGGGGATGTAGCAACAAACAAATGTCGCAAAATCATAAAATTTTGCCGCAAAAAAAAGAAAAAATACATATAAATACTATTGGAATCATTGTATGGTACCAATTACGATGAGAACAAGTGGGGGCAATAAACTTGGTATTTGTGGATAAAATATTTACCCCACGAATCAAAAATCGACCTGGCCATTTCAACTTTGACCTCCTTTTGGCAGGGTTAAAAATATTTTATAAATCTAACAAGTGGAGGCAATAAACTTGCTCACACGCCGCTAGGCCAAAGTAGTTCCCTTTTCGCCACGCGCGACTCCATCACGATCAATGGCCTCAGCTCCTTTGTTTCCAGATCCCTGTTTCCACTCCAGTGTGGCGCGTGCCCCTCACGTGCTACCACCACCAGCGGTGGTCTCTCTCCGGTGTATTGATTTTTCTTTAGGTTGCTACTTTCTGGTATCACTAACCAAGGATCAAGTTAAAATGGATGTGAAAATTCCCACCAGCTAGACTAGCTCAATAGAATACAGTGCACCTCTTCTCACTGTAGGTTTTTGCCTCAGTTCTATAGTCTTTATCAGACTAAGTTAAAACCGCTTCAGACGGCATCCCTTCAATCGGGATTAGTAGGAGTCACACTTATAACTCTGAAACCATTTATTTATTTATTTTTATTTTGGTATCTGTTGTATATTTGTTTTATTAGGATAATTGTCAAGGACTCCTACCTCACTAAAATTCATTGTATCCGTTTAATGTAATATGCTATGCTCGCCATCAAAAAAGAAAAATTTAAGGGATATGGCTGAGTTTCTCTGTGACTGGACTTGAAGGCAATATTTTTTGAAGGTGTGCTATTGCTACAAAATGATCTCCATTTTTATTTATTTGAAAAGAAAAGGGAGTAATGGGTAGCATTTTTCTCTATTTGGTATTCTTTTTTCCCATACGGATGGGAAGAAAATAAGAACGTATATATTGAATAAAGGCATGTGTGAGGGTACACCTCATAAGGGGTTTTGGTACCTCTCCTATTGGAAGGTAGAATTTAACTGCATTCCGAATTCTAATTGAGTAGGTCCTAAGTCTTGGTGGTCTTTTTTATCACATCTATCAATGTTGACAACTTTCTGTAGTTCTGTTATCCATTTGCCTCTACGAGCTTTATTTTTTAAGTGGAACAATGTGTGGCCAACGAGATTTTATATATTTAAGGTTTGGGTTTGTTGATTTTGCTAGAGTATTGTTATCTACCATGTTATCTAACTCTTGTGCGCAAATTCACACGTAAAGGATTCTTCTAGAATAGGCCTGTTCATTTGAGTTCTAGATTCGAGAATCCGGATTCCAGATCCAAAATTTTCTTAAACTTCTTAAGTGAAATATTAAAATTATTGAAAAATAAATTCAAAACCAAGCCGAGCAAAACCTGACCTAGATGAACAGGCCTATTTTGGAGTGCAGCACGAAGTCACTGATCGAGGTGACATGTCAACAATTTGTTCTAACAGAGGTGGCTTGACTGAGCTTGAAATTTTTTTAAAGCAGAAGACCTTTACTAGGTAGTGTTTTTAATATTAATATTTTATTGAGGTCTTATTGAAAAGCTTCTTGTTTTGGAACCTAGGACGTTTAGTATTTCTCATCTCATGATTTTTTTTCTTCTTTATGCAATTTGTTTATGCACTTTCTACATGGTAGGACTTGAATATTATAATAGGAGGGAAGTTAGTTCGCTACAACAAACCTTGGTTTTTGCGGCACCATAAAATCGTTGGGAAAAGCCATAAAATTGCCGGGGTAAAGTATCGCCAGCGATTTCTCTAACGCCGCGTGCTTGGCACTATTGAAAATCTAGTTATACCTTTTTGCAGCGAATGACTATAATTGCTACAAATAAATGAACATTTGCAACAAAAATTTGTGCCAAAATCAGGATATTATGCGTCGCAAATGAGATAAACAATAGTTCATAAAATCGCTGGGAGAAACTTTTGTGGCGATCAAATATTGCTGATAAAAGCATTGAAAACGCCGCAAAAAGAATTTTGGGACGGCCTAGTAATATATTTTGCAGCGATGACTAATTATTTGCAGCACTATTTCCACGCCGCAAATAATTGTTAAACGGTGAATTTATTAATCGCTGGGAAGAAAACATTGGACTGCTGGATATTTATTGGCGACGAACATATTGCGCTGAAAATGTATTTTACACACAAACTTATTCCCAAAGAGATAAAAATTCTCTACAAGTGTAAATTTTTTGTTTATTCACCCATCAACCAAATTAATACATTTTCTTATATGCTTCCTATGTCTGTATCTAAATCCAATCCACTTGCAATATTCACAAACTCTAAAATTTTCTTTAACAAGCTTGTGCATAATCAAAAATATCAAACACTTTATGACTAGAAGGACTTTCCGCCATTTATTTTTAACATTTAGATTTTTCGATGGTACAATATTATTGTTGCTTAGATGATTGATTTGTGTGCTTGCAATATTAAGACATGTGAAGCTGTCCAAGACCTTTTAAATCCATGATTATGCCATATATACTTTGGTTTGGAAAATATCCTAATGTGTTTTCCCTCTTTCTGGTTAATTTCTATCTAATCGAAGAGTCCAAATAATTGATAAACTATCCATTTATAATGAGGGACTTCAAACCCTTTTAAAAGGGCTATGTTCCTAAGATTTTGCTAAGCACATTTTAGATGCTTAAACTCATTTGAAGCCACCAATGTTTATTTTCCAGATTTATACATTTTTAATATCCAAAGCCCAAAGTGAATGTTGAGTTAAAGAAAACCTTACTTGAAGCCTATGAGTTCTTAACTACCTTCTTCTAAGCCTTTTTAAATGGCCTTCCATGGATAGCTAGCATGCCTTAATGTTTAATGAATGCTTTTGTATGTCAAGGTGTGGAATAGTCACTAGGTTAACATAAATGTAAAAGGAATGTTAAGTTAATCTCGTGGCTTTTCCTTCAAAAGGGAATGTTAAATAATATTGATCAAATATTGACATGTTATGCTAGTTAATGGAATGGGACCGGTATTGACATTGGAATTATAGGAAGCCTAAAGGTAAGTAGCTAAAACCATACTCTTATGCCATGCTCTCTTTATGAAAGAATGTCTGTCCCTCTTAATGTAAATGTTTTTCTAAAGAAAAGAAAGAAATGAATGAATGAATGAATAGTAATATTATGTAAAGCCTTTTCTTGATAGCCCTATTAGTATCTTATAATTATGATTGGTTGTAAAGTATAAAGTACTGCATTCGCATTCACACGCTCTAGAATCATGACCTTTTATCATGCATGCTTTCTAAGCAAATTATTAAACTCCCTTATCTATGTATAGCATGAAGATATATCTTGTTCATTAAGCTGTATATGCATTTATGAATAAAGAAATAGAAGAAAATGTAAGAAAATGAAAGAAACGAATGATTCATGAATGAAAATGTTAAAGGTCACCATGACTGAATGATCAAGAAAAGAAAAAAAATGGTAGATTGCAATGTCAAATCAGTCCCATTGGAAAGTGCACTAAGTAGCACCATCCAATAGACGGTATTCCTACTCCAGGCCCCAGCATAGAATCTAGGTCCAAAGGTGGACTACTAACCTTGCACACAAGGCATAATAGTGTTCAATGGCACAAAGGAAAGTGAAAGATGAAAGCATAGCCATTCCTCTAAATTATTTATGCATGGAAGTATATGTTTAGCTTATAAATGTTTATGCATGAAAGCATTCTCAAGTACTATTTATGCATGAAAGCATTCATCAACCCATATATATATATGTATGTATATATATGTATATATATGCTCAAAACTAGATGAAACCGGATAAGTTACACTCTTAGTATTATTAGAGCCACTAACTCCTTGTAAAAAATACTAAGCTTCATAAAAAAATCTGAAATGTTTGAATTTCTGTATTGCATTGAGTTGTACTTGCGTATACAAAGAGTTCACATAGAATATATCTCTAACCGTTATCCTACTTGGAGCCTCCTTGAGGTTGCTTTTGGAACTTTAAAAAAATACTTTTAACTTCTTAAAAACTCTTTTCAAGAAAAATGACATCTTTGATAAATTTATTAAAAGTACTTTAGTCACCTAAAAAGGCTGAAAGTTTAATTTTTTTAAAAGTGCTAAATTGAAACTTTTGTCCAAAAGCCCCTGTGAATAACTTAATTTTTTTAAAAGATTATTGTAGCTAACTTTAAAAGCTCTTTGGATTCATGTTTATTAAACAACAAACAATTTTTGAATGATAGAGTTTATTATTTAAGTCTTAAAGCTATAAACTATATTTCCACCGCAATCTCAAACATGCACTTAATTGCCTATACATCACATAAGTTTAAAATTTAAAATGATTTGTGGGACATTCGTGAAATATAATGAGTGGCAAATACTATTTTATCCACCATTTTCTTTTTAGTGGCAAAAGATATCTTTCTCCCACAAGTGCAGCTTACGGCAAAAGCTAAATTCATTCGTGGCAAACGTTGTGTGGAGCTAAGCCCACGTGGTCCTTTAAATTTATTTACTCACTAATCTTTTTGGTAAAAAAATAATACAATTCCCACAATAATATTCATGAAAAATTTTCGTGGCATAATTTTTTTTGCAATGTATCCTGTTGTGCCAAAAACAGTTTTGCAATGGACTTTGTTGGTGCCAATTTTGTCACAAAATGCATTATAGGTGTCAAATACATTATTTTCCCACCATCTCATATGGTTGGCAATGTTCGTCTCTCCTGATATGTGACGATGGAAAACTTTTTATTGTGATGTAGTATCATTTCAGGCAAAAGCTGGTCAACCATACATTTTTCCCAACGAGATTCTTCTAGTAAAAAGTCTATTTGCGTCCACAATGAGTGGTGAAAATTACTCAGTTAGTGTCAATTGTCTGCAAAAATTAGTGGCTTTTTCCCATGACTGTATACTGTTGGAAGGCAATTTTTTGCCATGAAATTTTTGTTTTACCCATGAATGACCCAGGTGCAAATTAGTGGAAGTCTATATATTTTGCTTGCTCTTTTGGCTATTTTTTCCCATGACTTCATGATGTTGATAATATATTTTTTTTCCACGAAAATTTTTGAATTACCAGACATAAGCTTGTGGGAAAATTTATTCTCCCACGTATTTCACCCTAAAATGCTTTAATCACCATAGAATTAACTATGTTGAAACTAAACATGTTAATTGCAAATGACATTCCAACCAACATAAATGGTTCCTACCAAATACTGAAATAACCAACATGATATTATACATATATGTATCTACCATCAGGAATACAATTTTGCCATCACCAATTTCAGACCAAGTATCCAAGGTCATCAAACCATACAAGCACCAATAATGTTCCGTTTCATAAAACCATAAATGTCTAATGCCAACAACAACTCAGATAAACTAAAATACCACAAAAAATAAAATCTAGTTTCAGCATTAGGGAAAATAAATCCATTGTATGCAGCCTCCTTAAGATCCACAAAGCATGTTGCCAACACAGCATGTTTACTTGCCACCGGTACCATATGCACATTCTTTGCCCCAACAACACCCTTTATAAACCCAACCCTAGCAAGCTTGAACATAAATTGACTCCCTCCCCACAAGTACATATGATGACCTTTTATGATAAACAAGTATTGCTCATTTGAGATCCTTTGTCAATAAAATTAAAATGATTAGTAAAAGATGAAAAAATCTACCTATAAAAAATATACATGAAAAAGATATGTGATAGGAAAAATGCAGACCACTATTATGTGGGAAAAATTAGATTAAAAATGAATCCATCACCGATTATGAACCTAACCACAGCAAGCTTGAGCCTAAATTGACCCCCTACCCACAAGTACATATGATGGCCTTTTATGATAAGTGATAAATATTTGCCTGTAGGCACAGGATTTTGTGCACAAGATAGAAAGTGTACAAAATGTAAAAAAAATAGGACACAATTATTATGGCGCCCATGACTCCCACTGATATCTGTAGGCACTCGTGATATTGAGATAATGATCACATAAGTCAATCACCCCATCGATAAGTGTTCTTGAAGAGAGTATGCAGCATGCATAAAGTATACAATTAAATTATTTGCAGAGGAAAAATAAAAAGATATTAATTCTAGTACCAGAAACTTTAAAGTTTACAAACCCAAACTAAAAATAATTCTCTAAGTGGAAATTATACAATCATCTAAAAGAAAAGTGATAAAAGATAGATAACAACAATCGGGATCATAATCCCACTCTCAGTCATCATAACAGACTACTTCTTCGGCAGAGCCTACCCCTCGAGCTCTTCCTCATCCTCTGCATTAAAAACTGCGATTCCATAAAACGGAATCGTAGATGAATACGATACACCACATGAGATGTAAATCTCAGTAAATAACAACCATTCACATGGAACGAATAATCACAATGAGCAATATGCACAAATGTTTTCAACCAAATAATTAGATCCACACAAAATGTCATTTCCCATATAGTAACTCCACACACACACACACACACCAAACCGTCTTTTCTTAGAAAAGAACACATCCGTCCATATATGTCAGCCTTCCTTTCTCAGAAAGGAACGCATCTAACAGTATACGCCATCCATCCTTTCACAAAAAGGAACACAACTAACAGCACACGTCAAAAACCCAATTTATAGCCTACAACACAATTCCGTATTATTAACACGTGTATACCATGGTCTCCTCTATGGATCATCTATATATCCTGATTCTTCTCGCCACACCACGGGTAATGGTTGTGCGTGTGATTTCGTAATGGGCAATATCCAGCTCTGCGTCCAGCGCGTACTATGATTAGGCATCTCCTTGCTCCTGCCAGCAGATGAGTCATAAAGTCGGCACAAGAGGATTACCATCTTTTCCAATCCCGTTGTCGCCCAACGATAACCTAGAGGACGTCACGTCAGTGTATTTCGCTCCCGAGTGATAAGAGGAACTCCACCGAAATAATGTTTTATTTTGACTTGGGGTCGTGATATACACACACCCATAATTTACGACTAGACTAACAACACCCAAGATAATACACTCCACCCAAGATTATGTCTCATTTCGACTTGGGGTCGTGATTCAGACAGCCATTTATTGGAGACTTCAATTGAAATCTCAATTGTAGCCTCAATTCAAGCTTGAACCACTTCTTGAACCTTTAAGCCTGAGTTCCACCCACTTCCTATGATGAAACCCTTGGTTCATGGCGGAGATTGAAACAAAGAAAGAATCAAGAATCTCACCCCTTCTTATGCAACTATAGTCTTAAAGCTTCTTTAAGCCCAATGGTGAAGCTCTTTTCGATGCCCCTTTTACCACCATTTCCTGTTTGCATCATGGCCACAAACTCATTGTAATCTATGCGTCCATCCTGCAAAATTAACAAAAAAAGTTAAAATTACACATGAAATACATCGGAGTGCGACTAATCAATAGAGCATTCTTTCTCCTTGGCAAGCCTTGACTTACTGGCTGGCTGAGTACAACTAACTATCTACCCTATATGCATCAAGAAAGACCTTTAACATGAAAAATATGAACTTGAAATTTTATAATTATTTTTGTTCTTTTTCTTAGCAATTAACGAGGGAGATAATAAATCCACAACAACTTGCACAACATATTACACAACATGTGTGGTAAAGTAAAATATTTTTGTAAAGTAATGCTAATTTTATAAGGCAGTTTACAGAATTACTCTTACTTTATAACTTGTGTTGTATAAGTATTGTGAAATGTGTTACGTGTGTATCACTTCCCGATTAACAATAAGGTCGATATCGCAAGCCGAATGCTATTCCAAATGCCTGATCACCATGGTAGGATGACCTTGACTTTTTAGATACAATTTGTTTTCATCTGAAAAAACCGTTCGTCAAGCCCAAACCAAAATGATTTTCAAGTTTTCTCAACTCGGTTTTACCAAATTACCAGGTTAGGCAAAGTAGACCATGCATTGTTGAGTCAAAAGTTCCAAAGAATTGGTCTATATATGCCTAGTAAAAGTGTTGGAGCATAATAAAAGAAAATACTCACATTGTCCTGATCAACTTCTTGGATAATTTCTTCCAGGTGTACATCTCCAATGCCAAACTCCTCACAAGCTATTTGAAGTTCATCAGGCGTAATATAGCCACTTCCATCCTTATCGAAGTAAGAAAAAGCCCTAATTAGATGATCTTCTCTCTCCGAATTGTGCAGATGCAATGTGGCAGCAAGGAACTCCCCGTAATCAATGGTTCCACTGTTATCTACATCTGCCTGCATTATTTCCTCGTCATAAGTCATGAGACGAGAGGTTTCCCTAGCAATATATTCTACTATGTTTTGGAAGGACAGAGAATAGTATTCTGTATGTTGATGTCCCGGGGCGGATCCAGCTTAGTGAGTCGGGGGCTACCACCCCCAAAGTTTTTTAAAAACTAATTTATAATATAAATATATATAATTAAAATTTTCTTTCAAATTAAAAATAAGTAAAATTTGCCTCCCTAAATTTTTTTATTAAAATTATTCATCTAAATCTTAATATATATCCATTTATATTCTAATTTTTAATTTCACTTAAACTCAAATTTCAACTCACATAATCTCATAGTTACTCAACTAACCGTCTAACTCTAATAAAAAAATTAATTATAAATTTATATGATTGTAAAATTGATTAATTATACCCACTTATTTAGTTTCAGTCTAATTTGTATGATTATGAGATATAGTTTGTTAAAAATTTAATAGCGTTACATCATTACTTATTAGAAAATTCTCAAATTTATTCTTAATTTATAAATTTTTCTTAAATCATAGAAAAATATGAGTAAGTACTTAAAAAAAATGATTTTTTTTAAAAAGACGTGAACAATTCAAAAATTAATATACATTTAGAGAGTTCGGTAATAACAAAATATGACACTTTTATCACTGATAATCATCTTTATAAAATTTATATTTATTGCATATTTTATCAATCGTCCCTCCAAATACAAAATTTTAGTTCCATCCCTCTTGATGTCCCCATATATATATAATAATAGAAAGAAGAAAAACTTGCACCCTCTCAAAGTAGATTACCTCACCCCAATCAATGCAACCATCAATGGCTAAGTCCTGCTTATCCAATATAATATGGCAATTGGCACTACTTTATAAGGTGGGGCAAGAATCAATCGATTTTCATTTTCATAAAGTTACGTTTTGGCAGGGGCAGGGGTAAGAATATCACATGCGCAGTTTATAATTTCAAATGCAAGCATTACTACTCTGCTATTTGCCTTCAGAGGCTATTTTTCTTCTTTTTCCAGCAATTAGCATAGTATCAATTATTGCGACTTGGAGTAGCTCTAATACTTTTTTGATAGGTATGTAGCTCTAATACTTGGATCCAAATTCATCTATTACTTACTGCTTGCATTAGATCATAAATTTCAGACTCCGTAAGATTAGCTCCTAGTCTTTTCATACCAGCCTTGAAGTCTTCAAAAGTGATTTCACCACTACCATCCACATCTATCATCTTAAACATCTCTTTTAGACCAGCTATCTCTTCTTCAGATAAGCTCTCTGCAATGATCTAAAGAGAACAAAGAGAGAGAAAATGTCATTCTATCTAACAGAAAATCAAACAATGTATTCAATCTGTATTATGTACATATTGCGTATGAATACATTAGTTTATGTGGCAAGGCTAAAGATTGAGCTATTCAATGATCAAAGCCTCCAGCTTTTCCACGGACACTTACTCTAAGAGACATTTTCTTGAGCTTGTTCATGGTAGAAAATTGCTTCAAGCGACTTAAAACTGCAGAATCAAGAGGCTTGTCAGGAGCAACTCCATCATCTCGAACCCAGGGATGACCTGACAGGAATTTGAACCATAGATTATCCACTAAAAGAAAAACCTGACCAAAACTTACATAAAGATCATAGGATGAATACATGCACAAAGAATGACAACGATTCGAGACAAAAGGCAGAAGTAGATGATTTTATCATTCTAAAAAATTTTGAATAAAGGGGGGAAAAAGAGTAAGGTCATTTGTTCCAAATTACATATCAAGTAACCAACAAAACAATTTAATGACCTAAAACAGACCTTAAAAGACAACAAAACAAATCAATAGTAGTTCCCTTTCAATATAACAACTCACTTTGAATGAAACTTCTCATTTATCAATCAGAATACAGAAACCGACATTACAACAGCATCAAGGGAACACTCATAATTCCTCCAATGCGATTTTAGTATATATTCATCACAGCTCACAAGAAAAAGCGTTAAGGAAACATTATAGAAATTAATTCAGCAATTAGAACTGCATTTTCCATTATATTCTAGTCCAACACTTCGCCAAAATCCAGCGCAGCATTGACAGGCCAAGAAAATTGTTAGATTTCAAGGTTACTTTTGGTGCAAAAAATGAACAAAATTTTGATCTCAGAAATCAAACCATTCAAGTTCTTTGCAGAGACTCAATGCCAGATGTATTAAAAAAAAACAGACTTACACAAAACTTCATGTGCAGTTATACGCCATTTAGGATCTCTAACAAGCATTTTCTTCACTAAATCCTTTGCACTTGAGGAGATACTAGGCCATGGCCAACATTCGAAGTCAAGATCACCATGCAGGATCTGTTCAAATAGCCCTTGCCCACGTCCTACAAGATCATGGCAAGGATGAAAAAGGAAATAATAAACCAAAACCTGGAATATACTTAAGACATACACAGACATCATAGATGAAGTTTCAAGGACAAGTAAATTCCAAAATTCTTACCGGCCCCAAAGGGACGTACTCCACATAATAGAACGTAAATAATCACTCCAGCACTCCAAACATCTGCTTCTGGACCATAACGTTTTTGCACAACTTCTGGTGCATTATAATATGGGTTGCCAACCCTATCAGAAAATTGTTCACCTAGAAGGGTACAAAACCATTGATTTCTTGTTAGGAAGTCTGAAAGAAACAGAGGAAGGTGTGGTGGAACGGAGGAACGATAAAGCCAATAAGTAGCTACACATTCAACCACAAATAAAAAAATAATTTGAGAAAAAAAGTTGTCGGTGAAAACATGCCTGTACCTGCAAGTAAGCAGTATCATTGCATCGTATTTAATGCATCATAATATGAACATGTGTTCTACTAAGATTATTAAACCCCAAATTAGAGTCTACGTATAGGTGATAAGCCTAGCCCAAAGAGGAAACAAAATCTAGAACTATCATCTCAAAATGACTGAATTTAATTTAAATTAAAATTAGATTTAGTGAAAATAAAGTCCTCCGAATGCAGTCTATGAACTGTCAAATCCCACAGTATCTATGAATCTAAAGTATTAAGGGGAAAACTAATCCTTAGTCAAGAACTTTTTGGAAAACAAGATAGCTAAAGTGACATGGATAAAACTTAGCTTCAGCTTGTGCCCCAGATATTTAAAGCCAGCAAAATAGTGAAGCATAACTCCATTTATTTATTTATTTATTTATTTATATTGAAGCATAACTTCATTGATGACAAAAGAATAGTGGAAAATACTCTTTTTTCCAAATATATATATTCGATTACATTACACAGAAAGCATATAGCGATAACGAATACAATACTATCATGTACTCATCAACTAGAGAAATATTACCGAGCCATCAACTTTAGAAAAACACCAATGCAGCAATTTGAATAATTTCCAAAAGAAAGACAACTGCACGATTATACCTGGTTTGAAGAATATTGATAGGCCAAAGTCGATGATTTTGAGAAGCGAGTCCTCCTGATTGTTGACAAAGAGAAAATTCTCAGGCTTAAGGTCACGATGCATCACTCCCAGTGAATGACAAGCTTCTACAGCCCCAATTATAGTTCTAGTAAGTGCAGCTGCCTTTCTTTCTGTATAGTGCCCACGCTTAACAATCCTATCGAAAAGTTCTCCTCCTGCACATAGTTCCATCACAAAATTAACATCCACTTCATCTTCATAATATCCTTCAATAGATATAACGTTTGGAAGCCCCTTTAGATGGTGCATTATCTGATTTTCCCTTCTCACATTCTCAACCTCTTCATCTGTTTTCAACATACTCTTTGCAATAGCTTTGCATGCATATTCTTTCCCCGTTGCCTTCTCCACACATAGATACGTTGTCCCGAAACTCCCCTGTCCTAGTTTCTTCCCCAGACTGAAAAATTCCTTAATATTTCTAGTTCGCCTTTCTAACACCGACATCATATAAGGGTTCTTGATCTTGCCTTTTGTGGATTGCACTGGTTCCGATTTAGTTTCTGGTTTTGGCATTTTCACTTGGTCTGGGGGTTTGTTTTGGACCGGCAGAGGTGAACCTGCCTGAACATGTGTTTGCTCACTGATTGTTTCTCCTTTGGTATGAGAAGAAACCGAGTCATCAGGCGTCCGTGTCCGCCACCTTGCGTTATAATTACTAGAAAAGCAAGGCCCGACCCAAGTATTCCCCATGTAGCTCTAAACTGATTTCTTTCTAAACACCCAATTTTCAACACCAAGATCTAATCCCACTGAGCGTGTTAACACAAAACATGGGAGATCTGATCATCGTCACAACCTGAGTGAAAATATGAAATTCAAACTCCCTGTTTTGCTCTAAACTTGACACAGATAACAAAATCGAATCTTGAATGAATAAGCCAACAGAGAAACAGATCAAGTAATGGAAGCAGTTCTCACCAACTCTTGAGAGTTCTTCGTCTTCTTATCTATGGAAAGATGTTAATAAACTGCAGAAACGATCTAACAGTAAGATTTGTTGAACAAGTACAGATAAATAAGGATACCCAAAAGAAGTCAGAACCTTTCTTGATGCAAATGGAATCCATCAATAGAAGAGAAGCCCCTAAAATCATTGGACCTCAGAACCGGTCAGTAATCAAACAAATCAGGAAACTTCTACGAAAAACTCATAGTTCGTCAAAGTTGAAGAATTCAAAAAAAAGATAAAAAAAGATAGAACTCCAAGTGGGAGCACTCATAATGGCATACGTATTTTTTTTTTATTCAAAATATGCTATCAGGACGCACTTTTTTTTTTTTTTTTATACATACTCACTTTTATAATATGAAATCCATTAATTAATTAATTTTTTTCTCTGTATAATATATGTACAACTATTTTTATAATTATTTTTACAACAAAAAATAATTGAGAATATTCACACTCATTTTCACATAAATAATAATATATTATTATTTATGTGAGGGTAATTATGATGAGTATGACTGCTACTTAATAATACTCATATTTTCTCATATTTTTCAATAATTACAATATATCTTCATCTTTAATATTTTCATCATCCAAAAACAGTAAAACCCCAATATCCAAATAGAGCGTTTAGTACAATTAAAATTAAGAAATTAGATGTTAGTATGTTCATCAAGTTTGATTTTATTTAATAAGAAAGATGTTCATCAAGTTTGATACTTTCTTTCTGATGTCTCATGTATTTTATTTTATTTTTTAAATATTTTATTTAATAAATAAGAAAGTGATTATTAATATATTGATATTTTTTTTATATTTTTTAAAAATTTAAAATGATAGAAAATCAGAAAAAAAAAAATTAAGACTTAGATTTATATTAGGTATAACAACGAGCGAAACTAATCAAGCGGGAGAGTAGCACCAGTCTTAAAACTAAGAAAAAATTTATCCAATTTCTTACTATTTACACAACCTCCACACACTATATTTTATTTTATTAAATATTAAATATATAAATATATAAATAATTAATAAAAATATATTATTTTAAAAAGAACAAATTTAAAATAAAAAATAAAAAATAATAATATGTAAAAATTGAGAAGGTTATATAAATCAAACCCTAAAACTAATATCTACGGTATATCTATAGTCAGCCGTAATGCGACACTGTTTAAGCTAAAAAGGAACCTACCGTTTATCTTAAATGCAATAGAATAAGACGTCGTTTAAGCTAAAATATCCAAACGGTGCATTTTGTGATTGATTAAAGTATATTTATTTTCGTAATTTGTTAGAGATTATTAAAAAAAGATCAGAAAATAAAATATCAATATAGAAATTTCTTTTATTTAAGCTTGATTACAATCTTTTATATAGTAAAATTCATTTATTATCTTCTTTAAAATAAAATTTCTGACAATCTTTCTCACAATTTATCCCCTTTCTAAAATGATATTTTATTGTTGTCAATCACTTATCAACTTGACAATAAGATTCACTATTCATACAAGAAATATCAATTTAGTGTTTTATACCAAATATCATTATTCACTATTCATCTTTCTCTTTTTTATAAGTACATTAGTAATTGAAGATTCCAATCCATCATTTCTTAGTTTTTTAATGAGTATTTTTGTAGTTGAAATTATACCATGAAATTTACAATATCTTAAAAATTTTGTTGCAAAGATTAGTAAAGTATATTAGTGATTGCTATGATTTTTTCCTCATATAATATTATAATAAATTTAAATATTGGAATTTGAAAAGATAATTTTTATAAAAATTTCAAGACTTGAATATTGAGAGGACAATTTTTTTTTTTTTTTTTTTTGAATAATCTGGAAACAATTTTAATTATATATATATATAAAAAGTTATATATATTTATATATTATATAAAGTTTTTATAAAAATTCGCCCCCCACCGGCCTCACATGTAGTTCGCCCGTATTGAGCGGTATAGTTCCAATCACGAAATTCGGTCGATTGTCGTATTCACATAGAAATCATCTAATCCCTTGTTGTTGGTATAAAAAGGTCCTACAAATTGGTCGGTTCATGTTTCATGAGAAATCCAATTGATAGGTAACTTTCGTTTTGTTTGTTTTTAATGAAATAAAATAAGATAAATTGAGATAAAAGTTGAAAATTAAATAAAATATTATTAAAATATATTTTCTAATGAGGGAATTTAGTAATAGTCACTATACTGCTACACACCCCCTTCACATTCATATTTTAATATTTTTTTTCTTCAAATAGTCAGTGTGCAAGTGTGCTTTTGATTTTTGATTTTTGATTTTTGATTTCTTAATTTTATTTTTATTTTGAGACTTGAAAATGTTGAATTCTTTATATTATTTTGTGTGAAAATTTAAAAAAATTATAATGGTGAAATGAGATGAAATGAGAGGATTTTTTTGAAACAAACAAGGTCTTAAGTTGTTGAATCAAACTTATTTTTAATTTATCTAGCTAAAATTAGTAATTAATAAGATTTGTTATTTTTTAATTTTGTATATAAAAAATAAATAAACTCAACTCATCCTACTTTATATATTAAACTTATAAATTAAACTGATCTCAAACTAAAAAAAAGTTAAAATTATCTCAATGGGATATATAAAATACTAATTTACAACTAAACTCAACTCATATCAACAATATCCAAACATATACTAATTTCTATTTTTAAAAACATGATATGATATCTTAAATACATTTAATATTAAATATAGTTATTCTATTGTGTGTTATCCACGTGACTTAAATTATAAGATTTGATTTGTTAAGATTCGAATTTAAAATTTTATTTTTTAAATCAAATTATGGCACACAGACAATTTGTAGTGCGGACATTTTAGAATATCATTACTCTTAATCATACTAAATTAATAGACAAGATACCTTAGCCACACAAAAAATAAAAATAAAAACTCATAAAAAAAACTAACTAATTAATGTAATTCGACATGGTAGATTAAATTTTAAAAATATTTTTATTAAAAAGTATTTATAACATATTATCACTACAAAAATACGGCTATTTCCGGCGCTTAAACGTCGCCGTAAATAGTACAAACATCGCCGCAATTGTCTTATCCCGCTAAATATTTTTGCCCAGGAGTAGCCGCTGATACAGAGCCAAGAAAAGGTTTTTGCGGCTATTTTCAAAATTGCCAGAAATATATTTTTTTGCGGCGACCAATTGTCGCCGGAAATAACCAAAATATCTGTCACAAAAGGTTTATTTCAAAAGTGATACTTCGCCCTATTAGATTTTGCGCCGGAATTTTTTTTTTTTTTGGGTCCATGAGTGCTTTTTTTTCATGATATTTAACTCTTTGATAGTTACTTGCTTGATAATAAATTAAAAAATGTTAGATTTAAAGAAATTTATATTTACTTGTCAACACACATGTCATCAAGCTCATTTAAATATCCTCAACATACATATTTGAAACTCATTCTTTATACTCTTGAGTTTTACACAATACATTTAAGAACAAAACAAATTTAAATGATAACAAACACAAATCATCTAAATGAGAAACAAGGATGCTAGTTTCATCCTAACCAAGTCCAACGGCTTAACAGATAAGTATATTTTTCCAAACTGAAGTATGAAATTAAACTAGATGCACAAAAATATTTGTGAATGAAACTAAAAGCAATGGGAGGTGTACAACAACTTGCAATTTTATTAGACCAAAATTTCAACTTTGAATCGACACTTCAAAAACAAATCAACTTTTCCTTCACTTGTTTTTGTGCAATATCTGTCAAAGAGCAGCTTCCTGCACTACAAGTAAAAAACTAAAAATTAATTACAAGATGCCGAGAAAGGATTGACAAAGTCAATAGATATGAAGAAAATTATAAAATTTAAAATTTGATTTTCAAAAACACACTGACAAAACGAGAGATATTATATGTAAAATTCTAAGTACATATAGCACTATTCTAAATAACTTTCCCATTTCTGATCTAACTCTTTGTGTAGCCATTCATGGTTTTTATTAATTTGCTACAAGATATATACACTATTAATTACCTAATTTATACCTCATATATATGTCCCACTAACATGACCGTTATTAATTACTTGATTTTTTCAATCCTGCTACACAACTTCTTAAAGACCAGCTTCAAAAATATCCATCCTTCAAGCTGTCTTTTTAGGAGGCATTTGGTTTTATTTTTGTGATAATTTAGACCATTACCATTTTTCAAACAAGGACTAAGTGTTAAATATAAAAAAACTTATAAAAATACAAGGACTAGTAATTTGGTTCTATTCAATATGTTGCTTTCGGAAGGAAGGAGAAAACTCCAATGACTATGTTTTTAGTGAGTGCATTCAAAAGATTAATAAATCAAACATGAATCCCTAGACATTTCAGCAGAAAGAACATAGATGGACACACTGTCATCACTTACACTTGAGAAGGCACCATGGGAATAAGCAAGTCCTTCAAGACTTACTGGGAATTTAACATCACAAGAACCAACTATGTTCTGAATCTTGAAATCCTACAACAGTAAAAATCATCAGTGTCAAACAAATAGGGACCAAAACAGGTGTTTATCCCAAAAAGAGTATCAAAACTTCCACACCAAGCAATGAGAAGGCAAAATAAAAACCACATCAAGCAATGAAGTAATTGCTATTTCTGTATACCAATAATCCCCTACACACACAAGAAAAAAGAAAAAAAGAGATTAAAAGATTAAAAAAATGATCCTTATTCGTTGAAGAACTGTAAATGAACTATAGAACACAAGGACAGTATAATTACTTTCAAGGATCAAAGGAATTTAATAAACAAACATCTTAGATTTAGAGAGGAGAGACCTGCAACAGATCACCTCCATAGCAGTAACGCACTGAGGGCAATTTGATCCATAAATCTCAATCCAGGAGCCCTATCAAAGGAATGTAAATAAAGCCACAAAGAAATAAAGCCACTGAGGGCAATTTGATCTTGTGGCCATCCAAATATAAACAGATATGAGTTAAAAGATTGATCACCAGCTGATATTCATGCCATTTCATCATGCAGGTACATATGCAGATATTGATGGTTTGTGGGAATGGTCCACCCTAGCTGTAATGAAAACATTATGAATTAAAACACAGAGTACAACAAAGGTCTAGTTTTCATGGATTATGCCATTTTTATAAGAAATAATTGACTATAAGTAAACAATTTTGTTATAGTGATCACTATATATATGTTAATGGAATGATTTCAATCAATTGATTATAAACTCTCAGCTTCTTTTCGTCTTTTTTGTAATTGATTATAAACTCATGACTTATTAAAGAAATTCTTTTTTTTAGTGTTTACGCACTGAGCTACTACAATGTTGATAATCAGTTATGCAAAAATTTATCAAGTCTGCTGATAGAGAAATCAGAGATTTCATCACAAATCAAAGAGCCGTAGGAAGACACAGTAAATAGCAAAAGCATCCAAGAGAGTGGATGGTAAAGTACCAAAGTGAAACCTAGTTTGCAATGTTCATTCTAGCATACATTATCTCGATGTCTCACTTGTCATTTTTAACTGTTGTATGCAGCTCTGAAAGTATATTTCTAACATCTCCTATTCTCGTATATACCCTGTAATTGAATCCAGAAAAGTGTTTAAATATAAGAACCCGAAATTCAAAGGGCAAATCTCTGCTAAAACTAATCACGCCAAATGCAAGCTCATATCTAAGGAAATGATTCTCATATAATGTACATGACATAGACCATAATACTTTATAAATCAATTTCTGATTTTTACCTTACCCATTTCTATAAGTAAACAACCCAAAAATATATGAATATTAACTGCAGTCTCCGCAAAAGTTAAAATTTAAAACACAGAGATCATGGAGGCCAATAAAATCTCAATCGATCCTTGATCAGGTTCATCATATCAATGCACCAAAAAAAAAAAAATCTACAGAAGTTGCTCTGAAATGACAAAAAAAAAAAAAAATTAAAGAGAGAGAGAGAGAGAGAGAGGAAGCAAATACCTTCTCCTCGGATCTTTGGGAAAACCTGCAAACAAAGAAGAAGAAAAAAGAGCTGGAAAGAAACTAAAAAAGAAAATAAAGATTGAGAAAGAATAAGCAGAGAGAAAGGGGGAGATGGAAGAAAACAAAATTTGGCAAACGCCAGTCGTTGCCAACCTTTGATAACTCATAGCCCCACGATTTTACACCAACTGTAAATTACTTTGGATCAATGATCACTAAATATTGTTAAGAAATGTGATAAACTAAATATATATATATATATATTTTATAGAATTGATAAACTAAATATTGATGGAACAGCAAAATCAAAAGAATTTCACTTAGTATATTACATAACATTTTTCAAATGCATAAATCAAGTGAAAATCCGAACCAAAAAATTAGAATAAAAATAAAGAGGCACAAAAATTCAAGTAACTCCATCTAAACAAAGGGCGCTGCCGCGCAAGACCTGAGGCTGCGAATTCCTGAGGATCACTGTAGGATCACTGTGCGAGTTCCTTCTTCCTATAGCCATAAATTCCAATACAATCTCAACAAGCCCGAACATAGAAAAAGAAAAATTGTGCCACATACAACAAGCCCAACTTATACAAAGCATCTAAACAATAGTTTGAAGTACACAACCATGTTAAACCAGTATGATTTTCCATAATTTTTCTCCTCATCTCCATTAGGATTTCAGAAATTTGCAACACACCCACACCTGTCCTGGACTAGTTTTTTGGGCATAATTGCTTATCAAAAGAAAATTTCGTCTGGGGAAAATTTACAATTGATCTTTTCATCTAGGAAACATGCATAGACCCAATCCATCAGAAATTAGGCTATTTCTTTTTATAAGTAAATTAGGCAATTTACAATAAGTTTTACAACCAATATAACTCCTTCCAGCTACCATTCTAGAACACCTAATCCATAACTGAATTTACATTTATATTAAAAGAACGAGAGATTTTCTAGAATGGAAAAGTCTTAGGTAAGCATATGAAGTTTGGAATGAGGAAGTTAAAACTCATTACATCCCATATGAAAACTCGGTTACAGAAATAGCAAGGTCACCTGGTTGGGCACCAAGCTCAATAACATGCAACTTTGATGTAATATGTCCAACATTGAGGGTTTTTGTGCCAAAGGAAATAAGAATAGAAGGATTCTCGTTTGCTGGGAGCTGTAAAAACATATAAGTTTATCGACATCAATAAAACAGTCTATCTGTTGCATTTAATTGTAAAAGGTCATCAGTCTTACATGCGCAGGTTTCTATTTTTTCGCCTCGCTTATCTAATATCGACTAATTTGCCAAATAATACCCCTCCTAATGCTTTTATCTCTAGGTAAAAGTTGAGAGAGCTAATACATACACAAAAAAGAACCAGTTTGAAATTCGATTTGAAATCCAATGAATATAATTGTAGCCACTCAAGTTTCTGATTGAAACTCTCTTCAATTCAACCAAAAAGAGAAGAAAATATAGGAAATGAATCTATTACTGGAAGAAAGGCTCAATCCCTGACCATGATTGAAGGAATAAGACGGACAACACGAAGAAGATGAGGAACACGACGTCGTTAAGTAGACGATATGCACCATGCAGAGATAATCCCATTTTCTCGATTGAATCAAAGCGAGGTCCGCATCGAAGCCATAATGCTCTTATCAGGGGAAGTCCATGTCCTGCCTACAATACGAGAGAGAGAGAGAGAGAGAGAGGGAAAATCGGGGGAGATGAGCAAAGTAAGGCGCGGGATTAGAATAGATGATTTAGAATAGGGCAAGTCACGAAATACTAATTATTTGGGGCAAACTTGTTTCCGACGAAACGAAATCGCCAAAGAGAGTTGTTAATTCTGGCTCCTTCTCCAAATAGCCACAAGATCCCAGACAAATTAAAAATATAACTTATTTACGGCGAAAATAGTGTTGCTGGAAATAAAAATAGCCTAATCTGCTACTTTTTCTTGTAGTGTATATAAAACTATATCAATTATAAATTTATTTTTGTAAAATGATTGTAACACTTCTCAACAAACAAAGATATCGTTTGGTCTCACTTTTTGTTTATGGTTGTTCTTAGCGTATAAACTTGGCTCCAATAAAATACAAAAAATTAATTTTGCGTCACTTTCAAAAACCACCAGAAAATGTTTTTCTTGGCTTAGTAATTGCGGCTACATGTTGGCAGCCTAATTTAGCCAAAAAAAAATTTTTGCGGCGAATTAGAGGGGTATTTCCAGCAACTCTTGTAGCCAGAAATAGGTGACTTTTTGTAGTGAATTTGCTGATGATATCTATTCTGAGAAAATAACAAATTATGTGTTGACTACTCTATCCCATTATTTTTGTGTGCCAGTAATCTCAAATGACTTGCAAATTTAACAATTTTTTTTTAAGAATAATATTCAAAAAAATGTAATCAAAATTGGGTACTATCAAACATACATACATTCACAAAGTATCCAGAGGACTCGTCATATGTATAATCACTATCATACGTTGGGGCCCTTTCTTTTTGAGATTGAAAATAAGTATTTTTTCCCAGCTGATCACAAGACAGATTGAGTATAGAATAATATTCATTAGCAATATTTAATTATTTTCCTCACCAATAAGACCACCCTAACTTCTCGCTTCCTCTAGTTCTTTTATCTGCATTAATTTTTGTATTTAATTTTAGATTAAAAAAAGTATATAAATTTGCTCAGTGTATTGATCTTATGCCATGCATGCATGTACAGCTACAGAAAGCTTCAGCACTAGGACATACGACAATACCAACATAAATAGCATCAACTCCAGCATATGAACCTGTGATTACAACAAAGAAACTTGTATAAAAGTGTAGGGCCTATTCAAACCAAGAAACCCGGGAGCCTATCAAAATTAGAGCCCATATAAAAGGAAATGATAAGGCAGACCCAATTACTAACCCAAGAGGATGAACAAATATGGAGCCCAACAGAGTCACGTAATTAAACTGATACTTAATCATCGCCATCTTCTGCGGGATTTCAAGCAAATACGTGATCCCGTCAGTTACGGGAAGATAATTCATAAACAGAAAGCATAACAAAGGATAAGCATCACTACGAAATTTATATAAGCCAGGTAACCCTGCATGAAGGGGAGACTTTTCTCTCTGGCTCTCAAGCTACTTTTAAATTAATTAGAGAAATTATTGACTTAGACATCAAAGCTTTCTCAGGCGAAAATCGCCGGATCTCTACAATTTCTTGCAGGTGAATGGTTACAAAAGAGGAGCGAGACACATCCTTAACATTGGTGCCGTCTGTAGGATTTCATTTACAGACTATTAACATAGTTCTCAATGCCAACTGTAACTCGTTCTGTAGTAAGCCGAACAACAGGAGCATCCATGGAAACACAATTAGCAGCAACCGAGTAGAGACTAAAGAAGGCGTTAGACACTCTAGAAGCGTTGCAGAAAGAAAATGACAAGTTACGGCTGAGGAATGTTAAAACCAACAACGCCGCCCAACTTGCTCACAGTGAGCAAGTTGAAGAAGAAGCAGATAGCAACGTTGAAGCCAAACGAGAACGCACAAAGAAACAAAAGATGTACGACGAACTGAAGAATCTTGCAGAAAAATACGAAGGGAGGATCTTCATCGGTCGACTGCCTCCTGGACCAGACCGACCTGCCATATAGTGAGTGGATCATGGAGCTCCCACTCCCGCCGAAATTTAAAGTCCCCCAGATAGACCTGTACGATGGATCTAAAGATCTAGTGGATCATCTAGAGAACTTTAAAGCCCACATCACACTCCAGGGTTTCCCGGGCGAGATTGCTTGTCGAGCCTTTCCTCTGACCCTAAAGGGGACAACAAGAGAATGGTTTCGGACTCTCAAACCAAGGTCGATCGATAGCTTTGAAGACCTGACCAAACAATTCATAACCCAATTCATGCCCAACAAACGCTGGCGTCCAGCTGCCTACCTGCTCACGGTCAAACAAAAAGAAGATGAAGACCTCAAGAGCTACCTCACTTGCTTCAACAAGGAGCGGTTGACTACAGACGACCAAGATGAGAAGATCACTCTAGCCACCCTTTTGGGCGGAATCTGACACAAAGCACATTCATGATTGAGCTAGCTAAAAAGACCCCTTCCATCCACAAGGAATTCATGGATTAGGCAGACACTTTTGTCAATGCCGAGAATACACTACAAACCTTGGTAGATCCAAGAAAGGAAAGCAAAAGAGGCGAACGAAGAGGTGGACGAGATGATAAAAGGGTTGGAGCGAGCCAGCGAGAAAGGAGGCAAGAAAGACGTCCAGGTCAAAACACCATACTGATACATAACAACCCAAATGTTAGAGAAGATGAGAAAGACAATGATGAAGGGCGCCGGCCCCAGACAGGCAGTCAATATTGCGAATATCACCAGATGGGATCACATTAGACAGAGGACTACACAACCATAAAAAAAGGGTCACTGATCTGGCGGGAACTGGAGAATTGGACCAGATAGTGGCAGCACAGTCAAAACCAAGAAGGTGGCAAGAGTATGGGCGGAGAGTTAAAAAGAAGCATCAGTCCCCAAAAAGGGCGCCGAGGTACCAGCAACTAGAGCAATAGCAACTGGACGACAACGGAAAGAGACGAGAACAAGTACAGGGCGCCCAGAAGAGCCAATAGGAGCAAATTGCCCTAAAGAGGTGACAAGGATAGGTCACCCCCAAGAGATGACAGGAATAGAGCGTCTATTGGGGAAATTCGAACAATAGCAGGGGGCTTTGCTGGAGGTGGAATATCCACATCCAGTTGAAGGGTGTATGCACGAAGGGCAAGATACGAGAAAGTCTATGTAGCAGACAGGACGTCCAAATAGCAAAAGCTCAACAATGATCGGGTAGCGATATCTTTTGAAGAGGCGAATAAAGAAGGGGTATTGTACCCACACGATGATGCTCTAGTAGTCACCATTATCATAACCAATTACGTGACCAGGCGGGTGCTGATTGACAATGGGAGCTCAACTGATATACTATTTTGGGAAGTATTCAACAAAATGGGGATCAACGCTGACCAATTACGACCTTCTCCGACGCCATTAAAGGGCTTCTTTGGTGAAACAATCCAACTTGTCGGGGCCATCACACTTCTAGTAACTGCTGGAACTGGAATACAAACAGTGACTACCATGACCGACTTATTGGTGGTTAAAGCTCCCTCCTCCTATAATGTTATACTGGAGAGGCCAACACTCAACCATCTCAAGGCGATAACCTCAACATATCACCTTAGGATAAAGTTTCCAACCGACAGTGGGGTAGGAGAGTTAAAAGGTAAGCAGACATTGACTCGAGAGTGTTATGTGCAAGAACTGAGGAAGAACATAAACGAAGTTTGCATGGACCCATGAAGAGATACTTGGCGTGGACCATGCCATCATCGAGCATCGCTTAGGGGGAGACCCTGCACACAAACCCGTACAAAAAAAAGGGAGGTCATTCGATGAGGAAAATATGCCGCCATCAGTTATGTCTTTAGTAGTAGTATTGTTGGTTTCGCATTACAATAATTCTTTTTAGTATTCTTATTTCAGTTAAATTCTTGAATGATCATAATTATCACATTTGTATTTATTATTTCGGGAATCCTGCTGTCTGCCCATTTTCAACTCCACTAATTCTCATGCCTTGTTAAAGTATTCGCAATTACTTGTGGCATCATGTACAAAAAAGAAGGGGCGCACTGAGGTCAAAAACCACGCCACCCTTGAACACCGATACTGAGTTACCACACCCGAGAAATGCCTTACTAATAAAGACCCACGACGAGCTATCTAGCTCGCGGGGTTAAGGGAAGGTCGAGGACCACCTTGCTAATAAAACATGATGAGCTCTCCAGCTCGCAGGGTTAAGAGAAAGGTTGAGGACCGCCTTACTAATAAAGACCCACGGCGAGCTATCCAGCTTGTAGGGTTAAGGGAAAGGTCACAGACCGCCCCGAACCAGCCGTAAACACCAATGACGAGTCTTAATAATCACGGTGCCATGTAAATAAAAGGAGATACAGAGGTAAATGACCCCACCAACCTTAATAAAAGGGGGCGCAGAGGCGATGACCCTGCCAACCTTAACAAAAAGAGGCGTAGAGGGAAACGACCCCGCCAACCTTAAACATCAATGACGAGTTTTAACACTCGTGGTGCCAGGTAAAAGGAGGCTTAAGGACGCTTGAAGCAGGTCTTCTGGCAGTATATTTAATTCTCCACGCCCTAAGGCGAAGAGAATTAACATGGTAGCTAATTGGAAAGAATATATGAGTTCCCACGACTTCAACCATGAAGGAAATAACATCTATAGATGGCCTACAAAAGATTAACAAGCGTTGCCCCTTCATGTGTTGAAGGCGATCTGCTTGGTTGGTGGTGGGAAAAAACAAAAGAATAGAAAAAGAGAACAATTCAAACAAAAGAAAATGCAAAAGTAAAAACAGACAAGCAACAAGAACTAAGATAAATACTTGAGATTTTCAAACTACGAGTCAAGGATGCAATATTGAAGCGAGTACTTGATATTATTCACAAGAAAAAGAATTTGCTTACAAATTAAGGTTACAATGTGCAGTTACAAAAAGAATGAAGTAAAATAAAGAATAGAAGCCTCGAATCAAGGGACATCGCCTTTGCTAGATGGTGGCAATGAAGATACGTCCACAAAGGCGTCGGGAATTTTCTCGCGCTCGAAAGTATCAACACGGCGGCAGGCGGCCATCTCAGGAGAGAACAAGCTCGTATCGAGAGCGTGGAGGTCCGTAACAGAATTAGCCAAGAGACAGTTTCTAAGGCGCATAATCAAGCACCGTGACTATAAGTGAAGGCCGTGTCCCTGACCTGAGGAACCATAGCCAACTGGGCCCGAAGACGAGCAATTTCCACCTGGGCAGCAGCTAGCTGGTCGGCTTTCCTGGCTAGCTGTTCATCCCTGGCCAGGGCAACCAAATTGGCCTTCCTAAGTTCCTCGTCCATGTTCGCACAGCTTGCCTTATACCTCTGGTGACACTCTTGAAATTCAGCCAGAGAACCTTGCGCCTCGGAAAGGTCTTGAGCTTTAAGGTGCGTCTTTTTAAGGGCGTCTAGCAAATCCTTAGACAGGTCACTGCACCATTCTTGCGAACTGGTAAGCTCCTCCCGAACTGAGTTTAACTCTGCGCTACGAGCAAGGAGCTCCGAGTCTAGGCGGGCCACTGCGCTTTCACCAAGTCCCTCTCAGACTATAAGACCTGGTGGGAGAAGTCGTCCCAGATCTTCGCCTTTTCAGTGAGGCGAACAGCATCCCGAAGCTTAAGGACCTCGCCGTCATGCAACTCTAGTTCTCCTTGAAGAGAGTTGACGAAACCTTCCGCCTAGTATAAGCGGTGTTCGAGCTCCCTATTTTTCTCGACCAGGGTTTCCAACTCAGCTTTGTCCGCCTGCCACCTCCGTTTAATCTCATCTTCCCGCCGAACAAAATCAACCACCACTCGTGCCGCCAGATTGTCAACGCCTTGTATGAAGAAAAAAGAGCCCAGGTAAGAAAAAAAAAAGGAAAACGAGGAGAAAAAATAAACAAAGAAGGTAAGACATGAAGATATCGTAAAAAACCAATTATTTAACTGGTTGGTCATTTCAGTGACAATCTTGGCTTGAGCAAGAATTGGTGAAGAAGAAGCATCCCTACTACCATCGCCCCTAGTGTTCCCGCCGGGACCACTAACGTCCTCAGCCGCCATAATCCTCACAAGTTTAGGAGCCGCACACTCCAATTGGCCTGACAAGTGCCCAGAGTCAGGAATCGACTGAGGGTATGTTGGTTCCCCCCATGTTGCATGGGTGCCTTCCTGAAGCAAGTTACCCAACTTCTCATCGACAAGGGGGTCGAGGTCTCCACCAAAAGAAGATGCGGGAAGAGAGATTGAGGAGAGGCACTAGCCACTACCAACCCGAGATGGAGTATTACCTCCAGATATGGTAGTTGGGGTATTTTCTAAATCATGAGGGCCAGCGGCCAAGTACTGGCGAGCGCCCTCAGGAGTAGGAGTTTGGGAGTCTTCTTGGCCAGAAAGCTGGGCGCCAACCAAACACCCATCCATTTCCTTAGGGGCGACCTCTGATGGCGATGACAAGCGCGCACCAGAACTAGTGACTCTGTCCAACTGGAGGGCGACTGCAACACCAGCAGATAGATCGTTGCTTCTCACTGGGCCCTCAGTGGAAGGAGACACAAACACGGGAGCAGACGTTAGAAGGCTGGTCTGAAGGGGCGCCTGAACTTGAAAAGTGGCAGCTAGCTCGAAAAGAGCTATGTTGGCCAGACCTTCTCTATTCCCTAATTCGGTGGATCGCGGCCTCGTAGAGGAACCACCAGAAGCAGTAGGTGCAGAAGTTGCTAGCGAGGTAGGTGCCCGGGACTGCTCACCCCCCAAATTAGCCTTAATCTCCTAAGGCGGCTGCTTACGGGCGTCCATCGAGGATGCCAAACTTCCCATCGAAACTGGAAGCGTGGGCACCTACTTCAAACCTTCCTCAGTGGGCGCCGAAGGTCTCTTCAGAGGAGGGAATTGAGAAGGATCCTCAGTACGAGTCATTTTCCTTTAACCCTCATCACTTTTCGTCTTGGATCTTCTCTCTTTCTTGCCTTCGCTTGTGTCAGTCTCCGATTGCGTTTTCTCCTTTGGCTTTTCCTTCTTCTCCCGCACTAAAAGAGCACCCCTTGTGGCCTTTTCAGAGGGAATTGGTAGGGGGCAGGAATAATATCTGTGATCATAAAGTCACACCCCTGAACGAAAGAGCGGTTGGAAGATGACAAGAATTGATCAATATGGGCAGGGGACAACAACTTGTCGGTTCAAAGGTCGTCTAGATGGTCAGTAGTCCAGACGCGAACGGCATTGATCTGGGCCAGCTCTCGGCGGGACAGTAGAGGCATGAGGGCCCATAGACGTCGGCTTTCAAGGATAGGGCGCCAGATTGCCCTAATTGAAAAATCCATAAAGACCTCATCTTGGGCAGAAAACTCCCACTTTTGGCCGCTGATAAAAAAGAACCTTGTGATCTACGCCTTGGCATTGAAGTACCAGCCTTCAAACAGAGCCAGAGATTTCCCTTTCTCCTTTTTACGAAAACCGACCACACAACTCTTAGTAGCCGCCCCCACGTCGTAGAAAGCCAAAAACTTCCAAGCAGTCATGTCGGGGTAAAGATCACAGAGAGGTTCTAGGACCATCCGAAAGACAATGCAGGAGCATAGATAAACCTTTAAAGCAAAAGAATGAAGTTGAATAGGGGCTAGTTCCAAGAGATCCAAGATGTCGAGAAGAGGGCGGCAAAAAGGAAGCTTCAGCCCATGAGATAAGAGGGCTACAGAGATGGCTACCCAGCCAGAGAATCCCTTATCATCACAATATCCTAATTCAGGAGCCTTCATCACAACTGATTTTGGGATGTTAAACTCCTCCCAAGTTTCAGCTAAATGTTTCTCTTGGACGCTCGAGTGCCACGAATATCCATCAAATGTTGTACCCTCAAGAACGTCAAAAGGTTGAACCAATCCACTATCTTGGTCAATCATGAAGTTGTTAAGAGGGAGATAGAACGAGCAAAAGATGGAACGAGCAAGAAAGGAGCAAAGAACAAGAAAGGGGCAAGAACGAAATGAACAGAAAGAATGGGGAAAAAGATAAAGAAATGGGTATTTAAAGGAAAAGGTAACTGTGGAACGCCAACCGACGAGGGCATAATGACCTGACAACAAAAGCAGAGGAATAGCTGTATGATGGAAAATAACCGTCACACGGTAACTCCCATCCCACTGCCACGTTGGCTGATGAGAAGATGAAAGGACTGCAGGCAGTTGACGGTTCACAGGAATTTATGAGTTCTTAGGCATATCATGGCAGAAACCTAAACATTTAAAAGCCAAAACGAATTGAATTTCCTACGCCTCAAGGCGAAAAAAATTTGCGGGATAGCTGTAGGGCCTATTTAAATCAAGAAGCCTGAGAGCCCATCAGAATAAGAGCCCATATAAAAGGAAATGATAAGGCAGACCCAATTACTAACCTAAGAGGATTAACAAATATAGAGCCCACCAAAGTCACGTAAATAAACTGATACTTAATCATCGCCATCTTATGCGGGATTTCAAGCAGATACATGATCTCATCAGTTACAGGAAGATAACTTATAAACGGAAAGCATAACAGACGATAAGCATCACCATGAAGCTTATATAAAGCAGGTAACCCTCCATGAAGGGGGAACTTTTCTCTCTAGCTCTCAAGCTACTTTAGAGAGATTACTGGCTTAGGCATCGGAGCTTTCTCAGGCAAAGATCGCCAGATCTCTTCAATTTCTTGCAGGTGAATAGTTGCAAGAGGGGAGCGAGACACGTCCTTAACAAGAAGAACCAAGAAGAAGTTACAGGTGAGTGAGACAGTAACTTATTTGGTTATTTTTTTTTAAAACTCACTGGGCAAGGTGTCTGGGATAAAAGACTAGTTCTTTCTTCCTTTCCTTTCACCATCGGTCTGTAATAGCCTAATGTGTTGCTAATTCACATGAACTTAAATTATATTATGAAGACATTTCAAATTTTTATGGCATTCGATGCTATGTCTCACATATCTAATTTCAGACGGTGACAAGGAACAATAATACTATGAAAACACCTAGAGCAAGTCCAATGAAAAAGAAAATAATCATAGCCAAAGATTGATTGAACTCTAAAAATTTACTATAATTAAACCCATTATGTTTTTACCAATCACCAAAACCATGAATATTGGCATCAAATGAACATCTTGAATTTCAATTACCTATTTCATCTTGCTCAGGCAAAAGAAGTGAAATTTCTAACTCTGATGGAAAAAAGGGGGAACTAGGATAATTTCCCAAGGCTCCTAAATCTGCTAAGGAATTGTGAAAGCAATGTATTAGCAAAAGCGTGAACACAACTGGTGGTTTTCAAAAGGAGCTCAACTAATGGGTTAGACATTTAAGTTCATAATATTTTTTTTTATAAGTACAGTTCATAATATATATTTATGAAAATTCAGGAGTATAATTATATAATGTACCAGGAACAGTATGCCCAGACCAAGACCAAGAAGATGAGCTGCTACTTATCAAGCTTCTTCCTAATTAATTGATCAATCAAGAGAAACACATTCTCTTTTCAGTAAGAACTTATATATATATAGAAATGTGGAAATTTATTGTTATATTCCAACCCAAATGGATATTGTTGCCCAGATGACTAACACAAAAGGGGGGGGTGAATTGAGTTGTATTTAAAAAAATAACAATTATAAATCAAATATATAATATAAAATATAAACAAAATATGAAATAACAATAAATATAAATAGTAAGAGTAAGAGAGAAGCAAACTTAGTATGTTAACGAGGTTCGGCCCCACTGCCTATGTCCTCGCCTCAAGCTACCTCTTGAGGATCCCCAAATACACTATTCAATCTCCTTTAGGTGGAGATAGAAACCTATTACACCTTTGAGCAGCATCGCTCCAAAGAATCCGTGTAGAACACCCTCTACACTTCCAATCACCTTACACTTGGTGATTTAACTATTCCCCGTGTAGAACACCTTCTACACTTCCAATCACCTCACACTTGGTGATTTAACTATTCCCCATGTTAGAACACCTTCTACACACACAAGGGTTATACACACCCTTTTACAAATACAAGAGTTGATAGTAGGTAGACTATCAAAGTACACTCCTCAATGAGTGAGATAGAAACAATACAGCGCAACCTATATCTTTCTCAACAAGAACAAGAATTAAGGCTCAAAACTTTAGAAAAGAGAGAATGAGAGCTTTGAAGAAATGATGCAAAATTTAGCAATAGATGTGTAAGCTCTTATTGTGAATTTTACAAAACTCAAGTGAGCTATTTATAGGCAAATGAGTTTTCAATTTCAAATTTGAAAAGATTCTCATGTCAAAAACATCATCATTCACTTTTCAAAAATTTCAAATCTAATATTTTTACTTTTTGCATTTGACAAAAGGAGTACACTTTACTTTTCAAAAATTTCAAACATAATCTTTTACTTTTTGCATATGACAAAAGGAGCATACTTTACTTTTCAAAATTTTCAAATAAAAATATCTACCTTTTGCATAAGTCAAGAAAAGCATCCATCACATTTGAAAATATTCAAATAAAACATGCACATGTGAAAGATGACAATCAATCATCTTAATATTTTCAAAATTCAAACCTTTAATCATATCATGCACATGTGAAAGATGACAAACAATCATCTTAATATTTTCAAAGTTCAAACCTTTAATTATGTCATGCACATGTGAAAGATGACAATCAATCATCTTTCAAAATTTTCAAATTTAATTTTTAAAATATTCATGCACATGTGAAAAATGTATTTTAATGCTTTATGATAAAATATTTATTTTGAGCCTTAATCCTAATTTCAAATTTTTAAGAGATTTACAAATTACTCTATGATTTTAATGTGAACTTGTTCCCTTCTTGCTCATGCTTGGTTCCTTGATGTGCTTGATTGTATTGTATAGACAACTTGAGCTTGAGACTCCTTTATTCTTTGAATTCATTTGTTATCATCAAAATCCATGTGTAGATTTACATGAATCTTGAAACCTTGAGTTCAAAAATCTCCCCCTTTTTGATGATGACAAATACTTGATAGAACTTGAAACCTATATGAATACTTAAGCTCCCCCTGAGAATGTGCGTTAGTTTTTCAAGCAAAAATATAAATATAATTCCAAGTATATATAACAAGTTTAGCAAATTAAACAATGTTAATATTCTAGTCTAAAACTTCTCCCCCTTTTGGCATCATTAAAAAGGAATCATAATTAGCTCAATAAAATATATTCCTACAATAACCAATAGACAAATAAAATGCTGCGTTAGTAGAAACTGTAGAGAATTCGGTGCGTAACCACACATGTTCAATAAAACCTGCAAAGGCTGGAGGTCTAGTTTTGGTAATTCGGTGCGAAAGAAAATTTAAATCCGCTTGATATTATTGACGAATTAGATGTTCTAGAGATTTGAAGTTGAATAATTAAAATTATTCGTTTCCGACAAAGATACTAAAAGATGCAGGCCTAGCTCTGGCAATGCGGTGCGGAGTTATGCATGTCCGACAAAATCTGCAAATGTTGGAAGTCTAACTCTGTGAATTTAGTGCGGCTGAAGATTTAAATAATCGCCTGATATTGTTGACAAACGGGATTAAAGGCTCTGAGTTTCTATAAAAAAATCATTTTCACCTATCGGATACCAAAAAAAAAATATCGCTTCTTGACCTAAGTTTTGTTTTTCCATAACGATAGAATGGCCGAACAATTCTCTTCCACTAATGTTCCAGACTTGAATCAGGAACTCTTGACGCATCAACCATCAATTTTCTCTCCTAAGACTGTCAATGCCATGATAGAAGCAGAGAACCGTTTTTCTAGTAAGAAAACTTTTAATAATGTGTGTCCAGCATATCTTATATTTCTTTTGACTAATAAGATTTGAAGAGACAATAGTTTGTCTTGTTCTTTATGCTATCTCTATAAAATCAGTTTTAAAGTTCATCCGATTTGCATCAAATCTTATTCTCATCTCTATAACTCATCTGCATTCCTTCAATATTCTCGCTTTAAGTTTTCAATTCTTTTCTCAATGGCTCATTCTTCTAACATTCCTCTAGATGCATCCATGAGGTATTCTACATCTCAATCTCATGTCCTTTCTGCAGCTACCATTGGCGCCATGTTGCAGCAAGAGAATAATAGTTTAGCTAATAAGTCAGACTCCGATACTATCTACGACTTGGTGAGTCTCGGGACTCGCTACTCATCCTCTATTGTTACTTTTTCTAGCGGCTACAAGTCAAAAATCATGAGGTTGAAAAGCTTAAAGAACAAATTGTTGTACTTCAACGAATTGTTCAAGAGTCTCACACAAGGGAAGGAATCCTTCGGCAGAAGAATAAAAAGTTAAAATCTCTATTGGATTTTTCATTCCGCTTGCCAGTTCCCATGAATAGGGATGACATGATATTGTATGAAGAGAATGAGTGTCTCAAACATGAGGCTAAGAACCTCAAGTTTATGTAAAAATATTTAAAAAAATATCTCTCTATTTTTATGAACTCTGATCTATCTTTCAAGAGATATTCATAACATGCATCATACATATTTCTCTTCTAATCATACATAATCTATCTTCTGGTAAAGGTTTTGTGAATATATTTGCTAACTGATCGTGTGTGTTTGTGAACTCCAGTACTATATCGCCTTTCTGCACATGATCTCGAAGAAAATGATATCTTATTTCAATATGCTTAATTCTAGAATGTTGTATTGATTTTTTTTTTTGAAAAATTTATAGCACTTGTATTATCACATTTGATTGTAATGTGATTATACATTAGTTTAAAATCTTCAAGTTGTTGCTTCATGTAAAGAACTTGAGCACAACAACTACCCGCAGCAACATATTCTGCCTCAGCAGTAGATAGTGCAACAGAATTTTGTTTTTTTTACTAAACCAAGAAACTAGTGCACGACCTAAGAAATGACATGTTCTACTAAAACTTTTTCGATCATCTTTGCAACCAGTATAATCGGTACCTGAATAAGTAATAAGATCGAAAGAAGTGTGTTTAGGATACCATAACTCTAAGTCAATGGTAATAGCAAAATATCTAAAAATCCGCTTGACTGCAATCAAATGAGATTGTTTTGGAAATGATTGAAACGTGCACATAAACATACACTAAACATAATATCAGGTCTACTAGTTATCAACTATTATAAACTACTAATCATACCTCGATATACATTTGAGTCAACTGGCTTACCGCTTTCATCTTTATCAAGTTTAGTGGTTGAACTCATTGATGTTCCAATTACCTTCGCACATTCCATCTCAAATTTTGAGTAACTCTTTGATATATTTTGACTGATTAATAAATGTTCCACTTTTTGCTTGCTTGATTTGCAATCCGAGAAAGAAATTAAGTTCTCCCATCATGCTCATTTCAAATTTTTCCTGCATATTCTTAACAAAAGCTTGACACATATTTTCATTAGTAGCACCAAATATTATATCATCTACATAAATTTGAATTAGAAGAATATCATTCTAGTCATACTTGATGAAAAGAGTTATATCATTCTTTACTCTTGAAAAACATTTTTCAATAAAAAAACTATTTAAGAAAACACTTTTAACATCCATTTGAAAAAGTTTGAAATCTTTATAACAAGCATATGTAAGTAGCATTCGAATAGCTTCTAATCTTGCAACTGGTGCATATGTCTCATCATAATCGATTCCTTCTTCTTGATTGAAACTTTAGGCCACAAGTCGAGCCTTATTTCTAGTAATGACTCCGGACTCATCTTTCTTGTTTCTAAAAACCCATTTTGTTTTAATAATAGTATGATTTTTGGGTTTAGGAACAAGTGTTCAAACATTATTTCTTTCAAATTGATTAAGCTCTTCTTGCATAACTAGAATCTAAGATTCATCAAGAAGTGCTTCATCAATATTTTTAGGTTCAATCTGAGATAGAAAAGCAGTATGATTGCAAATATTTCTAAAAGATGATCGAATACTTACACCTCGTGAAGGTTCTCCTAAAATTTATTCCGCTGGATGATCTTTCACATGTTTTCACTATTTGGTTGCATCTTGTACTAAGTCTTGATGATCTTTCCTTCTATTTCCATGTTAGACTTCCTCTATTGTGTTCTCTTTGTTGAGATTGAGACTTTCCGTATTATTTATACCTCCTGTTTCTTCATCAATAGATTTCTTGGAGAGTAGAGAATTAGATTCATCAAATACTACACGCATAGATTCTTGTACAGTCAAAGTCTCTTTATTGAATACTTTATAAACTTTACTATTAGTCGAATACCCGAGAAAGATACCTTCATCAGATTTTGCATCAAACTTGCCTAAATTATCCCTGTCATTTAAAATAAAACATTTGCATCCAAATACATGAAAGTAACCAATATTCGGCTTTTTCTCATTCCAAAGCTCATAGGGGATTTTATCTAATTTGGACCTTAGCATAACTCTATTTATAACATAACATGCAGTACTTACCGCTTCAGCCCAAAAATAACTAAGCAAGTTGTTCTCATTGAGCATTGTTCTTGCCATCTCTTGAAGAGATCTATTTTTCCTCTCTACTACCCCATTTTGTTGAGGAGTTCGAGGAGTAGAAAAATTATGCACAAAACCATTTTCATCACAAAATGTTTCAATATTTTTATTAACAAACTCTTTTCCCCTATCACTTCGGATACTTGAAATAATATAACCCTTTTCATTTTGAATTCTCTTGCATAACTTGGTAAAAGCATTATGTGCCTCATCTTTATGAGCAAGAAAGATGACCCAAGTATATCTAGAGAAATCATCAACAATAAAAAATGCATAATATTTTCCTCCTAAACTTGCAACTCTATTTGGTCCAAAAAGATCCACGTGTATCAGTTGCAGTGGTCTAGTAGTAGAAATATGTTTCTTGATTTTAAAAGAAGTTTTTGTTTGTTTACCAAATTGACATGCATCACAAATTTTGTCTTTAAGAAAATTTGCCTTTGGTAAATTTCTCACAAGATCATTTTTTGAAAGTTTAGAAATAAGTTCCATGTTGGCATGACCTAATCTTCTATGCCATAACCAATTAGTTTCATTTTGAACTGAAAAACAAATGGCATCTTGTGAGATAATTTCTTCAAAATCAATTGTATAAACATTGTTGTTTCTAAAAGTAATAAAACAAATATTACAATTATGATCATTCAAAATAATGCACTTATTCATTTTGAAAGTAACTGTAAATCCTTTATCACATAATTGACTTATGCTCAAAAGATTATGTTTTAGACCTTCAACAAGTAGAACATCTTCAATTATGAGAGAAGACTCATTACCAATTTTACCTATTCCCACGATCTTCCCTTTCGAGTTGTCTCCAAATGTCACGTGTCCTTCTTCTTTAGATCTAAGATCAAAGAACTTAGTCTTGTCTCCCGTCATGTGTCTTGAACATCCACTATCTAAAAACCATTTATTTTTATTTGTGGAAGACTTCATGCACACCTCAATGTCATCTTTAGCCATAAGATAAAGATTTGCTGATTCTCCATTGCTTGCTTCACTATCTGAGTTACTTGAATCATCATCCCACATAACTTTCATTGCTTTTTTGCCTTTGTTTTGATCTTTCTTTAACAGAGGACAATCTGGCTTGATATGACCAGGTTTATTGCATTTATAACAAATTAAAGTGTCATTTTTACCTGAATCTTTCTTGGAAAACTTATTGAAGGATTTCCTTGGAGGAGTTTTATTTTTCTTTAAGAACCTCTGAATTCTTCTTATTATCATCGCAACTTCTTCATCTTTTTCGTCATTTTCCTCATCTTCATCACTTTCACTTTCATGTGGAACAGTTTTAAGTGCCAAACTTTTCTTTGACTTTCCTTCTTCTTCTCCTCTTTTCAATGTGTACTCATGGGTGATAAGTGACCCGATGAGTTCATTCACTTCGAGCTTCTTGAGGTCTCTAACTTCAAGAATCGCTGTCACTTTTGATTCCCAACGTTTTGATAGAGAGTTGAGAATTTTTCTTACTATCTCCACTTTGGAATAAATTTTGCCAAGAGCTGTCAAACTGTTTATGATGTTAGTAAAACGAGTGTACATACTAAAAATAGATTCATCATCATTCATCTTAAACATTTCATATTCATGAGTAAGAATATAAATTTTTGATTCCTTGACTTGAGAAGTTTCTTCATAAGTAGCTTCCAAGTTATCCCAAATTTCTTTTGCTGTAGCACAAGTCATTACTCTATTAAATTCATTACCATTGAGAGCATTATATAATAAATTCATATCAGTTAAATTCAAAGTATAAAGTCTATCGTCTTCACGATTAAACTCTTCTTCTTCCTTTTTGACCTTTACTCCATCAACCACTTTTGTTGGAATATAAGGTCCATTTACAATGCATTTCCAGATTTCTCGACCTTGAGCCTGAAGGAATATTCTCATTCTAACTTTCCAGAATGAGTAATTGTCTCCGCAAAAGAGTCGAGACCGACTGCTAGATTGACCTTCACCAAATGAAGCTGCAATGTTAGCCATAAGATCTTAACTCAAAAGATAGTTAATCTTATAATAGAGCTCTAGTTCTGATACCAATTGTTACTGACCATAGGCCGCACCTATGTCACCTAACAACTGTACCTACTAGACTAGCCGGCCACCGTCTCTACCGGTACACCGTCACCCATGGTCGGAGAGTCTTGCTTCGGTGACATAGTCACAAGCGAGAGTTCCCACGAGTGATCTGCCTGTATGAACAGTACAGGTCAACTAGCTCTGATACCAATTGTTGCCCAGATGACTAATACAAGAGGGGGGGTAAATTGAGTTGTATTTAAAAAAATAACAATTATAAATCAAATATATAATATAAAATATAAACAAAATATGAAATAACAATAAATATAAATAGTAAGAGTAAGAGAGAAGCAAACTCAGTATGTTAACGAGGTTCGGCCCCACTGCCTATGTCCTCGCCTCAAGCTACCTCCTGAGGATCCCCAAATACACTATTCAATCTCCTTTAGGTGGAGATAGAAACCTATTACACCTTTGAGCAGCATCGCTCCAAAGAATCCGTGTAGAACACCCTCTACACTTCCAATCACCTTACACTTGGTGATTTAACTATTCCCCGTGTAGAACACCTTCTACACTTCCAATCACCTCACACTTGGTGATTTAACTATTCCCCGTGTTAGAACACCTTCTACACACACAAAGGTTATACACACCCTTTTACAAATACAAGAGTTGATAGTAGGTAGACTATCAAAGTACACTCCTCAATGAGTGAGATAGAAACAATACAGCGCAACCTATATCTCTCTCAACAAGAACAAGAATTAAGGCTCAAAACTTTAGAAAAGAGAGAATGTGAGTTTTGAAGAAATGATGCAAAATTTAGTAATAGATGTGTAAGCTCTTGTTGTGAATTTTGCAAAACTCAAGTGAGCTATTTATAGGCAAATGAGTTTTCAATTTCAAATTTGAAAAGATTCCCATGTCAAAAACATCATCATTCACTTTTCAAAAATTTCAAATCTAATATTTTTACTTTTTGCATGTGACAAAAGGAGCACACTTTACTTTTCAAAAATTTCAAACATAATTTTTTACTTTTTGCATATGACAAAAGGAGCACACTTTACTTTTCAAAATTTTCAAATAAAGAAATCTATCTTTTGCATAAGTCAAGAAAAGCATCCACCACTTTTGAAAATATTCAGATAAAATATGCACATGTGAAAGATGACAATCAATCATCTTAATATTTTCAAAGTTCAAACCTTTAAACATGTCATGCACATGTGAAAGATGACAATCAATCATCTTTCAAAATTTTCAAATTTAATTTTCAAAATATTCATGCACATGTGGAAAATGTATTTTAATGTTTTATGATAAAATATTTATTTTGAGCCTTAATCCTAATTTCAAATTTTTAAGAGATTTACAAATTACTATATGATTTTAATGTGAACTTGTTCCCTTCTTTCTCATGCTTGGTTCCTTGATGTACTTGATTGTATTGTGTAGACAACTTGAGCTTGAGACTCCTTTATTCTTTGAATTCATTTGTTATCATCAAAATCCATGTGTAGATTTACATGAATCTTGAAACCTTGAGTTCAACAGATATTATTTTCCTGTATGCGCATTGCTCTAGCTTTAAGGTAGTAAATGGACAAAAAAATAAAAAATAAAAAATTCATTTGATATCACGCAAAGGCTTATACTTTCTCCCGCAAAAAAGAACTTGCAAGAAATAGAGGAAATGTCAATTTTCAAAACCTCACTTCCTACACAACAATACCTGACGCTACATAATTTAAATGATAATATCAATAGCAACAAAAGCCTTATAATCAATGTAGTTAGTGGCAAAACTACAGTTTATAGCTAATAAATATGATAAAATGAATGATAGCAAAACAAGCATCGTTTATAAAAGAATACCTTTGCTACTACCTCTCCCAGATTTCCTGAGATTGCAAAATGGCTTTGTATGATGGGGGAAGAAGGCAAAGGCAATTGCATATAAATGAAGTTCATGGACAAGTTGCTTGCATAAATAAATTGTTCAAATGGAATTTAAAGAAATGGAAGCTTAAGTTATACTATATGATGCGCTTAAGTTACACTAAATGGTAATTCAGATAATATATGATCACACTAAATGATCACACTAAATGCGCTTAAGTTATTACTGAGAACTTGCAGCAAATGTCAAACGACTAATTCAGATAATATATGATCACACAAAATGTTGATTCAGGTCAACTTTGTTTTCTATAATCATCACCGCAATAATATTGATGCTTAATATACTAATAACTCTGTTTTCCTTATTTCTATGCTTAATATAATCATCACCAAATTTCCATCTAGCACTTGGTTTTGGACAAAAAAAGTTGCATGCCTTAAATCTTCATTTAGTTTAATCATTAATTTCTATGGATTCTTTTTAGAAATTTTCACAGCTCTCATGATAACTTATCTAGCTAGCTCTCAAATCAAATGAGTTACTGAAAACTCAAGCACCATACATTACTTGTGCCCTTTTAGCACAACTGCTTGGTCTTCTGCAATAAAGAAAGAGTCCTCCAATAGCCCAATATCAAGCCTGCTGACAAAACCTGAAAGTATATATGCTTTTCTTATGAAATTATTAAGGCAAATATATAGAATCAACCTTAAAAAGGTCATACAAGAGTTTAAAAATATAGGTTGTAAAAAGCACATTGCAAATAGCACTCATCATTTAGTGTTTTTTGTTCAATCTGAATTAACAAAACTACAGCTGACAAACCCAACTTAGAGCAAATAGGGATCACCTTTAGCAGAAGTAACTATGAGTAATAGTTACAGAAATGGCAGATTGCATCTTTACAAGATTTGTAAGTATAGTCAGAGTTCGTTTATGGGATATACGTCCCCGAACAGTCCAAGCCATAGTTGAGACCAATAATGGAATCCTTCGTGATAGATCCAGGATTAAATGGTTTGGCCTCTAAAGGAATAATTGTACATAAATATAATTCATTCATGATAACATTAAAGAAAGAAGAAAATTCCAAGTAAATAATGATAGGCATTGTGAGCATCATTTTGTTTTCTTAACTTCAATTGGGAAAAAAATCCAAAAAAAGGCAACAAAGATAACTTTTCGTGGGTGGAAAAATGGCCACAAAGAAGATTGCAATAAACACATGATTAGAAATGGACTAGAATTGTTTGTTCTGTACTTTGGAGTGCAGAATGTAAAAGGCCAAAAATCACTTGAGGGAATATTATACTTTACATACTAAACAAACATTTCTTTCGCAGTTTGGAGTGCATTTTGGACGCAAATGTTTTAGTTTTTTTATTTATTGATTTCTGTGTTTTTACCATAAAATGGTTTTAAATATAACGTCTCATCCTTCTCGTGACCATCGAAATACTTTGTAAAATAGAAGAGATGAGAGATGAGACTAAAATAACTTAACAAGTATCGTGTCGACGTGGGGTCTAACTATTAAATTATTTTCGTCCCAATTTTTTTTTTTTTTAATTCTTTTACAATTAATAGTGGCTTCTGACTTTATATATTATACAATGCTCATCAGTCAGCCCTTTATTGGAGACTTCAGTTGAAACCTCAATTGTATCCTCAATTCAAACTTGAGCCACTTCTTGAACCTTCAGTCCCGAGATCCACCCACTTCCTCTGATAAAACCCTTGGTTCATGGCAGAGATTGAAACAGAGAAGAAAGAATCAAGAATCTCACCCCTTCTTATGCAACTATAGTCTTAAAGCTTCTTTAAGCCCATTGGTGAAACTCTTTTCCATGCCCCTCTTACCACCATTTCCTGTTTGCATCATGGCCACAAACTCATCGTAATCTATGCGTCCATCCTGCAAAATTAACAAAAAAAAGTTAAAATTACACATGAAATGCATCGGAGTGCGACTGATCAATCCTTGGCAAGACTTGACTTACTGGCTGGCTGAGTACGACTAACTATCTGCTCTATATGCATCAAGAAAGACCTTTAACATGAAAATTATGAAATTGAAATTTTATAATTTTTTTTTCTTTTTCTTAGCGGTTAATAAGGGAAATAATAAATCCACAATAACTTGCACAACATATTATACAACATGTGTTGTAAAGTAGGAATATTTTTGTAAAGTGATGTTAAAGTAGACCATGCATTGTTGAGTCAAAAGTTCCAAATAATTGGTCTATATATGCCTAGTAAAAATGTTGGAGCATAATAAAAGAAAATACTCACATTGTCCTGATCAACTTCTTGCATAATTTCTTCCAGGCGAAAATCTCCAATGCCAAACTCCTCACAAGCTTTTTGAAGCTCATCAGGCGTAATATAACCACTTCCATCCTTATCGAAGTACGAAAAAGTTGCGAATAGATGATCTTGTCTCTCTTTATTGTTCAGATGCAATGTTGCACCAAGGAACTCCCCGTAATCAATGGTTTAACTGTGATCTACGTCTGCCTGCGTTATTTCCTCGTCATAAGTCATGAGACGAGAGGTTTCCCTAGCAATATATTCTACTATGTTTTGGAAGGACAGAGAACAGTATACTATATATTGATGTCCCCATATATATTATATAATAGAAAGAAGAAGAAACTTGCACCCTCTCAAAGTAGATTACCTCACCCCAATCAATGCAACCATCAATGGCTAAGTCCTGCTTATCCAATATAATATGGCAATTGGCACTACTTTATAAGGTGGGGCAAGAATCAATCGATTTTCATTTTCATAAAGTTACGTTTTGGCAGGGGCAGGGGTAAGAATATCACATGCGCAGTTTATAATTTCAAATGCAAGCATTACTACTCTGCTATTTGCCTTCAGAGGCTATTTTTCTTCTTTTTCCAGCAATTAGCATAATATCAATTATTGCTACTTGGAGTAGCTCTAATAGTTTTTGATAGGTAAGTAGCTCTAATACTTGGATCCAAATTCATCTATTACTTACCGCTTGCATTAGATCATAAATTTCAGACTCCGTTAGATTAGCTCCTAGTCTTTTCATACCAGCCTTTAAGTCTTCGAAAGTGATTTCACCACTACCATCCACATCTAGCATCTTAAACATCTCTTTTAGACCAGCTATCTCTTCTTCAGATAAGCTCTCTGCAATGATCTGAAAAGAACAAAGATAGAGAGCGAGAGAGAGAGAGAAAATGTCATTCTATCTAACAGAAAATCAAACAATGTATTCAATCTGTATTATGTACATATTGCGTATGAATACATTACTTTATGTGGCAAGGCTAACAATTGAGCTAATTAATGATCTTACATTCAAAAGCCTTCAGCTTTTCCACGGACACTTACACTATAAGACATTTGCTTGAGCTTGTTCATGGTAGAAAATTGCTTCAAGCGACTTGAAACTGCAGAATCAAGAGGCTTGTCAGAAGCAACTCCATCAACTTGGACCCAGGGATGACCTGACAGGAATTTGAACCATAGATTAGCCACTAAAAGAAAAATGATTCGAGAAAAAAGAATGACAACGATTCGAGAAAAAAGGCAGACGCAGATGATTTTGTCATTCTAAAGAATTTTAAATAAAAGGAAGGGGGGGGGGGGGGGGGGGGGGAAGAAAGGTCATTTGTTCCAAATTAAATATCAAGTAACCAACAAACCAGGGTTAATCACCTCAACAACCTTTTTAAGGGTTCAGGAATTTAATGATCTAAAACAGACCTTAAAAGACAACAAAACAAATCAATAGTAGTTCTCTTTCAATATAACAACTCACATTGAATGAAAATTCTTCTCATTTATCAATCAGAATACAAAAACCGACATTACAACAGCATCAAGGGAACTCTCATAATTCGTTCAATGCGATTTTAGTATATATTCATCACAGCTCACAAGAAAAAACGTTAAGGAAACATTATAGAAATTAATTCAGCAATTAGAACTGCATTTGTCATTATTCTAGTCCAACACTTCGCTAAAATCTAGGGCAGCATTGACAGGCCAAGAAAATTGTTAGATTTCAAGGTTACTTTTGGTGCAAAAAATGAACAAAATTTTGATCTCAGAAATCAAACCATTCAAGTGCTTTGCAGAGACTCAATGCCAGATGTATTCCAAAAAAGAGACTCACACAATACTTCATGTGCAGTTAGACGCCATTTAGGATCTCGAACAAGCATTTTCTCTAGTAAATCCTTTGCACTTTCGGAGATACTATGTAAGGCCGTAGCCAGGCCCAGGCCGGTTTAAGCAAGACCCAGCCCAGCCCCCCCAGAAACGGCACCGTTTCTGTCCCAGGTAATTAAACCCCCGTCCCCCCCCCCCCTTTTCCTTCCTTCTTTCTTTCTTTTCCTTTCTTTCTTCTCTTTTCCTTCTCTTTCTCCTGGGCGACGGTTTCCCTCCGTTGCAGTTACCACTTCCAGCGCCCATCTCCCCAACGTTTCTCGGCAGTTCTGATTTCTAGAAGGTTCAACGGAAGTTTATTTCTCTCCCTCTCTTCTTTCGGCAGTTGCAGCTCAGTTGGGTCTTCTCACCGCTGGCTCCTCTGTTTTCTTTCACCCCTATTTTTTCGCGCCGGTAAGTCCATCTAAATTCCCCCCTCTTCTCTTGCGTTTTACTATTCAGGCAAGGTATGATTTTGGGTTTTAATCACTGTTATTTTTGTGGGTTTTCCGATGGGTGAAGCAGAGCATAGGAGTGGCAAAAATCCGGCCACTGTCCGCGGGTTTTTACCGCCCCGTTTCGTGTGATTCTTCCATTCGAGGTAAGATTTATGGATTTTCCTCTTGGATGCTCATCTCTGGTGATTTAGTTTAGATTTTTTTTTTCTTCAAATTCGGGGCCTCTCCGAGACGTATGTTTGTGGTATTTTCTGGTTTCAATTTCCATATTTGTTGCCGAGGGTGTACGGATGTTGTTGGAAGGTTGGGGACGATAGCGAATTTATTTATGATGTTTGGATTTGATAAATTTACTGGATAGATTTCTCCCCGTAATATTTATGGAATATTTTTCTCCAACTTCCGAATCCATTTTCGAAGTGATTTTTGGTGGATGTTCAAGGGTTGGTTATCTAAATTTTCTTTTACTGATTTGGTGCTGCCGATGGGTTGTTTGGGATGCTTTGTGTGATGTAAATGGTTGGGTTTGGTAGTTTTGAACGTATATACCCGATTGAGTACTTTTTCTATACCGAAATATTTATGGATTATATTCTCTATTTTCCAAATACATTTTTGAAGGATTTTTGGTGGAGGTTCAAGGGTTGGTTGTCAAAATTTTCTTTTTGTCGGTTTGGAGCGTGTTGGGGGTTGATACAGGATGAAGGAACATGATTTTGGGTATTGAAATTTTGTAGTTTGTGAAGTGCTGTTGAAACGCATATAATAATACTCTGTTTGGTGGCTAACGGTATGTAATGAAGAAATCATTTTTATGGTATTTTGGGGTTTTGAGAAAAATACATGGTAAGCTGGAATGATGAATAGTTGTTGAAAATTTGTGGGTTTTGGAAAATAGTCGTTGAGCGTTTTCGATACTATATTTGATGGGTTGCTGGAAATTGTGAATTTTTAGACAGACATTGTAGTTAACTTATAATGTTTCAGATTTAGGCCTTAGGGGTGGTCATTAACATAAAGGAAATTATTTTCATGTATAGGTGACGAAACTCTTAGCGGTCAAACTCAAAATTTTGATTTTTCGCTACAGCAGTCAGGTAAGCGGGGTTCGTATGCTCGGTTTTATACCAAAAGAGGATTGAGTTTGACTTTTGAAAATTTGTGCTTTTTGTTAGTTATGAAATGAAAACTTGAGAAAAACCAACCTCAGTCGATTGTTTGCATTATTCATGAAGCTTATATAAAAGAAGGAAAAATATTTCAGGCATGCATTGTGTAGACATGAGCTGCTTTTTGTCGTGTCATTTTCTGAAATGTGAAAAGAACATTTTTGTCGATCTGAGAAAGATTATGCCTTGATTGTGTTGACTATGTTTTATTTACATAAGCTTTATTCTAAAAATAGTTTGGATCTATGTGTCTTTAATAACTCTGAAGATTTTTGGCATAGTATTCTGGTTAGTATTTGACTTTATCTCTTCTTGGTTCTGCTCTGCTCTGTATTTGCTCTGTTTGGATTTGGTACCAATTTCCTATCTCTGAGTGCACCCACTTTGGAAACAAAGTAATTAATTGTGGGCTTTCCTATGTGCACACTCGGGGCTCCGAGAACGAATAAGGGAAAGTTCCACCTCTGTCTCTGCCTGGTTTGGCCACCGGGATTTGTACAATCCTATCACGGGAGTTAAACATGGTCTTTACTTTGTGAGATGCTCCGATTGATATAGTGATAATACTCAGTTTGTTTATGCCAAAGTACTTTATGATTTAAATTGTCTTGAAAAATCATTTGTTTCTTTTATGCATAGTTTTATTTTGTTCCATACTTTATTTCTTGGTAAATGCTCATGTTTACACGCTTGTATAGGTTCTTCGCTTACTGAGTTGTGGAAAAAACTCACCCCTCTTATCTCTTATATTTTTCAGATGATCTGGATGTTCCATCAGAGGACCAAGAGTAGAGTCTTGACCAAGTTTTAAGCTGTTAGGGCCTTAGGCTAGATGGGAGAAAACAAATTTTAATTTATTTATTATTTGGGTTCTAGTTTCATTGGATTTATGGAATGTTAGTTATTCTTTATCGTTAAACTTTTTAAGAAATTGTGAACCCTCTTAGTTATGATTTATTCATATTCTTTTATTTATGACTTGGTGGACATTGTTATATGGTTTGGTTCGTGAATTTTTTTTTTATTTATTTTGAATATGGTCGGAGACCTATTATTATTTGTAGTTGAGGATGGAATATACCAAACAGGTAGAGCATCGTGACTCCCTACGAGTACGGGGCGTTACAGTTGGTATCAGAGCGAGGTTTAAGATTCTACAGACTTATGCAATAAGGTTTTAGGAATTTGAGATTCTAGAAATTACCAACTTTAGGAATTATTTGAGGTGTAGAATTATTTAGGCTTGTGAGCTGATTTCATATTGTTGGAGAGTTAAGGGTTATATATATTTATGTCTTTTATTTTTGGCATCATGTGATCTTGTTGTGGTAGGTACCCCTTTTGTTTGGGGAGTATTCTATACTTTGTTTGGACTACTAAGTTTACCTGTAGATGTTTATTTTTTTTTTAGCTAGTTGGTTATATGTTTTAGTGAACGATGTGTTTAATAGTCCAAGTGTTCTCAGGATGCCTCCTCGACGTGAGCGAAGTGTGTCGGACTTGAATGCGGCCAGAAATGAAAGGGAAGCGAATCCAAGAGCTTCTGAAGTACTTCGAGCAACAGCGCATCAGCTGATTGATGATCTCGCACAAAATTCATCTGGCCGTCACCGCACCACAAGTGAAAGGGATTGCACTGTGGAAGATTTCAACAAGTTGCATCCCACGTCTTTTGATGGAAGAGGCGACCCGATACTGGCAGAGGATTGGGTACAGGATATTGAGGAGATATTTCGTGTCTTGCCTTGCACGAATGAGCAAAAGGTGGCCTTTGCTACATTCAAGCTGACCGGAGAGGCTAAAAGGTGGTGGATCTCTGAAAGGACTATCAGGGAAGCTGAAAAGACGGAAATAAAAAGTTGGTCGCTGTTCAAGAAAGTTTTCCTAGAGCGTTTCTTCCCAGTCTCAGTTAAAGAAGATAAAGCTATGGAATTTGCCACCTTAGTGCAGGGAGCGATGTCAGTACATCAATATGCAGCAAAATTTATCGAGCTGGCACGTTTTGCGGCATACCTGATTCCAAATGAAGAGAAGAAGTGTCGCAAATTTGAACAAGTGCTGAACGAAAAGCTTTTTGAGCGAGTAGTGGGCTTCCAAGTAAAAAAATTCACAGAATTGGTGAATAAGGCTATAGTGTTTGAAAGAAGCCTTCAAAGAAGTACAATTTTATCTGATCAAAGGAAGAGATCTACCTCATCTAGATACCATGCAAGCGTCAATCAAGGATCGTGGAAGAAGAAAAATGAAGGGGGTAGCTCAAGCAATAGACCAGGCCAGAGTAACCGGCAGCCCTACCAGTGTAAGACAGGTAACCAAGTGCATTCTGGAGAATGCAGAAGAGAGGTAAGACTATGTTTCCGTTGTGGCAAGTCAAGACACTACATCAGGAATTGCCCTCTACAACCGGACAACAATAACCCGAGGATGTTGCCACCCCAGAGAAATGAAGTTACAGGACGAGGTAACAATCAGCGTCCTACTGCACCTGCTCAAGTCTTTGCGTTGACACCAGGAGAAGCTGAAGGCAGGGATGATGTGATCACAGGTATTTCCGGTTCTCGTTTTCTTTTAGGATTAACTTGGTATTCAATGCGGATCGTTACTAGAAGGAGCATGTCTTTATTTTTTTATTTTGTGATCACAGGCATTCTTCCATTGTTTTCTAATGATGCTACTATGTTATTTGATTCTGGGGCAACGCATTCGTTTATTTCTTTGAATTATGCTAAGTTTTGCACTTGGGAAGGTGAAAGGTTGGAGTATAGCCTAGTAGTCGCGACACCAACAGGAAATTCAGTATCTTGTCATAAAATTCTCCGTGGCTGTCCCATAACTGTTGAAGGAAGATTAATGCCAGCTGATCTTATAATTTTTGATATGTTTGGATTCGATGTAATTTTGGGGATGAACTGGCTGGCTTCATACCATGCCAGTATTGACTGCTTCAAAAAGGAGGTAACCTTCAAGCCTCCTGAGGGGGGTGGAATTCGATTTGTGGGGTCAAAAGTGCGATCACCTCCATCAGTCATATCAGCAGTTCAGGTTGGCAAATTATTGCGAGATGGGTGTCAAGAATTTTTGGCTTGTGTGATAGATGCACCAAAGGAAGAGTTGAGTTTAGAAGAGATTCCTGTTGTGAGAGATTACCCAGAAGTGTTTCCTGAAGACTTATCCGGGTTACCACCCGACCGAAAAGTAGAATTTGTGATTGAGATTACTCCCGGCACAGCACCATTGTCCAAGGCTCCTTATAGAATGGCGCCATCAGAGCTCATCAAACTCAAAGAGCAGTTGCAAGACTTATTGGACAAGGGTTTTATCCGACCCAGCGTGTCCCCATGGGGTGCGCTAGTTTTATTTGTTAAAAAGAAAAACGGGACAATGAGAATGTGATCGACTATAGGGAACTCAACCGAGTAACTATCAAGAACAGATATCCCTTACCCCGTATAGAGGACCTCTTTGATCAACTACAGGGTGCACAAATTTTCTCTAAGATTGACCTTCGGTCAAGGTACCACCAATTGAAGATCAAGGCAGAAGACGTATCTAAGACCGCTTTCAGAACCAGATACGGTCACTATGAGTTTTTGGTCATGCCTTTCGGCTTGACTAATACTCCTGCGGTATTCATGGATTTAATGAATAGAGTATTTCATGAATTCCTGGATAAATTTGTGGTCGTCTTCATTGATGACATCTTGATCTATTCTAAAAGTAAGGAGGAGCATGAGGAACACTCGAGGCTAGTACTCGGAACACTTAGGGAGGAAAGGTTGTTTGCTAAACTAAATAAATGTGAGTTCTGGCTGGATTCAGTTATATTTTTGGGGCATGTGGTTTCAAAAGAAGGTATTTCAGTAGACCCAGCGAAAGTGGAAGCAGTAGTTAACTGGCTGGCACCGAAGAATGTTTGTGAGGTTAGGAGTTTCTTGGGATTGGCGGGATACTATCGTCGATTCATTGAGGATTTCTCCAAATTAGCAGTTCCTCTCACCGCTCTTACCAGGAAGAATAACAAATTTGAGTGGACAGAAAATGTGAAGAAAGTTTTCAGACCTTGAAACAAAGACTCGTGACTGTCCCAGTTTTAACAGTTCCCACTGCGAGAGGTGGTTTTGTGGTGTATAGTGATGCTTCAAGATTTGGTTTGGGGTGCGTATTAATGCAGCACGGAAAGGTTATAGCTTACGCTTCTCGACAACTGAAAACTTATGAACAAAACTACCCTACACATGATCTAGAGTTGACAGCGGTGGTATTCGCACTCAAGATTTGGAGGCATTATCTCTATGGGGAAAAGTGCGAAATATACACAGATCATAAAAGTTTGAAATATTTCTTCACCCAGAAAGAATTAAACATGAGACAGAGGAGATTGCTCGAGTTAATAAAGGATTATGACTGTACTATAAATTACCACCCAGGCAAAGTGAATGTTGTGGCTAACGCCTTGAGTAGGAAATCTTTGAGTCCAGCAATGGCAACCCTTACCACCCAGCCCCAGTTGTTAATGGACTTAGAGAGGGCCGGTATTGAGATTATCATTACTGATACAAGCACTTTCGTGGCCAGTTTAATAGTGCAACCAGTTTTGTTAGAGAGAATTAAAGTAGCTCAGAAAGTGGATTCAGCGTTGACAAAGCTAGTCGAAGAAGTTAAAAATGGGGAAAAGGCTAATTTTAGCATTTCTGAGGATGGAGTTTTAAGGTTTAGAGATAGATTGTGTGTGCCGGCAGATGATTCATTGAAGAAATTAATTCTTGAGGAGGCACACCGCTCTTTATACACAGTCCATCCGGGGAGTACCAAGATATATCAGGACTTGAGAGAGTCTTTTTGGTGGAACGGTATGAAGAGAGAAATTGCTAAATTTGTAGAACAATGCCTAACATGTCAACAGGTGAAAGAAGAGCATCAGAGACCAGCAGGATTGTTACAGCCATTGCAGATTCCAGAATGGAAGTGGGAGCATATATCCATGGATTTTGTGACAGGTCTACCGAGAGCTTTAAACGGACAGGATGCAATATGGGTAATTGTGGATCGCTTAACGAAGACTGCACGTTTTGTGCCCATTAAAATTTCTTATAAATTGGAGAAACTAGCTGAACTGTGCATACAAGAGATCGTGAGATTGCATGGGGTACCAGTGTCCATTGTGTCAGATAAAGACCCTCGTTTCACTTCTAGATTCTGGAGAAATTTACAAGAGGCAATGGGTACTAAGTTAAATTTCAGTACGGCTTATCACCCTCAGACAGATGGACAATCAGAAATGACTATTCAGATTTTAGAAGATATGTTGAGGGCATGTGTGATGGACTTTAAAGGAATTTGGATACGACACTTACCATTGGTGGAATTTGCTTATAATAACAGTTTCCAGACTAGTATTGGGATGGCACCGTATGAGGCTTTGTATGGCAGAAGGTGTAGGTCCCCTTTATATTGGGATAAGGTTGGTGAAAGAAAAATACTGAGACCAGAGATCATTCAGAAAACCATAGAAAAGGTTGACATCATTAGAGCTAGAATTAAAGCAGCTCAGGGTCGACAAAAGAGCTATGCTGATAACCGACGCCGTCCACTAGAGTTTGAGGTTGGAAATGAAGTATTCTTGAAAATAGCACCAATGAAATGGGTTATGAGATTTGGAAGTAAGGGCAAGTTGAGCCCTAGATATATTAGACCCTTTGAGATTCTAGAACGAGTTGGACCATTGGCTTATAAGTTAGCACTTCCTCCAAATCTTGCGAGAGTGCATAATGTATTTCACGTGTCCATGCTGAGAAAGTATATTCCTGACCCAACTCACATCATTCATTATGAGCCGCTGCAGATTCAGGAAGATATAACATATATTGAAAAACCAGTGTGGATTTTGGAAAAGAAAGCACACATGTTGCGGAATCGTAGCATTCCCATGGTTAAGGTTTTGTGGAGTAATCATACAAGCAGTGAAACTTCCTGGGAACTCGAGGAGGAATTGCGAAAGAAATACCTGCACATTTTCAACGATGAATATGAACTCTTGTAGCAATTTCCGAGGACAGAAATTTTTTTTTAGGAGGGGAGGATGTAAGGCCGTAGTCAGGCCCAGGCCGGTTTAAGCGAGACCCAGCCCAGCCCCCCCAGAAACGGCACCGTTTCTGTCCCAGGTAATTAAACCCCCCCCCCCCTTTTCCTTCCTTCTTTCTTTCTTTTCCTTTCTTTCTTCTCTTTTCCTTCTCTTTCTCCTGGGCGACGGTTTCCCTCCGTTGCAGTTACCACTTCCAGCGCCCATCTCCCCCACGTTTCTCGGCAGTTCTGATTTCTAGAAGGTTCAACGGAAGTTTATTTCTCTCCCTCTCTTTTTTCGGCAGTTGCAGCTCAGTTGGGTCTCCTCACTGCCGGCTCCTCTGTTTTCTTTCACCCCTATTTTTTCGCGCCGGTAAGTCCATCTAAATTCCCCCCTCTTCTCTTGCATTTTACTATTCAGGCAAGGTATGATTTTGGGTTTTAATCACTGTTATTTTTGTGGGTTTTCCGATGGGTGAAGCAGAGCATAGGAGAGGCAAAAATCCGGCCACTGTTCGCGGGTTTTTATCACCCCGTTTCGTCTGATTCTTCCATTCGAGGTAAGATATATGGATTTTCCTCTTGGATGCTCATCTCTGGTGATTTAGTTTAGATTTTTTTTCTTCAAATTCTAGGCCTCTCCGAGACGTATGTTTGTGGTATTTTCTGGTTTCAATTTCCATATTTGTTGCCGAGGGTGTACGGCCGTTGTTGGAAGGTTGGGGACGATAGCGAATTTATTTATGATGTTTGGATTTGATAAATTTACTGGATAGATTTCTCCCCGTAATATTTATGGAATATTTTTCTCCAACTTCCGAATCCATTTTCGAAGTGATTTTTGGTGGATGTTCAAGGGTTGGTTATCTAAATTTTCTTTTACTGATTTGGTGCTGCGGATGGGTTGTTTGGGATGCTTTGTGTGATGTAAATGGTTGGGTTTGGTAGTTTTGAACGTATATACCCGGTTGAGTACTTTTTCTATACCGAAATATTTATGGATTATATTCTCTATTTTCCAAATCCATTTTTGAAGGATTTTTGGTGGAGGTTCAAGGGTTGGTTGTCAAAATTTTCTTTTTGTCGTTTTGGTGCTGTCGATGAGTTGTTTGGAGCGTGTTGGGGGTTGATACAGGATGAAGGAACATGATTTTGGGTGTTGAAATTTTGTAGTTTGTGAAGTGCTATTGAAATGCATATAATAATACTCTGTTTGGTGGCTAACGGTATGTAATGAAGAAATCATTTTTATGGTATTTTGGAGTTTTGAGAAAAATACATGGTAAGCTGGAATGATGAGTAGTTGCTGAAAATTTGTGGGTTTTGGAAAATAGTTGTTGAGCGTTTTCGATACTATATTTGATGGGTTGCTGGAAATTGTGAATTTTTAGACCGACATTGTAGTTAACTTATAATGTTTCATATTTAGGCCTTAGGGGTGGTCATTAACATAAAGGAAATTATTTTCATGTATAGGTGACGAAACTCTTAGCGGTCAGACTCAAAGTTTTGATTTTTCGCTACAGCAGTCAAGTAAGCAGGGTTCGTATGCTCGGTTTTATACCAAAAGAAGACTGAAGTTGACTTTTGAAAATTTGTGCTTTTTGTTAGTTATGAAATGAAAACTTGAGAAAAACCAACCTCAGTCGATTGTTTGCATTATTCACGAAACTTATATAAAAAAAGGAAAAATATTTCAGGCATGCATTGTATAGACATGAGCTGCTTTTTGTCGTGTCATTTTCTGAAATGTGAAAAGAACATTTTTGTCGATCTGAGAAAGATTATGCCTTGATTATGTTGACTATGTTTTATTTACATAAGTTTTATTCTAAAAATAGTTTGGATCTATGTGTCTTTAATAACTCTGAAGATCTTTGGCATAGTATTCTGGTGTATTTGACTTTATCTCTACTTGGCTCTGCTCTGTTCTGTATTTGCTCTGTTTGGATTTGGTACCAATTTCCTATCTCTGAGTGCACGCACTTTGAAAACAAAGTGGTTTATTGTGGGCTTTCCTATGTGCACACTCGGGGCTCCGAGAACGAATAAAGGAAAGTTCCATCTCTGTCTCTGCCTGGTTTGGCCACCGGAATTTGCACAACCCTACTACGGGAGTTAAACATGGTCTTTGCTTTGTGAGATGCTCCGATTGATATAGTGATAATACTCAGTTTGTTTATGCCAAAATACTTTATGATTTAAATTATCTTGAAAAATCATTTGTTTCTTTTATGCATAGTTTTATTTTGTTCCATACTTTATTTCTTGGTAAATGCTCATGTTTACACGCTTGTATAGGTTCTTCGCTTACTGAGTTGTGGAAAAAACTCACCCCTCTTATCTCTTATATTTTTCAGATGATCTGGATGTTCCATCAGAGGACCAAGAGTAGAGTCTTGACCAAGTTTTAAACTGTTAGGGCCTTAGGCTAGATGGGAGAAAACAAATTTTAATTTATTTATTATTTGGGTTCTAGTTTCATTGGATTTATAGAATGTTAGTTATTCTTTATCGTTAAACTTTTTGAGAGATTGTGTCTCAGTTATGATTTATTCATATTCTTTTATTTATGACTTGGTGGACATTGTTATATTGTTTGGTTCGTGAAATTTTTTTTTATTTTGAATATGGTCGGAGACCTATTATTATTTGTAGTTGAGGATGGAATATACCAAACAGGTGGAGTATCGTGACCCCCTACGAATACGGGGCGTTACATACTAGGCCATGGGTCATATGAGAAGTCAAGATCACCATGCAGGATCTGTTCGAATTACTCTTGCTCAGGTCCTACAAGATCATGTCAAGGATGGAAAAGGAAACAATAAACCAAAACCTGGAATGTACTTAGATAAACACAGACACCATAGATGAAGTTTCAAGGACAAGTAAATTCCAAAATTCTTACTAGTCCTAAAGGGAAACTCTCCACATAAAAGAACGTAAAGAATCACTCCAGCACTCCAAACATCTGCTTCTGGACCACAACGTTTTTACACAACTTCTGGCGCATAATAATATGGGTGGCCAACCCTATCAGAAAATTGTTCTCCTGCAAGGGTACAAAACCAATGATTTCTTATTAGAAAGTCTCAAAGAAACAGCGGAAGGTGTGGGGGAACGGTGGAACAATAAAGCCAATAAGTAGCTACACATTCAACCACAAATCAAAAAATAATTTGAGAAAAAAAGTTGTCGGTGAAAACATGCTTGTAACTGCAAGTAAGCAGTATCATTGCTTCGAATTTAATGCATCATAATATGCACATGTGTTCTACTAAGATTGTGAAACCCCAAATTAGAATCTACGTATAGGTGATAAGCCTAGCACAAAGAGGAAACAAAATCTAGAACTATCATCTCGAAATGACTGAATTTAATTTAAATTAAAATTAGATTTAGTGAAAATAAAGTCCATCGCATGCGGTCTATGAACTGTCAAATCCCACAGTATTTATGAATCTAAAGTATTGAGTGGAAAACTAATCCTTAGTCAAGAACATTTTGGAAAACAAGATAGCTAAAGTGACATGGATAAAACTTAGCTTCAGCTTGTGCCCCAGATATTTAAAGCCAGCAAAATAGTGAAGCATAACTCCATTTATTTATTTATTTATTTATTTATTTATTTATTGATATTGAAGCATAACTTCATTGATGACAAAAGAATAGTGGAAAATACTCTTTTTTCCAAATATATATATTCGATTACATTACACAGAAAGCATATAGCGATAACGAATACAATACCATCATGTACTCATCAACTAGAGAAATATCACCCAGCCATCAACTTGAGAAAAACACCAATATGCAGCAATTTGAATAATTTCCAAAAGAAAGACAACTGCATGAATATATCTGGTTTGAAGAATATTGATAGGCCAAAGTCGATGATTTTGAGAAGTGAGTCCTCCTGATTGTTGACAAAGAGAAAATTCTCAGGCTTAAGGTGACGATGCATCACTCCCAGTGAATGACAAGCTTCTACAGCCCCAACTATAGTTCTAGCAAGTGCAGCTGCCTTTCTTTCTGTATAGTGCCCACGCTCAACAATATCGTAAAGCTCTCCTCCTGCACATAGTTCCATCACCAAATTAACCGCCACTTGATCTCATAAAATCCTTTAATAGATACAACGTCTGGAAGCCCCTTCAGATGGTGCATTATCTGAATTTCCCTTCTCACATTCTCAACCTCTTCATCTGTTATCATCATACTCTTTGCAATAGTTTTGCACGCATATTCATTCCCCGTTGCCTTCTCCACACATAGATACGTTGTCCCGAAACTCCCTTGTCCTAGTTTCTTCCCCAGATTGAAAAATTCCTTAATATTTCCAGTTCGCCTTTCTAACACCCACATCATATAAGGGTTCTTGATCTTGCCTTTTGTGGATTGCACTGGTTCCGATTTAGTTTCTGGTTTTGGCATTTTCACTTGTTCTGGGGGTTTGTTTTGGACCGGCAGAGGTGAACCGGCATGAATATGTGTTTACTCATTGATTGTTTCTCTTTTGGTATGAGAAGAAACCGAGTCATCAGGCGTCCGTGTCCGCCACCTTGCGTTATAAACTGATTGGAGGAGACCATTACTAGAAATGCTTGGCCCGACGCAAGTATTCCCCATGTAGCTCTAAACTGATTTCTTTCTCAACACCCAATTTTCAACACCAAGATCTAATCCCACTGAACGTGTTAAGACAAAACATGGGAATCTGATCATCGTCACAACCTGAGTGAAAATATGAAATTCAAACTCCCTGTTTTGCTATAAACTTGACACAGATAACAAAATCGAATCTTGAATGAATAAGCCAACAGAGAAACAGATCAAGTAATGGAAGCAGTTCTCACCAACTCTTGAGAGTTCTTCGTGTTCCTTTCTATGGAAAGATGTCAATAAACTGCAGAAACGATCTAACAGTAAGATTTGTTGACAAGTACAGATAAATAAGGATACCCAAAAGAAGTCAGAACCTTTCTTGATGCAAAATGGAATCCATCAATAGAAGAGAAGTCCCTAAAATCATTGGACCTCAGAACCGGTCAGTAATCAAACAAACCAGGAAACTTCTACGAAAAACCCAAAGTTCGTCAAAGTTGAAGAATTCAAACAAAAAAAAAATAGAACACCAAAGCGAGAGCAATCATACGTTTTTTTTTTATTCAAATTATACTATCAAAACCTACTCTTTTTTTTTTTTTTAACATACTCACTTTTATAAACTATCATCCATCAATTAATCTATTTTTTCCCTATATAATACATATATAACTGTTTTTACAACTATTTATATAACCATCTGTTAAAATAAAAGTATTTAGATAAAGTGATGTTACTTTAATAAGTTACTTTACAAAAATATTCTTTATTTAAAATATAATTATACAAATAATTGTAAAAAATATAGTATGTCTAATATCATTTTCCTATCATCTAAATGTTTTTATCATATCTTTTGTAAATATTTTCTTATATCTTTTAATATTTACAATATTTCTCCATCTTCAATATCTTTATCATCCAAAAACGGTAAAACCCCAATATCTAAATAAAGCGTTTAGTACAACTGAAACTAAGAAAAATGCTAGTATACCATTAAGTTTGATATATCCTTTTGCAACTCATGCATTTTATTTTATTTATTTTATTTTATTTTATTTTTTAAATTTAAGAATTAAATAAGTTAGTGTATTGATATTTTTTCATATTTTTTAAAAGTATTTTAAAATGAGAAAAAATCAGGAAAAAAAAAATAAAGACTTAAATTTATATTAAGTATCAAAATGAGCGATGCTCAAGTAGCAAAATAGCACCAGTCTTAAAACTAATATCTACCGTTTATCTTAAGTCAGCTGTAATGCAACTAAGCTAAAAAGGAAGCTGCCGTTTATCTTGAGTGCAGTAGAATGCAACGCCGTTTAAGCTAAAATAACCAAACGGTGCGTTTTGTGATTGATTAAAGGACAATGCTACTTGTCCTGCAGCGGCGGCTAGTTATAAATCAATTTTTATTTTTTTATTTTTTTTTCTTTTCATGTTTTTTCAATATTTTAAAAAAAATTTTAAAAATAAAAAAAATATATTAATACACTTAAAATCATTTTCTTAATCATTAAATTTTAAAAAAATAAAAATATATAAAATGTTAAATAGAGATGTCAAACTAGCATTTTTCTTTATTAAAACACGGGCAAACTTTCTTTTTCCCCAATTTCATTTCTGCATTCGATCCTCCTTCTCGAAATCACTCCAAGATTTCTTTTGATTTCGACAAGGACTTGTTTCTAGGAGTCGATGAGGGCAATGACAGAGCCACGCCATGGTTTAGGTATAGTACCCTCCCAATTTCATTTCTAGATTTGTTTCTTGCAACTTGCATGTGATTTGCTTCCTATGACTTGCAATTTGTCATTCCCGTTTGATTTTCTTGCGAGTTGCAATTTGCATGAAGGAGGAAGCTGATTTGGGGCTGAAATGAGAAAAAAAAAAATTTTGAGGGAAAGGAAAACTGTGCTAATAGGAGTGTAACCGGTTCGGTTCAGTTCGATTATATATTTTATCTGTTACAAAAAAATTGGTTATTTGCGGCCAATTATTCCCTGCCAAAATGGTTATTTCTTGCCAATTTTTACAATAAATAGTCATTTTTGCAGCAAATAATCCATCACGAATACTCATTTTTCTAGTAGTATGCATGCATGTGCTAATTTTCTAATTTTTAAAATTGATTATGCACTGGTTATCCTCCAAAATGGTACCACCGATTTTACTAGTTCCATTTTGATTTTAAATTAGTACTATTAGTTTATCAGACTATTAATATATATTAGTATTATTTATTTATAATGATTAAAATAATTATATATTAGTATTTGTTATAATAAATTTAATTTGTTATAATTATATTATTGATAGTATAACTAATATTATTAATATTAGCTCAAAAAAAATTGTATTAATATTACTATATCATTATTTCATGTGTACTTATTTAGTATAAAAATTTATATATAGGTTTAAAGTATATTACTAATAATAATATAGTATTATATTATTAATATTAGGCTATAAAATATAAATTATAACTAATTTATATAATATACTTATGTATAACATATTATATATAATTAAAAAATATTTTATATTATATATCATATTAAAAAAATAATGTAAAATATATATTATACTGAACCGGTCCGGTCCAGTCTGATTATAAAAAGTTTAGAACCAGAACCGACCCAGTATTTATCGGTTTTAACATTATGAAGACCGATTGCAAATTAGTACCTACTCAAAATCGGATAAATTTAGTCCGATTTACTGATTTATCGATTTTTTTTTTTATATTCCTAGGTGCTAGGGAGAGAGATTAATAAACAAAGTTTACTTTCGTGAATAGTAGCATGCTATATGTAGCGGGCTGAAGATCAAGAAATATTGTAACTAAAGTCAAAATAGCTATTCAAATAGAGTATTCATTTGAGCTCTATTTTGAGGAAGAAACTTCAAAATTTATCTTTACACATAGGTTATCTATGCATGTCATTGTGAGTGCTCTCAAAAATTTTTTTAAGAAAAAACAAAAGACTAAGGAAAGGTAAATAAAATTTAAAAAGTTGAGGGAAAAAAGGTGAGAACCTCTAATTTACCAGGTCTTGAAAGATTGAGTCATTATTTGAATTCAAAACTCATCTTATTTTATCATTATAATTTTTTTAAAATTTTTATAAAAAAGTATAATAAATAATACAATTTTTTAAAATTCAAAAATAAGAATATTATTAAAAAATAATATTATAATAATATTTCATTAATTTTTTATTTTTATTTTTTATTTACAATTATTTTATCTCATTGCAATACATCTTATTTCAAAATCTAATTCGAGCTTCAAACTAATATTGGAGAAGGGAAAAAAATGGCGGCCTTTAGTGGGTGTGTACCCAAGAGCAGGCCTTTTTTTTTCTGATTTGACGGTAGGCCTTATTTTTTATTTTTTTCTTAGCAAGAGGCCTTATTTATTTTTATTTTTATTTTTTATTTTACCTGATGGCCTTATTTAAATCTTTGATTGCTGAAGAATGGTGATTATATTCGAACTCGTAAAAGTATTAACAATGATCTAACTATTATTAAGTTTAAATTAAAGTTAAAATTTACATTTTTGACTATAGTATATATGCTTTAGCTAAAAGGACTACATTGATTTAGTTATTTTAAAGTCTAAATAATAATATAATATTATATATTTTAATATATATATTTTTTAAAATTTTGCAAATACACATATATTAGTTATTAATTTTAATAAACAACAAAATTATTATATTTTTAACTATTACTTCTCTCAACCTAATTATTTAAAATATATTTTACCACATTTTTTTTAACTATTTCTTCCCTCAACCTATCATTAATTTTAATACAGTTGACCAATAAAATTTAATGGATACAATTCAAAAACACAACTGATATTTTTAATAATATTTAATAATTTTTTAAAAAATATTTTGCAAATACCTTTTATATATTAATTAATAAATATATTGCATATAAATCAAAACCAAAATAATTCGTAAAATGCACATCATCCAAAATGCACTAGATCAATGGTCCGAGCACTTCATCATACCCAAAAAATAATGTCTGTTCCAAAAAAATCTACATATAGTAATAAGGAAAATGCTAGTTATCCATTTAAAAAGTGTCCTGATCCATCTCGTTTTGGGATTTTATTTTATTTTTTTAATTTTTTTTACATGATTTTTAAGTAGGCGTTTTTAAATAGAAATTTATTTTACATTATTTTTTTAACATCTTAAGATATTTTTTAAAAATATAAAAAATCACAATATTATTTAAAAATACCATCTTAAAAATCATGTAAAAAAACTAAATAAAATAAAATCCCGAAACAGAATGGATCGGGACACTTTTTAAAGGAATAACTAGCATTTCCCTAGTACTAAATCTACATTACAAAACGTCTTCTTTCCAAAAAAATAAATGTCAGAACATCTTCTTTCCAAAAAAAATATACATTACGGAACATCTTTCTTTCTAGAAAAATCTACATTAATAAATATGTTTCTTCATCTTGGAATGACGGGAGAAGCCTGTTTACGAAGTTTCCAAACAAAGCATCAAATGAAAAATCCTCCTACCAGTTCGAAACAAATATATGTGAGTTTCATTATGCAGATTAGAATATTATTACCTAGAAAACACCACCGCAATTATATAGAAAGCATCTCGAGGATTACCTTAAATTATCTATATCGAGAATGAGTGGGATAAAGTTAGCTGGCGAAGATTTTGAACCTTTATCTTTTTGAACCTCCAATTAGTCTGAATGAGCGACAGAGGAACTAATAGAGGGGGCGTTTGAGTTTGATTCTTCCTTTTGTGCTCTTGCACTAGGTTAGATTGAGATAGATAGGCAAAGAGCACGAGTGAGAAGGGAGACAACACGACAGATTGTTCACCAACAAAGACTACAATAAAAAGTTGAAAACAAAATAGTCAGGAAAATGATTTTAGGCCTCGAAATCTTGGGACAACCAAGAAATTAGGGACTCAAAAAATCAGATATTGGGACGACTTTGAGAGACAATTGATCGAGTCCCTTATTTCTGGAGTCCCTCTAGTTTTGAGTCCTTAAACAGAGAGAAGATGAGATGGGAGCGTGAACGTAGAGAAGAGGATGAGAAGATCAAGGGTTTGGATGGGAGGGTGAAGAGAGAATGGATCAAGAAGATGAGGGAAAGAGAGAGGCGCACAATTGCAGAAATAATAAAATAATGGTTAAAGTATCAACTCTAACTCGCCAAATGGGAAGTGATACACATAATACATTTCACCACACTTATATAATACAACTTCTAAAATAAGAATATTTCTATAATCTGTCTTATAAAATTAACATCACTTTACAAAAATACTCTTACTTTATAATACATGTTGTGTAATATGTTGTACAAGTTGTGGGTCTATCATTTCTCTTTTAACAAATATAGCCAAATTATGCACTTGTAATGGACTATAACGAGTCCATTGCTAGTGCTCTAAACGCGTTTGGCAACAGGGGCAAGGCTATAATTGGGTATTTGGGAGCTGAATGATAAAGTGTGTAATATGAATGAGTATAAATAATATATTTTTTATACGTGATTATATAAGAAATAATAATTATATATCGTAAAATTATATACAAAAAATATATGTCTATAAATCATCTTATAAGATAATTTTTTTTAAGATAACTTTCGTAGTTTGTCAAAGACCATTATAAAAAGAAAAGAATATAAAATATCAACATAGAATTTTTCTTTCATATTAAGCTCGACCACAATTTTCTATATAGTAAAATTCATTTATTAACATCTCTAAAATAAAATTTTTGATAATTTCTTTCACAATCTATTATCTATTTCCTAAAATGATACTCCATTGTTATCAATGACTTGTCAACTTGACAATGAGATTGACTATTCATATAAGAAAGATCAATTTAGTGTTTTATACAAAAGAATTTATGTAAGTACATCGGTAATCAAAGACTCATATCCGTCATCTTTTAACTTTTAAATGAGTATTTTTGTAGTTGAAACTAAGCTCATGACATTCATAATATCTAAAAAAATTTGTTGCAAAGATTAGCAAAATATATTAGTGATTCCTATGATTTATTTCTCATATATAATATAGAATAAATTTCAATATTGGAATTTGGAAAGTTAATTTTAATAAAATCTTCATAGACTTCAATATTGAGGGCACAATTATTTTTTTTGATAATCTGAAGCAATTCTAATTATATACAAAAAAAAAAAAAGTTATATTTATTTATATATTATATAAATTTTTTGAAAAAGATCTCCCCCACCGGCCTCACATTTAGTTCCCCGTGTTGGGCGGTATAGTTCCAATCACCGGGAAATTCGGTCGATTGTCGTATTCACATAGAAATCATCTAACCCTTTATTGTTGGGATAAAATGGTTCTCCAAATTGGTCGGTCCATGTTTAAAAATTGCTTTTTTTGTTTTCAATGAAATAAAATAAGATAAATTGAGATAACAGTTAAAAATTAAATAAAATATTATTAAAATTTACTTTTTTAATATTATTTTTATTTTAAGATTTAAAAATATTGATTTTTTATATTATTTTGTGTAAAAATTAAAAAAATTTATAATAATAAAATGAGATGTAGAAGTTTTTTTAAAACAAACAAGGCCTTAGGTTGTTGAATCAAACTCATTTTTAATTTATGTAAAATTAGTAATTAATAAGATTTGTATTTTTTAATTTTAAATAAAAAAATAAAAAAATAAAAAATAAACTCAGCTCATCCTACTTTATATATTAAACTTATAAATTAAACTCATCTTAAACTAATAAAAAAGTTGAACTTATCTCAATGCATGGTATATACAAAATATTATTATTTACAACTTAACTCAACTCATATTAACAATATCCAAATGCAGCTTAATTTTTTTTTTTGTTTTAAAAAAAATGACATGATATCCTAAATACATTTAGTATTAAATATATTTATTCTATTGTGTGTCATCCACATGACTTAAATTATAAGATTTTATTTGTAAGATTCCAATTTAAAATCTTATTTTTTAAATCAAATTATGGCACGTAAACAATTTGTAGTGCGGACATTTTAGAATATCATTGCTCTTAATCATACTAAATTAATAGAAAAGATACTTTAGCCAAAAAAAAAATATATCATAAAAATAAATCAACAAATTAATATAGTTTAATATGATAGATTAAATTTTAAAAATATTTTTATTGACAAGTATATATAAAGTATCATATAAAACTTTGTCAATTATGAGTTTATTTTTATAAAATCCAATATAACACTTATCCGCAAACAAAGATATCGTTCGGTCTCACTTTTTGGTTGTTTTTAGCGTATAAACTTGGCTCCAATAAATGCAAAAGATCCACTACAAAAAACATGGTCATTTCGGGCGACTAGTTTCCGCCACAAATCGAGACAAGTACATGTACTTCTGGCTATTAGTGGAATGGACAGAAATTTAGAGAATAGTTTCGCCGCAAACGACAAATAGTTTTTCATACATTCAGCAAATTTTGTTTTTGCGTTTTATTTTTTATTTTTTTTATTTTTTGCGATCTGTTTGCATACTAATGTCCCTAAATAAATGCATTGGTGCAAAATAATAATTTAGAACTAAAGCACTCATAAATTGGTTAAAAAACAAATAGGAATTTAAATTGAGCACTCATAATGTGGGAAACAAAAACGTTAAATTGAACTAGCATAAATATATTCTTTGGATTAAAATATGGCGTGAAAGTCAAAAGCAATAGCAGTGAGATAGTATAAATTTGGTCCGGCTTTGGCTTGGTGTAACCAACGTGACGACTTTACAGACTCAAATTATTTATTTAATGGTTTCAAAATATAAAACAAAATGCATGGTATATATAAAAGCTAAAATGACAATAAATTGTGTCAACCAAGCAAAGTGTCAAACCAAGTTCTGATATTTGCAAAAAATAACATTCCTAATCTAAAGCTAAGAACAAACTTATAGACGTAAAATTTTACTCATATCTACTATGAAAAAACAACAAATTATGTGTTGACTACTGTATTGCATTCTTTTTATGTGTCTGTAATCCCAAATAACTTGCAAATTAAACAATTTTTTTTAAGAATAATATTCACAAAAAGGCAATTAAACTTGAATACCATCAAACACAGAGACGAAACCAGGATTTTGTGTTTGGAGAGCGATTGATAAAATGTGCGATGCATATAAATTTTAGAAGAATGATCATCAGTAATAGAAGTATCATGTTATGTTGTTATCAAACTCTGTAAACGTATATTACTTTTCGAAATTGTCCACGTCTTTCTTTGTTTTTTTTTTAAATCAATTGTTCTTGAGTACTTGTTCATATTTTTCTATGATTTAAAAAAAACTATAGATCAAAAATAAATTTGAAAACTTTAATAAGTAATGATATAACGCTATTAGATCTTTAACAAACTATATCTCACAATCAGACAAGTTAGAGTGAAACTAAATAAATAAGTATAATCAATCAATTTTATAATTACATAAATTTATAATCAATTTTTTTTTTGTTAGAATTAGACTGTTAGTATAACTATAAGATTATGTGAGTTGAAATTTGGGTTTCAATAAAGTTAAAAGTTAGAATATAAATGAATGTATATTGAAATTTAGGAGAATAATTTTAATAAAAAAAATTTGGAGGGGGAATTTTAATTTATTTTTATAATATGAGAGAGAATTTTAATTATATATATAAATTATATATATTTATCTTATAAATAAATTTTTAAAAAGCTTTGGGGGGCGGTAGCCCCCCACCCATTAACGTGAGTTCGCCCCTGATCAAACATACATAGCTTCAGAAAGTACCTAGATTAGAACTCGCCATATGCATAATCACTATCATACGTTGGGGCCGTTTCTTTCTGAGATTGAAAAGTACAAGTATTTTTTCTCAGTTGATCACAAGATAGATCAAGTACATAATAATGTTCATTAGCAATATTTAATTATTTTCCTTGTTAATAGGACCGCCCTGACTTCTCACTTTTTCTAGTTCTTTTATCTGCATTAATCTCTCTATCTAATTTCAGATTTTAAAAGAAAGTACATAAATTTGCTTGGTGTATTGATCGTATGCCATGCATGCATCTACTGCTACAGAAAGCTTGAGCATTAGGATGTACGACAATACCAACACAAACAGCACATATCAACCTATGATTACAACATAGAAACTTGTACAGAAGAACCAAGAAGAAGTTACAAGGGAGCCTAGCGTGTTGCTAATTCACTTGAACTTAAATGATATTATGAAGACACTTCAAATTTTTATGGAATTCGATGCTATGTCTCACATATCTATTTTGACGGTGACAAGGAACAATAACACCATGAACACACCTAGGGCAAGTCCAATGAAAAAGAAAATAATCATAGCCAAAGATTGACTGGAATATGAAAATATACTATAATTAAACCCATTATGTTTCTACCAATCACCAAAACCATGCATATTGGCATCACATGAAGATTTTGAATTTCATTTGCCTATTTCATCTTGCTCAGGCGAAAGAAGCAAAATTTCTGAATCTGATGGCAAAAAGGGAGAACCAGGATAATTTCCAAAGGCTCCTAAATCTGCTTAAGGAATTGTGAAAGCAATGTAGATTAGCAAAAACATGAACACAGCTGGTGGTTTTTAAAAGGAGTTCAATTGGTGGGTTAGACCAAATGACCGAGGATAGACGGTTGTGCATGGTGGAGAGGATATATTACATGATGAAGGCAGATCGCGATAGAGAAGCACAACTGAAACTTGATACAAAAAGGTGAGAGGCAGAGATGATACAAAAAGTAGGAGGCGGAGATGGTGAGCAATGATTTTGTTTGCATGAATGATATGCAGCAAGCCTACTTTCTTAATATTCAAAGGAAAACTTATGAGGCATTTCTGAATATTTTCGAAGATGCGTCCGAGAATTTTTTATCCACATCTCATGAAAGTGTGTAACTGTTGGGTAGATTTGTAGTTAATCTATTTTAGTGGCTGCCCAACTATATGTGAAGGAAGAAATATGTGGCTGGACACAACTATGAGATATGATTTTTTTTTTTTTCTGAATAATATGTTTCTTTCGGAATTGTGATATGATGACAACAACAGCAAGTTGGAGAGGTTATGAATCTGTGGGCTGGTGGTAACTTTTTGCATTATGGGTCACATTGCTATAGTAAAAACTTGAGCAAGCTACTTGTTTAGTTTGGAAATACTTTTGTGGGTTGGAAATGCTAAATTTCATCTTGTGCGCTGATTGTAACTTTTGACATTGTGGGTCATATTAGCAGTCTCAACTAGAGTAAACTATTTGTTAAGTTTGTAAATTTAATCTTATGGACAGGTGGGTTGGATTTAATTTATAAGATGTTTTAATTTCACATGAAAAAAAAAAAAAACTGGTGGGTTAGACATTTAAGTTCATAATAAATATTTTTTGATAAATACAGTTCATAATATATATTTATGAAAATTCAGGAGTATAAATATATAATATACCAAATGCAGTATGCCCAGACCAAGACCAAGACCAAGACCAAGAAGATGAGCTGCTACTTCCCAAACTTCTTCCTAATTAATTGATCAATCAAGAGAAAAGCATTCTCTTTTAAGTAAGAACTTATATATTTATAAAAAGGTGGAAATTTATTGTTATATTCCAACCCAAATGGATATTATTTTCCTGTGTGCGCACTGCTCTAGCTTTAAGGTAGTGAATGAACAAAAAAATAAAAATTTCATTTGGTATCAAGCAAACGCTTATACTTTCTCCCCCAAAACTGTGACGGTCCCAATTTACATTCGTAATTCAACGTAAATTGAAGTGTCAGGGTCAGTAATACTTGGTTACTCACCCCCGTACTTATTGAAATGTGAGGCAAATCGCAGCGAAAAAGTAAAAATAAAAATTCTAGAGATCACATGGTTACACAAAACCTTAGTATTCATATCATCCATTCTTAAAATATTATTGTATCATTACATGCATAACCTAGTTAGTTTTCTTTGTCGAAATACAAATTTATCAAAACTTTTGTCTCAAAGCAGCCTAGGCTTCTTCTTCTTCATTTCGGAAAACTCTTTTATCATACTCGTACTGGTCCTTATTACTACCAACTAGTCATAAACTTTTATGGAGAGAGAGTACTCCGGGGAATCCTCAGGGTTTCTCCAGGTCTCTCGAGTAACTAGGGTCTAGTCCATGACCGTCATCCAACGCTGCAGTGAAAATTATATTACAAAAGAAAAGGAACCATACAAGAATGAGATTTTTAGGGAAATCTCAGTAAGTACACATTTAACTTAATAAAAGTACAGACATCGTGAAATAGTCACATATAAGAATCGAAGTATATGTTTATGACATGATTCATGTGACTTATGTATGAATTAAACTTATCTCTTATGTGGACTTACATAAACCATACATGGACTTTTCATTCTTAGCCATATCATTTTCATATCTTTTTATCATAATCCACTATTATTACTCGTGGTTGGGCCATGCCACTGTTATTACCCGTGGTCGGGCTTTGCTACTCTTATTACCCGTGGAAGGGCCATGCCACCATTATTACTCGTGGAAGGGTCATGCCACTATTATTACCCGTGGAAGGGTCATGCCACTATTATTACTCGAGTAAGGGTCATGCCACTATTATTACCCGTGGAAGGGTCATACCATTATTATTACCCGTGGTTGGGCCATACCATTATTATTACCCATGGAAGGGCCATGCCTTATCTTTTCTTGTTTAATTTCTCATATCCTTAACCTTATCATCATCTCATAGTGTCATAATATAACAAATAATACTTGAATAACAAATTATCATAAAATCATGGATAACCAATCACTTTATAAATTCAACATCTTATTTTCCTTTACTTGAATCATAAACTATTCAATTAATAAAAATCTCAAAATCAAACATGATAGGGTATTTTGCTCGAGCCAAACGTTGATCAAGGGCCGAGCTAAATTTCTGCCTAAATTTCAATCTGCCAACTAAATCTAGATTTTTTCCTTTATTTATTTCTTATATCGTAAAACTTAAAACATAAAAGTTGTATATCTCTGTCTTAGATTTCCATAGCATCTTGAATCATTCAATTCCAATATCACATTAACAAGTTATGGCAATTTTACCATAGGATGTTAAATCTGTCAACTTAACCCCTTTTAAGTCCGAAAGTTGCTAGGGTTGATCAATCAATTTTTTCCAAATCAAGACCTCATATTTTCACATAATCCTCTTAATATATCATCATATAATATGTTTCTAAGATCTCATAATTTTCCTAGCATTTTATCATAGCAAATACCACTTCAAAACTCAATAGGCTTCAATTTAATACATAGACAAGGATTAAGCTCAAATAAACATCAAACATAATCCATTCACCAAACCACTTATTCTATGACAAGACTAAGTTAATATATGCACTTACAAATTTTTTCAAAGCTAAATGATTAGTCTTGAGTTTGTTTTGCACCACACTTCTCTCCAAGGCCCTTACTTAGCTCTCTTTTGACACTTAAGTGATGTGAGTGGGTTTTTGTGTATTTCTCTTGGGTATTTCTCACTATGGCCGACTGGTATCTCTCATGAGAAAATAAGAGAAGCCCATGCATCTATTTATAAGCATAATAGGCGTGGGGTGCAAGGAAAGAGGGCTTGGGCATTTCAGCAACTCCATTTGGCTGCATAGGTGAGGTTTCCTCTACTTGTGGTTTCATGATCACCTCTAATCCTATGGGGATTTGATGATATTTTAATCTCATGGTTGAGATTAATACACCTATAAAATTATTTTAATCAAGGGCTCAAAGAGTTCCAACACATGGGGGTGAAGACAAAACACCATCATAGGAAATCTTCTAAGGGGTGCATCTGGCCACTTGGCCTCTCCAAGGGATTAGCCACGTTCCAGCCCTAATACGTCAATGATAAAATTCGATTCTTCCAAAACTCAAAATATGAAAGTTTAAGATAATCCTCTTAGGGTTCTACATGATTTTGAATCACCTTATTACGATATCATATGAGAGAGATATGATTAGTTTACTAAAATACGTCAAAAGTTACCCGAGAATATCTAATCCGAATTCTCCATTTGTTTTCCTTTGTTTTCTTACCCACCAAGGCTTCTAGATGAATTCTTATCAACTTGCCACATGTTCCCACACATGTCAAGACTTCAGAAAATATGTTAGCTAATCTTGATTTTCATCACATGGTTGAACCTAAGACAACTCATCTAAGTCGGTTACCAGTTAATTCCTATCTCTGTCCGTCCACTTCACACTAGATTTAGTCCTTAATAAATTCCTTATCTTCAAAAACCCAAAACATATAAGTTTTAGATCTCTCTCTAATGGTTCTATACGAATTAGAATTACCTTATTTGGACATCATATGAAAAAGTTATAATTATTACACAAAAGTTCGACGGTCTAGTCCGAGAATCCGTTTTGGCACACCAAGTGTTTGATGTTTTGTTCTTTCACTTCCCCTTGAATTTTTTTTCTCAAATTTCGAAAATTTATCTTTTTCTAGGTCTAAATTGAATTTTTCTAGTTGATACATTGTTAAAATTCCCAAAAATCCATCCAACATTTACCTTAGAATGCATCTAAGTCTCCTATTCTTTTTCTATAAAAATATTATTTCCAACAAATTTCTTAAAATAAATTCTCAAGAAAATATTATATCCTAAAAATTTGGGCTATTACAAAAACAGAAACTGCAAGAAATTATTAATTGAAAACTAGAGGAAATGTCAATTTTCAAAACCTCACTTCCTACACAACAATAGCTGACGCTAGATAATTTAAATGATAATATCAATAGCAGCAAAAGCCTCATAATCAATGCAGTTAGTAGCAAAACTACATTTTATAGCTAATAAATATGATAAAATGAATGACAGCAAAACAAGCTTCGTTAATAAAAGAATACCTTTGCTGCTACCTCTCCCATATTTCCTGAGATTGCAAAATGTATGATGGGGGAAGAAGGCAAAGGCAGTTGCATATAAATGAAGTTCATGGACAAGTTGCTTGTATAAATAAATTGTTCAAATGGAATTTAAAGGAATGGAAGCTTAAGTTACACTAAATGGTATTTATTGGCAAATATTATCACCAAGAACTTGCAGCAAATGTCAAACAACTAATTCAGATAATATATGATCACACAAAATGTTGATTCAGGTCAGCTTTGTTTTCTATAATCATCACCACAATAATATGGATGCTTAATATACTGATAACTCTGTGTTGCTTATTGCTATATATGTTTAATATAATCATCACCAAATTTCCATCTAGCACCTGGTTTTGGACAAAAAAAACTGCATGCCTCAAATCTTAATTTAGTTTAATCATTAATTTCTATGGATTCTTTTTAGAAATTTTCACAGCTCTCATGATAGCTTATCTAGCTAGCTCTCAAATCAAATGAGTTACTGGAAACTCAAGCACCATACATTACTTGTGTCCTTTTAGCACAACTGCTTGGTCTTCTGTAACAAAGAAAGAGTCCTCCAATAACCCAATTTCAAGCCTGCTGACAGAACTTATAAGTATTAATGCTTTTCTTATGAGATTATTAAGACAAATATACAGAATCAACCTTAAAAAGGTCAGACAAGAGTTTAAAAATATAGGTTGTAAAAAACACATGCAAATAGTACTCATCATCTAGTATTTTTTGTTCAATCTTAATTAACAAAACTACAGCTGACAAACCCAACTTAGAGCAAATAGGATCACCTTTAGCAGAAGTAACTATGAGTAATAGCTACAGAAAAGGCAGATCATTGCGTCTTTACAAGATTTGTAAGTGTAGTCAGAGTTCCTTTATGGGATATACGTCCCCGAGCAGTCCAAGCCATAGATGAGACCAATAATGGAATCCTTCATGATAGATCCAGGATTAGATAGTCGAATAATTGTACATAAATATAATTCATTCATGATAACATTAAATAGAGAAGAAAAGTCCAAGTAAATAATGACAGGCATTTGTGAGCATCAGTTTGTTTTCATAACTTCAATTGGAAAAAAAAAAAAAAAATCTAAAAGAAGGCAACAAAGATAACTTTTCATAGGTGAAAAAATGGCCACAAAGAAAATTGCAATAAACACGCAACCTAGAAATAGACTAGAATTGTTTGTTCTGTAGTTAGGAGTGCAGAATGTAAAAGACCAAATATCACTTAAGGGAATATTATACTTTACACACTAAACAAACATTTCTTTTTTGGACGCATAGGTTTAGTTTTTTTTTTAATTGATTTCTGTGTTTTTACTATATAAAATGGTTTTAAATATAACGTCTAATCCTCCTCGTGACCATCGAAATACTTTGTAAAATAAAAGAGATGAGACTAAAATAACTTAACACGTATCGTGTCGACGTGGGGTCTAACGATTAAGTTATTTTCGTTCCAGTTTTTTTTTTTTATTCTTTTACAATTAACAGTAGCTTCTGAGCATGACTTTAAAATGCTCATCAGTCAATTCACTTACCATATGCTTCCTAGTTTCTTTCACAAAGAGAGAGAATGGGATATAAAAATCCAATCTCTAGGCATTAATGTTGCGAAAAAGGAAAAAGAAAAGAAAACTGTCCTTCTTACACATCACACATTTTATTTATTTTATTTTATTTCTTCAATTTTTCTATAATAAATAGCCCCAAACCGCGCCTAAATCTTAGGTGCTGTCACAATTCCGAAACTTCAGCGACCCCTTACTCGGCCTTGTAATATGGGGCCGAATTGGCTCAGTACTGTTTATTTCTTTTTGTTTTATCCATTCTCTCCGAGCACTGCAGTTACCAACTTACCTTAACGAAGTTTATAATGGAACCCTCCACCCTCTTTTTTTATATTTGTATTTCTGTTTTAATTTAATGCATTTTTCATTAGAAAAGATAAACAAACAATTTTTTTTAAAAATGATACTATGTCTCATGATTTTGGCATTTTATTTTACAACTTCATGTATTTTATTTTTTAAAATATTTTTCTTTGTTAGATAGTTAATGAAATAATTTTTAATGTATCAATGTATTTTCTTTATTTTTTAAAAAAATATAAATATATTGAAAAAATGTAAAAAAAAAAAGATGAAAAAACAAGAAGTGAATTTTTAATTAATGGGCACGCCAAGCGATCGAAGCTGGGCGGCACAATATTAGCATTGTCCAACTTTTTATTACCTTTTGAATGAGCAATGGAGAATTCCTACCATGTTTCATTACTTCCTAATTAAAGTAATAATCTCATCTTCATTACATTTTAGTACACGTTATCACCAAAAAATGACATTTTTCCTCAAGGAATGCTGTTCATCATTCTACATCATACATTTTATATATTTTGAAATTATTTTTTATTTTTTTAAATTTAAAATTTATTTTATTCTTGTTCAACTAGTTAATTTGTTCTACTTATTATTCATATATCACATATTTATTATAAAAAAAATGAAGAAATAAAATAAAATAGGTAACGTGTGTGATGTGAGGATAAAGAATAGAATTATTTTTTTTTTTAAAAAGCCAACTCACGTCGAGTCATTCCTCCCTAAGTAAGAGCTAATCATTGCTAATTTCAAATTAAAGTTAAAATTTATTCTTTTGGCTACGATTCATGTGATTTAGTTAAATAATTGATATTGGTCTAACTATTTTAAAGTTTAAATAATAATATAATATTATATATTTTAATATAAATAATAATTTTTATTTTTACAAATACCCTTAATATATTAATTATTAATTTTAGTAAACAATAAATTCTTTTAACTATTTCTTCTCTCAACCTAATTATTCAAAAATATATAATTTTGTCAACCCTTCACTCAACAATCAAATATATGTGAAGCCAACATTTCTCCTATCCAAATACATATTTAAAATTTTGTGAAGCCAACAAACACATAAAATCAATCTTTTATCCAACAATCACATATATACTTCTTTAAACTAACAAATACTTTCACAAATCTTTTTTTTTTTTTCTATCCAACAATCATATGATCTAGAATTTGAAAAAATTAAATTTCTTATTATATTTAATGTGTGAATTTGTGAATATTATAATAATAAAATAAAATGAGATAAGATGATTTTAATATTTAAACCAGCCATATATATTCTACTTCAGCATCTCATTGATTGCCCTTGTTTGACAGGTGATCGAGCATAGTTTTAAAATCTATAATATCCTTTGGAAAATTGTAATTATTTTATTATCTATGCACCTAATCTAATTTTGGAGCGAGCTGGTCAATTTTTTTTATAGGAAAAAACAAGCTGGTCAATTATTTCTTCCTCACCAACAGAATCAAATAAAATCAGATGTCGAAGTACGTGATTAACGTATAAATTTAACTTATATTATAAGATCTCTGCCTTTTTTATAATTGAATACGTCCAAAATATATGTCAACTGCTCCCACTAAATGATTTCCCTTTCTATCACGTATAAATTTTACTTATATTATAAGATCTCTGCCTTTTTCATAATTGAATACGTCCAAACTATATGTCAACTGCTCCCACTTAATGATTTCCCTTTCCTCCTCAAGAACAAAATAAATAAATTAAAAACAAATACTTTTAACTGCAAATGAATTATATAAAATAAAATTTACAAATTTATATAATTTTATGTGATTGATTAAATTATAAAATTATTTTTATTATAAAATAAATCTAACCAATCACATAAAATTATGTTAATTTGTAAAATGATGTTTATATAATCTAGATTCTAACCTTTGGGACTATAAACAATACTCTAAAATAAATACCGCGCCTAAGTGGCTACATTAATTATATCTTGGCGTGCAGTTCTGGGGTTGCTAGCTCATGATCTATTGCATATATATATTAGTTAACAGTAATATCATATATTAATATTGTTCCAATCAATTTTTTGGACAATATGAAATACTTGCATCAATGACATCATGTGATGCTTACAATAATTGCTTTTTAATTTTAATTTATAGCATTATATATAGAGAAAATTTGGGGTTCGATCCGACCAAAACTCTCCCTCCCGTTTGCAGCTCCCGCCGTCCCCGATAGCGGTGGGCGATACCGTCCAACCCATCGGGATCGGAGGAAGCCGGTGATCCCACCCCTGCGATGGCGAGCCCCGGCGACCTCCGGTGTGCCCTCGGCGACCTTAAACCCATTTCAAACCCGATCCCACCGCCACCGGCGGCAAGGGCTGGGTGAGACCGAATTTACTATAAAAATTCATCTTTATTTTATTTTTTATTATGTTTTCTTTATTTTTTTTATTTTTTTATTGTATTTTTTAAATTTTATTATTTTTATTGTATTTTTTATTATATTTTTTAATATTTTTTATTATATTTTTGTAAAAAATTAGAAAGAGTTGTAGAGGCACTGGGGGTGCAGCCCGACCAAACCCTAACGTTAACTTTATCTATATTGCTTAAAACTTTTATTTTCTAATTTTGCAACTCCCTAAAAATGCTTTCCTGAGATGATACTATAATTAATAAAAATTTTATAATACTGCTGTAATATAAAATTACAAAGATACTATTAATGCTGTAATATAATACAATTTATATGTCTTTTAATTTTATAAAATTATTTATTCTGGTCAGTACTTTTGAATATTAAAATTAAAGGAACGTTTGAATATGATTTTATGTTCAAATCAGAGTTCGAACATAATTACACAGATGTGCGAGAAATAGGCCTGTTCATTCGGATCAAGTTGTATATAATCCAATTTGAAATTTTATTTATTTTTTAATATTTTAAAATATTTTTATTAAAAAATTTAAAGAAATTTTGAATCTGGATTCTGAATTTTCAAATCCAAAATCTGGATGAAGATCCCTAGCAATAAATACGTTCGAACGTAACTTATTACGTTTGAACATATACACACCACAAACGTTCCAGTTTATTCCGTGAATATCGAACAAATATTTCTTTATGTTTGAATAATTTAAAAAGATATGTTCGAACATATATACTGATTAATCATCTAAAATCTTTGATGTTCGAACAATTGGCCAATAATATGCGAATGAAAAATCTCAAAAGTTTAGAAGTTAATTGTTTGAATGCAAATCGTGGGTCGGATAAACGTTGGAACATTATTCAATACATTTGAACATTATTTGATGCGTTTGAATATTATTTTCTGCGATTGAATTTGACTATCATATAACATATCTTCACGTTTGAACGTTACATCTCACAATCAAAGACTTCCAAACGTCACAAAAATAACTTTTTGTTATGATTGTCAATTAACTGTTATAAAATAGTTTTTGTGATGCCTGTTTGGTGACATTGTGGCATAAGAAAATTATTTATCCATAAACAATTATTTTTTGTCAAAATGAGTTTATTTTTATAATAATTAATCATCTTTATGAAAAATACTCCGTCACGAGTACTCATTTTTCTTGTGTGGTGACGGTCTAAAATTGTCAAAAAAAAAATTTATTGTTATAAAACTAAAATGAAACTACTATTGTAAGAGAATTATAAGAGAAAATATCTAAAACTCTTTTGTTTCTCACGAAATCAAAACTTATTTTCTCAAACATCAAAATACCTCTTATACAAATGGCCATAGCTTTATATATAGAGTTTAAACTGAGTGTGAACGCCCAAATAAATTTCGACTTGCATGCGATAATATAATTGAAGTGGGGCATGAATGTCTTGTGTGATGGGGTGGTTATTCACCATTTTAAAATGCGATTTATGATACATGATTGGGGGTGCATGTTGGGCGGTGGAAAAGTAACTACCTATCAATTATAGTCATCCATCTATAATTCATAATACTTCCCCTTGGATGACTACTCATAAAGAATCAGTCTCGTTAAAACCTTGCTAAGGAAAAACCCAGTGGGAAGAAAAATTAATGACAAAGGAAAAAGATTATGGTATTCTTATGTACCGCCAAGTACTTTAAGATTGTCTCACTACAACAAATTTTATTTTTTTAGACGAAATTTATTAGGGACCAAATAAATTTCGTCCCTAAAAGTGGTTTTTAGAGACATTTTTTAAAACTCGTTCCAAAAACTGGAGGAGTTGCAAAATACGTTCGGACGGAAAAAAATCCGTCTGAACAAGTGTAAAAATACGTTCGAACGGGGAAATATTTGTTCGAACGGAATAAATATGGGGGAAAATGTGGCGGTGGAATTGCAAGTCCGTCTAAATCCAAATTATACTGTTCAGACAGACAACAGGTTGGAAATTGTTAATTTCTTTTCTCACTATTCATTTACGTATATATATATATATATATATTTGTTTTCTATTAATTTTATTTTATCATTTTCAAAATATAAAAAATGTGCTTATATTACATTTTATGATTTGTGAAGCATTCAAAATATTTATAAATGTAATAATTAATTTTATGTAATTACTTTAAAATGTTCTTTATTTTATTATCACAAGCAATAAGTAAAATGATGAAAATAAAAAAAAAGAATAATGTTATGAATACCAAAAATAAAAGAAAATACTAATTACATTTCAAAATATATATAATATTATTCGATATAACACATAAAATAAAAATACTCATACTACTTCGGTATCAAATCTATGTCCTCCTGCATAGATTTAATCCGTGTCTCTATATCATCCATCCTCCTCATAATGCGATCCTCAGCCTCTGCTACCACGCGGGTCGGCACTCGCTCCACCACGCGCTCAACCATCGCCTCCAACTGCTCCAGTGTAAATCCTGCAGGCTGGCTCTGAGCAGGCTGGGTAGCAGCACTGGTAGTAGCATCAGTTGACCCTGGAGTACATACATAGGGGTGCCCCTTGCTCTACTGATAGATATCTTGTTGAGAGCCCCCATTTGAAGTTCTCTTTTCTCACCAATCCGCTCTGTAACTCCAGCTTGAAGTAGGAGGCCAGATATCAACAGTCCAAATGGTAAACTGCCTCCACTCCCATATCGTGAAATCCGTCTTGTACTTTTTTGGGTCTATGTTGTACCCGACTATTAGATTCAACAATCTGAAGAATGGAATGCAGTCAACCTGTTTGATGGCCTTCCATTATGCAGGAGCCTTGGGATGCCGTAGTAGCTCACGTACCTGATCGTCTATAAGACCATCATCAGGTACGTACTCCTGGTCGCTATCATCAGCGTCTAAGCCAGTACCCAACTCATCGGCAGTCCATGTAGCGAAGGGTGATGAGGATTCAGCCTCCGTGTCTGCCCTAACAGATCTAGACGCTACTGCTGTTGCGGATGGATGAGGATATGCGTCCATCATGTGCGGGATGTCCAGATACTCTGCAATCACCCGAGGAGAGAAGGTGATGCTGACTCCCCGCACCGTGAGTACGTAGTGGTGAATATCTCCAGGCTGATCTCCCAATGCCCGGTAAAATTCGCATACCATATCAGGATATGCGATCCTCTCCTATGTGCAGATCGAAGTCTATCCTCGTTCCGTGAAAATCTGGTGGATGGTGTGTCCCTCCCACTCCAGTTCTCTGAAGTCATCCAAAGTGATAGGCCGCTCTACTAGAACAGACATATGAACAGGAATACTGGCAGCAGCGGGAGAGACGGGTGTGGAGGCAACTGGATCTGCGATCACAGGCCTAGTAGCACTCAACTGATCTCTCCCACGCTTTTGACTTCTAGTCGCCATTTGTATACTGTATACAAATAAGTGATGGAAAAAGTTAGGCAGGCTTGATGGAATCTAAAATACGTAAATTAAACCAATATGTATATCAAACTGTTCTGTTTGGAACTTACTCGTTCGGACGGACAAATAACACGTTCGAACTTGTTATATGCCCGTTCGAACAAACAAGTCTTGTTCGAACGAGGATCATTCCCGTCCGAACGAAAACCCCTGCGAAGAGAAATGGCCGAGTTGACTCGGCCATTACTTTTTCCCCCTCCTAAACTCAAATCTGTTCGGACCAAATCAACCTAATATCACTCCTAAAGGTCCGAAACAATGAATAATTGGAAATAAATTACAAAAACTATGAAAAATGGGTCGGATTCAATTTGAAATCCAACCCACACAAAAATGGGTGTTTATAACCCATTTTCAACCAATAGGGTTAGAGAGACCATACTTTATATATCTCACTGTAGATGATGGTTTCGATAAGGTGGAGTGTGATTCTCATTCGAATGGGGCTGAGTTATGGAATCTACCATTTGATGCAAAAATGAGCCGTTCGGCGAGCACTGGGTATATATACCCCGATACTCGTTCAGACGAGATATTTCTCGTTCAAACGAGTTTGAGCGTTCGAACGTAATTTTTAGGCGTTCGAACGGTAAGGGTATATGTTCGGATGAAAGGGTATCTGTTCGAACGGAAAGAAGAGAGTTTGGGGTTTAAGCAATCTGCTATCAGTTTGGCTAGTTATAACGATATTATTATGTATCATACGACACTAATAATATTATAAAGTTCTTAGTAAAAAATAAAATACTAAAAATAGTCTTTATAATATACATACACTATACATAACACTAAAATGATAATGTTATATAAAATAAATAGATATCAAGTACTTCAACTTCATATATATCAATTACTTTGTATAAACTAGTATATATTAGTTAGAACATAAGTATTCTACCATTTACATGTAGTGCTTAGTTTATAATAATTAGCTATATGTTACTTAGATTACTTAATATACATGCACTATACATAATACTAAGATGATAATATTATATATAATAAATATATATCAAGTACTTCAATTTCATATATATAAATTATTTTGTATATACTAGTATATATTAGTTAGAACATAAGTATTATACTATTTACATGTAGTGCTTAATTTATAATAATTAGGTACATGTTACTTAGAACTTAATATATAATTTGTAGCATCATCACTTATTGAGGCTATACAATTTATAATATAGGTTATTTAGAGTAGTATTAGTGATATCAGTATATAAATATATAATAATAATTAAATATTATCTAGTATATTAGTATTATAATACTAGTGTAAGTCTATAAGATATAACACTTGTTATATGTCATAATGGTCTCATGCATTCCAACGAAAAATAATTAAAATATGCTAAGAATAACGCGTCCGAACACCAAAATAATCCGTTCGAAGGCAAAAAGTTGAAAATTCTTCGTGGGAAAACTCGCGGCAATTTGACATTTTGGCGTTCGGACGGATAAAGTTTACGTTCGAACACAACTTCGCAGATTTAAACACCACTCTTCAGTTCATTTCTTAGTCGAGATTGAGCTATTTTTTAAAGAGGGAGACTAAAAGGGAGGCAGGGAAGGATTGCATATTGTAGGAGGGTTTTTGAGTGTGGAAGACTTGATATTCTTGAAAGGGAATAGGTAAATCTCATTTCTCAATTTTTTTTGTTGTATATTTTCAACATTAAAAGTGGTTGATAGTTTTCTCATCTTACGATTTTTAATTGTGGGCAGTGTTGTTGGATTGGATTTGAAGTTGGATGTGCAAAAATTGAGGTTAGTTTTCTAATTATTAGGGTTTAAAGATTAGAGATTTATTTTGATATTTTGGGATGATTTTCTATAGATTTTGCATACTTATTTTGATATTTGGAATTTTATTATATAACCAATTTCGAGCATAATTTGTTTATTTGGGTATTTGTTACTTAGTTGATGGTGATGATTGATTCTGGTATGCTATCTGCACGATTTCCGTTCGAACGAAACTGTTCACGTTCGAACGAATGTTGATGTTCGTCTGGATGTATAAATATACGTTCGAATGGAATTCGTGTAGACAGAATAAATAAATAGTATTATGAGGATATCAATTACAGTATTACTAATGATATTTATGAAATGATTTAGGTTTTTTTTTAATAGGCAGTAGACGGATAACGAAAATATAATGGACAAAAGTTGGATGCTATTGGGAGATAGACTTGGGCGAGACTGTAAGGAGTATGGAAGGGGGGTGAAAGTATTCATAGAGATTGCGAAAGACAGTGCTGATCGACGGGATTTTATAAGATGTCCGTGCCAGAAGTGTAAAAACCTGAGTTATTTAAATATGGTAGTAGTGGAGTCCCATTTGTTCGTTAATGGGATAGATCATAAATACTCGCATTGGGTTCTACATGGCAAACCATTTCCTTCAGGAGTTAGATTTGAGAGTCATTCCAATCGAATGGAGGAAACTGATGCCAAGATCGATATCAACGATATAGATGTGGTCGTTTCGGATGATAATGATGATAATGGAGAGGATATCACTGAGATGTTAGATGATATTGGCCCAGGCATGTTTGGTGTTCGAGATGGAGAAGGAACATCTTCACAATTTTTTGAGGGAAACGAGAACTTCGCAAAACTGTGGGAGGATGCTCAACGACAACTGTATGAGGGGTGTACCCACCATAGTAAGTTGTTATTCATAGTGAGGTTGCTACATATCAAGTCAGTATGCCAGATTTCTGCAAAGGCCATTGACATGCTACTTGAGTTATTTAAAGAGGTTCTACCGCAAGATAATGTCGTGCCTCGTAACTTTTATGAGGCGAAAAAATTGAAGCAATGATTGAGATTTGATTATAATATTATTCATGCTTGTAAGAATGATTGTGTACTCTTTTGGCAGCAGTATGCAGAATTTGATTCATGTCCAGTGTGCCACGGAGTCAAGATGAACTTCAGATAAGCGTAATATACCGAATAAAGTATTGAGACATTTTCCCTTGATCCCTCGACTTCAACGGTTGTTTACTTCTCGAGTGACTGCAAAGGATATGACTTGGCATAATACAGAAAGAGTTCGAAACGATCAATTTCTCTTGCATCCGGCGGATTCCTTACAGTGGAAGAAGTTTGATCGAGAGTATCCATAGTTTGCCGAAGAGCATCGGAACGTACGCATCGGGTTAGCAATTGATGGTTTTAATCCATTTGGCAATATGAGCACTTCGCATAGTACGTGGCCTGTGATATTAATGCCTTATAATTTGCCTCCCTGGAAGTGTATGAAGGATTCTTATTTTATGATAGCTTTATTGATCCCAGGACCGAGGTCACCAGGAAACGCAATAGATGTATATCTACAACCACTAATAACAGAGTTGAAAAAGTTATGGGAACTGGGTGTCAGTACGTATGATGCGGCCTTGTTGCGGGAATTCAAGATGCATGTCGTAGTCTTATGGACAATAAATGATTTTCCAGCATACGGAAACTTGTCTGGATGGAGCACAAAAGGTAAATTGGCTTACCCTGTTTGCAACAAAGATACACAGTCTCATTGGCTAACAAATGAAAGAAAATTATGTTTCATGAGCCATCGTCGATATTTACCTAATAATCATAAATGGCGGTCAAACAGGACAATGTTTGATGGGAAGACTGAGTGGAGGTCATCACTGCCAACACTGTCTGGCAATGATATTTTGGCACAACTTCTTAAGATTCCAGAAAATAGATTTGGGAAGGACACACGAGCACGAAAAAGGAAACGGGATGTAGTGGAATTGAATTGGACAAAAAAAAGTATTTTCTTCAAGTTGCAATATTGGTGTACATTGACACTTCGCCATAATTTAGATGTCATGCACATTGAGAAAAATATATGTGAAAATATTTTGGGTACTCTCATGTCAATAGAAGGGAAAACAAAAGATACAGTTAACTCCCGTAAAGATTTGAAGGAGTTGGGAATAAGACCAGAGTTGCATTTACAAGATAATAGGTCTCGAGCCATCATGCCTCTTGGATGGTATACACTATCAAGCGATGAGAGAAAGAAATTTTGTGACTGATTATTGTCAATCAAATTACCTGATGGGTATGCTGGGAACATGTCCAGATGCGTGCGAACACAAGACTGGAAGATAACTGGTCTTAAAAGTCAGGACTGTCATATATTTTTACAACGTTTGTTGGCAGTTGGTATGCGTGGAAAGCTTACTCGGGATGTTTGTACAGCTCTTACAGAGTTGGGGACATTTTTCAGAGGCATTTGTAATAGGATGTTACAAGTTGACGCATTGTTAGAAATGGAGGCTGAGATCCTAGTGATATTGTGCAAACTAGAGAATTTGTACCTGCCTTCTTTCTTTGATGTAATGGTTCATTTGGCTGTTCACCTACCTCGTGAGGCTTTAGTTGCTTAAGCGATTTTTAGCGATTTTTGGCCCGGTTCAATATAGATGGATGTATCCAATTGAGCGATTTTTAGGAAAGCTTAAGCGAAGTGTGGGAAATAAAGCTCATTCAGAAGGTTCGATTGCAGAGTCCTACATTGATAATGAATGGCACACTTTTTGTTCAATGTATTTTCGTGGGGTTAATACTAGATTTACGAGACCAGATCGAAATTATGAAGGTGAACAGATGGGTGTCTCATCATCATTTTCTGTATTTACACAAACTGTACGTCCAATGGGGGCACAAGGAGGTGTCGACTTGTGTGGACAAGATGCCGAGAGAGCTCGATAATATGTCTTGAATAACTGTGCAGAAATTGAGCACTACTTGATGTTAGTAATGAATTTACGTAAAACTAAAATAATTGAGATTAGTATTTTCGTATAAATTGATATTTCATATAAAAACATGCAGTGAACATTTAGAACTACTTAACTCTGGTGGTGGAGCTGACGTACAAAAGAAGCATGAAGAGTAGTTTGCCTCGTGGTTCGAACATACGGTAATATTAAGTATTTAGTATGGATTCTATTGATATTTAATCTTATACTAAATATATTTATTGATGTAGGTTAAATTAAAATATGCTACAAATCCCAATGACGTCTCACCAGAACTTTATGCACTAGCATGTGGTCCAAGCAAGAGGGCTATCAAGTATACGGGTTGCTTGGTACGTGGATATAGATGTCACACACGTGATAGAGAACGATATTGTTGCCCACATGACTAACACAAGAGGGGGGGTGAATTGAGTTGTATTTAAAAAAATAACAATTATAAATCAAATATATAATATAAAATAAAAACAAAATATGAAACAACAATAAATATAAAGAGTAAGGGTAAGAGAGAAGCAAACTTAATATGTTAACGAGGTTCGGCCCCACTGCCTACGTCCTCGCCTCAAGCTACCTCTTGAGGATCCCCAAATCCACTATTCAATCTCCTTTAGGTGGAGATAGAAACCTATTACACCTTTGAACAGCACCGCTCTAAAGAATCCGTGTAGAACACCCTCTACACTTCCAATCACCTCACACTTGGTGATTTAACTATTCCCCGTGTAGAACACCTTCTACACACACAAGGGTTATACACACCCTTTTACAAATACAAGAGTTGATAGTAGGTAGACTATCAAAGTACACTCCTCAATGAGTGAAATAGAAACAATACAGCGCAACCTATATCTCTCTCAACAAGAACAAGAATTAAGGCTCAAAACTTTAGAAAAGAGAGAATGAGAGTTTTGAAGAAATGATGCAAAACTTAGCAATAGATTTGTAAGCTCTTGTTATAATTTTTGCAAAACTCAAGTGAGCTATTTATAGGCAAATGAGTCTTCAATTTCAAATTTGAAAAGATTCACATATCAAAGACACCATCATTCACTTTTCAAAAATTTCAAACCTAATCTTTTTACTTTTTGCATGTGACAAAAGGAGCACACTTTACTTTTCAAAAATTTCAAACATAATCTTTTACTTTTTGCATATGACAAAAGGAGCACACTTTACTTTTCAAAATTTTCAAATAAAGACATATACCTTTTGCATAAGTCAAGAAAAGCATCCACTACTTTTGAAAATATTCAAATAAAACATGCACATGTGAAAGATGACAATCAATCATCTTAATATTTTCAAAGTTCAAACCTTTAATCATGTCATGCACATGTGAAAGATGACAATCAATCATCTTTCAAAATTTTCAAAGTTCAAATCTTTAATCATGTCATGCACATGTGAAAGATGACAATCAATCATCTTTCAAAATTTTTAAATTTAATTTTCAAAATATTCATGCACATGTGAAAAATGTATTTTAATGCTTTATGATAAAATATTTATTTTGAGACTTAATCCTAATTTCAAATTTTTAAGAGATTTACAAAATTACTCTATGATTTTAATGTGAACTTGTTCCCTTCTTGCTCATGCTTGGTTCCTTGATGTGCTTGATTGTATTGTATAGACAACTTGAGCTTGAGACTCCTTTATTCTTTGAATTTATTTGTTATCATCAAAATCCATGTGTAGATTTACATGAACCTTGAAACCTTGAGTTCAGCAATCTCCCCCTTTTTGATGATGACAAATACTTGATAGAACTTGAAACCTGTATGAATACTTAAGCTCCCCCTGAGAATGTGCGTTAGTTTTTCAAACAAAAATATAAATATAATTCCAAGCATATATAACAAGTTTAGTAATTTAAACAATGTTAATGTTCTAGTTTAAAACTTCTCCCCCTTTTGGCATCATTAAAAATGAATCATAATTATCTCAATAAGATATATTCCTACAATTACTAACAGACAAATAAAACGATGCGTTAGTAGAGACTGTAGAAGTTAGAACCACCCGTGTCCAACAAAACCTGCAAAGGTTGAAGCCGAATTTTATCATCTCGGTGCGAAAGAAGATTTAAATCCGCTTGATGTTATTGACGAATTAGATGTTCCAGAGATTTGAAGTTGAATAATTAAAATTATTCGTGTCCGACAAAGACAACAAAAGCTGCAGGCCTAGCTCTGGCAATGCGGTGCGGAGCCATGCATGTCCGACAAAACCTGCAAATGTTAGAAGTCGAACTCTGGCAATTCGGTGCGGAGCCACGCGTATCTGACAAAACCTGCAAAAGTTGGAGGCCTAGCTCTATGAATTTAGTGCGGCTGAAGATTTAAACAATCGCCTGATGTTGTTGACAAATGGGATTGAAGGCTCTGAGTTTCTATAAAAAAAAATCATTTTCACCTATCGGATACAAAAAAAAACATCGCTTTTTTACCTAAGTTCTGTTTTTCCATAACGATAGAATGGCCAAACAATTCTCTTCCACTAATGTTTCAGACTTGAATCAGGAACTCTTGACGCATCAACCATCAATCTTCTCTCCTAAGGCCGTCAATGCCATGATAGGAGCAGAGAACCATTTTTCTAGTAAGAAAACTTTTGACAATGTGTGTCCAGCATATCTTATATTTCTTTTGACTAATAAGATTTGAGGAGACAATAGTTTGTCTTGTTCTTTATGCTATCTCTATAAAATCAGTTTTAAAATTCATCCGGTTTGCATCAAATCTTATTCTCATCTCTATAACTCATCTGCATTCCTTCAATATTCTCGTTTTAAGTTTTCAATTCTTTTCTCAATGGCTCATTCTTCTAACATTCCTCTAGATGCATCCATGAGGTATTCTACATCTCAATCTCATGTCCTTTCTGCAGCTACCATTGGCGCCATGTTGCAGCAAGAGAACAATAGTTTGGCTAATAAGCCAGACTCCGATGCTATCTATGACTTGGTGAGTCTCGGGACTCGCTACTCATCCTCTATTGTTGCTTTTTCCCAGCGGCTACAAGTCAAAAATCATGAGGTTGAAAAGCTAAAAGAACAAATTGTTGTACTTCAACGAATTGTTCAATAGTCTCACACAAGGGAAGGAATCCTTCGGCAGAAGAATAAAAAGTTGAAATCTCTATTAGATTCTTCATTCCGATTGCCAGTTCCCATGGATAGGGATGACATGATATTGTATGAAGGGAATGAGCGTCTCAAACATGAGGCTAAGAACCTCAAGTTTATGTAAAAGTATTTAAAAAAAATATCTCTCTATTTTTATGAACTCTGATCTATCTTTCAAGAGATATTCATAACATGCATTATACCTATTTATCTTCTAATCATACATAATCTATTTTCTGGTAAAGGTTTTGTGAATATATCTGCTAACTGATTGTGTGTGTTTGTGAACTCCAGTACTATATCGCCTTTCTGCACATGATCTCGAAGAAAATGATATCTTATTTCAATATGCTTAATTCTAGAATGTTGTATTGGATTTTTTTTTTGAAAGATTTATATCACTTGTATTATCACATTTGATTAGAATGTGATTATATATAAGTTTAAAATCCTCAAGTTGTTGCTTCATGTAAAGAACTTGAGCACAACAACTACCTGCAGTAACATATTCTGCCTCAGTAGTAGATAGTGCAACAGAATTTTATTTTTTACTAAACCAGGAAACTAGTGCACGACCTAAGAAATGACATGTTCTACTAAAACTTTTTCGATCATCTTTACAACCAGTATAATCAGTACCTGAATAACTAATAAGATGAAAGAAGTGTGTTTAGGATACCATAACTCTAAGTTAATGGTACTGGCAAAATATCTAAAAATCCGTTTGACTGCAATCAAATGAGATTGTTTTAGAAATGATTGAAAACGTGCACATAAACATACACTGAACATAATATCAGGTCTACTAGTTATCAAATATAATAAACTACTAATCATACCTCGATATACATTTGAGTCAACTGGCTTACCGCTTTCATCTTTATCAAGTTTAGTGGTTGGATTCATTGATGTTCCAATTACCTTCGTACGTTCCATCTCAAATTTTGAGTAACTTTTTGATATATTTTGACTGATTAATAAATGTTCTACTTTTTGCTTGCTTGATTTGCAATTTGAGAAAGAAATTAAGTTCTCCCCTCATGCTCATTTCAAATTCTTCCTGCATATTCTTAACAAAATCTTGACACATATTTATTAGTAGCACCAAATATTATATCATCTACATAAATTTGAATTACAAGAATATCATTCTATTCATACTTGATAAAAAAAGTTATATCGATCTTTCCTCTTGAAAAACATTTTTCAATAAAAAAAAACTATTTAAGAAAACACTTTTAACATCCATTTAAAAAATTTTGAAATTTTTATAACAAGCATATGTAAGTAGCATTTGAATAGCTTCTAATCTTGCGACTGGTGCATATGTCTCATCATAATCAATTCCTTCTTCTTGATTGAAACCTTGGGCTACAAGTCGAGCCTTATTTCTAGTGATGATTTTAGACTCATCTTTCTTATTTATAAAAACTTATTTTGTTCCAATAACAGCATAATTTTTAGGTTTAGGAACAAATATCCATACATTTTTTTGTTTCAAATTAATTTAGTTCTTCTTGTACAAATAGAATCCATGATTTATCAATAAGAGTTTCATCAATATTTTGGGTTCAATTTGAGATAGAAAATGTGTGTGACTACAAATATTTCTAAGAGATGATCGAGTACTTACATCTCGTGAAAGTTCTCCTAGAATTTATTCCGCTGGATGATCTTTCACATGTTTCCACTATTTGGTTGCATCTTGTACTAAGTCTTGATGATCTTTCCTTCTATTTCCATGATCTTCCCTTTTGAATTGTCTCCAAATATCACACATCCTTTTTCTTTAGAAGTGAAGTCAATGAATTTAGTTTTGTCTTCTGTCACGTATCTTGAGCATCCGTTGTCTAAAAATCATTTAGTTTTACCTGTAGAATACTTCATGCATACCTACAAAAGCAATTAAAAACAATTCCTGGTACCCAAGTTCTTTGGGTCCTTTATTTATTAGTATTAGAAGAAATAAGATTTTTAGCTACCCATATGGTCCTAATAGTCATTGTATGTTTTCTTCTAATAGGACAGGCAAAATAATTATGACAATTTCTATTACAAAAATTGCAAATAGCATATGACATATATGAAGAACTTGAGTGATTATAATAGTATCCTTTTTTAACAAAATTATTTTTATGAAAAGAATTTTGAATATTGGATTTTGATGTAGAAGGATTATCAAAATTTTTTTTATAAGATTTATATTTTTGTTTTGGCTTATATCCCAAACTTGCCTTATCAAAAACACATCTTTGACTACCAAAAAGTTTTTCAAAATTTCTTTTTCCATTCGTAAAGTTTTCAATAATATTTTCTAAATCAGTTTTCTTTTTCTTCAACTCAAGATTTTCATCTTTCAAAACAATACTTTCTTTTCTTAAAATATCAATTTCGTTTGTTAAATAAGAATTTTTCTTTTCAAAACAGTATACTTGATACCCAATTTTTCAAATTCCTCATATACTTCTTCTAAAACATTTTGCAATTCTTCATATGAAAGATCTTCAATATTATCAAAATTTTGTTACCTCAATGTCATCTTTAGCCATAAGACAAAGATTTGCTGATTCTCCATTGCTTGCTTCACTATCTGAGCTACTTGAATCATCATTCCACGTAGCTTTCATTGCTTTTTTGCCTTTGTTTCGATCTTTCTTTAGCAGAGGACAATCTGGCTTGATATGACTAGGTTTATTGCATTTATAACAAATTAAAGTGTCATTTTTACCTGAATCTTTCTTGGAAAACTTATTGAAGGATTTCCTTGGAGGAGTTTTATTTTTCTTTAAGAACCTCTGAATTCTTCTTATTATCATCACAACTTCTTCATCTTTGTCGTCATTTTCCTCATCTTCATCACTTTCACTTTCATGTGGAACAGTTTTAAGTGCCAAGCTCTTCTTTGGCTTTCCTTCTTCTTCTCCTCTTTTCAATGTGTACTCATGGGTGATAAGTGACCCGATGAGTTCATTCACTTCGAGCTTCTTGAGGTCTCTAGCTCAAGAATCGCTGTCACTTTTGACTCCCAACGTTTTGGTAGAGAGTTGAGAATTTTTCTTACTATCTCCACTTTGGAATAAACTTTGCTAAGAGCTGTCAAGCTGTTTATGATGTTAGTAAAACGAGTGTGCATACTAGAAATAGATTCATCATCATTCATCTTAAACATTTCATATTCATGAGTAAGAATATAAATTTTTGATTCCTTAACTTGAGAAGTTCCTTCATAAGTAACTTCCAAATTATCCGAAATTTCCTTTGCTGTAGCACAAGTCATTACTCTATTAAATTCATTACCATTGAGAGCATTATATAATAAATTCATAGCAGTTAAATTCAAAGTATAAAGTCTATCGTCTTCACGATCAAACTCTTCTTCTTCCTTTTTGACCTTTACTCCATCAACTATTTTTGTTGGGATATAAGGTCCATTTACAATGCATTTCCAGATTTCTCGACCTTGAACTTGAAGGAATATTCTCATTCTAACTTTTCAAAATAAGTAATTGTCTCTGCAAAAGAGTGGAGGCCGACTGCTAGATTGACCTTCACTAAATGAAGCTGCAATGTTAGCCATAAGATCTTAACTCAAAAGATAGTTAATCTTATGATAGAGCTCTAGCTCTGATACCAATTGTTACTGATCATAGGCCGCACCTATATCACCTAACAACTGTACCTACCAGACTAGCCGGCCACCGTCTCTACCGGTGCACCGTCACCCATGGTCGGAGAGTCTTGCTTCGGTGACACAGTCACAAGCGAGAGTTCCCATGAGTGATATGCCTGTATGAACAGTACAAGTCAACTAGCTCTGAGAACGATATTGTTCCCCAGATGACTAACACAAGAGGGGGGGTGAATTGAGTTGTATTTAAAAAAATAACAATTATAAATCAAATATATAATATAAAATAAAAACAAAATATGAAACAACAATAAATATAAAGAGTAAGGGTAAGAGAGAAGCAAACTCAGTATGTTAACGAGGTTCGGCCCCATTGCCTACGTCCTCGCCTCAAGCTACCTCTTGAGGATCCCCAAATCCACTATTCAATCTCCTTTAGGTGGAGATAGAAACCTATTACACCTTTGAGCAGCACCGCTCCAAAGAATCCGTGTAGAACATCCTCTACACTTCCAATTACCTCACACTTGGTGATTTAACTATTCCTCGTGTAGAACACCTTCTACACACACAAGGGTTATGTACACCCTTTTACAAATACAAGAGTTGATAGTAGGTAGACTATCAAAGTACACTCCTCAATGAGTGAAATAGAAACAATACAGCGCAACCTATATCTCTCTCAACAAGAACAAGAATTAAGACTCAAAACTTTAGAAAAGAGAGAATGAGAGCTTTGAAGAAATGATGCAAAACTTAGCAATAGATGTGTAAGCTCTTGTTATAATTTTTGCAAAACTCAAGTGAGCTATTTATAGGCAAATGAGTCTTCAATTTCAAATTTGAAAAGATTCATATGTCAAAGACATCATCATTCACTTTTCAAAAATTTCAAACCTAATTTTTTTACTTTTTGTATGTGACAAAAAGAGCACACTTTACTTTTCAAAAATTTCAAACATAATCTTTTACTTTTTGCATATGACAAAAGGAGCACACTTTACTTTTCAAAATTTTCAAATAAAGACATCTACCTATTGCATAAGTCAAGAAAAGCATCCACCACTTTTGAAAATATTCAAATAAAACATGCACATGTGAAAGATGACAATCAATCATCTTAATATTTTCAAAGTTCAAACCTTTAATCATGTCATGCACATGTGAAAGATGACAATCAATCATCTTTCAAAATTTTCAAAGTTCAAATCTTTAATCATGTCATGCACATGTGAAAGATAACAATCAATCATCTTTCAAAATTTTCAAATTTAATTTTCAAAATATTCATGCACATGTGAAAAATGTATTTTAATGCTTTATGATAAAATATTTATTTTGAGACTTAATCCTAATTTCGAATTTTTAAGAGATTTATAAAATTACTCTATGATTTTAATGTGAACTTGTTCCCTTCTTGCTCATGCTTGGTTCCTTAATGTGCTTGATTGTATTGTGTAGACAACTTGAGTTTGAGACTCCTTTATTCTTTGAATTCATTTGTTATCATCAAAATCCATGTGTAGATTTACATGAACCTTGAAACCTTGAATTCAACAGATATAGAAAAACTCAGAATTGTGGGGTCGCATTCGAAGGGAGCCATGGAGATGATAACATTGACTTCTACAGAGTTGTAGAAGATATTATAGGGTTAAAGTATGTGGGAAGTTATATTACTTGGTTGTTTAGATGTACTTGGTGGGATGTTTCACATCCTAGATTGGGAGTGTGTAAAGATGGGGGTTTTGTTAGTGTAAATACATCCCGAACCTGGTACGAGGATGATCCTTTCATTCTCGCCTGTCAAGCGAATCAAGTTTTTTATTTAGATGATCCGGAATACGGGAACCCATGGCGAGTGGTGGAGATTGGAGAAGTTTGCACCAATAAATATATATGATTATATTCCAGAGGCAGATGAACCACATGAAGACTTCGATGGTTCGACAAATGAAGAAGCATATCAAGAAAATGAACCAGTGATCAATCTATTTGTTGACCTGAGTCAGTATGACATGGTCCCACTCCGTCGAGAAGATGTTGCACCAGAAGTGATTGAGGGTGGAATGTCGGAAGAACATGAATCTACTGACATGTCTAGTGAAGATGAAGAAGACTAGTCTAGCAAAACTGATAGTGAATGAGTTAAAATATATGTGTAAGTATAAATTTGATAAATATCAAAAATATCTATCTGGTTATATATTTAATTAATTACAATTTCAAATAGATATGCCTCCCAAACGCAAAGCTGTTCATGAGCCATCCCCACCCCACCCATTATTGACTCTCATGCGCACGATTCACTAACCAGCAATAGTATACCAGCATCACCAGACCCAGTGCCAGGTATTTTGTCAAATTATGGTATTTACCACATGAGTTAATATATATTTATCAAATGATATATATGTGTTCTAATTACTGTACTTGTAGTTGTAAGCCAGTATCGAGGGCGAGGCATCACCAGGGGTGTCTGCATAGAAAAAGTCAGAAAAATGGATAAAATTAAAGTTGATATATTAGAGAGTCACACTGGTGGGTACAGTGATTCCCAAGCATGGCTTTCTACTTATGTTGGTGCCCTCACTCGCACATATGCTCCGATGTCAGCAGTCTACTGGGTTAACGTTCCCGAAGATGTAAAAGATCACATAAAAAATCGATGTTTGCTGCAGAGGCACGCCAAAATCCATTCCAAGCAATACCACCAGCCAAGTGGCAGAAGGTTTGTGATTTGTTTGAAAATTCTGCTTATAAGGTAATATCACATTTATATTTTTCTAATAGAAAATTATATATGTATTAGAATTTGAAATTTATAATATTTTTCTTATTTTTTATAAAGCAACGAAGTGCTGTGAACAAAGTAAATAGATCAAATTTAAAGATTCACCATCATGCGGGTTCTCAGTCTTTTCATCGTTTACATCAAAATATGGTCAGTGCTACTAATTTCGGTCTCATTTTAAAATATGACCTTTTTTTTAAGTTCTAATTTAATTGTTCTTTTACAGCAAGCTGAAAGTTCAGGTGACTTTGATCTAACTCATTTATATACTAAAGCGCATAAAAATCGTGATGGTGTTTGGACCAGTCCTGAAACTGAGGCAAATTATGTAAGTTTAAGTATATTAAGTCAAGTTGAATAGAATATTCCTAGTATTTATACTAACTTTAATATTTTTTTTTGTAGAAAAAGATAAAATCTCTAAAGGATGCTACTGTAGACCCATCTGATGAATCATCTGTCAACGATGCTCAGATCCTATTTAAAGTTCTCGGATCACGTTCTGGATATTTGAGGGGCTTAGGGCGTTGTGTGAAACCATCCTTCAGTTCATCATCCTCTTCTAAGGCTAGATCCAATGAAAACAAAACTAAGGAGTTATAAGCAGCACAACTTGAGATAGAACGTTTGAGGTCCAAGGAACAAGAGTTGTTGATCAGATTAAATAAAGCAGTAGAGTTAGAGTCTAGAATAGAAGAGAGACTGGAGTCGAGGACTCGAGCAATATTTGAAGAATGGCAAAGGATGTCTCAAAACATTATGCCACTATCACGATCTTAAAATCTATTTTTTTTTATTAATTGTACATTTATTATTCTGTTTAACAATAATATTTGAACACATTTGATGTGCAAATTAAATTTTTATTATAGTAGTAATGCATCTTTTAATTAAATGTAATTTGTATAGCAGTATCGTTCGAAAAACTCTTGTATTCGTTCGAACAGATAAGATCCGTTCGAACAACTTTTATATTTGTTCGAACGATAAACTATTATTTAAAATTCGTCCGAACTAAAAATAGTCCATTCGAACAAGGTTTATATTCCAAAAAATTTATTTGTTCAAACAGATAATATCCGTCCAGACGTTAGCCTCGTTCGAATAAGGCAATTTGTTCAAACGAAATATTTATTAATTTGAACAAAAACCGTCAGTTCGGACGGCTGAAATTTTTGTCCGAACGGATTTCTGAGATTAAATTTTTTTGTCTCAAATAAAAAAACCCGTCCGAACGGTTTTGGACAAGTTTGGAACAAAATTTGTTTGTCTCTAAAGATTTTTTAGGACAAAAAATCTGTTTTTTGAGACAAAATGATTTGTCTCAAAAAACCTATTCTCTTGTAGTATCTTATTAAAACCTTACAAAGGAAAACTCAATGGGACAAAATCTCAGCGAAGAAAAAAGAGTACAATCAGTACAAGTCTTCAAGATATTTACTCCACCTAAAAAGTGTATGACGATAGATCTTTAAGTCTTCGCATTCCAATATTCTGCACAATTTTCTTGAATGTCACAGTTTGTAATGCCTTTGTGAAAAAATCTGTCAGATTATCACTTGATCATATCTTTGATATATCCTCCTCTGATTTGAATGATACAAGTTACATTATCTTCGTATAAAATTGTTGGACTATCATTGATCATGAAAATACCGCACTTTTCTTGAATATGTAGAGTCATTGATATTAGTCAAATGCACTCTAAACTTGTTTAATGAATTGCAATTATCTCTGAGTGATTTAAAAATGTGGCAGATAATATTTGCTTGATAGGCTTAGTAGAAATCTGAGATCTGCAGTAATACTTAAACACTCATTGAAAATATACGTTAGTTTTTCAAGTAAAAACAAATATGATTTCTATCTAAATAATGCAGAGGAAACATGTTAATATTCTTATTTAAAATTTCTCCCCCTCTTGGCATTATTAGGGAGAACATGCATTATGAAAATAATCATTGAAAACCACCAATATTCGACAAAAGGTATAAAACCTAAGGCCTAATTCTATCGATTCGGTGAGGAAGGAAATTCAAATTCGTTCGATATTGTTAACAAATGAGATTTTTGTAGAGATTTGAAAGCTTTGAGTTGTTGTTTAAAGATGATCACTTTCACCGATCAGATACTCACGCAAGATCTCATATTCTTCATTGATCCAATTGTTTGTTCATCTAGAACGATACTATGGCTTTGAGAAATTCTTTTGTTAATGTTCCAGATTTGAACCAAGAACTTTTTATACCTCAACCACTCATCTTTACACTTGAGGCTGTCAATACCATTAAGAGCAGAGATACATCTTTTTAGTAAAACTAATCCTGAAATTGTTACAGTTTCAAAAACCTTTATTGCTCAATATACTACCTTTATTACAACCATGTCTCGGAGGCTACTGGCAAGAGTGAGTGAGGTTGATCATCTTAATAATCAAATATCTGAATTGCATTAAAAGCTTGCAAGGAGCTGAAGAATAAAAATTTAAGACAAGAAAACAAGGAGTTGAAGAATTTTACAAACTGGTATTCTCGTGACCTGAAACCATGAATAGAAGAGCTAAAACGACAAAGAGCTCAAATACAAATCAACAGCAGCAGCTAACAGTAAATGTTCAGTATTTACGAGAAAAATAGGGATAATTGCAATTAATCTCCCTAGCATTTGAAAATATGCATCCAGCATATCTTGTAATCTTAACTAAGCGAAATTTAAAAAGATGATGATTTGTCTTATTCTTATTTTCACTTCTATAAGAATAATTTTCAGTTTTATCTAATTCACATCAAATCTTCTTCTCATCTTTGTAATTCATTTGCATTCTCATTTTATAAATTTTCAATGGCTCAGCAGTTTCCTTTCAATATTTCTCGTGATCAATATATGAGGTATTATTCACATCAGTCCCAAACTGTTTATGCATCTATCACAGGTGCCATGATGCAATACGAAAATGATTTGGCTCATAAGTCAGATCATGATACCATATATGAACTTGTGAGTCTCAAAACTCAATACTCATCATCCATTGTCTCATTTTTCACTCAGTTGAAATCCAAAACTTGCGAGATTGAAAACTTAATGAGAAAATCGATGCACTTCAATGACTTATTCAAGAGTCTAACAACAAAATTATAGAGTTAAAGTAATAAAATAAGGATTTAAAATTCTTATTTGCCTCATTATTTTGACTGCCTAATCTTTTAGATAATGATGACATGTTGATTTATGAAGAGTAAATATATCTAAGAGATGAGGTTAAAAGTCTCAAGTTTTCATAAGTCATCTAGTATTTGAATAATAGGATCTTTATTTTTCAAATACTTTCTTTAAATATATAGCAATTCTTGTGATCTCTTCAGGAATTCTAACAAGGTAAATTATCAACGTAAATTGTAATAATGGAAAATTCGGGTTCTGATTTCTTAATAAAAACACATGAGTATATAGGATCATTTTCAAATCATTTTTTCAATTGATACTCGCTAAGTCAATTATACCATATACGTTCGAATTGTTTTAACTCTTATAAAGATCTTTGAAACTTGATAAAGTACATACTCCTGGATTAAATGCTTCAAGTATTATATATCCTCAAGGAATTTTCATATATATGTCATGATCTAATAATCTATATAAATATGCAGTGACCACATCCATAAACCGCATATCTAATCCTTTGTAATAACCAAGCCGATTAAGAATCTGAATGTGATTACATTCATAACGAGGGAATATGTTTCCTCATAATTAATCACGGGTTTCTGCAGGAAACCTTATGTGACAAGTCATGCTTTGTTCCGCACAATTTCAATTTTCTCATTATGTTTTTCATACAAATACTCACTTATATCCAACAACATTACACCTTTTGGTATTTAGACAACATGTCCAAATATTTCTCGCTTTATTAGCGAGTTTAATTCAGTTTCAATAGCTGCTTTCCATTTTGGCCAATCATTTCTATGTCGACATTCTTTGACGATTTTTAGTTCACTTTCTTCATTACTTCTGGTAATGTCAAAAAACATTATATATGAAAATATGTTGTCGATAACAGTTTTATTTCTATCCAGAATTTCTTCAATACTCATGAAATGTATCAAGATTTCAATATTTTCAGGTACCTGTTCCTCTTCAGGGGAAAACATTTCATGAAAAGTTTCTTCAAGAGTTTCCTCTTCCGAAGGATTATTCTTTAGGAATTTCTTCTTCAGAATGATTATTTTTCAGGAGTTTCCTCTTCAGAAGGATTATACTTTTCAGGAGTTTCGATTTCTTTTTTTTTTTTGCTTTTCTCTTTTGCACTAATAGATTATCAACGCTTCAGGCGTGTTTTAAACTTATCTATTGCTATTTTGACTACTTGTCATTTAGGGATTTCAATTCTTGAGCATTAACAGTAGTAATATATGATTTTACAATATTTTTAGTATCAGTAAATATAACTGGTAATTGATTTGCAACACTATGTAAATAGATAATCCTTTGAAGTTCTGATTTACATTCATTTGTAAAATGATCAAATTCAGATAGGGTTTTATTTTTTCAAATAATTTCGTGTCGTGTTTCAGACATCGACTTTTTGTTATTTCAAAATATGATAAAATATTAAGAAGCTTTACTATAATACATATAAAAGTTTAGTATAAGTTAATCAAGTGTTTGGTCGTACAACAGATACATGACCAGTATTCAGTCATACCACATTTATGACAAATATTTTCATCTTTCTATGAAAAATTAATCTGAGGGTCTTTACCCTTCTTTGATTTGGATTACTTCTGGTGATATGGTATATTTATATTATTATCCTTTTTAGTATTGTCGTTTCTGGGACCAACACTTCTATAATTTTTCCTATCACATCCATGCCAACAATGTTTTCGAAAAATATATACTATTTACTTCTGAGAATGATGTAAATCAAGTATTATTCACTTCAGGGAATGATGTGAAATTAGTAAGACGTGACTGATAATTTATTAAAAACTCATTATTTAGCTCAATCACTAGAAGATAAGATAAAAGTTCAGAATATTTTTTGAACTTTCACTCTCGATACTGCTATTGCAGGAGCATATTCAAGACATGAAAAATAATATGTCTTCTCTAACATGTCATCATCAATTACTTTTTCATTCCATAATTTTAGTATTAAGCTGATTTTAAAAAGTGCAGAGTTATAGTCACTATCACTTTTAAAATCTTGCAACTTCAGATGCAATAAGTCATAATGTATTTTGGGCGGATTACATCTTTTGGTATTCATATTTCTCTCTTAAATCATTTCATAAAGTAATAGGATTTTTATTTTCACCATGAGATACACAGTACGGTCCTACATAAATACATGATTTCTTTCTTTGATGGTATCTTCTAAGTTTATCATATCCAAATAGATATCTTCAAATTTAGGATAAATAACTTTTTTCAGAAATGTCAATAGTAATAAATTTTAATTTTGTAAGATTTGACATTTTATATATATATGAATCACGAAAATAAATATATGGATTTAAGATATATATTTACATGATCAAGAAAATAAAAAAGGAATTTTATCAAGTAATATTTAATAATATTACCTTTCATTTTCATCTCAAAGGCTGTAAATAATATATTGAAAATTTACTTGAAGTAAAAGACTACTAGCTTTAGAATAGATAGAACTTCATGCTGATAACATGTTATAAAACTAAAAGAAAACTATTATTACAAGATAATTGTAAGATAAAATATCTAAAACTTTTTTATTTTTCAACGAATCAAAAATTAGTTCCTCAAACATTAGAATACCCTTTATACAAATTACCGTAGCTCTATATAGAGTTTCAACTAAGTGTGAGCACCAAAATGAATTTCGACTTGCATGCGAGTGTTAATGTTAGCTATTCCACAAGTTTGTACACGGGCATTAGTTTGGCATTGATGCAAGGTGTATGGTAGAAATTCATGTCGATGGCTGATGAACTTCCAGGAAAGTCAAACGTGGAAGTTGCACCATAATTTTTCAGCAATGTTATTTTCGACATGGGCCGAAGTGAAATGTTTAGAATTGATTTATTCTGAGTGAGTATGCTTTTATGGTGGAGTATGATAGCGGAAACTATGAAAATCCTCATTGCAGTGGAGCGTGGCTGTGGGATCAGCCAAAGTCGCAAGGTAGAGATTGTTGGGTTTTGCTCCTTTACTAGAGTCCCACATGGGAAAGATAGGAAGAGGGGGTAAGACCCATGGCCTATAAAAAAAAGCTTAGCCTCCTTAGTTAATTACACTAGTCAGAAACTTATCTAGTAACTTTTGACTTTAGTAAAATTCCTCTGTTGTCCTTTTTGTATGTAAAAGGAAGAGAGGTGAAAGTTAGAGTTTTACTAGTGGGAGAAGCTTTTGTGTGTGTCGTTGGGGTGAGGAAAAAAATTGTGTGATTGTAAAAAATTTTCACATAGTATATTTTTTTCGCTGGGTCTGGTGGTTTTTCTCCTATTTTGGAATTTTTCACGTAAATTCTTGTGTTGTGTTTATTTTTCTATTTTTCTTGTTATTCTGTCAAAAGTAGATCCTAATGGGAGAATTTGAGAGGCCTAGATTCCCAACACTTTTTGGTGATATTGTGGCATAAGAAATAATTAATCATCTTTATTCCAAATACTCTATCACAATTTTTTTTTTTTGTGTGTGGCGATGGTTTCATATTGTCAAAAAAGAGTTTCTGTCATAATTTTCTATCTTCTTTCTTCTTTCTTCTTTTTTCTTTTGTGACGATTTTGCCTTTCACGGGTCAACATTAGCTTTATAATCAATTATATTCTTGCGGCAAAGTTATATATATATATATATATATATATTGGAACGAGGCCAAATGTGTGTATGCTGATATATATGCATGCATATAATATTGGATGACGTCTGCCTCGATCGCCAGCTAGCTGTGATATGCACTCATGGCATCTTGACTTAGATAGAAGTTCTAATTAGATGGACTCACCATCATATTAAAATAAATAAATAAAAAAGGAAAATGCGCCTAATTGAGTAAATTCCAAATTTGCCCCCACGTATGTTATTTAATTCTTATGTAAGGATAAAAAGTAACTAGTATTTGTTATGAAATTTAAAAAAAGAAACTACTATTGCAAAAGAGAAATAAGAAATTCTCTCTGAAACTCTTAAAAACTGAAACTTTCTTTCTCTCTCTATATTTTCTTATGAATTTCATTACAACTGAAGCCCCTATTTATAGGCTTTGAAATTACTATACAAGTCACTATGCAAGTCACTATACGAAATTTAAAATAATAGTGGTGGGGTCATTCACATAATTTTGTGGTGGGACAGGGGGCGGCTGATAATTTCGTTCGTTCATTACACTCCCCCTTAAATGACCGCCAATAAGAAATCTGCCTCATTAAAAACCTTGCCAAGTAAAAACCCAGTGGGAAGAAAAACCAATGGCAAAGGAAAAAGAGTACAGACTTCTTATGTATCCACAAGTGCTTTAAGATTGCCTCATTAAAACCTTGCAAAGGAAAACCCAGTGGGACAAAATCTCAGCGAAGGAAAAAGAGTACAATCAGCACATTTACTCCCCCTGAAAAGTGCATGACAAAAGATCTTTGAGTCTTTGCATTCCGATGTTATGCACAATCTTTTTGAATGTGAAAGTTGGTAACGCCTTTGTGAATAAATCTGCCAGATTATCACTAGATCGTATCTGCTTGACATCAATTTCACCTTTCTCTTGAAATTCATGAGTATAAAAGAATTTAGGTGAAATATGTTTGGTTCTATCACCTTTGATATATCCTCCTCTGATTTGAGTGATACAAGCAGTATTATCTTCATATAAGATTGTTGGGCTATTATTGATCATGGGAAATCCACACTTTTCCTGGATATGTTGAATAACTGATCTCAACCAAATACACTCTCGACTTGCTTCATGAATAGCAATGATCTCTGAATGAATTGAAGAAGTAGCAGATAGTGTCTGCTTAACAGATCTCCATGATATGGCAGTATCTCCATAAGTAAATAAATATCCAGTTTGAGATCTACCTCTGTGTGGGTCTGAAAGATAACCTGAATCTGCATACCCAATCAATTCTGGACTTGAACCACGTTGATAAAATAATCTCATATCAACCGTACCATGAAGGTAACGAAGGACATGTTTAATGCCATTCCAATGCCTTCGAGTTGGTGCCGAACTATATCTTGCAAGCAGATTAACTGAGAATGTAATATCTGGTCGAGTGCAATTTGCAAGATACATCAAAGCTCCAATTGCACTGAGATATGGTACTTCATGACCAAGAATTTCTTCATCGTCATCACAAGGACGGAATGGATCTTTCTTCACATCAAGTGTTCGAACAATCATTGGAGTACTCAGGGGATGAGATTTATCCATATAAAAATGCTTTAGGACTTTCTCAGTGTACATGGACTGATGAATAAAAATTCCATTTGGCAAGTGCTCAAGCTGCAGGCCGAGATAAAGTTTTGTTTTGCCAAGATCTTTCATTTCAAATTCAATCTTTAAATATATAGTTGTTTTTGAGATCTCTTCAGGAGTTCTTACAATATTTAAATCATTAACATAAACCGCAATAATGACAAATCCGGATTCTGATTTTTTAATAAAAACACATGGGCATATAAGATTATTCTCAAATCCTTCTTTCAATAGATATTTGCTTAACCCGCTTGGATTCAGAGATGAGATGAGTTGAGATGAGTTTAGATGAGTTTAGTTTATTTTTTAATATTATTATTATTTTGGGATTTGAAAAAGGTATATTGGGAATTGAAAAAGGTGTATTGGAAATTGAAAAAGGTGTATTGGAAATTGAAAAAGGTGTATAGGAATTTGTGTTTTATATAAAAAATTATAAAAATATAATAATAAAATGAAGATGAATTGAGATGAGTTGAGGTGAGCTGAGGTGAGCTCTGAATCCAAGCGGGGCCTAAGTGATTATACCACATGTGTCCGGATTGCTTCAACCCATATAAAGATCTTTGTAGTCTGATTGAGTACATATTTCTAGATGTACTTGTAGATGCTTCAGACATCTTATATCCTTCAGGGATTTTCATATATATGTCATGGTCTAAGGATCCATATAAATATGCAGTGACCACATCCATCAACCGCATTTCTAATCCTTTTGTAACAACCAGACTAATCAAAAATCTAAATGTGATTGCATCCATAACGGGAGAGTATGTTTCTTCATAATCAATCCCGAGTTTCTGCAGGAAACCTTGTGCGACAAGCCGTGCTTTGTATCGTACAATTTCATTTTTCTCATTACATTTTCGTACAAATACCCACTTATATCCAACAGGCATCACACCCTTTGGTGTTTGGACAACAGGTCCAAATACTTCTCGTTTTGCTAGCGAATTTAATTCAGCTTCAATAGCTGTTTTTCATTTTGGCCAATCATTTCTACGTCGACATTCTTCGACGCTTTTTGGCTCACTTTCTTCATTACTTCTGGTAATATCAAGGGCCATTTTATATGAAAATATGTTGTCGACAACAGTTTTATTTCTATCCAGAATTTCTCCAGTTTTCATGAAATGTATTGAGATCTCATTATTTTCAGGTACCTGTTCATCTTCAGGGGAAAACATTTCATGACACACTTCTTCAGGAGGTCCCTTTTTAGGAGATTTATACTCTTCAGGAGGTTCTGGAATAGAAGATTTGAGCTCTTTAGGAGCACCAATTATATTTGTAGCCTGTATTGTGGATATGTGTTCTTCAGGAACACCAAATTCATTTTGTATTCTTTTCCTTCTGGGAATTTTATCTTTTGCACCAATAGGTCTTCCACGCTTCAGGCGTATTTTAGATTCACCTATTGCTGCTTTGACAATTTGTCCTTCAGGGACTTCAATCCTTGCTGGAGTATTAACAACAGGAATATAAGATTTTATTACACCTTTAGTGTCAGTAAATACATCCGATAACTTATTTGCAACATTTTGCAAATGAATAATCCTTTGAACTTCCGGTTTACATTCATTTGTAGGAGGATCAAAATGAGATAGGGTCTTATTATCCCAAGTAATATCTTATCGTGCTTCAGGCACCGACTTTTCTTTACCCATTAACGGAAAATTTAATTCTTCAAAATGACAATCCTCAAAACGTGCTTTAAACATATCCCCTGTAAGGGGTTCAAGGTATCTAATAATGGATGGAAAATCAAAACCAACATATATCCCAAGTCTATCTACTGAATCTAATAAATCATCTGATGGTTCTACTAAATTTGTTTCATGCACTTTATTCTTTCCTTTAATAGAAGCTTGATATAAATCAGCTAAGTGCCTGGCCGTACGACAGGTACGTGACCAATGTCCAGTCATTCTACATCTATGGCACACCTCTTCACTTTTCTTTGAAGAATTATTTTGAGGATTTTTACCCCTTTCTGAATTGTACCACTTCTGGTGATATGGTATATTATAATCCCTTTTAATGTTGTCATTCAGGGGACCAACATTTCTATAATTTCTTCTACCACGTCCACGCCTCCGATTTCTTCTAAAGGATGCACCATTCACTTCTGGGAATGATGCAAACCTATTACCATTCACTTCAGGGAATGATATTGAGCCAGTAGGGCGTGACTGGTGGCTTTCTAATAAGAGCTCATTATTCTGCTCAGCTATTAGAAGACATGATATAAGTTCAGAATATTTCTTGAACTTTCACTCTCGATATTGCTGCTGCAGGAGCACATTCGAGGCATGAAATGTAGTAAAAGTCTTTTCTAGCATATCTTCATCGGTGATTTTCTCACCGCATAATTTTAATACTGAGCTTATTTTAAAAAGTGCCGAATTATACTCACTAACACTTTTATAATCTTGCAACCTCAGGTACATCCATTGAGAATGAGTTCTTGGGAGAATGACAGTCTTCTGGTGTTCATACCTCTCCTTTAAATTGTTGCACAAAATATAGGGATCTTTTACTGTGAGATATTCAGTTTTCAATTCTTCATGAAGATGGTGGCGAAGGAAAATCATTGTTTTAGCACGTTCCTGCAGGGATGCTTGATTTCCTTCTTTAATAGTTTCTCCCAGGTTCATTGCATCAAGATGTATTTCAGCATCAAGTATCCAGGATAAATAATTTTTCCCAAATATATCAAGAGCAACAAATTCCAATTTTGTAAGATTTGCCATTTTCTACACATATAAATAATGAAATAAATATTTGTATCTCATATTTATAAATTCACACAGGTAATCGTCAATAAAATATATTAAAGACTTCAAATAATATATTGAAAAACTTACAGAGGAATAAAGCCACTAGCTTCAGAATTGGTAGAACCGTCGTGTTGATAACGTGTTATGAAACTTAAAGAAAGAAACTACTATTGCAAAAGAGAAATAAGAAATTCTCTCTGAAACTCTTAAGAACTGAAATTTTCTTTCTCTCTCTATATTTTCTTATAAATTTCATTATAACTGAAACCCCTATTTATAGGTTTTAAAATTACTATGCAAGTTACTATATAAATCACTATGCAAGTCACTATGCATAATTTAAAATAATAGTGGTGAGGTCATTCACATAATTTAGTGATGGGACAGGGGGCGGCTGATAATTTCGTTCGTTCATTACAGTATTAGGAATTTCTATTTTTCTTGCTTAAACGCCTATTTCACCCATGAATCAGTACCTACATAAAGAAATGATCGAAGGTTGGCAGCTCACGACAATATCATGATTAGTTTACATTTGTATAATCTTTTTTTAATTTGTATAATATTTTTGTAGGTAAAATATTTTTAAAAAATATATAGCAAATGAAAACCAGTAAAAGTATCATGATAATTAGCTTAATTAGAACATTGTGGTATTATATTTTAATTAATTAGACATATCAAGTTTGGAGGCATATAAAGCTTAATTAAAGCTGGTTGGATGGTGGAATTAGCTGGTTGGCTTAGCTCACGTGGCTGGCCGCATGGAATTCACCTCCTTCCCTCTATAAATGCAGATCGAAGCCGAGCAAAAAGGATTCATATATACATCTATAAATCCAGATGGGAAGTCATAAATTAAAGAAATCAGACTTGGGCATTGATTCTGCTGCAATAGAAATTTCTTCGAAATCTATTATAATCAATCCCAATTATAATCATTTTTTAAAGCCAAATTGGATCTCACGGTTTACTGATGTCTCGAATCAAAATTAAACTATATAAAAGAATACAATTTGTGCATCGATCTCACTAAATAACACCCAGTACTCGATCTACTGCCAGTATCCCTTCAAATTACTTAATATTAAAGAGGGAGACCTTCGTGCCGACCAATCGAATCTTCTCGTCAACTCCAAGTCTTGGTACATTAAACAAGAAGAAGAACGTGCATTCGACGATAATATATAGAGCAAAAGTCGAATAAGAAAGATATTAGTATTCAAGATCGGTCATGCACCAGATAATTCATATGAGAAGAACGCGCTAGTACAGTAAGTATTATTTAATTATTTCGCTCAAGTCCCTTAATAACTAATCACATACGTACGTACAGTATGTATTATTTAATTATTTCGCTCAAGTACTCTTTATATTAAGTACGCGTTAATAGAAGATTTCTTAAGGTATTAGCTGTGCGAGGTGGAAGGATGATCATTTCTCCAAAATCGTTACCGGCCGGTTATTAATATAAGAGCTTCCTAGAGAGATTGCGCTAGTTTTGGGAAACATGCAGAGCGCTGGAGATAATGATCGGTACGTAATTACTTCTCTTAATTAATTTCCGGAGCAAATTGGTCATCATCATGATATATATAGTATAATTAATCAATCAAAATGCCATTTTTTCACCAAAGCATAATTTTTTATCGATCAAATGGTACGTACTACTCGATCGATCCTGTAATTACTAGATATAAACTCATATAAATCGTTAGTCAAACATTAAGATCGATGAAAGTATATACATCAATATAGCTGTTGTTATGTGGTTAGTATTTAATATCTCTAAATAAGTATATTTATCTTGATCGAGGCAACGTACTCTTCATTTTCTTCAGTCCTGGCATTGTTATTTGTCAAGATCAGGCAAAAAATAAACTGATCTCTGACAAATGCTTGGAATAATGTCCTCTCTCTACCCAATGTCGGAATCATTATACTTTTGTTCACTCGACTAAGAGAAATTAATCTCGTGATTTCCCAAGTGAGCAATTAGTACAATTAATGTTGATTTCGATAAGTATAACTTTGTGCAAAAAAACTAATAAAACTAGTTAGAAGAAAAAGAATTTTCGTGTTACTTTTGGTTAATCACTTGTGTAGAAATTATGAAAAATTCTTAGGGCTACCTGCGCCTTTGGTGGGAAGGTCAAGATTTAAAACTTTTAAGGCGATTAAGGATCGTGTCCGGCAGAAGATTAGTAATTGAAAAACCACTTTTCTTTCCCAAGTTGGGAGGGAAGTGCTCGTTAAGTCAGTTTTCCAAGCCATTCCGACTTATAATTAGACTGAGTACTGTTTTTAGGCTACCAAAGAATTTGTGTCAGGAGATCATAACGAGTTTGATCTCCAAATTTTGACGGTGTAATAAGGAAAGTGAGAAAAAAACTCATCGGAGGAGATGGAATAAGATGGGGTTTCAAAAAACTACATATACTAGAGGCAGAGATGGGTAGAGGACCACCAACTTTCTGTGTACAGTCGCCGGTCAATTAAGCTACTCGATCAAGAGGCATGGGTAAAGGAATTGATCATTGAAGAGGACCATAGTTGAAAGGAGAACACAATTGCTGAGATTGGGCAGAATAAATTTGGATGGCAACAACAACAGAATTAGAATGGGTAGCAACAACAATGAGGAAGATTTGTTTGGATAGAAAGAACAACAGAATTAGAATGGGTAGCAACAATTGGAACTTACAACATAATTAGAATGGGTAGCAACAACAATGAGGAAGATTTGGATCAATGGAATAAATATTTGTTTGAAGGTAAGATGCAGGAAGACCCAGGGAGAATTACTGGAGGCACTGATCATCCACTGGAGGACTATAAAAGTGCACAGAGCTAAGGCAAGGAAAACAAAACTCTCAGCTAACGTACAAACATCATTCAGAGGTGGAAGAAACCAGGAGATAATTTTGTTAAGGCCAACTGGAATGCTGCAATGAATGGAGATAATAAGAATATGGGGATTGGGATCATAGTGTGAGATTATGAAGGGAAGCTACTGTTTTCACAGTTTCACTTGCTGCTAAGAGGTCTTTTCAGTCCAAACCAGCGTTAGCAAAATGCTTGGCTTTGTGGAGAGCAATGAAATAGTGCATTGAAATGCCATTTTTGAAAGGGATGCATAATTGGTTGTAGAAGCAGTTATCACTAGTGAATGAGAAAAAGAAGAAAATTGGTTATGGTACGGAAAAGTTGTTGATGAATATATTAGATTGATACCTTATAAATAGGAGAGGCTAGACTGGAAGTAGTGTTTAGCACTAGAGCTGGTAATTGTGTGGCAGATCGATTAGATAAATTTGATTTTTCTTATGAGGTTGAACATGTAATGAGAGAGGAGGGTCTTGGGATCATCTCAGGAAATGTCTTAAAAGACAAAAGCTCTGTATTTGATCAAGTTTATGCAAATAATGCAATAATAGAGAGGTTTCTTTAAAAGAAGAATTTAATCCTTGTGAAATTTTTATCGTGCATTTAAAGTATCTTTATAAGCTGTGAGTGTTTTTTGGATTTTAATTTTTTTGTGTGCATTGTTTAAAATCTCAAACCCTTTTTTGACCTTTTTGACCATTATTGATTCAACCTTTCAATAGCCTATTTTAATCCTTTGCTGGCATTGGCCCATTATCAATCTATTGTGGACCATAACTCTAGATTTAATATTTTAATTCCCGAGCCATTTCATCACTAAAGCTACTTTCATTATCTCATTAGTGATTAATTTATCAGATTGGCAGACCATACTCAAATTTCAAATATTTGGAAGTTGGTCTCCATCTTGAATTTACGAAAACATTAGAAACAATTAAAAACTTCATTTGATATTACCTTCATTTGATTTTGATAATGATCAAATCACTTTGATTTGATGTTATCTTGATTTGGGTTTTACAATAATTAAGATATTTATCTTATCTTGATTAATTTTCTTAATAGAAAGATATTATCTTATGTCCATGTAATTAGTCCCTTATAAATATAAGCAACTAATCCTTTTGATTTCATCACAAACAAAAATAATAAAGAAGTAACTATAATTCAATTTCTCTAACTCATATTCTCTTTCTCTCGTCTATCTCAGTTTATGTTATATTGTTTTCTCTTTTTTAATTTTTTCAATCATTATTGCTGTCCTTGAACCGCTGTCTTGTTTTCATTACTTCTTAGCACTTAGACCATAGGGGTTAAAAGCAAAATCAAGTAGACATCATGTTAATTTATGATTTTGATATAATATAATTTTGCTATCAATTTATTAGTATTCTTAATGTAATTCTCTCTATAGAAATGGTGGTTCCTCCCGTCGTAATCAAAGTCGACGCTATGCATCCCAAAGCGATGCGAAGCCTATAAAGCTATCCCGAGTTGACATAATTAGATTCCGATCTGCCTTGATGGAGCGCGCCGTATACAATGAAGATTTGAAGCATTTAAAGTTTGCGGGTCGAAGCCTATATGACGTATTTACCGAGAGAGGATGGACAGGTATTCTTGAGATAAAAGGGAAAGTGTACTCGAATATTGTGTATGACTTCTACGCACCACAAGAGGAATCTAGTGGCATGAGCAACACACTTTCTGCCTGGGTACGAGGAACGAGAGTAGTTATCACTCCTGAGAATATTGCATCTTTTCTGAATTTACCTCAACCACAATATCTCAAGTATCGAAGTTCTTCACGACAACCTGTCGACATACTTCAAGCTCTGACCGGTAATGAACATGCTGGGCATGATAATAAGAATATAAGTCCAAAGGATCTGCTTCCTTTCTTCCAAATGTTGCACCTCATAATTGCAGCTAATATACAACCAACAAAGCATACGACAGATATGATCAGTATCAAGCAAGGGAGTTTCCTACTTGATATTGCCTCTGGGGTCAACATTGATCTTCCATATCACATCTTCAAGACCATTGAGAAAGCAGGATGTTCTGATTCGTCTAAAGACGGTTTACCCTTTGGAGTACTGATTACAGGATTGTCATTGAAAGCAGGAGTGAAACTTAAGACTGGCGAGAAGGAAGACGAGCCTATGGCCGGTTTGATTCGCATGATTAAGCCAAGTGAGACAGGGCAACTAGCCTGTCCATCGACGCAGGAGGATGTAGGTACGTCGGCCTCATCAAGTCAGACACTACCTTTGTGGTTTGATGCTATGTTATTGGAGGTCAGGTCACAAATAGCTGCAGAAGTTGCCCCGATACAAAGACAGCTAACAGACATCAACTCTCGCCTCAAGACTGTTGAGGATCGGGTCCACGAGCTTAATTCACAGAATATGCAGGAATAATTGATTACGACAGACTACGATCAGGCTATCATCCATCAATCATATATATAACTAAATTGGACTTTTATGTACCGAGTTACCAATCGAATATTTTCTTGGTTTTGTTGTGTTGGCATCGCAGTGTAGTTTTTTCGTATGTCATAATGCATATTACGTTTGTACTTATCATCTTATATTGGCCATCCGTTGACATTGTTCTGTTTCCACTTTTCTTAATCAATGAATTGTTGAGTGAGCTTTATGAAAACTTTGAGAAATTGATCTACACAAAGTCGGTTTTATGTAAGCTAGTTGTAGTTGGCTGACGTTCATCTTTCCCCTCTCCCCAAAATCAAAACAAAAATTCTGGTTCGAAAAAAAAAATATATATTCTTGCTACCGAAATTGCACCAGAACTATTAAAGTGGTAAGTCTTTAGCCTTTCACCTCATCTTCAACTTCGTTCCAGCCCTTCCCCAAAAACGCACCAGAATTTAAAGTGATAAGTTAATGAGGTCCAACTTCTCATTATTTTCGAGAAAATGTATGGAGAGTTCAAGAAATTTGACTTCAAAGTCTTGCCTTTTGGATTTTGGAATCAGAAAAATTAAAAGGATGACTCAGCAAAGCTCCGATGGGGTGATTTGTGCAAAGCATACTTACAACAACAATAAGACATTCCCTGAGATCATTTTTTCCAGATTTTAAAATTTTCTATACACAAGCCATATATTTTGATGCAGCAAAATACAAAATTTTCGAGAGAAATGAAGTCTTTAATTCCAATTCAAGTCCAACATTAAGGGAAAAAAAACTAAGGAATAATGAGAACAATGTCATCAGATGAAACTTCACGGACAAGGCATGTAGCCTCTAGCCATTGTCGTGTGGGGCATCTTTTTGCTGATGGAATATTTGTATCACATTCTACCAATTATTCTTAAGCAAGAGAGTTAAATACTACCAAAGAGAATTGCGTACCAGTAGGTTCTACTTTAGCGACCGGCCAACCTTTGCAACTTGCTCACAAAGAAGGCTTGTCCAGAACGTACTCTATGGGGCCCCGGCCTTGGGGCCCCTTTGTGCCCTTATGGGTTTCTTAAATAGAAAAAAGAAAATTTTTGCTGGCTGAAGTTGCTTCTACGATTTTATTTGTTAAATATGAGGGGAAATGTGCGATTTTTGGGCTGCAGGATTTTATTTTTTAACAGATTTTGTTTTGATTTCGAGGGGAAAGGCGAACACGGGGTTTTGCAGTTTTCTTTTATTTTTTATTTTTTAAATAACAGTTGATATCAGCCGACTATAACTCGCTTAGATGAAACCGACTCTGTAGAAATTCTCGAAAACTTTACACCACAAACTTCCACGAAATCAACATGTGATTTATCATTTTTATCGAATATTTATCTTACTGCTAAAATATAAGTCTTATTAAAAATACAAATAGCATATTGTTGATTAAATAGAGATATGTGGTGTACGGTTTAATTGTAGCATATAACATACATCCATTAAAAAAAAAATATGTTTTTAAAAACCTAAATACATAAAACCAAAAGTAAAAGATAAACTGTCGATTTAAAATTGTTTTATTATATAGTTGTACAAGCGGGTGTGCTTTAATTATCACTTTATCATCATTTCTTTGTGATTATTGATGTATGTAAAAGAATTATATCAGTAATTTTTTTATAGATCAAGCATGAAGAGATATGGTCCATGGTAGCCTCCCATGATCTTGGGATTTAGCCAGTACTCCAAATGTTACTTAGGTTTGAATTTAACTTCTATTTCCATGTATTGCTTACTAGATAGGGTATATATTTCCTTGTATCAAATATTTCACAACTATGATGTTAGTAGTCAATAATCGTTACATATACTTGTGAAGTATAACCTCTATTTAGAGTCTTCAACCTCTTCGATCGTACCGATGTCCAATGCAGATCATGTCCTTGAATTTTCACCCACCCACACTCATTTACTGGAAATCTCTATTAAGCTAGCCTTCAACGATTATCTTTTATGGAAAGCACAAGTCTTTCACATTCGGCGTGGAAATGGACTTCTTGGTTACTTGCAAAATTTGGTTCCTTGCCTGTTGCAAACCATCATTGATGAAGATGGTGAGTCTCAAACCAACCCAGTGGCAACTAGTGGTTGAACATTGATCAATTGATCCTTGGATGGATCAATAGCTCCCTATTGATAGTCCTCTATCCCATGTTATCAACTATGAATCATCTCATAATGCTTGTAACGTTCTGGACAATCTTTATGGTAGTTACATTAGGGATCATATTCAGCAAATAAAAGGAGAGTTACAGTCGCTTAACAAGGGAAGTGCCTCTTTGGAGGATTACTTGCATAAAGCCAAATCCTTGGCATTGTCTCTTCAAGGTGCAGGTAAACCAATGGATGAAGATGAGTTCATCATATGTATCCTTCGAGACTTAGGATCTGATTTTGATCCTATAGTCGCAGCTTTAAATGCTAGAAATGTGTTTCCATAATTGGCAAGTTATGTGATTTTGAAATTCACCTTCAAGCAACACAGGTAAGTCCTTCCAATGTTGCTTTTTACTCAAATCGTGGTAGAACTAATACAAGGTCTCGTGGACCATTTGCTTCTTGTGTTCATAACAGTGCACCAAATAAGTCCAACACTCAATCTCATCATAGAGGTATACTGGAGAAAATCTTACAATAAAACTTGTGGTGGGCACAACAATGGTAAAGGACGAGGAGGCATAACTTTTTTTTGATGTGGAGGGTCAAATCACAAAGTTGATAGCTGCTTTGCTTCAGATGAGGAAGCTAAATAATTTAAAGCCTTCGCTGTACTACAAGTTGCCGACACTACAAAAGAGCCTTGGTATCCTAATACTGGTGCAAATAATCACATGACGGTTGATCAAACTAAAGTGAAAGGTATTCATTCTTACCATGGCTATGATTCTATTATGGTTGGAAATGGAAATATATTCTCTATATTTGGTATTGGCCAAATCTCATTACCTACAATTGATATCAAGCTCAACAATGTTCTTATTGTTCCTAATATTAAAAAGAAATTGTTATTTGTCTCTCAATTGACAAGAGAAAATAATTGCTATTTTATATTTTATCCTTGGGGCTTTCTTCTTAAGGACATGAGGATGGACATAGTGCTACTTAAAGGCTCAATGGTCGACGGTCTATATCCAATCCGGCTACAGAAAAATTCAAATGCTCATATTGGACTGCTTTCAACTAAAGTATCTAGCAACTTGTGTGCCTCGGCTTGGACACCCTTAATCTCGAGTTCTTCAAAGTTTATGTTTACCTTATTTGAATAAAAATGTTGCCTTTTGTGAAAGTTATGTATTGAAAAAATTCACAAAGTTGCCATTTAAATCTTGAGATACATATGCTACTTCCTTTTTACATACTCTACATACTAAGGTATGGGGAGTTGCTTCGACTCCCTCTTTTAATGGGTTTTGATTTTATTTAGTCATTGTTGATGAATTTTCAAGTTTTATTTGGGACTTTCCTCTGGCTGATAAATCTGATGTTGCAACAATATTCCCTACATAACTTCAGCAAATGGCAACTCGGGTTAGCACAAGTGTAAATATAATTCAAAGTGATGGTGGTGGTGAGTTTATTAATCAAACTTTACAAGCTTACTTTCTAGTAAAAGACATTATTCACAGATTATCATGTCCAGAAACACCGTAGCAAAATGAATGGCTTGGCTGAACATAAGCATCATCATATTGTGGGTACCGGTTTAACATTAATGGCACATGCTTCCGTTCATCCACAATTTTAGAAAGCAACATTTCAACTATAGTATTTCTAATCAATCGATTACCAACTTCAACTCTTGGTAACAAATCCTTATGAACTTGTTTTTGGATCATCATCATCACATACTTCTCTATGATTTTTTGGATGTGCATGTTATTCGTTACTTATGCCATTCGAAAGGACCAAACTGAACTATAAATCAGTGCCTTGCGTGTTTCTTGGATTTGCTTTCCAATATAAAGTACATCGATGTCTTGACATGAAATCTAGTTATGTTTGTACTTCTCTACATTTGCTATTTGATGAATTATCCTTTCCATACAAATCAACACAGAGAACTACTAAGATTGATTCTCATGTCTTCAACGTTCGAGTGCTTCCTAAGACTCTTAAAATTGTTGGTATGCAACCTGTTTATTCAGATCCTGCAGTCACTATTCAAGTTGATCACGGGCATTCATCATTAGCTCAACAAACGAATCTACGACCTCGGTCTGCATCAACTTAGGAACTCCTATTGACACTTCTATCCCATGTGCATTACAATCAACTTCCATAGCAAATGAGACTAATGCTCCACAATGGACTCACCATATGATCACAAAGGCTCAAATGGGAAACTTGAAGCCAAAATATTCTTCTATACAACACTTCCTATACCTACATATTTTGTAGTTGATATTGCAAAACAACCACAAGAGCCTCACACGTATAAGCAAGCCTTCAAAGATCCAAAATGGCAGCAAGCAAAGCAAGCTGAAATTGATGCCTTCATAGAAACAAAACATGGAATTTGGTGATGAGAATATCAAATATGAACATTGTTAGCAGCAAATGGGTTTTCAAGATAAAAACACAATTTGTGAGTCAATTGAATGATATAAAGCTCGGCTAGTGGCTCATGGTTTCGCTCAACTTCCTGGCTAGGATTATGATCAAACGTTTAGTTCAGCGGTTAAGCACGGCACCTTTTGATTGATCCTCACACTTGGTTTATCTCAAGGTTGGCCAGTAAAATAACTTGATGTAAGTAATGCGTTTCTTCATGGGGACTTACAAGAGCATGTATTCTTATCTCAACCACTTGGTTTTAAATATTCAGTTAATTAATTTTGTTTGTCAATTGCATAAAACACTTTATGGATTGAAACAAGCTTTGGAACCTTGATACATGAAGTTCAGTAATTACATTCAACAAATGGGTTTCCAATGTTGTACATATGATCAATGATTGTTTACTCAACAACAAGGTTCTAATTTAATAGAGCTACTGGTTTATGTCGGTGATATATGCATCACTAAAAACTCTTTCAAAAATCAATAACTTCATTTCACATCTTTCCACTACTTTTCACATGAAGGACCTCGGCGATGTTGACTGTGACGCCCTCAAACTCTCCTTAAAATAACACGAGAATCGAGGCGTCGGGATGATGACAACACGGGTCACGCACTCCCAACATCAAGTACTAAGTGTGTGAACATATGATATGCATAAAATAAAAGTCGTAGCGGATAATAAAGTCAATATCTAAGTACCAGAGTTTTAAAATATTACAAACCAAGTTAGTGTAAATTCTCCAACATGTGATTGAATACAATCATCCAAAAACCAATTAAACATAATACACAATCATCAAAATTAAGTAAACACCATCCAAGAAAACCAACTATACTAATTCACTCCAACGGCGGAGCCGCCTTCTCAGGCTCAACTTCCTCATTCTCTATATCAAAATCTACGATACAAAAAATGGTACCGTAGGTAAGTAAAAATCCCAAACAAAACCCAAGATATAAAATATACTTATGCAACAACAACAACCTCAAACATGAACATCATACCGTATGCATAAAGCATAAAATCATCTTTCTCATAATAAATAAAATAACATACGCCAAAATCCCATTTTGGTCCACTATAAAATTTCAATACAATCATCCATCATTTCCTAAAAAAAGATATCCATAAATCCAATCATAGCGGGCGTTACGTATCGCCGTCTCCGATATGATATACACATAACACCAATCATAATAAGCGTTACGTATCGCCGTCCCCATTATGACTCATACACACTTATTTCATAGTGGGCGTTACGTATCACCGTCCCTGATATGAAATACACACTCAATGATCATAATGGGCGTTACATATCGCCGTCCCCATTATGTCATCCACATATTATCAATTATAATGGGCGTTACGTATCGCCGTCTCCATTATGAAATACACACGCAATGATCATAATGGGCGTTACGTATCGCCGTCCCCATTAGGTCATTCATACCCACTTATCATAATGGGCATTACGTATCATCATCCCAATTATGACTCAGTCAAAAACCATTAAAAAACCATTACAATCTATAAACTTAATAATACTGTTTCTCACTTATAAAACTTTTCAAACAAATCATTTTAATATACCATAACTCAAGTTTCACGTAAAAATTTTAAATATCATATATACACATGAATGACCGTACAATTTCACATGCATATTACCATATACAAAATATCCAATATTCAATAAACTCAATCAACCAACAAATACCAATATCAACCAACACATAGATATTAATGCAAAAATATATTTAAATCTTAAAAGTTCATTTGGAAAGTACTTACAGTACGCTCGCTAATAATTTCTGAAGTTGTCAAAAATGCCGAACAGCGATTCCGAGCTTCCAACCGCGTACTCACCGCTAAAATAAAACCCAAAACACCAACATACATAGATCATCACAAATATAGAAATAGTAATATCGGAAACAACTAAAATAATTAAAACTCAGACTTAATTAAAATACCAATAAATTATAGTAACATCAATAAAACCAATAAATAAACCTAAAAATTTAATTAAACCAATAACGTAAATAGAACAATATATATACATATAACCAATTCAAATAATTATCCCAAATATTGCAACCAAATAAATTAATTATCTTACTGTAAATAGATAAAATATAATTACTAACTAACTAAACTAAATACTTGATCATAAATAAAATATTACCATAAAATAAAATTAAGATTAACACATAAATAAATTAATAAATTAATCTAGAGAAAATGCTTACTGAGAGTATCGTAAACGTTGAAAACCAGTGATTTTACGGCGAGAAGAAGAAACAAACCAAAAATGAGTGATTAAACCCACGGTTTCAGTCCCCAAACATAGCTCGGTATAGAGAGGTTTTTGGTGTGGTTTTCCGCATGGTTCGATAGTATTTTATAGGCTGAAAACTCAAGTTTTTTTGGGTGGCAAAAATCATGTGAATCACCATAGAACCGAGCCAAAACAAAACTCAATCTGCCAAGAAAAAAATCTTTAATTTTTCAGAAGTAAACAAGGGAAAATGAAACTGGACACCCACTGTTTGCGTACAATACAAATCGGACAGAAAAGTGGAGGGGAAATGTGCATGTAAGTGCTGGGTAATTGATGACTCAATGCATGCATGAATTGATGAAGAGAAAGGCTGCCAAGATTCAGATTTAAAGCTTACGGTTGTAGCAGGAAAACAGAGGAAGAAGAAAAAGAAAAAGAAAAAGAAGAAAAAGTGAAGAAGAAGAAAAGTTGCGTCGACTGGGGGAAGAAGAATCGAAAATCACTTAAGGGCATGGTTAAACAGTGTCGTTTCAAGCTAATGAAGGGGCTAGGTTCATAGCTAATGGGCTGGCCTAAGGCTTGCAATGGGTTGGACTCAATATAGCAAGCATAAATATATATCTTTATACCTAAAAAGCGCCTATCTCAATTTAAACAGTAATAAATAGTGTTAATTTTGTTTAACATCTATAATCCAAAATTATCCCTGAACTAACACACGGCCAAACATCTATAATCCAAAATTACCCCTGAACTAACACACGGCTACGAGACTCACGAAACCCAAAACCCACGATGCTCGACCATACCCAGAACCCAAATTACTCACTTCTCAGAATCTCCATTTCATGCCCGGCCAAACTCAGAATCCACGGCCACGAAAATTTCATGCCCGACGAAAATTTCAGCCATGAGACCCTATCTCAATTTAAACAGTAATAAACAGTATTAATTTTGTTTAATATCTATAATCCAAAATTACCCCTGAACTAACACACAGCCAACCATCTATAATCTAAAATTACCCCTGAATTAACACACAGCCATGAGACCCACGAAACCCAAAACCCACGATGCCCAGCAATACCGAGAACCCAAATTACCCACTTCTCAGAATCTCCATTTCATGCTCGGCCAAACTCAGAATCCACGGCCACGAAAATTTCATGCCCGACGAAAATTTCAGCCATGAGACCCACAAAGCTAACACACGGCCACGAGACCCACGAAACCAGAACCCAGCTCGATTTACCCATAAGCTAACACACGGCCAAAACACCTAGACAGATGATCACAGATCCACGCGACCCATGAGACCCACGCGACCCATGAGACCCACAATGAGACCCACGAAACCCACAAACCCACAAGGTTGCGCAGCTCGATTTCATCCCCGAAATCATCCCTGAAATCTTGCCGGCCTCCTACTCCCATTACCTGCACGAAGAATTAAGGGAAGGTGGTGGCTTTCCATTCGGGATAGCTCCGACGCTCAAGTCAGTAATAACGTATTTACAAAAATAATTCTTAATGTACATAGTTGAGGTTTACCTGGTCTATTTATAAGCCTCTGGGGCGATACATATCCCTTCTAACGCTTTCCGTAATCATCGTGATTGCGTATCTGCATGATATATCTTTCTGAGTTCGTTGATATTCCGTATCTGCTTGAAATCTCGATAAAGGTGGCGACGAGTTTGATATATATTCTGGATTCTACAGAATTGGGCCCTTAGGCTCTTGGGCCCCTTTGCTGTGTTTGAATGTGGCGTGGTCATTTGACTCTGCGCCCCTTTGCTTCGTCTGAAGGTGGCGTGGTCATTAGACTCCCCTTTGTTTTGTCTGAAGGTGGCGTGGTCATTAGATTCTGCGCCCCTTTGCTGTGGTTGAAGGTGGCGTGGTCGTTTGACTCTGCGCCCTTTTGCTTTGTCTGAAGGTGGCGTAGTTGTTTGACTCTACGCCCTTTTGCTTTGTCTGAAGGTGGCGTAGTCATTAGACTCTGCGCCCCTTTGCTTTGTCTGAAGGTGGCGTGGTCGTTTGACTCTGCGTCCCTTTGCTGTGGTTGAAGGTGGCGTGGTCTTTTGACTCTGCGCCCCTTTGCATGCTTGAAAGTGGCGTGGTGGCGTGATCTTTTGACTCTGTGACCCTTTGCTTCGTCTGAAGCTGGAGAAACGGAGCGTTTTAGGTAAGTGGATACGGTGCGTTTTATTTTTTTTCATGATTTGTGCTTTTGTACGTTGGTTTATGCCTTCTTACGTAATAAAATCTACTTCAGATTGTGCGCAGTACTCTTCTCGTCCCTTACGAAATATCACTCTGTTTTCGGATCCGTTTAGTTCATTTAGTTATAATATCACTCTGTTTTCAGACCCATTTAGTTCATTTCGTTATAATAATTTTGATTTTTCTTACTTCAGTTTCGTTCGTCTGGTTGTATCTATTGTTTTATGGTGTGACGTTATCGGATGAAAAGATGTTTTGGGTTCTTGATAAGGGTGATGAAAGACACTCTTTTTCCTTTCTGATTATCCGTTCCAGTGTGAGACGAAGAAGAACAAAAAAAAACTTTATGTTGCCGTAGTTGATTTCATTTCTCCTGGTATGTTTGCGTGATCGTCACTGTTATTATTTTTTTCCAATTATTTTCCCAGCTTTCTTTTCATTATTTTTATTTGTATTTATGCATTTATTAATTTTTTTTGTGATAAATAGAGAGCTCGCTGGTCTGTTGCCGTAGTTGATTTCATTTCTCCTGGTATGTTTGCATGGTGGTTACGCTCATTATTTTTTTCCAATTATTTTTCCTGCTTATTTTTATTATTTTTATTTGTATTTGTGAATGTATTAATTTTTTTTGTGATAAATAGAGAGCTCGCTGGTTTGTTCTCTTGATGTTCATTCTCATTTTTTCTCTTTTCTAGCTTAGTCTTATTCTTTTTTATTTGTGTACTTGTTAATCTTTTTGTGATAAATGGAGCTAATCAATAAAAAGTAATTAGAGTCATTATTTTTATTTCTGTATTTATTAACTTTCTACTAATAAATATTTTTATTTGTATTTGTGCATTTATTAATTTTTTTTGTGATAAATAGACCTCACTGGTTTGTTTGCTTAATGTTCATTCTCATTTTTTTTTCTTTTCTAGCTCAGTCTTATTCTTTTTTATTTGTGTACTTGTTAATCTTTTTGTGATAAATAGAGCTAATCAATAAAAAGTAATTAGGGTCATTATTTTTATTTCTGCATTTATTACATTTTTACTAATAAATGGAACTATAAAAAGTTGATTTACTATAGAGACAAGGAGACGGGAAAAATTATTTGCGTGATCGACACTCTCATTATTTTTTTCCAATTATTTTCCCAGCTTCTTTTCATTATTTTTATTTGTATTTGTACATTTATTAAATTTTTTTTGTGATAAATAGAGCTCGCTGGTTTGTTCTCTTCATGTTTTACTATAGAGATAAGGAGATGGGAAAAATTATTTGCGTGATTGTCACTCATTATTTTTTTCCAATTATTTTCCCAGCTTCTTTTCATTATTTTTATTTGTATTTGTACATTTCTTAATTTTTTTTTGTGATAAATAGAGCTCCCTGGTTTGTTCTCTTGATGTTTTACTATACAATTAATTTACTTTTCTTATCTATTATGTTTTTAGTTATCTTTAATGGTTTTTCTTTTTAATCTTTCTTAATTTTGGAGTGTCAGTTTAATATTCCTATCCAAATGTAAATGTGATAAATTTATATAATTCAGCTTGTTACTACTTGATGATCCCATTCTTTGTTTGCAAGTGCAATCTAATAATGTCTATAGTTAAAAAAACTGTCATTTATTTTGTTAATATTTTTTAGGTATTATTGTTGCATTTAGCTAATATCACAGAAAAAGAATTACGTTTTAGGTATCTTTTATTTTTAAAATTTTTTTAATTCATAATATTAATGAAATTTGCTATGTTTTATTTTTTTAAGGCAATGGTTTATTAGATGAATATTTATTTTGAAGTAAAACTTTGTAAAGAGTTGAACAACCATCATTTCTTTCTTTTGAGTTGATATATGTATATTCATTTATCATCAGCAGCTTTTATTGTCAATTGAACAAGATTCATTATACATAATTACAAATTGTATAAAGAATAGCATGAAAATTACAATGGATAAATCTATATTCTTTTTAATTTTCTTTCAAAGGCAATTTCTTATTTTGTCTATTATGAATTATTTATGCTCTATCTGGTTTTAGGTTATTCTATCCAATTATCAACATGAATTAATTCGACTTTGCGCCCCTTTGTTTTGTCTGAAGGTGGCATGGTCATTTGACTCTGCGCCCCTTTGCTTTGTTCGAAGGTGGCGTGATCATTTAACTCTACGTCCCTTTGCTTTGTCTGAAGCGTGGCGTGGTCATTTGACTCTGTGCCCCTTTGCTTTGTCTGAAGGTGGCGTGGGTGGCGTGATCATTTGACTCTGCGCCCCTTTGCTTTGTCTGAAGGTGGCGTGGTCATTTGACTCTGCGCCCCTTTGCTTTGTCCGAAGGTGGTGTGATCATTTGACTCTGCGCCCCTTTGCTTTGTCTGAAGGGTGGCGTGGTCATTTGACTCTGCGCCACTTTGCTTTGTCTGAAGGTGGCGTGGTCATTTGACTCTGCGCTACTTTGCTTTGTTTGAAGGTGGCGTGGTTATTTGACTCTGTGCCCCTTTGTTGTGTCTGAAGGTGGCGTGGTCATTTGACTCTACGCCCCTTTGCTTTGTCTGGAGATAGCGTGGTCATTTGACTCTGCGCCCCTTCGTTGTGTCTGAAGGTGGCGTGGTCATTTGACTCTCCTCCTCTTTGCTTTGTCTGAAGGTGACGTGGTCATTTGGCTCTGCGCCCCTTTGATGTGTTCGAAGGTGGCATGGTCATTTGACTCTGCACCCCTTTGCTTTGTTTGAAGGTGGCGTGGTCATTTGACTCTGCGCCCCTTTGCTGTATCTGAAGGTAGCGTGGTCATTTGACTCTGCGCCCCTTTGTTGTGTTTGAAGGTGGCATGGTCATTTGACTCTGCGCCCTTTTGCTGTGTTTGAAGGTGGTGTGGTCGTTTGACTCTGCGCCCCTTTGCTTTGTCACTGGCGTGGTCGTTTGACTTTCTGTAATAGCCCAAAATTTTCTAAGGTAAATTATTTTATGGATATTATTTTAAGGAAATTTATTTGATACATTTATTTATTAGGAAATTAGAGTGGGAGATTTAATTGAGAAATGTGAGATTTCACTTAGTATTAGGAATTATGCATTTTCGGATTTATCTGTCGAGTTTTAGTAAAATGGGCATAAGTTATTCATATGAGATCCAAATGAAGTGATTTGAATTGGTATAGAACCTTAAGAGATAGATATAAAACTTTTATGTTTGAAGTTTCCAGAGATTCGAAAGGAATCAATAACTTATTTGGGAATCAAGTAGGTAGCTTGGGAATGGGCTCAAATGGAACCTGAGTTGGATGGATTGAACTAAATTGGGTCATGTAACTAATTAGGCAATGGGTTTTAAGATTTTCTGGGATTAGAACATGTGTAGGGATATTTAGAAATGGATGGAAAGTTGATTTGGAAGCCAATTGAATAGTTAGTGTGATGGAAACTCAAGGGGAGCCAAAATCTAGTTGATAGGTGACTAAGTGGATTAAATTTGGCTCTACCTTAACTAAACTAAGTAATGGCCTTCTAGAACTTGTTGAAGGGATACTTAAGGGAGTTAGGAAGGAACCAAATGGGTATGAAAATCTGGAAGGGGGCGTGTGACACAAGGAGAGGGCTGGAAATGAGAGATGCATGCATGGTTAGGTGAAATGCCACCTTACCTCTTATCCCTTTAGCTCACTTCTCAGCCATAGATCAAAATGGGCAGCCAAAACATCTCAAATGTGAGCCCTTGGATGACTAATCCAGCTGCAAAGCCTAGGATTTGGGAGGCTTAATCCTCATCATGAGATTTGCTTAGATGGACACCTCATCACCCATACAAATCTAGCAACTAGTGCACCTTAGGTGCATTTCCTTTTCTCTCCCTCATGTTAGTCGACCACCACCCTATAAATAGAGCCTTGAGAGCTTTCTAAGCTCCTTTAGAAGGAGAGAACGCTTCCTCTTTGGAAGCCATACCAGAAAAATCCATCCAAACCCTTGAAGAGTACACTTGTGAGCTAAGTGAGTGAGTGTGGGAGAAAACTTGCAAGAAGTTGGTTGGATCAATTCTCTTGAGCTTGGAAGAATTTGTAAGTCCATATTCTAGCTTAATTTAAGCATGGAAATGGTTTATTAAGATGATTGAGCTATGTTTACTAGTAATGAACACTTAAGAACATGATTAAGTGGCAATGTGACATATGAGTAGGGTTGATTTTAATTTGTCCTATAAATATGTTCAATAAAATTTGTAAGAACTTAGATTTAAGTTTTTAAGGAACTAAATAGGGTGTATTGAAAAGATTGGCATGTTTTGAGTAGAAAAACTCTTAGAGCCGTGAGTTCGCTCGACCCTCGCTCGACATGTGAGTCGAGCGAAGGCAAAATATGAACCCTCGCTAGAGTTTCGCTCGATACTCTGCTCGAGCGAGTTCCACCCCGAAACTTCGCTCAATACTCACTCGACAACCCGCTCGAGCGAGATGCCTAATTTTGCTTAGACTCAGGATTTTTTTCCTAGAATAGAATGGGTGTTTCAATGGAAAGGGTTATAAGTAAAAATAACTCATAAGAATAAAAGAGGTATAAAAAGAAAGAAAACAATATATATATATATATATGAGATTAAGTTAGTCACGTCGTGATGGGGACGGCGAGACGTAACGCCCGGATGACTGACGTGCCAACAGGGACGGCGACACGTAACGCCTGTTGCGTTATAAGAATGACTGATCACAACGGGGACGGCGATACGTAACGCCTGTGAGATTGATCTTTACGGGGACGGCGAGACGTAACGCCTGTGAGATTGACCTGAATAGCGGGGACAGCGAGACGTAACGCCTGCAGTAATGTGTATATATTTTGTGTCCAGACGGGGACGACGGTACGTAACGCCCGTGAGATTGACACCAGGCTCATCACAACGGGGACGGCGAGATGTAACGCCCAGATATGGATGAGTGTATGTGATGGGGACGGCGATACGTAACGCCCATCATCAGTGATAAGAAAGAATAAGAATCTTAAGGGAAAACGGTGTAATTTAGTATAAGATTATGGTTGAGTTAAGAAAAGTATCAGTTAGACAGTGGTCTTATGAGGGGTATATTAGGGTAAATTTCCCTTGTCATCAGTGGTAATAATAATTTTGTTGTTTTCCCTGTTTCGTTTAAGCTGTTTATGTACTTACTGAGATTTCATTCAAAATCTCACTCCTTTGTGGCTCCATATATTTTGTGCATATCACTTTATACAGGATTCGATGACCAGCAGGGAGATAGCCCCGATGAGGCAGGAGACTTCGGGGAGTCCTGAGGGACTTTCTGATTATAGTCCTTATATGGACATTTCTTTTGTTTCCTTCGGACCTCCTATCAGTAATCGACCCACTGGAGCTTGGAGTCTTGACGCATCCACTTTTGCTGAGGAGAGGCGACGTACGGGATGCTGCATAACTTTAGGAGTAGATGGCTCACTGTCTATGTGTGGGGTTTGTTTGACTTCACAGGGACAACTGCTCCAGCGAGACTTCAGTATTAGTATGGATAGGTTTCGCTATGGAAGAGAATATCCCGAGGTTAAGAGGGAAAAAGAGTGAGGTGAAGGAAAGTTCTTTTGGTTGAATGTAAAATATTTTGTTACAGTTTGGGTCTTGTCTATGTATAGTACAATGTTAAGTTTTAATGAATGTTGTATATATATTTCCGTGTGATCTTTAGAAAGTCTTATATCTAAAACCAGATCCGCTGCGAATTAAGTGATATATGCTTTTTATTCTTGTTAAGTACGAGGGTGAGTAGCCAAGTGTTGCTCATCCAGACACCTTAATTTACGTTAAATCCCAGACGTAAGTTGGGGGCGTCACACTTTCCGCTCCTTTGCTGTGTGTGAAGGTGTTGTGGTCGTTGTTGTGTCTGAATGTGGCGTGGTCATTTGACTCTACGCCCCTTTATGTCCCTTGAAGGTGGGCTCCCATCGCTGTTGGGCCTTTTCCTTCCTGGTGGGCTCCCATCGCTGTTGGGTCTTTGGGCCAAATCTGATTCCACAAAAACTATTATTATAATAACTCTTCTCCCATTTGATCAAAAGTATAATATCCCATCTTCATTAATATCACTGCTGAAACTGAAAAATTCTAAACATGAAAATACAAGCATTTTTAAGATCCTTCACATACTTGTCAAAGAAAATGAAAAAACAACCAATCTAGCATACATACAATATTTCACCAAAACTTCTTTAGGCCTACATCATTCATGAATCCACCCAATTATTGTTTTTGCCCAACATACATATAAATATATGTATGTTTGAATGTGTATCACCATGTATTTAGATATATGAAAAATATGTTATAATTTCAAATCTACCCATTTAGGTCCAGTTTACATGCATTTATTTTGAATCTCTTTAGCAACAATATTCATGAACGACACCCACTCTTGTATTTTTCCTAATATACACACATACATATAAATTATTGTAAAAACTATATATCACTCATGAATTAAATAAAATTCTAAGCACTACTACTAGCTAATTAGATGATAAAATACTCTTATGATTCCATTATATTCAAATTTATTATTTTATCCAAGCACTACATATTCTACATTTATATTTGGTACTATACTTTATATGATATATATTAATATACTTCTAAATCTTTGATAATCATATTTTAACTCCCAATTTTTTCCATGCAGGAATATTTATCGTATGTCCAAAATATTGCAGCACTATGTTCAAACAAAAAATGGATAATACAATTGGGTACAGATGGAGATCAATTTCAAAAGTAACAATATAAAAATTTCAATATTCTCTCCATAAATGCTATCAATGAAGATGACATACCACTTCCAGATGCATAATTTTCAAAACTTTTTTATTGCCATTTCAATGGCAAAGAAAACAAAAATATCTTATTTTGTCTTAAAAAACAAACTGTAATATGGATTTCAAACACGATGTTTTATTTATGAAATCTGTTTGGATCTAGGTTTGTTTAAACTTATTACTATCTGAATTATTAGATTACAACTTGAATGAAATATATTATTCTCATTCACTTTAAGTTTTTTTTATTAGATATTTATATTTTTTAATTTATTTTATAGTGATACAGGGCAACGTGCCTCGCACGTTGCATTACCCCTAGTATATATATATACCTAAAACCGTAGTTTAACCAAAACTAATTAATTTAAAAACAATCAAGCACTACATATAAATATATATATATATATATATAATCCCAATCCGAAAACACCCAGTATAAATTAATAAAACACATTAAACTAAATAAGATAAATTTCCAACACTTTAATTTAAATACCAATATAGTAAAATAATGAGATTAAATTCAAGCATTAGATCAAATACATCACAATAAATTCATAAAGAAAATAAATTTAGTTTCCAATAATACATGAAAATAATATTTAAATAAAGACGAAATATCTAAGTATTTGAAACACAAGCATAATAAAATACTATTAATATCAACCAATTCAAAACACACAATATCCATATTAACAACAATACATATTTAATATTAAAATAATATATTACAAAAGTAGTAAAATTACGGGTTCTCATATCCTCTCCCCTTAGAAAGAATTTCGTCCTCAAAATTCATACAAGTGATCCGAAAAGAGAAAACATATACTGGTTTTCAAATAAATACGGGTATCTCTCTCTCATATCCGCTTCTTTCTCCTAAGAGAAATATTGAGCCAGAGGATCTCCCCACGACACTTTAACTAAAGGTATCATTCTAGACCTCAACTACTGCTCTTTCTAATCCACGATTTGAGTTGGCGCGACTTCAAAAGTCAAATTTGGCTGAAGTTGAATACTCTCTGGATCAATGAAGCGCGGTTCTTGCTAACCAAAACTCTTCTTCAACGACGACACGTGGAAAACATCGTGAACATCTGAAAAGTAGTCTAATAGAGCAATCCGATAAGCAACAGGTCCAATCTTCTCGAGAATCTAGTAGGGACCGACGTATCTTGGACTAAGCCTTCCTTTCTTCCCGAAACGCTTGACGCCCTTCATAGGAGACATCTTGAGGTAAACCCAACCTCCTTCTTCAAAGGACAAATCTCTTCTTCTCGTATCAGCATAACTCTTCTGACAACTCTACGATGCCACCATCTTGTCTCTGATGATCCGAACTTAGTCTTTCATTTCTTGCACGATCTCAAGTCCAAGTAGTCGACTCTCGCCAATTTCATCCCAAAACAAAGGGGATCTACACTTCCTTCCATACAAAACTTTATACGGGGCCATCTGGATAGAAGCTTGAAAGCTATTATTATAAGCAAACTCTATCAGTGGCAAATGATGCTCCCAGCTACCCTTGAACTCCAAAACACAAGCTCACAGCATATCTTCAAGAGTCTGAATGGTGCGCTCTGACTGGCCATCTGTCTGATGATGATAAGCGCTACTGAACTTACCCAAGGTGCCCAAAGCTGTCTGATGATGATAAGCACTACTAGTGCCCAAAGCTGAATGTAAGCTCTTCCAAAACTGAGACGTAAATCAAGGGTCTTGATCCGACACTATAGTCCTAGGTATTCCATGAAGACCGAGGTATTCCTAAGATCGAGTTAACTTACCCAAGGTGTCGGTATTAGTAACTGGTAGAAAATGAGCACTCTTAATCAAGCGATCGATAATCACCCAAACTGAATTCTTCCCGCTATGTGTCCTTGGTAGACCCACTACAAAGTCCATAGCAATGTCGTCCCACTTCCACACAGGTATAGGAAGAGGTTGAAGAGTACTGGTGGTTCTCTAATGTTCGGCCTTACTTGACGACAAGAACACTTTGTAACGAACAAAGCAATATCCCTCTTCATCCATTCCCACCAGTAGCTTTTCTTCGAGTCATGATACATCTTCGTGCTCCTGGGATGAACTGAATAGGAAGTAGCATGGGCTTTTTCTAAAATCTTTTCTTTAAATTTTGATTTTGATGGAATTATTCATCGATTCTGAAATCAGAGATTCCTTCTTTATCTAAGCTAAAATGTGCGGGTCCTCTATCTTTTCTAACTCTTCTCTCGATGTTGAGGAGTTTTGGATCTTTCCTCTGAAGAGTCTTTAATTCTCTAAAATCATCAACACAAACGCTAAAAGTTGCAACCAAAACTTGCTCATCTTGCTGCGAACTCTCCACCATCAATTTCCTCATACTAAAAAGAAAGGAACCCAACTCCGATGACTCAGACTCATCTGTCAAATAAGACTTTCGACTTAAAGCATCGGCGACTTGATTTGCCTTACCAGGATGGTACTTAATCTCGTACTGATAATCACTGATCAACTCCAACCTTCTTCTCTGTCTCATATTAAGATTCTTTTGCGAAAATAGATGCTTCAAACTCTTGTGATCAGTGTAAACTTCGCAAACTTCACCATACAGATAATGTCGCCAAATCTTAAGAGCGAGGACTACCGCTGCCAATTCTAAGTCATGCGTAGGATAATTCTTCTCGTGATCTTGCAGCTGACGAGATGCATAAGCAACGACTCTTCCTTCTTGCATAAGGACACAACCCAACCCGAACTTGGATGCATCACTAAAAACCATATAAGGCTTGTACTGTTGGGGGAGTGCTAAGACAGGTGTTGAAGTCAGCTTCCGCTTTAACTCTTGAAAATTCCTTTCGCACTTGTCAGACCAAATGAATACGACACCCTTTCTTGTCAAAGCAGTAAGGGGTGCAGACAAGCGAGAAAATCCTTCTACAAACCTTCGGTAATAACAGGCTAAACCCAAAAAATTTCGAATTTCGTGTACCGAGGAAGGACGTGGCCATGCTAACACAGCTTCTACTTTGCTAGGATCTACGGCTACACCTGCCTGAGAAATAACATGACCAAGAAAATTAATTTCCTCAAACCAAAACTTGCATTTATTGAACTTCGCATACAATTGATGCTCTCTCAACTTCTCCAAAACTAGGCGTAGGTGATAAGCGTGTTCTTCAAAACTCCGAGAATAGACCAAAATGTCGTCGATGAAAACAACAAGAAAAGAATCCAAATAGGGTCGAAACACTCTATTCATCATATCCATAAAAGCTGTTGGAATATTAACTAATCCAAATGGAATCACTTTGAACTCATAGTGCCCGTACCTTGTCTTTAATCCTCAGCTGATAATGCCCTGATCTTAAATCAATCTTTGAAAACGCTGCGGCACCCTGAAGCTGATCAAACAGGTTATCAATCCAAGGTAGAGGGTACTTATTCTTGATAGTCACCTTGTTAAGCTCTCTATAATCTATACACATCCTGAGGGTTCCATCATTTTTCTTGACGAACAACATAGGCGCTCCCCAAGGTGACAAACTAGGTTGAATAAATCTTTTATTCATCAAGTCTTGCAATCAAGTCTTCAATTCCTTCAACTTAGCAGGTGCCATACGATAAAGAGCCTTGTGCACTGGAGCTCCTCCAAGTTCCAAGTTGATAGTGAATTCCACATTCCGAATAGGCGGTGCACCATGCAAGTCATCTGAAAACACATCGAAATATTCTTTTACTATTGGGATACCAACAATCGATGCATTTGCAGATGGTGAAGACACTAATTGAACCAAAAAGGCATCTGCCCTACAAGCTATATCCTTTTTTACCTGAATAGCAGACACAAATGTATGTCTCTCTTTCAGTTTGCTGCCTGCAAATTCCATGCAATCACCACTAGGGAGTTGAAAACTTACAACTCTATTCCAACAATTGATACTAGCGAAATGCCGATACAACCAATATATTCCCAGGATAATGTCGATACTACAAAGTCCATAGCTATCATGGGGTTCTAAAAAGCAAGCTACCATCTCTCACTCAACAGTGGTCAAGGCATACGTGGGACACCAATGGAAGCAACCTCAGAGTGCATGGGAAACACTCTTACTGTGGCTGACACATCTCGTCCTGCAACTTGCAGCCAATCTTCTAACTTTTGGCTCAAGACAAGTCCTCTGCAGAAGGCACAAACTCGATGAGCCCTACACTTTCCTTTTCCCAACATAGCCCACTCAAAAAGAAAATGAAAAAAAAAAACAAAAACCACTTTTTGCCCAATTAGAAGAGAAGGGCAAGGGGTGAACTTTCTATCAAACCTTAATTGACTGTGATATGGGGGATTTAGGCTTTGAGGGTCCAAAATTCACTTGGTGTAACTCCAAGGAGGGTTCTGAATTCACTAAAGAGGGGTTCAATTGTACCTTAGCCAATTATAATTGGGAATCAATTTTTTCAATAGTACATGTTCTCCCTGTCCAAACATCAGACCACGACCCCCTATTAGTAACCAGCCTACCCCCAAGATCCCTCTTTTTTCAACCAAACTAGACCTTTCAAATATCATGCTTCCTGCACCTTACATGTTGAATGTTAGAATATTATGCAAAGAGCTTAGCAATGTGCCCTGCAACATGGACCCAATGCTGATGTTGTTCATTGGGGCTTGGAGAGTTGCAAATTTCAGCTTCAAGACTGGCATAATATCAACTGGAAAGAACAATCTATCTCACTGTCAAACAAGAGGGAACAACTCAAGATTTTGTAGGAATCTAATACTAGCCAAACTAATGCCGTTATCCTGTTGTAGCAATAGAAGATCAACACATTGCTGGAAGGTGAGCACCTCAAATGGCGCCATAGAGCAAAACAAATGTGACTTAAAGATGGTGACATGAATACCAAATACTTGCATAAATGTGCCACTATCAGAAATAAGAAAGACCATCTCCTCAATCAAGACTGCAGAGGGGCATTTCGTGACATCTCTTCTAACCCTTCAAACATTTCAGGTTTCTATGATCACATGGCGCCCTTGTCACCCTTGACATGAATTCAATCCTATCCAAGTCATACTAGTGTAATGAAATGGAGAAAGCCGTTTTTCAATTGAATCCATTGGGCTCTCCAGGACAAGATGGTTTCCTTGCCCTATTCTATTATAACCACTAGTCAATAATGGGATCCAAGGTGGTTGCAGCAGTTTTGGAACTCCTCAATAGCAAGGCTAATTTCCACACCATCAACCATAAATTCATCTCCCTCATCCAAAAGAAAAGAACCCCATCCCTCCTCACATTCTTTCAACCCATTAGCCTTTGCAATGGTTTTTATAAATTCATTACAAAGGTGATGGCCAACAAACTCCAAAGCATATTGCCTAATCTCATATCTAAAACCTAGAGTGTCTTTGTTCAAGGTAGACTTAGCTCAGATAACATTATTATAGCGTATGGGCTCCTCCGCTCAATGCAAAAAAAAAAAGCGCAAAAAGAGAGAAGACTATATGGCCCTCAAATTTGATATGAGTAAAGCTTATGATAGGCTTAAAGCATTCATTTCTCCAAGTTGTTATTCAAAAGTGTGTTTTTGACCATGACTGAATCGAACTCATCATGACTTGTGTATCATCTGTTGCTTATTCAATCATTCTAAATGGCATCCCTCAAGACCATATCCACCCTACCAGAGGCATTAGGCAGGATGACCCCCTCTCCCCCTACCTCTTTATCCTTTGTTCCCAAGCTTTATCTTGTGCACTCAATAGAGCTGAGCAAACTAGACAGATTTCTAGTTTTCCTCTAAATCAAGGTTCCCTTACCATTAATCACCTCTTTTTCGCTGATGATAGCATTATTTTTTGTAAGCTCAGTGTGAATGAGTGGTGCAAGTTACATGGAATCCTATCACCTTATGAGCAAGTTTTAGGGCAAAGACTAAATCTGGGCAAAATTTCCATCTTCTTCAATAAGAATACCAGAAAACCTACTCAACTTTCCATTACATCCTTGACTGGTATTTGCACCTCAGGAGCATTTTTAAATACTTAGGACTTCCCTTATACATTGGCAAGCAGAAGATCAAAGCTTTTAACCCAATTATATACAGGATCAACGCTCAAATGGGAAGTTGGAAAATTGACTTGCTTTCTCAATTCAGGAAAGAAATTCTTCTTAACTTAGTTATCCAGGTCATACCCACATACTCAATGGGTATCTTTAAAATCCATATAAGCATTCTCCACAGCATCATAAACTCATGCAATCCTTGTGGTGGGATCTTGAGGAACACAATTCCAAAATTCACTGGCCGAACTGAAAAAGGTTTATGATAGTCAAAACAATACAGATGTCTTGGATTTAAGGATTTTGAATCCTCCAACTTAGCTATGCTAGTTAAGAAAGCATGGAGGCTACTCATTCAACCCTCCTTTTTGGCTACAAGAGTACTCAAAGTCAAATACTTTCCACTTGATGACTTCATCTCAGCTAAAACCAAACCTTGTGATTCCTATATGTGGAAGAGCATCATTGCTGCCAAACCTCTACTCCTAGAATGTTTAATTTATAAAGTAGGTACAAGCTCCAATATAAAGATCTGGGATGATAAATGGGTCCCTATTCCATCCTCCTACATGATACAATCTCCTCCAAGAAACCTAGATAGCAATTCAACAGTCTCAACTCTAATCGACTTTGATTCTCACCACTGGAACCTGCAAACTCTCCATGATAACTTTAGTGAAGCTGAGCCAGTACCATTTTGAAAATACCAATCAATAGCTATAACAGACGTGATGTCCTCATATGGAGATGCTCACCTAATGGAAATTTTTTCTGTCAAATCAGTTTACCACCTTCCTACTACCCTAGCCTCTCCCTTATTTGGTCAGTCATCCAAGCCTCCACCGCCCACTGCTCTCTAGAGCCTCACTTGGTAATTGACATTATAAACTAAAATAATATATTTGGAACTTTACCAATATATAGTTTTTATTTGGGGCTGGTCTGATCTTCACTATTATTGATATTCTTTGTAAACAAACATTTAAAAGACAATACTCTTTATTTAAACAGAGACTCAACCTCACCCTTCAAGAAAGAAATGAGGATTTAACACCTATAGACAAAAAATTGATAGACGAACTCTTCTCGGACGAACTCTTTTCGTTATTTTAATTAACACTAAGGGAACAAAAAAGTAAAGTAATAAAATATATGTGAAAAAGGAGAAATTATAGTTTTGACCTACTTTGGTAGAATTTGGAATCTATAACTACTTGTGATGGCAATATGTCTCCTTTCAGCTGCAAGGGTAGGAACTAAAAGGTTCAGTAGTCAAGAATCTGGTGAGATAACGTGTATGTCGAGAAGAGTTATTGAAAATAATGGTATGCGAGTATCACGCACAAATGTGGATGGTGCGTGAGAACCGCACACAATAATTTTTGTAAAATCACCATTATTCAGAGCTGTTGGCAAGGGGTGGCCCATGAGAACCACATGCAGATGTAAATCTGCTTGTGCCGCGCTTGTCTCTCAAGAGTTGTTGAAAAACTGTAGATCTATTTTATTTTTTTTATACCTTGAAGAAATTAGCAAAATATTTTAACTAAGTAAAAGAAATCATTATAGATAAGATGGGTGATAGAGAAAAGAAGGAAGGAAAGGGTAGATGAAGCACTCTAGTGATCCCCTTCGAAAATCACATCTAGAGGCCTTTATAGATTATGATTGAATTGGATAATGAGATTGAGATAAGATGATTTTATATAAAAGTTGAATAGGATATTTTTAGAATATTATTTTTTTTTATATTATTATTCTTTTTTGATTTAAAAAACTTGAATTAATTACTATATTTTATGTGTGAATTTATGAAAATTTTAATAATAAAATAAAATGAAATAAGATGATTTTGATATTTAAACAAGCCATATTCTACTCCAGCATCTCATTGATTGCCCTTGTTTGACAGGTGATCCAGCATAGTTTTATAATCTGTAATATCCTTTGGAAAATTGTAACCATTTTCTTATCTTATGCACCTAATCTAATTTTGGAACGAGCTGGTCAATTATTTCTTCCTCACCAAAAGAATTAAATAAAATCAGATGTCGAAGTACGTGATTAACGTATAAATTTAACTTATATTATAAGATCTCTGCCTTTTTATAATTGAATACGTCCAAAATATATGTCAACTGCTCCCACTAAATGATTTCCCTTTCCACCTCAAGAACAAAATAAATAAATTAAAGAGAAATACTTTTAACTGCAAATGAATTATATAAAATAAAATAAAATCTACAAATTTATATAATTTTATGTGGTTGATTAAATTATAAAATTATTTTTATTATAAAATAAATCTAATAAATCACATAAAATTTTGTTAATTTGTGAGATTATTTTTATATAATCTAGATTCTAGTCTTTGGGACTATATATAAACAATACTCTAAAATAAATACCGCGCCTAATTTGCTACATTAATTATATCTTGGCGCGCAGTTTTGTGGTTGCTAGCTCATGATCTACTGCATATATTAGTTAACAGTAATATCATATATTAATATTGTTCCAATCAATTTTTTGGACAAAATTAAATACTTCCATCAATGACATCATGTGATGTTTACAATATTTGCTTTTTAATTTTAATTTATAGCATTATATATTGCTTAAAACTTTTGTTTTCTAATTTTGCAACTCCCTAAAAATGCTTTCATGACATGATACTGTAATTAATAAAAATTTTATAATACGGCTGTAATATAAAATTAGCCGTATTATAAAATTACAAAGACACTATTAGTGCTGTAATATAATACAATTTATATGTCTTTTAATTTTATAAAATTATTTATTCTGGTCAGTACTTTTGAATATTAAAAACAAAAGAACGTTCGAACATGACCTTATGTTCAAATCAACGTTCGAACATAATAACACAGATGTGCGATAAATACGTTTGAACGTAAGTTATTATGTTTGAACATATACACACCACAAACATTCGAGTTTATTCAATGAGTATCGAACAAATATTTCTTTATGTTTGAATAATTTAAAAAGATATGTTCGAACATACTGATTAATCATATAAACGTTAAATCTTTGATGTTCGAACAATTGGCCAATAATATGCGAATGCAAAATTCAAGCGTCAAATGTGTGAACAAAAATCTCAAACGTTAGAAGTTAATTGTTCGAATGCGAATCGTGGGTCGGATAAACGTTCGAACATTATTCGATACATTTAAACATTATTCGATGCATTTGAACATTATTTTCTGCCATTGAATTTGACTGTCACAAAATCTCTTCACGTTTGAATGTTACATCTCACAATGAAATACTTCTAAATGTCACAAAAATAACTTTTAATTATGATTGTACAATTAACTGTTATAAAATAGTTTTTGTGATGGAAGTTTTGGTGACATTGTGGCTTAAGAAAATCGCTTATTTATGGATAACTATTTTTTATTAAAATGAGTTTATTTTTATAATAATTAATTATTTTTATTATAAATATTCTATCACAAATACTTATTTTTCTTGATGTATGGTGACAGTCTCATATTGTCAAAAATAAGTTTCTGTTATAATTTTTTTTTTTTGTATGAGACGGTTTTGCCTTTCACGCGGGTCAACATTAGTTTTATAATATTCAATTATATTCTTGCGGCAAAGTTATAAATATATATATATATATATGTATATATTGGAACGAGGCCAAATGGGTGTGTGCTGATATATATGCATGCATATAATATTGGATCATGTCTGCCTTGATCGCCAGCTAGCTGTGATATGCACTCATGGCATCTCGACTTAGATAGAAGTTCTAATTAGATGGACTCATCATCATATAAAAATAAATAAATAGAAAAAGGAAAATGCGCCTAATTGAGGGCATTCCAAATTTGCCCCCACATATTTTATTTAATTCTTATGTAATGATAAAAAGTAATTGTAGTGTCCCGTACCCCTAAGGGATTGATGAAAACATTAATTGCCCAAATAAATCTGTCTCATCACCAATACCATCTCTAAAGATTTTCGAAAGTCCATAAATAAAATCTCATTTCCAAATCCATACGTAAAATAAATATCCACTAAGTCATATCTGAAAGAAAAGATTATATCTGACAAACAAATGGGTCCAAAATCTCCCAATAAACTTAACATAATGGATGATAATACTCTAAGTTCAAAAACAACTAGGAACATAGCATCTAGAAAAATATAATAGCAGTCTTTCCATTTAGTGCGCTACTCTAACAGCTTAGTATTACTCACAATCTCTACTTCTGACCCTTTGCAGGGATATCCCCATCATCTGGAAAAAAAATATTTGAAATAAGGGGTGAGTTTATCCACAACTCAGTAAACAAAGAACCCACACTAATGTGTAATACATGAGTATTTTCTATAAAAACTTCATATGCATGAAACAGTAACCTTTTATTCATAGAAAACATTTTCCAAAACATATTATCAATCGAAAAGCTGAGCGAACATATGTTTTTCGTTTTACATAAACAAAGAACAACTTTTCAAAAACAAAAACATTTTAGCACAAGTAACTACAAAGATCTCATCTTATCATCATATCAAAACATGTACCATGTTTAACTCCCGTAGTAAGGTTGTGCTATCCCCGGTGGCCAAACCAGGTGGTATCATATTGTGAGACTTTCCCTTATTTGTTCTCGGAACCCCGAATGTATACACAGGAAAGAAACACATAAAGGACCACTTTGTTTCCAAAGTGGTTGCACTCTATCATATCATATCATGGTGGTACCAACCATATCACGTGAATTCATATCCTCATCTCATAATCATATCCAGAAACAAAACCAAACAGATAAATATGCCAAAAATTTTATATGTTCATATTATATCAAACCACGTGCTTTTCACTTTCTTATTAATTCAAATAAACAAAAACAAATCAAAACATATTATTTCACATGTACAAGAAACATAATTATTCATGTTCGCTCTTATGCACATTTCAGAAATATGTCAAATATTACTCATGTTTACACATTTCATGTCTAAAAGAACTTTTCTCTATCATATGAATTTTTATGAGAGGATGCATAATTACATTTAGTGAGGTTGTTTTTCTCGCTTTTCTTTTTAAAAAGAACATATCTTGCACATTTTATAAAATCAAACTCAAATCATTTTTCTTTTTATGCAAATCTAGCATAGGAACCCACTTACCTGACTCCTGAAGCGTATAATCAAAGTTTTGAGTATGACCTCTAAGAGTCTCGTCATCTATTCATAAAATTATTCACTAAATATCAATGACCAGCAATGCAACTTTCATCTAAAATAATTATAAACTAATATTCCAAATTGAGTTTTAGCAAGTTTCATTCCATCAACCTGTCCTACTTGTAAAGCATTACAATCCACAACTTCAATCTAAACAACACACAACCCCTTACTGATCAGTAACACACTTTCTTTCTAGAAGAGTCAGAACCAAGCTTCTCAACTATAATTTAGTGAGAACACCCAACTTAAACCGCCACCACGAAAATCCTCTTTTTAACAACTCATAAACTTAGAACAACCAAGAGATAAAATTAAAAAAATAACTCCACCAGAACTTGTAAGAATTTTCTCAACAAAAGATCCAAAACATCCTCATACACAACAATCTGAACAACGAGTCTTAAGGGATCAACCAACACAACTCTAACAATCACACTACTTCCATAAAAAAAAGGAATTCAGCCAATACAAGCCGAACATTAAACATCATTTACCACTTCTAAATAATATCCCTTATTTATGAATTAATAAGTAACACCCAACAAAGATAGTGTCTTTTACGTTCAGCCAACCATTTTACACACCCACCAAATTCCAGCATTACTCAGAATACTCCTAACCAACAACTAGAGCAGTACAAAACAGCAACGAGTAGGACCACGAACCTTTGAAAATCCACCAATATTCACTTCGAAAATATATTCAATAATTAACCAATTCACGTAGGAGGAACATCTATTCAAAAAAATCTTGAATCTTACCTGAAAACGAAGAACAACTCGCAAGAAAATTGAGGCCAAAAGATTAAATTCTTTCTTCCTCTATGCTAGCCTACAACCCACAGAAACCAACGAGATTTCTAGTGATTAAAGCCCCACAATAGCACCTTTTAATAATAGATGAACCGCACGAAAAGATGAGGGGTTTAGAACAACTTACCAAAGAGAACAATAGATGGGCGTAAACAGGGGAGATCGGCGGGGAGAAGACCCCAACTAAAGAGTAAAATGTTGAAAGGGGGAGAGATAGAGAGAAAAACCGGTGAACATGAATTTAACTTCTATTTGAAGGAGAAACCGTCGGCAACATGGAGATTGGCAAGGGAAAAGCGAAGGACAGCAAAGCAAAGTAAAACCGTCAGGGCAGGAGAAGGAGAAAGAAAATAAAAGAAAAGAAAAGAAAAGGAAGAGAGAGTTATACATACCCGTTGAGAAAACGGCATCGTTGGGTCCTTAGGGCTGGGTAAACCTATTCGAGCTTGGGTTTGGGCCCGGGACGGAACCGGGTGTCACAGTAATAGTTAAGGATGGTAAAAAAAATGAAAAAAAAAATTATATTTTAATTTTGAATTTTGAATTTTGAATTTTTAAACTTATTTAATTTTTTATTTATTATTTATATATCAAATATTTGATAAACAATAAAAAATAAATAAAAATAAAAAGTATGGTGTGTAGAAGTTGTATGAATAGTAAGAGATTGTATAAAAAATACAAAAAAATAAACTCATATAAATCATTAGTCAAACATTAAGATCGATGAAAGTATATACATCTATATAGCTGCGCGTTGTTATGTGGTTAGTATTTAATATCTCTAAATAAGTGTATTTATCTTGATCGAGGCAACGTACCCTTCATTTTTTTCGGTCCTCGAATTGTTATTTGTCAAGATTAGGCAAAAATATAAACTGATCTCTGACAAATGCTTGGAATAATTTCCTCTCTTTAAACAATTAAAACAGCTTTAATTTGAATTTAGGGTAAATGCTGGAAAACCCCAAACAAAAAATCTATCCAACCATTACATAAAACTCAAGTAATTCACATAAATATTATATAAAAATACAATGAGGAAAAAGATCTAATAAACAAATCAGTAAAAGCCATTCATTTAAAAAAAAACAAAGACCACTTCCTTTCGTAAACACAAATCACCGAAAGTTTTTATTAAAAAAACCAAGGAGATTGAATTAATATAAGAACAGCAAATAAAATAACAAATAAAGTTTTGAAATTCTCGACAAAACCCAACTCTTAAAAAAAATTATTATAGAAATCTCTAAAATCTAAAACTTTTAAAAGAAACAAACCATAATAAAATTAATTGATTAATAAATACCAACAAGTTGCCAAACAAATCCACTTGCCAAAATAAATAAATAAACTTTCAAAATAAAACAAACAGAAAGGTGAAAAGATAATAAATTTAAACTTACCTCAAAGCATATGCCTAAAAAGAAAGCTTAGCAGTAATTCATTTCAAATCTTTGTCTAAATAAATCTTTCAAACTTTCAAAAATATTTAAAAGACAAAAGCCACAATTTAAAATAAAAAGATAATAAACAAATCCAAAACCATCTTGTAGAAAACTCATGATATAAAATTAAAACCACACCAAATACATATGCTCAATACGTAAAAGCTTAACAAAATAAAATAACCCACAACAAAATAATAACTTTAAAATAAGAGGTTCTATAACACAATTATTTAAAATAAATGATTCAATAAAATGAATGATATAAAATAATAATCTAATCCGAAATATCCAAATTCTAATTTAAACAAAACAAGGCGTATATATATAAAATAAATAATTAAATAAATGCTCAACAACTTAATTAAATAAAATCAACTAACGAAAATTTTAACTACTACCTAATTATAATATTGAACAAATATTAAGATAAAATAAAACAAAGCGAACAAACCATTCAGAACTAAATTAATTATGAAAATAAATAAACAACATGCACATTGAAATAAAAAGCACAACACAACGAAATAAATATCGATAATCTTATTATATAAATTAGTAGGAAAAACTTAGAGAACAAATAGAATAATAAAATAAAATAGCCAAATAATAAAACAAATAAATTTTTACAACCACATATTTTTTTGGTACTGTTCGTAAATAATGTGCGGATTTACCTAAAGTCGAACTGATCTGATACCACCTGTGACGCCCTCGAATTTTTCTTAAAAATAACACAGGAATCGAGGCGTCAGGATGATGACAACACGGGTCACACATCCCAACAAAAAATGACAAACATGTGGCACACGTGACATACATAAAATATAAGTCGCAGTGGATAATAAAGTCATTATCTAAATACATGAATTTTTAGAAATATTTTACAAATTAATTTAACATATATTCTCCAACAGGAAATTTAATACAGTCATCCGAGAGATAAATAATAAAAATACATATTTATAAAAAGGGAAGAATAATTTTCCAAGATAACAATTTTATAGTAGTACATCAACGGCAAAGTCGTCTCCTCAGGCTCAACCTCTTCAAAATCTGCATCCAAAAACTATGACGCCAAAAATGGCATCGTAGGTAAGTACAACCCAAACAAACTAAAAGATAATAAATACATTCATGCAACAATACTATGCATGAATAGGACACCATATGCATTAAGTTTAAAATCATTTTTCTCAAAACAAATACAATAACCATACACGCCAAAATCCTAATTTGGCCCAAATTAAAACTCCAATAAAATCATATATCATTTTTCCAGAAAATGATATCCGTAAATCAATTAAAACTACAACCATTTTCTCAGAAAATGGTCTACGTAAAATCAATAATTAAAACCCACCACTTTCCCAAAAAATAGCTTAAATATCCATTTTATTAACCGTATGCACCATGATCTCCCCTAGGGACCATCCGCATACTATATCTTTCAGCATCACACCGAAGGTAACGACCACGCATATGACTTTGGAACGGGCAATGCCTAGCTAACAGTACCCAGCACGTACCATGACCAGACATCCCCTAACTCCCACCACCAGAGGAGCCACGAGGTCGGCACGAGAGCGTTACCATCCTATCCGATCCTGTCGTCTCCCAGCGACGACCCAGGGGAAGTCACTCAGTATATTCCGCTCCCAAGTGACCAGATGAGCTCCACCGAGATAATGCCCCATCTCGACTTGGGGTCGTGATACACACGCATCGGAAATCATAAACACATGAAAACCCAGTTTTCTTTTCCAACACATGATTATGCGCGTAAATACACAATACAGATGATCATGCATCAAATAGCCAACAACTGATAATTTTCAACAATGACCAAACACAATATCCGTTGATGCCAATAATATATTTAAATTTTAAAGTTTATTTGGTAAATACTTACAACGGTTAAAAGCGTATATCCTTGAGCAGACGTCACTCCGCAGCACTCGTAGCGGTCACTTGTAAGTTAGTCTAAAGTACTCGGTTTGACACCAAAATTTAGGGAGATATTTTTTGAAAGATGGGGAATCTCATGTAGGTGGTGGTGTGACAGCACAACCATCGGAAGGTAGAGGATTGGACTCAAAATGGGTGAAAACCTATTTTCGGGTTTGGGCTTGTATAGGAAGGTGAGGCCACGGATGGGGAAGGTAAGTAAGGGAGTTGGTCGGCTGAGTAAGGGGAGTTTTTTTGTGGCAGTGGTGAGGCCTACGATGGTTGGACAGCGGCGCAACAAGGCAAAGATGGGTCCATTTAAGGACCCATTTCGGGTGGAGGAGCAACCGGTGGAGCTGGGTGGTTCTAGGTGGTGGGTTATGTTTGCCAGAGTGATTGGAGGCTATTGGTAGATCGTCGGTGCCAAGGGGTGGCTGGCGGTGGCCGAAAAATGCAAAGGAAGCTAAAACACTCATTTCGGGTAGGGGGCTATGTAGGGGTGGTGGGGTGGCCGGAGGTGACACCACCGGTACCGTTGGACTCGCCGACATTTGGGGGTGAGGTTGGGCTGGGCGATGTTGCCGGTGGGTGGCCGACGGAGGCCCTGGGTGGAGATGAGAGAACCGGCAAGAGAGAGGAGCGAACAGTGGAGCTTGCGGGTCTGGGACTGAAATGGGAAGAAAAGAAAAAGAAAAAGGAAAAATCAGAAAAAGAAAAATTAGAAAAATCAGAAAAATAGGACTACTAGAAAAATTACAATAAATTAAATAAAAGCCAATTGAAAATACTACCATTTAATATCAATAAAATAAGATATTTAAAGTCCAAAAATAAACTAATTTAATTTAAAGAATAATTAAGAAAGCACATCAAATAAAATCACATAATAAAATAAAGGAATTTACCTCCAATTATTAAAATAATTAGCTCACATTAAAATTAATAAAAAAAACAACGTAACTTAATATTTAATTATAAGAACAACATAAAACTAACATTAACTAATCAATAGATCAAATAACTATCTTAAACAAATAAAACATGACTAATAATATTATTAAAATACATTAAAATAATTAACACTAAGAATAAAAAAAACGTGTAAAAATACACGTAAATCTAGGATCTCACATCCCCTCTCTAATAACTCAACTACCTGTCGCTGCAACTCTTTAGCCTCCTTGGGACTAAGGTGGTACGCTGGTCAGTTAGGCAAACTCGACCCTGAAACTAGGTCAATTTAATACTGAATATCTCTCATAGGCAGTAACCCAGGTGGAAGTTCATCTGGTATCAGTTTAGCGAACTCTGTTAGCAGTTGCTGCACCTCTACTGGTAAATCAGAGTCCATGGGTACTGCATTATTCCCTCAAGGCAATAGAGTATAGACTACGTCTCCATGCTCAATCTCATCTAAAAACCTGGACATAAAATGTAGATTAGTATTATTGGCTTCCAGGATAGAAGTGGGTACTTCCCACCGGAGAGCCAACACAATCATTTTTCCTTTGATGTTAAGGGAATACATATTCTTCCGTCCATCATGAATGACACTGCGATCATACTGCCAAGTTCGACCCAACAATACATGACACGCATCCATAGACATAACATCACACCAGGCATTATCTAAATATTTTCTGCGAATTGAAAAAGACACAAGGCATCGCCTATCTACTGTTACCCCACTGCCTTTATTCAGTCATGACAACCTGTATGGCTTAAGATGACGGTCTATCTTCAACTACAACTTTTGGACAGCTTTCTCGGACACTACATTCTCGCAACTGCCGCTGTCAATGATCATTTTACAGACTTTATCTACAACTGTGCAGGTTGTGTGGAAAATATTGGTTCTCAACTATTCATCCCCTGAATCGCCCTTGGGGGTCAGTAGACTCTTGCGAAGGACCAGAGTCTCATGGTGATCTCCATACAGCACATCATCAACTTCATCATCGTCATACACAGGCTCGCCAAATCTCCTCAGTCTCGTCTACTATGTCTTCCTCAATCAAAAATTTTTTGCCCTTTTGATTAGCAAGTTTGCTGCAATCATTCGCTTTATACCCATGTTCACCACAATGAAAACATTTGGTAGTAGGGTTAGAATTACCATGCGGTGGCTGCTGGGCAGGATAGGAATCCTGAGTGCGAACTGGCTAACTGTTTTGATCACTCCTAATCACTGGCCTTCTGTTCTGCTATTTTTCAATGGCAAGTGCACGCTGGTTTGCTTTCGAAACACTCCACAGTGAGTGAAGGCTGAGAATATCTTGTAAGGGCTGGCGCAACCCCCCTAAATACCGCGCCACCAACTACTCCTTTGTCTCTGATAAATCGTTCCGAGCGACCAACTGGTAAAACTCCTCCGTATAATCATCAACTAATCTCGCACCCTGCCTTAAAGCATGAAGTTGCTGAAACAAGGTTTGAGTGTAGCTGAAGGGAAGGAAGTGACCTTTCATCTTCTTCTTCATCTTCTCTCAATCAGTGATATTGGTCTTACCCTGCCTGTCTTGTGAGTGTCGCAATTGCTCCCACCATGCAGATGCTCAGCCTTTAAGTTTGGTGGCGACCAGTTTCACTTTCACACAATCAGGGCCTTCCTTGTGATAAAAAATACGCTCCACTTCGTTCATCCAATCAATGAATCCCTCGGCATGTAATGTAACAAAAAACTCGGGCAGATCGACCCGAAAATCGAGGTCTCCATGACGTTCCTCCCGCTACAATGCTCCCGAAATAGAGCACGATTGTGATATGAGTTTTCGAAAGTGGATTCAAAATCATGATCGGAGGCCTCATGATCCTCGAAATCGCATGCCGCCAGACGCTGTGTTAACTCTGCTACTTGCCTCTACAAATCCTCAATCATCACATCCTGAATGCTACGATCACGATACTGGGCTTCCTCCTTCAGACGCTGCCCACGACGATCATGACCACGACCACGACTACCAACCACTGAAACTGATGAAACTTCACCCCAGGAAAATGTTGAAACTCTGATGCCAACTGACGCCGGATAGAATAGTGATTATTCTGTGGGCTAGTTTCAACAGATGATTCACAGGGAAGAACACAAAAAATCGCCCAAAACACAGAGAATACGTCTCTTAGGTTTAACTGAAAATTATGAAATCAAGTAATGTCAAAAATCAGTCCACAAACCGAACTGTATAGCCAAAAATCATTTGTATCCGAATTTTACCAAAAATGGAAAAATCTCAAAATCACGTCAAATTGAAATTCAAATTAAAATAAGCAATTTGCGAAAAATTCGGCCCAAATCTGGTTTAAAATTGCTTCCTAATTGATAAAAGAAATATTATCAAAAATAGTAAAAAATAACTAAAAATAATGATTTGGAAGGGAAAAGAGCAGAATTCAAGGTCTAAAAAAAGGCACATGGAGCCATGCTCGATGTGGACAGCGTGCGCATCAAAAAGAGATTTCCGAATTGGGGTCTTATGCGCGATTCTGAAACTCGTAGCCAAAGTTATGACCAAAAGACTAAAACGCACCAAAAAACCTTCCAATTAGAAAGAGATCACGATTACTTCCGATTTTTACGCTGATCTGCCAATTTATGGTACCTTAGCGCCATCAACATGTAATCAGACAGTTCAGCATCACCTGTCTCGGATCCCCCTGCATCACCCGCCTACAGCGCCAATTGGTGGTTCTATGGGTCATTCTCTGGGAAAATGGCGAATCTTGATAAATGGTTTTGTGTTCTATTTTTAGGGAAAATGATAGTGATTTTTAATAGATTTATTTTAGACCAAAATGAGATTTTTAGCATGTGTGGAAAAGAATGCATCTTGAGAATGATGTTTTTTGATCTTCATGCATATGGTGTCATGTTCATGTGTTGTGTTGTTGCATGAATATATTTTATATCTTGTAATTTTTTTGGGTTGTACTTACTTGCGATGTCATTTTTGGTGTTATAGATTTTGGATGCAGAGGTTGAGGAGGCGGATTTGCCATTGAGTATTGTTGTTATAATTTGTTATCTTGGGAAATGTTTTTCCTTTTTTATAAATATGTATTTTTATGACTTTTCTTTCGGATGACTGTATTAAATTTCCTGTTAGAGAATTTGAGTAAAACTGATTTGTATTATTTTAAAATTATGATACTCAGTTATCGACTTAATTTATCCGCTGCGACTTTTATATTATACTTATCACGTGCACACACTTTTAGCACTTGACGTCGGAGTGCGTGACCCGAGTTGTCGGCATCCTGATGCCTCGATTTTCGTATTTCCTTAAGCGCTGGGGGCGTCACAACAATTGTATTAATAGAGTAGGCAAAGCCCAAATACACAAGATGGTATACAAGAGACAGGATATAACTAGGTCGTAGGTGGAATGTAAGATACAAGGAATTTTCATTTAATTTATTTTTATTTTTATTTTTTATCACAATTTCCATTATGATGGATTTTAGGTTGAGGACAAATGCTTCCAAATGTGCAGGGGTTCCAGATGTATTTTCTGTACTGCTCGATAAAAACTTTGAGTCAAAGAATAAGGATTATGGAGGTTTGTCCCTTTATGTACTAAAAATACATCCATTTCTATATAATATCTATTTCTGATTGTACTTTCAATGCAGGTATCATACACTCTATGTCTTACTAGCTTCGAAAGTAACTTATCTATTTAAGCATAATTGTATTGATGATATCTTGATCTTTGAGATATATCAAAGAAGTCAATAAGGAAAATGTTATCTACGCTTATGATTGTACTTACATAACTACACGTGCTAATTTGTCAGCTATTCAAAATGGTAAAAATTCGAAATTTGAAATTCAAATTAGAGAAGAAAATACTGATAAAATGGTGCTGCCACTTAATACACCTTGTGCATAAATTGTACATACGTGTAGCACTAATGTAAGAGGTGTGTTTAGCCAATCTGGTAATTGTCTAGCTAAGCTGCAGAAGTCTTGGAGATGTATTGAGGAAGAAAGATGTTCAATGTCTTTGCAAGGGAAGCTGATGTTGAAAATGATAACTTAATTATTGCCATGTTTCTGGTTGCAAGAATGTTCATGGGTTAATATTTTATCATGGTTTTGTTAGTTTGCTTAAGTATAATTTTATCCCTTTGGAGAGTGGATTTGACTTTGAAGTGGAAGATGACATACTCTGTGAGATCCCAGATTTACGTGTATTTTTACACGTTATTTTATGCTCGATGTTAATTATTTTAATTTATTTAAATAATATTATTAGTCATATTTTATTTGTTTAAGATATTTAATTGAGCTATTAATTAGTTGATATCGAGTTACGTTGCTTTTCTTATTTATTTTAATAAGTTAATTATTTTAATGAGTGGAATTAAATTCTTCTATTTTATTATGTGAATTTATTTTATCTGCTTTCGTTATATTATTTATTGTTTTATAAATAATATTGTGTTTGGGTTTAATTTATTTATATTGTTGGGGCTTTAAATATTTTATTTTAATGATATTAGATTGTAGTATCTTGGCTGGCTTTTATTTAATTTGTTGTGTTCTTCTGGTTGGACCCTTTTTCCCTTCTTTTTCCTTTTTCTCCTTTTTCTTTTCCTTTTCTTTTTTTTTTTTTCCTTTTTCTTTTTCTTTTCTTTTTCTCTTCTTCCTTCCCAGACCCCCCCCCCCCCGCCCGCGTCCCCTGCTCCCACTCCCCTTCGCCCGTCTCTTCTCCTCAGCCCCAGGACTGCCGCCGGCCACCCACCGGCGACACCGCCCAGCCCAACCTCACCCCCTCACGCCGGCGAGCTCAACGGCACCGGCGGTGTCCCCTCCAGCCACCCCACCGCCCCTACACGGCCACAAACCCGAAATGGCCATTTTTGCTTCCCTTGCATTTTCCGGCCACCGCCGGCCACCCCTTGGCCTCCGACCACCACCACTAGACTCCCCAACCTCCGGCGAGCATAACCCACCGCCCAAAGCCACCCATCGCCGCCGGTTAGCCCCTCCACCCGAAATGGGCCTTAAACGGGTCGTTCTTCGCCACGCCGCCGTCCGGCCACCGTAGGTCTCACCTCCGCCACCATTCGACTCCCCTCGCCCAGCCGGTCAACCCCCTAGCTCAGTTTCCCCAACCGCGGCCTCACCTTCCCGGTACGAACCCAAACCCGAAAATGGGTTTTCACCACTTTTGGCCCCGATCCGCCACCTTCCGGTGGTTGTGCCGCCACACCACCACCTCCATGAGATTCCCCACCCTTCAATGAGTACCTCCCTAAATTTTGGGGTCAAACCGAGTGTTTTAGCCTAACGTACATGTGACCGCTACAAACGCTGCGGATTGGCGTTGTTCAAGGAAATGCGTTTTTACCGCTGTAAGTACTTTCCAAACAAGCTTTAAGATTTAAATATATTTTTGGCATCAACAGTTGTTGTATTTGATTATTGCTGATATGTGATGGTTGATGTTGGTATTTGTTGATTGATTGGATTATTTAAATGTTGGTTAATTGCTGCACGGTTGTCTGCATTGTGTATTTACGCGCATGCTCATGAAAATAATTGGAAAGTGGATTTTGACATGATTTTGGATATTCATGTGTTGAGAATGGAAATTGGGATTTAAATTGTGTTTAGCGGATTTTATTGGTTTTGGGCTGAGTCATAACGGGGACGGCGATACGTAACGCCCGTTGTGATCAGCGTGTGAGTGTGTGGGTGACATAATGGGGACGGCGATACGTAACGCCCATTATGGTCATCAGGGTGTGCATTTCATATCGGGGACGGCGATACGTAACGCCCGGTATGAAATGAGTGTGTGTGGATCGTAATGGGGACGGCGATACGTAACGCCCATTATGGTTTCGGGTGTGTGTGTAATCATATCGGGGACGGCGATACGTAACGCCCGGTATGATCGATTTTGAGGATATTATTTTTATGGAAAATGATGGGTGATTTTATGGTGGATTAAATTGGGATTTTGACGAGTGGTTATTTCATCGATTTTGAGGAAGATGATTTTGAGCCTCATGCATATAGTAATTGTTCTTGGTTGTTGTTGTGGCATTAATGTATTTATTGTCTTAGGTTTGGTTGGGTTGTACTTACCTGCGATGCCATCTTGGCGTCGTAGTTTGCTTTGGATGCAGACTTTGGACAGGCCGAGCCTGAGGAGACGGCTCCGCTATTGAGGTGATATTATTAATTGATATCTCGGGAAATTTATTTTCCCATTTTTTTATAATTATGTATTCGTTTAAATTGTATTTTTGGATGACTGTATTAAATCTCCTGTTGGAGAGTTTTTATTAAATTGGTTTGTAAAATATTTCTAAAAAAAAAATTCTGGTACTTAGATATTAATTTATTTTCCGCTGCGACCTTTTATTTATGTATGTCACGTGTGCACACACGTTTGACACGTGTTGTTGGGATGTGTGACCCGTGTTGTCATCATCCCGACGCCTCGATTCCCGTGTTATTTTAGGGGGAATTTGGGGGCGTCACAGGTGGTATCAGAGCAGTTCGGCTCTGGGTAAATCCGCAAGTTACCTAGGGACAGTACCAGAAAAGTTTGTGGTTTTTAAAAATTTATTTGTTTGATGATTGGGTTATTTTATTATATTATTTTATTTGTTGTCTTAGTCTTTCGACTAATTTATATGGTAACATTATCGGTATTTATTTTGTTGTGTTGTGCTTTTTATTTTAATATTTTTATTGTTTATTTATTTTCATAATTAAATCGATTCCGATCGATTGGTTTGTTAGTTTATTTTATTTTATTGTAATATTTGTTTAATATTGTAAATGGGTAGCAGTTAAGATTTTTGTTAGTTGATTTTATTTGGTTAGGTTGTCGAGTATTTATTTAATTATTTATTTATTTTATATATATGCCTTTGTTTTTGTTTAAATTAGAATTTGGATATTTCGGATTAAATTATTATTTTAAGTCAATCTATTTATTGAATCTGTTATTTTAAACAGTTGTGTTATAAAATTCCTTATTTTAAAGTTTATTTATTTTGTTATGGGTTATTTTATCGTCTTAAGCTTTTATTCAATTATCGTCAGGATTTGCTTTTAATTTCAGTTCATAGATTTCCTACGAGATAGTTTTGGAATTGGTTTATTATTTGTTTATTTTAATTATGGCTCTTGTATTTTAAGTATTTCTGAGCGTTTGAAATTTATTTAGACAAAATTTAAAAGCATCACTGCCTTGTTTCTTTTTAAGTTTATGCTTTGAGATAAAATTAAAATTGATTATATTTTCACATTTCTGTTGTTTTATTTTTAGGGGCATGCTTTGAAGTAAGTTTTAAAATTTATTATCTTTCCACATTTTCGTGTGTTTTATTTTAAAAGTTTATCTATTACTTTAACGAGTGGATTTGTTTTGGCGACTTGTTTGTATTTAGTTATTAATTAATTTATCGATTTAATTATTTTATTGTGGTTCGTTTCTTTTAGCAGGTTTTAAATTTTAGAGATTTCTATAATAATCTTTTTAAGAGTTGAGTTTTGTAGAGAATTTTAAAATTTTATTTGTGATTTTGTTTTTTTGTTGTTATTTTAATTTATCCTCCTTTCTTTATTTAATAAAGTTTTTGGTGAATTTGTGTTTATTAAAGGAGGTGGGTTTGTTTTCTTGAATGAGTGGTTTTTACTTAATTGTTTATTAAATATTTTCCCCCTTTTGTGTTTTTATATAATAATTATGTGAATTACTTGAATTTTGTTTAGTATTTGGGTATTCTATTATTTATAATTGCGATATGGATTTGTTTGATAGTTTGTTGGTATTTATGCAATTGCATTTCTTTGTCGATATTGTATATGCTATTTTTGTGTATTTATTTCCTGGGTCTCACTGAGTGTTTGAGTGTCTAAGTTCTGATTTTATTTCTGGGAGATTATTGGAATTGTATTTAGATAGACTCTTCATGTGAGTGTAAAATTCTTAGCCATTGGTATGGTGTTATAGGAATTGTTTTAGTAATGCTTATGATGGTGGGCGATCAATTGTTTTCTTGGTGAAACTTTGATGTTATTTGTGGATAATTAGAGATTGAAGTATAATAAATGTGCGTGTAAATTTTGGAGAGTATTTGTTTTTGGCTAGTGTGTAACTTGGGAAAGATTTATTTATTAAGTAATAAGGTTGAATTGATGTGATGGAAATAAATTTAAGAGATATAAATTTTAAGCTTTTGGGCGAATTGTTAGGAGTGGATAATTTAAGTATAATATTTCGGAGAATTTAATGGTTAGCAACAATTGTCGAGGTATTTTAAAGAATTTAGTTTGGCTTGAGGTCATATAAGAATTAAAATATTGCAGGTTATTCCATCTCATAGGTAATGAAGGTTCGATTGAGAGAATACGGATTTAGATAATTAATCTATGATGAGAGTGAGGAGTTATAATGATGGAGAAGTATATTGGTGGTTTGGGAGTTAGAAAAAATTTTTAGGCTTTAATATTGGGTGGCATAACTTGAATTGTGAGATGATAAAGTATTAAGATTTGAAAGAGTGGTATAGGATTTCTTGCTAATAGATGTTAAGCCAATTTTTACTATGGTGATAATTTATGAGCGCTTAAATTTTTATGAATTTAGCGAATTATCAAAGTGCGCGAGGAAGCGTGATGAATTGCAATATGGTTGAAGGTTCAATTCTTGTGTAAATTTTGAGGAATTAGTGGTGAGTTGAGATTTGAGATGATACTTGTAAGTGAGGATTTATCTTTTAGTTGGGTAAATTATGTTTATTGGCGATTAAGTTAGGAAGATAAACTTGAGAGTTATTTTAGGGTAACACAAATTGTTGTAAGGAGTTAGTGAATATTAAATTTTTGGGAGATTGTACTGAGGTTTTTGTGCATGTGGGGTTCAGATTGATTGGCTACCTTAGGAGTTTTAGAGATGAAATATTATTTGGAGACTATACGTTTATGGTGAAATATAATTCGTTTACATTCGAGAAAAATAGATGATTGTACTAGTGCTTGGAGTGAGTGTTGAGCTGTGTAGTAGGTGAATTATTGGAGTTTTATTAGTTGCAGCCGAGCGAATTTCGAGGACGAAATTCTTTTTAAGGGGGGGAGGATGTGAGATCCCAGATTTACGTGTATTTTTACACGTTATTTTATGCTCGATGTTAATTATTTTAATTTATTTAAATAATATTATTAGTCATATTTTATTTGTTTAAGATATTTAATTGAGCTATTAATTAGTTGATATCGAGTTACGTTGCTTTTCTTATTTATTTTAATAAGTTAATTATTTTAATGAGTGGAATTAAATTCTTCTATTTTATTATGTGAATTTATTTTATCTGCTTTCGTTATATTATTTATTGTTTTATAAATAATATTGTGTTTGGGTTTAATTTATTTATATTGTTGGGGCTTTAAATATTTTATTTTAATGATATTAGATTGTAGTATCTTGGCTGGCTTTTATTTAATTTGTTGTGTTCTTCTGGTTGGACCCTTTTTCCCTTCTTTTTCCTTTTTCTCCTTTTTCTTTTCCTTTTCTTTTCTTTTTTTTCCTTTTTCTTTTTCTTTTCTTTTTCTCTTCTTCCTTCCCAGACCCCCCCCCCGCCCGCGTCCCCTGCTCCCACTCCCCTTCGCCCGTCTCTTCTCCTCAGCCCCAGGACTGCCGCCGGCCACCCACCGGCGACACCGCCCAGCCCAACCTCACCCCCTCACGCCGGCGAGCTCAACGGCACCGGCGGTGTCCCCTCCAGCCACCCCACCGCCCCTACACGGCCACAAACCCGAAATGGCCATTTTTGCTTCCCTTGCATTTTCCGGCCACCGCCGGCCACCCCTTGGCCTCCGACCACCACCACTAGACTCCCCAACCTCCGGCGAGCATAACCCACCGCCCAAAGCCACCCATCGCCGCCGGTTAGCCCCTCCACCCGAAATGGGCCTTAAACGGGTCGTTCTTCGCCACGCCGCCGTCCGGCCACCGTAGGTCTCACCTCCGCCACCATTCGACTCCCCTCGCCCAGCCGGTCAACCCCCTAGCTCAGTTTCCCCAACCGCGGCCTCACCTTCCCGGTACGAACCCAAACCCGAAAATGGGTTTTCACCACTTTTGGCCCCGATCCGCCACCTTCCGGTGGTTGTGCCGCCACACCACCACCTCCATGAGATTCCCCACCCTTCAATGAGTACCTCCCTAAATTTTGGGGTCAAACCGAGTGTTTTAGCCTAACGTACATGTGACCGCTACAAACGCTGCGGATTGGCGTTGTTCAAGGAAATGCGTTTTTACCGCTGTAAGTACTTTCCAAACAAGCTTTAAGATTTAAATATATTTTTGGCATCAACAGTTGTTGTATTTGATTATTGCTGATATGTGATGGTTGATGTTGGTATTTGTTGATTGATTGGATTATTTAAATGTTGGTTAATTGCTGCACGGTTGTCTGCATTGTGTATTTACGCGCATGCTCATGAAAATAATTGGAAAGTGGATTTTGACATGATTTTGGATATTCATGTGTTGAGAATGGAAATTGGGATTTAAATTGTGTTTAGCGGATTTTATTGGTTTTGGGCTGAGTCATAACGGGGACGGCGATACGTAACGCCCGTTGTGATCAGCGTGTGAGTGTGTGGGTGACATAATGGGGACGGCGATACGTAACGCCCATTATGGTCATCAGGGTGTGCATTTCATATCGGGGACGGCGATACGTAACGCCCGGTATGAAATGAGTGTGTGTGGATCGTAATGGGGACGGCGATACGTAACGCCCATTATGGTTTCGGGTGTGTGTGTAATCATATCGGGGACGGCGATACGTAACGCCCGGTATGATCGATTTTGAGGATATTATTTTTATGGAAAATGATGGGTGATTTTATGGTGGATTAAATTGGGATTTTGACGAGTGGTTATTTCATCGATTTTGAGGAAGATGATTTTGAGCCTCATGCATATAGTAATTGTTCTTGGTTGTTGTTGTGGCATTAATGTATTTATTGTCTTAGGTTTGGTTGGGTTGTACTTACCTGCGATGCCATCTTGGCGTCGTAGTTTGCTTTGGATGCAGACTTTGGACAGGCCGAGCCTGAGGAGACGGCTCCGCTATTGAGGTGATATTATTAATTGATATCTCGGGAAATTTATTTTCCCATTTTTTTATAATTATGTATTCGTTTAAATTGTATTTTTGGATGACTGTATTAAATCTCCTGTTGGAGAGTTTTTATTAAATTGGTTTGTAAAATATTTCTAAAAAAAAAATTCTGGTACTTAGATATTAATTTATTTTCCGCTGCGACCTTTTATTTATGTATGTCACGTGTGCACACACGTTTGACACGTGTTGTTGGGATGTGTGACCCGTGTTGTCATCATCCCGACGCCTCGATTCCCGTGTTATTTTAGGGGGAATTTGGGGGCGTCACAGGTGGTATCAGAGCAGTTCGGCTCTGGGTAAATCCGCAAGTTACCTAGGGACAGTACCAGAAAAGTTTGTGGTTTTTAAAAATTTATTTGTTTGATGATTGGGTTATTTTATTATATTATTTTATTTGTTGTCTTAGTCTTTCGACTAATTTATATGGTAACATTATCGGTATTTATTTTGTTGTGTTGTGCTTTTTATTTTAATATTTTTATTGTTTATTTATTTTCATAATTAAATCGATTCCGATCGATTGGTTTGTTAGTTTATTTTATTTTATTGTAATATTTGTTTAATATTGTAAATGGGTAGCAGTTAAGATTTTTGTTAGTTGATTTTATTTGGTTAGGTTGTCGAGTATTTATTTAATTATTTATTTATTTTATATATATGCCTTTGTTTTTGTTTAAATTAGAATTTGGATATTTCGGATTAAATTATTATTTTAAGTCAATCTATTTATTGAATCTGTTATTTTAAACAGTTGTGTTATAAAATTCCTTATTTTAAAGTTTATTTATTTTGTTATGGGTTATTTTATCGTCTTAAGCTTTTATTCAATTATCGTCAGGATTTGCTTTTAATTTCAGTTCATAGATTTCCTACGAGATAGTTTTGGAATTGGTTTATTATTTGTTTATTTTAATTATGGCTCTTGTATTTTAAGTATTTCTGAGCGTTTGAAATTTATTTAGACAAAATTTAAAAGCATCACTGCCTTGTTTCTTTTTAAGTTTATGCTTTGAGATAAAATTAAAATTGATTATATTTTCACATTTCTGTTGTTTTATTTTTAGGGGCATGCTTTGAAGTAAGTTTTAAAATTTATTATCTTTCCACATTTTCGTGTGTTTTATTTTAAAAGTTTATCTATTACTTTAACGAGTGGATTTGTTTTGGCGACTTGTTTGTATTTAGTTATTAATTAATTTATCGATTTAATTATTTTATTGTGGTTCGTTTCTTTTAGCAGGTTTTAAATTTTAGAGATTTCTATAATAATCTTTTTAAGAGTTGAGTTTTGTAGAGAATTTTAAAATTTTATTTGTGATTTTGTTTTTTTGTTGTTATTTTAATTTATCCTCCTTTCTTTATTTAATAAAGTTTTTGGTGAATTTGTGTTTATTAAAGGAGGTGGGTTTGTTTTCTTGAATGAGTGGTTTTTACTTAATTGTTTATTAAATATTTTCCCCCTTTTGTGTTTTTATATAATAATTATGTGAATTACTTGAATTTTGTTTAGTATTTGGGTATTCTATTATTTATAATTGCGATATGGATTTGTTTGATAGTTTGTTGGTATTTATGCAATTGCATTTCTTTGTCGATATTGTATATGCTATTTTTGTGTATTTATTTCCTGGGTCTCACTGAGTGTTTGAGTGTCTAAGTTCTGATTTTATTTCTGGGAGATTATTGGAATTGTATTTAGATAGACTCTTCATGTGAGTGTAAAATTCTTAGCCATTGGTATGGTGTTATAGGAATTGTTTTAGTAATGCTTATGATGGTGGGCGATCAATTGTTTTCTTGGTGAAACTTTGATGTTATTTGTGGATAATTAGAGATTGAAGTATAATAAATGTGCGTGTAAATTTTGGAGAGTATTTGTTTTTGGCTAGTGTGTAACTTGGGAAAGATTTATTTATTAAGTAATAAGGTTGAATTGATGTGATGGAAATAAATTTAAGAGATATAAATTTTAAGCTTTTGGGCGAATTGTTAGGAGTGGATAATTTAAGTATAATATTTCGGAGAATTTAATGGTTAGCAACAATTGTCGAGGTATTTTAAAGAATTTAGTTTGGCTTGAGGTCATATAAGAATTAAAATATTGCAGGTTATTCCATCTCATAGGTAATGAAGGTTCGATTGAGAGAATACGGATTTAGATAATTAATCTATGATGAGAGTGAGGAGTTATAATGATGGAGAAGTATATTGGTGGTTTGGGAGTTAGAAAAAATTTTTAGGCTTTAATATTGGGTGGCATAACTTGAATTGTGAGATGATAAAGTATTAAGATTTGAAAGAGTGGTATAGGATTTCTTGCTAATAGATGTTAAGCCAATTTTTACTATGGTGATAATTTATGAGCGCTTAAATTTTTATGAATTTAGCGAATTATCAAAGTGCGCGAGGAAGCGTGATGAATTGCAATATGGTTGAAGGTTCAATTCTTGTGTAAATTTTGAGGAATTAGTGGTGAGTTGAGATTTGAGATGATACTTGTAAGTGAGGATTTATCTTTTAGTTGGGTAAATTATGTTTATTGGCGATTAAGTTAGGAAGATAAACTTGAGAGTTATTTTAGGGTAACACAAATTGTTGTAAGGAGTTAGTGAATATTAAATTTTTGGGAGATTGTACTGAGGTTTTTGTGCATGTGGGGTTCAGATTGATTGGCTACCTTAGGAGTTTTAGAGATGAAATATTATTTGGAGACTATACGTTTATGGTGAAATATAATTCGTTTACATTCGAGAAAAATAGATGATTGTACTAGTGCTTGGAGTGAGTGTTGAGCTGTGTAGTAGGTGAATTATTGGAGTTTTATTAGTTGCAGCCGAGCGAATTTCGAGGACGAAATTCTTTTTAAGGGGGGGAGGATGTGAGATCCCAGATTTACGTGTATTTTTACACGTTATTTTATGCTCGATGTTAATTATTTTAATTTATTTAAATAATATTATTAGTCATATTTTATTTGTTTAAGATATTTAATTGAGCTATTAATTAGTTGATATCGAGTTACGTTGCTTTTCTTATTTATTTTAATAAGTTAATTATTTTAATGAGTGGAATTAAATTCTTCTATTTTATTATGTGAATTTATTTTATCTGCTTTCGTTATATTATTTATTGTTTTATAAATAATATTGTGTTTGGGTTTAATTTATTTATATTGTTGGGGCTTTAAATATTTTATTTTAATGATATTAGATTGTAGTATCTTGGCTGGCTTTTATTTAATTTGTTGTGTTCTTCTGGTTGGACCCTTTTTCCCTTCTTTTTCCTTTTTCTCCTTTTTCTTTTCCTTTTCTTTTCTTTTTTTTCCTTTTTCTTTTTCTTTTCTTTTTCTCTTCTTCCTTCCCAGACCCCCCCCCCGCCCGCGTCCCCTGCTCCCACTCCCCTTCGCCCGTCTCTTCTCCTCAGCCCCAGGACTGCCGCCGGCCACCCACCGGCGACACCGCCCAGCCCAACCTCACCCCCTCACGCCGGCGAGCTCAACGGCACCGGCGGTGTCCCCTCCAGCCACCCCACCGCCCCTACACGGCCACAAACCCGAAATGGCCATTTTTGCTTCCCTTGCATTTTCCGGCCACCGCCGGCCACCCCTTGGCCTCCGACCACCACCACTAGACTCCCCAACCTCCGGCGAGCATAACCCACCGCCCAAAGCCACCCATCGCCGCCGGTTAGCCCCTCCACCCGAAATGGGCCTTAAACGGGTCGTTCTTCGCCACGCCGTCGTCCGGCCACCGTAGGTCTCACCTCCGCCACCATTCGACTCCCCTCGCCCAGCCGGTCAACCCCCTAGCTCAGTTTCCCCAACCGCGGCCTCACCTTCCCGGTACGAACCCAAACCCGAAAATGGGTTTTCACCACTTTTGGCCCCGATCCGCCACCTTCCGGTGGTTGTGCCGCCACACCACCACCTCCATGAGATTCCCCACCCTTCAATGAGTACCTCCCTAAATTTTGGGGTCAAACCGAGTGTTTTAGCCTAACGTACATGTGACCGCTACAAACGCTGCGGATTGGCGTTGTTCAAGGAAATGCGTTTTTACCGCTGTAAGTACTTTCCAAACAAGCTTTAAGATTTAAATATATTTTTGGCATCAACAGTTGTTGTATTTGATTATTGCTGATATGTGATGGTTGATGTTGGTATTTGTTGATTGATTGGATTATTTAAATGTTGGTTAATTGCTGCACGGTTGTCTGCATTGTGTATTTACGCGCATGCTCATGAAAATAATTGGAAAGTGGATTTTGACATGATTTTGGATATTCATGTGTTGAGAATGGAAATTGGGATTTAAATTGTGTTTAGCGGATTTTATTGGTTTTGGGCTGAGTCATAACGGGGACGGCGATACGTAACGCCCGTTGTGATCAGCGTGTGAGTGTGTGGGTGACATAATGGGGACGGCGATACGTAACGCCCATTATGGTCATCAGGGTGTGCATTTCATATCGGGGACGGCGATACGTAACGCCCGGTATGAAATGAGTGTGTGTGGATCGTAATGGGGACGGCGATACGTAACGCCCATTATGGTTTCGGGTGTGTGTGTAATCATATCGGGGACGGCGATACGTAACGCCCGGTATGATCGATTTTGAGGATATTATTTTTATGGAAAATGATGGGTGATTTTATGGTGGATTAAATTGGGATTTTGACGAGTGGTTATTTCATCGATTTTGAGGAAGATGATTTTGAGCCTCATGCATATAGTAATTGTTCTTGGTTGTTGTTGTGGCATTAATGTATTTATTGTCTTAGGTTTGGTTGGGTTGTACTTACCTGCGATGCCATCTTGGCGTCGTAGTTTGCTTTGGATGCAGACTTTGGACAGGCTGAGCCTGAGGAGACGGCTCCGCTATTGAGGTGATATTATTAATTGATATCTCGGGAAATTTATTTTCCCATTTTTTTATAATTATGTATTCGTTTAAATTGTATTTTTGGATGACTGTATTAAATCTCCTGTTGGAGAGTTTTTATTAAATTGGTTTGTAAAATATTTCTAAAAAAAAAATTCTGGTACTTAGATATTAATTTATTTTCCGCTGCGACCTTTTATTTATGTATGTCACGTGTGCACACACGTTTGACACGTGTTGTTGGGATGTGTGACCCGTGTTGTCATCATCCCGACGCCTCGATTCCCGTGTTATTTTAGGGGGAATTTGGGGGCGTCACATACTCTTTAATCATGTCTCAGAGGACACTTTGCAATTGTTTATTTCATAACTGAGATTACATAGCATTTACTTGTTGTACTTAAGCTATTGTAGTAAAAGATCTTTATTTTTTACATAGCATTTATTTGTTGTACTTAAGCTATTGTAGTGAAAAATCTTTATTTTTTTTATAAGAAGCCAATTTGCAATGAATAACTTGTCATTCCACCATTACCTATAGATGAAAAAAATATATTAATTTAGAATTCAGATTATATCTCATGTTAACCGTTGCCAGATTTTTCCATTTTACAGTAAACAAGGTTTATTTTCTAGGAAATTTATAGAGTTCTATGGATCAGGCAGATTCTTCAGAAGCAAGTCAAACAACTCCTATAAAAACAAAGAAACTATTTGTTACTAGTATGTTGCAGCTTGAACTTGAGTTATGGATTCTTTGCTCGTAAAAGTGATACTTCAGGTGTCCACCTATTTTGAGCGTAATTCAAGATGCAAAAGACCTCTTATTAATTTACCGTACATGTTTTTTTGTTATCGTTGTTGTTGAAGTGTGCCTTTCTGAGTTTAAATTGACTTGAATCTCCCAAAATAACTTCAAACACAATAATGTACGAAGTGCATTTGAAGGCTTTGTCGAGCTTGTTGAAGGTAAGTTGCAATTTTGTGCTCATAAAATGCAGCATTTCAATTTCTTAGGGTCGGTATGCTCATACTGATGCTTTCTCAACAGTAAAAATTATAATGGACAAATTTTCTAAAAGGTCCAAAGGTTATGCATTCATAGAGTACAATACAGAGGAAGTTGATAGTACTGCACTCAAAGAGATGAATGGCAAGGTTAGTTTACTGGCATCTTCCCTGGCCCTTTCCTCTTTTCCTACATATATAGATATATATACATTTTTTTTTCATATGAATCTTCTTCGTATTTCTCATGTTTAATACTCATAGCTAAATGGGTTGGTTTCACTTTAGTTTTGGTTCAGTATTGTAGATATAACAATTAGAAAAATTGTCAATATGTAAAGGCTGCCTTAGTTTTAGTTCCTGCATGATCCTTGTAGATCATTAATGGCTAGATGATAGATGTTGATGTTTCCAAGACCAATCCACCTAGATACAGCTGGAGCTGTTCCAGATAGGAATAATCCCCCAGATACAGGCTATTGTCCTCAGAGCCACATGCACATGAAACTAGTTATTATAGAATGCATCGAACAATTTCTTTTTGACATTGAAATTGATAATTCAAGGCCTTGGCTCCTCCCTAATTTTTTGTTTCTCAAAATTGTTGAATTGTACGTTATCAATGTATGTAAAAACGTTAAAATATCACAATAGTTGGATAATTAATTATTGATGAATGATAATATATAGGTTGAACACAATTAATCACAATATATGCAGGATAAACCTGTTGAAAATCCATCCATTATCAATCCAACAAAAGGGAACAAATCTTCAGTTTTGACTGATATGCCAATAATTCAAGCAACAAATACAAATGATGTTATCCTACTGTGCATGCAAGCACCATAATTACACAGTGGGTCGACTACACTAATTTACTTCTCATTTTCTTGTCGAAGATGCCTGGTCCATAAGTTGAAATGATCATGTCTTTAAGAATTGGGAACTGAATCCATACAAATAAGGTAACCGGAACACTAGTCAAACAAATGAGAGGAATTGCAATTCGTAGTTGCTCATGTAGGATGAGCAAAAGAGCACTGGAAAAGGTCATCATCATGGTCGCAATTGAGCAAAAGAGGGTCAAAAGGCCTATTATCATCTGCCTGGGCAAATACTCAAGAAAATCTTTTTCTGCATAACGTGATGTGAGTATTCCCAAAAACATTAAGACCGAAGTCGATGAAGAAAAAAGTGACAATGCATCGGATATTATAAAGAGCGTAAATAATTTTTTTCGTAAGAACATTGGAAAGCCTGTAATTTGGTTGTTACCACCTGGAATTGTAAAAGCTACAGCGAACATGATGGTAAGAATCAAAGCACCCACCACTGTACATGAAGATGCTGTGTCCTTCATCCATTTCTCTCCCTTTTCCATCATGTTTTTATGGTTGTATGTAAACAATTGTTGGGGTGTTAAACCATTCATGTTCTTAGCTTCCTTATCCTTGGGATGAACAATTCTCTCTATCTCCTGCATTTGTTAAAAATAAATTGTTAGATCAAGAATGCTACCAAAACCATTTACTTGGAGAGTACTGCTAGAGACAATGATTAGTTGTAGAGACAATGATTAGTTGTGCAAGTGCCATATGCTCTTTTTGAATACCAGTGAAATCTACTATTAAAGAAATAATTTTTTCATGTTGTCACATATTTATTCAACTTTTTCAAAAGAAGTGTGATATTTGCATACTCAATAGCTACAAATATTATTTCTCTTACTTTGGATATACAATATTATAAAGACTAAAACTTCAACCTTGCACGGAAGAAATAATAAATGTAATAAGGTCAATATTGCTTCCAAATTATGTCGATTAATCTACCTAGGCCATGTTAAAATCGCCAGCTTCGATTAGTATTGAATAGTATGTTACTATAAAAAAAAATGATTTTTTGTGGCCAGTTAATTTTAGTCAAATAATTATTTACAGTTAAAATTAGTCGCAAATAGCATTTTCTTCGCTATTCATTGGTCACAAAATCTCATATTTTTTGTAGTGTGTAGTGCTAGATATGTTTTAGACATGTACAATGATAGAGAAAAAGACTAGTGGAATTGATCTTTAAGACCATCAATCCTTAATAATATATGCCAGTACGTACCTTAGCCTCACGAGCCTTCAGTGACCCAATCAAAATATAAATAATGATAGAAAAGGTCTCACATGCAATCTTTAATTTCATGCTCTAATTTACGTGTTATAATATTGTTTAAGATCTGAAACGCCAACACAATTGTCCCAATTTGGAAGAAGGAGAACACGCAGACTGCAACAGGATGTTGCACTGGAAGACTTATGACTAATATTTCACCTGCATGCATGTGATCATGTAATAGGTATTCAATGTGACATTAATGGTGTTTCTTTCTCATGCAACTATTGCATGGGATTTTGTTTACCAATCATGTTAATACTTATAGATCGAAGGGATGCCTTGCCTTCTTTTCAGCAAGATTAACTAGTAGTACTGGGATTCTTATAAACTAGTAGTACTACTTGCAAATAATGGAAAAAATTCAGTTGACTAAAAGCTGATACCCATGATTTCTAGTTCAAAAGGCCAAGAAAAAGTTTTCCAAATTGGCAATTTTTAGAGCAGTCCATGTTAACAAATTAGGTTATCATGCAGCAGTACTTGCAATGGCAGACGACATTGAGAGAGAGAGAGGACCTTGAACCACTGTAACTCCCTTTGCATCTGTAAAGCTGTCCCTTGGATTTGATTAACTCTAGTGGAATCTTCTATCATCGCTGCCATATGTAACAAGTTATTTAAATTGTCATCTTGAAAACATGCAAAATAGTTCATCATCGTATCCAGCCCGTATAGAAGATTAAAGATTTTTTCTTGACGATGCAAGACACCCAGCATAAATATTGTCCTTTTGTTCTCTCGGGTCCATAAAAATCCTCGATCCACTTCAAGCATCTTAGAAAGAAACACAAAATTCCCGTTCTTGGCGGCCAGGGAAATGGCTCCATAAACTTGAAGTTGGCGACCCGAAAGTTGTGGAAGATTGGATTCTAATATCTCTTTACACATTTGAGAAAGAAGTTGATTGCACTGGACATGGATCTTCTTCATTTTGTACAACTGTGCAATTCCTTCGACAATTATTTAGACATTGTCAATTAGTTAACTAGATATAATTATAAATAATTAATAATATTTAAAAAATAAATAAATAAATCCATGATTTCGATGGAGTGTACGTAGAAGGGATACCACAGAAGTTAAGGACTCCTGAAACTATATAGCGAAACATGGCTGACAGTACTGCAAAGAAAAAAACAAAATTTGTTTAGTACTCGTATATAGTATATAGTAGAAAACCTTTACCCCCACAAATTAAGCTATAAGCATAATATTTATTTTTCCTTTTCTTTTTTTACATTAGTTTACCAGTAAATTAAATTGATGTGCAAAATATTTACTCGTCAATTAATTAGGTACATGAGTTTAATTTGCTCTAATGCCACGTCATTGACTATTCTATTATTAGTATTTACGAGCCTATAATTTGTGCAATGCCTAAATTGTTATGCATGTTGTGTATAAGAGAAAGAGATCTATGGAGATATAAAATTTTATAGTCAATAAACTTGAAATGATTTATATGACAATTTATTTTGATGAAACAACATAAAAATTAAAATAGTACCTATGGGTGAAATCTTGTATCGACGTATATATTTATATGTAAGAAAATAAATGAAAATTAAAATTTATAACAGTTCATATGGAACATTACTTTTAAAAGTATTATCGCTTTATAAACATAACATTTTCAGTATACGAGGGTGAAAGATTTATAGAGAGATAAGATTTTATAATGGAAAATTTTGAAACAGTTTATCGGACGGTTTATTTTGACGAAACAATATAAAAGATGAAATAATGGTTTTGAGTAGAGTCTTGAATTAATTTATATCTTTATATATAAGAAAATAAATGAAATTTAAAAATTATAATAGTTAATAATGAATTGGTTTATATTGGTCTTTATCAATTATTTGTTCAAATAACTAATCAGATTTTTGTCTAAATAATTAATACTTGTTTGTCTTTAAATTTATTTATATTAGATTGTAAATACCATAAATTGTGTTTTGTACGTACAATCACACTCTTCAAGGTATCAATTTTGACAATCATTTCCCAGCCAGCCTTAATTAAACTGTCAGAAAATTGCAATGTACCCTCTTAATTTTCTCTTAAAAGACAAAATTATCCCTAATTAATAAAAGATTTTGAAAACTACAAAATAACCCTATATATCAAATAAAAAGAATAAATTTCAAATAATATTTTCTCAAATAAATATATGTTAAGATAAAAATAATTATCTTAAAAAATAAAGAGAAATACTTTTTAATTTGGAAGTAGGCCGGCATTTAATTCTCATTTTGATATCACATCATCTATTCTTAAATTAAATGACCATATATTTTGTCATTTAATACTGAAAATTCAAGTTAGTAAATATTAATAAACATGAAATTTAGAAAAAAAAAAGTTAATTATAAAGATTTCATATTAAAATCTTAATTTCTACTTATATAACGATTATTTGTTCTATACCTAATTAAATTCGTTTGGTAATTGAAGAATGAAAAGCTTAAAAAAAAAACTATAATATTCCTGTCATGAACAGAATTAAAAATAAATATTTCTCATAAATTAGTATATATATATATATATATAGTTGCATGAGTAGTACTTCTAGTCTGTATATAATAGAGGAAGAACTTCTAGTAATTATGTAAGAATATGAACTAGGACATTAAATCTATTCTAGCTACATATTAGCCTAACTGTTATTTATTCGATTTTTGAAAATTATGACTTGCATATATTTTATTGAGCATATTTAACATTATTAATTTGATCTGCAAGGTTTTACATGATAACCATGCACCCTCTATTTAAAAAATATATATATCATATAAAAAATGCAAAAATTAATGAAATTTCGTAGGTGTATTGATCACTGCTCTTGGACTAAATAAGTGCTGCAGTTTGATAGGCATAAATTATGTGGCTTCAAGGGAGAACTAATAGATCATACATCATGATTATCACAAAAGAAAAACTGAAGACGGTGGCCAAATTACAAGCCCAAACTAATGGAAAGTAAACAAAGGCAAAATTAGCATACCTGATATGTTATTTTGACAATATTCTTCTGGATTGCTTTGGCATTGTTCTCTATTTGAAAAGTTCAAACGACTCTCACTGATCATTGGAGGAGCCGACGGAATGCGCATATCTTTTTAGCAAGAAAAAGTTAACAAATCTAATTAACAACAATGAAAAATTTTAATATATATTCCAGGTTTTGAATAATCAAATAAACCTGAAAAATAAAAATAAAATATTTCAAATTATATTTGCTCAAGTAAATATCTTTTAAGATAAAAATAATTATTTAAATAAATAATGAAAAATATTTTAAAATACTAATTGCTTTTTTATGTTTCTAGTAAAGTCTTGAGTTTTAAATTTTTTTAATCTTTGAATTTTTCAAAAATGAGGCTATGGAATTTATTTAATTAGCAATTACTAAGAGCAAATTAGAGAGATTTTTTTTTTATTAAATTTCTAATATTTTATCAAGGGTATTTGGCAATTTTTTATGGAGGAGGAGGTTACTAATTTTTCATAATTCAAGGGAACAAATATTGTTAGAATTTACAATTTTGGGGGTGATTGGAAATTAATTTTGTGATAGTTTGAGGGGCTTTATATATTTATCCCAATTGTTTAATGAACACACGAAACAAATTTGCAGTGAAATACCCGCAATCGAATCAGCGATTTAATTACCAACTGGCTAGCTGTCTTTTACCTAATTCCAAATCTGATGATTATGATTTTCTTTTTGCTTTTTACTTTGTCTATGTTACAATTAACAGATCTGCAGGGACTAAAGAGTATTACTCTACGCATGCAGTAGAATTTTTTTGTAGGTATTCTCATGGATCTCGTTTTTTTTTTTTTTTTTTTTTGTAATTACTAATTAATAGAAAAAGTAATCCAATAAATATTATTGGTGGTGTTTTTTTAAAAAGGCCATTAATATTAAAGAATATTACATGAAAATGTACACAAAGCAAGAGAAGTAAAGGAGAGAGTGATAATACAGTTGTAGATGCGTTTTTTCCAAAACCCAAGCTGATTTTCACTTGAGAAGCATTCACTCATGGAGGCCAATGCTACGATGGGAGACACGCCATTGTTGTCATCAAGCAGTGCCAAACGTGGGCAGCGTTGGATTAATCCCAGAGCAATATCTGTACGGACCAGGGGTGTATCACGTATTATAATATAAAACTATTACATTGTTCGATAATTTATAGCCAGTGCCACGTGCCTTATTAAAAAAATTAAAAACACATATATAAAAAGATAGTGGAAAATTTAAATCTTTATCTTCATCTTTCAAATGTATTTTCGATCGGGTGCTATTTTGTTTTAAATATTTATTTCTAAAGTGTTTTTGAAAAGTCACGTGGCATCATATTTTGATGTCACGTCAATGAGATAAAATGAGTAATATAAATTAGGGGTATATATAGTAACATTTTCTATTATTATATTTATATTACCAAGATCTCTCAAATGAAATACATAGTAAGAAAATAACAGCAGGCAATTAATGGGTTTGAAGTTTTAAGTTTACACATAAAATATTATAGGCCGTATAAAAAAGTACAAGGAGTATGCAAAAGTGCATTGAGGTGGAATAATTGTAATAAGTTAATTTTAATTTACAATAAAAAATAATAACTATATCACATTAAACTACAACATAAATACGTAGAATTTCTAGTATGAGATTTCCTCAAACATTTCTATTACCAGATAGTAAAACAGGAATTCTTACCAAAAGTTTTGGTGTAGATAGCATTGGTAAGGAGCGTAGCAGCATTGGGGTATCGAAACGTCTGACCATTATCTTGTGGAATCAAATCATTATCTTGTGGAATCAAATCTTTGTCGGGAGTAAAATAATATAAACGGCGCGCCATTTCTATTTGCCGGTAAAAAATAGCCATAACAACAGGAAGCTTGTTATACAGTTTGGAATCTCCAATACTGATCAAGTCAGGTTTCCTTTTAAGCATGCACTCAACCATTCGCCACTTTCCATACACGACGGCGTGCATTAGAGCTGTCCAACCTATAGAATCATGAATTGCCAAGCTCTCATCCGACATTTGATTCACCAACTCCTCTACTATATGCTCATGTCCACTTTCAACAGCAATGTGAAGAGCCGTTTTGTCTTCACCTGTGATTATCTGATTCAATGCCTCGGGTAAAGACTGAAGAATGACTTTTGTCTCATTCAAATTACCGACTCGCACAGCATTGTATAAGTTCTTAAACTTAAGTAACCCTTCATCTTGATGTTGAGAACTCATGTTCTCCACCTACGTATATGCCAATATTGTTTCTTTATTTTGATCTCCGCGATATATGTTCTCCACCTACGTACCTCGTTACGATAAATATATTGCAATAAATAAAAACACAATAAAATGACAATACTATGATCACATATACGTCTACGTGCATCTCAATTCCTAACCGTAAAGCTTAACGAAAACATTAAAGGACTGTCACTAAAGTTGATTTTTCTTAAAATGAATTTTAATTTAGCAAGTTTTTCAACTTCCTTCATACGTTCAAATTAACACATATGATCTCAGTCTATTTAGATACATTTAAATACATCTCAATAGACTCACAAAATATAACTATTCACATATAAGTTCAGATTATCTGAAATTAACACAACATTCAATTAAACGAAGCCAAAGACTCGTAAAGAACAAAATATCCAACAAATTTATCATTTTGTGTTTTATGTATGCAATATATATCTTATCTGCTGTAATTAATAAATTAGGTTTTGATTTGGATCTTCCATCCCGATTCCCGCCTTCTCTTGTACTGATCTTGTTAATTTAACATCGTGATTGCTGATTTAGAAAAACGGCGCCTAATAAACTCATTAAAAAGGAATTAAAAAAAAAAATCAATGGATTTAGATCTTTTCATCCTCCGATCCGGCTCCTAATGAACTGACAGAAAGCAAAAACTGAAATTTGACGAGATTGAAACAGATAAATACTTACGACGCTAGCTGGACGGGAGGGAGGGATTTTTTTCCAAAATTAACTGTCGGCGCTTCTAAGTCTGATCAGTTGGCTGTTGTAGTCTCCGGAAGATCACGACGATCGATTTTGCAGAATTAATGATGAGCGGACCTGCACGCTCAATTTTAAGATATACAAGTTCTTCATGCCTTCTTTAAAAAAAAAAGAGAAGCTCTTCAGAAGTACAGCTCATCTGAAGATGTGAAAAAAGAACAATTGCAGAAGACTACACTTAATTAAACCTTCTAAATAAAATCTTCTTCCCAATGAACAAACGCCTACTATCCCTGCAAGAGCAATTAGCATCCCCCAGGTGGATACTGCCTTTATGGACGATATATCAGTCTTCAGCCCGCTAGTTGATGACAAAGAAGAGAGGGAGCAAAAGTCCTGAAATAATCTAATTTTGGATCGAGTTCAAATGGGCATATGATTATCGCATTCATGCAGCTGAAACGGAAAGAATCATGATATTATATTGGATTTCGTCTTCCTCGATCGCCAGCTGTAATATATATGCACTACTGGCAAGTCTGGCATATTCTTATTGGATCATCATGTCTTCAGTCTTCACATGCAATTCTAATGTATTGATCATTTATAAAGTTAATTTCCGGGTGATGTCAGTCGTCCTCTTCCCGAATTAAACGAGTACTCTTGACTTTGGACTACATCTACAACAAATAATGTACAGAGAAAAGTTGTTATTATATATATTTCTTCCATCTGGCATCTCATAATTGATTGCCCTAGCTAGCTTCTTTCGCGGGTCAGCATAGTTTATAATTCCTTGGCCAATTTTTATTTATTTATTTATATATAATAAAATCTAATTTTGGAACGAGGCCAAATGGGCATATATATCATGAATGCATGCATGCATGTAGTTTAATTAAAAATAGGAAAATATTGTTATCCCGCTTCGGTTTGTCTCTCATTTTGACCGTTTATGCATCTTATTTTAAAAATATATATATATTTAATGATTAAAAAAGTAATTATTAATATATTGATATATATTTCTTATTTTGTAAAAATATTTAAACATGTTTTAAAATATTTAAAATTTAGAAAAGAAAGAGTATAATATTTGCATTAGGGAACATACTAAATAAGCAAATTGAGGAAGTATAGTATACACACTATTATTAAAAGTTCTAGCTTTTAGATTCAAAACTCATCTCATTTTATTTCAATGTCATCATTATAATTTTTTTAAAGTTAGATCAAAATATAATAAACAATACAATTTTTTTAAATATCAAAATAATAATAATATCAAAAAATAATATATTAAAACTATTTTATTTAACTTTTTATCTTTTATCTAAAATCATCTTATTTCATCTCTAAATTCGAATCAAACATTTTCAATCGGCATATCATTTATTGCCCTTCTTTCACGGGTCAACATTAATTTTATAATCAATTATATCTAAGGCAAAGTTTTATTATTTTTTATGTGTGTCCTTGTGTCGTGTTGTGTGTGTGTGTAAATTAAAAACCTAATTTCGGAACGAGGCAAAATGGTATATGCCGATACGCATACATATATATTAATTGGATCGTGCCTTCCTCGCCAGCTCATGTGATATATATGCAGTCATGGCATCTTGACTTCGAAGTTCTGAGATGTACTTACCGTCATATAAAAATAAATAAATAGAAAAAGGAAAATGCTTATATGCATCCCAAAATTGCACCCCGTGTATTTTATTTAACTCTTATTTAATGGTTAAATATTATCTATTAGTGAATTTATATTTCTCTTACTCAATAGTTATGGATATTAAAAAAACATTTTAAAAAAAGAGCAGTGATATGGGGCTCTAGCATTGAGGCCTCTTTGCGCCCCGAAGTATAAATTTTTTTTTACATTTTTTGCCAATTCATTTTTCTTTTACAAAAGTAATAAAAAAAGGAGGAAATTGGGGGTTCGGTCCGACCGAACTCTATAGGAAATGCAGCCCCGGCCGTCACCAGTGGCGGTGGGCGACACCACTCATGTCATTGAGACCGACGGGCTCCAGCGACCTCATCCCTGCGACAGCAATCTCTAGCGACCTCCCACCTTACCTCGGCAGCCTTAAATCCGAAATGGGTTTTAGATTCGGCTAAGAGATCAATCTTCCCTTAAAAACTCATTTTCATTTTATTTTTTTATTGTATTTTTTATTACGTTTTTTTTCTTTTATTTTTTCATTGTGTTTTCTAAATTTTATTTCTTTATTATATTTTTATTTTATTTTTTATTTTATTTTTTTAAGATTTTTTGTTATATTTTTATGAAGACTGCATTTCCTATAAGGTTTGGTCCCAGCGTGACTCTAAAAAAATATATTGGGATAATATATATTTATTTTTAAAATTTTAAAATATTTTTTTCATATTAAAAAACCCTATAGGGCCCAAAGGCCGGGTCCCAAAACATTTATGTTTAAAAAATTGTCCATAGAAAAAAAAAAAAAAGACAGATATTCGAAGAAGGAAAAAGGCTACTTTTGTTCAAGTCTCTTTGTAATAATTATTAATCACTTATAATACGTGCGTACAGTAACTAGTATATATATATATATATTATTTAATTATTTCGCTCAATTCTTTATATTAAGTACGCAATAATAAATGATTCGAGCATTATCAATATTTTCTTCATGATCTTATTCTTTAAAATACTTAATTAAAATTTATCTTTTTATTTTACATACTAGCTTTTAAATATATTATTTATCTATTAATTTTTTATATCATTTAAATATTTTATTTTTAATATATTTTATTCATTTTAAATCAAATAAAAAGTAGAAAGTAGATAAATTAAAGAAATGAATAAAGAATAAAAAGTACTAGAGATTAAGATGAATTAAACATTTATACAAGTGTGGATAGTTCTAATATTCCATAAAATATATAATCTATTAGATGGACTATATTAAACTATTTCCTTCAAATTTTACAAAATCATAAATTCTACATAACCGAAATGCAAGGCATTAGCAGTGCCAGCTCAAGTGAGCTGGATCATTTCTCCAAGATGGTTACCGGCGGTGATTAATATAAGAGCCAATTAGAGAGATCTAAGAGCCCAAAAATACAATTATTCAGTTTTTTAAATAATTAATTGATGGAGTAGGCCAACTAGTGCGATCCCCATAAGACGGAGAACCGATGGGCCGAACAGTAGTGGGAGGCAAGACTTGCTAGTTCATGATGATCTATGGCATATATTAGTAAACAATTAAGAATAATCAAGTTGATTTTATATGATGATATATATTCTTTGTGATCATAAAATGGTATCCAACATGCATGCTCTTTAATTATTTGTATAAAATGTTTTTTCATAAATAAGGTTCAAATAAGCCATTTAATTAATTCCCAAAAAAAAGTGCTGAATACTGTTTCTTTTCATGAAGAACTTAAAATACTTGCTTGCAAGTTTTGTTAAAACTAAAAGTTTTCACAAAAATATGAAATGATTGGATTTTGTTTTTTTAAATCTCCTTTAAAGGTCTGCCCTTAGGGCCTTAATAATATTCTAAAATCAAATAACTAAACAAATGAAAGTCTGTGTTTTTCATCCTTAATTAATTTAGAAAAACGTACTATATATCTTTATACTTAAAAAGAGCCTATTCTTGATAAATAGTGATAATTGTTTAACATTCAAATTTCCAAAATTACCCTTAAGTTTCACACAACAACTTCTCATTTATCTTAAAATTACCCTTCTAATATGCCTACAGCCCATAGTTTTCAATTCCATTCCGTTCCGGCCGGAACGGCATGAATGTTCCATTCCAGTGCCTCAATCGGAACACTATACCTCCTTATTCCGTTCCGGTCTAAATTTCGATTTAGATTATTTTTATAATTTTTTTGTATTTGAATGATATTTTTTTAAAAATTTTAAATTTAGCTCGTATTTAATTAATTTTAGAATATAAAATATATTTATATACTTTATAATTTTAAATACTTCTTTTTTTAAATATCATTATTTTTAATATTTTATTTATTTATTTATTTTTGTATCTTAACTCAAATTTGTATTTTTTCAATTTACAATCATTTAATAAATCTTCAATTCTTCTAATATATACACACATATATGATACACACTTACATATATATGTCTTTATTTTATTAGTTATTAGTTTATATATATATATATATATATATTTATTATAATATATAATTAATCCCGAAATGGCACACCGGAACAGACTAGTACCGAAATATTCCGTTCCAGTACCTCAACCGGAACGATCACCGGAACGGAATTCAAAACTTTACTACAGCCTGTCAATTTCAGGCCAAAACACAACTCGCAATCTCCTATCCTTTCTTCTCCACGACAACACTTCAAGAATCTCGCCTCTTCGGCTTCTCCTTTAAGCAACCCATGAATGCGCCTCACCGCCGGCTACTCGGCCTCACTGCCACCTTCGGCAGCTTCCCCATAATTCGACGAGCAACCTCCACCGTCGAATCCTCTTGGCAACCCCTCTCAGCCGCACGCGAGCACAACCCAAAATGGGTTTTAAATGGATTCCTCCCCTCGCGCAACCATACATCTCTGTAAACAGCCACCGTTAAGCAGCACGACCACCCCAGGATCACCCCTTCCTCCTCCCATTGACATGGAGCCCACTGTGAGGTCTAGCCCCCCGACACCCGTCTCTCTCCCTCTCTAATTTTCTGTTTTCCAAATATCTTTGCTTCTCTAAACAAACTTGTAAATCTTAGGGTTTTAGCCTTTGGTGCACCGTGAGCATGCTTTTCTATTGTGGTCGTTTGGATTCGAATCATGTTGATTATTTGTTACTTGTTGAACTTTTATTTTGATTTTGCATCGTTAAGTTTGATCTCCCAGTTGTGTTCGACATTTTATGCATTTTCTGATCGGTTATTTGGGTATATGGTTTAGTTCTCTACCTAATATGCTTCTCTATTTTTGGGTCTATGATATGCAAAGTTTGCCTTGCGATTTCTCTTTCATTTATTGCTCTGTTGTTTGCTGCTGGGATGGGTAGAGATAGGCTCATGTATGGTAAGCCAGTGACAGAAATTTGGGAGAAAAAGTTTGGTGTTCTTGGTTGATCAAGCGTGTTCTTCTTTATTTTCTCTCTTAAATTTGAGGTTGGCCATCCATTCGACAGAGCATCCAAGAAAACATATATTTTTTGGTGCTTAGGAGAACAGAGCAATTAAAAAGTTTTAGTGAAATACGTTGTACTATAGAAATGGGTATTTGCTCATCCTAGATAAGTCCATTTTTTCTATTATTGAATTGTTTCTGTTGGTCTATCATTCAATTTTTGAAGTCCCTATAAATTCTGGTTTATGGGTGCAACTTATATGTATGAATTATTGGGTTCTGAGTTGCATTCGTTACTTGCATGCCTTTTGTTTATTGTTTGTTTGATTAGATCTTCCTAGGTTCTCTAATTATATCGGCAATCTAAGATGGTCGTCTGCTTTAATTTATAAAATCCACATTAATGAAGTTCTTTAAGTATGCTTCTAGTCATAGCAACAGTCGATTGAAGAACCTATAGTACGAGTATTTTAGTTGATTGATAAATATTGAGCTGGATTTTTATGAGTTAGTTCAGTGTTTTTTTTCTCTAAATCTGGATTGATTTTTCTTTACAATAGGGAGAATATTTTGTTGTGTTAGTGATTTAAGGTATCGTGTTTCATTCTTTATAAAGAACAGTGTTTTGAACATATTGTTTCAATGGCCAAATGTCCTTTTCATATTTTCTTTTCAAGATTTAAGAAAAGTTGATTGATAAATATTGATCTGGGTTTTTGTGAGTTAGTTCAGTGTTTTCTTTCTCTAAATATGGATTAATTTTTCTTTTCAATACGGAAAATATTTTGTTGTGTTGGTAATTTAAGGTATCGTGTTTGATTTTTTTAAAGAATAGTGTTTTGAACATATTGTTTCAAAGGCCAAATGTCCTTTCCATATTTCCTTTTTCAGATTTGAGAAAAAAATTATATATTATTACTCTTTATGGGGGCTGCAGTCTGTCGTTTAATGGATTTTCATATATAGTTTGGCATAAACAAAAATGACGGGAAAAATGAGTAAACTTTGCATAGATTTCTTTTCCGTCATTGTGTCTCACATATATCAAATTTGTGGAATAGGGTCTCTACTCTTGAAACTTCTGACAACAAATGATGTTGTGTTTTGCTGATTCTATTTATAGGCATGTTATAAATTGTATTTATAGTCAACAGAGTAAGTCTTTATTTTGGAGTACATGGATGGAATCCGTTTAAATGATTTGGATTCGATATATGCTTTTGGTATTAATAAGCAAATTTCCAAATAAATTACACGTGCATACACCCACCAAATTATGTTGATCGATTTTTCAATGGTGACCCTCATCCTGGTAGTCTCTCACTCTCACACGCATTCGTTACTTGCTTGCCTTTTATTTTTCAGTATATATTTTTGCTCTCTAAAATCTCACTTTGCATTTTGCAGGCTATGTTCTTATTTATATTTATATTTTAATTCTTCTTCTTCTTCTTCCTCTCTCTCTCTCTCTCTCTCTATATATATATATCTCATTTCGGTGCCCTCTTCAAGAACAATTCCTTCAGAGAAGGAGTAATCGTGAAATGTAAGACTCCCTACTTTTATTTATCAGTAGTTTTTTAAGGTTTTGGATTTGTTTTTCTCCTCAAAATCCTATTCTTATTTTATTCTCGGTGATACATTACGATGGGTATCTCATTGGTTAATATTTTATTCCATGCCCTTATAAGAAAACGAAAGAAAAAATAAGAAGAAAAAAAACAAATTCTAGGTTTTCTTATATTTTAAAAACAAATTGGACATGAACTCATCAAGCAAGAAGAGTGAAATAGCACAAAATTTTAAAACTTGATCAACCTATCTAATATCATGAGATTACGATATTTGGAATGAACTTTTGGGAACTCACGTTTTATGTTATGCCTATCTATTTGATAGAATGACTTTGTTATTAGGTTCTTCAAGTTAGGACTTTGCCTTTTTTGGTAAATAATGTTGGGTATTTAAGCATGTACAAATAGGTTTTGATTCTTAACACCGATTCTTATTCATGCTTATTAAGCATGTACAAATAGGTTTTCATTCTTAAAACTCATCCTGATTCATGCTTAAAATCCATTTCTATTAGTCATACGGTTAGGAGGTTTTTAGTTAAATCTTTCGCTAACTTGGAGCTCGGCTGTGGGTTTCTATCGATTTAGTTATAAGGTTAGGAGGTCTTCAGAAGATAGGCTCTTTTTATTTTTATTTTCCATAATTGATCCTGGTTTGTTTTATTAGATTAATGAGTTTCTAATTTTTTTTTTCTGTGCATTTTCTATTGTTGGTCTCTCATGTGCAGATTTTTTTTGCTAAATGAGTAAACTGATTTATGCTATTTGGATTATTGGGTTGTATTAATGAGTTTGAATTAATGAAGAATCAGTAATTGGATTTATATAACTAGAGAAGAAACAATTATTCTTTCATGATGTTTGTATTCTCCCATCTCGAATCTATTCAGATCAATTTCTTGGCATGTCTTTTTATTTCAAGAAAATTTGTGATTGTATATATTATTATTATTATGTGTTGATGATGGTTGTAGAGTTCATTATATTTGAGCAAGTACAAGGTATTAGGTCCTGATAGAATTCCAGCGGTTAGTATATATTTGGAGAAAGAAAATTTTGATTTTATATATTATTATTGGGGTAGGGACTGGAAAATTCTGATCTATATTTGTTTTGTAATAGATAGCTGTTTTGATGGGATTTTGTTTCCTTTGGCTTTTTAGAATTAATTAATGAATGCTATATTAACCATCAAAGTTAATGATGATGTATATGTAAATATAGGTAAAAATGCAACATATTAACAATCACTTATGTTACTGTGTACATGTGGATATATATATATTTTTTTTATGCAAAGAGGCACTAAGTTTTACTCTTTTTCTTATTAATTGTTTGAGAAAAAGAAACATGTTTATGTAGTTTTACAAATTGAATTCCTTAGCATAGTTCATATGCATAAATTAGCCTAAAAGACTTTTGTATGTACTTCAAACCTTCCAGTATTTTTAGAATAGTGTTACTCATGTGAGTAAAGCAGTGTCTTTATAGGACCATAAACTACAACAAAATGGTATTGTTCATTTACCGAAATAGAAATCGAAATGACTCGTCAAAGTTCGGAATTTGATTAGTACAAAATGATCTTTTTTTTGGCGTGTGATTAGAATATTAAATTTGTTTGAGACTGCTAGATGCTACTGTCCTTATGGCCTTGATTCTGTATTTTGTTTTATATATATTATGTTTTTTTCCTTTTGTATGTTGTTCTGTATTCTGTTCTTATGATATTCTGTTACTGTTTGATTTTGTTCATGTTTTTTTATGTTGTTCTTAGAAGCATTGATTTAATATTCAATAAGTATTTTTTATTGCTGTTTTTCTATGTTTGTTTTTATATGCATTTTTTTATGTTGTATTTTTTGTATGTTGTACTTATTTTATTTTTGCTTTTCATTCCAATTAGTCCAATGTTGATGTATTCAGTGGCAAAGAGCACAATTTTAATAACTTTTTGGTTTTACTTTTTCAGGTAGTGATGAAGAGTAGAGGACCAAATCAGATCGGTGAATTTGGGTTTGTTGCTTAGTTTGGATTTTTATATTTTCACAAAAACGTTCTTGAGGGGATACTTCAGTAGGACATGGGTATAGAGAAATTAAAACTCATTTGTTTTAACAAATTAAGCATCCTTATTTCTTTATTTAGTTTGGTGCTTAGTTTGGGTTTTAATTAATGCTTAAAACCCATATGCAGATTTGATTAAATGCTTAGTTTGATGATCAAGTCATTCAAATCCATATTAAAATAACAGGTACCATTAACATAGCAGGTTTTTGCTAGGGTGGTAAGTTTTTTATGTTCTCTCTTTTATTTTTTTTTTTAAATTGCGAAGTGTCATAGTTTTCACTCCCCTCGCCTACGGTTCCACCATTATAGACAATATAAGTTTTTTAAGTAGATTCTTATTATTGATTTGGGAAGAGGCTGATTTTGCACTTTTATTTTCTCAGTTAAGGTTGTACATGGTTCAACTTGCCAAGTATAAAGAATGCAACTGCCTTAATTGATTTGCACGTGCTTTACATGTTATGACTTTTTAATTAAGTTTACATTGCGAATGACAAGTAAATTTATGTAGTCTGTCGTTGAGACGGTGAACTTTAATTAGAGATATATATACTTCTATGTTTTTTTTTATGATTTCTTTATAATGTATGCTCCTATGCTTGATCAATATATTACGCCATAATTGATGCATCTTGTTCTCATAGGGCAAATTATGGTTTGTCTAAATTTGCTTGGATCTATAAATTGTGTAAACATATTACTATTTGAATTAGTAACTTGTAACTTGAATGAAATATATTATTCTCATTCATTTTAAGTTTTTTTTTTATATATACTAAATATTTATATTATTTTGATTTATTTTATAGTGATACAGGGTAACGTGCCTCACACGTTGCATCACTCTTAGTATATATATATATATATATATATATATGCCTTCACTTTTGTGTATTTCTTTGCACAAAAAGTATGCATGATAGATAACAGAATTTATGACTCAGCCATATATAAACGCAAAAACTAAGCATAAAAATCTACCATTTTTCCTAAACGTCCCCTCATTTTCCCTTAATGTCCAGTCTTTTTGTTTACAAACTAGCACCACTTGGATCACCAAGAAGAGAAGAGGTCCAAACCACCATTGCGAGACCAAGCTTGAAGCTAAGGCTGGACGGACTCATTGCTCTTATCTGCTTGATACACTAATTTCTCTGTAGCAATAACTTAAAAAAGTAAAAATAATAATGAAAAAAGTATATATATATATATATAGATATATAAATATATGTGGAAAGGGAAGGGATCATGAATAAAAATGATGAAATCCATATTTCTAATATATGTGGGTTTTGCTACCTTATAACTGATCATGCAATAACATCCAATACTATATATATTATAATATATATATATATATATATATATGTGGGATCATTTTGGTCCAAAAGCCCATCAGCGACAAAAGCCCATCAGAAAGGAAAAGCACACAGTGGGCTTAGTTCTGCAGAGTTTAAAATACATATCAACCTGTTGCCACCTTTCATGGGATCTTATGCAAATACGAAATATTACCAAACTCAGAAAGATATCTCAAACAGATACGCGATCACGATAATCACGGAAGGTGTTACACAGGATATGTATCGCCCCAGAGGCCTATATATACCAGGTAAATCTCAACTGTGATGATTCATGATTTTTTCCATGTAAATACGTGGTTATTAACTTAAGCATCGGAGTATTTTTGGGTGAAAAACCACCGTCTATTCTTGATTCTTCTCACAGGTTTCAGGAACAGGAAGCTAGCGAGACACGTCCTCAACATTGGCGCCGTCTGTGGGATATGACTCTACAGACGATTAACGTGGCTCTCGCATGCCAACTGTGACGCGTTTCGTAGCAAGCCGAATGACAGGAGCATCGATGGAAGCGCGATTAGCAGCGGCAGAGGAAAGACTGAAAACACATTAGAAGTCTTGGAAGCGCTTCAAAAGGAGAACGAGACTTTGCGGGAAAAGAATGCTGAATCCAGCAACACTACCGTACCAGCTAACAACAAGCAAGGAGAGCAAGAGGCGGACAGTAATATTGAGGTTGAGCTGAAGCATACGGAAAAATACAAAATGCACGACGAATTGAAGGATCTTGCAGGCAAATATGAAGAAGTTACAAAAAAGATGGGGGGACCTTCCTCGGTCGACAGCTTACTGAGCCAGACTGATCTACCTTATAGCGAGCGCATCATGGGGATCCCTTTGCCGCCAAAATTCAAATTTCCCCAGATCGAACTGTACAATGGGTCTAGAGACCCAGTGGACCACTCAGAAAACTTTAAAACTCACATAACGCTCTATGGCTTCCCAGGTGAGATCGCCTGCCGGACTTTCCCTTTAACCCTGAAAGGAACGGCGAGGGGATGGTTCGGGACCCTCAGGCCGAGGTCGATTGACAGTTTCGAGGAGTTAGCTAAACTTTTCATAACCCAGTTTATGCCAAGCAGAAGGCGCCGGCGCCCAGCCGCCTACCTATTAACAGTCAAGCAAAAGGAGGATGAGGACCTCAAGACCTACCTCACACGGTTCAACAAGGAATGTTTAACAACGGATGACCAAGACGAGAAAATCACTCTGGCCGCCCTCTTGGGCGGAATTTGGCCTAAGAGTCCCTTCATGGTCGATCTGACAAAGAAGACTCCCTCCACCCTAAGGGAGTTCATGGATCAAACGGACAACTTTATCAACACCGAAGACACGCTGCAAGAGTTGGTAGACCCCCGCAAAGAAAGCACAAAGGGCGAACGGCGAAGCGGGCGCGATGACAAGAAAGCGGAACAAGTCGGCAGGACAGAATGCGAGAAAGGTACATGGATCGAAATACCAAATTGATACATAACAACCTGAATGTCAAGGAGGAAAAGGATGGCAAGGGCGAAGGGCGCCCACATCAGACAGGAGACCGGTATTGCAAGTACCACCAAACAACGTCACATTGGACCGAAGATTGTACAACCATAAAAAGAAGGTCGCTGACCTAATAGGAACAGGCGAATTGGAGCACATGATTGCAAAGCGATCAAAACCGAGGAGAAGTCAGGAAATCGGGCGAAGAGGTAAAAGGAGCTTCAGCCCCGAGCGGAGAAACCGTGGCAACAACCCATGAAACGATGGCAGCTGGGCAAACAACAAAGGGAAAGACGGCAGAAATAGGACCCCCACCAGAGGCGGCAGGAATAGGTCACCTCCGAGAAACAACAATAATAGAGAACCTATTGGGGAAATCAGGACTATAGCAGGAGGATTTGCTGGAGGTGTGGGATATCCACATCCAGTCGCAAGGCCCATGTACGAAGAGCTCGGTACGAGGAAGTATATGTAACGGACAGGAAGCCTAAGTAGCAGAGACTGAACCAAGAACGAGAAGTGATATCCTTCGAAAAGGCAAATAGGCAAGGGAAACTATATCTGCATGACGACACCTTGGTAGTCACCCTCATTATAGTCAACTACATGACTAGGCGGGTACTAATTGATAACAGAAGCTCAGCTGACATATTGTTTGGGACGCGTTCAACAAAATGGGCATTGATACCGGACAGTTACGGCCTTCCCCAACACTATTGAAGGGTTTTTCCGGTGAAACAATCCAGCCAATTGGAGCCATCACACTTCCAGTTACCGCCGAGAGTGGAGCACAAACAGGGACTACCATGACCGACTTCTTGATAGTGAAAGCCCCTTCCTCCTACAACGTTATACTCGGGAGACCGACTCTTAACCGCCTCAAAGCAATAACCTCCATGTATCACCTCAAGATGAAATTTCCGACCGACAACGGGGTAGGAGAACTAAAAAGAGAGTAGGCATTGGCTAGGGAGTGTTATGTGCAAGAATTAAAGAAAAACAGAAACGAGGCTTGCACCATCGAGGAGCTAGAAGAGACCTTCCTCCCGCCACTTCCGCCCACCATGGTCGAGGCGTCACAAGAAGGAGTAGAAATCGGAAATGGACGGATTCAACAGCATGCCGAGGTCAACGAACCTTTGGAGCTTATAACTCTGTTTGCAGACCGCCCGGGGACAATCGTGCACGTAGGCACAAACTCATCCACTGCCGATAGAGAGAGTCTGAAACAACTACTGGTGGAGCATAGAGACATTTTTGCCTGGAGCCACGAAAAAATGCCAGGCATAGACAGCACCATCATCGAACACAGACTGGGCGTGAACCCTGCGCATAAACCTGTGCCCCAAAAAAAGAGATCTTTCAGCGTAGAAAAATACGCCGCCATCAGCTTGGAGGTCGAGAAGCTGCTCACCGCCGGTTTTATCAAGGAGGTCCATTATCCGGAATGGTTATCCAATGTCGTCATGGTAAAGAAAACTAAAGGGGAGTGGAGAATGTGCGTAGACTTTACCGATCTCAACAAAGCTTGCCCGAAAGATAGTTTCCCGTTGTCACGCATCGACCTCATAGTGGATGTAATAGGAACGCTCAATTTCATGGACGCATACTCAGAATACAATCAAATACAGATGCACGCGGCAGACAAGGAAAAGACGGCGTTTATAACCAACCAGGAGTTGTACTGTTATCAAGTAATGCCATTCAAATTAAAAAACACAGGAGCAACTTACCAAAGGTTAGTCAACCGAATGTTTACAAAGCAGATGGAGCAAACCATGAAAGTCTACATATAAACTAAGTTTATAGAAATTATAAGAAAAGTTAATATATAAACTAAGTTTTGTATATAGTAGTTATAACATATCTTCAAAAAAAAGTTTTTACATACTGAAGAGCTATTCAGTCATGAATATGAGGATTTTTGTTAAATATATTTTGCCAGATAATTATAAATTTGAAGCATTTAAATTTTGAGGGTCGAAGTCTATACGAGATATTTACTAAGAGAGAATGGACAGCTATTCTTGAGGTAAAAGGGAATTGTACTCGAATATTGTGTATGACTTCTATAAACCACTCAAGGAATCTAGTCGCTCGAGCGCAGGACTTTCTATCTGTGTACGAGGAGTGGAAGTTGTTATCACTCCTAAGAATATTGCATCTTTTCTGCATTTACCTCCACCATATCAGATCCGGCCAACTTCACAGCAACATGGCGACATACTTCAAGCTCTGACCTGTAATGAACATCCTCGACATGATGTTAATGAGGTTATAAGTCTAAATGATCTGCTTCCATTCTTCCAAAAGTTGCACCTCATAATTGCAGCTAATATAAAGCCAACAAAGCATACGTCGGATATTACTATTGAGCAAGGGATATTCCTACTTAATATTGCCCGTGGGGTCAACATTGATCTTCCATATCTCATCTTCAAGACCATTGAGAGTGGAGCAGATTCCGATTCGTCTGAAGAGGGTTTACCCTTTGGAGTACTGATTACGGGTTTGTCATTGAATGCTGGGGTGCAACTTCAGTCTGGTGAGAAGGAAGAGGAGCCTATGGATTTGATTCGCATGATTAAGCCAAGTCAGATGGGGCAACTTCTAGCCTGTCCAATATCGACGCAGCAGCATGTAGGTGTTTCGGCCTCATCAAGTCATAAGACAATACCTCAGTGGTTTCATGCTATGTTATTGGATTTCAGGTCTCAAATAGCTGCAGAAGTTGCTTCGATACAAAGTCAGCTAACAAGCATCGACTCTCGCCTCAAAACTGTTGAGTAATGTGTCTAAAAGCTCAACGTACTATGGTATAATGGTTGAGAGATCCTATGATTAACCACCAATCATATATATATATATATATATATATATATATTATATATATAACTAGATCGGACTTTTATGTATCGAGTTACCAATCGGACATGTGATTTGTCATTTTTACTCATCTATCTTAATGTTTAATATTTGTTTAAATATGTGTTTTTAAATAAAATGTCAAATCGTATATTAATTAGATAGAGATATATGACTTAAGACTTATTTGTAGCATATTATAGTATACGTTTATTAAAAAAATATATGTTTTAAAAAATCTAGATACATAAAATTAACATGCAAAAGCACGTAAATTAACGTGCAAAAGCACGTAAAAGTTCAAATAAATTTTTTTAAAATTATTCTATTATATACATTTTGTATACAATCTAGTGTATTTTAATTATGACATGCATATCATCATTTCTCTGTAATTAATCATGTATGTAAAAGAATTATATTATCAGTAATCTGTTGGAAGTCATACATGATGGATTGGTCAGCTTTGGAGTTTTCTCAACAATGTTTTTATGAAACTCATTTATTATATCAAAATAAAAATTAAAGCTGCTTAGAAAAAAAAATAAAAAAAAATAAAGCATGCCATGTTTGAAACGGAAACGTACCATCGTTTTTGAAAAACTTAATATAAAATATAATTAAAAAAAACGACTTTTTTATATTAAGAAAACTAATGCAAACTAATTATATATATATAGTTTGATACGCATTAGGTTGTAAAGTACTAATTTTTTACTATAAAATAGATATGACTTATAAAGTTCTTTTATAAATACTTTTATGGATCAAGCAGTCTTACACTACAACAAAATGTAGCTTTTGCGGCCAAACTTTTTTTTCGGGATACAAATCATGCCAAAAATGCGCATTTTTCTTCTACTGATATTCGAATTCTAGCGTGTTTATGTTTTGCGAGAAAAACCATTTATTCTGGCAAAAGAGAATTCTTCAAAAAAACACCAAATATCCGAAATACTGTAAAAGTGTGAGCTTTTGTTTTTTACAGCGAGACAAAGTGCCGCAATAACTATTTTAAGTGATTTGCCTGTTTTGTCGTGACATTGGCTGCCGCGGCCCGCAATATATTAGCGTTTTAAGTGAAGTTAAGTGACGATAGGAACCTAATTTATTTGATGCTCTCATCCTCTCTCCTCTCTCCTCTCGTCTCATGTCTCTCGTCTCCTTCAAAACCCTAAAGACATGCCCTTTGCTCTGCGCCGCTCGGAGGGAGGGAAGGGGGGGGGGGCTTTTTCCTCCCCCGCGGTTGTTCTTTGAGGGTTTCACTAGGTTTTTTTTCCGTTTCGATTTTGTTTCAGGTAACAGCGGTCCAACGATGAGTGGTGCGTGATTTTGCGATGGTCCGCTGCCTTCACGTGCTTCAACGGGAGGATACTCATCCGCCGATTTGCCAACCCACGGAAGAGTTTGCCTGACGGAGCTAAGCGTGCTCCACACGCGCGGGAAGGTATTTCGCGTAGTTTACACCGTGACCACCCACAGGGCGCTCCGACCACCACGCAAGGCACTTGTAGGCTCAATCTTAGGCGGAGGATGTTGGTTAGATGGCCTGGCAAATCCCATCTGGCGCATCCTATACGACACTTTCCATCTCCACTCGAGCCCCTTTATCACTCTATACCGGGTAATCCGAAATTCACGAGACACACTCAATCCCCCTTATTTTATCAGTTTAATCGACACCTCTGAGGTTTTTACTGGTCTCAATGTTTGCATAGGGCATTATTTTCATTTTTGTGGCTGTGGTTGATTATGTCAATTTCAACCTCTAAAATTGGGCATAAATGGTGTGGTCATGGCCGACGGTTTTGAGGCAAATCCGGGGAGTGGATCATATATATATGTGTGTGTGTGTGTGTGTGTGTGTGTGAATTCTTTCCTATTTTAATGTCTAATTTCGTGTTAAGTTTCAGCTATAATAGGATTCGATTTGTTACCTGACGGCAATGGCTTCCTCAGTCCAGGTATAATTCCAAAAATATTCCAATTCTGGAGAAAATTCTTTCTGCTTTAGTCCCATTTATGCCTTTTGAAGTTTGATGAGCAGAGTTGCTGCAGGTGGTTTTCCTTTTGATACTTGAATTTTCAAAAGTAAATCACCAGGATTTTTTTATCCAATTAATCTCTATGTGGTTCAATTAATGTTTCTACCTTAATGAAACATATAACCTTTGATTTTAAGGCATGTGTAAGCTCGCCTCACCTGAAAAACAATTTTTGTTAGTGTTTTAGTTTTTACTCTAAAATAAATTTTTCTAGTGGTGAGTTATTCCTTTGGGAAGGGAGGTGAGTTGCCATTAAAATCTTTTACTTTGTTACAGGCATGTGTTAAGAGGATCCAAGGAGATGAAATTGGGCAGACGCATTGCACTGGACAGAATTTTGATTATTGGTCTTGTATTGACAAATATGTAAGTGGTATTCTTCAAATAGTTGGAAATCACAAATTGCTTTATCCAATGTCCTGTTCTTCAACATTGGGCATACAACTTTGCATAATCATTTTGTTTAACTGAACTTTTTAGTTCTTATTTTCTTCTTCATGAGGGATCCACTCCAGTTCTAATTATTGTTGATTGCTTTTAAGTTGAGTCTGATCTTTCTTGCCCCTCATCAATTTTGACTATTAATGGAAGTTGGCATGCCTTTACCTACACTCACTTGAGTGCATTAGTTGATCATGATTAAGATGCATATCATGGTTTGGCTTTCTTCCTCCTTGTATATGGCTATTTCTCTATACTTAGTAGAAAAATTTATAGGACTCAAAGTAATGTTTTTTATATGAAGAATAGTGCATTGAAGATTTAATTATGCATAGGGTGCTTAGTTTTATCAGCTTGGTAGCTATGAGACAAATGTTAGAGTTATCTATTGGTAATGTTTTTTATATGAAAAATAGGACATCATTAGCATCTCAAATTGCTACTGCTATTTTCAGGATAGCTGGTATGGTGGGTTTGTTAAGTGGATCTTCTTTATAGACAAGCTTCTGTTTAAATCAACTAAATATCATTGATTCTACTTTTTGTTGGTTTTTTGAAGTTGCTGGACATGATTACTGAAATATAACACTGCATGCTCTCTATTTTGTGTTTTATTTTGTGAGGACTCGACATTAACATGGTCATGGAGCTGTAAGAGAATATTTGAACTGGTATGTGTCGGATGCGTTTTGGACTTTTGTTATCTAAACCCTACTAAGTGAAATGCCCAAGATGCCAGCTCATGGACTATAACGAATTTATTACAGGTATTTCTTAGAACAGTCACTTACAATGTTTATATAGACTAATTGACTTGTAGTCAAAGTACTTGTAGTGCAGAAATTCCTCAAAACATAGTCACTTACAAGCTGTTAGTCTCATATTAAGATAGGAAAAGATGTGTTTGAAACCTTTGATATGTAGGTTTTAGCAAGCTGTTAACTTTTTAGCAATATTATTCCTATGTAGATGGAATTTTCATAGGAGAATAATAACAATCTAATTGATTTTACACTATTTTTTTTTCTTCATATCTTAAGAAATGGCATGTATGTGACTTTTGCAGCTTTCAAATGGACTATGCGATTTTCCAAAGGCATTTTTCTTTAAGAAAATTGCACAACTAAGTGATCATTTAGTGCATTTTTCTATGTTTGGTACTTGTGCTTATTTTTTCCCTTTCTTTTCAAATTATTTAAAAATTCTTATTTGTATTCTAATATATATATATATATATATATATTGTAATATATTGTTTATATTCTTTATGTATTTTAAGATAAAGGTTGTGAACCTGTGATTTTTTATTATTATTATTTTTTATTTCATAAAAGACTATTTCCCGCAATTCGATCATGCAAGAAATGCCAACTATTTCGGACAGAACATAAAGTCCCAGCAAAAAACAGTATATTGGGCCAGATATTTTCCACGAAGCTGCCGCGAGTTGAAACTGCAGGAATCACCTATTTCTGGCAGAAAACATGGCTATTTGGGACAGAATTTCTCTCGGGAAAAGTGAATATTGTTGTAGTGTTACCTCCATAAAATTAAGAAATCATAAAGTGTGAAAGATATTAAATAATTAATTCTGTTTTGACACTATAAGAAAAAGGGATAATATTAATGATCTAATATTTGCGTTGAAAATGATTATTAGCGATTAAAATAGATTATTTATGACTAGTAAATAATAGTAAATAAATAATTTTCGAGTCGCATGCCTGCACTTGGTTTCATATGCCCAACTAATTTCATAATTTCAAGAACACACTAGTCAGAATTTGCTTATTTTTTTTAATTTCTATGTTTAATTAAGCAACGTTAACGTGGGCTATATTGAGCCTTTTGTTTTTTGGAAAAGCACCTATCAAAAAATCAAAATACTGTAGCACGGAGTAAGCTTAGCATGTATATATATACTATATGTAGAAATTCGCAGTGAAACAATTTTTTTTTTAATTATTACATAACTTTTTAAAAAAAATATTAACAAATAATTTAATATAAGATGAAAATAAAAAGTAAAATTTAACAAATATGAAAAAATAATAATAACTAAATAGAGGTCAGTCGACCTATTGCATGCTCTTGTTTAGTACCGCATAGATCACAGGCCTCAGCCATGGGCATTGGAGATGAGAGTTAACAAATTATTGGACGTGTACTTCTGTAGATCATGAATAAGATATGACTGTTTAGAGCAGTACTCTCATTGAAATAACCAAAGTAAAATCTAAATTTTAGCTAATATGAGATAAACCTAATATAACTCAAGGAGAAAGACGAATGCAAAAAATTTGAGAAATTTATAATTAGAATTTCGACCTTATAAATTAATATATAATATGATATATGTCAAAAGTTGAGAAAAAGAGAAGTTTGGACAATGAAGAATAAGAGAAAAACTTGTATTCTCATTGAACTCTCGAAAAAAATCTACATTACTTCCTGTATATTGCTTGCTTTATATAAAGCCTACTACAGCTTTTACAGCCGAAAAGCAAAAATTAAAGTTACAAATTAAGGTAATTAATATTTATAAGTAATCTGTCATGCTTTATGTACATGTTTGTGAGTGCCACATTCAAAGGTTTCCTAGTGTCAGTAGAGCAGGTTCATTTGCATGCTTGAGTCTGTTGAGTAGCCTCCATTCCAGATTTCCTAATGTCTTCTTCCAGGCTTGACAGTGTATCTTTTACAGGGAGTTCATCATGTGTTTTAGAACCTTTCATGCATGATTCTTGAGAATATATGCATAAACTATAATGACCAGAGTGACCAATCTTTAGAATGTCTTGATACAAGTCCAATCTTTCATTTTCATTTTTCAACCCATAATGACCAGGACAGATGTAAGGCTGAAGCTAGGAGAGTTGGTAAAATGCTGGACAAAAATGCTTGGTAATATATAAATACTTAATAGCAATGTGTGAATCCTAAGTTTGAGGACAATCATCATGATTTCAACTTGAGGAAAGTCAAAGCAGGGTCCGAAAAGAAATTATTGTTCATCAAGAAATCTTCGTGGGGACTCTGGTAAACCATAACCATTAACTCAATTACTTGATGTTCCAAGTGAATCGAGAAGGATAACTGTGACGATAAACATTAAGAAAAAATGCGATATAGTCAAGTTACTTTGTAATTGGTTTTTCTTTTCTTTCTACAATTTTGGTGGGGGGTAGACTAGTCCAGAGTTTCTAACCCACACAAAGAAGTTATAAAACAAACAGATCTAGGCCTGATTGGGTACATCTTAGAATGGTAAGTTCAACAAATATCATTCTAAATGCCTGAGTAACTTGAAAGATGACATTGGTGAAATATATTACGAAGAGATTACTGAAGTGGAGAACCCAGGTTCTGAATCCCACATCTACTCGAAACAGGGCCTACTCAATAAATTAGGGGCTAATGCAAATTTTTTTTATTAAGCCCTTTTCTTTTTTATTAAAGTAAAATTAAATTTTTACATTACACTTTTATTTAAAAGTAATGTCTATCGTTTGTAAGTAAAATTATTAATTAGAATTTATTCTACCTTTAAATTAATAATCAACTTAATCTTTATGAAAAAAATTGATTTAGTAAAGATTTTATCAAATTTAACTAGTTTTATAAAACGTGCTCTCGAGTTTTAGAAATCGTTTAGAAACACAACTATTTTTATGTATTTTCATATATTTTCAAATTCAACTTTTTTCTTCTCACTCAAAACCCATTGAAAAATCTTAATTTAAATTATTTCACTACCATACTAGATATTTTAAAGTATTCTTAGTATCTAAAAGAGACTTAAAAGTAATTAAAATAATCATCATCAATAAAGTTCTACAAAAAAATGGGTCATTATCTCTTTAAAGGATCATTTAAATATTTTTTATGAATATTCAAAAATTAGATCTTGTTATTTATAATTTTCACATTATATATTAAACTAATAATGATAAAAAAAAATTATTTTTATAAAGAGAGTACTTGAAATAATTATTATATGAAATACTTTTAAAACTAATAATGACATATAATATCTATTTAATAATTTTATTTTCTTATTAGGTTAATTAATTTTTCTTAATTGAATTTAAAAAATATATATACTTTAAAATTTTTTGAGAATGTGCCTTTTGCTACTAGGGACCTTAGGCAATTATCTAACTTGCTTAAAGTAAGAGCCGGTCCTGACTCGAAATGCCACGTATCAAAGTTCGTAGCCCAAGTGATCAACAGCTCAGCAGAGTAGTTGCATCCATTTAGATCATGTGTAGTATGCTAACATTACAACTGATCATGAAACAAGGAATATTCGAATTTGCTGGCAAATTTAGATTAAGAATTATATAATTGATCAAGACAGTGGTCAAAATGTAACAAACACAGCAATATAAAATTTTAACAAAAAAAAAAAACGGTCCCTATAATAAAAAGAAAAGTAATTATGTTGGATCTGCAGCTGGTAATTTTTCGGACGAGAAGAGTTTTCCCCTTGTGCACCTATAGTAGGGGCCATTTCCTCTCCCTTATTCTAGTGCATCTATGTTAACTTTCCCTGTAATAGATTCCAAACGGCATCGCTTACTTCTCTGTTTGTAATTAACCTCTTTTATAGCTCTGCACCATACTGTAGATATGGTAATAAAAGTATATAATGGAAATAGTTTTATGAAGTTGGAGAATCAATCTTAATTTTCTATCTGTTGAACCCAAGGTTTCAAGTCTCGTATTTACGTATAAATTTTGAAGACTCATTTACCTATAAATAGCTCACTTGAGTTTTGCAAAAATCACAACAAGAGCTTACACATCTATTGCTAAATTTTGCACCATTCTTTCAAAACTCTCATTCTCTCTTTTCTAAAGTTTTGAGCCTTAATTCTTGTTCTTGTTGAGAGAGATATAGTTTGTGCTGTATTGTTCTTATTTCACTCATTGAGGAGTGTTTTCTGATAGCCTACCCACTATCAATTCTTGTATCAGTAAGAGGGTGTGTATAACCCTTGTGTGTGTAGAAGGTGTTCTACACGGGGAATAGTTAAATCACCAAGTGTGAGGTGATTGGAAGTAAGAGGGTGTGTATAACCCTTGTGTGTGTAGAAGGTGTTCTACACAGGGAATAGTTGAATCACCAAGTGTGGGGTGATTGGAAGTGTAGAGGGTGTTCTACACGGAATCTTTGGAGCGGTGCTGCTCAAAGGTGTAATAGGTTTCTATCTCCACCTAAAGGAGATTGAATAGTGGATTTGGGAATCCTCAAGGGGTAGCTTGAGGCGAGGACGTAGGCAGTGGGGCTGAACCTCGTAAAAATACTGAGTTTGCTTTCTCTTACCCTACTCTTTATATTTCCTACTGCTTTATATTTTGGTTATATTTTATATTGTATATTTAGTTTATAAGTATTAATTTTTTAATATAACCCAATTCACCCCCCCTCTTGTGTTAGTCATCTGGGCAATAAGTGGTATCAGAGCTAGAGCTCTATTATAAGATTAACTATCTTTTGAGTTAAGATCTTATGGCTAACATTGCAGCTTCATTGGTGAAGGTCAATCTAGCAGTCGGCCTCCACTCTTTTGTGGAGACAATTACTCATTCTGGAAAGTTAGAATGAGAATATTCCTTCAGGCTCAAGGTCGAGAAATCTGGAAATGTATTGTAAATGGACCTTATATTCCAACAAAAGTAGTTGATGGAGTAAAGGTCAAAAAGGAAGAAGAAGAGTTTAATCGTGAAGACGATAGACTTTATACTTTGAATTTAACTGCTATGAATTTATTATATAATGCTCTCAATGGTAATGAATTTAATAGAGTAATGACTTGTGCTACAGCAAAGGAAATTTGGGATAACTTGGAAGTTACTTATGAAGGAACTTCTCAAGTCAAGGAATCAAAAATTTATATTCTTACTCATGAATATGAAATGTTTAAGATGAATGATGATGAATCTATTTCTAGTATGTACACTCGTTTTACTAACATCATAAATAGCTTGACAGCTCTTGGCAAAGTTTATTCCAAAGTGGAGATAGTAAGAAAAATTCTCAACTCTCTACCAAAACGTTGGGAATCAAAAGTGACAGCGATTCTTGAAGCTAGAGACCTCAAGAAGCTCGAAGTGAATGAACTCATCGGGTCACTTATCACCCATGAGTACACATTGAAAAGAGGAGAAGAAGAAGGAAAGTCAAAGAAGAGCTTGGCACTTAAAGCTGTTCCACATGAAAGTGAAAGTGATGAAGATGAGGAAAATGACGACAAAGATGAAGAAGTTGCGATGATAACAAGAAGAATTCAGAGGTTCTTAAAGAAAAATAAAACTCCTCCAAGGAAATCCTTCAATAAGTTTTCCAAGAAAGATTCAGGTAAAAATGACACTTTAATTTGTTATAAATGCAATAAACCCGGTCATATCAAGCCAGATTGTCCTCTGCTAAAGAAAGATCGAAACAAAGGCAAAAAAGCAATGAAAGCTACGTGGAATGATGATTCAAGTAACTCAGATAGTGAAGCAAGCAATGGAGAATCAGGAAATCTTTGTCTTATGGCTAAAGATGACATTGAGGTAACAAATTTTGATAATATTGAAGATCCTTCATATGAAGAATTGCAAAATGTTTTAGAAGAAGTATATGAGGAATTTGAAAAATTGGGTATCAAGTATACTGTTTTGAAAAAGAAAAATTCTTCTTTAACAAACGAAATTGATATTTTAAGAAAAGAAAATATTGTTTTGAAAGATGAAAATTTTGAGTTGAAGAAAAAGAAAACTGATTTAGAAAATATTATTGAAAACTTTACGAATGGAAAAAGAAATTTTGAAAAACTTCTTGGTAGTCAAAGATGTGTTTTTGATAAGGCAGGCTTGGGATATATGCCAAAACAAAAATACAAACCTTATAAAAACTTCTTTGATAATCCTTCTACATCAAAGTCCAATATTCAAAATTCTTTTCATAAAAATAATTTTGTTAAAAAAAGATACTATTATAATCACTCAAGTTCTTCATATATATCACATGCTATTTACAATTTTTGTAATAGAAATGGTCATAATTATCTTGCTTGTCCTATTAGAAGAAAACATACAATGACTATTAGGGCCATATGGGTACCTAAACATCTTGTTTCTTCTAATACTAATAAATAAAAGACCCAAAGGACTTGGGTACCGGGAATTGTTTTTAATTGCTTTTGTAGGTATGCATGAAGTATTCTACAGGTAAAAATAAATAATTTTTAGACAACGGATGCTCAAGATACGTGACAGAAGACAAAACTAAATTCATTGACTTCACTTCTAAAGAAAAAGGATGTGTGATATTTGAAGACAATTCAAAAGAGAAGATCATGGAAATAGAAGGAAAGATCATCAAGACTTAGTACAAGATGCAACCAAATAGTGGAAACATGTGAAAGATCATCCAGCAGAATAAATTCTAGGAGAACCTTCACGAGGTGTAAGTACTCGATCATCTCTTAGAAATATTTGTAATCACACACTTTTTCTATCTCAAATTGAATCCAAAATATTTATGAAACTCTTATTGATAAATCATGGATTCTATTTGTGCAAGAAGAACTAAATTAATTTGAAAGAAATAATGTATGGACATTTGTTCCTAGACCTAAAAAATTATGCTGTTATTGGAACAAAATGGGTTTTTAGAAATAAGAAAGATGAGTCTAAAATCATCACTAGAAACAAGAATCGACTTGTAGCCCAAGGTTTCAATCAAGAGGAAGAAATCGATTATGATGAGACATATGCACCAGTCACAAGATTAGAAGTTATTCGAATGCTACCTGCATATGCTTGTTATAAAGATTTCAAATTTTTTCAAATGGTTGTTAAAAGTGTTTTCTTAAATAGTTTTTTTTTAAAAGGTTTTTCAAGAGGAAAGATCGATATAACTCTTTTAATCAAATATGAATAGAATGATATTCTTCTAGTTCAAATTTATGTAGATAATATAATATTTGGTGCTACTAATGAAAATATGTGTCAAGATTTTGTTAAGAATATGCAGAAAGAATTTGAAATAAGCATAATGGGAGAACTTAATTTCTTTCTCGGATTGCAAATCAAGTAATTGGAACATCAATGAGTCCAACCACTAAACTTGATAAAGATGAAAGCGGTAAGCCAGTTGACTCAAACGTATATCGAGGTATGATTGGTAGTTTATTATATTTGATAACTAGTAGACTTGATATTATGTTCAATGTATGTTTATGTGCACGTTTTCAATCATTTCCGAAACAATCTCATTTGATTGCAGTCAAGCAGATTTTTAGATATTTTGCCAGTACCATTGACTTAGAGTTATGGTATCCTAAACACACTTCTTTCGATCTTATTAGTTATTCAGGTACCGATTATACTAGTTGCAAAGATGATCGAAAAAGTTTTAGTAGAACATGTCATTTCTTAGGTCATGCACTAGTTTCCTGGTTTAGTAAAAAACAAAATTCTGTTACACTATCTACTGCTGAGGCAGAATATGTTGCTGCGGGTAGTTGTTGTGCCCAAGTTCTTTACATGAAGCAACAACTTGAGGATTTTAAACGTATGTACAATCACATTCCAATCAAATGTGATAATACAAGTGCTATAAATCTTTCAAAGAATCCAATACAACAATCTCGGACCAAAGTGCAGAAGGGCGATATTTCATTAGAATTCACTAGTACACATGATCATTTGGCAGACATTTTTACAAAACCCCTACTAGAAGATAGACTACGCATGATTAGAAGAGAAATAGGAATTATGCATGCCATCAATATCTGCTAGATACTTTTATTCCATTAACTCAAATGACCTACAGAAACTTGAGACGTTTAGCCTCATCAATCAAATGCATTTGCTCCTCATAAATCATCATGCCATCCTTATCTAAAGGATTAGGCAATCGAAATGCAGAGGCAAGTAAGGATTTTAAATCCTTATTCTGTTGTTTTAAGTCTACTATTTTTTTATTAGACTCTTGAACAAGTCGTTGAAGAATATCGATCTTCTCATTAAGCTTCTCTATCTCGCGGGTTTTGGACTGCAACCGAGCGGAAAAAGAAACTATGGAAGATGAGTATCGAGTCCCGAGACCCACAAGCTCGTAAATGGCGTCATGATCTGATTTATTAGCTAAATCAGTCTCTTGTTGCTTCATGGCACCCACGACAGATGCAGAAATAGATTGAGACTGAGGTGAAGGATACCTCAAATCTTGATCAAGAGAATCACTGAAGGAAAATCTACGAGCCATTGAAAATTTGTAAAGTGAGAATGAGGATGAACTACAACAATGAGAAGAAGATTTGATGCGGATTAGATAAAACTAAGGATTGCTTTTATAAAGATGGAAATAAGTAAAAGACAAACTGACATCTCTTCAAATCTTACTTAGTTAAGCTTACAAGATATGCCGGATGCATATTGTCAAAAGTTACCGAACTAAGCTAGCGAGATTAATTATAATTGTCCCTGTTTCTCTCGTGAAACGCTGCCATTATCTGCTGATGTTGACTCTGTGCTTGAACTCTTACTCGTTCCGATTCCTCTATTTGAAGTTTCAGAATACGAGCTAATTCCGTCAAATCTTTATTTTCTTGCTTTAACCTCTTATTCTTTTTGCCTTTATTTACAAGCTTTTGATGCAGAACAGATATTTGATTGTTAAGTCGATCAACCTCATTTGCCCTCGCTAGTAATCTCCGAGACATGGTCGTAACAGAGGCAGCATATTGAGCACTGAGAGTTCTTGATGCTGCAACAACCTCAGAATCAGTTCTATTTGAAAAATGCATCTCTGCTTCTATCATGGTATTGACAACCTCATGAGATAAAATGACTGGTTGAGACGGTTCCTGATTCAAATCCGGAAGATTATTAGATGAAATTTTCTCCGCCATTCTATCGTTTTGAATAAACAGAAACCGGATCAATGAGTGGGGTGAAAATTTATTTGAGTATCCAACAGGTGAAAACGGTCTTTTAAACGACAACTTTCAAATCTCGATAATATTTAATTTTTCAACAATATCACACGGATTTGAATCTGCTTTCGCACCGACTGCTAGAGCTAGGCCACCTTTGTAGGTTTTATCAGACACGCGTGGCTCCGCACCGAACTGTCAGTGTTAGACTTCCAACATTTGCAGGTTTTGTCGGACATGCATGGCTCTGCACCGCATTGCCAGAGCTAGGCTTGTAGCTTTTGTTGTCTTTGTCGGACACGGATAATTTTAATTATTCAACTTCAAATCTCCAAAACATCTAATTCGTCAATAACATCAAGCGGATTTAAATCTTCTTCCGCACCGAGATGATAAAATTCGGTTTCAACGTTTGCAACTTTTGTCGGACACGGGTGGTTCTAATTTCTACAGTCTCTACTAACGCAGCGTTTTATTTGTCTATTGGTTATTGCAGGAATATATCTTATTGATCTAATTATGATTCCTTTTTAATGATGCCAAAAGGGGGAGAAGTCTTATACTAGTATTATACTACCCTGTTATATATGCTAGAATCATGTTTATATTTTTCTTGAAATACTAACGCATATTTTCAGGGGGAGCTTAAGTATTACTGCAGGTCGCAGATTTCTACTAAGTATTTGTCATCATCAAAAAGGGGGAGATTGTTGAACCCAAGGTTCAAGTCTCGTATTTACGTATAAATTTTTATGATAACAAATAATATTGAAAACTCAAGCTCAAGTTGTCTATGCATGAAGGGAGTTAAACACATCAAGAAATCAAGCATGAGCAAGAAAGATATCAAGTCTACAAATGAAGCTCATAGATTATTTTTGTACATCTCTTGATAAAATTAGAAATTGGATTAAGGCTCCAAATTACTCTTTTTTCTCATAAAACATCAAATTACTTTTTTCCACATATGCAAGACATTTTTAAATGTCTTAGTTTTGAAAATTATATTTTTCACATGTGCATAACACCATCAAACAAAATAATTTCGAAAATTATATTTTTTTATAAAAACTTGATTTTATAAGATGATTGATTATCATATTTGACATGTGCATATTTTGTTTGAAAGTTTTGAAGGGAGGTGGTGTGTTTTTTTGACTAATGCAAAAGGTAGATGATTTTGTTTGAGAATCTTAAAGGGTGGTTGTGTGTTTTTTTGACAAATATAAAAGATAGATGATTTGTTTGAAAATCTTAAAGGGTGGTTGTGTGTTTTTTTGACATTTGCAAAAAGAAGATGATTTGGTTTGAAAAATAAATCATGCTCATTTTGTCTTGTATGAAAAGCAAAAGATTAGGTTTGATTTCTTTGAAAAATGAATGGAGTTGTCTTTGACAAATGCAAAAAGGAAATGTTTTTATTTGAATTTTTTGAAAAGTGAATAGTGCTCTTATTTGACATGGGAATCTTTTCAAATTTGAAATTGAAGACTCATTTACCTATAAATAGCTCACTTGAGTTTTGCAAAAATCACAATAAGAGCTTACACATCTATTGCTAAATTTTGCATCATTCTTTCAAAACTCTCATTCTCTCTTTTCTAAAGTTTTGAGCCTTAATTCTTGTTCTTGTTGAGAGAGATATAGTTTGTGCTGTATTGTTCTTATTTCACTCATTGAGGAGTGTTTTCTGATAGCCTACCCACTATCAATTCTTGTATCAGTAAGAGGGTGTGTATAACCCTTGTGTGTGTAGAAGGTGTTCTACACGGGGAATAGTTAAATCACCAAGTGTGAGGTGATTGGAAGTAAGAGGGTGTGTATAACCCTTGTGTGTGTAGAAGGTGTTCTACACAGGGAATAGTTGAATCACCAAGTGTGAGGTGATTGGAAGTGTAGAGGGTGTTCTACACGGAATCTTTGGAGCGGTGCTGCTCAAAGGTGTAATAGGTTTCTATCTCCACCTAAAGGAGATTGAATAGTGGATTTGGGAATCCTCAAGGGGTAGCTTGAGGCGAGGACGTAGGCAGTGGGGCTGAACCTCGTAAAAATACTGAGTTTGCTTTCTCTTACCCTACTCTTTATATTTCCTACTGCTTTATATTTTGGTTATATTTTATATTGTATATTTAGTTTATAAGTATTAATTTTTTAATATAACCCAATTCACCCCCCCTCTTGTGTTAGTCATCTGAGCAACACTATCAAAAGTGAAACGTCACTTTGCATTGGAGAAATTTATCCAGAACATAAAAAGCAAGTCCGAAACCCATTGTCAAAAAAACTCCTCAAAAAAATGTGGTCAGAAAATCCTTCAGATTATCAAAACGTACAAGTTTTTTTTATTGTGTAGCCTATGCTCATGTCAAAACTGATAAATTAGAACCTAGAGCTATTAATTACATTTTTGTAGGATATCCAGCAAAGATAAAAGCCTATAAACTTTGTATAACAGAACCTAAAAAATATAAATGCATAATTAGTAGATATGTATGTGGTATTCCATTTATGGGAGGTAAACCAAAAAAGTCTAATGAGTCTAAGGTATCTTCTGCTACCAATAATATGCAGTTTGAGGTGGAGCAACCCTCTACCTCTCACAACAATCAAAAAACTAAGATTGATGAATCTAAAGAACAAGTCTTAGAAATAAATACCTTAGGAGACACTAAGACCTATCTTCTTGTAAGAGATAGCGTGAGGAGAGTCATAAGACCTCCTTAAAGGCTAGGACACACTAAATTAACAATTTTTGCCCTCTCTATTGCTGAAATAGAGATTGAGATGAAGCCTAAGATTTTTAAAGAGGCCATGGACAAAAAAAAGGCTAATAAATGAATTTTTGCTATGCAAGAAGAAATGGAGTCTCTAAATAAAAATAAAATATGGAAAATGGTCCCTAGATCTAAGAAATAGAAACTGGTAGGGTCCAAATGGATATTTGAAAGGAATGATTGTATTGCAGGAGTTGAACAACCTAGGTATAAAACTAAGTTAATGGTTAAAGAGTTTACACAAAAACAATAGGTGGATTACAATAAAATATTATCCCTTGTGGTGAGACAAAGCTCTATTAGACTCTTACTGTCTTTTGTTGCTTTTAATGACTTACACTTGGAACAATTTGACGTTAAAATAGCTTTTTCGCATGGTAAATTAGAGGAAACCACATACATGCAATCACCCAAGGGCTTTGATACAGAAATGAATAAAAAATCATGTGTTTATTATAGAAATCTTTACATGATCTAAAGCAATCACTTAGACAATGGTATAAAAGATTTGATTCTTACATGATTGAAAATGATTTTTGTATAAGCAATTATGATAGCCGTGTTTACTATAAGCAATGTGATAACCATGCTAAATATTTACTGTTATATGTGGATGATATGCTAGTTGCTTGTGAGGATATAAATTGCCTCAATCAAGTTAAGTGCATACTTAAAGCGGAATTTGAAATGAAAAAATTAGGACTTACCAAAAGGATTCTTCACATGGAAATAACTAGAGAAAGGTATAAAAATCTTCTCTATTTATCTAAAAAATCTTACATTTTAAAAGTCTTAAACATATTTAGAATGAGTCAAATAAAACTTGTTTATGTACCTGTTGCATAACATACTAAATTTTCAATTAAACAGTATCTTGAAACAAATGATGATTCATTTTCTATGAATAAAATTCCTTACACTAGTATGATTTGAAGTATTATGTATGTTATGGTATGCTCTAGACCAAATTTAACATATGTTATTAGTCTTGTAAGTAAGTTTATAAGTAAATTAGGAAAACCGCATTAACATGCTTTAAAACATATTTTTCAATATATGTCTGGTACAAAAAAATTAGGGTTAATATTTGGAAAAAACGTGCATACAAGGGTAGGGTTAAATGGATATGTAGACTCTGACTATGTTGGAAATGTAGATACCAAGAAATCACTATTTGGTACGGTTTTTTTTATATTTGGTGGATCTATCAATTGGAAATCAAATATGCAACTTGTGGTCACTTTGTCTACCACAGAGACTGAATACATAATCATGACAGAGACCTTTAAGGAGATCATGTGGCTAAAAGGATTGTCTTGTAAATTAGGAATGTATAGTGAGACTATCACAGTTCATTATGACAATCAAAATACTATTCATCTTACTAAAAATCATGTATATCATGAGAGATCTAAATATATAAATTTTAGGTTGCATTTTGTGAGAGATGTCATTGTTGTCGAGGAAATTAGGGTTAGTAAAATTCCAACAGAGAATAATCTTTCTGATATGATGACAAAAGCATTACTCAAAATCAAGTTTGGACATTGTTTAAATTTAATTAATATAGGAAATTATTAGTACCCACTAGGGAGAATTTGTTGGAGCAGCTATATAAGGAGGAAATAAGTGCAAGGGTTGAAAGCTTGCCAAAGTGGAGATTTTTTATATTTATGTCAAGCTTCTAGATCTAGACATGTGTACAAGATTAGCAACCGACAATCACAAATGAAGAAATTAGATGCTAGCAAATGCTTTAGGGTTCTAAGGGGCATTGTTGTCATTTTACATTCTTTGTATAAATAGAATGCGATGAGCACCATACACTTAATCAATTCATTTCTATATTTGATAAAAATTGAGAGAGAGAGAGAGAGAGAGAGAGAAAGGGAATATGAGAATATTCTGACCATTTTGCTAAGATTAGGGTTTGTGTAATCTTAGGAGCCAAATCTGTGGTATATAGTACAAAGAAGGGGCTTGATCTCTTGTAACATTTCATTATGATAAATGAAATATCTCGTAGGTGTTGTTCCTACTATTGACGTAGATCATTAGGGTGGAACTACGTAAATCCCATGTGTACGTTTTGTATTTCTCTTTAATCTTTTATTTCTTGTTTTGTTACTTTGCATTTAGTTTGTTCTTGCTTTTTGGATCAAGTTTAGGTTCAAAACCCTAATCTAAGTTGTATTTTTGAATCCGAGTTAATAAAATAACTTGAAAGATAATGCAATATAAATTATAACTGGCACCTTCTGACCAATAGATAATGCTACTTCAAATCAGATGAAGAGTTCTTAACCCTCTAGCTCTGCCCTATATGAGTATCCCCAAAGACATACTTGCATTTCCATCCATCTAATAAAATAATAATAGAATGAACTAACACAAAGGAATTATAGGTTATGCATCTTTGAATTGAGTTCCACGAATTATGGGAATTATAACAAAGGACTTATAGGAATTATAGGTTCTAGAAGGAAGATCTTTCACCCACTACAAATTACTCAATAATTACTTTCTCCAAACAACACAAACATGGTTGCCCACATACATACATAACTGTGAACTTACAACCAAAAAGAAATAGGAGTTCTTATTGAACATAACATTATGATTACATCATCAAAGGACACATTAATAAATTGCAAACTAATTTGAGTTTGAGCATTACAATTATGATAGCAACATCCATCAAAATTGTGCATGTAGTCAATAATCCTCAATTAATAAATATTTCTAGACAAGCTAATCGATAAAGATAATTCAATTAAAATTGCACCATGGCTTCCATTTCAAATTACAAATGAATATTGACCATCGAACCAACAATTTTAAGCAAACCAAACAGGATGTCATCAAGAAATTATGGGCAGTTTCGATTCTTATCTTAAAGAAGAAGACGTGGAACCACTGTTTGGAATGGGTTTTCACAGGCCAATATCAAAAGATGAAACATCTACATATATGCTTATAACCCCTAAGGCAAGATGAATTAAAATTATAATTTACCAGAAACAAAAATCAAATTTATCAAATCAATACACCAAATTAAAGGAAAGTCGCCACAAAATCGGTGATAAATATATCAATAAACTTTATTAGAAATTGGAAATTTGAAGGAATCGGGAGAAGGATCTGATGTTTCTGACATTTGGGAGTTTGATACGGTGTTCAACACCTAAATCTTGAAGATTATCGTCTGTAGACATCGATCGGAGACCTCTCTGCACAGAACCCACATCGCACCACATCGAATACTGACTCGCTCGACTCTAGGTGTACTCATCTAAGACCCATGCTTGGAAGCCTCATTCTCGCCATTCACCTAGCAATCTGACATGGTGTTTGACAAAGATTTTCACGAAAGAACTAAGAAAAAAGCGGGTTATAGGCTCATACCCTACCAACAAGCCTGGAAAAGAAAATATGATATAATCAGAGAAAAAAATCGGTTCCTCTCTCCCTTCCTTCATCTCTTCTTCCTCTTTCCTGTATTTTGTTGGTTTTTTCTATGTTTTTAATGGCCCATATAGGAGAAGTGGCGTTGGGACTGTTTTTAATGGCCTCCAACCACCACACGCCCTATCAAGAGGTTTGCCAACTGCCAATTTATTAGACTACTGAAAGACGTGTCGAGAATAGTGGAGTGTGGCTCATATGCACTGCGTAAAGTGCACGCTTTGTCTTCACTCACCACCATCCCTGAGAGCTCCACCACTACCACGCGCAGTGCTTTTAGGTTCACTGGCATCGGAAGTTGAATGGTTGATATTTCGTCTTACCCCAAGGTAGCGCGTCCCTCACGTACCACGCTAGCCTCTATTTCAATTTTTTTTTTCCAGTGTTTATTCTTTTTCTGTTGGTTTTTAAGCTTCCTCTAAGGTTGAAAATCGGAGTTATGTCTTTTAGATATATTTCCATTTTTTTCATGTAGTTTGTTTCTGTTTTTGTGTTTTGCTTAGGAAAAATAAAAATATTAGTTTATAGGACTTTTGGTCCGTAGTTGATTGTTATTTTGTCTTAGATAGAGGTGGGTGGTCTCTCAGACCGTGTTCTGGAAAGACTATCAATTAGAGATAGGTCATGTCAGTCACATTTAAGGTGTTAGGGAGTTACAGATCGTCGTTAGTAACTTGCATTGTACTTTCCAAGTTTAATTGCAATGCTCATTATTAATGATTATAGTTTAACTTTTATCAAAAAATAATAATAATAATTAATTAATTATGTTTTGTGATATTCCAAATGATAAAGATAAGGGTATATGGTGTATGGTGTATGGAATCCCACATTGTTTAGTAAGGAGAAGTTCTTACTCTTTATAAAGTTTCAATGTGACTCTACTTACGATTCCATATTATTTAGGAAGGAGAAATTCTTAGTCTTTACAAGGTTTTATTGAGATTTCAATTGTATTTTTTACTAGTCCTTTTAAAATATAGGGTATGTGGTTTGGGTCTTCTATTAGGACGTTATACTCAATTTGTTAGACAAAAACAATAAGTGGGCCAGCTAGTGTGATCCACGTCAAAGACTGAGACTAGACTCGTCCGGCTTTAATTTTTAAAGAAAAATGTTAAAATTATAAATAGAAGTCACACTTTATTATAAATTTATTTTAACAACATAAAATATGAAAACTGTCTAAAAAATGAAAGAAGAAAAAATATACAAGAATTATATATGTAGTAAATATTATATATAGAAAATTAGTCGTTATGATCATTTATATTATATGTTTCTGCGATCGGCATCTCATAATTGATTAATACCCTAGCTTCTTTCACGGGTCAACATTAGTTTTATAATAATTCCTTGGCCCAGATTTTCTTTTTATTTATATATAATGAAATAAAATTTTGGAACGCGGTCAAATGAGCTTGTGAATGCATGCATGTCTTCCTCGGTCGCCAGCTCATGTAATATGCACGGGAAATTCTGGCATCTTATTGGATCAACGTGATGAGGTTTTCCGGGTGATGTCACTCTAATGACGTCGTCCTCTTCACGAATTATATGAGGCTGGACGGTAGTCTGTACGACCTCATTGACTAGTTGTCCATTAATAATGATGGTGAAACAAGCCCAAAACTATTCCTCTATCTCAGGTTCATGAAGCTAAGGCCTAGTTTATTTTTAGAGATAACACCGACGACATCACGTTTTGTTTCCGTCATTGCTTCCGTGAAGAAGTGGGCTGGTTCGGGCACGTCGTCAGGGAGAGAAAGAGATGGGAGACTGAGATGGGTTTTGGATTAGGGAGAGAGAAATTCGAAGAGATACTTAACACTACAACATATTTGGAGAGAGAAATTCGAAGAGATACTTAGCACTACAACATATTTGATTTTTAATGAAAAACAAAAAGTCAAAAAAAATATCAAAATATCATAAAAGATTTTTAGTGATAGTTAGAAATTGTCATGAAAATCGTCATTTAATATACGTCACAAATAAGTATTTGTGACAGCTTACTGTTCAATCGTCACAAAAAATATTTTTAGTGACGGTTGGTGGTTTTTCATTTGACATAGCGTTCAAAAGTTCGAACTGTCAGTGACAGTTAAAATGTATCACCAAAAGTGACGTTCGAACGTACAAAATGACGTTCAAACATGAACCCACCCGACTGACATTCGAATGACATACTATTTCGTTCATTTCGTAAACATTTGATAATTAGTATTGTCATTCAAACGTTGGTTACATCCAAATGTGACGTTTGAACATTTTTTCCACAAAGTTCAAACGTTTTGTCGAACATTTGAATATTAGTTTACTAAACATTAGAACATTATGGTCATCAGTGGGAGAGTTCATTCAATTATTATGTGATATATTCGAATGCAGTTGGAACAAATGTTTGAATATTTAATGGTACATTCGAACGTAGTAGTCAGAAATAGTAAATTTTAATAAAATTAAAAAGTATACAAATTGTATCATGTTATACAATCAGCTTAGCAACTTACAATGTTTTATAATATATCAAAATTACTAAATACTAAAAATTACAAATACTACTGCAGTGATATAACATATTTCATTTGGACCGCTATCTTCCTCTACACTTGTTATTGGATTACGGTGCACAATATTCGTTCTAATTGATCTCTCTGTTGCTCCTGCAAACGCGTCTTTAGATTAGAATTTCACTCAGAGAAAGAAAGTACTCCAACTCATGTTATCTCGACCTCATATACTCATTTTCTCATCGTGCTACTTCTGAATCTCTCTTTGCTTTGTCTAATAGAAGTTGTACAGTACAAAAAGCTCAATTGTTAGTAGATATTTTTTTAATTGTTGCATCTGGTATTTTTTTTTTAATATAATCTAATACTCTTGCTAATGTATTAACTGGAAGATCAAGATAAGTGACAAATGTCTTTTATCATGCCCTCAAAGTATGGTGCCAACTTGCTAGTGCTTAAAGATCCATTTGTGGGGATCCAGTGTTTGAACTTGACATCTTGTGCCCTTGAGGGGACTTTAAAGCAGTTCAAGACTGTAGGGAATCTTGAGACTGTAGATATCAGAGTCCAGGTTTTTTTTTTAAAACTCATTTCTAAATCTTTGATTGCTAATAGTTAAGGTTCATTTACGTTTGAGAGGTGTCTAAGCTCACTTATTTTGTTTACTTTCTTTTCAGATATATGCAGCTTCAATCACTATTCGTGTATTGACAAGTGTACTAATAATTTATATTATGAGAGTTACAATGTAATTTAGCGATTTCATCATAGATTCTAATACATTTGCCAATTATTCTCAATCTGGCAGTTTGGCTTCCTGTTTATTGTTTTGATATGGAAGTTCTACTTTACACCATTCATGGTTCTAATCATTGCCATCCTAAATGACGGTAAAACATGTTTTAAGCAAATGTGAACATGTCTCTTCATAAAATATACCATTGCTAAATTATTTTACTCTCTCTAGGTACAATAATGACAATATCAAAGGATTGGGTAAAACCATCTCCACAGCTTGATAGCTAGAAGTTGAGATAACTTTTTGCAGCTGGCATCAAGCTTGGAGGTTACTTGGCACTAATGACAGTAATATTCTTTTGGGCTTTGAAAGATACCAAATTCTCTCAGTAATTATATATGCTTTCTTGCTCTTATTATCGAATAAACTTTAATTCCTCTGTCTCCACCCATAGTTATTGCATGTGAAAAAAGAGAAACTAAAACTAAAAATAAAGCAAAGACATTGCCCCACTTCATACGTTTTTGCTGATTTTATCTCCTTTATTTGGTTGATATGGTAAATGGTGAAGAGTTAGGAATTTTATCCATCAACCATACCATAATTTCAGAAAGTCAAAAGTGTTCCAAGAACTTTATTTATTTCATGTCTTTTTCTTCTTTCTTTTTCTTTTTCAATATTTGTAATATTTTATTTGGTTGAAAATTTAACTTCCTCCCGCATTATTTGAGACTCAATGGATAGAAGTGAGACAATGGAATAATAGAGTGTAATCAATTATCATGATTTATTTACCATTTTTTTTAAATACAGGATAGATTTGGCGCGAGTCATTAAATGGCAACGACAGGGAAATAATGGTAGCTTTATACCTGCAAGTTAGTATGATAAGCCAGGCCCTTATTTTTGTCAAAAGGTCTTGCAGCTGGTCCTTTATTGAACGACTTGGGCTTCTCTTGCTCACTGCTTATGTAATTGTTTGATACAACTGATTGTCATAGTGGTGCTGAAGGTTGACATGCATTGTGATGCCTGTGTACAAGAAATCAAGAAATGCATACTAAAAATGAAAGATATGAGATTATTTTCCATATTTACGGCTCATGCAATTTTGGCTTTTACTTAGTGAATATCTATAAATGATTATGGTGGCAGCTAACGGTTCTGGCCATATTTTTAATTTTTTTTTTTTTAGATTTGAATCTTTTAAAAGAAGATAGATTCATTCTTGAAAAGATTGTTTTACCATTCTGGTCAATATAGCTCGGAAGAGCATTTCTTGGGATTGCACAATAAGCTGAAAGGGAAGGAGGCAATATGAATTATTTATAAAATTAAGATATATAGGATACCTTCTTCAAGTCTTCTTTTACAACTGAGACTGTATATAAATAGGTGCAAGCTTTTTAATAATAGATTTCCAGGCTTTAGTTGGATTGTCTTTATACTGGATAGCGAGATTCAAAAAGTAGGCTAGAATATGAGAAGAAAAACTTTTGGGCAGCTACTGCATGTTATGAATCCATCCACTTTTACCTTCTACTTCAATTTGTGTTAGAAATACGTATATTGGAAAATGATATCCATATTTTCTTATTAAGTCCAATTGCAATGCTTAGAAAAATCTATATGGGGATGTAGAAACTTGCATATTAGAAACCAATGCATCATTAATGTCTATATAATAGAAGATAATTTGAATTTATAAATTGAAATACTCAAATAAGTATTGAAAAAAAGAATACTCACATACATCATAATTATGCATGTTTTCATACTTCTAAAAAAAAAAATTATGCATGTTTTTATGTAGGATTGCATTTAGCTGTTTGTATCTTTACTTTTTAGCTTTATATATAAATATGCAAGGCTTATGCAAAAATTAGAGATGGTGTTGAATTTTTCATTGTATGGTCATCACTTTGATATTTATAGTTTCTGCTTCATTGTCACTTATTTATTATTTATAAGCTTTATAATGTTTGGAATATCTATCTAAATTGGTTTTTCCTAATTTGGTTTTTATTTTTTTTCCCTTTTGTATTTGAAATATTTGGTCAACAAATCCTACAACTCAAGTGGAAGAAGGCTTAACTGACTCTCTTAATTATATATGATTTGTGAAATCAATTGATAATAATTTTATGCTTGTTGGTAGTCCATGTCTAATTTTTATTCTCTATTCTTTTCAGTTTGGTTGAGTTTGCTAATTCGGTGGGACTTCTTTATTCTACTTCCAATAGCCCAAGATAACCACTATTTCGATGATTGGTTTTGGCCTGTTGGAACGTATAGTTGGATTCTTTTAAGGAGTCTAACTTGAGGCTGTAATATGATCTTCCTACTTTATGTAATTTAGGTTATGTAATATAATCTAAGCCCAAGGTAACCACTATTTTAATTATTGGTTTTGGTCTAGTGTAACATATACTTAGATTCTTTTAAGGAGTCTAACTTGAGGCAGTAATATGATCTTTCTACTTTGTGTAATTTAAGTTATTATTATTTGTTGGTCACATTCTTTATTAGCAGTTCTAATCTAATAATGTCTGTAGTTAAAAAATTCTTATTTATTTTCTGATGTTTTTCAGGTGTTATTGTTGTATTTAGCTGATATCATAAAAAAAAAGTAATGTTTTAGGTATATTTTATTTTTTAACCTTTTTTTTAATTCATAATATTGGCAAAATTTGTTATGTTTTATTTTTTCAAGACAACAATTTACTAAATAAAAGTTTATTTGAAGTCGAGCTTTCTAAGGACTTGGAGAACTATCATTTCTATTTTTTGATTGTTTGTATATATTCATTTCTATTTTTTTATTGTATGTATATAGGACTGCAAACGATCCGATCAAAGACGAATTCGAGTCGAGTCGAGTCGAGCTAGACTCAAATAACTCGAGTTCGAGTTCGAGTCGAGCTGAGAGTTTGTCGAGTCGAGTCGAATTCGAGCCGATCAAAGACGAGCTCGAGTCGAATTGAGTTATTTATCGATCTTTGTTTTTACTCTCTAACGAACGAGCCGAACTTAGTCAAGTAATTACTCGAGTTTCTTACTCTTTATAAATATTTGACTTAATAATTTTTTTGTGAACTTAATACATTATTATTGTAAAGAAATAAAATGCTACTTCTACATAAGTAACAAAATATATTACTTATACAAAATATCAAAAATAATATATATAACACAGAAAATATATATATAATAAAAGAATATATGTAAGAATATATGCAAGATTATATATATGTATATAGAAATATTACGAGTATTGTTACGAGCTCAAAACGAGTCGAATCGAGTTTATACGAATCTTGTTCACGAACACAAACCGAGTTTATACGAGTCGAGTCGAGATTATACGAGTTTAACTCGTTTAATATTCGAACCAAAATTAGTGCTCACGAACAACTCATTTATTAAACGAATCGAGTTCGAATCGAGTTTATACAAGTCGAACTCAAATTATTCACGAGCAGCTCTATTCGTTTGCAGTCCTATATATATTCTTTAATCACCAAGAGCTTTTCTTGTCAACCATCATTTTTATTTATAGTTTGTTTAAATTTATTATTGATTGAATTAGTAACTTGTAACTTAAATGAAATATATTATTCTTATTTATTTTAATTTTTTTATATTAAATATTTATATTTTTTCAATTTATTTTATAATGATATCGAATAACGTATTTCATATGCAGCATCACTCCTAATATATATATATATTTTGGGATCATGTCTTCGACGTCTTCCTCGTTAGCTGTGATGTCTATCCACTTATATGTACGCTTAGACGTAAGTATTATTTAATTATTTCGTCTTTCTATATATTAAGTACGCGTTAATACAAGATTTCTTAGGCATTAGCTGTGCGAGGTGCAGAGATCGAGGATCATTAATTCTCCAAATTCGTTGCCGGCCGGTGATAATTAATATACGAGCCAAGAGATCAGATTTAGAAGCGCTAGTTTTGGGAAACATGTACGGCGGAGATCACGATGCAAGGTATGTAATTACTTCTCATAATTTCCGGAGAAAATTATATGTATATATATATATATCCATATTATATTTTCAGGAAGTTTTATTATTTCTCAATTTAATTAATCATGATTTATATATAGTATAATAATCAAAATGCTATTTTTTTCACCAAAGAATAATTTTGATGCATGAAATGATATATATATAAGGTACTCAAGAAATTACAAATTAATATATTACCACGTCATGAATTATACGTTTAATTTGTTAGTCAAACTTTAAGATCTGCTAGATCGAAGAAGATGGAATTTGTAAGTATATATCTCTTGATCATTTTTTCAAAAGTCCTAAGCATTGTTATTTGTTAGAAGAATAATTATATTACACTTCACATTATTTATGTGGCGTAATTTAGTTTGGAAGATAAATTTCAAAATCTAAATTTTGTGAATCAAATTATATCACGTAAATGGTATATGATTTCAAATAGCACTACTTACTCATCCTGCAAATACGAATAAGTACGACTTTGAATCTTCGATCTCTTAATTTCTGGAGCAAATTATATATATATTCTGTACGTTTCGGCCAGCATGTCTTGATCATGAAGTTTCATCATGATCAATTAATTTGATCATGATGGTAAAATTTCGATCTGTTTCAAAAGTTCGAGATGTCGTAAACTAATGTGATCCTCTTGACCTGATATCTTGTTTTTAGTAGCTTTAAGCACTTTCTCCGGCCTGATATATTAAGGAAAAATGGGTCTAGACGTGTTAATAATTTATCTCAATAATATATTAATTAATCCTTATATTTAAAGTTGAAATGCTTGATCTACAAAATATATATATATATAATAATTTTTTATAATTAGTTAATATGTCTTGATGTGATATATTATTATAAATAATTTAGCCGCCTAATATGAATTTGTAAATTTTATTAATCCAGTTCTCTTTTTGGACGTGTTGATTCTAATTTTCCTAGAAGGCGCGTCGCAGCCCAAGTCGGTCTTAACTATACATCGTCAAGATCTAAATTACCCAAATCTGTCTTGATGGAGCGCTCGGTAAATATAGATGATTTGAAAGATTTAGAATTTGAGGATCGAAGTCTATCCAAGGTATTTATTGAGAGACAATGGAAACTTATTCTTGAGGCGAAAGGGAAAGTGTACTCGAATATTGTGCGTGAGTTTTATAGAGAAATCTTGTCAAGTAGTATAAGGAAGAGATCAGGGATATTTGTCGTTGTACGAGGAGTGGACGTCGGTCTCACTCCTGATACGATTGCATCTTACCTAGATCTACCTCAACGAGATGAAGAGTACCCAAAATCTTCGCAGTGGTCTATCCAGGAAATCTATTGTGCTCTGACCGATAATAAAGATGTGGATGAACATGATTATCACAAGAATATGGTTATAAGTCACAAGGATCTGCTTCCATTCTTCCAGGTGTTGCACCTCATAGTTGCTGCTAATATGACGCCAACAAAAGATACGACTAGACTCAGTATTGAGCAAGGAAAATTCCTACTTGATATTGCCCGTGGGGTCGACATCGATCTTCCAAGTCACATCTTTCAGATAATATGGAACAATGCAATTGAAAACGAGTTACCCTACGGAGTATTGATTACAGGCTTATTGTTGAAGCAAGGAGTAAAAATTGGGTCAAAGGAGAAGGCAGACCAGCCTATGGAGCCGATTCGCTGGACTAAGCAAATTAGTCAAACTAGGCCACTAGCGTATCCATTGACACAGAAGGCTAGTAAGGCCTCATCAAGTGAAGAGCATAAACGACCTCCATGGTTTGAGGCTATGTTAATTGAGATCGATTCACGACTAGCTGCACAGATTGCTCTGATACTGAGTCGGCTGAAAGACATGGAGGATCGACTGAAAGACATGGATAATCGGCTCCAAGAGCTTAGCTAGTGATGAACTTGTTTAATTCGTTAGTGTGGCAGTACTGTTTGTACTTTTTTGCTATCTTCGACTTATTTATGTTTCATGTTACATGTGTTCACCCGATATTCAGGACTGCGATTTATGCAATTGTCTAAGGCCCAACCTTGTACAAGGGCCTAAAAAAATAAAAGTGCAATGTTTCTTTCTTTTTTTTTTTTTCTTTTTTTTTGAAGAAAACCTCATTTTATTGAAAATTTTAAAAATATTTAATATAATAATATGTATTCATTTTATGATAAATAAAATATCTCAATTAAAATCTTACCTTAGATGTCAATTTGTAGTGGACTATATGCAAATCTTACGATATTAACACTATAAGAAAATTATTTATTTGTGATTATTTAATTACGACCAAATGATTATTTGCAGCCAATTTTGATTGTAAATAATTATTTGATCGCAATTAAATAACCATAAAAACCTATTTTTCTTATAGTATAATTACCCTGAGCACCCGTTGGCCTTCATACCATGTTGCCATTTTCTTTTTCTTTTTTCTTTAATTTTGTATCATTTTAAAAAAGATAAAAATATATCGATCAATGCATTAATAATTACTTCTTTAATTATTAAATAAATTAAAAATTAAAAAAAAATTAAATACATAAAATATATTGAAAATAAAGTATTAAAATAACATATTCTTTAGAACACTCCCAATGGAATAGCTAAACACAAGATTTTTGTAAAATTTAACTCAAAGTGCCAAAAAACACACTTCATTGGACTTTTTAAAATAAAAATATTATGAAAACATGAATAGTATTTGCACTACATGTAACGCAATACTATTCATCTTCAAATCATTTTATATTATTATTTTTCTTCTCTGCTACAAGTTATCTTCAACTGCCGTGGCGTTCAAATCAAGGTTCGACCCACCGCCGGCCAAGGTTCAACACACCGCCGGCATCACCGGCATCGTTTCATGTCGGCGACCAACTTCAGACGATCCCATCATCGGCAAGTCCGCCGTCGTCTCCCATACGCTACTTGATTTAATAAGGATGCATATGCATAAAAAATAATTATTGGATGGCATGGCAACAATACCCATAAACAGTTATAGCATCAAGCATAATAATCACATTAAAAATTTTCAATACACAACTAACCAACTACGGAATGAACCCATCCTCCATTTAACAGTCTTGGGCCCAACCAGCCTACTCTCATTTTCTTATCCATATTATTATTAGTTACCAATACTTCAAAGCTGCAAATAAAAGAGTTAGTGCATAAATAATAATCAAATAAAATGATGATGAACCTTAATTCCAACTCAAGACTACATTCAAACGGTGAGGAACCTTCTCTAGTGCAGACTTTTTAAAGATGATGATAATGATTGGTGGTTGTTGGATACTTGAAACTTGAACAAAGACCCAACCTAGGAATACTCTTTAATTGGTGGGTAGGGTTGGAACCACATCAAAAGAGTCTTAGTACTAGAGATGAGGAAATTCTTACGGCTCTCAGCCTTCCTATTCCAAATGTTCATAAGAGGTGCAAAAAAATTATCAGATGGGAGAAACCAAAGACTGGATGGTGTAAACTTAATGTTGATGGTTATTCTTTGGAAAATTCAAGGATTCCTAGAATGGGGGGAATTATTAGAGACCATGCTGGTGAGTTAAAATTGGGTTTCTATGCTCCGATTGGATCTGGTTCTAACACTTAGGCAAAGTTTATGGCTTTACTTTATGGTTTGTAGCATGCTTGGTGTATGGATTTTGTTGTCATTGAAGTGAAGATGGATTCACAGTTGATTGTTGATTGGATCCAAAATCGTAGATGTGGTCTATGGTACATGGAAGAATTTTTGGAGGAGATCATGAGTGCATTTGATGGTATTTGCTACACTTGTCAGCATATTTATAGGGAGTACAATGCAGTGATAGGTGTTTTGGTAAAAGTTGGAGCTAAAGGGAGTAATTCTATTTATTTGTCGGCCTTGGACCTTCCCCACTTTGCTAAAGGTTTCTTCAGACTTGATAAGGGTGGTTTGCCATACTTAAGGCGATAATTAGTTTTTTTGGAGTTGGTTTAGTTTCTTGTGGTTTGTTCTTTGTTTTTTTGTTATTGTTATAGGCTTGTTTAGATGGTTTCTTGAATAACTTTTTTTTTTTTGTTCTAGGCATGTTTAGTTGCTTTTTTTGTCGAAGAATAATATACTAGTCATGTTTAAATGGTTTCAGGTATTCCTTTTTTACTCCGGTGATGTTTTTATTGTTTATTTGTAAATCTTTGGTATCTCATTTTTGTTACCACGATTTTTCTCTGTCACAATTGAGGGTTTTTATCAATAAAATTAGGATAGGGTGAAAAAAAAATACTTTCAACACTTGTGAGTTGTGTGATGCTGCGTTTGAATTAATTATAATAAAAAAAAACAAAAATTATGTTGTAGTAATAATTGCTTAAAGTTGTGTAATAAGTAGTAACCCTATCATTGCTCAAAAATAAACAAATTTTATTTACTAAGGGTTTAACTAGTATTGCATTGCATTTTCTTCTCACATTATAACTCGGTTTCTGCATACATCGCGGTGTAAGAAATTCCCACAAAGTGAAAGAAAAAGGAATACAGGGAAAAAGGCAGTGTATTAGACAAACTAAGGTTGAGTGATGCATACACAATATTAGTTGTAACGCCCCGATTTTTTGCCTCGATTAAAACATAACTCGAAGCGTCCAGACAAGTACCACAAGGTTACTTATCATACATACATGTAAGGAGTAGTATACATACATCTAAATTTACTAATTAAATACAATGCGAAACACAGAAGAAAGAGGTAAATGTCTAATATATACAAAGAGATCTAACTCTTGTATAAATAGATCACATGACATAGTAAAACTATAACCTTCATAACTTCATATTTACAAAAATAGATTGTATCCAAAGTTTACATAACCTAGTTAGTTTTCTTAAAACAAATAACATATCTCACCATCGTCCGGTGGTCTTACTATTTCACTTGATCACGTACATGAAAGATCATTGCATTCAGAAATGGGTATGTTGTAGAATCCTCAGGGTACCTCAGAATCTCTTATGCTGTCCGAGTCTCATTGCAATTTGTTTAATCTTGCACAGCATCTATCATTCCATAAAGAATGATAGGTAAAACTTATAAGAATGAGATTTTCAAGAAATCTCAGTAAGTACATAATTATCGAAAAAAGGTATAGATAACATCAAGAATTATCATACATAATAATGATCAAAGACATATAACTTATGAAAATGTTGTATAAGACTTATGCATGTAAATGACCACTTTTCGAATACAACTTAGACCTTACTTGGACCCACCATATTATACTTAAAACATATACTTTCATCTTCTTTCTTAATCTTGTGGGTCTTATTTATTTCTTATCATTGATAGACGTTATGTATTGCTGTTTCCATCGAGTTTTCATATATATAACTCGTCAGTCGTTCGGGCGTTACGTATCGCCATCCCTGTCTTAACAAGTCTCATGTCAGTCTTCCAGGCGTTATGTATCGTCATCCCCGTCTTGACGAGTCTCATGTCAGTCTTCTGGGTGTTACGTATCGTCGTCTCGTCGTGACACAGAAAATACTTAACATAACGGGTGTTACGTATTATCGTCCCCACTAGTCATGTCATGTGGGCCTTACGTATCGTCGTCTTCATCATGACACATAACATACTTAGCATAGTGGCATTATGTATCGTCATTCCTGCTAGTCAGGTCAGTCGTCCGGACGTTACGTATCACCGTCCCCATCGTGACACAACTCTTACTTTTACGACAGGCGTTACATATCGTCGTCCTCGTCATGACATGACTAACTTATCCATAGTTCTTATTCTTGGTTGTTCATTTCTTATTCTTATTTTTTTTTTAAATACATGCAATGTCCCTTATCTTAAAACCTATCACATAATGGAACATACATGTACTCTTAAACATTATGCTATGAACCCAGTGCAAAATATATCATACAAATTATACACTTATATTACACATATAATTCTTCTTTATTGAATCATCAACTTTTATCTAAGGAAAAGTCCTAAATTTATACTATCAGGGTATCTCGCTCGAGTAAGGCATCTAGCGAGTATCGAGCGAAGTCTTAGGTTGTCTTTCGCTCGAACAAAGTATTGAGCAAGAGTATAGCGAAATCTCAGGTTGTACATCGCTCGAGCCAGACGTTGAGCGATCCTCTAGCGTAGGGTTCTGATTGTTCTTCGCTCGATCCATAGGTCGAGTGAAGGTCCAGCGAGGTCTCATTTATAAGATTTTTCAACCTAAAACATGTCATCTTTTCACATAAACCTTATTTTTATTTATTAAAACATAGATCTATGTTCTTCCAATTTTCATAGCATTTTACCATAACAAAACCCAATCTAAAACATAATAGATAATCATATAAGTAAGGTTTAAGCTCAAACCAACAACAAACATGATTTAATCATTAAATCACTTATTCTATATCAAGATTAGGTTAAATTATATACTTACTAGTTTCTCCAAAGTTTGAAGTGGTGATTGAACCAAACTCTTACAAATTTCTCTTCAAACTTACCAAGAGTTTTAGGAAGGCTTTTCTTTGTATTTTTCTCAAACTAACCGTGTAGTGTTTCTCCCAAAGAAACTTAGTATACTCTCAAGTATCTATTTATAGGAGAGAAGGTGACACACTTAGAATAAGGAAGATGAACATTTGTCTAAAGGTGACTGGTTACCCCTCTTAGAGTTGTGTATATGGTTCTTCCTTGTTTAGGTGAAATGATTTGGTCTAAGTTTAGGTTTGGTGAGTCATACTGAAATTCAAGAGTCAGTTTTTGAGCTGCCTAAAATATCTTCTTGATCAATGACTCAAGTAGACCCAACTCACGTGAGGTAAAGACAAAGTAGTATGATGGTTTCTTTTAATGAGGTGTATCCGGCTACTTCCATCCCAAATAAGTCCTTGATATGATTCGATTATTCGAAAACTAAAAACATAAAAGTTTTATATCATCCTCTTACTATTCTATAGGATTTTGAATCACCTTATTCAAAAATCAAATGAGAGAGATATGCTTAATTCACCGAAACATGTTGAAACCACCCGAGAACACTCAATCCGAGTTATCCATTTATTTTCCTTTGTTCTCTTACCCACCAAGGTTTCTATATCAATTCTTATCAACTTGTCACATATTTCCACACATATCAATACCTCAGAAAGTTTGGTAGTCAATCACAATTTTCACCATATGGCTGAGCATAAGATAACTCATTTAAGTCGGTTACCAGTTAACTCCTATTCGTGTCTGTCCACTTTTCACCAGATTTAGTTTTTGATCCGTTCCTTATCTTCAAAAACCCAAAACATAAAAGTTCTATATATATTTCTTAAGGTTCTATAGGAACTAGATTCATTCTATTCGGAGCTCATATGACCAATTTATGATTATTCTACTGAAATTCAACAAGTCAGCCTGAGAGTACCAATCCAGGCACACCAAGTGTTTGGTATTAATCCCTTTTGTTTTACACGAAACTTCCTAGATAAAATCTCCTCATTTTTCATATGTCTACACATTTGTCATGATCTTAAGATAATTTAGAAAATAATCCAAAAACTTAATCTTACTCAAGGTCACTAGTCAACTCCAAGTCAATACCTATATATGCAATTTCGTTCTACCACTTCAATCCCAATTTTTTATTTAATTAATTCTATATATCTTAAAACTCATAACATAACAATTGTAGATATTTCTCTTAACTTTCCAAATCATCTTAAATCATCTTAATATGACATAAAATGAGTAAGTTATATCCATATTACCAAAAAATATTGAAACTGTCTAAAATTGCCTAATCCAAAAATATCATAAGGTATATTTCTTACTCATACCACTTAACTTCTTTTGTAAATTTCCTTCAATTTCTATACAATATTTTCGTAAATATTTAAAATTATATCTTCTTATCATATTTAGTGTCTCCCATGATTTTTCCTTCAATACCAATAAAAGGTTCATAGGAACTACATACATATATCCAAAAAGGTCTAAAGATTCCCTAAGATAATCTTAAAGAAACATAATTATACCAAATGTAAAAACTAAAATAATACTTACAAATCTGGGTTATCACATTAGCCATGGATGAAATGTACGTATGTGGGACAAATTAAAATGAGAGATATAATAAATCCATACACATACCTCTAAATCCCAATCACTCACCTCAAATCCATGTTACCAACAAATTTATGACCACTACTATTGCACCACCTTCTTAATTGATTAAATGAATCACAAATTTTAGATAAGTCATTAGGAAAATCGATGAAGAAAGAGCAAGAGAAAGAAGCAAGACTTACACACACACACACACACACAGAGATCAATGGAGCCTAGAAATTTGAAAGACAAACTCATCAACGTCGGCGAGAGGACAAAAGCGAGAAGACAGCAGTGCCGCAATGATCGAAAAGCTCAATGCAAAATCAGAAAAATGGAAAATAAGAGAGAGAAAGAGAGAAATTGGGATGAAAGTGTGGGAAAATAATCGCGGGGTGAAACAGAAACATGGGGACTTATTATGACGATGTGTTTAAGTGAAATAACGAAAATATATATATATATATATATATATTGCAACGCAAAGATGTTACGGCAACAAATATGCAGCGTAACAAGTCTTATTTATGGCAAAACTTTTTCTGGCGATATAAAATTGTCAGAAATGGTATACAATTCTGACTATCTTGTCAGATAGACACAAGAATTTAATGGAGTTCATAAATAGCCTATTTTTGGTGATAATTATGTCGCCGATAATAAAAATACCCTATTTACTACTTTTTCTTGTAATGGCAACATCATAGAGGAAGCATACATGTTATGTTATTTGAGTAAATAAGTTATATAAATATAAAAATTAACTTTAGACCTGTTGTTATTTTTAGCTTAATTTTGTGGAAGGGTAAATTAATGTTGTTGTACCATGGAGCCCAACAAGGTTTTAAGCGTAATACTTAGTAAGGCGCTATTTGTCATTAAAGTTAAGATGACGTCGACAAAGGACATGTAGGAAAAGTGTTCGGATACAGCATTTCAGGGACTGTACGTTGACATACTCTACATAAATGTAAAAATTAGGCTTGTGCATAAAAAGGCATGGCACGATTCATCTGAAATAATTGACATGGGCCCACCCGAGCAAAGTTAAGTTCATCAGATTACTCCGAAGAGTGAATACACTTACAATTTGTTTACCACTAATTTATCATTTTTAGTACATTTATTTTTTTGTTATTTTATTTGAAATATTTTTTAATATCCCTAAACATTAAGAAGGAATTTAAAGAATATACAATTTTACTAATAAATACGTTCTTAATCATTAAGTAAAAAGAAAATTTTAAAAAAATTAAAAATTTAAAAAAGTAGTAGAAGGGTGGTAGATGGATAGTAAGCCTATCATTAAAATTCTAAGTTCAAACATGCTCTTATATATCGAAATCGATCATCAAAATGTTGCTAGCTCTCTTATCTTCAAACCCTAGTTATTCTTGCCATTCGTCACATCATCTCCACGAGGTCCAGATATGTGCACTCTCAAGTCTCACATTTCTCCATCTGCCCCATTGTCTCCTATTCCAACCCATCACAAGTTACTCTTTCTTACTTTCTCTCTCTAGAAATTTTCGATCTCTTGTGGAACTCTCTATGCCTTTCTAGCTTTCTAGAGATCTCTTAAAGTAAGAATTTGTTGGTTTTGGTCAATTTCGATGTCCAAAGTTAATTGCAACTCGTAGAAACTGTAGTACAATACTCATATGAAATTGTATTCCCTTACTTCATAAAAGAATTTCTTCTTGCAGCCAAATCAAAAGAATAGATACTATCGTTAGAGGCAACATGGTCATGCTATTAAATTGTTGATACCCACTATTTTACTTTTCTATTTTTTCCTGTTGTAGTTATGTTTTCGGTTTATGTTCAAATGAATTATCTAATTCTTACAAACTATAATTCCTCCTAAACATCTTAGTTGGGATTTTGCTTTTGGGATTCATCATCACCATCGTGTTGATATCGACATAACTCAAATTATCCAATTCAATTACACCAAAGTGTAAAGTATTTCAGACATTGTGTATAGAAATATCAATATATACCTCATTCGTCGCTCCGCTCCAACAAAACAGTGAAAAAGAATATAAGTGTAAGAGCCCAAGTTTGCTTTCATGTGTGTGTTTGTGTTTTCCTTTTGGGAAGCCTAAGTGGTTTTATAAGTAGGGTTTTTTTTTTGGTGTAAAATGGGTTCAAAATAAGTCCTAGCCCGTATGCATGTAAGCCTAAAATCTAAGGAAAGTCCAACCCCTCCCCTCTTGCAAAACGGCAGTGTTTTGGGACTAGGGTTTTAATCCTAATCTTCATCTCTTTCTTTTTCCCCACCTCATCACCGTACAACCCTTCTCCTCTTCCCTTTTTTTTTTCTTTTTCATTTCTCTTCCCTCTAGCAAGCAATGGTTGCATGGACCGCCACCCAAATCCACCACCATGCCAACTCCACATGTCGGCATGGTTTGTTCCTTCCCTACCACCGTCAGATCACTATCTATTGTCTCAATTGTTGTTGAGTCCACCACGCACAGCGCATGAAGGCTTTGGCTTTTTCAGCCATGTGAGCACCGTCAGTGACACTTATCAGACATACATCTAGGCACCACAAGCCCCTCCTCTGTGGCTTTCACACTCCCTGGTGTGCCCAATTGTCGTCGATGGTGAGGTTTGTTGAGAGTGGATCGTTCAGCCTATATATAGGTTAACCCACTTCCCTTTTGAAACTATAAAAATACCCTATTCTCCTTTCAATTATTGTCTCATCATCTTACTCTTCCCTAGCCTTTAGGAAAGTTTTTCTCTAGAGCCAATTCAATCCACCACTATCAGAAGATCCCTTGTGGTCGTCCTACCACCCCCTCGTGGCCTCGTGTATTCCCCTCTTCCCTCAGTTCCACCCCAACCCATGGGTAAAAACCCAATTTTGGGTTCTACTCCACCATGCACCACTGCCCTCTACCGCAAAAATCCCCTCATTCACTGTTTGTTATAACAGATCTGCCACCCTTTAATTCTCCTCGTCATAAATCCATTAAATCTATTCAGATCCACCTCTATCACCGTGCACCGCCACTACCACCGCCGCAGTATTGATTACAGGCTTCTTATTGAAGGCAAGAGTAAAATTCAATTAGATGAGTAGGGCCTATGGAGCCAATTCCCTAGACTAAGCCAATTAGTCAGACTAGGCCACTAATCTATTGACACAATTAGCTAGTAAAGCCTCATCAAGTGAAGATCATATACAACTTTCATGGTTTTAGGCTATGTTAATCTAGATCATTTCACAAGTAGTTGCACTGCAGATTGCTCTGATACATACAGTTAGTTGAAAGATATGAAAGATTGGCTTTGATTTGTTGGAATTCGATGTACAGACCGTGTATCTTCAAAGCTTGTTCAATTTGTTGGCAACGCACGCGGAATTGTCAGTTGTTGATATGATACGTTAGATTATAAAATTGTTTTAATTGTGAAGTCGATCTAGCTTATAACATGAACCACATCAATTGATGAGTTTATTTGTGTGAAATTTCTTATCTTATTAAATAGAATTATATCAATGAATGTAAAAACATTTAAATATCACAATAGCTATATAATTTATAAATGAAATGATAATAGGTCGAAACAATTAATAAAAAAATATGTGAAGATAAACCTGCTAAAAATCCATCAGTTTTTGGTCCATTTAAAGGCAAAAAAATGTTAAGTCTTGTCTAAGTATTGCCAATAATTTATGCAACACATATACATGACTCCTATTACAAGCACCATAATTATACAGTGGATCAATTAAATTAATAAACTTTTCATTTTCCTATTGAAGATGCCTGGAAAGTATGTTGACTTGATCATATCTTTAAGAATGGGGAACTGAATCCATACGAAGAAGGTGACCGGAACACCAGCCAAACAAACAAGAGGAATTGCAATCCATAATTGCTTATGTAGGATGATTAAAAGAGCAGCAGAAAAAGCTATCATCATGGTTGCAATAGAGCAAAAGAGAGTCAAAAGGCCTATTATCATCTGCCTCGGTAAATATTCAAGAAAATCTTCTTCTCCATAACGTGATGTGAGTATTCCCATAAACATCAAGACTGAAGTTGAGGAAGAAAAAAGGGATAGTGCATCGGATATTATAAAGAGCATAAACAACTTTTTTTTTAAGAATGTTGGAAAGCCTGTAGTTTGGTCGTTACCACCTGGAACAGTAAAAGCTACAGCGAACATGATGGTAACAATCAAAGCACCCACTACTGTACATGATGATGCTGTATCCTTCATCCATTTCTCTCCTTTTTCCATCATGTTCTCATGGTTCTTTGTAAACAGTTGCCTTGGAGTTAAACCATCTTTATTAGTACCTTCTTTAATCTTGTCATTGACAATACTCTCCACCTCCTGCATTTGTTGAAAAATGCTACCAAAATCAATTACATATCTGTGGGTAATATTAGAAAGATAAAAAATCTAACCATATCTAAAATAATATATATTTTAAAAATTATTATTTTATAATTTTGAAGTGTAACTAACACATAATACGCCTTTTTCTTATAGTGCCTATATATTACACGTACTTAAAAAATTACTAAACTTGCACAAAGCACAATAATTACTCAAACGTATTTAGAAATTATTTTTTCGTAAAAATGATCAAATGATTTTTTTAAATGTCATTTTTCATTCTAATATCTAAGTTAATTGATCAAATTTAATGTAAAATCTATTTATGTTGATGTCACATTAAGCATAGAATACTACAAATGGGATCTTAAATAAAACTTTTCTTATATAATGAAGTTTAGAGGATAAATCACCTCTACTAATTTTATATAAATCATGATCAATCTTAAATAATTTTTCTGGTATTTTCATTTTATATTTTATATTAAGAAACTCAATAGTGTATAACATAAAATTGAGGTAAATGTTAATAGTCTATAATTTAATTTAATTTTAGTGTAGCTACGTTCCAGAAAATAGATAATATATGAGAATTATACAAAATCTAAGGATTATAAGAAAAAAAATAGAAATAGACATTTTTATGTATATTGAAAATTTATAAAATCTTAGAAAACAAATGGGGAATAAGGAATTTTTTTTTTGGGGGGGGGGGGGGGGGGGGAGGGGGGAATTTATATATATATATATATATATATATATATGAAATTATGAATAAAACATAGGGATTATGTTGAGTTTTAAAAAAAATGGAGGGTTATTTAGAAATTTGTAAAAAAAAAAAAATTGCCCTAAGGCAGGTCCACCACTGCTTCCGAATTAGACATGCTTGTTTTGGCCACATTTGTTTGATAAGATGAAATGAATTCATGAGATTAAAATCAAAAAATTGAATAAATTATTATTAAATTATTTTTATCTTAAGATTTTATTTTATGTAAAAATTAAAAAAAATTATAATAATTACATGACATAAGCGGAAAAGAATTGTAAAAACAAACGTGGCCTTCTCTTCAGTCATAAAAGGGGGTAGATTGGACATGTTCGTGAACTGTTTTCTCGATGAATTATGCTACAGATGGAGTACTATAAACATATTTCTTATTGTGAGATCTATTACAGTTTTTTTTTTTTTTAAGTTTTACAAAATTTAAAGCAATGCCTTAATTTGTATGCTAGTTGATCATATGGAAAAGGTGCATTGGGTGTGTACGTAAATAATAAGCTTATAAATATAATTTTTCTTCTTCACTAGTCTTTTGAAGGAGAGGATCATTCGCTATAGGTAGCTATAACGTCTATAGAAAGTGATATATTTGCAATGAAAATATACTCATTTTAACAAAATATAATTATTTCGTTAAAAATAATTTATCACAAATTATAAATAATTTTCTTGTAACGTATAGTATGTTGCATGTGTGAGAGTACTTTGGACTGTGAATTCCACACTATTATTTTGTCGTTCTTTTCACAAATTCAACCATTCAAGTTAGACAGGGAGTTGGAGAACATCCACCTCAATCCATATCACGTTTAGGTCTATGTCATGTTTTTGAAGAAAAATGGTTTGTCACGAGCATTCATGGTTTAGTGTTTGTTCAAATGTATCTTGTTTCCTTTTTAGAATAAGGAAAACTTACTTACCAAAAGAGAGGGAAAATAAAATATGGAGAGAGAGAGAGAGAGAGAGAGAGATGACCTTAAACCATTGTATCTCTCTTTGCATTTGTAAAGCTGCTCCAGAGCTTTGATGAAGCCTAGTGGAGTCTTCTATCATCCCTGCCATATGTAACATATTATCATCGTTGCGATCTCCATATGATGTCAAAGTGTTCTTCATTTCAAGCTCATATATAAGGCTAAAGATCTTAGATTGTCGATACAAAACAGCCAGCATAAATATGTTCCTTGAATTTCTATCTTCATTCTCCAAAAATCTCGGATTCATCCTCACTATCGTAGAAACAAACTCGAAAATCCCATTCTTGACAGCACGGTTGATTGCATCATAAACCCCACCACTTGTAAGTTCTCGAGTGTGGGACGTTGATATAACCTCACACATGCAGGAAAGAAGTTCATTGGATTGGGTATGGATCTTCTTCATTTCATATAATTGCTTGATTCCTTTGGCAATTATCGAAAAAAAAATTCCAATTTAACTTGGATGAAACCATATATAAATTAGTAATGAAAAGAAAAGAGAGAGAGAGAGAGAGAGAGAGAGAGAGAGAGAGAGAGAGAACAAAAATTTCGAACAAAAGTTATCAAGATATGATTTTGATGGAGTGGAGAGTCATGATGAAGGTATACCCAAGAAGTTGCTGACAATGGAAACTAGATGGCGCAACAGTACTACTGGCACTGCAAAGTGAGCAAAACAATCATTAGTTATAGAACTGATATGTCATCAGTTTTTCACATATTAGCATACATATATATATATAATTTTTTTTTTTTTTTTGCCTCTTTGGCCGTTTCTTCCCATCAATACTCGTGATGTTAGATTTTTTTACTAGCAAAATAATAATAATATAGTTCATCTTCAATTACTTCTTGTATGAATATGGAAAGGAGACCTGGCTTTATTACTTGAACTTTTTTTTGGGTAAGACAAAGATATAAATCAAAATCATTTGCAGTTTCCAAGGGAGAGATACTTAATCTACATATTGAAAACTGAAATTTCCAAAATAATTGATAATTCTAAAATATTAAATGCCAAGAATTAGGGAAAGTTATAAGGTACGTAAGGCAAAGGATACCTGATCCCATCGTTGTAACTTGGTTGCGTTGGCCATTTTCATCATCCGGAATGTTCAAACAAGTTTCGAAGGTGGCATGAGGAGCCGATAGATCCATCCTTATACCTTCAAGAAGAAAATGCCAACAAATCTTAAGTCTGTGATAAATATCAACCAAAAAGAAAGATAAAGCGAGAATCAATCTGTAATAAAGTAAAAACTTTGTAAGTTGTAATGAGTGATTCTTTGAAATGAAATAGTTTTTTTCTGAAAAAGATAAAAAAAAAGTCGAAAAAAATTAGAATAGTTATAGAATCTCCTGCAATGAGAGAGAGAGAGAGAGAGAGAGATTGGTACTAACGGGAGTAGATCCATCGTTTCCAAAAGACGAGCCGATTTCCACCCCGAAATGCGTGGCGCATAGAAGCCAATGCTAAGAAGGGCGACTCGCGGAGGTCGTCAAGAGTAAGTGTCAAAGGAGGGCAACTCCGGATTAAATGCAGAGCAAGATCTGTTGTGTTGTGCGAGGCGTACAACAAAAGAATCATCAAGAATTAAGGAATTAAATATAATGCCCATAAAAGATCTTTGGATAGTAAAACAAAGAGGGATACGTTGTTACCCAAATTTCTGGTATATATAGCACGGGTAAGAACCTTAGCTCCGTTGTGGCCACTTTCTGGCATCAGATCATTGAGCGAAGTGAGAGGATACAAATATCGCGCCATTTCAATTTGGCCGAAATCAATAGCCATAGCGACTGGAAGGTTTCCTCCTCTGTTATCTCTAATGCTTATCAAATTCTTGCCGGCCTTATGCTGAAGCATACATTCCGCCAGTCGGTATCTTCCATTCACCACAGCCGTCATTAGAGCTGTGTAACCATCACCATCTGGAGTTCCCAAGTCTTCTTCCGACATTCGATTCACCAACTCATGGACAATATGGGCATGTCCAGCAGTAACAGCAATGTGAAGAGCCGTTTCCCCTTTATCTGTGATTGCCTTACTTACTGCCATTTTGTGAGATTCAAGAAAGTCCTTCGCAGCAGTCAAATTACCACGAAGCACTGCCTTGTACAAGTCCGCATATTCAACATAGCTACAGTCATTGTGGCCCGTATCTGCAATTTTTGTTTTTATTTAATTTCTTGTTTTCATGAGATGATCTTTTTTCCGTAAATGCAATGACTGTGGTCTTCGACTCTTCCGCCATTTAGAAACGCACGGTTGGATTAATCTCAAAAGCAATAAATCTGGCCACCATTAGTGGCGGCCGGAGCCGCCAGAAAATACTACATGAAGTGTTTTTGGCGGATTCGGCCCTGTCTGCCACGTTTGGCCCCCACGGAGGCGGTCGCATTTTGGCAGTCCATCAGATAATATCTTATAATAAATATGAAAAATGATAAAAGAAATCAATTATTGAATCCCGTTTCGAGTTCTGCCCCCCTTTTTTTTTCTTTTGATTTAATAATTAAAGAAATATTTAATTTTTTTTATAAATATTTAAAAACATAAAAAAATAATGTTAAAAAAACAAATTATACCTAACAGGACCCAGAACGGGTCCCAAATAGTAATAAGCTATAGCAGCCCCCAAGAAATATATCGGTTAAGTTAGCTGGGGAAATTACATATAATATATATATATATATATGAATATGTAAAATTAGTTAAATAGAAATTTCATATTTGTAATCTGCCATATCCCATTATTTATCACAAAATGTATGATCGATTAATACTAGTTCTTAATTAAGGTGGTTTGGATAGTAACATCCTTCCATTTCATTTCATTTTATTTTATCTTATTTCAATATCAAAACATTAAAAATATAACTCTTTTTGAATTTTAATGAATTTTTACTTCTTCATTTAATCAAATCATTTTAAATTTTACAACTTTTTAAAATTTAAAATAAATGTTATATTCTGTGACAATACTTTAACTTTATAATATTTTTTTTTAACTTTCTATCTTCTTTCTCCAAACTCTATAAAATATCTTAATTCAAATATTTCACTATTACTTACATTATTTCATTATTAATTATAGATTATCTCATTTTATTTTACTATACAAATGAGACCTAAATATGTTTCTATGATCACATTATGAACAAGGTTTTTCTCTTATATTTTGTATTGCTAATTAAGGTTTAATTTGTTTTTAGTAATGAGATAAGATGAGATAAAATAAAATAAAAGTTAAAAAATAAATAAAATATTATTGTAATAGATTTTTTAATGTTAATTTTATTTTGAGATTTAAAAAAAATATTTTCAAATTTGAAAAAGTTGAATTATTTATTTTATTTTATATAAAAATTTAAAATAAATATAACGATAAATTTTTTTAAAAAAAGATAATTTAAAAAAACAAACAATACCAAAATCATGTTCTCGTTATAAAGTTCCTAATCTATCATTATAAGTTATAACGCAGCCTTATGAGCGTACGTGGCAATGTTGAGAGAGAGAGAGAGAGAGAGAGAGAGAGAGAGAGAGAGAGAGCGACTCACCGGGCATGCGATACTTCTTTTCCAAAGTTTTCCAAGCTGTATCGGCTGAACGCATCTTCCTAATTTGGGAAAATGCGTCTGGGCCGCATGAAATCTGGATGACATGTAAAGCCATGTAATTCCTCCTCCTCCGAAGGTCTTCTTCTTCATCATATTCTTGCCGAGAAGCTTCTGCGGTTGCGACGTTTTCTGGTTCATCTGCAATGACGTCCTTCCAAAGACCTTGACCCGTCAAGTAGATTCGCACCCGAATCTCCCATTCCGCATAATTATGTTTGTCAAGTAATTCAGTAACAGGAACAGCAGCACAAAAGGCAGCACTCTTTGTTTCCATGATCTTAATCGATCAGTCTATATTATCCCGATCGATGGATGCAGGGGTTATATACATATATATATAGGAGCATATATATAAATAATTAAATATATAAGCATAGACGATAAAAGCAAAATTGTAGTGCCGTTCATATATCAATAATTATATATGTATATATACATTAACTTGATAAATGCAGTACAAAAGCTAACTAACATAATTATTTGATGAGCAATAGCATGATTTTTATTAAATGATATATATCATTTATTAAATTATTAAATGAGATGATCAATAAAATAAACAACAGATAATGCTTAAGAGTATTAAATAATTAAATCTGCGGCCGGTGTCACATGCAATTGAATTTCGTACAAAAATGCTAAATCTTTGCAGGAAGATTTATTTTGAGGATGGGTTTAATATAATTTTTTAATTAATGATTAAAGAAGTATTTTCTTTTATTGATATTATGATTTTTTTTTAAATAATAGAAATATTAAAATATATATATAAATATTTTACTATTATCGAAGCAACTCGTGCTACATCCTCCATGATTTATGGATGTAGCTTTCATAAGCCAAACAAATCAGCTGATCTTCCTAGTATATATTTACTATTGTCGATTTAAAATTATTAAAGTATCAATAAATATTTAATAAATATCGGTTGCATAAGTCTAAAATTTAAAACTCATGTATCTTACTATCTTTATACAAACATGTAAAATATAGATCAGTTGGCTACATTAATTTAGTAATTTACTACTAACGAGTGCCCTTAATCTATTATATGAGATTGTGATCATACAGTCATTTTTACCTAATTTTTATATATTTTATTGTTGCGATTGATTAAAATAATTATTTTATATTAAAAAAAGTAATCAATCAATCACGTTGATAAGAATAATGATATACTTACTATCTATCTACCACTTTTTTTTTAAATTTTATTTTTACTTAATAATTAAGAAAGTGATTATTAATGAAATTATAATTTTTTAAGTTTTTCTTAATGATTAAAGATATTAAAAAAATATTTAAAAGAAAATAACAAAAAAAAGGAATAACTAAAAGTGGTAAACAAGTGGTAAATAATAGTAAGTATATCATTACTCTATTAAAAAAGTATAAAATATGTAAAAAATATGCAAAAATCACTATATATAAAATTTTTAACTATATATTCTTTCAAGGTCGTTCCATTGACCGAATAGGCCCACTAGTGTGATCCGGCCCCAAACATGGAGAACGATGTGCCGAGCGTGGGGGAGCCTAGACTGGTCCGGTTGTAACCAGCTTTAAGGGAAGGCTAGACTGCTTTTGCTAGTTCATCTCACTATAAGAAAATTAGTCTGTTGTGATATTTTTATAACAATCAAATAAATAGTTGTGACATTTTTATGTTTCAAATAGTCTATCTGACTACTATAAAAATGACACAATAAGTTAATTTTCTTATAATGTCTATGGTATTATCAGTAAATAATAATAATCAAGTTGACTTTAATATATGATAAAATGGTATCCAACATACATTCATGCACTTTATTTATTTGTACAAAATATTTTTTTCCCACAAATTTGTTTCAAATAAGCCATTTAATTCATCGATCATGCTAGTTCATTTACCACCCTTTTATCACATTTTGAAATTTTTTTAAATTTTATGTTTACTTAATAATTACAAAAATGATTATTAATAAAATTGTATATTTTTTTTCTTAATGATTAAGGATATTAAAAATATATTTAAAAAATAAATAAGTAAATAAATGCACTTAAAGTAGTAAACGTACAAGTGATAAATAGATAAATAGATGGTAAGTGTATCACCACTCTTAATTAATTAGAATATGATATTCTTATATGAAAATTATATATATGTAGTAACTATTATATATATATATATATAAATATATATATATATATATTAACGTTATGTCGATATGATCATATATACATTTCTTCGATCGGCATCTCATGAAATCTCATCCCTTCCAGCGTAGACGAAATCATCCCTTCCAAGCGCAGACGAAATCGTCCCTTCCAGCGCATTTGGTTTCGACTCTGGTTTCCCTTCTGGCACACGACATTGGTCTCCCCTGATCCCTTCCCGCGCCACATTAGTTCATCTCGATAGCTTCACCAATAGATCAAACTTGGTTTTGTGGCTTTGATTTATGCAAATTTTTGTGGGTTTGGGATGAAAGATCAAACTCAATTTTGTGGGTGCAATTTCTACAAATTTTTTGTGCGTTTCAGATGGTAGATCAAACTTTATTTTTTGGGTTTGGTTTTATTTATCTGTATGGGATATGCTTTCCAGATTTGTGAATTGGAAGTGGATTTTTTTTTTTTTGTCTATGTGTTTGTCTGTATATTCATAATCGGCCTCATTGTTCTCATGTTTGGTCTGTTTGTCAGGGAAGTTTTATCTCTTTGTAATTTTTTGGTGCTATATATCCATGTAAATTGTATACCTTCGATTTGGATTGCTTAAATTTTAATCTTCCTTTTGGTGTTTTTTTTTTTTGTTTATTTGGTTTGTTCGTTAGAGAAGATTTTATCTCCTTGTTCTCATGTTTGGTCTGGCCAGTTCATGCTTTTGTTTGTTTTTTTTTTTTTAGACATTAAGCTTATCTTGATTCAGATTCATAAGCTGATTACTTTAGCTTAGAAACTTCAATTGAAATGGCTATTGGCAATGATGGATTGGGTATTCACTTGCAAGACGTTCTGCGTATTGACCTCCATGATCATGTTTATCTAGGGTTTCCCTGTTGGTTCTTTCCTGGAAAAAAATATATATTTTCCTTGTTGCAGTTTGAGATTTGGGAGATACGGTAGAGGAAAGGGAACGAAGGGGTGAAGGTGTTGGCTATTGGCAGTGGGATGGGTGTTGTTGCCGAACATGGGTGGGTTTTGGTGTTGAACAAAGGATGCTCTAGATTTCGTTTGCTGAACAAAGAGGATGAAAGAAGGGAATGAAGGGGTGAAGGTGCTGAACAACCTTCTCGCAATCTGGGTTTCATTTGCTAAACGAAAGGGATGAAGGGGTTTTTTAAATTATATTTTGATTCGATGTGGTTGATCACCACAAGAGAAAATATGAGACGCCTATGTGGCGTCGCGTGAATAGCCAGCTGTATTAATAGGTAATATAGCTGGTCCGAATATAAGATTTTTTTTTTGTGTGAAATGGGTTCACAATCAGTCCTAGCCCCTATGCATGTGAGCCCAAAATCTAAGGAAAGCCCAGCCCCTCCTATCTTGCAAAACGGCAGCATTTTGGGACTAGGGTTTTAACCCTAGTCTTCATCTCTTTCTTTTTTCCCACCCCATTGCCGCACAACCCTTCTTTCCTTCCCCTTTTATTTTCTTTTTCATTTCTCTTCCCTCAAGCACGTAGTGGCTGTGCCGCCACCCAAATCCACCGCCATGCTAACTCCACATGTCGGCATGGTTTGTTCCTTTCCTGCCACCGTCAGATCACCGTATGTTGTCCCCAATTGTTGTTGAGTCCACCGCGCACAACACATGCAGGCTTTTTTCAGCCATGTGAGCACCTTCAATCACACCTATCACACACACATCTAGGCACCATGAAACCCTCTTATGTGGCTTGCGCATTTCCTGGTGTGCCCAATCGTTGTCGATGGTGAGGTTTGTCGAGAGTGGATCATTCGGCCAATATATAGGTCGACCCTCTTCTCCTTCGAAACTATCTTGAAAACACCATCTTTTCCTCTCAAATATTGTCTCATCATCTTACTCTCCCTTCAGTCTTCATTTCCCTAGATTTTAGGAAAGTTTTTCTCTAGAGCCACTTCGACCCACCACCATCAGAAGCTCTTTGTGGTTGTCCCAACACCCCCTGGCCTTGCCTATTCCCCTCTTCTCGACCTCCTCTTCCCTCGACTCCACCCCAACCATGGGCAAAAACCCAATTTTGGGTTCAACACTGCCACGCACCACTACCCAACACTGCGAAAATCCCCTCATCCACTGTTTGTTACAATAGATTTGCCACCCTTTAATTCTCCTAGTCATAAATCCATTCAATCTATTCATATCCACCCTTATCGCCATGCACCACCACTATCGCTGCCATAGTATTGATTACATGCTTGTTGTTGAAGGCAAGAGTAAAAATCCAATTAGATGAGCAAGGACACTGGCCTATGGAGCCGATTCGCTAGACTAAGCCAATTAGTCAGACTGGGCCACTAATCCATTGACACACCAGGCTAGTAAGTCCTCATCAAGTGAAGATCATATACGACTTTCATGGTTTTAGGCTATGTTAATCCAGATCATTTTAGAAGTAGATGCACAAATTGCTCTGATATAGTCGATTGAAAGATATGGAAGATCAGCTTCGATTTGTTGGAATTCAATGTACAAACCGTGTAGCTTCAAAGCTTGTTCAATTTTTTGGAAACACAAGCAAAATTGTCATTTGTTGATGTTGATATGTTAGATTATAAAGTTATTTCAATTGTAAAGTTGATCTAGCTTATAACATAAACCACATTAATTGATGAGTTTATTTGTGTGAAATTTCTTCATTTATTAAATAGAATAATATCAATGTATGTAAAAACATTTAAATATCACAATAGCTATATAATTTATTGATGAAATGATAATAGGTAGAAACAATTAATAAAAAAAATGCAAAAATAAACTTGCTAAAAATCCATCAGTTATCAATCCATTTCAAGGGAAAAAATGTTAGGTTTTGTCTAACATGCCAATAATTCATGCAACACATATAAATGATCTCTTATTACAAGCACCATAATTATATAGCGGATCAATTAAATTAATAAACTTTTCATTTTCCTGTTGAAGATGCCTGAAAAATATGTTGACTTGATCATATCTTTAAGAATGGGGAACTGAATCCATATGAAGAAGGTGACCGGAACACCAGCGAAACAAACGAGAGGAATTGCAATCCATAATTGCTGATGTAGGATGATTAAAAGAGCAGCAGAGAAAGCTATCATCATGGTTGCAATAGAGCAAAAGAGGGTCAAAAGGCCTATTATCATCTGCCTTGGTAAATACTCAAGAAAATCTTCTTCTGCATAACGTGATGTGAGTATTCCCATAAACATCAGGACTGAAGTTGAGGAAGAAAAAAGGGACAATGCATCTGATATTATAAAGAGCATAAACAACTTTTTTTTTAAGAATGTTGGAAAGCCTGTAGTTTGATCGTTACCACCTGGAACAGTAAAAGCTACAGCGAACATAATGGTAACAATCAAAGCACCGACCACTGTACATGACGATGCTGTGTCCTTCATCCATTTCTCTCCTTTTTCCATCATGTTCTCATGGTTCTTTGTAAATAGTTGTCTAGGAGTTAAACCATCTTTATTAGTACCTTCTTTAATCTTGGGATTGACTATACTCTCCACCTTCTGCAGTTGTTGAAAAATGCTACCAAAATCAATTACATATCTATGGGAAATATTAGAAAGATCAAAAATCTAACCATACCCAAAATGACATATATATTTATATATTAAAAATTATTACTTTATAATTTTGAAGCGTAGCGAACACATAATATGCCTTTTTCTTATAGTGCATATATATTACACGTACTAATAAAATTACTAAACTTGCACAAAGCACAATACTTACTCAACGTACTTATAAACAAAAGACGCATGCAATGCCTCACTAGCAAGTTGGTGTGTCTTGAGGCACTATACACTACAAGAAAACTATTTGTTTGTGACTATTTAATTGTGATTAAATAACTATTTACAGTCAATTTTGATTGTAAATAGTCATTTGGTCGCAATTAAATAACTATAAAAACTTATTTTTCTTGTAGCGATACATGAACAAATAGACCCTTAAAAAGATTTCAATGTTAGCATTCGATTACCAGAATTTTGGTTGAACAACTAAATAATTTTCAAACCTTGCAAACTTTGCTTGAGTGAAAAGGGCGAAAAAGAAAACTCTTTATATAATGTGCCCAAGGAAAAATGCGAGAACAAGAAATCATATTTATGGAGAACTAAAATTGATTATTAACTTCAAATAAAGTACTAGAAACCTAGCCAAATATACATTGCCATTTTGATATAAAAACTTTACTTTTAAAACTGCATACTTTGAAGAATTTAGAGAACAGAGGTAATTTCATTGGATATATTATTTTTTATTTCATTAAATTATTTTTGTACTGTGTGCGTATATGATATATATTTCAAATGTCTAAATTGAGAAGGACAAAAGGAGTCTTGGAATGACTAGAAGATAGACGAGTAGCTGATCTACTGTCGAAGATTTCGATATTTTATATTATATTTAGAAATTAAAAGATAGTAGCAATTAGATGACATGACATGAGATGAATTGAAAGGAGTTGTAAAAACAAATGTGCCCTTCTCTTCAGTCATAAAAGGGTGGAGATTGGACATGTTCGTGAACTGTTTTCTCTATGAATTATGCTACAGATGGAGTACTATAAACATATTTCTTATTGTGAGATCAATTACAGTTTTTTTTTTTTAAGTAAAAAAAAAAGGTTTAAAAAATTTAAAGCAATGCCTTAATTTGTATGCTAGTTGATGATCATATGGAAAAGGTACATTGGGTGTGTACGTAAATAATAAGCTTATAAATATAATTTTTCTTCTTCACTAGTCATTTGAAGGAGAGGATCATTCGCTATAGGTAGCTATAACGTCTATAGAAAGTGATATATTTGCAATGAAAATATAATCATTTTAACAAAATATAATTATTTCATTAAAAGTAATTTATGACAAATTATAAATAGTTTTCTTGTAACGTATAGTATGTTGCATGTGTGAGAGTACTTTGGACTGTGAATTCCACACTATTATTTTGTCGTTCTTTTCACAAATTCGACCATTCAAGTTAGACAGGGAGTTGGAGAACATGCACCTCAATCCATATCACGTTTAGCTCTATGTCATCTTTTTAAAGAAAAATGGTTTGTCACGAGCATTCATGGTTTAGTGTTTGTTCAAATGTATCTTGTTTCCTTTTTAGAATAAGGAAAACTTACTTACCAAAAGAGAGGGAAAGTAAAATATGGAGAGAGAGAGAGAGAGAGATGACCTTAAACCATTGTATCTCTCTTTGCATTTGTAAAGCTGCTCCAGAGCTTTGATGAAGCCTAGTGGAATCTTCTATCATCCCTGCCATATGTAACATGTTATCATCGTTGCGATCTCCATATGATGTCAAAGTGTTCTTCATTTCAAGCTCATATATAAGGCTAAAGATCTTAGATTGTCGATACAAAACTGCCAGCATAAATATGTTCCTTGAATTTCTATCTTCATTCTCCAAAAATCTCGGATTCATCCTCACTATCGTAGAAACAAACTCGAAAATCCCATTCTTGACAGCACGGTTGATTGCATCATACACCCCACCACTTGTAAGTTCTCGAGTGTGGGACGTTGATATAACCTCACACATGCAGGAAAGAAGTTCATTGGATTGGGTATGGATCTTCTTCATTTCATATAATTGCTTGATTCCTTTGGCAATTATCGAAAAAAAAATTCCAATTTAACTTGGATGAAACCATATATAAATTAGTAATGAAAAGAAAAGAGAGAGAGAGAGAGAGAGAGAGAGAGAGAGAGAGAGAGAGAACAAAAATTTCGAACAAAAGTTATCAAGATATGATTTTGATGGAGTGGAGAGTCATGATGAAGGTATACCCAAGAAGTTGCTGACAATGGAAACTAGATGGCGCAACAGTACTACTGGCACTGCAAAGTGAGCAAAACAATCATTAGTTATAGAACTGATATGTCATCAGTTTTTCACATATTAGCATACATATATATATATAAATTTTTTTTTTTTTTTGCCTCTTTGGCCGTTTCTTCCCATCAATACTCGTGATGTTAGATCTTTTTACTAGCAAAATAATAATAATATAGTTCATCTTCAATTACTTGTTGTATGAATATGGAAAGGAGACCTGGCTTTATTACTTGAACTTTTTTTTGGGTAAGACAAAGATATAAATCAAAATCATTTGCAGTTTCCAAGGGAGAGATACTTAATCTACATATTGAAAACTGAAATTTCCAAAATAATTGATAATTCTAAAATATTAAATGCCAAGAATTAGGGAAAGTTATAAGGTACGTAAGGCAAAGGATACCTGATCCCATCGTTGTAACTTGGTTGCGTTGGCCATTTTCATCATCCGGAATGTTCAAACAAGTTTCGAAGGTGGCATGAGGAGCCGATAGATCCATCCTTATACCTTCAAGAAGAAAATGCCAACAAATCTTAAGTCTGTGATAAATATCAACCAAAAAGAAAGATAAAGCGAGAATCAATCTGTAATAAAGTAAAAACTTTGTAAGTTGTAATGAGTGATTCTTTGAAATGAAATAGTTTTTTTCTGAAAAAGATAAAAAAAAAGTCGAAAAAAATTAGAATAGTTATAGAATCTCCTGCAATGAGAGAGAGAGAGAGAGAGAGAGAGAGATTGGTACTAACGGGAGTAGATCCATCGTTTCCAAAAGACGAGCCGATTTCCACCCCGAAATGCGTGGCGCATAGAAGCCAATGCTAAGAAGGGCGACTCGCGGAGGTCGTCAAGAGTAAGTGTCAAAGGAGGGCAACTCCGGATTAAATGCAGAGCAAGATCTGTTGTGTTGTGCGAGGCGTACAACAAAAGAATCATCAAGAATTAAGGAATTAAATATAATGCCCATAAAAGATCTTTGGATAGTAAAACAAAGAGGGATACGTTGTTACCCAAATTTCTGGTATATATAGCACGGGTAAGAACCTTAGCTCCGTTGTGGCCACTTTCTGGCATCAGATCATTGAGCGAAGTGAGAGGATACAAATATCGCGCCATTTCAATTTGGCCGAAATCAATAGCCATAGCGACTGGAAGGTTTCCTCCTCTGTTATCTCTAATGCTTATCAAATTCTTGCCGGCCTTATGCTGAAGCATACATTCCGCCAGTCGGTATCTTCCATTCACCACAGCCGTCATTAGAGCTGTGTAACCATCACCATCTGGAGTTCCCAAGTCTTCTTCCGACATTCGATTCACCAACTCATGGACAATATGGGCATGTCCAGCAGTAACAGCAATGTGAAGAGCCGTTTCCCCTTTATCTGTGATTGCCTTACTGCCATTTTGTGAGATTCAAGAAAGTCCTTTGCAGCAGTCAAATTACCACGAAGCACTGCCTTGTACAAGTCCGCATATTCAACATAGCTACTGTCATTGTGGCCCGTATCTGCAATTTTTGTTTTTATTTAATTTCTTGTTTTCATGAGATGATCTTTTTTTCCGTAAATGCAATAAACTGTGGTCTTCCGCCATTTAGAAACGCACGGTTGGATTAATCTCAGAAGCAATAAATCTGGCCACCATTAGTGGCGGCCGGAGCCGCCAGAAAATACTACATGAAGTGTTTTTGGCGGATTCGGCCCAGTCTGCCACATTTGGCCTCCACGGAGGCGGTCGCATTGTGGCAGTCCATCAGATAATATCTTATAATAAAATATGAAAAATGATAGAAGAAATCAATTATTGAATCCCGTTTCGAGTTCTGCCCCCCTTTTTTATTTTGATTTAATAATCAAAGAAATATTTAATTTTTTTTTATAAGTATTTAAAAACATAAAAAAAATAATGTTAAAAAAATAAATTATACCTAACAGGACCCAGAACGGGTCCCAAATAGTAATAAGCTATAGCAGCCCCCAAGAAATATATCGGTTAAGTTAGCTGGGGAAATTACATATAATATATATATATATATATATATATATATGAATTTGTAAAATTAGTTAAATAGAAATTTCATATTTGTAATCCGCCATATTCCATTATTTATCACAAAATGTATGATCGATTAATACTAGTTTTATCTTATTTTATCTTATTTCAATATCAAAACATTAAAAACATAACTATTTTTTAATTTTAATTTATTTTTACTTATTCATTTAATCATTGTCTAATCATTTTAAATTTTACAACTTTTTAAAATTTAAAATAAATGCTATATTCTATGACAATACTTTAACTTTAGAATATTTTTTTTTAACTTTCTATCTTCTTTCTCCAAACTCTATAAAATATCTTAATTCAAATATTTCATTATTACTTACATTATTTTATTATTAATTATAGATTATCTCATTTTATTTTACTATATAAACTAGACCTAAATATGTTTCTATGATCACATTATGAAAAGGTTTTTCTCTTATATTTTGTATTGCTAATTAAGGTTTAATTTGTTTTCAGTAATGAGATAAGATGAGATAAAATAAAATAAAATATTATTGTAATAGATTTTTTTAATGTTAATTTTATTTTGAGATTTAAAAAAGTTATTTTAAGATTTAAAAAAATTGAATTATTTATTTTATTTTATATAAAAATTTAAAATAAATTTAAGGATAAATTAAAAAAAAGATAATTTAAAAAAACAAACAATACCTAAATCATGTTCTCGTTATAAAGTTCCTAATCTATCATTATAAGTTATAACGCAGCCTTATGAGCGTACGTGGCAATGTTGAGAGAGAGAGAGAGCGACTCACCAGGCATGCGATACTTCTTTTCCAAAGTTTTCCAAGCTGTATCGGCTGAACGCATCTTCCTAATTTGGGAAAATGCGTCTGGGCCGCATGAAATCTGGATGACATGTAAAGCCATGTAATTCCTCCTCCTCCGAAGGTCTTCTTCTTCATCATATTCTTGCCGAGAAGCTTCAGCGGTTGCGACGTTTTCCGGTTCATCTGCAATGACGTCCTTCCAAAGACCTTGACCCGTCAAGTAGATTCGCACCCGAATCTCCCATTCCGCATAATTATGTTTGTCAAGTAATTCAGTAACAGGAACAGCAGCAAAAAAGGCAGCACTCTTTGTTTCCATGATCTTAATCGATCAGTCTATATTATCCCAATCGATGGATGCAGGGGTTATATACATATATATATAGGAGCATTTATATAAATAATTAAATATATAAGCATAGAAGATAAAAGCAAAATTAGTAGTACCGTTCATATATCAATAATTACATATATATATATATACATTAACTTGATGAATGCAGTACAAAAGCTAACTAACATAATTATTTGATGAGCAATAGCATGATTTTTATTAAATGATATGATTGATAAAAAAAAACTGATCGATTAAATTATTAAATGCGATGATCAATAAAATAAACAACAGATAATGCTTAAGAGTATTAAATAATTAAATCTGCGGCCGGTGTCACATGCAATTGAATTTCGTACAAAAATGCTAAATCTCTGCAGGAAGATTTATTTTGAGGATGGGTTTAATATAATTTTTTAATTAATGATTAAAGAAGTATTTTCTTTTATTGATATTATGATTTTTTTTTAAATAATAGAAATATTAAAATATATATATAAATATTTTACTATTATCGAAGCAACTCGTGCTACATCCTCCATGATTTATGGATGTAGCTTTCATAAGCCAAACAAATCAGCTGATCTTCCTAGTATATATTTACTATTGTCGATTTAAAATTCTTAAAGTATCAATAAATATTTAATAAATATCGGTTGCATAAGTCTAAAATTTAAAACTCATGTATCTTACTATCTTTATACAAACATGTAAAATATAGATCAGTTGGCTACATTAATTTAGTAATTTACTACTAACGAGTGCCCTTAATCTATTATATGAGATTGTGATCATACAGTCATTTTTACCTAATTTTTATATATTTTATTGTTGCGATTGATTAAAATAATTATTTTGTATTAAAAAAAGTAATCAATCAATCACGTTGATAAGAATAATGATATACTTACTATCTATCTACCACTTTTTTTAAAAATTTTATTTTTACTTAATAATTAAGAAAGTGATTATTAATGAAATTATAATTTTTTAAGTTTTTCTTAATGATTAAAGATATTAAAAAAATATTTAAAAGAAAATAACAAAAAAAAGGAATAACTAAAAGTGGTAAACAAGTGGTAAATAATAGTAAGTATATCATTACACTATTAAAAAAGTATAAAATATGTAAAAAATATGCAAAAATCACTATATATAAAATTTTTAACTATATATTCTTTCAAGGTCGTTCCATTGACCGAATAGGCCCACTAGTGTGATCCGGCCCCAAACATGGAGAACGATGTGCTGAGCGTGGGGGAGCCTAGACTGGTCCGGTTGTAACCAGCTTTAAGGGAAGGCTAGACTGCTTTTGCTAGTTCATCTCACTATAAGAAAATTAGTCTATTGTGATATTTTTATAACAATCAAATAAATAGTTGTGACATTTTTATGTTTCAAATAGTCTATCTGACTACTATAAAAATGACACAACAAGTTAATTTTCTTATAATGTCTATGGTATTATCAGTAAATAATAATAATCAAGTTGACTTTAATATATGATAAAATGGTATCCAACATACATTCATGCACTTTATTTATTTGTACAAAATATTTTTTTCCCACAAATTTGTTTCAAATAAGCCATTTAATTCATCGATCATGCTAGTTCATTTACCACCCTTTTATCACATTTTGAAATTTTTTTAAATTTTATGTTTACTTAATAATTACAAAAATGATTATTAATAAAATTGTATATTTTTTTTCTTAATGATTAAGGATATTAAAAATATATTTAAAAAATAAATAAGTAAATAAATGCACTTAAAGTAGTAAACGTACAAGTGATAAATAGATAAATAGATGGTAAGTGTATCATCACTCTTAATTAATTAGAATATGATATTCTTATATGAAAATTATATATATGTAGTAACTATTATATATATATATAAATATATATATATATATATATTAACGTTATGTCGATATGATCATATATACATTTCTTCGATCGGCATCTCATAATTGATTGACCTAGCTTCTTTCACGGGTCAACATGATTAGTTTTATAATCAATAATATCCTTGGGCCAAAGTTTACTTTAATATATATATATATATATAATGAAATCTAATTGTTAGGACGTATTCTGCTGCCTGGCTTACCGATTCCCTTACGGTGGAAACCTGCAAAACAAGAACGAAAAAAGGGGGTCGGGGTCCAAGTCCGCTCCGACGATCAAGTTAGTTTGGGAGAAATATATGATGGAGAGAATAAGATAATCTGTGAATGTACCGTCTTTTCGTCGTTGGTTTGGTGTTATTTATAGATCCCCCCTGGAAGGGGGGTAGGGGTCTGTGTGACGAAGGTGCCGGAAATCGGGACATCACTCGACCGTCATCCTCGATAAGGAAATCTGGTCCGATTCCCTCGGTCTCATCGCATTTATTGAGCATCCCTCTAATTAATGCTCAATTAGACCCTTTTGGACAGGGGCATTAAATGCTGCTGTATCTTTTGTCAATTTAGCAATCAATGGTGTATATTTGTAGTGTCTCCGCATTAAAAGGGGGGGGTTTGTAGGCCGGCGGCTGTCTGTCGTTCATAAATGTGGGAGTGGTCTTGATGGGAGTCGAGTCCAGGAGGTATATCAGTACGTGAGCCGCCGTTCCGTCCTTAGCGTGTTCTTGAAACCGGTTTAACCATCTCTTGCCCAGATTGGGATAACCAGGGACTTGGCTCGTCCCCGATTTCGGTCTCCCTAGTTGAATTCGGACGCTGCATCGAGGTGGGTGCGGATAATGGGCCTTGGGCCTGATAACCTCGTGGGCTCGGGTTCCACGCAAGTTGGGCTCCCTTTCAGTACCCCGCGAGTTTTCATCGAAGGCACTTCGATGGAAATTCCGAACGTTTTAGAGCTTCCTTTGATTGTACCGTCCTTCGATACCGGGCAGTGTTCCTTTATTTGTACTTCCGAGTGGGAGCACGGGGTTGGATGTATTCGGGCGATCCCTGCTGACATGTCGTTTCGTCTACCGACCGGACTTCAGAGGGACGATTTGAATTCTGATTAATTAATGTCGAATCGCGTCCTGTCATATTCTGTGTCAGGACAGTTAATGCGGTTTGAAATTTAATTGTGCCGTCGTTCCGATTTCCGAACCGTCAGCGATCCGTTATCAAATGGTGAGGCGCACGCGCACGATCATCATTAACTGTCCTGTCATTTCGGCGCACGCTCCTCATCTTTGATTGGTCAGTTCTGGCGTGCTTTCTGTTCCCAAGAGCCATGTCTGAGGTGACGGTTTCGGCGTAGCCTCGTTTCCCGCTCGCATTAAATCTTTGCTTCTGGGTATAAATTACCCAGCGGTCCTGTCACTGTCCTCGCTTCGCTGTTTTGCTTTCTTGCCATTCCGCTCTTGCTTCTTTCCTGCCTTTACTTTTCGTTGCCTTTTCTGTTCTTTCTCTGTCGCTTTCTTTCCATTCCTTGCTTTTGCCCCCATGGCTTCTTCGGACCCATGCCCTTTCTTCGTCGGCAACGGCTGGATGTCCACAATGTAATCCTCTGATGTGGACACGCTTAGGAAAAAGCACTGCATCTCCTGGCGGCACACCTTGGAGGCCCCGGAGGATGGAGTTAGAGCCTGTGAGCGCGATGGGAGGGCTCAGAAGGTCGTGCTCTTCTCCCTCATGCTCTCGAAGGGACTACGCCTTCCCTTCATTCGGCCCGTTCGAGAAGTCCTGCACTTCTTGGGTTTGGCTCCTGCCCAACTCATGCCGAACGGGTGGCGTATCCTGTTGGCCACCTGTGTGGCGTTTAGAATCGTTCTGTCTGGGAAAAACGATCCCTACCCCGACTTGACCGCTCGAGAATTCTTTTCGCTGTACCGGCTCCTCCGTCGGGACGGGAATGTGGCCGGCTTTCAGATAAAGCCGAAATGTAGGCTGATCAGGATGGAGAAGAGGCACTCGAGCGCCTGAGACTACCACAAGAGGTTCTTCTTTGTCTCGGGCAGGGAATGGGAGTTCCCGGAGGGAGAGGGGAGTGACTTCCCCATTCAGAAAGATTGGGGCTTCCTCCCTTCCCAAACCCATATGGAGGTTACCCTCTCAGCCCAAGAGGCGGAGAGGGTGAAGACGGTCCTCTCCTGGGGTGCAGAGGATCCCGATCGGCTATGGTCCGACAATCTCCTCACCGAGGAGAACATCGAGGAGTTCATGACCCGACCAGATCAGTCCTACCCCGAGGGTCAAAACTTCTTTACCGTTTCGGAAGAGCCTCCTGCCTCCTCTCGCAAGCGGGCCTCCGAGCGGGAGGTTGAAAAAGAGAGGTGCACAAAGAGTTGGGCCGGCGAAGCTACTCCGAGCCGCGGTGCCCGCCCGAAGAAGCAGAAGAAGGGGAAGGGTCCGGTCGGAGGTGCTTCGCCCACAGACTCTCCTGCACGGCGTCCCGAGCCGGCTTCCTCGTCGTCGTCCTCGGACGGGTTTCGGTTCTTGCAGGTCGAGGAGATAAGGGCCGAAGCCGGGAGGATCATCATGGAGGCCCAGATCGAGGCGACCGACCTGGCCGGGGTCGACTCCTCAGACGGAGAGGAGATAGAGCGCGCCTTCTAGGAGGCTCTAGACCATGCTGCCGACCTGACTCCGGGGGCCATGCCATTTGCCCAGGTCTTCCGACAGGAGTCGGAGGAGCAAGCCGCTCGGGCGAACCAGTTGCCCACCCCTCCCCCTTCATCTTCCGAGCACCACTCAGATGCCTCCGAGGGGGAAGACGAAGTACTAGGCGAGGAGGTCCTGGTCGAGGAGGTCGGATCCGAGAGCGTCCTCGAGGGTCCCGAGCGACAAGGGGCCCCGGACCAGGGAGATCGGATCCGAGAGATCGGGCAGGTCCGACCTTCCCGGGGAAGGGGGGCATATGAATGCCGCGGACGAGGGTGGTCGGTCCGCTGCTGAGTCTGATGAGTCTCCCGAGCGTCCACCCCCAACTTTCGAGCGGGGGTCGACCTCTGGGGTTCATCTTGAGGACGGGTGCCCGTCTCCCGGCATGGAAGTTCCTCCGCGACCCCCATCTCCCTTTCGGCTTCGGAGTGGGGTCGCGGTGCTTGGCCAGCTCTTTGGGTCGGACTCAGAGGAGGGAGGTCCTCAGGGTGGTGAAGCCGGTCCAGAGCGGCCTTCCCGCTTTGAACAAGCAAAGGCGGATGCCTCCGCCCGGGTGGCCTCGATGCTGGAGCCTCTACTGACTCAGGTTTGTTCGATAGACTTTGTTGAATTTCGGATGCTCTTTTCTTTCCGGGTTGCTAAGTTTTGTTTATTATTATCACTATTCTAGGTTGCCAAGGAGATATCCCGGACGGTGGGGTCCGAGCTGGCCGAGCTTGCCGAATTCAACAGCGAGCTCGGAACCGTCTGCAAGTTCGGGCTTTACAAGCTACAGCAGGCATGGGACCAGTTCGAGCAGTCGCAGGAGACCTGCAGGGGGCTGATCAAATCGGTCGAGGAGTTAGGGATGGAAAAGAGCAGGGTGGAGAGAGCCAACTCCTCCCTTCGGGTCGAATTGGAGGCGGCCCAGGACTCGCTGGCGGTGGCTCATCGGAGGAACGCCCGCCTCGTGGATGCGAGATCGGACACTGAGCAGGACAAGATCCTCCTCCAGTCTGAGCTAACCGCTCGGACAGCAGAGCTAGCTGCTTCTTCCCAGATTTTATCACTGAAGGAAGAAGAGTTAGCCATGTCCGAGCAGGCTCGAATTGCTCGGGAGGAGGAACTGGCCGGTTCGAGGCGCGCTCGAGAGATTCTGGCCGGTTCGAGGCGCGCCCGAAAAAAGGGGGTCGGGGTCCGAGTCCGCTTCGACGATCAAGTTAGTTTAGGAGAAATATATGATGGAGAGAATAAGAGAATCTGTGAATGTACCGTCTTTTCGTCATTGGTTTGGTGCCGGAAATCGGGACATCACTCGACCGTCATCCTCGATAAGGAAATCTGGTCCGATTCCCTCGGTCTCATCGCATTTATTGAGCATCCCTCTAATTAATGCTCAATTAGACCCTTTTGGACAGGGGCATTAAATGCTGCTGTATCTTTTGTCAATTTAGCAATCAATGGTGTATGTTTGTAGTGTCTCCGCATTAAAAGGGGGGGGGGTTTGTAGGCCGGCGGCTGTCTGTCGTTCATAAATGTGGGAGTGATCTTGATGGGAGTCGAGTCCAGGAGGTATATCAGTACGTGAGCCGCCGTTCCGTCCTTAGCGTGTTCTTGAAACCGGTTTAACCATCTCTTGCCCAGATTGGGATAACCAGGGACTTGGCTCGTCTCCGATTTCGGTCTCTCTAGTTGAATTCGGACGCTGCGTCGAGGTGGGTGCGGATAACGGGCCTTGGGCCTGATAACCTCGTGGGCTCGGGTTCCACACAAGTTGGGCTCCCTTTCACTAATTTTGGAACGAGGCCAAATAGGCATACGAATATTGCATGCATGCATGCATGATGCAGCTGAAATTGAAACGGATCGAAACGATCATGATATATGAATAGAGGATTGTTATAGTTATAAAGACATTTTAAAAAATTACTTTTATAAATTAATGTAATTTTATATAACTTATTAAATTGATTTTATAATAAAAATATTTTTATAATTTGATAAATTATATTAAATTATACGAATTTATAATTTTATAATTTTTTTTTAATAAAATCTTTTATGACTAAATACTTTTCTATTGGATATCGTACCCTTCCAGCTCGATCGCCAGCTAGCCGTAATATGCACCGGCTAGTCTGGAATCTTATTGGAGTATCATGTGATCTTCACGTGCAATTAATTCTAACGTATCAATCATGAATGAGGTTTTCCGGGTGATGTCATTCTAATGACGTCGTCGGCCTCTTAGCGAATTAAATGAGACTTATGAACATGAATCATAAGATTAATTTTAGGAGAAAATATTAGGAGTATTTAATATTATATATTTACACGAATAGTATTTATGAGTATTATTTATATGAATGTGTGTTATAAGTGTTGGATGTTTTAACATTATTTTAATTTTATTCATCATTTTATACCACGCATGAACATATCTGCTAAAAGAAAAAATAGATATCAACTGCTCCCACCATATAAGATGTACTTTGCCATCATATAAAATTAAACAAATAGGAAAAAAAATGTCTCATTTGATTATAAGATGAAAAAGTTTGTGAACAATAATAATAAATTGAATTAAGATGTTGATGGCATTTTGAAAAATAAGAAAACAAATTGATTAAAAATATTATAAAAAAGTTGAACTATTTTTCTGTTTTGTTTATAAAAAAATAATAAAATAAAATAAATAAGTTGAACTATTTTTCTATTTTGTTTAGAAATTTAAAAAAAATGTCTTAATTAAGTAATTATTAGATGAAAGACTTAAAATTTGAAATTAAAAAGCGATATTGAAATTATAAGATGAGGTGAGATGTATTGGGAACCATATGTGAAACCAAATGGAGCCGAATACTAATTTTGCTTAAGTCTCTTAATATTTAGCCTTTCGTTTAGATTTAAAAATGAATTGAATTCATCTCAATCTCATTATTATAATTATTTCAAATTTACACATAATATATAATAAATAATTTAATTTTTTTAAATTTTAATTTAATTTTTTCAAATTTTAAAATAATAATATTATTATTAAAAATTAATATTCAAATCATATTTTATTCAACTAATTTCAATCTCATCTGACTTCTCAATTCAAATGGAACTTAATCACATATACGTACTTACAGATCAGGTAAGTTTTATTTAATTTCGCTCAAGTCTTTATATTAAGGACGCGTTAGTACAAGATGTCTAGATGCATGTGTGCTACTTTTCGCTACCACAACAACATTAAGCTTCTTTCACGGGTCAACATTAGTTTTATAATCATTATTCATTAATAATATCCTTGGGCAAAAAGTATTATTATTTATATTATTATGTAATATAATGAAATATAATTTTGGAACGAGGGGGCCAATTGGGCATATATATGAATATCGTCTTCCTCGATCGCCAGCTGTAATATGCAGTGGCAAGGATCTGGCATCTTATTGGATCATCATGTCTTCAGATGCATTCTAATGTATTGATCATTAACGGGGTTTCTTGGGTGATGTCATTCTAATGACGTCGTCCTCTTTACAAATTATATGATCAGACGTACGTACTGGTTGCACCCTTATTTAAACTGGCCTATTGATCTGCGGCTGCCAGCTCCTAGTTATATATATTTCTTCGATCGGCATCTCATAATTGATTGCCCTTCTTTAACGGGTCAACATGATTAGTTTATTTATAAAATTATATATAATGAAATCAAGTGTTGGAACGAGGCCAATTAATGGGCATATATATATTGCAGATGGGCATATATATATATATATATATATATATGAATGCATGCATGTTTTCCTCGATCGCCAGCTCTAATAATATATGCACTGGCAAGTGGCAAGTCTGGCATCTTATTGGACATCATGTCTTCACGCATCTAATGTATTGATCATGATGAGGTTTTCCGGGTGATGTTATTATAATGACGTCGTCCTCTTCGCGAATTATATGTTCAGGGCAATGATATTTTTACTATTTTTTTAAATATTTCTTTTAACATCTTTAATTAGTAAAAAATAATTTAAAAAATATACAATTTCATGATTAATAATTCACTACAACATATTCGACAACTCCCGGCGCTTAATTTTGCCGCTAATACACTTGTAAATCGCCGCTAATGCCAATTAGCAGCTGTTAGAAAAAATTATAGCGGAAAAATACCTCAGGCTTAGCTTAAAGAATTGCTCCACAAGTTTCTCCAGCACGACAAAAACAAGCGTTTTCTCTTAGTGGTGAAGTGTACTACGTAGTTATAAAACTAGAGTAACACTTAACAATCCACAGCCTAAAACCGTTTCAAGAGAGAACAAACGAGAGAGAGATTTTGTTTACTTTTCAGATTGGTGCTAAAAACCAAACTAGTGGGGGACTATTTATAGTCAACCCACATATGGCTGGCATTAAAAACTAGCCATAACTCTGCAATTAAAAAATTGCAGTTACAAAAAATTTATTTTGTAACGTATGACATTTAAGCCTAACGTTACAAAACATTTATTTTGTAACGTATGGCATTTAAGCCAAACGTTACAAACTATGTAACGTATGGCATTAAATGCCATACGTTACTAACAAAGGGAGAGGGGCAGCCCACTTGGGCGCCCCACCAGTCAACATCTCCCACTCGCACACAGTGGGCATGACCCTAGGTCAGCATCTCTCTTATGTTCTCAATCTTGTTCATACAAGTAAATAGGCCGTGCGACCACCAAGCACACCAAAAAAAATGGGAGTACATACACCAAATCTCTCCCAGAGAAGACCAGCATAGTAACATCCCCGAAGTGTATGGTCATGTCCTAGACTTATTCGATCGCATCAAGTCAAGTATTTTCGAACCCTCTTGAGTTATATAAACTCAGAACAATGCTTGACTTTTTCCAAATCATTTCAATGTGTTCACAACTTTAGCCGCTACCAATATGCAGCGTCATAGTTTGACGTCAGCAAACACTATCGAAGATACGATATCGAAAAAATCTTCCTTTTGCACTCATATCATTCAATTTTGGTTGAACCGCTTTCCCAGCAATGCCTCTTTAAACCGTATTAATCATGGTTGTGACGCCCCCAAATTCCCCCTAAAATAACACGGGAATCGAGGCGTCGGGATGATGACAACACGGGTCACACATCCCAACAACACGTGTCAAACGTGTGTGCACACATGACATACATAAATAAAAGGTCGCAGCGGAAAATAAATTAATATCTAAGTACCAGAATTTTTTAGAAATATATTACAAACCAATTTAATAAAAACTCTCCAACAGGAGATTTAATACAGTCATCCAAAAATACAATTTAAACGAATACATAATTATAAAAAAATGGGAAAATAAATTTCCCGAGATATCAATTAATAATATCACCTCAATAGCGGAGCCGTCTCCTCAGGCTCGGCCTGTCCAAAGTCTGCATCCAAAGCAAACTACGACGCCAAGATGGCATCGCAGGTAAGTACAACCCAACCAAACCTAAGACAATAAATACATTAATGCCACAACAACAACCAAGAACAATTACTATATGCATGAGGCTCAAAAATCATCTTCCTCAAAATCGATGAAATAACCACTCGTCAAAATCCCAATTTAATCCACCATAAAATCACCCATCATTTTCCATAAAAATAATATCCTCAAAATCGATCATACCGGGCGTTACGTATCGCCGTCCCCGATATGATTACACACACACCCGAAACCATAATGGGCGTTACGTATCGCCGTCCCCATTACGATCCACACACACTCATTTCATACCGGGCGTTACGTATCGCCGTCCCCGATATGAAATGCACACCCTGATGACCATAATGGGCGTTACGTATCGCCGTCCCCATTATGTCACCCACACACTCACACGCTGATCACAACGGGCGTTACGTATCGCCGTCCCCGTTATGACTCAGCCCAAAACCAATAAAATCCATTAAATACAATTTAAATCCCATTTCCCATTCTCAACACATAAATATCCAAAATCATGCAAAAATCCACTTTCCAATTATTTTCATGAGCATGCGCGTAAATTCACAATGCAGACAACCATGCAACAATTATCCAACAATTAAATAATCCAATCAACCAACAAATACCAACATCAACCATCACATATCAGCAATAATCAAATACAACAACTGTTGATGCCAAAAATATATTTAAATCTTAAAGCTTGTTTGGAAAGTACTTACAGCGGTAAAAACGCATTTCCTTGAACAACGCCAATCCGCAGCGTTTGTAGCGGTCACATGTACGTTAGGCTAAAACACTCGGTTTGACCCCAAAATTTAGGGAGGTACTCATTGAAGGGTGGGGAATCTCATGGAGGTGGTGGTGTGGCGGCACAACCACCGGAAGGTGGCGGATCGGGGCCAAAAGTGGTGAAAACCCATTTTCGGGTTTGGGCTCGTACCGGGAAGGTGAGGCCGCGGTTGGGGAAACTGAGCTAGGGGGTTGACCGGCTGGGCGAGGGGAGTCGAATGGTGGCGGAGGTGAGACCTACGGTGGCCGGACGGCGGCGTGGCGAAGAACGACCCGTTTAAGGCCCATTTCGGGTGGAGGGGCTAACCGGCGGCGATGGGTGGCTTTGGGCGGTGGGTTATGCTCGCCGGAGGTTGGGGAGTCTAGTGGTGGTGGTCGGAGGCCAAGGGGTGGCCGGCGGTGGCCGGAAAATGCAAGGGAAGCAAAAATGGCCATTTCGGGTTTGTGGCCGTGTAGGGGCGGTGGGGTGGCCGAAGGGGACACCACCGGTGCCGTTGAGCTCGCCGGCGTGAGGGGGTGAGGTTGGGCTGGGCGGTGTCGCCGGTGGGTGGCCGGCGGCAGTCCTGGGGCTGAGGAGAAGAGACGGGCGAAGGGGAGTGGGAGCAGGGGACGCGGGCGGGGGGGGGTCTGGGAAGGAAGAAGAGAAAAAGAAAAGAAAAAGAAAAAGGAAAAAAGAAAAGAAAAGGAAAAGAAAAAGGAGAAAAAGGAAAAAGAAGGGAAAAAGGGTCCAACCAGAAAAACACAACAAATTAAATAAAAGCCAGCCAAGATACTACAATCTAATATCATTAAAATAAAATATTTAAAGCCCCAACAATATAAATAAATTAAACCCAAACACAATATTATTTATAAAACAATAAATAATATAACGAAAGCAGATAAAATAAATTCACATAATAAAATAGAAGAATTTAATTCCACTCATTAAAATAATTAACTTATTAAAATAAATAAGAAAAGCAACGTAACTCGATATCAACTACTTAATAGCTCAATTAAATATCTTAAATAAATAAAATATGACCAATAATATTATTTAAATAAATTAAAATAATTAACACCAAGCATAAAATAACGTGTAAAAATACACGTAAATCCGGGATCTCACAATGGTCATAGACAACATGCCAAAGTAGCAGACATCACAACCTCCATCTCGTGACATAGTCAAAAGTAAAGGACACTTAAAAAATGAGACTCACACAGTGAGAAAGAGGGGAACCATTTACTCACTTACTCATTTGGTCGAATAAGCACATGTAGTATGAAACACATGCTACGGTGGATTTCTCTTTCTTAAAGAGCATATGTCTATATCAACACCGTACAGATCTTAGTCTAGTCGCTGCTTAAGCGTCTAACCCGAGTTCCTCTATTTGCTCGCCTCCAAGGCGTCAAAGAGGATCTCACATCTGGCTAATCTCAGGCTACATGGATGGTGGGTAATCCATTCACAGTCTTCTCAAAAAGACCTCATCTTAGCTCCCACTAAGGCGACATATCTTTGTGTTAACTAACTTATCCCTTTGGATAAGTACTTAGGGACACAATGTCTCATCTCTTCTCGCTACTTAAGCGCTAGAGGCGATTGCTCGTGTGAGTGAGCCAATCTTATCCTGTTGACATATCTTGTGTGTGTGTATTAGTAAAAGACAATTTGATAAAGACAAGAACTGAATCATATTGTATTAATATCCCAAAGGAAATGTTACATCTCAATGTTATTTGTAAATTAAATTACATTTACAATCTACGTAGTCCTAGATTCCTAACATGAGCCTCATATACATCTCGTGCAATAGGCTTTGTTAAGGGATCAGCAACCATGCGACTCGTAGAAAGATGTTTCAGAATCACTTCCTTTTGCGCTACCATATCTCTTATGTAGTGATATCTGATATCTATGTGTTTGGTTCTTCCATGATATTTTGAGTCCTTAGCATATGCGAGAGCTGCCATGCTATCACAGAATATCGTCACCGGATCTGAAGTATCCGTGCCAATGTCTAAATGCTCAAGGAACCTTCGTAACCAAACAGCTTCTTGAACTGCTGCAGAACAAGCTATGTATTCTGCCTCCATGGTGGATAAAGCTATACAGGGTTGTTTCTTGCTGCTCCATGTAATGGCGCCATTGTTGAGCAGAAAGACATACCCAGTAGTTGATTTACGCTCATCTAGGTCACTGCCCCAGTCGGCATCGCTGTAACCTCTTAGCTGCAAATCTGAACCTTGATAGCACAGCACATAGTCTGCAGTTCCCTTCAGATATCGCATAATCCTCTTGACTGCTTTCCAGTGAGCCAGTCCGGGGTTAGATTGGAATCTACTTACTAAGCCAACTGCATAGCATATGTCAGGCCGAGTACACATCATTGCGTACATCAGACTTCCCACAGCATTAGCATAAGGGACACGGGCCATCTTTTCCTTTTCTCTTTGAGTCTTAGGACACAACTCTTTAGATAAGTTCTCGCTTTTTGTGACAGGGGTGTCAATGGGTTTACATTCACTCATTAGGAAGCGTTCGAGAACTTTCTTTATGTAAGTCTGTTGGGACAAACACAATATTCTCTTTGAGCGATCTTTGTAGATCTTAACTCCCAGAATGTATTCTGCCTCACCCATATCCTTCATCTCAAAATTGAAGGATAACCACTCTTTTGTGGCAACTATCAACCCTTTATCATTTCCAGCTAGTAGTATGTCGTCAACATATAATGACAACATAATGAAACTCTTCTTGGATCTTTTGACATAGACACAATAGTCCTCTGTGATCATCGTAAACCTATTCGAAAGAATGGCTCGATGGAATCTGAGGTACCATTGCCTAGATGATTGTTTTAGGCCATATATAGATCGTTTGAGCTTGCACACTTTGCGCTCTTGACCTTTGACCACAAAACCCGTTGGTTGATCCATATAGATCTCCTCATCTAGTTCTCCATTGAGAAATGCTGTCTTAACATCCATCTGGTAGAGTTCCAAATCCACGTTTGCTACTATAGCTAGAATCAGACGAATTGAAGCAAACCTCACGACTGGTGAAAAAGTTTCTTCATAGTTTATACCCTCTTGTTGGGTATATCCTTTCGCCACTAAGCGAGCTTTGTACTTATCTATCGATCCATCCGACTTGCGTTTGACTTTAAGAACCCATTTGTTCCCAATAGTCCTACGCCCTGTCGGTAGATCAACCAGATCCCAGACCTGGTTAGTTTTCATAGACTCAATTTCATCATTAAGAGCTTTCATCCACTCATCTTTAGTAGAAGATGAGAGAGCCTCATGAATTGTCCTAGGCTCATCATCATCATGCGGAGCTACCATAAAAGCTTCCCCTTCAATCTCAAAACGACGACGGGGAATACTTTCACGTGTGCTTCTACGCGGCTGAGGTTGTTGTGATTGATTGACAAGTGATGTGCTCCCACTCGGATTTAATTCCTTATTTGTAGGAGCTTGAAGAATTTCTTCCTCATTCTCAACTAAATTCCTTGGAGCACTTTCTTCTTGTTCCATAATCTCATGAAGTTCTAAACTCCTATCAACCTCACCTCTACTTGGAAATTCATTTTCAATGAAGTCCACATCTCATGATTCAATTTCAGTCATACTTCCATCAGTTTGTTCACCTATTAACACATACCCTTTAGAGTGTTCTGAGTACCTTATGAAGATACACTTCTTCCCTCTAGGGCCTAATTTCCCATACTTATGAGAAAGATCATGAACAAAACCCGTTGAACCCCATGGCCGCAAGTTACTCAAATTGGGTTTCTCGCCGGTCCATAGTTCATATGGGGTGGAAGTTACTGATTTGGAGGGCACTCTGTTAAGAATGTAGGCAGCAGTCAAAAGTGCATCCCCCCAAAAAGAAATTGGTAGGTTTGCTTGCGCCATCATTGACCTAACCATCTCAAGCAGTGTACGATTTCTCCTTTCCGCCACGCCATTTTGTTGCGGCGTACTCGGCATCGTTAACTGTCTTTTGATTCCTTTTTCATCACAGAGCCTTTTAAATTGCTCAGAGAGATATTCTCGTCCTCGGTCAGTTCTTAGAGTTTTTAAACTCTTGTCTAACTGATTCTCAACCATTCTTAGATATCGTCTAAAGCACTCCAATGCTTCAGACTTGTGGGAGATTAAGTAGACATGACCATAACGTGAAAAATCATCTATAAAAGTGATGAAGTAGACACCCCCGTGTCTTGCCCTCACACTCATTAGACCACAGATGTCAGAATGGACTAATTGCAGTGGAAAAGATGCCCTATAGGCTTTTCCAAACGGTTTTCTCTTAGCTTTTCCCATTAGACAATGTTCACATGTGGACAAGATGACCCTAGCGAGATTGCCTATCAGGCCTTCTCTAGCTAACCGAGTCATTCTATCTTGTCCTATATGACCAAGCCTAGCATGCCATGTATGTGAATCCAAATTATCAACAGATGAAGAAAGAAAAGCAATAGATTCATTTATATTAGAATAAACCAAGTCTAATATCATAAAACCGTCTTGCAGAAAAGCATTGCCATAAAACACATGGCCCAAATAAAAGGAAACAATATTGTTTTCAAAAACAATTCGAAAACCAAGTTTTAATAGAGTAACAACTGAAAATAAATTTCGTCGGATTTCGGGAGCGTATAGCACATTGTGGAGGAAAAGAGTGCGGCCACCCCGCAAGTCCAGCTTGTAGGTACCAAGTCCTAGCACCTCCACGCTAGCTCCATTCCCCACCTTGATATCACGACTCCCAGCTGGAATTCGGCGATATTCCACAAATCCGACTCTATCTCGCGCTATGTGCTCGGTCGCTCCTGAATCAACAGTCCACACAGGATAGGAGTGAGCAACCATCACATGGCTAGTTACAAAAACAATACGAGAGAAGTTAGAGTATACCTTCTTCGGCTCAGTGCAGTCACGAGCGAAGTGGCCTTTCTTTCCGCAGTTGTAACACTCTAATTTTGACTTGTTCTTCCCACGCTTGCCCCTTTTGCTGCGCTGAGAAGTTCCTGACACCTTCTTAACTTGTCCAGCAGCTACCCCATTCTTGGATTTCCAACGCTTAGGCCTTGATGCCCTGCGTGAACCAGAATTAGCCACATAGGCCGAATGATTGGGCTTAGCAGCCTCTAGGCGCTCAGCCTCCAATTCTAAGTGACGCGAGACATCATCAAATTTTTTTTTATATTCTCATTATGCGTCAGATTCTGGCTCATGTTCTCCCAAGAACTTGGTAGTGATTTTATCACTGCCTGGACTTGTTGTTCATCAGTCAGGTCGTTTCCTGCCGTCTTAAGTTCGCGGATCATGGTTGACATAGCCCTAAGATGCTGCTTCATCGTATGGTCAGAGCGCATCTTATAGGAGTCAAACCTCATGGTTAATCCACGTAACCTAGTGGCCGAAGTTCCACCAAACTTCAACTTCAAAGCCTCCCACATGCTTTGGGCAGTGTCATAGGTCTCGAACTCACACATTAGATCATTGTGCATGCTGCTTAATATTATTATGCGCGCGCACCGATTTTTCTTAGCCCATTCAGAATAGGCTAATTCATCTAATCTGTGTTGTTCTGAGTCCCCTTCCTTGGGCTTAGTCAGGGAGTGAGACAAGGCCTCTACGACTTCTTGCTCATCTAAGACATATTGGATCTTGCGATGCCATATGTCATAGTTCTCCCCATCCAATTTCTCCCCTTTATTCAAATCGGCAACAATACTCTTGGATGCCATTTCACTACAAAACGCAAAGGAGGGATATTACACACACACCTAAGAAATCTGCCGCGTCCATTCAAGCTAAAAAAAATAATAATTTAGACATGTCGCAAGATCGAAAAATCGCTAGGCTTCAGAATCATCTCTTGCGCCACAATATCCAATTATTAAATTTCTAACCTAATTCTCGCGCAAATTTAAAAAATATGGGAGATTTAATCATAAATCTCAACCATACTCCCACTATTTAAAAGTAGTCACCTAGTCCTAGTCACGCGTAGAGACAGATCCTACTAAAATCGCAGTAACCTGTTGAGCCAGTCTACAAAGACAGTTTCAACAACCACAGCAGCCTGTTGGGCCAGTCTACAAAGATGGTTCATATAAGACCATTACAGTCCATTTTTCTTATTCCATCAGTGCATTTACAGTTCTTACTGAGGCTACCATGGTGTTGTCGCTATACAGTGCATTTACAGTTCTTACTGGGGTCACTGCAATTCTTTCAGCCTATCAATCTACACCGACAACCCTAACTAAGACTACTTAGTGGGAATTTCCTATTTTATCACTAGAATAAATAAAGGCTAATGTCTAATCATACAAGCCTAACATTTATATATGATAAAATAATAACACATTCACATGTTATATACATACATGTTATCACATTTAATCAACCAAAAATTAAACATAATATCACATGTAATTATATTTAATCTAAAGTATTAAATAAAATGTCACATGTTATAACAGGAAATATATCTAAACATATATTTAAAACATGCCATTTTTTTTTTAATCATTATTAAAAAATATATATATAAAAAAAACATATTATTGCCACATGACCCTCACGGTCCAATGGTGTGGGGGACTAATGAATTAGTCATCCGGCCTGGGTTCGAAACCCACGGCCGGACTTTACATTCTTTTTTTTTTTTATATAAAATAAAAACATAGGGAGCTGGGCCGTGTAAGGACCCAGCCCAAGAGAGCCTTTAGGCTTTGAAGATAACGAATGGGCCGAAAGGCCCACGGCCCAGCGTCTAACAGATGACTTATGTCATCTTCTTCCTCCAGCTGGGCACTGTTCACGTGAACAGTGCCCGGTTTTCACAGCAATCAAAACAGTCTCCTCATGCATCATTTTATGCCCGAAAATACCGCTCCATCGCCGGAAAAAGTCTTCCCGAGGAAGAGGGATGCGCCACACCACCCTTGTGGTGCGCGCGACACCCCTGGTGCCAGCAGAGGTGCTCGCGGCACCCCAGGGTGCTTGCGCACCGCCTCTGGGCTCACGGGTGGCACCAGGCAGGTGCATGCAGCACCCCTGGATGCGTGCGGCGGCACCAAAGCTGGGTGCGCGCAACATCACAGCTGGGTGCGTGCGGCATCCGTGGTGCACGCTGCAAACCCGCTGGTTGCGCGCTGCACCCCTTGCTGGTTGGGCGCGGCACCACGTGGTGGTGCGTGTGGCACCACCTGGTGCGCACGGCACCACCGCACCACTGTGGTGCGCGTTGCACCTCCAATTTTTTTTTTTCGTAAAAAAAAACAGTACAAAAAAATATATATATATATATATATCAAGCATATATAAAAAAAACTGGAAGCAATTACGACGTGCTCTGATACCAATGTTAGAAAAAATTATAGCGGAAAAATACCTCAGGCTTAGCTTAAAGAATTGCTCCACAAGTTTCTCCAGCACGACAAAAACAAGCGTTTTCTCTTAGTGGTGAAGTGTACTACGTAGTTATAAAACTAGAGTAACACTTAACAATCCACAGCCTAAAACCGTTTCAAGAGAGAACAAACGAGAGAGAGATTTTGTTTACTTTTCAGATTGGTGCTAAAAACCAAACTAGTGGGGGACTATTTATAGTCAACCCACATATGGCTGGCATTAAAAACTAGCCATAACTCTGCAATTAAAAAATTGCAGTTACAAAAAATTTATTTTGTAACGTATGACATTTAAGCCTAACGTTACAAAACATTTATTTTGTAACGTATGGCATTTAAGCCAAACGTTACAAACTATGTAACGTATGGCATTAAATGCCATACGTTACTAACAAAGGGAGAGGGGCAGCCCACTTGGGCGCCCCACCAGTCAACAGCAGCGATTACCATACGCCGCACATTCTCTGCTATCGAAAAGCCCAAATTATATATTTATAGCGAACTCACTAAGTCGCTGCAAATAAACACTTATATGCAGCAGAAATATTCGCCACAATAGGAGACTCTTCGCGTCGCCATTGTATAATTTGTAGCGAATTTCTACGCTGCTTATACTCTTAATTCGCCGGAAATATTGCCATCCAATATTATGAGTTCAAAAATAGCGGTGATTTATGTCGTCGCAAAAAATTGAAGCGTAAACAGACCGTCAGCTTTCGCAGCGATTAATTTTCCCCTGAAAGTCTGCGCTAATATTTGCAACGAGTTAAGTCGCCACTAAAAATTGAGTTAGCTGGCACCGATTACTTTTAGCAGCAACTATTTTCGCCAAAAATAGATTAATTTCGCCGCAAATGACCGGCTTTACTGGGTGATTAAGCCTGTTTCATTCACGGAACTCCTATAGGCAAATTAATCTGTTTCATGGATTGCAATGCCACAAATTCCTTCCAGCAATTTATAAATTCCTCCGTGGGTCATTAAGCCTAAAATACATCTATTTTGCATAATCCCAATACAAATAACTAGCCATCCAATAAGACTTCATCCAATTTCATATATATATATATATATATATTGAATGATCAATATCCAATATCAATGATCACCTAGTACTTGATAGTTATATATCGAACTAGTCATTCAGTTTCATACATATATATATATATATATAACCATAATTAGTCATCTAATTATGGTTTACTGGCCTTGGTGCATAAATTAAGGTAATTAATTAAATATTACATCAAGTCACATTAGTAGTGTTTCATATAATCAGAACTTCATTTATCTTCTGAGCCCGTCATTGTAGCAATGCCTCTAGATTCTGCACATAGGTCATGTGATGTGTACTGCAGCACATCTTGACAGTCCAACATTGATCAACTCTGAGATGAAAATAAGAAATAAAAGAGTTGAAATGAAAGAAGATGAGATGAGACAAGATGTATATAAAACTTGGAACCATTCGAACGTACAGATGTAAGTACTATTTAATTTCGCTCAAGTCTTTATCTGAAGTACGCGTTAATACAAGATTTCTAGATGCAGTTACGGTACTTTTCGCTATCATACATCTTATTGATTGCCAAGCTTCTTTCACGGGTCAACAATATTAATTTTAATATTCTATAATCATTATTCATTAACAATATCCTTAGGCAAAGTTTTATTATTTATTTTATTATATAATATAATGAAATCTAATTTTAGAACGAGGCCAAATAATGGGCATGAATGCATCATGCATGCAGCTGAAACTGAAAAAAATCTTATATATATATATAATAATAATTATTTTTACAGTCTATATTTATACTAGTTCACGTTAAAAGTTCTTATCTTATGATTAAATGAAATAAATTTTATAGATTTTAAAATTTTTTATTTGTAAATAAAAATATTTTAATCAATTTTATTATAAAATAGAAATTTTGTTATTTGTTTATTACTTGAATGGTAAAAGAGTCCAATTTTTTAGACTATGTGTAGCATCATCTTAAAAAAAAAATTCTTGAAAAGAAATACTGTTCACCATATTTTGTGGGAACCATATATAAGACTTATTTGAAACTTCTTTTTTTCGGAAAAAATATTTTATACAAATAATTAAAATGCATGCATGTTGGATACCACTTTAGCACATATTAAAGTCAACTTGATTATTATGGTTTACTACTAATATATGCCATAGATCAACTAGCAACCAGTCTATCATCCTCTAAAGGTTACAACCGGACCAGTCTAGCCTCCCCCCACTGTTCGGCCCATCGTTCTCCGTGTTTGGGGAATCACGTTAGTGGGCCTACTAGGTCAATGGGACGACCTTGGATGATTAATATTATATTTAAAAAGTTTATATTCAATCACTTTTATATATTTTTGTGTACATTAGGGATTCTTATTTTGGAATTCTTATAATGTTCTCAATTTTTATTTTTCTTTTTTTATATTTTTAAAAAATATTTTAAGATGTTAAAGATGTTAAAAAACTAATAAAATAAAATATATTTCACTTACATGATTTCTTTAAAATTTTAAAATATTTTTTAAAGATAAAAAAAATTACAATATTATTGAAAAACATTTATATAAAAATTATGTAAAAAAAAATGGGGAGAAAGTAGGGATCCCAAAGTTGGGATCCCTAGCAATTTTCTTTTATTAATTAATGTGATCGATTGCGCTATTTTTTTTAATATATAATAATTATTTTAAAGAATTAAATAAGTGAAATACACAATAAATATACAAAAGTGATTGTATACACTAAAATTTAAAACAATCCACATTTTTTATAATGCATGCAGTGTGTTACTTTTCGCTACCATAACATCTCATGATTTATTGATCATCTTCTTTCCCGGCTCAACATTAGTTTTATAGTCATTATTCATTAACAATATCCTTGGGCAAAGTTTTATACTTTATTTTATTATACATATAATGAAATATATTTTTGGAAGGAGGCCAAATGGGCTTTTGAATGCGTTATGCATGCAGCTGAAACTGAAAGAATCTTTTATATATATAAAAGATTGGGATCATGTCTTCGTCTTCCACGCCAGTTGTACTGATATTATTGATCACTTATCTGCGTACGTACAGTAAGTATTATTTAATCATGTCGCTCACGTCTTTATATTAAGTACTCGTTAACGAGACATTAGCAGAGCGAACTGCAGGGTCGAGGATCATTTCTCCAAATTCGTTACTCGGCCGGTGATTAATATAAGAGCCAAGAAAGATTCAGAAGCGCTAGTACTAGTTTTGGGAAACATGCAAGGCAGAGGTTTTGATCCGTACGTAATTACTTCTCTTAATTTCTTTAGTAATTAATTATATATATAATAACATCATGTATTCTATTTCCCGGATCGGTTAATTTGTTAATTTTCAATTTAATTAATCATGATATATATAGTAAAATTAATCAAAATGCTATTTTCTTCACCAAAGAAGAATTTTGATGCATGAAATGATATTTTATATATATATATATATATAGTGGTTGATCGTGTAATTACTAATTAATATTATTGTCATGACACGAAATATCAGCTTAATTTTTTAGTCAAACGTACATTAAGATCAGCTAGATCGAGGAAGATGGAATTTGTAAGTATATAAATATTATATATATATATATATCTATATATAAACCATGTTGTTAATTATTTGTGTTATTATTTAATGTCTATATAAATATTATCTTGATCGATGCAACATAGACTACTACTCACTTTGTCAGGAGTACTAATTCTATATACAACTGTAAGATGCATAAATGTTACATAATTATTTTGAAGAAGACTAGACATCACTATTAAAAAATTAATTGTTTTTATGTGAGTTTCATATTTCATTTTTTTTAAATGGTTACGCGTCCATTATCCAATTTACAGTTGCTTAAATATTTTCTCTTTTTTAGTCCTTCCATTGTTATTTGTTGGAAGAATAATTATTACTACAAGAAAATTGGATATCTATGGTCAACTATTCTCTGTCAAAATAGTTATTCTCTATTAATTTTCGTAACAAATAATCATGTTGACAGAGAATAATTGACCACAAATACTCAATTTTATTATAGTGTATATTTGAATACATTTATACTTCACAGCATCTATATAGTATAATTTGATTTGGAAGATTAAAATTTCAAAATTTGAATTTTACTAATCAAATTATATTAATTGGGTGGTACGTGGTTTCAAATAGCTATAGCACTAGTATTTGTCCTTATCAGAATATGAGTAAGTACAAAGTAGTACTTCAAATATCTCTTAACAAATTATATAAATATATATATATATATATATTGATCTGCATGTGCGTTTATAGTGTGTTCATGAAGTTTCATCTTTATCAATTAATTTAATCATGATAATACAATACAAGAAATATAAATTTTCTTTAAGAATGGTTGTGGGGGCTAAATATATAGTTTTTGTGAAGAATTAACTTTTTGCCACAAATTTATTCTGTAGCACATTCGTCACATAAAACTCGCGATAAAAAATATTTTTTCTCACAAAATTTTCAACTCGTGGAAAAAAACATATTTTTTCATGAGACCGTCCATAAATAAAACATAAATACTTGTGAAAATAGAATTTTGATCTATTTCAGACGCTCGAGTTCGATATATTTTATAATTTAATATGTGATATATTACTCTACATAATTTAGCCGCCACATTAATTTGTAATTTTTATTAATATATATAGTTTTTTATATTTTTGTAGACATGTTGGTTCTAATTTTCCAAAAAGGCGCATCGCAGCCGAAATCTGTTCTAGTTTTTTATCGTCAAGCTCTGAATCCAAACGGCATGTTTTGATGGAGCGCTTGGTAAACATTGATGATTTGAAAGATTTAAATTTTGAGAATAGAAACCTGTCTGCGGTATTTATTGAGAGACAATGGACACGTATTCTCGAGGCAAAAGGAAAAGTGTACTCAAATATTGTGCGTGACTTCTACTACGAACTCGGGAATTCTAGTACGATCAGAAGGGACCAAGAGTTGAGGCTCCGTGTACGAGGAGTGCGAGTCGTTATCACTCGTGATTCGATTGCATCTTTTCTGGAGGTACCTCGTCAAGATGGCTGCAAGCACCCAAAATCTTCACAATGGTCTGCCAACGAAATATATCATGCTCTGACGGCCAGTACTAAAAATGACGTGGCTCATCGCATGGATGAGATTATATATCAAAAGGATTTGGTTCCATTCTTTCAGATGTTGCACCTCATAGTTGCAGCTAATGTGACGCCAACGATAGATACGACTGAACTGATCAGTATCGAGCAAGGAAAATTCCTACTTGATATTGCCCGTGGGGTCGACGTCGATCTTCCAAATCACATCTTTAACATCATTGAGAAGAGGTTTTTACGCAAAGGCAAGTTACCGTACGGAGTATTGATTACAGGCTTGTTGATGGAGGCAGGAGTAGAAATTCGGCCAGATGAGCAGGGAGAGCAGCCCATGGAGCCGATTCGCTGGACTAAACCAAATAGTCGGAATTAATGGGCCAACTAGCCTATCCTTGAGTGGCTGCACAAATTGCTCCGATAGAGAGTCGACTGAATGACCTTGAGGATTGGCTCCAAGAGAATTCGGGATATACTTATTCGTGATAAACTTGTTTAATTTGTTGGTATATGTGGTATCTTCTACTTATTTATGTTTGGATTTGCATGCATATATTGCGATTTAGGCTTGTGTCTAAGGCCCAACCAGCTTATAGCCTTATACATGGCCGGCCTAAACAATAAAAGTGCAATGTTTTCTATTTTTATTTTAAGCAAAGACATAAAATTATTGCATTCAACAAAAATTTCAATAAAGTCTCATTTTAAATATTTCTCACGTGTGAAGACCCATGATACTAAATTTTATATTCAATACAATGAATAATTCATACTTTTTAATAATTCTTGTTGAATTTTTATTAAGTTGAGGTACAAAATTTAGGTACATTTTAAATAATTCTATTATTTTAATTATTTGAATAAAACTTCATTTTATTGAAAATTTAAAAAATATTTAATATCATAATGCTTACGCGTCTCATTCATTGCCCTTGTTTGACAAATTGCAATTATTTTTATTATCTATGTACGGCCTAATCTAATTTTGGAACGAGCTGGCCAATTATTTCGTCCTCACCAAAGGTCTCTTAAATTCTTAATTCATGACGTACAATAAGTATTATTTAATTATTTCGCTTATATATATATATTAGAATACTATTACTGGACTCATTAAAATTTTCTTTTAAAATTTTATAAATGATTACTATTTAAAAACCAACCAAGAGTACTTTTATTATATTTTCCTTATTTTTTTTCTCATTTTTTATCAAATATGATAATAATAATTTTTATGAGTAATCCAATATAAGATTTTTTTAGGTATTTCATTTTCATCAAACTTGTATTTTTCATCAAAATTTTCTTTTTTCATAAAATTTTAAAAGAAAATTTTAATGAGTCTAATCCTAATACTCTTAGGCATTAGATAAGCGAGGTAGGATAGATCATTTCTCCAAGTTCGATCGTCTAGTACAAGAGCTTGAAGGAGAGATCTAGAAGCGGCAGTTTTTATTTTTGATGGGGGGATTGATCCTTGATGAGATCGTTATCAGTATGTAATTACTCTGGATCAAGTAAATTATATATATATATATATATATGCTGTTTATTCCAGTATATAGTACTCATCTGTTGAAGTTCACTTTCAATTAATATGATCATCATGATAGAATACTCATGCAGCTACACTTCAATTTTCACCAAATTAAGTGAATTTTGGGTATTAAATGGTAGTGATCGTGACTCGTCCATATATACTGGAAAAGAACCATGTGATGCATGTAAGGACTTATTTATTTGTTTCAAAGAATGGAATTTTTGTTATAAAAAAAAAAGTATATATATATATGTATAAGTTTTTTGGAAATTTCTATTTAATGTGTATAAAATTAAGTCTTAATATTATAATCTAGATCGATGCGACTCTTCATTTTTTGAGTTTTAATCACGAAGATTGAGTTGGAAAGAATAGACACGCGTTGAAATGAATGGAAATTTTGGTCATGATCTGATGTATGCTTAATCATTGTATTAATTCTATGAGAAATCCTTGATCGATTTATCATATTAGTTTGTAGATTTTATTAATATATATATATATATCTTTATATATATAAAATGACTATTTAACGGAAAAATCTTATTTTAACGAAAAAATTTATTTTTCTGTTAAAGTTAACACTTTCCATCTACTTTTGTTAAAATAAATACTATATTTAATGAGAAACATTAATTTAAATTCAATCCATTAATTCCATTAATCACTAAAATAATATTCTTGACATTAAATTTAATTATACCACTTCAATTTTTATAACGATAAACTTTTCATTTAAATTTTTTTTTTATGTAAAATAAATATAGAATAATAATAATAGTATAGAATAACATAATAATAGTATAGAATATATAACAATATATATAAATAAACTATTCATAACAATATAACAATGCAATCCTCATTTAGAGATGTTAATTTATACGTTAGAGAGTTTAATTTTATTTATGAAAATTTATTCATATTATATGATTAATAATTTCATTCTTTAGAAAATTATTTTATAATTTTAAAATGAATGTATTATTTATTTATTTATTGAGATAATAAATATACGGTATATACAATTAATTATAATTATTTTAAATTCGTAATAATAGACAATTAATATAATTAATATATTGTATATGTTTGATATTTAATTGAAATATATATGATCTAATAAATTTACATATTTAAAATTAAAACTTCATGTTATAAATTTTAATATAACATTCTTTTATATAAATTATATACTACATAATTTATTTTTAAAAAAAAAATTATATTATTTCTTAAAAATAATCACATAACTAAAAAAATTGTGGATGATTTAAGTTTATGTAGATCTAGAAAAATTCAAAAACTAAAAATATAGGTATTTTAATGTTCTCTCTTTTGAGTTATGCAAAATGACGCAAATATTATATCATCGTTTTAGAATTATAAAAATATAATATTTTAAATGAATCTTTTATTAAAGTTTCAATCAAAATCATCTCAAACAAATTTAATAAAACTTTAAGTTATATTTATTTATGAAATTATATTATTGTATTTATTAATATTATTTTTTATATAATATATAAAAATATATAATTATTTATAATCTATTTAATTATAAATAATCTTATAATTTTTCTAGAAGGCGCGGGCAGCCCAAATCGGTTGTAGTTCTGAATGGCCGACAAGATCTGGAGACAAATATATGTTCTGATCATGGAGCGCTCGGTAAACATTGATGATTTGAAAAATTACAAATTTGAGGGTCGAAGCCTATCCACGAAATATGCTGACTACTGAGAGGAGATGGACAGGTATTCTTGAGGCAAAAGGAAAGTGTAGTCGAGTATTGTACGTACAGTTTTGCGAAAACGTCGTGATCAGAAGTAGTGGGGTGAGCAATATTCTGTCCATGTCTATGAACAAGAAAAGTGAGTCGATATCAATCCCAATAAGATTGCATATTTTCTGGATCTACCTCAACCAGATGATGACTCAGAATCTTCAAAATTGTCTGTCAACGAAATATATCGTGCTCTAACTCGTACTAAATATCTACCAGATCGTAACAAGGATAAGGAGGTTAATTATAAGTCAGAAGGATTTGCTTCCATTCTTCCAGATGTTGCAGTTGCAAACTCATAGTTGTAGCTAATATGCTCCCAAACAGATCAGGATATGACGAAAGTACTCAATATTAAGCGAGGGGAATTCCTACTTGATATTGCTTGTCGGGTCGACATTGATTTTCCAGTATGCATCTTCCAGATCATTGAGGATAGTAAGGAAGGGTTTACAAAGAGAATGGGTACCATTCGGAGTATTGATTACAGGCGCGCTTGTCGTTGAAGGCTGGAGCAAAAATTCGGTCAGATCAGCAAGCTGGACACCGGCCTACGGAGCTGATCATTCCTTGGATTAAGGAAATTAGTCAAACTGGGCAACCAGCCTATCCATTGACACAGCAGGCTATAGTAAGACCTCATCAAGTGAAGATCATCAGATACGACGTCCATGGTATGAGGGTATATTAATCGAGATCGACTCACGTGTAGCTGCACATGAGATTTCTCCGATACAGAGTCGGCTAAAAGACATGGAGGATCGGCTCCAAGAGCTTATTGATAAACTTGTTTAATTTATTGGCGTCGCAGTACTGTATGTATTTTTGGTATCTTCAGCTTATCTATGTTTCGATTTACTTGCATTCACCCAATATTTCAAGGCCGCGATTTAGGCCATCATCGGCTAAGTCCAATCTTATACAAGGCCCTAAAAATAAGAGTGCAACATTCTTTTATTTATTTTTTCTTCATTAAAAACATAAAATCATTGCATTAAATAAAAGGAAATAATTGAAGATCGGTCCGTCCGATCTCATTGAAAAACGGATGCCGACATCTCCGACGGCAGTGGGCCACACCACCGATTCAAAATGGGTTTAAGGCTCTGTGGGGCACATCAGAGGTCTCCAGAAGTCGCCGTCGTAGGAGTGATGTTATCGGATGCCGGCAGTCACGATGGGATGAGCGGTGTCGACCATTGCCGTCGGAGACACCAGCGTCTGGGTTGAGGCCAAATCCTCATAAATTCATCTTTAATTTTTTTTTTTTATGTTTTTATTGTATTTTTATTTTTCTATTGTGTTTTTTTCATTTTATTTTTTTAATTATATTTTTTATTGTGTTTTTTTATTTTATTATATTTTTAAAAAAATTTATTGTATTTTAATAGTGAACTGTTTTTTGTTGGGAGTAGCCCGACTAAACCCCAGCATCTCCCTAAATGAAAATCTAAATAAAATCTCGTTTTAAGTATTTTTCACCTATGTGCAAGCCTCATGATAGTAAATTTTATATTTAGTACGATGAATAATTTATAGATAGATTAAAGATTACATTATACAAAATTTTATGGAGTGGAAGTCCCCAACAATCATCCCGAACCAAATAAATAGAATACCAGTTAAAAAAAGGGGGTTAGGAGCCAAAAATGGCTCTCACCCATTCTCCATAAAGGAGATATTGCCGCTTGAAGTGGGAATAAAGTAGTCTAATAAATAGACTAACACACTACGACTAAAAATCGCAAGAAGACGAGTGTTGCATCTTGTTTGTCTAGACTAATAGTCAAAGTCTTCCACAACCACTATGTCTTAGTCAACAGTTAGGAAAAATAAGAATATAGGAACGTAGCAACTGGAGGATGAGTTGATACATTGGTGGAAGGCCTTCACTGTCTATAGTGGCGTGTGTGAAATACGCATCACGCTAGGCAAAAAAAAGTGGTCAATTATGAAAGAATCAAAGCCACTAATCCTAGTGGAGTCGTGCATGATGGTAGCAGAAACTCGTCCTTAAGCACGGTGGCGCGTAAAACTCACCCATAGTGTGAGCTTTATGTGTCGCAGTTTTGAAAAATTTTTTCTGACCGTCAGATAAATTGGGGACTGGTGAGTCTACAAATAAGGTGCATTGTAGTCTTTGGAGGCTAAAAGGCAACAGATTGGCACATCTTGGTGCTACAGACGGAAAACTAGAAATAAAATTATGGATAGCTCCGGTTGAGGCCGGACATGAGGAGGGAGGGAGGACGGCCAACGGCTGTGTTTGACTGGGTTGAGAGAAAGGGAGAGAGAAATTTCATACAATTATACAATTCATGTTGAACTTTTACTATGTTGAGATATAAAATTTACAATGAGACCGCATTTTAAATAATTGTATTAGATATAACATTGGAAAAAAAACTATTTAATATTTTTGAATAATTTCTTTTTTATTCAAAATTTTAAAATATTTAATATAATAATGTGTATTAATTTTATTATAAATAAAAAATCTCAATTAAAATCTTACCTAAGATGTCAATTTGTGTTAGGCCGCCTTCATACCATCTGGCCACTTAATCATACCATGTGTTAGGCCGCCTTTATTTATCAATAATTCTCTTTTCTTCGTTTGTTTTAATCATTATTATTTTATTATATTAAGTACTGGGACTATCATAATTGCTCGTACGATATCATTTGCATGAATGGGAGATGTTAACATTCTTGCGTAATTCAAGTGCAAGGATAAGCAAAAAAATAACGAACAAGCTTCCACTTCCGACACTGAACAAGAATCTATACCTATATATTTTTACTCCCTTCTTAATCTCTTGGAAGTTCAAAATTTCTCTAAAGATTTGGTCTGATACTTGAAATTCACAAAGATCTTGACGCATCAGATCTTGATTGATTTTGGAGGTTTATTGGAATCAACACGAGCTCTTTATATACGTTGTGTTTTGAGTTTAATTTGGTCGAATTATTTCATCTAATAATAGAGGAATTTAGGATTTTTTTTTTTTTTTAGATTTTAGATTTTACTGAATGGACTTATAAGTCGATTAGCTAGCGATGTCGGTAACATTAAACCTCATTTGGATTTGAAGATGAGCTCAGCTCATTTCAACTTATTTCGATTTCATTAATACAACTTTTTTCCAATCTTCACATAAATATAATAAACAATTCCCTTTTTTTAAATCTCAAATCAATTTTTTTTAATTTTAAAATAATAATAATAATATTAAAAAATAATATTTCAATAACATTTTAATTAACTTTCAGAACTCATTTCTTCTAAATCCAAATGGGCCTTTGAGCAGCAGTGTTTTGGTTGTAGTTGTTATGATTATTGGTAATAATGTTTATGTTTGTCAGTAGTTTTTGTGGGATCTAATGCATTTGATGTTAGATTATGCATTTTCTGTTTGATTTGTAAATTCCAGTTTAATAACGCTTCCTTATTTTTCTTCATATCTTGGAAAAACCCTGTCTATTTGGGATAAACATATGGGCATATTTTTACTTCAAGTACTTTGAAATGGGTTTCCTTGAAGGCTGTAGCTAGGGAACATTTTTCCTTACTTGTGTTAGTTAAATCAAATGGTTTTTGGTGATTCACCTTATGTCTTAACTTTTATTTATATTTGCAGCAGTGACTCTCAATTCAGTTCTCTGAATGATGATGCACAGATATGCTTTTACAAATTCTAAGTATGTGTAGGTTTAATTTTCTGACAAAATTCTAGTACTGCTGGGTCATGGCAAATTCAAAGGATTCATACTAAATTCAATGAGGTGTGTCAACTATGAATGAGTTAGCAGAAGCCATGTTTTTAAGGTGTACCCCATTTTACTGATGATAAAAGTGGTGTTGTGGGTTTGCTTGTGGACCAAGACAAGCTTGGTCTTTGAAAGTACCGAAGTGTTTCGATTCTGTTAACATGCTCTGCACACCTCCTCCCACAAGTTGATGTTGAGATGGGTAGAGCCACTGAAGTCGAAAGTATTGATGTCCTTGGTTCAAGGGAAAATGGTGTGTAGAAAGATTGATATCCACCAAGAAAAAAGTTGTGCGTTGAGTGGAATGTAGGAAATAAAGCAAGGAATAGCCCATCCCATTAAGAAATCCACAAAGCAGCTTGAAGTGCAAATTTTGGAGGTTTTTTATTCACATGTTCAGGATTTTCAATTTTGTATTCATGGAAATTGTTAGCTTTGGGATATTTATGTTGAGAATTGAAAAGAAGAAAAATATTTCTGTTGTGGAATTAGGTTAATTTATTTCCTCATCAACATCTTGAGTTGTTTCTAGTACTCCCCCCATTGAAATTCTTCATCCACTAGCTATGGATTTCTTGTATTTTTTTATTATTGCAAGCTTGCAGTTGAGATTTGATCAGAGCTTGGGAAAGGAAGGTAGATTCTAGGAACTAATATAAGTAATCCCAATGTTGTTTTAGATTGGGACTGAACTTTTATACTGAGAACGGGGAAGATCACAAGCTCAAATTGTGTGGGTTGAGAATCTTGAGATGGTTTTCTTTTGAGCAATGTACATTTTAATTTTTACTTTAAAACAAGCATTGCTTGATTTAAAAGGGCAAAAAGCATGGGATAGGATATACACATTGGCTAAAGTTGCAAAGCACCGTTACTTTTAACTGCAGTTGCCATTGAATGTAATGATTGCAATGTCTCTCGGGGGCTTTCAGCATGGTTAAAACAAACAAAATAAAACAAAAGCAAAAAAAAAAAAAAAACTTGACTTGACCCGACGCGTTATTTGGGTTGGATCGCGTTGGCACCAAAACAAAGGTGGGCTGGGTCGGGTTGGCCTTAGACCCGAGTTCAAGTGATTGGGTTGCAACCCTACCAAAGACTAGAGAAGTAATGGTGAATGGCGAACAGTAATGACTAGGGTTTTTGCAGGAGAGAACAGACTCAAGAGTCAGGAACGAGATTTGAGAGACCGAGTATTTGGTTTCAGAGGTGTTTCAACTTAACTACTTAATTTTTTAACCCGATGAACCCTACTTTTGATGGGTCAGTTCTATTCGGCAGGTCAGGTCAAAGCCTTTTTTGCACAAGCCTACTTGCGTTCTAGCTAATCTTATTCTTCATGTATTTTCTCTTCTAGGTACTTTGGTAATATTGACCAAAAAAAAAAAAGGAAGAAAACATTTGCCATGCAAATTGATGATCATGGACAACAAATGACCAATTACTACACACTCATTATAAAGTCGATCAACATAGGCATTAAGCAAGGGCATTGCCAAGTCCAAAGTTGAGCTAGAATCTCATATTTTGGTCATAGCATCAAGTTTTAACTAGATGAGTTCACATTGGACTAGTCATCTTAAAGAAATAATAATATTATATTATATTTTAATAATATTTGATAAAATTTTATATATTTTACAAATACACTTCATATATTAATTAATAATTAAATAAAATATTTATTTTACTTATCAAGAAAATATTAATTAAGAATTTGTAGTACTTTTATTATTGTTTAAAAAAATCATTTCATGAAACTAATAATTAGAAAACATTACAATGTAAAAATTCATAAAATAATTATTTAAATTATTTAAAACATGAACTTAAAAAACAACATGAACATGGTAGGCGCAAGCATAAAACAGATATATTAGACAAATGATAAAATTCAACAGATTGAAGCAATTAATTAGAGAATAGTACAATGTGAAAATTTATAAAATAATATTTTTGCATGTGAACGGTAACCCTCCAAGTTTGGAAAGCACCCAAAAATTATTGTAGCTCAAATGTTGAACTTTGGACTATTGGCCAATCCAATATGAAAGTTTTTCTCATATATAGCTAAAATTTAAACTTGCATTGACATTTGGTTAAGTAATTGCCAATGTTCTTAGATGATTACAAAGTTAACTAGTTTTTTAAGGATGGGCTGCGTAGCCCTACTGCCCGTTTGTATGTCTGTTTGCCCAACCTCCCTTTGTTAGTCTGTTAGTTGGCGGCATGAGGGCATCAGAACGCTTGTTTAAAGGGAAGTGAGGATGGGGCCAAGATTGGGCCCAAGCCTACCCTTCTTCTCATGTTATATATATAAAAAGACATCGTTTCATGGTAATCGTTTCATGATATGATTAATGAAACCCTATCTCCCCTATCTCCTTCCCTACTATGAAGATTCCTTCTCACTTTCAATTCTCTCTCTCAAAGCCTCCGTGCCACAGAGTCTTTATCCAGAGCTCATGCTGTCGTTGAGGCCCAAAACCCATTCTCTCTCCATCTCTGAGTATCAATTCAAAAATCCTTTCTTTTTTCTTTAATAGATTATGGAAGATGAGATTGTTTCATTGGATTTGGAGGATGAGATTATGCTATGAGTGTTATAGAAGATGAGATTGATTGTTATTTATGTTTGCTCAAATTGACGGCAATTGCTTAATTGAAACCCTAATTAATCAAGGGTTTCAATTTGAAACCTAATTTATATTAGAGATCAATTAGGATTTCAGATTGAAATCTTAACATAAATTAGCACTTCGAATTGGATCCCTAAATATTTAACTAGGGTGATAATTAGTGGAAACAATTTACCCGACCCTTACCCCTATGCCTATCCCAACCCTACACCCATGGGTACATTAAGTTAGAGGGTGGTGATTGATCCCAATAGAAAAAAGCTATTTAACCTCTAACTATTCACATAACTTCCACACACCACATTTTTTTTTAATTTAAAATAATGTAGTTTTATTATTTTCTTCTTTTATCAAATATTTTATATATGGATAATAAATAGAAGAATTCAATTAGTTTAAAAAGAATAAACTTAAAATATATTAAAAAATAAAAAAAATATAGCGTGTAGAGGTTGAAGACGTTGAGTAACAAGACTCGTCCCAAAAACCTATAAGCAAAGTGTAATTATTGTGGTAGTCTTTATTGATGTCATTATAAACAACATGGCACCCCATGTTAAAATCAGTTGAAAGACATGGAGGATTGGCTCCGATTTGCTGGACTTTGATGTACCAACTGTGTATCTCCTATGCTTGTTAAATTTGTTGGCAACGCAAGCAGAACTATCATTGCTTGATGAGAAATGTTAGATTAGTAAGCTACTTTAATTATGAATTTAATCTAGCTTATAACATGAAATCACATCAATTGATGAATTTACTTGTGTGAAATTTCATTGTGACTGTAACACTTACTCTTATTGAATAACATAATATCCATGTATGTAAAAACATTTATATATCACAATAGCTATATAATTTATTGATGAAATGACAATAGGTCGTAACAATTAATCACAAAATATGCAAGATAAACCTGCTGAAAATCCTAAGTTATTGGTCCAATTAAAGGGGAACAAAATGTTTGGTTTTGTCTGACATGCCAAAAATTCGTGCAACAAAGATACACGATCTCCTACTTCAAGCACCATAATTATACAATGGATCGATTAAATTAATTACCTTTTCATTTTCCTATTGAAGATGCCTGGAAAATATGTTGACTTGATCATATCTTTAAGAATGGGGAACTGAATCCATACAAAGAAGGTGACCGGAACACCAGCCAAACAAACTAGAGGAATTGCAATCCATAATTGCTCATGTAGGATGATTAAAAGAGCTGCAGAAAAAGCCATCATCATGGTTGCAATAGAGCATAAGAGGGTCAAAAGGCCTATTATCATCTGTCTCGGTAAATATTCAAGAAAATCTTCTTCTGCATAACGTGATGTGAGAATTCCCATAAACATTAAGACTGATGTTGAAGAAGAAAAAAGGGACAATGCATCAGATATTATAAAGACCATAAACAACTTTTTCTTTAAGAATATTGGAAAGCCTGTAATTTGGTCGTTACCACCTGGAATAGTAAAAGCTACTGCAAACATGATGGTAACAATTAGAGCACCAACCACTGTACATGATGATGCTGTATCCTTCATCCATTTCTCTCCCTTTTCCATCATGTTCTCATGGTTCTTTGTAAACAGTTGTCGGGGAGTTAAACCATCTTTGTTGCTACCTTCTTTAATCTTGGGATTGACAATTCTCTCCACCTCCTGCGTTTGTTGAAAAATGCTACCAAAATCAATTACATATCTGCGGGTAATATCAGACCAAAAATCTAACCATAGCCAAAATAATAGATATATATATATATATATCTATTACCCAAAATAATACATATATATATATATATTAGAAGCCATTATTTTATAGTTTTGAAGTACGAACACAATATATCAAGCCTATTAGTATATTACACGTACTAACAAAATTACTAAACTTGCACAACGCACAATAATTACCAAGCGGACTAAACAAAAGACACAATGCCTCAAGTCGGCGTGTCTTGAGGCATTATATAACAAATAGACCCTTAAAATTTTAAATGTTCGCATTTTGATTTCCAGAATTTTGGTTGAACAACTAATTTATTTTCAAAGCTTGCAAACTTTGCTTGAGTGAAAAGGCCGAAAAAAAAAACTATTTATATAATCATAATGTGCCCAACGAAAAAAGGCGAGAAGAAAAAAGCACATTTTTGGAAAATTAAGAGATTATTAACTTCAAATAAAGTAGAAACCTAGCCAAATATATATACCATTTTGATATAAAAACTTTACTCATGAAACTTTGAAGATTCTAGAGTACGTATAACAAAAAGTTAGTAATTTGATTGGAGATATTATTTTTTATTTCACTAAATTATTTTTGTGTGTGCGTATATGATATATTTCAAATGTCAAAATTGAAAAGGATAAAAGGACTGGGAATGATTAGAAGACCAATATTAACGAGGGAGCTGGGGAAGATAGATGTTGTAATGAGGCTGAACTTTTGAGGGTTATCTATGCAGAGAGGTTGGGGGTTTATGGCCATCAGCAATAGCTAATCTACTGTCGAAGATTTAGACCCTGAAGCTCTGTTTTCCTTTTAAATTCTAAAGTTCATTTCAGATACAAAGCTTTAGCCCGCAGAGCCTCAGAGAGCATTGGTGCCTTAAAGTTATTGAGTGGTGCTTGCCACCCAGAATTGACCGCTAGGCATACCGTCTAGGCCAAATTCATCTTCTCATTTTTTTCTAATTTTTTTGTTCATATTTTTTTATCATTTTGAAATATTTTTTAAAAATATAAAAAATATATATCTATACGCTAAGGTTACATTTGGATGTTGTGAGTATTTGCGAGTATTTGTGAATAGTAATATAAAGTAGGGTAAAAAGTAATAATAAAATATTGAATAGTAATAGAAAAGTAATGAATAGTAAAAAAAGTAGATGAAAAATAATAATAAAACAGTAAATAGTAGTAGAAAGTGTTTGAAAGCTTTTACTTTCCAAACCTACCCTAATAGTGACTTCCATAATCACTAAGTAAAAAACAAAAAACAAAAGCAATACCTTTGTATGCTAGTTGATATGGTCCGAAAAGGTCCATTGGGAATGTAAATAATAAGCTTATAAATATAATTGCTCTTCTTCACCCCTTTCAAGGAGAGGATTCGCTATAGGTATAACTCTAGAAAGAGATATAGTGTGTTGCATGTGTGAGACTATTGGACAGTGTGAATTCCAAACTATTATTTTGTGGTTCTTTTCACAAATTTTCCCATTCAAATTAGACAGGTAGTTGGAGAACATGCATCTCAATCCATATGTTTAGGTATGTGTTCTTGAAGAAAAAGGGATTGTCACCAGTATTCATGGTTTAGTGGTTGTTCAAAAGTGTACGTATCTTGCTTCCTTTCTAGAATTAGGAAAACTTACTTACCAAAAGAGAGGGAAAAGAAAATATGCCGGAGAGAGAGAGAGAGAGAGAGAGGACCTTAAACCATTGTAGCTCTCTTTGCATTTGTAAAGCTGCGCCAGAGCTTCGATGAAGCCTAGTGGAATCTTCTATCATCCCTGCCATATGTAACATGTTATCATCGTTGCGATCTCCATATGATGTCAAAGTGTTCTTCATATCAAGCCCATATATAAGGCTAAAGATCTTAGATTGCCGATACAAAACAGCCAGCATAAATATGTTCCTTGAATTTCTATCTTCATTCTCCAAAAATCTTGGATCCAACCTCACTGTCGTAGAAACAAACTCGAAAATCCCATTCTTGACAGCATGGTTGATTGCATCATAAACCCCACCACTTGTAAGTTGTCGAGTATGGGACCTTGATATCACCTCACACATGCAGGAAAGAAGTTCGTTGGATTGGGTATGGATCTTCTTCATTTCATATAATTGCTTGATTCCTTTGACAAATATCGAAAAAATGTCAATTTAATTGGATGAAACCAAATACAAATAATGAGAAAAAAAAAAAAAAAAAGAGAACAAAAATTTAGAACAGAAGTTATCAAGATATGATTTTGATGGAGTGGAGATTGACGGTATACCCAAGAAGTTGCTGACAATTGAAACTAGATGGCACAACAGTACTGCTGGCACTGCAAAGTGAACAAAACAATTTCAGTACTTATAGAACTGATATGACATCAGTTTTTCACATATTAGCATGCATATATGAATTTTTTTTTTTTTGCCTCTTTTACCCTTTCTTCCCATCAATACTCATGATGTTAGATTTTTAACTAGCAAAATAATAATAATACTACTACTAATAATAATAATAGTTAATCTTCACTTACTTGTTTTATGATTAATGGGAGCCTGGCTTTACTACTTGAACTTTTTTTTTTCAGGTAAGATAAAGATATTTATCAAAATCATATGCCAAGGAGAGATAATCTACATAGTGAAAACTGAAATTTCCAAAATAAACGATAATTCTGAAATATTACATGCCAAGAATTAGGAAAAGTTATAAGGTAAGGCAAAAAGAGGATACCTGATCCGATCGTTGTAACTTGATTGCGTTGGCCATTTTCAACATTCGGAATGTTCAAACGGGTTTCAAATGTGGCAGGAGCCGATTGATCAACCCTTATACCTTCAAGAAGAGAAGGCCAACAAATCTTAAGTCCGTGACGAACATCGGATAGATCAAGTTGTCTTGGATGAACAATTTCCTTTTAAATTATCAACTAAAAAGAGAAAGTGAAAGAAAAGGTTCTAAATAAGTCTTATACGTCCCCATACATTCGTCCTTAACTTGCAAGTCATTAAAACCTTAGTCTTATGTCTACCACTCCTATGTGAGAAGGAAGAGGGGGAGTCCAAGTCACGAACTACTCGCTTGGAGTAATTGAGTAAGACTCCATAAGAGTGAGAGAAGTCTTCACATTGCAAATGAAATAAAAATATTACAAGGTGCGTTGGGGCTTTACTAGAGCAAGAAGCTATCAAATGGAGATAAGGAGCAAAGAGGAACCGGTATCAACTAGGGGATAAAAAAAATTATTCCATGCTTGTGGAAACAAGAGAAGAAAAAAGAATTTGATCAAGCAAATTATTGATTCTCAAGCTAGAATTTTGAAGGAACCAGCTAAGACTGAAGGGGCTTTCAAGAAGTATTTTGAAGATATATTCAGATCTACAAAACCATCAAATGAAGTGAAAAGGGTATGAAGAAGAAGATGACGAAGATAAAAAAAAACAGATGGCTCCCCTAAAATACTAGGTCAGAAGAAGAAGAAGAAGAAGCACTTAAATAAACAGATGGCTCCCTTAAAATCATTAGGTCCAAATCGTTTTCAGGAAGAAGAAGAAGAAGCACTTAATAAACAGATACATAGTTGAAGATGAGGTGTATAATGTTATTCTAAAGTTCTTGAAAGGAGAGGGTATGGACCAGCTCTTAATTTTACTTACATTACCTTAATTCCTAAATTAAAAACATGTCTGTTAGTGAGTTAGGCCAGTCAGCCTCTGTAATGTATTGTATAAGATCATTAAAAAAATATTAGCAGACATGTTAAAAAAAAGTAATCCTAGCTATTATTTCAAGCAATCAAAATGCTTTCATTCCTGGGAGACTTATTACAGACAATGTCATGTTGACATATGAAGTTTACTCGATTAAGACTAGACAAAGAGGAAGAACTGGAAGGATGGCTATCAAACTAGACATGCCAAAAGTTTATGATAGGATGGAGTGGGCTTACCGGGAAGCAGTAATGAAGAAATTAGGTTTTAGTGACAAGTGGATGGCATTGATTATGGAGTTTGTAACTTTAGTCTCTTTCTCAATGCTTGTAAATGGACACCCTGTTGAAAATATTTTACCATCCAGAGGTACAAGACAATCTCTCTCTCTTTATCTTTTGTATTGAAGGTTTCGACTCTATGACAAAGGGTGTGGCAGTGACAAGGGGTGCTACAAGTATTAATCACCTTATTTGCATATAACTATGTACTGTTTTGTAGGGCTAGATTATAAGAGTGGATGGACATTCAACATATTCTAGACAAATATGAACAAGCTTCTAGCCATTATAATAATAAGCAGAAAACATCGATATTTTTCAGTACTAATACTATCCCAAAAGACAAGAATTTGATCTTACAAGCTGCAGGAGCTATTGCTAGTAGAGGCTATGAGAAGTACTTGGGACTGCCAACTGTGGTGGGGAAATCAAAATACAACACTTTCATATGCATCAAGGAAAGAGTGTGGCAAAAAATAAAAGCTGGTAAGGAGAATCTTATCAAGGCAGTAATACAAGCTATTCCTACTTTTTCAATGAGTGTTTCTAAACTATCAAGAAATTTGTATAAGGAAATTTCTGCTATGATGACTAGATTTTAGTGGGTCATAAGCATAACGATAAGAAACTTATCGGAAGGGTTGGTGTAAAATGGGGGAACCAAAAGCATAGGGAGGATTGGGTTTCAGAGACATTGAAAGTTTTAAAAAGACTATGCTGACAAAACAATGTTGGCGAATATTGACCAATCCTCTCTTGATGGCTGCTAAGGTCATGAAAGAGAAGTACTTCTTCAAACATGTCAATTTTCTGGAGGCCATATTAGGATGTGGTCCTTCACTAATTAATATGTAGAAGTTTATGGGGTTCTTTGGACCTACTTAAAGAGACGCTAATATGGAGGATTGGAAATGGTCATAATATCAAAATCTAAAGTGATGGGTGGATTCCAACACCTTCAATGTTCTACATTTAATCCCCAATAAAGATCCCAAAACAGAGATGAAACTTATTGTTGAAGAGAGTGGAATATGGAAGGAAAATGTCACAAAAGAGATTTTAAATAGTGATGAAGCAGAACTGGTTGGCAGCATTCCTATTACTAAATTAGGAGTCGTAGATTAACGGATATGAAGGCACACTAAATCTGTAATTTACTCTATCAGAAGTGTATGCTATGTGGATATGTGTAGAAAAATAAAGAAGGGAGAATCATCAAGGCAAAACTCTACAAATGCTGGCTGGAAAGAATTATGGGATATGAATGAACCAAAGATCGAAAAACTGTTTTATAGGAAAGCTACTGGTAATCCATTATGTCCAAGATGTGAAAGAGAGGAAACAATGCGCCATTCTTTATGGAGTTGTGCAGCAGCAAATGATGTCTGTGGGCATATTCGTCTAGCCCTGTTCAGAAATGGTCAAGTCGGGAGGAAGATTTCACAAAGTTATGGGAGAAAATGATAAAGAACCTCTAGAAGGAGCTAGAACTGGTAGCAACCATTATGAGAAGAATATAGCTTAGAAGGAATGCACCAATATTTGAAAACCCAAAAATGGTAGTTAAAGTTCCAAGAAAGGAACTGGATGATTTTCAACAAACTTAGAATGTTCAGAAGGAAAAATAAAACATAGGTGGAGTTGAAAGGGAAATGATCAGATGGAAAGGAAATGGAGTTGTTAAAGCAAACTGGGGACAGCTTTTGACCTCAAGACAAAGAAAATGGGTACTGTAATTATCACTAGAGATTCAGAAGGGAAGGTCTTGCCATCTCTGTGTACAAACAAAAGGAATGTGATTTAACCTGCTATAGCAGAAGTCCACTTTGGAGGCAATGGAGTTTTGTTCAGAACTGGGTCTTGCAAGGGTGATACTCGAGGTGATGCTCAAACAATTATCAATGTTACTAACATTAAAGAGGATAATTGGACATTGCATGGGCAGCTGATAGATGATGCTAGAAGGGTGTTAAAAGGAGACCTAATTGTAAGATTCAATTTCCTTACTCAGAATGCAACACAGTTGCTCGTCAACTTGTTAAACTAGCTTTGTCACGTGATATTGAGGAACACGTTTGGATTGAAGAAGGTTCAGCCGCTATTTATAGCTTTGTAAAAAACGATAAACGTTGTAACGAGTGATTCTTTGAAATGAAATAGTTTTTCTGAAAAAGGAAAAAAAAAAGTCATTGAAGTTTAAACTTTAAGGCCCAGAGAAGTCACAAAAAATTAGAATATTTATTGAATCTCCTCCAGTGTGTGTGTGTGTGAGAGAGAGAGAGAGAGAGAGAGAGAGAGAGAGAGTGGTACTAACGGGAGTAGATCCATTGTTTCCAAAACACGAGCCGATTTCCACTCTGAAATGCGTGGCGCATAGAAGCCAATGCTAAGAAGGGGGACTCGCCGCGGTCGTCAAGGGCAAGTGTCAAACGAGGGCAACGCCGGATTAAATGCAAAGCAAGATCTGTTGTGTTGTGCGAGGCGTACAACAAAAGAATATGAATATCAAAAAAGGAATTAATGCCAATAAAAGAAATTGGATAGTAAAACAAAGACGGCTACGATTTTACCCAAATTTCTGGTATATATAGCACGGGTAAGAAGCTTAGCTCCGTTGTGGCCGCTTTCTGGCATCAGATCATTCAGCGAAGTGAGAGGATACAAATAGAGCGCCATTTCAATTTGCCCGAAATCAATAGCCATAGCGACTGGAAGATTTCCTCCTCTGCTATCTCTAATGCTGATCAAACTCCTGCTCTTCCGAAGCATACACTCAGCCAGTCCGTATCTTCCATGTACAACAGCCGTCATTAGAGCTGTATAACCGTCACCATCTGGAGTTCCCAAGTCTTGTTCCGACATTCGATCAACCAACTCCTGGACAATATGGGCATGTCCAGCAGTCACAGCAATGTGAAGAGCCGTTTCGCCTTTATCTGTGATTGCCTTGTTTACTGCCGTGTCATGAGAATCAAGAAAGTCCTTTGCAGCAGTCAAATTACCACGAAACACAGCCTTGTACAAGTCCACATACTGAAGATAGCTATTGTCAATGTTGCCCGTATCTGCATTTTTTTTTCTTGTTTTCATGAGATGATCTTTTCCCGCCATTTAGAACGTAAGGTTGGACTAATCTCAAAAGCAATTAATCTGGCTACCATGAGTGGCGGCAGGAGCAGCCAGAAAACACTCCAATTTGGCGGATAATTAAGGACAACAGTTTCACTCCTATTGAATTTTGTTTTGGATAGAGTTAATTACCTTTATAGTGCAGACTCTAAGCAATGTTGAGAGAGAGAGAGAGAGAGGAACTGACTCACCAATCACGAGAAACTTCTCTTTCAAAGTTTGCCAAGCAGTATCGGCTGAACGAAAGCTCATAATCTCGGAAAATGCGTCTGGTCCGCATGAAATCTGGATTACATGTAAAGCCATGTAATTTCTCCTCCTCCGAACGTTGATAGCAGCAGCAGCATCATCTTCTTCTTCTTCTTTCCGAGAAAGTGCTGCGTTTGCGTTTTCGTTATCGTTAATGATGCCATCCCAAAGATCTTGACCCTTCAAATAGGTTCGTACCCGAATCTCCCATTCCGCATAATTATGTTTGCCAAGCGATTCAGCAACAGCCCCAGAAAAGTCGTTCCTCTTTGTTTCCATCTAAATCTCTATCGGCAAATATAATCAAAGAATGAGCAAAACATCAACTGTAGCAAGCCCATTTTCTAGAGGCCGCCCGGCATGTCTACTCCTGCGTCCTGCGTCCTGCCTCCTGCCTCCTTTGCATCTTCCTGTACTTAGCTCCTATGTAAAACAATCTAAAAGAAAGGGATATTCGAAGCTCCATAAAATTAAAATCTATTCTATTTTTCCAGATAAGTTTAGATAATTAAGATAAAATTTTATTCGAATATAAATTTTTTTAATATTATTTTTATTTTTAAATTTAAAAAATTGAATTATTTATTTTATTTTATGTAGTGATTATGTTTAAAAAATAACACTTCAAATGTTTATTTCTCATGAAAAGAGATTAAAGAAGTATAAAAGGAATAAAAAATAAATAAAAGAAGATATTTAATGATCAATAAAAAAATTACTAATTTCAAATGCAATTTAACAATTAAAACTACAATAATAAAAAGAATGATCACTCAAAGGTACTAACGGCAAAATATTAGAAATTTTTTGCTCAAATTAGATATTTTTGTTTATTCTTGATTTATTGAATTAAATAATTGGGAATTTAATTCTAAAACTTTCAATTGGAAGATATAGAACTACAAACTACATTAGTCTAAAAAAACTCTTTAAAAAATCATTTATTACTTTTAAATCTTGTAATTATCATTTTTATTGACAAAATCTAACCGCAATAATTTATCTAATGGATAATATTATAGTAGATAATTAAATCAGTAAAGATAATAAATTAATCCGAATATAATCATGAGTCTTAACTATTTTATAAAAAAAAAACATGATTAAATCTATTAAGAGAATTAATACTATTAATAACTAGAAAATGATAAACGAGAGTTGCATCAATAAAATACAATCACAAGAATAAAAAAAAAATTAAAAATTATCTCCAAACTATTTCAAAGGAGGGTGATAGACAGCCATCAATGTACTGTTGCACAACTACACACCTCCCTCATATGTATTTTTTATTATTATTATTTTTTTCTTTCGAACAATAGCTACCGACTGTTTTCTTTTATTTTCCTTTTTAAAAAAACCACTCGTGGTCGGATCCCATCAAGGTAAAAAAAAGTTTTTTTTTTCATATACTTTTTTAACATTTTTAATATTACTTTAAAAAAAATTCTAATCTCATTAAAAATTATTTATTTAATTATTAAATAAAAAAAATAGTGAGGTGTTACTTTGATTCCTGATTTTGGAAAATATCTTTTAACATTTGTCTTTTTCATATCCATTTATCATTATCATCATCTTTGAAAAGTCTATATTTAATTGGGAAGCTTCCTCACGGTTTGAAGGTGGTCTTGAGTTGGAATTAAAGTAATCCTTCTCACATTTGAAGTTGAAAAGTCATGTACGTGTCTCTTGTAAAGTCCCTTATCCCTTATCCCTTATATATCTGAGAAAAAATATATAAGAAAATAAAAGGGGGAGCGAGATCATCAGTATATTAGAAGATAAAGATCATCATGATTTAAGAGCATAGAGAGATCAAATGAAGGTTATCGAGACCATGAACACTGATCAAGTAATTATATAACTTGCGAGGCTGCTGGACTGTGGACTGTTCAGTAATATTTTTCCAAGAGTGCTGCTCACTAATATTTGTATTATTTGCTATTTTTTATTCATATATTTTTTTAATATTTTTAAAAATATTAATATATTAATAATAAATTCATTAACCAATAAATAAAAAGAAGCCAGTCAACAGTAGTGGATGAACCTGTACAGATACGTGACCATGCGCAGATATGTCGTGTCTGCTTGTGTCGTGGGTCTTTCTCTTTTAGGCTATTTAACTCGTATTCGGGTGAAATACATTTCTCTCGATTTTTTTTTATAATTTTTTTTATTAGATAATTAAAAAAAGTTTTTTAATAATTATATGAATTTTTTTATTTTTAAAATTAATATAAAACTATCAAAAAATTCATTAGAAATAAATAAAAAAGAAAATTACCATTTCGAAAGACATTCAGGCGAGGGGCTCTAGTACTGCTCTTCTCAAAAATTAAAAAAGACACGTTGAGGTCGGTTGGGTTGTTCATGTGGTTAAAAGGAGTCCAACGGTATTCGAGTTGTTTTTTAATAATAAATATAATAAAATATAATAAAACATAATAAAAATAAAAAATATAATAAAAATACAATAAAAACATAAAAACATAACAAAATATATAATAAAAAATAAAATAGAAATAGATTTTAAAGGAATTCGACTTTGGGCCAAAGTCTGCCGCCTCTAGTGGCGGTGGACGACACCGTTCACTTTATTGGAATCGGCAGGCCTGGACTCATTTTTAGTTTAAATATCCGTGGAGCACATTATAGCTCGCCAAAATCTATCGATTCTGATAAAGTGAGCAGTGTTGTTTAAAATCACCAAAAACGACAGATTATTTTTAATGAGAAATCGGCCTGCAGTAAAATTAAAATTAAAATGGTAGATTTGTCTTTTTCAACCATAAAACAACAAAAAATAAAAAAAGAAGCAAAGTTGAACTTTCGGCCAAAGAAGGCCGTGATTTTGAGAGAGAGAAGGGGAGGCGGCATAACTATTCTATCTCGGCGTCTCGTTGATTGCCCTTGTTTGACGGGTCAAGCTTCGTCCTCATCACCAAGAGTCTCTTAATTCACGACGTACAGTAAGGATTATATATGCGAGGTACGTGGGATCGATCCCATTTCTCCAAGTTCGATCGTACTCTAGTACCAGTACCAGTGATTAAAACATCTTGCAGCGCCAGAGATTTGGGAAGCATGGAAAACGGAGATCATCATGATCAGTACGTAATTACATCCGATCGAGCAAATTTGAAGTTTTAGTCCTTTCAATTTCAATTAATTAGTTTGTAGATTTTATTGATATTCTTCTCTTTTCAGACATGTTAATGATTCTAATGCTCCTTCAAAGCGCTTCACGGCCCAAGTCAATATTATAAATTCTACAAGGCCAAGATCTGAACCCAAACGTGTTTTGATGGAGCGCTTGGTAAACATTGATGATTTGAAAGATCTAAAATTTGAGGGTCGACGCCTATCCGCCATATTTACTGAGAGGAGATGGACAGGTATTCTTGAAGCAAAAGGGAAAGTTTACGCCAATATTGTGCGTGAGTTCTACAACGCGCTCCAGAAAGCTAGTGGGGTGGAGAACCATATGCAGGTCTATGTACGACAAGTGCGAATCGTTATCAATCCCAATAAAATTGCATCTTTTCTGGATCTACCTCGAGTACTACGATATGAGAACCCAAAATCCTCAGAGTGGTCTGTCAACGAAATATATAGTGCTCTAACTGATATTAAAGATGTGGATGATCGACATAACAAGCTGGATAAGGACGACGTAATAAGTCAGAAGGATTTGACTCCATTTTTCCAGATGCTGCACTCCATTGTTGCAGCTAATATTACCCCAACAGAGGATATGACGAAACTCGATATTGGGGCGCAAGGGAGATTCCTACTTGATATTGCTCGTGGGGTCGACATTGATCTTCCAAAACACATCTTTCAGATTATTAAGACAAGTGCGGCACCTAATTCTCGACGAAATAATTGGTTACCTTTTGGAGTATTGATTACAGGTTTGTTGTTGGAGGCAGGAGTAAAGATTTGGTTTGATGAGCAGGAACACCAACGTCCTCCTATGGAGTCGATTCGCTTTACTAAGTCAATTAGTCAGACTGGGCAACTAAGCTATCCATCAATACAGCAGGCTGGTACAAGTGACTCATCAAGTGAAGATCATCAGATACGACCACCATGGTGTGAGGCTTTGTTAACCGAGATCGATTCACGAGTAGCTGCACAGATTGCTCCGATACAGAGTCGGCTGAAAGACATGGAGGATCGGCTCCAAGAGCTTCGTGTTATACTTATTAGCGATAAACCTGTTTAATTTGTTGGTAACTTCAACTTTAGATCATTTTGTCCTAAATTTGAGACTCCTAGTATCTTTTGAATCATTTAGATCATTATATTTATATTAATTATAAGTTGATTTGTTCTCGATGAAAAGCACATATTATAAAGATGTTACTAAATAAAGATCAGTCGAGTCACATGAATGATCAAGTGAAGATCATCAGATACGACCGCCATGATTTGAGGCTTTGTTAATCGAGATTGATTCACGAATTTATGCACAGATTGCTCCGACACAGAGTCGGCTGAAAGACATTCAGATTGGCTCCAAGAACTTGGTGATAAACTTGTTTAATTTGCTAGCGTCGGCGCAGTGGTTTGTAGTTTTTTGTATCTTAAACTTGTTTTATATCTTTCGATTTATTTACATGTATTCACTACCATTTAGGCGAGTGTCTTAAGGCCCAACCAGCTTATACGAGGCCCTAAAAAATAAACGTGCAATGTTTTCTATTTTTATTTTCAGTAAAAATATAAGATTATTGCATTAAATAAAAATTTAAATAAAGTCTCATTTTAAAAATATTTTCTCATGTGTGCAAGCCCCATGCCATGATACTAGTTTCATATTCAATACAATGAATAACTCATACTTTTAATTTTTGGAATAGTTCTTGCTAAAATTTTACTTAGTTGAGGGACAAAATTTATATATAATGAGATCTCATTTTAAATAATTGTATTAGATATAAATTGAAAAATAAAAATTATTTAATATTTTTGAATAAAGCCTCATTTTATTGAAAATTTTAAAAAATTTAATATAATAATGTGTATTTCATTTTATTATAAATAAGATATCTCAATTAAATTCTCCCTAGATATTTAATTACCCTGATCAGGACCGTTGGCCGGCCATCATACCATGTTGCCATTTATCTTTTCTTCGTTTGTTTTAATCATTCTTATTTTATTATAATTTTTTATAAGAATTATTATTTTATTTTAATTAAGTACTGGTGTGAGGGAATAATCAAATTATAGAATAATAATAGTACCCAAAAGGCATGGCATCTGCCTCCTCCTCCTTATGTGATGGTAGTGTCGCTACCTCCTAAGTTTCGAGCACCTCAGATGGAACTTTACGATGGAAATACAAACTTGTATGAACATATCGAGGCATTTAGGATGCACATAAGCTTACATAGCTATCCTAATGAGGTGGCGTGCAGAGTATTTCCACTCACCCTGAAAAGAGTGGCACGAACTTGGTTCGAAACAGATCCGGCCGGTACTATAGATAGCTTTAACTGTCTCACTCGCCTTTTTATTACTCAGTTTTTAAGAAGTCAAAAGAGAAACCAACCAACTGCTTACCTCCTCACAGTTAAATAGAATAATCAGGAAAGTCTCAAAAAATACCTTTCTCGATTCAACAAAGAGCTGATGACAATAGGTGACCAGGATGAGAAAATCACTTTAGCTACTCTCCTGAGTGGAGTATGGCTGAGAAGTCCTTTTTTCGCAGTGATAGCTCAACGAACTCCAGCCACTTTAGCAGAATTCATGGATAGAGTTGATAGTTACATCAATGCTAAAGACACCCTGCAAGCTCTCATAGAACCTTGACGGGAAGAAATAGAGCGTACTAACCAAACCGAAGCAAACTCATCAGCAAAAAAGGAAAGTACTAACGACTCGAGGAGATGGAATATACAAGGAAGCTCACAGTCACAAGGGAGCTCACAGTACAAACCATGCATTCACAACAATTTGACAGTAGATAAGGAACTTGAGGAGAGGCAACATCGCAACCAAAACTAGCATCGACTGGAGAACATGTATTGCGAATATCATAAATCTACTTTGCACAATATTCGGGACTATAGGATCCTGAAGAGAAGAAATGAAGAGAAAAGAGGAGAGCAATAGAGAAATGGGGGGTATGCTAACAGTAAACGCAGCCCGAGTCCTCATAAAGATAAAGGAGAGAGAAGTACCCGAGACTTATCCCAAGGGGAAGGACCCTTGGGTGAAATACGAACCATTGCTGAGGGAGTGCCAAGAGGGGGGAAAACCTCAGCTTCAAGGAAAGCATATGCACGAGAAGCATGATACGCAGAAATCTTCATCATGTCAGAGGCAACCCAAGATAGACAGCCTTCGAAGGATTTCCCAATCATTTTTGACAGAAAAGATCAAGGAGTGATGCAACCTCATGATGATGCTTTAGTAGTAACCCTGTTAATTGCCAATTTCATAATGAAAAGAATCATTGTTGATAATGAAAGCTTAGCAGATATTCTCTATTGGGAGGTTTTTGACAAAATGAGGATCGGGCAAGACAGACTACGGCGAGCCCCAACATATCTCAGAGGATTCGCCGGTGAGATAATTTAGCCTGATGGAGTCATAACCCTGCCTGTTATGGCTGGCGAGGCACCTAAGACTTCAATGATCATGATTGACTTTTTGGTGGTCAAAGCCCTTTCCTCATATAATGCTATAATAATGTGTCCTGCTTTAAATCATCTAAAGGTGGTTACTTCTATGTATCATCTGAAAATGAAGTTCCCGACTCGAAGTGGTATTGGGGAAGTGAAAGGCAAGCAAACCTTAGCCCGTGAGTGTTATTCTTGTGAGCTAAAACCCATATGCCAAATGGTAATCATCACCACCAAGGAAGATCCAGGAAATAGTGAAGTTACAGCTGAATTACCACCACCGCCACCCTTAACACAATGGGATGAAGAAGTTCGAGATGAACGGGCCATCAAGCAAGCCAAACCCGGAGAGCCGCTGTAGCTAATCGCCTTCGATTCGGCGAAGCCCGAGCAGAAGGTTCAGATAGGCTCCAATTTGGAACCTAGCCTGTAACAAAAGCTCAAACAACTCTTGGCTGAATATCAAGACATCTTTGCTTGGACTCATCAGGATATGCCAAGTATAGATAATAGCATTGTTGAACACCGTCTATGTGTCAATCAAGGAGCTCGAAAAGTCAAACAAAAAAGACGTAGCTTTTGTGTTGAAAAATAAGCTGCCATAGATAAGGAAGTAGATCGCCTCTTAGCAACTGGATTTATCAGAGAACTCCAATATCCTGAATGGTTATCTAATGTGGTATTAGTAAAAAAAGCGAGCGGCAAATAGAGAATGTGTGTAGACTTCACTGATCTTAATAAAGCATGTCTGAAAGATAGTTTCTCACTTCCTCGCATTGATCTGATTGTAGATTCCACTGCTAGCCATCCCTTGCTTAGTTTGATGGATGCATACTCAAGATATAATCAAATCAGAATGAGTGTAGAAGATGAAGAGAAAACCGCTTTCATTACAGACCGAGGATTGTATTGCTATAAAGTAATGCCTTTTGGGCTGAAAAATGCGGGAGCTACATATCAATGCCTGATAAACCGAATGTTTAAACAGCAAATAGGGAGGAATGTAGAAGTACATGTTGATGATCTACTGGTCAAGAGTAAAACATTCGGGCAACACATAGACGACTTGCGAGAAGATTTCGAGGTCTTACGTCAGTATAAGATGAAACTTAATCCAAACAAATGCTCATTTAGGGTCGGGTTAGGAAAATTCTTAGGTTATATGGTCTCCAAAAGAGGAATCGAAGCCAATCCAGAGAAAGTAAAGGCCATTTCTTACATGATTTCACCTCGGAATCATCATGAGGTACAACAATTAGCAGGCTGGGTGGCTGCCTTGAATCGCTTTAAAGCTCGATCTACTGACCGATGTTTACCCTTCTTTCAAGTGCTGAAAAAAGCACAGGAGTGGAACTCTACTTGTGACAAAGCCCTCAACGAGCTAAAAGAATATTTAACTCATCCGCCATTACTTAGCCAAACCGAGCCCGGTGAAATGTTAACTGCTTATTTAACAATATCACCTAATGCGACCTCTGCCGTTCTAGTTAGGGATACGATAAATGGGCAACGACAGGTATATTATGTAAGTCGGGCATTTCGAACGGCGGAAGCTAGGTACCCTAAGTTGGAAATGATGGCCTTGGCATTAGTGGTCGCCACTAGGCGACTCAGACCATATTTCCAAGCTCACACTATACAAATATTTATAGATCAGCCCTTGAAAGTAGTGTTACAGCAACCAGATACCTCGGGGAGGTTAGCAAAGTGGGCTATAGAAATTAGCGAATTTGACATCCAGTATGCACCAAGAAAGGCGATCAAAGGGTAAGTACTAGCTGATTTTATAGTCGAACTTACTGACTTCCCAGAGGAAATTTTTAAGACTCCCCCCAGCAAACCTTGGATGGTTTAGACAGACGGGTCGACATGTAAAGAATGAGGGGGAGTAGGTATCCACATCATTTCTAATGATGGAAGAAAGTATAACTATGCTGTTAAAATCACTTTCAAGGTTACTAACAATGAAGCGGAATATGAGGCGCTCTTAATTGGCTTGACCATCGCTTGCCTTTTGGGGGTTGAAGAGGTAGAAGTGCATGCCGACTCCCAGGTGGTAGTTAACCAAATAACAGGCACATTTATTGCTAAAGAATAGCAATTGAAAAAGTATTTCCAATTAGTTTGTGAAGCGATAGATTATTTTCAATATTCTTCTAATCAGCAGATCTCGAGAGCCAATAATTGTCAAGCTGATCGCTTAGCAAGAACAACCTCTGAGCAAATAGATATCCATTTTCCTGAAAACATTGAGGTGAGGCAAGCTGACATTCCTTCTATTGGAAAAGAAATATTACAAGCAGAGATAGCTCAGCTCGGATGGGCTAAAGACAATGGATTTTCTGCAGGATAGTAAGCTACACATCAACTCAAATGAAGCAAGAAAAGTCAAAAATCGGGTTGCCAAGTTCACTATTCAAGAATGGATACTATATGGAAAGGGATTCTCAGAACCATTGCTCAGATGTCTGTCAACAAAAGAATCTCGGTATGTATTAGCAGAAATTCATGAAGGCATTTACAAGAGTCATTCTGGAGAAAGAACTTTGGCCATTAAAATAAATCGAGCGGGTTATACTAGCCAAACATCCTCAAAGATGCAAAAGAATTCACCCAAAAGTGCCTCTAGTGTCAAGCACATGCCAACGTTTTAAGCCTTCGCCTACAGAATTATCGTCCATGATATCGGCTTGGCCCTTTGCACAATGAGGACTAGATCTCATAGGTCCTCTTTCAATGGGACGTGGAGGAGTTAAATTCATCATGGTTGCTGTTGATTATTTCACAAAGTGGGTTGAGGCGGAAGCTCTGTTCACAATAACTACCCAAGTCATCACTAAGTTCTTCTGGAAATTCATTATATGCCGGTTTGGAATACCACAAAATTTTGTATCCGACAATGGGATCAATTCGACTTTTTGCATTACCGATAGTGGTACATAGAATTGAGAATCGAAGTGCGATATTCATCACCAGGGCACCCACAAGCGAATGGCCAAGTAGAGGCAACTAACAAGACTATTTTGTATATTCTTAAAAATAGGTTAGGAAGTTATAAGGGAGCATGGACAAACGAACTTCCCGGAGTGTTATGGTCCTATCGTACTACCGTTTGGAATCCTACAGGGGAAACCCTATTTGCTCTTACATATGGTAGTGAAGCCCTCATTCCGACGGAGTAGGAGTTCCCACCTCAAGGATACAAAATTTCCACACGGAAGGCAATGAAATAAAATTGTTATAACAACTGGATATCCTTGAGGAAAGACGGGCAGATGCAGCTATAAAAGTAGAATACCATAAACGCATGGCTGAAAAGTTTTTCAATAGGCGAGTTAAGTCAAGATCTTTCAAATCTGGTGACTTAGTGTTGAAGCGAACGGGAGTAACCACAACTGAAGAACGCAAGCTGGGACCTAAGTGGGAGGAATCCTATGTTGTCGTCAGGAGTAATCAACCAGGATCGTACAGGCTTAAAGATAGTGAAGGAAACGCCCTCTCTCACCAATGGAATGCAGAACATTTGAAAAAATATTATGTATAGCAAGGTTAAATATATGAAAGTTGAAGTTATTGATATTATAGTGAATATTTTCAATCGTTTAACCGCCTAACGAATCGCAGAGTCGCCTAGGCTCTATGCCTCGCCCCACAATTCGCTCGCTGATGGGAAGATGATTTTTCCAAACCAATTTCTTCGCCCTCACCAGCTCACCGACGCCTGTAGAATCGCAGGGTTGCCTAGGCTCTATGGCTCGTCCCACGATTCACTCGCTGAGGGGAAGATGGTTTTCCCAAACCAACTTCTTCGCCCTCACCAACTCGCCGGCGCCTGACGAATCGTAGGATCGCCTAAACTCTATGCCACACCCTATGATTCGCTCACCGAGGGGAAGATGGTTCTTCCAAACCAACTTCTTCGCCTTCGCCAGCTCGTTGGTGCCTGATAAATCGCGGGGTCATGCCTCGCTCCACAATTCGCTCGTCGAGGGGAAGATAGTTTTCCCAAACCAACTTCTTCGCCCTCTCCAGCTCGCCGGTGCTTGACGAATCGCAGGGTCACCTAGGCTCTATGCCTCTCCCCACGATTTGCTCGTCGAGAGGAAGATGGTTTTCCCAAACCAACTTCTTCGCCCTCGCCAGCTTGCCAACTCCTGACGAATAGCAGGTCGCCTAGGCTCTATGCCTCACCCCACGATTCGCTCACTTAGGGGAAGATGATTTTCTTAAACCAACTTTTTCGCCCTCGCCAGCTCGCTAGCTCTTGACAAATTGTGGGGTCGCCTAGGCTCTATGCCTCGCCCCACGATTCGCTTGCCGAGGGGAAGATGGTTTTCCCAAACCAACATCTTCGACCTCGCCGGTGCCTGACAAATCGCGGGGTCACCTAGGCTCTATGCCTCGCCCCACGATTCGCTCGCCGAAGGAAAGATGGTTTTCCCAAACCAACTTCTTCACCCTCGCCAACTCGCCGGCGCCTGACGAATCGCGAAGTCGCCTAGGCTCTATGCGTCGCCCGACAATTCGCTTGCCGATGGGAAGATAGTTTTCCCAAACCAACTTCTTCGCCCTCGCCAGCTTGCCGGCGCCTGATGAATTGCAGGGTCGCCTAGGCTCTATGCATCGCCCCACGATTCGCTCACCGAGGGGAAGATGGTTTTCTTAAACCAATTTTTTCGCACTTGCCAACTCACCGGTACCTGACGAATCGTGGGGTCACCTAGGATCTATACCTCGCCCCACGATTCGCTCGTCGAGGGAAGATGGTTTCCTCAAACCAACTTATTCACCCTCACCAAGTTGTCTGGGCTCCATGCCTCGCCCCTCAATTCAATCACCAAGGCGAGACATTGATAAATGAATCATCCTCTCTTATAAATATTTTATCAATGAGCCCTATCAGTTTCATTAATAAAGATTCGCAGGGTATCAAGGTAGATTCGCCACACAAAATAACAAGATAACCATATCACAGAAGAAAGAATATTATTAAAATAGGTCCAAAAATACGCAAATATATATATATATATATACAATAATAAACTTTTAGGAAGGAGGCAAGTCTCGAATGCGTATACAACATTCAGGTGTCCCAATCTTGGCAACTTTAGCTTTTGCTATAGGATCAAGAGCAATTTTTTTGGGATCCATGCCAGCTACATTGAAGGAAGGGCTCTAGACAATTTCCTCCCTCAGTCACCGCAAACCTTCCACATAACTTTGGCTCCAAGCAGAAATGTAGAGGGAACGATTTTGAGTCACCTGGCACCTAAGAACCTCGAGCTCAGCGTTTACCTCACCTAATCCCTGGGAGAGAGTATCGCGTTCATGCTTGACAGTATCAACTTTGGTTCGAAGAGTTTCTAGTTCTTCCTCTCAAGTAGCACAAGTGTGCTCAAGAATGGTCAAGTTGGACTTAAAGCATTTCATCTCCTGATTAGCTATGGAGAGTTCGTTTTCTTACATAGCGAGCATCTGCCCAATAGACTCTTGACCCCAGAGGAGTTCATCTTTACTCGCCTCTAAGAACAGATTCTTTTATCTCAGGGTCGCCATTTCCTCTTGCATAGTTTCATGGCTCACTGTAATGTAATCTTATTCCTCTTCTAGCTCCTTAACGGTTGCCTTCAGAAGATCTCTCTCTTCAGTAAGCTTGCTAATCGAAGTACCAAGCTCCCAGTATTTCTCCTCAATTTCTAGGATCTGTTCTCAAGCCTGTTGTTCGCTCCCATCTAATAATTTCGCCACCTCAGAGCCAATCGAGCCAGCAATGTGGTCAGAAGCCTGAACAATATCAAAAAGTTAAGAGAAAGAAAGGAAATTAATCTTGGAGCAAGAGCAAATGAGTACCTATGTCAAAAGAGACTGGAGTAGGTCGACCATAACTCCCGTTTGCTTTGAAAACTTGGAAAGTGAAGTAGTTGGAGGTGACAGACGGGCGGAATGTTGAAGAGCCCAATCGAAAGAAGAGCCGATCATCGATTTGGCATCATCGCAAGAGGTTCGAACAAGCTCCCGCCCGATATTTTCACCAACCTTAACGTTAGTTGGGTCGGGAAGTGAAAGCCTCAACACGGAATGATGATCTTCCGTATCTAGGTGTTGGCGTACAACAACTACTTCTTGCCCGCCAGTCCCCAGAGTAGATAAGTCATCTTCCTTGCCTCTTTCATGGCAACCATCTACAACTGAAGGGTGTCGCTTTGATCTAAAGATATTTTCCTGATCAGGGGCCTGAATAGATGACAACACAGGCAGCTAAAAATAAGGAATCCCAGCAGCGTAAGCAGGAAGATTAGATAAGACGGCTAAAAAAGCCAGCTCGACCTCATTTGTATCTTATCCAGCGGGCAAAGGCCCAGCCAGCCGGATTATGCTGGTGATTCGGGGAATGATACAGAGTTGATGGTTCTTGCATCATAATTTCCTCCGCTTGGTTGGGTCTCGCTTGCTGGTTATCCTCCTCGCCAACAGACGCATCAGATACGGGATGGGACTAAGGAGAGGGCGGTACTTGAGAAGATTCGGCACGATTCTCCTTAGGGGTAGGGTGAGTGACCCTCTTTTCATGGTGAGCTTTAATTCGCATTTCTTGAGCAAAAGTGAGAACTTTGGCTCAGGGGTTTCAACAACAGATTGGCCACCTCCTTCGTGGCAAGCCTTTGTTCGCTTTTCCTATTCTGGAGGGGGGGCCGCACATTTGCGAAGTACGATTGGGCGTTTAGGTTGTTCAACTGTAGGAACGCCTGAAAATTTCTGAAATTCTGCATAGCCTCGCCTTGGCTCGACCAAATAGGTGTTAATATTATGGTCAGTCAAAATAAGATTAGACTCCAACCGATGAAAGTGATGTTTCGCCCATCTTATAACTATCTCAACCCGAGCACGTTCCTTCTAGTTAAGATCAATGTCCAGAAGAGAGGCAGGTGGCAACTGGCCTCAATTCACTTGAATAAGGAATTTTCCCCTACTCTTATCATCTAAGAATTGCCATCCATTGTCTTTAACATAAAATATCTTCTTATTATAATCCTTAACGTTGGAATATCGACTTTCGAGGGTGCATAGCTTCGTTTCAGTATCCCGAGACTGAAAACCAATCAAATTTTGGGAAGGTGTCTTGATGAGACGATAAAGAGAAAGAAAATCTCGAGCCGTCAAATCAGGGTATACTTCTCCAACCTCTAACAAAGAAGAACGAAATACCACACAAGAAGCCAAGAGAATTCGCCAGGCATTAAGCAGTAATTGAGCGGGGGCCAAACCTAAATAATGGAGAACCTCACGAATAGGTCTAATAAAAGAAAGGCGAAGCCCATTTTTGAATATGGCTTCATAAAGAAGCACATGCTAGGCTCGCCCCTCTGCATCGCAAGGCCGATCCCGTACCACCCCAAAACTTGTGGATGTGGAAATGTAACCCAGGTCCCGAAGGTGTTGAATAAACAAGGGGGCATAGGAGGAAACCTAGTGATATCCAGCGAAAGTAGAAGCCACTCCCATTGATACCCGAAAAATGTAGAGAGATTAGCTTAGAGATGAAGTAGTGAAGAAAAGGATAGATTCTCAGCAGCAAAACGGTAATAAGAGTTGAACCATTGCAGAAAGAGCAGTTATTTATGCTAAGGATGATTACGACCCATATAAAAGAAAATGTTCGTCATGAACGAGAGGTACGTACAAACATTTTCAGTTCATTATCTTCAAACGGATATATATGAATTCTATTCTAACAAAGGCATCAGAGAGTTCTAAAAGTTCTTGGACACAATCCTCCATTTTTCCTTGTGTAGATCAATTAGCTTGGAATCTGGACGTTACTCAGGATTGTAGAACACACATCAACAATTGAGACTATCATAATTGCTGATACATTAATATTTGCATGCGTGGGAGATAGGGGACGAGAGATTAACATTTTTGCATTCCGACCGATCTTATTTTTCATGTATTTTCTCTACTAGGTATTTTTGTAATATTGAGGAAAAAAGGAAGAAAATATTTAGTATGCAAATTGATGATCATCGAGAATAAATGATGAATTACTGCCAATTCATTATAAAGTCCATCAACAATATAGGCATTAGAGGATTACAAAATTAATCAGCTTTATAAGGGTGGGTTGCACGGCCCTGTTGCCCTTTTGTTCGTCTGCTTGCCTCAGCTTCCTTAATTCGTTCATCTATTAGTTGGAGTGCGAGGGCTGTCAGCCGGAGCTGCTGTGGAGTCGACCAGCTGTTTTTTTTTTTTTTGTGAAAGGAAGGACTTTATTTCATTCCATAATATGAAATTAGAGCTGTGGCTAAAATACAAATCAAAAACTTGATTACACCCTAATTAAATTCTGGTTGGAGCATCCTCGCGCATAAATAAAATTTGTGACGAACATTGTCTCTACTTCTAAACACTCTCTTGTGACAAACCATTTCAAGATTTCAAATTTTAGTTTGTCTGAGAGTGAGGCATTCTAACTAAATAGAAACCAGCCAAAGAAAACCCAAACCCCAACTGGGGTGGAAAGCATAACCCTCATCCTCTAAATGAAGAGAGTCTGAGAAACCTCTACCTCTAAGAGAGGAGAGGAGAAACAAGAAAGTAACTTCATTTTTTATTAGAAGAAGACACTAATACAAACAGAAAAACCAAACAAGGAAACAACGACGAAAACTAACAATCAACAGAAACAAAACACAGAGCGGTGGTAGTGACGCCTGACGAGCACGCGCCACACTTGGAAGGAACGGCCAAGTTGATCAAAGAGGGCCGTTAATACTATTGAACCGGAGAACATCGTTGGTGGCGCCTGCAAGTCCACTGAGAAGGGCGTGTTGAGCAGAGTCACACATGGTAGCAAGCCCGTGGGAAGCACACACCACTATAAATGGCACACCCATCGATGGACAAGTGGATTGGTGGTTGAGGAACTCCCCGGCATGGTGCATGATGGGCGAAAGTTACCAAAAAAAGTCACGAACTATACTACCCCAATCTGCCGATCTGTAAAAACAAAAGAAGGAGCAAACAAAAAAAAGAAAGGAAAGAGGGAGAAGCAAAGGAAACCAGCAACGGGAGACCAAGAGAGACAGCCCAAGCTGCAAATGATGGAGGAGATGAGAAAAAACCAGAAGAAAAGAAAACGAAAACCAAAAACCAAAAAAACAAAAGAAGAGCAAGGGGAAGGGGAAGCCGGAGAAGGGATAGAGGAGGGAGAAGAAGGGAGGAAGGAGAGGAGGGAGGGGGAGCCGAAGCTCCCACCCCCTCACAACTGAGATGCCGGCTAGAGCTTTTAAAGAGAAGGGAGAGCTTCTCTCACTAGGCGAGGATGAGTCGACCAACTGTTTATGTTAGAAAAATAGCCTTTCATTCACAGGACGACATATATGCAAAACTATAATAAACACATAATAAACACAATAGACCTCATCACACCAAATCACCTAGTCATAGAAATCGTGATCTCTCCTTGCAACCAAACAATTTCTACAACATCAAAAATACAAGATTCATCCTCAAAATCCAGCTCAGAATCTCGTGGATTCAAGTGGTTTGCCTCTTTTAATTTACAAAAAAATTTGGTGAGGGGTTGTGAGAGGTAAGGGGAGGGGATGCCGAGAAAGGTTGGGGGAGGCCTAAACTTCGATTCTCCATTAATCTTTCTAGACAAACACACATGGTAGCAACAATGATTTTAGAGAGATAGAGAGACAGCAAGCAACTTAAATTCACAAGAAATCATTCTCTTGAGAAAGATGGAGAAACTAAAAGAGAATCAAATCTAATCGCTCAAGCCAAGGCCCCCCATCATTTTCCATCTCTCTATATTTTTACAAACCCCTTAAAAAAATTGAAATATATGGGTATCATTGGATTTTCTTTAGACCCAAACAGATACTGTAACGCTAATCTATAATATCAATGACGATTACCATGGATTTTACACGCAGTTGAAGCGCAACTAATAGTTTTCCCTTCAGACTTTAGAGTAGTTGGTACTGCTTCACCACCATTGAGAAATGAAGGAGGGCAGCGTTTTAGCATGACATTGTGGTTGACTAATCAATGAAAGCCAAGTTGAGCTTAGGTTCAGACCCACGAAGAAAATGCAAAAATTGTATTCACAAACTGGGATTTTCTTTAATAAATGCCCTCACTTCCTCGTCTCCTCCAAAATAAACCAACACTTCAACTTCTTTAACTCAACCTCACGCATCACGCATTAAAAAAGATTGAATATCCTACAGTCAGGGCTTTATTTTGAATTAATTTAAAGAAGCTTGAATTACACATGCTAAGGGAGAGAACCTTGGCGGAGAGATTGAGGTTGAAATCGTGGAAGTTACAGGTGGAAATTTTGTTTGAAAGTCTATGAGTGATGTAGAGACTAAAGAATGCTCAACTCCCCTCCATTTTCTCACCGTCTTCGTGTAACAGGCTAATGATGATGTAAGGAAAGAAATAGAGAATTGAATCAATGGTAAAAGTTGTATTGAATCAAAAAGAGTCACGATGTCTTCTTCAAAGGAGACTTCCTCTAGATGCAAGATCACTAAAATAATTCTAGACAGTTTTCTTAAAGTAGTCAGGACTTATTTATAGTCTACTAACACCGTAGATCACTAAAGTTTGAATGCATAGGCCTAATTGAAATGAATCATGAAATACAAGCTATGTGGGCCTAATTGAAATGAATAATGAAATACAAGCTATGTGGTTAAGTCTAAGCCAAACTAAACTCCCTATTATCAATACCAAGCCCACTAGGAACATGATCCTATTGTTACAGTTACAGGCGTGTAACAATCCACCCCCCTTCAAGCACCTTGTCCTCAAGGTGTGGCTATGCTTCCTTGTAGTTGTAACTCGTGCATTACGTTCCAAGCCCCTTAATAAAGAAATGAAGAAAATATAACTTGGTGTTGTCGAAGACCTTAGGAAGTGTTCTTTTGAAAACAAAGGGAATACTCTTAAGCTTGAGATGGCCTTCAACTGAGAACTATAGCATAGTCTTTTGCAAGGAACTTTAGTTTTTGCAAAACTCAACTAAAACTAATCCTCAAATTATCAATCACCAAATGTAAGTTAGATTGTACAGATTCAGGTCTGTGAGCATAAACATGCGGGTCCTCACCATGAAGGTCACAATGCTACAAATAATGTGTCGCAATTGTATCCCAAATTAACACATACTTCACCTCCTTATCCAAACTTTTGTGTATGTGGTTACAAAAGTCCTCAAGAATGCAGCCACCTTTAACAACAACGTAACTCTACAAGTTGGATAGAGTTGGTAACTCGAACAATGAACAACAGTTTTAATATCAAATATGTGACCATTGGCTCTAGCTGGATTTTCAATTATCGGCAAAAAAACTTTGACGATAGGCATTCCCTCCCCTCTTAGGCAACTAGTTCCAATCAATGTGCCATCACCAACATCAAACAGACCTCTGACCTTAGACCTGTACTCCTTTCCTTTATCAAGTGGCATAAAAATAATAATGAATGGAAAAAAATAAGCATCTAAGCTGCAAATTTCTCCTCCCTTAAAACCTTTATATCTATGAATATTTTTCCTCCACCATAGATTACAAGCATAGTAGAAAAGATTTTATATATCCCATATCTAGCTTGATGTGATTTAGCATTAGAAGCATGTAAAAGCTGTGTATGTGAGACTGCATGGCTTCGGAGATGGAACAAAAAAACTCTTTCAAGATAGAACATCGGGAGGTTCAAAATGGCACCACCTCCCAAAAATGTCATCCGTTGATGAGTATCTTCAATCTCACTAAGATACGTATGTGATGAAGCCAAACAAATGTTCAATGTAATTTCCTTGGACATTGCAATACTTTTGTGGGTAGTGGAAGTGAGAGAGACAAAGAAATTGTGATTGGCGTAAAAAATTGGGTACCTTACTAGTGGTGGTGTAAATTGTGTCCCCACATCAATTCCCTTCTCAATGGATGCACTTGCAAGACCGACTTCCTCACTCAATTTTAATAATCAGATGGTCGTTGATTTTTTATGGAATTTGTAAAAACAATCTCATTTTCTCTCGTAATTGCTTCTTCTTCCTCCTGTAACACTCAAAGTAGTTGTTCTGGATGGTGAAAGTGTTTATCAGATTTTTTCCTCCAATCAATGAAATGTTGATGAAGAATTCCAAGATTTTCCTCAATTCCTCCCATGGACTCATTCATTTTGTTGAAGGATATACAAATTTCATCCATAAATTGACAAATTAATTTCAAGGAATAATTGCTCTGGACACCACTTGTAACAAGCTAATGATGATGTAAGAAAAGAAATAGAGAATTGAATCGATGGTAGAAATTGTATTGAATCAAAGAGAGTCACATTGTCTTCTTCGAGGGAGACTTCCTCCAAATACAAGATCACTAAAATGATTCTAGATAATTTCCTTACAAGTAGCCAGGACTTATTTATAATCTACTAACATCGTAAATGACTAAAGGCCGAACGCATGGACCTAATTAAAATGAATAATGAAATATAAACTAAGTGGCTAAGTCCAAGCCCAACTAAACTCCCTATTATTAATACCAAGCCCACAATGAACATGGTCACATTGTTACAGTTATAGGCGTGTAACACATCGACTCCATTGTAGGTTTCTCTCTCAAAATCCGTTGCGGTCGAACCCAACTGCATTGTCAATTGCAAGAGAATCTGCCGTCAATTGCTGGGGAGGGGGGAAGGGACTGCGTCGGGTGCAAGGGGAAGGATTTGTTGGGGTTTGATTTTGGGGATAAATTGCTTGTTCTGTGGTGGGGTGTGGTATAGGGGAGATAAGGTGGAATTCATATGTGACATGTTTTTTATTTGGAGGCTGTTATTTGAGGATAATTAGATGTACTGGTTGGTAGGATTTATCAAAATGAAAATTTAAATAAAATATTGTTATAATATAATTTTTTAATATAATTTTTATTTTAGAATTTAAAAAAGTTAAATTTATTTATTATATATAAGATAAAAGTTTTAAAAATTATAATAATTAGATAAGATGAAATGAAATAATTTGTATAACATCCAAATGGAGCCTTATTCATTGGATTGAGTCTCTAACAATTTGAAGTATGACATGGGTTGGGAGCATTAATCATTATAACAATCATAACTAACAGTGGTAGAACCAGCAATGTTTTTTAGAGGGAGCTAATTTTTCTATCATACAAGATGTTTTATGTAAAATATAAATATATATATATATTAAATTATAAAACATATAAAATTAAATTTTAATAATTTGTCAAATAACGTAAAAACATACTTAATGTATGTTTCAGATAATAATATTCATCAATTATTATTTTTGTAAATATGAAATATTTAGAAATTATATTTTTCATAAAAATCATTAAATGCTCTTTTAAAATGTTATTTTTCATTCTAATATCTAAACTAGTTGATCGAATTTAATGTAAAATCTAGCTATTTTAGTTTCACATGTATTAAGTATAGAAAATTATAAATGAGACCTTAAATAAAATTTTCTTTACTCATAAAATTTAAAAGATAAATCATCTATACTATTTTTCATATAAATCATTAATCTTAAAGAATTTTTCTGGTATTTTTACTTTGAATTCTATATTAAGAAACTTACAAGTGTCTAATATAAATCTAAGATAAATATTAATAGTTTATTATTTAATTTAATTTCAGGGTGGTCACATTTTAAAAAATGGATCATAATATAAGAAAATTTAAGGATTATAGGGAAAAAGAATTAGAAAAAAAATATTTTTATGTATATTGGATTTTTATAAAATTTTAGAAAGCATATAGGAATAAAGAAATTATATATTTTTTTGAGGGGTCCATTTATATATATATATATATATATAATTATAAATAAGATTTAGGGGCTATTTAGGATTTTTTTAAAAATTGAAGGATTATTTTAAATTTTGAAAAAATAAAAAATTGGGAGGCCCATCACCGGCCATCCCCATGTGGCTCCGCCACTGACAACTAATATAATCTTTTCAAGGTAAGCAACAGCCAATATGTATAAATATTCTTAACTTACGGTGAAAATGATTATTTTTTAGACCAAAAGTTTTATCCGATAAATTTGTAGTGTTACAAGTATTATTTGGTTCTTGATTAGCCAAGAGTACGGCCATCATCATGGTATGGTCACGTCCAAGAAAAATAAAATTTACAGCTCCATCAGCCTCCATAAGAACGTCACACAGATCATGACCTATAAATTAAATGACATTGATTGCAATAAAATATATATATATATATATATATAATATATGCATGCGTGATTGCAGATTCATTGACTATAGCAGCGATCATCAGCTTTATTCATTTTATTCTTGGAACATCCCATCCTTTTGATAAACTAGGGAGGAAAACTACATGCAATATGATCTTGAGCAGATTCATTAATTAACTAGACACCAAGGAAGCATTACGCTTGGTCAAATCAAGCTTGCCGCCGGACGTGCTAATGGCCGCTGGCACTTTCAGGTTGCAGCTGATCTGACCGCTATGACCAACACCCTCGTTTTCTTCTGCAATTGTTGCCAACCGTTGTCCGTAACTGGGCCGCCTCTGCATCTGAAGTAGAGGGGCTGGTGCTGCCTCCGTAGCCGCCTGCCAACTACTTGTGCTCGCTGCCCTTGACATGAGCCTATAATGCCTTATCTCCCAACCTCGATCGATCGATCTCTAAATGTTTGTTTCTATTTTGATGAGCTTTGTGATAATTGTCTGCCAAATCGATGACACATTTATAGGGAATAAGCAGATCCCTTTCATTTCTACTTGATGACAATTAGCATCATTTCTCCTTTTTAGCAGAGAATCTACGCTACTTGTTTTATAATATTATTCCTCCCTTACTGCAGATGCTTGGAAATTTAATGGGTACTTCCTTCTACTAATTTGGAGGAACACAAAAACCTTCTTCTTCTTTTTTTCCTATTTTGGATAGTTTTCTCTGCAACATTACTTATATAACGACATTATTTCCAATCTCATTATAATACATTAAATTATAAAATTATTTTTATTATAAAACAGATTCAACATATTATATATATAAAATTATATCTATTTATAAGTTTATTTTTATAAGATCTCTTTGTAATTATAATAACATCTGTGTTCATGGTATTATATCAGTTCGCAATAGTTGAATTATGTTGTAATCAATTGTACTTTGTATATAAATTAGTCATGATACATTCCATCTCCCTTGTATAAATGACCTCAAGATTCTTCATGTATCCAAAAATGTCGTAGTTCTCTTCTTTTTTGTTCTTTTTAAAAAGGGGAATATATATAGAGAAGAAGGTACGTGGTCCTTCAACTTGATGTGATAGCCATGAAGCGTATAAGCTCCGCAAGAACGAAACCAACGTCTGTGAATTATGCATGATCAATGATAGATACATCGATCCACTAAAAGAGAACATATATATGCTTTCCGATCGATCCATTCCATATCCTAATTAATTAATTAATTAATTAGTTAATTGGGACATAAATCTCTCATGTGTTCTTAAAATAATGATTTGATAGCACTAGCAGTATTAATTAATTAATGTTCTCTTTGATCTGGAGATACGATGCATGCTGTATGGTGGTGGTGCCAAAATAAAACATATATATCCATTCACAACTTTTTAATGCAGAAAAGATCAACAGATAATTAGCATTCAATACAAAGTAAGATATATGCATGTTGACGTAATACATGAATATCTTAATTAATTAAATTAATTAGATTGGATACTTTTGATGATCTTTTATAAGTTGAATAAATTATTAATTCTAAGTTTTCTCAATGAGTAATGTTAGTACAATAGTCATGGAGTGTGCATTAATATTCGTCATATAATTATTTTAAAAAATAATAATATTTATTATTAAAAAATCAATTTTTTATATGAATTTCCTATTTATAACTCATTTTTTTCAAATAAAATTACATGATGTCGTCTATACAATTTACGATTATAAATATTATTTTTTATTTTTAGCATATCTCTTACCATGTATGCCCCCAGTTAAATAGCAATTCACGTCGCGTAATATGTACGCGTGATGTGCATTTGATTAAATTAGACCTTAGTTAAGGTAGACAGTAAACGCGATCGATCCTGTGCATTTGATCACCATATTCATGAGCATATAAATTAAACAACTATAATTTAATTAATTATATCCCCATGAAGAATCACAAAAAAATGTCTATCATACCCTTAGTTAAGGGTAAATTATTTATACATGAGTCATAGGTGTACAAGTCTCATAAACTTATTTTTAAAGGAAAAAGGGATAAATCTAAGACTTAAATTAAAAAAAAAAAAAAAACTCTTTTTAATGGTAGCTCATATTCTGTAGTGGGAAATAGTGTTTTGCGGCGACATAATTGACTATTTGTGGTGATAAATGGTCGCCGCAAATAGCCTGACAATTTTACTGATTTTTAAGTTACTAATTTATAAAAGAGCCATGTTAGAGGGAGAACACACCGGCAGCTCCTTCACAATTACAATGTAATTACAGTATAATTGTATTGTAGCTGTGAGAAGATTATCGGTGTATAGGCTGTCCCATTATTTTGGTTTGTAAAATAATGAGAGAAGCTGTGAACATGGGAAAGTGAGTAAAATGAGTGTTCTCCTTGGCACAACTCAACTAATATTTGCCACGAGGAACTATCATCTTTTGCGGCCTTAATAATTCGCAGCAAATAGCTTTAGCATTAAACTCCTTTTTCCCCCCTTTTCTTTTCGTCCTCCACCCGTTGCTCTTCTCCATTGCGTCGTCCCCATCTCCCAACCAGGTGATTCCAAACCTATAAGCTCTCTCTCTCTCTCTCTCTCTCTCTCTCTCTCAGAGGTTCGGATGCCTCCGGGCAAGACCGAGTTTCTCCTTTTGGCTCGGTGAGTCCGATCCCGAGTTCGGTTTCTCAACTTCTCGTCTTGTCGTGTTTTTCCCTCTGCACTGCGATTTCGAAATGGGGATGCGATTTCTACTTCTTCTGTAAGATTTCAACTTTTTCTTCTCTACGATGAGATTTCTTCTTCTTCTGCGCTGAGATTTCTTCTTCTTCTCTGCGATTTCAACAGACTCAGATGCTCACCACTTGGTCCACAAGCGCGAAGCACGCAGTCCACCGACGAGAAGCCCTAAGTTCACCGACGTGAAGCCTTCAGATCTGCGGGAGGGGTAATGCATCGTTTCTTGTAGGGTTTAGGTATCTTAGCTGTAAATTAATGGTATCTACTAGAAACATTTTGGTATTACCTCTGGATGATGCATATCTAGTATTAGCTAGAAATTAATGGACTCAAGGGCCTGCAAATCAGAACAACTCTGTGTTAGGATGAGATGCTTGTGTGTATGTTTTAATTTGTCTTTTAGGATTAATGTCCAAATCAATCAAACCCACTGTTTGACCTTTTAGGTTTAAGAGTAAAAGAAAAGGAGATGCACGGAAGGTGTTTGAAGCAATGCATCTTTGATAAAACTCCATTCACGTATACATTTACATGGGCTCTATTTTCCTCAATACAATCTCCTCTAGATTGCTTATGTGATTGATTTTGTGTGTTATATTATGGACAGATCTGTTTTATAAATTGATTGTGTTGATGTGGTAGACTGAGGAAAGCGGATGTGGTTGTGAAATTATTAGATTATGCATATGGGATTATTAAAATATTAGATTATGTTGTTGGTTGTGAAATTATTAGATTATGCATATGGGTCTAGTATTTTTTTTTCTTTTTTGGTTCTCCTAAAAATGCTGATTTGTTTTGCTTGTGTTCATGGTGGCCGTGAAGCAGTTGGGGCAACAAGGTTTGGATATATTAGCCAAGGAGAAAGCTTGGCTTTGCAACAAAATCAGAAATTACATCAACAACAGGTATTGGTTTTTCTTGGGATTATATGCTATCAATTAGCTCCACTTATTTGGCTCTAGTTTTTTTTGTGTATTTGGTTCTCCTTAAAATTCTGATATGTATTGCTTGTGTCCAACATATTGAGACTTAGTACTGCAAGTTTTTTAAATGTTATAAAAAAAAAAACTCTTGGATTTGTACTCTTCAAGAATATCCAAGCACCACAAACCACAAACCACAAACTAGCCTAATTTTCTAACACCTGCACATTGTGTGTTATGTTTGTGACTTAGTGGGAAAAGCTCTTTTCATGCTAAGACTATAGCTTTTCTGACCACATGCCTTCGCGGTAAAAACCAACAAATGTTGTAGTAACGTCAATATCTTTGTTATCAGCTTGCTATTCATTACTTCATATATAATTGAACTTCTGAGGGTGCGGTGCATGAGACTGAGGTTTACTCTGTAGGGGTGGGTCCGAATGGCTCTACTTTGGAGGGGTTCCCCAACATAAAATATATATATATATAGTTGAAACTTGAATGATTTGTGGTACGTCGGTTCCAAAAAGTAAAACAGCTGACGTGGCAGTTTTATCATGAGTTATGATACAACATTCTTACCTTTCTTGGCCAACTTTATATCTTTAATTCGAGATATGTCATGTTTCTAAAAAGGACAATATGGTGTAACAACTAGATGTGCAAATTTAGGGGATGTTAAAATATTTAATGCATCTTTTTCTTCAACTTTACAACTAGGGATGTAAATTGGTTAGGTTCAGAGAGATGATGGACTGGAATTTTCAATCCATCATTTTTTCAAGACTGAACTATCTGGACTGATAGTCATTGGTCTAGTCCAATCGGTTTGTTCGATTTGTTGCAATTTTTTTTCTTTTTTTAATTTATAGATTTATTTAAAAGACTAAATTAAAAGTAAGTAAATTACTGATGTGGATTATGTAACTAACTTAAAAAAAATTTTATATTTTCAATGATAATAAATTAACTAAAAATTACATTATTAACTTATATAATTATTATATACTAAGTTAATTGATATTTTACATTAGTTAATTAATAGACTACTAATTTGTTAATAACATATTTAAAATTTTACATTGTTAATGGTGATATTTTTTTTTTGGATAAGTACATTGTTAATGGTGATATGTTAGCTGAAAATTACATAATTAATTATGCAATTATTATATAAATAATATATATAATATGTTTTTATTATTTTTTGAATTCGGTCCATTTGGTCTGATTCAAAGTGGAAAAATTCTGGACTGGGATCGAACGAAAAAGCTTCTATCCTCTATTTCATGGACCAAGACCAACCGGTTTCAATCCCGGGTGGGTACTTTCATGGCCTCTATTTTCAACTTTCAAAACAAATCTATGGTATTTTCTTATTTTTTTAAATATACATAATTTTTTGTTTTTGGATTTGTTTCAATTCTATCTTTTATAAAATAACTTTGTTTTTTTACTTAGTTTGAATATTGTACAAGTGTAGTTAGTTTACAATTTTCATAAAACTTGGTTTAAGGATTTTTGTAAGCCTCAAGCTCTCTATGTGAAGGATAGTTCTTCTTACAGTTCATATCTATGGACTGCATTACATGCCTAATTGAAACGCTCTTGTTTTATAGATAAATTAAATGAGTGTCTGATTTTGGAAGTCTTTGATTTGTTCATAAGGATATTTTGATCAAGTTTATTCTAAAATTGGAGACTTTTTATCATTTTATTGTTTGGGCTGCAAATGAATCTAATTTTATGGAATGTATGTAGTGCTACCCCTATGTGAAAGGTATTATTTTACTAGAAGTAAAGGCAATCAATAAAATTTAAGATTACCGTTTCTCTTATTTTGAAAAAAGCAATCGTTTGAAAATTTTTATACCACATTATACTCATAATATAATTTGATTTAAAAGATAAAATTTAAAATTTGAATGTTAATTTGATTTCATATTAAACACGTGAAAATTCATTACTTGTTAGCCTTTTTTGTCTAATTTTGTGAAGGGTAGCGTTATGTACGGTTAATAAAATTGGACTCCCTTGCACTTCAAATATAGGAAAGATTGAAAGGCTCCTATTTTAGAATAAACTTGACCAAAATCCTTATTTACAAATTAAAAATTTTCAAAATACCCTTTTTCATGAAACGAGAGTATTTTGTTTTGGCCTACAATGTAGTCCACAAATATGAATTATAAAAAGAATTATTTTTTATTTGTGTACTAAGAATTATTCTTTTGCGAATGCTTGCTCTTATTGCTTTTATACTTCAATAACTACATACTTCATTTTGACATGTTGGCTGAAGGTTGCTGAGACTGCATTGATCACTCTATCGATGAGAAGAGGTGTCACCAACAGCGATGGTGAGGGTCATGGCCGTCTTCGCCAACCCAACCTCTGTAGCATTTTCCAGGGTCTTGGAGATCAAGAAAACCCTCCTTCAAGGCTTCAACTCTATCAAACACCTCAAGCACGTCCACGCCCGCATTCTCCGTCTTGGCCTCGACCAGGACAGCTATCTCCTCAACATGGTCTTGCGCCACGGTTGGCATCTTGGTGAAACGCATTACATGCGGATTGTATTCGACCAAGCCAAAGAACCCAACATTTTTCTTTGGAACACGATGGTCCGGGGATTGGTTTCCAACGATTGCTTCCACGATACAATTGAATATTATTGTATGATGCGGAGAGAGGGATTCTTGCCCAACTGTTTCACTTTTCCTTTTGTTCTTAAGGCGTGCGCAAGACTTTTGGATTTTCAACTGGGGGTGAAGATTCATACCCTTGTGGTGAAAGAGGGGTTTGACGACGATGTCTATGTGAAAACCAGTTTGCTCTGCTCGTATGCTAGTTGTGGCTATATGGGACACGCACGTAAGATTTTCAACGATATTCCCGAGAAAAATGTTATCTGTTGGACTGCAGTCATTAGTGGGTACATCGGTGTTGGTCAGTATGGGGAAGCTATTGACATGTTTCGGATGTTGCTGGAGATGGGCTTGCAGCCTGACAGTTTTACCATTGTTAAGGTTTTGTCCGCATGCACTCAACTAGGGGACTTAAGAAGTGGAGCGTGGATAGATGGATACATGGCAGAGATTGGCATGGGGAGGAATGTGTTTGTGGCTACGTCTTTAGTGGACATGTACGCCAAGTGTGGAGACATGGAGAAAGCACGGTGTGTGTTTGACAGGATGGGCGAGAAGGATATAGTTACATGGAGCACCATGATTCAGAATTATGCGCTAAATGGACTCCCTAAAGAAGCTCTTGACCTTTTCTTCCAGATGCGGAGAGAAAATCTGAAACCTGATCGTTATGCAATGGTTGGAGTTCTTTCTGCTTGTGCAAGGTTAGGTGCGCTAGACTTGGGAGACTGGGCAAGTGGGCTGATGGATAGGAATGAGTTTTTAACCAACCCTGTTCTTGGTACAGCGTTGATTGATATGTATGCAAAATGTGGGAGCATGGTTCAAGGCTGGGAAGTCTTTAAAGGGATGAAGGAAAAAGACCAAGTTGTCTGGAATGCCATCATATCAGGGCTTAGTATGAATGGGCATGTCAAAGCCGCATTTGGACTATTTTCCCAAATCGAGAAAACTGGGATTCAGCCTGATGGAAACACTTTCATTGGCCTTCTCTGTGGGTGTACTCATGCGGGTCTAGTTGATGAGGGTCGTCGATTTTTCAATAGCATGAACCTTGTATTTTCCGTGACACCTACAATCGAGCATTATGGATGTATGGTGGATCTTCTAGGTCGTGCAGGATTATTAGATGAAGCTCATCAATTGATAACAAGTATGCCCATGGAGGCCAATGCTATTGTTTGGGGAGCTTTGTTAAGTGGATGCAGGCTACATAGAAACACCAAGTTGGCAGAACATGTATTGAAGAAACTCATTCAGTTGGAACCATGGAACTCGGGAAATTATGTTCTCTTATCAAATATTTATTCAGTAAGCCATAGATGGGATGAAGCAGCAGAGCTAAGGTCCACCATGAATGAAAAAGGGATTCAAAAGATACCAGGATGTAGTTGGATTGAAGTAGATGGGGTTGTTCATGAATTTCTCGTGGGAGACAAGTCTCACTACTTGTCAGAGAAGATATATGCAAAACTCGGTGAATTGGCTATGGAATTGAAAGCAGCAGGCTATGTTCCAAGTACAGATTTTGTCATGTTTGACGTCGAAGAGGAGGAGAAGGAACATTTCCTTGGTTGTCATAGTGAGAAGCTGGCTATTGCATTTGGTCTAATTAGTACATCTTCAAAAGATGTGATCCGAGTGGTTAAAAACCTCCGTGTCTGTGGTGATTGCCATGAGGCCATAAAGCTGATTTCGAAATTTACAGGAAGAGAGATAATTGTCCGTGATAACAATCGATTTCATAGTTTCGTTGATGGTTCATGTTCATGCAGAGATTATTGGTGACGCTAGATAGGAAATTAACTCCAGTGTAAGTTCTAAATAACCTGATCTCTTTGTATTTTTTCTCAAGATGCAAATTGTTTGTTGCATTCTTTCTCCAAAGAGATGGTGAAGTACTTCTCACCTCATTAATGTCAAAAGAGACCATGCGGATTATGCAATTTTGAATGATTAAATAACATGGCATTGGTCTCGAAGTCTGTTGTTCTAAGCCAGTTGTTGGATATAATGGTGAATACAGACAAGTGACTGACAAAACTGGTATTAGAAGCATGATGTATATTTATTTTGTTGTTAAACATGATGGCATATTCTTCATAGGAGAGATGAGATTGTATTGCAATGGCGATCTAACTGGTAAAGAGGCACACTCATGAAGCCCTCAGAGGCTAGCCGATTCCTGTGACTATTATTTATATTTGGCGACTGTCCTCTTGTCTTACAGGAAGAGCTCAGCACAATCCGACCATTTACTGATCGATGGCATGACCATGTGTTATTTCAATCATCATATTGCATTGTTTTTCCATCTGAGATGCCCTCTATTTTATTTGAGAGCTGTGTAAGATTTAATGTATAAAATACATTTCCTTTATAAATTCAACCACTTATTTGGGCAAAATTGAAATACATAAAATAAAGAAACACCACCACTTGGGGCCAAATAAATTATAATTAAGGCTGTTCATATGGGTCGGATTTAACTCGGTCCGGATTGATAACCGGATATCCGGATTCAATATATGGGTTCTGGTTGATATAAAACGGGTCGGATACCCGCTTTTAACAAAACCGGATATATATAGGCCGGTTCAAATCCAGACCGGATCGGTAATCGGATACCCGCTTTCTACACCCAGTATTGGCTTTTAACAAAACGACGCCGTTCTTACACAGGCATCGATTCTTCGACTGCATTCTTCACCCCCATCGTCTCGACTCGATCTCTCTCTCGATCCCTCTACGCAAAACCTAGCCTCCATCCCTCTACACAAAACCTAGCCTCCATCCCTCTACACGAAACCTTAGTCTCCATCCTCGTGTTGAGTCTGTGACTCATCGCCATCTCCATCGTCTAATCTTCATTGCCGAATTTGCATCTTCGAATCACCGAAACTCTAGCCTCCATCCTCGTGTTGTTCGGTACTCTCTCTCTCTCTCTCTCTCTCTCTCTCTCTCTCTCTCTCTCTCTCTCTCTCTCTCTCTCTCTCTCTCCTTCTTGCAACTATGAGTTTGCGTGAGAATTAGGAATGGATTAGGACAAAAACCCAATTTGATTATAGGGTTTTATTTAGACCTTATCCATCATTATTTTTGTGCAATAGATTTCTATACTTTTATTTAGTTTTGGTTGTGAATGACTTTATGGGAAAATGGTTTAAAAAACATTAGGGTTCTGGGTTGGATAATGGTTCGATTGTATATGGCTTTACTTTTGTGGATTGTGCTGCATTAAAAATTTGGGTCAATGGTTCAATCAAGGATGATGCATCATGTGCCACTCTTGGGGCTTTGAAGAACCCTTCTTTGACTCGCACACCCACACATTCTCTCCAATTATTTTCGGTGCTCTAGTTTTTCTCCTGCCTCCAGAAGCGAAAATGTAAAAGAAATTGATACTTACTCTTACGGTTTTGCTAACTATTTTTTTCATAAGTAATAAAAAGAGGATAAAAAGGCGATGTGGGGAAGATGATTGTTAAAAATTTTAATGGTTTTGCTGACTACTTGCCAGAATTTTATAACATAGCTTGGCCTTTTTTCTTCTTCCTTGTAAATTTTTTTAGTTTTTGCTTGACGTGTGTGTTGGTTTTCAGTTATTTTGGTTTCTGGTTACAATTCATAAATTTTTAGATCCCATAAAAATGTCCAAGCCAAACATAGGAAACTCAGTAAAATTCATATTGGTTATTGGCATCTCAGTTTAGGTACAAGTCTGTATATCTCTCTTGATCGAGGAGCATAGAACAATATTTAGAATCATTAGAATCTGAAATGGGACATTCTGATACCAAAAGGAGTATTAATTCTACTTTAATCAATCATATCAATGAAATGCATAATGAGTATGCAAAAGTGAGTGTTTTAATTAAACTTACAAAAATTCTGTACACTCAGCCAATGCATATTAATTTAGTTGCAAATATTGTTATTATTTATTCAAGATCTATAACCTCATGCATCCTTAGCTTAAATGCATGCATGGTAAAAAGACATTTAGAAGCAGCCAAGAAAGATGATTTCATGAGGGTTGAGTCTTCCTAACATAATCTCAAAGCATTATGGTCACTTACTATTTCTGTACACTTAGTCAACTGTTTAATTAATCTCAAAGCATTATGATTTCATGCATGCTAAAAAGAAATTTAGAAGCAGCCAACTGTTTAATTAATTGTTTGCTAAAAATATCCATGCTTAAATTTGTAAATGATTTTTTACTTAATTATATGGTTTGGTTTGTTTGTTGTGTTTCGTTACTCAATAACAGATAGATGAAGATTTTACAAGTTGGAATTTTGGTACAATTCAAGGGGTTAGTGGTGACTCGTCCTCTCTTTTAGTAGATCTGGAGGAGCATGGGAGTCTTCCATCCCATTCATCCACACATACCCACTCCGTTCCACCTGTACCCAAAAAACCTTGGAAAACATCTAGTAACCAATCGGTATTTTGGGAACACTTTGAGAAAGTGCTACCTATTGACCCTGATGAACCAAAAGCTCGATGCAAATATTGTAATAAACTATTTAATTGTCATTACAATAATGGTACTTCTTCTATGAATCACCATATTTATTATACATGTGAAAAATCTCCTCTTTACCGTAAACGTCCTTGAAAAAGTAAATCTTCTAGTGGTAGTAGGGATGTGGAGGGAAAAGCATGTAACCCAAGCTCACAAGGTTTAGTCAACTATGATACTGAAAAACTTAGGGTGTCTACCGCTAAGTTTTTTATTAGGTGTGAATTACCTTTTAGGCTAGTAGAGCATGAAGGGCTTATTGAGTATGTGGCTGATCTAGAGTCTCGATTTATTTTACCATCTCGAACCACTTTAAAAAGAGATTGTATGAAGTTGTATGATGAAGAGAAGATACAAATAAAGAAATTATTAGAGGGTCAAAGAATTTGTTTTACCAACGATACCTAGACATCGGTACAAAATGTAAACTACATGTGCATTAATTACTGCACATTTTATTGATTGTAATTGGAGATTGCATAAGAAAATACTAAAATTTTGCCAAATTCTCAACTGTAGGAGAAAAACTATTGGGAGAGTGTTAAACTTGGGCTTGCTTGATCGAGATATTAATAATATTTTGACCATCACCGTTGATAACACCTCCTCTAATGATGTTGGTGCTGATTACATGAGAGGAGAATAATAGATAGTGATTCTACCATATTGAATGATGAGTTCCTTCACATGCGGTGTGCTGCCTATATATTGAATTTGATTGTTAATGACAGTTTGGAAGATGTTAAATATTTAATATCAATGATTAGAGAAGCCATCAAGTATGTGAAGTTTTCACCATCAAGATTTTTCAAGTTCAAGGCTTGTGTATTAGAGGAAAATATTAACGGGAGGATGTTGTACATGAATGTTTCCACCAGATGGAACTCCACATATTTGATGTTGAGTACCGCTATAAAACACAAAAACGCCTTTGAACGCTATAATATGTATGTGGATCATGATTTCGTGAACCCCAGTAGTGATGATTAGAAAAAATCACAAATTTTTGTAGAGTTGCTGAAAATATTTTATGATATCACATTGAATATTTCTGGTTCTTTGTATGTGACGGGTAATGTATATTTCCAGAAATTGTGCACAACTGAAGATACAATAAATGATATGTGCACGAGTGAGGACAGCATCACTAGGACCATGGGCAAAAACATGAAAGAAAAGTGTGAAAAGTATTTGGGTAATACGGATAGGTTCAATTTGCTGATATATGTTGCTCATGTGCTTGATCCACGTTACAAATTGGTGTCATTGAGATTTTGGTTGGAACAATGCAAAGGGAATGAGTTAGCGGAAAAGATAGATGCCAAAGTCAAACTCTTGTTAAGCCGCTTGATTGAGCAGTATAGCAGATTTCGTGAGGCTAGTGGAAGAAGTTCTATTGTGGCTCAAAGGAGGCCAAACACTACTTCTACTTCTTCTAGTAGCTCGAGTAAATTTGACATGAAGTTGGAAAAATATCTTGAGCAGCATGGATTTATGGAGTTTAGATCAGAACTAGATGAGTATTTGTCAGAGGAACGTGTAGGAAAATCACCCAATTTTAATATCTTGGATTGGTGGAGAGTTAATGCAGCCAATTATCTCATTTTTGCTAAGGTAGCATGTGATGTGTTAGCTACCCCCATTTCCACTGTTACCTCAAAATTTGCATTCAATACTGGAGGACGCATTTTAGATCCTTTTAGGAGTTCATTGTCTCCAGAGTTTGTTGAAGTTCTTATTTGCACTCAAAATTAGTTAAGGAGCAAACCTGTTGACATTCGAGAGTTGGAAGAATACGTAGAGTTGATGCAGCTTGAAGGTAAGTTTAAAATATGAAATATTTTTTCAATATTTATCGAACTTATTTTTATTATAGATCTAACTCAGTTTTTTTAATATATTTTTAGATGATTATCTAGTAGCTTTATTCAGGACTGAGGTTGGTGTGAGTCAGCCTTCCCATTCATACTGAAAAAAATTAGAGTAAGTGCTTTATTACCGAGGTTGTTTTAATGGAAATTTTATATTCGACACTAATTTATGGTTATCTTATGCTGAAAAGTGAAAACAGATTAGCATTAATCCTTCTATCTTCTAATTTCTTTAAATAAAGTCTCATCTTTTGTTTCAAGTCTTCGTTGGGGGACTTCAAAGCTTAGCATTTGTTATTTATATCTTTGTAAGTATATGTTTTATCTTAAATATTCAGTTAATTTTGTTTAATTTTTTAATATAAAATTAAAACAATAAAAGGGAAACTCAAAAAACACAGTTACAAAAGATATTAAGACACGAAATCTCTAATATTTTTTAAAAAACAGAAGATAATTTTTTTTCCAGTTTCTATTTAATTGTATGGATAAATTAGTAATTGATCATCATCGGGTCAATGAGTCGTTGTATGCATGCATGCCAGACAAGTCTTGAGGGTCGATTTTTAGGAAATTAATTAATAAATGTATTCCCTTTAATTCAAAATTAGGAAATTATATATATATATATACAGGATGAATGATTCATTCCATGGAAATTATTTCTAACTTGAGAAGAGTATCTTTTCTAATATATACATAAAAATGGCACCTGCAACCTCTCATTTCAATATTTGCATAGCAAAAATAGCATGGGTTATCATGTGGATGTTGTTATGTGGAAAGTGTTTGGATAATGCACTTCTTCATCAGCTTGTTAATATTGCTGCTGCATCTCCTAATTCCTCTTCTTCCCTTTCACTTCAACAAGCTAAGGCTTTGCAGCAGACTGGTTGGTGGTCCAATACTACTCCTCAACCCAATAGTAGTAATTCAATTAGTGCTTGCCACTGGTATGGTATTATTTGCAATGTTGCTGGAAGCATCACAAAGATCGATAGATTTAATAAAAAATTGGAAGGTTTTAATGACATTAAAAGAAAGAAACTAATTGTCTGGATGCTAATAACTGCATTCCTTTATACTAAATTTGTGATCATTGTAATAAGCTTTAATAGCTTCAATTTCTTATTTAATTTCTTGAGCTTTATGACTAAAACGTACACTTTTGACGCACTGCAACTTGAAACTGAAAACTTGAGATAGCAGAAAGGTATTTTAGGATGAAAGTTCTTGGAAAATGCTTATAAGGATGAAAGTTCTTGCACATAGATTTTTTCTTAATTCTATGTTGTCTTTCAAACATTTGAGCCGCAATTTGTATTTGCTGCTTCTTTACGTTATGATGTTATGAAAGTCGAAGGTCCCCCCATTTTATTTCAGCTCTAATTTATATGCAATAAAAAAATAGTATTTGCCGTCTGCAAATTGATTTTAGACCCCCCAGAATTATAAGTAGTGGATGGGATGTGATGGGAGCAAGCGGCAACATGCATAAAGCAGAACAAGATGGCACCTACAAAACCCATACCCATATTTGTATTATAATGGATAAATGTTCAAATAAAAGTTAAAAATAAAAAGTTCAAATCCAGAATTCGGATCCGAAATCATATGGGTTCCTGTCTCCATTTTAAATCCGGATTCGGTTCTAAATATCCGGATTTCTGGATCCGGATTTTAAATTTAGATCCGGATTAAGATACTCGGGTTTCCAGATCCGAAACCCGGGTACACAACCTTAATTATAATAGCCAATCTCAAATTCATTTTTATTTTTTGTTTTTTGTGTTTTTTTCAAGAAATTGTAGTCTGGGAATTCGATGTCCGTATGTTTTTGGTAAGCTGTTGGTCCTACCTGCACTTTGATTGAACAGTTGGAGATAATCGAAGAACGACGATCTAAAAATAATTAGTCGTTGCACCTACTAACCACAATTTGTTGGCCAAATACATGCCAACCAACCTTCATAGTTTCATATACATATACATATTATATATATATACAGAAATGATAGAATTTTTATAATCTTATAATTTATTTACTACTGTTTTTGTATTTAATTTTTTTATAATTTATAATTTTATTTAATAATTAAGGATGTGAATATAAGTAAAGTTATATATATATATATTAATGATTAAAAATGTTAAAAAAATACTTAAAAGAAAATGCTCAAATACATTTATAAGTTGTAAACTAATTATAAAATGGTAATACGTATATCATCACTCATATATATATATATATATACACATATATGATTAATGCTTCGAACCTACAGTTCATTTTATTTGTTATGCTCAACTTATGAGTCAAGAATTTGATATCATATCATAAAATGTTGAGATAATTATACTAAAATAGATAATAAATATAAATATATATATATATATATATGTAGACTATATAATAAAAAAGGTTCAATATATTTCTTCCATTTCTTTCTTTCATAAGAAAATCGATGGAAAATTGAAATGATTATGTGGAGGAGATTATACATTGCCCCTCCTCCACCCCTTTTTAAGTAAAGTGCACCAGAAAATCAAGGAAAATTTCTTTTAAAGTTGAGTTTCTTTTAGAGATTCGAATCTTCGTCTCCCATTTGAAAATCCCTTTGTGACATCTGTAAGTTGTATGTAACATACTCCACCACCATAAAAAAGTATTTGGAGTCTGAATCACCAAACACGTGTAACAATTCCATTGAAGATCCTAAATAAGGTACTGAATTAATATTCTGCTATGCCTCATTAATTTTTAAAAGAAATTCTTACCATATATGTACATATATTATCATCACTTGAGGGTGAGATGTTCTTGGAATTTGAGTAATATGAAAGCATGGTTGCTATCTGTTGCTAGTTGAGTAAAGAAATGACACCACCCCTCTTTGTCAAAGTTGTTGGGTAGATAAAACACTTCTTAAAGATGCCTGTACTTCTCTCTATGACTATGGGTACTGCACTCTCTTCTTATTATGTACTACCAAAGAAAAACCACTTTGTACTGCTCAGTCTATGCAAGACTATCACATAAATTTTCCTGCAAAATGGAATTTGAGTTTCTCTCTAATAACTTATTTTGACAAATTAATCAAAATTAAATGTTATATGTTAGATTTGTGCAATCTAATATATTGCATTTAATTACGTCAATTTACGAACTTTATTTTGTGAGATCTTCTTCTAAATACAATATTGTTTTAAAATTTGGTAAGATATAGATACTGGTATACAAATCTTACTTTATTTAATGTTATGATTCAAGTCATCCACTTAATGTAGTGATATCCACATATTGCATCTATATTAAAGGAGTTTAAAGATGAATTGTAAAAAAATATTTATTTCAAAAAACTATAAGAAATGACAACATTGTCAAATGATGCACAACTTTCTCTTATTGGGTTAGGCTGGTTGCAATTTCATCAATGAAAGCTTGACACCTCATTATTAACACTTTTAGTAAATGTAGTTAACAATCCAATTGTGACATGCTGGCTTTGCACATAATATAATCTGATTTGAGAGTGATATATGCTTGATCACTGATGACAACCTTAAATCTCTAACATTGGCTAGAATTAAGCAAAATTCAAAAAACCACATACCATACATAAGATTACCAAAACACAAATATATATGTATTAGTTATCCAAAAAATGTTAATTTCCCAATTCCTTAGACTTTGTTTTTGAATTCTACCACGTAATTATAATAAACATAGACACATCAAGTGAGTTGTACGTCTATTTGAGATTTCCTGACCAATTAGTATTTAATATATAATTCATGAAAAATGGTATTTATAATTATAAAATGTGTAAATATTATATATATATATATATATATTTTTCAAAAAAATTACAAAATACTTATATACTCAAAAATACACAAGGCAGAGATTGTCTTAATTTAAAAATAAAAAGGACTCAACGATATCAGAGCAGGACCCCTTCATATCTGAAATCTAAGCCGTACGATGAGATTGCGGAAAATTCATAAAATTTTATTGTTATCCGAGAGTCGAGACTCTCAATAAAAAATAATGAATAAAAGGATTTTTTTTTTTCGAAGTGAGGAAAAAAAAATTAAACATAAAAAGGCGAGTCTTTCTTACGTTACGTCATGGGCAATAAATCCGTTGCCACCAAACTTTATTATGGGATCATATTATCCCTTTCTCTTTTTTTCCTCACCTCAACCGTTCTCCAACACCATCAACTCTCCTTTCTCTTCTCTATATAAATTAACCCCAGACCCCTAAGCTTTCTTGTACCAGAGAAAACCACTTCAAATCTTAGTCACTGGGTCTGTGTAGTTATTCAGCTTAGTTTCCTCCACAATCTGTAGTCATGTCTCAGGTATCCAACCCAACTTCCTCTTTACATGTCAAATCTGGATTTCGTTTAATGGATTCTTCCTCTATAGCAGGGGTTTTCTGGGCATTCTATTTTACATGTTCTGTTAATTAGAGGTCGAAGATTCTCTCTGTTTCTTCTTTTTTATCTTTGGCATGCAGGTTTGATATGTTTTTTAAATGAAAATATAGAGCGATCTATATGCTAATGTCTTGATCCAATAAAGTTTGAATTTGATGATGTAGCTTGTGTGTGTAAATTGAGGTCCTCTGGGTTGAGCTTCTTTCTTTTTGGATGGTTGATTTTGTTTTATTGACTCAACCTTGAAATAACAAAGGTTTGAGTCAGTTCCCCAGTTTGTTTTGATGGACCCAAAATGAAAATAAAGAAGAAGGAAGGATTTAGCAAAATGTGTTTGGGAATCATAAAATATAATGCAAGGAGAAAACTTGACTTAAATTTGCTTGAGTTACACTTGATTTATCATTTTTATTTTTTTATTTTTTTAAATTTTGTATTGAAAGAGGCCAAATGTCTTCAATTTCCTTTGGGGTTCACCCCTCAGAGGATGAGGAGATTTCCTCTATGTAGATCTTCGTTTTTTACACGCTCTAGTCTTGCATCTCTCTCTCTGATAACAGTCTCTTCTTGGAATTATGCTTATCTTCCTAAGCAAGAGTAAAGTTTAATGCTGTGACCTGCGAATGTTAATATAGGTTTAATGCTGTGACCTGCGAATGTTAATATTTTCCCTCATTACTTTTGACCTGAAGTTCTGTTTTTGTTTTCGTGCAGACAGTTGTCCTCAAGGTGGGTATGTCATGTGGAGGCTGCTCTGGGGCCGTGAAAAGGGTTCTGGAAAAAATGGAAGGTCTGTGGTATCCATTCAAATTGAACCTCTAAACTTGGCGAGGCCCTTTTTTATTGTTTTTGAAGATTTTCCTTTATTTAATCTCTCAACCATCTCTTATTGATTTAGTAAGCTTTAATAATATTCTGTATCAATTTTATGTCTTTTGATGCATGTAAAAACCGAGTTTTTACGTCCAAGGTTTTCTCTACATGCTGGCATTTGTGTGGCTTTACAGTATTTTTCTCTGTAAAGTCTAATGTGTTTGTGGCGTGTTTTCACAATACAAGAATAGGTTAATGCAAGTTACAACCCCAGCAAATGGCAAGAAACAAGAACTGGGTAAAATTTAATACTAGCTGATAGCTAAAAGAGTACCTTCGGCCTATCAGGAACACAACTTAAAGCACAAATTATTTAACTGCTCTTAATCTTTGTTAGTATTTAGTAAAATGGTTAGTGTTCTCGATAGATTAGGAAGTACGAAGCTTCATCAATTTCCATCCTAGCTTGGTGGATGCAGTTGTGAAGGAAAGTCCTTTTATCCAGCTGTTGATTTTGATGGTGTTTTCTGGCTTTTCTCTTCACCAAGAAAACTATGTGTTGATATAGAACTATGTTATACCAATAAAAAAGAGACTTGATAGAGAACTATTTTATCTTTTCGCTAATATTCTGTTTACAAACTATGTATCATGAATTTATTTTCTTTGAAATGAGATGTGCTCGCTTAAGGAAATTTGTGGTGGGGATTTGGGCTTGTTGCCCATTGATACGTCTTGCCCCACACATATTAGATGTGGGATTTGTGGGGGATTTATGTGATCATGGGATCAAGGTAATCCCCTTTTTTTTGTTTGAAAAACAATGAAGCTTATAGAAACTGTAGTGGTTATTATTTATAGATTTTGACAAGCAGATCTATACATGTTTGTTTAGAGTATTATTATTAACTTCTGTACCCGAAATGATCAGGGAACTTTAGGTTCGTATTTGCTTTTATGGAATTAATCTTGTATGATACATGCTGGTGTCCTTTTTCACCCTCTACAGGTGTTGAATCATATGATATTGATATGAAGGAGCAGAAAGTGACAGTGAAGGGCAATGTGCAGCCTGAGGCAGTTCTGCAGACAGTTTCAAAAACTGGAAAGAAGACTAGCTTCTGGGAAGCAGAAGCACCATCAGAACCTGAAGGAAAGACGGCAGAACTGGAAGGTAAACCTGCAGAACCGGAAGGAAAGCCTGCCGAGGCTGTGGTGGCTGCTTAAGAGTCACTAATTGCCTGGAAGTGTGTAGTCTATAAACCACTAATAGTTTGCTGAACTTAATATTGTATGAATGCATATGAACTATGAAGTTTGTAATGTACTTCAAATAATTGGATGTGTTCGGTGCTTGGCATAAGATCTTCTGTTTACACAACAAGCTGACAGCTTAATTGCTGTGTTATTTCTTATCTTCATTTGGTTGTTCGAAAGGGAGGGATGTGCCAAATTAGGATGCTAGCTTTCATTCCATCTGATTTTTATATGGTACCTCTGCCTGCCCATCATGGTTTTCGCCCATGTGACAAGTTCCATTATGTGTATACAATTTCTTTACAATAATGATTAATTTGAGTGTTAATTAGCCTGGAATTTCACTTTTCATGCCATCCTCATGATTGTCACCTCTGTTTGATCAAGTTTTACCAAGTACAAATCTTAACCCCCTTTTCTAAGGGGTGTGATTGGAGAAACAATTCAAAAATTTGTAAGTGCAAATACTGCCTTGGACCTGGAAAAAGGATTTGTTTTAATCAGAAATTGATATATTACTAGCACATTAATTCATATTCATCCTTCCTGATATCAAGATTCCCCTCAAATTTTGGACTGAACTCGAGGAGATTGAATGGGAAAGGGAGATTGATACATGAAGTGGGGTCCAAGTTTGAGGATATTGATGGTTCATGCACTATACAGTAATCTAACAAATTTCACAATGGCTTATAATGTGACAAAATGTATACTTTTCTACAAATCCTTATGTAACTCCAAGAAACCACTTTCTAGCAGGTTTTAGATGGATTGACAGAGCAATTGTTTGATTCCAGATATGCACCCGGTGCCACGTTCTTATTGCACCCTGGAGACGAAGCTGGGGATATTAAATGTAAAGAGTATTTGGTCATACTGCATAAATATACCTAAGTCATTTACATGTGTGAAAACAAGCACCTGAATCCATGATCATCTGACATGATGGATAATGGCATTAGATTAGATGATTATGAAATTGATGGATAATGGCATTAAATTGATGCTGACTTGTTAAAGAACTTCTAAAAAAGAGCCAATCTGATCACATTACCACACAGAAAGATGTGATTGAAGTGAGATTGGAGGGAAGTGTAGAGACTGATTCTGTGGGAGGGTCCCCTGGTGAGAGGTTAACAAACTTAAGGGATTGTAGCCTTAGTTCCAGAGGGTAGTCTGCTACACAACCTATTCTTGGGCTTGCTCCAGATGACCATTTCAAGGAAAGTTGATTCCCTAGTTGATAAGAACATGCTTCCCTTTTTGACTTGATCCTCTGCAATATCTCTTTCTTTGGGATGCTTCTTTTGGAGCTTTGGAGATTACTGGACAAGGTTCTCTTATAAATGCTTCTTCTTTCTGTTTGAGCAAATATACATGATTTAGAGGGTCCTTTATTCTCAATCACAAAAAAAAACTTGAGAGTGGAGTGATTCAGAATTTGTTACCAAGTTCACTTCCTTCTTGAACTGATGCACTGATATCATAGCTCTCATGATCATCAACAAGGGAAAGAACCTGATTAAAATGGGAAAGTCTCAGTGAAATAAAGAAGAAACAGTATATCAAGCAAATGTTGGTTTCAAAACACGAGTAAGGGTCCTAGGGATAATCAAAGTAGTACAAAATGAGAAGTGGAAAAAAGGTTCATAAAGGTCAACTTGCGATCTGCAATACCCCTAAAATCTTGAAGATATACTTTTATGGTTTATAACTACAATTTTGTGAAAATGGAATTCAAACCGGTGTAGCAGATTCAAAAAATGACATGGTATGTGAGTTTGAGTACTTGAATTTCATCTAGGCTGATCCCATTCTCCTTGAGGAAGGCTAGGAAGCTGCCAAGGTTCTCATCAGTTGGACGGTAATGTCCATTATATGCCGACACAGACTGTAAGTCAGAAAGGACAATATTTAGAATTAAGAGGTAAGAAACATATATAGGCTTTTCAAGTTTTAAAGTATGCTTTTAAATTTAGTTCTCATCAAATAAAGTTGGAAGAATTTCTTACAAACAGATGTCTTATCATCTGCAGATGGAAGTTTCTCTTGATCCTCTACCAGAATTGACATCATAGATGCCAGTCTTGGTGGAATAGCCGTTATAGATTTATGTTGGGATTCTTATGCATGCAATTACAGAAGTTGTAAATAAAAGATGATTATGTGAGCTATTTCGACCTAAATCAAACCTCATGCCACCTTCGTGTAAATATGTGTAAAAAGGGATCTACTTCTAATTTCAAAAGAAAAATTGAAATTATAGATACCCTTTCAACCAGCATACCTTGAGCTTGCCATATTCTACCTCAAGTCTTCCGGCAGCCAAAGTGGCCCCTCCAACAAGGAAGCTGGAATGATGAAATAATCCCTTCTTTTTCTGGATTAAGCAATACATAACGCATTAATCTTATATATAATGCAAAGTATCATTACATTCCAGATTAGAGAACTGTAAATAAATGGTTTGGTGCATGTGTCAGTTTTTATCTCGCCACCATAAAGTTTTCTCGAGGTACTCATAACAAAAATCCACTTCGAACCTTGCAATCCTTGATTTGTATGAAGGAGATTTCCAGTATGTTTATGTGCCATCATCCCTTCAGCAATTATGTATTCATAGTATTCCCTCTCTTGTTTATCTGTGGTGCATTTTGATAGATAGCATAAGATGAAGTCAGGAAAGCTTAATTAGAGCTAGTTTAAGAGCATGGGAAGCACATAGCTATTTTCTAGGTAAGGTTTTATTACCTCCAGCTTGTCGAAAATTAGAGTATTGACAGAAGCAGTGCTATATAATTTATATCATGGTATCTAAATAAAATTCTGACAAGTGTAGATTCATCTTAATGGATAGGGAAAAGGAAAATAATATTGCTGTGAGGACTTCATTCTTTGATTGTGTGCGTCCATTCTAGGTTTGATTCTATAGAGAAACATACCGGTCCAAGATATATAATGCATTCTTTTCGGAGCCTTGATCTGGGGCAAACTCTGAGATCAACTTCTTTGCCTTCTCTAATATCCATCCTCAACAAGATGTGTAAAACTTTTGAGTGACCCCTTCCCATATTTTTGTAAATCTCTTAATTCTTTTGTTCTACTTTTGTGCACACTTTCATTTCTTTTCATTTGGATGCACTTGACTCAAATGCATACATTAGGGCTCATTCTAGTATGGAAATTAAGGAGAAAATCAAAGAATCAACCATGAGAAATTTTCCTGGAAAAGGAAAGACACACTGAGAGAAATGTGCATACCAATAGAAAAATGGCTGCCATGCATCACCTTTGCACCACTCTTCATAGTAAAAGTTCAGATTACGACCATAACGATGTCTCAGATCGATCTACATCACACAAAAATAGCTTTCCAACAATGAAGAAGAACTGAATAGTCAGAACTAGAAAATGTAATTGGCTTAATGGCATTGCAGGCTTACAGCTTCAATCCAATGTTGGAAAGCTAATTTCTGCGCCTTTGTGTCTTTACACAATCCCTTTCCAACCTGCAAAAACCATCAAATTGTAGGACATTATTGCTGATTTCATGTCATTTATCATATCATAATATGACTCTTTATATAAAATTTAATATGGTTAAATGCAACATGCCTTAGAAGCAATCAGGCTGATCCTACTCCACCGTGAGGCAGCTGTTTCTGCTTTGTGAAAATTGAAGAAAGAAACCGTGCTATGATTTAGCCTTGCGTAGTCTATAGCTTGCCACCTGCAAACATTCCCAAGACTTCTTAGACGAGAAAGAACTGCAATCTTGCATAGCATATGTATAAAGAGAAATAATATTTACAGTTGTGAATTGTGTAATATGATCGCTTTCAAAAAAAGTGAATAAAAGATACAAGACTCATGAAAAAAATTAATATTTTAATAATGGATCTGATTACGTAGTGTTTACGGACTTCATATAACATTAGTAAGGTATAAAACAGAAGGTGGTGCCTTTTACCAGAGCTCTTCAGCAACCACAGCCGAGTCTGCTAGCCTGCGCCTGGTGCGATAACTCCTGTAAACCTTCTGCAACTTCACTGCAGCCATTGACTCAAAGTTTTCTCTTCTATCCTGAGAATCCATTGAGATCAAGCCAGGGTGACCATTATCCAAAGAGGGTGGTTCCATAGGAGAGACAAGACGGAAGCCAAGTGTTTGAAAGAGATTGAAAGAAGCATAGCCAATGGAAACTCTCTTTCTAGCTTTCAGTTTTCTTGTTTTGGTTATTTATCAAACAACAAAAAAGTTTTCTTGTTTTGATTGGGTGCATGTGTTTTAGATGTAGAATTAATGGTGCCATTAATGGGTGGTTCTGCTGCAGGGACAGCTTCCTACATTTGGTTGGACGTTTGAGCAAGAAAAGCCCAGAAAGTGGTCTCCACCGATCTACCGGCTGAGTCATGTCAGCAACACCACGCACTCTTTGTAGTGCCCTCTCCCATCAGTTCATGCTCACTAAGATTTTATTGTTATTTGATGGGGTTGACCTTTGTCCTACCACTTTCTTAACAGACAGTAAGATTTATTAGGATTATGTTTTGTTTTGAAGGTTTTAAAGAAAATATCTAGCTCATCTTATAATGCATCTTAAAGGTGAGTGACACTATCTTTTTTTTTTTTTTTGAGAAATAGACTTCATTCATTCATGGAAGTGAAATTATCGCTATAATGGATACATATTGAAAAAATCCCAAATTACAAGCCAACTACATACGGTTGAGGTTTCACTAGTACACAAATTCTTTTATGATTGGAATGATCTTAACTTTTATAACTCTTTACAGACAATCGATCTGAGAGACCATTCTCTGCCTAAAGTAGATATTTCAAACCTCACTCTTCATAAGAGGATAAAACTTTCACTCTATGGATAAAATGTTCAAGAGACTTTTTTTTTTATCCAAACAAAAGAAAAAGACATTAAACATAAATACAAACTATAAAAATTGATTATGATGGCGTTTAAGGGACATGCGCCACGTTAGGAGCGTGTGACTAGTTAAGTTTAAAAAAACCAGGGTCCTTGGTTCCAAAAAGCCATGTGGCGACATTAGAAACCTTCTAGTGCGGAAGTGCGTAGATCTCATGCGCCGCTAAGACTTGCGCGCGTGGCTCACGCCATTTTATTCAACAAAAGCCTTCAGTCATCTGATACATTGACGGTCTATAAATCTTATAATGGATTGCGTGATAGTCTTTGGACTCCGGAAATCAATAGAATGGCGCAATGCCATACATTGAAAGGAAAACTAAAAAACAAAAAACCAACAATCGGGAAAATTATACTAATTCTATTGGAGGAGGGGAGGGAAGGAGGAAGGGGCTCAAACTTGCGCGCGTGGCTCACGCCATTTTATTCAACAAAAGCCTTCAGTCATCTGATACATTGACGGTCTATAAATCTTATAATGGATTGCGTGATAGTCTTTGGACTCCGGAAATCAATAGAATGGCGCAATGCCATACATTGAAAAGAAAACTAAAAAACAAAAAACCAACAATCGGGAAAATTATACTAATTCTATTGGAGGAGGGGAGGGAAGGAGGAAGGGGCTCAAACTCTACCCCCTTTGGTTGGGTTTTCCTAGAAGGGTTGTTACCCTCTGGAGTTTTCACAAGAGAGCCAAAGTTGTTGAGGGAAAGAGACTTTGATGAAAGACACTACTGTTAATTTATATATACATGTTTTCCAAAAAAATATTTTTTTAAATCGGTAGGTAGAGTTTATATAACATGATTTAATTTGAAAGATAAATTTTAAATTTTAAATCTTATAAATCAAATTTTATCAATTAAGTAATGTGGATGATATATTCCACGTACTGACTTGATAATAAAATCACCATATGATGAATTTAAAAAATAAATTTTAAATTTTTTTATAAATCAAATTTATTATTTAAATCATATGGATGATATAGTTCACGTTCTGACTTGATAATAAAATAACTACATGATGCCTCCGAAACAAAACTAGCAAGGAATATAAAAATCTTGAAACCAAATTCATTCTTAAAGTTCTAAGCTGGCGATTCAGAAAAAGTAAAATAAAAATAAATAAATAAAAGCCTAAGCTGGTGACTTAATATGTGGAATTGATGGTGGTGGGGCTGTCGCATGACGATCTTATATATACAGTGCAGCTAGCTGCACTGTAGTTGTGAGGGAACTGTAGACTATTGAATTGTCCCTTATCAATATCATATTTTTTATTGGGATGTTAGGCAGTCTATGGAGGAGTCTTTTTTTTGTGCTCATTTAGTATATATATATTTTTTTATTTTTTGTATTATTTTTTAAATATTTGTAAATATTTAAAAAAATCATAATGTTATTAAAAAATATTTTCTTAATCATTAAAAAGAAAAAAATAGAAGCGGACATCAAAACAAGACCCCAAAACGGATTCTTTATCATTTTTCTTATTTATTTATTTATATCTATTAATTTGATTTTTTTTTATGTTTTAAAATGTGTTATTTCCATTTTAAGATTTTTAAGCAAATTCTAAGTTTTTGCCGTTCAATCAATAATCAACAATGAAATGCAATTTGTCATAAAACTTTTGCAGTAAAAATATTAAGTACAAATATCAGATATAAATGATAGACAAATGTTAATTAATAATTCGTATTTTTTATATCTATATTTTGTTATATAATATTTATGGGTTGAAAAGTAAAAAAATAAATCTGAAATTAAAAAAAATAAAAATATACATTTTATTTATTATGTTATATTTAATTAATATTGATCTATTATTTATTTATGATAGATTGCATATCCGACTGCAAATGGAATTACTAAAAAATGTTCAAAATATAAATAATTAATAAAAGAAAAATGTTATATACTGTAGAATTGTAAGTAATATATAATCGTTTTAATAAAAAATATGATTCATTATTTAAAAAATTAATTTTTTTTATATAAATCTCCTATAATTATTATTTTTTTTTTAAATGACTGCATGTTTAGCATGTATCATTCCTCTTTAAAAAAAAAATTAACAAAAAACCGTAGCTCTATAAAAGGCGTGAAGTTAGAACCCTAACTCCAGCATTGTTGCGCTCATTTCCCTCTCAGATTCACCGGCCCTCAACGTACTCTATCTCTGTCTCACTCTCACTGTCTCTCTATCTCTCAATGTACTGATTAATCCTAACCTATATGAGTTGGCTTTGCAGGAAGAAGATAAAATGAAGGTTATAGCTGCATATTTGCTTGCTGTTTTGGCAGGGAACACCAGCCCTTCAGCTGATGATTTGAAGGACATTCTTGGATCCGGTACTCTTTCTCTCTGTCTCGACTTTTGATTTTGACATTTTATGCTTCGAATGGATTGTGCTGATTGCAGCTGTTACATTACTTTGAAAAGAAGACTGCCTGTCTATCTTTGTTATTCCCTTTATATGGGTTCGGATGATTTGCTTCCAAGTTTATTGAATTTTGATGTTCCTCTTAGTTCTCTGGAAACGAGATATTTGTTACGTTTATCCCATTAATTAGGCCTCAAAAGATGGTAAATTGATCAAACGAGTCTCGAAAATGGTGGACTTCAGATGGTCGATTTCTTGGTTGTGCAATGAACCTCAATTTTCCTACGTTTTCCTGAATTTGTTTTAGCAACTTACTGGGGATTCGTGACTCTCTTTATTCTTCTTTGAGAGGCTAAATCCACTTGTTTGGTTTCTGGTAGATTTGGCCTGTTCTCTTCTACGTTGCATGTAGTCTATTATGCTACTCCGTGGTTGATCTAAATTTATAACTTAGATAAACAGTTGGCAGTTGCTAATATTTTTTATTTATGTGGACATTATATAATACTAAGTCTATTTCACCCTCATCAATGAAATTTATCTCTTACTTATCAAAAAAAATATATAATACTAAGTGGAAGAAATTATATAATACTATCTGGATGAAATGCACGAACATGATTGTTGTTCACTTATTGGAACTTTTGTTTGAAGGGGTCAAATCCGAGCCTCCCTGAGCATTTGGACAAAGTTTTGGGCTTCTGTTTTTGTCTGAATGTTTCTTGAGGATTTTAGCTTTGTGCAACAAGAGGAACATCTCTTTTAACTGTTTTTTTTTCTAATTTCCCTGCCGGGGGAGGGGGGGATGCCATACACTATTTTCTTTCTTTAACGTGCAGATTGATTAAGAATTGCATACATGTATAGTTGTTTACCGATTTTAATAGTATGGCCAGCTAGGACAGGCTCGCTGGACCTGCCACTTAATATATGCCATTAGCAAAATGGATAGGTAAAAGTTGTCAATATTTCCTCTATTTTTAAAGATTTGATTTTTTGAACTTTATACCCGAATAAATTTTTATGACTATCCGTTTATCTTAGTCTTATTTAGAGACTATTCCTGCAATAATTCTAGTTTCGATTCTTTGAATAGTTAATCCAGTTCTTACTAAGTGAGAAATTTGTTCTGTTTTATTTTCTTGGGCTGTTTAGATTAAGAATTAGTCTGGATTCCTGATTGATGATATGATACCTGGAATGAAAGGAAAAATATGGATTCATGTAAGTTTAATTACTGAACCATTGCCAAACTGTAGACTTAAGATTTGATTAGATAATGAAGATTGAACTCTGGGTTATTGTTCGGGAAGGATTTGGTTATGATTGTGACTAACATTCTTTGCATATAAAAACCAAAGAAAGATTTTATAAACTATATGTCGTCATTGGCTAATTGTTACTTTATTGATTATTCTGTAGTTGGAGCTGAAGCTGATGATGATAAGATTGAGCTGCTCTTGTCTGAAGTCAAGGGTAAAGATATTACTAAACTAATTGCATCTGGAAGAGAGAAATTGGCATCTGTGCCTTCTGGCGGTGGTGGTTCTGTTGCATTTGCAGCAACAGGTGGTGGCGGTGGTGCAGCTGCCCCTGCTCCTTCTGCAGCAGAGCCAAAGAAAGAGGAAAAAGTGGAAGAGAAAGAGGAGTCAGATGATGTAAGTATTCTGAAAGTGACTGTAATTCAACACTTCCGGCCATTCATAATTCCAAGAACCTCAATGCCATCAAATTCTTTTTAAAGTACGTGTGGTTGCCATGGGAAATTCAGCCATTGAGATCTTATACCCTGGAAATAGGACCCCTTTTCTCTTCCCCCTTCGGCTCCTCATTTTTGCCACGGATCCCACTGGCCCATAGACTCCAAGGAGAATTCTAGGAATGGAAAACAACTCCAAATCATCTCGATTGACTAAACTATTTAGCATACACAAACTTTTTGCTTTTCAAACAGTTTGAATACAATCCCATTTTATCTGACGATTCTGTTCCTTTGTTCTTTTTGCAGGATATGGGCTTCAGTCTCTTTGATTAAGGAATTAGGATATCATCTAAATTCTAATGTACCAAGAATTAGTAGAACTCACCAAATCTTGTTTCTACAGGGCTATTTTTGTTGTTGTTGTTGGTTCTCTTTTAAGACTGGGAAGTTGATAACCATGCAAAAATCTTTTGAACCCAGTATTCTGTCCTGGAATGTTGCATGTCTATTTTTCATCAATCGAGATGTTCCTTGAGATATTGGTATGATCTACCGATTTCCAATGGTATAGCTCAGCTGATATAGAGCATTGGATTGTTAACGTAAGCGCACGTGAAGACTGAAGTAGACGAGCCAGTCTTGTCATCCTTAACTTGGCATTCATCATAATCTTATCAAGAAGATGAGAAGTAATTCGAAAGCAGCATGATATTCACCTGAATAGAAACGGAAGTGGTTTCTTCACTCGTAATTGAGCTCCTTAAGACATCGTCTTTCCTTTATTATATTTTTTAAAATGGTATCGAGTGTTTGGAACAGCATCCCAATTAATCTTGGGGATGTATAAGCGGTTGACAGAGAGTTTTTTGCAAATATATCTTAAATAATTTAAGAGAAAATTCTTTCAACTCGACGGTCTCTAGAGATTGTTTGGATTTAAGAAAATTTGAACGTTAGACTTAATAAAGCATACCCTTAAACTCAAGGTTTCTACCACTTGTCCTCCATTTATTATATGATATACAAGTTTACAAAATGACACTTACTGGGGGCACCATATTGCAAGGGGGCGACATTTGAAGTCCTGAGCAGGCTACACAATCTTTACAAATGAATATTAGGATACATGAATAAGACCTGTCTACCAATTTCATTACAACACAACAATTCAATGAAGAATTACACTTGGCCAGTTAAACCATATATCAGACTTAAAAAAAAAAGTCTAAATAGTCTTCATATGAATGTAGATGAACTCATACTATATATGTCTGTTTCAAATTCTTCCGAGAACGCTTTCTTCTTGGGTTGGCACTGAGGAAGGCATTGACAAGTTCAGAATCCTCTTCAGTAATCAGAATCTTGGCCTTACTTGGGTCTGCAAGAAGGAGCTTTGCCACAAGGTATCCTGCGATTGACCAGGTTTGGAACAGGCGTGCTTGTTTTCCTATAAACCTTGCTCTTTTGGTGTCATAATATTCAGGCCAGTTGTCTCGTGATATGCGTTTCTCAGCAATTTCAACAGCTCTCGCTGCAATTTCTGGTCTATTCATCTTTATGCATGCAACTGTGAGCTGCAAAGATATCCAGATTGTTAAATCAATGTATATCTATCAATACTGAGTACTAATACACACGCAACACATTTTCATAACATATTCCACAACAATATTGTAACAAGCAGACATTCCATAAGAGCCCAGAAACTTAAGATCCAATTGGATCAGTGATTTTAAAAGCTTAAAAAAAAACACTTAGGCATACAAAAAATTATGAACACAGAGAATGATGCTTCTGAATTCTGACATAGTTAGAAATTGCATGTCATCAAGGAAAAAAAATAGGGCAGAGTGCCTTGAATTCCAAAAAAAAAAAAACAACAAAAATCATTAATATGTACATAAACTAAGAAATTAAAGGTGCCTTATTTTAAAGTTTTTCTGTTCTTCTAACATCACTATTCTATCTTCCTCTCTCTCTAAAATGTGGAACACATAAAATGAACCTTTTATGCTTGAAACATACAGATTTTGCCTAATTAATACCACCAGAACTAACCTGCCAGAGCAGAGTTGGCCAAGAACCTGCATTGTGGTAGGACCAAGCACTGCATCAAAAATAAATGAACCTTGGCATGAATGAAACAGCAAAGTTGAAGAAAAAAGTACATTATCATCACAAAGGAAAATACGGGACACATTACGTGTTCTTGGGATCACTTCCTGTGATAATCTGCCACTCCTGACCTTCAAGAGCAGGATAACATATCTTTAATGGCATATCTGCCACCAAGTCAACCCATTCGGCTTCAATGAGATCCAATATGTCATGTGACTGATCCAAAGTTGCAAGACTGCTTACAACAGACCACAAGTTTCCTAGAGAAAAAAATCGAAAATCCATGTGAGCTGGTTGCAAATTTCCAATTAGATAGCCACCTTTATTGGGTATCCATTCCACCAACCAAGGTGGAATCTGATCGGGGTATATATTGAACTTATTAACTGCATCATATGAGTACTCTTCAGTCTTATAACGGTAAATCTCGTTTAGCTTTCTTGAATCAATCCAATAATACTCTCTGATGTGGAATGACAGAGCTACCAGACGATTGTTCAGTGCCCGTAGAAGATCAGCCGATCCATCCTCTGGAGCAAGCATTTCACGTGCACAAAGTAATGCTGAATAAAACAATGCCTATAAGAATAAAACAATCACACAAGACCCAAGTATCAGTAATCTTGCGAGCAGGCAAGGTGAAAAAAATGGGAAACACGGAAATAAAACTTTATCAAATTTCTGCACAAGCCAAATATCACCATCCACATTTGTGCACTCCTCCTAATTTCCTTGACTATACAAGTGTCCCCCTCTCCCTCTTTTCACTGAGAGAAATTGATAACCCCTATTAGCTATTCTTTCTTCTAACTGCATGCAATAGTAGCATGATCATCTGAATGGTTTTAGGGATAAAATCTTGAATATTTAAGCTTTCAAAAAAAGAAGAGGATAGAGAAGATCTCGGGTTTATTTGTAAAGGGCTTTGGACCTAAAATCTTAATTATTTGTTTTAAGAAATATTGGTTTAGACCATTGGAAGCGGAATATTCCTGTAACAGTATGACCAGTCCACTAATGTTGTGATCGTGAATGAGTCTTGTACCATTAGCCTGTGGAATTTACAATAACTAAGGCTGCTTGAGGCAGTCTTTTTAGTTTAAGGAGACAGATACTTAGGCCCTGTTTGTTTTTGGAGATGAGATTGAGATGAGATGAGTTGAGATTAAAGTTAAAAGTTAAAATAAAATATTGTTATAATATATTTTTTTAATATGATTTTTATTTTGGGATTTGAAAAAGTTGAATTGTTTATATTATTTTGCAATGGAATTTGAAAATTGTGTAATAATTAGATAAGATAAGATGAGTTTGGAAAACAAATAAGGCCCAATTCTCCCCAACATTAGAGTTGATCAGCTTTCCATTAATGCTGTGGTCTGGAATGAGTCCATTAAAGATCAATTTGAATACCATCGTGACCCAAAAATCCAAAAAAACAAAAACCTCTTTGTTCCAAGTTCTCTTGCCAAAGCAATTGCTCCGTAGTCCAAAATTACAGTAATTTGAAAGTAATCTAAAGTGACCATTCAAGGATGATATGAGAGCTGATATACCTGTATTTCTAAAGGGTGGCCATGAATTCCCATTCGGCGATCTATCATGCAGGAACCATCTGTCACTAATAATGTAGGAAACATATCAAAACCATCAGCAAGACATAACCTTAGAATCATTTTAATTCCTGTTTGCACATCAACTCTCTCCTGAACAGAAAGATCCCCTGAGCATTTTCCATAGGCACGTAATAAAATAATCCACCATAATCCTGAAATTGACATAATTTACAAATAAAGATTTAGCATTGAAAGAAGCTAAGGCAAGCAAAAAAATTCTTCTCTTTTAGAAAAAAATTTGGGCCTGATGAAGATATTTTACCAGAATCAACTGGTGCAACACGGCCAATTGCTGCCTCTCCAAAGTCAGGATCCAGTACCTCTTCTGTGGCAGAATCATCACCATCCAGGGGAACTGTGCGCACCTTGAAGCTAGCAGGCATTAATCCTTGACCAGGGCTGTGACAATCCATTGTTTTCTCCCAGCTCTGCAATAAATGAAGTCACGCATACATATACACAGAAATACCATAACCAATTGATTACAAGTAAATGTTCTTAGTTGGATTTGGATATGCAGCAGAGTAGCGTATATGAGCAACCTACTTGATAGGCAGTCAGGAATCCCATACAAATATCATTTTCACTGACTTTCAAACGGTTATATACATATGGCAGCAACTGTCAACTAGTTATCTGACTTGTTGTCAGAAAAGTTTCATTGCAGAATCATGACAGCAAATCTCGTAAAAACTACTGCAGTAAAATGTTTTTCAAGGAGATGGTACAGAAATTATATTCAAAGTGTAGCCAATAAGAATTTAAGTAAATGGCGTCTTCCCATGTATAGCATTACAAGCAAATTTCCATGGCGCAAAATCCAATAAGACATCAAAATATATGTGAAAAATGAATAACCATTCAGTTGAATAAACATTTAAATAAACAATGGTAAACAAAAACTTTAACATTATAAGATAAGCTACGTAATTTACTGGTTGCAAGGATTAAGCTATACCAGATTATTGCACTACCGGATTACCTGCAACTGAAGTGTATGAAGGATGAAGTTCCGAACAATATCATACTCCCCCTTCAATAAGAAAGCTATACCAGAAGGTATGAAATCTCGAATGAAAACATGATCATAATTCAACGTATTGGAACTAGTTGGGTCTTTTGCAGCAATTGTTCCAATAGGACTACCACAATAATAAACCATTGACTCTCGGAGTAATGCCCATGCTTCATCCTCAATGGAGTCAACACTAATATTGTCAAAGGTATCTCTGACTGCTCCATTTGTGCCATTAGATGTCAAACCCTCGTTTTCCCCTTTCAACTGTTGAAGATCCTTAAACTCCAGAACATTTGATGCATTCACCATAGTGTCTATAGGATTTAACATTTTTGTGTTATCCACAAACCATGTCCCATTTCCATCTTCAGTAGTTACCCCACTTACACTCTCAGCTTTTTGACATTTGCAATTCTGAAGCCAAGACGGATCAACTTTTGTATTTCCGAAAAACCCACCGCTTAACCTTCGATCTCCATACTGTAGCATACTTGAACACTTGAGAAATTCAAAGCACCTTGAGGCCCTTCTCCTCGAGCATTTTAAATGAAGATTAAGAGAACATGTTGAATCTGATGGGCTAAAACATGGATCACTACCAAAAACTCGAGGTCCAGCCCCAGACAGAACCTGCAGAACTGCTTCAGAAGTGCCCATCGATAAAAGGCTTGTAACTACCTAAATTTTTAGTATCAAACTTGGTACAAAAGAATCCAAAAATTCCCGTCTGTTTTGAGACACCTACATGGTACACCTTAAATTAGAAACAGCTATAAATCATCAAGTCCTCAACATCATCAGAATGGTTTCCATAATGTCTGAAGTCATGGAACAAAACCAAATCATTATAGAAATTACACTGGAAATCAGACCATTGTCATCCTGCTACAGACAAAAGAATTGAAAAATAGGATATATTGAGTCATTGACCCATATCCGGTGGCTGAGAAAATCTATGAAGACATAAAAGCAAAACTACTGAAATTCTTCATTGCCTGAACCCATGAAATCAATTAAAAAAAGCATGTCCCTACCTTTTGTTCATTTTTTCCAAGTAATCAAACAGGATCGCTCTTCTTGTCTTCCAATATATAAAAACAATTAGCATGCAAAACGAAACAATAGCATAAGCCAAAGAAACTAAAAACCCATTCACAGCTTTAAACGAATTGAAAAAAAAAAAAATTGTAATTTCCAAAAGAAGTATCAGAACTAAAAATGAAATAGAAACGAATCCAATATATGCTAATCTGTCATGCCTATAATTTTTTTTTTTAAACAAAAAGGAAAACTCTAAAATTAAAAACAAGGTCGTTAGATCGTTCGAGATGTACCAAAAAGAAGATAGATGGGGAGGTGCAAATGTAAACCCAGAAAAGTTAATATCAACAGTAAAAAAAAAATAAAGGTATAGAGAAAAATACATACCCAGTTAAAGAAAAAGTGCAATTTTTTTTCTATCCGCCGAGAAAACGAATCTGATATTGTTGATGGTATGAACATGTCAAGAAAAACCGCGGCGAGTTACAGCTAGAGCTTTAAAAAAAAGTTGCGTCTGTAGAAGGAGACGTACGATCGTTAAGATGGTTGATGGAGGCGAAGAAAGATAAATTGATACGCTTTCGGCTTTTGCATGACCCCTCTCTTATTTCTCGATTTCTTTTCTTTTCTTTTCTTTTCTTTTTGGGTGGTATTGGATTATGCATGACGTAATCAGAATTTGTGGGGAAAATGCAAAACACATGGCCAATACCCGCACCAAATCAATGGTTGGATACCAACAAAAGTTCAGACAACTTGACCAGAGCACGCACCTACTATTTCTCGCTTTTTTTGCTTGCGGCCCCTTCCTAACAGAAATTTCGGATGGTCTCAATTTAATATTCAAGTTCTTTTCTTTTTCCCCTCAAGTGAATAGAAAATGGATAAGAAAATATGGGATCCAGAATAATTCAACAAATTGGTTCAAATAGATTTTCCACGGGATAAAGATACTATTAGAATCAAGACAAAAACAATGCCATCCACTAGTTCTTTTACTAAGAAATTAGAAAATGTTGATAGTTTGATCAAAGATATAAATTGCTTCACTAACCTTCACCTCTATATTTTAGTGCATTTTTTCAGTTAACTAGTTAAGGTTATTATTTTAAAAAAGAATACTTTAATCACAAATAAATTAAATAAAAATACATTTACAGTTAATTTGATTTCATTGTTAGATTGTAAATTTATTTTTAATTTAAAATATATTTAATTCATTATATAAAATCTGTATTAATTTTTATAGATTTTTTTTAATCTGTATTAATTCTCTTTTTTTAAATAATTTACTTACAAATATTTACTTTTAATTTTTTAAACATGGCCTAATTAGTTCTCCGTTGCCGTAGTCACATTGTCGGTGATTGTCCACTTTCGCTTCGGTTTTCCGATTTGGAGTCTACGAGAGTTTCCGCCCCGTGTCCCAACGATGTTTTTTCTTCGTGTCGGAGAACTATTCCTGTGCCTCGGCATCTCCATTCCGATTCTCAATTCAAATCCCGTTTCTTTGTATCCTCCGAAAGGCCGAAACTTTCTTTCCTCATCTTTTCGAGGGGCGAACTCCGAGATACCCTGGCACCTCCAGCGACGTTGTTCCTGAAACATGGGTCTGACAATTTACAGGCCCATTGGAGTATTTCATGGAGCTTTTCAATCGAATCTTGAGGTAGGCATTTTTCGATTCCTTGATAGTTTCTTGCCTTTGTTTGACTTCGTATAATTGAATTCATAAATTTGCAAGAACGATTCTTATTCAATAGCTTGTAATGTGGGTTATGTTAGCATTCTAGTTCGGAGGGTCTTAGTTTGGTGACTATGATTCAAAATTGCTCGTAGTGCGTACGCTTCATGGAATTTGAAAACTTAAAAGAAATATTGGGATATGAAAATTTTGGATTGCACATCGTAGGTATTCCTTGTCATCACAGAAATCCCATGTGATGGTTTATGGCAGTGACATGGTGGAAAAAAGTGCTCAAGCGTATACCGGTATCAGTTGGTGCACAATCCTAAGATTCGAAGATTGAAACATGTTTAAAACAGTTACTGTTTTGCAAGGGTTTCTGCCTTTTTTGGGAGAGAGTAGCTGTTTTGCCTATGAGGGGAGTAGAAGAAGAAATTGATTTTTTCCTAAACTGGATTGTGTTGGTCTTGTTGGATGTGAAATTATAAGTTATCCCATTTGTTTTCTATGGAAGTGGGAGAAGGCTGATTGAAAGGATATTTTCCTAGATTAATTCTTCAACAACTCGGGATGAGTTGGCCAATTAGGTGTATCCTTGATGGAGTCTATGCTCCTTATAAAGTTGGGACTTTATATTTCAGGGGGGGTGGGACTTTAACCGAGACTGTGAGGAAGCAAAGTTTGGGCATTTTCACACCTTCATAAATTGGATGGGTGATACTAAGACCTATTCTTGATGGTGTTAATTCAATGAATATTGTTCATTGGAGATCTGTTCTGCTAAGCTAGCATGGGTTGCTGCATCCGGGAAAATAATTAGTCAGAGAATCCAAACGACCCATACATTTGAGCATTGTTTCACTTCTTTCGAGACAATCGTAATATAGCTTTAAGTGTATTTTTTTTTTAGTTTTGTTGGATGTGGGTTTTCATTCTTTATTTTTTTCCTCAATATCTGGCATTTTCTCAGAGTTTGTTAGGGTTTTTCTTATCCTCAAGAGGTGCATAGTAGTGACCATGTTGCTATGATGGACCAAATTCTAGTTATGCTTGAGCCTAATCTAATGAGAAAGGGCGGATTATATTATTTAATTTATGGTGACTTGTCAGAGGAGGGTGACATGGAGCCGTATTCAGATTTTTTAAATGTTTCATCTTTGTGCTTTCCCTCCATTGAAATATGATAAGCCTCAAGTGTCTAGATTCCAGCACTCAGATTCTAAATCGATAGATTTTTTATGCTTTTCCTTTTGTTGGGAGATTGTATTAATGATATAAGAAAACAATTGGGCAATGCTAGAAAGCTTAATGAATTGATTGATATGTTTAAATATACAACTTCATAAGTGATTACCGCAGTTGAATAAATGCAATGATTTCTGTACAGCTAAACAATCAAGCTAAAAATGGAAACAAAGAATCAAATTCAAGCTTGACTTGTAATGGTAGGCTGAGTTGGCTATGCCGATATGGAGGATAATATGTGGAGTGGATTAGGCTTGCCTCGAGAGATGATGTGGCTTGAATTCTGGTATGCATGATCGATAGGGTTGCTGTCTTGAGAATCTTTATGGTTAATTGATGATACACATTAATTTCTATATTGGAAAAATAAAACTTTGCCCAGGCTTGTTTTGAGAAATTACCTTCTGGAAATTTCATATAAAGTACGGTTGGCGGACAAGAAATGGCCAGAATACTGATGATGGTAGTTCCCATGGTGGTTTATCATAAAGAAATGTAACACCCCCTTCCCTATGGTTGGGAATGTCACATGCTTTCGTAAATTAAGCCTGACAAAAGATTGCATAATAATTAAATTAATCTAAATAAATAGTTCAAGTCTGGAACTAAATCCAACTGCTCCATCTAAGTCTGGTCCACTTGCTCATGCTGATCAACATCCTCACCTAGATGGTTAAAATCATGAAATAAACTCAAATGAGTCGAAAACTTAGTAAAAAACCCATCACAATATGAATATAAAAACGTAAAATTTTCATAAATTTTTTCATGTTGAGAGATTAAAATCATAACTGATGATATTAATGCTTATGTTATGCATGATGCGTCTTGATTTATCTTAATTAAATGATTTATCTGATTTATTTGACTGATTTGACTGGCCAACACACTTAACCCTGTGTGTAAAGTAATGCACCAGTCCCAAATCTCAATGCAGCAAGGGGAGCTGGTGAGATAGTATTCTGGCATAGTACGGTGGACCACGATTGAGTCTGTGGCTTACACATTGATACTATATATCTGAATAGCCATCTGATTAAACTGATTTGATCTTATCTTGCACTTGAATTTGAGATAGCTTATGTTCTTATGTGAGGTGAGATGCATGACATAATACGTACATAATTATAATTGCTGAATTTGAACATGATGTGGAATAATATGATCGTGTGCTATGTTGGATAGTGGATAATATGTTTGCATATGTCATGACATGCATAGTACATAAAGTGACTGTCAAAGAACGGGTTTTAATAATAATTTATCTAAATTGACATGTGATGATCCTAATTTATGATTAAGCTACTTACCTTGTTGCGCTGCTTCCTGAATTTTACTTTATAGTCATCACCTATACGAAGTATAAAATGTCACTAAATATGTCTAGGAAAACGTGTCATACTGTAAATTGATATTTAGGAAAACGTCACTAAATATCCAACTTACTTAAATTCATACTGTAGAAATTAATCAAATAAATATTATGTTTAATAAAAACACTAATTGATGCTGATATTGTAAATTATTTAAACACTAATGGCATATTAAAATTTAGTAGAATGCTTGGGCTATATTCAATTCTGTTTCCGGTGGCTGGGTGACAACGAATCTCGAAAGGAGATGTGTGATGGTGCTCTTTTGTTCTTTGTCACGGCATTTCAACATGGTTAGAGATGGTTGTTTTCCAGGCTAGGATTACGTTGGTGCTATCTGTGGTGGTGTTTGTTGGCTCATGATGGCTTTTCCCATGGCTGTGATGCTGTTCTAATGCTGGGGGCTGAGGGAGGTGCCGTCACGTGGCTGCGGCATGGAGAAGACAGGCAGTGCAGTACTGGGCTGTCCATAGCTGCTTCAGCATGGAGGAGAGGACGGATGGTGATGCTAGGCGTGGCTAAAGCTTGCTGCTTGTTCAGATGCAAAATTAGTAGAATAGAAAAGACAACACAGAGGAGACGTTGAGGTTGCTCCATGTGATCTTGACTGCCATGGGTGTTTCTTGCTTGTGTTGCCGAAACTGCTTTGAGGGGCTGGGAAGTTGATGCTGTGTGAGGAGGTAGTGCGGCAACCCTATGTTATGAGGAAGGTGAAGGCATGTGCATAGCTATGTGGGTATATATAGAAGTCGTGTAGGGTTTTCATTCATGTGAATTCGTCAGTTGCAAAAAGGAAAGTTTGTCAACTCAATCAATGGGCGTAAGTCGGTTACAATTACAAAATTTTCCAGATTAAGAAATTACCCTAGAGAAGGTAGTGGTGTGAAGAGAAAAATAATGTAGAGGAAATAGAGGTATGAAATAAATTGAGGATTTCGGCACTTGAATTCCGTCAACAGCGTAATGTTCAAATAAATGTTGAACATCCCAAGGATGAAGGCGTGAAGGCTGATGGAAGATCCCAAAATATTAAAGCGTAATTAGGAATTATTAATCAATATAAAAATATTAACATTTATAATTAAAGAAAAGCTATAACAAAAATCCGTATTTATAATATAAACAACTGATTAATGCCATAGAATCCTATAAATTGATAATACCAATAATAACAATAAGAAAATTATATAATAATATTAAACAAAATCGGATAAAATTATTCACACGCATACCATCCCTAATAATATTTGGGTCAGGTTGTTATAGAAACTCTTCACTAACTACAAATTATTGCTACAGGAATACTACTACATTTCTTTTTTTTATCCAACTGTTTGTCTTTGAAGTCCCGACCATCAAAATGATCATCATACTTCCTGAACAAACTACTCTTCAGGAAGACCTCCTCTTCTTGATGGTGTTAAGGCATTGAATATTGTTCATTGGAGATCTGTTCTGCTAACCTAGCATGGTTGCTGCATCTGGAAAAATAATTAGTCAGAGAATCCAAACTTGAGCGTTGTTTCACTTTTGTCGAGACCATCATAACATGGCTTTAGGTGTATTTGTTTAGTTTTGTTGTATGTCGGTTTTCATTCTTCATTTTCCCTCAATATCTAACATTTTCTCAGAGTTTGTTAGTTAGGTTTTTTCTTATCCTCAAGAGGTGGCATAGTACTGACCATCATGTTATTAGGGACCAAATTCTAGTTATGCTTGAGCCTAATCTAATTGGAAAGGGCGGATTTTATTATTTAATTTATGGTGACTTGTCAGAGCAGGGTGACATGGAGCTCTATCCAGATATGTAAATGTTTCATCTTTGTGCTGTCCCTCCACCCAGTTGAAATCTGATAAGCCTGAAGTGTTTAGATTCCAGCACTCAGATTCCATATCGATAGGGGTTTTTTTTTATGTTTTTCCTTTTGTTGGAGATTGTATTGATGATATAAGAAAATAATTAAGGATCGATAGTTTTTTTATGTTTTTCCTTTTGTTGGAGATTGTATTGATGATATAAAAAAATAATTAAGGAACACTAGAAAGCTCAAAGAATTCATTGATATGTTGAAGGTGTTTAAATATACAGCTTCATAAGTGATTACCGCAGTTGAATAAATACAATGATTTCTGTACAGCCAAACAATCTTGCTGAAAATGGTAACAAGAATCAAATACAATCTTGACTTTGTAATGGTAGAATCCTTAACAGTAGGCTGAGTTGGCCGTGCTGATAGATGCGGAGTGATTAGGCTTGTCTCGGAAGATAATGTGGCTTGAATTATGCTCTGAATGATCGATGGTGTTGCTGTCTTGAGAATCTGTATGATTAACTGATGGTACACATGTGATTTTCTATATCTGGAAAAATTGAACTTTGCCCTGGCCCCTGGCTTGTTTCTTTTGAGTTTTATGTACTTATCTTCTGAAGGTTTTATATAAAGTACGGTTGGTCGACAAGAAATGGCCAGAATTCTGATGATGGTAGTTCCCTCAGTGGTTCAGCATAAAGAAACTCTTCACCATGACCAACTAGAAATTATTGCTACATTTATATGACTTGATTCTTTCTTCTATCGAACTGTTTTCTCTTTGAAGTCCCAGCATTCAAATTGATCATCATAATTCCTGAACAAACTTTATTGTAGGTTTATATAAAACAAAAGAACCTTAATGCTATTGTTTTCAATGAATGGTAAACTTTATTTTTCGCTTAGTGAAAAATAAAGTTTACCAAAAGGAGCTAAGAAAAGTGACTATGATAAAATGATGATGGTCAGTCTTTGAGGTCAAGCACTTTCACTTAAAAAAAAAAAAAAAGATTATATATTTTTAATATTATATTTAATTTGGGATTTGAAAAAGTTTAATTATTTATTTTATTTTGTGTAGGAATTTGAAAAAATCATACTAATTAAATGAACTGATATGAATTGAATTGAGTTGAGATGTATTTAAAAAACAACCATGGATCCTGCACTCCCACATACCTTAACACATGAATCCAGAAAATCTTAGGTGTTCAACATTGTTGTTATCGGAGAATTGAGATCCATGTACTGAGGTTTGGGCAACCCACATAAATTGCAATAAATATTTTCAGAACTGCAGTGGATGTTCTGAGGTTTGTTACCGTTTAAGGTTGCTGTCATTCTTTCTAGGTAGAAAATTTTCTCATGGCATTTCCCTGCCAGATTGTTTTGTAGAAAATGTTTCGGAATTGGCTGCAATTGGGGTAGGAGTGTGTGACTTCGAAAAGGACCGGACCCCCCCCCCCCCCCCCCCCCCTCCCTTTCTGTAAGCAGGTGGGCCAAGTCTAGTCCACCCTCACAAATTTTCCCGTTCAAGGTGTAGACTATTTGGATTGAGAATTTGAGGATATCACCATCTACACCATGAATTACTCAAAATACATTTAAATATTTAATTTTTCTAATTCATAAAATAAATATAATATATATATTTTTATCTAAAATCATCTATCTAAATAAAGCTTAAGATAGCTTGTCTTGTTGAAGATGAGTGGTCAAAATGGTGTCCCAATTTTTCTTGTGACGTGACATAGCAACTATACATGACTTTCCAGGAAAGTGGTAGATTATTAGGACCTCTTTTCCCGCTTCCAAAGTCCTAATTTCTTTTGTCATGTTACATGGAACGAACGATAATTTAAAGAAAGAAATGCTATTATTTTCTTTAAGATTTCTCGACATTTCAATTTTTTCTAGAATTAAAAAAAAAAAGTGTTTTTAATAATATTGTAAATTTTTTAAAAATATTTATAAATTAAAAAAATAAAATAAAGAAAATTCTTGTGAGGAGATCTTCGAGCTGTGGGTATGTAGCACTACTCATTTAAAAAAACGCGCACAAATGGTCTATCCATTACGGGTGTCGATCACATGAATCGGGCATAATAGCATTTTCCTTATCCGAAAATGATCATAATAATTCTATAATAGCTAATAGATAAACCTAAGGAGTTTAAGAGGGGGGAAAGTCGGATATAAACATAATAATATTTATTATCTTATATTATATTTATGTCATTAATCTTATGGAAAATTTGCAACTTTCATATAAAAGTAAAACATAATTATTCTATATTTTGTGTGAGCAATCTCTTAATGTCAACTAATTTGTGATACTATCTTAACGATTTTTATAGGTAGTTTGGCAACAAATTCTTCATTAGTAAAAATATTTTATTCCAATTGGCTTTTTCTTTTACTGGCCCTTTTGCAAAAGACCAAAAGCCCCATTCCCAGATCTTTGCTAATTACTTTTAAGCTTTATTCCCGCCATCAAGTCATAAGCCCATTTTAGTCCTTTCGACTAAAACATAAGACTCGGCGAATCCTGAACAAATAAATATCCACTCCCTGTCTCTGTTTCTCTTCTCTCTCTTCTCTGAAACGAAACGCTCTTTGGTGGGTTCTTAGGAGCCATCGAACCGATATTCGGACTCGAAACCCCCGATCTGGACCGTCCCTTCTCCCCATCCAACGCCTCTCATTAGTCGGCTTATTGGTCAGTGGCTTGTTTTTGTATCATAAACCCTAGCCGATAGAGACCTCTCTGTCTCCCTCCCTCTCTCCCTCCCAACAAGAACTTCGTGAACCTTCTTAACTATCCTCTCTCCCTCTCTCCCTCTCTCTCTCTCTCTCTCTGATCTTGTACTTTGGAATTTTTCGTCTTCTTTTATCTACTTTCAAATCTATTTATTTTGTTGAAGATTGATGTATGATGTATCTTTGTAATAATCTGTGTTTATCGGTACTGGATTTGCGCAACCATTTTCTTTGTTCATCTTTTCCTCCTTTTCGAGGTGTTGTAAGTTTATAAAATGGTTTTTTCTTTTTTTTTTTTTGTACTGAGATTATTTGGATCCGATTCCGAATCCGAGTCCGAGATGGGTAGTCCGAGTATAGAATTCTCGTAGTTTCAGTCAGGTTAAACTGGCGAGTATTCAGGTTTTTCTGTTTTCGAGAATTTTAGGATGATTATGAAACCGGTATTTGCTAGAAAGTCAGGATCGCAGTCCAAGTTCGAGTCCGGGTCGGTATTTGCTCCTGGGTCTGAGTCAACTCGGAGATCGTCTCGGAGACTCAGTGAGTCTAGAGGTTATACGACTCGTAGCTACTGTAAGCCAATGCCGTCGGTGGGGATGAGGCGGACGACAAGGGTGTTTGGGGTGGTGAAGGTCATGGACGGCGGCGCCAGAGTACTTCGCTCCGGGCGGCGCCTTTTGCCAAAACCTGGTGAAGGCAAGATCAGAAAAGGCAACGACAATGAAGACTGGTTCAAACTGATCAATAGTCCTGTAAATGGCGGCATCGGGTGCAAGCAGAGTGGCTGGGGCTGTCTCAAAAGAGTGACTGCCGTCGACATCAACGACGCTGACGATTCCAAAACAGAGGTTCCAAGATGTGATAACCATGCAGCGAATGTTAACCAAAGCATGGATAAATTGTTTGGCATTGTTTATAGCAGAAAGAGGAAGATAACGAGTACCGAAAATTGTGATTTTTCCTCGGGTGATCTCGAAAAAATGTGCAGGCTTCAATTTTCTCGTCGGCAAATGAGAAAGGTTGATGGTAGCGGGGAGTTGGTGGTGTCCCTGCCCCGCCCCATGCTTGCTGTTGTTGGTGGGAGCTGTTGCGTTGTAGTAAGTTTTTTGTGTTCTGTTTTGAGTTATATGAGGAAAGCCAGGCTGTGCTTGAATAAGCTCTCTGCATTCTTGTGCTCTGAGCCGATTGCCACTGCTTATGCCTCATGTGGAGTTCAATTCTTGCGTGTAAGTATTTCCTCACGAGCAGTGCTAAGAGTCGTGCACTCGTTTAAAAAAAAAGTGGGATCTATCATCATTATTATTATTTTTTTAATGTGGATCTCATATTTATTATTTTTTTAAAGCCATTGCACGATGTTCTAACGATTATCCGGATATGATATGCCAAAACTGCATTCTTGTTGGTTTAATCTTCAACTGCAATGCCTGTATTTCGAATTTTTGGGTTTCTTATTGAGCTTCTTGGGCCTTATTTGTTTTTTAAGTTTATCCCAATTCAATTCATGTCATCTCATTTAATTATTACAATTTTCACAAAAAAATAAATAAACAATTTAACTTTTTCAAATTTTAAAACAAAATTAATATTAAAACATATATTATAATAATAATATTCAACTTTCAACTTTTCCATAAATCATGCCTGCAATCCCATAAATCAGTGGACTCAATAGCTGGATCAGTTTCCTTATTTCCTCCCATATTCTCTCTCAATTTGTATTTATGTTAGTTTTCGTTAGTTTATATTACAGGTGTACATCCTTAGTTGTTCATTCTTTCATAATTGTATATTGTAATCTGTAAAGCATTATATATATGGCAATACACAAGCCAAGCTTTCTGCAGAAATTTTACAGAATTTACAAACTCAACTCAAAAAACAAGCCAGGCTCAATGTCCGGTTCGAATTGTCAACTGGAGAGTAAACTGATAATAATTTGTTACAAGGGAAAAGTTGATAGGATGTATGAACCGTTCACATTTATGCTTTTCTTTTTGGTTAAAACTTGTAGTAACTGAGGCGTAGGGTATTTGGTGTTCTTTCTTTTCAGAATATGACTAGAAGGAATAGAAATTTGAACAGAATGATGTCATTTAGTTGTGATTGGTCTGGTTGATAGGTTAATTTCTGTGTCTTAAATGCTTTTTCAGGATCCTTCTATCTGCAGTGGATCTGGGATGTGCAAGTTTTTTGGGGTCAAGGACTTTATACCCTTGTTCTCTGTGGAATTTGCCGTAGTTCCTCTTTGTTTTATGTACATGCATCGCAGGATGCTTCTGAGGTTCAAGTGTTGGCCATTTGTTCTTTTGAATAATTCAAGTGTTGTGGACACAAATGGTGACATAATAAACGACAGTGAAGATGAGTATGAAGACCGCTGCTTATGCATTCCCTTGGAGAAAGATCTCTCTGTGAACATTACAACTGGGATAGATCCTTCTGTATGCAAAAACATTGTGGATGAAGTTAATAATGTGGAGAACAGGGTTATATTACATCCGTCTATAAGAGCTTCAAAATTATCTGGTCGATCCGCACAGTATAGGAATGGTTTAAATTCTCGTAGTTTCCAAAAGAGGAGGAGTTCACCAAGGCAGAGAGCTAGAAATCCTGCAGCAATTCGTGTACAAAAAGCCCATGGAGTCTTAGTTTCTGATGCTATCAAGAGTAGGAGAAATGGGATACCGCTCTCTTCTTCAGTGAATGGTAGTAAGCTTAGGAGCTCAGTTCGGAGTAGCTCTGTGAGACAAGTTGAAGAAGAGAGTGGTACCTTATTGAGATCCAAGCAGGATGTAGATCCATCATACTGCTCCGCAAACATATTGGTAATTTTGTCAGACAAGTGTTACCGGCAAGCAGGCGCCAATATCAAGTTGGAAGTCTCTTCCTCAAGGGAGTGGCATCTGGTAGTGAAGAAAGATGGATTGACAAGATATACCCAAAAGCCTGAAAAAACTATGAGGCCATATTCTTGCAACCGATTTACACATGCGATAATGTGGAATTTGGATAATGGTTGGAAGCTAGAGTTTCCCAATCGACCAGACTGGCTCATTTTCAAGGATCTTTACAAGGAATGCTTAGATCGAAATATGCTGGCTCCAACTGTTAAGAACATCCCAGTGCCAGGAGTTGTTGAAGTCTTAGACTATGAGAATAGCAGTACCATTCCTTTTTGCAGACCTGATTCTTATATTGGTATTAAAGATGATGAGGTGTCTAGAGCTATGGCAAGGAGTACTGCTATTTATGAGATGGACTCTGAGGATGAGAAGTGGCTGGAAAAATTCAATAATGAGTATTTTTCAGAGAAGGAGCTTCATCAGCATGTTTCTCAGGATGCTTTTGAGTTAATGGTTGATGCATTGGAGAAGGCTTATTATTGTCATCCTACTGATTTTTCAGATGAGAAGGCAGTTGCTTATCTTTGTCTGGATAGGAGTGAAGTGGTAGAAGGCGTGTATAATTACTGGATGAAGAAACGGAAGCAAAAAGGGTCAGTCCTTGTTAGGGTTTTTCAGGTAAAAGCGCCATTATGTTTAAGATATCTCTTATATATATAAGATATCTCACGTCATTTTTTAATTTTCTGGGGTTCATCTGCCTCATTAAAGTTGTTAATAGTTTGGGCATCAATTACATTGTATCTGGTAGAACGTTGTGATAATCATATGATGGGTCTTGTTAAGAACATTTGTTTCAGCAGTTCAAAGCCAGTGTCTCTTATCTTCTTTTCCCCTTTTTCTGGGTGAGGTTGGTGGGTGATATAATTTTGTCAATTTATGTTGCATTTTTTAAAAGTGTTTCCTTTTTGTAGTGTAGCTTAGCTCGAAGTTGTGCTTTTGATAGCAGAATGTGTATATTCTCTTCTTTTTGTTGTTTTTGCAATTTGCACGTAAATATTTCACGCTGTTACTATGCTTTTATCCAGTTTGCCTATGTGTTGGTTCACGAGCTTTGTTCATTAGCATTTCGAATGGATGAGCATTTGACATAGTCTAGAAAAAAGTCAAGAAATCTAGAGCTGAGAAATATGTTCTGATTTATTTGAAATTTCTTATCTTAATGTAATTCAAGAGAGATTTTCCGCCAACTTTCCTGCCCTTCATCTTTCTTCTTTTTTCTTCTCTTTATGATGTACACCAATTCAAGCTCAACATGATGTATCAAATTGCTGTTGACTCCATCATTTGATCAGTGTGGATTATTTTTTCCATACAGAGCCATCAAGTAAAGAGGGCACCAGTGATCCCCAAGCCATTTCTACGAAGAAGGAGATCATTGAAACGACAGCCAAGCCAACTTAGAAGGGGCAAACCACCAAGTGTCTTTCAAGGTATAACCTAAATAATTTGCAATTCTTGTAACTGGATGGATTTTAATTCTATAGGAAGGTGAAAAAGAGAGAAAATATGATGTTGAATGGTGATTTTTTTGTTGCCTAAACCAACATTCTCAAGTGTTTGTTGCTAAGATCCTGATTTTGATTCTCACCGCAAGGGTACATTTATGGACTTAAACCTCTGAACTGATTTCCAAGATCTCCAGTCCTCTAACACCCCCCCCCTTCCTTTCTCTCTCCCCCTTCTTAGTAGTATGCTCTTGATGCAATATTGTAATCAGTATTGGTACTAAAATTGACGGAACCTTGGTTGATTGAAATCATGCTTGACTGGGCGTGTTATCCAAAAAAAAAAAAAATTGTTTGACTTGTTATGATTTTCAGAAGCATCTGAACTGTTGTTAATTCTTGTGTTAATGGCTGTATTCCATCTTCTATTGGTTTGCAGCAATGGTAGCTGAACGAGATGCTTTGGAAGACAACAAAGCTACGATCAAAGTTGAAGAGGCTAATGCCTTGGCAAACAGATCCTTGGAATATGCTGCTCTCAAACGTAAAAGAACTCAGTTTCTTATGGAGAATGCAGATCTGGCAACTTACAAAGCCATGATGGCACTTCAAATTGCCGAAGCAGCTCGAGTTGCTGAATTGCTAGATGCTACTGTCAGTCATTTCCTTTGATGGATAGGCGTACCTAGCGCTTATGAGGATGCACATACTTTTATTTTATTTTTAATTTTTCCTTTAAAAATACAGGAAGGATTACAGCCCCCTGGCTGATTTTGAAGTCATCAGAAAAAATTACCATCTTTGAAATATTGTATTTCGGTGTAGATTTTGATTAAATGTACATTCTGTAGCATTATATGTTCACAGCAATCATGTATATTGGGGGGGGGGGGGGTGGTTTGAGGTTTAGTTGATTTCTTAAGTGAGGAAAAAAACGAAAATAAAAAGGGAAAGAAATAGAAGCAAAAATTTGTCTTAGGCAATGCTGGTGCTCTTAAGATATACTGTTCAATGATACTTTAGTATTTAACTTCGGTTTAGCGATTATCTGCAATCCTATACTTAATGCGATATTGTATAATTCTCTTCTGGTGATATTTTGATTGCTGTGGGCAACCTCTCAATCATTTCTAAGCTAACCAAAAGATGCCTGTGTTTTGTAAGAGTAAGACTTAAGATGAAGGACATAGTTGATAGTACTAAAGAATCGCTTTTATTGTTAACGCCAAAAGTTATTGAGTTTTACTACATTTACATAAGTCGGTGTGTTAACATGTTAGTTATAGTGAGACTTATTTTAACTAACTAAAAAAATTATTATAACAAGAAATTTGTAGCGAACTGACACAATAATGTTGGTTAATTGTAAAATAAATTACAAAGTTGGTTTTTTTTCTTAAACCAAAATTACAAAATAGTTATAATATAGTTATCTATTCAAAAAGTCTTGCTACTTCACATCTGCGTAGGGAAGAAAATGAAATTAAAAAAAAAAAAAAACTACTTACGTATTATTTATGTTCCTTACCGTTCGTAATTGGATCCCAAAGAGAGTACTTTGGACTCTTCCAATAACTAAAATGGGTCCAATGGATTACACCTACCAAGAAAATGTATTTTTTTTTTCTTTACATGTAATCATAAATGAAATAACAGATGATAGAAATTCCATATCACTTCTCTCCTAACATCTGTTGCATGAAAGACATAATTTGAAACTTGGAATTGTCAATTATATCCTTTATGAAAATGTCAAATTCATTCTAGCTAGACAAATACCAATCATATTATCTATTGAATTTAAACTTATTTTTACATGGATTAATTATTAATATATTAAAAATTATAAAATCTGTTACAAAAGAAAATTGATAAAATAAATCTTATACGTAAGATTATAAATAAAATTATAAGCACATATATAGCACTACTCTACAAGTAATTAACTTTAGTTGTAAATTCGGAGTTATTGTCCATTTTTAGAAAGAGAAGGTCTGAATTCTCTCTAGAACAAATCCGTTCATATCATTTTGATATTCACTAGAAAGGAGAGCCACAACTTCACTCCCCTTACTATTTCTTTCTCATTTTCCTTTTTCTTTCCTCTACCTAGATGTAAATATTCTTTCATGATAATGTTCTTTCCCCTTGCACGGGTTTTATTTTTCTCAGATTTATAACACTCCAACCACCATCAGTTACATCCCACCACGCCACTCCTTAGTCGATGATCTATTGGGACGGCACAGAATAGCGTAAAAAAATGTCGACGTGGGTTCCTCACTTGCAACTTGCTTCCATGCGGGAGCTTCCACGCGCTGTTGCATCCCGACAACTCCACCGGTTACATGTGCCTTACCGACAGATTCCCTACCTCCCGTTCTTTCAGATCGGCTTCACCTCACCTCCAAACTATTGACGCATGGCCCGTACGCAACATTTCGATGCCAATTTTTCAACTATGTTATTTATTTTTCTAACCGATAATCATGAGAAATGGACTATAGATCTTTCTAAAAAATATCTAAAGACAATTGACTGCAGTGCACCAACTTACACCATGTAGAAGAACAGGTCAATGAGACCAGTTCAACTAAAGATTCAAATTAAAAACTCAAATTTCAAAGCTTCTACAACAATCCTGTTATATGCCATATCAAGTAGTTAGGCATGTAATCTATTTCAAATTTAAATTAAAAGATACGATGTACATGCTAGTTGTTTTCCTATAACAGAATGAGTTCATCTGAACTCTATTTATATGCCTTGTAATTCACATTTGAATACAATCAAAGAATTTCAAAACAGAGTAATATTCTACATGGTATCAGTATGTTACTAAAAGACCATCGTCTGATTCTACCTTTCACAATGGACTCCTTTTCTTCATCTACCTCTAATACCATAGTTGCGCCTCCTACCATTCCCTCTCTCTCAAATTTACCTCCGGCCATAAGTGTCAAATTAAACCACTCCAATTATCCTGTCTAGAAGGCTCAAGCCTTACCATATTTCTGTGGCCAAGTTGTCTATGGCTATCTCGATGGCACTATCCAACCCCCTCTTAAGGAGATAGATGCCCCCCATCCCAATTTAGGTGTCATTACTAAAATACCCAATCCTCAATATGAATAGTGGCTTCACCACGATTCTCTAGTCCTTGCCACTGTCAATGCTTTCTTACTAAGGATGTTCTCTCTCAAATCATGTCCTACACCACCTCTCGTGATGTATGGCTTGCACTTGAGCGAAATTTTTCTTCTATTTCTAATGCAAAAGATGTAAAACTTCACACTCAACTTGCAACTATACATAAAGGAGCTATGTCTGCTAAGGATTATTTTCTTTCCATCAAATGCATGGCTGATGAGCTTGCGCCTGCTAGACAACCTCTCAAGTCTGATGAAATTCTCACTTATGTTCTTGCTGGTCTTTGTCAAGAGTATGATTCCTTGGCCTTTACAATTACATCTCGTTCTGATACAGTCACATTGGAGGAGCTTTGTTCACTAATTCTCATTGCTGAGTTGAGGATCAATCAACATCATGACACCATTCAAGTTGCTGCATCAGTAAATATGGCCACTAAACAATCCTCTCCATTTCAGTCTCACCCTGGCAACAACTATCAACCCTCTAACCGAGGTCGTGGTAGTAGTTATCGTGGCAAAGGTCGAAGTGGCCATTCCAAGAACCGAGACCAAGGAGCATATAACTCTCTCACTTGTTAGGTATTCCTCAAACCAGGTCACAATGCGCTTAAGTGCTATCATCGTTTTGATCTCTCTTACTAGGATTAGTCCCAAAATCACCAACCTCAAGCTCTCATTGCTGCGCAAAATCAACATGCTGATAATGAGTGGCATCCTAACCCAGGAGCCACCAATCATCTCACAAATGATCTAAACAACATCCATTTTCGGAATGAGACCTATGATGGCATTGATCATATTCAAGTGGCAAATGGTCCAGGTTTGAAAATTGCCCAAAGTGGCACTTCCACCATATCTTCCCCCTCAAAATCCTTTGTTCTTGACCAAATATTACTTGTTCCTAATATTCAAAAAAAAAAAAAAATTCTCTCTGTTCAACGTTTTTGTCTTGATGATAACGTTTTTTTTTTTAATTTCATGCTTATTTCTTTCTTGTGAAGGATTACTCAAGGACTGTCCTGCACAGGGGACCACTAAGTAATGACCTTTACAATTTCTCTGCATCACTTGCTCGTCTCCAGCCGCAAGCCTTTTCTAGTGTTCGAGTTTCTGCCAATGTGTGGCATCGACGTCTTGGCCATGATTATTTTCATGTTATCAATAAGGCAGTTTCTTTTCCATCACAAATAATAAAAACTCTATTTGCTCTCAATGTCAAATGGCCAAGAGCCATACTTTGCCTTTTACTCATTCGCATATTTCTATTTCAAAACCATTAGCATTATTGTATTCGGATGTTTGGGGGTCAACACCTGTGCTATTTACCACTCGTGCACATTATTACATAAGTTATTTAGATGATTCGACCAATTTTATGGCTTTTTCCATTAAAACTTAAATATGATGCATTGCAAGTTTTTGCAAAATTTCAAGCTCCAGTTGAACGTCAATTTAATACTAAAATTAAGACCATCCAAACCGACTGGGGTGGTGAATATCATAGCTTAAATCAATTTTTACAAACTCAAGGAATTACTCACTGAGTAACATGCCCTTATATGCATAACAAGCTGGAGCTATTGAAAGGAGCCATCGCCAAATTGTGGAGGTTGGATTTGCCTTACTTGCCCACTCTAATTTACCAAATATTTTTTGGGAAGATGCATTCTTAATGGCTTTTTATATAATTAATCGTTTATCAACTCCTGTGTTAAAATAAAAATCACCTTATGAAATGGTCAATCATTTTAAGCCAGATTTAAATTTTTTTACGTATATTTGGATGTGCTTGTTGGCCCTACTTACGCAATATAATAAACATAAAATGGATTTTCAATACGAAAATTGCATATTCATTGGCTATAGTGTTGCTCATCGAGGTTATAAATGTTTAGACATCTCCACTGGCAAAGTATATGTATCTCGTAATGTTGTATTCGATGAGTCTCTTTTCCCATATAAACCACCACAATCTGTTGTTCTCATTATTTCTAAAAATCATGTCTTTCTTCCCGCTAGTCTTCAATTATCAAATGCTCCCTCAAGTTCTTGTATAGGTTCTAATTTTCAAACTGATGCATCACTTCCACAGAATGTGCTAACGCCAACAGAGCCTCAAACTAATCATGTAGATGCTTTGGAGCCTTTTGTTCAGGATCTCACTCATAATCCACACGAAGATGAACTAGCACCTCCCATTTCAGTCCCTATACCTCCATAAAAATATCAAAATACCCACTTTATGACTACCCATAGAAAAAACAATATCCATAAGCTGAAACTATCTTCACATTCACATATCCGGTATCCTATTCCAAAAGCTCTTATGACCACAGTTTCCAATAATGAACATAAACCAATGTGTTATTCGAAGGAAATTAAAAATCTTGGTTGGAAGGAAGCAATGAACAAGGAGTTAAATGCATTAATAACAAATGATACTTGGACTTTAGCTCATTCTCATCCTCATGCTAATATTGTTGGATCCAAATGGGTGTACCAAATTAAAAGGCAAGCTGATGGCGGTGTTGAGCATCTCAAAGCTCGGCTCATAACCAAGGATCTTCATCAACAAGAATGTGTTGACTTTGCAGAAACCTTCAATCCTATTATGAAACCTACAATAGTTTGCATGGTTTTATCAATTGTGTATCACATGGTTGGCATCTTCGTCAAATCGATGTACAAAATGCTTTCTTGCATGGCTTTTTGCATGAGGATGTTTATATGGCACAACCTCTTGGTTTTCTTCATTCTCAATATCCGCTGCAAGTTTGTAAACTTCATAAATCCATATATGGCATTCATCAAGCACCACAGGCGTGGTTTTCTCAATTAACCAACGAATTGCAATTTATTGGCTTTGAAGGAAGTCAAGCGGATCACTCCTTTTACGTTCATGAGCATGATTCTATACTCATTTATTTTTTAATATCTGTCAATGACATAATATTAGCAGGTGCTGATCTCAATTCAATTAATCATGTGATAAGTTTGCTGCAAATTGCTTTTCCAGTCAAAAAATTTGGTGAGCTCAATTTCTTTCTCAGCATAGAGGTTATTTGAAGTGATGAAGGTCTTTATTTGTCTCAACACCGCTACATTCTTGATCTTTTTCTTCGAAGCAAAAATAGACAAGTCCAAACCTTGTGTGACTCCTATGTCAACGTCCCAGGACTTTAACAAATCAGATGGTGCTTCCTTTTGATAAATGGACATTTATGTTGTTTTAATACTCTTAATATTGTGGATTAAGTGAGTTTTACATGCTAAATAAAGAGTATTAGTTAAACAATATGAATTAATTAATTGTGTAATGTGGAAAGACATTTTACCCCCTAATTAAATGCATATGGGCTCATGTTGTGGGATTGACTAACATTTAAGTAAATTTACATTTTTTTTCATCTTGGCTTAATGCAGGTTAAGCCCACAACTGATTAGTTTGTGAGTTAATTAGTCATTGCAGTGGGGTCCATACTTGCCCGTGACTTGATTAATGACCATATGGAGATCAAGCCCATTACTCTTGTTATTAAAGAATTCCCTCTTAATTTAAATCGTGTTAGATATTTGTTGGTCATATAGTAAACCTTATTGGTCCTTGTGGATCGACCTTGGACTCTCTCTCTCAATTTACAAGTCAATCATCTTCCACTTGAGAGGTAATATTTAAGAATAACCAAGTTTTTTGCGTCTTTGCTGGAGACCAAAGGTTTACTGAGCTAACAAGTTCATCTTTAAAGGGGTGATTTAGTGTGAACCTCTTCACACTATGGTGGCTTCTAAACTGAATTTTCTTTTGTTTTCTATAATTATTATTTTGTTTTACTAAATTTTTGTTTGATTTGCATAAGTTTTGTCTGCTTAAAAAAAAATTTGGTGCACAGTTTGTGTTTAAGGAGTTTGGGTTTGAGTTTGTATGTATGTTTGGAACAGAGATCACACTGCTAAGTTAGTCAGAACAACTTTGTTTGAGAATTTAGACCCTGAATCCAATATTTTTTAGTCATTATCTGAGAGTTTTAGTAACATATCTGAGAATGAGAATGAGAATGATAGGGAAATGACTAACTAAAACAGGACACTTAAAGACTATTTGCAGTCTGTTAGGACTAGCACTCCCTCATGCATAATCCAACTACTCAATGCTAATAATTTCAATTTCAAGTCGGAGATGATCCCACTCTTTCCTCACTTTCATGGAATAGAGTCAGAAAATTTATATTTGCACATTAAAGAAATTGAGGAAGTTTGTTCTACCTTTATGGACAAAACATGTATTGAGGAGGTGATTAGGCTTAACCTTTTTCCATTCTCATTAAAGGATAAAGCCAAGACCTGGCTGAATTCACTTAGGCCTAGGTCTATAGGGACTTGGCAGAAAATGCAAACTGAGTTCCTAAAGAAATTCATCCCCATGTATAGGACTAATGTATTAAAGAGGCAAATCATGAATTTTGCCCAAAAGGACACTGGAACTTTTTATCAGAGTTGAGAAAGGTTCAAAGATCTATTAAATGCTTGTACTTGTTAAATCCAAGATTTTAAGTTTTGTATCTACGTATAGATTTTGAGATAACAAATAAATTCAAGACTCAAACTCAAGTTTTCTACGCATAAAGAGAGTTAAGCACATCAAGAAATCAAACATGAGCAAGAAGAAAAACAAGTCTACAAGTGAAACTCATAGAATAATTTTGTACATCTCTTGATAAAATTTGAAATTGGATTAAGGTTCAAAATTAATCTTTTCTCATAAAACATTAAATTGTACTTTTTACATCTGCATAACATTATTAAAATATTTAATTTCAAATTTTGTTTTTACACATATGCATAAAGATTTGAATTTGTAAGACAATTTGTTGAACCCAAGGTTTCAAGTCTCGTATTTACGTATAAATTTTGATGATAACAAATAATATTGAAAACTCAAGCTCAAGTTGTCTATGCATGAAGGGAGCTAAACACATCAAGAAATCAAGCATGAGCAAGAAAGATATCAAGTCTACAAATGAAGCTCATAGATTATTTTTGTACATCTCTTGATAAAATTAGAAATTGGATTAAGGCTCCAAATTACTCTTTTTTCTCATAAAACATCAAATTATTTTTTCCACATATGCAAGACATTTTTAAATGTCTTAGTTTTGAAAATTATGTTTTTCACATGTGCATAACACCATCAAACAAAATAATTTCGAAAATTATATTTTTTTATAAAAACTTGATTTTATAAGATGATTGATTATCATATTTGACATGTGCATATTTTGTTTGAAAGTCTTGAAGGGAGGTGGTGTGTTTTTTTGACTAATGCAAAAGGTAGATGATTTTGTTTGAGAATCTTAAAGGGTGGTTGTGTGTTTTTTTGACAAATATAAAAGATAGATGATTTGTTTGAAAATCTTAAAGGGTGGTTGTGTGTTTTTTTTGACATATGCAAAAAGAAGATGATTTGGTTTGAAAAATAAATCATGCTCATTTTGTCTTGTATGAAAAGCAAAAGATTAGGTTTGATTTCTTTGAAAAATGAATGGAGTTGTCTTTGACAAATGCAAAAAGGAAATGTTTTTATTTGAATTTTTTGAAAAGTAAATAGTGCTCTTATTTGACATGGGAATCTTTTCAAATTTGAAATTGAAGAATCATTTGCCTATAAATAGCTCACTTGAGTTTTGCAAAATTCACAACAAGAGCTTACACATCTATTGCTAAATTTTGCATCATTCTTTCAAAGCTCTCATTCTCTCTTTTCTAAAGTTTTGAGCCTTAATTCTTGTTCTTGTTGAGAGAGATATAGTTTGTGCTGTATAGTTCTTATTTCACTCATTGAGGAGTGTTTTCTGATAGCCTACCCACTATCAATTCTTGTATCAGTAAGAGGGTGTGTATAAGCCTTGTGTGTGTAGAAGGTGTTCTACACGGGGAATAGTTAAATCACCAAGTGTGAGGTGATTGGAAGTAAGAGGGTGTGTATAACCCTTGTGTTTGTAGAAGGTGTTCTACACAGAGAATAGTTGAATCACCAAGTGTGAGGTGATTGGAAGTGTAGACGGTGTTCTACACGGAATTTTCGGAGCGGTGCTGCTCAAAGGTGTAATAGGTTTCTATCTCCACCTAAAGGAGATTGAATAGTGAATTTGGGAATCCTCAAGGGGTAGCTTGAGGCGAGGACGTAGGCAGTGGGGCTGAACCTCGTAAAAATACTGAGTTTGCTTTCTCTTACCCTACTCTTTATGTTTCCTACTGCTTTATATTTTGGTTATATTTTATATTGTATATTTAGTTTATAAGTATTAATTTTTTAATATAACCCAATTCACCCCCCCTCTTGTGTTAGTCATCTGGGCAACAAGTGGTATCAGAGCTAGAGCTCTATTATAAGATTAACTATCTTTTGAGTTAAGATCTTATGGCTAACATTGCAGCTTCATTTGGTGAAGGTCAATCTAGTAGTCGGCCTCCACTCTTTTGTGGAGACAATTACTCATTCTGGAAAGTTAGAATGAGAATATTCCTTCAGGCTCAAGGTCGAGAAATCTGGAAATGTATTGTAAATGGACCTTATATTCCAACAAAAGTAGTTGATGGAGTAAAGGTCAAAAAGGAAGAAGAAGAGTTTAATCGTGAAGACGATAGACTTTATACTTTGAATTTAACTGCTATAAATTTATTATATAATGCTCTCAATGGTAATGAATTTAATAGAGTAATGACTTGTGCTACAGCAAAGGAAATTTGGGATAACTTGGAAGTTACTTATGAAGGAACTTCTCAAGTCAAGGAATCAAAAATTTATATTCTTACTCATAAATATGAAATGTTTAAGATGAATGATGATGAATCTATTTCTAGTATGTACACTCGTTTTACTAACATCATAAATAGCTTGACAGCTCTTGGCAAAGTTTATTCCAAAGTGGAGATAGTAAGAAAAATTCTCAACTCTCTACCAAAACGTTGGGAATCAAAAGTGACAGCGATTCTTGAAACTAGAGACCTCAAGAAGCTCGAAGTGAATGAACTCATCGGGTCACTTATCACCCATGAGTACACATTGAAAAGAGGAGAAGAAGAAGGAAAGTCAAAGAAGAGCTTGGCACTTAAAGCTGTTCCACATGAAAGTGAAAGTGATGAAGATGAGGAAAATGACGACAAAGATGAAGAAGTTGCGATGATAATAAGAAGAATTCAGAGGTTCTTAAAGAAAAATAAAACTCCTCCAAGGAAATCCTTCAATAAGTTTTCCAAGAAAGATTCAGGTAAAAATGACACTTTAATTTGTTATAAATGCAATAAACCCGGTCATATCAAGCCAGATTGTCCTCTGCTAAAGAAAGATCGAAACAAAGGCAAAAAAGCAATGAAAGCTACGTGGAATGATGATTCAAGTAGCTCAGATAGTGAAGCAAGCAATGGAGAATCAGGAAATCTTTGTCTTATGGCTAAAGATGACATTGAGGTAACAAATTTTGATAATATTGAAGATCCTTCATATGAAGAATTGCAAAATGTTTTAGAAGAAGTATATGAGGAATTTGAAAAATTGGGTATCAAGTATACTGTTTTGAAAAAGAAAAATTCTTCTTTAACAAACGAAATTGATATTTTAAGAAAAGAAAATATTGTTTTGAAAGATGAAAATTTTGAGTTGAAGAAAAAGAAAACTGATTTAGAAAATATTATTGAAAACTTTACGAATGGAAAAAGAAATTTTGAAAAACTTCTTGGTAGTCAAAGATGTGTTTTTGATAAGGCAGGCTTGGGATATATGCCAAAACAAAAATACAAACCTTATAAAAACTTCTTTGATAATCCTTCTACATCAAAGTCCAATATTCAAAATTCTTTTCATAAAAATAATTTTATTAAAAAAAGATACTATTATAATCACTCAAGTTCTTCATATATGTCACATGCTATTTACAATTTTTGTAATAGAAATAGTCATAATTATTTTGTTTGTCCTATTAGAAGAAAACATACAATGACTATTAGGACCATATGGGTACCTAAATATCTTGTTTCTTCTAATACTAATAAATAAAGGACCCAAAGAACTTGGGTACCGGGAATTGTTTTTAATTGCTTTTGTAGGTATGCATGAAGTATTCTACAGGTAAAAATAAATTATTTTTAGACAACAGATGCTCAAGATACGTGACAGAAGACAAAACTAAATTCATTGACTTCACTTCTAAAGAAAAAGGATGTGTGATATTTGAAGACAATTCAAAAGAGAAGATCATGGAAATAGAAGGAAAGATCATCAAGACTTAGTACAATATGCAACCAAATAGTGGAAACATGTGAAAAATCATCCAGCGGAATAAATTCTAGGAGAACCTTCACGAGGTGTAAGTACTCGATCATCTCTTAGAAATATTTGTAATCACACACTTTTTCTATCTCAAATTGAATCCAAAATATTGATGAAACTCTTATTGATAAATCATGGATTCTATTTGTGCAAGAAGAACTAAATTAATTTGAAAGAAATAATGTATGGACATTTGTTCCTACACCTAAAAATTATGTTGTTATTGGAACAAAATGAGTTTTTAGAAATAAGAAAGATGAGTCTAAAATCATCACTAGAAATAAGGCTCGACTTATAACCCAAGGTTTCAATCAAAAAGAAAAAATCGATTATGATGAGACATATGCACTAGTCGGAAGATTAGAAACTATTCGAATGCTACTTGCATATACTTGTTATAAAGACTTCAAACTTTTTCAAATGGATGTTAAAAGTGCTTTCTCAAACGGTTTTATAAATGAAGAAGTATATGTTGAGCAACCTCCAGGTTTTGAAAATCATATTTCTCTAAATCATGTTTTCAAACTCACAAAAGTACTATTTGGACTTAAACAAGCTCCTAAAGCGCGGTACGAGAGATTCAGTAGTTTCTTGATTGAAAAAGGCTTTTTAAGAGGAAAAATTGATACAACTCTTTTCATTATATACGAAAATGATGATATTCTTTTGATTCAAATTTATGTTGATGATATAATATTCGGTGCTAGTAATGAAAATATGTGCCAAGTTTTTGCTAAGACTATGCAGGAAGAATTTGAAATGAGCATGATGGGAGAGCTTATATTCTTTCTCGGATTGCAAATTAAGCAAGCAAAAAGTGGGATATTCATCAATCAAAATATATTAAAAAATTGCTGAAGAAGTTTGGGATGGAAGGTGCTAAGGAAACTGGAACACCAATGAGCTCATCCACTAAACTTGATAAAGATGAATCCGGTAAACTAGTTGATTCGAAGGTATATCGAGGTATGATTGGTAGCTTATTATATTTGACAACCGGTAGACCAGATATTATGTTTAGTGTATGTTTATGTGCACGTTTTCAATCATTTCCAAAATAATCTCATTTGATTGCAGTCAAGCGGATTTTTAGATATTTTGCCAATACCATTGACTTAGAGTTATGATATCCTAAACACATTATTTCGATCTTATTAGTTATTCAGGTACCGATTATACTGGTTCTTTGAAATAAGATATCATTTTTTTGAGATCATGTGCAGAAAAGGCGATATAGTACTGGAGTTCACAAACACACACGATCAGTTAGCAAATATATTCACAAAACCCTTACCAGAAGATAGATTATTTATGATTAGAAGAGAAATAGGTATGATGCATGTTATGAATATCTCTTGAAAGATAGATCAGAGTTCATAAAAATAGAGAGATATTTTTTTTAAATACTTTTACATAAACTTGAGGTTCTTAGCCTCATGTTTGAGACGCTCATTCTCTTCATACAATATCATGTCATCCCTATCCATGGGAACTGGCAAGCGGAATGAAGAATCCAATAGAGATTTCAACTTTTTATTCTTCTGCCGAAGGATTCCTTCCCTTGTGTGAGACTCTTGAACAATTCGTTGAAGTACAACAATTTGTTCTTTAAGCTTTTCAACCTCATGATTTTTGACTTGTAGCCGCTGGGAAAAAGCGACAATAGAGGATGAGTAGCGAGTCCCGAGACTCACCAAGTCGTAGATAGCATCGGAGTCTGGCTTATTAGCCAAACTGTTGTTCTCTTGCTGCAACATGGCGCCAATGGTAGCTGCAGAAAGGACATGAGATTGAGATGTAGAATACCTCATGGATGCATCTAGAGGAATGTTAGAAGAATAAGCCATTGAGAAAAGAATTGAAAACTTAAAGCGAGAATATTGAAGGAATGCAGATGAGTTATAGAGATGAGAATAAGATTTGATACAAATCGGATGAACTTTAAAACTGATTTTATAGAGATAGCATAAAGAACAAGACAAACTATTGTCTTTTCAAATCTTATTAGTCAAAATAAATATAAGATATGCTGGACACACATTGTCAAAAGTTTTCTTACTAGAAAAACGGTTCTCTGCTCCTATCATGGCATTGACGGCCTTAGGAGAGAAGATTGATAGTTGATGCGTCAAGAGTTCCTAATTCAAGTATGGAACATTAGTGGAAGAGAATTGTTCGGCCATTCTATCGTTATGGAGAAACAGAACTTAGGTCAAGAAGCAATGTTTTTTTTTGGTATTCGATTGGTGAAAATGATTTTTTTATAGAAACTCAGAGTCTTCAAACCCGTTTGTCAACAACATCAGGCGATTGATCTGCTTTCGCACCGACTGCTAGAGCTAAGCCTCCAACCTTTACAGGTTTTGTCAGATACGCGTGGCTCCGCACCGAATTGCCAGAGTTAGACTTCCAACATTTGCAGGTTTTGTCGGACATGCATGGCTCCGCACCGCATTGCCAAAGCTAGGCCTGCAGCTTTTGCTGTCTTTGTCGGACACGAATAATTTTAATTATTCATCTTCAAATCTCCGAAACATCTAATTCGTCAATAACATCAAGCGGATTTAAATCTTCTTCCGCACCGAAATGATAAAATTCGGCTTCAACGTTTGCAACTTTTGTCGGACACGGGTGGTTCTAATTTCTACAGTCTCTACTAACGCAGCGTTTATTTGTCTATTGGTTATTGCAGGAATATATCTTATTGATCTAATTATGATTCCTTTTTAATGATGCCAAAAGGGGGAGAAGTATTATACTAGTATTATACTACCCTGTTATATATGCTAGAATCATGTTTATATTTTTCTTGAAATACTAACGCATATTTTCAGGGGGAGCTTAAATATTACTGCAGGTCGCAGATTTCTACTAAGTATTTGTCATCATCAAAAATGGGGAGATTGTTGAACCCAAGGTTTCAAGTCTCGTATTTACGTATAAATTTTGATGATAACAAATAATATTGAAAACTCAAGCTCAAGTTGTCTATGCATGAAGGGAGCTAAACACATCAAGAAATCAAGCATGAGCAAGAAAGATATCAAGTCTACAAATGAAGCTCATAGATTATTTTTGTACATCTCTTGATAAAATTAGAAATTGGATTAAGGCTCCAAATTACTCTTTTTTCTCATAAAACATCAAATTATTTTTTCCACATATGCAAGACATTTTTAAATGTCTTAGTTTTGAAAATTATGTTTTTCACATGTGCATAACACCATCAAACAAAATAATTTCGAAAATTATATTTTTTTATAAAAACTTGATTTTATAAGATGATTGATTATCATATTTGACATGTGCATATTTTGTTTGAAAGTCTTGAAGGGAGGTGGTGTGTTTTTTTTACTAATGCAAAAGGTAGATGATTTTGTTTGAGAATCTTAAAGGGTGGTTGTGTGTTTTTTTGACAAATATAAAAGATAGATGATTTGTTTGAAAATCTTAAAGGGTGGTTGTGTGTTTTTTTTGACATATGCAAAAAGAAGATGATTTGGTTTGAAAAATAAATCATGCTCATTTTGTCTTGTATGAAAAGCAAAAGATTAGGTTTGATTTCTTTGAAAAATGAATGGAGTTGTCTTTGACAAATGCAAAAAGGAAATGTTTTTATTTGAATTTTTTGAAAAGTAAATAGTGCTCTTATTTGACATGGGAATCTTTTCAAATTTGAAATTGAAGAATCATTTGCCTATAAATAGCTCACTTGAGTTTTGCAAAATTCACAACAAGAGCTTACACATCTATTGCTAAATTTTGCATCATTCTTTCAAAGCTCCCATTCTCTCTTTTCTAAAGTTTTGAGCCTTAATTCTTGTTCTTGTTGAGAGAGATATAGTTTGTGCTGTATAGTTCTTATTTCACTCATTGAGGAGTGTTTTCTGATAGCCTACCCACTATCAATTCTTGTATCAGTAAGAGGGTGTGTATAAGCCTTGTGTGTGTAGAAGGTGTTCTACACGGGGAATAGTTAAATCACCAAGTGTGAGGTGATTGGAAGTAAGAGGGTGTGTATAACCCTTGTGTTTGTAGAAGGTGTTCTACACAGGGAATAGTTGAATCACCAAGTGTGAGGTGATTGGAAGTGTAGACGGTGTTCTACACGGAATTTTCGGAGCGGTGCTGCTCAAAGGTGTAATAGGTTTCTATCTCCACCTAAAGGAGATTGAATAGTGAATTTGGGAATCCTCAAGGGGTAGCTTGAGGCGAGGACGTAGGCAGTGGGGCTGAACCTCGTAAAAATACTGAGTTTGCTTTCTCTTACCCTACTCTTTATGTTTCCTACTGCTTTATATTTTGGTTATATTTTATATTGTATATTTAGTTTATAAGTATTAATTTTTTAATATAACCCAATTCACCCCCCCTCTTGTGTTAGTCATCTGGGCAACAAGTGGTATCAGAGCTAGAGCTCTATTATAAGATTAACTATCTTTTGAGTTAAGATCTTATGGCTAACATTGCAGCTTCATTTGGTGAAGGTCAATCTAGTAGTCGGCCTCCACTCTTTTGTGGAGACAATTACTCATTCTGGAAAGTTAGAATGAGAATATTCCTTCAGGCTCAAGGTCGAGAAATCTGGAAATGTATTGTAAATGGACCTTATATTCCAACAAAAGTAGTTGATGGAGTAAAGGTCAAAAAGGAAGAAGAAGAGTTTAATCGTGAAGACGATAGACTTTATACTTTGAATTTAACTGCTATAAATTTATTATATAATGCTCTCAATGGTAATGAATTTAATAGAGTAATGACTTGTGCTACAGCAAAGGAAATTTGGGATAACTTGGAAGTTACTTATGAAGGAACTTCTCAAGTCAAGGAATCAAAAATTTATATTCTTACTCATAAATATGAAATGTTTAAGATGAATGATGATGAATCTATTTCTAGTATGTACACTCGTTTTACTAACATCATAAATAGCTTGACAGCTCTTGGCAAAGTTTATTCCAAAGTGGAGATAGTAAGAAAAATTCTCAACTCTCTACCAAAACGTTGGGAATCAAAAGTGACAGCGATTCTTGAAACTAGAGACCTCAAGAAGCTCGAAGTGAATGAACTCATCGGGTCACTTATCACCCATGAGTACACATTGAAAAGAGGAGAAGAAGAAGGAAAGTCAAAGAAGAGCTTGGCACTTAAAGCTGTTCCACATGAAAGTGAAAGTGATGAAGATGAGGAAAATGACGACAAAGATGAAGAAGTTGCGATGATAATAAGAAGAATTCAGAGGTTCTTAAAGAAAAATAAAACTCCTCCAAGGAAATCCTTCAATAAGTTTTCCAAGAAAGATTCAGGTAAAAATGACACTTTAATTTGTTATAAATGCAATAAACCCGGTCATATCAAGCCAGATTGTCCTCTGCTAAAGAAAGATCGAAACAAAGGCAAAAAAGCAATGAAAGCTACGTGGAATGATGATTCAAGTAGCTCAGATAGTGAAGCAAGCAATGGAGAATCAGGAAATCTTTGTCTTATGGCTAAAGATGACATTGAGGTAACAAATTTTGATAATATTGAAGATCCTTCATATGAAGAATTGCAAAATGTTTTAGAAGAAGTATATGAGGAATTTGAAAAATTGGGTATCAAGTATACTGTTTTGAAAAAGAAAAATTCTTCTTTAACAAACGAAATTGATATTTTAAGAAAAGAAAATATTGTTTTGAAAGATGAAAATTTTGAGTTGAAGAAAAAGAAAACTGATTTAGAAAATATTATTGAAAACTTTACGAATGGAAAAAGAAATTTTGAAAAACTTCTTGGTAGTCAAAGATGTGTTTTTGATAAGGCAGGCTTGGGATATATGCCAAAACAAAAATACAAACCTTATAAAAACTTCTTTGATAATCCTTCTACATCAAAGTCCAATATTCAAAATTCTTTTCATAAAAATAATTTTATTAAAAAAAGATACTATTATAATCACTCAAGTTCTTCATATATGTCACATGCTATTTACAATTTTTGTAATAGAAATAGTCATAATTATTTTGTTTGTCCTATTAGAAGAAAACATACAATGACTATTAGGACCATATGGGTACCTAAATATCTTGTTTCTTCTAATACTAATAAATAAAGGACCCAAAGAACTTGGGTACCGGGAATTGTTTTTAATTGCTTTTGTAGGTATGCATGAAGTATTCTACAGGTAAAAATAAATTATTTTTAGACAACAGATGCTCAAGATACGTGACAGAAGACAAAACTAAATTCATTGACTTCACTTCTAAAGAAAAAGGATGTGTGATATTTGAAGACAATTCAAAAGAGAAGATCATGGAAATAGAAGGAAAGATCATCAAGACTTAGTACAATATGCAACCAAATAGTGGAAACATGTGAAAAATCATCCAGCGGAATAAATTCTAGGAGAACCTTCACGAGGTGTAAGTACTCGATCATCTCTTAGAAATATTTGTAATCACACACTTTTTCTATCTCAAATTGAATCCAAAATATTGATGAAACTCTTATTGATAAATCATGGATTCTATTTGTGCAAGAAGAACTAAATTAATTTGAAAGAAATAATGTATGGACATTTGTTCCTACACCTAAAAATTATGTTGTTATTGGAACAAAATGAGTTTTTAGAAATAAGAAAGATGAGTCTAAAATCATCACTAGAAATAAGGCTCGACTTATAACCCAAGGTTTCAATCAAAAAGAAAAAATCGATTATGATGAGACATATGCACTAGTCGGAAGATTAGAAACTATTCGAATGCTACTTGCATATACTTGTTATAAAGACTTCAAACTTTTTCAAATGGATGTTAAAAGTGCTTTCTCAAACGGTTTTATAAATGAAGAAGTATATGTTGAGCAACCTCCAGGTTTTGAAAATCATATTTCTCTAAATCATGTTTTCAAACTCACAAAAGTACTATTTGGACTTAAACAAGCTCCTAAAGCGCGGTACGAGAGATTCAGTAGTTTCTTGATTGAAAAAGGCTTTTTAAGAGGAAAAATTGATACAACTCTTTTCATTATATACGAAAATGATGATATTCTTTTGATTCAAATTTATGTTGATGATATAATATTCGGTGCTAGTAATGAAAATATGTGCCAAGTTTTTGCTAAGACTATGCAGGAAGAATTTGAAATGAGCATGATGGGAGAGCTTATATTCTTTCTCGGATTGCAAATTAAGCAAGCAAAAAGTGGGATATTCATCAATCAAAATATATTAAAAAATTGCTGAAGAAGTTTGGGATGGAAGGTGCTAAGGAAACTGGAACACCAATGAGCTCATCCACTAAACTTGATAAAGATGAATCCGGTAAACTAGTTGATTCGAAGGTATATCGAGGTATGATTGGTAGCTTATTATATTTGACAACCGGTAGACCAGATATTATGTTTAGTGTATGTTTATGTGCACGTTTTCAATCATTTCCAAAATAATCTCATTTGATTGCAGTCAAGCGGATTTTTAGATATTTTGCCAATACCATTGACTTAGAGTTATGATATCCTAAACACATTATTTCGATCTTATTAGTTATTCAGGTACCGATTATACTGGTTCTTTGAAATAAGATATCATTTTTTTGAGATCATGTGCAGAAAAGGCGATATAGTACTGGAGTTCACAAACACACACGATCAGTTAGCAAATATATTCACAAAACCCTTACCAGAAGATAGATTATTTATGATTAGAAGAGAAATAGGTATGATGCATGTTATGAATATCTCTTGAAAGATAGATCAGAGTTCATAAAAATAGAGAGATATTTTTTTTAAATACTTTTACATAAACTTGAGGTTCTTAGCCTCATGTTTGAGACGCTCATTCTCTTCATACAATATCATGTCATCCCTATCCATGGGAACTGGCAAGCGGAATGAAGAATCCAATAGAGATTTCAACTTTTTATTCTTCTGCCGAAGGATTCCTTCCCTTGTGTGAGACTCTTGAACAATTCGTTGAAGTACAACAATTTGTTCTTTAAGCTTTTCAACCTCATGATTTTTGACTTGTAGCCGCTGGGAAAAAGCGACAATAGAGGATGAGTAGCGAGTCCCGAGACTCACCAAGTCGTAGATAGCATCGGAGTCTGGCTTATTAGCCAAACTGTTGTTCTCTTGCTGCAACATGGCGCCAATGGTAGCTGCAGAAAGGACATGAGATTGAGATGTAGAATACCTCATGGATGCATCTAGAGGAATGTTAGAAGAATAAGCCATTGAGAAAAGAATTGAAAACTTAAAGCGAGAATATTGAAGGAATGCAGATGAGTTATAGAGATGAGAATAAGATTTGATACAAATCGGATGAACTTTAAAACTGATTTTATAGAGATAGCATAAAGAACAAGACAAACTATTGTCTTTTCAAATCTTATTAGTCAAAATAAATATAAGATATGCTGGACACACATTGTCAAAAGTTTTCTTACTAGAAAAACGGTTCTCTGCTCCTATCATGGCATTGACGGCCTTAGGAGAGAAGATTGATAGTTGATGCGTCAAGGGTTCCTAATTCAAGTATGGAACATTAGTGGAAGAGAATTGTTCGGCCATTCTATCGTTATGGAGAAACAGAACTTAGGTCAAGAAGCAATGTTTTTTTTTGGTATTCGATTGGTGAAAATGATTTTTTTATAGAAACTCAGAGTCTTCAAACCCGTTTGTCAACAACATCAGGCGATTGATCTGCTTTCGCACCGACTGCTAGAGCTAAGCCTCCAACCTTTACAGGTTTTGTCAGATACGCGTGGCTCCGCACCGAATTGCCAGAGTTAGACTTCCAACATTTGCAGGTTTTGTCGGACATGCATGGCTCCGCACCGCATTGCCAAAGCTAGGCCTGCAGCTTTTGCTGTCTTTGTCGGACACGAATAATTTTAATTATTCATCTTCAAATCTCCGAAACATCTAATTCGTCAATAACATCAAGCGGATTTAAATCTTCTTCCGCACCGAAATGATAAAATTCGGCTTCAACGTTTGCAACTTTTGTCGGACACGGGTGGTTCTAATTTCTACAGTCTCTACTAACGCAGCGTTTATTTGTCTATTGGTTATTGCAGGAATATATCTTATTGATCTAATTATGATTCCTTTTTAATGATGCCAAAAGGGGGAGAAGTATTATACTAGTATTATACTACCCTGTTATATATGCTAGAATCATGTTTATATTTTTCTTGAAATACTAACGCATATTTTCAGGGGGAGCTTAAATATTACTGCAGGTCGCAGATTTCTACTAAGTATTTGTCATCATCAAAAATGGGGAGATTGTTGAACCCAAGGTTTCAAGTCTCGTATTTACGTATAAATTTTGATGATAACAAATAATATTGAAAACTCAAGCTCAAGTTGTCTATGCATGAAGGGAGCTAAACACATCAAGAAATCAAGCATGAGCAAGAAAGATATCAAGTCTACAAATGAAGCTCATAGATTATTTTTGTACATCTCTTGATAAAATTAGAAATTGGATTAAGGCTCCAAATTACTCTTTTTTCTCATAAAACATCAAATTATTTTTTCCACATATGCAAGACATTTTTAAATGTCTTAGTTTTGAAAATTATGTTTTTCACATGTGCATAACACCATCAAACAAAATAATTTCGAAAATTATATTTTTTTATAAAAACTTGATTTTATAAGATGATTGATTATCATATTTGACATGTGCATATTTTGTTTGAAAGTCTTGAAGGGAGGTGGTGTGTTTTTTTTACTAATGCAAAAGGTAGATGATTTTGTTTGAGAATCTTAAAGGGTGGTTGTGTGTTTTTTTGACAAATATAAAAGATAGATGATTTGTTTGAAAATCTTAAAGGGTGGTTGTGTGTTTTTTTTGACATATGCAAAAAGAAGATGATTTGGTTTGAAAAATAAATCATGCTCATTTTGTCTTGTATGAAAAGCAAAAGATTAGGTTTGATTTCTTTGAAAAATGAATGGAGTTGTCTTTGACAAATGCAAAAAGGAAATGTTTTTATTTGAATTTTTTGAACAGTAAATAGTGCTCTTATTTGACATGGGAATCTTTTCAAATTTGAAATTGAAGAATCATTTGCCTATAAATAGCTCACTTGAGTTTTGCAAAATTCACAACAAGAGCTTACACATCTATTGCTAAATTTTGCATCATTCTTTCAAAGCTCTCATTCTCTCTTTTCTAAAGTTTTGAGCCTTAATTCTTGTTCTTGTTGAGAGAGATATAGTTTGTGCTGTATAGTTCTTATTTCACTCATTGAGGAGTGTTTTCTGATAGCCTACCCACTATCAATTCTTGTATCAGTAAGAGGGTGTGTATAAGCCTTGTGTGTGTAGAAGGTGTTCTACACGGGGAATAGTTAAATCACCAAGTGTGAGGTGATTGGAAGTAAGAGGGTGTGTATAACCCTTGTGTTTGTAGAAGGTGTTCTACACAGGGAATAGTTGAATCACCAAGTGTGAGGTGATTGGAAGTGTAGACGGTGTTCTACACGGAATTTTCGGAGCGGTGCTGCTCAAAGGTGTAATAGGTTTCTATCTCCACCTAAAGGAGATTGAATAGTGAATTTGGGAATCCTCAAGGGGTAGCTTGAGGCGAGGACGTAGGCAGTGGGGCTGAACCTCGTAAAAATACTGAGTTTGCTTTCTCTTACCCTACTCTTTATGTTTCCTACTGCTTTATATTTTGGTTATATTTTATATTGTATATTTAGTTTATAAGTATTAATTTTTTAATATAACCCAATTCACCCCCCCTCTTGTGTTAGTCATCTGGGCAACAAGTGGTATCAGAGCTAGAGCTCTATTATAAGATTAACTATCTTTTGAGTTAAGATCTTATGGCTAACATTGCAGCTTCATTTGGTGAAGGTCAATCTAGTAGTCGGCCTCCACTCTTTTGTGGAGACAATTACTCATTCTGGAAAGTTAGAATGAGAATATTCCTTCAGGCTCAAGGTCGAGAAATCTGGAAATGTATTGTAAATGGACCTTATATTCCAACAAAAGTAGTTGATGGAGTAAAGGTCAAAAAGGAAGAAGAAGAGTTTAATCGTGAAGACGATAGACTTTATACTTTGAATTTAACTGCTATAAATTTATTATATAATGCTCTCAATGGTAATGAATTTAATAGAGTAATGACTTGTGCTACAGCAAAGGAAATTTGGGATAACTTGGAAGTTACTTATGAAGGAACTTCTCAAGTCAAGGAATCAAAAATTTATATTCTTACTCATAAATATGAAATGTTTAAGATGAATGATGATGAATCTATTTCTAGTATGTACACTCGTTTTACTAACATCATAAATAGCTTGACAGCTCTTGGCAAAGTTTATTCCAAAGTGGAGATAGTAAGAAAAATTCTCAACTCTCTACCAAAACGTTGGGAATCAAAAGTGACAGCGATTCTTGAAACTAGAGACCTCAAGAAGCTCGAAGTGAATGAACTCATCGGGTCACTTATCACCCATGAGTACACATTGAAAAGAGGAGAAGAAGAAGGAAAGTCAAAGAAGAGCTTGGCACTTAAAGCTGTTCCACATGAAAGTGAAAGTGATGAAGATGAGGAAAATGACGACAAAGATGAAGAAGTTGCGATGATAATAAGAAGAATTCAGAGGTTCTTAAAGAAAAATAAAACTCCTCCAAGGAAATCCTTCAATAAGTTTTCCAAGAAAGATTCAGGTAAAAATGACACTTTAATTTGTTATAAATGCAATAAACCCGGTCATATCAAGCCAGATTGTCCTCTGCTAAAGAAAGATCGAAACAAAGGCAAAAAAGCAATGAAAGCTACGTGGAATGATGATTCAAGTAGCTCAGATAGTGAAGCAAGCAATGGAGAATCAGGAAATCTTTGTCTTATGGCTAAAGATGACATTGAGGTAACAAATTTTGATAATATTGAAGATCCTTCATATGAAGAATTGCAAAATGTTTTAGAAGAAGTATATGAGGAATTTGAAAAATTGGGTATCAAGTATACTGTTTTGAAAAAGAAAAATTCTTCTTTAACAAACGAAATTGATATTTTAAGAAAAGAAAATATTGTTTTGAAAGATGAAAATTTTGAGTTGAAGAAAAAGAAAACTGATTTAGAAAATATTATTGAAAACTTTACGAATGGAAAAAGAAATTTTGAAAAACTTCTTGGTAGTCAAAGATGTGTTTTTGATAAGGCAGGCTTGGGATATATGCCAAAACAAAAATACAAACCTTATAAAAACTTCTTTGATAATCCTTCTACATCAAAGTCCAATATTCAAAATTCTTTTCATAAAAATAATTTTATTAAAAAAAGATACTATTATAATCACTCAAGTTCTTCATATATGTCACATGCTATTTACAATTTTTGTAATAGAAATAGTCATAATTATTTTGTTTGTCCTATTAGAAGAAAACATACAATGACTATTAGGACCATATGGGTACCTAAATATCTTGTTTCTTCTAATACTAATAAATAAAGGACCCAAAGAACTTGGGTACCGGGAATTGTTTTTAATTGCTTTTGTAGGTATGCATGAAGTATTCTACAGGTAAAAATAAATTATTTTTAGACAACAGATGCTCAAGATACGTGACAGAAGACAAAACTAAATTCATTGACTTCACTTCTAAAGAAAAAGGATGTGTGATATTTGAAGACAATTCAAAAGAGAAGATCATGGAAATAGAAGGAAAGATCATCAAGACTTAGTACAATATGCAACCAAATAGTGGAAACATGTGAAAAATCATCCAGCGGAATAAATTCTAGGAGAACCTTCACGAGGTGTAAGTACTCGATCATCTCTTAGAAATATTTGTAATCACACACTTTTTCTATCTCAAATTGAATCCAAAATATTGATGAAACTCTTATTGATAAATCATGGATTCTATTTGTGCAAGAAGAACTAAATTAATTTGAAAGAAATAATGTATGGACATTTGTTCCTACACCTAAAAATTATGTTGTTATTGGAACAAAATGAGTTTTTAGAAATAAGAAAGATGAGTCTAAAATCATCACTAGAAATAAGGCTCGACTTATAACCCAAGGTTTCAATCAAAAAGAAAAAATCGATTATGATGAGACATATGCACTAGTCGGAAGATTAGAAACTATTCGAATGCTACTTGCATATACTTGTTATAAAGACTTCAAACTTTTTCAAATGGATGTTAAAAGTGCTTTCTCAAACGGTTTTATAAATGAAGAAGTATATGTTGAGCAACCTCCAGGTTTTGAAAATCATATTTCAATAAATCATGTTTTCAAACTCACAAAAGTACTATTTGGACTTAAACAAGCTCCTAAAGCGCGGTACGAGAGATTCAGTAGTTTCTTGATTGAAAAAGGCTTTTTAAGAGGAAAAATTGATACAACTCTTTTCATTATATACGAAAATGATGATATTCTTTTGATTCAAATTTATGTTGATGATATAATATTCGGTGCTAGTAATGAAAATATGTGCCAAGTTTTTGCTAAGACTATGCAGGAAGAATTTGAAATGAGCATGATGGGAGAGCTTATATTCTTTCTCGGATTGCAAATTAAGCAAGCAAAAAGTGGAATATTCATCAATCAAAATATATTAAAAAATTGCTGAAGAAGTTTGGGATGGAAGGTGCTAAGGAAACTGGAACACCAATGAGCTCATCCACTAAACTTGATAAAGATGAATCCGGTAAACTAGTTGATTCGAAGGTATATCGAGGTATGATTGGTAGCTTATTATATTTGACAACCGGTAGACCAGATATTATGTTTAGTGTATGTTTATGTGCACGTTTTCAATCATTTCCAAAATAATCTCATTTGATTGCAGTCAAGCGGATTTTTAGATATTTTGCCAATACCATTGACTTAGAGTTATGATATCCTAAACACATTATTTCGATCTTATTAGTTATTCAGGTACCGATTATACTGGTTCTTTGAAATAAGATATCATTTTTTTGAGATCATGTGCAGAAAAGGCGATATAGTACTGGAGTTCACAAACACACACGATCAGTTAGCAAATATATTCACAAAACCCTTACCAGAAGATAGATTATTTATGATTAGAAGAGAAATAGGTATGATGCATGTTATGAATATCTCTTGAAAGATAGATCAGAGTTCATAAAAATAGAGAGATATTTTTTTTAAATACTTTTACATAAACTTGAGGTTCTTAGCCTCATGTTTGAGACGCTCATTCTCTTCATACAATATCATGTCATCCCTATCCATGGGAACTGGCAAGCGGAATGAAGAATCCAATAGAGATTTCAACTTTTTATTCTTCTGCCGAAGGATTCCTTCCCTTGTGTGAGACTCTTGAACAATTCGTTGAAGTACAACAATTTGTTCTTTAAGCTTTTCAACCTCATGATTTTTGACTTGTAGCCGCTGGGAAAAAGCGACAATAGAGGATGAGTAGCGAGTCCCGAGACTCACCAAGTCGTAGATAGCATCGGAGTCTGGCTTATTAGCCAAACTGTTGTTCTCTTGCTGCAACATGGCGCCAATGGTAGCTGCAGAAAGGACATGAGATTGAGATGTAGAATACCTCATGGATGCATCTAGAGGAATGTTAGAAGAATAAGCCATTGAGAAAAGAATTGAAAACTTAAAGCGAGAATATTGAAGGAATGCAGATGAGTTATAGAGATGAGAATAAGATTTGATACAAATCGGATGAACTTTAAAACTGATTTTATAGAGATAGCATAAAGAACAAGACAAACTATTGTCTTTTCAAATCTTATTAGTCAAAATAAATATAAGATATGCTGGACACACATTGTCAAAAGTTTTCTTACTAGAAAAACGGTTCTCTGCTCCTATCATGGCATTGACGGCCTTAGGAGAGAAGATTGATAGTTAATGCGTCAAGGGTTCCTAATTCAAGTATGGAACATTAGTGGAAGAGAATTGTTCGGCCATTCTATCGTTATGGAGAAACAGAACTTAGGTCAAGAAGCAATGTTTTTTTTTGGTATTCGATTGGTGAAAATGATTTTTTTATAGAAACTCAGAGTCTTCAAACCCGTTTGTCAACAACATCAGGCGATTGATCTGCTTTCGCACCGACTGCTAGAGCTAAGCCTCCAACCTTTACAGGTTTTGTCAGATACGCGTGGCTCCGCACCGAATTGCCAGAGTTAGACTTCCAACATTTGCAGGTTTTGTCGGACATGCATGGCTCCGCACCGCATTGCCAAAGCTAGGCCTGCAGCTTTTGCTGTCTTTGTCGGACACGAATAATTTTAATTATTCATCTTCAAATCTCCGAAACATCTAATTCGTCAATAACATCAAGCGGATTTAAATCTTCTTCCGCACCGAAATGATAAAATTCGGCTTCAACGTTTGCAACTTTTGTCGGACACGGGTGGTTCTAATTTCTACAGTCTCTACTAACGCAGCGTTTATTTGTCTATTGGTTATTGCAGGAATATATCTTATTGATCTAATTATGATTCCTTTTTAATGATGCCAAAAGGGGGAGAAGTATTATACTAGTATTATACTACCCTGTTATATATGCTAGAATCATGTTTATATTTTTCTTGAAATACTAACGCATATTTTCAGGGGGAGCTTAAGTATTACTGCAGGTCGCAGATTTCTACTAAGTATTTGTCATCATCAAAAATGGGGAGATTGTTGAACCCAAGGTTTCAAGTCTCGTATTTACGTATAAATTTTGATGATAACAAATAATATTGAAAACTCAAGCTCAAGTTGTCTATGCATGAAGGGAGCTAAACACATCAAGAAATCAAGCATGAGCAAGAAAGATATCAAGTCTACAAATGAAGCTCATAGATTATTTTTGTACATCTCTTGATAAAATTAGAAATTGGATTAAGGCTCCAAATTACTCTTTTTTCTCATAAAACATCAAATTATTTTTTCCACATATGCAAGACATTTTTAAATGTCTTAGTTTTGAAAATTATGTTTTTCACATGTGCATAACACCATCAAACAAAATAATTTCGAAAATTATATTTTTTTATAAAAACTTGATTTTATAAGATGATTGATTATCATATTTGACATGTGCATATTTTGTTTGAAAGTCTTGAAGGGAGGTGGTGTGTTTTTTTGACTAATGCAAAAGGTAGATGATTTTGTTTGAGAATCTTAAAGGGTGGTTGTGTGTTTTTTTGACAAATATAAAAGATAGATGATTTGTTTGAAAATCTTAAAGGGTGGTTGTGTGTTTTTTTTGACATATGCAAAAAGAAGATGATTTGGTTTGAAAAATAAATCATGCTCATTTTGTCTTGTATGAAAAGCAAAAGATTAGGTTTGATTTCTTTGAAAAATGAATGGAGTTGTCTTTGACAAATGCAAAAAGGAAATGTTTTTATTTGAATTTTTTGAAAAGTAAATAGTGCTCTTATTTGACATGGGAATCTTTTCAAATTTGAAATTGAAGAATCATTTGCCTATAAATAGCTCACTTGAGTTTTGCAAAATTCACAACAAGAGCTTACACATCTATTGCTAAATTTTGCATCATTCTTTCAAAGCTCTCATTCTCTCTTTTCTAAAGTTTTGAGCCTTAATTCTTGTTCTTGTTGAGAGAGATATAGTTTGTGCTGTATAGTTCTTATTTCACTCATTGAGGAGTGTTTTCTGATAGCCTACCCACTATCAATTCTTGTATCAGTAAGAGGGTGTGTATAAGCCTTGTGTGTGTAGAAGGTGTTCTACACGGGGAATAGTTAAATCACCAAGTGTGAGGTGATTGGAAGTAAGAGGGTGTGTATAACCCTTGTGTTTGTAGAAGGTGTTCTACACAGGGAATAGTTGAATCACCAAGTGTGAGGTGATTGGAAGTGTAGACGGTGTTCTACACGGAATTTTCGGAGCGGTGCTGCTCAAAGGTGTAATAGGTTTCTATCTCCACCTAAAGGAGATTGAATAGTGAATTTGGGAATCCTCAAGGGGTAGCTTGAGGCGAGGACGTAGGCAGTGGGGCTGAACCTCGTAAAAATACTGAGTTTGCTTTCTCTTACCCTACTCTTTATATTTCCTACTGCTTTATATTTTGGTTATATTTTATATTGTATATTTAGTTTATAAGTATTAATTTTTTAATATAACCCAATTCACCCCCCCTCTTGTGTTAGTCATCTGGGCAACAAGTGGTATCAGAGCTAGAGCTCTATTATAAGATTAACTATCTTTTGAGTTAAGATCTTATGGCTAACATTGCAGCTTCATTTGGTGAAGGTCAATTTAGTAGTCGGCCTCCACTCTTTTGTGGAGACAATTACTCATTCTGGAAAGTTAGAATGAGAATATTCCTTCAGGCTCAAGGTCGAGAAATCTGGAAATGTATTGTAAATGGACCTTATATTCCAACAAAAGTAGTTGATGGAGTAAAGGTCAAAAAGGAAGAAGAAGAGTTTAATCGTGAAGACGATAGACTTTATACTTTGAATTTAACTGCTATAAATTTATTATATAATGCTCTCAATGGTAATGAATTTAATAGAGTAATGACTTGTGCTACAGCAAAGGAAATTTGGGATAACTTGGAAGTTACTTATGAAGGAACTTCTCAAGTCAAGGAATCAAAAATTTATATTCTTACTCATGAATATGAAATGTTTAAGATGAATGATGATGAATCTATTTCTAGTATGTACACTCGTTTTACTAACATCATAAATAGCTTGACAGCTCTTGGCAAAGTTTATTCCAAAGTGGAGATAGTAAGAAAAATTCTCAACTCTCTACTAAAACGTTGGGAATCAAAAGTGACAGCGATTCTTGAAACTAGAGACCTCAAGAAGCTCGAAGTGAATGAACTCATCGGGTCACTTATCACCCATGAGTACACATTGAAAAGAGGAGAAGAAGAAGGAAAGTCAAAGAAGAGCTTGGCACTTAAAGCTGTTCCACATTAAAGTGAAAGTGATGAAGATGAGGAAAATGACGACAAAGATGAAGAAGTTGCGATGATAACAAGAAGAATTCAGAGGTTCTTAAAGAAAAATAAAACTCTTCCAAGGAAATCCTTCAATAAGTTTTCCAAGAAAGATTCAGGTAAAAATGACACTTTAATTTGTTATAAATGCAATAAACCCGGTCATATCAAGCCAGATTGTCCTCTGCTAAAGAAAGATCGAAACAAAAGCAAAAAAGCAATGAAAGCTACGTGGAATGATGATTCAAGTAGCTCAGATAGTGAAGCAAGCAATGGAGAATCAGGAAATCTTTGTCTTATGGCTAAAGATGACATTGAGGTAACAAATTTTGATAATATTGAAGATCTTTCATATGAAGAATTGCAAAATGTTTTAGAAGAAGTATATGAGGAATTTGAAAAATTGGGTATCAAGTATACTGTTTTGAAAAAGAAAAATTCTTCTTTAACAAACGAAATTGATATTTTAAGAAAAGAAAATATTGTTTTGAAAGATGAAAATTTTGAGTTGAAGAAAAAGAAAACTGATTTAGAAAATATTATTGAAAACTTTACGAATGGAAAAAGAAATTTTGAAAAACTTCTTGGTAGTCAAAGATGTGTTTTTGATAAGGCAGGCTTGGGATATATGCCAAAACAAAAATACAAACCTTATAAAAACTTTTTTGATAATCCTTCTACATCAAAGTCCAATATTCAAAATTCTTTTCATAAAAATAATTTTGTTAAAAAAAGATACTATTATAATCACTCAAGATCTTCATATATGTCACATGCTATTTACAATTTTTGTAATAGAAATGGTCATAATTATTTTGTTTGTCCTATTAGAAGAAAACATACAATGACTATTAGGACCATATGGGTACCTAAATATCTTGTTTCTTCTAATACTAATAAATAAAGGACCCAAAGAACTTGGGTACCGGGAATTGTTTTTAATTGCTTTTGTAGGTATGCATGAAGTATTCTACAGGTAAAAATAAATTATTTTTAGACAACGGATGCTCAAGATACGTGACAGAAGACAAAACTAAATTCATTGACTTCACTTCTAAAGAAAAAGGATGTGTGATATTTGAAGACAATTCAAAAGAGAAGATCATGGAAATAGAAGGAAAGATCATCAAGACTTAGTACAATATGCAACCAAATAGTGGAAACATGTGAAAAATCATCCAGCGGAATAAATTCTAGGAGAACCTTCACGAGGTGTAAGTACTCGATCATCTCTTAGAAATATTTGTAATCACACACTTTTTCTATCTCAAATTGAATCCAAAATATTGATGAAACTCTTATTGATAAATCATGGATTCTATTTGTGCAAGAAGAACTAAATTAATTTGAAAGAAATAATGTATGGACATTTGTTCCTACACCTAAAAATTATGTTGTTATTGGAACAAAATGAGTTTTTAGAAATAAGAAAGATGAGTCTAAAATCATCACTAGAAATAAGGCTCGACTTGTAACCCAAGATTTCAATCAAAAAGAAAAAATCGATTATGATGAGACATATGCACTAGTCGGAAGATTAGAAACTATTCGAATGCTACTTGCATATGCTTGTTATAAAGACTTCAAACTTTTTCAAATGGATGTTAAAAGTGCTTTCTCAAACGGTTTTATAAATGAAGAAGTATATGCTGAGCAACCTCCAGGTTTTGAAAATCATATTTCTCTAAATCATGTTTTCAAACTCACAAAAGTACTATTTGGACTTAAACAAGCTCCTAAAGCGCGGTACGAGAGATTCAGTAGTTTCTTGATTGAAAAAGGCTTTTTAAGAGGAAAAATTGATACAACTCTTTTCATTATATACGAAAATGATGATATTCTTTTGATTCAAATTTATGTTGATGATATAATATTCGGTGCTAGTAATGAAAATATGTGCCAAGTTTTTGCTAAGACTATGCAGGAAGAATTTGAAATGAGCATGATGGGAGAGCTTATATTCTTTCTCGGATTGCAAATTAAGCAAGCAAAAAGTGAGATATTCATCAATCAAAATATATTAAAAAATTGCTGAAGAAGTTTGGGATGGAAGGTGCTAAGGAAACTGGAACACCAATGAGCTCATCCACTAAACTTGATAAAGATGAATCCGGTAAACTAGTTGATTCGAAGGTATATCGAGGTATGATTGGTAGCTTATTATATTTGACAACCGGTAGACCAGATATTATGTTTAGTGTATGTTTATGTGCACGTTTTCAATCATTTCTAAAATAATCTCATTTGATTGCAGTCAAGCGGATTTTTAGATATTTTGCCAATACCATTGACTTAGAGTTATGGTATCCTAAACACATTATTTCGATCTTATTAGTTATTCAGGTACCGATTATACTGGCTCTTTGAAATAAGATATCATTTTTTTGAGATCATGTGCAGAAAAGGCGATATAGTACTGGAGTTCACAAACACACACGATCAGTTAGCAAATATATTCACAAAACCCTTACCAGAAGATAGATTATTTATGATTAGAAGAGAAATAGGTATGATGCATGTTATGAATATCTCTTGAAAGATAGATCAGAGTTCATAAAAATAGAGAGATATTTTTTTTAAATACTTTTACATAAACTTGAGGTTCTTAGCCTCATGTTTGAGACGCTCATTCTCTTCATACAATATCATGTCATCCCTATCCATGGGAACTGGCAAGCGGAATGAAGAATCCAATAGAGATTTCAACTTTTTATTCTTCTGCCGAAAGATTCCTTCCCTTGTGTGAGACTCTTGAACAATTCGTTGAAGTACAACAATTTGTTCTTTAAGCTTTTCAACCTCATGATTTTTGACTTGTAGCCGCTGGGAAAAAGCGACAATAGAGGATGAGTAGCGAGTCCCGAGACTCACCAAGTCGTAGATAGCATCGGAGTCTGGCTTATTAGCCAAACTGTTGTTCTCTTGCTGCAACATGGCGCCAATGGTAGCTGCAGAAAGGACATGAGATTGAGATGTAGAATACCTCATGGATGCATCTAGAGGAATGTTAGAAGAATAAGCCATTGAGAAAAGAATTGAAAACTTAAAGCGAGAATATTGAAGGAATGCAGATGAGTTATAGAGATGAGAATAAGATTTGATGCAAATCGGATGAACTTTAAAACTGATTTTATAGAGATAGCATAAAGAACAAGACAAACTATTGTCTCTTCAAATCTTATTAGTCAAAAGAAATATAAGATATGCTGGACACACATTGTCAAAAGTTTTCTTACTAGAAAAACGGTTCTCTGCTCCTATCATGGCATTGACGGCCTTAGGAGAGAAAATTGATAGTTGATGCGTCAAGGGTTCCTGATTCAAGTCTGGAACATTAGTGGAAGAGAATTGTTCGGCCATTCTATCGTTATGGAGAAACAGAACTTAGGTCAAGAAGCAATGTTTTTTTTTGGTATTCGATTGGTGAAAATGATTTTTTTATAGAAACTCAGAGCCTTCAAACCCGTTTGTCAACAACATCAGGCGATTGATCTGCTTTCGCACCGACTGCTAGAGCTAAGCCTCCAACCTTTACAGGTTTTGTCAGATACGCGTGGCTCCGCACCGAATTGCCAGAGTTAGACTTCCAACATTTGCAGGTTTTGTCGGACATGCATGGCTCCGCACCGCATTGCCAAAGCTAGGCCTGCAGCTTTTGCTGTCTTTGTCGGACACGAATAATTTTAATTATTCATCTTCAAATCTCTGAAACATCTAATTCGTCAATAATATCAAGCGGATTTAAATTTTCTTCCGCACCGAGATGATAAAATTCGGCTTCAACGTTTGCAACTTTTGTCGGACACGGGTGGTTCTAATTTCTACAGTCTCTACTAACGCAGCGTTTTATTTGTCTATTGGTTATTGCAGGAATATATCTTATTGATCTAATTATGATTCCTTTTTAATGATGCCAAAAGGGGGAGAAGTCTTATACTAGTATTATACTACCCTGTTATATATGCTAGAATCATGTTTATATTTTTCTTGAAATACTAACGCATATTTTCAGGGGGAGCTTAAGTATTACTGCAGGTCACAGATTTCTACTAAGTATTTGTCATCATCAAAAAGGGGGAGATTGTTGAACCCAAGATTTCAAGTCTCGTATTTACGTATAAATTTTGATGATAACAAATAATATTGAAAACTCAAGCTCAAGTTGTCTATGCATGAAGGGAGCTAAACACATCAAGAAATCAAGCATGAGCAAGAAAGATATCAAGTCTACAAATGAAGCTCATAGATTATTTTTGTACATCTCTTGATAAAATTAGAAATTGGATTAAGGCTCCAAATTACTCTTTTTTCTCATAAAACATCAAATTACTTTTTCCACATATGCAAGACATTTTTAAATGTCTTAGTTTTGAAAATTATGTTTTTCACATGTGCATAACACCATCAAACAAAATAATTTCGAAAATTATATTTTTTTATAAAAACTTGATTTTATAAGATGATTGATTATCATATTTGACATGTGCATATTTTGTTTGAAAGTCTTGAAGGGAGGTGGTGTGTTTTTTTGACTAATGCAAAAGGTAGATGATTTTGTTTGAGAATCTTAAAGGATGGTTGTGTGTTTTTTTGACAAATATAAAAGATAGATGATTTGTTTGAAAATCTTAAAGGGTGGTTGTGTGTTTTTTTTTTACATATGCAAAAAGAAGATGATTTGGTTTGAAAAATAAATCATGCTCATTTTGTCTTGTATGAAAAGCAAAAGATTAGGTTTGATTTCTTTGAAAAATGAATGGAGTTGTCTTTGACAAATGCAAAAAGGAAATGTTTTTATTTGAATTTTTTGAACAGTAAATAGTGCTCTTATTTGACATGGGAATCTTTTCAAATTTGAAATTGAAGAATCATTTGCCTATAAATAGCTCACTTGAGTTTTGCAAAATTCACAACAAGAGCTTACACATCTATTGCTAAATTTTGCATCATTCTTTCAAAGCTCTCATTCTCTCTTTTCTAAAGTTTTGAGCCTTAATTCTTGTTCTTGTTGAGAGAGATATAGTTTGTGCTGTATTGTTCTTATTTCACTCATTGAGGAGTGTTTTCTGATAGCCTACCCACTATCAATTCTTGTATCAGTAAGAGGGTGTGTATAACCCTTGTGTGTGTATAAGGTGTTCTACACGGGGAATAGTTAAATCACCAAGTGTGAGGTGATTGGAAGTAAGAGGGTGTGTATAACCCTTGTGTGTGTAGAAGGTGTTCTATACAGGGAATAGTTGAATCACCAAGTGTGAGGTGATTGGAAGTGTAGAGGGTGTTCTACACGGAATCTTTGGAGCGGTGCTGCTCGAAGGTGTAATAGGTTTCTATCTCCACCTAAAGGAGATTGAATAGTGAATTTGGGAATCCTCAAGGGGTAGCTTGAGGCGAGGACGTAGGCAGTGGAGCTGAACCTCGTAAAAATACTGAGTTTGCTTTCTCTTACCCTACTCTTTATATTTCCTACTGCTTTATATTTTGGTTATATTTTATATTGTATATTTAGTTTATAAGTATTAATTTTTTAATATAACCCAATTCACCCCCCCTCTTGTGTTAGTCATCTGGGCAACACAATTGATTGTCATATTTGATATGTGCATGCTTTGTTTGAAAATTTTGAAGGGTGGTTGTGTATTTTTTTGACAAATGCAAAAAATAGATGATTTTGTTTGAAGATTTGGAAATGTGGTTATGTATTTTTTTGACATATGCAAAAAAAAAATGATTTGGTTTGAAAAATAAACCATGCTCATTTTGTTACGTATGAAAAGTAAAAAATTAGATTTAATTTATTTGAAAAATGAATAAAGTTGTTTTTGAAAAATATAAAAAATAGTTGTTTTTATTTGAATTTTTTGAAAAGTGAATAATGCTTTTATTTGACATGTGAACCTTTTTTCAAATTTGAATATGAAAACTCATTTGCTTACTTGAGTTTTGAAAAAATCATAACAAGAGTTTATACATCAATTGTTAAGCTTTGCATCATTCTTTCAAAACCCTCATTCTCTCTTTTCTAAGTTTTGTGTCTTAATCTTTATTCATTTTGAGAGAGATATAGGTTGTACTGTATTGTTTTTATTTCACTCATTGAGGAGTATACTCTGATAATCTACCCACTATCAGTTATTATATTTGTAAAATGATGCGTATAATCCTTGTGTGTAGAAGGTGTTCTATACAGAGAATAGTTGAATCATCAAGTGTGAGGTGATTGCAAGTGTAGATGATATTCTGCATGAATTCTTTGTAGCGATGTTGCTAGGTTTCTATCTCCATCTGAAGGAGATTGAATAGTTAATTTGAGATCTTTAAAGGATAGTTTGACGCGAGGACGTAAGCAGTGGAGCTGAATCTCGTTAAAATACTGAGTTTGCTTCTTCTTGCCCTTACTCTTTATATTTCCTGTTGTTTCGTATTTGATTTATATTTTAACTTTTGTATTAGGTTTATAAGTGTTAATTTTTTTAATATAACTCAATTCACTTCCGTTCTTGTGTTAGTTATCTGGGCAACAGTTCTCATCACGAGTATGGAAACTGGAGAATCATTAGTTTTTTTAATGAAAGTTTACAACCCAAGATGGGGCAATTTGTTGAAACAATGTGCAATGAAGAATTTTTCAATAAAGAGCCATAGGAAGCTTTTGAATATTTTGATTATCTTTCTGAAAATGTTTAGTCCTGATGTATTTAACATGTATGATAGATCTGACCCTATAAAGGCTTCCAGCGCGGGGCCGAGGGGGAGGGGGGAGGGGAGAGAAAATACAGCTTGAAAGAAGTAGATGACCTACATGCTAAGTTGTCTCTAATTTCAAGAAAACTAGACAATATAGATAATAAGAAGATGAGTGATGTGCAGGCTGTCCAATGAGTTGTAAAAAAATGCAACATATGCGAGGATTAGTTAAACAATATGAATTAATTAATTTTGTAATGTGGAAATATATTTTACCCCTAATTAAATACATATGGCCTCATGTTGTGAGATTGACTAACATTTAAGTAAACTTATATTTTTTTTTTATCTTGGCTTAATGTAGGTTAAGCCCACAACTGATTAGTTTGTAAGTTAATTAGTCATTGCAGTGGGCCAGCTAGAAGCTGAGGTCCATACCAGCCCGTGACTTGATTAATGACCATATGGACATCAAGCCCATTACTCAAATTGAATCCTACACCCACGAGTTTCAATCACTGATGAAAGATACACACACACGACACTTAGCCATTTTGATAACCTTCTAGGAGTGTTTGCTGCCTCAGGTATCTTAGAGAGCAAGGAGAAGATGGAAGGGAAACCAAAGAGAAAGCCATTAGAGATTAGATTGTGGGTGCATGGGAAGAAGAAACGCGCAAGGAGAGAGATGAGGGAAGGATATAAAGCCAGATCTCACCAGGGGAGCGGGGAGAAGGGTTTGATCACATTTGGGATTTTCGTTTCAGTTTTTTTTTTTAGTTTTCTTTATGTGCGTTTTCAGAACTATGTTATTTGCTTTGGTTTTCGTTGTAGATGGGTGAGTAATTTTTTCAGATCTAGGTCAAGGGTTAACTTGATGCGAAGTTAGCTAGGGTTTCCATTTCTTAAGTTAAGAGCTGGAATAGATTTTCTCCCCTTACATTGACTGGTTTTAGTTGTTTTGATAAAGGGTTTGTACGATTTTTCTTGATCTATTGTAGATTTTCATTTCGGCATAGTGGATGCTTAAATTACGTTTACGTTTGAACTTATGAACTTTGATTGAATGTATGGTTGATTTAGGGAGTGGAGATTATTTAAAGGATTTTCAGCTATGCTTATTGATGGTTTTGCCGAACACTTGTTATAAACTTAACCAGTATTTGAGTTATATTGTGCTTAAGAAAATGAAAGGCTTGTTTGACTTAGCATCAAAGATTAAATCTGAGGCCTAGATCTACCCTCGTTTTATTAGGTGTTTTAAAGAAAAAGAAAAGAATTATTTTCAACTCCCGCATATTAGATTTATTTTTTTAAAATAGCATTTTCAATTCACTGTATTTTCATCATTAAACTCTCAAGTCCTGGACGTAGTTTTCTATTTGAAATTCAACTTCATAGGTTATTAGCATTCCCTTTTAGTTTAAATCGTGTTAGACATTTGTTGGTCATATAGTAAACCTTATTGGTCCTTGTGGATCGACCTTGGACTCTCTCTCTCAATTTACAACTGAATGATCTTCCACTTGGGAGGTAATATTTAAGGAGGACCACCTTTCATGATCCACACTTATATCAAAGTATTGTAGGGGAACTTCAGTATCTTTCTTTCACAAGGTCGGAACTTGCATTTGCCATCCACAAAGTCAATAAATATATGCATGATCCGAAAGAAACTCATTAGGCAGCAGTCAAAAGAATCTTGTGTAACTTAAACGAAACCATTTCCCATGCCTTTCTGATTCAACTAGATAAGAATCTTCAACGTCAAACTTTTAGTGATGTTGATTGGGCATCAGATCGCAATGATAGGTGATCCATTGGAGCTTACTGTGTATATCTTGGCAAAAACTTAATTTTATGGAGTTGTAAGAAGCAACCAATTGTGGCTCATAGCAATATCGAAGCAGAATATAAGACCTTAGCAAATGCTGCTGCTAAAATTCAGTAGATCAAGTTATTACTTTCAGACCTTCATGTCTTAGCTATACATCCTCCAATCCTTTGCTGTAACAACATAGGTGTCACTTATCTCACAAGTAACCAAATGCTCCATGCACGTACAAAACATTTTAAAATAAATTTTCTTTATATTCGTGATCAAGTTCTACATGGTCAAATGAATGTTCAACTGCTCTCCACCAAGGATCAATATGCAGATGCTTTCACTAAGCCTTTGCCTTCTCAACGTTTTCGACTTTTGCGTGACAATCCAGTGTACAGTCTTTACCCTTTCGATTGCATGGGCATGTAGAAGAACGGGTCAATGAGACCAGTTCAACTGAAGATTCAAATCGGAAACTCAAATTTAGTTCGGCATGTAATCTATTTCAAATTTAAATTAAAAGATACGATTTACATGCTAGTTGTTTTCCTATAACAAAATTAGTCATCTAAACTCTATTTATATGCCTTGTAATTCACATTTAAATACAATTGAAGAATTCTAAAAACAGAGTAATATTTTACACACCACATCTAGAGATAGCTTATCAAAAGATCGTCTTTTAAGAAAGAGTCCTCTTTATAAGGCATGGGTGGAGAGTCAAGATCAAGAAATTTGTATCATAATCCTTTTTTTCTTTTATTTTCTTTACACCACTTTTATATTCTTGTTATTGTAAGAGGGTATTTATTGGAAAATTTCACCTTTTTATCATGCATCATCTTTTCCATTTTGAATGAAGTTTATTTGTTTGCTTAAAAAATAAAAATTAATATTAGAAATTATTTTCAACAATTGTCATGAACGTCAATATCATATTATCATTAGAAAAGTTTTGCCATCAAATATGGAACTCAAAATGCATTTTCCGTAACCCAAACTTTCGTTTTCAACTTCCCAAATCGAGTAGCCCATGATAATGATCCACAAAATATCACTCATCTCTCTCAAGGAATGTAGAAGAATATTCTTCCATTTTAAAGAGAAAATTTCTCCTAAATGGTATTTCGAAGACATCAAACAATAAATAATAAATATTATTTATTTATTTATTATTCAACATAGGCTGAAGGGATGTCGACCTTTATACCCTGCATAGAGCACGACAACAGACAGTCCAACATATTGAGCGCCTTTCATGTTATCTAAAAATAAATAAATATATTGACGATAAATCATATATTGTTATGAAACTTAAAGAAAGAAACTACTATTGCAAAAGAGAAATAAGAAATTCTCTCTGAAACTCTTAAGAACTGAAACTTTCTTTCTCTCTCTATATTTTCTTATAAATTTCATTACAACTGAAGCCCCTATTTATAGGCTTTGAAATTACTATGCAAGTTACTATACAAGTCACTATGCAGAATTTAAAATAATAGTGGTGAGGTCATTCACATAATTTTAGTGGTGGGACAGGGAGCAGCTGCATTTCGTTCGTTCATTACACTCCCCCTTGAATGACATCCAATAAGGAATCTGCCTCGTTAAAACCTTACCAAGTAAAAACCCAGTGGGAAGAAAAACCAATGGCGAAGGAAAAAGAGTACAGTCTTCTTATGTATCCACAAGTGCTTTAAGATTGCCTCATTAAAACGTTGCAGAGGAAAACCCAGTGGGACAAAATCTCAGCGAAGGAAAAATAGTACAATCAGCACATTTACTCCCCCTGAAAAGTGCATGACAAAAGATCTTTGAGTCTTCGCATTCCAATGTTATGCACAATCTTTTTGAATGTGGAAGTTGGTAACGCCTTTGTGAATAAATCTGCCAGATTATCACTAGATCGTATCTGCTTGACATCAATTTCACCTTTCTTTTGAAGTTCATGAGTATAAAATAATTGAGGTGAAATATGTTTGGTTCTGTCACCTTTGATATATCCTCCTCTGATTTGAGTGATACAAGCAGTATTATCTTCATATAAGATTGTTGGGCTATTATTAATCATGGGAAGTCCACACTTTTTCTGGATATGTTGAATAACGGATCTCAACCAAATACACTCTCGACTTGCTTCATGAATAGCAATGATCTCTGAGTGATTTGAAGAGGTAGCAGATAGTGTCTGCTTAACAGATCTCCATGATATGGCAATATCTCCATAAGTAAATAAATATCCAGTTTGAGATCTACCTCTGTGTGGGTCTGAAAGATAACCTGCATCTGCATACCCAATCAATTCTGAACTTGAACTACGTTGATAAAATAATCCCATATCAACCGTACCATGAAGGTAACGAAGGACATGTTTAATGCCATTCCAATGCCTTCGAGTTGGTGCAGAACTATATCTTGCAAGCAGATTAACTGAGAATGTAATATCTGGTCGAGTGCAATTTGCAAGATACATCAAAACTCCAATTGCACTGAGATATGGTACTTCAGGACCAAGAATTTATTCATCGTCATCACAAGGACGGAATGGATCTTTCTTCACATCAAGTGTTCGAACAATCATTGGAGTACTCAGGAGATGAGATTTGTCCATATAAAAATGCTTTAGGACTTTCTCAGTATACATGAACTGATGAATAAAAATTCCATTTGGAAAGTGCTCAAGCTGCAGGCCGAGACAAAGTTTTGTTTTGCCAAGATCTTTCATTTCAAATTCATTCTTTAAATATATAGCGGTTTTTGAGATCTTTTCAGGAGTTCCCACAATATTTAAATCATCAACATAAACCGCAATAATGACAAATCCGGATTCTGATTTCTTAATAAAAACACATGGACATATAAGATTATTCTCAAATCTTTCTTTCAATATATATTCGTTTAAGCGATTATATCACATGCGTCCGGATTGCTTCAACCCATATAAAGATCTTTGTAGTCTGATTGAATACATATTTCTAGATGTACTTGTAGATGCTTCAGGCATCTTATATTGTTCAGGGATTTTCATATATATGTCATGGTCTAAGGATCCATATAAATATGCAGTGACCACATCCATCAACCGCATTTCCAATCCTTTTGTAACAACCAGACTAATCAAAAATCTAAATGTGATTGCATCCATAACGAGAGAGTATGTTTCTTCATAATCAATCCCGGGTTTCTGCAGGAAACCTTGTGCAACAAGCCGTACTTTGTATCGCACACCTCTTCAGGAGAAAACATTTCATGACACACCTCTTCAGGAGGTCCCTTTTTAGGAGATTTATACTCTTCAGGAGTTTCCTCTTCAGGAGGTTCTGGAATAGAAGATTTGAGCTCTTTAGGAGCACCAATTATATTTGTAGCCTGTATTGTAGGTATGTGTTCTTCAGGAACACCAAATTCATTTTGTATTCTTTTCCTTCTGGGAATTTTGTCTTTTGCACCAATAGGTTTTCCACGCTTCAGGCGTATTTTAGATTCACCTATTGCTGCTTTGACAATTTGTCCTTCAGGGACTTCAATCCTTGCTGGAGTATTAACAGCAGGAATATAAGATTTTACTACATCTTTAGTGTCAGTAAATACATCCGGTAACTGATTTGTAACATTTTGCAAATGAATAATCCTTTGAACTTCCCGTTTACATTCATTTGTAGGAGGATCAAAATGAGACAGGGTCTTATTATCCCAAGTAATATTTTGTCATGCTTCAGGCACCGACTTTTCTTTACCCATTAACGGAAAATTTGATTCGTCAAAATGACAATCCTCAAAACGTGCTTTAAACATATCCCCTGTAAGGGGTTCAATGTATCTAATAATGGATGGAGAATCAAAACCAACATATATCCCAAGTCTACGTTGAGGGCCAATTTTTGTACGTTGTGGAGGTGCAATTGGAACATATACAGCACATCCAAAAGTACGAAGATGAGAAATATTTGGTTGTTGACCAAATGCAAGCTGTAATGGAGAATATTTATGATATGCAGATGGTCTAATGCGAATTAGAGATGCTGCATGAACTATAGCATGTCCCCAAACAGAAATAGGTAGTCTTGATTTCATAAGTAAAGATTTAGCGATTAGTTGAAGCCTTTTGATCAAAAACTCAGTTAAACCGTTTTGTGTGTGTGTATGGGCAACAGGATGTTCAACATCTATTCCTATTGACATGCAATAATCATCAAAAACTTGAGATGAAAATTCACCTGCATTATCCAATCGAATGGTCTTAATCGGATACTCAAGAAATTGTGCTCGTAGTTTAATTATCTGAGCAAGAAGTCTAGCAAATGCAACATTTCTAGTGGAAAGAAGACAAACATGTGACCATCGACTAGATGCATCAATTAGAACCATAAAATATCTAAATGGTCCACTTGATGGATGAATAGGCCTACATATATCTCCGTGAATCCTTTGTAAAAAGGATGGAGATTCAACAATGACTTTTGAGGGAGATGGTCTAATAATTAACTTACCTTGAGAACATGCAGAGCACGGAGATTCATTGGGTAGAAATATCTTTTGATTCTTTAAGGGATGCCCATGCGAATTTTCAATAATTCGTCTCATCATTATAGAACCCGGATGTCCAAGGCGATCATACCAAGTCATAAATACTTTAGAGTCAATGCACTTCTGGTGCATTACCACATATGATTCAATTGTTCTTATTTTTATATAATACAATCCAGAACATAGAGCAGGCAGTTTTTCTAAAACGAGCTTCTGGCCCGATATTGTTTTAGTAATAAGAAAATGCTCTTTACTGCCTTCATTGGTCGTTTCAATATGGTAATCATTACGACGTATATCTTTGAAACTCAATAAATTTCTTCTGGATTGTGAAGAGAATAGAGTATCATCAATACAAAATTTGGTGCCATTAGGCAACACAATATAAGCTCTTCCGGAGCCCTCAATTAAATTCGATGAACCTGATATGGTATGGACATAGGCTTTACTTAGTGTTAGATTTTGAAAATATTTCTTTTCTTTGAGAATTGTGTGAGTTGTAGCACTGTCAGCCAGACATATATCTTTATCATTCAACTCAGAGATAAAAAGCTCATCAATATGATCCATGATTCTACAAAATATACAAAACTTTTATTACTGATAGAAAGAAAATACATTAATTGAGTGGAACACTCCCATCTCCAATTAAGTGTTCAATACTACTTTCAGGATGATTAAAGAAATTAGATACATCAAGATGAGTAACGTCTACATCTACTGGATCTAATAAATCATCTGATGGTTCTACTAAATTTGTTTCATGTACTTTATTCTTTCCTTTAATAGAAGCTTGATATAAATCAGCTAAGTGCCTGGCCGTACAACAAGTACGTGACCAATGTCCAGTCATTCCACATCTATGGCACACGTCTTAACTTTTCTTTGAAGAATTATTCTGAGGATTTTTACCCCTTTCTGAATTGTACCACTTCTGGTGATATGGTATATTATAATCCCTTTTAATGTTGTCACTGCTGGGACCAACATTTCTATAATTTCTCCTACCACGTCCACGCCTCCGATTTCTTTTAAAGGATGCACCATTCACTTTTGGGAATGATGCAAACCTATTACCATTCACTTCAGGGAATGATATTGAGCCAGTAGGGCGTGACTGGTGGCTTTCTAATAAGAGCTCATTATTCTGCTCAGCTACTAGAAGACATGATATAAGTTCAGAATATTTCTTGAACTTTCTCTCTCGATACTTCTGCTGCAGGAGCACATTCGAGGCATGAAATGTAGTAAAAGTCTTCTCTAGCATATCATCATCGGTGATTTTCTCACCGCATAATTTTAATACTGAACTTATTTTAAAAAGTGTGGAATTATACTCACTAACACTTTTAAAATCTTGCAATCTCAGGTGCATCCATTGAGAACGAGCTCTTGGGAGGATGACAGTCTTCTGGTGTTCATACCTCTCCCTTAAATTATTCCACAAAATATAGAAATCTTTTACTGTGAGATATTCAGTTTTCAATTCTTCATGAAAATGGTGGCGAAGGAAAATCATTGCTTTAGCACGTTCCTGCAGGGATGCTTGATTTCCTTCTTTAATAGTTTCTCCCACGTTCATTGCATCAAGATGTATTTCAGCATCAAGTATCCAGGATAAATAATTTTTCCTAGATATATAAAGAGCAACAAATTCCAATTTTGTAAGATTTGCCATTTTCTACACATATAAATAATGAAATAAATATGTGTATCTCATATTTATAAATTCACACAGATAATTATCAATAAAATATATTAAAGACTTCAAATAATATATTGAAAAACTTACAGAGGAATAAGGCTACTCGCTTCAGAATTGGTAGAATCGTCGTGCTGATAACATGCTATGAAACTTAAAGAAAGGAACTACTATTGCAAAAGAGAAATAAGAAATTCTCTCTTAAACTCTTAAGAACTGAAACTTTCTTTCTCTCTCTATATTTTCTTATAAATTTCATTACAACTGAAACCCCTATTTATAGGCTTTGAAATTACTATACAAGTTACTATGCAAGTCACTATGCAGAATTTAAAATAATAGTGGTGAAGTCATTCACATAATTTTAGTGGTGGGATAGGGGGCGGCTGCATTTCGTTCGTTCATTATATATATATATATATATATATATATCCTTAAATTTGGCCGGCATTGTACGCATCCCAAGGGAATCCATCTCTTTGAATTTTTTAGAATGTTGTGTTCGATGATGCCAAGTTCATCATTAGTTTTGAATCTTTTCTACTCCACATCCTAATCTTATCTTGACATGGTCTGTAATCATAAGTCAATAAGTAAATATAATTGGTGACAAGGGCGAAATTAAGTTTTAGTATTTGAAAGGACGGTCGGTCGGTAAAGTGTATGATATATATATATATAAATTATATATATTTTTATACATGACTATATATCAAAATAATAATTATATATTATAAAATTATATTTACAATAATCTCATAATTATATAAATTAAAGTGAGATTAAATAAATATAATCAATTAATTTTGACAATTATAAAAATTTATAATCAATTCAAAGTGATAAATGAGCAAGTTAATTATTATAAAATATCTCATAATTCATAAATGTCATGACCAACAAAAGAAGTGAAATTAGCTACTTTGAAATTCACAAATCCAATCATCAACACAAAACAATTAAATAAAACTTAAAAAATATAAAACTTCAGAAAAAAAAAAAAAAAAAAAAAACTGGGAACTTAGTCTATTTGTTTAGTAAAAATTTAGTAAAAATTATTAGGGGGACAATTTTATTTTATTTTATAATCTAATGGAGCAATTTTAATTATATATATAAATAATTACATATATTTATATACTATATTTTTTTTTTGAAAAATTTTGGAGGGGCTAGTAGGTCCACCTCTGATTGGTGAGATTATAAGATTATTTTTATAATAATATAAATTTAATATATTATATAAAATTATGTCATTACTTCAATTTTTGAGATGTTATAACACTTTTTTAAAAGAAACTTTGCAAAAATTTCAATTTTATTTATTATCATGTGTATGACATAACATAGTATAAATTATCAGTTTATATGAGACCAAGTTGCTTATAAGTTGCTTATAATGAGACAAATACTTCAATTAAAACTTTAGATTGATCAAGGAAAGGGAGTGTGGAATTGGACTAATTACTCGGACTACTTTAATGAGTCATATTAATTAATGTGATTAAGAATAACAAATCATCGATGAATAATAATATTATTATTTGATGAAAAATAGATAAAAGATTTGTTTTTTATTTATAAAATTTCATATATGTCTTGACAAAACCCTGCATCGATCACAGGTAGTGACAGAGTGAAGAATAACTTGGTAATTTTAGTAAGGGCGCTAATAGTTGTGTTTATTTTAGTAGGAAAAAAGGAAATTACAATTTAAAAAGGTTAGTAACCTATTATTTATTTTTCTCCTAAATTACTTATAAATGTCTCCTGGCAATTTTTTATTGGAAGAAAAATGATATTTATAATCTCAGTATATATAAAAGATTCGCGTTTTCTCTTAAAAAAAAGTACATTTGGGATCACATAAATAAATAATTTTGAAACATTGGATCTATTTAAAAAAAATAATAAGTAAAATTTGAATATTTTAAAATTATATCTAACATTATTCCTAATAAAAAAAATGAATTATATTCAAATTATTCATATACAATCCAAATGGGCGTTTAAGAATTGGGTTGTCCTCATTGTATTGAGCATTGCTCAGCTTCAAATTCAATGGAATGAATATAATTTGTTTAGTTTCAAAAAAAAAAAAAGTTTTGTCTTGATCTTTAAGCAAAGCCGTCCCTCGTCCTAAGAAACAACGAATGAATTGGAAAAATATTTGGAACCATTCGCCCATGCTATTATCTAAAACAAAAGGTTGGATAATTTCATGCAAAACCTTTCAACTTCTCTAGACTCTCTACGTAATACCCATTTCTGTCACCCACCCTCCTCTTCCTTCTTACCTTCGTCTCCTACATAATCCCATGCTCAAACCCACCTCTGAATTCATCAAAAAACGCCTTCTTTCATGTCAATATCCTCCAAATTCAACAGATGCAAGCTTAACACGTTGAACTTTTTAGAGAATTCTTGAGGCTTTAGATTCTTGGAGGAGCTAGCACAAGTTTCTTTTGCGTATTGGAAGTGTTAAGTGTGTCATGATGGCGGCTGCTTTGGACGGCGATGAGTTTGTGAGGTCCATGAGCAGTCGGCGAGCGAGTTTCCGGTCGGCCAGCAAGAAAAACTTCTCGTCCAGCTTCCGGGAGGCTTGGACGGGACAGCCGGATGTGTTTCAGAGGAGTGGTAGGGAAGATGACGAAGAGGAGCTGAAGTGGGCAGCATTAGAGCGGCTTCCCACTTATGACAGGTTGAGGAAGGGATTTCTGAAGAAGGTTTTGGATAATGGGAGCGTTGGTTATGAAGAGGTTGATGTTACCAATCTTCAGAATCAGGACAAGAAGAATATAATTGAGAGTATACTCAAGGTTGTTGAAGATGATAATGAGAAGTTTCTTCGTAGGCTCAGAGACAGAACTGACAGGTGAGACTGAGCAGGCTATAGTACTTTTGGTTGTGTATTTTTCTACCTAGCTACGTACAAGTTCTAAAAAAATTATGCGACATTTGTGTATTTGAAATTTGTATATATCATTTTTTCTTTCTCTTGACTTTGCTGGTTTTTTTTATTTTTTATTTTTATTTTCTTAAGATGTTTTGGTTATTTGCTTTCAGGGTGGGAATTGAGATTCCAACTATTGAAGTCCGGTTTGAGCATTTATCAATTCAAGGAGATGCGTATGTTGGAACTAGGGCACTTCCAACTCTGCTCAACTCAGCAGTTAATTCAATTGAGGTATTCTTTCCTCCCATATATTATATTTTTCCTTTTCAGTTATTTTAGCTTTCAATCGAGTGGAAATTATAGAACAAAGTTTTTTTATAATTGTGAGACATATCTTTCTTTTTGTTTATCTATAAGTAAAGTGGTGTCGTTTTCCATTCTGGACAATTTCTATATACAAATTGACCGTGTGGGTCTTAGACTGGGATATGCAATAAGCAAATCTTGGGCATAATCTCTGTTGCAAAGAGATTTTAAAATTGGTCATGTCAATTTTTCAAAGATAAAAATATTGCTTCAATTTGCTCTATAGTTTGGTATACTTACTGATGAATGGTTTAGTTTATAATTTTTTGTGATAATAGGCTCTTCTTGGGGTACTCAAGCTGTTCCCATCAAAGAAAAGGGTCGTCCAAATTCTACAAGATATAAGCGGAATAGTGAAGCCATCGAGGTATTGGATTCTTGCAAACTCTTCTACATAAGAGATTTTGATTTATGGTGTGTGTTTCGTTGATTAATTTACTGGCTTTTGTTCAGAATGGCGTTGCTTCTGGGACCACCCGGATCAGGAAAAACGACTTTGCTGCAGGCACTTGCTGGGAAAAGGGACAAGGATCTCAGGGTGCGTCACTTCCTCCCCGCATGTCTGCCAAAAACTTCTATTCCTTGAATGGTTCATTATAACTATACATAATTTATAGTTGCATGCCATTTTGTTATGTGGGTTTGTTTCATTTTGTTTGAAAAGTGCAACAAGAAGGTAATGCTGGATTTTTTAGTGTCCGAAAATTTCAGGAAATTTTTTTCATTTTCTTTCAAACATGACCCAGAATGTTTCTTAACTCTATAACTATTGTTTGATTAATGAGTTCTTCCACAATAGACTCTGGAAGTATCTGCTAAATCCTGAATAATTCTACAAACATTTTTCATATTCTGAAAATCCTAACTTTGTCATTGATAACTTGCTATGAACAGATATCGGGAAGAGTCTCATACTGTGGTCATGAGCTGTCAGAGTTTTTTCCTCAAAGAACATGTGCTTATATTAGCCAACATGATCTTCACCATGGTGAAATGACGGTCAGGGAGACATTGGATTTTTCGGGACGTTGCTTGGGAGTCGGAACCAGGTATGAGATGCTGGCAGAGTTATCAAGACGGGAAAAGCAAGCAGGGATCAAACCAGATCCTGAGATAGATGCGTTCATGAAAGCCACAGCAATGTCAGGCGAAGAAGCAAGTCTTGTTACAGACTATATTCTCAAGGTATGTTGCCTTCATTTCCAAAGTGGTAACTGACCTTTTATGTACCTAAAAGATTTTTCTTGTCTAACTTTCAAAATATGAATTCCAGATTCTTGGATTGGATATCTGTTCCGACATATTGGTGGGCGATGAGATGAGAAGGGGCATATCTGGTGGACAAAAGAAACGTGTCACTACAGGTATGTAAAAGATGACACAATGTCTTGCATTTAAAAATTAGGTGGCTGTAAATTTTCCCCTAGACCAAACAGTTTTTGATAGAAATGAGATTATACGAACGCAGGAGAAATGTTGGCTGGACCGGCAAAGGCCCTTTTCATGGATGAAATATCGACTGGTCTGGACAGTTCTACAACTTTCCAAATTGTCAGGTTTATGAGACAGATAAGGGGCGGAATTAAGATTTGACAGTTGATAAAATATGTAGTATATGTGAATATAAATTTTTTAGTTATGCGTGATTATATATAAAAATAATAATTATATGTTATAAAATTATATATAAAAATACATGCTTATAAATCTTTTTTTTTAATTTTTGCAATTTGTTAGAGCCCATTACAAAAAAAAAAAAAAGATTTTAAGATTTCTCTTATAAATTAAGGTCGACAATGATCTTTCAAAAAATAAAATTCATCTATTATCATTTCTAAAGTAAAATTATTGACAATTTTTTTTCAATATAAATTAGTAAATGATATATAAAAAATTCATATTTCTAGTCATTTACATAGTTTAGATAATTTAAATATATCTTAAAAATTTAATTGTATCAACATATCAAGTTAAAGTGTGAGAGAGATTAAGTAAGTATTAAAATTTGAAAAAATAATTTTAATAAAATTTTTAGAGGTCTAAGAATTAGGAGAGCAAATTTTTTATTTTTTTGATAAATTGATATAAAAAATTTTAATTATATAAAAAAATATATATATATTTATACACTATATATAATTTTTAAAAAGTTTGGGATAGCCCCCAAGACCAGGGGTAGGTCCGCCCCTGGTTCATATCATGGACGTGACAGTGATAATATCCCTTCTGCAACCTGCGCCTGAAACCTTTGATCTTTTTTATGACATTATCTTACTTTCAGAAGGTCAGATTGTTTATCAAGGTCCACGAGAGAATGTACTTCAATTTTTTGAAAATGTGGGCTTCAAGTGCCCAGAAAGGAAAGGAGTAGCAGACTTCTTGCAAGAGGTTACATCAAAAAAAGACCAGGAGCAGTACTGGTGCAAAAAGAATGAGCCTTACCGATATATCAGTGTCCCTGAATTCGTGAGTTGCTTTCAAAATTTTCACATTGGCCAGAAAATTTCTGAAGAGCTTGGAGTTCCTTATGATCGGTCCAAAGCCCATCCTGCTGCATTGGTAAAAGAGAAGTATGGAATCTCGAACTGGGAACTCTTCAAGGCATGCCTTTCAAGAGAGTGGCTATTGATGAAGCGCAACTCTTTTGTATATATATTCAAGACAACCCAGATCACGATCATGTCAATTATTACCATGACAGTGTTCTTGAGAACAGAAATGAAGCATGGTCGAATTGAAGATGGAGGGAAATTTTATGGTGCAATGTTCTTTAGTCTGATTAACGTGATGTTTAATGGAGTGGCAGAACTTGCTTTGACTATTTTTAGGCTTCCTGTATTTTTTAAGCAGAGGGATTTTTTATTCTATCCAGCATGGGCTTTTGCTTTGCCAATTTGGCTCCTCAGGATTCCCCTCTCATTGATGGACTCCGGAATATGGATCGTCCTCACATATTACACTATTGGGTTTGCTCCTGCTGCCAGTAGGTACGTGCATACACTTAACAGTCTTTGAGTTAAATGAGTGGAGTTCACCTGCATAGAATTTCTTACTTGGTTACTTATTGCCTTCCCGGAGCCATGTAAATTATGGTTTATGTTCACTAACATGTTGAAATTTTATAGGTTTTTCCGCCAGTTTTTGGCATTCTTCAGTGTCCATCAGATGGCCCTATCGCTCTTCCGCTTTATTGCAGCACTAGGAAGAACACAAGTTGTGGCAAATACACTTGGCACCTTCACATTGCTATTGGTTTTTGTCCTCGGAGGATTTATTGTTGCCAAAGGTCTCTATTTTAATCTATTAGTTATCTATATGTCTATATTGCTCAACTGAGATGATTCTGTATATGTGTGGAAAGTTGCTCAGATCCTCATGCATGGGCTTTATATTTGACATAAGGAAACTGTTGTGCCTAATGCTGCCCAGAAAACAAACATAAAATAGATAGAGACAATATTGAAGTGGTTCGGCAATTTGCCTACGTCCACTGGAGCGGAAACTTACTATTCAAAATGTTTGTACAAGATTACAAACACTCTCAATGCTTCTCTATCTCTCAAATGGCACTTACACTCTCACACACTCAAACACTTCTTCTTGTTGGGATGATCTTAGCTTCAACATTCCTCTCCTATTTATAGGAGAGGTTGGACTTCTCCCTCCATGTAACATGAGCTGGAGATGCTCAATCATTCCAATACACATGGTGGTTCTCATCACAATGTGGAATATCACTACATGAGTGAACCTCAAGATGAGTTGGAGAATATCAACACATGGGTGGTCCTCAACAGAAACAACCAACTCCTTCTCTTTGTTTAGATGACATTCAACCTTGGATGATATGGGGCTACTATGTTTCTCCCATGATGTATGGACAGAATGCCATAGTCATGAATGAGTTTCTAGATGAAAGATGGAGTGCGGTAAGATCTCCAAAAGGATTTGCAAAATAATGATTTTTCCCATTAAAACTACCTTCATTTATTATCTTACATTTCTTTCTTTTTTACAGCCCATTACCGACCTACATGTTCCTGGAGGTACTGTGGGAGAGGTTCTTCTCAAGGCCAGGGGCATGTTTAAAGATGACTATTGGTTTTGGATCTGTATTGGGGCACTCCTTGGGTTTTCTCTGCTATTCAACATCTGTTTTATTCTGGCACTCACATTTTTAAGTCGTAAGCGACTACATCTTATGCCAATCTCCATTTAGTATTGCAATGAAATATGTACCTGATATTGCTTTGAAAATCAAATGCAGCTTTAGGAGATTCTAAATCTGTCATTGTCGAGGAGGATGATAAGAGGAAGAGTGGAAAGCAGCCATCTAATGGCCAGAATAGAACAAAGACAACAGAAATGAGTACAGCTTCAACTGCTCCACTTTTTGAAGGTACCAAAACTCACAGTTCTACTCGTAAAATCACGAAAATAGTTAGAAAGGGAGAAAATTTTGGAACCGCTTTTAATGATGATAAATGAATGAGTACAGGTATTGAAATGGCAGGGAATATCACTCCAGACTCCTCGATTGGTACTTCTGCCGTGCAAGCACCCGTTAGGAGGGGAATGGTGTTGCCTTTCCAGCCCTTGTCACTTGCATTTGATCATGTAAACTACTATGTCGATATGCCTGCTGTAAGTCCCTTTAACCACCTCTTTCCATATTACAGGATCACCTTATAGGGGAGGAAGGTAAAGTGAGGGGAAAATAAATTATAAAAGCTGTATTTTCTTTTACGTTGGAGAGACCATAATTTGTTTGAGCAATATCCTAATGTCAACGAAATTCTCAACTTCATATTGAATTGTGCTTCTGTGATAGAGATGAACAACTCCATTGTGACTGTCACCTTAATAATTCACGAATAGAAAGTTAAGCATAATATCAGGGTAGCATCTTGAAATATAAGAGAAATTCATAAACTGTTCAACCTTTCCCATTTTTCAAATCTGGATGCTGAACTCAGTTTCTTCAACAGGAAATGAAGAATGAAGGAGTTGAAGAGCTCGTCTCCAGCTGTTACGAGATGTTAGTGGGGCTTTCAGGCCTGGCATTCTAACAGCATTGGTTGGTGTAAGTGGTGCTGGAAAGACCACGTTGATGGATGTGCTAGCCGGGAGAAAAACTGGAGGGTACATTGAAGGAAGTATCAGCATATCTGGTTATCCAAAGAACCAAGCAACTTTTGCTCGGGTCAGCGGTTATTGTGAACAGAACGATATTCATTCACCCAATGTTACTGTCTATGAATCTCTTGTGTACTCTGCCTGGCTGCGTCTTGCCAAGGAAGTTGACAAGGAAACACGAAAGGCAAGTTTGCTTTGTCCTACTACATCTAATTTTCATTCATTTTGTCAGTTGTTCTGTCTACTTCAGCTTCAACATGTATTTCTTTGATTACCCCTGAAAATGTATTTCCATGATGAACTCGTTTTATTTTTTACCAATTGTTTTACTGACCGCAGTTTCTATCTTTTGTGCTGTAGATGTTTGTTGAGGAAGTCATGGATTTGGTTGAGTTAAACCCATTGAGGAATTCTTTAGTTGGCCTTCCAGGAGTAGATGGTCTGTCCACTGAACAAAGAAAGAGACTCACCATAGCCGTAGAATTGGTTGCCAATCCTTCAATCATCTTCATGGATGAGCCGACATCAGGCCTTGATGCTAGAGCTGCAGCAATTGTTATGCGTACAGTGAGAAATACAGTGGATACAGGGCGAACAGTTGTCTGCACAATTCACCAGCCAAGCATTGACATTTTTGAAGCATTTGATGAGGTATTTGAGATAATATCAACATTTTTCACTTCAAACTGTTTGTTTGATTGTTCTAAGTCCTCTTGACGCTTCTTAATTTTAAACAAACTTGTGCACAGCTTTTGTTGATGAAGAGGGGTGGCCAAGTCATTTATGCTGGACCCCTCGGTCGCCAGTCTCACAAGCTTGTAGAATACTTTGAGGTGATTATTTCATCTTACATTCGTTTATAAAATAATGTAGCAGTCTATAAACGTAAATCTTAAGAAGTATCCGTCAGAAAGTAAATGTGTATAACCATTTCAGGCTATCAAAATTATCACTCTTAGGAATCCTATTCACAAACTAATATCTATTACCATTGTAGGCTGTCCCAAATGTTCCTAAGATCAAAGAGGGCTATAATCCTGCTACGTGGATGCTAGAAGTCAGTTCTCCTGCTGTGGAGGTTCAACATGATGTAGATTTTGCAGAAATTTATGCCAACTCTGACCTGTACAAGTAAGGAGAACATCCAAATTTCGCATCAATAGCTGCCCCTCTTCACCTATTTCAATTTGAAATTTTATCTTTCAAACATACTAAGTTTTCATCTATTTATTCACTTATGCAGGAGGAATCAAGAAGTTATCAAAGAGCTAAGTACTCCACCACCAGGATCCACGGAACTTTACTTCCCCACCAAATATTCCCAATCATTTACTTCTCAATGCAATGCTTGTTTCTGGAAGCAATATTGGTCCTATTGGAGGAACCCTCAATACAACACAATCCGTTTCTTAATGACAATAGTTATTGGCCTTTTATTTGGACTTATATTCTGGAACAAATGACAACAGACGTAAGTTTTAAAAGCTATTTTTTTCCTTTGTAGAGATAATATAGGGCAGGTCAAATTAAATGAACTTAATCATATTATCTGATATTCAGAAGGCACTAGGAAAACATAATGGTCCAAGAAAGTTGTAATTCAGATCAAAGCTAGCCGTATTATTGGATTTCACACAGTTCCATAAACATCAACAAGTACATTTTTCTTAGTTGGAGGTTTTCATCTCTTATCGAGTTAAATTGTAAACTATTATATGAACAGGAAAAGAGAACAAGACCTGTTGAATCTGCTGGGAGCAATGTATGCAGCAGTTCTTTTCCTTGGAGGCACAAACACTTCTGCAGTGCAGTCTGTTGTGGCAATTGAAAGGACAGTCTTCTACCGTGAAAGAGCAGCAGGAATGTACTCGGCCTTGCCTTATGCATTTGGTCAGGTAAAAGAAAGTCGTTTTATCATGGAAAAAATAATAAAAATGTTAGGGACAAATACCGAAAATAAACGACGAACAAATGCTAACTGATAACCTGTGATGTTTGGTGCCTACTGTGTGCCGCACAATATCTATGAGTTGAAGAATGAAGAAATGAATCCGAAACTGAAGGAAATGAAAATGGCGCATTTTGTTTATCATGTTATATCAGTTGGCGTTTGTCCATCATTTGTCACTGGCGTTTATCGCTAGCGTTGCTCAAAGAAGAATGAGCTTAAAACCCCAACCAAATGAAACAAAAACTGTGCAAGATTCTGATTTGCAATAAAAATAATAATTAATAAGCATATTAATATCTGATTTCCAACAGGTGGCTGTGGAGACAATATATGTTATCATCCAAACTTTTATCTACAGTATTATCCTTTACTCGATGATCGGATTCAATTGGAAAGCAGAGAAATTCCTTTGGTTTTACTTCTTCATATTAATGTGCTTTGTATACTTCACCTTCTACGGGATGATGCTTCTAGCTCTCACTCCCAGCTACCAAATTGCTGCCATTGCCCATTGTTATGTCCTTCTTCCTAAGCTTCTGGAATCTGTTTTCTGGTTTTCTCATCCCAAGGACGGTAAGCATAAATTTGTTTTCAAGTTTTACTTGCAAGTCGATCATGTGGAGGACACACTCCTAACTGCTGACACGACAGGATTGGATTTGCATGATAGCATGATTTATTTACTTATCAAAACATAAAACTAACTGAATATTGAGATAGAGACATAAAAATTACCCAAAACACAAACATTTATATAAAGCTATAACATGGCATGGGAATTATCTGTGTTCAAAATTCTCTTCTTGTTCCTCAATATGCACCATTCATGATCATGATATGATTTCAAGTTGCAAAAAAAGAAGACTGAAATCAAATGGCTTTACATCTGCAGCAAATTCCAATATGGTGGAGATGGTATTACTGGGCTTCTCCAGTGTCTTGGACACTGTACGGCCTTGTAACTTCTCAGGTGGGAGACAATACATCTATGATTGTGGTACCTGGAAAAGCTAACATGCAAGTGAAGGAGTACCTAAAGAAGAACTTGGGTTTTGATTATGACTTCCTTGGAGCATGTGCTGCTGCCCATATTGGATTTTCCCTCCTTTTCTTCTTTGTCTTTGCCTATGGCATCAAGTTCCTCAACTTCCAAAGGAGATAAAAAGAAGAGAGACAAGTTCCAACAACAGTAAAGAGATTTTGCATTCAAGATTGTGTATGAGTACTGCTCAATTTGAATCCTATTTCCATTTTATTTATAGGGTGTTGTCATTTATTGTTATTTAATCTTTATTTTCAATTATATTTCCAGAAACTGAAATTCTTGTTGGACAAATTCTCATTATCTCTAGCTTGGATCAAATCCTGCCAAGTCATCAAACACATGATGGATGTCAGGATTTGCATTAATACACAGTATCTAACTTGGGAATTAAAATTTCCTAGTAGTTCCGACCGTACGTACATACAGATATGGAGGGAAAAACAGAAAAACACACACACACACACACACACACACACACACACACACACACACACATATATATATATATATTATAGGTAACTAATTAGCTAATTAAAATATCTCTAGTCATTATACAATAATAAATAATTAAAGGTCGATTTCTTCCTGGCCTTTACTCTCACTTGTTTATGTTAATGATGAAAAACCTAGTAAATTTTTCTCGTCGACTGATTTCATGCGACAATGTTTGAACTGATCCCTGTATTATGCTTCAAACAATTATGTCAATGGTGTTTACCACACCAATGTAGATTTGGCATTCATGATAGAAACATAAATCTCTCAATCTGTTGTGATTTGTGTAGGGAGGCCTGTCTATTAGTGGTAGAATATATATATATATATATATAACGGTTCGTGTTCTAAACAAAGCAAGCATATTTGAGAGAGAGAATGAGTTGGAGGAGATGATCATGTCAGGGTTGGCTATATTGATCTACAATATTCCAACCCAGAGAGGAAGAAGACGGAGGTTGAGGCTGAAGAAGAATCTAGGCGTCTATAGCACATATCTGCAGGGACGTACGTCCAGAAAATAACTCATCTAGAATAATGTGTGCTCTCTGTCGCACTTTTTCATATATAACTCAAAAGAACATTATGATTAATGTTAAACGAACTTATAAAATAAGCCTTCACATGATTTTATTCGTTCCCCTCGAAAACTCATGGTCATGCGCTCATCGAATCTCAAATATCTGTTACAAAGTTAAGACTTATTCACGAAAAGGAAGAAAGAAAATGGTTTGATCTTAACGTACGATGATGAGTTAAGCAAGATTGTTGTTCTTAGTTCTTGACAGATAATGTCGTTCGTTTGTTTTAACCTTTTATTGATATGATCTACTAGGAGCTAAAAGTTCTCACAGATCCGATGGGGAAGGAAGTTGCAATTGTAGTACGTAAGAAGATTGACATCATGGCTAGCCCTATTGGGTCTGTGGAGTCTAGTTTATTGTTTTGTAGGCCTGATTTGATAACCTAATCCAAGAAGGATTTGTCATGGCTTTTTTTTTTTTTTTTTGATGGAGTTTCGATGAAGTTACATGTAAGTCTCGTGCTGGGATTTCGAGGATGGGCCTTCAGGAAAAAAAAAAAATGACTTGGTTTTTTATTCGAGAATCGTGAGACAAAAAATTTATTCAATGTTTGTGAACTACCTATAACAACCGGTAAACCTGTGAATAGATTATTCGATAGAAATTCAAGGTAGAGAGTTTATTTGATATGTTATTCAATCAAAGCTTAAACAGAGTTTGTTTGAGAGTTGAGACTCACTAGAGCAAATAAGGCGATAATTGAAAATTTAATATTTTCACAATACATCCCCATATATGTTTATTATGAACAATATGACTGTTCTGAGTATTGTAGTATTATTAGGGCCGTAGAAAATAATCGAAAAATTGGCTTGAACATAATCGGACTGGTTGACTCAGTCTGGTTTTGAATCGATTATGTGATGCCTCCAACTCTCGCTTAAAAAAAATACGAGAATCGAGATGTCGAGATATTGATAACTCGAATCACACATTCCAACGACAAATACTAAGTGTGTGTACAAAGTGATAGTGTAAAATTAAAATACATAGTGGACAAGTTAAGTCAATTACTAAATACCAAAATTTTTAGAAGTATTTTACAAAACAGTTTAACACAAATTTTTCAATAGGAGATTTAATACAAAGATAAATAATAAACATACATATTTATAAAAAGGGGAAAATATTTTCTAAAATAACAAATTATAACGAATTACTCAACGGTAGAGCCGCCTTCTCAGGTTCAACATCATCAACCTCTGTATCCAAAAAACTACGACGCTAAAAATAGCATCGTAGGTAAGTACAATTCAAACAAACCACAATATATAAAATATATTCATGCAACAACAATACGCATAAACAAGACAGCATATGCATAAGATTCAAAATCATCTTCCTCCAAATAAATAAAATAAACATATGCCAAAATCTCATTTTGGCCCAAGATAAACTCTAATAAAAACATTCATTATTTTTCCAAAAAATGATACACGTAAATCCATTAAAACCACAACCATTTTTCCAGAAAATAATCCAAGTAAAACTAATAATCAAAACTCGTCACTTTTTCAGAAAATAGTCTAAACATCTATTTTTTTAACCGTATGCACCATGATCTTCCCTAGGGACCATCCGCACATCCTGGCTCTCTTTATCACACTGTAGATAACGACCACTCATGTGACTTCGGAACGGACGATGCCTAACTAACTGTGTCTAGTACGTACCATAACTAGGCATCCCCTAACCCCCTGTCAATAGAGGAGCCACGAAGAAGGCACGAGAGTTTTACCATCCCGTCTGATCCCGTCGTCAACCGGTGACAACCCAGGGGACATCATTCAGTATATTCTACTCCCAAATGATTAGAGAAGTTTCACCAGGATAATGCCTCATCTCGGCTTGGGGTCGTGATTCACACGCACTCGAAAACCATTTACACATAAAAACTCAGTTTTCATTTCCAACATATGAATATGCGTGCACTATGCAATACATACCACAACTCATAAAATAACCAACAACTAATAAATTCCAACATCAACCAAACACATAATTATTAATGCAAAAATATATTTAAATCTTAAAGTTCATTTAGAAAATACTTACTATACGTTCGATATAAATTTTGGATGATTGCAAAAATATCGAGACATCAACTCGCACCTCAATCAATGAGCACGCCGCTAAACTCGCCAATCGCATCAACGTAAATAAAACAACACAATTAGTAATAATAAATATTATTAACTAAACAATTAAAACAATTAAACGAAAATATGATAAAATGAAAATATCATTTAACTAAATCAAAATCTTTTGTAAATTATAAATCTCAACTAATAAATGTTAAAACTCTAAATTAACAACACCTACAACTAACCCTATGGAAGAATTTCGCCCTATGGAAGAAGATCCGTCCTCGAAATGCGTAGCTGAAATGCACGCAGAAAACAGAGGAAAAATAAAGAAAAAGAAGAGGGTAAGAAGAAGAAATTAAAGCCCTAAGGGCTGGGACTAAAACGACACAGCTTTTGGCAATTAAATGGGTTGTTTTAAGAGGACAACGGCCGGCTTCCATACACGGGCTTAGTGCTGGGTTTTTAAAACACACACTAAACTCACACTACACCTACACACACACACACACACACACAACACACACACATATATATAAAATCCCACTGGAAAACATCTTAGATAAAATACAATAAAACACATTAAATTAATCACTCATAAGATATATTTATACACACACACACACACACACACATATATATATATATAAAATCCCACTGAAAAACATCTTAGATAAAATACAATAAAACACATTAAATTAATCACTCATAAGATAAAATAAATATATTGAATCCAAGCATTAAAATAAAAACACCACATTTAATATAATAAGGAAAACAAATTAACTCAATATCTCAACATAAAAATAATGTAAAACTAATATTAACTAACTAATTGTTCAAATAAAAATTTAAAACAAATAAAACACAAGCAATAATATTATTAAAATAAATTAAAACAATCAACAATAAAAATAAAATAATACGTAAAAATATACTAAATTTGATATATCACAGATTCAATCCGAAACTTGTTCATTTTTGTTTAAAACCGGTCAAATCCAATTCGATATTAGTTTTATATCTCTTAGAATCGGACCGGTTTGCATATTTATATGTTTTAAATTAATTTTTAATATTACATATGATATTTTTTATATTATATATAAAATAATGTTATCTTATGATTAAAACATAAATTGTATAACTTAGTCTTTAACTCAGGGCCATAACCAATCCGTTTTTGGATAAATTTTGCGATAAATGATATTTTTTAATGACAAATTGGCATTTTATTAAAACAGAAAATTAAAATCAGACTGGAATTAAAATATAAATCAAATCTAGTTCATCTGTAATTTTTTTTATCGTTATTAAATGTAACCAAATATATTGTATGAAGTTGAGCAGATTTACTTATCTGATGAAAAAGAGTTCGAGGATGGATCTTCTTCCATAGGGCGAAATTCTATACCAATTTACGATACCTATCCTGATGAAGATAATTTAGTGGATGAGGTAACTATTTTTATTGAAAGCATAGAAATTTTAGAAAAAGAAAATAATGGTGAAGTTTTGAAGTTTGAAGATCATGGAATAATTTTTTAGATAATTAACAAAGTAATTTTTGAAGATTTTTTTCAAATTCTCTTATGCGATTTTTTTTTTTTTTTTAGAATTTGAGATGTGGGAAAGAAAATTATTAATTTTGAAATATGAGATGTTCAATATTATTTTACTTCAACCCGATTAAATCAAATTTAGGCTTTGCATTGTATAATCTTCAATACTGTGTAATCTAAGAATAGCTAGACAGGAGACCATTTCCCGGTCTCAAAAATCACCAGTACTACCCACAAAGCCAGAGTGAGAAAAATGGAGCTTGCTTCTTCAAGCAATGGAGGTAATCTCTCAACCATCCATGCATATTTATATATACACATGCATGCTCGCTATGAATGGAATGAGTTTGTTTAAATTAAAATTTTTCGAAGTACAATTGGAATTATCAGGATTTGTTGTTCTTAATTTTTTCGTGGTTGTGTTGTGCTTTTCGTGATTGTGTTGTGGTTGTAGACTTATTGACTCTTTAAGCTGGCTGTTAATAAAATAAGTAACTCTTTCTTTTTTATTATGTCACTACAAAAAAAAGTTAATTATTTATGGTATTTTAATTATAATTAAAATGATTATTTATGATTAAAAGAGTCTATTATCATTATAAATAATCTTTCTAATTATAATTAAAATGTGAGATCCCAGATTTACATGTATTTTCATATTTTGTTTTATTTTTATTATTGATTATTTTAATTTATTATAATAATATTATCGATTGTGTTTTATTTGTTTAAAATAATTATTTGAGCTATTAATTTGTTAATATTAGTTTTAAATTGCTTTTCTTATCAATTTTAATGTGAGATAATATTTTTAATGATTGGAATTGAATTCTTTTATTTTATTATAGAAGTTTATTTGATGTGCTTTTGTTATATTAATTATTATTTTATAATTAAATTGCACTTGAGTTTAATTTATTGTTGTGTTTTAAATATCTTATTTTATTTATATTAAATTGTAGTATTATCATTCGACTTTTATTTAATTTATTGTATTTTTTTAGTTGGACTTCTTTTTCTCTCTTTTTCCTCTTTTCTCTTTTTATTTTCTTTTTATTTTCTTTTTTTCTTCCTTCTTTCCCTGATTTCCCCCCCGACCCGCACGCCAGCCCCCCCCCCTTCCCCTTTGTTTCCGTCGACTGTCAAGCCCAGCCACCACCCGCGGCGCCGATCAGCCTCTCTCACTGCCCCCACCACTAGAACCGCCACCTGCCGGCCGGCCTACCCCAGTGATCCCAACTCCGGACCTCCTCCCACCTCCCTCACACGACCACATACCCAAAAATAGGTTTAACGGGTTTTCACCCATTTTCTAACGCCGTCGTCGGTCACCTTAGCCTACGACTACCACCACTAGACTCCCCACCCTCCAGCGAGCATAACCCACCGTCGATAGTCACCCCAATTCTTCTCTCTCTCCTCCACCCGAAATGGGTCTTTAAATGAGTATATCCTCACCGTGCCGCCGTCTAGCCGCCGTATGTCTTACCTTTGCCACCAAAAGACTCCTCTTACTCAGCCGACCAACCCCCTAACTCAGCTTCCACATCCGTGGCTCCACCTTCCCTATACAACTCCAAACCTGAAAATGGGTTTCCACCCATTTTGAGCCTGATCCATCACTTTCCAGTGGTTGTACTGTCACATCACCACTTCCATGAGATTTTCCACCTTCCAAAAAGTATCTCCCTAAATTTTGGTATCAAATCGAGCACTCTAACCTAACGTACAAGTGACCACTACGAACGCTGCGGATTGACATTTGCTCAAAGATTTACACTTTTACCCGTTGTAAGTACTTTCCAAATGAATTTTAAGATTTAAATATATTTTTGGCATCAACAGATTTTGTGTTTGGTCATTGTTGGAATTTATTAATTGTTGGCTATTTGATGCATGATCGTCTGCATTTTATATTTACACGCATATTCATGTATTGGAAATGGAAACTAGATTTTTATTGAGTTTATGGATTTTAATGGTTTTGACTAAGTCATAGCGGAGACGGTGATATATAACGCCCGTTATGATCAGTAAGTGTGAATGGCATAATGGGGACGGCGATACGTAACGTCCATTATGGTCATTGTGTGTGTAAGTCATAATGGGAACGGCGATACGTAACGCCCATTATGATTGATAGTGTGTAGATGACATAATGGGGATGGCGATACGTAACGCTCACTATGGTCATTGGGTATATATTTCATATCGGACAGCGATACGTAACGCTCATTATGATTGGTGATGTGTATATGTCATATCGAGGATAGCGATACGTAACGCCCGGTATGATTGGATTTTGGGAAATGATGGATAGTTTTTATTAGAGTTTTATTGTGATTAAAATGAGATTTTAGCATGTGTGGTTATTTTATTGATTTTGAGGAAGATGATCTTAAACTTCATGTATATGGTGTCCTATTCATGTGTTAGGTTGTTGTTGTACATGAGTATATTTTATATCTTGGGGTATGGCTGGGTTGTACTTACCTGCGATGCTATCTTTGCGTCGTAGATTTTAGATATAGATGTCGAGGAGGCTAAGCCTGAGGAGGTGGTTTCGTTGTTGGAACATTTATTTATAATTTGTTATATTAGGAAGTATTTTTCCATTTTTATAAATATGTATTTTTATGATTTATCTTTGGGATGGCTATATTAAATTTCTTATTGGAGAATTTATGTTAATTTGATTTGTAAAATAACTCTAAAAATTTTGGTACTTAATTATCGACTTAATTTATCCGTTACTTTTATTTATGTATGTTACGTGTTCACACACTTAGCACGTGACGTTGGAGATGCGTAACCCGTGTTGTCATCATCCCGACGTCTCGATTCCCATATTATTTTAAGAGAAATTTACGGGAGTCACATAAATACCTTTATGTACAATTGCTTAATTACCGACACACCACGTTAAAGATCAACGTCGGAATTGGTTGCGGCTTCTTCAATTAAGCAATGTACTAGGTGTCACCGCAGGCCATGATTAATAGAAGGATAATATTAGAAAGCATCTAACACTCATAATACACATTTACATGAACAGTATTCATACACTAACTTCTTCAATTAATAAAATAACCAATATCCCTATACGTACGTACGTACTCTTTAAGGCTGTTAATAAAATAAGTACTGCTTTGATCTTTCTTCTCATGCATGTACAGTGGCCTAATTAATTACCGACACGCCACGTTAAAGAACAACGTCGGAGCTGGTTGCGAACAGCTTCTTCAATTAACCAATGTACTAGTCATGCACTAGCTAGGTGTCGCCATAGGCCATAATTAATAGGAATAAAACCTAACAAAAGCTGGCCACATATACCGGTGGGTGTGAAAAGTTGTGATCTTTTTGCTTAATTTGAAACGTAAAACACTATTGATCAGTGACATTACAGTAAAAATAATTAATATTCAAAGCCTAATCTAACAACATGCACGCGCGTACGTCTTTGAAATGCTCATGTCTAGTATTAGTTTGACTTTAATTATGATCGTACAATATATATGCACAAAACCTACAAAAAAAACAAAAAAAGCATGAAAACTGATTTATTTGAATCTTTGAGCGTAATTATACAAAAAAGATAGCTGCGCCGTGATAATTAAATTAAGCACGCATTACAACCCCATATTCTTTTATTTGTCAGAAGAATTTTATAATATTGTAGAATATGGTAGCTAGCTAGCTGGGGAGATATATTGAAACAATACCATGCAAGCTTGCTGGCTAGTGCTGATCTATCGTGTAAGATAATACACGTACGTATGTGTAACAGTGTATGTAATTACTTTGGCATGCAGTACGTATTAATATATACATGCGGTAAAGGAAATTATCTTTTTCTAGCTAATTTTTGTCTGGGGGTATATTTTTCTTTTTTGATACAAGGTAGTTGGGGGTGGGGATGGGGAATCGAACCTGGTCCTTCCTTTCGGAAGTATTGAGCCTGTACGACCAGGCCATCAGGTCTCCCCCAAGTCTGGGTGTATATTGATCTCCATGATCATCAACCATCCTACATAGGCAATCCACGCACATGGAGTACATTTGTTCGCATGATCTCTTCTAAAAGCACCGAATACATAGTTTCGGTCGACCATCTCCATTCCGAATTATTCTATGTGGACAAACATATATCGTGTACATAGTTCCGACCATATTTGCTTCTTTATAATTAAGAACCGAACGCGTGATAAGTAAGCTAGATAGAGGTGACAATTCGTATCTAAGGGTCGTATTTATGTTGTGTCAACTTATATAGCCCACTACAAAAAAAAGATGTGAGAAATAACTAATTTGATATATTCAAAAAGGACAGAAATAACTAATTTGATTCTTTTTTACTCTTTTAAATGCATCAGATTAATTATTTCTAATTATTTCTCTTATAGTGGCCAGATGTCATCATTTGAGTATTATATATTTGGCTTAACTTGAACCCAATTTGTTAAGCTAATTTTATCAAATCTTTAAGTCCTAGCACAACCCATTTAAATAACAAGAATATAGTGTCGGGTCACTCGTTTTGATTTGTTTAATATTTAGTTACAAGATTGATCAACACGATATAACTCATTACAACTCGTTTAATGTAAATAAGTTGAACTAATCCGCATAACTATTTTACCTAATTAACACAATTGCACACAAAAATTAAAATCTATATTTATTAGTAGTTATAATATCTTAAAAAAAATAGTCTAATCCAATAATAACTCAATTATGAAGGTGAATAAAAATCTAAATAGGTCATAACGGATTAGTTTGGTGTTAAACGAGTTGACTGGTTGTTATTGAGCCGCTTATAAATTATGTGATCTTAACAGGTCAACATGTATTAATCCAAGCCCTTTATTCAAGCCCGCTAATTTCTATCATGTTCGTGTCAAGTTCACTAGTCATGTCAAATATTGCACCCCAATGTCAGTCCATGCTCAACCCATACATACATGAGCTTTTGTGCATCTAAAGTTCTCATTTGATTATTATGATAATATTTTGAATGATCCTCTTGTCTTCCTTCCCTATTAGTTATATGTTGAAATTAGCCTACAGATAATCTCTAACGGCAATAATCCTAGTAATATTAGTAAGTGTATAATAATTGTGTTTGTTTAGTAAAGAAAAAAAAAAGGAAATTATAATTTAAAAAGACTAGTATTTCTTTTTCTCGTAAATTATTTAATGTCTCTGGCCTGGCAATTTAAAGGGCGAAATTTTAAAACTCGTCCAGCTATATTATCATAAATTTGGAAAATTGCATACTCATAATGTGATTTTTTCTGGTTTATTGGATAGATGGAAAGTCCATCCAAATTACAGATTAGTTCGTAGTGGAAGATTTAAGAATCGAAAGTTCATACGGTTGTCCTCTTTAAGTAAAGCCGTCTGCGTCTCCAACTCTGCATTGGAGAAATATTCGAATCCCTTCCCCCATGCTATTTAAAACAAAAAGTCGCATTTCAAGCAAAACCTTTCGACTTCTCTGAACTCTCTACTGCCCATTTTCGTCACCTCTGAATTCAAAAAACCGCCTTCTTTCATTTCCATGCATTTCCATGCTTAGCACGTTGAACTTTTTGATCTAGATTCTGTAGAGCTAGCACAAATTTCTTTTGTGTATTGGGAAGTGCTAAGTGTGTCATCATGGCGGCTGCTTTTCAAGGCGATGGGCTTGCGGGGTCCATGAGCCGGCGGGCGAGTTTCCGGTCGGCGAGCAGGAGAAGCTTCTCGGCGAGTTTCCGAGAGGCTTGGACAGGACAACCGGATGTGTTTCAGAGAAGTGGAAGGGAAAATGACGAAGAGGAGCTGAAGTGGGCAGCGTTAGATCGGCTTCCTACGTATGACAGGTTGAGGAAAGGACTTCTGAAGCAGGTTTTGGATAATGGGAGGGTTGGTTATGAAGAAGTTGATGTAACCAAACTTCGGATGCAGGATAAGAAGAATATCATTGAGAGTATTCTCAAAGTTGTTGAAGATGATAATGAGAAGTTTCTTCGTAGGCTTAGAAACAGGACCGACAGGTGAGACTACTATCATGTTATATATATATATATATAGATATATATCTTGGATTTGTTATTTCCTTAAGATATTTTGGTTAATTATTTGGTTCAGGGTGGGAATTGAGATTCCAACTATTGAAATCCGGTTTGAGCATTTATCGATTGAAGGAGATGCGTACGTTGGAACCAGGGCACTCCCAACTCTGCTCAACTCAACCTTGAATTCAATTGAGGTATTCTTTTCTCCCATATATTATATTTTCTCTTTCTCTGTTCGGTAATATTTAGCTTTCAATTCATTGGGGATTATAGAACAAAGTTTTTCTATTCTCCATAGTCCAGCGCTGGACTATGGAGGATAGCTTTGCTTGTGTCCTCTCTTTTTCAAAATTACCAGTCCTCTTACTTTTACTGTGAAAAGGATCATTTCGGACCTTCGGTATATACACAACGGCGAAACATTTTTCGTTTTTTTTTTTTTTTTTTCTGGATATTGATTTTTTTTAAAAAGTAAATTGGTTTGGGTTTTAATTTGGCATTTTTTTTTTATATATATATAAATTGACAGTTTGGGTCTTAGACTGGTATATGCAACAAGAATTGTTATGCATAATTTCGCTTTGCGAAGAGAATGTTCTAAACTGTTCATGTCAATTTGTCGAAGAGAAAATTCTGCTTCAACTTGCTCTAAAGTATAGTATGGTATATTCAATGATGAATGGTTTGGTTTGTAAATTTTTGTGATAATAGGCTTTTCTTGGAGTGATCAAGCTTTTCCCATCAAAGAAAAGGGTTGTTCAAATTCTACAAGATGTGAATGGAATAGTGAAGCCATCGAGGTACTGTATTCTTGCAAACCTTTAAATATATATATTAAAAATGATTGAGATAAATTATATTCAGTACACTCTATATAGTGAGTGTGATTTATCTCTAACATAACTCATAGAAAGAGAACTGTGCTAAGCTACAATCTATTGTATATTATAGCCCACAACAGCCATTTATATATATAGAGAGAGAGAGAGAGCGCGCTTTTGATTTAAAACAATGCCATGGTAGACTGCTTCATATATTTTATGAAATTGATGGCGTGACAAAAATATCAACAACAGTCAACATATTAAAAAAAAATTATAAAAAGATAAAAGTTAAAAACATGACAAAAATTTAAAAAAAAAAATTACGAATAATTAATTTAAAATATACATAAAAATAATATTTATATATAGTATATACATAAAAAAAATACACAAATAGTATACAAATATTATTTTTCTTTGATTTATGGTGGATGTTTCGTTGATTAATTTATTAGCTTTTGTTCAGAATGACGCTGCTTCTGGGACCTCCCGGTTCAGGGAAAACGACTTTGCTGCAGGCATTGGCTGGGAAGAGGGACAAGGATCTCAGGGTGCGTAATTTCCTCCTCTCATCTCACCAGGGCAGAGAAATTTTACTTACCATCCTCACACACCACTTCCTTTATTTAATTTTTATTTTTATTTTTATAATAAATATGTAATATATGGATGATATATAAAATAATTCAATTAATTTAACAAGAATATAATAAAATTTCAATTAAAAATTTTAAAAATATTAAAAAATAATTTAAAAATATATGAAGTATGTGATGTAGAATGATGAGTAGCATTTCCCCACCAAGGCATGTCTGCCAAAAGAAAAAATCTATACATAAGTTCATATACTACATACCATATTTTTTTTATTTTTTATTTTTCATTTCTTATTTTATAAAATATTTGATATATGAATAGTATATAAAATAACTCAATTAGTTTAAGACGAATGAACTCAAAAAAGTTTTAAACAAATAAAAAAAAAATATCTACACATAAGCCTACACATCACACACTATATATTTTTTTGATTTTTTAAAATTTTTTCTTTCATAAAATATTTAATATATAAATAATGAGTAGAGAATTCAATTAATTTACAAAGAATAAATTCAAAAAAAAAAATTGTCTGATGTGTGGTGTGTAGGCTTATCTGTAGCATTCCTTAAAAATAAAATAAAATCAATGTGAGGTGTATAGTGTGTGGGCTTATGTGTAGCAAAACTTATGCCAAAAACTTCTTAGCCTATCAAATTTTACTACTCATCATCCCTGCATACCACATACTACACACCATACTATTTATTTTTATTTTATTTTGTAAAATTTTTTTACAATTTATTTTAGTTAGTTCTTCTTAAACTAATTAAATTTTTCTATTCATTATTCATATATATATATATATATATATACCAAACATTTGAGAAAAGAAGAGAAAAAAAAATAAAAAGTATGATGTGTAATGTATGAAAAATTTTTCGTGTCTTGAATGGTTCATTATAACTTTACACTCATGCGATTTTGTTATATGGGTTTGTTTAATTTTGTTTGGAAATTTTCCCAAGAGTTCCTGAAGTATTATTCATTTTCTTTCAAATATGCCCCAGAATGTTTCTCTATAACTACTGTTTGATTTGTGAGCTATTCCACAACAGACTCCAGAAGTATCTGCTAAATCCTGAACAATTTTAGAACCATTTTGTCTTGTATATTGAAATCCTAACCCTGTCAATGACAACTTACTATGAACAGGTGTCAGGCAGAGTCACATACTGTGGTCATGAATTATCAGAGTTTGTTCCTCAGAGAACATGTGCTTATATTAGCCAACAAGATCTTCATCATGGTGAAATGACGGTCAGGGAGACATTGGATTTTTCGGGACGATGCTTGGGAGTTGGAACCAGGTACGAGATGCTGGCAGAATTATCAAGACGGGAAAAAGAAGCAGGAATCAAACCAGATCCTGAGATAGATGCGTTCATGAAAGCTACAGCAATGATAGGCGAAGAAGCAAGTCTTGTTACAGACTATATTCTCAAGGTATGTTGCCTCAATGGTAACTAACCTCTCATTTTCTAAGAGGATGACACGACTTCAATTTTATTGATGAGAAATATTATTTATACACTATATATATATATATATATATCTTTATATGTCGTATATAAATATTATTTTTACGCATCATTAAATTTAATTATTCGTATTTTTTTTCTCTTAATATGTTTTTATCTTTTTTTCAATATATATTTTTTAATATTTTAACTGATGGGGCATTTTTGCCACATCACCAATTCTGTATAAGTATATGTATTCGTATATCCTTAACATTGCTCTTTATCGATAACCCTTACTTATGATAGATGGATGAATACAATATAGAAAGGGAACGTGGGGGGAGTTGCAACAAAAATCCTAAAACCAAGCTCCTAAGGATTTTTCCAATCTAACTTTTAAATATCTGTATTGCAGATTCTTGGATTGGATATCTGTTCTGACATTTTGGTGGGCGATGATATGCGAAGGGGCATATCAGGTGGAGAAAAGAAACGTGTTACTACAGGTATGTAAAAGATGACAAAGTATTGCATATAAAAATTAAGTTGGCTGTACTTTTTCCCGTAGACCAAACAGTTTTTAATAATGATTATATTGAATTTAGGAGAAATGCTGGCTGGACCGGCAAAGGCACTATTTATGGATGAAATATCAAATGGTCTGGACAGTTCCACAACTTTCCAAATTGTCAGGTTTATGAGACAGTTGGTTCATATCATGGACGTGACAATGATAATATCTCTTCTGCAACCTGCGCCTGAAACCTTTGATCTTTTTGATGATATTATCTTACTTTCAGAGGGTCAGATTGTTTATCAAGGTCCACGAGAGAATGTTCTTCAGTTTTTTGAAAATATGGGCTTCAAATGCCCAGAAAGGAAAGGAGTTGCAGACTTCTTGCAAGAGATTACATCAAAAAAGGATCAGGAGCAATACTGGTGCAAAAAGAATGAGCCTTACCGATACATCAGTGCCCCTGAATTCGTTAGCTGCTTCCAAAATTTTCACATTGGCCAGCAAATTTCGGAAGAGCTTGGAATTCCTTATGATCGGTCCAAAGCCCATCCTGCTGCATTAGTAAAAGAGAAGTATGGAATCTCGAACTGGGAACTCTTCAAGGCATGCCTTGCAAGAGAGTGGCTATTGATGAAGCGCAACTCTTTTGTATATATATTCAAGACATTCCAGATAACCATCATGTCAATTATTGCCATGACAGTGTTCTTGAGAACAGAAATGAAGCATGGTCGAATTGAAGATGGAGGGAAATTTTATGGTGCAATGTTCTTCAGTCTCACCAACGTGATGTTTAATGGAGTGGCAGAACTTGCACTGACTATTGTTAGGCTTCCTGTATTTTTTAAGCAGAGGGACTTCTTGTTCTATCCAGCATGGGCTTTTGGGTTGCCAATTTGGCTCCTCAGGATTCCACTCTCATTAATGGAGTCAGGAATATGGATTTGCCTCACATATTACACCATTGGATTTGCTCCTGCTGCTAGTAGGTATGTGCATGCACTTACATTCTTTGAATTGTCTACCTGGTTACTTATTGCCTTCCCGGAGCTGTGTAAATTTATGGTTTATGTTCACTAACATGTTGGAATTATATAGGTTTTTTCGCCAGTTATTGGCATTCTGCAGTGTCCATCAGATGGCCCTATCACTCTTTCGCTTTATTGCAGCAGTAGGAAGAACACAAGTTGTGGCCCATACGATTGGTACCTTCTCACTGCTGTGCATTTTTGTCCTTGGGGGATTTATTGTTGCCAAAGGTCAGTATTTTATATTAGTCCTTAGTGCTCAACTGAGGTGATTCTATATATGTGTGGAAAGGTGCTTAGATCCTCATGCCTGGGTTTTATAATTGAGATAAGGAAACAACTAACTCCTGCTTTTTGTTTAGATGACATTAAACCTTGGATGAAATGGGGCTACTATGTTTCTCCCATGATGTATGGACAGAATGCCATAGTCATGAATGAGTTTCTAGATGAAAGATGGAGTGCAGTAAGATCTCCAAAAGGATTTGCAAATAATGATTTTCCCATTCAAACCAACCACCTTCATTTATTATCTGACATTTTTTTTTTTCGTTTTTTACAGCCCAATACCTACCCAATTGTTCCTGAACCTACTGTGGGAAAGGTTCTTCTCAGGGCCAGGGGAATGTTTAAAGATGACTATTGGTTCTGGATCTGTATAGGGGCACTCCTTGGGTTTTCTCTGATATTTAACATCTGTTTTATAGTAGCACTCACAATCTTAAATCGTAAGTGATTACTTCTCAGGGTAATCTCCATTTAGTGTTGCAATGAAATATGTACCTGACATTGCTTTGAAAATCAAATGCAGCTTTAGGAGATTCTAAATCTATCATTGTTGAGGATGATAATAGGAAGAGTGGAAAGCAGCCATCTAATGGCCAGCATAGAATAAAGACAACGGAAATGAGTCCAGCTTCAACTAATCCACTGTTTGAAGGTTCTAGAACTTACAGTTCTACTCTTCAAGTTCTGAAAATGGTTTAAAGGGACAAAAATCGTACCCACTTTTAATGATGATAACATTTGAATCAGTACAGGTATTGAAAAGGCGGGGAATAACACTCCAGGCTCCTCAATTGGTACTTCTGCAGTGCAAGCACCCGGTAGAAGGGGAATGGTGTTGCCTTTTCAGCCCTTGTCACTTGCATTTAGTCATGTAAACTACTATGTCGATATGCCTGCTGTAAGTCCCTTTTCCTACCTCTCTCTTTTCATCTTGCAGGATCACCTTATAGAGGAGGAAGATAAAGTGAGGGAAAATAAATTATAAAACCTGAATTTTCTTTTACAATTGAGAAACCATAATTTAATTGAACAATGTTCTAAAAGTCAATAAATTCTTAACTTCTTACCTTGTCAAGATATTGTGATTCTGTGAAAGAGATGAACAACTCCTTAATAATTCAGGTATAGAAAGTTATGCATAATATCAGGGTAGCATCTTAAGACAAATTCATAAACCGATGAACCTTTTCTTTGTTTTCAAATCTAGATGCTGAACACAGTTTCTTCAACAGGAAATGAAGAGTGAAGGAATTGAAGAGCCTCGTCTCCAGCTGTTACGAGATGTTAGTGGTGCTTTCAGGCCTGGTGTTCTAACGGCATTGGTTGGTGTAAGTGGTGCTGGAAAGACCACATTGATGGATGTGCTAGCAGGGAGAAAAACTGGAGGGTACATTGAAGGAAGTATCAACATATGTGGTTTTCCAAAGAACCAAGCGACTTTTGCTCGGGTCAGCGGTTATTGTGAACAGAACGATATCCATTCACCCCATGTTACTGTTTATGAATCTCTTCTGTATTCTGCCTGGCTGCGTCTTGCCAAGGAAGTTGACAAGGAAACACGAAAGGCAAGTTTGCTTTGTCCTAAATCTAATTTCCTTCATTTCGTAAGCTGTTATGTCTACTTCATCTTCAACATTTATTTATCTGATTACCCTGAAAATGTATTTTCATGATTAACTCTTTTAATTTCTGCACAATTTGATAGGTCAATTTACCTGGCCAAGATAAACACAGACTCGGCACTTTCATCCTTCTAATCACAGCTTAAAATATTTGTGTCCAACCTTTTAAAGTTTATTTTTCATGTGAAAGATGCCTTTTCAATGGCAAATATGTGCCTGATTGTACGTAGATGCCTGATTGTATAATCCTTTTTTTTTTAAGTGCATTCACTATATGTCTAGCAACTCAAAGTTCACCAATGGTGTTACTGACTGCAGTTTCTATCTTTTGTGCTTTAGATGTTTGTTGAGGAAGTTATGGATTTGGTTGAGCTAAACCCATTGAGGAATTCTTTAGTTGGCCTTCCAGGAGTAGATGGTCTGTCCACTGAACAGAGAAAGAGACTCACCATTGCTGTGGAATTGGTTGCCAATCCTTCCATCATCTTCATGGATGAGCCTACATCAGGCCTTGATGCTAGAGCTGCAGCAATTGTTATGCGTACTGTGAGAAATACAGTGGACACAGGGAGAACAGTCGTCTGCACAATTCACCAACCAAGCATCGACATTTTTGAAGCATTCGATGAGGTATTTGGGATAATATCAACATTTTGCCTTTAACCTGTTTGTTTGATTGTTCTAAATCCTCTTCATACAACTCAATTTAAAATAATCTGTGCACAGCTTTTGTTGATGAAGAGGGGTGGACAAATCATTTATGCTGGACCCCTTGGTCGCCAGTCTCACAAGCTCATAGAATACTTTGAGGTGATTATCTCATCCTTCAGAAAGTAAATATTTATAAACATTTCAGGCTATCAAAATTATCACTCTTAGGAATCCTAATCACAAACTAATATATATTACCATTGTAGTCTGTCCCAAATGTTCCTAAGATCAAAGAGGGCTATAATCCTGCTACATGGATGCTTGAAGTCAGTTCTCCTGCTGTGGAGGTTCAATATGATGTGGATTTTTCAGAAATCTATGCCAACTCTGATCTGTACAAGTAAGGAGAACATCCAAATTTCGCAACACTTCCTGCCCTCTTCACTTAAAATTCAATATAAAATTTTATCTTTCAACCATACTGTATTTTATTCTATTAATTCACTTATGCAGGAGGAATCAAGAACTCATCCAAGAGCTGAGTACTCCATCACCTGGATCCGCAGAACTTCACTTCCCAACCAAATATTCCCAATCCTTTACTTCTCAATGCAATGCTTGTTTCAGGAAGCAATATTGGTCCTATTGGAGGGACCCTCAATACAATGTAGTCCGTTTCTTGTTGACAATATTTACTGGTCTAATATTTGGACTTGTATTCTGGAACAAAGGACATCATCAGACGTAAGTCTTAAAAAGTTCTTATTTGCTTTTGTAAAGATAATATTAGTAATCCATATGGTAGGTGAAATTAAATGAAATTATTCATGCTATCTTATACTGAGAAGGCATTAGGAAAATATATTTGTCCAAGAAAGCTACTAACTTGATCAAAGCTAGCCATGCAGCAGTAGGATCTTACATTATTGCATAAACATCAACAAGTAACTTCTTTTTCATAGTTAGAATACGCCATCAAGTGAACGATTTCTGTACCTTTTTGGCAAAGATTTTAGTTAGCATATTGAGTTATTGTAAACTATTATGTGAACAGGAAAAGAGAACAAGACCTGCTGAATCTGCTGGGAGCAATGTTTGCAGCAGTTGTTTTCCTTGGAGGCATCAACTCTTCTACAGTGCAGTCTGTTGTGGCAATTGAAAGGACAGTCTTCTACCGTGAAAGAGCAGCAGGAATGTACTCGGCCTTGCCGTATGCATTTGGTCAGGTAAATAGTTGTGAAAGAATAATGAGTTTACAACCCCAACTCCAAGCAAATGAAACTAAAACTGTTGAAGACCGAATTGTAGTAAAAATAATAAGCATTTATATCTGATTTCCAACAGGTGGCTGTGGAGACATTATACCTTATCGTCCAAACTTTTGTCTACACTATTATCCTTTACTCGATGATGGGATTCGAGTGGAAAGCAGATAAATTCCTTTGGTTTTACTTCTTCATATTAATGTGCTTTGTGTACTTCACCTACTACGGGATGATGATTCAAGCTCTCACTCCCAGCTACCAAATTGCTGCCATTGTTATGTCCTTTTTCCTGAACTTCTGGAACCTGTTCTCTGGTTTCCTGATCCCAAGGAAGGTGAGTATGAAAATATCGACTTAAATGAGTATAGTCCATAGAAGCACATTTGTTTTCGAGTTGTACTTATGAGGATACACACCACACTGCTGATATGACAGGATTTCATTTGCGTGATTATTTGATTTCTTTGCTTATCAAAACATTATACTAACTGATTGAGATAGAGACATAAAAATTGCCCAGAACACTTTTAACATGTTATGAAGAACAACCTGCTTATTCAAACGCTAAGGGAAAAAAACATACATATATATTACAAATGGTATGGGAATTAGTGTTTAAAATCCTCATCTTGTTCCTCATGCACCATTCATGATCATGATATGATTTCAAGTGCTTTGAATAGAAATTAGACTGAAATCAAACGGCTTTACATTTCCAGCAAATTCCAATATGGTGGAGGTGGTATTACTGGGCTTCTCCAGTGGCTTGGACAATCTATGGCCTTGTAACTTCTCAGGTAGGAGACAAGACAACTCTGATTGAGGTACCTGGAGAAGTTGATATTCAAGTGAAGGAGTACCTAAAGAAGCACTTGGGTTTTGATCATGACTTCCTTGGAGCGGTTGCTGCTGCTCATATTGGCTTTTCCCTTCTTTTCTTCTTTGTCTTTGCCTATGGCATCAAATTCCACAACTTCCAAAGGAGATAAAAAGAGAGTGAAGTTTCAGCACTGAATCATGTGATTTTGCATGCGAGATTGTGCAGGAGTTAATTTGAACCCTACTACTATTTTATATGTAGGGTGTTGTCATTTATGTTATTTAATCTTGCTTTTCATATATATTTCAAGAAGCTGAAATTCTTGTCGGACAAATTCTCAGTCTCTAGCTTGGATCAGATCCTGTCATTTCATCAAACACATTGAATTTGATCTGCAATTGAATATTCGGATTTGCATTAATACACATATTACCTAACTTGGTATTAGAATTTCCTAGTAGTTCCGACTATGCATGTATAATAGAGGTAACCGATATTGTTCCTCCTTCAGTCTTTTTTTTTTTTTTTTTTCTCCCAGTTCCAAGTTCCAACCATATATTTACGAAATGTGTAGAAATAACTAAATTTATTAAATAAATATATTGTAGTTTTAATAAATATATTAAATAAATTTTGCTCAAGTTGAGAGGGAGTCCAAGAGTTTTTTATGTCCAAATAAATTTAAATAAAATTTATGATCCTTGTAACCAAAAATGAGTTTTGAAAACCAAAAAAAAAAAAAAAAAATGTTATTCAAACCAAAATGCTCTACTACCTTTAATTTAATTAATTATATTATTTTATATTTCATAACTTAAACTTTAATTGCATATATTATCCAATTCTTATTTAGCAAAATATAAAATGAAGTATTGACAATACAGCTAAACAAGAATAAAGCAAAATATTGAATTGTAAATAGATAATAAATGCCTCGAGACTCTGAATTCACTAACTATGAAGCACTGAATATTACGGGCCATTGTATTCCCCTGCAAGCCGGGCAGGAAAATACAATCTTGACAAGGACAGTAAAAAGATCAACAGATCGGTCCAATCTAATTTATATATAGATCGAAGAATTCCAGTCCGGTTCTAATCGAGGAGATTACTCTTCCTAGATCAGACCGGACCAGACCAAACCCCCACAATATATTTTTATATATATAAATAATAGTATATAAATTATAATATTATTATTAATATAAATTAATATAATAACATATTAATATATAATATATACTTTTATAATATTAACATATTATAATTTATAGTATTTGACTAATTGTAATATAAAAATACAAATTATAATATATCTATATAGAGTATTAATAATAAGTTATAAATAATAAGTGTATTATTATTATTTAATATATTATTACTAATTTATCACCATTTACTAACATATAAATATATAATATACTAATGTAATAATGGTATTAGTAATATTTTATTCCTATTTTTTTTATTTAGATTATTTTTCTTTTACCCTTTTTTTAAGAATAAGTTTTTTTTAATATTTTTTAACTTAAATATGTAATAAATATGTAAATTAGGATAAAAATAATTAAATTTGGACCAAAAAGAATATTTGATCATTGTAGAATTTAAGAATAAATTTAATTCATTAAATCATATAGAGTACCCTTAAACCGGATCGGACCGAACCACTCCTGAACCGAACCGATATGGACCGAATAGAAGTTTAGTCCGGTCCAGGGTAAAATAATTATTGGACTAAATGAAATCGATCCACAAATTTTTTGAACCAGACTATTTACACCCTTAATCCTGACAGGAGATTGCAGGAGATTGAATTATCCGTTGTAATATCCATGTTGCATTATTAATTTTCCCACAGACATTCACATACATACTTAAAATGTTTTATGAATCACAGCAATTGCATAATTAGTCCTCAAACTCATGTTAAATTATGATCCGGACCCTGCATTCATATAGGTTATCAGACGAGAGTAACTAATTTCTTTTCCGAAACTTTGAAACAACATTCAAATGATGCCATCACATAGCTTATCAAGATAGACCTTAATTAAGGAGAATCAACATGTTAGTAAGCAGCAAAACTACACCTAGGGCATTTCGATTTGAATCATGATGTCGAATCAAGATCTTCAGACTTCTATAATAGAAACAAACTTTCATGGCAACATCTGTTTTACACATCGAGTGACAGATGATGCGGTACTCTCATCCAATACTACAATGCCATGCTATCAAAACAGTTTGTATAAGTAATCATTTTTAATGACATGTCATCCAGTGAGTAGATGTGTTCGTTTTCCAGAACAGTGAGGCGAACATTAATTTATAGCACCATGCATAAACAAGTTATAAGCGGACAGCTACCTCTCATCAGGTGCAGGTCTAAGAGGAGCATTTGCCAGGTCCTGAATCTCCTCCTTACTCTTTATAGAATTCGACTTCCTTGTATTGAAATCTACTTTGTCCAAGTCCTCTGCAATACCCATGTACCCATACAGAATATGTTCCTCCGCCTTGTCTGCCTGCATTCCTGCATCCCAACTGTTGCTATTGTCGGATGTTAGTCGTACAAAATCAGCTCTTCCGTGCTTATTTTCAGCAAAATACTTATGAAGCTTCTCTGAATCTCCCAGCCCAGTGAAAGTGCCCAAGAACTTTACAACCATAACACTTTGATCCGCAGGCTTTCCCAGGCACATCTTGATTCTTCCCGTTATGGAACTTTTCCCTGCCACAAGAAGAAGAGTCGTTGAAATTAAGTATATTAACAATTCAATACAACAAATGGCTACTGGCCTTGTACTTAAGTATATATTTTATATTAACTCTCGGTTTTATTTGATTTATTTTATATGGTCAAACTTATACAAAATAGACACCCTTAAAGCATAGCTTTTAATCTGCTCAAACTTGATTTTCGACCAATTTTATATTACGGGATAAATCCTACGAATTACTCACTTCTTAGAAAAGCCTCAATCTCCTCGACGGTGATAACCTTCCACTTTCCTGGATTATTGTCTGACATTGATATGTTGTGGATGATAAACACAGGAGGCCAGAGTATCAAATCTTCTTTCTGAGCCAAAGCTTCTGCATTAGGTAAGACCTGAGGAACCCATGTAATGGTATCATGGGGAACAACAGTATTCCACCCCAACAACACACATATTGCTTTGTGAAGACCCAGGTGTTGTGCTCTCAGCCCAACCTTGCGAGTCATAAAGGCATGTGTTACCAAGCGTTGGGTGTCCATGAACTCCTTTGAGACGCTGTAACAGAACAGATTATATAAACAAAAAAGTGCAGTGTGTTAGAATTATTAATTACAGCATTGAAAAGACAAAATATGATGCACCAAATACATTTTAGCCAACAAAGAACACCAAATACAGTATGGGTATGCCTTCTATAAATACCATCAGATAATTGCTATAATTGCCTACTTAAAATGTTGCATATTATTATCATAAAATTAGGGCTGCAAGCGATCCGATTAAAGACGAACTTGAGTCGAATCGAGTCGAGCTAGACTCAAATAACTCGAGTTTGAGTTCAAGTTTGAGTCGAACTGAGAATTTGTCGAGTCAAGCCAAAAGTTCGAGCCGATCAAAGACGAGCTCGAGCCAAATCGAATTATTTATCAATCTTTATTTTTACTCTTTAACAATCTGCGCAAACCAAGCCGAACTGAGTCTAACATCCAAACACCCAATTATAAGGCCCCGTTTGAAATTTGAACTGAACTAAGATCAACTCAAACTTTAAGTTGAGTCTAACATCCAAACAGTCAACTCTCAAATTACTAAATTTATCTCAACTTAAAACCTCTTTACACCTGGGACCCATAACTTTTTTCAATTCAACACCTCTTTACACGCAGGACCCACAACCATTTTCAACTTCCAATAAATACATCTAAATTCATCTTAACACCCAAACACATCTAAACTTATCTTAAGTGGGTCCACAAAACTAACTTCACAATCTCAATTCATCTCAACTCAACTCTTAAGTATATAATAGAGAACAAATAAGCAGTATATCTAAGTCAACAAGTGAATTCAGAGCAGCTATCGAGAATGAAAACAAAAATTTAACAGCTATACAATGAGACTAGATGCTCGGATGTTGTATACTATTCAAGGAAGAAAGAGAAAAGATGCCACTCATAATCTCAACAGGCTGGCAGAGAAAAATCGACAAATAATACCACTGCCAAGGGAGCTCGCAGAAGTAAATCAATGATGGTAACTACAAATTCTACTAAAACATTTTCAATAAATAGAAAATACACATGGGTAATTCAAGAACCATTCTTTCAATATTTGGATCAACCAAATCTACCATAATCATTGCCAAACTGCATACTCAATCACGAAACAGTCTATTAATAGGTGCAGGGTCTAGTATCCCACGCGATCTTCAAAAAAGAATTTTTAGTTTGGGAGACCCCTTCTCATGTGTGCACTTCTCTCTCTTAACTGCCAGAAGCCTGGACACAGAGCATTGCAGGTAAGCTTCGGATAATAAGAACAACAGTTGATAAATAATCAAGTAACTAGAAAATTCCTTGTGCCTTTTAGGCAGTACAAGCTGAGCAAGGTCGGTTATTGCATAGCCAACTTATCTACCGATCCTCAGACTTATACCTTTGATCACTGACATTCATTTTCTGCTTGTTCAGTCATACAATTGGATCTGAAGGTTAAAGTTGTTCCATAACAATCTCCAATCAGTACATTAATGCCATGGAGCTCTAAAAAATGCCATGATGATTTGAGCTGGTTAATCAGGCTTATCAAATCCTCGGTCCATGACACTAATATTTTGTGAAAACGCAAGTCATTCATGAGTACAAGGCTTCTGATCATACTCTTTATAATGCACATTCAGTGGACCCAACCCCATAGAAATACATTATCTGTTAACACCCCAGAGAAATCCAAAAACCAAAAAAAAAATGGATGCCCTAGGAAGATAAAAAAGAAGAAGGGGAAAAAAAGGGGGGGGGGGTGTCAATAAACTCATCCATTTTTTGGCATTAAAATTGATCATCTTACCCATAGTTGTTAACAAGGAATTCAATGAAGACCATTTCCCTAAATAAATAATTTAAACAAATGGGAAGTATGGTAGGATACATGCAAACAAAACATAGATATACATCTAGCAAGAGTCATAATAGTTTGGGATATAAATTCTACTAGTACCTATATTTATGAACGTGTTAGAATGGCTTTGACAATAAATACAATGCATGATGAAAGTTAGATTATTATTTTCTTATTGGCACCGTGTGTCTGAGAACAAAGTCTCAACTAATCTCAGGAGTGCACAGGCCCTCAGCAAGAAGTTAATGATGAAAGTTAGAAACTACACCTAGATGCAATGAAATCAGACTATACAAACAATTCATCCACCTGTGTCTTTTACCAGTATCCTTGCTACTGCTGGTGCCATTGTGTCCCATGTCACATGCTAATCTTCAAACTCAAGTTTATATTTTTTTCTCGATCATTAGCAAGGCTAACCACATCTTGCATGACTTAAAATGTACGGCACACCCCATCACAATCCACATCAAAGTGTGTATGACAAAGCATGTTCTCCCAAAAACCATATCAGCTGTTTCTCAGATTCCTTTGCCCTCCACCCTTGGTTCCCACTAATATCCAGTTTGCGTCACTGTCAGTGAACTTTGCCGTTTCATATGTTGAAACCGATTGTATGAGAGTTAGTTCTGATCAGCTCCCTATTTCCAATTAGTACCCTATTCCAATTAATATATCCCTTCACTCAATGGAACAGCAACAATGGAAAACAGAATGTAGTAATCATTTAACTGATTTTCACCAAAGTTCAAGAACATAAAAAAGCTTGAATGAGCTATACGAAGTCACTTCTATAAAAAGCAAGTTCATCAAAAGGTCTTGGAACATGGAACTAATACCCCAAAACCATCCGCCATCCAGCTCCAATCACCATTCATAGATCTAAATGATAAAAACATGAAATTCCAACAAATCTCAAACCATAAAATCTAGAAGGTTAGAAGATACTCACTTGACTGCATTGGTGAAGTAATGGGAACTCCTGAATCAAAATATGAAAACAGGTGGTCCATATTTAGAAAGGATAAACTCGAAAGAAAACAAACCTTCTGCCACATACGATGCAGAACAAACTACCACCCTTTCCTTGCTCCTTGTATCGTCTTTGAACAGCTGGGCTCCCATTCAAAACTTTTGAGAACTTTAGGTAGGCTTCATGTACCAGTTGCTTGAACTCCAAAGAGTCCTCAGCAGGCTCAGAGTCTGAGACACTTACCCAACCTTCTGAAGGGTCATCAAAATCTTCATGTATATCATTATTATGATCAGAAATTCTTTTCCAAACTTTGGGCTGTTTGTGAAGACCAATTCTTCTATCAAAATGGTGTGAGTCATTAGAGCTCAAAGAACCAATTCTTGGATTAGCCTTTGTAAATCGACCACCATGTTTAAACAATCTACTGGAATGCCTTTGCATGTGTGCCAGAGAATCTTTAGATGACAACCATTCATCAGATACAAAGTCTGGATAATGTTCTAGCCCAAAATATCTCCGCTTAGACTCTCTGTATTCTTCATAGTCATTTCCCCCAACTTTGGATGAATACAAGCCACTCTCATCTTCATCAATCCACCCTTTACCTCTATCATATTGATCCTGAAGCTCCCCTGGTGCATTCCGTTTTGACAGGAACCTTCTAGAATCATTCCCACCTAATTTTTCCTCAGCACTGTTATTTCCTTTAAGCATCCTATCTAATGGTTCACATAAGCCAAGCTCCTCCACTCTCTTCACTCTTACAGCATGTCTATGCATATCTGAATCATATTTATCAATAGGACTCCTCTGCAGCCTATCCTTCAAAAACCTTGGTCCTGCATCTTTTTCAATAGGACTCCTCTGCAGCCTATCCTTCAAAAACCTTGGTCCTGCATCTTTTCCAAACATATAATCTGGTCTTGAGTGCATTACCCGATGTTTCTCTGCTGCACTCAAATGTGAGATTTTGTAATTTCGTGATACTCCACTTCCAAATTCAACATGATTATATCCAGAACCCAAATACTCCCCACTTTGCTTTGATGCGTTTGATGTCCTATTCATATCAGGGTAGTCCGAAAAAACCTGCTTTTGTAAAGTACGATGGTCCAATATTATTCCCTTTCGAGCATTTCCATAAGAATCTTCAGTATTATCATCAACCCTGTTTGCAACGGGATGCATTATACTAGGTCTTGATAAATGTCTATGATTATAATTGATTTGCTCTTTATCATAGTCCCGCGGATCACGTGGTGGAACCATCATGTACAAGTCATCCGATTGATATCCACGTTCATCATCTGCAGTTCCCCAAGGTTTTTGGTATGGATCATCCTCAGCGTTGGCCCTAGTGGGACCATATGCACCTCTCCTGTAATATGTCAGATTCCTGTGTCCAGTTTCAGGGTCTCCAGAGGACTCTATAAGTGGACTTTGTCCATATGCATCAAAACCTATGGGATCTATAAGTTTTCCACTGCTTCTTGAAGATTCATACGTAGGAGGCAAACGAATGTCATCCTGATAAGAGCCCAAATACTCATTCCTCATCATCCTAGAAGAGGAGCTTGCCAAATCCTTTAGAGGAGATGTGATTGCCAAATCTTTAAGGTGAGATGCTGACCTAACAGGATACGATGCCTCCCTTGATTGAAACGTGGGTTTCTCTCCATCTTTGAAGGATCCCATGATTGGTAACTTATCCACAGTCATAGGGTCCTGATACTGAAGCCTTTCATGCTCAATCCTGCGTATACCTATATTTTGTGATGAGGATGATAGATGCCCACCAACTTCTCCATAAATTGAGGTGGGACCTAGATCTTGAGGCAACTGATATGAACCACGAGCTATTTTATCTTCCATTGACATTGAATTCTGTCCCAACATCCCACGTCCGCCACCAGTTGACAATCTGATTTCACTAAAGTCCTTCTCTTTACCCATCCCAGAATTACCATGATGATATCCATGAATATTTGTTGAATTCAAGCTATCATCACCGACCTCTGTGTAGTCGGACAAATCATATCTACGCTGCAACTCCATAGGCAGTGCATAATCCCTATGCATGTTAACACCACCCTCATCGAACTGAGCCCTTTTTATAACTTGCTCAAAAGGGGGCGACTTTGATCTAATCCTGTTACTCCTACCTCCACCACCACCCAAACGCCAAGAATGGTCCCTCCTTTCAGTAGAACTACTCCTTCGATTTGCACCCGCAACCCATCTGGATCCATCTAAACTATGAGGATTCAAACTCTGCCCGGTGACTGGAGACTGATCCAGCGCATCACGGAGAATACCAGAGTATGGTTCAGAACCCAATTTTGATCGGTGTTGGGCACGTAACTTTGAGCCTGAAGATAGCGTAGAATAATCTCCATGCTTTCTTGATTGCATCCTTGGTTACCCTGATCGACACACTGCTAAATCCTTTAAAATATGAAGTTTCGATTTTTAAAATCGAGTAAGTTTAGCCGAAGCTTGGGATCGAATCCTGAAGAACTTACAAAACCTAAATCCTTATTTTTTTTTAAATAAGTGACTTACAAAACCTAAATCCAAAGACACAACAGTCGAAATGATTCAAGCACAGTAGAACTAGAACGTCAACCAAAACCCTAACTCTCGAGATACGCACAAAAATTGCAACTACAGATCAAAGAAAGAAAATGGGTTCCGACTTCCATTGCATTAAAAGTTCAAGGATCAGTTCAAGGATCAGAGAGATTTTCAAACCTTCTGTCGTGAGTTGTTAGAATCCATGGTAAATTGTACCAAATCTTTTTCTTTTTCTTTTTCTGGGTATCCTCTAACGCTTCGGTTCCTCACAATTCATATATCGGAGAATTGAGAAATTTTTCTTATACGCATCTGGTAGTGTTTTGCCAAACAATTCTGGGAACGAGACCGAGTGACGATTTTCAATTGGTGCTTCAACCTTTTTTTTCATCGGTGTTGCTGTTTTTATTTCGCGCGGGTTACTTGGCACGCACCAATTAGGCAATTACTGGTGGGAGTGGCGTTTGGCATGCGCCGCAAGAGATCCATGAAAGGAAACAGCCGGTGTGCGAAGGAAAAAAATTAATAATAAAAAAAAATAATGTTAGGAAGAATTTAATGCTCATTACACACTCATATTAACTCATATGAAAGACGGTTTACGTGAGTATGTGTAATAAATATTGGATATTCTTAATATTTTTTTTAAAAAATATACACATAAGTGGGGTGTATAATTATACAGTAACGGTAGTCAATTACGCTCTTTCTTTTTTAATAATTTTTGTAATATTAATATTAAATTAAACTCTATTTTTTTATATATAAGAATATTAAACTATACTCTATGCTATTTTTATATAGCTGTAAATATTTTGAAAAAAAGTAAATCTAGAATAAAATATAAAAATTAAAATATATCGATTTACTATCAATTGGGACCATCGATCCAGTAGCACTATCCTATTATTAAATACTAATGTCTCTTTATGACCACTCTCACTATTTTTTTTGTGGACCATATGACTTCTCCTTTGTTATGGACTATCTTGATTGTATTTAAATCAGCTATATGTTAGTTGTGTAAAAAATAAAATTTATAAATAAACTTTCTCTTTAAGGTTTTTGTAAAAAAATAAAATAAAGGGTTTTTTATATATTTGTTCTAAGTCCTTGGCAGGAAAATACACGTACAGTCAATATTTTATCAACATTGATATTTAATTCTAATTAAGCTCTCCTTTGGAAAGGGAACAAATAAAAATAAAAAAAAGGAGCAATTTTTTTTTTTTTTTTTAGACAAAGAGCAAAACTAAAAAAAGGAGCCAATGGAGGAGTACCGAAAGAAAGAAAAGAAATGGAACCAAGGAAACCACAGCCAGAAAACATATCAATGACGTGGCTTCCAGAAAACAACTCGCGGAAGGACCAGTATTAATAAGGGTGACGTTGGGAGACGATAAGGTTGTATTCAACGTCATTATAATTCATTTTTTAAATTTCTATAATTTTTATAAAATATATTAAAAAATATAATAAGAAATACAATAAAATAAAATAAAATTTTAAAAACACAATCAAAAACACAATAAAATAATAAAATATATAATAAAAAATACAATAAAAAAATAAAATGAAAATAAATTTTTAAGAGAGATTCGACCTCAGCTCAGCCCGCGCTGCTGCTAGTGACGGTAGGTGACACCGCCTATCCCATAAGAATTGAGCAGAGCCGAAAATCGACTCATTTCAGGTTTAAAACTGTCGGGGACACATCGAAAATCGTTGGGTCTCACCGTTACAGGAGTTAGGTCACCAGCTCTCTCTAGTCTTAATAGGATGGGCAGTATTGCCCACCGCCATAGGAGACGACGGAAGCTGCATTTGAGGGGTTCGATCAAATCGAATCCCAAAAAATCTCCAATATTAATTGAGTTTTGTTATTTATTATTTTTTCATAGAAAAATACTATTCTCATAAACCGTGATTTTGAAATCTCGATTGTGAGAATAATAATTTTTAAAAATTTTTTACATAATAATTAAAAATATATTATTTTATAATTTTTTTAATTTTTTATAAATATATTTAAAAAATTAAAAAAAAAATTCCTAACACTATGCAGGATCCTAATCGAGATCTCATGAGAATGGATATAGAACTTCCGCATATTACACACCTCACTTATTTTATTATTATTATTTTTTTAAAGTTACTTTATTCTTCTTAAATTTATTAAATTATTCTACTCATCATTTAGATAGCAGACATTTAATAAGAGAAAGAAAGTTTACTAAAAAAAAGTGTAATTTGTGGTATCATGCATGTAAGGACAATAAATAGAGTTATTCTATATATAGAGAAATATTATTATGCCGTCTTACTTGGTTCACTCGTGTATTTGATTTTTTTTAAAATTATTTGCTTAATTGTTAAAGAAATGATTATTAATGTATTGATATTTATTTTTTATTTTTTAAAACATATTTAAAAAATATTTGGACAAAAAATGAAAAAAAAAATATAAATTATATTAGAAGGCACACCAACTATACAAATTGTGGAGGTATACCACCACTCAATTATATATTTTGCTTAAAGCAATGTTGGTGGGCACCGCTCCAATGTAGATCATTTTGCGTGCATAATCGGTTTCAAATGTTTGATAGAAACATTTGTAAATCTCTCATTGATCCTGTTGTGTAGGCCTGCCTGTTCTTGCTTTCTTCCAAATATTCTCTACACAAAGCAAGCATTTCTGAGAGAGAGAAAGAGATTTCGGCTGTTTGAGTATTGAGTTGAATTAAAATTAGTTAAATTTTTTATAAATAATAATAAGTTGAAATAGTGGAATAAGTTTAATGAGCTCACTTAAAATGAATTTAAATATATTTATAAGAATTTAAAAAAGGTTGTGAGTCTCACGTGTAAAAAAATATTAAGTTGAAAAAGATTATGAGTCCCACATATTAAAAATTTTGAGTTGAGATGAGTTTAATGATTTGAAAGTTAAGTGTTTAAACGTTAAACTCAACTTAAAATTAAATTGAACTAACTTATCAAAAAAAAAATTAAACTGAACTAAGTAAATTTCAGTACAATCCAACAATCAAACGGATCCTTAAAGCAAAGGCAATGGAGTGGGAGATTGAGATCAAGTTACAAAAAGAAATAAGTAGATGTGGATTTTGTGGCTAGCACTACCAGAGAAGCCAAGCAACCGATAATTAAGTACTCGACCGATGCAGAAATTGAAAAGCCTTGGGAGCATTGGCAGTAGTGGGGGACAATCATTAACTGATCAGGAGAATGAGGAGGAGATCTCAAGGTTGTCCATATCTACATTCCAAGCCATAGAGGAAGAAATTGAGAGAAAGAAGATGGAAGTTAAGGAGAAAGTTGAACTTCAGTTGGGTCGGGCTGAAGAAGAATCTAGGCGTCTAACACATATATGGGAGGTACCTCCAGCTCCTGTTTTTATTCGGAAATTATTTCAATTTATTTTATTGTCACAATTTTTTAAAATTTTTTATATAAAATATAATAAATAATTCAATTTTTTAAAATCTCAATTCAATTTTTTTTAATTTTAAAATAATAATAATATAAAAAATAATATTTTATTTAACTTTTAACTCATCTCATACCACATTTGGTTTTTCAAATTTCCCCTCAAAAGCTCAATAGTCATGGGCTCATTGAATCTCAAATCTATTACAAACTTCTTACTTATTCATGAAAACAAATAAAGAAAATGATCATATCTCACTGCATTATGCAAAACTGTTAATGTTCTTAGTTCTTGACAGAAATGTTGTTCATTTGTTTTAACCTTTTACTGATATGATGATCTGGTAGGAGCTAGAAATACTCACAGATCCAGTGAGAAAGGAAGTTGCGGCTGTACGTAAGAAGATTGATATGGCTAGTCGAGATCTAAAGCCATTAGGACAAAGCTGCCAGAAAAAGGTATTTGCGAAGAATGTAATTTATCATCCCTTTAATCATCATTTGGAAATTGATCAATTATCACTTCAAATTAGTTATTCTCTGTTTGGTTGGCTACAGGAGAAGGAATACAAAGAAGCCTTAGACGCTTTCAACGAAAAGAACAAAGAAAAAACTCAGCTAATAGCCACATTAATGGAGGTTAGTTCTGAATCCCTAAAACACCAACATTCTTAATTTCCCTTGTTATCTCATGATCTCTCTAATATCTTATTTGGGATATTATTTCCAGTTGCTAACCCAGAGTGAGAGACTGAGGATGACGAAACTCGAGGAACTGAGCAGGCAAATATAGAATCCATAAACTGAAATCTCCAGCAATAGTCAGCGGTTTGGTTTGTGAGATTGTTCTCAAATATATGTATTAGTATTGTTTCTATGTGTTCAATAATCCTGTACGGTCTTGCTCTCCTTTAATCATATGCACAAGCAAACCAGCAAAATTGATGCATTAATTTCCCTTGAACACTGTCATAGGAGGCTATATTTCAGCTGCATGTTTTCTCTGTGTTTAGATATCCTGTTGACAATTCTTTTTTAAGTGACTTGATAGATAGAAATCATCAGTTTTGCAGTTTTTTAAAGTACCAAGGACAAATTTGAAGAATGTTGATGGACTTCAAAGTGCTAATCCAGGCTTGGGGAAAAAAAATTCATTCTTTTACTCTCATTCAGTACTGATTTTATCAATATATCAGAGTTAATATACATACCGTCTATATTCAAAAATTTCTCACGTAAGTCCATACAGTTACCTTTAAAAAAAATTAAAATTACAATAATATACTTCTCAAAATAATTTTTTTCTCCTTTTGCCCCCATACTTGAATGGATTTAATATAGTTTCCCACTCGAGATTATAAATAGAATTTCTTTTTGCTGAAAGAATATTATTTGATCAATACTTGTGCATACTAATGTCATTTACTTGCCCCATCTAGATATCTGGAAAAGTCTCCATATCCCAAATCCCCTGATGCAAAAGTTGAAGTAGAGTTTCCAGCTAGATCATCAGCCAATGGTTTTTCCTCCTACATAGTTGCACCAGCTCCTGCACAACTTGGTCAATCTCTTCATCACCCTTATTTCTTATTTTCTCCTTTAATTTTTTTGCCTTTTGCCTCACATTCTTTCCATACTTCTCCACAACCAACTGTCTGGCTACTTTTGCCACCTCCTCTCTTTGAAGCCTCCCATTCATATCTCTCTTGACTTCCACACCAACACCCACTTCCTCCACCAGCATAGCATTGAATGGCTGATCAAGGTGCATGGGCATGGCTATAATTGGTACTCCAAACTTCATGCTCGCCAGCACAGAACTCCATCCACAGTGACTCACAAAGCCACCAATGTTAGGATGCTCTAAAATCTTCGTTTGTGGTGCCCATCCCTCCACCATCGTTACTTCTATTAAAATTAGAGTTAAAATTAGAGGCATTTATCTGAGTGTAGTTTTAAAAATGATTCAAAATTTTCTTGAATTTTTTTTTAAAAAATATTAAAAATATTAAAAAATAAATAAAATTTTAAACCGGACCGAATACAACCTGACCTGGATGAACATGTCTAGTTAAAATATAAAATAATTAATAAATAATTATTTTTTTATCAACTTCAAACTTTCTAAATAATTGATAATTTAATATAGTATTAGAATAGTAATTTTGCAATTCAAATATTAACTCTAGTAATTCTACTCCATTTAATTAAATAATTATGCATATTATACTACTCTCACAAGTAAAAAAACATATTAAAATATAAAATAACTAATAAAAATCTACTCGCAAGTGATAATTTCATACCTTCATCTCCAACCCTATCAAGAAAACCTTTTGGAAGTGCCATTTCAAGTGTACCTGCGGGAAATCTGACTACCCATGTGAAAGGTGCCCTGCTAAGTTCAAGCCCAAAAGCTATTTCTTCTATCTCCTCCTTGGACAGAAAATACTCACTTCCAAATCAAACAAACACAGCCGATGATCCTTTTTGGTTGTTCAACCATTCCAGGATTCCCGTTTTCTCATGTTGATGATGGACACTAGGGTCCTCAACAAGCTGTGGCCCGACCGGCACAATCTTCTTTCCCGTCAGAATCGAGAGATAGTCAATGTATTTTGCCTCAATCTCTCTGAAAGTCTTTACCAAAACGATTTCACAAGATTTTTCAAAGCAATCTTGTGCTCGATCATCATGATTTGCAGACGATTCGAGCAAATTCTTGAACTTACGAAACTCATCGTCTCGAAGACGAATTTCTGGAAAAGGAAATCCGATATATACTAGGGTTCATAATAAGTTGCATAGCAAAAGCTGCAACTGTAGCATTAGTAGGTACGTAAGAACTTGACGGCCGGAATGTTTTCCGACAGAGCTAGAGATGATGCCCAATGCGGAAGAAAATCATAAACAAGCAAATCGGGGCTCGAATTCTTTAGAATGGTGGAGAAATTTGGGGAGGCCATGTCGAATGCGTTCTTGAGAGTTGACATGAATGGGGCGGCAGGCCATTTGTTGTGTGGTAGTGTGGTAGTGTGGAGGAAGCTCAGGCGACGATGGAAGATGGAGTTCCACAAGTTGTACTGAAAGTGGATAATTTTGACGGAGCTTTTCTGTGATGGGATGGAGGTTTATAGATGTAGAACAGAAATAGACGTGAAAGTTTCTGTTTGCAGGCTTCTTTGCAAGCTCTAGAAATGGCGATATGTGGCCATGAGCTAGCCATGGAAGCATTAGGACACTGGTACGAGTATGGCTACCATCCATGATTTCTGGATTTTCTCTTTTCTTGGGTATATGGTTGCTGGTTTATTTTTGTGGATCAAAAACAGATTATAATTGTGAAGAAGATGAGATCAGTGCTGATTACAATCGTGAAGAAGATGAGTCGGAAGCGTTAGGAACTAGGAACACTTTGAATAGAACGAGGCCAGATGTCTAGGACGTGTCAGCACTAACGTAAGTACAATGCAAGTCATGTTTTCTTTTGTTCGAAGAGCAGAGCAACTACACTCAAGCATACACACTCACATAAATAGTAGTATGTTACTGTTCATATTACTGTTCATGTGAGTGTGTGTGCTTGAGTGTGGTTGTTCTTAATTATTTTTCTTGCTCGAATGACTTATCTCATATTCTCAAAATAATAATAATAAACATATTATTATTATAATAAAAAAATGCTTTACTATTAATATATTATATAAATTTAAATTTAAAAAATAACTTGATTTAATTTAATATATTAAATTGTAAAATTATTTTATTATAAAATAGATTTAATGTAATACGTAAAATTAAATCAACATATAAAATTAATTTTATAAAATCAGTTTGTAACTATAATATTATTCATTTTTTATACTTTTCAACAATGGTCAATATTTCTCACTTTACTAAATTAGATAACACGAAGTAATAATAATATTATATACAATTTTAAAGTGCGAAAATCTTACAAATTTTATATGAAAAAATAGAGTACACTATAAAATAAATAAAAAAAATTCATGCAAGTCCCAGATTTCTTATACTTCTCAAAATAAAACAAAAAACGTGTGTGATTTTTATATTCTAAGATTATATGAATCATTTTTTGAAAATAAAAATAAAATTCAAGACTATTAATGGACCATTTTTTTTACCTAAAGGAGGAAAAAGAATATTGACTTTCTAAACATTCTAGATTTAGACACAAAGCATTCTCAAATATTTTTAAATATTTATTATTATTATTTTATTATAATTTTGTATTTATTTTTATTATTATTTTTATTATTTTATTCTTATTTAATATTTTTATTATTATTTTTATCTATTGTTTATTATTATTTATCAACACTCTCAAATACTCTCAATATTTAAACATAACGTAACTCTGCACATAAGATTCGTAAATTACTAGATTTAAGTGAAAGTTCAATGTAAGAGCTTGTTACATTTATATATTACTTTAAATATTATTTCAATTTTTTAAGATTTTAACAATGTTATGTGTTACCTAAAAAACAAAATTAAATATTTAATAAATATTTATATATTATTTGTTTTCCATCTAAATTCTGGAAATTTAAATTTGTAGAGGTATTGATCCAATAAATAATATACGGATTTTTTTTTTCTTTTTCTTTTTGATAGGAAATCTATGCTGATCTTGATCCAATAAACGCTAGTCGTCTGGCACCTTTTATTATATATGCCTTGGCAGCTGATGTCCATGTATATGCCAAGTCAAACATAAAAACATCTCGTCCCTCGTGAATAGTTGGACAGTAAAAATACCTGATCGAATCGGTGGATCAGACCAGACTAAATTAGTTGTCCTAGACCGGATTAAATAAAGTTCAGTCCGGTTCGATCCAAATTTTATATGGACTGATTAATTCTAGTCCGGTCTGATTCAAGATTTCTTCCCTTAGATCGGACCGGACCGAACTCCACACATATATATATTTATATATGTATATATAAAAATAGTATATAAATTATAATATTAATATTAATATTAATTAATATATTAATATATAATGTATATTAACATATAATATATATTAACATATTAATATATAATATATACTCTTATAATATTAATATAGTACTATTTATAGTGCTATTAATTATAATTTACTAATATATTTAATATATAATATATACTCTTATAATATTAATATATTATAATTTATAGTAGTTAAATTTAGGCCAAAAAAATATTTGATTATTATAGAATTTTAAATTAAATTTAGCTCATTAAATCATATGGGGCACTCCTGGACCGGATCGGATCGTCCCTAGATCAGACCAATATGGACCGAACTCCTATTCGGTCCGGTCCAGGATGAGAGAATTCTTGAACCGAATGAAATTGGTCCACAAATTTTTCGGATCGGATCAGACCATTTACACTCTTAGTAAATAGTACCAAAGATCTTTCAAACTACATATTAAGAAAATTAATGGTTTATTTTGATAAATTAGATGAGATAAAATACGATAAAAATTAAAAAAAATAAAATATTGTTTTTATATATTTTTATAATATTAATTTTATTTAAAAATTTAAAAAAATATTTTTAAAATTTAAAAAAATTAAATTGTTTATTTTATTTTATATAATGATTTGAAAAAGTATAATAATAAATTTAAAATATAATGAGATAAGATGAGATGGTTTGGAAAAATAAATAGTTTATATTTTGGTTATTGGAAAATGTTGAGAATAGTTATGAATAATAATAAAATTATGTAAAAAATAATAATAATATATTAAATAATAATAAAATATTCTAAAAATTTTGAGAAACTCTCGCTACTAAACATAGTCTGATGAGTGCTAATATTGTGTATGAATGTCATATATTATATGGATAAATTAAAAACATGTTTGGATTTAAAGATAAGATAATTTTTTTAATTTATTTTAAAAATTTTGAGAAACTCTCGCTACTAAACATAGTCTGATCAGTGCTAATATTGTGTATGAATGTCACATATTATATGGATAAATTAAAAACATGTTTGGATTTAAAAATAAGATAATTTTTTTAATTTATTTTATATTTATTATTATATTTTTTAAATTTTTATGTAAAACATAAATTCTAATACAATCTTTTTAAATTTTGATAAAAAAATTTTAAAATTTTAAATAATAATAATATTATTTTATTTAACTTTTAAAATAAATTTAAATTTATTATTCAAACATAGTCTAAAATAAATATAATAGTAATTAATAACCCTAAAAATTGTGGACTACGGCGCATTCAAACTCAAAGCCAGTTGGAACTTGAAACATCACTTGAATGCGACAAATGTTTGACTATTTGAACATTGAGCGTGTAAGGTACTTATTGGACAGCGGTCAATCGTTGTCCTTATGAACTCGATTGATAATGAAAAGCCGTTCTTTTCCAGCTTTGTTTTTTCAGAAATGATAGAGTTGTACTTATTTTATAATTATTTAATTTAATTTTTGATTTTATTTAATAATTAAGAAGGTAAATATTAATAAAATTATATATTTTTTAAAATATTTAAAAATATTTAAAAATAATAATAATAACTAAAAAAATACTATTATACTAATAAATTAAAAATTAAAAATTAAAAATTAAAAATTATTTTTGACAGATGCTACTATGAAGACAGTTAGAACAGTTTAAAGATATAAATAATATTATTTATATCTCTAAACTGTTTCAACTGTTTTTAAATAGTAAATACTGTCCATCACAGTTTAAAAATAAAAGACGCGTACGTCTATCATCAGTGTTGTTTCTTTCTAACTGTTTCATGCAGTCTACTACGTACGTACCACGTGTGCTAAGTGACGAAATCATAAATTTGTTATTATCCATCTATCATTTTTTCAAAATTTTTAAATTTTTTTATTTAATAATTAAAAAGTAATTATTAATAAAATTACATAATTTTTCAATTTTTTCTTAATGTTTAAAAATATTTCAAAAATATTTCAAATAAAACAACAAAAAAATAAATATACTAAAAATAGTAAACTAGTGATAAATAAATTATAAGTATATCATCACCCTATTTGTTTTAAGAGACTAAAGTAATAACTAATAATAAAATATTTTTTTTAAAAAAATATTTTTATTTTATTTATATACAATTTTTTAAAAAATCTAAAATAATTTGATAATAAAATCTAAAATAAAAATAAAATATATAATATAATATATGTATTAAAAATATATATAATATATCAAGAATAATATATTATTAAAACAATATAAACAATATAAACACATATATACAAATATATCAAATAAAATAAATACAGAATATCTAAAATCGTAACTTACATTCTTTTAAAAAAATAAATTATTAAGTATTGAATTAAAATCAAAAATTTTAATTCTTTTTTAATATAATTAAATAATTATTTACTAGAAACTCATTTTTAACTAATTTTGTAAGGGGAGGATTAAGATAATTTTTTAAGAGAGGGGGCTAACATATATGAGATTAATATAATCTAATTAATTCATAAAAAATAATAATATATATTTCAAAAATAATATCATGGCTCCCTTGCCTTTATATAGTGTCGCCGATGCATATTCCTGACGTACGACATCAGCGACAGCTAGTAGTAGATGAAGTGTCGCCGATGCATATTTCTGACGTACGACATCAGCGACAGCTAGTAGTAGATGAAGAGACGTACTAAGAGAATAATGTTATGTTTGGATTTAGAAAGTGTTTTATTTTATTTTATTATTATAATTTTTAATTTTTTTATATAAAATGTAATTAATTTTTTAATTTTTTAAAATCTCAAAATATTAATAATATTAAAAATAATATTTTATTCAACTTTTATGATTAGTCTTAATCATCTTATCTCATATTATTTTTAAATTTAATTATAAATTTAACATACTTTGTTAAATTTATTTTATAATAAAAATAATTACATTAAATTAAATCAAATTATAAAATTATTATAATTACTTTATAATCAAAATATTTCTCTTAAAAAATTACTAGCAAAATTAGGGACGACGTACAACTTTATTATATTTCCACAAAGTTTACAACATACAAAAGCATGTAAATTAACATCAAAATGCACCTGTAATATCACTAATCTTTAAAAAGAAAAGATTAATGACTTGGTGCACGAGTTTTATTCTCATGATCATAGTGTTAGAGTATAAACCAAGAACACTATCCCTAACTATTTACACATTTCTTATTCCATTTCCATATAACTGGACCAGCTCCTGAGCAACTCCATCCATTTTCTCCTCTCCTTTATTTCTTATATTATCTCTCATTTCTCTTTCCTTCTTCCTCACACTCTCTCCAATATTCCCCATCACCACTTCTCTGATCGCTTTTGCAACCTCTTCTCTTTCAAGCTTCCCATCTCTGTCTTGTTAGATTTATGTGCTCCTTGAATCCCACATGGGAAAGGAGTGGGAGATGGGGCAAGATCCATGGCCTATAAAAGGAGGCCTAGCCTCCTTAGTTATACACACCAACTAACAAGTTATCAAGTAATAACTTGTGAGTAAAATCCTCTATTAGCCTTTTCTTGTAAAAGGGAAAGAGGTGAAAGTTAAAGTTTTCTTAGTGAGAAAATTTTGTGAGTGTCATTTGTGGTGAGGAGAAAAATTGTGTGATTGTAACAATTTTTCACATAGTGTATTTTCTTCTCTGGGTCTGCTGGTTTTTCTTCCTGCTTTGGGAGTTTCCAGGTAAATTCTTGTGTTATTATTATTTCTGTATATCTCTTTATATTCCTGCATAGAGGTAGATCCTGGGGGTGAATTTGGGAGGTCCAAATTCCCAACAATTGGTATCAGAGCTGGGGTCCTCTTTCTTTTGTGGGGTGGAGCTTTGGTATGGTAGTGTGGATACGTACAGTCTAAGGAGGTTCTGTCTAAGGAGATTGGAAATTCTAAGTGTGTCCATTGTGACCCTCCAATCTTTCCTGGGAACCTTGAAGTTCTGTCTAGGAAAGAGAAATCTTTCCTGGGAACTTACTTAGTGAGTACTATTCATTCCTACGGTAAAAGAATCAAGAGCCAAGGTTCGGGTCTAAGGAGATGGCTGGAGCAGACGTGAAAGTATCAGGGATCGAGAAGTTCGATGGCACAGATTATGGATACTGGAGGATGCAGATAGAGGATTACCTATATGGGAAGAAACTTCATCTTCCATTGTTAGGGAAGAAGCCAGAGACCATGGCAGTTGCTGATTGGGACCTGCTAGATCGACAGGTTCTGGGGGTTATTCGACTAACCCTATCGAGATCCGTTGCACACAACGTCATCAAGGAGAAGACGACTGCAGATCTCATAGCGGCTTTGTCAAGTATGTATGAAAAGCCGTCAGCAAATAACAAAGTACATTTGATGAAAAAGTTATTCAACTTGAAAATGTCAGATGGTACGTCTGTTGCACAACATCTAAATGATTTTAATACTATCACAAATCAATTGTCATCTGTTGAAATTGAGTTTGATGATGAAATACGTGCATTGATACTATTGGCCTCACTGCCAAATAGTTGGGAAGCCATGAGAATGGCTGTCAGTAATTCTGCTGGTAAATCAAAATTAAAATATGATGATATTCGTGATTTGATTTTGGCTGAGGAGGTACGCAAGAGGGATTCAGGCGAAATCTCGGGTTCGAGTTCAGCGCTTAATGTTGATTCTCGAGGGAGATCACAAGACAGAAACTCAAACAGAGGCAGATCAAAATCAAAGAACAGGGGCAAGAGCAAGACAAAGCCTGGGCAGCAGGCAACTTGCTGGAATTGTGGCAAGACTGGTCACATAAAAAGGAATTGCAGAAATCCTAAAAAGGAGAATGATAGTGCTAATGTGGTAACTGAAGAAGTACAAGATGCACTATTACTTGCAATTCATACTCCAGTTGATGACTGGATACTGGATTCAGGAGCTTCTTTCCACACAACTTCCCATCGGGAAATAATGCAAAACTATGTTGCAGGTGATTTTGGGAAGGTGTACTTGGCTGATGGAGAGGCTTTGAATGTGGTGGGAATGGGAGACATTGATATTGCACTCCCTAACAAGAACAAGTGGATCCTGCAGAAAGTCAGACACATTCCTGAGTTGAAGAAGAATCTCATCTCTATTGGGCAACTCGATGATTGTGGCTATTCAGTAGTGTTCTCAGATAGCACCTGGAAGGTCACTAAAGGGGCATTGGTACTGGCTCGGGGTAAGAAAACTGGTACACTTTATATGACTACTGGTTTGAATAATACTGTTGCTACTACCGTTGCAGAGAGCACAGCAGATTTGTGGCATTGTAGGCTTGGCCATATGAGTCAGAAGGGCATGAAAGAACTACTGGCAAAAGGCAAGCTACCAGAACTAAAGTCAGTTGATCTCAGTACGTGTGAGAGTTGCATTATGGGAAAACAAAAGAAGGTCAGTTTCTTGAAGAGTGGTAGAACACTGAAAACAGGAAAGTTAGATCTTGTGCACACAGACGTGTGGGGACCTTCCCCAGTTGCATCTCTTGGAGGTTCTCGGTACTATGTCACGTTCATTGACGATCACAGCAGGAAGGTATGGGTTTATTTTTTGAAGCATAAATCTGATGTATTTAATGTGTTCAAAAATTGGAAAGCCCTGGTTGAAACAGAGACAGACTTAAAGCTGAAATGCTTGAGGTCTGATAATGGTGGAGAATATATTGATGGAGGATTCAATGAGTACTGTGCAACTCATGGTATCAGAATGGAAAAGACCATTCCTGGAACACCACAACAAAATGGAGTTGCTGAGCGTATGAATAGAACCATTAATGAGCGTGCTAGAAGCATGAGGCTGTACGCTGGATTACCACCTACTTTCTGGGCAGATGCAGTCAGCACTGCTGTGTACTTGATAAACAGAGGGCCATCAGTTCCATTGGATTGTGGACTGCCTGAGGAGGCTTGGAGTGGGAAAGAGGTCAAATTTTCTCACCTTAAAACTTTTGGCTGTCTTTCTTATGTTCTTGTTGATTCTGATGCTCGTAGTAAACTTGAAGCTAAGTCAAAGAAATGTTATTTCATTGGCTATGGAGACGAGGCATTTGGCTATCGTTTCTGGGATGATCAGGGTCGGAAGATTATAAGAAGCAGGAATGTGATATTCAATGAGAAGATTATGTACAAGGATAAGTCCAGTACAGTTGCTGAAGCAGCTCCTCATGAGTTCGAGTTCGAGAACTTGGATGACCTACCAGAGACCACTGTGCAGTGTAGAGATGTGAGTGACGGGGAGAATGGGTCCGATGCACCCGTTCCAATTATTCCGCAATCAGAACCAGAGCCGTCTACTCCTGCAGCTGCAGTTCGCAGGTCAGTTAGGACTATTCGTCCCCCACAGCGTTTCTCACCTACTTTGAATTATATTCTGTTGACAGATGGTGGAGAACCGCAGAGCTACCAGGAAACCTTGCAAGATGAACATTCTAGCAAGTGGAAGCTGGCCATGAAAGATGAGATGGATTCCTTGTTAGGGAATCAGACATGGGAGTTGACAAAACTTCCATCAGGGAAGAAGGCATTGCACAACAAGTGGGTGTACCGGGTAAAGACTGAGCAAGATGGTAGTAAAAGGTACAAGGCCAGACTTGTTGTAAAAGGCTTTCAGCAGAAGCAGGGTATTGATTACTCTGAGATCTTTTCTCCTGTGGTAAAAATCACAACCATCAGGTTAGTGTTGGCTATGGTTACTACTGAAGATCTATTTCTTGAGCAACTAGATGTGAAGACAGCTTTTCTTCATGGAGACCTTGAAGAAGACATCTTCATGCACCAACCTGAGGGGTTTGTAGTACAGGAAAATGAAGATTCAGTTTGCAGACTGAAGAAGAGCTTGTATGGCCTGAAGCAAGCTCCTAGACAGTGGTACAAGAAGTTTGACAGTTTTATGTGCAGTGCAGGATACATCAGATGTCAGGCAGATCACTGCTGCTATGTCAGGCAGTTTGACAATTCTTATATTATCTTGTTGTTATATGTGGATGACATGCTTATTGCAGGGGCTAGTATTGATGAGATCAATAATCTGAAGAAGCAGATGTCAGAGCACTTTGCAATGAAGGATTTGGGAGCTGCAAAGCAAATTCTTGGCATGAGAATTGTTAGGGACAGAGTCAGAGGCACGTTAAGACTCTCTCAGGCTGAGTATGTGAAAAAGGTACTCAGCAGGTTCAATATGGACAAGGCCAAACCAGTTGGCACACCTTTAGGCAATCACTTCAGACTCAGTAAGGATCAGTCACCAAAGTCAGAAGAGGAACAAGACTACATGAGTAAGGTTCCTTATGCTTCAGCTATTGGTTCACTTATGTATGCTATGGTTTGCACTAGACCAGATATTGCCCATGCAGTGGGAGTTGTGAGTAGATACATGAGTATCCCAGGAAGACAACATTGGGAAGCAGTAAAGTGGATTTTGAGATACCTAAAAGGCTCCTCAGAAACGTGCTTGTGTTTCTCAGGAGAGGGCTTAGAGGTGCAGGGCTATGTTGATGCTGATTTAGCTGGAGATGTTGATAGCAGAAAGAGTACCACAGGGTTTGTCTACACCCTGGGTGGTACTGCAATTTCATGGGGTTCTAATCTACAAAAGACAGTTTCTTTGTCGACGACGGAAGCTGAGTACATTGCAGTTTCAGAAGCTGCAAAGGAAATGATTTGGCTACAGGGTTTCTTGGAGGAATTGGGCAAAGATATTCAAAAGGGCACTCTCTACAGCGACAATCAGAGTGCAATATTCCTCGCCAAGAACCCAGCATTTCATTCCAGGACTAAGCACATACAGATCAGGTATCACTTCATACGATCATTGGTAGATGATGGACAGTTGTTACTTGAGAAAATTTGTGGAAGTAAGAACCCTGCTGATATGTTGACAAAGAGCGTTACACTTGAGAAACTGAAGCTGTGCGCGACTTCAATTGGTCTTCAAGCATAAAGATAGGGGCAAAAAAGATAGCGGAAGCTATGAAGATCTTCATCCAGGTGGAGCATGGCTGTGGGATCAGTCAAAGTCGCAAGGTGGAGATTGTTAGATTTATGTGCTCCTTGAATCCCACATGGGAAAGGAGTGGGAGATGGGGCAAGATCCATGGCCTATAAAAGGAGGCCTAGCCTCCTTAGTTATACACACCAACTAACAAGTTATCAAGTAATAACTTGTGAGTAAAATCCTCTATTAGCCTTTTCTTGTAAAAGGGAAAGAGGTGAAAGTTAAAGTTTTCTTAGTGAGAAAATTTTGTGAGTGTCATTTGTGGTGAGGAGAAAAATTGTGTGATTGTAACAATTTTTCACATAGTGTATTTTCTTCTCTGGGTCTGCTGGTTTTTCTTCCTGCTTTGGGAGTTTCCAGGTAAATTCTTGTGTTATTATTATTTCTGTATATCTCTTTATATTCCTGCATAGAGGTAGATCCTGGGGGTGAATTTGGGAGGTCCAAATTCCCAACATGTCTCTCTTAACCTCCACACCTACACCAGCTTCCTCCACTACTTTAGCATTCACTGGTTGATCAAGTTGCATTGGAATGGCAACAATTGGAACTCCAAAATCTATGCTTTCCATCACAGAACTCCATCCACAATGACTAACAAAACCTCCGATGCACGGATGCATCAAAATCTTTGCTTGAGGTGCCCAACCTTCAACCACCATTCCTTTCTCTCCGACCCTTTGCAGAAACCCTTCTGGTAATGCCTCTTCGAGCTTAACTTTGATCTCTCCCTCGGGAAATCTGACTATCCAGATGAAGTTAACGTTGCTGAGCTCGAGACCATATGCTATCTCTTCCATTTCTTCCTTTGACAGAAAATACTCACTTCCAAAGGAAACAAACACTGCTGAAGATTGTTTTCTGATCTTGTCCAGCCACTCGAGGGTTTTGGCTTTCTCATGATCATCTCCACGGTTGGGGTTTTGAACGAGTGGACCCACTGGTACGATCTTCTTTTGCATTAAATGGGAGAGGAAATTTATGTACTTCCCCTCGAGTTCTTCGAAAGTCTTCATCATTACGAAACCAGAAGATCGCTCGAAACATTTAAGAGCCCGATCTTTGTCACTAATGTGGTGATGATCATCAGATTTATCACTCGGAGGAGAATGATCTTCAGGCAAATCGACGAACCTTGTTGTCATACACTCATCGAGATGAATCTCTGGGAAAGGAAATTCATCACCTGGTTTCTTCATGGTATGAAGCACAAAAGAAGTCATGGCCGCTCCGGTACTTAAGAAATTGATCGCCGGGATATTCTGGGAGGCAGCTATCGCCGGAGCCCAAGGCTGAAGAAAATCATAGATAAGAAGATCAGGGCTGAGGGTCTTCAGGATGTCGGAGAAGCGAGGGCCAGCCATGTCAAATGCCCTTTTGAGAGTGGCATTGAGGTGGAGCGGGAGGCCTTTGGTTGTGTGGTATTGAGGAGGAAGCTCCGCCATTGATGGAAGATGGAGCTCGACGAGCTGTATCGAGCGAGAATACTTCGACCCAGATAGTTTTGGCTTGATGGAACTGAGGTTGACGGGAGTTGAACAGAAGTAAATGTGAAAGTTTCTCTTTGCAAGCTTTTTGGAAAGCTCCAGAAATGGCGATATATGGCCGTGAGCCAGCCATGGCAGCATCACAACTCTGATTCTCTTTCCTGCGGTATCCATATCTGCTGCTCTCAACTCTGTTTTTTCTTCTTCTTTTTCTCTTTCGGATCTCTTGCTTTCAAGTTTCAGCTCGTTTGGTGAACAGTTTGTGTTTGGTGCTTTGGTTTTGACCTAGGCATGGGGTTTTTATATGAAGAGGAGTGTGTTGAGGTGGCAGATCAAGGAGATACGTGGCAGCTTGTGATGAAGGAACACGTGTCAGAGAAGAAGAGGCTAGAAAGGGACAGACCGTGGAAGCAGGACAAGAAGGCTCGTGTAATTTTTGAACACGTAACTGGAAATAACATATGATGTTACGATGGATTGTTTTCCTTGGACTCACGTGTACGCTAAGTCAGTTGAAGCCACTCTTCTACCGTTCTGATGTCCAATAAGTGCATGCGTTTCCACTTGGTTTGACGTGAATATATAGACGACACGTTTACAAATACTCAAATACTATGGTCCGTATACTGCCACCTTAGGACTTGAGAAATTCTTTAAAGAGAAAACATCCTATCCTGTCCGGCTACAAATCGCACAAATGCAACCCTCCAATTATTTATTGTCACGTAAGCTTCTCACCAATATTTTTGTGGTGCAACACCTCATGGAATCAACCCATAACTCCAAGGCATCGACCGGAATCGTTCCCACCCCTCCCTTCCCCTTCGCATTGCCCCCCTCCCCACCTCCCCCTTGCACAATGCAGCACCCCCTCCCCTCCCCTCCAAGGCCTTTCTCCCTATCTCCTACGCAACAAAATAGAGCAACACGCCGTTATTGTTGAAATTTCGAAGAAGCGTTTTTGGAGATCAGAGTACCAAAGAAGACGTAACCCTTGACACCTTCTGGTATGCTTTTTTACCATTTAAATTAAAAATCCTAAAATAATTTTTTTCATATTATTATGGTTGGGTGAAATCACGAAACCCATGCTTTATTGTTAATGTTTGCTTGGAATGTAAATCACAAAACCCATGCTCAGAAAGTGTTTGGTAAATTTTTTAAGAAAAAAAAAATTATTAGCAAAATGGACCAAAAATCTCAACATTCATTTTGATTATGTATTTCAATGTTGGATAGTAAATGAAGACTAAGACCCATGCTTTATTGTATTTCAATTTTTGTACTTTGGAGGTGTTAAAAAAAAGTTCCAAAGCTGGTGTTCTCACCAAAGTTCATGAATATTGGTTTTCCCAATAATCACGCATTTAACACAACATTTTGTCCATTCTTTCATCAATAATATAAGTTTTCTTATCAAAATAATAATAATAATCAGAGGCTTTACACGGTTACATCAATAATAAAATAATAATAATACATGATTACATGTTTACTTAGTCTCACCAACCAAGCTGGTGTTCCCAACCCAAGTTCATACATGCAAGTTTGCTCAAAAATATGTGTATGTCATCCAGCTGATGCTCATGATTCGAAATATCAGAAAAATAATTCGTTTCAACTTAGCAGTATAAACTCTTTTTTGCCCAACTGAAAATATGCTTTTGTCATTCAATTTGGGAGCTTCAAGAGCCTATGCTTTTCCCCCCTTATCATATAGATGTTATTCTTGTTCTACAACATTTGCCTTTCATTTTGTCTATACCTGTCTTAGACTCTGAGGAGAACTTAAGGTTTTGAATATACAGAAACAAGAAGATAGGCTTGTGGGTCATGATTACAATTTAACTTGAATACTAAGAACTAGTTTTTGTGAACCCGTGTTGTGTTCTCCCAGAATCTTAAAGGTGAGCTAATATATTTAGCATGTCATGTAAACACATAATTAGGATTGAATTGAATGATATAGACGTCTTACCTTATCCTAAAAGTGAAGAATATATGATAAACCAATTTCATTATTGCAGGGAGCATGCCATTTATTTGGACCATGTAATCTAATATAAATTTTTCTTCTTAATAGTAAATAAGGAGTTTGGATTTTCATTCTAGTTCAAGTTCGTCAACTATGAAATGGGATGACAAAGCTATTTTGGAGAGATCACTTTGCTATTGTGGCTGCCAAGCAAAGTTACGGATTTTGAGAAATGGAAAAGAAGCACAATAGAGTTTTGACTGTGTTAATTTTTTCATGGTTAATTTTTTTGTTTTGATTTGTGTTGTAATTTTGGACATATTTGGTTAGTGCAATGAGAACTTTGGACATATTTTATGAATCTTTCAATGAAACAAAGGTTATGATAAAGTTGTTTCTTTGGTTTCAATGAGAACTTGAGTTCTATCTTCACTTCTCATCCATACAAATATCCAAGGAACAATACCTCATTACACTACAAGAGAATAGGTTTTTTGAAACAAATTATTTTGTCTCAAAAAATAGATTTTTTGTCCCAAAAAATCTTTAGAGACAAAAAAATTTTGTCCCAAATTTGTCTCAAAAAGTCCGTCTCAAAAAGTTTTTAGGAACGAAAAGTGAATTTCATCCCTAAAAATGATTTTTAGAGACGAAATCTCAATTGCCCGTCCAAATCCGTTTGGATGAGTTTTTTTATTTGAGACAAAAAAATTTCGTCTCAGAAATCCGTTCGGACAAAAATTTCAGCCGTCTGAACTGACGGTTTCTGTTCTAACTAATAAATATTTCGTTCGAACAGATTGCCTTATTCGAACGAGGCTAGCGTCCGGACAGATATTATCTGTTCGAACGAATAAATTTATTGGAATATAAATCTTATTCGAATGGACTATTTTTAGTACGGACGAATTTTAAATAATAATTTATCGTTCGAACGAATATAAGAGTTGTTCGAACAGATATTATATGTTCGAACGAATACAAGAGTTGTTCGAACGATACTGCTATACAGATTACATTTAATTAAAAGATGCATTACTATTAAAATAAAAATGTAATTTGCACATCAAATGTATTCAAATATTATTGTTAAACAGAATAATAAATGTACAATTAATAAAAAAAATAGATTTTAAGATCGTGATGGTGGCATAATGTTTTGAGACATCCTCTGCCATTTTTCAAATATTGCTCGAGTCCTTGACATGAATATCTCTTCTATTCTTGACTCTAAATCTGCTGTTGTATCTAATCTGATCAACAACTCTTGTTCCTTGGACCTCAAACGTTCTATCTCAAATTGTGCTACTTCTAACTCCTTAGTTTTGCTTTTATTGGATCTAGCCTTAGAAGAGGACGATGAACTGGAAAATGGTTTCACACAATGCCCTAAGCCCCTCAAATATCTAGAACATGATCTGAGAACTTCAGATAGGATCTGAGTATCGTTGACAGATGATTCATCAGATGGATCTGCAATAGCATCTTTTAAAAATTTCTTCTTTTTCTAAAAAAAAATATTAAAGTTAGTATAAATAATAAGAATATTCTATTCGACTTGACTTAATATACTTAAACTTACATAATTTGCCTCAACTTCAGGACTGGTCCAAACACCATTATGATTTTTATGCGCTTTAGCATATAAATGAGTTAGATCAAAGTCACTTGAACTATTAGTTTGCTGCAAAAGAACAATTAAATTAGAACTTAAAAAAAATGAGATATTTTAAAATGAGACCGGAATTAGTAATACTAACTATTTTTTGATGTAAACAATGAAAAGACCGAGAACCCGCATGATGGTGAATCTTTAAATTTGATCTATTTACTTTGTTCACAGCACTTCGTTGCTTTACAAAAAATAAGAAAAATATTATAAATTTCAAATTCTAATACATATATAATTTTCTATTAGGAAAATATAAATGTAATATTACCTTATAAGCAGAATTTTCAAACAAATCACAAAACTTCTACCACTCGGCTGGTGGTATTACTTGGAATGGATTTTGGCATGCCTCTGCAGCAGTGCTGAATTTCTCAAAATGTGCATGGCACCGACCTTTGTACCTCCGGAATACACTCGACATTAGCTCCTCAACTATTTTTCGATGCTCTCGTTGACTAAAATCTAAATCAAACTCATCCTTGAAAAAATTATATTTAATTAGTATAAATACAATTAACATTAAATTTGAATTTTCTTGGGATGTAGCTCATTACCAAACAATGATTTTTTATGTGATCTTTTACATCTTCGGGAACGTTAACCCAGTAGGCTGCTGACATCGGAGCGTACGTGCGAGTGAGGACACCAACATAAGTAGAAAGCCATGCTTGTGAATCATTGTACCCACCAGTGTGACCATCTAATATATTAATTTTAATTTTACCAATTTTTCTGATTTTCTCTATGCAGACACCCCTAGTGATGCCTTGCCCTCGGTATTGGCTTACAACTACAAATACAGTAATTAGAACACATATATATCATTTGATAAATATATATTAATTCTGTGGTAAATACCATAATTTGACAAAATACCTAGCGCTGGGTCTGGTGATGGTGGTACACTATTACTGGCCAGTGAATCATGTGCATGAAAGTCAATAATGGGTGGGGGTGGGGATGGCTCGTGAACAACTTTGCGTTTGGGAGGCATATCTATTTGAAATTGTAATTAATTAAATAAATAACCAGATAGATATTGTTGATATTTATTATATTTATACTTACACATATATTTTAACTCATTCACTATCATTTTTGCTAGACCAGTCTTCTTCATCTTCACTAGACACGTCAGTAGATTCATGTTCTTGCGACATTCCACCCTCAATCACTTCTGGTGCAACATCTTCTCGACGGAGTGAGACCATGTCATATTGACTCAGGTCAACAATTAGATTGATCACTGGTTCATTTTCTTGATATGCTTCTTCATTTGTCGAACCATCGAAGTCTTCATATGGTTCATCTGCCTCTGGAATCTAATCATATATATTTCTTTGTGCAAACTTCTCCACCACTCGCCATGGGTTCCCATATTCCGAATCATCTAAATAAAAAATTTGATTCGCTTGACAAGCGAGAATGAAATGATCATCCTCGTACCAGGTTCAGAATGTATTCACACTAACAAAACCCTCATCTTTACGCACTCCCAATCTAGAATGTGAAATATCCCACCAAGTACATCTAAACAACCAAGCAATATAACCTCCCACATACTTTAACCCTATAATATATTTTACAACTTCGTAGAAGTCAATGTTATCATCTCCATAGCTCTTTTCGACTGCAACCCCACAATTCTGAGTTTTTCTATATCGTTCTCTATCACGTGTGTGAAATCTATATCCACGTACCAAGCAACCCGAATACTTGATAGCCCTCTTGCTTGGACCACATGCTAGTGCATAAAGTTCTGGTGAGACGTCATCGGAATTTGTAGCATATTTTAATTTAACCTACATCAATAAATATATTTAGTATAAGATTAAATATCAATAGAATCCATATTAATTATTTAGTATCAATCTCGGCATCAGTTTCATCCATTCGATTGGAATGACTCTCAAATCTAACTCCTGAAGGAAATGGTTCGCCATGTAGAACCCAATGTGAGTATTTATGATCTATCCCATTAACGAACAAATGGGACTCCACTACTACCATATTTAAATAACTCAGATTCTTGCACTTCTTGCACGGACATCTTATAAAACCCCGACTATCAGCACTGTATTTCGCAAACTCTATGAATACTTTCACCCCCCGTGCATACTCTTTATAGTCTCGCCCAAGTCTATCTCCCAATAGCATCCAACTTTTGTCCATTATATTTTTATTATCCGTCTACTACCTATAAAAAAAAAAAAAAACCTAAATCATTTCATAAATATCATCAGTAATACTGTAATTGATATCCTCATAATGCTATTTATTTATTCTGTCTGCACGAATTCCGTTCGAACTTATATTTATACGTCCGGATGGACATTAACATTCGTTCGAAAGGAAATCGTGCAGACAGCATACCAGAATCAATCCTCACCATCAACTAAGTAAGCAACAAATATCCAAATAAACAAATCATGCTCGAAATTGGTTATATAATAAAATTTCAAATATCAAAATAAGTATGTAAAATCTATAGAAAATCATCCCAAAATATCAAAATAAATCTCTAATCTTTAAACCCTAATAATTAGAAAATTAACATCAATTTTTGCACATCTAACTTCAAATCCAATTCAACAATACTGCCCACAATTAAAAATCGTAAGATGAGAAAACTATCAACCACTTTTAATATTGAAAATATACAACAACAAAAATTTGAGAAATGAGATTTACCTATTCATTTTCAAGAATATCAAGTCTTCCACACTCAAAAACCCTCCTACAATATGCAATCCTTCTCTGCCGCCCTTTTAGTCTCCATCTCTAAAAAATAGCTCAATCTCGACTAAGAAATGAACTGAAGAGTTGTGTTTAAATCTGCGAAGTTGCGTTCGAATGTAAAATTTATCCGTTCGAACGCCAAAATGTCAAATTGCCGCGAGTTTTCCCGCTAAGAATTTTCAACTTTTTGCGTTCGAACGGATTATTTTGGTGTTCGGACGCGTTATTCTTAGCATATTTTAAGTATTTTCCGTTGGAACGCATGAGAAACCATTATGACATATAACAAGTGTTATATCTTATAGACTTACACTAATATTATAATACTAATATACTATATAATATTTAATTATTATTATATATTTATATACTGATATTACTAATACTACTCTGAATAATCTATATTATAAATTGTATAACCTCAATAAGTGATGACGCTACAAATTATATATTAAGTAATCTAAGTAACATGTACCTAATTATTATAAATTAAGCACTACATGTAAATAGTATAATACTTATGTTCTAAATAACATATACTAGTATATACAAAATAATTGATATATATGAAATTGAAGTACTTGATATATATTTATTATATATAACATTATCATCTTAGTATTTTGTATAGTGCATATATATTAAGTAATCTAAATAACACATACCTAATTATTATAAACTAAGCACTACATGTAAATGGTATAATACTTATGTTCTAACTAATATATACTAGTATATACAAAGTAATTGATATATATGAAGTTGAAGTACTTGATATATATTTATTTTATATAACATTATCATTTTAGTGTTATGTATAGTGCATGTATATTATAAAGACTATTTTTAGTATTTTATTTTTTACTAAGAACTTTATAATATTATTAGTGTCGTATAGTACATAATAATATTGTTATAACTAGCCGAACTGATAGCGGATTGCTTAAACCCCAAACTCTCTTATTTCCGTCCGAATAGATACCACTTCATCCGAACATATACCCTTACCGTTCGAATGCTTAAAAATTACGTTCGAACGAGAAATATCTCGTTTGAATGAGTATCGGGGTATATATGCCCAGTTCTCGCCGAACGACTCATTTTTGCATCAAACGGTAGATTCCAAAACTCAGTCCCATTCGAACGAGAATCACACTCCACCTTCCCGAAACCATCATATACAGTGAGATATATAAGGTATGGTCTCTCTAACCCCTCCTATTGGTTGAAAATGGGTTATGAACACCCATTTTTGTGTGGGTCGGATTTCAAATTGAATCCGACCCATTTTTCATAGTTTTTGTAATTTATTTCCAAGTATTCATTGTTTCGGACCTTTAGGAGTGATATTAGGTTGATTTGGTCCGAATAAATTTGAGTTTTGTAGGAAAAAAGTAATGGCCGAGTCAACTCGGCCATTTCTCTTCGCAGGGGTTTCCGTTCGGACGAGAATGATCCCCGTTCGAACGAGACTTGTTTGTTCGAATGGGCATATAACATGTTCAAATGTGTTATTTGTCCATCCGAACGAATAAGTTCCAAACAGAACAGTTTGATATACATATTGGTTTAATTTATGTATTTTAGATTCCATCAAGCCTGCCTAACTTCTTCCATCACTTATTTGTATACAGTATACGAATGGCGGCTAAAAGTCAAAAGCGTAGGAGAGATCAGTCGAGCGCTACTAGGCCTGTGATCGCAGATCCAGTTGCCTCCACACCCGTCTCTCCCACTACTGCCAGTGTTCCTATTCGTAGGTCTGTTCTAGTAGAGCGGCCTATCACTTTGGATGACTTCAGAGAACTGGAGTGGAAGGGACACACCATCCACCAGATTTTCATGGAGCGAAGATGGACTTCGATCTGCACACAGGAGGGGATCGCGTATCCTGATATGGTATGCGAATTCTACCGGGCATTAGGAGATCAGCTTGGAGATATTCACCACTACGTACTCATGGTGCGGGGAGTCAGCATCACCTTCTCTCCTCGGGTGATTGCAAAATATCTGGACATCACGCGCGTGATGGACGCTTATCCTCATCCATCTGCAGCAGTAGCAGCGTCTAGATTTGTTAGGACAAACACGGAGCCTGAATCCTAATCACCCTTCGCTACATGGACTGCTGATGAGTTGGGTACTGGCTCAGATGCTGATGATAGCGACCAGGAGTACGTACCTGATGATGGTCTCACAGACGATCAGGTACGTGAGCTACTACGACATCCTGAGGCTCCTGCATATGATGGCGGGAAGGCCATCAAACAGGTTGACTGTATTCCATTCTTCAGATTGTTGAATCTGATAGTCGGGTACAACATAGACCCAAAAAAGCACAAGACAGATTTCATGATGGATCGGGCACGACTTCTGGTGCGGGTAGCGAGGGGGGACCCGATTGATCTAGTACTGTATATTTTCTTCCGCATCAGACAGGAGTCACGATATGGGAGTTGAGGCAGTTTACCATTTGGACTGTTGATATCTGGCCTCCTACTTCAAGCTGGAGTTACAGAGCGGATTGGTGAGAAAATAGAATTTCAGATGAGAGCTCTCAATAAGATATCTATCAGTAAGAGTAAGGGGTACCCCTATGTACGTACTCTAGGGTCGACTGATGCTACTACCAATGCTGCTACCCAGCCTGCAGGATTTATACTGTAGCAGTTGGAGGCGATGGTTAAGCGCGTGGTGGAGAGAGTGGCGACCCGCGTGGTAGCGAAGGTTGATGATCGCATCATGAAGAGAATGGATGATATAGAAACACAAATTAAATCTATGCAGGATGACATAGATTTGATACCGAAGTAGTATGAGTATTTTTATTTTATGTGTTGTATCGAATAATATTATATATATTTTGAAATGTAATTAGTATTTTATTTTATTTTTGGTATTCATAACATTATTCTTTTTTTTCGTCATTTTACTTATTACTTGTGATAATAAAATAAAGAACATTTTAAAAGTAATTACATAAAATTAATTATTACATTTATAAATATTTTGAATGCTTCATAAATCATAAAATGTAATATAAACACATTTTTTATATTTTGAAAATGATAAAATAAAATTAATAAAAAACAAATATATATATATATGTAAATGAATAGTGATAAAAGAAATTAACTATTTCCAACATGTTGTCCGTCTGAACAGTATAATTTAGGTTTGGACGGACTTGCAATTCCACCGCCACATTTTCCCCCAAATTTATTCCGTTCGGACAAATATTTCTCGATTCAAACGTATTTTTACGCTCGTTCAGACGGATTTTTGTCCGTCCGAACGTATTTTGCAACTCGTCCAGTTTTTGGGATAAGTTTTAAAAAATGTCTCTAAAAACCACTTTTAATGATGAAATTTATTTGGGTCCCTAATAAATTTCGTCCAAAAAAATAAAATTTGTTGTAGTGTTAAGAATAAGATTAGTCCAATACACAGAACTAAATATGAAGCAAAAGCAAGTGCTACCCACAGAATATCCAGCGTGCTCATTAACCAATATGCAAAGGCCTAACTTATGGTCATAATTCCATAAATTTGCATGAAGCTAGGGTAACATGATCAGTCCAATACACATTCATTCTCACTTTTATGCATGTAGCTTTTAAATTAGGATCATCAAGTGGGTAACATCAAATATGAAGAAATGGTAAAGCTAGAAAATATATGATAAAACAAAGGGAGATGCTGGGGATCGGTCCGGCTGTCCCCAGCGTCTAAAGCAGCCAAACGTTAGTTGAGCTGCTTTATGATGAAAAACACATTAAAATAAAATAAAAAATATAATTAAATAAAAAAATGAAGATTAAAAATATAATAAAAAAATAAAATGAACAAAACATAATAAAAAATACAATAAAAAACATAATAAAAAATAAAAACATAATAAAAAACATAATAAAAAATAGAATGAAGATGAATTTAAGGGAATTCGGCCGTGGAGCGAACGGAGCCGCCGCCAGTGGCGGTGGGCGACACCACCCACGCCATCGGAACCAGCGGACTCAGGTGACCTCACCCCGAAACGAGTTTAAGGCTGCCGAGGGCACACCGGAGCTCGCCGGAACTTGCCATCGTAGGGATGAGGTCGCCTGAACCCGCCGGTATCGATGGCAGGGGCAGTGTCGCCCACCGCCACCGGGGGCGGCGAGGGCTGCTCTGTTTGGGGGAGGGGGGAGACGGATTTCTCTTCTTTTGTAATTCCTAGAAAAAATACCAGCATCAACACTTGCTTGTAATTCCTCATAATCACAAAATAAGAAAGATATAAAAAAAAAATATTGCGATTCTTTGCTAAAGTTGCATATACATAAAAAGACTACGACACAAAAGTAGTAATCTACTCTTCTAAAACACCCAATCTTCCACATTCATTCCTGTCACTAAGAGTGTTCATCCGGATTTGGATATCTAGATGGTTATTTGCCTGGTTTGAATCTGGGTTTAATCTGGGCGCATAACCAAATTAAATCCGGATGCTCGAATTGTAACCGGATATCTGAATTTTTTGCCTTATTTGCCTCAAAATCTGGATATCCGGATTTAATCCAATTTTTTTAATATAATTTTTTATAAAAGACTTTATAACTTAAAAAAAAAAATTATATCACTTTTAAAAAAATAATAATAATTTGATATCATGTTTAAATTGTTCAGATTTAAAAAATAATAATTTAAACACTTCTCATTCTTTTAAATAAATTAAAGAACAAATTATATAAAAATGAAAAAAGATATTGTTGTTACATCACAGTACAAAACATAAATTTGAAAAGAACAAAATAAATTACAATACATCACAACTAATTAAACTAATATATTACATGCAAAACATAAATTTACAATGAACAAAATAAACAATAAGACATTATAAATTTGGAATCTCCATGAATGATTTCATCAACTGACATAGTCTCCTGCAAGAGAACAAATTACACACATTAAGGTCTCGAATAAATAGAATCACCTCAACTATCTGGTCAATGCAATAGCCAATAAGTAAATTAGGTAAATTAACTACATAAACCTGAAAATACATAAAATCAAAAGAGCCATTTGCCTGAGGTGATAATGAATCAATGATGGTGTAAAGCAACTTTTATTTTGTGGTCATACACTAATCTTAGCCAATATTTCACATGATGAGTACTGTATAGCCAATACATAAATTATTATCCTCCTGATTTGACTGGTTTTTCTCTTCCTTTGCCCTGCCCCTCCACAAGGGCATACCCTCCTCTACATGTTTGCTTATTATTTTCTAAAAATAGTGCTCCATGTGTAACAGCATGTAGCACCATAAGTTCACAGGAAAAATGTTCAAACACGATAGAAATTTGGTCTTTTTTCCATCACATTTGATCTCGTGAAATACAATTATTTTTTAGATTATCAAAGTATGTGAATTAAATTTCATTGGAAGGTTATAGATGCTTTATTTTGTTTTAATAGAAAAAATAATTTAATATTATTTTTCAAAAGCAAAAAGACACAACTTTACAAAGTTGATAGTGTTGCGAACATGTAGATCTACAAACACTACATTTTTGCTGAAACATTTTAAAATAAAGAAACCCAAAAGGCATATTTATAAACAGAAATTTAGATCTACAGGTCCAAAAACTCAAATTTACAAACAAAGAAACTTAGATCTAGCCAAAATGAAAAACAACCAATGAGAGAGGAAAGTGATGTAAACCAAGAAAGCTTCTGAACATTAATTTCCATAAGCAAAAAGTAATAGTTTTATAAAGTTAGGGTTGCAAGGTAGATCTACAAAAATTAAGTTTTTGCTAGCTAGAAGACTTTGAAAATAAAGAAACCCAAAAAGCAGATCGAAAAATACAGAACTCAGATCTACAAACAAATAAACTTAGATCTACAAACCCAAAAAGTAGATCTACAAGTACAACTCAAATCTACAAAAAAAAAACTCGAATATCTAATCACAGACTCTATCTAACAAAAGTGGACAACGAGAGATGAAAGTGATGTACAAATCTAGAGAAAGAGAAATGAAGATACCGAGTAGAGAGAGAGAGAGAATCTTAAAATACTATCAATATTTAAGCACAAACACAAATCCAAAATATACTGATAAGAGAGACTTCAAGTTGAGAGAGGGAAGAATTTACCGTAGGCCAAGGAGTTGAGAGAGAGATGGGCGAATGACGAATGGCGAAACGGCGAAATGCGAATGGCAATGAAGACTAGGGTTTCTTTTGTCGACGATGGATTTCAATGGATGCTAGGGTTTCTTCACGAGGAGAGGGAGAGAGAGAGTGTGAGTGAGAGTGAGACGAGAGACGAGAGACGAGAGAAAGAAAAGCTAACGCGGCCTAGGAGAATGGATGTCATTAAGAGCATGTTTGAGATTGTGTTTCGAGATTTTAAAAGTGCTTTTAAGCAGTTAAAAATACTTTTAAAGAAAAATGACATGTTTGGGTAAATTTTTTAAAAGCACTTTAGTCGGTTGAAAAAGCTAAAAATCAACTTTTTTAATAAGCATAAAATTAAATTTTTTATCAAAAAGTTCCTGCAGATAACTATATATTTTTAAAAAACTACCACAACTAATTCTAAAAGTGTTTTAGACATATCAATCCCAAATAGTAAATGACTTTTTAGTTGTAGAGCTTATTATATTAAGTTTTAAGTTATAAACCTTAAGGTAAAAGTAATATTTCTCACCGCAACTCCAAATATGCACTAAAGCCAGTTATGAATTAAACAGGTTAAATAAACAAATATGTGGCATATCCGGGCGGATATTAAAAATTTATATCCGCCTGGATCCAATCCAGGCGGATATTCACCCAGATTCATGTGGGTTCTGGTTTTATAACCGTATCCGAAAAAAAATAGGGACCAGATGCACACCCCTACGTGTCACATTAAAATAAGGTCGTGTTAAATTAATTATGCGATAAATAGAAGTAAGAAACAAAAAGACATTGATAAGGTGAATCTAACATAATGTTTTGGAAGCAAAATCATAACATTTTGGCTTTATATTTTTGGCAACCAATGCGAGCCACAAATTTGCACCATTAAGACTATAACAAGGCCATACCTATTTTGTTAGGAATGGTACTGGGAAAAGAAAAATGAGTGCAAAGTAAGAAAATTGTTTAAAGCGGATTTAACAAAAAATTTGAAAACTTAGTGGAACCGAGCATATAGTTCATGCTTTGGGAGGACATGTTTCTCTCACTATAATTTATACCTCGTAATGCATATATTTGATGTCAGAAATATAGAAAACAATCTCTTTTGATGCACTTCACACAATAAAACTGACATCCAAACTCTGTTTCGATAATCCGTTTTATTGTATCATTACAACCACAATAAATGCTATAATTTGTGTTTCTCAAATTTCAGCTTTGAATATAGTGAGCAAAAATGGAAATCGCGAAATCCAGTAATATAAGTGTCCCCTATCAACCCATATTTCTCCCAATCTACCCCTAATCACATCAAATTACACGAGAACAACACAAATGGAAATCATGAAATGTAGAAACTACAGAAGAAATACCATTTTGAACTGCACTTGCGATTTGAAACTTGAACGTGGCTTGGATGAGGGGCGACGGAGACAAATGAATGAGATCACGGCAAAAAGGTTTTCTCTTTGGAGATTTATGGGACTCAAATGCGTTGCCAATGAAAGAATTCTGATATTTTAACATGTATCACATACACAAAATCACATATAAAGAAATCTACTTAACACGAAATCAATTTAATATCACATACACAAAATCACATATAAAGAAATCAACAAATTCAAAATCAAGAATACCATTTTTATTGGAGATACGGTTGGTGAAATCTGCAGAACACAGGCGACAGAGTTCTTCTTTGGAGAAACCGAAGGAAAGGTCTAGAAATGAGTTGACGAAAAGGGGATTGGAGCGATGAAAATGGGCAAAATCTGGATGGAGCGATGGAAGTTGATGCGTTGGTGGTAGTAGTTTTTTCCGAGATTACTAGCGGCAAGATTGCTCTTGGAGAGGACTTCTTGGTGATGTTATGGGTTCGAGGGAATGAGAAAGGGCAATGAAAAGAGTAAGATGGTAATCGTAAAACTTGAAATTGTTGTCTAAACGTTTCTATCCCATGCATCCGAGTTCATTCCTTATTTGGTGAAATAAATGATGTATTTTCATCTTATAGGAGGGCTGCGTACACCCCTAATGTAGTTGGACCGTATGGAAGATGAACACTCTTTAAAAATATGTATATTGTATTATGGTGTTATGGCCATACATCTACCTTGTAGTGTAAAAACAATCGATGAATCAATAAATCGGACTAACTAGTAGGCCGGATTGAATAGGTAGATTTGTTCTGATATCGATTTTGGTTCGGTCTGATATCCATTTTATTTTTAAATTGGTCAAAATTAATCCAATTTCATTTTTTTTTAAATTATCAGACCAGTTCGGTTAAAATATATATGTATTTTAATTTGTATATATAACATATAATATTTATCTATAAAAAAGTTTTGTATTATTTGATAAATTATTAATTAATATAATATTAAATTTTAAATTCTTATAACACTATAGTTTGTTGTATTAATAGTTAGACTAATATTATATAGTGTGTATTAATAGTTATTAATACTATACCATTATATATTATATATACTATAATATATCACTATACTATATATTATAATATATCACTATACTATAGTATTATATACTATAAAATATCATATCATATATATTATCTAATATATATAATATAGTATATTAAAATAAAATAAAATAAAAATGGGACCGATCCGGACTAGAATTGATAAAATTAGAAGAATCGATTTAAAGGAAATAACTAGTTCGAAATCCGTTCTTAAAAATGCAAAACTGATAGATATTAGTTCAATCCAAATTTTATCCAAAATCAGATCAAATCAAAATGATTACACCCTTATATTCTTACCAAAATCAATGCTACGTGATTTTATATGATATATTAAATTTAATTTATAATAAAAATAACGAAATTTGTTACTCATCATTTCATACATTACACGCAATGCACTATATATATTTTTATTATTTTATTTCTATTAAACTAATTGAGTTCTTTTTTCATCATCTCTATACCACGTGTTTATCAAAGAAAAGAAAAAAAAAATTGTGTTGTGTGTGACGTGTAGTGTGTAGAATATGAGCAAAATTCTTCTTTGAGTATTTTCATCCGTATCCCAATCATTTTAAAATGGGGGCTTTGCAACAGTCGGATTTTTAATAAGGGAATATCAGCCTTCCATTTAGTGGTTGCCATGTAAGCCAAAATATAATAAACTCCTTAAACTTCACTACACATCATCATAATAAGCACTCACATAGAAATCATTGTTAATCTCTCTTTTCCTCTTTTTGTAAAAAGATAGATCTCCCTTATTTTTTTATGGGAAAAAAAAAGTGGAATCTAATTTTTTGGTAATAATATTCTTATAATTTAATTACTACTTAATCACTACTTAATTACTACTTTAAGTATATTTATTTTTTTTAATGTTTTTTTAGTAGTTTTTTAATATCCTTAATTATTGAGAAAAAAATTTTAAAAATATTCAATTTTACTAATAATCACTTCCTTAATCATTAAATAAAAATAATAAAAAATAATAAAAGAGTTATAATTAGATGATCAAAATATCATTTTCCTTAAAAATAATATATAAATAACTTGCACACTCTAAAATTTACATTACTCTTTATTTAATTTTCTAACAACTATAGAAACGAATTTATCTATTAAAATTGTACTGCCGTCGCTTCAGTTCTTCTAGCATCCTATACTTTGTCATGCAAGGAGCAGACTCCCGATTTTCTTTTTCTTTGAGAAAACTTGAAATTACCTTTTTTTTTTCCTTATTTTAATTCATATCAAGGGCAAGTCAACTTTAGTGGACTTTTGATGCACAGTAAAGAGCGAGGTTGATCTTATCTAGATGTGGACGATTGGGAAGCGCTACATGTCCCGTTCCCACTCATCCCTATCCCGTTTTACATTTTATTTTTCAATTTTTGTTTTTACATAATTTTTAAATAAATATTTTTAAATAATATTATAATTTTTTTTATATTTTTAAAAATATTTTAAGATGTTATAAAAATAATAAAAAATATATATATATTTTATATATATATATATATAGACATAATGATTAGAGAGATGCTATTCAACGCATCTCGATGGATTTCGTTGGAATTTTTATTTTTATTTTTTTATCTTAATATTTTTTATATGATTTTTAAGTAAATGGTTTTAAATAATGTTGTGATTTTTTTATATTTTTAAAAAATATTTTAAGATAATAAAAAAAATAGATTTTTTTGTATGATTTTTTTAAGATGTTAAAAAAATTATAATATTATTTAAAAACATTTACTTAAAAATCATATAAAAAAAATTTCAATAGGACCATCGGAATGCTATTCACCGGAGTGAATAGCACTGCCCTATTGATTAAGTACTTAATTTTTTTTATTTGTAAATAATTAAGTACTTAATTAGGTGAAGTTTTGGTGGGACCAAAATATAATCGTCCACGAAAAATGCTTAGGGCCCTTTTTGGTATCCTATTTTGGTGCCCGTTGCCCTTTTTATTTTTTTATTTTTGCTTTTTTTTTTATTTTATGTTTTTTTTATTTATTTTTATATCATTTTTAAAGGACTCCCTAATCAACGTATATATATATATATTTAGCATCATAATGTCTATATAATAGTGTCATTTAGAATATAAATATTATATATTATATTAAATATATAATATATATTTATAATATTATTTTTATTTGAGATTTTATCATTTTTAATTTATTGACGGTATTTTTTAAATGACTTCATAACTTAATCATTTAAATAAAGAATAATTTAAATATGAGATATTGATTGAAAATAATAAAATTCAGAATCAATATCATGACTTCTCGAGTAATAAATGCAGTTGTCAACTAAACCAATTTCAGGAATTTTTATTTTTTGTTTTTATTTTTGTCTTTTTCAGTAATAGAAATGTGGAGGGGAAATTAGTTTTGAGTTTTGACCAACTATAAAATAAAGATAAAAATCACAGAAAAGAACCAGAAATTAAAGAAATTAGTAAATAAAAATAAATAAATAAATAAAAGTTAGCAGAATAAAATATTAGAAAAAAAAATTAGCAGAATAGAAGGACAGAAATCAAGGCAAAGCTTCATTATTGGACCTAAAGAATCATGCCTCTTGGCCCAGTTTTCTCCGAATGGTCGAGAAATGAACCTTCCTCTGTTCATTCCCAATGGACCAAACTCTCTCTCTCTCTCTCTCTCTCTCTGTGGCTAGTGAAAGTAAAAGTCCTCGCGGTTGGGGTTCATGGAGTTTTCCTTCTGAGGTAGGGCCAAACCTCCTCAAATTCTCACATTTCTCTGCTTTTTATGTCAATCACACATTTGGGTCCTGTTCAATTCATTATTTTTATGCTAGACAAGCTCTGCTTTTCAAGTGATTTTGTGTCTTCATTTGTTACAGAAGTAGATTTTGAAGTTGGGATTTCTTGTTGCGGGCTTATCTTTCTGCTAATGCTTAATTCTGACCAAGACCATCAAGATCAGAGGTAATGACCATCTGGGTATTTCCGTTTCTTTGATTTTGGTGCTTTTGCTTAGGGTTTTAATTGTTTGTGGTGATTTCGGACTATGGCTTGGTGATTTCGGATTATGGCTTGGTGATTTCGGATTATTGATTTTCTGCTGTATATACTTTTGTTTTGTAACTGTTATTTGTTGGGAGAATTTGCATTAGGTTCTGTCGGATACCCTTTTGTTTGATTACCAAGAGAGGTCCGGAGAAGTTAAGAAATAGAATAATTGAACGTAACAATCAACCGGAATTTTTGTGTGGTTTAGTTGCTAATGAATCGTATATCCTTTAGAGTTTCTGGATTTATAGTTGAACTCACACCACGGTTCTTATTCAAAAAAACTTGCGCATTGACTGATTACTGAAGAAATGCAGGGAAAAAATCAGAATAATTTTTTTCTCGAATATTTATTTAAAAGAATTAGCTTGTAAATCAACTGATTCAACGCTTACTGACTGGCTTGATTGAGTTGGAATTCTTCATTTGAGATTTAATTCCATTCTTGTACCTCCGTCTTTTTTAGTTTTAGTTAATGTATCAGAAAATATTTCCATTTAAATATTAACAATTTGGGGATTCAGCTTCTATCTCGGAAGTGAGGGTAAGTGAAATTTTCAATTAAGGTCTGGTATGAATTTCTCAGATCAGGGTGCTACAATATTTAGCGATCTTCCCCTCCAACTTTGCTTTAATTTATGGGTGGTGAAGTAGGCTTTGCTTTAATTTTTTTAAACTACTGTGGTTCCAGTATGTGTCTTGACTTATGGTGAAATGAATCCCAATACACTCCCTGTTAAGTGTTTTTTCCATACCAATATCAGTGATAATTTTTGCAAACTCCTTGAGATTGTCAAATAAAGTAGAAATTCTCCAGCCATGGTCCTAGGATATAGAGGTTTTTCTTCGCTGGTAAAGTACACATTGCTTATTTTAATTTAATGACTGTGGTTCCAGCTGTCTAGATTTATGGTGGAATCCATATCCACTCCCCATAAGTGGAGTTCTTCTTTTAATTATAAGTACTTCATAAGTGTTTTGGTATAATTTTACCTATCAAAAGGTTTTTTGGAATATTTTTTAGTACAAATATATTGTTTAGATTAAAAAAAAATCGTGCAGTAGCAGTAAGCACTGGTAAACTCTTGGCAGACTGTTGGATAATGTGAACTTTAGTTTGATTCAAAATTTTTCATAAATTAAACAACTAAGATGAATTATGGTTTTGTTCAGTATCCTAGGTGACATCGGGTTCTTGTGATTGATATGCATGTATAGATGTATAGGCGCACGAATCAATGCATGCTTACCAATTTTAAGCTGAAGGTAAATGGTAATTATGTGTACTTATAAAAGAAATCAGGTAATTATGTGGGAGTTTTATATTATGTAAATAGGTTTGGGATTATTTTTTAGTCTTTTATTTGATTGTGCGGGCCTTGTTTAACAGGAAAAATTCTGGCATGGAGGACTCACCTGCAATGACTATTGAATATCTCCGGGCAAGGTTACTGTCAGAAAGATCCATCTCAAAAAGTGCTAGACAGAGGGCTGATGAGCTGGCAAAAAGGGTATGGTTAAATGTATTGTGTGAATTCTGTGGAGTTAACCTTTTTCTAGTTGACTGAGTGAAGAAATCTCTCCCCCTCTTTCATCCTTTGGTAATTTTGAAGATGTTGGTTTTGTATAGGTAGCAGAATTGGAGGAACAGCTAAAGATTGTGTCTCTTCAAAGAAAGAGGGCTGAGAAGGCAACAGCAGATGTTCTTGCCATTTTGGAGAATCAAGGGATAAGTGATGTTTCGGAAGACTTTGATTTGAGTTCAGACCAAGAAACCCCACATGAATCCGAAGCAGGTCATAAATCTACAAAAGAAGATGAGAGCTCAATTAATTCAAAAGGCAGTAGAAATAAATCAGAAGAACTTTCAGGTTCTGATGTTGATTCTTCTCCAGTACGCGGTAGAAGTTTGTCTTGGAAAGGCCGCAATGATTCACCACGTTCTCTTCAGAAGTACAAGGAATCTTCTCTTAAAAGAAGGAACCGTTTTAATTCCACAGGTTCTTCTTCCCCAAAACATTGTACTGGTAAATCATGCCGCCAGATAAAACGCAGAGAAGCAAAGTTAGTTCATTTTCCTTGGTTCTTTTTTCTTGTTAAATCCCAATCAATGGTATGACATCCCCATTTTCTTCTTCCCCCATTGTATCAATCTGAGAAATACAATAGTGAAGTTTATTTTGTTCTGGTTTTTCTAGTATTTGAAAATGAGTGTATGGATTTATCAGCAAGTACATTTGCAAGAACCTGGATACAGCCCTAACAATGCCTCTATAACACTTGATTATCTCAACGCCATCAATCTCATAAAGTTTCTATTTGATATGTGCGGACTGTAATATATGTCGAGGACAACCATAGAGGAAAAAACTAGGAAAGAAAAAGGAGGTTATAACAATACTACTTTTTTCTGGTGAAAATGATGTTAATTAGAATTGAAGTATTTCTTGTCCAGTAGAAGATGGTTGTTTAGTTCACTAGTTTTTTTCTTCCATCTGGTGGTCGGATTCTGCTCCAACTTTTTTGGTTCATGTTAAGTATTGCATAGATACACCATATTTTTCTTATTCCTATTAAGTTCTCAACAGTTTTCTACCAGAATAAACTAATGGTTGTTTTTCTTGCTCTCTTAGATCTATTGTTGAGGAGTTCAAGACAGAGACTGTCAAAGTTGGTTCTGACAAAAATGGAGCGGCCACCTCTTTGGAAGGTTTTCCAATTTGCTCAAATAATGTGGTGAATGAAGGTTCTGAAATCCAGGATAAAGTTTTACGAGATAGTCTGTTGCTAGGTAGCTTAGAAAATCATAAAAAAGTAGGAAATAATGACTTTGATTATAATGAATATGGAAAAGACAAAGACATGGAAAAAGCCCTAGATGATCAGGCACAACTTATTGGCCGGTATGAAGCAATGGAAAAGGCTCAAAGAGACTGGGAAGAGAAGTTCAGAGAAAATAATACTAGTCCACGGGTATGTCACATTACAGCCGTTTTAACTATTTAAATGATTCTTCTTTCAATTCATAACTTACACATGCACACAGTGGACCTTGAATAACAACCACGTCCTTCATCTCATCTTTTCAGTGGAGGAAGTGCTTTGCTGTTAGAGCTTTTTTTTTTTTGATAAGTGCTTTGCTGTTAGAGCTTATGGGGAGGTTTGCTTGAACTCGGTAGCTTGTCGCTAGCATTCAACCAAAAATATTTAGCCTTTAGAAAAACTAATTTTTACTGCTGGTTGATTTTATGTGTCATCATCCCTTTATATATATGCATATGAGGTACTTACCTAAGCCATAATCTTGGACAAATAGGGCCATCACTCTCCACCAGAAGCTAACTAATTTGTCTTAATGGATGCTACTTTTCCATTTGCATTATTTGGACCTCAGTGCATGGGTGATGGGTGTCCAAGTCTTTATCAGGCATTAGCTCCATAAGTTTTTCATTTTACCCCTGCCTCAAGAGGAATAAGGTGCAAGCATCCCTCCCCTTGTGATGTACTACTGTTTTGCTATATGCAAGCATTCATTTCTGACTTCTTTCTCCCAGTTTCAGTCTAGTTTTTGCATATGAATCCAGTTTATACTGGTTAGTTCCTCAATTACCTATTTTTCCCTTTTATTGAGATCTTCTTCCACTGGATTCTAACTTCCTCATAAATTATTTAGGATTCATGTGATCCTGGGAATCACTCAGATGTCACTGAGGAAAGAGATGAGGTCAAGGGACAAGCTCCATACCCTGCTGAGACACTTGCCCCCTATGCCCCAGAGGCAAAGTCAGAGGTTACAGATGTTTGCTTCCCTAAAGAACTGTCCAACACTCAGCCCAATGGCGTTCTGCCACCTTCATGTGTTGATACTGGAGGTACACCGGCTCAGAATGGCAGTAGTAGTTTTGCTTCTGAATCCGAGGCCCAAGAATTTGCTTTCCCTATGGCTATGGGGACGCAAAATCAAGAGAGGCTCGAAACCTACCAACCTTCACATAGCTCCCATCATGTGCCACTTTCCAATGGATCCCCTGGAAGCCACTCAGCACACCCGTCTTCATCTGATTCTAAAGGAGATACTTCAGTGAGCCGAAATGACCTCCATGCAATGGTGCCACATGAACCATCTGGGAGTTTGGGTAGTGTGCTGGAGGCTCTTAAACAAGCAAGGGCATCACTACAACATAAAATTACTCGAGCACCTTCAAATGGAGGCGCATCTGTTCGTAAAGCTGTTGGACCTTCTGTCCCTGCCTTGAGTACAAGGGACTGGAAGGAGATTCCTGTTGGAACTGCTGGGCTCTTTAGGGTGCCAACAGATTTTTCAGTTGAAATCAGTAGGCAAGTCAACTTCCTTGGTTCAGGCTCTAGTACTGCCAACTATTACCCCGATAAGGGAGCTGCAGTAACTGCAGGCGGTCAATTTACGCCCCGTCTCTTCTTGGAGAATGGATCTGGTTTCTCTACCCCCGATCGGTATCTCACCAGCCGATATGCGGAGACCTTGTCAACAGTTTCCACTGAGAGGCCTCGGTTTGATCCTTACCTGGATTCGGTTCAATCATCTTCCGGCAGATACACCAATGTTTCCTATCCTACCCATCCTTCCTACCCAACCTATCGATCATCTCCATCCCATCCTGAATTGCAACAATGGATGCCCTCTAATGAAGGATATCCACGAACGTTTCCTAGTAGGCCATTCAGGGGACCTCCCGCAGATAAGTTGTTTCATGACGATCAAATTAGACCGAATATGTATAGATAGTAGGAAGAAGATTGAAGTTCTGTTATGTTATTAAGATTACAACTTCACCAAGAAGATTATACCATACAGGTTTTGTAGTGTAATATGGTGTTGTAACTTGTAATGATGTGCCTTAATATCTGTACTACCTTTGGTTTATTGTGAGTAGACTTGAGTCACGGTTTGTAAAGCGGTGGGACCATCCATTTTCTTCTTTTGTCTTACAAATATCTTTTCATTTTCCTCCTACATTTCTCCTGCTCAGAAAATTCTTATTTATGTTTATCGCAATCAACTGAAAAATTCCGTGGACTTCGAGCATATATAAAGTCATCCTCTTCAAAGCCGTGCCCCTGATGATTTTGTTCGGTCAAATGCTGGAGGTTTGATCTAGAAGTTCTATTTTCTTCTCATAGCTAATTTACCAGTTTAAGATTATGGTTTCATCCTTTGGCAACGATCTTTACATATATCTATGTGGAATTTGACCAGAGTTGTAAATTTGTAATTATCCATCATAACGGTATATAACATAATCTTTTTTTTTTTTTTTAAACAATCGAATAGGAAAGGATGGTCAAGTTCAATTAATGCGGTTCGGGTAGCACTATCCGAAGTGAAGTTAAATATTAAAAAAAAGTGACGCACCTAATCACATTAATAAAATGTAAAAATAACTGTATATAACAGAATTCATTCAACTTGATTGTGCAATGGGCCACTTAAATACTTTGTAATACTTCTATTTTTTTTATGATAAAGTCAACTTGGCTATGCACAAAACTACGCTAACATTATAAGACTGCTATTTTATCTCAAATTGGTTTTGCTCAAAGTAAAAGACCCTCTGATTTTCCTAATTTAACCCATAAGGCAAGGCCAGGCCAGGCCTTTCCCTGTTCCAACTTGGCTCAATCAGTAACGTGTAGAACCAGTCATGGCTTGAAAATTCCACGCATAGCTCCATCAATTCTTCAACAAGATAGATACTAATATGCTGTGGATCATTGGATTCCCTTGACCTTTCCAACCTCTCTCTCTCTCTCTCTCTCTCTCTCTCTCTCTCTCTCTCTATATATATATATCAAAGCATGGAAAGCAAGATCAGAGCGCAGATCACCCAAGGATCTCATACAAAACAAGTACTTTCAAAAGCCTTATCTTTCTGTTCTTTATTCTCTCAAAACTGAAAAGTCCATTTTGAAGTTCTGTTTTCTCAACTCTTTGTTCTAGCTAGCTCGACAACATTTGCTGATCTCTAGTAGCTGAACAAAACATCATGTCCATGGCAGATGGTCCTGAGATGCAGATGCCTGAAGGGTATCCAGCAGGTCATGATGACGGAAAGGAAGCTCATGAGTGCTCCACAATAACTTCATCAGAATCAAGCACCCAGAATAATTGGCACTTCTTCGGCAAACCCAACGATGTCTCGCTCTTGGAAAGGGGTCTTCTACAGAAAAACATGGACGACATCAGGAGCGACATGAATTATCATGAATTTGAAGAAAAGCTTGAAAAACAAGCGATTATTGATCCCAAGTTGGTGTCGGTGATGGAGTATCTCAGAGAACTCTATGTTCAAAGTCGAGAAGTTTTTGTGAAGATCTTTCCGGGGCTCCTTCATCACGATCAGCAGGCCGAAATTGTGAAGTTGCTTAAGAAATATGATGAGACAATGGTGTCCCGACCAGTACTACTGAATAATACAGATACAATGAAAGTGCAGACGCTGCAAAGGAGTTTGAGCATCGGCTCCCCAAGACCACTGATTAAAGGAGGAGATCAGGAAAAGCCATTAAAGCTGGAGTATTTCAAGATCCGGACTGTGAACATCGATGGAGCCAGCCCACGAGGAGATGTTCAAGGCAGTCAGGATCAGAAATAGTCGAATTGTAGGATGTTTATCTGGATTCTTAAATAAAATTTCATATTAATAAATAAAATTTTAAAACTAGACTGAATTTTTGTCCGATCATGGACAGACCTAAGTGTTGAGAATTTTTTAGGTAGCTCTAGTTAAAGCATTGTAACGAAAAATCAAGTTGCCAAGTTGTATCAGATATTTATGAGAAATTAATATTAAAATATCTATATATATGGTGCACTAAATACCTCGTTGACAGGTGGACACATTTAATATTATGAGTTTTGCTAAGTACAACTGGCGTGTAATCGATCGGCTGATATCAGCAAAATTTATTATTATTATTATTTTTTAAAGAAGCCATCGGCTAAACTTTGGGGTTTGATGCATTTTGTGCCTTCTCCACTCACTATGCCCACTTCTTCCAGAAGCTCCAGAACCTTCAATAGCAATTTCAATTCCATAGTGCACCAATTCCGTAGTCAACCAGCTCAATATCGGCTATCCAAGTGAGTCCGTGGCTTGTAGAATCATAAACAAACACTGAATGAGAACCAAAGGTTGAAAAGGTAACCCTGGCCCTTAAAACCTTAAAATCACATCATAATTATTTTATGTCTAAAAATAGAATCTCTAAAAATTAGGAGTTAGCTTGTAGCAATAGTGGCGGAACAGGTGAGAGGGCCATTTTTTTTTTAATTATATGACATATTTATATAAAAAATAATGTTAGATATAACTGTAAGATGTGTAAGTTTTATGCACTTTATTTAAAAAAAAAAATAGAGTTCACTATTAAAAAATATTTTTTTTATCTGAATCCTAGATTTACCTATTTTTAGAGAGTGAGACTTGCACATCTTAAAATTACCAATATCATTTTACTTATGTAAATTAAAAAAAGATTAAAAAATCATAAAAACTTAACTGCATATAAAATTATATCTCGGTAATTTGCCACATACACATAGAAATAAAATTCTTAATACACAACTTAATATATGTTTTAGATTCTAACGATAATATTTTATGAAATAATATTAATCAATTATTATTTTTACAATGAAATATTTATAATTTATTTTTTTAATATAAACTATAACGGGCCTTTTAGAATGTCATTTTTTATTCTATGAGCATTCCCAATGGCATATGTAAACTCCATAGTTTTGTAAAATTTGAAAAAAAATAGTTCAATATAGCTCATCCAATGAATTTTTTCTAACTAATATACAAATTGCTACAGTACCGCCTCGACATCTATAGAATATTAGTCACACTTGTATAAATATTTAATTCATTTCTTTCTCTACCTTTTGCTCTTTATTCATTTCATTATAAGCTTTTTATTTTTTATTTTATTTGAAATGAATAATAAGTATTAAAAAGTATACCATTTAAATGGTATAAATAAATAAAAAATAGATAAGTCGATGTATAATATATTATAAAAGTTAGTATATAAAATAGAAAAAAATGTGTTTTGGTGATGTATTTTAAAGAAAAAAAAAACTAGACAACCTTCTACTATATACACAACCTCCACATACCAATATACTTTTTTTAGTTTTTGTTATTTTTCTTTTATCAAAAATTTGATATATGAATAATGAATAGAAAGTTCAATTAATATAAGAAGAATAGACTCAAAATAATATTAAAAATTAAAAAAAAAAATATGATGTGTGTAAAGTTTATATATATATATTGTAGAAGTTGGGGAGATTGTATAGCATGAATCTTTAAAAAATACGATGAAGAAATCATTGGGAATGCTTAAGATACTTCATCATATTTCATGCAAAATTTAGATATTGTCGTATCACATTAAACATATAATGCTATATTAAGACTTTAAATAAATTTGTTTCTTGCTTAATGAAGTCTAAAGGTAAAGTCTCTCAACTATTTTTCATATACATAATCGAGCTTAAATGATTTTCTTATATTTTTACTTTGGATTTCATATTAAGAATCTCATTATTGTATAACAATAAATTCTAGGATCCATATTGATAAGTTTATCACTTCTCTTAACTTAGTTTTAGTTTTAATTTTAATTTTGGAGAGGTTACATCCTTGAAAATAAATATTATATAGAAATTAAATAAAATTTTGGGACTATAAGGAAAAAAAAACCAAAGAGATATTTCTAAGTATATTGGCCAATATATTGAAATTTTAAAAAGTTTTAGAGAGCCAATGGAGATTATAATTTTTTTGGATGAGCATTTTCTATTTATATATAATTGTATAAGATTTAAGATGTACGTTGTATTTTCAAAAAGTTTGTTGGAGCCATGGTCCCCTTAAATACAACGTGGGTCCGCCACTAAGCAATTTCAGAAATCATATGAGCTATATCCAAGGACTATGAACCCATTATTAGCATTATCCCTTTCTCAAGTAATCAAAAAGCTGCCAAGGAAAAGGATTTTGAAGTTGGAGAAATGATATATGCAATCGTAGACTTGCAAGCGACGTACAATCATTTTGAGAAAAAGTAAATATATATAAGACCTATATAACAAAAGTTAACTTTTTCAACAATGGACTCTACTTTTTTCTAAAATAATTGTCCGCCACTTGCAACTCCATGACTATATATAGCATTACTCTTGAAGCTGGGAGGTAGAGGCCTTCTTCAACTTCGAACACATATCTGACGGAGGAACAATTAGCTTCAAATACAAAAAATGAGAAAATTGCATGATGGAAGAGAAGGGAAAATATGGGATTTCGGGAGGAAGGGGGAAAGGGGACTTCGAAATGTAATTCTTGGGAGAAGCGGGGATTTCAGAAGAAAGAGAATTTTTCTAAATGGCACAATTTGATAATTGTATATAGTATTGCTCTTCCTTCTATGCCACATGGGCAACGTTTACTCGGCCGTTTTCCCAGTTGGTTATATTTAGCATTTTTCCTATTAATATGTTGGGATCAGACAGGAATTACTTGTTCAAGAAGATGTTCATTTTTGGCCAAGGGACTTCACGATGTTTTTTTTACTTTTTTTGTTAAATATGTGATATATATATATCATGATTAGTAGAAGAATTCAATTAATTTAAAATAAAATAAGATCAAAATTATTTTAAAAAAGATTAAAAGAATGAGAAAGTCTATCTGTACGTGGGGTTGGGGACCCCCCACCTACACATAAATGAAACGTCCCCGTAATATTCAAATTCAACTAGGTTTCAGCGCGAAGCAAACGGGTTTCTATTGTAGAATTCAAGCGGATAATTATTGGTCCTTGGCTGGATTAGATCTGGAAGCAAGTGGACAATCATTGGTTTCAGATTTAAACCCTCAAATTGAAAGTCTTATTGTCTTCTACAACTCTTATCTCCATCTTTCTCTATTTATCTCTATGTCTAATTCATAGACACTTTGTTTTCTGTAAGTTCCTCTTTTTCCCTTTTTTTTTCCCTTCGAAGGTTTGTTTGGCTTCTTAGAGAATCAATTTATTATTGTTAATTTGTTCTTGTTGTTCTTTTTTTTTTTTTGAACTTGTGCTTGGTTTTGCTTCCACTCTATGGATAATGATTACGAGGGGATGAATCGTTCATTAATTAACTTAACAAAAGCTGATGAATTTTTTTTAGAAAGTTAGCTGAAAGATTCTGGACTTTTCTTCATATTTCTCAGCATACAAATAGTGCTGAACTCAGTTTAGAGATGTGTGATTGCTGTGTGTCTACTAAGGGAAGGGAAGGTTACTACATCTACATACTCACCAGCCTATAAGAATCATTATTTAGAATCATTATTTACATAATTTTTTGGTTGATTTGAGTTTGAGTTGAACCTTTTGGAAGAGCAACGTCAAAACAGAGAAATGCGAAAATAGGTTTTGTCTTTTTTCTCTTCGCAAGTTCCTTCTAATTATTATTATTATTATTTTAAATACATTAGCTTCATGTCCCCATCGTGTACCCAAACTTGTGTATTCCTAGCAGGACTCTAAAAGAATATAGTGTGTAATATATTCAAAAGATAAATAACAAAGCTCTATATTAAAAAATTAGTTGAATAAAGAGGTAGCTAGGTAGGGTACTTGAGGAACGAGCAGCTTGAAGCCATGCACGAAAAGTTAAGAGCCTGAGCTAGCGTTTAGTCACCTCGAACAATATTTTTATTACATCTATATAATAAATTAATAATGCTACATATAATTATAAAATATGTAAATATTATATAATTATTTTAAAAGAAAATTGTGAAATTCATTATAAAAAAAAATAATTTTTAATAAGAATCTCATATTTTACTAATTTCTTTCAAAGTAAATACACAATTTATGATCATGGAGATAAAATTACTGCATGCATGCATGCCATGCACGCATTGATCAAGAGTAACTCCAAGCTTTACGCTTCAATGTATGCACGCGCACACATGCAGTACTCTGATCCTCCCTACCACACCAATTTTGGGAGCAAGCCTTTATTATGACCTGCTACATAATCAATCGCATTTTGTTAAAATATGTGACTCATATCTGATGAGTATATAATGACAAATGGTGAAATGAATGGGCAACACTAGATAAGAGAGTACGATACGGGGGCAATGCTCTTGCGGTACAGTAGATGGATATTTTTGTAAATTTTCTTAAACACATCTGTATTCTTAGAGTTAGTATAAATACATATGATGTAACCCTAATTTGATAATAGTGAAATTTTTTCGCTCGCTCCTATAGATATAGGCACATCACCGAACCACTTAAATATCTGTGTTATTTTTTCTCTTATTTTCTTTTTGATTATTTCGTATATTCATTTTAATTATCGTACGATCACAATAACTGGTATCAAGAGCTCAGATTACGATGTTTGGAGTTTCATCTGTAAAATTTGATATGATCATGTTTGATGAAATTGGTAATTTCGGTTTGTGGCAGAGGAGGGTTAAGGATCTGTTAGTGTAGCAAAACATGGTGAATGTGTTATGCCAAAAGAAATTAAAAGGCATGGAGAAGTCAGAATGGAAGGAACTGAAAGTTAAGGCTGTGGTGACTATCAGTCGTTGTCTGGCTGATGATGTTATGTATCACATCATGGATAAGGAATCACCGGCAGAAGTTTGGCTGAAACTGGAAAGTCGATATATGTCCAAGTTGTTGACGAACAAGTTTTATCTTAAGTAGAACCTGTTTGGCCTTAAGATGTTAGATGGCTCAGATTTGAGCCAGCACATCAATGTGTTCAATCAGATCATCAGCAATCTGAAGCGAGTTGATGTGAATTTCGAAGATGAAGATAAGACGTTGGTGTTGCTGAATTCCTTGATGGTGTCTCCTATGTACGAGAAATTGGTTACGACTCTGATGTGGGAGAAAGAAACCCTCAAGTTGGGGGATGTTATAGGTGCCCTGTTAAGTTTTTATCAGCAAAAGAAAGCCAGTGATGAGACTTCACAAGGTGAAAGGCTTGTGGTGAGAGATAACCAGGAATGTGGAAGAAGTAAGTCTTGAAATATATCAGGTAACAATAAAGCCCAGTCTAAATCGAGAAAAAAGAAGGACATCATGTGTTACAAGTGCAAGAAAAAAAGGGGCACATTAACGGGATTGTCCAGAAAAAAAAAAGAAAAAAAAAAGAAAGGGAATGCAGAGAATAAAAAGGGTTTATCAAAGTCTGCAAATGTAGTGTAAGAAGAAGATTTAAAGAGCGATGACGATAATATGCTTTCTGTTTCATCTAGTTCAAATCATCTGACAGATTCGTGGATTATGGATTCAACATGCTCCTATCACATGTACCAAAAAAAGATTAGTTTGACACCAACAGGTTCGAAAATTTTGGTTCTGTTCTAATACGTAACGATGCATCCTGCACAGTTGTTGAAATAGAAAATATTATAATTAAAATATTTGATAGTGTGGTTAGAACGTTGTGTGATGTTAGACATGTACCAGATTTAAGAAAAAATATGATTTCATTTGACACTTGTGATTATAATGGTTGTAGTTAAAAATCTGTAAAGGGAGTAATAATAATGAGTAAATGTATGCTGATAGTGATAAAGGAACAAAAACTAGCAGGAAACACTTATAAACTACTAGGTACCACAATTGTAGATGAAGTTGCTGTTGTAGAGTATAAGTCAGATAGTACAGTCATGTGACATATGCGGCTAGGTCATATGGGTGAGCATCGGATGATGGAACTTCATAAGATAAATCAATTGAAGGGTGTCAAGACATGCAAGCTCGATTTCTGCAAGTATTGTGTTCATGAAAAGCAAAACAGGGTGTAGTTTAAAACAGCCACACATAAAACAGGGGGAATTCTTGATTATGTTCATATAGACCTCTAGAGACTAGTCAGCATAGTATCACGATGAGGACATATGTATCTCATGAGTTTCATTGACAATTACTCGTGAAAGGTCTAAGTGTACTTCATGCAGCATAAGTCAGAAACGTTTGTCAAGTTCAAGTTATGGAAAGCTAGAGTAGAGAATCAGACATGGAAGAAGATTAAATGCCTCAGGTCAAACAATGGTACTAAGTACACAGATTTAAAGTTTCAGGAGTTGTGTGAGTAGCATAGGATTAAGAAACACTTCACTGTTTGCAACACAGCACAGCAAAATGGTGTAGCGAAAACGATGAACAGAACGATAACTAAGAGAGCTCGATGTCTCAGGTTAAATGCACGACTTATAAAGAACTTATAGGCAGAGGTAATGAATATGACATGTTTCTTGATTAACAGATCACCAAAGGCAGCACTAGATGAGAGAATATCAGAGGAGGTGTGGACAAGCAGTGTGGTAACTACTCCGCCTTAAGAGTGTTTGGATGTCCAACCTACATGCATGTTTCTAGTGAGGACAGATCGAAACTTGATGCAAAGTCTAGATAGTATATCTTTCTGAGATATCAGAAAAGGATAAAAGGCTTCAAGTTCTGAGATCCGAAAGCAAATAAGGTGGTTATCAGTAAATATGCAGTTTTGAATGAAAAATCCATATTACAACGTATTTAAGGAGAAGAGAAACAAATGCTAGAAAATTGGATCATCAATGAGCATTTGGTGCAAGTGGAGTTAAAGACCCATGATAGAGATAATAATGCACGTGATTTAAAGGGTTCTAGTTCAGAGAGTCAGGAGCACTACACTACAGCCATAGACAAGCCTAGACACATTATCAAGCCACCCACTAGGTACAATTTTGAGGATTTGGTTTCTTATGCACTTAGTACTAAAAGTGGAGATCCTACTACTTTTCAGGAGACAACACTTAGCCAAGAGAAAAGTAGATGGATGGGTGCTATGGTGGAAGAGATAAAGTTTCTACATAAGAATCACACATGGGATTTGGTGGAGCTTCCAGAAGGGAAGAGAGCGATAAGATGCAAATGGGTGTATAAGAAGAAATAAGCAGTTTCAGAAAAAAATAGAGAAAAGTTCAAGGCAAGCCTAGTAGCAAAAGATTACTCGCAGAGGAAAGTAGTTGACTATGATGAGATATTTTCCCTTGTGGTCAGACTCACTTCCATCAGAGCAGTGTTGGCTTTAATAGCATATTCAAACATGCAGTTGGAGCAGATAGATGTAAAGACAGCTTTCCTTCATGATGATTTGGAGAAGTAGATTTACATGGTACAACTAGAGGGGTTCAATCATCCTGGACAGAAGCACTGAGTCTATAAATTGAAGAATCACTTTATGGGCTGAAGTAGTCTTCAAGACAATAGTACTAGCGATTTGATTTCTACATGATCCAGATTGGCTATAGCGATGTGAATATAATTGTTGTGTTTATGTGGAAAGCCTTGATGATGATTAATTTTTTTCTGTTACTTTATGTGGATGATATGTTGATTGCTGCAAAGAGTGTGAGTGAGGTTAACAAGTTAAAGAATTTGTTGAGCAAAGAATTTGACTTGAAAGATTTGGGTGCTGCTAAGAAGATTCTTAAGATGAAAATTCACAGGGACAGAGCCTCTAGGTGATTATGGCTATCTTAGTATAGCTCTGTTGAGAAGTTGTTGGATGGGTTTAACATGGGTAATGCAAAATCACTTCAGAATGTCTACCTCACAGTGCCTGAAGACAGATGATGAGTTTCAAAACATGTCAAATGTTCCATATGAAAGTGTAATAGAGTGTTTGATGTATGCTATGGTTTGCATAAGACCAAATTTGGCACAAGCTGCCAATATGATGAGCAAGTTTCTATCAAATTCAGGTCGACAACATTGTGATGCAGTCAAGTAGATTTTCAAATACTTGAGGGGTACTACAGACTATGACATCATGTTTAGTAGACAGCAGAGTGATCTTTCAATTATAGGATATGTGGATACAAACTATGCAAGGGATTTGTATGACAAGAGGTTTACTATAGGATATGTATTCACTCTTGTGGGAGGGCCTATTTGTTGGAGGTCCATGGTACAATCTCTAGTTGCACTATTTACTACCGAATCAGAGTATATGGTAGTGGCTAAAGTTGCTAAGGAAGCTGTGCGACTTACAAGGCTGGTCAAGGGGCTGGGTGTCCAATAAGGTGGAGTTCAATTTCATTGTGATAGTCAGAGTGCCATTTATTTGGCAAAGAACCAGGTGTATCATGCGATTACCAAACACATAGATGTGAAGTTTCACAAGAAGAGAGAGTTGGTTTCTTCTGGTGAACTACTACTTGAAAAAGTTCACACTTTTGAGAACGCAACAGACATGTTGATAAAGCATGTTATTACAAAAAAGTTTAAACACTTCTTAGACTTGATTAATGTCTTCAGTTGCGAAATGGGAGGCGCCCCAACTTAGTGTCCCAAGTGGAGTTTTTAGTTATATTTTCTTTTCTCCTGAGGAGCAGATATTTACCAAGGTAGAGATTGTTGAAATATGTGACTCATATTTGATGAATATACAGTAGCAAGTGGCAAATGGCAGAGCGAGCGGGCAAGCGACGACATTTGATGTAACCCTAATTTGATGATAGTGAAATTTTGTCGTTCGCTCCTGTAGATATAAGCACATTGTTAAATCACATAAATCTCTATATTATTTTTTCTTTTGATTTATTTTCGATTATTTCGTATATTTATCATAATTATCGCACGATCACAACACATTCCCACTCATATCCTACAACACCAATCCACCTATGAAGTACTCTCTCATAAAACTCCTTCTTACAACTTCTTTCGTGTCTTTGGTTGTGCATGTTGGTCATGTCTCTGCCCATACAACAATCACAAACTTGATTATCGTTCCAAAATATGTGTATTCATTGGTTACAGTTCATGTCATCATGGCTATAAGTGTCTTGATGTTTCCTCTGGCCAAGTATACATTTCTCGACATGTTATCTTCAATGAAGATCTGTTTCCATATCAAACACTCAACACCAACCCCAACCCCAACTCCACCACTCCTCTCGAGCACACCTCTCCCACTTCCACCAATTTATTTCTTCTCTCTTTTTCACATACTAGCCATTCTGTGCAGGATAACCCGCGATCAAACCAATCTAAAGTTTCTGTGCAACATGTCACTCCTCAATTCGAGACTACATGCAACTTAAATCTCAGTGACAACCCTCTAAGCAATTTGGCAACAGACATGCATACACCATCTAATTCCTCCTCGAGCGCAACAGCCACTCGACAACATCCAATGGTTACAAGGTTTCAAAATCAAATCTTTAAGCCCAAGAAGGTTACCGATGGTACCATTCGGTACCCTCTTCCAAGTGTCTTAGTTGTCACAGCCACAGATCCTATGACCAAACTAACATGTTTTATTGAGGCAATCAAATTTCCAAAATGGCATGAAGCAATAAACACTGCATTTATTGCTCTCCTTTGGAATGGTACATGGTTCTTAACTCTCCTTCAATCTAACAAAAGTATTATTGGATGTAGGTGGGTATTTCGTATTAAACATTGTGCAGATGGATCTATAGATCTCTACAAAGTAAGATTAGTCGCCAATGACTATCACCAACAACAGGGACTTGACTACTCAGAAACTTTTTCTCCTATTGTCAAACCAACAACAATCCGAATTATGTTCTTTATTGCCATAACATCTGATTGGTGCATTAGATAAATTGACATTCAAAATGCATTCTTGCATGGCTTGCTTTCCGAAGAGGTGTATATGACACAACCACCTGAATTCTCTCATCCTCAGCAGCCTAATCATGTTTGTCGTCTTCACAAGGCCTTGGTTGGCCTTAAGCAAGCCCCAAGGGCTTGGTTTTCAAGACTAAGCAACCGCCTTCAAGCACTTGGCTTCGTGGGTTCTCAAGCCGATTCCTCCTTGTTTATTCTCAAGGATAAATCTCTAGTGATGTTCTTATCTATGTCGATGACATACTCTTCATTGGATTTTATTCTACAGCTGTCAACTCCATAACTAAGCTCCCTCATGCTAACTTTGTTGTTAAGGACATTGGACCTCTAAATTTCTTTCTTGGTTTAGAAGCTCTTACATGCACCGATGGTTTGTTCCTCACCTAGCGAAAATACATAACTAACCTGTTAACTCGCAACAAAATGGATCATGCCAAGCCGTCTCCAACACCAACGGCATCGACATGCTCATTATCTGCACATGTTGGCAAACATTTCTCTAATCCAAGCTTATATTACAGCATATTCGAGTCCTACTATGTGAACTTTTATATTATTTTAATATTTTCTTTTAAATAAAATATTCTTTTATGGATTTTATAATAAATAGTTTTATTATTTTAATTATATTATGTGTGTTTGTATTTTTTTATAATAAAATTTTACTAAATAAATCAAAAGGAGATAAATATAGTCTTATTTAATTTGTCTATTTATCCTTAGTCCCCCAACTTCTAGGATTTCAAAAAGTAGTCCAACAATCTCTACCATTGGATTTGGTTAGGTAGAAAGATATTTTCCTTAGGATGATATTAACCATTGATTCTACTTTATGGAAAGAGTGAAGTCATATTTACAAAAATGCCATTCTACCATTTCAAACATATACGACCATTGAGATAAAAGGAAGCCTTAAACTCATTTCAAGTTCTCCCCCATCTCTCTCAAGCCCGTCGACCATTACAAGAGAAAGGAAACAAAAGAAAATCCTAGCTTTCTTCAACCCCACCCCCATTGCTCTCTTCCTTTCTCATTTCTTCTTCAAGTAAACAAGAACTCACTTCTATTTCTCTAGTCATGCAAAAATCTTAAGTAAAGGAACTCAATTTCATCCATCAAGCATACGGGTTGACTACTCTTCGAACCTACTTTAAGATTTCACTCCAAGCTTTGAAGGTGAACTTGTTTCTTCTTCCAAAAAGGGTTAAAATTGAAGGTGATGGGTTTAAATTTTCACTCCTAGACTTATTACTTATGAGTTTCAGTTTCTAGTTGTTTCCTCACTTGTATATTTTGATCTTGGAAGTAAAAATATGTGCTTTGACTTGATTTTGAGTATTTTATAATTACTATAAGCTTTAGGTTCGAAATGCTTTGTTTTTGTTATCATAAGGCATGTTCAAAGGGTCATTTTATTATACTATAAGTGAGATTTTGAAAATATATTATTATGGGTTTTTTGGGTTAGTCTTGGATGTCTTTAACACAGTGTTTTAAATATTTGTGAGTTGAAAGTGTATTATCTACAAAAGATTTAGTGTGTCCAATTTTATGAATTAAAAGTGCCGTTGATGCTTGTTCTTCATTTCTAATTTTATAGTGTACTTTTAACGCGTTAAGCGAGACCTTGAGTCGCTAATAATTAATTAAGTGTGGTTGCATAATATACTACGTTCTCTATATCTAGTTAAGTTAGGATATGCTATCTATATTATTTATTATATTTGTTTGGGTGACTTATTTAGTTTATAAGTGCTTGACTTAGGTTATTAACGCGTACGTTATTTTTTTTTTAAGGACCGTTATTGCCGGGAGAAGCTCCAAAGCCTAAAGTTAAGTAGTATGATCACGCATACACGCCATGTTTTTCCTAAAAAGAATATATCTCTTAATGCAAGTGTTTTCTTAAAAAAAAATAATAAATGAACATTTATACTATGTAAAACCTTTCTTGAAAGCCCTTGTTAAGTACCCTATAATTATTGTTGGTTGTAAATACAAAGTAATACATTCGCACTCATGCTCTAGCATCATGATTTCTTCTCATGCATGCTTTTCAAGAAAATTATCAAACTCTCATATATGTAGTATAGCATGAAAAATATTTTCTATTATCATTTGTATATGCATGTGTGAAGAAGAGTTGATGAGATTGCATGAGAGAAAAGACAAGAGAAGAAAGGAAAGCTTTAAAAATGAAAATGTCAATGATCTTCATGATTATTGTTTAAGTAAGAAAGCAATGACTGTAAGAAATGGCAGATTGCAATACCGGATCAGTTCCACTGGTTGTGCACCCAGTGACGCCATTCAAATAAAGGAATTTCTAACCTATTGGCCACGGGTAGAGTCTAGGTCCCTAAAAAGACCGCTAACCCTGCACACAGGGTATAACAGTGTGCAATAATAATAAATGAAAGTTCTATTGTTCTTTAAATATTTTATGCATGAAAATAAATGTTTTAAGTCTTAAATTATTGTGCATTGAAGCATGTTTAGCATTGTTTATGCATGATAGCACGTCAATTAATTGTTTATGCATGTAAGCATGTTTAGATACTCAAAATGTTTATGTTTGCATGTTTCAACTAATGAATAGATGCTTATTATGTTAACGGCGTGATGTACTACTCACTAAGTATTCAACTCACTTTGTATTTAATGTTTTAAACGTTTAGGTTTAGAGGATGAAGCTGCAGGGCAGGGTGGTGCTGAGGAGGGAGAGCAACAATTTAGAACTTTTCCTACTTGACCTGGCAGGATCATGGGTCTCTTTTGATAGTAGTATAGTTGTTTTGGATCCTGTTGTGTGGGACAATATGTAGGATTTGACGTGGAAACTTTAAGTTATTGTACGTATGTAGTAATGGAGTGGGGTGTTATAACCCCATTCGCATTTGACTTGTTGACCCTTGGTGGGGTGTAAATAACCCAATGGTCTGTATATACTATTTTGTATAATAGTGGGAACGGAGTTCCTTCATGATTTATTTTGTTATATATTAGAAACAGAGTTTAGGCTCAAAGAGCCATTGAAATGAATGTTTAGAGAATGCTATCAGGTGTTTCTTTCCTAAATTAGAAATTTTAAAGTATCCCTACGTCATTTTCCATTTATAGGATTTAAAAAAAAAATACATAGGTCATGTCAAGGAACTGTGGTGGCCCCCTTTTTCTCTTTCTCAGTGAATTGTGTATGTCAACACATGCACAATCCTCTACTTCCACACTAGCAAGTAGCCAAGAAAATCCTTCGGTACCTAAAGCACACTTTCTCCATTGGTCTCTTTTTCACCAAGTCATCAAACTTTACTCTCCAAGCCTTTTTCGATGCGGATTGGGGTGGCAACACAGATGATAGACACTCCACAGGTGCCTACTGCATTTATTTTGGCAACAACCTCATCTCTTAGAGCTCCATGAAGTAACATATTGTAGCCCGTAGTAGCACTAATGCCGAGTATAAATCTCTCACCAACATTGTTGCCGAACTTCAATGTATCCAAATCTTAATTCGTGAGCTTCATCTTTCAGTCACAACCTCTCCAACTTTATGGTGCGACAATATTGGAGCGACTTATCTTTCTTCCAATCCTGTGTTTCATGCTTGCACAAAGCATATCGAAATTGACTTTCATTTTGTCTGGGACTTAATAACTCAGTAAAAACTCAAGGTCCATTTTCTATCCACCAAAAACCAGATAGCAGATATCCTAACCAAGCCACTGTCTCATGCACGGTTCAAACTTCTCTACAACAATCTTTGTGTGTACTCACTCCCACCAAAATTGAGGGGGTGTATTGAAGATAAGGTAATCAACTCAAACAATAGCACAGATGGATCCTCCCTCGAAGACTCGGCAACAAACTCTCTTGGAAACTCGACAACAGACCCAGTTGATCAAGATCAAAATTCAGATAATTAAAATGATTCCATCTTTATCTTGTATACGATTTCATCTTATCTTATATGTTTTTAACATTCAAATATAAATCTGTCACACGCATGCTGCGCCTATAATTAAATTTTAAATAGATGATTTTTATGTAAAAAATAGTAAATTCTATTAAAAAATAGTAGATTCTTTATTATATATTTTCTAATGTAGTCTAATGTTTTAAAAAAATTATAACAGATATATCTATTTAAAACTTATAATAATAATATAAAAGCATCCCATGATCAAGGTAGGAGTTAAATTTTTTTTTTTTTTTGATACATTTAAAAGAGGAGTTCGAACTCCAAAGATCTAATTTGGAGGTTAAAAATTATGTCAATCAAATTACAGATCTTTAATTACAAACTATTGTCTAATTTTTCATTTAATTATGCGCGCAGAACATGAATTGGAAGGTGACGTCGTTACCCATTAACCTAAGATATTTGCCATCAATATTAATGGTAGACTACTAACTACCCTGGCTGGCTTCTTTTAATTGGGTCAAAGTATATAAAATCTAATTGTATTCCTAATTAATTAATTATATATAATGAAAAGCAGCCAATGCAAGAAGAAGAATGTGAAGTTTGAGGATGTCTATGCCATTTATATATCCTCCACTTGTAACCCAATGAAACCTAATATATTCTTGTAAAAGTGCGCTATTATCAGAATGACAAGGAAAAAGAAATAATTGAAGTTGACCTTAGTCTTTTAAAGTATTCACGATAATTATAGATGGTGAATAATTTAAATATTTGATTAATTAAGATGTTGGCCATGTACGTTGCTTGATTAATTATTTGATTTACCAATTGATTTCAAAGAAATTTATTTATAAATCACTTTGTTAAATCCTCAAAACGCACTACTGATATGGAAGTTTGTCACATCAGTTAATACAAACTAAAATTAAAATTTTTTATTAGTAATACTGAGCCGCAAAAATGATAAGTAAGAATAACATTTTTCATATATATATATAAATATAAATATAAAGTAATTGATCGTGTGAAAAACGTGGGACGTATTATATAATGGAAAATGATATATCTCTCGAATTTTCAACGTGAATTTTTCTTTCAAATTTTAAAATAATTTTTTTTACTTAATGATTACGTAAATTTTAAATGATGATATAATTTTTTTTATTTTTAAAAAATATGTAAGTATATATAAAAAAATGAATGAAAAAAAATTAAATAATCTATTCGAAAAATCTTCTATATGTTTTTTGAGACATGTAGCACCACTCTAACAATTTGTTTGTTGTTTTCGGCTTTTGGGTCTTTTCCTCTTTGTTGGGGAATGACATCACCCCCACTTTAATTATCTCACGTCGCATTACACTTTTCTTTCGCCCAGATAAGCTTGAAACAACTAATTAAAACGTAGGAGTAGCAGCTGAATCTCCATGAGCTGCCTTAAAATAATTATGATAGACATTGAAGCTTGAAAAGGGAATATTGTACTTCATGAGGATGATTGATTTTTATCTTTATATACAGCTATTCATTTTGATAAGATGGACTTTGATCAATATTGTCTCTCCTTTTTCTTGCTAGACGTTCACTTGAAGCCACATAAATATTAATGCATCTCTTGTGGATATAGATTTTTTGTTTTCCTCTTTCTCTCTATTTATTTATTTTGTGTAGGTTTGTCTTTTGCAAGAATTTGATTCTCCTAATTGGTATTCTTCGTAGACATGTGGATTAATGGATTTGGAGTATAAATGACTTTAAAAAAATAAGTAAATTGTTTGATAATGTGGTAAGTGTTTTTCATTAGTAAAATGCTATAATTCTTATAATTTTACGCATATGGTCGTGCGTGTTGATATGTCAACTATTGAAATGATGAAGTAAAAATAAAAACAAAAACTAATGAAATGATGATGATTTTAAAATTCGAAGAAAAAAAATTGATAAAACGGGAGAAAATCTTTGGATAGGAGCTTTCCAATAAGATAGATTTATCGAAGTCCAATAGCGTTTAGTCATGTCAATTTAATGAGAGAACGCAACAGATATACGGTAAAACAAGTTGTACACAATTCCCCTCTCCCCCCACCCCCGAACGCAGGCCTTTATTCTCATTCTCCGTCTCCCTCTTGCGTCTCTATTTCTCCCAAATCCTAATCGGAAGCTAATGGTGGATGAAACTCGATTTCATTTTCGTTCAAATAAAAAAACTCTAAGCCGATAACTCTCAATCATCTTCCATTTTCGCGATTTTGCTATTTCGTCCTCTTTCATTTTTGCGATTCATTTTCGTGAAATCGTTTTTGCGATTTTATTTTTGTGAAATCATGTTTTTGTGATTTCATTTTGCATTTCTATGATTTTGTTTAAATTTTCAAATATGAGATCATGGCGTGGTTTTGTTTTCATTTTTGTGATTTTGTTTTCATTCTCGCTATTTTCAATTTTTTCCATTTTCGAAGTTGAACAACCAAATCCAACAACAATTTTGGTATTGGGACATTTACATCAATGGAAACCATTGGCTTCATTTCGTGTGGGAAGGAGATGGATTTTCAGATTCAGGCTTTCCTGAGTGAGAGAAAGAGGGGAATGAGATTTTGGGTAGGAAATTTCACACGTTAGGATTAGGATTTTTTCAGAAGAAATGGAAGAAGAAAGGTTCCCGATGGGGTATATGCAAGGGGATTTTGGGGGAGGGGTGTTCATAGGGGGGTTTCGCGCGTAGGGGGATTCGGGAGGGGGGAGGGGATTCAATGCGACGACCTATACTTCTATTTTCCCAAGTTGACCACGTGTCATGCTACTAGTGGCTTTCGATAAATAGAAGATATAGGAGGGATCTGGTCAGAAGCGCCTCTCTAAAATAGGACTATTGCTCAATAAATATTGTGCGTAAAATAGAAATATTATGTGCAATTCCTTGTGTACACTCTACTAATATGATTGACTATATCACTGTTTTAAATATAAAATAAATATTCTGGTCAATCACAATATTAGAGTACGTAAAAAGTGTATAAAATATTAAAAATGACTGTTTGTAACAAATTTGTACGTAAAATTGTACATGCTTGTAGGGCTCCTCTAGGGCCCTAGGCTCTAAGTCTTCTTAGAGTACTCACATCAGGCCCCTTATATTACTGTGTTGGTTAAATTATAGGAATAATTAACTCATTTTGGCCCCCACATCCGATCCTCTATAATAGGACCAAATTTGATACCCATGAATAGTACTCTCCCAAATCTCTCATATTTGAAAGAATACTATTTATCTCAATCTCAAATTTTATTTTTTATTTTATTGTGAATAATATTATGATGTGAAATAAAGTAGTAGAGAAGGAAATAATAAATAATAAAATATTATTATTTTAGGAGATGAAAAAAAATATAGGGAATGAGATATAGTAAATTTCTTAAATATGGTTAAAAGTTAGGAAAAATTTATAGGAGGTGGGGTTTTGGGTTAAAACTTTAGGAAAATTATAAGGAACCAGATATAAGTACTCTTAAGCTGCATTTGGATGTCGAAGTGTGTTAAGTTGAATTGAGTTCTTTTTTAATAGTAGTTAGTTGATATGGTTGAGTGAGTTTTATGAAACTTACTTAAATGAGTTTAGATAAATTTATATAGAAATATGTAATAGTGTGAGACACGCAAAAAATTTGTCCCCTCACGCGCGACCAACAAGAAAGAGAAAAAAAATTAATTGCATTCATACCACTTGTCACCTAACTAGAGAGAGAGAGAGTGTGTACAAGAAAGAAAAAATAAACATTGACAGCTACAGTTATGTTCATATTACAACAGTGATATGTACAATGACGTGCACATTGATGTGCTACAGTCACTTAGTTTACCAAATCCTCTTTAAAGTGAATTTAATTTGTGTGTTTAGATAATGAAATGAGTTTAGAGTAAAGTATATTAAATTGAGTTCGATAATCAAGCGTAGCTAAATCCATGTACTTTTAGCTATTAGGAGTTTAAATAAGCTCACATTAAAATGTCTAAATGCCAAAAATTTAGACTTATTGCTGCAGTAAAGTCAAACAAAACTCTAAATTTAGAGGCTTCAAGACAATGGCTAAATTTTTATTCTATTAGTTTTTCTTTCTTTTCTTTCTTATCACATAAAATATAATTACTAATTAATTTTTTATTAGTTTCTCTCTCTCTTACCAAATTTTTATTAATAATTTAATTTAAATAGAATATAATTACTAATTAATTTTTTAAACTCATGATTTAATTAAAATATGATTATTAATTAATATATAATAGATAGAATGGTAAAAAATGATAAAATAAAATAAAATAATAATTACAAATAAGAAATATTTTTTAATTATTAATTATTCATTACTATATATCTTCATAAATAATTATTTTAATATAAAAATTTGATGTGAATAATCAAAGTTAAATTATTGTTATATTATGTTATTGTTATATAATAAAAATATATAATTATTCTAATATGAAGATATATATAAATAAAATAATTAAAAATCCAAATCTAAATTATATTAACTAAAATTATCATTTAAAAATAAATAATTCGATGAAAATGCTCTACAATTATATAGTATCAAAGCCGTGGCGATAATTTTCCTAATACTAAGAATGCAGAAGGCAGCAAATTAATAATTTGAAGTACAGTTTGTCTTTTCAGCTTTTGGGCTTTTTCCTCTTGGTTGGGGGAGAATGGAGTGACATAGGACTTTCCTTAAAGTTCCCAGCTTCTATCTCAAATATCATTCACTTTTTTCCCCGAGAAATACTATGTACAAGCGCCCTGGGGCAGTCGGCGTGCAAACAGCTCTGCCACGTCAGTATGTTATCATTTTTCCTGATCTTTCTCTTAATTTCGTTCCATTTCGTATCTCTTCTTTGAAATCTTCAATCCTAATTACTTTCCTCTTCGATTGATTTCTCGTATTTCTCCTCCAACTGACCACTCTATCTCTCTCCATTTCGTCTCTCTCTCTCTCTCTCTCTATAGACAGCCATCGACTCACCATTCTAAAGTACTATTTTTTTTTCTTTTTATATGTTTCTTTGTTTGCATTTGCGCACAAAGTAACTAAGAGACTGGATTTTGTTTTACTTTCTAAAGCTTTGGTATTTAGAATCGGATTTAAGGGAGTGAAGGCGAACTCAAGGTTGAAAGAGCTCTCGATTTGAGCCTAAGAAGTTTCTCTAACTTTTCTTGATTCTTGGCTTTTGATCTTTTTACTTCCTGGTAAAATAAAATAAAATAATGACGAAGCTCATTGCATTGATTGCTTTTCTTTCAATTTCTACTGTCAAGATTTTGTCTCACCATTTTGCTATTGGAAAAAAATACAAGAGAATAGAAAATGCAAAATTCAACTAATTAAGCTTACATTATTGGTTTCTTTACTCTCAAACATGAATTTTCTTTAGCGAGTAGAACACATCAATTTTATCTTCATAAGAGAGAAAAAGCAGAGAATGGTCATTGGCATAGATAGGATAAAAGAAGCAAAGAAAGGTCTGTGCAAAAAGTGAAGAAAACGAGTCGACTCGGACAAACAATAAGTAAAGAAGACGCAGATCAGACAAGAAGAAAGAAAATGAAGAAGATTCATGAAGAGAAAAATTGGTAGAATACAGGAAGAGACGGAGCTCTGCTATTCACCAACTCACCAAGTAAAGTTTCATTTATTTTTATTTCTTTACTTTATTTTTCTTTATTTTATTTTTGTATTATAAAAATGTACGGCTGTTTATGTCGCGCTTGTAGGCCAGTTTGTACCTAGTAGAGCTCTTTTTCCCCTGATAAATAGGAGAGCTCCATGCAGATTTGCAGCCTTCAAAATGTTGAAATATTGTTGGGCTTTCATAAGAAGTAGTAATTCAGGATGATTGAGTTTCTTGCTATATAATGCCATTTTGATCCGTTTACTTTTAGGCATGATTTGTTTTAGAAAATAAAATAAAACATTTTAAATCTTTTTTTATACTCATTATTATATTTTTTTCAAATTCATGTATAAAATATAATAAAAAATTTAATTTTTTCAAATTTCAAAATTATGTTTTCAAATTTTAAAACAAAATTAATATTAAAATATATATTACAATAATATTTTATTCTTTTTTAATTTTTATCTTATCCCTAAAAACAAATAAAATCTTATACGAAAAAATTTACGTGAGACTCATGAATCTTGAACCTCTTGTGTATATAGGTTTATTTTGGTCTCAATTTAATCTATATTTATTATTTCTTGAAAATGTTAACCTATCATAAACAAATAACATATTACGAGAAAAGAAATTATGAACTGAAAATAGATGGATGGATTGAAATAAGAATTTTGAAAAAATTAAAAATAAAAATTGAGGATGGATAAAGAAATATTTATAACCAATTGAGTAATTTGCTTTAGACAATTGAGTAACTCCTCATTTGACCCCGCCCCTCCTTTTTTAAACACTATAATTTTATTTGCTCCATGTCGTTTTCAACTTAGGAAAAAAACTCATTTATCATCATTTTTATCATTACCCTCTCAACATCTTTTGATGTAACGATGTAACATACCATTTGAAATTTTACTACATATAAGCCGTGTTAGCCCACCACTTATAGTAGGATCCATTATACCTTTAAAAAGACTACATTTGAATAGTGACTTAAGATCAAAATTGTGACTTAAGATCAAAATTGAATAAAGTATTTTAGAATATTATTTTTTAATATTATTATTTATAATAAAAATAAAATAAAATTATTTATTATATTTTATATGAAAATTTAAAAGAATTATAATAATTATATAAAATGAGATTAAATATTTTTTTATATGCAAATTTAGCTAAAACACCAATATTTTTTTAGTATAATTGACATAAAAAGCTTCCAAATCAGCGATGTTCTAACACACCGGCTTATAAGTAGAAAACCTAATTTATAATCAAATAATTTATAAAAAAATTATCTTAAACTTGGTTTTTCTTTTTCTTTTTTGTTTATTAGGAAAGTACATTAAGATTTAAGATTATATTTAGATATTGAACTGGGATGAGTTTATCTAACTTTTTTATGAATAAGAATGAGATGAAATGACTGAATAAATTTTGTAAGACTTATTTAAATAAGTTTAAATGTGTTTAAATATTAAGATAAATTAATGGATATTTATGAAAAATTATAAAATTTATAAGACTCACACACTATCATTGATAGTGTTGTCTCTCCCATGCACGCGCAGTGAAATAAATTTTTTAGAAAAAGATTTGTATATAAACAGTAAAAATACTGTTAATATGAAAGGAGCTGCTGCGAATATTGCAAATAATGACTGTTGCTCAGCCCCTCTCAATTTTTTTTTACTTGTATAGCGGAAGCTACAAGAGAGAGAGAGAGAGAGTGAGAGAGAGATGTGTGGGAATATTAATACTGTCAGACCGAAAACAATTCGACCATTAATGCTGCAGTGTAACAATAATACATATGGGATCACTTGAGTTCATATTTAAACTCTCTATTAAACTGCAAATCATGCGTTTGGATGTCAAGCTCAGTCATCCAGATCCATTTTAAAATGAGAGAAATTAAATTGGGTTTGACATCCTAATCTAGTTTAAGAGATTGTTTGGATAGTAAGATATAATGTTATATTTTTAGATAAAAATTAAATAAAATATTATTGAAATATTATTTTTTTATATTATTATTATTTTATAATCTAAAAAAATTAAATTATTTATTATTTTTTAAATAAAAATTATAATAATAAATTGAGATGAATAAAGAGTTTTATAAATTTAACAACATAAGGTTCTATTTGAATTCGATTTAGAAATGAGAAGAATTTAATTTATTTTTTAATATTATTATTATTTTAAAATTTAAAAAAATTAAATTAAAATTTGAAAAATATTTATTGAAAAATTAAAAAAATATAATAATAAAATAAAAATAAGTTAAAGAAAATTTTAAATCCAAAATAGAGCTTAGTGTGAACTGGATCTTAAAAAAAGTAACTGATACAAAAAAAAAAAAAAAAAAAAAAGGTGACTAACCAGAAAAATCATAAAATAAATTAAATAACTACATAAACAAATGTTTTTCCTCTCTATGTTACCGTGGATTTGGATCTGATTGATCTCTCTCTCTCTCTCTCGCTTGCTCGCTCGCACAGGTCATCCATATGGGCTTCCTTTCACACTGGCTCTGCCCAGTCCCGCTGAGGCTTCCATCTTCTCCATGGTTTCTATACTCTCTGCCACAATGAAACAGTAACCTTCTCAGCACTTCCTTCCCAAATACCCGCTTCGAAGGAAAAACTTTGACCAATGTTAGCTCTGACTGGTCATTGTTGGTCAGAGATGGTGCTTTGTAGAATCCTGATCTGGGTTTGTTTGTAACAGAAGCTCCCTCATCACAGTGCGAAGTTCTGTACTCCTTGGAGTCTTTCTTAGACTGGAATTACATTTCTTTATGGGGAAGAGAATTGAGATCGTGATAGCTCTGTAATTGTGAAAATTAGTCTGAAATTTCGAATTGTTTTTCCTTTCTTGGCGAAAATATGATGTCTTCGGGTATAAATTTGGTGATGACGGTGATTGGGTTCGCGGTGAGCACCATGTTCATCGTGTTCGTGTGCACGCGCCTTGTTTGCGCTCGGATTCAGTTGAATATTTCCAGGCGCTCCTTTGCTACCAGATCCGATCTCAGTATTGTAAGTCATCTCTTTTATCTTGTTTGTTTATATGTATATGACATATTTAGATTTTGTGGATTAAAAATTTCGGCTGTCTTTGGTTGCACAAGTTTTCTTTAGACTTAACAGAAATTTCATAGTCAATCCTATATCCTTTGATCTCTTGGTGTTTTGACTTCATACGGTTCTCAACTTATCTCAACTCAATCGTTGATGATCTACTATTTTATCAACTTCTCGTGAAAAAGATAAACTTATCTCAACCTTCTTCGGATATTTCGAAGTTATACGCATCTCAACCTAAAAAAAAGTTTAAATCATCTCAATGACACCCATAAAATACTAATATTCACAATTCAACTCAACATCCAAAAGAAGCCTAATAGACAGTCCTGACTACCTCACTTTATATGGTTACATAGGCCAAACCATCTTATCTCATATAATCATTATACATTTTCTAAATTTCTGTGTAAAATATAATAAATAATTTATTTTTTTCAAATCTTAAAATAAAATTAATATTAAAAAATTATAGTCTAACAATATTTTATTCAATTTTTATCTCATCTTTGTAACCAAATGAGGCCTAGTGTTGTTTGGATTATTGAGTTTCTATACGTGACTTTTAAAATAAAAATGGTTTCTATATGTGACTTATCCAAAAGTCAAAAATGAAAGAGTTTCTTTATTTGAGATAAATAAATTGCAAATCCAGTTTGTGTATTGTACGATTCATTTCATTTATAGCAGTGCAATTATGTTCAACGTGATGCTCTGCTTTGTCCATGCACTTACCATTTTTAATTTCTTTTTTCCATGGTACAGCTAGAGCGAGGCTTACATGGTCTTGAACCTGTAGTTGTAGCAAATTTTCCTACGAAGAAGTACAGTGATGAATTTTTCTCCGTTTCAGAAGATGCTCAGTATGCTCTTTCTCTCATTGTTGAATTCCTTGTTTTTACTGGTTTTTTGTTTCTTCTTCAACCCCATTCTAAATAGGTCATTATTCTGCATTCAATATGATGTTTGCGTGCCTAGGACTTGCAGAGTCTCTGTTTTTTGGCATTTGTTCCTACTTCAAAGCACATAGTGTGTGAACAATATACAACGTAGTGTAGGCATTATTACCTTTTCAAGTTCAATGTAGCTTTATGGAGAGTCATGTGGAGTTTGAGTGGGTTACTACTGAGATAATAAGTCTTTCATAGAATGTAATTAGGTGTTCTTTTGTATACATTCTGTCACAGGTTATGCTTTTTTCATTTATATCAATAAAATTTATCTCTTACTTATATTAAGAAAAAAAGGATAATAAGTCTTTGCTAATCGTATACATATATCAATATTAATTTGTAGCTATTTGGCAAATAGAGGAAAATGCTCACAAAAAAAAAGTTTCTTGTAAGATGTGGCTTAAAAAGTGCATTCTTTTATCAATATTGTAAATTAAGGAGATGGAAGGTGAGATGAAGTCTCAGAGATAGGGGACAGAGCAATCAATTAGAAGTATGATTTAGAAGATGAACTAAATTGAGGAAAATGACAAACAGTCGGTGCACTAAAGTGAATGTAATATAAGGGTGAACGGAATATGGATGCTTAGATATCGGTTTTTGGTCAAATTAATTACATATCTATTTTTTAAAGATTTGGTTTGATAGAAGCCACACATTTTACTGGAGAATGGTTATTCCAATTGCAAGAACTGTCCCTTGTGTGCATTTTTTGTCACTGGTTTTTGATAAGAAGTATACTGGTTTTGGTTTATTCACATTTGCACGGTCATCTTCTGTCAACTTGAGTAGAAGCTGTCAAATGTAAGTAATCTCCCTTGGGTTGTGAATAAGACACCTTTTGCAAAAGTTAATGATTCAGACTTGTGGTTCTCTTCTTACAACGAGTTGTTGATTTGATTGAGTTTCTGTATACAAGTCTGCTCTTATAAAGATTTGTGAGTTTCTTGAGTTTCTGTATATTGATGATCGATCTTTTGTTTTGTATGGGAAAATTTCTGTTCATTTGGGATCCTATTTTCTCACTGTGGTGGGTCTTCTGGATATTCATTGATGGGTGTTTGAATTAATGGTTGGGTTAACCGAGTAAGATATGGATGAAATTTTAGTGGGAAAGTGTGTCATGAGGGGAGGTCTATGGAAATTCTCCTTTTAGCTCATAAAAATGAGAGTTAGTGGCATTGATGGAGACTGTTTAGGCATCTATTTTTATCACCATGATTGGGATCTATATGACATTATCGAAAGCTACATCATTGAGTGCTGGTGGAGCACTATAGATAATTTAACCATGTTGATCAATACTTCAACTCTTCCTCTCCTATCTTTTGTGCTATTTTATTGATAGAAAATGTCTTCTGGTCATCGATGGTCAGAGTATACCCCATTGCTATTATTAAATTGGTATTGGTTTGGTCCTTAAATATTTTTTGGTATATCAATGCATCAGGGGTCTGCTTCTAGTTTTGATTCAATAAATCTGGACCTACAGAGAACGTGAAATCCAAGTTGCAAAGACGAAATGTTAGAGAACTGTGCTCCTTGAAGTTTCTTCACGTTCAATAGCCTGTTTGCCTGAATGAAGCTTAAGAACTACCAGATGAGATTAGCTATCAGGAACATTGCTTTCTGACCCTCTTTATCTTGTTTTTCCTCTAGTCAATCCAGCCTCGAAACCTTTTCTTGGTCCGAAGGCAATCCCTTTGTGAACTCATTCATCTAATGGTTATGAAAGATCTCATAGCATCATGAAAATTTCCTAATTTTCTTTTTTCTTCCTTTGTAATTTTTCTGTTCTTTCTTTTCTCTCTCTGTTTTAATTAACAAAATAGAAAATAGTTGAAGGTTAATTTTTTGGTAACTTGCAATGAAGACATTTGTTGTGATGTTCTCATAAGATGCTTAATTGAAGGAGTGTAATGCCTATACCAAACAAAAAAAAAAATTGTAAGTGTGTTATACTTTGGAATTAGTTTCCTGTCACCATAGTCATTCATTTTTATCTTTTCCTGTGATTTCCTGTTAACAAATATATCCTACTAATGAAATCCGAAATGTGGCAGATGCACAGTTTGCCTTGCAGAATTCCGTGGTGAAGATATTTTGCGGATCCTTCCCTACTGTGGGCACTCCTTCCATGTGACTTGCATAGACATATGGCTGCAGCAACATTCGACATGTCCCGTTTGTCGGATATCATTGCGCGAGTTTCCCGAGAGAAAACGCATAATGCAACCCTTGTTCAGTTCAGTTTTTCGATCTCCTTACAGTGTGGAGTCCTTGAACTCTGATTCATATCACTATATGGCGACTGGTAACAGATTTCCACTGAGCATTCATGGGAATCGTGTGATGGACCCCATTCAAGAGAATCATTGTACGCCCGAGGTTGATAGAGCTGAAGCTGGGGAGCATGTCTCCCCGTTAAGCGATGGTAATCAGGCAATGAAAGACTCAAAAACCAAGCATGTCGAAAGCCCGTCAAATCACTAAACTCTGTCTATTTCTGGGAATCTATAAGCTTCACTCATTAGCAGGACAGAAGTATTTATTATTCAGGGATTCAGAAAATGCTCAAAGAATCGGAATTGAATCCATTGGAACTGCAATAAGTAGATTGTTTTCCCGTGGCTTAATGTGTATATTGCAAAGATGATTTGCTTCTCCTTTCTCACTTCTCCCTTTGACAGTGGCTAGCAATGGCAGTTTTGTAAGTTCGGTTGTATAACTAGAATTAGCTCAAGGTTACTCTGGAGGTGGTAGATACTTTACTCTCTCTCTCTCTCTCTCTCTCTCTCTCTCTCTCTCTCCAGAGTATGGAAATAATGCAAGAATAGGATTTGCTATCGCTATCATGGGTTCTTGTTGTTGGATAAGCTCACATGGGTGGTCCAGGCACTCTGACAGCTAAAAATATCACACGAAAGCTTGTGAATCTGCCTGAGATTTGCTTTTAATTATTGATAATGATCAAAAAACATCTTTCATTGATGGGAATAAACCAAAAAGAATAAGCTTTTGTTGGTTGTTTTACTCATTCTTGCGTCTAGTTTGCAAATGCGTACTTGCTTTTAGTTATTATAGGCGTACACAATCATATCAATCAAAGAAAACATTTTTGTTCTTCCAAGTTTCATGATTGTTTGAGAATGTGAAAATATGTCCCTTTGCCTGCTTCTTTCTTAATTAAGGACTCAATACCTTTATTAATCCATAACCCAGTTAGCTAGCTAGATACGCCTTCAGCTAGTACAAATATTATTTTACTTTTTTTAAATTGAAGACGATATCTGTAATTTTAGCGAAATTTACGCAGTCGTCTACTAAATTTATTATTACTCATCATATTCAGTCATACATGGGAGCAAACATACTTCCGGGACTTTGTACTGATAATATATGGAGCACCTCCAGACCGGATGAGGTGTCTTTGGAGGATTTCCACCCCTTCCCTTGAGGGGGTGTAAAACGCCCAAAATTACTAGATCCGATTTTAAGATAAACTCGCAGTAAATGGAGACATCAAAGTTGTGATATCTAAGGAAATAAAGATTTTTATTCATGAGTTTAGCTATCTAGATTCTATACTCTGTTGTGTATATATAGGACTCCTAATTAGGGTTAATATTGTAATTATATCCTTATTATGATTTGGCCTTATTCCATTATATCCTCTTTTGAATAATTTGAGAGGAAAATATATACAATCAGATAATTTTTTAGAATTTTTTATATTTTACATGATATCAAAGTAGAAGCCTTAAGTTTGATCTCTGACTTTATATTTATATTCTATTTAATTAAATATTTTATTTGTTGAGCCTACTAATTAAATAAAATAATAAAATTTACATCTTTCCCTCAATTGAAATTTTTGAAACAAATGATAATTTCACATATAGTATTGCGTAAGTTAATACACATATTGAGTTCACAGATTATATTACGAATTAACATCCCTATATATTATGAGAAAAAATGTTTTAGTCATAAAAAAATTATACAAAAGTAAAGTTATAAATTGATATGATTTGATATAGTATGTTAGATTGTCAAGTTATTTTTATTATAAAGTAGATATAACATGTTATATGAAATTATATCAATTTATAAATTTAATTTTAGAGAATTTATTTACAATTGTAACACTTTTTATAAAAATACAAAACCATTGAAAAAATAAAGATCGATATGCATGTGATTGATCTAAAATCATTGGCCATTGATTTTGATTAATGTTGTGGCCACATCAAATTGACCAAAGTTAATCGTGAAGAAATAATATGATAATTAATCATATTTTAATTATATAATATTTAGTTTAATTTAAATTTAATAAAAATATTATTATTTACAAATAATTTTACTATTATTTACTTATATTTCTAAGCATTAATTAATTATATATTCATGTTGAACATGTCCGGAAATAATAAAGAATGATACATAATCATAAAAAAAAAAGTAAAAAAATAGATGAATTAACGTGATTCAACAGCATATCTATATTTATAAGTGTGAGCGATGGCTAATTTACTATATGAAAAATAGAACTACATCATATTTATTATTTATTCTAACCAAAGATATTAAAAAAATTCTAAAAATATAGAATATTTATATTAATCCTAATCGTTCTACTCTACTCTATTCGGTATATTATTACGCTCAACTCACTTCGCTGCTCCATTCCGATATCTACTTATTTTCCTTAAGAAAATGATTGTCTTATCACTCTATTGCTATTTTTTTATTTTTTAGATTTTTTATTTTTTTATTTAATAATTAGGGAAGTGATTATTAATGAGATTGTATATTTTTAAAATTATTTTTAATAATTAAAAATATTAATAAAATATATTAAAAATTAATAAAATAATAAATATATTAAAAATAAAAATAAATAGAGCGATAAGACTATCAATACCCCTTAATACGCATATAAAAAAGGATACTCTTATCACTTATTTACAACTTCTTTATTACTTTTTTTTATTTTTTATTTTTAAATTTTTAAAAAAAAATTCTTTTAATTAATGATAAAAGAAGTGATTATTATTTAAATTATATATTTAAAAAAACAAAAATTAATATTTAAGGATGTTAAAAAATTTTAAAAATATAATAATAAAATAATAAATAGAATGTAAGGATATCACTACCCTACACGTATTCCCTCGATAAAGTCACCCCTTACGACAGTTCCATCTTTTCACATAGAAACAGACACCTTCCCGGCCAAGGCGTCACGCTGATGCACGTACGCAGGACGGGCTCAGTGAGGACCGAGGAGAAGAAGTCTTGAAGTAAGAGAGGCAGAAGAAAAGATGTACAGAAAATAATGATACCAGAAGCATGAGAAGAAACAATCAGCCACGTGAGGGGTGGAGGGAGACAAAAACACAACAAACAAATAGGGATTCTGCTAAGAATTTTCCACAAAAATTATATAAGAATAAGTTGGAAATTTTATATTGATTATCCAATAAACAAATAATCACCAGGGAAAGTAGCAAGAAAATCAATCTATTATTATTAGTTTAATCCATTCAAAATCTACCTTAATAATAAAAAAAATTAGAAATTAGTTGGATTGAGAAACCCAACTCAATTCATATATTAATTATAATTTTCTTAAATTTTTATATAAAATATAATAAATCATTTAGAATTTTAAAGTAAAAATAATATCTTAATCATATTTAATTCAACTTTCATCAATTTTATATCATTTCAACTCACTTTCCAAACCTCTTATAAAACTCTTACATATATATAATTATAACAATATAAAACTAACCAAATAAAATTTCAAACCTAAAGTTTCGTTTGAATTCGAAGATGAGATGAATTGAGATAAGTTTAGTTTATTTTTTAATATTATTATTATTTTTGAATTTGAAAAAAATGTGTTAGAATTTAAAAAATGTACATTGAGATTTGAAAAATATATATAGAAATTTATGTTTTGTATAAAAAATTATAAAAATGTAATGATGATAAGCTTAACTCACTTCTGAATCCAAACAGGGCCTTAAAAATATGTCATTCTATCTTATTTTCAAACATAATTCAAATATAAATTAATTTTTAAACTAATTATTACAATTGTTTCAAATTAATCATTACAATTTTTTCAAATTTTTAAATAAAAAATAAAAAATAAGTATAATTTTTCAAACTCTCAAACAAAAATAATATTATAAATTAAAATATATTCTTACAATATTTTAATTTTATAATATTTTTTATTCAACTTTTAATTCTCTCTCATTTTTCAAAACTTAAAAAATATTAAACTCAAACTATCTCACTACTATTTTATTACTATTCACAAAATTCTCACCTTATCTCATTTTTCAAATAAATCTATGTTCAGCTCACCTCGTTAACCTAAATGGGACGAGTGGATTATTTTAAAATTTTAAGGAAAACGAATGGACCATTTTTGAATAAGATCCGCCTAATTTATACCCACACGATCTTCATATTAATAAATCAAGATGCTTATTCTAAAATTATATAAATTCTAACCCTCAAACTCTAGAGTTGTTTTTTTTTTTATTCCCCTCATTTTTGCGGCATTCAATTTTTTTTTTAAATTTACTTACATATATAGCATTTGAGTCCTCCACTATAGACTGCAAATATAATTTCTCTAATATTTAAGTAGCTGCCCATATGATAAGTGGTAGGCAAATGAAATTCCTTAAATGACTCACCAGCAAGTGTGAATGAAATCACACGTAAAACATTTAGGATAAAAACAACATTTCAGATCAAACTTCTATTATATAATATATATTAGCTAGCCAGTACATACACATCCATTAATGTCAATGACACATATTGTTTATACTCCAATATTAATCCAAGAATCGTAACAAATGTCACACAATTAGATCAGTCACCTGAAATCATTATAAAAACTATAAAGTACTTCATGTCAAATAATATTGTGAGATCTCTCACTCACCATATATATTCTCGTGCACAATTACATTATAATCAGACTAGTAGGTATTACAATCTCTTATTTTAAATTCCAATGTTTTCGTTGGGCCAAACATCATAGGTGGCAATATTGCCGATCCTTTCACAATTTTTTATCCTTTTTTTCAATTCTTAGAATGTATTTAAGGGCTATTTTGTATACTTCCTATATACTTGGGCTATGACTATTTTATTCATATTAATAATACTTCTTACTTATCAAAAAAAAAAATTGTCGACAAATCTAGTTAGTTGGAATTGATTCTGATACCATTTATAACGACTAGCTAGAAAATTGAAACTCCAAACACGTGTCTCCTTGCATACCAAGCCAATAGGTTTAACGACTTAACACCTATATATATATATATATAAGACTTATAATATTAATTCAAAGTTACAATTGAAACTGATCATTAGAATCATTATAAAAGCTAGTAACTTCTAGTAACTTATCCCTTCCAAATTAATAATGGAAAGGAAATTGAAAGGAATCAGATAATCAGGTATTAGTTCCAAAATCACATAACTTTTAAGTAAATGAAAAGCAAACGTCCTATCTGCCAAACCACAGAAATCCACATATAATTGATTTTTACCTTCTGAAAAAGTTACATGAACGAGTTGTACTTAGGAGATAGAAGACCTGAATTTGTTCTTTCTTGCTTGAGCTAAACTTGCTGCCTTTTCCCCTTGCTATTAATACTACTTCTTACACCATATTTCTGCCACACTTTATCTTCTCCATTGTCAAAGCCGTGAGGATGAACATCAGTATCCTCCTTCGACATCAGTTGAAGTACTCCCATGCTCTCAGGCGGCCTTTGTCTGCAAGTTTCTTGGTCAAGATACGAATTAGGTTGCTGCTGATGAAAATAACCTGCATCTGATCTAGTGGTTCTCAAATCCAAATCCTGATCATGATGATCTTCACGCTTCCCGTTACAGTACTCCATCGTCTTGTTATAAAAGATGCTGATGTTTTCCCATTTTTCTTTACACTCGACAGCACTTCGATCAAAGTCGAAGGAACCCATTTTTGCTGATATCTCCTCCCAAAGATCACTTTCCTCCAAATACCTGCTACCTTCTTGGAATCTCAGTTCCAGACTCGCTCTCAGTTGTATTAAACTTGAAACTTCCATTTCACTCCATCTCCTATTGTTTACACTTCTAAAGGGAATTTCCTTCCTTCTTTCATCTTGGGTTTCCTTGTGAGTTTGAGTCGATACTTGGAGTTCTTTTCCCATAAATTTCTTTAAAACTTCCATTATTGCTGCATCTCGAGCTTCAACCCACGCTCTCTTCTGTGTACAGATATCATGTATTTCTTGATCAAACTGGACTGCCTCCTGCTTTCTCCATTCTTCCTCTTTAGACAACCTCTCCTGCTCTCTACGCTCTATATTCTTCAACATCTTGTCCATCCGAGCCTCTTGTGCATTCATCATCTTCCTCATTTGTGCGTCCACAAACTCCTCAAGCCTTGCTTTCCAGCTGATTTTCTTGTTAACCTTTTTGAAACCTTGTCTCTCATTTATGGTCACTTTCTTGTCCTCCTTGGACTGATTCATCATGAAGGCAATAGCGGAAAGATCATCATCATTATTTTCTGAGGATGAAGTCTCGAATTCAGACGAGTTAGAGAAACTAAGGTTATTTGGAATCTGATCATGATAAGGCTGGCTGATGTTCTTAGCAAGATGGGTATGGTCTGAAATTGAGGCCGCATGATTATTGCATTTGCTTCCTTCTCCATATATTGCATCTAGCTGCCGGAAGAACCTGTAATGCTTCCCACCTTGCCTTCCAGCTTTACCTTCCTTAGTTTTCTTATAGTACTTGTACAAGTTCTCGAATTTCTCTTTACATTTCTTCCCACTTCTCTGGCCGTATCCTTCCTCAGCCATTAGCCTGCAACAAAACAAACCACCACATTGAACATATATGGGGAAGATTTTAACACATGATGTTTTTATTTGAAGAATATTTAAGATACCATGAATAAAATTATTAACTCATCCAAGGACAAACTATTATTTTATTGGTTACTAGGTTTGTCCACGTTTCTTCATTGAGCATTACTTTAAAAAAAAAAAAAAGAGCATTGTTTATTCAATAATCGAGTAGCATTAAAATAATCAAAAAATTCCTCTAAATCTTAATATATTATGTTTCTTTCAGATTACGTACTAGATTAATTCCATTGCCCTAATTGAGCAAAGAGGTTCCTGCACTGACAAATAAAGGAAAATGGGTCGAGAGAGAGAGAGAGAGAGAGAGAGAGAGAGAGAGAGAGAGATTATATGTGGGCTAGCACGAGTATGATTTGGGCATATATAACACGAGTCGGCGGCCGAATTTCTTGAACAAAACCACTAACATGAAAAGATAAAGAGAAAAAGAACGCCCGAATGATCTCTCAGCTACTGTCATTTTCGGGTACCAAACTATAGAATCGATACAATAATCGGTTCCAAAGCGTGTCACCTTTTTGCAAGATCATAGAACAAGGAACAGAAAGATCGTGTCGATAAAGGGGAAAAGCTAGCAGTTATCTTCACTGTCAAGAAAAGCAGATAGAGTTTCTCAATCTAACTTCAGTACCCAGTTCGATCGAGCAGAAAAAAAAGTACTAACGCATAAATCAAACTGAGAAGAAAAAATAAGGAAAAAAAGGGGGAAATGAATTATTTACGGTGCAGTTTGAGGAAATATACCTAGAAACTTCATCCCACAATGGTCCTTTTTGATTAGTCTCTTTGAACTTGGAATCAAGACGAGATCTGATCTCAAGAAGGGTGAGAGTTTCTTGCCTTGGCCATCTAGTACTATTTCCAACATCATATGATCCCATCCAACCAGAACTCTCCATCTGTACTGAACCAGAGAGTGTAGCAGCTAAAGGAGTGGCCGTGGAGGCTGTCGTGGGAGAGACAGTACTAGCCATGGAATCGTGACTAAACCCAAGCAGCCCACGAGGGAAAGCCTCAGTACCAACCATGATGGCCGCCTCGTACTGGAGTTCAGGTGTCGGCGCCGGCACATTCTTCTGGAGAAAGAATGGCTCGCCGGTTGGTTGTGTAACGGCGGGGAAAACGAGCTCTTCCGGCCATGAAATGCCGGAAATCAAGCAGGCCATGATACTGGTCATCCATTTCTAAGTTTCTCTGGGTTAGAGAGAGAGAGAGTTCTGCGTCCAGTCCAGTCCTAGTCCTGAGCTGCACAAAGGCGAGCTTTTTCTTGGGGGGAGGGGAGGGCGGGGGGGGGGGGGACAGGATCCGAGTCTACCGCTTCATTCATCTCTCTCTAGTCACTAATTAATCACTATATGTACCACAAACTCATTCCCCATCCCTGTGTATCTCTTGTGGATTAAAAAAAACAAAAAAACAAACATTCATAGACAATTCTTGGGTGCCCGTTAGATTGCATAATATTATTCATTATTCATACAAGTGTAAATGATTTTTTTAATTATTTATTTTAAATTCTTAATTATTAAAAAAAATACATACTTACTAATAATAATTTATTTAGTTATTAAAAAAATTAAAATATATATATGAATGAGCACATTTAAGAATCATGATATTAATGTTTTCTAACATATATATATAGGCAGATCAGATACGCACATGGTGTAAGATGGATTTAAGACAACTTAAGACTTCGTTTGTATATGGACTAGGTAATTTTAATAATTTGAGTTGATTTGTGAATAATAATAATATTTTATAAAAAGATGTATTTGAATATATATACATATATAAATAAATTAAAATTTGTGTTTGAATATATAAGATAGGTTGACGTGGATTTAATTTTTTAAACAAAAAGTAAGGTCTTGTTTAATTATCTAATTCAGATGAAATTAGATGATATATTTTGTTAAAAGTTAAATAAAATATTATTATAATATAATTTTTTGAGATTTGAGAAAAAATAAATTTTTATTATATTTTATGTAAAATTTAAAATATATATAATATTTATATAAAATAAAACAGAGATGAAATAATTCAATTTTATATAATTGGCTTGAGATTAGTTTTGGTAGACTTCCAACCAAGACAGGCTTTTTATTTTTTAAGAACCAAACAGACTTAAGATCAGCGCATACGTAGAAAAGAAGAAAAGACCCAACAAGACAAATGGCGATTCATCATACGAGGATGACGATACTGATCCCATTTCAGCTTTCTTTAGATGACGCGTGGACAGTACTGTGGATGATTGGGTCTTTTTGACCGGCAATTATCAACAACTAACGTACGTACTAGCTAGCAATGGCGCGTCTCCTTATAATATATTTATATCTATTATGAATTATATGAGAATAACTACTAGGTAATCAATTTGATCATTTCTTTTTCTTTTTTATTATTGGAAGTGGCTCGATCGTACGTATTTTATTCGATTGTGATACATGTGGTTGGAATAATCTACTCATCATCAATGTAATTAAAGTTTTAATCAATATTAGCCAACTTAGATATAAAATTAGATTGAAATTAATGTCCAAATTATAATTAAATATTACTTTCTAAAATGGTGCATTAATGGTTATAAATATAATTACATAGATAAATATATACATAATATATATATATGAATTCGTGAATTAAAAATGAATACAATTAGGTCTCGTGAGGTAATTGGTAAAGTAGTGCAATAATCCATAAGTTGACAATATGAGCAAGACAAATGAAAGCATATTGACTTGTGATTATGAGTTTCCTATTCTTAAATGGAGGGATGCGCAAAGGTCTTTTCACCGTCCCACTACTTTAATGAGCCAAATATCACTATAAATTAAAGAGATTATATATAATTAAACCAAACTTTGTGTAATAAAAGATCACTATATATTTATATATACACATTTTTTAATTAATTGAATATTAATGTATTAACCCTTTTTTCTCCAAACTTGTTAGTGATTCATTTCTAGATATATTAATGTTTAGAGAAATGATAGGCCGATTATTACTATTTTACTACTCATTTATAACTATTTTTGTATTTAATTTTTTTTTATTTTTAATTTTACTTAATGATTAAGAAAGTAAATATTTGTAAAGTTTTATATTTCATTTATTTTTTCTTAATAATTAAGAATGTTAAAAAAATACTTATAGAAAAATAATAGAAAAATAGAAAAATCCAATTATACTAATTAGGGCTGCAAATAGTCTGATCAAAGATGAGTTCGAGTCGAATCGAGTCGAGCTAGACTCAAATAATTCGAGTTCGAGTTAGAGTCGAGCTGAGAGTTTGCCGAGTCGAGTCGAATTCGAGCCGATCAAAGACGAGTTCGAGTCGAATCGAGTTATTTATCGATCTTTGTTTTTACTCTCTAATGAACTGAGCCAAATTTAGTCGAGTAATTATTTGAGTTTCTTACTCTTTATAAATATTTGACTCAAGAATTTTTTTGTAAACTTGATACATTATTATTGTAAAAAAATAAAATATTATTTCTACATAAAGTAACAAAATATATTATTTATACAAAGTATTAAGAATAATATACATAACACAGAAAATATATATAATAAAAGAATATATTTAAGAATATATGCAAGATTATATATATGTATATAGAAATATTACGAATATTGTTACGAGCTTAAAACGAGTCGAATCGAATTTATAGTAATCTTATTCACGAACACAAACCAAGTCGAGTCGAGATTATACGAGTTTAACTTGTTTAATATTCGAACTAATATTATTGTTCACGAACAACTCATTTATTAAACGAATCGAGTTCGAATCGAGTTTATACGAGTCGAGTTCAAATTGTTCACGAGTAGTTATATTCGTTTGCAACCCTAATACTAATAAGTTGTAAATAGATTATAAAAGAGTAGTAGCTTTATCACTACTCTAATGTATAAGCATCTAAAAAGTACTTGAAAAGTCCTTTTTTTTTTATTTTTTTAAGCATCCAATTGAAAGCTTTTAGTTTCTGCAGATAATTGAAGGTCTGAAAGTACTTATGCATTTTAAATCATGCATGTTTATACTAACTAATAAACAGTACTTTTTTATCGTAAAACTTTATAACAAAGTTCTACAATAAAAAATACCATAATAAAAAGCTCTATTTCCTACAATATTATTAAAAGAATTCGTACTAATTAGCAATCATTTTTGTATTAATGCTGAAAATCGAGATGACATTTCCAATATTTTCCATGCAAGATTACGTACTAGTATAACGCATTTTGCCGTCAATATAATTACGAGAGGCCTATAAGAACTTTTCCTCTAAAACAAAGAAATTAAACTCTCGAGTCTCAATCCTAGTTTTTTTTAATTCCTAGCCCTAATTTGTCCTTTGTATATAGAGTACTTTTAGGGTCACACATTGGGATTTCCGACTAGGAATCTTGTCTGTGTAATTTTTTTTAAATTTTTTAGCACTTTCATAATTTTCAAAAAAAAATTACAAAAATTAAAATATTATTATAAAATATATCTTTAATCATTTTTTAAAAAAATATAAAATTACAATTGGAATTCCAGTCAGAATTCTCGATCTTTGACTTTAATTTTACTCTTATATATATATTGAGAGAGAGAGAGAAAGTTCTCTTATTCAGAGCCATCTTAATAAATTTTAAGATCAAAGACAATAAATTAAAATGAGTTTTTTTTTTTTTTTAACTTTGTAGAGATCATAGATTGGAACTATCAAATTTACAATTATTATGTGACTTTTGATTATCTCAAGAGAAGTTATAGAATTTATGTAATTAAATAAAAATATCTATTTTTTTATAATTATTAGAATTTTTTTAATTATGGAGTTGAGAATTGATTTTTTTTCAATTTTCAATGTTAAAATTTCTTTGTTTAGTTTAGATAATTTAATTTTGTTTAAAAAATAAATATTTTTTGAGACTGTTTTTCGCTGTAGGGACAACTACTTAATTCGCCTAATGGGAGAGCCGACTCTATTATTATCTATAGTTAATTTTGTATATTTTTTACATATTTTATTGATGTGATTAATTAAAATAATTTTTATTTTAAAATAAAATGACACAATAAATTATTAGAATGAAACAAATAATAATACAAAAACACAGTACAAACAATTTTTAATTAAACTAATACTGTTGATAGTTGAAAACAAGCTCATTCTCTCAAAACCTAGCAAGCTAGCTAGCTGGGGTTACTGCAGATTATCAGAAAGATGAGATCAGGGTGGTCCCATGCATGCTGCATGCATGTGTGTACGTATACGTACGTACATTTCTTGCGCAGATGAACTAATAATTAACTCCCCATCCATGCAGCATGCATGCACCCATCCATCCTGGCAGATTGAAAGGAAAGAATCTCAGGTCCCCTCGATCGACTCTTCTCCTACCCCCCCCCCCCCCCCCCCCCCCGGTTCTGATTACTTAAATCAGACGTTGCTGCCCCCTCTCACGGGTCTCCATCCATCGGCTTATCCAATAAATAAATAAATATAAAATAATATTTAAAAAACAAATATAAAATTCGCATAAAGAGAATTATTTTATAATAACAAATATTTTCTTTTTTAAATATTTATGTACTACATATAATATTATTCATGAAAAAATATAGTCGATCTCAGGAACCTATGAATGTTGCATGTTTGCTAAAAACTGGAAAAACAAAAAGGGTTGAAATGATGAGACAGTGGGAAATCGAAGACAAAACTATGGAAGAAAGGTTGTGAGGCTGGCTTTGTCTTTGCCTAAAAGGGAAAGAGTGCTGGACGCTTTAATTCACACACCAGCTGTATATCACAATGCCCTTTCTTTTCAATACCTTTTCTTTTTGTACGGACGTCTTGATGGGGTTTGGGACCCTCATCACCATATGGGTTGGGGAAATTTTGAAATAAAGAAAGATGATTTTATGTCTATAAAGTCATAAATTGACTCGATTTAATATTAAAGAAGTGTTATATATATATAATATTCATTAAAAAATTATATAAAAATAAATTTATAAATTGATATAATTCTAGATTAAATTTATTTTATAATCTAATCACTATAAAAAAAATAAAGATTTATAATAAATTATTTATTATGAATATGACTATTTATTATAAAAATTGATAGAAAATAATTATTTTGACAGAGAATAATGAGTTATGAATAAACAATTTTCTTATTGTGAATGTGTTATATATATATATATACATTTAATCATATTAATTTAAGAATTTGTTTTTATAATTTTTTAAAAAATTATTATATAAACAAATTATTTCTCTCTTTTAAATTGACAAACAGAGAAAGAGAGAGAAAGCTATTAGGATTTCTTTTGAAGCCATGATTCCATAATCTTCTGTTGAAAAAGGCGTTGTTTTTTGACAAATTTTGTCTCCCGGGTCCCTTAAAATAATTTTTCGCATGAATAATCTACTTGAACTTGTCAGTCACGTTTGCTCATATTCTTTGAATTTGAACCTATATGCAGGACTGTGTATATTCCTTTGCCGACAGTAATGAAAGTAGTACTTGTAAAGCTTCTTTTTTTTTTTGGTTAATCTTCTTATTCCCATTTGACAACATGGTATGCATGCTTGGGCAATATATACAATGTCCAGAAAATGTCACGTTTTAATTTTTGGATATTTTATAAACAACAATTATTTCCAAAAGCGAGGTCTGAACTTTCTTGAACAATCTTTGTTTAAGGAAAAAATCTGTTCATCAATATTTTTCAGCTAATTAATAATCTTTTCTGATATGATATTAGATGATTAATTTACAAATAAAATAAAATCAAAACTCTCCAATCATCTATTGCTATATTATAAAATAATGAAAATTAGTATGACGAGTATCATTACTCTTGCTCAAGAACTGGATGAGCGATTGGCTTCGATGAGTCTGTTGATATTGGAATGTCGGGAGTTCATCGTATCTTTTCTTCTTAAGAGTATTATTATTGGTTTCATCAAAATAAATCATCAAAATTTGATAAAAATTATAAATTTGCACACATATAAAAAAAATTTCGTTTATTTCATCAAAAATGAGGAAAAAGAAATGTGAAGAATAACATAAAAGTACTTTTTACTTGACTTTTAAATATGAAATTATCAAATTTGATCATGACTAAATTTTTTTGATATATTTGTAATTTTTTTTTTATCAAATTTTGATAATTTATTATGATGAGACCAATGTAGATATTCGTTGATCTCACATTTTACTTACCCAAAAAAATTCAGTAAAAAAATCACTGATTTTAGTGACAATCTATCACATTTACAACCCACAATTTACTCCAGCTTCTATTAATTAGCTCATGTGGAACGATTCAACGATGTCAATAATTTTTATTTTCCCAACAAAAAAAATGACCCCTGTTGTTATTTAGAAAGAAGACTGGGCCACCAACTTTAAAGTTTAAAGAGAAGGGAAGGAAGCCCATATGGGCCGCACAGAAAATCCTTTTATCGGAGCAACTAAAAGACTGTAATGAGTATAATAGTACTATAAAAAATGCTATTTGTATATAAATGGTATATTTTTTTTATATATATGTCATATAAAATATTTTTTTAAGCATATTTTAATTTAATTATTCTTTTATTTTTTATTTCCTCTCATCATTTGTATTTTTTATTTTGTATTTTTTTGTATTTTTTTAATATATCAACTAATATAACATTATTGTCACGCCATCAATTTTATAAAAAATATGTGAGGTTGTGCATCTATAACATTACTTTAGTATTATATATATATATGACACTATGACGGTTGAAAATTATCTACAAAATAATTAATATTTATTCATTAGCTGTAAAAAATTTAACAAGTTGTCTCTTAATTATTAGTCACTATTAAAAAATTTCTCACTCCATTCTTATGAAAAAGGAATCCCTATTTAGTTTGATTTTTTTTTCTCAAATCTCTTGTATTTTGATTATGTTAAACCCAAAATTTCAAATATCGTATTTAAGTATAAATTTTGATGATAACAAATAATATTGAAAACTCAAGTTCAAGTTGTCTACGCATGAAGGGAGTTAAACACATCAAGAAATCAAGCATGAGTAAGAAAGAGATCAAGTTATCTAGGCAACAATTGGTATCAGAGTTAGAGTTCTGTTATAAGATTAACTATCTTTTGAATTAAGATCTTATGGCTAACATTGCAGTTTCATTTGGTGAAGGTCAATCTAGCAGTCGGCCTCCACTCTTTTGCGGAGACAATTACTCATTCTGGAAAGTTAGAATAAGAATATTCCTTCAGGCTCAAGGCCGAAAAATCTGGAAATGCATTGTAAATAGACCTTATATTCTAACAAAAGTGGTTGATGGAGTAAAGGTCAAAAAGGAAGAAGAAGAGTTTGATCGTGAAGACGATAGACTTTATACTTTGAATTTAACTGCTATAAATTTATTATATAATACTCTCAATGGTAATGAGTTTAATAGAGTAATGACTTGCGCTACAACAAAAGAAATTTGGGATAACTTAGAAGTTACTTATAAAGGAATTTCTCAAATCAAGGAATCAAAAATTTATATTCTTATTCATAAATATGAAATGTTTAAGATGAATGATGATGAATCTATTTCTAGTATGTACACTCATTTTACTAACATCATAAATAGCTTGACAGCTCTTGGCAAAATTTATTCCAAAGTAGAGATAGTAAGAAAAATTCTTAACTCTCTACCAAAACGTTGAGAATCAAAAGTGACAACGATTCTTGAAATTAGAGACCTCAAGAAACTTGAAGTGAATGAACTCATCGAATCACTTATCACCCATGAGTACACATTGAAAAGAGGAGAAGAAGAAGGAAATTCAAAGAAGAGCTTGGCACTTAAAGTTGTTCCACATGAAAGTGAAAGTGATGAAGATGAGGAAAATGACGACAAAAATGAAGAAGTTGCGATGATAACAAGAAGAATTCAGAGGTTCTTAAAGAAAAATAAAACTCCTCCAAGGAAATCTTTCAAAAAGTTTTCCAAGAAAGATTCAGGTAAAAATGACACTTTAATTTGTTATAAATGCAATAAGGCTGGTCATATCAAGTCAGATTGTCCTCTGCTAAAGAAAGATCGAAATAAAGGCAAAAAAGTAATGAAAGCTACATGGGATGATGATTCAAGTAGCTCAGATAGTGAAGTAAGTAATGGAGAATCAGCAAATCTTTGTCTTATGGCTAAAGATGACATTGAGGTAAAAAATTTTGATAATATTGAAGATCCTTCATATGAAAAATTGTAAAATGTTTTAGAAGAGGTATATGAGGAATTTGAAAAATTAGGTATCAACTATACTACTTTGAAGAAGAAAAATTCTTCTTTAACAAACGAAATTGATATTTTAAGAAAAGAAAATATTGTTTTGAAAGATGAAAATCTTGACTTGAAGAAAAAGAAAACCGATTTAGAAGATATTATTGAAAACTTTACGAATGGAAAAAGAAATTTTGAAAAATTTCTTGGTAGTCAAAGATGTGTTTTTGACAAGGCAGGATTGAGATATATGCCAAAACAAAAATACAAACCTTATAAAAATTTATTTGATAATCATTCTACATCAAAGTCCAATATTCAAAATTCTTTTCATAAAAATAATTTTGTTAAAAAAGGATACTATTATAATCACTCAAGTTCTTCATATATGTCACATGCTATTTGTAATTTTTGTAATAGAAATGGTCATAATTATCTTGCTTGTCCTATTAGAAGAAAACATACAATGACTATTAGGACCATATGGGTACCTAAGAATTTTGTTTCTTTTAATACTGATAAATAAAGGACCCAAAGAACTTGGGTACCAATAATTTTTTTTAATTATTTTTGTAGGCATGCATGGAAGTCTTTTACAGGTAAAAGTAAATGATTTTTAGATAGTGGATGTTCAAAATACATGACGGGAAACAAGACTAAGTTCTTTGATCTTAGATCTAAAGAAGAAGGACACGTGACATTGGAGACAACTCGAAAGAGAAGATCGTGGGAATAGGTAAAATATGTTGAGCAACCTCCAGGTTTTGAAAATCATATTTCTCCAAATCATGTTTTCAAACTCACAAAAGCACTATATGGACTCAAACAAGCTCCTAGAGCGTGGTACGAGAGACTTAGTAGTTTCTTTATTGAAAAAGGTTTTTCAAGAGGAAAAATTGATACAACTATTTTTATTAAATACGAAAATGGTGATATTCTTTTGATTTAGATTTATGTTGATGATATAATATTCGGTGCTACTAATAAAAATACGTGCCAAGTTTGTGCTAAGACTATGCAGGAAGAATTTGAAATGAGCATGATGTGAGAGCTTATATTCTTTCTCGGATTGCAAATTAAGCAAGCAAAAAGTAGGACATTCATCAATCAAAATATATTAAAGAATTACTGAAGAAGTTTGGGATGGAAGGTGCGAAGGAAACTGGAACACCAATGAGTCCATCTACTAAACTTGATAAAAATGAATCCGGTAAACCAGTTGACTCGAAAGTATATCGAGGTATGATTGGTAACTTATTATATTTGACAGCCAGTAGACTAGATATTATGTTTAGTGTGTGCTTATGTGCACGCTTTCAATCATTTCCAAAAGAATCACATTTAATTGCAGTTAAGCGCATTCTTAGATATCTTAGTGGTACAATTAACTTAGGGTTATGGTACCCTAAGCACACATCTTTTGATCTAATCAGCTACACAGATGCAGATTATACTGGCTGTAAAATAGATCGAAAAAGCACTAATGGAGCATGTCACTTTTTAGGTCATGCACTAGTTTCTTGGTTTAGTAAAAAAAAAAACAAAACAAAATTCTGTTGCACTATCTACTGCTGAGGCAGAATATGTTGATGCGCGTAGTTATTGTGTTCAAGTTCTTTTCATGAAGCAACAACTTGAAAATTTTAAACTCATGTATAATCACATTCCAATCAAATGTGATAATACAAGTGCTATAAATCTTTCAAAAAACCCAATACAACATTCTAGAATTAAGCATATTGAAATAATATATCATTTTCTTCGAGATCATGTGCAGAAAGGCGATATAGTACTAGAGTTCACAAACACACACGATCAGTTAGCAGATATATTCACAAAACCTTTACCAGAAGATAGATTATGTATGATTAGAAGAGATATATGTATGATGCATGTTATGAATATCTCTTGAAAGATAGATCAGAGTTCATAAAAATAGAGAGATATTTTTTTAAATACTTTTACATAAACTTGAGGTTCTTAGCCTCATGTTTGAGACGCTCATTCTCTTCATACAATATCATGTCATCCCTATCCATGGGAACTAGCAAGCGGAATGAATAATCCAATAGAGATTTCAACTGTTTATTCTTCTGCCAAAGGATTCCTTCCCTTGTGTGAGACTCTTGAACAATTCGTTGAAGTACAACAATTTGTTATTTAAGCTTTTCAACCTCATGATTTTTTACTTGTAGCCGCTAGGAAAAAGCAACAATAGAGGATGAGTAGCGAGTCCCGAGACTCACCAAGTCGTAGATAGCATCGGAGTCTGGCTTATTAGCCAAACTATTATTTTCTTGCTGCAACATGGCGCCAATGGTAGCTGTAGAAATGTTAGAAAAGTGAGCCATTGAGAAAAGAATTGAAAACTTAAAGCGAGAATATTGAAAGAATGCAGATGAGTTATAGAGATGAGAATAAGATTTGATGCAAATCGGATGAACTTTAAAACTGATTTTATAGAGATAGCATAAAGAACAAGACAAACTATTGTCTCTTCAAATCTTATTAGTCAAAAGAAATACAAGATATGCTGGACACACATTGTCAAAAGTTTTCTTACTAGAAAAACGGTTCTCTGCTCCTATCATGGCATTGACGGCCTTAGGAGAGAAGATTGATGGTTGATGCGTCAAGGGTTCCTGATTCAAGTCTGGAACATTAGTGGAAGAGAATTGTTCGGCCATTCTATCGTTATGGAAAAACAAAACTTAGGTCAAGAAGCAATATTTTTTTTTTGGTATCCGATAGGTGAAAATGATTTTTTTTTATAGAAACTCAGAGCCTTCAATCCCGTTTGTCAACAACATCAGGCGATTGTTTAAATTTTCAGCCACACTAAATTCATAGAGTTAGGCCTCGAGGCTTTGCAGTACTTGTCGGGTCATGGACGGCTCCCTTTTTTCAACTATCTACAGTGTCTATTAATGCACCGTTTTTTTCAGTCTATTTACTTGCTGCCGATCCTTTTTAATGATGCCAAAAGGGGGAGAAGTTTTAGACTAGAATATTAACATTATTTAAATTGCTAAACTTGTTATATATGTTTGGAATTATATTTATATTTTTGCTTGAAAAACTAACGCACATTCTCAGGGGGAGCTTAAGTATTAATACAAGCTTCAGGTTCTATCAGGCATTTGTCATCATCAAAAAGGGGGAGATTGTTGAACCCAAGGTTTCAAGTTTCATGTAAATCTACAAATAGATTTTGATGATAATAAATGAATTCAAAGAATAAAAGAGTCTCAAGTTTAAGTTGTCCATACAATATAATCAAGCACATCAAGGAAGCAAGCATGAGCAAGAAGGAAATAAATTCACATTAAAGTCATAGAGTAATGTTGTAAATCTCTTAAAAATTTGAAATTAGGATTAAGGCTCAAAATTAATATTTTATCATAAAAGTATTAAAATACATTTTTTACATATGCATAAATATTTTGAAAATTAAATTTGAAAATTTTGAAAGATGATTGATTGTCATCTTTCACATGTGCATGACATGATTAAATGTTTGAACTTTAAAAATATTAAGATAATTGATTGTCATTTTTCACATGTGCATATTTTATTTGAATATTTTCAAAAGTGGTAGATGTTTTTCTTGACTTATGCAAAATGTAGATATTTTTATTTGAAAATTTTGAAAAGTAAAGTGTGCTCCTTTTGTCATATGCAAAAAGTAAAATATTAGGTTTGAAATTTTTGAAAAGTAAAGTGTGCTCCTTTTATCACATGCAAAAAGTAAAAAGATTTGATTTGAAATTTTTGAAAAGTGAATGATGATTTCTTTGACATGTGAATCTTTTTAAATTTGAATATGAAGTCTCATATGCCTATAAATAGATCATTTGAGAGCTTCACATTTACAACACCAAGAGCGTACAACATTCATTCAAAGTTTTCATTCTCTCTTCTCTAAGTATTGAGCCTTAACCCTTATTTATTTTGAGAGATATAGTTTGTGCTGTATTGTTTTTATTTCACTCATTAAGGAGTATTTTCTGATAGCCTATGTGACGCCCCCAAATTCTCCTTAAAATAACACGGGAATCGAGGCATCGGGATGATGACAATACGGGTCACACATCCCAACAACACGTGTCAAACGTGTGTGCACACGTGACATACATAAAAATATAGGTCGCAGCGGATAATAAATTTATATCTAAGTACCAGAATTTTTTTAGAAATATTTACAAACCAAGCCAAAGTAAATTCTCCAACCGGAGATTTAATACAGTCATCTAAGGTCCAAATAAAAATAATACACAACCATCAGAATTTAACTGAATGTCATCCAAGCAACTAACTACACTAATTCATTCCAACGGTGGAGCCGCCTCTTCAGGCTCAACCTCCTCGTTCTCTGCATCAAAATCTACGATACCAAAATGGTACTGCAGGTAAGTAAAATCCCAAACAAATCCAAGATAATAAATACATTTATGCACAACCACAAAATACATGAACAAAATACCGTATGCATGTGACTTAAAATCATTCTTCTCAAAATTAATCTGGATAACCACACACGCCAAAACCTCTTTTATAATCCACAATAAAATCCCAATAAAATCAATCATCATTTCTCATAAAATAAAATCCTCAAAACCAATCATACCGGGCGTTACGTATCGCCGTCCCCGATACGATCCATACACACTCATTTCATACTGGGCGTTACGTATCGCCGTCCCCAATATGAAATGCACACCCGATGACCATAATGGGCGTTACGTATCGCCGTCCCCATTACGTCATCCACACACTCACACGCTGATCACAACGGGCGTTACGTATCGCCGTCCCCGTTATGACTCAGCCCAAAACCATTAAAATCCGTTAAACACAATTTAAATCCCATTTTCCATTCTCAACACATAAATATCCAAAATCATGCCAAAATCCACTTTCCAATATTTTCATGAGCATGCGCGTAAATACACAATGCAGACAACTATGCACCAAATAGCCAACAATTAAATAATCCAATCAACCAACAAATACCAACATCAACTATCACATATCAGCAATAATCAAATACAACAACTGTTGATGCCAAAAATATATTTAAATCTTAAAACTTGTTTGGAAAGTACTTACAGTTCGTTCGCTAGTAATTTCTGAAGTTACCGAAAATGCCCAACAACGTTTCAAAGCTTCCAACTGAGTATTTGCAGCTATAGCCACGCCCAAAGCGTCTAACGTATATAAATCATTACAAATAAATAAATATCAATATCGGGAATAACTAAAATAATTCAAAACCAACTTAATTAAAACACCAATAAATTATAGTAACATCAATAAAACCAATAAATAAACCTAACAATTTAATTAAATCAATAACATAAATAAAACAATATTCATATATATATATATATATCCAACAAACTCATATAAATATTCTGAATATTGTAACCAAATAAATTAATCATCTGACTGTAAATTAATAAGATACAATTATTAACTAACTAAACTAAACACTTAATCATAAAGAAAATCATACCACAAAATAAATTAAAATTAACACAAAAATAATTTACTCAATTAAATTAGAGAAAAAAAACTTACCGAGAGTGTCATAAACGTTGAAATATGGTGATTCAAACGGTGGTTAAAACACTACTAAAAACTCACTTGAAATTTTCGGATTACTAAGGTTTGAAGAGGAGAAACTAGTGTTTGGGCTGGATGGGAAAAAGAACTCTAAAACCGACCACTTACAGGGACAAAAAAAATAAAAGCCGCAGTGATTTTGCAAAGGTTGATGAGTACTTTATAAACTGAAATTGGGCACGAAAATGTGGATTTTAGAGCAGGAAAAGTCGCGTGAAATACAACATAACCTAGCCAAGACAAACCACAAGATTCTATGGAAGAGGATCTCAAATTTTTAAATGAAAACAAAGGGAATAAAATAATTTGAAATTCATGATTTTGCTAGAAATCGGAGCACGTGAAGCATGGATCTGTGAAGAAAAGTTAGGGGAAATGATCTACAATATGCTAGAATTCTAATGATGTAATACGTGAAGACAAGATGAAGGAGAGTTGCAAAATCTTGGGCTGAAACTTACGTATACAGCGACGGAAACCAGGAGAAACGAAAAAGAAAAGCAGCCTAATGCGTACGCGTGAAGAAGAAGAAGAAGAAGCAGCTAAACCCTTAACTCCTGAACCCAAACGATCCCGTTTTGCTAAAAAGGGTTGCTTTAGGCGATCAACATGCTAGACTAACACAATGGGCTGCAAAGCTAAATGGGTTTGGGTACAAACTCACTTCACCAACTATACACACACACACACACATATATATAAGTATATGCCTAAAACCGTAAGCCACTTTAAACCAATTAATTGAAGCCCAACGTCACAACATAAATATATAAATATTCGCATATGGGCCAAAACTAAAGTTAAACTAAACTTCAGTCCCAACGTATAGGTAATACATATAAATTCCTGCATTTATATAAAAGCCCACCATGTATATATATATATATAGATAAATACTCCCACTCACTTAAAATAAAATAAATTACAACATTTTAATTTAATACCAACATAATAAAATAATAAGATTAAATTCCAACATTAAATTAAATGCGTCACAATAAATTTCATAAGAGAATATAATAACTTACAATTATTCATGAAAATAATATCTTCAAATGATAAAGAAATATATTTAAATATTTAAATACAAGCACAATAAAACGATATTAATATTCACTAACTCAAAACGCATAATATCCATATTAACAACAAAACATATTTAATATTAAAATAATATATTACAAAGATAGTAAAATTATGGGTTCTCACAGCCTACCCACTATCAATTCTTGTATCAGTAAAAGAGTGTGTATAACCCTTGTGTGTGTAGAAGGTGTTCTACACGGGGAATAGTTAAATCACCAAGTGTGAGGTGATTGGAAGTGTAGAGGGTATTCTACACGGATTCTTTGGAGCGGTGCTGCTCAAAGGTGTAATAGGTTTCTATCTCCACCTAAACGAGATTGAATAGTGGATTTGAGGATCCTCAATGGGTAGATTGAGGCGAGGACGTAGGCAGTGGGGCCGAATCTCGTTAACATACTGAGTTTGCTTCTCTCTTACCTTTACTCTTTATATTTATTACTGTTTCATATTTTGTTTATATTTTATATTGTATACTTGATTTATAATTGTTAATTTTTTAATACAACCCAATTCACCCCCCTCTTGTGTTAGTCATTTGGGCAACAGTTTATTATAAATATTTCAAATTTTTTCAAATGGATGTTAAAAGTGTTTTCTTAAATAGTTTTTTTTATTGAAAAAGGTTTTTCAAGAGGAAAAATCGATATAACTCATTTCATCAAATATGAATAGAATAATATTTTTCTAGTTCAAATTTATGTAGATGATATAATATTTGGTGCAACTAATGAAAATATGTGTCAAGATTTTGCGAAGAATATGCAGGAAGAATTTGAAATGAGTATGATGGAAGAACTTAATTTTTTTCTCAGATTGCAAATCAAGCAAGTAAAAAGTGGAACATTTATTAATCAGTCAAAATATATCAAAGAGTTACTCAAAATTTGAGATGGAATGTGCGAAGGTAATTGGAACATCAATGAGTTCAACCACTAAACTTGATAAAGATGAAAGCGGTAAGCCAGTTGACTCAAAGGTATATCGATGTATGATTGGTAGTTTATTATATTTGATAACTAGTAGACCTAATATTATGTTCAGTGTATGTTTATGTGCACGTTTTCAATCATTTCCAAATCAATCTCATTTGATTGCAGTCAAGCAGATTTTTAAATATTTTGCCAGTACCATTGACTTAGAATTATGGTATCCTAAACACACTTCTTTCGATCTTATTAGTTATTCAGGTACCGATTATACTGGTTGCAAAGATGATCGAAAAAGTTTTAGTAGAACATGTCATTTCTTAGGTCATGCACTCATTTCATGATTTAGTAAAAAGAAAATTTTGTTGCATTATCTATTACTGAAGCAGAGTATGTTGTTGTAGCCAGTTGTTGTACTCAAGTTCTTTACATGAAGCAACAACTTGAGGATTTTAAACTTATGTACAATCACATTCCAATCAAATGTGATAAAATAAGTACTATAAATTTTTCAAAAAATCCAATACAACATTCTCAGACCAAGCATATTGAAATTAGATATCATTTTCTTAGAGATCATGTGCAGAAGGGCGATATTGTATTAGAATTCACTAGTACACATGATCAATTAGTAGAAATTTTCACAAAACTCCTACCAGAAGATAAACTATGCATAATTAGAAGAGAAATAGGAATTATGCATGCCATGAATATCTGCTAGATACTTTTATTCCATTATCTCAAATGATCTACAGAAACTTGAGACGTTTAGCCTCATCATTCAAATGCATTTGCTCCTCATAAATCATCATGTCATCCTTGTTTAAAGGATTAGGCAATCAAAATGTAGAGGCAAGTAAGGATTTTAAATCCTTATTTTATTGTTTTAAGTCTACTATTTTTTTGTTAGACTCTTGAACAAGTCGTTGAAGAATATCTATCTTCTCATTAAGTTTCTCTATCTCGCGGGTTTTGAACTGCAACCGAGCGAAAAAAGTAATAATGAAAGATGAGTATCGAGTCCCGAGACCCACAAACTCGTAAATGGCATCATGATCTGATTTATTAGCCAAATTAGTATTTTGCTATTTCATGGCACTTACGACAAATGCAAAAATAGATTGATCACGAGAAGCACTGAAGGAGAATTGATGAGCCATTAAGATTTTGTAAAGTGAGAATGAAGATGAACTACAACAATGAGAAGAAGATTTAATGCGGATTAGATAAAACTAAAGATTGCTTTTATAAAGATGGAAATAAGCAGAAGATAAACTGTTATTTCTTCAAATCTTACTTAGTCAAGCTTACAGGATATGTCGAATGCATATTGTCAAAAGTTATCGAACTAAACTAGCGAGATTAATTATAATTGTCCATGTTTCTCTCGTGAAACGCTGCCATTATCTGCTGATGTTGACTCTGTGCTTGAACTCTTATTCGGTTTGATTCCTCTATTTGAAGTTTCAAAACACAAGCTAATTCTGTCAAATCTTTATTTTCTTGCTTTAACTTCTTATTCTTTCTGCCTTTATTTGCAAGCTTTTGATGTGGAACAGATATTTGATTGTTAAGTCGATCAATCTCATTTGCCCTCACTAGTAATTTCCGAGACATTGTCGTAACAGAGGCAGTATATTAAGCACTGAGAGTTCTTGATGCTGCAACAACCTTAGAATCAGTTCTATTTAAAAAATGCATCTCCGCTTCTATCATGGTGTTGACAACCTCATGAGATAAAATGACTGTTGAGACGGTTCCTAATTCAAATCTGGAAGATTATTAGACGAAATTTTCTCTGTCATTCTATCGTTTTGAATAAACAGAAACTGGATCAATGAGTAGTGTGAAAATTTATTTGAGTATCTGACAGGTGAAAACGGTCTTTTAAACAACAACTTTCAAATCTTGATAATATTTAATTTTTCAACAATATCATGTGGATTTGAATCTACTTTCGCACCAACTGCTAGAGCTAGGCCTCCAATTTTTGTAGGTTTTGTCAGACACGCGTGGCTCCGCACCGAATTGCCATAGTTAGACTTCCAACATTTGCAGGTTTTGTCGGACATGCATGGCTCCGCACCGCATTGCCAGAGTTAAGCCTGCAGCTTTTGCTGTCTTTGTCGGATACAGATAATTTTAATTATTCAACTTCAAATCTCTGAAACATCTAATTCGTCAATAACATCAAGCGGATTTAAATTTTCTTCCGCACCGAGATGATAAAATTCAGCTTCAACCTTTGCAGATTTTGTCGGGTATGGGTGGTTTCAACTTCTACTCTCTAATGCACCATTTTATTTGGTTATTGCTTATTACGGGAAAAAATCTTACTGAAACCAATTACGGTTCCTTTTTAATGATGCCAAAAGGGGGAGGAGTCTTATACTAGTATTATACTACACTGTACCCTGTTATATATGCTAGAATCATGTTTATATTTTTCTTAAAATACTAACGCATATTTTCAGAGAGAGCTTAAGTATTACTACAGGTCGTAAATTTCTATTAGGTATTTGTCATATCAAAAAGGGGGAGATTGTTGAACCCAAGGTTTCAAGTCTCGTATTTATATATAAATTTTGATGATAACAAATAATATTGAAAACTCAAGCTCAAGTTGTCTACGCATGAAGGGAGCTAAACACATCAAGAAATCAAACATGAGCAAGAAAGAGATTAAGTCATCTGGGCAACAGATTACTATGATTATCAACAAGCAAATTGTCTCTTAATTATTTCCTAATATTATTCTTTATTTTAAATTAAATTTTTTATTAATTTTTTTATAATAATGCTAGTTGGTCATCTTAAACTTATTGTTTAAATGACTTTGACATGCATCATCATATGATGTCAAGTGGTTTGTTTAAAAAAAAAAACATAATAATGATAAAGGTGTTATAAAACTAAAAAGAAAACTACTACTATTGCAAGAGAAATATAAAAGAAACTCTTAAGAACTGAAACTTTCTTTCTCTCTTATATTTTCTTATGAATTTCATTACAACTGAAGCCCATATTTATAGGCGTTGAAATTACTATGCAAGTTACTATGCAAGTCACTATGCAGATTTTAAAATAATAGTGGTAGGGTCATTCACATAATTTTAGTGTGGGACAGGGGCGGCTGCCGTCGGCATATAATTCATAACACTCCCCCTTGAATGACTACCCATAAAGAATCTGCCTCGTTAAAATCTTGCCAAAGAAAAACTCAGTGGGAAGAAAAACCAATGGCGAAGGAAAAAGAGTACAGTCTTCTTATGTATCCACAAGTGCTTTAAGATTGCCTCATTAAAACCTTGCAAAGGAAAATCCAATGGGATAAAACCTTAGCGAAGGAAAAAGAGTACAATCAACACAAGTCTTCAGGACTTTTACTCCCCCTGGAAAGTGCATGACGATAGATTTTTGAATCTTCACATTTTAATATTCTGCACAATTTTCTTGAATGTCGCAGTTGGTGATACCTTCGTGAATAAATCTGCCAGATTATCACTTGATCGTATCTTTGATATATCCTCCTTTGATTTGAGTGATACAAGCAACATTATCTTCGTATAAAATTGTTGAGCTATCAAAATACCACACTTTTCTTGGATATGTTGAGTCATTGATCTCAGCCAAATATATTCTCGACTTGTTTCATGAATTGCAATAATCTCTGAGTGATTTGAAGATGAAAAATAATATCTGGTTGACAAACTTAATAGAAATCTGATACCTGCAGTAATACTTAAACTCCCCCTGATAATATGCGTTAGTGTTTCAAGTAATAAACAAATATGATTTCAGTATATATAACAAGTTAAGAATTCAAACACGATCTCCAACTAAATAATGCATTAGAGAGAGTATGATAATATTTTCATCTAAAATTTTCTCCCCCTTATTCGGCGTTATTAGGGAGAACTTGTTTATATACGGCGGAAATAACATTGGAAACCATCTATGTATGATAAAAGCTGTAAAAGTTTTGAGATTTAATATTATCGATTCGGCGGAAAATCAAATCCGCTTGACATTGTGGACAAACGAGATCTTGAAGAGATTTGAAAGTTTCGGGTTGTTGTTTAAATATAACCAATTTTACCATTGGTTTACTCCAGCAAAAAGATTTCGCATTCCTCATAGATTCAGTTGTTGTTCATCCGGAATGATATTATGTCTGATAGAAATTCTAATGTCCCAGATTTAAACCACGAATCTTTTATACCTCAACCACTTATATTTTCTCCTGAGGCTGTAAACACCATGATAGGAGCAGAGATATATCTTTCTAGTAAATCTGATCCTGACATTGTTGCAGCATCAAGAACCCTTAGTGCCCAATATGCTACCTCTCTTACAACCATGCCTCAGAGGCTATTGGCGAGAACGAGTGAGGTTGATCATCTTAAAAATCAAATATCTGAGTTGCATCAAACGCTTGCAACTAAAGATAGAAAAAATAAAGATTTAAAACAAGAAAACAAGGAGCTGAAGAAACTTGTAGACTGGTATTCTCGTGATCTGAAAACACGAGTAGAAGAGCTGGAACGAGAAAAAGTTCAGATACAAAGTCAACAACAGCAGCTAACGGCAGAGGTTCAACATTTACAAGAAAATAGGGATAGCTATAATTAATCTCGCTGGCTTTTGAAATTATGCATCCAGCATATCTTGTAAAGTGAGATTTGAAGAGATGATGGTTTGTCTTGTTCTTATTTCCATTTCTATAAGGACCGTCTTTAGCTTCATTTAGTACACATCAAATCTTCTTCTCATATCTATAATTCATCTGTATTTGTATTCTTATTCTACAAATTTTCAATGGTTCATCAATTTTCTTTTATTATTTCTCACAATCAACATATGAGGTATCCTTCACCTCAATTACAAGTTGATCCTGCATCTTCCGCAGGTGCAATGTTGCAGCAAGCAAATGATCTGGCTAATAAGTCAGATCGTGAAGCTGTTTATGAGCTGGTGACTCTCGGCACCCGATACTCCTCCTCTATTGTTGGATTTTCCAACCGATTACAATCCAAAAATCGTGAGATTGAGGAGCTTAACGAGAAGGTTTCTGTACTTCAACGACTCGTTCAAGAGTCTGACAGAAAAATTGCAGACTTAAATCAAGAAAATAAGGATTTAAAACCCTTACTTGCTTCTTCATTTCGATTGCCTAATCCTTTAGATAAGGATGGTATGTTGTTTTATGAAAAGCAAATGCATTTGAAAGATGAGACTAGAAGTCTCAAATTCTTGTAACTCATCTATGAATTGAATAATAAAATCTTTCCTTTTCAAATGCATTCCTTGAATTTATAGCAACCCTTGTAATCTATTCAAGAGTTCTAACAAGGTAAATCATCAACGTAAACTGCAATAATGGCAAATCCGAATTTTGATAAAACACATGGACATATAGGATTATTCTTAAATCCTTATTTCAATAGATACTCGTTGATTCAATTATACAACATGCGTTCGGATTGCTTTAACCCATATAAAGATCTTTGAAACTTTATAAAGTACATACTCCTAAATGTACTTAGATTAGATGCTTCAAGTATCGTAAATCTTTATATATGTAATAATCTAATGATCCTTATAAATATGCAGGGACCACATTCATTAACTGCATATCTAATCCTTTTGTAATAACCAAATCGATTAAAAATATGAATGTGATTGCATTCATAACAAGGAAATATGTTTCCTCATAATTGCTCTCGGGTTTCTACAGGAAACCTTGTGCGATAAATTATACCGCTCAATTTTATTTCGCATTATGCTTTCGTATAAATACTCATTTATATCTGAGAAATATTACGCCCTTTGGTGTTTGGACAACAGGTCCAAATGCATCTCGCTTCACTAGCGAGTTTAATTCAGTTTTAATAATTGCTTTCCATTTTGGCCAATCATTTCTACGTCGACATTTTTTGACAATTTTTGGCTCACTTTCTTCATTACTTCTGGTAATATCAAGTGTTATCATATATGTTGTCGACAATAGTTTTATTTCTATCCATAAATTTTCCAGTACTCATGAAATGTATTGAGATCTCATTGTTCCTCTCCAGGGGAAAATATTTCATGAAACACCTCTACAGGAGGTTCCTCTTCAGGAGGTTTATACTCTTCAGGAGTTTTCTCTTCAGGAGTTATACTCTTCAGGAGTTACACTCTTCAGGAGGATTATATTTTATACAGAAAATACGGTCTCTTCATGAGCACCGATTTTTATTTTTCTTGTGCACCAATAGGTTTTCAACGCTTCAGGTGTATCTTAGACTCATTTATTGCTGTTTTAACAACTCGTCCTTCAGGGACTTCAATTCTTGCTTAAGTATTAACAGCAGTAATATATGATTTTACAACACCTTTAGTGTCAGTAAATACATCATGTAATTGATTTGCAACACTTTGTAGATAAATAATCCTCTGAACTTCTGGTTCACATTTATTTGTAAGAGGATCAAATTTAAACAGGGCTTTATTATCCCAAGTAATTTCTTGTCGTGCTTCAAGCACCGATATTTCATTATTTCAAAATATGATGAAATATTAATAAGCTTATATATAAAAACTTAGTATAAGTAAATCAAGTGCTTGGCCGTACAACAGGTATGTGACTACTGTTTAGTCATATTACATCTATGACAAACATCTTCATCTTTTTATGAAGAATTATTCTGAGGGCCTTTACCCTTCTCTGAGTTTGATCACTTCTGGTGATACGATATATTTTTATCATCTTTAGTGTTGTCGCTTTTGGGACCAACACTTCTATAATTTTTCTACCACGTCTACGCCCTTAGTTCTCGTTCACTTCTGGGAATTGTGTAATTTCGATATCATTAATAGGACGTAACTGGTGTAACAAAAACTCATTATTTAGCTCAATCACTGGAAGACAAAACAAAAGTTCAGAATATTTGTTGAACTTTCACTCTCGATATTGCTACTGCAGGAGCACATTCGAGGTATGAAAAATAATGTCTTCTTTTATATATCATCATCAGTGACATTTTCACTGTATAATTTTAATATTGAGCTGATTTTAAAGAGTGCAGAATATTCAATACCACTCTTAAAATCTTGCAACTTCAGGTGCAATAAATCATAATGATCTTTTGAGAGGATTACATCTTCTGGTGCTTATATCACTCTCTTAATTCATTTCACACAATAAGATAATTTTTCATCATGAGATACACAGTACGGTCCTTCAGGGACACATGATTTTCTTCTATGATTGTATCTTTCAAGTTCATCATCATATCCAAATAGATCTCATCAAGGATCTTGGATAAATAACATTTTTCAGAAATGTCAATAGTAATAAATCTCAATATTTGACATTATATTACAAAAATAAATCTGTGAATTTAATAAATATATTCACATTATCATGAAAATAAAAATAAAATTTTATCAAGTAATATTCAGCAATATTACCTTTAATATTTATTTCGAGGACTGCAAAAAATATATTGAAAAACTTACTTGAAGTAGAAGACCACTAGCTTCAGTATCGGTAGAACCTCGTGCTGATAACGTGTTATAAAACTAAAAAGAAAACTACTACTATTGCAAGAGAAATATAAAAGAAACTCTTAAGAACTGAAACTTTCTTTCTCTCTTTATATTTTTTTATAAATTTCATTACAACTGAAACCCATATTTATAGGCGTTGAAATTACTATATAAGTTACTATGCAAGTCACTATGCAGATTTTAAAATAATAGTGGTGAGATCATTCACATAATTTTAGTGGTGGGACAGGGGCGGCTGTCGTCGGTATATAATTCATAACAAAAGGAAACTTAAGATTTCAGTCTTCATATTTTTATATTTTTCAGACATTGAATGCTTTTTATTTTAAAATAAACTACATGGCACAACATAATGGTCCCACGTCAAGAGGGCATACTGTATATTCATTAATAATTAGTCCATGCTAGTTCAAATCTAGCTCGATTCAATAATTAGAATCGGCCTTTGGAAGAAGAATAATAGCTAGAAATGACTTCTAATATCTTGTAAGTTGAGGAGCGAAAAAATGAAATCTATTTGAAAAGGGGCTTACACTAGTTGGTGAAAATATGTTTGATTAGCTAGTTGGTGAAATAATAGCTTACACTAGCTTCCTTAAAAATGATGCTCCACTTACGAGAACTATTTATAATATTTTAAAAAAGCAAAAGCTTTTAGAAACTTTTCTTTAATAAATAGAGAAAATTAAATTAATGAAATAAAAAAAAAGTTAATCGTACATTTTATTATAGTTTTATGATTTAGAGTATAATATATTTTTTTTTCTTTTACTTTCATCTATTAATAGAATTACAATACAATTCCCCATTCAACATGCAAAAAAAAAAAATATATATATATATATATATATATATATCTCTTAAAGGAGTCATGCCATGTATAATAGAAAATTTTATTTCTTCATGAGTCATATATTTACTTACTTTTTTTTTTAAAAAAAAGAAAAAATAAATGCAGTCATAAAATTGCAAGCAGTGTACAATCATTTAAAAAAAAGTGAATATATATGAAACTCACGTAAAAAAGTTAATTTTTTTAAAACGACTGCACGTCATTTATAACTCTATGACTATATGTAACATTACTTAAAAAAATGCTCACTTTATCATTGTAAATATTACTTTTCATTATTAAATAATGATATCGTAATGAAATTAATTGGAATTGGTGGGACGGCTGCAGCCCCCTATTCCACCACTAAAATTATGTGAATGATCCAACTACTATTATTTTAAATCTTGCATAGTGACTTATCTAGTGACTTGCATAGTTTATTATATATTTCTCTTGCAATAGTAATTTCTTTCTTTAGTTTTATAACATATTATCAGCACGACGGTTCTACTAATTCTAAAGCTAGTGGCCTTATTCCTCTAAAATTGCAAACTTACAAAATTGGAATTTGTTGCTTTTGACATATCTGGGAAAAATTATTTATTCTGGATACTTGATACTGAAATTTTTCTTGATGTAATGAACCTGTGTGAAACGATTAAAGAAGGAAATCAAATGTCCCTGCAGGACTGTGCTAAAACAATGATTTTCCTTCGCCACTATCTTCACGAAGAATTGAGAACTGAATATCTTATAATAAAAGATATCTATATTTTGTGAAACAGTTTAAGGGAGAGGTATGAATACCAGAAGACTGTCATCCTTCCAAGAGTTCGTTTTGATTGGTTGCACCTGAGGTTGCAAGATTATAAAAGTGTTAGTGAGTATAATTCCGCATTTTTTAAAATAAGCTCAGTACTAAAATTAAGCGGTGAGAAAATCACCGATGATGATGTGCTAGAAAAGACTTATACTACATTTCATGCCTCGAATGTGCTCCTGCAGCAGCAGTATCGAGAAATAAAATTCAAGAAATATTCTGAACTTATATCATGTCTTTTAGTAGCTGAGCAGAACAACGAACTTTTATTAGCAAACCACTAGTTACGCCCTACTAGCTCAATATCATTCCCTAAAATGAATGGTAATAGGTTTGCATCATTCCCATAAGTGAATTGTACATCCTTTAGAAGAAATCAGGGGCGTGGATATGGTAGAAAAAATTATAGAAATGTTAGTTCCAGAAGTAACAACATTAAAAGGGATAATAATATACCGTATCACCAGAAGTGGTACAATTAAGAAAGAGGTAAAAATTCCCAAAATAATTTTTTAAAGAAAAGTGAAGAGGTGTGCCATAAATGTGGAATGACTGAACATTGGTCACGTACCTGTCGTACGGTCAGTTACTTAACTGATTTATATTAAGTATCTATTAAAGGAAAGAATAAAATGCATGAAACAAATTTAGTAGAATCATCAGATGATTCACTAGATTCAGTAGATGTAGATGTTACTCATCTTGATATCTCTAATTTCTTTAATCATCCTGAAGGTAGTATTGACCACTTAATTGGAGATGGAAGTGTTCCACTCAAATAATATATTTTCTTTCTATCTATAATAAAAGTCTTGTATATTTTGTAAAATCATGGATCACATTGATGAGCTTTTTATCATTGAGTTGAATGATAAAGATATATGTCTGACTGACAGTGCTACAACTCACACAATTTTCAAAGAAAAGAAATATTTTCAAAATCTAACACTAAGTAAAGCTATGTCCATACTATATCAGACTCATCAGATTTAATTAAAGGCTCCAGAAAAGCTTATATTATGTTGCCTAATGGCACCAAGTTTTGTATTGATGATACTCTATTCTTTCCACAATCCAAAAGAAATTTATTGAGTTTCAAAAATATACGCCATAATGATTACCATATTGAAACGACCAATGAAGGCAGTAAAGAGCATTTTCTTATTACTAAAATAATATCGGGCCAGAAACTCGTATTAGAAAAATTGTCTGCTCTATATTCTAGATTGTATTATACAAAAATGAGAATAATTGAATCATATGTAGTAATGCACTAGAAGTGCATTGACCCCAAAATATTTATGACTTTGCATGATCGCCTTGGACATTCGGGATCTATAATGATGAGACGAATTATTGAAAATTTGCATGGACATCCCTTAAAGAATCAAAAGCTATTTCTACCTAATGAATCTCTATGCTCTACATGTTCTCAAGGTAAGTTGATTATCAGACCATTTTCCTCAAAAGTCATTGTTGAATTTCCATCCTTTTTACAAAGGATTCACGGAGATATATGTGGGCTTATTCATCCATCAAGTGGACCATTTAGATACTTTATGGTTTTGATTGATACATTTAGTCGATAGTCACATGTTTGTCTACTTTCCACTAGAAATGTTGCATTTGCTAGACTTTTTGTTCAAATAATCAAACTACAAGCACAATTTCCTGAGTATCCAATTAAGACCATTCGATTGGATAATGCAGGTGAATTTTCATCTAAAGTTTTTGATGATTATTGCATGTCAATAGAAATAGATGTTGAACATCATGTTGCCCATACACACACACGCAAAACGGTTCGGCTGAATTTTTGATCAAAAGGCTTCAGTTAATCGCTAGACCTTTACTTATGAAATCAAAACTACCTGTTTCTGCTTGGGGACATGCTATACTTCATACAACATTTTTAATTCGCATTAGACCATCTGAATATCATAAATATTCTCCATTACAGCTTGCATTTGGTCAACAACCAAATATTTCTCATATTCGTACTTTTAGAGGTGTTGTATTTGTTCCAATTGCACATCCACAACGTACAAAAATGGGCCCTCAACGTAGACTTGTAATATATGTTAGTTTTAATTCTCCATCTATTATTGGATACCTTGAACCCCTTTATAGGGGATATGTTTAAAAGAAGTTTTGAAAATTTTCATTTTGACGAATCCAATTTTCCATTAATGGATAAAGAAAAGTCGGTGCCTGAAGCACGACAAGATATTACTTGAGATAATAAGACCCTGTCTCAATTTGATCCTCCTACAAATGAATGTAAACTGGAAGTTCAGAGGATTATTCATTTATAAAATGTTGCAAATCAATTACCGGATGTATTTACTGATACTAAAGGTGTAGTAAAATCTTATATTCCTGCTATTAATGCTCCATCAAGAATTGAAGTCCCTGAATGACAAATTGTCAAAACAGCAATAGGTGAGTCTAAGGCACGCCTGAAGCGTGGAAGACCTATTGGTGCAAAAGAAAAAATTCTCAGAAGAAAAAGAATACAAAATAAATTTGGTGTTCCTCAAAAACACGTATCCACAATACAGGCTATAAATATAATTTGTGCTCCTAAAGAGTTTAAATCTTCTGTTGCCCAGATGACTAACACAAGAGGGGGGGTGAATTGAGTTGTATTTAAAAAAATAACAATTATAAATCAAATATATAATATAAAATATAAACAAAATATGAAACAATAATAAATATAAAGAGTAAGGGTAAGAGAGAAGCAAACTCAGTATGTTAACGAGGTTCGGCCCCACTGCCTACGTCCTCGCCTCAAGCTACCTCTTGAGGATCCCCAAATCTACTATTCAATCTCCTTTAGGTGGAGATAGAAACCTATTACACCTTTGAGCAGCACCGCTCTAAAGAATCCGTGTAGAACACCCTCTACACTTCCAATCACCTTACACTTGGTGATTTAACTATTCCCCGTGTAGAACACCTTCTACACTTCCAATCACCCCACTCTTGGTGATTTAACTATTTCCCGTGTAAAACACATTCTACACACACAAGGGTTATACACACCCTTTTACAAATATAAGAGTTGATAGTAGGTAAACTATCAAAGTACACTCCTCAATGAGTGAGATAGAAACAATACAGCGCAACCTATATCTCTCTCAACAAGAACAAGAATTAAGGCTCAAAACTTTAAAAAAGAGAGAATGAGAGTTTTGAAGAAATGATGCAAAACTTAGCAATAGATGTGTAAGCTCTTGTTGTGAATTTTGCAAAACTCAAGTGAGCTATTTATAGGCAAATGATTTTTCAATTTCAAATTTGAAAAGATTTCCATGTCAAAAATTATCATTTACTTTTCAAAAATTTCAAATCTAATATTTTTACTTTTTGCATGTGACAAAAGGAGCACACTTTATTTTTCAAAAATTTCAAACATAATCTTTTATTTTTTGCATATGACAAAAGGAGCACACTTTACTTTTCAAAATTTTCAAATAAAGACATCTACCTTTTGCATAAGTCAAGAAAAGCATCCACCACTTTTGAAAATATTCAAATAAAATAAGCACATGTGAAAGATGACAATCAATCATCTTAATATTTTCAAAATTCAAACCTTTAATCATGTCATGCACGTGTGAAAGATGACAATCAATCATCTTTCAAAATTTTCAAATTTAATTTTCAAAATATTTATGCATATGTGGAAAATGTATTTTAATGTTTTATGATAAAATATTAATTTTGAGCCTTAATCCTAATTTTGAATTTTTAAGAGATTTACAACATTACTCTATGATTTTAATGTGAACTTGTTCCCTTCTTGCTCATGCTTGCTTCCTTGATGTGCTTGATTATATTGTGTGGACAACTTGAGTTTGAGACTCCTTTATTCTTTGGATTCATTTGTTATCATCAAAATCTATTTGTAGATTTACATGAAACTTGAAACCTTGGGTTCAACAATCTCCCCCTTTTTGATGATGACAAATGCTTGATAGAACCTGAATCCTGTATTAATACTTAAACTCCCCCTGAGAATGTGCGTTAGTTTTTCAAGTAAAAATATAAATATAATTCCAAGCATATATAACAAGTTTAGCGATTTAAACAATGTTAATATTCTAGTCTAAAACTTCTCCCCCTTTTGGCATCATTAAAAAGGAATCATAATTATCTCAATAAAATATATTCCTACAATAACTAACAGACAAATAAAACGCTGCGTTAGTAGAGACTGTAGAAGTTAGAACCACCCATGTCCGACAAAACCTGCAAAGGTTGAAGCCGAATTTTATCATTTCGGTGCGGAAGAAGATTTAAATCCGCTTGATGTTATTGAAGAAGATTTAAGAAAACTTTTGACAATGTGTATCCAGCATATCTTATATTTCTTTTGACTAATAAGATTTGAAGAGACAATAGTTTGTCTTGTTCTTTATACTATCTCTATAAAATCAGTTTTAAAGTTCATCCGATTTACATCAAATCTTATTCTCATCTCTATAACTCATCTGCATTCTTTCAATATTCTCGCTTTAAGTTTTCAATTCTTTTCTCAATGGCTCATTTTTCTAACATTCCTCTAGATGCATCCATGAGGTATTCTACATCTCAATCTCATGTCCTTTCTGCAGCTACCATTGGCGCCATGTTGCAGCAAGAGAACAATAGTTTGGCTAATAAGCCAGACTCCGATGCTATCTACGACTTGGTGAGTCTCGGGACTCGCTACTCATCCTCTATTGTCGCTTTTTCCCAGCGGCTACAAGTCAAAAATCATGAGGTTGAAAAGCTTAAAGAACAAATTGTTGTACTTCAACGAATTGTTCAAGAGTCTCACACAAGGGAATGAATCCTTCGGCAGAAGAATAAAAAGTTAAAATCTCTATTGGATTATTCATTCCGCTTGCCAGTTCCCATGGATAGGGATGACATGATATTGTATGAAGAGAATGAGCATCTCAAACATGAGGCTAAGAACCTCAAGTTTATGTAAAAGTATTTAAAAAAATATCTCTCTATTTTTATGAACTCTGATCTATCTTTCAAGAGATATTCATAATATGCATCATACCTATTTCTCTTCTAATCATACATAATCTATCTTCTGGTAAGGGTTTTGTGAATATATCTGCTAACTGATCGTGTGTGTTTGTGAACTCCAGTACTATATCGCCTTTCTGCACATGATCTCGAAAACAAATGATATCTTATTTCAATACGCTTAATTCTAGAATGTTGTATTGGGTTTTTTTTTTTTAAATTTATAGCACTTGTATTATCATATTTGATTGGAATGTGATTATACATAAGTTTAAAATCCTCAAGTTGTTGCTTCATGTAAAGAACTTGAGCACAACAACTACCCACAGCAACATATTCTGCCTCAGCAGTAGATAGTGCAACAATTTTTTTTTTTTTTTTTTACTAAACCAGGAAACTAGTGCACGACTTAAGAAATGACATGTTCTACTAAAACTTTTTCGATCATCTTTGCAACCAGTATAATCGGTACCTGAATAACTAATAAGATCGAAAGAAGTGTGTTTAGGATACCATAACTCTAAGTCAATGGTACTGGTAAAATATCTAAAAATCCGCTTGACTGCAATCAAATGAGATTGTTTTGGAAATAATTGAAAACGTGCACATAAACATACACTAAACATAATATCTGGTCTACTGGCTGTCAAATATAATAAGCTACCAATCATACCTCGATATACCTTCGAATCAACTAGTTTACCGGATTCATCTTTATCAAGTTTAGTGGATGGGCTCATTGGTGTTCCAGTTTCCTTAGCACCTTCCATCCCAAACTTCTTCAGCAATTTTTTAATATATTTTGATTGATTGATGAATATCCCACTTTTTGCTTGCTTAATTTGCAATCCGAGAAAGAATATAAGCTCTCCCATCATACTCATTTCAAATTCTTCCTGCATAGTCTTAGCAAAAACTTGGCACATATTTTCATTAGTAGCACCGAATATTATATCATCAACATAAATCTGAATCAAAATAATATCATCATTTTCGTATTTAATGAAAATAGTTGTATCAATTTTTCCTCTCAAAAAGCTTTTTTTCAATCAAGAAACTACTGAATCTCTCGTACCACGCTCTAGGAGCTTGTTTGAGTCCAAATAGTACTTTTGTGAGTTTGAAAACATGATTTAGAGAAATATGATTTTCAAAACCTGGAGGTTGCTCAGCATATACTTCTTCATTTATAAAACCGTTTAAGAAAGCACTTTTAACATCCATTTGAAAAAATTTGAAATTTTTATAACAAGCATATGCAAGTAGCATTCGAATAGCTTCTAATCTTGCGACTGGTGCATATGTCTCATCATAATGGATTCCTTCTTCTTGATTGAAATCTTGGGCTACAAGTCGAGCCTTATTTCTAGTAATGATTTTAGACTCATCTTTCTTATTTCTAAAAACTCATTTTGTTCCAATAACAGCATAATTTTTAGGTTTAGGAACAAATGTCCATACATTATTTCTTTCAAATTAATTTAGTTCTTCTTGCACAAATAGAATCCATGATTTATCAATAAGAGTTTCATCAATATTTTGGATTCAATTTGAGATAGAAAAAGTGTGTGATTACAAATATTTTTAAGAGATGATCGAGTACTTACATCTCGTGAAGGTTCTCCTAGAATTTATTCCGCTGGATGATCTTTCACATGTTTCTACTATTTGGTTGCATCTTGTACTAAGTCTTGATGATCTTTCCTTCTATTTCCATGATTTTCACTTTTGAATTGTCTCCAAATATCACACATCCTTTTTCTTTAGAAGTGAAGTCAATGAATTTAGTTTTGTCTTCTGTCACGTATCTTGAGCATCCGTTATCTAAAAATCATTTACTTTTACCTGTAGAATACTTCATGCATACCTACAAAAGCAATTAAAAACAATTCCTGGTACCCAAGTTCTTTAGGTCCTTTATTTATTCGTATTAGAAGAAATAAGATTTTTAGGTACCCATATGGCCCTAATAGTCATTGTATGTTTTCTTCTAATAGGACAAGCAAAATAATTATGACCATTTCTATTACAAAAATTGCAAATAGCATGTGACACATATGAAGAACTTGAGTGATTATAATAGTATCCTTTCTTAACAAAATTATTTTTATGAAAAGAATTTTGAATATTGGATTTTGATGTAGAAGGATTATCAAAAAAGTTTTTATAAGATTTGTATTTTTGTTTTGGCTTATATCCCAAGCCTGCCTTATCAAAAACACATTTTTGACTACCAAGAAGTTTTTCAAAATTTCTTTTTCCATTCGTAAAGTTTTCAATAATATTTTCTAAATCAGTTTTCTTTTTCTTCAACTCAAAATTTTCATCTTTCAAAACAATACTTTCTTTTCTTAAAATATCAATTTCGTTTGTTAAAAAAGAATTTTTCTTTTTCAAAACAGTATACTTGATACCCAATTTTTTAAATTCCTCATATACTTCTTCTAAAACATTTTGCAATTCTTCATATGAGGGATCTTCAATATTATCAAAATTTGTTACCTCAATGTCATCTTTAACCATAAGATAAAGATTTGCTGATTCTCCATTGCTTACTTCACTATCTGAGCTACTTGAATCATCATTCCACGTAACTTTTATTGCTTTTTTGCCTTTGTTTCGATCTTTCTTTAGCAGAGGACAATCTGGCTTGATATGACCAGGTTTATTGCATTTATAACAAATTAAAGTGTCATTTTTACCTGAATCTTTCTTGGAAAACTTATTGAAGGATTTCCTTGGAGGAGTTTTATTTTTCTTTAAGAACCTTTGAATTCTTCTTATTATCATCGCAATTTCTTCATCTTTGTCGTCATTTTCCTCATCTTCATCACTTTCACTTTCATGTGGAACAACTTTAAGTGCCAAACTCTTCTTTGAATTTCCTTCTTCTTCTCCTCTTTTCAATGTGTACTCATGGGTGATAAGTGACCTGATGAGTTCATTCACTTCGAGCTTTTTGAGGTCTCTAGCTTCAAGAATCGCTGTCACTTTTGACTCCAAATGTTTTGGTAGAGAGTTGAGAATTTTTCTTACTATCTCCACTTTGGAATAAATTTTGCCAAGAGCTGTCAAGCTGTTTATGATGTTAGTAAAACGAGTGTGCATACTAGAAATAGATTCATCATCATTCATCTTAAACATTTCATATTCATGAGTAAGAATATAAATTTTTGATTCCTTGACTTGAGAAGTTCATTCATAAGTAACTTCCAAGTTATCCCAAATTTTCCTTGCTGTAGTGCAAGTCATTACTCTATTAAATTCATTACCATTGAGAGTATTATATAATAAATTCATAGCAGTTAAATTCAAAGTATAAAGTCTATCGTCTTCACGATTAAACTCTTCTTCTTCCTTTTTTACCTTTACTCCATCAACTACTTTTGTTGGAATATAAGGTTCATTTACAATGCATTTCCAGATTTCTCGACCTTGAGCCTGAAGAAATATTCACATTCTAACTTTCCAGAATGAGTAATTGTCTCCGCAAAAGAGTGGAGGCCGACTGCTAGATTGACCTTCACCAAATGAAGCTGCAATGTTAGCCATAAGATTTTAACTCAAAAGATAGTTAATCTTATAATAGAGCTCTAGCTCTGATACCAATTGTTGCCCAGATGACTAACACAAGAGGGAGGGTGAATTGAGTTGTATTTAAAAAAATAACAATTATAAATCAAATATATAATATAAAATATAAACAAAATATGAAACAATAATAAATATAAAGAGTAAGGGTAAGAGAGAAGCAAACTCAGTATGTTAACGAGGTTCGGCCCCACTGCCTACGTCCTCGCCTCAAGCTACCTCTTGAGAATCCCCAAATCCACTATTCAATCTCTTTTAGGTGGAGATAGAAACCTATTACACCTTTGAGCAGCACCGCTCTAAAGAATCCGTGTAGAACACCCTCTACACTTCCAATCACCTTACACTTGGTGATTTAACTATTCCCCGTGTAGAATACCTTCTACACTTCCAATCACCCCACTCTTGGTGATTTAACTATTTCCCGTGTAGAACACTTTCTACACACACAAGGGTTATACACACCCTTTTACAAATATAAGAGTTGATAGTAGGTAGACTATCAAAGTACACTCCTCAATGAGTGAGATAGAAACAATATAGCGCAACCTATATCTCTCTCAACAAGAACAAGAATTAATAAGACTCAAAATTTTAGAAAATAGAGAATGAGAGTTTTGAAGAAATGATGCAAAACTTAGCAATAGATGTGTAAGCTCTTGTTGTGAATTTTGCAAAACTCAAGTGAGCTATTTATAGGCAAATGATTTTTCAATTTCAAATTTGAAAAGATTTCCATGTCAAAAATTATCATTTACTTTTCAAAAATTTCAAATATAATATTTTTACTTTTTGCATGTGACAAAAGGAGCACACTTTACTTTTCAAAAATTTCAAACATAATCTTTTACTTTTTGCATATGACAAAAGGAGCACACTTTACTTTTCAAAATTTTCAAATAAAGACATCTACCTTTTGCATAAGTCAAGAAAAGCATCCACCACTTTTGAAAATATTCAAATAAAACATGCACATGTGAAAGATGACAATCAATCATCTTAATATTTTCAAAATTCAAACCTTTAATCATGTCATGCACATGTGAAAGATGACAATCAATCATCTTTCAAAATTTTCAAATTTAATTTTCAAAATATTTATGCATATGTGGAAAATGTATTTTAATGCTTTATGATAAAATATTAATTTTGAGCCTTAATCCTAATTTTGAATTTTTAAGAGATTTACAACATTACTCTATGTTTTTAATGTGAACTTGTTCCCTTCTTGCTCATGCTTGCTTCCTTGATGTGCTTGATTATATTGTGTGGACAACTTGAGTTTGAGACTCCTTTATTCTTTGGATTCATTTGTTATCATCAAAATCCATTTGTAGATTTACATGAAACTTGAAACCTTGGGTTCAACATCTTCTATTCCAAAATTTCCTGAAAAGGAAACTCTTGAAAAGTATAAATCTCTTGAAAATGGACCTCCTGAAAAAGTGTGTCATGAAATATTTTCCCCTGAAAAGGAATAAGTAGCTGAAAATAATGAGATCTCAATATATTTCATGAATACTGGAAAAATTCTGGATAGAAATAAAATTGTTGTCGACAACATATTTTCATATAAAATGGTCCTTAATATTACCAAAAGTAATGAAGAAAGTGAGCCAAAAACCGTCCTAAAATGTCGACGTAGAAATGATTAGCCAAAATGGAAAACATCTATTGAAACTGAATTAAATTCGCTAACAAAGCGAGAAGTATGTGGACCTGTTGTCCAAACACCAAATGGTGTAATACCTATTGGATATAAGTAGGTATTTGTACGAAAGCATAATGAGAAAAATAAAATTGTGCGGTACAAAACACGACTTATCGTACAAAGTTTCCCGCAGAAACCCGAGATTGATTATGAAGAAACATATTTTTCCATTATGGATGCAGTCACATTTAGATTTTTGATTAGTCTGGGTTTTACAAAATGATTAAAAATGCAGTTAATGGATGTGGTCACTGCATATTTATATGGATCCTTAGACCATGATATATATATATATATATATATATATATATATGAAAATCCCTAAAGGATATAAAATGCTTGAAATATCTACAAGTACATCTAGAAATATGTATTCTATCAGACTATAAAGATCTTTATATGGGTTGAAGCAATCTGGACGCATGTGGTATAATCGCTTAAGTGAATATCTATTGAAAGAAGGATTTGAGAATATTCATATATGCCCATGTGTTTTTATTAAGAAATCAGAATCCAGATTTTTCATTATTGTGGTTTATGTTGATGATATAAATATTGTAGGAACTCTTGAAAATATCTCAAAAATCGCTATATATTTAAAGAATGAATTTGAAATGAAAGATTTTGACAAAACAAAATTTTGTCTCGACATTTAGCTTGAGCACTTGTTAAATAGAATTTTTATTCATCAGTCCATGTATACTGAGAAAGTCCTACAACATTTTTATATGGACAAATCTCATCCCCTGAGTATTCCAATGATTGTTCAAACACTTGATGTGAAGAATGATCCATTTCGTTCTTATGATGACGATGAAGAAATTTTTGGTCCTGAAGTACCATATCTCAGTACAATTAGAATTTTGATATACCTTGCAAATTGCACTCGACCAGATATTACATTCTCAATTAATATGCTTGTAAGATATAGTTCCGCACCAACTAGAATACATTGGAATGACATTAAACATGTCATTCGTTACCTTCATGGTACGGTTGATATGTGATTATTTTATCAACGTGGATCAAGTCTACAATTGATTGGGTATGCAGATGCAGGTTATCTTTTAGACCCACACAGAGGTAGATCTCAAACTGGATATTTATTTACTTATGGAGATACTGCCATATCATGGAAATCTGTTAAGCAGACACTATCTGCTACTTCTTCAAATCACTCAGAGATCATTGCTATTCATGAAGCAAGTCGAGAGTTTATTTGGCTGAGATCAGTAATTTAACATATCCAGGAAAAATATATACTTCCCATGATCAATAATAGCCCAATAATTTTATATGAAAATAATACTACATGTATTACTCAAATCAGATGAGAATATATCAAAGGTGACAGAACCAAACATATTTTACCTAAATTCTTTTAGTACTTATGAATTTCAAGAAAAATGTGAAATTGATGTCAAGCAGATACGATCTAGTGATAATTTAATAGATTTATTTACAAAAGCGTTACCAACTTCGATATTCAAGAAGATTGTGTATAATATTGGAATGCGGAAACTCAAAAATCTATTATCATTCACTTTTCAGGGAGAGTAAATGTTCTAAAAATTTATGCTGATTGTACTTTTTTTTTTTCGTTGAGATATTGTCCCACTGGGTTTTCCTCTGCAAGATTTTAATGAGGCAATCTTAAAGCACTTGTGGATATATAAGAAGACTGTATTTTTTTTCCTTCGTCATTGGTTTTTCTTTCCATTGAGTTTTTCTTTAGCAAGGTTTTAACGAGGCATATTCTTTACGGGTGCTCATTCAATGGAGAATGTAATGAAATTAATCGGAATTGGTGGGACGGCTGCCGCCTCCTGTCCCACTACTAAAATTATGTGAATTACTCCACTACTATTATTTTAAATCATGTATAGTGACTTGTATAGTGACTTGCATAGTAACTTGCATAATAACTTGCATAATAATTTCAAGGCCTATAAATAGGGGTTTCAGTTGTAATGAAATTCATAAGAAAATATAGAGAGAAAAAAGTTTTAGTTTTTAAGAGTTTCAAAAGAATTTTTTATATATTTTTCTTACAAAAGTAATTTCTTTTTTTAATTTTATAATAGATATACATATAATAATTTGTCTAACTAAATTGTGAATCGTAGGCAAATATGTAAATTTGCCTCCAATAGTATAGTTTTGCGTTCTGCCCCATTACGAGAGTTTTGACACCTTCCATTTCCTCGAAATGTTAAGCCCAACCTCTACCTCATGCCCATCGCCATTGGTATATCCAGCGCCTCCAATTCGCTCAACTCTCAGACCCCTCCGACGTTCCTTACAAAACAATCTCAGCTTCATCTCCTTGCGTTGCAGAATCCAATCTCGAATCTCAAGAAAACTCCCAAGATTCCCAATATTGTTTGCAGAGAACAACAATGGGTTATTGAACAAAGATCCAAAAGAAAGTGAAGAAGAACAAGAGCAAGGAATTGGGTCCGGCAACGGCGGCGATAATTTGGGGAAAGATAAACGGCGCATATTCGATATCAAGTGGGGTGATCTGCTAAACCCAGATCCAGATAACCTCTTGGCATTAGCATTGACGGGTCTGCTCGCGTGGGCAAGTGTTCAAGTGCTTTGGCAACTCTTCTTTATCTCTTTTGCTATTCTTCTGGCTGCTCTCAAGTACTCCTTCATTGCTGCTCTTCTCCTTTTCATTCTTATTGCCCTTCTGTGAGTCCTTTTTGGTTGGGAATTAGCATTCTCTCTACTTTATACTTTCTCTCGTGTATGTTAATTTGATTTAATTCCCACTCGTAGTGTTTTTTATTTTATTTTATTTTATTATGGGGGATCACCCCAGCTTGTATATGAAGAATTAAAGGATAGAGATGTGCAAATAAGCTGTTTGACAGAATGCTAGAAGAAAGTTCCTTTCATTCACAGTTTCGTATTTATGGACAGAATGTATGACAAACCAAGAGAAATAATTGGTACACATAATAACCAATTGGCAGACTTTTTATTGAGCCTTCTGGCTGTTGTGAGAAGATTCTGCTGGTGCAATGGAGGTTGCACGCCCATGGACCAAGTCATCTTTGGTGACTGTTTTAGCTGTGCAGAGGAGGTGGCACTTATATGATCAAGTCGGCGCGAGTGACTGCCTTATGATCAATCACCAAAACATCTTATAAAATTTCCATTTTTAATACTTTTCTCATAAGTTTCAAAAGTTTTTATCGTTTTATTAACTTACATCCAAAGAGATCAGTTTCCTTTGGGTAGTAAGTATTCTGTGAATAAAAGTGAAAAAGTAGTAACAAAACAGCGACCCAATTGGATAAAAAGAGGTAAATTGAGAGGCACTATCGCATTGGTTGAGTGTCCAGAAGTAATATTAGATATAGTTGCTTTGAAAAATAATAAGACCCACCATTTAAAATGAGTCATTGATTTGCTGTTTTTTTTTTTTTAAAAAGGTCCGAAACTTAGTTACATACTCAAAACCATACAAATGATTTGTTCATATATACGGTCATCGACTCATTATTCCAAATAGATGTGTGTTTGCCTCTTGTAATATGATAGAGGTCCGTTCCCACCATAACAGAGACAAAGGGCAGCTTTCGGAAGGGAGGTGAGTTCAACCGTCTTTTGTCTTTTCATGTAATGCCTTCGGCTTCTGCATTCTCTTCAATTATTTCCAGAGGGTAAGTTTCTAGGATGATGGAAGTGGATAAGTATAATCATGAAGATGATGAAGTACGGTTTCAAAAAAGGAATCTGATTTCAGAAGCCTGTTCAGATTACTGAAATCCAAACTTACCAGCTTTCTATAGATTCAAACTACAGGTGAAAATCAATAGTTTCTCAAACAATAAACAGTTTCATAAGGTTTAAAAGTCTAATAAGTAGAAAAAAAAGATTTGAAAATCAAAGGGATAGTAAAGTACCATACATGGCAGATCAGATTTTTAAGCAATAAAATTTGACAACAGAAGTGGACATACATTTTGGAAACCGTTTTGGCAATCCAGTGCTTCCAACAATCTTGTTCAAAACAACGAGCAGCTAGTTTTTACTTACACCAGAAACTACAAAACTCAAGTCACAGAGGTCAAGAACACATTTTATCATAGCCATGGGTGGGAGTTTAGATCTCCTAAATGAACATTCTTAAGGCCTCAATTGTTTTCACAATTCCTTTTAACTCAACTCATCTCATTTAATATAACTTTTTCAAATTTCCACACAAAATAAAATAAACAATTCATTCTTTTCAAATTCCAAAACAAAAATAATATTAAGAATTTTTTTTTAATAATATTTTATTCAACTTTTAATTTTAATCTCAATTCAACTCATCTCACCTACAAAAACAAATAAGACCTTAAGTGTCTAATTGCATTTGCCGAGGTTGACCATCTGTCTCATGGAGTATCATGTGTAAATCACCTGAGGGTAACCAATACATGCAAGGTAGAAGGCAGGATTGTTTTTCTCCCCTCTTTTAAGTAGACATTGTTGGTACAGAATCCAGAGCAACATCAGTAGTAGATCTATTTTCCTCTCGAAAGCTTCTAAGGGCAGGAGCTCTGAATGATTAACTCTGGCTACTATCAGTCACAGCATCAAAAGGATGGCACACATGCAGGGGCGGACCCATGCCGGGGCGGACCCATGCCTTGGGTTGGGGGCTACGCCCCCCCCCCCCTCCCAAAATAAAATCTAAATTTAATTTATAATAGAAATATATATATAATTATATATATAATTAAAATTCTTTCTTAGATTTTAAAAATAATAATAAAAATTACCCCCCTCAAATTTTTTTTTACAAAATTTTTTTTTTTAAATTTCAATATACATCCATTTATATTTTAACTTTTAACTTTACGTAAACTCAAATTTTAACTTACATAATCTTACAATTACTCTAATAGTCTAATTCTAACAAAAAAATTAATTATAAATTTATATAATTATAAAATTTATTGATTATACTCACTTATTTAGTTTCACTCTAACTTGTATGATTGTGAGATATAGTTTGTTAAAAATCTAATAGCGTTACATCATTATTTAATAAAAAATTTTCAAATTTATTCTTAATTTATAAATTTTTCTTAAATCATAAAATAATATAAGCAAGTACTTAAGAATAATTAATTTTTTTAAAAAAAGAAATAAATGGAGTACAATTCGAAAAGTAATATACATTTAGAGAACTCGGTAACAATAGAATATAATATTTCTATTACTGATAATCATCCTTTTAAAATTTATACGCATCGCACAGTTTATCAATCACCCCCCAAACATAAAATCCTGATTCCGCTCCTGCACACATGCATAAACCCACATTCTTACTGGCTCTCAATCCCTCTAGATAAATCATGGAATGCGACCACAAACTCGCTGAGGCTTGGAGTTTATGAGGTATTGCTGCAAAGATTTCTTGACTTGCAAGAATGAGGAGCGTTCCCAACTTTCCAGGGCTCACTGCAGTACCATCAAGAAAATCATTATGGGACCAGGGGTCCAGATACACGAGTCCCACTCAACAATTTTCAGAAACACAAATCTTTTCGACATGAAAAACTCAAAATGAGAGATGTAAGAAACTTTAGTTACCTGAAAAACATTGGAAGATCATTAGGCCCCATACAACAGTTGCCTTCGTGGTTCTACATTATATTCATTCAATCAAAAACCAGAATCCTAAAACTTTCTATCTTTTCTTCCCTTTTGGCTTTATTGTATATACTCATTATCATTCCACCAGCCCTACCGAGGCTTACTAACATGGTAAATCAATAATTAGGGAGCAAATGCCTGACTCGAGATTTGTTGTCAAATCCCCTTAGGATTTGCAAGGCATAAAACTATAGCCTGGAGATTATACTTCTTCATCCTCCCCTTCAAACTGAGCCTGTTCCCATTAGGAGGGCATGAGCTCTTCACTGATTTGAAGCTTTTGCCTCGAGTTAAAATCCCTTTGAACTCATGCTTTGAAACATGGTTTGGAATCATTCTCTCCCAATACCACTCTTCGGAACATGCTCGACTTTCAATATGATCTTTGATAATTATATTCTTCAACTTCCATATAGACCTTTGGACCTCAAATCTTCCTTATGGAATCCATGTATGCTCCCGAAGTAACCAACCGCAGTCTTTGGAGAAATGAATTCTCACAATCACTAATGCAAGAGATGGTAAGTGACTTTGTGGCAACTAGAACAAAATTCTCTTCATTTCCTACGTCTATTTCGTACAGCTCGTGAAAAACCTCACGAAATTCATTTATCAACTTCTCATAGAATGACCGACTTGGAGCAATGACATTTATGGCCAGAACCCCAAAATCACAGAGAAGTATTTTTGCAGCCAAAAGAGCATGCTTCTGAACAAATTCCAAAGGTGGAGATATTGTTCCATCGTTAGCATCACTAGAGTCCAAATCAACCATAATGACATCAAATTTGTAGTTGAGATCATTGGCATCCCGTGAATAACCACCATTCTCGGCCTCATGAACACCAAGAAAATCCAAATTGTGCCCGTTTGCATTATATGCAATCTTCTCCATAACATTTGTAGCATCTCCAACAATAAGCTGGATAGACTCGGTATCATCCAAACCAAAATACTGCCGTGCAACCCTCAAAACCTCTGCGTCCGCCTCCACCCCGACGACATCAAAACCCAATTGAGTTTTGAGAAAAGCAAGCAAAGCCCCACCGCCCACACCAAAGCACAAAGCTTTTGGCCTAAACCCATTTTGATTACGTTCCTCAATACAAGAACTGATCAAGGAAATGCTCGCCACCATTGGAGCCAGGTAAGGATGCACCAAAACCTCAATATCAGGCCTGAACTCAATTTCCCCAATCCCCAAACGATCTGAACCAGTACCCGCCCCTGGAACAAGACGTATCTCCGTTTGAACCAAATTCGGCATCCTTTTGAACCTCAATCGTCTCCGAAATTCCCTCTTTACACACTCGCCCAGGTCACTACCACTCTCAATTTCCACATCCTCGACCAACATTTCTCCAGCAAAAGACCCAACACAACGTTCCACTACCACGCGACAAATCACGTTATCTTCATAGCTCAAAATGGGAATCTCAGGAATACCATTTTCAAACAAAGATTTAGGAGACAATGCGAGCAAAAGAGGTTTCAAGCTCACCTCGAGGCCGTTGGAATCGTGATTGATCCCACGGTGGTAAATAATCGCCGAACAATGACCGCTGATGGGCCGGTTTCCGATAAGGATTAAGCGGGAAATTCCGGAAGAGCCGAGGAGTAGCTGGAGGTGACCAGACTCTGTGGAGAAGATCCAGTCAGATTCCCGGTGCTCAGGCACGAACATGGCGGCCACTCGGGGTGCATAGGCGGGTTGGATCGGTGCGTCTAGGACAGCCACTCGGAGGAGGGAGTCAGGCTGTGATGGGTGGGGGAAGGTGAAGGCGATGAAGCGAGATGGAATTAAGGTTTCGAAGGTGGCTGGATCGAGAGCCATGGTCCGATCAGACGTTTCGACTTCCGGAGGAAGATGAAAAGGAAAAGGGCCAATTTTTATTAGATAATTGTTTAAAAATATAAACTTGATAAAAAACCCTCACCTTATGCTATTGAATATTTTTAAATTTAGAATTTTTGATTAAAATATGAAAGATTTTATATGATTTTACCATTAGTTACACTTTTTTAATTTATAAATACCCTATAGTTTGGATTTAAAGACTTTTCTTAAATTCATTATTACATTTTCAAATTTTAATTGAATTTTTTCAAATTTCAATATAAGATTTTCAAATCTTAATACAATTTTTTAAAATTTAAAATAATAATAATATTAAAAAATAATATTTTAATAATATTTAATTCAACTTTTAAATTTTATTTTAACTCATCTCATCTCAATTATAAATCCAAACTAACCCTTAATTGAATTTTAGCATCTTTCCTCCCATTGTCTTCTAATATTTTTATTCTCATGTGTAACTTTACTTGATTTTGCTAGTTACAAGTTTATTCTTTTCGTTGATTTTTTTGTACTATTGAAATGAACAAATTAAAACAAATAACCATAATTTTGTGTGTGTATATTTACATAATAGAGAGAAAGAACTGAAAGGAGAAAAAAAATATGATGGACCACATATTTGTTTTCAATTATTTCAAAATTTCATTGTAAGTTTACATACACATACATAAAATTAAAAAAATGTTAGGTTCACACAAATATCACATAAAACTGACATTTTGCCTGATTTGTTTTTATAAATGAAATGAGATAATATAAAATAAAAATTTAAAATAAATAAAATATTATTATAAAATATATATTTTTAATATTAATTTTATTTTAAAATTTGAAAAGGTAGAATTATTTATTTTATTTTATATAAAAATTTTAAAACATATAATAATAAATTTAAAATGAAATGAAATAAAATAAAATGAGATGTGATAATTTAGAAAAGCAAACAATGCCTTCATATAATATGTCAAACCTATTTTATAAAAAAGAGTTTAGGATATGATAAATCATATTAAATTATGTTAATGTGTAGATTTTTTTTTCTTTTTTGGGTAAGAATTATGTGCAGGCAAAATATTTTCCATAAAATATGCATATGCAACATTTTTTAAATAATATTCTTATAACCTTTGTGATATTAGTTCATGAAATAAATAAAATTTATACGTACAATTTGTTTACACATAAAACCATTTTCAAATAATATTCGGTAGGAAATTTTGTATGCGCTATTCTCCCAACCTCCCACGCGTCCATACAAGGAAGAGTTTCACCAAAATTCCGTCCACTCTCCAGTCAACAAAGCAAAAAATTCAATGTGGAGGGAAGAAAAAGAGGCGCCAAACTGCAAACCTCTGTAGATGGATGTAAATTCATTGTAAAATGGCCAAGACGCGCACTATCTCACACTCTCTCTCGTCGGCAATCTGCTTCTTCTGAGGTATACAATCAACGATTCTGATGAAGGGCGATCCGAGTTTGTTGATGCCGAGCTCGTTAATAGCACTGGACTCCTTCGAAAAATTAGATCAGAGCAAACAACAAGATGAAGATTCTCGATTCAGATTGAATCGGAGCGTCGAGGACAGCCACTTGGAGGAGGGAGTCAGGCTGTTAGGAGTGGGGGAAGGTGAAAGCGGGGAAGCGAGATGGATTTAAGGTTTTGAAGGTGGCTGGACCGAGAGCCATGGAGTTAGTTGCTCGGCCGTCAATAATTCTTATTCAGTCCCGGCGTCAGATTTTTTATACTTTTTGCAGCTCCGAGATCAGGCTTCGCTTCGTCTGCAATCCAAATCTAAGCAAACAGGTGCGCTTGCTCTTTTTTTTTCCCCCTTTTAGTTTAAGGCTTTGAGCCGAACTTGAACTCTCAAGACCTAGCCGTAGGTGTTTTCACTTTTCACGATGCTGATTTTGTTTCTTTTCATTGCGTTTGCCTTACCGTCGCTTGGTTGCTCAGAAAACGAAGTAAATAGAATAGGAAAAATAATTACGAATTCGCGTCTGGCGTCATTTTCGCCAAAAGTTAACAAATCATGAGGAAAAAAAAAATCATAATAGAGGAGGAAACGTTGACTAGATGCTCTCGCTTCGTGCTTGACCTGTTTGGCCAGAGGATCAATCTTACTTGGCCCAAAGTGACGAAAAGAATCTGAGTTTTAAGGTTATGGTACTATCTAGTTTCCCGCTTTTTCTCAACAACCAAACAGAGTATCACGTAATATGCTTCCTTTTACTTCTCATGGCGTGATGTTGTGTGTTTGTGTGATGTTAATTACATACCCGGTAACCTACTACGAGAGTACATTGCGATGTGTACTATCAAGTTTGGTACTATCAAGTTTGTTTTTTTTTTTTTGCTAATAGCAAACTGCTTGCATTCATAAAGAGTATTATAATTGGACTTGAAAATAAGTTAATTATCAGACGATGTGTAATTTCCCAGCACCCTAAAGGTGACTAAAGCATCCTAAAGGAAATTGACATGGTCTAACTCTAAATCTCTTCAGAACGCCATATGAAAGATTTCCAACACCATATAGGTGACTACAGCACCTTAAAAAATAATTACCAATTCAATCCCAAACAAACTAGAACTCCATGCGGGAGACTTCCACTCCCCACAGGTCCCAGATATTTGTTTTTGTTTTGTTTTTTTGTTTTTTTTATATATATTTAATTAAAACACACATACAGTCAAATATCATGAGAAAATCGAAATAAATCAAGTTTTTTACCTTGGAGAAAATAAAAAACACAGAAAAAAAAAGAGTTGGAGTGGTGCGTGAGACACATGCGCAACCCTAGAGTACACCAAATTATCAAGCATGCATCTACCGACTTCGCTGGATTGAAAATCACGTGTGTGAAAGTGGTATAGCTCTCGGGGTGGTGACGCGTGCAGGCCACACGCCAACTTCAACCCGTGCGCGTGAGCCACTCACCGTTGATCTTGGAATGCCTTTTAGTAGATTGGTAAATTGGTGGCTGGTGAATCTCATGGTGGGGTGCGTGGTGGTCAAAAATCACTGGAAAAACCTCTCAACGCCACTTATCCTCTTTCAGCCTAAAAATTACTAAAAAAAAAAAAATACAACAAAGAGAGATAAGGATAAAAAGAGAGGAAGGGAGAAGGAATGGAGAAGCCGAAACTACTCTCCCGGATGGAGAGAGTTTCTGTGTTTAAAGAGAGTTGGGAGAACAAATCGAGAAAAAAAAAATCGAGGAGTTTCCCCTACTTTTTCTGACTCATAGTACGTACACCCCTCCCACAAAATAACTTTTACATTGCGATCAAGTTCTATTTGGATACAAATGTCATTAATTTATCATAATGTTTACTTTTTCTTTCGGAGGATAATTTGGGTACTTGCATTCAAGAAATGGTTGCTAAATACAAGCAGGAATTTACTAGGAAGGCTCTAGATGCTTCGGTTTTCTTCATCCTTTTCAAATATTCGTCTTTAACATTATAGAAAGGATGATGCACAGATATATCTACAGATTTGAGGGTACGCTCCTAGGTCTAAGGTTCAGATTTATTTGAATGTAAAAAATCTCTAGAAGGGAAAATTTTCGTCTTGGACCTTAGCACTCTTTGCCTAGGACCTTAGCACTCTTGGGATTAATCGGAATGCTGTTTTCAGATACCAGATACCAGATGCCAATAAATATATATATATATATATCTACAGATTTTGAGGATGATAATGTCATTAACTTGTATCGATCATCACATGTGAGTGGGGTATGTTGTAGTCGCTGGAATACCTTTCACGTAGGGTTGTACCACTTCTTTTTTAGTTCCACCCGAGCTTCCATTCACGCTGATGTGCGTATAAATGACTATCGTCATCTTTGGTGGCCTCTTCAAATTGGGCCTGAGAGAATTCGCTGAAAAGCCTTTTATTTGATTAATTTGTTGTGTTGCAATACATGCTTTATGTGTCCATTTGTACATCCAGTGATGTATCATTTTATTGAGATTACTAAAAGAGGAGAGTTACATAACGTTTTTCTCTCTGAAGTGGCGCAGGCCAGTTTTCGAAGAATGGCTCTTTTACGAGCAAGAATGAAATAATGATCATGATTTCATTTGTTTACAAACTACATTCCTCTTGCCATAGATCTCACATTTCAACTTTGCAAATTTCTATTCCTCCGATAACAGGTGGTGAATGCATACCATGTTAGAAGAATTTTAATTGAACCTACAACATGTTAGTAAATGATCTTCCATCTCAACGGGTGGCCAGCAACATTTTTGTTTAGTACCAGCAGACTGATTTTGTACATCTTGCCGGTAATCATCTCTGCAACATATCCTGCTTATCTTTTGTTTTCAGATTTTGACTTTGCCAACTTACTTGCAGGGAAGTGCAACCTGGCCATTAAAGGTCGGGGTGCTCGTGTTTTCTGGTCGAATCCCCTCACACAGACAAATCCTGCAAATAAATCATTGGGGTGTGGTTGTTAGCCACTAAGCAACTGCACACATTTCTTGTAGAGAAATCATACATAAATTTGTTCCTTTAGAGTTTGCAAAGTTATGTTTAGTAAATTAGAAGCACTCAATGGTTGATAATGAGAAATGTGGCTCAGATTATTTCATGTTTTTAATGATAATTTAGAAATCAACTACGCAAAGCATTATCATATGCTGCAAATAGAAAAGTCTAATTATACATTTTAGCATTGGTAAAGTTAGGGATCTCAACTTCAAACCTTGTATTGGACACATTTGGCTTCCATTGGGTGGTTAATATTCTCTCTCATTCCTTTGTTTCATTTTAGATTTGATTTATCCAGTGTGGATATGCATAATACTGGAAGACTGGCATGCTGAATGAGTCTAAATTTCAATTGCATGTCCTCGTGTCTCACATACGTGGTGTAAGTTTATGCATGCCCAGCATGTTTTGTCATTAAACTTGAATAGCAATCTACGTATAGTGCTGTGGAACTACCATATGTATTGGGTTGTTATCAGATGTTATTTTAGCAGTAAAATATATCGTCTATGCACATAGACATGCAAACACATACGAATGCATGTGCCTACAGCTTCAAAAGCTTACAAAATGTTATATGTAACTTATGGGACTTCAAATGATCCACTACTCTAAATTTCATGCTTTTGAGAAATCTAACCCCATTCATTTTGAAGTTAAAAGTGTGGCTGTGTATTGTTCCTTCTTATTTCTTGTAAAGTGCACCTGACATGAGATGTCCCCTACCAATGCAGATTAAGTCAGGTGGATAACTGAAGTTAATATTCCATACCTCTCCAAAAGCAGAATTGAATTCCCTCTGTTGATAGACCTGATAGACAGGTTTTTTTCAGTTAGCTTCCTTTTCAATTAAATTGGGACAGCTATGCAGTAAATGCTTCTTTATAATTCTCTCACCTTTGAATATTGTCGATACAGAGGTTCCAAAGTATACAGTCCGTCTTCGTAAATTCCATATCCATGATCTTGGGACATCAATTGGGTTCAGGCTAGATTCATGATCCGCAAATACCTGCAAAATGATATTATTTGTTTGACAATAATGGACTCAGTGGCTACACGAATTGGAATGCCATCCTGGTAGTTCTTGTATCCACTTTGGGTTACATCGTTAAGAGAATAAGCATATAGCTATGATAAACTTACCTCGTTAACTTGAAAGTATGTACCATTAAGAGGAAAGCTCCCTCTCATTGCTGTTCTACATGGTATCTGTATTTTGTGAGGTAAATGTTAGCAACTAAAGGAGTGTTTTCTCTGTATCATTGAATAATTCACTCACCAGTATTGTCCCTCTGACTGTTTGTGCATTGGCTTCTCTGACACTATTGCACGAGTAGCATGTATTCTCATTGCACAGTTTATTAGCTTCTTGTGATCCGCAGCTCATCTCTGGTGGTTGGATTGAATTTGCAGTTTCACCTAGAACAAGTTTTGTAAATATGATTGTAATCAGATGTCAAACTTGTAGAACTATTTCTCCTAATCTGTTGTGGGAATATTGAATACCGCGGACCACCCTGCACTTTGTCTCAAATACTGGCTATTTTGATGTGTTAATACTTATATGCATATAAATTGCACCAAGTGATCACGAGAATATATCTTGATTTTTCTATGTACAAGTATAGCAGCTCAAGCTCTTATGTATATTTCTTACCTGGTGTCCATATGGCAAGAAGGTATGGGCTTGGATCATCTATTTCTCGGCTGTCCATCTGTAATTTTTTTTTTATTCGTAAAAAAATAATAATAAGATAATGATTAATTACAGTTTCCTAGTTAAAAGGCACTTTATAATTCAGTGTCAAAATTTACTAACCCCTTCCAAGAGCGGATGTGAATCTGGAAGTTCATACCTGCATCATTTCAGGATGGAAGCTGTCAGAGTGCATCAAGCAGTTGTATTTTTTTGTTATTATTTTATATTTGAAACATCAACAGTCTCTCCCTAGGGCTAGAGTTTTTTCAATTTGATCAGAAGCTACAATTTTCTGCAAGCAATATTGAATGATTATGATATTAGAAAGTTCAATGAGTTTCGTTTCAGGATGGAAGATAATTTATGCTATGCTGGACTATTATTTGGTCTAGTCAGAAAGTATTTTTGCTCATGAGGATCAATATAAACCATAACCACTCTAGCGCAGCCCAGTTTAGCTGCAGTGGTACTTTGCAAATACTTTGATTTTAGATTTAGAGGGGATGTCTACTTACACTTGGTGCTCTGTTCGTAGCCGGCTAACATTCTTCAGTTTGGGTGTAGGGATAGAAGCAGCTTCTGGTTTTAAGGCAACCAAAGCCTTGGACATGTCAACTTCTTGGAGTTCCATCTTCTCTTGCATGTAAGTCTGAAGATTCACGGTAAACTCTTCAATGTTGAGTTTGATGATAGGAATCTCATCAGGATCCTCATATAAAGAGTCCTCAATGTCGCTTTCCGAGATCTCTGTACATTCATGTTCTGGGGTTGCTGGTTCTTCAATGATTGGTTCACAGTTGCGACTTATATAAGCTGTTTCTTTGAGTGAGTTGTTTTCAGGTGGAGGCAGTGGCATTGGGTTGATAACTACGGCTGGGTTTACTTCATGTGCAATGGGAACAGTAGAGCTCACGATGCCTTTTTCTTCTGGACCTGGCAGCGCAAGCCTTGCACTGCAGCGAATATGGTTTTAGGTGAGTTTTGTTCAGAGAATATTGAACTCATGCATAGGGTAAGATAAGCTATAGGTTTTGAGAAGAAAGGACTTGAGGATTTATGCCTCCAGTTTATGGGAAGATGAATTGGACGGTTTAAGAAGAATTGATATTTTGAAACAAGATATCATTTAAATTGTTTCTCATGCTTGTATACCTAGGCAATGGCAGAGGTAGACATCAAAAGAACAGATCAGAATCCAAACCTTGCGAAAGCACTTGCAAAGTGTCTGCACTCTCCTCTCATTGGGCATGCATTGCAGTTTGGTTTACTTTTTGTGCAGAAAACCTGCATAGATATTGAAGCATGTGGAAATTTATCTCTCTTAATATGCTAATGAACCATATTCTGCTGAATAAAGCAGCATATGTAAATCTGTTGCTACGAACCTTGCCAAATGTGATCAATTGGTAGTGCAGCTCGTACCTGTGGTGGCAATACTTTATTGTCAGTAATAGCTTTACTTAGGAATTCGTTTATCCTAATCTTTTGTATGAAAAAATATTGTTAAATAAATATTTAATGAGAAAGTGCTCTGGCGTTACAGTGTTCGTTGATCGAGTTTGCATAATCTTGGCCAAAGATATTTTTGTATTGATTCCAGCACTGGGTATCTGTATAGGATTTTGATTAGTGTTGTTTCTCACTGAAAAGATTAGTAGTCATTAGTTGGAGTATTTACTTACAATTCTAGGAGGTGTAACTGAAGTGACTCAGGCAAGGGTTGGAGAGGGACCCATCCAAGTCTAACTGCTATCCTTCCAACATTTGTGTCAACCTTTACAAAAAAGAAAATGGTAATATAGTTGATTATCTGGTTTTCTTTGCCCCTTATAATCTGTCAAGGAAGTAGTTTCTTACTGGAAAAGCTAGATGATGGAGTGTTAGCAGCCGCACACACTCCACACTTTTCAACCCAAGTCCACGAACGCTTAGCAGATAATCCCTGCAGCAAAATGACATTTTTCAAGGAGATAGATGCAGTTAGGCATTTTGACATTATTCTGGACCATTTTCATTTACAATATAGATGCAGTACATTATTATGGCTTAGTGGTTGTCGTTTGACAATTTCAGCAACATGTTTGTGGAATTGCTTACTTTGCTTTATCAGGGGGAACATCTCTTAACCATTCCAGATCGATGCTTCCATGTTCTCTAACCAGACGGTTCAGAAATTCCTGTAACATATGAAACCATGGCCACTTTTCTATGTTATTTTTATAAAAAAGAATTTGGTGAAGAATACTGTGTTTGAATGACGATTCATTTGTGAAGCTATTTGAAAATAGTAGATGCAAATTTGAAGATAGTAGTTGCAAAAGTGAAGGCTTTTGTAGTCTAGTAAATATACCTTGATTCGTTCTGCTAGCATGTTATTCATCCCCCGTTCTCTTATGGCATTAGAAATCTCATCAACATGTGCAAGTCTTACTGCTTCATAGTCAAGCGAGTCCTGTGCATCTTTGCTTCTTTCTCCATTCCAACCACTGGCCTGCACTTGCTTTCTTAAACTATCCCAGTCAACTGCACTATTCTTCTCTCTCTCTGTCTTTCCTTTTTTCAGTTTCGAGATTTTTGAAGTTGTCTTGCTATTTGCCAGATCAGAGGGATTGATTTGCTTATTTGAATTTGGATTGGAAAATCTATTTTCCAAGTGTATTTGCTCATTTTCTGCAAGTTTAGGTGCACTTGATGTTTGCTGCTTAGCAACATTCTCTTTGTTAGCCAGTGCTACAGCAGGTTCTACAGGTTCTGCAATATATGGGCTTTGCAATTGGAGGGATTTGTTCACATCCTGTTGATGATTGCGGTAGGATGCTTGATTATACACAATGTGTGGTCCTGGTTGAGAAACGATTTCCTGGTGTAGTGAGTGGTTGCTTGATGATACATGTGGCCCCATTCTTGGTGTTTCTTGAGGGTGCAGTAGTCCATTCTTCTGTGCTGCGCTTTTACCGTCACTTCCTTCCCATCTTTTGGTCTTGTAGCCCTTGCTATATGCATCTTTTGTCTTGGTGAATCCAAAATCAATTGACAAAGGGGATATGCTTTCGTCACTTAATGCCTCATAATTCTCTACTTCGGGTACTGTAGAGTCTGGGGTCACATGCATATGGTAGTCACTTGAAGAAACTACTTGTACTTGGCTTTGTGGATTGTCAGGATTGATTGGATAACTAAATGCAGGACCATTGACATCATCTGCTCTTCTTGAATTTTTGTGGGCATGAGCAATATATTCAGATTGTTTGTTCACATGCCTGGATCCCTCATTCACAATTGAACTATTTTGGCTGTAAAATTCCTGGAATGTGGTTTTCTCCATCTGTAGAAGATTTGTTAAAGTTGGAAAGTGAACCTCAGAAGGTCTGCAGCCGGTTATAAGATCTTCCTCTTCTGAATTGGAGCCTGAGCTCGATCTCGGTCCTCCAGTGCCTTGAATTACTAAAGAATCAAAAGATTCTTGTGATGATATGACTTCTTCCTCTATACTCTGGCTGTGTCCCTGCACTATGCTCCTTTCTGTTCCTGTAGTTTCACTGCCCCTCTGATGCTCTGCAGATCCCAGGGGTGCCATGGCACTAATATTGAAGATGGGCTGGCTTGAACCCTTTCCATGCCATCCGATGGTGTCATTCTGATTTAGTATGCTGACTTCTGACTCTTTGAACAGTATGCTCGTCCCAGTGTTATCACTTGCATTGCAGTTGCTTGTTGACTTGAGAGGAAATCGTGCTGCCAAAGACATGAAGGCAGAGCTGCAAAGAAATAAAAAAATGACAAATATTATTCTCTGAACTTCAAGTTTTTACTCATGTTCAATGTGGGCATTTGTGAAAAATTATGAATTACCTTGAAAGATGGTCTGAGACATTTTGGGTAAGGAAGACTCCTATCACCGAGTCAACAACAGATCCTTTCCACCGTGAGAAGCGTCTATCACCTGTGAAGAGTGTAATTTGTACGTGTGGTTAATATGGATCAAGTTGATAAACTTTGTATGGACTAGTTGATTTTCCATGCAATGTACACTTTCTTCACTGATTTTCTGTTTGCATCTTCTACATAACACCTACAAATATTTGTCAGCTTGCAGACTTGTCGTTGGGTAAGTTATTTTATCCAGAAACTTAATGCTAAAAGACTAAACTCGCATGTCATGCATTTGACTGATGGCTTGTTTCAATTTCAATTATCCCACGGTATTATATTTTTCTTCATATTGATCTCTCGGAACTTGTGTCAATAATGACCCCTTTAATACTGTGTTTGTGTATGCATCTCTCTTTATCACTTTCTCTGGTTTGATTCTAATTTGTTAGCTGTCAAACTAAATAATTTTAAGAGCATGCCATAATGGCAAATTCAAAAGGAATACTTTAAATAAATGTAGATCCAAGTATGTTGATCAGAAAGATATGAAAAACAGAATGCTTAATAATGATCTGAATGTGAGAGGCTAAAACTATAGGGGACTCTACCTTGGATAAGGTGCATTCTTGCAATAAATGAATCAGTTCGACCACGAAAAACTTTCCTTTCCTCTTCCCACCACTTCTCCTTTTCTGTGTCAGTTCCTTCAAAGTCTTTGTTTGCTTCCTTACCCATCAAAAGATTCCATATTCTATTTGTTTCTGGGTCAAGGTCTACCTTTGGCCGTGGTTTTCGTTTTTTCAGAAACTCGAACCCTGCATATGGAACAAGTGTACCATCTCCTTTATAGAGAACAAGTGCATTTTTCTCATCCCTTACTAATTCATTGCTCCCCGCATTGAGATTGAGACTTGTCAATCGATATATGATCTCATCTATGGTAATGGGATATATCCGTTTTGCTGGTGGACGACCTACAAGCAATCAACATAGTGAGTATAACATACTAGATATTCTGTGAGTTTGCATTTTCTAAAGTTATCTGATATGGAAGGTACCTCGTGGTTTTGGGGAGGATTTCTGATAATCTTGAGAGGCATCCTGGTTTTTCAGCACTTTATTTCTTCGAGCTGAACCTACTCTTGGTGGTGTATGTCCCAAGGTCTGCTTGGTTGCTAATGTATGAACATGGGAAGTTTGTACCTGGTTCTCCAATTCGGGAGTTTGTTTGGGAGGAGATGGCCGGAGCAAGTGACATTCCTCAGTTGCAGCTATGGAGGGAAAGCTATGGGCTGAAGTTAATCCGTTGGTCCCTTCCGTTCGTTCTGCATTTGAATGCAGCCCGGAAGAAATATGTTGCATCATCAAATACTGTTTGGCTGTTGTGGAGTGATCGCAACTCTCAGCGGTAAAATTGATGACCTCACCATGCCTCTCTGTGATTATACGAGTTTCAAAGTAAGAGTTCAGTATTTCATTGTCTGCTGTTGGTGCAAATTCATTTGCACTGTTATCACTAATCTTTTTTGTTTTAACATTTCCCCAACCTGCTTCAACTTCTGTAACGCAAGGCATTCCACTGGTGTTTGTATGGGGTCCACTCTTGATTTTCTTCTTTTTGCAGGTTTCTGAAACACCCGCGCCCAGAACCTGGACATTTCTGTGGCATTCATCCACTTGGATCTGTTGGTACAATGATGAAATCACTGGATTTTGGATATTGGAATTCGTCTGCTCGATGGTACGAAAATGTTCTCTCTTGGATCCTCTCATTGCACTAGAATTGGATGGAGACTTTGGAACTGATTGGGGAGTGCTCATAGACATCTCTTTCTCAATTCTTTCTTGATGAACTCTTGCTTGAAAGACTCTTTTATCTATTCCTCCCCCATGAATTTGCCATATGGGAGTGCATCTATTTCTGCTGCTGTTCTGGCAAGGATCAGTGAATCCGTCATCTACATTTTGTCGAATCACATGTGAATCTTCTATTGGCAGGTCTTTTGCTGGAGCTATTGAGGCTGCAGCTGCTTGCTTTTTATGCAGTGGTCCGCAGTCAGTTTTTAATTGACAAGTGAAAGGGGTTAGATTACTCATCATCCCATGTTGCTGGTATCCTACCGTTTTCCATCGGTCGATCTGCACAACGGACTTTGTTCCAGGAACACCGTATGTTCCAGGGCACAATTCTGTGGCTTGAGGGTCTGAACTCGAAAGAAAGGTCCATTCATTCCTTTGCTGCAACTCCTGCTGACCAACTTCTTTGATCTGGCTTTCATCTACGGTCTTCTCCAAGTCGAAATTTAAAGCTCTCCTACAGGATTTTGCAGCAGGTCCACCATTAAGATTTGTCATCTCCCTTGTAGCATCTGCCAGTTCAGGTGCTAATTCTTTTTGAACATTCTTGCGTACGTACTTCCTCTTTCCTGTTGGGGTCTCCTTAGTATTCTTTGGAGCAGTAGGCTTTGGAGTCCTTTTGGGCTTGCCTTCCCTAATTACCTTGGGCCTGTGTTTTCTTCGTTTGGGCAGTTTCTGCTCGGGTGTCTTGTTCAGGTCAATGCCTGGATTCCTTCCATCCTCAGAATCTTTAATTTCCTGGTATGGTGTACAAATGGCAGCAGAAGAGGATTCTACTATGCTTTGTAAGAGTTCATCATTACGTTGCTGAGGTGCCTTATTTCCGAATGAAGTGGGTGAATTCTCATTTTCTTTTGCCCCACTTGAGCTTTCATTTCTTGTTTGCAATGTTGCAGGAAGTTGGTTCTTCTCCAACTTATTGACCTTATCTGGTGTTATTGGTGCAAACTGGAGGGTGTTGGTTACACTTGAGGAAGCATCTATTTCTGCCAGTGGGTAATTGAGGTCACATTGTTGCTGGTAAGAAATAGAGAATCCATCTGTAGGGAAAACCAGTTTTCAGTGTCTTCATTCACTTTGTTGTAATGGATGAAAGATAATTTGACGGTGAAAATGAATTCACAGCTCCTAAGTAGAGGGTTTTCTTTCTTGCAGCATGCCAATAAATTATGCTGTATCTGATGGCACTTATGATTAAAGACATCAAATAAATGCAATTTCATGTCAGCCTTTCTAGCATATTAGAAAAAGAGTACTGTTACATCCACAAAGAGATTATACAAAGTAATCCCACAAACTTGTGTGATTTCAGCTGATCCATTAGATTTATTTTACAATAAAAATAGTATTATAATCTGACGAATCGCATCAAACCATATCAGTATGAGGAGATTGTTTTTGTATAATCGCTTTGTGGATTGAGTATTTCCCTGAAAATAACATATGCCTATCTAATAGCTGTTTGACAATCTCATAATGTGGTACTAAAATTCTATTTGCAAGAGCTCCTTTGGCTTCTGTTTGTTTCCTCTTTAAGTATTAAAACACTCCATGTTCTCTCCTCATAGCTGTCTGATTACAACAACAGCTAATTTTTGTTAATTTTTCATGACACTTAAAATGTAAAATTTTGTTTCTTTAAAGTGCTTCAAGCCTCTGTTGGTGCCAAGGGGATTACAATTTCACACCCCCTTATCATATTTAATTTAATTAGAAAGCAAAAAAATCATTCCAGTGCAATATTATAACCTCAAGAACGATTGAATTAACAAAGATGAATTCAGGTACCTTATTTTTGTTAAATCCCATGAAAAGAGAGCAAATACTAAAATTTTTTTTGTACAAACGATCCAATTTCCATGGGGCATATGTGATTTTCATGAAGAAGCAATCATCTATTTCAAATGTTTCATTCGCATGGTGGCAGTTGCATGTTTCATTAACGGGAAATTAGCAAAATAATAAATAAAAAATGGGAAAAATCATAACGATGGTCCTCTTTGAATAATTAGCAGGCATTCCTAGTTGCATGAATTGGCATTAATTTTTTATTTTTTACAAAAAAAAAAATGAAGATAGATCACTTACGATTGGATATCTGGGATGTGATACCGCTGTCGTTTAATGAGTTCGAACCTGAGAAGTGATTTTGGTTGTCATAAAACAAACTTGCAAAATCCGAATGTCTTTGGTTGTTGTCAACTTCAGAAAGAATATCCTCAAACAGAGTTCCATTATCCAAATTGCTCATTGAGTTAGAACCAGACAAGTGATTCTGGTTTTCGAACCACATGTTACCAAAGATGGAACCTTTCTGATTAAAATCAACTTGAGACTGAGAGTGCGAATTCGAATTCGAATGCAAATCCGAATTCGGAATTAGAGGTCTATTTGCTGCCATGCCCAAGTTTCTGTTTGGATTTCTGTTTGCAGAGGCAATGAAAGCAGCATTCTGCATCAGCATCAGTTTTGCCAAAGGATCCCTTTTCCAACCTGAGGTGTCGTTATGGATGGTCTGTGTATAGAAGCCTGCAATGTGATTGATCATCCCGTTTCTCTCGGCCAAACCTCCATCATCGTACCCATTATTGAACGCTCCATTCTGGACCATTTGTCCGATTGGGTTCGAATTTAGCCTCAACCCATTACAATTTGGCATCTCTTCCGCATATCCATTTGAGAATCCATTCAGCTCCGGCCAATTTCCTCTCCCCAATTGGTTTCCATTGTAGTCGACCGGGATCGGATTAGATCTTGCCGGAACTGGCTTCTCCGGTGTGACGGGCATCCAAGAATCCATGAATTGAAACTCTTTATCCCGTGGATTCGAAACTCCCCCTCTGAAGTTCATTTTTTTTTTCTCACTCACCAAACAATTACAAGAAAATTCTTCCTCCCCAAATAATCCTGAGCTTCAACCCTCTCGAATTTCTTGTAGCAGCTGGATTTTGCAGCTATGGCAGAGGCCTCTGGAATCTGAAGCCCTTCTCGACTTTTAACCCATTTGCCTGAACCCACCCTGCCAAAACACCCAAACACATTTCCCCCTCATACAACCTTCACCAAACATTGGCATTCATCAAGATTACAGAAGATTAAAGAAGGGAAAAACCCACAAAAAATACATTTTTTTTTTTTTGCTATAAATGACGGAAAATCATTTCCCAGATATTTGTGAAAAGCCAGCTTTGTTTGTACTCAGGGAAAAAAGCATTGAAGGAAGCATGAGAAACTTAAAGGAAACAAAATCAAAACAGTGGCAACTATCTTGCATCAGAGAGATAAAAAAGCAAGAAGTGAATTGGCCGATTTAATCCGTTTTAAATGGCTAAGATTGTGGGGGCAAAAATTGACAAATTCTATAGGCTATATGGAAGGAATGGTAACAACTTTAATGGGGTTTGATAAACCTGAATAAATAAAAATCTGAAAAATAAAAATGGTAAGAAAAAAAAAATACATTGAGCTCACAGATCTGGCAATGAGTCAGATCGCCGGAATGGGGAAAGTCAATGCCGGAAAATATCCAGTCAGTCTCCAGGGTTAAACCAGGAGAGAGAAACTGTAGAGAGAAAAAGGGCAGGAAAGAAAAACCAACAGCTTTGGACCATTATATATATATATATATATATATTTATTAAGAAAAACGCCAGTTTGGGCACGTCTTGTTTTTGTAAGCTGGGCACACCATCAACTACTTCACAATAATATTCAGAAATTAGTAAATTACCGCTCACAAAAATTAAAAACACAAAAAAAAAAAAAAAACTCATAAATCTGCCACATTTCATGGTTCTCAATCAAATATTCATGCAAGTGGAGGTGAAAGTTAGAGCAAGAACTCAATCAAAATTATTGTACAACCAAAATAGAAAATATAGATAATGTTCCAATCCTGAGTTTACTTGTCTAATCAGGTAAAGAAAATCATTGCTATGAAGGCAATTAATTCAACAATCTAGAAAATTATGGACCCTTTGGGTTACTTATAAAGATGGCATTATAAGATAAAGGGGTAGGCTCTATTCGTTGTAAATAATTTTTTTTAATACAGTTAATTAATTATATATATATACTCATTTTTCTTATAATCATGTATATAGGCTATTATAGCAAAACTGAGCATGCTTTTACAGATTGTTCTTAAAATTTCGTTGAGCAGATCTACGTTTTTAGCTGTAAATAGAGGAATGCATCGAGTCTAAAAAATAAAATAAAAAATGAGTTCTATAAATTGAGAAACTTAATAAAAGCAGATTATGCGCTACTGTTTGTTACCGGTGTTTTAGCTAGCATAACTGCTAGAAGACTTGTTTTGCCTGGTACTGTTTATATCATGAGAAACTTTGTAGCCTAATGGCATCTGACCACTTCTCTCATTTGAATATAAAGGCACGATTTGAATTATTTAATGAAAATTAAGAATATTTATATTGTTTAGTCAAAACATATGTTAGGCCATAGATATTCTCATAATATATATATATATACCCAATATTTTCATATTAATATGTTATGTAGGTCCCCATAGATATCTTATAAAATCAGAGAATATTTACAATCATAAAATGCATAAGTGTGACACAATCTTTTTAAAAAAATATATATATATATCACTTATATAAAAAAAATAAAATTAATTTATTAATGATAAATCACATTCCTTTTTGTTAAAAGTATGCATGTTGGCGCTTGCATTACTTATCTAATAATTTTGTCATAATAGACATGCATTAATGTAAGATTCAATTGACTGGTTATGATTTTATAGAAACTTGTGTATCTTTGTCACTTGTGGTAATAGCTTTAAGGAGTAAAATTGAGTAAATCTTTTCACTATATAAAATGAGTAAGATCTGATGAATCAATGTGTTGCATTAACTGACATACCATACCTTTCATGCTACTAAGTTTTGATTCGGTAATGTTTTGTTTGGAATTTGCTATATATCAAAAAATAAAAATTATAAAAAAGTTGCTTATTTACAATTAATTAATTTATAACAAAATGGTTATTTACAGTCAAAATTAATCATAAATATCTTTTATTATAATTAATTGATCACAATTTTTTTTTTTTTTGTAATAAAAAAAAAGGTGTCCATAAATAACTTGGTGGAGATAAGAGTAACATCTCTTGTGAGGTTAAAATTTTTAAAAAATGTTCCTTAATATTATTACAAAAAGTACTATCTATATTTATAATTTTACACATATAATTATACGTAAATGTTAACTATTAAGATGATGAAGATTTTAAAATCGAAAATTTAAAAGATAAATTAAAAAAAAACTATTATTCTAAAGGGTTTTCAACATAGAAAAATTTATGTACATTCATATTATAATTTCTTTATGATTGAATACATTATTATTTTTAATATAAAATAACTTGTTTAATAATTTATTATTAATAAAAAATATATAAAAATATATAAAAATAACTATATATAACAGAATTGAGCATACATTAATAGATGAAAAAAAAAAGTACGGATAGGTTCGATAAACAAATTTTAATATTTTTTATTATAATTTATAATTTATAATTTATAATTTTATTATTATATATAATTTTTTTAATACTTCTCAATATCCAAACGTTATTTTAATGGGCATCTTTATATGACATAAACACGTGATTCGACCAAAAAAAAAAGCGCCATGCAGACATTTCGAATTTATTCTTTTCCAATACAGATAGGGGACCCACCAACGACAAAAGTAAGCAAACAAAAAATAATTTTGAAGGCATATTTTATTTGGTGTGCATGAAACCTACGTGGTCTGTGTCATTCTGCATGAGATGAGATGATTATAATTTTAAATTTTAATTGACGTTTAGCGCTGATTTTTTATTAATTCTGTTTAACGTTTAGGGCTAATTTAGATTAGTACTTTCTTCTCATCTTAATTTTATTATTTTAATTTTTTAAATTTTTAAATAAAATATAATAAATAATTTAATTTTTAAAATTTTAATTAATTTTTAAAATTTTTAAATAATAATAATATTAAAAAAATAATATTTTAATAATATTTTATTTAACTTTTAAAACTCATTTAACCTCTTTATCAAACGAAGCCTTAACATCCGTTATATTTAACATATATGCATTCAGCATTCTTATCATAAATTGTCAATTCTTTTATATATATACACATACTTACATATATGTCATACTGTATTTATTCAATTAATTATTAATTTATATATACATATAATATATATACTTATTTCAAAAAAACAATATATTGAAACACAACGATATCTAAATGATCCATTCCAATACTTAAAGTGAGATGATCACTGGAATCAAATTTAAAACATTGGAAATGAATCACAATAAAATATCAATTGTATTAATACATTATTTGTGACAATTATTTTATGATGTAATTGCAATTGTGACACCATATATATGGAATCTCTCTCTCTTTTTTTTTTAAGGAAGTTTAGCGTATTAGATAAATTAAAGGATATATAACAAGATACAAATTTGAGCAGTGTGGGATTCTTCGATAATTTTCTAATAACCTAACACTCAATGCAACACAAAAAGAAACAAAAATAGTGATCGGAACTAAATAAATGGCCCCCACTCATTTCTCATAAAGGAAAGACCGTTTGGTGACGATTTTAAAATAGTCTGATAAACATACTATTAGGTTGCGGTTAGAGGCTACATTAAAGGAGTGTGTGCTGCACCGTGTTAGTCTAAACTGATTTAAAGTAATAATATAATGAGAAACACAGCATTTGATGGACAAATCTGCCATTAATCATTGTTGTTGTGGGTTTGTAATGACGCGTAGGGACCATGCACTAGTGGAATAGAGACAAGGAGGGCCAGATTTGAAAGATCTTGGCATAGGGAATTTGTTGGTACAATGTGTGTAGCCATTGGTGGCATCATGGCATGAACAAGTCATGTGTGTGGTCAACGCACCGAGTATTTTGGCGCGACTTTACATCATACCAGTAGATCGACGATTGTAAGAAGTGATAGTGGGGCGCGTGCCGACAAGCAATGAACAAAAAACAACAAATCTAATAAAAACTTAACCAATTGTGAAAGAGAGGATGAAAAAAATATTATTATAATGTATACACAAAAAAAAAAGGAGAATGAAAGAAAAGAGGAGGGTTAAAACCTTAATTCCACCCTCTTTTTCAGTAAGGACATTTATTTAGAAGAGTAATACTACATACAAATAATATTGTACACCTATATGCATACTTATGCATTCTGATTGGTTATTTTTATATTTTTCATTTTTTATTTAAGTATTTTATCACATATATTTTTTTTTATCTCAATATTAGTATACATATAGGTGTTCAATATTACTTGTATTTAAAATTTTCCTATTTAAAAGTCGGAAAACTAGAAAGAAGGAGAACGCCCTTTCTCTAAAAATTAGAAGGCAGACACAAGGAATCTCTACCTTTTGAGGAAGGTTCTATTGTAAAAAAAATAAATAAACAATAATTGCGTTTTTTAGTTTTTCTTATGTTGCTAGTCAAAGTCCGCCATCAAATACGCTAGCGGGGAGTTTCAATTTCAGTTTTTTTTTTTTTTTAAGGCAATATCAGTTGATCAACGGTCGTCGGTCTAAGTCACTTACTACAGCGACTTCATGTCGTGACTCGTCACCCCAGATTTTCTTCATGCAAAACAAATGCAAAAGCGTGTGGAGCAGTGGGAAGGCTGAATTGTCGATGAAACCAGAAATTTTCAAAGACAAAAAAAAAAAAAAAAAGCAAAGGATCCTTATTATGAAAATTTTATTTTGAGATTTTTATTTAGAGATTTTTATTTGGAACTTTTTTTTTGTTTTTTATTTTACATGATTTTTATATAAGTATTTTAAAAAAAATGTATTTTTTTATATTTTTAAAAAATATTTTAAGATGTTAAAAAAATCATGTAAATAGAAAAATAAATTTAAGTGTGTTAAGATAAATATTTTATTTACATGGTTTTTTTAACATTTTAAAATATTTTTTAAAAATATAAAAAAATCACAATATTGTTTTAAAACACTTATATAAAAATCATGTAAAATAAAAAAATAAAAAAAAAATATCCCAAATAAGATTCTTAAATAGGAGTCTTAAAATAAAAATCTCTAACATTTAAAAAAAAATTGAGAAAGATACTGTTGAGTTAACCTTTTCCTTTTGTTGTTGGAACCTTCGGAGAATATATAGGTATAGCCGTGTAGGACGACGACTCCTTCGTTAGATTGTGATTGGATGAAATGACTCGTTATGGCATTTTTCAAAACAAATGGCTACATAGCTGAGGTAAGATGAACAAAAAAACAAAGCAGTACTTCTCTCCCTGATGTTACTTTTGGGCTTCAAAGCTTTGTTTGGCATTTAAATTTTTGTTTATCCATATTTTAAAGAAAAAAAAAAACAACAAAACAAATTCATATGAGGGAGACCTCCCACTTATGGAAAGGGTGCATAGGTGTATAGGATCACCCATCCCTCCTCTTGCATGATAATTACTAATGCAAAGGGAATCTCCTTAACTCACTAGTCGTTGCCTTTTACTTAGTAATATATAAAAAAAAGTTACAAAACTCTAAATCACTTTCCCCTCTCTCTTCACTCTCTCCCTCCGTCATTTGACTTCTACTACCCTTTCTCTCTTATTTTGTTCTTCACCTCCTCTGCTATCATCTTCTCTTACTTCTTTTTCAATTTTTCTTTTTGAAGGTTATGAGACACCCAAGGACAACGAAGTAGCCGTGGATCTAAGCCCAAGGGTTTGCAAAGAGACCCACAACCATGTTGTGGTCTTGTTATTGGCATCATTGCGAATTTTTTTTAAGGTGATATTTTTTTAGATCAACGTTTGTATATATATTTTGTTTGGAGGATTAATCCAACCCATTTGCAAGGCCAATTCGTCTCCCAACATCCAAATGGATGTGAGGCTGGAGCCCAAAGACAAGGCCGACGGCCTGTTAGAAATGAAAGCAAGAGTTCATAATGAAGCTTGGAAATGGAGAAAACTGATTCTCATTGACTTAACTTGTGAATAAAAGGATTTGTTACACACACACACACACACACACACACACATATATATATAGATTACAGAAAAAGAACAGAAAAGAAAAGAGAAAGAATCCTAAAGTTGACTTTTTATTTCTATTGATTTACAAGCAATCTAACATACTACTTTACATAACTTTATCTGCAATTGTGTGCATTTAGATCAGTTGTCAACCCATGCTCTGCATGCTTTTCTGTTGCCTTACTTTTGTGCCAGTGTTTTACACTTTTCAGCTGCTGCATCTTGCTTTTCATCAACTTGTTTACTGCAAGATGTTTTCTGCATGTTATGGTGTGCTTGTTCAGAGTATCCATGCTTTTTTTTACTTTCTGTTTCGTGTGACTTCCCCTCAAGATTGGCATAGATGTTGAGTATGCCCATCTTGGATAGTAAGAACTGAAAAATGAAAACTGTCAATGCCTTAGTGAAAATATCTACCAATTAAAACTTTGAGGCAATGTGGACAGGTGTTATGATTCCAGCCAAGAATTTTTCCCTAACAAAGTGACAATCCAGCTCTATATGGTTAGTTCTCTCATGGAAGATGGGATTTTTGATAATATGGATGGCTGCCTGGTTATCACAGAACAAGAGAGCAGGTTGTGCATGGTGAATGCTGAATTCTTTTAATAGACCAAGGTGCCAAATGATCTCACAGCTTGTAGAGGCCAATGCTCCATATTCTACTTCTGTTGAGGACTCAGAAATAGTCACTTGTTTATCTGATTTCCAGCTTACCAATGAGTCTTCAATGAACACACAAAAACCTGTGACAGATCTTCTAGTTTCGGGACAAGCAGTACAATCAAAGTCACTGTAAGTTTTTAAGTGTAAGAATGATTTTGAAGACAAGAAAATATCTTGACCTATTGATCCTTTGAGAATCTTGAGAATTTTGTGGGCCGAGTGCATATGAGTTTGTGATGGTTTATCTATGAATTGGCTCAGGACATTCACAGCATAAGTGATGTCTGGCCTAGTAATTGTCAAATAAATGAGTCTTCCAATGAGCCTTCTATAGGCTGTAGGGTCTTGAAGAATCTCACTTGTGGTGTGGCTCAACTTGTGATTCAATTCAATGGGTGTAGAAACTGTTTTGGTCTCAAGTAACCCTGCATCTTCCAAAATTTCAAGGGTGTATTTTCTTTGACAGATATTGATTTTAGAAGATAATCTTGCAACCTCTAGACCTAAGAAATATTTGAGGGGTCCAAGGTTTTTAATCTTGAATTTGTTGTGGAGGTAAGTTTTGAGTGAGTCAACTTCATCTTGAGAATTGCCATCCACTATGATATCATCTACATAAACTAAGAATGCAGTGAATCCATTTTGACTAACTTTAATAAATAAGGAATAGTCAAATTTAGATTGATGGAATCCAATAAAGGTAAGAGAGTTAGATAATTTTAAGAACCATTGTCTTGATGCTTGTTTAAGTCCATAAAAGGACTTGTTTAGTTTGCATACTAGTTTCTCTCCCTCAATCTAGCTTTGTGCCTTTCAAGGGAACCATCTGATTTGAGTTTAACTTTGTAGACATATCTACAACCAATGACATTTTTATTGGGAGGAAGAGGAGTAACAGTCCAAGTTTTATTTTCCTCCAAATCACTAAGTTCAACATCCATGGCATCTTGCCAATGTTTAAATTTCACAGCCTCACTATAGGAATTAGGCTCAGAGGTCAAAGAAAGGGAAACAGAAAATGATTGATGAGATGGGGAGAGATTTTTGTAGCTGAGATGTTGATTGAGTGGGTGAAAGGTTGAGGATGAAGAAGATGCATTGAGAGGCATAGTTTCTACTATCTGACAGTTATATTCATGGAGATATGCAGGTTTTTGCCTTTCTCTGGTGGATCGTCAAAGAGGTAGAGTTTTATGTGGCTCATCAAGGTGAGATGAAGTAGGAAGTAGATCAGGGTGAGTGGCAGGTTAAGGTGATTCAGTATGTGGAGCAGACAAATGGGATGTGTTATGTTGTAAAATGGGGAGAGGTGTAAAGGAGTGATCTGTTCGCTTGAGCGAGTTGTCGAGTGAGAGTTGGGCAAGGTCACTACTTGGATTTCACTCGAATGAGGGTTGACCAAAGTCACTGACTGGCCTTCACTCGAGCAAGTTGTCAAGCGAGAATTGAGCGAGATCACTGTATGACCTTCACTTGAGCAAATAATCAAGCGAAGATTGAGCGAGATCACTGCCTTGCCTTTGCTCGAGCGAGGGGTTAAGCGAGGGTTAAGCGGGATCTCTATTGCGCAAGAAAGGGATGGAAGTGAAGGAATGAAATGGAAAACTAGATTCATAGAAGATCACATTCCTAGAAATGAAGGTAGAGTGAGTTTCCAAGTCATAGATCTTGTAGCCCTTGACGTTGGCAAGGTATCCCAAGAATATGCAAGGCTTAGCTCGTAGCTCAAATTTTGTTCTATGTTATTTGGTGGTACTAGCATAACTCAAGCATCTAAAACACAAAGGTGAGTATATAACGGTGGTGATGAAAAGAACATTTCATATGGAGATTTATTGGAGAGAAGAGGTGTAGGTATCTTGTTAATGATGTATGCAGCTGTGAGAATTGCATCTCCCCCAAAATTGAGTGAGTAATGCAACTTGAAATAGAAGGGCATGAGCCACATTTAAGAAGTGTTAGTGCTTCCTCTCAACAATACTATTTTGTTGAGGGGTATACACACAAGATTTTTGGTGGATAATGTCGTAGTCTTTATAAAAATAAACCATATCAAATTCAAGACTATTGTCAGTCTCGACCTTTTTAACTTTCTTATTGAATTGAGTGTGGATGAGTTGGAAGAATGATTGCAAAACAGACCTTGTATCTGATTTTAGTTCATTAAGAAAACCCAATTTACTCTTGAATAATCATCCACAATGGTCAAAAAGTAATGAAAGCCTTGAAGAGATGCTTGAGAATATGGCCCCCATATATCGCAGTGTATCAAGTCAAAAGGAAATTAACTAATGGACACGCTTGAAGGAAAAGAAAGATGTTTTTGCTTAGCCAAATGACAGATTTTACAATGAGATTGATCTTTGGATTTTACATTAGGCACATGAGAATGAATCAAGTTCATCCTTTGTGAAGATGGATGTCCTAGTCTAAAATGTCATAGATCAAAAACTTGTTGAAAGGCTGCTTGATTGACTCGAGTTTGATTGGAGAGATTTGAAGGAAGATTAATGTTGCTGTCATGAGAGCAGGGCAGCAAGTAATATAAACTAGCATGAACCTTAGTAAGACCAATCGTCATCCATAAAGAGAGGACCTGAATGAAGCACAGATCACTTAAGAAAAATAAGCCTGTATCTGATCTATAAGTTAGCTTACTGAGAGAGATAAGATTGAAAGCGAATGAAGGCACACATAGGACAGTATTCAAAATTAGTAATTTTGAAAATTTGACGGTGCCTATGTGTGTGACTTGGGCCTTTGTACCATTTAGGAGATATACAAAAGCTTGAATACAAGAAGAAGGTTTGTCAAAAAAGGAGGTGGAGCACACCATGTGATCAGTGGCTCTTGTGTCCATGATCCATGGTGTGTGACAAACATCAAAGTGTGTATGTTGAGAGGATGAGATATGTTTGCAATGATCTATTTTACTGAAATGAGAGTGATTAGCAATTAATAAAAGAGTGGAGAGACAGTGATATTTACCAGCTAAGTTCGAGCAAAGTGTGATGGAGGAATGGTTTTTAGAAGGATTTGGTTTGGCAGGAGCATAAGCAAGAGTAGGCAATATTGGCTTGGTTTGTCCCAAGTTAAGTTGAGGAAATTGAGCATTTACAAGAGCCATGAGATGATGTGCTAGTACTTGAGAGAGATTCAGTTAAGGAGTACTTAGAGCATGTGCTTCCTGAGGTGAAGAGGTAACCAGCGCAATAACTTGGTTGGCAGAATATGATGTAGCAAGATTATTTCCAAACTTAGTTTTGGTAAACTTAAAGTTTGGTGGGAATCCTACTATTTTATAACACTTATCCTTCGTATGTCCAACCTTACCACAATGATAACAGATCAAATCTGATTTTTCCTCTTCTTTGGAAGATTTTGATATGCTAGAAGAGCAGAAGACTCTAAGATGGGCAAAGACGTGCTTCTTGCCTGCCTTTGTCTTTCTTCTTGCAAGATTAGTGAAAAAGTCTTGTCTAGTGAAGGCAAGGGACTTAGTAAAATGATCTGCCCCCTCACAGAGTCATAACTGTCATTTAATCCCATTAAAATTTTGAAGACATAGTCTTTTTGCTGGACTTCACCAACAGTTTTTAAGGCATCACAAGTACATTTTCCACAAGTACAACAAGGAAGTGGTTAGTAACTGTGTAACTCTTCTCAAATGGCATTAAGTTGGGTGAAGTAATCACTTACAGAAAGATGCCCTTGAACAATGCTGCTGAGCTTCTGTTGGAGGTGATAGATACAAGCTTCATCAGGTTGAGCAAATATCTCATTGAGTTTGTCCCAAACCTGTTTAGCTGGAGTCGTGAAGAAAACAGTAGATGCTATCTCTTTTGAAACAGAATTTAGGATCTAGGCTAGTAAGATGTTGTTACATCTCAGCCATGACGCATATAAGGGATTTGATAGCTTAGGAGCATAAATTGAGCCATCCAAAAAGTCTATATTATTTTTGATTGAAATAGAAAGCATAAATGATCTGCTCCAAGATATGTAATTTGAACCATTCAATGGAAGTGGGACAATGACAGTATTGGTATTGTCACTATGATGTAGAAAGAATGGACCATTCGGGTCCTCAACAAGGGGAATAGTAGAAGAAGATGCCATGACTTAGAAAATGAAGTTTTTGTTTGAGAATTTAAGTAAACATAACAGGACAAGCCTTTTATGATACCATGATAGAAATGAAAGTAAGAGTTCATAATGAAGCTTGGAAATGGAGAAAACTGATTCTCATTGACTTAACTTGTGAATACAAGGATCTGTTACACATATATATAGATTACAGAAAAAGAATAGAAAAGAAAAGAGAAAGATTCCTAAAGTTGACTTTTTATTTTCTACTGATTTACAAGCAATCTAACATACTACTTTACATAACTTTATCTGTAATTGTGTGCATTCATATCAGCTGTCAACCCATGCTTTGCATGCTTTTCTGTTGTCTTACTTTTGTGCCAGTGCTTTACACTTTTCAGCTGCTGCATCTTGCTTTTCATCAACTTGTTTACTGCAAGATGTTTTCTACATGTTATGGTATGCTTGTTCAGAGTATCCATTCTCCTTTTTACTTTTTGTTTCATGTAACAGCCACCTATCCAGTGGTGTGGTAGCACCCCTAATCAAGATGTGAGAAGGGCGGTAGAATACCTCCACGTTCGATTGACCATTTTGAAACATGATTAAGAAATGCTTGAATTATCAAGCATAATATGATAGTGAGGGGAGGCTTATACGTCCTTGTGTGCTTTGGATAAATCTTTTCAACCATACATGAGTAGCAAAAAATTCTTTGCGACACATAATTAAGTTTTGCTACACACTATGGAAGAGAACCCTATCGTTGTTGTGGGTGGCAAAGATCCTTCGAAGTGGCAACAACAATTTTCTAAAGTTATTCCTAAAAACATTATAAAACTTTATTATTATTATTATTATTTTTTTAAAGTCATTTTCAACACTTAGAATTATAAATAAAATTAAAAATGCTAAAAACATGAGTACCTATTGCTATCATGTCCAAAATAAATTGCTCATATGTCATCTTATTTTGTCCCATTATTTCGATCGCTCATGCATTTAGTATTTAAAAAAAATTATTTATTATTTAAGGAAGTGACTATTAGTATACTGGTATTTATTTTATTTTTCAAAGATATTTAATTATGTTTAAAAAATATTTTTAAAGTTAAAAAAAATGTGCAATTTACACTAAGGGCATATACACTAAGTGAGCAAACTCAGCAATTAAGAGAGCGTAATAAGACTACCCTTCAAAATATACTTTGAATAATGCTAGTATACTACCCTGCCGCCTAAGAATGATTGGTACATGTTATCTCCCAATGTGGCATGCACCACGTTTTCATGTGAAGACAAAAAAAAAACACATACGAAAAAATTTCAACCTCTCTTGTGTTAAAACAAGTTGGTTCTATTTGTGTGAATAGTCCGAACCCTAACACCCATCTCGCAACCACCTGCCCTCCTCCCTCACGTCACTAACCATCATTCTTAACTCCATTCCGACCCATATCTCATTTGCACCTGGTGTTGAGCTTCTGTCTTAACATGACTCACTTCACAGAGAGGTTGAACACCATATCCACATCTTCCTCACTATAACATCCTCGACAAAAAATTGGTCCCACGCCTTACCTCCCTTACGAGTCACTCCATGTCAAGCTTCAAAGGTAAACATTATTCTCACTTTTGAAAAAAAAAACTTCATTTCTGCTAGGTAGTTATTGCCTTGTCTCTGTGTATTGAACTTGCATTTTTCACTTCTAAAAAAAAAATATTCACAGACAGCTTTTAAATGGTGAATTGGTAGTGCGCACTTTTCTTGATTCTGTTATCTCAGTCAACTTTCATTTGATTTAGTTTGTTTTATAGTTAAGATCCTATTTTATGGCCTTCATGTAGCCCTTGTAATGTCTTTGAGTTGACTTGTTTATCGATATATCCTTAGTTCAGTCATTGACATTTGTTACCGTATGACTCGACTTTGTAAACTTTAGTTGACTATTTCTTCTTGTTTGTCACGAGAATAATAGTCACTTATAGAAGCTCTACATTGTGGGATAGTTCTCGTGAAGGAGTGAGTCAATGTTCCATAATAGAAAGCACTCATGACAATGTGATGGTGTTCTACAACATAACGGCCACGGGACGATCATGAAAGGGTCTAAATCATCTAAAATTTTGAATAAGTTCAAAGGGTGACGCTGGGGTACGGTCGAGTTGCATCCCAGCATCTTTGCAGCCCACCTATAAATCTCCTCTAATTTTAATAAAAACACAATAAAAAATATTACAAAAAATACAATAAAAAATAAAATTTAAAAAACACAATAAAAAATACAATAAAATAATAAGATGAAAAAATATAATAAAAAATACAATAAAAAATCAAATGAAGATGATTTAATAAGAGTTTTTGGCCTTACCCAGCTCCCGCCGCTGCCGATGACGGTAGACGACACCGCCCACCCCATTGGGACTGATGGGCTCTAACAATCTCACCCCTGCGACGACGACTCTCAGCGATCTTTAATATACCTGCCACAACTTTAAACCCATTTTGGACCCGTTAGTCGGAGCCCATCGATTTCGATGAGGTGGACGATGTCATCCACCGCCATCAATAACGGTCGAATCAAATTCCAACTTTTTTTCAATTTCAAAATATACTCTTAATTTAATTCATTCCTTTTGTTTTTTTTTTTTTTGTTTAAAATTATGTGATACCATGACACATGATATGTCTAACCATTTAATAATAAAAAATCTAAAAGTGACGGAGTAACACCACTAATATATTTCTAAAATTATACCGTATGAAAAGAAACTTAAAGCACGAAGCTATTTGAAAAAAGAGTAGGTGACAAATGTACAGTCTTTTGGATTGATTGATGGATAAAGTGAGTACAACGAACAATCCTCTTCGAAATTGTAATCCAATCATTTGTTATTTTCTCCCCCACTTTTCTAACCTTTTTCCAAACTTTCTTTTTCCCAAAGGGCCAGACATATTTTTAAGAGGTAGCTAGCAAGGGGCGGCATCCCTGTGTATGTTGAGGGCGGCTGGCTTAGATTTTTTTTTTTAATTTTAATATAATAAATCAAAGATATTATAAGAGATAGAGTATTAAGATATATATATATAATTTTAGAAACATAAAGGTGATGAATCCAATAATTTGAATTGGGTCATGTTGGTGATATTTTAATGGGTACTATACTCCACGATTAGTGGACACAGAGATTTGACTCGCGTGTTATGACCAGAAATAATTATGATAAACAAGAAGAACTTAACTTCTATAATATTAAAATAGATAAGAACTCATCCCAAAAACAATAATTTTATTACCAAACTATATGGTCATTGCTTAACCATCAATTATAAATATAAGATGTGATTTATCTTCTCACTAAATTGTTATTGTTGCGATATAAAAAATAAGAAATATTCTATAATGTTAACAATCTAGTCTTCAAGGAGGGACGGATTGCAAAAGAATAGCTCGGCTTGGATTAAGAAGAACTCTCAAATTATATCATCTCATTATTATAATTTTTGTAAATTTTTATACAAAATATAATAGATAATTCAATATTTTAAAATTTAAAATAATAATAATATTGACAAATAATATTTTATTTAACTTTCAACTTTCATCAACTCATTATCCCAACCTAATTAACCTTAGGAAATTTCAATGGTCAATTAATAGTTGGATGGTTGGATAACTTGAAAAGATAAAGTGTAATTCTTTTTTAATTTTTTGAAAAAAAAAATTATATTATTGGAGTCTTAATAGAGGAGGCAGAAGTTAGAACCGTTCTTGCATTAGATTCTGTTGAAACTAATTCCTAATATTTTATTGTATAAAAAGTAAGGAATTAATTTATTTTGCTATAAATGTTCGTATTATTTGATAACTCTATAAATATTTATCACAAAAGTTAAGTATTTTATTGACTTTCTTAATAGTCAAAAGGATCAATCTTCTTTTTTGAAGAAGGAAAACAAATGTTGATGGAAATAAGGTTAGGTTGGGAGTGATTTTTTACCTTTTTTAGATGTATTTTAGTGAAGTGAATGATCAAGATGTTTATGAAAATCCCACCCTCCCAACTATTTTTAACGAGAAATACCACTCGTTTAGGAAAAGATGGTAATTTTTGGAAATGATAAATAATTCATCATTGATGCTTTAGAATAAACAAAACATGAAATCTTATATTCATAATTCCTATATAGCTAGCAAGAAATAAGAAACCCTACCAAGAAAACCCCCAATGACCCAATGACAGTTAGATTTTCTTGTCTTACTAATTTTTAGAAATCTTGTATGGAAATTTTTTTAAAAAAAAGTGACTTTGAGACCCACAAAATATGCTACATAGGCCCTATGCTAGTGATTATAAGGAAAACTAGTGGATACGTAGATTCATCAACTATTTATTTTTAAACATATTAATGAAGATAAGATAAAAACACATATAGTAGGTCATAAAGAATATATTGAACATTTAATAGATTTCGAGAAAATTAACATGGGTTGTTACAAATATTGGACGACTCATTTAATGTGTTTATGATCTCCCTCCAAATTTGAAATTTATTATCTTCTACTTAATTATTTTTTGTGCATTAATTTTTATAAATTATTCTTCTTAAACCTTGTGATTGGATGATCCTTTCCTCCATTTTTCATTATATCGAGCGAGGAACAATTAAGGAAAATGCTTAGGACCAGTTCGGTTATTATTCCCATATAAACAACCTTTCTATACTTGCATGCCACATCAGAGATTTGAAGAAATAGCAAATAAACTCACCCACACTGAATTAGGGGTGCTCATATGGGTCGGGTTTTACCCGGTCCAAATTAGTATCTCGATACCCGGATTCCAAATCAATTCCAAATCCGGTTTCCGGATCATATAATACGGGTCGGATATCCATTTTATTGTAAACTGGATATATATAGGCCGGATATCTAAATTAATCAGGAACCCGCTTTTAAAACCCGAATTATAAGTACACACCATATATTATTTTTAAATAGTGAAATGAAATGAGATAATTTTAAATAAAAGTTATAAGTTAAATAAAATCTTACTTTTTAATATTATTATTAAATTAAAAAAAATAAATTTTTTATTATATTTATTCTAAAATATTCTAAAAATTATAATAATAAAATAAAATAAAATGAAATAAAACCGTTTATCTATCCAAATGAGACCTTATTATAACAACAAAAAGCTATAATGCTATATCATGCCAACGCTCGAAAAAAAGAATCGAGCTTGAAATCCGTTAAGAAGGGTGATTCAATAAATTGAATTAGATGATTTATAATAATTCTAAATTGGATATTTTAATATTAATAAATATATTTAAAATCATATTTAAAGTAATTCAATTATTTTATATCATTTATAAAAAGAATAAAAAAAAAATATTCAATAGCTTCAATAAAAATATGTTATGTATCTAAATAATTTTAATAAATATGCAATTTATAAATTTAATCTTAATTGTCGAATTTTTTTATCGACCATTAAGTTGTAAACACATGATAAATGTAGTATTTTATACACAACTAAAAATTTAATATAAAATACTCATTAATCTCCTTAATTTTTTGTTTAAAAAAAACTACGTATTTTATCTTTTAATTTTTCTGTTATTTTTATTGAATACAAGAATGAACAAGTTAATATATGTTTGATTTTTATCATATTTTTTGTTATTTTTCTACACTCATTGATCGACTTATGTGTTTGTCACTTGCAAATTAAGAGCAACATTTCTTTTCTTTTTTTGTTTTAAGGTTCAAAGTAGAGATTAAAAAAAAGGTTCAAAACCAGAATCCAGATCCGGATTTGAAATCATATCGGTTCCGGCCCGGATTGAAAATCTAGTTCCGATTCTAAATACCCGGATTTCCGGATCCGGATTTCAAATCCGGATCCGAGTTAATATACCTGGGTTCCGGATCACTGCCACCAGATTCCACACCATCAATCAGATCTCTTCCTTCTCATTCGAATCTCAGATCTTTATCGCAACCTCACCACCATTTCCTTCCTAAAATCAAATCATATACCCATAAAATCTTCTCAAATAATTGTATTATCTCCATAATGCATGAATCGAGTTAAAAGTTGGATCAAGTTCACATATATGACGGCGTTTGCATCATTTGCTGGTGAGGGGGTTTGCTTCAAGGGGTGTGTTGGCCCCCTTAGGAAAAGGGAGGGGGGGGGGAGAAGGTTCACAGGTATTTTCAATTGCAGGAGGTTTTGGTGCAAAGCAGGTGCAGATTTAAGGAAGGACGGCAGTCTATGGGTTAGTTTCTATCTCAGGTATTTTCAATCTATTTTTTTTAATTCATTTTTATTTCTTTTTAAGTAGTTGACATCTCGTACAAAGTCAACTGTATAATTTGAAACCTTGTCATTTTATTGGCCATTAAGAAAATTGTGGAGAAAACTGAGGAAATGATATTTTGAAACGCGGGGGGAAATTAAATGGTGTCATTAGACCAAGAAACAAAGGCAACGGACACAGGATTACCAGTAGATGTTCGGCCAACTATTTTTGGTAGGAAAGAAATTTCTAGAGGGACGATTTCTCGCAGAGGAAGGGAGGGGTGGGTACTATCTCACGTATGAGAATGGGAGGGGTGTTCGCGCAGGGCAAGCAGAGGTAGACAGATTCTATATAGTGGTGGTTCACACTAATTGTGGTGGAATGCTTATGTGGTGAAAATCTAATGGTGGCCTATTATATGGGAAACAAAAATTAGCTGGATCGACTAATAGATATTCTTATTTAATCACACTATATGCATATTGATATCTTTCCCAAAGAAAAATATGCACCATTGGTACAAATTCATCACAAACAATATGAGAGAGAGCAAGACCTAATTTCATGACTTTCAATCAACTCATCTAAATTGAAGAAAAATGTAAAAATGGCACACTAAAATGTCTATGCTGTAACATATTTAGAGAAATGCTTTAACTACAAAGATATCTCATCAAAATCAATTTACAAATTGACGTGATTTGAAGTGATACAACATATCGTAAAGCTTTTTTTATTTTAAAAGAGATTTAACATATCATATAAGACAAAGTCAGCTTGCAATTTTATTGAGTCCTGTAGCACTTCGATATATTTAGTAAGGGTGATCCCTACTCAGGCGGGGGCGGGATATCCTTACTTCCGCCCCCCGCCCCTACCCAGGCAGGGGCGGGAATTCAATCCCGCTCCCTGCTCTGGCCTACACAGGGGCGGGGTACCCCGTCCCATAGAGAGAGTGGGGGTCCATCCGCCCGCCCCCCACCCCTATAGAGTCTTGGTCCATTTTGCAATTTTGGGCCATTTTTAGTCCAGATCAAGTTTTCAATCCATTTTTTGCTTAAAACACCATCAAATCTTATTTAAACACACAATTATATATTAAAAAATATTCGATATTACATTACTAAAATCTAAAGTCACTTGAAAAAAATCACTAAAATAGTAAAACTTAAAATAAAGACTAAGTTAATACAAATTTACAATAATACAAATTAATCCTACAAAATTATAAATTGTGCTATTAACTATTAACATTATAATTTATAAATACTACTTCTGACTTTCTAAGAATCTAAATTCTAAACTAACAAAATCACTTTACATAACATTGGTGATTTATTAATATATATATAATTATATATTTTTGTATATATATATATATATAATAAGGAAAGGCGGGGGCAGGGTAAAAGCAGGGCGGAGGGAACCCTATACCGCCCCCGCCTTATGTGTAGAAAGCGGGTGGAGGAACCCCATCTGCTGCCTGCCGGACGGTTGACTCCGTCCCCCGCCTGTAGGACGGTTGATTCCGTCGCCGCACAGCGGTATGAGGCAGAGTGCAAGCGAGGCACGGGTAAGGGTACCCGTTGCCCACCCCTAATATTTAATGAGATATGTTACTTATCATTCTTTACACTACACACTAATATGTGTGTGGACCCTGAACAATCAGTCTAATCTTTGATCTAATGTCATGAGAGTGTTAGTAGTGGTCTGGCTATTTTTTCATTTAGATATCTATTTATAATTTCATATATACATATATAACAAACTCAACCAACTCCCATAAGTTGTCCTAGTTAATAAATTTAAACAACCCCAAATTGAAGGCCTCTCAACAATTTTTATCCTAGTTAATAAATTTAAACAACCCCAAATTGTTTTCTTTTTTTTTTCATAGTTTTTTTAATTTTAGGCGAGTATTGGCTTGTACTCCACAATAAAAATTAATAATGGAAGGCCTCTCAACAATTTTTTTTCTTTTTTTATCTGCAACAACATAAACAACTTAGACTCACGTGTGAAATCAGAGAGACAAAAAGAAATAGTGGCAAAATGAGATAGCAAGAAAATAAAACAATGAAAAAAAGTATTGTTATATCTACAAAAGAATTATACAAAATAATCTTACAAATTTGAGTAACTCTATATAATCTGTTATATCTATTTTATAATAAAAATAATTTTACAACCTAACAAACAACATCATGCCATATTAGTTTGTGAGATTGTTTTCGTATAATCCCTTTATGGTTAAAGTATTTTCTTGAAAAAAAATGTTTGACCAACCAGTTTCACCAGCTATATTTGGCCAATCAAAAAGTTGCAAGCTAAATCTATTGTAGCTTTGTTGAGTTTGTTATAGAGTGTGTTTTGGGCGGCTAGTCGAATTTTGAATGTATTTTATCTATGGCTAGCTCACTACAAGTGCTCTAAGACGTCAGCCAATTTGCCTAAACTTTATCCATCTAACCACAACTACAAGTACTACTTTCTCACTATTTGAGACTCTTTTCAACAATGATCTTGTTAATACCATCCAAAAAGTTCATTTGTCCTGTTACAATTATCAAGCCAATAGAGATTGGGTCAAATGTGGGGGTGTCAAATTGTGTTGATAGGTCGTGTTCGTATCGTGTCATGTCAATGCATGTATATTATATTATATGGGTCAACCTTAACCCGACCCATTAAACTTATTGTGTCAAAATCTCAAATTCTTATATGATCCGTTAACATAATGAATTGTGTCAATCCATTTTTACCTATCAGTGAATATTACGAAATACGTTAACACCGCATAATACGACTCGTTTCAACTTGTTTATGTAAATGGGTTGAATAAGCTCAAAATTAATTTTTTTGACCTGATTAAATGTTAAAATCAAAATATCTATAAAATTATAAAACTAACTACAAATCTAGAATTACAATCCAAACAATAAAAATATCAAAATTAGAATATTAACAATTTTACTTTTAGGTATAAGAGTATAATTATAGTTTTAACTTTGTTAATGTGTTATAACGGGCTTACTATTTATCAATCTATTAAACAATCGTGTCGTAATGGGTTAGCCTATTTTGACCTGAATCTGTTAAAACTAAATCCTAACTTACTATTGTCGTGTCGTATTCGTGTTGAATTAACATGTCGTGTAACATATTGTCACGCCTGACTCAAATGGATACATCATAACTCAAGTGCTTTTTTGATTCAATTTGCTTACATGCTTTTAGTAGCCTTCCTCCCTTGAATGCTAATCTCCTCAATTCTACTTTCTAGAAAAAGTTATGGAAACTCAAAATCCAAGATAGGTTGAAACATTTGCTTTGGAAAGTTTGTCACAATATTATTTCTTCTAGAGCTTGGCTTAAGATTGTTATTGTGAGATCCCGGATTTACGTGTATTTTTGCACGTTATTTTATTCTCGGTGTTAATTATTTTAATATATTTTAATAATATTATTAGTCGTGTTTTATTTATTTAAGATATTTATTTGAGCTATTAATTAGTTAATATTGAGTTAAGTTGCTTTTATTATTTATTTTAATGAGTTAATTATTTTAATGAGTGGAATTAAATTCTTTTATTTTATTATGTGTGTTTATTTGATCTGTTTTCATTATATTAATTATTGTTTTATTTTTAATATTGTGCTTAGGTTTAATTTATTAATATTGTTGGGCCTTTAAATATTTTATTTTATTGATATTAGATTGTAGTATTTTGACTGATTTTTATTTAATTTATTGTATTTTTCTAATCGGATCCCTTTTTTATTCTTTTTCCTTTTTCTCTTTGTTTTTTTCTTTTCCTTTTTCCCTTTCTTCCTCTGCTTTTCCTTCCTCCAGCCCGTGACCCCTGCCTTGTCTCCCTCTCGCTGTTCCTTCTCCTCAGCCCCAGGACCGCCGCCGGCCACCCACCGGCGACACCGCCCAGCCCAACCTCACCCCCACATGCCGGCGAGTTCAACGGCACCGGTGGTGTCCCCTCCGGTCACCCCACCGCCCCTCCATGGCCACAAACCCGAAATGGGTATTTTTACTTTTCTTGCATTTTTCCGGCCACCGCCGACCACCCATTGACCTCCGACCACCACCACTAAACTCTCCACCCTCCGGCGAGCATAACCCACCGTCGGTAGCCACCCATCGCCGCCGGTTACCCCCTCTACCCGAAATGGGTCTTAAACGGGTCGTTTTTCGCCGCGTTGCCGTCTGACCACCGTAGGCCTCACCACCGCCACCAAACAACTCCCCTCGCCCAGCCGGTCATCCCCCTAACTCAGTTTCCCCATACACGGCCTCACCTTCCTGGTACAACCTCAAACCTGAAAATGGGTTTTCACCACTTTTGACCCCGATCCGCTACCTTCCGGTGGTTGTACTGCCACACCACCACCTCCATGAGATTCCCCACCCTTCAATGAGTATCTCCCTAAATTTTGGGGTCAAACTGAGTATTTTAGCCTAACGTATATGTGACCGCTACAAACGCTACAGATTGGCGTTGTTCAAGGATTTACGTTTTTACCACTGTAAGTAATTTCTAAACGAGTTTTAAGATTTAAATATATTTTTGGCATAAATAGTTATTGTGTTTGATTATTATTGCTATGTGTTGGTTGATGTTGGTATTTGTTGGTTGATTGGATTAATTACATGTTGGATAATTGCTGCATGGTTGTCTACATTGTGTATTTACACGTATGCTCATGAAAATATTTGAAAAGTGGATTTTTGCATGATTTTGGATATTCATGTGTTGAGAATGAAAAATAGGATTTAAATTGAGTTTAATGGATTTTGATGGTTTTGGGCTGAGTCATAACAGGGACGGCGATACATAACGCCCGTTGTGATCAGCGTGTGAGTGTGTGGATGACATAATGGGGACGGCGATACGTAACGCCCATTATAGTCATTGGGTGTATATTTCATATCGGGGATGGCGATACGTAACACCCGGTATGAAATGAGTGTGTGTGGATCGTAATGGAGACGACGATATATAACGCCCATTATGGTTTCGAGTGTGTGTGTAAATCATATCGGGGACGGCGATACGTAATGCCCGGTATGATTGGTTTTGAGGATATTATTTTATGAAAAATGATGGGTGATTTTATTGGGATTTTATTGTGGATTAAATTGGGATTTTGACGAGTGTGGTTATTTAATTGAATTTGAGGAAGATGATTTTAAGTCTCATGCATATGGTAATTGTTCATGGTTGTTGTTGTGGCATTAATGTATTTATTGTCTTAGGTTTAGTTGGGTTGTGCTTACCTGCGATGTCATCTTGGCGTCGTAGTTTTTTGGATACAGACTTTGGAGAGACTGAGCCTGAAGAGACAGCTCCGCTATTGAGGTGTTATTATTATTAATTGATATCTCGTGAAATTTATTTTCCCATTTTTATAAATATGTATTTGTTTAATTTATAATTTGGATGACTGTATTAAATCTCCTATTGGAGAATTTATATTAAATTGGTTTGTAAAATATTTATAAAAAAATGATGGTACTTAGATAATAATTTATTATCCGTTGCGACCTATATTTTATGTATGTCACGTGTGCACACACGTTTGACATTTATCGTTGGGATGTTTGATCCGTGTTGTTATCATCCTGACACCTCGATTCCCGTGTTATTTTAAGAGGAATTTGGGGGCGTCACAGTTATTCCTTTCGATGGAGATCAACTTAAGTGTCCTCTCTGTAATATAGGTGAGAAAAACCTTTCCCATATGTTCCTAGGTTGCATATTTTCTAGCGTTCTTTGGAATAGCTCTAGTTGGCCTACAAATATTATGATTTTTGCAAACTAGCCTATAGAGCATTGGGTCGTGGATATTGTTAACCCCTCTCAGTAGCTAAATATCCCCACAAATGAGTACCATTCCTTTCAACTTTTTGTTGTCCTGGCCATTCATAATGTATGTTTCTTAGAAACTAGATTCTGCATAACATTGAGTGTCATTTCCCCAAGCAATTTTGTTGCATCAGTCATAACAAACTTTTAATGAGCACAAATATGCATGGCAACAAAAACAAGTGCATTTTAATCCGAGATGGATTCCACCCCCGAAAGGGTTCCATTCCATATATTTTGATGTAGCTGTCAGGCATAATGGGAGCACAATTGCAGCCATTTTCCAAAATGATGAAGGGGTCCTAACATTTGCAAAAATGGGTCCTAACATTTACAAAAACAGACTTCATTCAAGCAACAAATCCTAATGTGGAGAAGCTGGGGCTACTCTAATGGCAATTCAGGAAGTTCATGCCTAAAAGCTGGAAACCATCATCTTAGAAGGAGATTCTGAAATAGTTATTAAAGCAGTTTTCAAGATTTAGACCATGCAATCTCTTGCCCATGATATCCATTTCTTGCTCAGTAAATTAAAAGAATGGAAAGCAAAAAAAAACGGTTTCAAAACCAATGCGTGCATCATTTTGCGCAATGGGCCGCTTCAAATCTTAAGTTTGAAATCTTTTCCCTTAATTGAATTCCTGATTCTGTCTTAAATTTTTATAGCGGTAAAGATCCTGCTTAAATTTCTTTGTAATGAGCTATTTTCCTTAATGAAGTTGCAGCTTGCTTTAAAAAAAAAGTACTACTTTCTCGCTAATGTTGTACCATAGTTAGCCCTCTTAAAGGGACTTTTCTTTTTTCGAAAAAGAAAATTCTATCTTATGAGAAATGAAGACCAATAAATGATTAGACTAAGCCATAATATTTTTGGAGCAAATCTAGGATAGTTCTACATATAATCGTGAGTGCGTGATCACTTTGAAACATAGTAGATTTCATTATTAAAAATTAACATTTTTTCATGTGAAATCCATGTTTTATTCATTTTTTTTAAATGATTATGTGATGGTATTCTAATTCACAGTTGTATATATATTTTTTCTATTATAAATTGTTTGCTTTCTTTCACTCAAACTCACTAAAAAATATTAGATTTAAGATTTTGTTGCAACTCATTCACCGAGTGCACAAAAATATGCAAATAAGATTTCACAAAACTAAATTTAAAAATTGGCGTAGTTTCATATGATATGTTATATCTACTAGTTTATAATGAAGTAATTTTACAATTTGATATACCACATTGTGTATATTAATTTATAAATTTATTTTTACCAAATATCTCTATAACCAAAATATTTTTCTTTAATTATTGTTATATTTTTGGCCAAAATCACATAGACAAATATATTTTTTATGTTATAAAAAGCTGAAATCGTGCAGTATTTTATTGGGATCGCTTTGGAGCAATATATTAATTAAAAAAAGTATTATAATTATAAATATATATATATATATATGTAAATTGACATAATTTTATTAACTTTCTATAGTACAGCCCTATAGTACAGCCCTTTCGTGGTACCAGTATTTCTAATTTATTAACTTTGGGCCCACTTATTTGTATGAATTTTGTTGACCAACTTATTCGATTGGTTGAAGAGCATAATTAGCGTGGATCGAGGGACGCACGCTTTATTCTGCATGACTCATTCATAATATAAAACACGCCACTTTCAAAATAACGAGAAATGATATACAGTTACACAACTATTACATAATTAGGTCAATTAAATAATTTATATTAAAATTTATTGAAGTCAAATAAAATTTAAATAATAATATCTTATTAGTAAGGTGATATGAGATTGTTTTAATTGTCTTATTATTATTTATAAGTTAGTAATCTTATTTATTATTGATTATTGATTATATATATTTATTATTATTATTATTATTATTATTATTTATAAATCAATTAGTATCTTCTCAACATCCAAAATAACATAGATAACTTTACACCAACGTTATAATATTTTTTAGAAAGTGAATCACAAGATTTCTTTAAACTCAAAAAAATAATCACTATAAAAAAATTATTTATTTATAGTCAGTTATTTTTTTAATTCAAATGAGTCTATTTTTATCGTAAAGATAATCATTTTTGTTGCGAATGATTTATGACAAATACTTATTTTTCTTGTAATGACTTGAAATTTCCCATTAAGTTGTGCCCATGCATAATCATATATATTTTGTACGGATTTAGTGAATTAGTAACACAAAACTTGTGAAAAGGGAAAGTATCAGCCCCTTTGCTTTAGATAATTTGTTAGAAAATAAGACAAAATTTGGGACAAGGAAAATAAGGGAGAAAAAGATGGAGTAGTTTTAAATGATTTTGCATGTTTTATACAAACAATTACTTAAAATATCTATTATATCACACTAATATATACATATATATATATATATTTATATAGAACACAAATATTAATTAGGCGGGTTGTACGTGGAGGAGCTACTTCTTTGACATCCCTATTAATTTGTTTAAGCCCACAATTATAAAGTCATACAAGGAAACAAATTCACAAAAGCATCCATTGGAAACCTATAAACCTAGCCACCTTTTTCATTGAATTCCATGCATGCGCGCATCGGAGTACTCGTCATCGTGTTCATCACAAGAAAGGACAAAGACAGACGTGCGTGCAGGTTTAATTAATTAAAAAAGGGTATACGGCACCATAGCATGCATGCATGCACGCACTTCATTTTTAATGATATTTATACCCAAAAAGTATTATTACTCTATGATCTCAAATTTTCGATGGGCATCCTCGACCATTTCTTCTCTCCTGCATTGCTTTTAGGATAATTGAAAATTGATTTTTGTAATAGTAATTAATGTAAGTGATGCATAATTATTTTTAAAAAAATAGTATAATATGATATTTATATTAAAAAAATAATGCTTTTTAAATAATAAACTTTATTTTATTAAGATATAAAATAATAAATCTACCTCTTCTCATTTATTTAAATTTTTGAGATAATTGATTTTTTATGATATCAGAACAGAGATCTTGAATTCGAATCTTAATTTTATACTATATCTTATTTAATTAAATATTTCATTTTTTAAATATACTAATTAAAGAAAAGTTTGGCCTACAAATAAGTAGAAGTGTTAAAATATAAAATAATAAAATATATCTCATCTCATCAACTTAAATTTTTAAGATAAATAATAATTTTATAATTTTTATTCAAAATAATTATGCAATATTTACAAATCTTACTAGTATATGTAGCCAAAAGAATACATGGGCTGCATTACCACTGCTATATGGTTTGGGCCTCAATTAGACCAAATTATCTAAACAGAGTGCTTCGGAGAAACCTTTCAATTCCATATCATTTGGGACATTGGATGGACTTTGTTTCGGGCTTCGGATTAAGTCTCCATTAGCATACTGTTTCATTAACTGTCGCCCAATTATATAAGAGCATTCTCATTTGATCATATAAATGTAAAATTTGTATAATATCATATAATTTTGTATTTGATTATTGCATTCAAAAACTTATTTTCACATTCGATTATCTATCTATTAGTCAAAATGATAATAAACTATTATCAATTTAATAATATTCTGTTTTTCATTTTTTTTTTCAGAACTTACATTTTTTTGAAATGTCCTGAATGAACTTAATATTGTAGTTTTTTCTTTTTAATGTCCTGAATGAACTTATAAAATCTTGAATGAAGTTTTTTTTTTTTAAATGTCCTGATTGAAGTTTGAACTTAATAACAAAGAAAGCACTAGATAATCATAGCAAGTAATAAAAAATCACATTTTCACACACTAATCATTGCAACATTAACTTGAAATTAAAAACGATAATCAACTTCAATACACGAAAATTAAATGTACGTAATGCATATCAAATAGCCAAAAAAATTAAAGGAGGGTGAGTTACATGAAACAAAGAAAAACATGAAACATGGCAGGCCCATCTCAGAGAGCGGAATAGCTACTAAAATTGAGGGAGAGAAAAATATTTTTTTAATTGCATTTGGTCTTACTGTCTAACTACAATGGCCTTCCTGTAATGAACGAACGTCAGCAGCCGCCCCCTGTCCCACCACTAAAATTATGTGAATAACCCACCACTATTATATTAAATTCTGCATAGTGACTTGCATAGTGACTTGCATAGTAATTTCAAAGCCTATAAATATGGGATTCAGTTGTAATGAAATTCATAAAAAAATATAAAAAGAGAAAGAAAGTTTCAGTTCTTAAGAGTTTCAGAGATAATTTCTTATTTCTCTTTTGCAATAGTAGTTTCTTTCTTTAAGTTACATAACACGTTATCAGCACGACAGTTCTACCAATTCTGAAGCTAGTGGCCTTATTCCTCTGTAAGTTTTTCAATATATTATTTGAAATCTTTGATATATTTTATTGATGATTATCTATGTGAATTTATAAATATGTGATACACATATTTATTTCATTATTTATATGTGTAGAAAATGGCAAATCTTACAAAATTGGAATTTATTACTCTTGATATATCTGGAAAAAATTATTTATCCTGAATACTTGATGCTGAAATACATCTTGATGCAATGAACCTGGGAGAAACTATTAAAGAAGGAAATCAAGTATCCCTGTAGGAACGTGCTAAAGCAATGATTTTCCTTCGCCACCATCTTCATGAAGAATTGAAAACTGAATATCTCACAGTAAAAGATCCCTATATTTTGTGGAACAATTTAAAGAAGAAGTATGAACACCAGAAGACTGTCATCCTCCCAAGAGATCGTTCTCAATGGATGCACCTGAGGTTGCAAAATTTTAAAAGTGTTAGTGAGTATAATTCCGCACTTTTTAAAATAAGTTCAGTATTAAAATTATGCGGTGAGAAAATCACCAATTATGATATGCTAGAGAAGACTTTTACTACATTTCATGTCTCGAATGTGCTCTTGCAGCAGCAGTATCGAGAGAGAAAGTTCAAGAAATATTCTGAACTTATATCATGTCTTCTAGTAGCTGAGTAGAATAATGAGCTATTATTAGAAAGCCACCAGTCACGCCCTACTAACTCATTATCATTCCCTGAAGTGAATGGTAATAGGTTTGCATCATTCCCAGAAGTGAATGGTGCATCCTTTAGAAGAAATCGGAGGCGTGGACGTGGTAGGAGAAATTATAGAAATGTTGGTCCCAGGAATGACAACATTAAAAGTGATTATAATATACCATATCACCAGAAGTGGTACAATTCAGAAAGTGGTAAAAATGCTCAGAATAATTCTTCAAAAAAAAGTGAAGAGGTGTGCCATAGATGTGGAATGACTGGACATTGGTCACGTACCTGTCGTACGGCCAGGCACTTAGCTGATTTATATCAAGCTTCTATTAAAGGAAAGAATAAAGTGCATGAAGCAAATTTAGTAGAACCATCAGATGATTTATTATATTCAGTAGATGTAGACGTTACTCATCTTGATGTATCTGATTTCTTTAATCATCCTGATGGTAGTATTGAACACTTAATTGGAGATGGAAGTGTTCCACTCAATTAATGTATTTTCTTTCTATCAGTAATAAAAGTTTTGTATATTTTGTAGAATCATGGATCACATTGATGACTTTTTTATCTTTGAGTTAAATGATAAAGATATATGTCTGGCTGACAGTGCTACAACTCACACAATTCTCAAAGAAAAGAAATATTTCAAAATCAACACTAAGTAAAGCTTATGTCCATACCATATCAGGTTCATCGGATTTAATTGAGGGCTCCGGAAGAGCTTATATTGTGTTACCTAATGGCACCAATTTTGTATTGATGATGCTCTATTCTCTTCACAATCCAGAAGAAATTTATTGAGTTTCAAAGATATACGTCGTAATGATTACCATATTGAAACGACCAATGAAGGCAGTAAAGAGCATATTCTTATTACTAAAACAATATCGGGCCAGAAGCTCGTATTAGAAAAACTGCCTGCTCTATGTTCTGAATTGTATTATACAAAAATGAGAACAATTGAATCATATATGGTAATGCACCAGAAGTGCATTGACCCTAAAGTATTTATGACTTGGCATGATCGCCTTGGACATCCGGGTTCTATAATGATGAGACGAATTATTGAAAATTCGCATGGGCATTCTTAAGAATAAAAAGATATTTCTACCCAATGAATCTCCGTGCTCTGCATGTTCTCAAGGTAAGTTAATTATTAGACCATCTCTCTCAAAAGTCATTATTGAATCTCCATCCTTTTTACAAAGGATTTACAGAGATATATGTGGGCCTATTCATCCATCAAGTGGACAATTTAGATATTTTATGGTTCTAATTGATACATCTAGTCGATGGTCACATGTTTGTCTTCTTTCCACTAGAAATGTTGCATTTACTAGACTTCTTGCTCAGATAATTAAACTACGAGCACAATTTCCTGAATATCCGATTAAGACCATTCGATTGGATAATGCAGGTGAATTTTCATTTCAAGTTTTTAATGATTATTGCATGTCAATAGGAATAGATGTTGAACATCCTGTTGCCCATACACACACACAAAACGGTTTAGCTGAGTTTTTGATCAAAAGGCTTCAACTAATCGCTAGACCTTTACTTATGAAATCAAGACTACCTGTTTCTGCTTTGGGACATGCTATATTTCATGCAGCATCTCTAATTCGCATTAGACCATCTGCATATCATAAATATTCTCCAATACAGCTTGCATTTGGTCAATAACCAAATATTTCTCATTTTCGTACTTTTGGATGTGCTGTATATGTTCCAATTGCACCTCCACAACGTACAAAAATGGGCCCTCAACGTAGACTTGGGATATATGTTGGTTTTGATTCTCCATCCATTATTAGATACCTTGAACCCCTTACAAGAGATATGTTTAAAGTACGTTTTGAGGATTGTCATTTTGACGAATCAAATTTTCCGTTAATGGGTAAAGAAAAGTCGGTGCCTGAAGCACGACAAGATATTACTTGGGATAATAAGACCCTATCTCATTTTGATCCTCCTACAAATGAATGTAAATGGGAAGTTCAAAGGATTATTCATTTGTAAAATGTTACAAATCAGTTACCGGATGTATTTACTGACTCTAAAGGTGTAGTAAAATCTTATATTCCTGCTGTTAATACTCCAGCAGGGATTGAAGTCCCTGAAGGACAAATTGTCAAAGCAGCAATAGGTGAATCTAAAACACGCCTAAAGCGTGGAAGACCTATTGGTGCAAAAGACAAAATTCCCAGAAGGAAAAGAATACAAAATGAATTTGGTGTTCCTGAAGAGCACGTACCCACAATACAGGCCATAAATATAATTGGTACTCCTAAAGAGCTTAAATATTCTATTCTAGAACCTCCTGAAGAGGAAACTCTTGAAGAGTATAAATCTCCTAAAAAGGGACCTCCTGAAGAGGTGTGTCATAAAATGTTTTCTCTTGAAGAGGAACAGGTACCTGAAAATAATGAGATCTCAATACATTTCATGAAAATTGGAGAAATTCTGGATAAAAATAAAACTGTTGTCGACAACATATTTTCATATAAAATGGCCTTTGACATTACCAGAAGTAATGAAGAAAGTGAGCCAAAAAGCGTCGAAGAATGTCGACGTAAAAATGATTGGCCAAAATGGAAAACAGCTATTGAAACTGAATTAAATTCGCTAGCAAAACGAGAAGTATTTGGACCTGTTGTCCAAACAACAAAGGGTGTAATGCCTGTTGGATATAAGTGGGTATTTGTACGAAAACGTAATGAGAAAAATGAAATTGTACGATACAAAGCATGGCTTGTTGCACAAGATTTCCTGCAGAAACCCAAGATTGATTATGAAGAAACATACTCTCCCGTTATGGATGCAATCACATTTAGATTTTTGATTAGTCTGGTTGTTACAAAAGGATTAGAAATGCGGTTGATGGATGTGGTCACTGCATATTTATATGGATCCTTAGACTATGACATATATATATGAAAATCCCTGAAAGATATAAGATGCCTGAAGCATCTACAAATACATCTAAAAATATGTACTCAATCAGACTACAAAGATCTTTATATGGGTTGAAGCAATCCGGACGCATGTGGTATAATCGCTTAAACGAATATCTATTGAAAGAAGGATTTGAGAATAATCCTATATGCCCATGTGTTTTTATTAAGAAATCAGAATCAAGATTTGTCATTATTGCGGTTTATGTTGATGATTTAAATATTGTAGGAACTCCTGAAAAGATCTCAAAAACCGCTATATATTTAAAGAATGAATTTGAAATGAAAGATCTTGGCAAAACAAAACTTTGTCTCGGCCTGCAGCTTGAGCACTTGCCAAATGAAATTTTTATTCATCAATCCATGTACACTGAGAAAGTCCTAAAGCATTTTTATATGGACAAATCTCATCCCCTGAGTACTCCAATGATTGTTTGAACACTTGATGTGAAGAAAGATCCATTCCGTCCTTGTGATGACGATAAAGAAATTCTTGATCCTGAAGTACCATATCTCAGTGCAATTGGAGCTTTGATGTATCTTGTAAATTGCACTTAACCAGATATTACATTCTCAGTTAATCTGCTTGCAAGATATAGTTCTGCACCAACTTGAAAGCATTGGAATGGCATTAAACATGTCCTTCGTTACCTTCATGGTACGGTTGATATGTGATTATTTTATCAACATGGTTCAAGTCCAGAATTGATTGGGTATGCAAATGCAGGTTATCTTTCAGACCTACACAGAGGTAGATCTCAAACTGGATATTTATTTACTTATGGAGATACTGTCATATCATGGAGATCTGTTAAGCAGACACTATCTGCTACTTCTTCAAATCACTCAGAGATCATTACTATTCATGAAGCAAGTCGAGAGTGTATTTGGTTGAGATCAGTTATTCAACATATCCAGGAAAAGTGTGTACTTCCCATGATCAATAATAGCCCAACAATCTTATATGAAGATAATACTGCTTGTATCACTCAAATCATAGGAGGATATATCAAAGGTGACAGAACTAAACATATTTCACTTAAATTCTTTTATACTCATGAACTTCAAGAGAAATGTGAAATTAATGTCAAGCAGATACGATCTAGTGATAATCTGGCAGATTTATTCACAAAGGCGTTACCAACTTCCACATTCAAGAAGATTGTGCATAACATTGGAATGCAAAGACTCAAAAATCTTTTGTCATGCACTTTTCAGGGAGAGTAAATGTGCTGATTGTACTCTTTTTCCTTCGCTGAGGTTTTGTCCTACTGGGTTTTCCTCTGCAAAGTTTTAATAAGGCAAGCTTAAAACACTTGTGGATACATAAGAAGACTGTACTCTTTTTCCTTCGCCATTGGTTTTTCTTCCCACTGGGTTTTTACTTGGCAAGGTTTTAACGAGGCAGATTCCTTATTGGCGGTCATTCAAGGGGGAGTGTAATGAACGAACGTCGGCAGCCGCCCCCCTGTCCCACTACTAAAATTATGTGAATGACCCCACCACTATTATATTAAATTCTGTATAGTGATTTGTATAGTGACTTGCATAGTGACTTGTATAGTAACTTGCATAGTAATTTCAAAGCCTATAAATAGGGGCTTCAGTTATAATGAAATTTATAAGAAAATATAGAGAGAGAAAGAAAGTTTCAGTTCTTAAGAGTTTCAGAGAGAATTTCTTATTTCTCTTTTGCAATAGTAGTTTCTTTCTTTAAATTACATAACACTTCCAAATATGACCCATAATTCTTATTTTACTGTAACTAGAAGTCCTTTTTTTGTTTTTTTGTTGTAAGGTAACCCTCAAGTTTATAATCAAAGCTAGGGGTGTAAGAATTCCGAGAATGATGGACCAAACCAGACCGGTTGTCCCAAACCCGACTAGACCTAGGTGTGATATGGTTCGATTTTGTCCAGTTTTTTTAGGACCGAACTTTTTCGGTTAGGTCCCGGCTCAAGAGATTTCTCTCCTGGACTAGATTGGACAGAACCAAATACCACATTTAAATATATATATTTTTTATATATGATATATCCTATTAGTAATAGTATATAAGATTAATATATATTAAAAGTTGTAGTATAACATATTAAGATAAAATATATACTCTTATAATATTAACATATTATAATAGTTATAGTATAAAAATATAAACTATAGTATATTTATATAGAGTATTAGTAATAAGTTAATAACTTATAATTAATAATTATATTATTATTATTTAGATTGTCATTTTAAATTTGGATTATTTTAATTTCTTTTTTATTTTATTTGGACTCTTGAAATTTTGAAATCTATTTTAGAACTCTTCTATTAAGGACTGATTTTTTTCTACTTTTCTACTTTTTTATTTAGATAATTTTTATTTTACCATTTTTTTAAGAGTATATTTTTTTTAATATTTTTTAACTTAAATATGTGATAAATATGTAAAACAGGCTCAAATATATAAATCTGAGCAGAAAAATAGATTTGATCATGGCAGGTTTTTAAGCTAAATTTAATCCATTAAATCATATTAAATGTCCATAGACCGAATCTAAATCGAATTAGACCGGATGAGTATGGACCGAATAGGAGTTTAGTCCGGTACAAAGTGAAAAAATCTCTGGACCAAATAGAATCAGTCTATAGCTTTCCTGGACCGGACTTGACTGTTTACACTCTAAGTCAAAGTAGACCAGCCAGGGCATGTACAATTTGCTTTTCTAGTATCAAATACTAAATCACAATTCATGTGTCTAATGTCTATGATGTCTCTTATTTAAAATCTTCAAGTTCGAATAAAATTTTGAGACAATTTGTTGATCTTTGGCTCATTGTTGGTTATTTTAATTATTGTACAGAAATATTAATATGTCTTCTGATTTATATCACTCACTTAGCTTTTTTGATGTGGCATGCACTCACAATATGGTACCACATCAAAGAGATAAAATGAGTGGCATAAATTAGAAAGCAAAACAACATTACTCACTAATGTGGTGTCATGTGAAGAAAACAAGATTAGTAACATAAATTAGGAAACAAAATAACATTATTCGTTGTTGTATTTTTTTTAAGTTTTTTTTAATGTCTTGCACCAATTTTAGTTACTATTTGTGAACGATGAATCGCAAGTACCAAGAGCAGTGCATGACATTAGATTGGTTTTAAATTTAATATTTCGACAATGATTATTAAAATGTGGCTGTAGTTTAGTGGTAAGAATTCCACGTTGTGGCCGTGGAGACCTGGGCTCGAATCCCAGCAGCCACAGATAATCAGTTTTATTTTTGACATTTGTTTTATTTTTTATCATTCGGCATTTTGGGCCGGCATCCAGTTTTTCTTGCTTAATTCGTTTTATACAGTTGATCTTGCCCTTGATGTTTTGGGCTGTCCGTAGAAAGATCCGGACAGGTTACGAAAAAGGACAACATCATGTGATAATATTCACGAGACTGCTGGCCCAAACCTAATATGCTAGTGGAAGAGTAGACCTCTAGCCTGGCGCCCTCTCGGCCCAAACTGCAACCCAATAAGTATTTGATTGAAGCGGTCTTCTTTGCTTAGATACGTTTTAATAGTAAGAAGTGTAGAGAAGATTTATAAAAAAAATAATAAATAAGTAATAATACAATATTGAATAATAATTAAAAGTAATTAATAGTAATAAAAAGTAGGTAAAATTTAATAATAAATAGTAGTAGAATATTCTACGAATACTTGAGAATACATCACATACCAAACATCGCATTAAGTGGAATGAGTAAATATGGAGAATATTTACTCAATTCTTCTATAATTTTTAAAATAAAAGTGATGTAAATATAAAGAGATTACATGAAAATAAATTTACAGATTGATATGCCTTAATGTAATTCGTTATATCTATTTTATAATAAAAATAATTTTACAATATGACATATCGCATCAAATCATATCAATATGTAAGTTTACTTAAGTCTTAATTTATTAAAATCCATAAATATGAAAAAATGAAAATAACAAGGAATGTTAGCAAGATTGTGGTCTCCATCAAGCATTCAATATAGTCTACTAATTTGAAAGTGACTTTGCTTAAAGAAAGTCGGGAACGACCCACCGGTCTATACCACTCTTCGGACGCTCCCAAGAAAACGCTCCCAAGAAAACCCTAACTCCTTAGTTAATGGTACTGCTAGAGGAGGGGGAGGTTGAGTGAGCGTTGGCTCCAACTCCCTCCCCTCTTTTCAACCCCTCTCTATTTCCTCTTCTCCTTCCATCTTCTCTTATTTTTCTTTGTTTCTTTTGCTTTTCGTTTGCTATGTTTTTGTTAACACTTGTCCCTTTTCTCTCCCATTCTATTTCGTCTTCCCCCTTGGTTTTTCTGTTCTGTTTTTGCAGGCACACGCTTGGAGGTTATGGAGGTAATCGGTTTTCAGCAGTTCGAAACTTTCCAAGGTCCAAAGCATCTCGCGCACCCCACTGCTAGCTCCCATGTGTGCAGATCTTTCAGTCGAAGCGAACCCGCTCTGTTTAAAGTGGCGCGTGATCTACACACGCGCTCTGAAATCTGGGATTCAGGTTGCTACGCACTTTTCCCGCAATATTTTTCAATGGCCATGCACGGTGACGTTGGGACCAAGACTCCTGGTCGTTTTGACCCTAATTGTCCGCCACCTTCCAGAGGTGACGCGTGCATCTCACGTGCCACCCTCCATCACTGTATCCTGTATTAATTTAAACTCTTCCAAAATTGAAAATCGGATATTTGTATTTCGATTTTTCCATTTGTTCTTTACTTTTTTTAAATAGCTTTCTTTTTAATAAAAATAAAAAACATTATCTTTAGGACCTCTGGTTCGTAGAATGTTTCTCTTTTGGATTTTTGTTTAAAGGGTTTTCCTCCCACGTCATCTTGGTATGGGCTGAGAGCTTTTGATTTGTTGGTTAATTCTAGTTTGGACAGAATTTGACTGTCTCCCAGATAGTGGTCTGGAGGAGTTTTTACAGCCTATGGCTAGACAAGGTCAATCACATTTAGTGTACTGAGATTTGGGAAGATATAGATTTTTGCTTAATTGACTTGTTATGTATATTTTAATTCCAGTTATAAGACTCATTTATTAATCAATGCAGTTTACTTTCTTTAAAAATATATAGCTAGACCAAACGTTAGCAAACTTTTCTATTATAGTCTTATTTTCCCATGCGTATTTATTTCTTCCCAAACTTTCCTCGGCCACTTTCAAATGTTTCTATAAGACCAATTGAATTATAATTTAGTCTCCACCTACCATAGTTATAATATGCAGAAAACAAAAAACAATATAATGAGAGTAATTGTCACGAATGACATAATCTTAGCATTCATTAATTTCCTAACTAAAAATGGAAAATTGAGTAGATTGAAAGGTTCATGAGAGAGAGGTGACATTTGGTCCTGTTTGTATTCGAGACTCACGTTAACTCATATTAATTTATCTTCATTTTATCATTACAATTTTTTTAATTTTTTATTCAAAACACAAATTATTATACATAATTTTTAAATTCTAATATATAATTTTTAAATTCTAAAATAATAATAATATTAAAAAATAAATTAAACACATCTCAGCTCGTTTCATTTCTGAATTTAAACAAAAAGTTTTATATAGAAATAAATTTTAAACAAAATAAATTTTATGTAAAAATTTTACATCACATACTTCTAGTTTGTTATTTTTGTCCTTATATTTTAATATTTTAATATGTATTTAAATAAAAATATAAAATATAAATCGCATATATGTGTAATGTGAAAAAAAAAAAAGTGTGCACATGCTTTAGGTGAATCACGTCACCGCACCTAATTATTGCTTCTTTTTTCTTTTACTTTACTAAACTGTTAAACACGTGATCGAACATTTTTTTTTTAGAAAAATTTTAAATATAAGTAATTTTGAGTACTTATACGTATATTAATATTAAATAAAACATAAATTTTAATTAAATATATATATTTAAAATCAAAGATATAAAAATAATTGATAAAAATATATTGATGTACAAATTACTCTACAAATATATTTTATATAACATTACTTATTTTTTAATTAAACAGCATGAATCCCACCAACCCTTTGGGAATCAACCTCAATTTTCTCAACACAAGTTTTCAATGCTCTTACGATTTTAACCTCGTTTCTCAACTCAAATGCACCAAACCCACAAGCCCATTATCGTCTAACACTCCAAGCGGTCTCCACCACATGTACCTTTATTTTTATTTTTTATTTTTATTTTTGGATACATCCACCACATGTACCTACATCTCGAATCCTCTAATAGAATATGGCATATCCCCTTTAAAAGCCAACTAAAACGAACAAAAATATTACATATTTAATTGAATAATGGAGACAAAAATTGTGGTCATATATTATAGTATGTTAAAAAAAAATTCAAATAGATAAATATATTAAGTAAATATAATTTGTTTAAAATATTCATACAATATGAACTCCATTTAAATTATATTTTAAGATTATATAAATTATTATATGGTATTCAAATGTATAAATTACGGTGGTGTATTTAATACATTATTATTATTATTATTATTATTATTATTATTATTAGGAATGGTTCGTTTTCGTTATTTATTTAATAACAAAATACTACCATTAATTTTTATTTTATATTTTGTTATTTATTTAATGTATATATATATATTTACAAAAAATATAAGAGGAACAACGTTTTTATTCCCATTTGCTTCTCCTCCGTGGTAAAACCTCAGCTTCCAGGAGACGTGGCTCTGCACTTCGGAGAAGACTCGGGAGAGAGAGAGCTATATATATGCAGTTGTAATTTGGGAGAGAGGATGGGTGCGTAGGTTAAGCAGGGGGACGTCGTGTCAAGCGTAGGAGAGCTTCAAATTACTACTCTTTTTCTTTTCTGTGATGCTTGGTGTACTGTACGCTCGTCCGAAGCCTTGGATCCTTACTTCCCTGTCCTCTTCCTTCGTCCACGGCTCGGCGGCTCACCATCACAACACCAGGCTACGCCAGATTCCGGGCTTCAATGGCGACCTGAAGCCTCGGCGCCACCACTCCAGTGCTTGTCGGCTCGATGCAGGCTCATTCGGTGGCGGTGCGGCCTCCATATGGCACGCGATCATGCCGTGCGGAGCCGCCCGGCATCCGAGCGATCTCCTGCTCCGTCGGAAAGCGATGCTCCGGCATGAGCAGAGGGGGGAGGGGTCTTGGAACGTCGCCTGGGACGCACGCCCCGCCCGCTGGCTTCACCGGCCCGACTCGGCTTGGCTACTTTTCGGCGTCTGCGCCTGCCTTGCGCCTCTGGATTTTGCGGTCGATGACAGTCCCGAGGCTGTCGAAGCTTGCGATTCCATTGATTCGAACGCTAAAAAAAACGACGAAACCGACGGTTTTGATGTAATTTATTCGAACATCAGCAAGAATAACGAGGGCTCTGCTGATTACAGAGTCACAGGTCACTTGCATTCCAGACTATCTACCTTTATATTTGCTTAGATGCTCTTATCTTTATTGTTTTTTTTTTTTCAAGTAATCAGAAAACTGGACAATTATTTACGACAAAAAACACTATTTGGGATGAAAAAATTGTCATTTTAGCTGAAAATAGTCATTTTTACTGGAAACAATTGATTGTAAATAAGCAATTTTCTTATAGATTAAACCATGAAATTCCATGGAATTCTTTGATACTGCATTAATATTTTCCTGTTGCTTGTTCAATTCATGTTGATGATATCATTACAGGGGTGCTGGCGGATGGTCGGTGTCTCTTTAGAGCATTAGCACATGGGGCTTGCTCGAGGGGTGGGGAAGAAGCTCCTGATGAGAATCGTCAGAGAGAACTTGCTGATGAATTGAGAGCTCAAGTATGGCTAAGAAGAACCCTTTTGTTTTGATGAACATGAAGTGCCCAGCATTACATCTAACCCATTATGGTTTTGTAGGTTGTAGATGAACTTTTAAAGAGGCGGAAGGAAACAGAATGGTAATCTATGTGATAATTTCTGAGTATTCCTTTACTTGGTTCGTGTGCCAACTTGTGATTAATTTTCTTGGGGTTATATTTTTAGGTTCATTGAAGGAGATTTTGATGCATATGTGGAGAGAATTCAACAACCTTATGTATGGGGTGGAGAACCTGAATTGCTGATGGCTTCTCATGTTTTGAAGTGAGTTTTTGAATATTTTATCATTATTTTTTTACTACTTTTTTATCACTATCCAAATGCAATTTTAAGATTCACTCGCATATAGTTTTATAATTCGTTGTTTGCAAAACGATTCAGCAGCCTGACTCCAAATTTTGATGGTTGTGATGTTCATCTTTGTGGCAATCCCCTCCCCCCTCCAAAAAAAAAAAAAAAAATGCACTGTTACATAACCTTTGGGACAGTTGAATTGCTATCATCTCCATTTTAAGCCATTCAAACTTATTATGATTATATGTAACAATTGTTGGATTAAGAGTTCATAGAATAGAAGGATGCGCACTTGATATTACGTGAACAAGATGGGAGTCTCTTTGTCTCAACAAGTGCACCATCATTAAAACAGATCCTTCAACTTCATATTCTGCATTCAAGTGGTCTTATCAACTACTTACATCAAGCCCTGCATCTAATTTACTCTATTTTCACTTCAGGACACCAGTATCAGTCTTCATGAAAAATAGAAGCTCGGGTCGTTTGGTAAACATAGCAAAGTATGGTGAAGAGTATCGAAAGGAAGAAGAAAGCCCCATCAATGTGCTGTTTCATGGGTATGGTCACTACGATCTATTGGAGTCCTTCTCAGAATAAAGAACTAAACTTCAAGAAGTTGAGAATGTTTTTTTAGAAGTTTTTCCAAATAACTTGTCAAAAAAGAGGTTTCTCCGAATAAAGTGAAAGCAATCTTAAAAAGGGCTTACTTTTCCTAGGAGAAAGTCTTTCAGATGGTCAAGATACCGCATCAAAGTTATATAATGCCCTGCAATAAGCTAACTATTGCATTCGGGCTTGTTCAATTTTGTAGCTACTACATATTTTGTTTTTACTTGGGAAATTCAAACCCCATTATACACATCAAGTTGATGATGTTAATCCTGGTGCTGATGATCCTTTTATGTTCATTAAAACGGGGGTTTTTTTTGTTCTTCATATGCTTTCTTGGGTCCTTTATACTTTTGTCTTTACAATCCGGTTTTGTGGCGGTAGGTGGAAATATCTTATAGAGGTCTTGTAAAAAGTATAAATTGCAAAGATTTGTGAGGGCAGTCGAGTTGTTGACGATGAAGCTGCTTGGCCCAGTGACCCAGTCTGCTTTATACACGTGTCTTGAAAAAAATCACACATCTTTCTTTCTTTCAATGGCGTGCAGCACTCTCGACCCTATATTATGCTTTGAAATTGAAATCAGCGTTTAAAAGTCACCAATGCCTTTCGTAATCGTGACTTTTGAGTTCTTTGGACTCTTCTTAGCCACCCAGAAATTTTACTATGTTGTGCAGATTTTGAGTGGCACTTTCTACTTTTGCCCCAGACGTGTATATATTATTTGTCATGTATAATGCTAGTTCCATTTTCAAAGCTCGTGTTGAAGAAAGAAAAGGTTTCAAGGTTAGTACTGCAAGGGACAACCATTTACAAAGATTTTTTTTTTCTAATGATTCAAATATTTTTTATAATTGAACAACATTTTCTTTTTTGAGCAAATTAACTTGATTAATCTAAAAATGAACATGAGGAAGGTTTCCTAACAAATGCTTTAAAGCAATAAATAACAATGCAAAGTGATGAAAAAAAAAGTTTATTTAAGATCAATTTTTTAGATCTTACCTAAGTCCTTATTATCAAATGTCATCTTATAAAAAGATAGATATAAATTATTTGCCAAAAGACGAACAATAGAACTAACTTTTGTTGGAAGCAGTGTTGGTGATGGGTATATTATCATTTATTATCTTGGATATTTTTATAAAGAGATTTAAGATCACGAATTAGAAAAGAAAATTAACGTATAATACAACAAAATTTACATACTTTTTGTTATGAAACTTAAAGAAAGGAACTACTATTGTAAAAGAGAAATAAGAAACTCTCTTGAAACTCTTAAGAACTCAAGCTTTCTTTCTCTCTCTATTTTTTTCTTATGAATTTCATTACAACTGAAGCCCCTATTTATAGGCTTTGAAATTACTATGCAAGTCACTATGCAAGTCACTATGCAAATTTAATATAATATAGGTGGGGTCATTCACATTATTTAGTGGTGGGACAGGGGGTGGCTGCCGTCCCTCCACTAAATTCATTACACTCCCCCTTGAATGACCACTCATAAGGAATCTGCCTCGTTAAAACCTTGCCAAGTAAAAACCCAGTGGGAAGAAAAACCAATGGCGAAGGAAAAAGAGTACAGTCTTCTTATGTATCCACAAGTGCTTTAAGATTGCCTCATTAAAACCTTGCAGAGGAAAACCCAATGGGACAAAACCTCAGCGAAGGAAAAAGAGTACAATCAGCACATTTACTCCCCCTGAAAAGTGCATGACAAAAGATCTTTGAGTCTTCGCATTCCAATGTTATGCACAATCTTCTTGAATGTGGAAGTTGGTAACGCCTTTGTGAATAAATCTGCCAGATTATCACTAGATCGTATCTGCTTGACATCAATTTCACCTTTTTCTTGAAGTTCATGAGTATAAAAGAATTTAGGTGAAATATGTTTAGTTCTATCACCTTTGATGTATCCTCCTCTGATTTGAGTGATACAAGCAGTATTATCTTCATATAAGATTGTTGGGCTATTATTGATAATAGGAAGTCCACACTTTTCCTGGATATGTTGAATAACTGATCTCAACCAAATACACTCTCGACTTGCTTCATGAATAGCAATGATTTCTGAGTGATTTGAAGAAGTAGCAGATAGTGTCTGCTTAACAGATCTCCATGATATGGCAGTATCTCCATAAGTAAATAAATATCCAGTTTGAGATCTACCTCTGTGTGGATCTGAAAGATAACCCGCATCTGCATACCCAATCAATTCTGGACTTGAACCACGTTGATAAAATAATCCCATATCAATCGTACCATGAAGGTAACGAAGGACATGTTTAATGCCATTCCAATGCCTTCGAGTTGGTGCAGAACTATATCTTGCAAGCAGATTAACTGAGAATGTAATATCTGGTCGAGTGCAATTTGCAAGATACATCAAAGCTCCAATTGCACTGAGATATGGTACTTCAGGACCAAGAATTTCTTCATCGTCATCACAAGGACGGAATGGATCTTTCTTCACATCAAGTGTTCGAACAATCATTGGAGTACTCAGAGGATGAGATTTGTCCATATAAAAATGCTTTAGGACTTTCTCAGTATACATGGACTGATGAATAAAAATTCCATTTGGCAAGTGCTCAAGCTGCAGGCCGAGACAAAGTTTTGTTTTGCCAAGATCTTTCATTTCAAATTCATTCTTTAAATATATAGCGGTTTTTGATATCTCTGCAGGAGTTCCCACAATATTTAAATCATCAACATAAACCGCAATAATGACAAATCCGGATTCAGATTTCTTAATAAAAACACATGGGCATATAAGATTATTCTCAAATCCTTCTTTCAATAGATATTCGCTTAAGCGATTATACCACATGCGTCCGGATTGCTTCAACCCATATAAAGATCTTTGTAGTCTGATTGAGTACATATTTCTAGATGTACTTGTAGATGCTTCAGGCATCTTATATCCTTCAGGGATTTTCATATATATGTCATGGTCTAAGGATCCATATAAATATGCAGTGACCACATTCATCAACCGCATTTCTAATCCTTTTGTAACAACCAGACTAATCAAAAATCTAAATGTGATTGCATCCATAACGGGAGAGTATGTTTCTTCATAATCAATCCCGGGTTTCTGCAGGAAACCTTGTGCAACAAGCCGTGCTTTGTATCGCACAATTTCATTTTTCTCATTACGTTTTCGTACAAATACCCACTTATATCCAACAGGCATTACACCCTTTGGTGTTTGGACAACAGGTCCAAATACTTCTCGTTTCGCTAGCGAATTTAATTCAGCTTCAATAGCTGTTTTCCATTTTGGCCAATCATTTCTACGTCGACATTCTTCGACGCTTTTTGGCTCACTTTCTTCATTACTTCTGGTAATGTCAAGGGCCATTTTATATGAAAATATGTTGTCGACAACAGTTTTATTTCTATCCAGAATTTCTCCAGTTTTCATGAAATGTATTGAGATCTCATTATTTTCAGGTACCTGTTCCTCTTCAAGGGAAAACATTTCATGACACACCTCTTCAGGAGGTCCCTTTTTAGGAGATTTATACTCTTCAAGATTTTCCTCTTCAGGAGGTTCTGGAATAGAAGATTTAAGCTCTTTAGGAGCATCAATTATATTTGTGGCCTGTATTGTGGGTACGTGTTCTTCAGGAACACCAAATTCATTTTGTATTCTTTTCCTTCTGGGAATTTTATCTTTTGCACCAATAGGTCTTCCACGCTTCAGGCGTATTTTAGATTCACCTATTGCTGCTTTGACAATTTGTCCTTCAGGGACTTCAATCCTTGCTGGAGTATTAACAGCAGGAATATAAGATTTTACTATACCTTTAGTGTCAGTAAATACATCCGGTAACTGATTTGCAACATTTTGCAAATGAATAATCCTTTGAACTTCCCGTTTACATTCATTTGTAGGAGGATCAAAATGAGACAGGGTCTTATTATCCCAAGTAATATCTTGTCGTGCTTCAGGCACCGACTTTTCTTTACCCATTAACGGAAAATTTGATTCGTCAAAATGACAATCCTCAAAACGTGCTTTAAACATATCCCCTGTAAGGGGTTCAAGGTATCTAATAATGGATGGAGAATCAAAACCAACATATATCCCAAGTCTACGTTGAGGGCCCATTTTTGTACGTTGTGGAGGTGCAATTGGAACATATACAGCACATCCAAAAGTACGAAGATGAGAAATATTTGGTTGTTGACCATATGCAAGCTGTAATGGAGAATATTTATGATATGCAGATGGTCTAATGCGAATTAGAGATGCTGCATGAAGTATAGCATGTCCCCAAACAGAAATAGGTAGTCTTGATTTCATAAGTAAAGGTCTAGCGATTAGTTGAAGCCTTTTGATCAAAGACTCAGCTAAACCGTTTTGTGTGTGTGTATGGGCAACAGGATGTTCAACATCTATTCCTATTGACATGCAATAATCATCAAAAACTTGAGATGAAAATTCACCTGCATTATCCAATCGAATGGTCTTAATTGGATACTCAGGAAATTGTGCTCGTAGTTTAATTATCTGAGCAAGAAGTCTAGCAAATGCAACATTTCTAGTGGAAATAAGACAAACATGTGACCATCGACTAGATGCATCAATTAGAACCATAAAATATCTAAATGGTCCACTTGATGGATGAATAGGCCCACATATATCTCCGTGAATCCTTTGTAAAAAGGATGGAGATTCAACAATGATTTTTGAGGGAGATGGTCTAATAATTAACTTACCTTGAGAACATGCAGAGCACGGAGATTCATTGGGTAGAAATATCTTTTGATTCTTTAAGGGATGCCCATGCGAATTTTCAATAATTCGTCTCATCATTATAGAACCCGGATGTCCAAGGCGATCATGTCAAGTCATAAATACTTTAGGGTCAATGCACTTCTGGTGCATTACCACATATGATTCAATTGTTCTCATTTTTGTATAATACAATCCAGAACATAGAGCAGGCAGTTTTTCTAATACGAGCTTCTGGCCCGATACTGTTTTAGTAATAAGAAGATGCTCTTTATTGCCTTCATTGGTCGTTTCAATATGGTAATCATTACGACGTATATCTTTGAAACTCAATAAATTTCTTCTGGATTGTGAAGAGAATAGAGCATCATCAATACAAAATTTGGTGCCATTAGGCAACACAATATAAGCTCTTCCGGAGCCCTCAATTAAATCCGATGAACCTGATATGGTATGGACATAGGATTTACTTAGTGTTAGATTTTGAAATATTTATTTTCTTTGAGAATTGTGTGAGTTGTAGCACTGTCAGCCAGACATATATCTTTATCATTCAACTCAGAGATAAAAAGCTCATCAATGTGATCCATGATTCTACAAAATATACAAAACTTTTATTATTGATAGAAAGAAAATACATTAATTGAGTGGAACACTTCCATCTCCAATTAAGTGTTCAATACTACCATCAGGATGATTAAAGAAATCAGATACATCAAGATGAGTAACGTCTACATCTACTGAATCTAATAAATCATCTGATGGTTCTACTAAATTTGCTTCATGCATTTTATTCTTTCCTTTAACAGAAGCTTGATATAAATCAGCTAAGTGTCTGGCCGTACGACAGGTACGTGACCAATGTCCAGTCATTCCACATCTATGGCACACCTCTTCACTTTTTTTTGAAGAATTATTCTGAGGATTTTTACCCCTCTCTGAATTGTACCACTTCTGGTGATATGGTATATTATAATCCCTTTTAATGTTGTCACTCCTGGGACCAACATTTCTATAATTTCTCCTACCACGTCCACGCCTCCGATTTCTTCTAAAGGATGCACCATTCACTTCTGGGAATGATGCAAACCTATTACCATTCACTTCAGGGAATGATATTGAGCCAGTAGGGCGTGTATTGTGGCTTTCTAATAAGAGCTCATTATTTTGCTCAGCTACTAGAAGACATGATATAAGTTCAGAATATTTCTTGAACTTTCTCTCTCGATACTGCTGCTGCAGGAGCACATTCGAGGCATGAAATGTAGTAAAAGTCTTCTCTAGCATATCTTCATCGGTGATTTTCTCACCGCATAATTTTAATACTGTGCTTATTTTAAAAAGTGCGGAATTATACTCACTAACACTTTTATAATCTTGCAACCTCAGGTGCATCCATTCAGAGCGAGCTCTTGGGAGGATAACAGTCTTCTGGTGTTCATACCTCTCCCTTAAATTATTCCACAAAATATAGGGATCTTTTACAGTGAGATATTCAGTTTTCAATTCTTCATGAAGATGGTGGCGAAGGAAAATCATTGCTTTAGCACGTTCCTGCAGGGATGCTTGATTTCCTTCTTTAATAGTTTCTCACAGGTTCATTGCATCAAGATGTATTTCAGCATCAAGTATCCAGGATAAATAATTTTTTCCAGATATATCAAGAGCAACAAATTCCAATTTTGTAAGATTTGCCATTTTAGAGGAATAAGGCCACTAGCTTCAGAATTGGCAGAACCGTCGTGCTGATAACGTGTTATGAAACTTAAAGAAAGGAACTACTATTGTAAAAGAGAAATAAGAAACTCTCTTGAAACTCTTAAGAACTCAAGCTTTCTTTCTCTCTCTATTTTTTTCTTATGAATTTCATTACAACTGAAGCCCCTATTTATAGGCTTTGAAATTACTATGCAAGTTACTATGCAAGTCACTATGCAAGTTACTATACAAATTTAATATAATATAGGTGGGGTCATTCACATTATTTAGTGGTGGGACAGGGGGCGGCTGCCGTCCCTCCACTAAATTCATTAGTATTATTTTAAAAATAGGAATTATAAAATTATATAAAATCGTGCCGTATCAGAATTTCATTCTCTTTATTGGAATACTTTTGTATATGTGTTGATGGTGAATGGACTATGGAGATAACCTTTTTATAACAAAAAGACAAAGGAAATTAAAATAAAGAGTGGCTCCCAATTTCTTGAGTGGCGGTTTCTATCACGGTTTTTCTGAAATAGAAAATAATGGATAAACAAAATTCTTTATAATTTTTATGTAATTATATTTGAACAGAGAATATAATGCTCATAATAGTTTAAAAAAGTAATATTATTTATAAAATATTTTAAAATAAATATAATTATATAAAAAATTATAATAGTCTATCATTCAAGTAAGTGTTTACTTGTACGAGAAGCTTATCCTTCGTTAAAACTTAAAATTCAAGGAATGATGTAGGAAAAGTTGTTGTGCCACCAATTTTAGTTTTGGACCATAAATTGTAGAGGGCAGGGCAGGAATTTAGGATAGTACAAATCGAGAAATTCCAGAATTTATTTGCCTATTATTTGTTAAAAAAAAAAACAAAACAAAACAAAAGAGGTATATTCTTAACTCTGTTTAAATAGAAGGTATTTTTATAAAATAACTTGTGAAATAATTATGAAAAAATCATTATTTTATATATAAAAAATACTTCTATTTGAAACATTAATAACAAAAGAGTTGTGTCTATATTATTAATTTTCTTTTAAGTTTTCCCATCATGCCTTTGCATTAATTACATATTATGGAATTTTAATGAAAAATTATGGAGGATCTAGAACAAAGAGATATCATCAACATGCATGAAAGTAACATATGCGATAGAATGGCCAATAACTCGAGGTGGTAGAGGTAGGTGTCGTGGCATCATAGAATAACACTTATGTACATTTGCATTTTTTAGTAACAAAAATAAAACATGGCCAACCACTGTATAAATGGAAAGAAATTTAAGTTATATTACAAGAATTACTTTCCATCTTGACAACCGCTGGTTTGCCCGAGAGGTTAAGGGGGAAGACTTAAGATCTTCTGCACATAAGTGCGCATGGGTTCGAACCCCATAGCCAGCAGTTTTTTGTTCTTATGCATATCTCTCTTAAAACTAAAATATATACTACTAGGGATTATGACAAATTGTTTTTTTTTTAAATAATTCTACTCATTATCTTAATTCTCATCAAATTTTTATTATTTTATGATATAACATTATATTATTAAAAACTATTTATTATATTTTATTATTTGATATCATGTCATAAAATGATAAGAAAATGATAAAAAATTTGATGATGAATAAGTTTTTTTTTTTTTTATGAATCCCAACTTCAGTAGTCTTCATTCCCAACAAACTCTCTACCTACTATTACAAGCAATAAGCAACCCTCTCTAGAATGTATGCATAATCAATGTAACAAGATTATTCATTACCAATCAGTAGTACACTAAGCTTTGTTCAGACCAAAAGATAAGATAAAAAATTTGTGAATAGTAGTAAAATAGTTTATGAATAGTAGTGAAATCGTTTAAATTAATATGTTTAATGAGATTTTGATAAATGAAAGAGAAAAAGTTAAATGAAAATATTATACCACTAAAATATTAAATTAATTTTTGGGGGAAAAGGATGCAGGCCGGCTAAACTAAGCTAAACTTAAACGTATGCATGGAGGACAAAAGGCCCATTTCCTGTGTTGCTCAAGAATTTTTGAATCATTTTGATCTTTGTCCTGGTGCACTCTTTTGCTAAGTATTTGTTTTGGTGCTTTAGTCAGCCTTTTTTTTTAAGCCTACGACACTATATTAGAAGTTTGGAAATGTTGTAATGATTAACTAATTATTAGATTAAATGTTGAAGATCTGAAATTAAAAATTATTTGTGTTTGTGGTGTTTGAAATCACTTTAGATAATGAGACGAAACCATCTTGCAATTCAAAGTCAGAGTTGGGGACAAAGATACCAATATAACCAACCCCTATAATAATGAATGAGGCAATGGATTGGAGAAAGAGGTGTATGAAGTAGCGGTTCTTTCCTCCAAAGGCCACATCATTGCACCCCCAATCTCGGCCCTGACCCCAACCCCGACGCCATCTTTTGACAAACGAAACTTGTTTATGTGCGATCAAGATTCAAGATACAGTTGCAAACCTCATATTGTCACTTTTCCTAATAGCTGTAGGAATATAGTGTTGGCTTATCATGTCTAAGTTTTACCATGCTTATGGTGAAAGATTATTTGACATGGTATCATATGCATGTGAGCATATTGTTATTCATTCAATTAACTTTTAAGAGATTCTAAACACAAGGAATAATAAACCTTTCTCCTACCAATCCTGAAGCGTGGCTTCCAGAGAGCTTTGTCTCTAGTTTTGTCTTGAGAGTATCTTCCGTTTGAGGAATTGAGACTGTTGCCAGTAAAAACGACACAATAAAAGACCAATATCATTACAAGAAAAATGAGCATTAGTAACCAAATATTTGTGACCAAAATGATTGTTTTTTCTAAAAATATTTTTTGCGACATTTTTTTTACTTTTTGCAACAAAATCTGATATCGCAAAAAACTTATTTTCTTATAGTGTGTGACAAATATAAAAATATCTAAAAAAAAAAACGCGTTGACTAACTAATTAACAGGAAAATGGCTATACTAAGTGGTATGAAATATATATATATTTTTTTAAACCAGAAAACAAATTAAAATGGGATTTAACAACTCACTGGTATTGGGTATGTATTGTATTAGGGTTGCCCATTTGTTGGCAGGTCAGTCTACTGATTTGGAACACTATATAAGATGCTCCATAATTCTAGTTTTGAAATGAAAGTTTTTGGTATGTATGGTTGGTTACTCTTGAGCATATTACTCATTCTAATTATTAAATAGAGTTATTCTATTATCAAGTCATGTGTAAACAACACCATCAACATCACTTAATATTAAGATTTGACTAAAAAGATTTAGATTTTAAAATTATCTTCTAAATCAAAATATGTCATCTAAGCATTTTACTAGGTGTGTTTTAAAAAATAATTCTCATTTTTTTTTAACAAGGCATCGAGATTATGACACATCATCATTTCATTGTAGGGTTATTATATTCTTATGATGGTACGTCGAGTATACCATCAACATCACTTAAATGGTAAAATTTAATTTATAATATTTAAAATTTATCTTTTAAATCAAATTATATTATATATATAATTTATTAAATATGCTCTATATAGTGACTGGATAATAAGGTTTTTCATTCTAACAACCTCTAAAATAATGTTAAAATGGCCAGATTTCATATATTATGTGGGCCAATTGAGAAAATTTCACGATAATTGCAAAATATAAACAAGAAAATCAGCCCAAGTCCACATTGAATTATTTTTATATTTGAAGCTATTTACCATTAATGCCGGCCAAAATAATCATCGGCTTTTATCGTATACCGCCGGTCCAAGTTGCTATCATGCTTAATTTGTCCATATCCTTCTCAGATTTAAGAGCGAATGGTTTTGCTAATTTTTTTAAAAAAATATAATTTAACACACTTTTAAAAAAAAGTTTTTTTTCACTTTTTTTTCTTTATTATTAATTAAATATGATCAATTTTTTTAAAAAATATAATTTTAAAACTATACTTTTTAAAGAAAAAATTTTAATAATACTGGTATTAATATTCTAAGAGCTGTTTGAAATTGTATTTTAAGTCTTAAAATTATTTTTAAATAGTTAAAAATATTTAAAAAAAAATAATGTGTTTGATAATTTTATAAAAAGTATTTTAAGCAGTTAGAAAAATTAAAAGTTTTAAAAAAATATTAAATTAATATTTTTATTAAAAAGTTTCTATAAATAATTATAGTTTGTTTTTTTAAATTATTGTAATTAACTTTAAAAAATATTTTAAATATATAAATTTTACATAATAAATATTTATTTTATAATAAAATTTATTATATTAAATTTTAAATTAAAAATAATATTTTTTATCACAATACTAAAATCATGGTGACCATGAATAGACCATGGATAGACCATGGATGTCTATTCATTGTCTGGTCTATTCATTATCATTCACTGACCATAAATTCAACAGGCGGATATTTTTTTCTGTATCTTTGATTGCTTGGAATATCCTACTACCAGTGACTGCCCGAGCACTAAAAAGAGGCCGAGGGGAAGATAGGATCCATCATGGCAGCTTTAAGTCCAAACTCCACCGTTAATTCAACCACAGTTGTCAAGGAGAGTGAAGATCTTGACCCTCCAAAACAGCTCGATGCTGGAGCTTTGTTCGTCCTCAAATCCAGAGGTAATTAATTAGAAACTGGTCTTTTTTAATTTTTTTTCCCTTTAAATATTGCAGTTTCCCATCATTTCAGATGCTGTAGCAGTACTTCACCACCATTATAGGAAAACTTCTTGCCTGAGGATATTTATTTGTTTTCATGTTGTAATAGTGGACAAATAGGGCAACTTTTCCTCTGTTCTTTTAGCTGACATTGTAAGAAAGATAGAAGAATGGACAAATGTACAGTAGTTGGAGTAAAATATGTTGGAGAGATTACAGCAAATTAACAACCGATTTATGTACGTTATGGAAAGAAAGAGCTTGTATACATAAGAAAAATTTTACTCAATACCACACCAATTTTTTTTTTTTTCAAATATTTGATATATGGGTAATGAGTAGAATAATTTAATTAGTTTTAAAAAATAAATTCAAAAAAATTTAAAAAAGTATAGGATATAATGTGTAGTAAAGCTCTATATATGTTCTTGACTGCTTGAGTTGAGTATCAAAGGGTAGAATCAGTGAGTTGATCTTCTTGTTGATTCGGGCAAGGAGCAAAGGAATGCTTAATTTCTAGCTTCATGTTGTAATTAATGTTCAAAATTTTGCTGGTGTTTAGTTCGATATTTTGAGGTATTTTCAGGCTCATGGCTGCACTGTGGATACCATTTGTCTACATCCATTGTGGCTCCATCGCTTCTGAGTCTTCCCTATGCGCTGGCCTTGTTAGGTTGGGTACCAGGAGTTCTGTGCCTTCTCCTTTTAGGTTTGGTCACTTTCTATTCCTATAATCTTCTATCTATGGTTTTGGATCACCATGCACAACTCGGTCAGCGCCAGCTTCGGTTTCGGGATATGGCAAGAGATATTCTAGGTGAGTAATCCATCCCTTCACTCATGCCATTTCTGTTTTTTTAATCATAAATTATGCGCTAATTATTCTCATTTTCTGAGATTTTAATCAAATGAATTAAGAAAAAAAGTAAACCCTTGAAGTCTGAGGGAAGAGATATTTGATTTGTAACAAAGTTTATGTTATTGGAGTTGTCCCACATTAATTATGAAAGGAGGAGGTGGTCAGTTTATAAGCGTGAGGAAAAAGTTTACCTCTCGATCGGACTAGCTTTTGAGATTGAGAGAGATTTAAGATCACCTAACACTGGTATCGAAGCCCAATTACCAATAGCATCTGGTCCAATAGTCCATGAAAAAAAACGGGTTATCTCTCCTCCAACTCAAGGCCGATGTATGAAGGATAGATTGTTGGGTTGTCCCATATCGATTATAGAAGGACTGATGGTCAGTTTATAAGTATAAGAGAAAATTTCACCTCTAGAACTAGCTTTTAAATATGAGAGAAGTCTAAAATCACCCAACAAATATTTTAATGGAGATGATTCCTTCCTCTTTCTTCTTCTTGTTCCCCTTTTAATGGGATGAAAGTAGATCAAATGAACGGCACTTCTGCAACTGAATGATAATATGCCCCGAGGTAAATTCATTGGCAGGACCAAGTTGGGGCAAATATGTGGTAGGCCCACTTCAAATTGTGATATGCTATGCCGCAGTTATTGCTGGTGCTCTTCTAGGAGGACAAAGCCTCAAGGTTAGTCGTGTTCTTAGTAATTTGAGATACTTTCCAATCCAATGTGACAATAATCTTTCAAGAGAACTGTTACAGACACAAAAAAATTATAAAAAAGCAAATCTATAAGTTGGCATGATTTCAAATGATGCATTAGATTTACTTTATATTAAAAATAATTTTATAGTCTGACATGCTACATCAGGGTACATCAATTTATAGAATTACTTTTATATAATTTCTTTATAGCTAAAATATTTATCAAAATAAAAGTACTCCATTTGAACTATAATCTTCACTATAAAAAAAGATGCATCACAGTGAAGCTTTCAAAGAACAAATTCCACAATACAATGTACAGAAAGATGTCCTTTTCTTGTTCACTACTAATTGGTTAATTTTTCATTTGGGCAGCTCATTTACTTGCTCTCAGTTCCAAATGGGACAATGAAACTTTACCAATTTATCATCATTTTTGGAGTCTTGCTGCTGATCTTGGCCCAAATTCCATCCTTCCACTCATTGAGGCATATCAATCTTGTCTCCCTTACCCTTTGTCTTGCTTACAGCGCTGGAGTTACAGTTGGTTCTGTATACATCGGTAGGACTTCAAAAACACAAAATCCATGAAATTATGAAAAGCATTTCTATGTAGGTAATCTATGTGACATAAAAACAAACACTTCTTCTTCAGGATACTCCAAGAATAGTGGTGATACCAGGGACTATTCTGTGAATGGCTCTGCAGAAAATCGTGTTTTTGGGGCAGTTAATGCTGTCTCAATCATTGCTACCACATATGCCTGTGGAATGATCCCTGAAATACAGGTATATGGTTGAGCCATTACTTTCATTCTTGTCCATATTGACTCGTCACTTCTACAAAACTTTTCATTTCATTTTATTATTATTATATATATATTTTAAATCCTATACAAAATAAAATAAACAATTCAACTTTTTTAAACCTCAAATTTTAAAATATAAATGATATTAAAAATATATATTTCAACAATATTTCATTTAATTTTTAACTTTTATCTCAACTCATCTAATCTCATCTATTAAATTAAATGGGGCCGTGAAAATAATCAATGTTTTAAATATTGTATTGGTGGACATACCGATCAAGATACTGGAATGAAATATTTTGATATTGGTGTCGTTTCGTGTACCATTTCAGAATAGTTTATATATAAATATATAAATTATATTTCAAAATAATAGTCAATATATGAATAGATTATATATATATATATATGTAAGTAGTTTATTCTGAATAGGGATAAAAAAAAATATAGCAAAAAATAGAAAAAAAAAATTGATAAAAGGCTGAAATCTGGTATGGCTGAAACACACGCCAGTACGAAACAACTATGTTCTATACCGAATAATTAGCCGGTATAGTATATTTCGATTATACCAATTGATACAGTACAAAATTTAAAATTATGCCTGAAATGACGATATGTTTCACATCTAAACTACAAAATATTGTATTGGGTTTTTTCCATTTGCAGGCAACTATAGCTCCTCCAGTGCAGGGCAAGATGTTCAAAGGTTTATGCGTTTGTTACGCTGTTATAGCCTCCACTTTTTTCGGTGTTGCAATCTCGGGATATTGGGCATTCGGCAATGAAGCCCTGGAGGGTAGTACAATTCTTTCAAATTTAATGGGCAAGGAAAAGCCTTTGCTTCCAACTTGGTTTCTCTTGATCATCAATGTTTTCACTCTTTTGCAAATAGCAGCCGTCACGGTGGTAAGTCTGAACTTGCAATACACATGACATGACGTAAGTAGGAGTGTTCATTCGAGTTTTAGATTCGAAATTTTCTTAAATTTTTTAAATAAAAATATCATAATTATTAAAAAATAAAGGCAATTTTAAAATTGGGCAGTATAAAATTCGATCTAGATGAACATGCTTAGAAGTAAGTCCGACGACATTTATAGATAACATTAGATATAGTCATGAGTTATATAAGCATCTTGCCGCTTTATTTTTTTAATGAACGTGCACTCTTTTTTAAGGAGTAAGGTCAATCTTAAAAAAAAAAAAAATCTAGGGATCTTATATATATATATATATATATTTTTTTTTTTTTTCAAAATGAATGCGCTTGCACGTGTTTTTACACTCTTGACTTTAAATATTATTTCTCATATATTATAAAAGAATTAATATTTACAGTTATGAAGTGCGTAAATATTATGTAATTATTTTGAAAAAATTGAATAAAATATAGGAATCGCATGAAAATTTTAATTTTTTAATAATAAATTTTACTATTTTTCAAAGTGATTTTGTAATGTTTATGTACTCTATTATTATATATAGCATTATTCATATTACAATAGTTACCCTATATAGGTTTACTTGCAACCAACAAATGAAGTACTCGAGAAGAAGTTTGCAGACCCGAAAATGGACCAATTCTCCATTCGTAACGTTGTACCAAGGTTTATTTTCCGGTCCTTGACAGTGATCGTAGGAACAGCTTTTGCGGCAATGCTGCCTTTCTTCGGAGACATCATGGCTATTATGGGGGCATTTGGATTCATTCCTCTGGATTTTATTTTCCCAATGGTTGTATACAATGTGACTTTCAAGCCCTCAAAGCGAGGCCTGGTTTTTTGGGGGAACACATTGATAGGAGTAGTTTCAGGAGTGTTATCTGCAATAGGTGCAATAGCATCAGTACGACAAACAATTCTTGATGCCAAAGAATATCGTTTGTTTGCTAACTTATGATAATATAGTATATGAAGCAAAACAAATGCTAGATCCTGGAAGAACTGAGGTTCTCTATTCTTATATTATTTAAAAATATTCATTAGTAAGAAATACTTTAGTCATACGTGAATTACATAAAAATAACTTTATAAATTAATGTGATTTTATGTACTTTATCAGATTTATAAGTTTATTTTTAAAATAGATTTAACAAATCATATAAAGTTACATTAATTTTAAGTAATATTTTTGTGGTTATAACAATCTTCTTAATTATTTAAAAAATTTAAAACCAACAGAAAGAGATAGATTTTATTATGTAATTTATATTTTAATAGCAAGAAAGTTTATATAGTTGTATAACTTTTATATATATAATTTTTACACAGTTCTTCAATAAACTATTACCTTTATTTAATTTAAATACATTAAAATAAAACAGAATTTACATAAATTTTTAGAGAAATAATATTTTTGGGCGGTAGGGTTCAGCTTGGTGGCTAGAACCAGTGGACTCTTCATTGTCCCCATCATAGAAAGAAAGAAACTAGAAAGGGTTCCTGGTGCCCCGGTTACTGGCGTTGTTTGTATTAAAATAAGAATAACTCTTTAATAATTGTGTTGTTTCTAAAGAATTAGGAGAAAATTAAATGATCTCATATAATCTCAAAACTTATCATAATTTTATCTCCCAAAAAAAAACTTATCATAATTTTTTTTAAATATTATCTAAATATTATATTAATATTTTTTATTTTTAAATCTTTAATATTTTATTTAATTATTACAACTTTCTCAAAATATCAAAAAAATATTAAAAAAAAATGTTTTCAAATTTCCAAAAAAAATTGTACTAAAAGTTTGTATTATAATAGTATTTAAATTTTATAATATTTTTATTTAATTTTTCCCCCTCATTTTTTAAAATTCAATAAAACATCTATACTCACATTATTTCACATTTATTGACAAACTATTTTATTATTATCCGCATAATTCTCGCCTCATCTTACTTTCAAAATAAACCCCTAGGCCTAGTTTGGTAGTAAGAGTCTTATAAGTTATATCATATTTCATCTCATTTCATCTTATGTTATTTTATTTTATTTTATTTCATCTCATCTTAAAATATAAATATTTTTTAATTTCAAATATTTCATCTTTTTTATCTAATTAGTAAAAAGAATTCAATTGTTAAAATAAAAACAAAAATATTAAACATTTTCAAATCTTAAAAAAAAATATTTTAATAAATTTTAATTTTATAATATTTTTATTCAACTTTTTTCTTTTTATTTTGTCAAAACTCTATGAAGCATTTTAATTCAAATAGTTTTATTAGTATTTACAAAGCATTTGCTGCCATTCATTTTATCAGATCAGGCTATCCAAATCAGACTTTTGAATTAGGAGTGCGTGACTATATATTATCCGATTTGTTAATTTAATACGACATGATAATAGTAAGTTAGAATTTAATTTTAACGGATTTAGGTTAAAACGACTTGACTTATTAAGATATTAACTCATTAAAATACAATTACTTAACGAGTTGATATTTGATTAACCTATTATGATACATTAAGAAAGTTAAAATTAAAATTATATTTATATATCTAAAAATAAAATTGTTAGTATTTTAATTTTGATATTTTTATTATTTTGATTGTAATTTTAGACTTGTAGTTAGTTTTATAATTTTTATAAATATTGTGCTTTTAATATTTATAAAAATTATATTAAAATTAATCAAGTTAAAACAGATTAATTTTGAGAGTATTCAATTGATTTACATAAATATGTTAAAACAATTTTATTTTTTCTTATTAACCTATTTTATAATATTTATTAATAAGTTAAAATAAGTTGACATGACATAACTCGTTATATTAATTAGTCACGTTAAATTTTGAAATTTTGAGATTTTGAGATGATAAATTTAATAGATTAAATTAGAATTAACTTATATAATATAATATATATATCTTAACCATACGAATACGATTTATTAACATAATTTTAATTTGATATTCTTATTTAAAACTGGCAACGGTCAAAATAAAGGAAAAAAAAAAAAAGAAGTATTCAAATTTTCAACCATTCATGAAAGATGGCTTTAGTCGTCCTAGCTTGCCGTGCACGTAACATTTAACAAGTGAGATACAATTCCTAGGATGATGTCGATCTTCGTAACTTGGCAAAAATAGCCTGACTGTTTGGTCAAAATATATCAAACACTCATTAATAAATTATTTATCGAGAAATAAACAAGAAGGATAGATATAGCATACACACGTGCGTCAGACTAATCCAATATTTTGTCCTCAACTCCAATTAATCATTAGATTAATATAAATGAATACTTTTTCAAAAATAATTACCTCATAACTCTTTTACAATTCGGAATTTTATTTTTTTAATAATATGACATGTTACGTTGACTAATTGTCAAGAGAAATAATATTTAGAAGGATGTGTAGACTTTGTGTGTCCCTTTAATAAATTTCTTTATTTATTTTAAAAAATTTAAAAAATTTATATAATTTAAGACTGTATTTAATATTACTTAATTATCAATTAAATTATTTAAAAATTATAAAAAAATACAAGTGTTGTAAGATTTACATAAACAAATGTTACTATCAGATTGGTGTATTAATATAAATTACACTTAATAAAATATTTATATTTATAAAAAAATTAAGTAAATTTCAAAATTATAAAATGGGCCTGTATCTTTTTATTTATCAGAGACCCGATCCGACTTTGTCGGGTCGACCGTACATTTGGCCCGGCCGACGCGCTCTTATCTGAATCTGGAGGTTAATCTGTAAAACGACAATTTCCGCGTGATTGCCATTAATGATGGTGACGGGTGTCCCCCAAACTTGTGAGGTTTTGCAATTGTGCCCTTAGATTTAGTTCTATCTGAACATGTGTCAGATGAATTCAAGAATTTCTTCTTAATGGCCCCCTTTTCGATATTAATATTACTGAACAAAACGAATCTAGATAAAAGTACAGACTTTGAACAGCTGAAATTAAAGACAATTTGAAAAATAAAACATTAATAAAGCTTATTACCTTAAAAAGGATACATATCCATGTATGAAAATTTATCTTTTGATACAAAATATAATTATTACACTAGTTTTCTATTAGCAAGTTAATGTGAGCTATACTATTGATATGATAATATATTATTTATATAAAAAAAAAGTTAAATATTATCATATTTTATGTCCTATACACATTCATATATCATAAATATAAATATGTGTATCAAGTTTATAATGAACAAGAACGAGCTTTGCAGGATTTTGGGGTTGATTTAAGTGATAAAGACCTTAAAATTAGGGATATGTTTCTTTTAAGTTTAAGATTTAAATTCAATTGATGCAAACAATCTTATTGAACTATTGGATTAGATATTTTTTCTTGAATTAATCGGGATATATTTAAAAAAATTGTTTTGTCGATAATTGTGTATTATAAGGATGTTCATCTAAGTTTCGGATTCTCAAATTCGGAATTCGGATTTAAAATTTTCTTCAATTTAAAAAAAAATTTAAAAATTTAAAAATATATTAAAATTTCAAACTGGGCCGGTACATCTCAGCCCGGATGAATATGTCTAGTAATTTATAGACCTGGTGCTAATAATAAATAAATAAATTTTATTTCCATATATTTGGTTAGTAATTTATAATATCTAACCTTGTTTGTCTGTCTTCATAGGAAATTAGATATTATGCTCTTGTAGTGTTTTAAGTTCCTTTATTTTTGTCTTCATGATTCATGTATATAAAATGCTTCCAAATGCGAATATACCTATTAGAGTGAGCTTTGTTTAAGAAATTAAATTGTTATAAATTTAGAGGGTGCAACCTATTGATCAAATGGTAGCTTTGAATGAAATATAAATTTAGATATTATGAGTTTAATCTCATATCGAGATTTTGTCTTGATTATCTAAAATATAAGATCTTAACAAATATAATCATGTATCTACATATATATTTTAATCATATAAGTTCTATATCTAAGAATGAATATAAATAATTTATACATGAATGTGATAAATTCATATTTTACTAAAATAACATCGATAATTGCCTTTAATTTTGAAATACATAAGATTTTCTTATGGTAAAAAAACCCAGGATACAAAGATAACAAAAAACAAAAAGTGGGACAAATTGGCATATAAAGAAACGTAGGAGGGTCCAAAATGCAAAAGGAGCACTAAAAAATCACCTGTCTATCGTTAATTTCACTCGTTCTCGCTCGTCATTTTCATTTTCTACAAGTCTTGCTTTCCTCCGTGTGGCTCTAGTTCCCACTGCACCTCCGCAACGCTTTCTCTGGCTTACCCAGCTTTGCTTCGGAATTTGGACAGCGGTCGGTGAGTTATTCTCTATTTCCTTTGTTGTTTTCTTTTGAATATACCATTTTGCTTTTATTTGCTTCGTGGTGTTGTGTAAATCTAAGAGATAGTATGGTTTAGATTTTGGATTTGTAAATTTGTTCGATTAAGCAGCTTAACGGTTGAAGTAAAAGCACAAAGTTTTTTTTTGCAGAGAAAAGGGTTGCGAATTTCTATTTTTGGATGAACTTTGTTTTGAGATTTTGATTTGGCTGTGAAATATAGGTTCATGTCATTTTGGCTTTCTTGTTTCGGCATTTATTGTGTTGAACTTGTTACCGCTAAATATTGTATTCTTGTGAGAAAATTGTGGAAAAGAAGGAATTTTATTATTGGCACCGGTGTCTGGAATAGCGTCCCGACTAATCTGAGGGTGCACAGCCCTTGGCAAGGAGTTTTTCGCAAGTGGTCCTCAGTTAATTCAAGGAGAAAATCTCCCAAAATGAAAAAATATAGAAGAAAAGCTTCAATTTCATGCTTCATGTCAACCCCCCCAAAAAAACAATACTTTAATTTAGTTGGAATTCAACGAGTTTTATATTTGATATCTGTACCGACTCCGGAACCCACTTGTTGTGCCTTACTACATTCATTTAGAGCCAAGGAGGGTTTGTTAAAAGAATTAGGATAAATTCAAAGAGTTTTTGGTGCAAGAAGTTGATTTCTTATTTTATCAGTTGTTTGTTGTGATTTGTTTGATATTTAATGTAGGTTTGATATTTACTGTAGGATTGAAATATATGATGGTGAGTTTGGTATAGAGATATTGTATCAGATTTTCTGGGGTAAGAGATGGTTGCAGAGTCGTGGTTTCGCAGTCTGTGGAAGACTCCACAAAAGCATGAGGCTGGTCCTGCGAAAGTGTTGATTGGAGTGTTAGCATTTGAAGTTGTAAGCTTGATGTCCAAGGTGATTCATCTATGGCAGTCTCTAAGTGACAGGCAAATTGCTAGGTTGAGAGAAGATATCATGAATTCAGTTGGTATAAAGAAGCTTGTCTCGGATAACGAGGATGTCATTGTTGCTTTGATATGTGTAGAGATGTTTGAGAATATGGGAAATGTGGCAAAATCTGTGGCCAGGCTTGGGGCAAAGTGCAGTGATCCTAGTTTGAAGAGTTTTGAGAATGCTTTTAGTGATTCAATCAAAATCGGTATTGACCCATATGGGTGGGGATTTACATGGAGAAAGATGGAAAAGAAAGTCAAGAAGATGGAAAGATTCATTGCAGCCAATGCAAACTTGTATCAGGAGATGGAAATTCTTTCAGATCTAGAACTGACTCTGAGGAGAATGAAGGGTAATGATGAATATGATGGTGTAAGTTTGCTTGAATATCAAAAAAAGGTTTCATATAAGCGGCGGGAGGTGAAAAACCTACAACGGATCTCAATATGGAGCAGGTCTTGTGATTACACAGTTCGTCTTTTGGCAGGATCCCTGATGACAATATCAAGTAGGATGAAACATGTCTTTGGAATTCAACAGATGGTGGATGCTGATATCAGAGATTCAAGAGAGATAAATCCTGATCATATGCCTCGCAGCCACTCTGTTTCTGCTTTGTTGCAAACTTCGGATTATTCATCCAAGAATGGTCTTGATAAATTTGCTTCAGGTCCCCTGGGGGGTTTTATTGCTAAATCAGGACCAATTTCAAGAAAAAGTAATCCTAATAATTTCTATTCAGGTCCTATTGGTGGCTCAACCACAAAATCAGGCCCTATTTCTGGAAAGAAAAAAAAATTCAACTTCTTTTCAGGCTCTCTTTCAAGGGTAATGACAAAGTCTGGACCAATTTCTGGATCGGAGGAAATTAGGCAGAAGAAGTGGCAGAACCATGGCCAGTTACCTGGGATTAATGGGAAAAAGCCACCTTTGAAACACAACCGACTTACCCAAGTTGGACCTTTTAAAGGATGCATGCTGGCAGGAAATAATCCTCCTGTTGCCAATTGTTATTTAAGTCTGGAAGTTGTTCGTTCTGGGAATCTCAATGGAGCCAAAGATGTCAATGCGGGCCTTCTTGCTCCAGGAAAAACTGATCATTCTAATATATCAATCTTCAAATTCAAACGCAAGTTGTTGGATGCTCCACCTGAAACCCTTGGTGCTGCTGCTTTAGCGCTGCACTATGCAAATGTCATTATCATAATCGAGAAACTTGTGGCGTCTCCTCACTTGATTGGTCTTGATGCAAGAGATGATTTATACAATATGTTACCCATGAATGTGAGAGCTGCGCTTCGGGAAAAGCTAAAACCGTTCAGCAAGAGCCTATCTTCATCTGTTTATGATACAGTTCTTGCAGGAGAGTGGAGCGAGGCAATGACAGGGATATTAGAATGGTTGGCACCACTTGCTCATAACATGATTAGATGGCAGTCTGAGAGGAGTTTTGAGCAGCAGAGCCTGATTTCCCGGACAAATGTTCTTCTGGTGCAAACCCTTTATTTTGCAAATCAAGAGAAGACAGAAGCAACAATCACTGAGCTTCTTGTTGGTCTGAATTACGTCTGGAGATTTGGTAGAGAACTCAATGCAAAAGCTTTAGTGGAGTGTACTGGCAGTAGAATAAATGGCGATTATTTGGAAGGGGATAAGTGACATAATTTCAGCTCATGGCAATTACCAACTGAAACAACTGTAGGTCCCTTGCAACTGACTGGCCTTGGGAATCCGGCTGGAACCGATTGGCTCGTTAGGCTTCTCAATTCTTCTTGAAAACCATTAATCTTGTGCTTGGTGCGGAAGAGTGAAAACACCACCTACCATATACATACATCAATACCGACATCTTAGTGCGTAAAAGGTATTGTTTGGGCATGCAAACATTCTTTCCTTTTTTACTGAGAATTCCTAGTCGGCCTAAACTTGGCTCCTCTTCCTAGTAGAGTACAATTTGTTCTTGATCAAAAGCTTGAATGGTGTATTTATTAGCAGTTCCCTTTGTTTGTAGTAATTGTACAAGTACATATAAAGGCTGTCCTCAGTAGAGAAATCTCTTATGGTGCTGTTTCATTTTGAGTGGCGATATGTATTTGATGTAATGATGGTAAGCTTTAGTCTTTATCCCACATTGCAAATGAAGGGTATTTACGCAGTACCAGATTCTAATTTTGGCTTGAAGATCTTATGATGTCATGACTGTTATGTAGAAAGGCCATTGTAAACTGTTTCCAAATCCTCTCTCAGCGATGCCAATACATACATACAGATTCTTTTTATGACATGAATATTTTTCATTTTCAGCTCTTGAAAACAAGAGAATTCAATTGCATTATTAAAAAAAAAAAAAAAGCACCTTGGCTGCAATTATATTGTTGTCCTGAGTTTTAGCCACTTAAATACCAGGGAAAAGAAACGATACGATTATTACTATTTAGTTCTGCTTTCTTGTGTTCATTGCCCTGCATAGGTGTGTTTCTAGGGAAAGAGAATAGTTTCTAATTGAAAAGAGCGACAATATATCTGTTGTTGGTATTAGCTATTCAGACGTGAGGATAAGAGAAGTGTTACATATATAAATGAATTATATAAAAATAAAATTATAAATTGATATAATTTTATATGATTCATTAAATCTATTTTACGATAAAAATAATTTTATAATTTAATAGAAAACATAAAATTATGTCATTTTGTATGTTTATTTTTATAATTAAAGTATTTCTCTTAAAGCCACAGTTTGGCCACAATCTTATCTAGAACATACTAATACTAAGAGTATGTTTAAGATTGTGATAAAAAATATAGATTATAATTTTAGGGTTTATAGCTTATAATTTAAATAATAAGCTCTATACTTCAAAAGTTGTTTATTGTTTTGTAAACATGTATTTAAAGCGTTTTTAAAATTAGTTACAATAATTTTTTTTAAATATACAATTATTTGTAAGAATTTTGTGATAAAAGTTTTAATTTAATACTTTTTAAAAAAATTGATTTTTATTTTTTTAACTGATTAAAATATTTTTTTATAAAGTAAATATATCATTTTTAAAAAATATTTTTTAACTTTTAAAATGTAACTCCAAACATGCTTTTAAGTCGACGGACGTTGACATTTTTAATTAAACAATTGAATGTGTGGTTTATTAAACTTGAATATTCGATTGATGATATGCTAATGCACCACTCGAGAATGGTGCAGATTTGCAAGGAAAGCCTAAAGACTTGCCAATCACCTTAAACAGTCAAGAGTGGGCCAGGTCAATAATTTCCCACCCACCATCGTTTGGACGCTGGTGTTTGTTACTTTATTTTTTTCTATAATATCTAGGTGTGCTAATATTTTAATTTAGCCATTATATACCTCTTCTTCTTCTTTTCCCGGTCATAAAAAAAATCTAAAATAATAATTATTACAAAATACGTACAATATTTTTTTTATAATTATATTTTAAAATGGAGATATTACATTTTAAAGTTATTTAAAAGTTATATAATACTTTAAATTTATTTTATAATCAAAATAATTTTATAATGTAACATATGTTACGAATCACATCAATTATATCAATTTAATAAATAAGATGTATTAAATATATTTTATAATAAAAATAAATTTATAATATAATATATCACATTAATTTATAAATTTATTTTATTAAATTTAAATCATATATATATATGAATTTAGGATAAAAGCATTTTCATTAAATTAGTTAAAATTTTCTTTTAAAAGTATACATTTGCACATATTAAATTTTTTTTATCATATTTAATATGAAGGGTTATTATTCAATTTTGAAGATAAAAATTATTTTTTATTTTTATTTTCTTCTTCTTATCTTTTATTAAATATGATATTTTTTTTATATGTATACAAATTTATATTTAAAAAAAAATTGACTATTTCAATAAGAGTGCTTAAAGAGAACCAATTATGATAATGGAGATTTAGAGCATATTTGTAATTGAGTTTTGAGATTTTAAAAGTATTTTTAAGTAATTAAAATCACTTTAAAAAAAATGACATATTAGAGTAACTTTATTAAAAACGTTTTAGTCAATTAAAAATGTTAAAAATCAGTTTTTTCAATAAGTATTAAATTAAAACTTTTATCAAAATTTTTTTGTAGATAACTATATATTTTTAAAAAATTATCGTAACTAATTCTAGAAGTACTTTAGACATATGAATTTTAAATAGTAAATAATTTTTTAATAATATAACTTATTATATTAAATTTTAAATTTTAAATTTTAAATTAAAAATAATAATTTTTATCACAATTTTAAGCATGCACTTAAAAAAAAGTAAATAAGTGCGAATTCGAGAAAGGAGGATATATAGAATAATAGAAAGATGGATATGTAGATAAAATGACATCGGTTGCCAACCGCTGAAGTCTTCTTTCAAGTTTGAACGGCAGGTAACACAACATCTCTCTCTCTCTCTCTCTCTCTCTCTCTCTCTCTCCGTGTGTGTGTGTGTGTGTGAGAAGGGATTAAGGAAACGTACAGAGTCGGTTCGCCGCATGGCATCGCCAAATCGACGCAGCAGTTCTCAGACGACGTCGCTCCGAGACGCCTTCGAGTCGGAGAAGTTGGAGGTCACCTCTAGCTGGGACGCCCTTGAATGGACCAAAATCGAGGTTTATAATGCTGTTCCCTTCTTCTTCTTCTTCTATTTTTTTTTTTTTACTCTTTTCAAATTGGCCTTCTGTTCTCGATCATTGATTCATTTGCTACTTTTCTACTTCTCTTTTTAAATTTATATCTTCCGCAGCCCGTTTCGCGGTCCGTTTTGCATGTGAATTTGAACTTCCTGCTTGAAGCTGAAGAAGTCGTGGTCGAGGTGCGTCCACTGATTGCTTGAACTGCTGAGTTCTCTAGTTCTTTCCATGTTTTCCATGATTTCATCCCTATGATGCAATGGCAAGCAAAATTGGTCATTTTGTTTTTTGATGGGTTGCTTAGCAAGATTTGGTCTTTTTTACGTTTTCTTGATTAGTTTTTTAATCTTCTTTTGCAATTGTTTTAGGTTCATGAATTATTTATAACTAGAAATGAAAGGTAAGAATGGGGTAAAGAGTTACGGTCTGCTCCCTAATGAATCCTATGTGCAGTGAATACAAAAACAGAAAAACTCAAGTATTAGGAAGTGCTATGTGTAAAGAAACTCATGTATACGTTATTAAAAATAAAAATGGAAACTAAGAATGAGAGTGGGGCACAGTTGGCTTCCTAATGAATCCCACGGAAAGTGAAAAAAAAAAGTCAATTATTATGAAGAGTTATTTATAAATCAACTCAACTCAGCCTTGAATATGGAATCCTTCTACTAAGGGAGATATCTATCTCCAGAGTTCTGAACACCAATTAAATAAGATTGGCAAATTCGGGATGTCCATGATTCAAAAAGTTGTGAATTAATGAATATCAGAGAATCTGCCAACCCATGGAGTGAAGTTGTTTCCTCAGGAAATTCTGAGATGGTCATAACTGCTAATATTAAGGATGTAATATATTGTAGGTTTAAAGTGTAAGGGTTTGACTTGTAGATGTGTACGCATATTGGGGAGAGAGCAAGCTCGGTAATGGTTTCCTTAGAGGAGAGAGTGGCTCACGGCCGAATCCATAGAGCCATTGTGTATTAACTATGTTTAATAAGTCACCTAGCTGCATTTCATAAAACACAATTACTATGAGTACTTTGATTTTGGTGCTTTTGCTGAATGAACATGAAGATGCTCATGTAGGATGCATTATGTACCATGCTGGGAAGGGTTAATGTACAATGATAATATAATATTCCTATGGGAGAATCTGCTGCTGTCTTTTCTTTTTTAAATACATTAGTGTGCTTTTAAAAAAGAATTAAAGGAATTGGGTGGTGCTGGTCTACTTTGAGTATATTGCTTAAGTTTCTGTTGCCTTACCACCTGGAATAAGGTACTGGAAGTGGTGTTTCTATTGATGGCCTTAGGAAGTGGGGTTTATTATTCTTGATCAATATTTTTGGGTCTATTTTCATAGGATGGGCCAGTAACAGTAAGGCTTCTGAAGTTCCTTGGATGCATGTACTTTTCTGGAAACCATTTAGACAATAGCTGGGATGGTCTTTATTACCATGTCGACTTGTAGACAATAGATTAGGTCTCTTTTTAGGCAGACTTGTCTAGTTGTTTTTTCCCCCAGTTTTTTTGGTCGGCTGTTTTATTTTTATATTACTTATATAAAAGTTTATTTTTATATTATTTTTTGATAGTTAAGTTACAAAGACTTAGGGGTGGTTTGGATAGTGAGTTGAGATGGATGAGATAAGATGAAAGTTGAATAAAATATTGTTAGAATATTATTTTTTAATATTACTTTTATTTTGAGATTTGAAAAAATTGAATTATTTATTGTATTTTGTTTGAAAATTTAGGAAAGTCGTAAAGATTAGATGAGATGAGTTGAGATTGACTCATTATTCAAACAAGGCCTTAGTAGGTCTTGAACCCATGCTTCCACCCTCCACTCCATTTTTATGGAGTGGATGAAGTGGCATTTGAGCTATAAAGCATTGTTAGTTATATTTGTTATTTTATTTAATTTCTCTTATAAAAAATAAGCATATAACATGTTTACTTATTTGAGGTGAAGTTTGAGCAATTCTAAATTAAAAGTCATGCGAAAAATTGCAAGATATGTTGGATGTGGAAGTTGATTGGGTGTTCAAAGTTCTATAAGAGTGGGTCTTCTTAGTGAAAACTGAAAAATAAGCAAAATTTTGATATTGTATGTGGATATGTAAAACTAGGAAAATCTGGACTTATCTTCATTTTCTATGGTTGCTTGTGGTAATATGTAAAACTGGTCAATCTTTCAAGAATTGAAAAGTTGTGATGGATGTGTTTGGCATCTAATAATTGAAAAAAGGTATTGGGTGGTTGTTTTTCAGTACCTAAAATGCAAATAATAGTTGTTTCGCTTTTTTGCTACTTGTTTTGTGGTTGTTTGCTATCTAAATGTATAAATAATTATGTACTTTGCTTTCAGGGATATGGTGTTGTTTTGGTTAATACTGATGAAGCGGGCACCTTGATAGTAACCAATTTTCGTCTTATTTTTCTTGTAAGTTATGAATTAAATACTCTCTGCTTACGGAATTTTCTTTATATGAAAATATTAGTGCCTCAATGTGCATTGCATTTTAAAATTGATTTTTGGAATCTGGGATATGAATCTGTGGCTGTTTATTATTTCACAGTGAGGTGGCAAGAGTGTTATGGGATTAGATATTTAGCCGGACCGGACTTGTATGGGTGATGCTTAGGAGGGTGGTGGATCTGTTTTTTGCTTGTTGGGAAGGCCTTTATGGCAATCCCCAAATTGCTACTATATGGAGAATGATTCCTTTGTCTCATGTGGTGTATTTGGCTCGAAAAGGAATGGTCCAATTTTGAAGGCACTCTTTGGATGAGCGTAGAAGTTTCTTTTTCCACACCTTATTTCTTTGGACTTTTGTTGGTGTATTCAATGGAGCTAGCTTTCATGACTTTCTTGGACCATTTTCTAGCTCCTAACTTGTAAATAGGTCTCATCTTTGTTTACTTCTTATGTACTCGGATTATGCCTTAATTCAATAAAGATTTATCCTACTTATCAAAAACAGAAAATAGAATTTTCGATTGATGCTCTGTATGACTATCTTCGTATGCATGCAGAGGTGGGTACGTCGTCCGGTGCATGTATGCACACATGTTTTGATGTGGGTGTATGCTTTTATGCTTTTGAGTGCATTTTGATAGATGCATGAATATATCTACACTTACACACTTCTGTCTTTGTATTTTTGTGGCTATGGTGCTTACCTTGAGTATTTGTCATATATTCCATAGTTATCTAATATTCTTTCTTTCCTTTGTAAGAGTGAAGGTACAAGGAATATCATTGCGCTTGGCACAATACCACTGGCCACCATAGAGAAGTTCAACAAGATGGCAAGTTGTCATTTAATTAGTTTCTTCTTTTGCATTTCTTTATTTGTGTTTAGGTTGTGGTAACTTTAACTTGGAAATTTGACTCAGCTGTTCAACAAGGATATGATTAGATTTTAATGGATACGATTAGTTGTCCCGCCATATTTACCAACATATGCAAATAGTTATCATTTTCCAATTTGCTGCGACTTGTACAATACCACTGGCCACCATAGAGAAGTTCAACAAGATGGCAAGTTATCATTTAATTAGTTTCTTCTTTTGCATTTCTTTATTTGTGTTTAGGTTGTGGTAACTTTAACTTGGAAATTTGACTCAGCTGTTCAACAAGGATATGATTAGATTTTAATGGATACGATTAGTTGTCCCGCCATATTTACCAACATATGCAAATAGTTATCATTTTCCAATTTGCTGCGACTTGTGAATTCCCTCAGAAACCTCTCCAACTAGCTAGAAAATCGACCAATCTAAAAGGCATGACCCACGATACGCCAAGTCCCGTAAAAAAATAGCCCCACAAGGTCTTCACCACCTCTTAGTGTAGAAATAGAGGGTCTACTGATTCACCCTCTTTCTTATGCATGTAACACCAGTCCAACAACATTAACCCATGTTTACTTAAATTATCTATGATGAAAAATTTGCCAAATGCTGTCGTCCAAACAAAAAAGGTGGCTTTGGAAGGAGCTTTCATCATCCAAATGCTCTTCCATGCAGCTGAATGTATGTCTAGACTCGTTAAAACTCTATGATTTGACTGTGAATTTACCTTTCATGGAAGGGCTCCAAATCCTCCGATACATGGTACCCTCAGTCATACGTACAAAATACAATGCCACATAGAACTCTGTGATATCTTCCAATTCCCAGTCTTGAGTTGCATTGAGGGGAGCCACAGAAAAAAAGCAAGTGGTCTGCTATTGAGGCATCCTTCACTCTTGCAAGCCCAAATATGGTAGGGAAAGTGTCTTGAAAACTTCTTTCACCACACTAGTTGCCATACCAAAATCTGATTCGAGAGCTGTCACCTAGTACAATATGTGTATGTCTCCGGACGAACTCTAGATTGCTCTTTATTATTTTCATAGACCCACTCCATATGGGCCGTATACCTCATCTGAACACCAACCACCCCATTCCTGCCCAATTTGTGCACTATAATAGTCTTCCACAAGGCCTCTTTTTTGTGTTGATACCGCCACAACTATTTACCCAATAGAGTTTAGTTGAATTTCATCAAGTTGCTTACTTATCAAAAAAGAATTTCATAAAGTTGCGAATCCCCAATCCACCCCCGAAATTGGAGTACAAACCATTGACCAATTAACCAAATGATACTTGAACTCAACCCCAAATCACTCCACAAAAAGCCGCGTTGTAGCTTCTCAATTCGATTGGCAACCTTTGCTAGTAATGGAAGCGAGGACAAAAAATTGGTGGGTAAATTGAAAAGAGTGCTTTTTTAGTTAAGGTGAGGCTACCACCTTTAGACAAACACAACCTCTTCCAAGATGCTAGTCTTTGTTCCACTTTCTCTCTCTCCCCCTTATAGGCCAGTAACGAAATGCAATTTACAGGCCTAGTAAAAGAATGGCTTGATAAGAAATTATTAGAGGTGCTGTGATCATTTATTAACTTCGTGCAAATTTCTGTTCCACAATCATCATCTTGATCCCAAACTTTTACCAGGAGGTGTGACATTTAACTATCTAACAACATTTATTCCCTTGGTTTTTTTTTCCTTGATTTGGATTATTTTATGTGCATTTGTCACATTGTTTGACCTTTGGATGCTGGTTCCACCCCTTACTTTTGGACTCTTTTAGTTTGAGGTAGTTGTATGTTTAATTTAATACTTAAAAAAAATGTTTAATTCAATGCTTTTAAAGAATGTAGGCTGTTAGGCTTCAATCCGCCCCTCGTCAACACGACAAGACACCGTCACGAAGACTTCTTCAGGTTGTAGGTATGCTTTCTAATAGTTTCCTTCTTAATTTTTGTTGGCATTTCTAATTCTGATTTCTTAATTATCCTTATGATTATTCTAAGGCTGTGTTTCGAGAAGTTGTTATTTCTTGGGGGGCTAGTTAGAATTCTATTTGAACGGCAATTGTATTTGACAAGATGTTGTTTAACTAGATTGTTCAACAATGGATGGTTGGATGTGTTGGTAGTGGATATTAGTGCTCTAGGTGATATGCTCTAGATGCTGCCTTGGTGGTGGTGGTGCAAGCAAGAAATGGTGGTGATTGTCAGAATTATGCTTTTGCTAAATAATGGATCACCCAATGCTGTGAAGGTGCAGTCATTTCTGTCAAAACTGTTCTCAGAAAGCAAAGAGGGGCTCCATCTAGATTGAACTTTCCTAACAATGGCATAGAGAAGAATTCTAATTGTTATATCATTTTGGTGGATTGGTGTTGTATATGCAAATGTAGTGAAAATCTGACGCTCAATTGCTACTTCATTGAACAGTTTCTAAAAACTTTTCGTGTTTTTTCTAGACAAAATAATTGGGCTGAACCGTGTGATGCCTCAAAAGTGGCTGATCCTCAACCTCTATCTGTCATTAGTAATCTTGAAAATGTAAGCCCAACCGGCTTATGTTTTTCAACTGCGTTGTTCCGGGAGGGGTCCGTACCTGCTTTACTTTAGATAGATAGATCCCCTTCCTACGAACTTTACTTCCCCAAATACTCCCCCAAGGGAAATTGCATTCTGTTATGACCTTTTAATGGCTCATAATAAGAATGAAAGATTGAGTTGATCCCCATGCTTTAGCTTCTAATACATCCCATTACATCCTATAGCAACTTCACTTTACAGCAGTAGAACATTGTACAAGAAAAGGTGAGTCCACTGATTGTTCCCAATCATGAAAGGCATGAGTAAATCCAAGGTTCCAAGAACGGATCCCCCATCTGTCTTGGACTCCAAACAAGAATGTATAGAAACATTTTGTAATTAGCGATCACAAACTTGTAGCCCAAAAATCTCTCCTAATCCGTAGGAATACTTTTTACTTTTCCTAGTCTCTTTTCATTCTCTCTCCTTTTTTCTCTCCGTACACTATGAAAATAGTAAATTATGTGTTTCTTCTTCCTGGAAATGCTTGCTGAGTTCAGTGGGGTTTAGATTTAGTTTGTTTATTTAGTTTATTCCAGTTGTTGAGTGGTGATGGGGTCGATCACAAGAAATGTTTTTATTGATCACAAGTATTTTGAGTTTAAAAAAGAAAATGGTAGGCAGTGGAAGATCATTGAGAGTAGTCCCTGTCTTGTGAAATACATCATCATCAACCATGAGGATATGAAATGGTTGGTTGCTATGGTGAAGGAAGGTGTAGCACATGGGGGTGCCTCTGAGTTCATTAGATCACGTAGAAAAGGGGCAAAGGTTTTGGTGGTTCAGAGGCAACGTAATGTCCATGAGAGATTTTTCTCCATCTTTGATGTCGGTTTTGAGAAGCGGTGTGGCCTGATGGTAGTCCCAGAAGGAAGGATGGGGGTGGGTTGGAGAAACTTTGGAGAATCAATAGTGGAGGTTTATGCAACCATGACTATCTCCTCTGTTTCAGGGGGAAATGACAAAAGCCGAAACCATTGGTTGCCTTCTCCTCCGTCGCAGGGTCACTTGCTCCCTTTTCGGTCATACAGGTCGTACATGGAGGCTCTACAGCACTTGAGGGATATGGGTGGAGCTCGAGAGGAGTCTGTAGACATGTACAATGGCGTGGTTGTAGGGGTTTTGTACGAAGGTGATGGTGGCAGGGACGTTGTTGGCCTTAATAAGGAAGATTTGCTGCAGGCTTTTGAGTGAGATGGAAAAGCAATTGTCGGTTTTACATCAAAATGTTGGGTGGTTAAAATGGTGTGTTTTGGATAGTGATAAGGCAAAGGGCTTGGACCTAAGGCAGGAGAACTTTGGGCCCGAGATAATCCCAGTTCCTTTAATGGGCCGAGAGAAGCCCAGGATATGCATGCCTTCGGGAAGCAAGACTTCGGGCCCGAATGACTGTGGGTTCGAGCCCAGTACCGTTTCACCTTCGCAGGAGGCTTGGAGGGTATACAGTCGGCCCTCAATGTCGACAGTGAGCCAGCAGTCGGAAATGGTACCCGCGACGAACCTCCTTGGTGGTTAGATAACGCTGGCGATGCCAGAGATAACGTTGGCGCCGTTGAAAGGCAAGGAAATGGGAGATCTCCCCCTCGCTAGGGCCGATAAACTCCCCAGGCGACCAGAACTCTTCGCAGGACCACCCTAGTCCACTAAAAATGCCGATGGACTGCTTAGGTGACCAAAGCTCGTCGCCGGACCTTTCCTTTGGATCTCTGGCAGAGGCGCCTCATGAATATGTCGGAACTACCAGAAATTGTTGAGGAGTTGCCGAGTTAACTCTGGCAGAGCACAGTTAACTTCGAAAGAGGTTGTTGAAGGTTCTGGTGTCACTGACTTGCTATCAGAAATGCCGGAAAATGTTTGTGTACAGGTTGAAGTGCCGACAGTTTTGGTTCAGTGCTCTGGGTCTTTGATGGAAAAGCAGGGTAAACTTGAGGTCAGTGGAGAGTTAGTTGGTCAGTGCTCGGAGGTCTATGCTCAAGCTGAGAATCAAGATCGGTAGTTGGCTATTTGTGATCCATCACAGTCCAGGGGAGAGGGGATCATTCTAACCCCCTTAGGGCCTTATGTACACTTCCTCCCAACCCCATCAGGGGGAGATTCCTTAGACTGGGTATTCGAATAGGTGGAGGCTATGAAGAGTGTTATAGGGATCATTTTTGGAGGCTACGAAGAGCAATTTCGTGCTCTTCTTATTGCTATGGAAAATGGGCGTTTGAAACCATCTTCTAAGCGTGAGAGGGAATTAAAAAAATTAACTTGCTCCATTAATTACGATGTGAAGGAAGGGAGTAGTGGTAGAGACAGATCAAAAGGGAGTAGTGGTAGAGACAAATCAAAAGGGAGGGGCTCCTTATTGTTTCCATGAAGCCTACGATCCTTTCTTGGAATGCGCCGGGCCTCAATGATCAAAATAAACGCCTCCGCATCAAATCATTATTGTGAATATGAAAGGTTGATGTAGTGTGCTTGCAGGAAATAAAGTTTCGGATCATTGATAAACGAATTGTCTGGAGTCTATGGAGATGTTCGTATATAGGATGGTCATACTTGGCCTCCTTGGGAGGCTCGGGGGGTGTGTTATTAATGTAAGATAAAAGAGTTGTGGAGATAGTGGAAGAGTGTATTGATGAGTTCTCAGTAGCTTCCTTTTTTAAAAATGTTGCAGATGGGTGGGAGTGGGCTTTTGTAGGCATTTATAGGCCAATTGTCGACAGGGAAAGGAGAGGGTTATGGGAGGAATTGACGGGTATTTACTCCATTTGAAATGTGTCTTAGTGCGTGGGTGGTGATTTTAATATCACTCGTTTTTCTAGGGAGTGTTTGGGAATTTTTCGGAATTCTGTGGTTATGGAAGAATTCTCCGAGTTCATTTTTGACATGGACCTCATGGATATTCCCCTAAATGGGGGAGAGTTCACCTGGTCGAATGGACATGTCTGGTCGAAACTTGATAGATTCCTAATTTTCCCGGTATGGGAAGCACACTATCCTGAGTTGTGCCAGAAGCGGTTGGCCCGTGTCATCTCAGATCATTTTCCTATTTTGCTAGACTGTGGAGGCATCTATAAGGGGATGTTACTTCAAGTTTGAGAATATGTGGCTCATAACGGATGGGTTTGAGGAATTGTTACGTGCTTGGTGGGCATCGTATCATTTTGATGGTACTTCTAGTTTCATTCTTGCAGGTAAGTTGAAGGCATTGAAGCAAGACCTGAAGAAGTGGAATTTGGAAATCTTTGGTCACACTGACAATCAAAAAACAACTCTCTTGGAGGAATTGCAAGAGATAGAGGAAAATATATTGTTGGGGCACAGCTCAATAGAAGTGTTAGCGAGAAAAAGTATAGTTGTGGCTAACTTAGAAAGAGTACTGTTGGCAAAGGAGATCTCCTGGCATAAAAAATCTAAGGCCATTTGGTTGAAAGAAGGGGACAAATGCACAAAATTCTTTCACAAAGTGGCCAATTCTCACAGACGAAACAATGCCATTGTGGTACTTCATTCCGATAATCAAGTTTTTACTTCTCCATCGGACATTGAAGATCACATTGTGCATTATTATGAGGAGCTTCTCTTAGAGTCGGTTGGTTGGAGACCAAAGCTTGATAATTTACCGTTTGAAGTGCTCGACTCTTAGAGTATGAGTTGGTTAGAGAGACCTTTTGAGGAAGAGGAGATTTATAAGGTCATAACAACTATGGCTAAAGACAAAGTGCCGGGCCCGGACGGCTTCTCAATGGGTTTCTTTCAAACTTATTGGGACATTGTGAAAGGTGATGTTTTGCAAGTTTTTAGTGAATTTCATTCTTTCCAAAAGTTTGAAAAATCCCTTAATGCGAATTTTATTGCTCTCATCCCTAAGAAAAGTGGGGCATCGGCTATTGAGGAGTTTTACCCTATAAACTTGGTTAGTAGTGTGTACAAGATTATCTCCAAAGTTCTTGCTAACCGCCTAAGTCCTGTTTTGGAACAAATTATCTCCAAGCCTCAAAATGCTTTCATTCATGGGAGTCAAATTCTTGATTCAGTTCTTATTGCAAATGAATATTTGGATCATAAATTGCGAGAGGGGAGTACAGGTATCCTTTGTAAACTTGATATTGAAAAGGCTTACGATCATGTGAATTGAGACTTTCTCTTATACTTACTTGGGAGGTATGGATTTGGGGGTGGGTGGATCTCCTGGATACGTCAGTGTATCTCTACTGTACAGTTTTCAGTACTTGTCAACGGCTCACCTGTGGGTTTTTTTGAGAGCTCCCGAGGCTTGCAGTAAGGAGATCCTCATTCGCCTCTCCTATTCGTTATTGTTATGGAGGCACTCAGTCGGATGGTAATGACGGCAACGGGGGGTGGCTTCATATCTGGCTTCTAGGTTGGTAATGACGGCAGTGAGTTTGTTAACATCTCTCATCTATTATTTCCTGATGATACACTAATCTTCTGTGATGTGGATGCCATTCAAATTCAAAGTTTACGTGTACTGTTACTTTGTTTTGAAGGAGTATCAGAGCTGAAGGTGAACCTTGACAAATCTGAGATGGTGGCGGTGGGTGCAGTTCCATACATTACTAGTCTAGCAAACCTCTTGGAGTGTAAGGTATCCTCTTTGCCAATGAAGTACTTGGGTCTCCCGCTGGAGACAACTTTCAAGGCTAGAATCATTTGGGATGGGGTTGTGGAGAAGATTGAAAGAAGACTTGCAGGGTGAAAGTGGTGTACTTATCGAAAGGGGGTCGACTCACCCTTATTAAAAGCATTCTCACTAATCTACCTACATATTTCCTCTCTTTATTTTCTTTGCCTGCAGGAGTGGTGACTAGAATTGAGAAACTTTTCAAGGCCTTCTTATGGGGGGGGCATGGGGGAGGAGAAAAAGTTTCACATGGTTAACTGAAAGATAATATGTTCCCCAATATCATATGGTGGCCTGAGGGTGTGCAACTTGAGAACTTTTAACAAAGCATTATTGGGAAAATGGTTATGGAGATAATTATTGGGAAAATGGTTATGGAGATATCATAAAGAGAGGGGGTCTTTGTGGAAGGAGATTATCGACTCTAGATATAGGGGGGTTATGGTGTGGGTTTGTGGAAGATTTTGATTACGGATAACTTGAGGAAGAGGGGATGTATAGTGCTAGATTGGTGTTATATGTGCAAAAAACATGGAAAATCTGTGGACCAAGTTTTATTGCATTGTGAGGTTGCAAGGGTGTTATGGGATGAGGTTTTTCGTAAGGTAACCATTGCTTGGGTTATGTCAGGGAAGGTGGTGGATTTGTTAGGTTGTTGGAGGAAAATGCCAGGCTGTCTGCAAGTGGCAACAGTATGGAAGATGGTTCCGTTATGCATAATGTGGTGTCTTTGGGCGGAAATAAACGATCGTTGCTTTGAAAACAAGGAGCGTAATTTGGCGGAGTTACATGATTTTTTCATGCATACTTTATTGTCGTGGTTTTCAGCTATTGTATTAAATGGGAACAATGTTCATGATATTTTTTCTTTAACTTCCAGCTCTTAGGTTGTACTTAGATGCTCTTTTGTATACTTCCTGTATACTTGGACGTTGCCTTTTTCACTCTCATTAATGAAATTTACCTCTTATATAAAAAAAAATACTTTTACTTTTCCAAGAGTTCCAATTTAATATCGTTTAGATTCTTTTTAAATAAGATATATTCTTCCAGTGATTTTATCACAGGTGATTATCTTTTTCATCACCGCTAGTTAGTATTGGAATAGTGTCTACATATATTGCTAGTTGGCTACGTTATTCTTTGGCCTAGTTTGTGTTGTATTCCATATGATATAACCAGTTGTCGAGTTATTTTCTTGATGCTTCTTTGTGGAGATTGTAAGAGAAATAATGGCTTCGCTTATTATTTTGCAGGCAAAGATATGAGAATTATTGTCTTTGGTTTCCGCCCTAGAACGAAGCAGGTAAATTTCATTTTCAGCTGTTACTGTATTCACTTCCCATGTTTAACGTTCCAAAGGATTAAACCAAATTTCACTTTATGTTGTTACTGTATTCAGTACTGCACTTTTTTTTGCCCTCAACTTTAATATTTGGTTTTTAACGTCGGAGTTGATAATGATTAATAATTCGAAAAGGTGTCAAGCAACAATTTGATAGTGAGTTTTGCTACTTGCAAGCCTGGTGTGTCAATGCACCACCTGTTGTGGGACCCATTATAGTTATAAAAAAAAGTAAAACACTAATACTTTTTCATCTTTGTGGGACACACTTCAGTGGTGCATTGGGCGTGTCAAAAGGATTGCAAATAAATTCTTTCAATAATATTATTAATCATTCTTGTTCAATTCCATAAGCTGCTTATTGCATATTGTATGGTCTTTTAATCTTACAGAGACGTGCAGTATTTGATGCATTACTAAGGTGTACTAAACCAGCAAGCTTATGGGATTTTTATGCTTTTGCTTCTGGACCTTCCAAATTCACCAATACTGACCCAAAGGTGCGGTTACTAAATGAGTATTTCCGGCTTCTTGGAAAAGGATCCTACCGTGCATCAATGAGTATGGTTGAGAAGGGGTCGTTCCAATTATTCAATGACTTGTGGAGAATAACAAGCCTAAATTCCAACTATACAATGTGCCAAAGTTATCCATTTGCTTTGATTGTGCCAAAAGGGATTAGGTAAGACAGTGAGATCTATACTATAACTCTGATTTTGGCTGATATATTTGTATTGTTGATAAAGTTGACTACATTTTGATTCTGGAATTGTACATGTAATAATTTTGTATGGCTGTTGATGTAGTGATGAAGAGGTGATTCAGGCTTCAACATTTCGGGCAAGATGTCGATTGCCTGTAGTTTCATGGTGTGATCCTGGTATGCAACAGACATTTTTTTTTTTTAGCTTTCCTATAATGACTGACTGATGTTTTTGCATATGTGGTGAGTTGCAGGAACTGGAGCTGTCCTTGCACGTTCATCTCAACCATTGGTTGGTCTCATGATGAATATGAGGAGGTAATTGGAGATTTGAAGTCTTAAGTTTTATCTTTTATGCCTCCTGTTGAAAATACATGGATTCGCTTCTCTGCATTTTTCTGCAGCAACACTGACGAAAAGCTTGTTGCCGGTCTTTGCACTCAACTTCTTGGTGTGAGTGGGCTACGGAGGTAGGTGTATGAAAATTCTTCTTCTTTTTCTCTTTCTATATCATGCAAATTCTACCAAATAATTTCAGTGATGAAGCTTGTATGTACCAGTTAATATTTAACTGACGTATGTGCATCAGTATCTGTATATTAAGTGTAGAAGCCAAAAAGATGTGCGGGATTGGTATTTACTCTTCAGAAATTTACTTATAAAAGAAGAAAATTACTCTTGAGAAACAATATATTTTCAGCTGAGAAGAAACAGGTTTTATTTTATTATTTCAAGGTGCCTATGTTTGTAAGAAATTGTAATTACATCTTTTTGTGATAAGTGCTTATACGCAAATTATTATATGTATTGTTTTAGTCATAATCGTTTACATTTGTTGCTAATCTCTTCTATAATGTGAGTTCAATAGAATAATGTAATTAATTTTCTTTTAAGGCATTATTACTTCTGTTGTTATGGGTTCACATTGATTGATTTCTTTATCTTCTTCTTCATCGTCTCTCTCTCTCTCTCTCTCTCTCTCTCTCTCTCTCTCCATTTTTTCCCCAAGGAAGCTATATATTGCTGATGCAAGACCTAGGAAAAATGCTTTGGCAAATGGGGCAATGGGAGGTGGCTCAGAGTCATCGTCAAATTATTTTCAGTCTGAGGTCTCTCTACTGCTTGTGCTGTCAGATTATCAATCTCTTGGTGAACTTCGAATTCATATTACATGACAGTGTGTTCCTTATTCTTCTTTTTTTCTTTCATCAGATAGTGTTCTTTGGGATAGACAACATACACACGATGAGGGATAGTCTTGCTCGACTAAGAGACTACTTGGATACTTATGGCGCCACTTCATCAGATGGAATGTCATCATTCCTGGTTGGTCTCAAAATCTTGTGTAGATCTGGCTGCTTTACCAGTGCTGGACTACATTAATTAGTTCATCTGATTGGGAGAGAAGTCCATTTCATGAGATATGGAATTGTATTATTGAAATTTATTGATGGAAGCTATTCTAGTTAGTCATTATGGATGTCATAATTGAAGCAATGATGTGACTATAAAGTTTGAAATTTGACCTTTAAGCTTGCACCTTGGACCTAGTCATTGTGTCTAAACAAGTCATGGTTCCATATGCCAGTAAAACTAACACAGTTGTCATATTGCCTTTCAATGAAAGACGGTAGAAAATGTTTCATGTATTTTTATGATCCGCTGTTGGTTCCCTCTCTGCAAGTACGGTTGATTCAAGGATATAGTGATGAAGATTGTAACCATCGACTAAAAAAATATTGGATGATAGTCCAGTATTCCTTTCATCTCTATCCATAACGCCCCAGTAAGCTTAAGCACAGCTTGCCTTTGAATTCTATATGTGAGCCACATTTGTTAGGGTTTATGATTCCTGAAATTCTTAAAGCCTTCTTAAGACCTCTGAGGCAAGGATAATCTACACGTCATTTTGATTTAACTGTAATTGATATCATCTTTGCATTTATAACAATATTTATCTACAGTGTCTTGTTTGCAATGGTGAGATTGCCTGATGCTAAGTTTGTTGACAGAGACATGGTGGATGGAGTTGGGGTGGAGGTAACCTTAGCAGTATGTCTGCTTCAGTATCAACCCTTGGTGACAGTGGTTGGTTAATACATATTCAGAATGTCTTGGCTGGTTCAGCTTGGATTGCTGCACGTGTTGCTTTGGAATCAGCATCAGTTCTTATACATTGCAGGTTACTGTCCTGTCACAATTTAGATGTCTTATTCTTTAACTTTATAAATAATCTCGTCATTTCGAGCCCAAGTAATTTGGGACAGAAGGAATATAACACTATTCTGTTGACCCATTTTCATATTGTGTAGTGATGGATGGGATAGAACAACTCAGTTGGTTTCACTTGCTAGTCTGCTGCTCGATCCATACTATCGGACATTCACAGGGTTTCAGGTGCTAACTGGGAATTTCTGGATTATGTTCTTTATTTCATTATCATCATCATCATCATCATCATTTTGATTAAGGCTAAAAAATGAAAAGCTAGTAGCTGTAGAACAAGAGATGTAGAAATAAGAGAAAAATCCAAATATAAAATTATAAAAATCTAGAAAGGCCCAAACAGGAGGAAGAAGCAAGCTCCCCTCCCCCCCCCCCCCCCCAAAAAAAAAAAAATCGCCCTAGAAGCTTATTAGTTCATCCAAGTCTTACCATTTTTGTCCCTTCAAATTTCATTTTTTTTTAAGCAATCAAGAATTTTAGTGATGAAAGCAATAGGCATAACTGCGTCACTGGATGTATACTGTCCCTTTGAATTCGTATCAGGCCCAAGGTTACTGCAGTTCATAATCACTAATTTGATTTTACTTTCACCTCTCCAACCCACTAAAAGTTCCCTCACTGAATAAGGCATAGCCCAAGAGATCCCAAGTAAAGAGAGTACCAACTGACAAAGCTCTCTAGCAATACCATAATGTAGAAGGTGGTATTGTCTCCTCACTTGATCTGCCAATAGAAACACAATAAAGAGTTCTTTTCTCGTACTTCCTGAAGTAATCATGCTTGAAGACTTTATCTTGTACCACTGTCCAAGTGAAGAAGTCACTTCTTTCCATTCCTTTCAAATGGCTCATCATAGAAAATCAGCCTGCAATCTTCAAAATGCGTTTGGCATTGAAATTCTGATTTAGATGCTATCTCTCCCAATCTATACTCCTTTCATTAATTCTATGCATAAAGTCAAAGAATTTATCAACAATTTGGGATCTTACTCCTACAATGCCAATGAAATTCACGACACTAGTGAAGTTCATCCTTATCCTATGAGCATACCCCTCTATAGTTGCACCTCTATCCACTGCAGTGCCAAACAATTTAGGAACAGGAGTTTCAAGAGCTTCTATCCATGTTGTAACTCTTACCGCTCCCAAGTTCTCGTGCTACTCTCTTTGCGTCTTCTACATCCCTAACTGGAACCAACACACTCTTTTCTAAGTTTAGTTTCAAGACTAGAAAAGATCAAGATACTTCGTAAAGAAAGAAGCTCATTTGGACTATGTTTTATCTTTTTGTGAGATGGCTTGGCACTACAGAGATATGCACAGTGAGTGAACTCTGAGAGAATGAAGATTTTGGTGTTTCGTGCTCAATGAAGCGGGTGGTTTCAAAATCTAAGGTGTTCGAAGTGAAGAAGGATGGACTTGAAGTGGTTCTAACAGAGAACGGACGGAAGGTAGTTTAAAGCCTTCGTCTGAGCTTAGACATCACTAAGTGGCTGTCAAGATCTTTGGAGGAAGGTTTAAGGGCGGGTGGTAAGGGCTATTACTCTGCCAACCGCGACGTAGAGGTTACACCTTTCAGCGATGTTTTAATTTTCGTGGCCCTTACATGTCGTTGGTGGAGTATTGTGGGGATGGTTGTCGGAAATCCATCCTCATTCCGTATTGGGAATGGAGTTCTTGAGACAGTTCAACGTAGTGTCTCTTCCCCATTACAATTCGGTGTGTATCTTAGAAGGTGGTCCTTGCATGATACCCACCGTGTCTAAGCCAAACACCACCCAACTCTTGTCTGCCATGCAATTCAAGAAGGGTTGGAAGAAAGGAGAGATGTCTTACTTAGCTTCATTGGAGGAAGGTGAAGTGAAGATATCCTCCCCTCCACCTAAGGAGATCCAAGAGGTCCTCAAGGATTATGAGGATGTCATGCCACCACAGTTGCCCAAGCAACTACCACCTAGGAGAGAGGTGGATCATATGATTGAATTGGAACCTGGTGCCAAACCACCCGCAAAGGCGCCTTATCGTATGTCGCCTCCAGAACTTGAAGAGCTGAGGAGGCAACTGAAGGAGTTGCTTGATGCCGGATTCATTCAACCCTCCAAGGCACCATATGGGGCACCGGTGCTGTTCCAACGGAAGCATGATGGGTATTTGCGGCTGTGCATCGACTATCGGGCTCTCAATAAGGTAACCATAAAAAACAAATACCCCATTCCTCTGATTGCTGACTTATTTGATCAACTAGGTCATGCAAAGTGCTTCTCCAAACTTGATTTGAGATCGGGTTACTATCAAGTGAGGATCGCAGAAGGAGACGAATCCAAGACAACTTGTGTGACTCGATATGGAGCATATGAGTTCTTAGTGATGCCCTTTGGCCTCACCAACGCTCCAGCTACCTTCTGCACCCTCATGAACAAGATCTTCCACCCCTATCTCGATCAATTCGTGGTGGTCTATCTAGATGACATCGTCATCTATAGTTCCACCCTCGAGGAGCATATAGAGCATCTAAAGGTTGTTTTCCGCGTCTTAAGGGAAAATCAACTCTACGTCAAGAAGGAGAAGTGCTCGTTTGCACTAAACGGAGTACATTTCCTTGGCCACAAGATCCAAGGAGGCAAACTCAGCATGGAGGAGGGGAAAGTGCAGGCCATCAAGGAGTGGGATCCTCCCACCAAGGTTACCGAACTTCGATCTTTCCTTGGGCTAGTCAACTACTATAGAAGATTTATAAAGGGATACTCTACAAGGGCATCCCCTCTCACCAACTTGCTCAAGAAAAGTAAAAAATGGGAGTGGACGTCAAAGTGTCAGGAAGCCTTTGATGATCTGAAGACCGCCATCATGGAGGAACCCGTCTTAGCCCTACCAGACTGTGCCAAGTCTTTTGAGGTGCACTCGGATGCTTCAGACTTCGCCATTGGGGGAGTCCTTATGCAAGAAGGACACCCCATTGCCTATGAATGCCGCAAGCTCAATGACACCGAAAGGTGATACACGGTGAAGGAGAAGGAAATGACGGCCATTATCCACTGCCTTAGAGTTTGGCGACACTATTTACTTGGCTCTCAGTTCGTAGTCAAGACCGACAATATTGCCACCAGTTACTTCCAAAGTCAGAAGAAACTGATCCCAAAGCAAGCCAGGTGGCAAGACTTCTTGGCGGAATTTGACTACATCTTGGAGTACAAACCTAGCAAGGCCAACGTCGTTGCTGACGCCCTTAGTAGAAAGGGTGAGCTTGCCCACATCGCTAGTGTACAAGGAGAGACACTAGGGATAATCCGTGAAGGCTTGGAGCATGACCCTCTAGCCAAGAACTTGGTGAACTTGGCTAAGGAGGGGAAAACTAAGAGGTTTTGGGTAGAGGATGGATTACTCTACACTACCAAGCGGTGACTATATGTTCCGAAGTGGGGGAAGCTACGGAGGAACCTTATCAAGGAATGCCATGATTCCTTATGGGCTGGACATCCCGGCCAACGTCGCACGCAAGCCTTGTTGGAAGCCTCCTATTATTGGCCTCAGATGGGAGATGAAGTGGAGCTTTTCGTGAAGACTTGTCTTGTGTGCCAACAAGACAAGGTGGAGAACCGAAACCCTGCGGGTTTGCTAGAACCACTACCCACTCCTTTCTGTCCTTGGGAGAGTGTCAGCATGGATTTCATAGTGGCTCTCCCCAAGTCTGAAAAATGTGGCACCATCATCGCTGTGGTGGATCGGTTTTCCAAATATGCCACTTTCATTGCTGCCTCCAAAGATTGTTCAGCTGAGGAGACAGCCAAGTTATTTTTCAAGCATGTGGTTAAGTACTGGGGCTTACCACAAAGCATCATCAGTGATCGAGACCCTCGCTTCACAGGAAAGTTCTGGTCGGGACTATTCAAGCTCATGGGGTCAGCACTACACTTCTCCACCAGCTTTCACCCCCAAACAGATGGGCAAACTGAGAGGGTGAATGCCTTGTTGGAGCTGTACTTGAGGCACTTTGTAACTGTTAATCAATCTGACTGGGCTAAACTGTTGGATGTGGCTCAATTCTCCTACAACTTACAAAGGAGTGAGTCCACAAACAAAAACCCATTTGAGATTGTAATGGGACAACAACCACTCACTCCTCAATCGTTGGAGACGAGCTATTAGGGGAACTGCCTAACGGCCTTCAAGGTTGCCAAATCTTGGAACGAACAGCTGGATGTGACTCGTTCCTACTTAGATAAAGCAATCAGGAAGATGAAGAAATGGGCCGATCAGAAGAGGCGACACATGGAGTATCGCATAGGAGACTTGGTGATGGTAAAAATCTTGTCAAGCCAACACAAATTTACAAGAAAACTGCACAAGGCACTTGTGCGGCGATACGAAGGACCATTCCCAATCATCAAGAAAATAGGGAAGGTCTCCTACAAACCATACTTACCCCCTAAATTCAAGCTTCATCCTGTCTTTCATGTACGCTGTTTAAAGCCTTATCATGGTGATGATGAAGAGCCAACACGGGGAGAGTCTAAGCGCGCTCCATTGGGCATAACCACCACTTTTGATACAGAAGTAGAAGAAATCTTGGCGGATCGGGAAGTCAGACGAAGGGGTCATAAACGACGCCAAGAATACTTGATCAAGTGGAAGGGATTGCCCACAAGTGAAACGACCTGGGAACCTAAGGAGTCGTTGTGCCCCCAATGGAGCGCGCTTAGACTCTCCCCGTGTTGGCTCTTCATCATCACCATGATAAGGCTTTAAACAGCTTACATGAAAGACAGGATGAAGCTTGAATTTAGGGGGTAAGTCTGGCTTGTAGGAGACCTTCCCTATTTTCTTGATGATTGGGAATGGTCCTTCGTATCGCCGCACAAGTGCCTTGTGCAGTTTTCTTGTAAATTTGTGTTGGCTTGACAAGATTTTTACCATCACCAAGTCTCCTATGCGATACTCCATGTGTCGCCTCTTCTGATCGGCCCATTTCTTCATCTTCCTGATTGCTTTATCTAAGTAGGAACGAGTCACATCCAGCTGTTCGTTCCAAGATTTGGCAACCTTGAAGGCCGTTGGGCAGTTCCCCTCATAGCTCGTCTCCAACGATTGAGGAGTGAGTGGTTGTTGTCCCATTACAATCTCAAATGGGCTTTTGTTTGTGGACTCACTCCTTTGTAAGTTGTAGGAGAATTGAGCCACATCTAACAGTTTAGCCCAGTCAGATTGATTAGCACTTACAAAGTGCCTCAAGTACAGCTCCAACAAGGCATTCACCCTCTCAGTTTACCCATCTGTTTGGGGGTGAAAGCTAGTGGAGAAGTGTAGTGCTGACCCCATGAGCTTGAATAGTCCCGACCAGAACTTTCCTGTGAAGCGAGGGTCTCGATCACTGATGATGCTTTGTGGTAAGCCCCAGTACTTAACCACATGCTTGAAAAATAACTTGGCTGTCTCCTCAGCTGAACAATCTTTGGAGGCAGCAATGAAAGTGGCATATTTGGAAAACCGATCCACCACAGCAATGATGGTGCCACATTCTTCAGACTTGGGGAGAGCCACTATGAAATCCATGCTGACACTCTCCCAAGGACGGAAAGGAGTGGGTAGTGGTTCTAGCAAACCCGCAGGGTTTCGGTTCTCCACCTTGTCTTGTTGGCACACAAGACAAGTCTTCACGAAAAGCTCCACTTTATCTCCCATCTGAGGCCAATAATAGGAGGCTTCCAACAAGGCTTGCGTGCGACGTTGGCCGGGATGTCCAGCCCATAAGGAATCATGGCATTCCTTGATAAGGTTCCTCCGTAACTTCCCCCACTTCGGAACATATAGTCGCCGCTTGGTGGTGTAGAGTAATCCATCCTCTACCCAAAACCTCTTGGTTTTCCCCTCCTTAGCCAAGTTCACCAAGTTCTTGGCTAGAGGGTCATGCTCCAAGCCTTCACGGATTATCCCTAGTGTCTCTCCTTGTACACTAGCGATGTGGGCAAGCTCACCCTTTCTACTAAGGGCGTCAGCAACGACGTTGGCCTTGCCAGGTTTGTACTCCAAGATGTAGTCAAATTCTGCCAATAAGTCTTGCCACCTGGCTTGCTTTGGGCTCAGTTTCTTCTGACTTTGGAAGTAACTGGTGGCAATATTGTCGGTCTTGACTACGAACTGAGAGCCAAGTAAATAGTGTCGCCAAACTCTAAGGCAGTGGATAATGGCCGTCATTTCTTTCTCCTTCACCGTGTATCACCTTTCGGTGGCAATGGGGTGTCCTTCTTGCATAAGGACTCCCCCAATGGCGAAGTCTGAAGCATCCGAGTGCACCTCAAAAGACTTGGCACAGTCTGGTAGGGCTAAGACGGGTTCCTCCATGATGGCGGTCTTCAGATCATCAAAGGCTTCCTGACACTTTGACGTCCACTCCCATTTTCTACTTTTCTTGAGCAAGTTGGTGAGAGGGGATGCCCTTGTAGAGTATCCCTTTATAAATCTTCTATAGTAGTTGACTAGCCCAAGGAAAGATCGAAGTTCGGTAACCTTGGTTGGAGGATCCCACTCCTTGATGGCCTGCACTTTCCCCTCCTCCATGCTGAGTTTGCCTCCTTGGATCTTGTGGCCAAGGAAATGTACTCCGTTTAGTGCAAACGAGCATTTCTCCTTATTGACGTAGAGTTGATTTTTCCTTAAGACGCGGAAAACAACCTTTAGATGCTCTATATGCTCCTCGAGGGTGGAACTATAGATGACGATGTCATCTAGATAGACCACCACGAATTGATCGAGATAGGGGTGGAAGATCTTGTTCATGAGGGTGCAGAAGGTAGCTGGAGCGTTGGTGAGGCCAAAGGGCATCACTAAGAACTCATATGCTCCATATCGAGTCACACAAGTTGTCTTGGATTCGTCTCCTTCTGCGATCCTCACTTGATAGTAACCCGATCTCAAATCAAGTTTGGAGAAGCACTTTGCATAACCTAGTTGATCAAATAAGTCAGCAATCAGAGGAATGGGGTATTTGTTTTTTATGGTTACCTTATTGAGAGCCCGATAGTCGATGCACAGCCGCAAATACCCATCATGCTTCCGTTGGAACAGCACCGGTGCCCCATATGGTGCCTTGGAGGGTTGAATGAATCCGGCATCAAGCAACTCCTTCAGTTGCCTCCTCAGCTCTTCAAGTTCTGGAGGCGACATACGATAAGGCGCCTTTGCGGGTGGTTTGGCACCAGGTTCCAGTTCAATCATATGATCCACCTCTCTCCTAGGTGGTAGTTGCTTGGGCAACTGTGGTGGCATGACATCCTCATAATTCTTGAGGACCTCTTGGATCTCCTTAGGTGGAGGGGAGGATATTTTCACTTCACCTTCCTCCAACGAAGCTAAGTAAGACATCTCTCCTTTCTTCCAACCCTTCTTGAATTACATGGCAGACAAGAGTTGGGTGGTGTTTGGCTTAGACACGGTGGGTATCATATAAGGACCACCTTCTAAGATACACACCGAATTGTAGTGGGGAAGAGACACTACGTTGAACTGTCTCAAGAACTCCATCCCCAACACGATGTTGAAGTCGTCCATGGGTGCAACGGAAAAGTCCACTTTCCCTTTCCATGTGCCGAGTTGTAGCTCTACGCCATCAAGGGGTCTGGCTTCAGAATTCACCGTCTTCAGCCAATCTTGACCCTTCTTCAGAGGAATGCCTAGCCGTGTGGCCTCTTCCTTCTTGATGAAGTTGTGAGAAGCCCCTGAGTCGACCATGGCATGGGTTTTCTTCCCGTTGAGAATCAGCTCTACAAACATTAGGGATCTATCCTTAGTGGTTGGCTTGGTGCTTGCCTTTAGTGAGTTGAGAAGTTGCAAGCACCCAATGTGCGACTTCTCTTCAACTTCTTTTTCCTTGAGCATGGCGTTGAGAGCTTTCCTCTTAGGACAGTCTCTAGCCCAGTGTGGCCCATCACAAAGGAAGCAAGCACCCTTCGGCTTCTTGTCCTTGGAGTGGTCTTTCTTGCCTTCCCTCGATGTCGAAGGCTTGTCTCCACGCTCTTTGTGCTGTGGGGACTTGTACTCCTTTGCTCCCCCACCTTTGTCGTGATTATCCTTCGAAAACTTGGGCTTTGAAGAGTTATCACTCTTGTGATACTCGAACTATTCCAAGGTTTCTGCTACGGTTAAGGTGGTGGAGATGTCGGTGATCCCACGTCGCTTGAGCTCTTGGGCCACCCATGACTTGAGGCCATCGGTGAAATTGAAGAGAAGATCTTCCTCGCTCATGTTCGTGATTTGAAGCATGAGAGCAGAAAACTCCTCAACATAGTCACGGATTGAAGAAGTGTGCTTCAACTCCTTCATTTTCTTCTGTGCATAGAGGGCCACGTTCTCGGGGTAGAACTGCCTCTTGAGTTCACGCTTGAACTCCTCCCATGAGTTGATGGTACAAGTACCCTTCTCTATCTCACTGTGCTTACGACACCACCAAGTACCAGCAAAACTAGTAAGATAAAGAGATGCAGTACGTACCTTGACATGCTCGTCTAGCATGTTCAACGCTTCGAAGTAGCGTTCCATATGCCACAAGTAGTTGTCGAGTTCTTTAGCATCCCGCTTGCCGTCGAACTCCTTGGGTTTGGGGGTATCTACTCGTGGTGTAGACACCATTCCCCCTCCGATGGTGCCCCCATTGGCCACAGCTCGCTTGCACATGGCCCAGTCCGCCCTGGTCTCCTCCAGACCGACGCGGTGATCCTCCAATTGCTCCTGGAGTTTGATTAGTTCCCCCAAGACCCGGTCTTGGAAGGCAACATTCTCAACACGTTGTGCTTCAAGGGTGGGGTTGATGGTGCTCAGAATGGACTCCTTGAGCGATTCGGATTGGCCTTCCAATCCTAGCTCCTCCATGCTTTGCTCCATGATGTCAAGACGATCCTTGACATCCGCCACAGCCACCTCCACCCTGGTCACAGTGTTGTCAAGGGTGCTCACCTCCCTGTGAGACTGATCCCATTCTTCCATCTTGGCCATGGTCTTCTCGATGCTATCGAGGCGAGACTCCACGGACGAGGTCGACTCCTTCGACCTCTTACTCTTGCGTGGTTCCTGGTTCTCCATGGTGACCACACTTGGTTCCGCCATCCCAAGCTCGATGCTCTGATACCAACTGTCACGGATTTAGAAATTCTTCACACGTCCCGTGCGGCCTTCGGAGGTTTTGTCCCGGACAAAACTCCCAAATAAGCCTTCTAAGCGACTCAAGACGAGAGAACAACTCTAGAGAGAGAGGGAGAGAGTAGAGAGAGAAGCTCTAGAGACTTGTTCCTCTTATTGCTTGGTGATTTACACAAATGAGAGCCCCTCTATTTATAGGGAACTCTTGGTACAAAGAATGACTAGGATTGTGACAAGTGTCACAATCTTAACAGTAAGGAACATTCTAGACTACTTCTAGAAGTATATCTAGGATTGTGACAAGTGTCACAATCTTAAAGAACCATTCTAGGGTTTACTATACAACTTTACAACAATCTACTACATTCTAGAACAACCTATAAGGGACTAGGAGGCTCTAGAAGGTGGTAGAATTCTCTAGAAAAATGCAGGTGGTGACAATGGGCTGCTAAGTTAGTAGGTGATGTGGTATCGGGCTTGGGCCAAGGCCCGCGTAAGAAGGTGTAAATCTACAAGCCCCGTCGGGTTCCCAAGGGAAGAGGTAATAAGGGATTAGGTCTGGGCCAAGGCAGCCCAGTTCACATATCCTCTTCGAGATGGAGTCCTTCTCAGAGACCTCGTTTTGAAGTTGGATCGACCTCTGGGCCGTTGAAGAAGCCCACTGTGTCCAAGCCTGTCGCCGTAGCTCCGACACTCCGACCAAACGAGCCTATCCTTCAGGCGCCGATTGTTGATCCCGGTTCTGATCCAATCGAAAGCCCTCAGACTATGGTTCCGACACCGATTCCATCGACAAGCCCCTCACCCCAGCTTTTTGATTTTGGCCAACTACAGATTGTGTCGCCGGCAGCTTCTGGCCTTCCTCCTGCTCTCACAATGACGGCGGTGGCTCCCGGAGTAGTTTCCGGCTCTCTTTCTGAGAGTTTTGACGTCAGCCTTCATAGACTGTGTCGTCGGCAGTTTTTGGTCTTCCTCTTACTCTCACGATGACAACAGTGGCTCCTGGGGCGTTTTCTTCTTTGTCTGGGTCATCGGGTAATGTTACAGAAAGGGAGGAAGGTGCTGTGGTTTTATCTGTGCCCGACAAGGATGATGAGAACTACCCAACCCCTTTTAATTTTATCCATCCCAAAGAACTAGATTGGGTTGTCCAGACAGCATGGAGTATCAAAAATATTGCAGGAATTGCCTACGTGGATTTTGAGGCAGAATTTTTGGCACTTCTTACTACCGCTGAGACTGCGCATTCGCAGTCCAAATTTGATCACTCGGCAAAGAAGAAGGACCGTGAACTTAAAAGGCTTACTTGGGATATGAATGATGATGGAGGAGATAAGAGCTCTAGTCGAGAGCGTGTTAAAGGGAGGGGCAAGTCAGTTGGTCCATGAAGCCAAAAATAATTTCATGGAATGTAAGGGGGCTGCATGAAATTAACAAGCGGTTCCAAGTTAAGAATTTACTTAGACAATGGAATGGAGAGGTCATTTGTTTACAGAAAACCAAGTTGGAAGTTATAACTACTCAACTAGTGTGTAGTCTATAGAGAGGACAACATATTGTGTGGTCTTACCTCCCTGCGAGAGGTGCCTCTGGGGGTGTCTTATTAATGTATGACACAAGGGTGGTTGAAAGGGTGGAGGAGTGTGCGGGAGAGTACATGGTTGCATGTTCCTTTGTGAATGTGATTGATGGTTTTAAGTGGGCTTTCGCTGGTGTCTATGGGCCTAATTTAGACATGGAAAGGAGACTTTTGTGGGATGAGTTGGCTGGTTTTCTTACCTGGTGGGAGCTACCTAGTTGTATAGGGGGGACTTCAATACAACTCGCTTTCCAAGCGAAAGGTTAGGCATCTCCCATATCTCTAGGCCCATGAAGGAGTTCTTTGACTTCATTGCAAAACAGGAACTTATGGACATCCCTTTGATGGGAGGTACATTCACGTGGTCCAATAACCGTGAATGCCCCTTTTGGTCACGGATTGACAGATTCCTGCTTTCCCCTGAGTGGGAAGCACACTATCTAGCCAGATGTAGTGCAAAAAAGATTACTTCGCTTATGCTCTGATCATTTTCCTATCATCCTAGATTGCTGAGGGATTCAAGGTGGTAGAAGGTATTTTAAATTTGAAAATATGTGGCTTAAATCTGATGGTTTTGTTGACAGAGTTAGAACATGGTGGACCTCTTATAACTTTGAAGGACATCCTAGCTACATTATGGCAAGGAAACTGAAAGCTTTAAAGCAAGATTTGAAGTAATGGAATGAACAAGTCTTTGGCAATGTGTACTAACAATGACGCTCTCTTGTAGAGGAACTCCAAGCTATGGAGGGTGAAGAGGAAGTTAGAACTCTGTCTGAAATAGAGATAACTCGCAAGAATCAGGTGGTTGATGAACTTGAAAGAGTTACTTTGTTGGAGGAGATTTCTTGGCGTCAGAAATCAAGGGCGTTCTGGCTTAAAGAAGGGGATAAGTGCACAAAATTCTTCCATAGAGTGGCGAATTCTCATAAGAGGTATAATACTTTAGACACTCTAATGGTAGATGGGGTAGTTTCAACGGATTAGACGGCTATCAAGAATCACTTGGAATAGTATTATCAACAGCTCTTATTTGAAAAGCATAGTTGGCGACCAAAGGTAGATGGTTTATCTTTCAGAGTTTTAGATCTTCAGACCGCAGGTTGGTTAGAAAGGCAGTTTACTGAAGAGGAGGTATGCAAAGTTATCAGTGATATGACTAGTGACAAGGCTCCTGGACAAGACGATTTTACTATGGGCTTCTTTCAAACCTGTTGGGAGGTGATCAAGGAGGACCTCATGCTAGTCTTTCATGACTTTCATGCTAATTCTAGGTTCGAAAAGAACATTAATTCTACATTCTTAGCCCTCATCCCTAAAAAGATGGGGTCTTTGGATACTAGGGATTATCGCCCCATTAGCCTTGTGAATGGTGTGTATAAAATCCTATCCAAAGTGCTCGTAAACAGGTTGAGTGTGGTGGTGGAAAAACTAATCTCGAAGTTCCAGAATGCATTTGTTAAAGGTAGACAAATCTTAGATTCGGTCCTCATTGCCAACGAAATTGTGGATGGTCGCCTCAAGTCTCAGGAACCCGGCCTGATTTGCAAATTGGACATGGAAAAAGCCAATGACTACGTTAATTGGCGATTCTTGTTAGATCTTCTTTCAAGATGCGGCTTTGGGGACAAATGGCAGAAATGGATAGAATTCTGTATCCCTTCAGTTCGGTTCTCTATCTTGATAAACGGCTCGCCGGTGGGTTTTTTCAATTCCTCCCGTGGTTTGAGACAGGGAGACCCTCTATCTCCGCTTCTTTTCTTATTTTTTATGGAAGCCCTTAGCAAGATGATCGAGAGATTGGTGGATGCGGGTTTACTTCATGGCTTTCCGGTTGGGAATGGGGTTCTTTTCATTTCCCACCTTTTATTTGATGACGACACGCTCATTTTTTGTGGCGCACAACTCGGACACATTCAAGCCTTGAGGGGACTTCTACTTTGCTTTGAAGCTGCATCAGGGTTGAGAGTCAATCTTTCGAAGTCTACTTTAGTGCCAGTGGGGGTCGTTCAGGATGTAGAGTTTTTGGCTACTTTATTGGGATGTCACGTATCATCTTTACCCATCACCTACCTAGGTCCACCATTGGGAGCCTCCTTTAAATCAGCAAGGATTTGGAATGGGGTGATTGAAAAGGTAGAGCATAGTTTGGCCACTTGGAAGAGGTTATATTTATCTAAAGGGGGGAAGCTGACATTGATTAAAAGCACCCCTTCAAATCTTCCTACCTATTATTTGTCTCTATTCCCGCTCCCCACAAAGGTAGCCAATCACATTGAAAAGCTATAAAGAGACTTTTTGTGGAGTGGAATGGGGGAGGAGTTCAATTATCATTTGGTAAATTGGCCAACAGTGTGCACTCCAATATCTGGAGGAGGCTTGGAGATTCGTCACTTGGTGAAATTCAACCAAGCCCTCTTGGGTAAATGGTTGTGGAGATACCAAAATGAAGGGGAGGCACTTTGGAAGTCGGTAATAGATTTAAAATATGGTGTGTCCTGGGGGGGTTGGTGTTCTAATGTGGTCCAAGGCACACATAGGGTGGGTTTATGGAAGTTTATAAGGAAGCAATGGGAGTCTTTCAGGGATCAAAAATATCTTGTGGTAGGAGATGGTTCTTAGGTTAGATTCTGGCATGACATTTGGTGGGGAGGCACATCCAGCCTCAAAGCCTCATTCCCTATTATCTTTGATCTCGCTAGATAAAAGGAAACTTTGATCGTAGATCTTGTGGTTCTTTCAAATGACACCCCTCGATGGAATATTGAATTTGTGAGGGATGTCCAAGATTGGGAGATGGAGATTATTTTGGAGTTTTTTGCGTCATTGTATTCATGCAACATCCCTAGTGGTATTGGGGATAAGTTGCAGTGACGACACTCTAAGAAAGACATTTTCTCAGTTAGTTCTTACTATTATGTCCTTTCTTCCCTCGGATCCCCTAGATTCTCATGAAAGAGTATTTGGCAGACAAAAGTGCCATCGAGAGCGGCTTTTTTTGTGTGGACTGCAACTTTGGACAAGATCCTTACCATAGATAACATGAGGAAACACCATATAATTGTGATTGATTGGTGTTGTATGTGCAAAAAACAGGGAAAATCAGTAGATCATTTACTTCTTCATTGCGAGGTAGCGAAGAAGTTGTGGGATGAGTTTTTCACAAGACTTGGCTTATCATGGGTCATGCCTCTCCACTTGGTGGATTTCCTAGCTAGTTGGAGAAGTCTCAGTGGCAACGCACAGGTGGAAACTATATGGAGTATGGTTCCTATATGTATGTATTGGTGTATATGGAGAGAGAGAAATGCAAGGAACTTCGAAAATTGTGAGAGATCTTTGGAGGAACTAAAACTTTTCTTCTATAGGACTTTGCTTTCTTGGGCGAGATTTATTGCTTGTAACGAACTTAGTGTCCATGAACTTCTTTCTTCTTTGTAACACTTACTAAGTTTTCTCAAGTATACTTCCGGTATAATTGAGTTTAGCCTTTTTCTATTTATGAAATCATTTTGATTACCTATCAAAAAAAATCTTTTTGTGAGAGGCATTTTGATTTAAGACCTATTTTTGCATGCAAGGTTTTGTGAAGGACTCTCACATTTTAGGTTTATTTCGTTATTCTTTTCCCCTCATCTACTTACATTCTCGGCAATATTTTGGAACTGAAATGCACCTTGTGTTTCAAGTTTTAACTATGTCTTTTGGGGTTGCATTGTCAAGCATTTGGTTTGACAATATCTATGCCTGATGTTGATACCTGCATGAATGCCTTAGTTACTTGGGATTTTTACCTATTCTAAACTTTTGGATCTTTTATCTTTATACAGGCGCTTGTCGAGAAAGACTGGCTGGCATTTGGACATCCATTTTCAGAAAGAACAGGAATGCCTACGGTATCTGGTAGTGGCATCAGTCCTTTTGAGTTATCGAGACAGTCGTCTGCAGGGAGTTTATCATCATCTCCTATCCGGCAGTCATCAGGATCATTGACATCTCAAGCTCCAAGTTCATCTCATACACAGAATTCGAATAACTGTTCTCCCATTTTTTTGCAGGTGTGTACCTTGATACTAAATTTAGGGAGACAATTTATATTTTCACAAGACAGAATCACTAGAATCATTAAATCCAAAATGCTAGGGCAAGATTCAGAAACGCTGCTGAACCCTAATAGGCCCAGTCTGAGCCTAAAGGATGTAGGTGAAGCTAAAAGGGGGCCATGGCTTGATGTTTTCTTTTCTTTATTATTTCTTTGAATGAATTTATATATTTATTGGATGGGAAGAAGCTTTGTTCAGGCCCCAATAGAATCTTCCGATGGCCAAAATTATTTATAAGTTTCAAAAGGGACTGCAAGCCCTGAAAAGAACCTGTTGATCCTTAACTCAGGATCAAAAGGGTCAGATGGACCACAGATGAGCTAAGAATGTGAGGAGTGGCAAGTAGGGCCCCGTTCTTTTTCAAAGGAATGGAGCAAGCCTTGACTTTCCAAAAGAGGCAAGCCAAAGTGGTAATAATGGAGCAAAGGGTGAGGTCCACTTAAATGGCACTGCTTGCCAACTTAAGTTTTTCAGACTAATGGTTGTCAATGTGTCATTAAATTGGCAGTTATTATGATTTTTGTCTTTCCTATAGCTCATTGTCAAACTCTCTTGTTCCATTGAAGTATGTACGGTTTCTCCACTTTAGATTATGTAAAGAGTTGACGTCAAGCATGGCATGAATCAAATTTAAAATGAGAACATTTTGCATGGTCCCTCATTTTTGCTTGGTGATTTGGTAATAGTTAATAATCTTGTATTTATGTCTATTTTGCAGTGGATTGATTGTGTTTCACAATTGTTGCGGAATTATCCTTTTGCTTTTGAGTTCTCCTCGGTGAGCGGCCTGCTTCCATTTGTGACACTAAGTTTCGTTGTTCTCTTTGTTTGGATGAGCATCTTATATTCTTCCCTTTCTATTTTATACTTTAATCAGAAAACAATTCCTCGCTGATATGTATACTTTCTGTTGATTTAGGCTTTTCTGGTGGATTTCTTGGACTGTATGCTTTCCTGTCGTTTTGGAAACTTCTTCGGTAATAGGTAATTTTCTTTTGTCAGGATCGGCCTGAATACAATAAATTGAAGCCTGGGGTCTCGAGCATGCATTAAAATTCGAAGTATGATCTCTGGCATGCATTTGCTTTATGTAGCCTAGCTATTTTGTAGTAGAACGCAGGATGTAGCATGCCAACTGATAAATAGTTAATGATTTTGGGGAAACCCATTTGTACTTCTCTTCTGGGGTGCAATTGTATTGGTTCATAATGCTAAAACATCAGGGGTTTACCTCGACCATTGTCATACTAACACACAAAATTGTTTGTCAACATTTGGTGCTTCTACTGAGTTTACATGTAGCCTCATACTAAAAGTGGGGAAACTTGTAGATAATATGCATTAAAATTTTATTAGAAAAAGAAAAGTTAAAATGGAATGGAATTATTTACCGTTGTAACAATTCTAAATAGAAAGGTCAGAAATTGGTTGGCAGGGCTAAATTTCATCTACGCAATTTCTATTTCCTTCATATATATATATATATTTCCATCTTGAGTGATATATCTCCTCTCTTCCCATCACATTGTGTAATTGAAAACTCATTATGTGGAATATTATTTTATCATATATAATAATATATAGTGAACTGATCACTCATTCAACTCCCTTTCTAGTGGTGTTGTAATTATTTTGCACTTACAATACAAAAGTTTTATTTCAAAGAATAATGGTTGTTCTATCTAAATCATCTCAATGGTTGATTGATCATCCAATTATATAAGGTTCCATCAGGCAGGAAGAAATAGATGGTGCAATGCACAATAAAAGAAGCAAACTCTTCTGATGCTGAATATTGCAGGAGCGGTACTGTTTTTCTCATTATATATTTTGATTTTAGTGAAAAGGAGAGGCAGCAAAGTGGTGTTTCTGAAGCTTGTGGATGTTTGTGGGCATATTTGGGTGATTTGCGTGCTTCAGAGGGAAGCTCTCATGTGCATTTCAACCTGTTTTATGATCCATCAAAACACAATGGTCCACTATTACCTCCTGCTGCAGCCTTAGCCCCAACTCTGTGGCCCCAATTTCATCTTCGTTGGGCTTGTCCTTCAGAAGCCCAAGCTGGGGAGCTTGAATCGCAATGTCGAAAGATGGCTATAAAATTTTCTGAGCTGCAAAAGGTGATAAATTACTTATGTCCTATGGGTACTAAAAAAGTGATTGTCTTTCGGATGGGGTTTTATGTTGATCTAATATTGATATTTATATTAAAACTGTGTTGGATTTGTCAACAGGCAAAAGAGGTAGCAGAGAGGAAAGCTAAAGAAGTTGCAGTTGCCATGGAATCATTGAATGCGGAGTTACGAAATGAAAAGCAGCTGAATAGCTCAGCTATGAACCTGGCAAAGAGGGCCAGCAAGGAAAGTGAGGCCATAAAGCGAGCAGTAGAGTCTATGGGGTGCAAGGTACACTTCTCAAGCACGGGTGATTTTACTGTTGGCATAGAGGGCAACCCAGCAGATGCTCCACAGAAATTCATCGGTACCCCTTTGAAAAGAGAATTGGATGGTACCGTGTCTCATGATGAGATATCAGATCTCTGTGTTTCAATTACAGTAGTGGCCGAGGACATTATGCCAAAAAATCCAATTGGACAGGTGTGTGAAACTTTATGCCCTTTGGGCGCTCGAGATGGAGTTTGCAGGTGGCCGGATGCTGGTTGTGCACAGATGGGCAGCCAGTTTGTTGGACTAAAGGCAAATTTTGATGCATTTGATAAGCTTTCCATTGATGATAGTTATTTCCAATCCGAGTAAAAATTGTAGATTTGTGGGCAAGCACGGGTAGCTAGCACCAATTCTGTTGCAGTACTTGGAGTAGCTTCTCAGTTTGGGCAAGGATTCAAGTAGATTTAGATTTAAAGCTTTGTTGGAATAGATAGATGAATTTTTTTTTTTTACCTCCTGGACCTGGGCATTTGGGATGGATACCAGGACTCATCGTACAGAGTTTTAGCTGAGAACCATCTTAGTATCGGAGGAACATAAATAGGCTAGCTTGAAACTGTACATGCAAGAGCTAAGGTATGGATGAAGGTTCATAGGTTTTGTCGATATGTTGGGCGGATAGTTTAATTATATTGCCATTCATTAACTGAATAAGCAGCTATTGTACAAGCTGTTGGACTAGTTATTAGTTGTGAACCTTCTTCTTTAACCGGCAAGTATTTTATACCAGGAGTGTAAATGAATAAATTTTATGACTGAAGCTGTATTGTAGCGAGCTGTATTTTTTGGTGACAGCCCTGTATTATGGTTTTCCCAGAACCCCTAGGGGTTGGCTTAAGTGGTAAAAGGCCTTGGGCTTAGGGATATGGCTGCAACCCGGCAACTCCCAGTTAGGCTTGAGCTTGACCCGACTCACCATGCTTTTGGCGCCAACACGACCAGACCCGACCCGAACAGTATGAGTCGGTCGGGTCAATTTGATGGTTCTCTCTCTCTCTCTCTCTCTCTCTTTTTTTGTAAAAAAAATCTTAGGAGGCAACTCGGCTTAAAGTTCCAAGCACCACAAATGGATTCTCTTCCACAGACTCATTCAAGCACGGTTTTTTTGATGGGTTTTACACAAATCCATTTCCTTTCGACAGAAAATAAACTAACCTAATTCCAAATCAGAAATGTTTCTCTTTTCAATTCTCAAACATAAATAACCTAAAGCTAACAATACCCATGAATACAAAATTGAAAATCCTGAACATGTGAATAAAAAACCTGCAAAATTTGCACTTCAAGCTGCTTGTGGGTTCTTAATGGGATGTACTTTTCCTAATTTCTCATACATTCCTCTCCACGCGCAACTTTCTTGGTGGATATCAATATTTCGACTTCAATGGCTCTACTCATCTCAACATCAACTTTTTGCAACGAAATTTGGGAGTTTTGCAAGATTAGGTTACGTGGAAGAAAGTTTTCCATATTTCCAAAACAACTTGATTAATTTTTCAAATTAATCAAAAACATTATTGGTGCAATACTCACTGAGAGAGAAGATGGACCAACTGCAACGGTGGGTTTGGGTCGCTAGGAGTGATTGGGGGCAATTTTTGTTGCCGCCAAGAGGTGTTCCAACTTCTTTTGCGGTAGTTGATGGTGGTAGAACGAAATACTGATTATTCAAGGTAGAGGGAGGGAAAAAATGACACAGGTGAAAATAGGTTTATCGTTGGTGACCTCTGATATTTCTGGCGAGGTTTTCTGCAAGGTGGCTTCTAGTTTACTAAAGGAATGCTACATTGGCTATTGTTTTAAACGTGGGGAGACTTGCACAATGCTGTGAGAATGGGTTGCATCTCTTAATGGATTTGAGATTTCTGGTCTATTTTCACAAACACTTGCCCCTCATCTCATCTCATCATTACTATTTTTTCAAATTTCTATATAAAATAAAATAAATAATTCAACTTTTTCAAATTTCAAAAAAAAAAACTAAAATTAAAAAAATATTTTATAACAATATTTTATTTAATTTTTAACTTTTATCTCATCTTATCTATGAAAACAAACCAGGCCTTAAGGAGCAGCAACAAAAGCAAACGATGCCAACAAACGACATTGGCTAGGGTTTGGCAGTGGAGATCAATGTTTTGAATACCGTACCGGTGAGCGAATAGTCTATACATAAAAAAAATTATATATATATAAAAATTATATTTCAAAATAATAGTCAAAATATGAATCAATTATATATATTAATATATATGTAAATAATCTAGTCTAAATTATGATAAAAAAATAGGAAGAAATGAAAAAAAACAAAAAAAAAATTTCAAATCCGGTACTGGCCGGTACAGACCAATACACATGGCTGGTACGACCAAAATCTGGGCCGGTACGAAACAGATCCTATTTTTGTACCGGTCACTGCTCCGGTACGGTATGTACCGGCCATACCGGCCGATACGGTACGAAATTTAAAATATTGGTGGGGATTCCAGAGAAGAGAGAGAAGAGGTATGAAAAATGCAGCGGGTTTGTCGGCCTCAAATTGGTTTTGGCCCGACAAATTTATTTTGACCAATGAACTCGAATATGTTTGGTTGACCTAGCCGAGTCGGTCTAAGGTTCAGATCCTCTGTGGCACCATTAACCATTAACTGCACAAATATGAACACATTCATAACTTTACCTGATACCGGCATGCAGAGGATATTGCTAGGAACAAATTATTGGAAAATGAAATAAAATCATAGAACAATTCATGAATTGAGAACTAAACATGTAAGGCAATTGGTAAACATGAAACCCTATGAGTTGAAAACAATTATTTGCTAGTTCACTGACCCAACTAGTTTTCACATTCACAAATGAAAAGAAACCACGTATTAGAATTTATTTTCTAGTATTCTTCATACACTGAGATTTAAGCAAATGATAAACCTATTCAACATCTGAAGATTCCTCATTATCACTCTCAGAAGACCCCTTCTTGCCCCTCCTCTCTTGCCATCTTGCCCATATCCACCTCAATACAAGGAACCCTCCAAGAGCATAAACCTGTATGTAACCGCAGCATGTTTGTTACTCTAAAAATATTTAAAAAGAAGCATGAGTAGGAGGAGAATTACAATCTCAGTTTGTTGGAAAAATAGATTTAACAATCTTCCTTTGTTTAAAGACTGATACAAAGTGCAATAAATTATACACGCCCAACTTAGGCAATTCATTTGCAGTGCCAAAAATCAGCAAAAACTAGCTAGGGTAAAACTGTGCAGCTAATGCCTTTGAAATATGGAGACCAACAACATAATAAACTACCAAACAAAAGCTGTCAGTTGGATCTGAATAAAGAGATAATAAAGATGGTGAACAAATGCATTATCAACATTATTAAAGATCTGAGTGGTTTTACATAGGACTTAAAACAGTTTAATGTTTTGAGTTTACCCACCCAACACAGTTACCCAACCCAGCTCCCCTTTTTAACTTTTTTCCCCTTTTCTCAAATATTCTTGTAGTTAAACTAAATTTCACAAATATTCACATGACATGCATCTCAAATCTGAAACCCATTAATAGAACAAATTCCACGTTACGATATATCCTCAATGTTTGTGATAAATAGAACCCGTTAAGAGCAAGAATGAATGACAGAATAGCAACTGCACGGAGTATCAGTGACAATTCATGGTAAGACCAAGAACACTAAAAAGGGTGGAAAAGTAGTAGCACATCAAGAAAAACAAAATGCAAGAGTGAATTGGAGAGTGAATGGGAGAGTTATAATGAGAAGTGTCATAGTAAAGGCTGATGGTGTTTAAGGGTAGCATCACTGGAAAAGTCACTAAAGGCATTGCATGGCAGAGTAGCAACAGGTATGGTGAGAAGGGCACAATAAATTTTTTCACACGGTGGTAGGCTCATCAGAGTTGTCACAAGGAAGGGACTGTCTCCAAGAAGACCAGATTAGTGCACATGCATCCCCTTTGATCTTCATGTTAACCGATTAAATAAAGGAAAAGACAACCAGAAAAGAGGAGATTAAATAAAGGAAAAGATAAACAGAAAAGAGGAGAATTCGATATCTCAAACAAAACAAAAAATGCACTCTCATGTGGGTGGGTGGAAGAGACATACAGACAGACAGGTGACTTATTACAACTCCAGACAATTCACCATTCATTTCTATGTTTTAAAAGTATCAGCTGTAGATCTGTTTAATATGAAAATGGAATATGCATCTTACCCAGATTTAAAAAAAGAAATAATAAAATTAGCAAAAGAAAAAAGGGCATATCCATGATCTCCTTTACTAGAGCATTACAGTGAGCCTTCAACAAGAAATTTGACGGTTGTTGCAAAACAGTATTGGACTACCTGAAAACCAACTAAATACAACTTTCTCTGAGAACACCGGGTATACTCCCAACCCACACCTACATGTTATGTTGTCCCCAGCAGCAGTAACAGCATTTTAAGAGTTTCGACTCCAATTGAAGATACTAGATTTCACAAAACACATCAGAATATTTATCTGATCAAGATGACTCTGCTTCAAAGAGGGTAAAACAATCAAGTGCTGTAGCCAACCATATGCAGAATAAAAACCCAATGTCCAACCTTCTCATGAAAATACAAACTCGTCCAAACCTCATTAATCAAATAATTCACAAGTTGATGTTCCATGCCCTCATGGTTTCGTACAAGACAGAATAATCAACGAACAATATCTGCTATTCCTCTTTCTCAATAATGAAAGCCCTGCACTTTGCTGATGCTTTCCATGTTCCACTATCTTCACAAAAATAATCAACCACTAACAACATTCGGTCCCACTCTCCCTAATCCTCAAGAGTTTCCAATACTCGTGATTGATTTACCTGTGCCTTCGGTACTTTCTGCAACTTCTCCTTCCCATAGTATTCTATTACTGTGAAAAACCTATTTTACTCATCTTACCCTATCCCACTTTCCCCATTTCTATAATGTTCAATGGACAACTTCACCATTAAGTTCCTCCTTTTGCGAGTGAAAGTGAACTTTCGAATACCTTTAGTGGAAAATCGGTATTTGCCATTATAAGGGCCTCTCGATTTTTTTGGGATTTACACGTAAAATTTATTTTTAAGGACGAAGAATTTCCCGTAAAACTCACACTCAAACAGAGGAGGCAAAATAACATTAAGGAAGGTCCTCTCTCAGAACAAGTAAAGCTTAAGATCATAAATATCACTCGAACTTTTTCCAACCCGCGATCTTAAAATGTTACTCGACAGAGCAAAGTAACAGCATACAATGGCAGAAAAAGAAACAATCTCGAAGCCATAACATTCAAACTCTCCAAGCAACCAAACACAAAGAACAAGGATAAATTTGGAGCTCATACAGACCTGCCAGAGAATGACAGGGTTGGAAGTCTTTGCAGAAGACTCTTCCGCCTCGGTAACCAAAGGGGTTGGGACCAATGCTCTTCTCTCTGAAAACCTCACCACGTCCGGTTTCTGATTCGTAGTTTCTGCTCCTTCATCATCACCGATTACTATTTCTCCTTTCACTTCCTCTACAACACGAACCTCCGGTTTAGGTCCTGGCTTCAGAAAAGGGAGTTCGAGCTTAAACTTAGGGAACAGCGAGAACAGGTTTTTGGGTGCTTTTGGGTCTTCTTTACCGCTTGCGATTTGGGTGTTTTCAGCCATTTTCTTGTCAGTTCAAAATGGGTTTTGGATTAGAATGTGGGGCTGGTTTGGAGGTGGCGGTGAAAACAGAGCAAGTAAAAATGAGGGGTTTTGAGTTTTCTTGAAGGTACGATTACGAAAAGGTTTTAGCATTCGTTGTCAGCGTGTCAAGATTGGGCTAATCAACCATTTTTTTCTTGCCAAAAAAAGGAACCATAATATATAATTTCTCTTAACGGAACCATAATTTTATAAAAGATTCATACATTTGAAACGTTTACCTAATATTTATATTACTCCTTCAATCTAATATATTAAGAGAAAATAAAAGACAGAAGATCAGTGCCTTGAAGACTACTACCTTTTTCATTTAATTTAAAAATATGATATTTATAATTATAAATACGTAATCGTTGCATAATTTTTTTTAAATTTTAATAAATACGAGATCCATAAAAAATAATAAATTTTGTAATAATAAATTTTATTTTATTTTTTCAAAATAATTGTTCTGCACTTGCACTCTCTATCACTATCTTTAACATTACTTTTTAATTTATGCGTATATCTCTTTTAAGTAATTTTTCTGTGTATTAAGTCTTTTAAGATAAAATATTTAAAGCACTTGCGTTTTATGAAAAAACGTTATTCTAATTGATGATGCGTATCTTTTAAAAATAAAATAAAATTGATGATGCATATTCCTAAAGACAATATAAGATGATTGTGTTTGGTTTTGGACCACCGTGAGCTTGGTTTTGTGTCATCTATGAATCAACTCGGAAGACTTTGTTTCCCTCAAAACCTTGATTAAACAGACTATCAATTGTTAGCTCAATAGTAGAAATTCTTAGATATTATATATATTGGAAAGGGGCGGTGGTTCTCGATGTTGGGCCAGACCGCACAAGTTTATCCCGCGAGGCATTGATGGTGCGGATCAGGCCTGAGCCAAAAAGGAAGAGGCCGGCCCAAGAAGCCCATGAAGAAGTAGCGAGATAGCACTCACGGAGCGTGGAATTGAGTTTGAAGGCTTTACATTTTTATTGACCGACAATCTACATGTACCGTGTCAAGGACAATCCTTACACCTGAATGCCGACAGTTGGACAAATATAGAAAGGGAGTGCATGCCTAACCAAGCGACGCCATATTTAACGAGGGACGAAGACAAGCACGTCACGATACAAACTCAAGGCTTTCAACAATCATCATGATTAAGTATAAACGACCTATCATCTGACAGGGAGAACATAATTCGAGTATAGAACAACACCACTATGATCAATTTTTCAGAAGATTGCTCCAACCAGATACATATACATACATATGACAGATCCTCCATTGGAGGCAAAATGATTGCAAGTATTTTATTGTTCTGGTACAAAATATAGATAGAAGTCCTAGACTAACTTAGGCATTAGAGATATCCTCCACTACCTTAAACCTCATCTTTTGTATTTGCATAAAAGAATTGGATCCTAATACAGTTACTCATTTTGTAAAATACGACATCAACATCTATAATAAAGAAAATGTTACTATGCCTTATAGTTTTGACATCTCATATATTTTATTTTTAATTTTGTATTTATCTAAGCCCTCTCAAAACCTAGCTGTTAGAGTTGCATTTTGGGATAATAAATGAATCCTCGAATGAGTACTTGAACCCTTCTCCTGCAAGGTATAGAACAACTAAAGGTACTGTGAGTCCTGCTCGCTTTGGTTCTGCTTCTGTGGTGATTAAGAAGCAGGAGTTTGAGCTCAACCAGCCATTGAGAATCACTTTTGTGGTTCCCCAATTGGGATGGAGATTCCGGTCTAGTGTAGAGGACACCTTCTTCATGATCTAGGGGTCAAATGTAGCCTGCGCTAAGCAGAGAGAGAATTAACGAAGTGATTATTAATGTATTAATAATTTTTTATATTTTTAAAAATACTTTAAATTATTAAAAAAATATGAATATTTTAAAAATAAAATAAAAAACTAATTTTTAGCCTAACGATTAGTTGGAGTAGTGCTACTCAACAGCAAGTAGCACCACTTATAATAATATTAGACAAAATAATAGGAGACATACATGAGTATAAAAGTGTTTATTCGAATATTAAATTTGAGAATTCAAATTTCAAATCTAAAATTTTTAAAATTTTTTTAAATAAAAATATTAAAATTATTAAAAAATAAATAAAATTTTAAAACCGGATCAGGTAAAAATCTGTCTCGGATGAAAATACTTATGAAGAGTAATGCTTGCATTGTATTCATGTCCGTATCCGTGTCACACTAGGCTTATGATCAAATGAATATAAATTATTAAAAAATACAAAATAAAAAGATAGTCAACGATATAAAAATACATAAAAATGGAAATATCTTCTAATTAGTCTGACACGGGTTAAATAGTGTGACACGGGTTAAATAACTTTATTATTTAAGGGTTAGACATAAAATTCTAATTAAAAAAATATTTTTAATTAAAAATAACAAACTTAGAATAAATAAATTTAGATGCCTCAATCTAAAAAAGAAATATTCTAATTACAAAATAATTATACAAAAATCATCTTATAAATTGAAATAAAATAACTCAATATAATTAATCAATTATAAAATTATTTTTATTAAAAAGTAAAACTGATAAATTATATAAATTACATTAATTTATAAAATTAATTTATATAATATCTTTATAGCTATACTCCTCAATCCAAAATCATTTGCTTGCCAAGGTGAAGACCATAGTTTATGACTCTAATTCAAAATTCAACCCACAGAATGCCAAACCTTTGTGCTTGCCAAGAACCAAAAATCGTGATTTTAGGAACTTTTTCAATCTGTCGACAAAGGAAACAATACCACACAATAATAATAATAATAATAATAATAATAATAATGAAATCAAAAGCCCATGAATCTGAACCGTTAAAGTGTTAAAAAAATTAGAAAAATAAAATTATCTCAACCGTTAAAGATTACTTGGATATTCTCGTTATTTTTTCCAGTGTTTTTTTTTTCCTGCGCAATCGTCTTCGGGTCCATTGGTTCAACACTCTAGCAGTCTAGCTCGTGTACGTCACGCCACTCGCTTTCCCCAATGATCTACAGTAATGGAATAATTAGCCGATCAAGATTATAAAACAAGGACTTGGGAAAGTTTAGTATGGTATAGAGACCCATCAAGCAAGTTCCTACGAACTCTGAATCTGAAGCCTCGAAGTTTCAATCTTTGGTTGATACACACTCTGATCGTCGAGAAAATGCAATCCAGTCACTTGCTTCTTGAGGAGCCCATAAGGATGGCCTCCATTCTCGAGCCCTCAAAGCCTGTAAGTAAACACACTGATACAGTATGATTTTAGTATTCTTCTTTACGAGAAGAAGTCAAAAGAAAAGTTTCATTTTCGTCAGCTCGACTTCGTTTGAACAGATTATGATAAAATTGAATCTCTTATATGATTATCCCGTTGTTTACTTAATTCGCTTGGTAGCACCGACATAGCTGTTTTTCCAGATTGGTCTGGTTGGTCGGTTTTGATTTTGATCGGAAGCATGAGTAGTTTGGATGCATTTTTATCAATGTTTCGGAATTGGACTATGTTATGTGCAGACTTTCTTTCCGGCGATGACGAAGATTGTTGGAACACTTGGTTCGAAATCAAGATCTGTCGAGATTATTTCTGATTGTCTGAAGGCGGGAATGTCCGGTATTGTCCCCTTCCACTTGTTGCCTTGGTCGAAATATTCAATGAGCTCTATCCTTGTCTTCATATTCTTTGATGCTCTTTTGATTGCGTGGTTTTACCTCCACTAAGTTTCAGTGGGGATAAACTTGCATAGAAGAAAAGCTTAAGAGTCTGATATAGACGTATTTTTCTGTGTCAAATTTATATAACTTTTGTTCATTTTTCTTCCATGGAAATTAGTGGCGAGGTTTGACTTTTCATGGGGTGACCCTGAATTTCACCAAGAGACGCTGGAAAACTTGAAGTTAGCAGTTAAAAATACATGGAAGCTTTGTGCAGTAAGTTTGTCGCTGTTGCATACAATACTTTCCTATAATCAGTCATTTCACTAATGCAAATTTAACCATTTGCCATCTAATTTAGAATTACGAAGTTTTCTCTGAAGTGATTTGCTGCTCTAGTTCAATTTTCAGTTCTATGCTTTGCAAAGATAGGGATGATTTATTTTCATATTTCAGGTAATGTTAGATACTGTGGGTCCAGAATTGCAAGTTGTCAACAAAGCTGGGCACCCCATATCACTTCAAGCAGATTCGCTGGTCGTCCTAACACCTGATCAAGATAAGGAAGCTAATTCAAATACATTACCCATAAACTTTAATGGCTTATCAAAGGTCAGTATTAATCTATGATCAATATTCATTTCTGGTTTTATAAAAAATTAATCACTTCAAAAATTGTTGGCCTATGTTTAGGTCCAAAAGCTACTAGCTTTTTTGCTGTGCTGGAAACCATCATTTGAGATGATATCATTTTGTTGCATCTAGTGTGTCTTTTAGACAGATCTTGAAGTGCCTGCTTACTCTCACTTGACTACACTTTTTTGGTTTCCTTAACAGTCCATGGAGTGGATAACTGGCATTTGAGTTTAAGTTAGGATTTTATTTCCAGTCACCATTTCGTATTTGTTCAGATGTTTATTTGCTTTGGTAAGCGACGTTGTATTATCCAGAGAATGTTCAGTACTTTACTGAACAAAAAATAAAATAACACTGATTTATATATTTCAATTCTGATTAAGATTGTGTATGATGTCCTACCATCAGTCTTGTTCATGATGTAGGTCTTCATTATCATGTCTCATGCTTTTGAAAGGAATTACTGAATCTTTTAGAATCTCAAATTGGCTCAAATTATTTGCAAGATGCCTTTGCTCAGTAAAGATTTTTATTCCGAGTATCATTTTGAGCAGCAATTTAAAAATAAAAACAGTGAAAGTATGGGCATTTAAATGTCAAATCTTTAAACTGATGAATTTTTTAATCTTTTGCTGCTTATGCCATTACTTGGGATTTTGAGCTGTATCAGATGTTTTCACTGGTCTACATAGTTAGAACACTTATGAAGATAACTTTTGGCTCTGCTATATTGTATCTTGATCTGAGTGTCAGCCAGAAATCCTCTTGGCCGTTTTTTTCTCTTAAAGTTTGTTTTTCCATTTAAAGTGAAGGAATGCTCCCTTATTGTTTATTCCTAGATTTAAAGTGAAGATATGTAGAATGCTATTCTAGTTATTTATTTATATGCCACATGATTCATTACAGGTAGATTGTTAGACAATTGCCATTACTAAAGATAACATGGTTTTGCAGGCAGTGAAGAAGGGGGACACCATATTTATTGGTCAGTACCTCTTTACAGGAAGTGAAACTACTTCTGTGTGGCTGGAGGTGAGGCAACACTAGGAAAATAATTTCAGTTATGAGGCCCATGCTGATTTGGAATGAAACTTATGAAATTATGCATATCGGTGTATTCTTTGTATACTTCCTGTGTACTTGGGCTACGTCTTCTTCTATATTAATAAAAGATTAATTTTTACCTATAAAAAATGAAATTAGGCATATCAAATCACTCACATCCTTAATGAGCCACTGTCTGTTTTGATCATTTTATAATACAAGATAGAAGTGGCTAGGTTGATTTTTAGTTGCCCATATTGAGCATGCTTGTTTTTAATGTAAGCACCACCTGACTACAAAAGATAAAGGGCAGCCAAACTTCCAGAAATTTGACAAATTTTGCTTCTTGGGTTTTCCAATAATCCGTAAAGTTTCACTTTCACAATGCAGGTTACTGACGTGAATGGTGATGATGTGGTTTGTTTGATTAAGAATTCTGCTACTCTGGCTGGGTCATTGTATACCTTGCATGTCTCCCAAATCCGCATCGATCTACCTACACTCACTGATAAAGATAAGGAGGTAAGTTATGCTCTTTGCAACAAACACTGCACAAAAAAATCAGCTGTGAATAAAGTGTTTTTACCTAATTTTTATCACCCATTAAGGTTAGATAAGGCATTGTTGTCCTTTTTTATGAAACATTTTAGAGAATGATCTAAAATTGGTATGTTTGAGTCTGATTGTGTTGAATCTTGTTTAATATTGTTTGTCTGACACGTGAAGGGGAGTGTTAAAAAGTGATTCCAAATTGATTGGGTTTAAGTTTGGCTGTGAGTTTGTGTGCTAATTGGGCCTCTTCTCCTAATAATTTAAGCTTTAAGATTGGGTTCCTCTAATAGATATTTGAATTCTTAGGTTATGTTTCTTGATTTTATCCTACTAATTTAAGCCTTTGAAATTTGGATTCTTTTACTGAATATGTGAATTATTGGGTTTGTGTGCTGAATGTTATTAGAAGTGGCAAAACAGAGCAGTGGCTTAATTTTCTTGATTGAGTGGGGTTTTTTTTCCACCTGCTCCTGCTGATACTCAAGTTTAATGAAGCTGCTGCAAAAGAATTCGTCAAAGGGGTGGAATGAGTTTACTTTTCATAGAAACAGGCAGATGATTTTTTTTTTCAATTTATAGAATGGTAAAAAAAAAATAAATCGAATGATAATGATATTGGATGTGCTATATGCCCCACATAAAATTTTCTTGATTAGTTGACGAGTTCCTTTATTCAGTGATAGATTATATGAAATTTGTGTGACGGAAAAACATATGTAAAATTGGTTTTGGGGACAACTGCATGAATAAAATTGGTGCAATTTTCCCCTCTATGAAACTTTATCCATTTTTACTCGACTCAAATTGAGATCAGCTACACGGATTCTTCATGGTGTGAAAATAATAAAATTTGCAGTCTTTTTGTTTTAATTTTTTTCCATGAAATCTTGTTTATTAATATCAGGTTATAAGCACATGGGGTGCTGCAAACAATATAGACTTTCTATCACTGTCATATACCCGGCATGCTGAAGATGTTCGCCATGTAAGGACTGTTCCCACTAAGAATATTGTACATTTTATCTTATTTCAATTATATGATTTTGATCACTCATCTTCTCCCATCTTAATTATCTTTATTCTTTTATATTTAACTTACAACTTCATCCTCGTTGTTCTTATTAGTTCCCAACTTAATGAAGGGGTTAAGTTACATTTTAGAGTTTACTGCAATAGTCAAGCTCTTTTAATTTATTCTTACATTTAACTGTACTGTTCTTTCCATTGTGCAGGCTCGTGAATTTCTTTCTCAATATGGAAACCTCAGCCAAACTCAAATTTTTGCTAAGATAGAAAACGTAGAGGTGAGGTGCATAAACAAGAATATTGAATGGCAGTAAGAGGCGCCAAAGTGAAATGTATTGCTCTGGAATTTGATCATAATTATGTATTTTTTATCTCATTTGTTCGTGCAGGGATTAAATCATTTTGATGAGATCCTAAGTGAAGCAGATGGTATTATTCTCTCTCGAGGAAATTTGGGGATTGATCTCCCACCAGAGAAGGTAGGTTTCAAATTGAACATGGCACAAATATGATGTTGCCGGTTAATGGCTTTTAGACTGAAACTCATCAGTATCTCCATAAACAACAGATGAAAGGTGAAGCTATGGGATTTGATCCCATGTGCTTGTGTATTTACCTACAAGGAAAAAAAGTGATGCTTCAACATATGACCCTACAATTATTGTTCTTAACAAAGTGACAAGTAAATCCACAGATCAGTTTTATGTGGATGCCTTGGTTGAAAATAATGTCTTACACTCGAATAAGTTAATTACTATGGGCTGGCTGTTTGATCGTCACACATTGCTGCTTGCGTGCACTAGTTAAAATACACATGTTATTCTCCAGTTTGGATGGAATGTGATATTGAAGGAAAAAGAATAGTTCCTCATGTGAAAGGCTGATTTTCATCTTACCCCAAACCATTTAGGAAAGATATTTATATTGACGAGGACAGGAATAACCGAGTGTGACATTTTTTAAACTTTTAAATGTATGTTCGTGCACCATCAATGAACTTTTACGTATGTGCTGGTAATGCACTTCTGGGATTTTATAGGTGTTTTTATTTCAAAAGGCTGCTGTTTACAAGTGCAACATGGCTGGAAAGCCAGCAGTGGTTACTCGTGTTGTGGATAGTATGACTGACAACTTGAGACCTACTCGCGCTGAAGCAACAGATGTTGCCAATGCGGTATTGGATGGTGTGTTTCGTAATTCAGACTTTGTAATCTATTTATTAGTTCTAGAGGATAGCCATTGGATTATTGTGTTCTTTTTTATGTCTACTCTTGATATGAGAGAATATTTTGCTCTTATCATTATTTTTTCCATATATTTTATTTTCTTGAGCACTACCAACACTACGAGTATGGGTGTGAACCAATCTGGAACTTTAATTTGTTGCCCCTTTTCTCTTTAGGGAGCGATGCAATTCTTCTAGGTGCAGAGACCCTTCGGGGATTGTATCCAGTTGAGACGATTTCCATTGTTGGAAAGATTTCTGCAGAGGTAAGTCTTGCGATTTTCTTCAATTGCCCATTTCTCAACCCCTTCTGCTCTCTAGCTCCTCTTGTGCTGGATAAGTTGCCCATTTTGTAGAGTGGAAATCATACTGTTTAATTTGTTCTCTCTCTCTGAAATCTTTTTGTTGTTTCTATCATATGTTGGCCTTGGCCTGGTGGTCATTTGGACAGGTTGTATTTTTACTGAGACAAGTTTCCTAATTTGAAGAAGACGATCTATTTTAATTACAAAAATGCTATTTGTACACGGCTTGTATACCTTTTGCGTACACGCCGTATATAAATGCTATTTTTACACATCCTCTAATTTAATTATTTGTGTTTTTTTTTAATTTTATTTCACTCATCATATTTTTATCTTTTTTTAATATATATTTTTTTTAAATATTTTGGCTGATGTGGCATTATTGCCACGTTACCGATTCCGTAAATGGTATGTAGAGCCGTGTACACGTAGCATTACTCTTTTAAGTATGGTGCTTGTATCATAGCCTGAATATCACCAGTATTTTTTATATCAAAATAAAGTCCCAGAAATTCTTGCTTTCACAATATTCCATTTTTGTCTCCACTTTAGGTTGAGGTTTCTTAATTAAGACCTGTCTGCAGGCAGAGAAGGTTTTCAATCAGGATCTGTATTTCAAGAGGACTGTCAAATATGTTGGAGAACCAATGACCCATTTGGAATCTATTGCTTCATCTGCGGTACTTTCTTTTGATGGTCTTGCATTTGATCTATTCTTTTTTTTGGTTACCATCATGTAGATTATTGGCCAATATATATTTTTTTTCTTTCCTTTCCCCCCTTTTTGAAATAAAAGACAGGTTGAACCTGCTGAAACGTGATTTTTTTCCCCTTATATTTCAGGTACGTGCAGCTATCAAGGTGAAGGCCTCTGTAATTATTTGCTTCACTTCAACTGGAAGAGCTGCAAGGTCCTTTTCATCCTTCATTCCCATCTGTCTTTCTATTTTTTTTCCTTTGCATTTTGTTTTATAATTCTGTGACTATAACTGATTTTTATAATGCACATGCATATGAGGATAATTTTTTTAAAATAATTAAACAAAATTTATTGGTCATAAGAATAGGCAAGATCTCAAGTATATGGGACATATACAAGAGAAACACCTAAGCGTGCTAGTTTATTGCTATGAAGATAAAAATTGAAAGAATTGAATATGATGTCAAATTCACAGCTAGAACTAGGTATGGACTGTAGTGTTAGATAGATTTTAGATCTCAAGTACGTATAAGAAAGTACCAAGTAATAGATTTGAAATTGTCTCTAATGGGTTCCCCCAAGTTGATGAGGTGGCAACTGCAACAGCTTGGACTGAGAAAAGTGAAGGAAGTTTATGGAAGTTCCTTTGCGAAAAAATAACAAGCTGGCACAAAGGAAACATAAAGGAGGCCATAACATGCCAAATCGGGAGAAAATGGTAGCAAACTTTAATATGCTTTTTTCTGTTATGAAAGATGGATTAAGATGATGAGGGTCATGAAGCATATCCATCTTAGAAAATAATCAAGTGCACATACAATTTTGTGTAACTTTCATACTACATTTTAGTTTAGCTATTTGTTATTCAGGTTGTACTGTTTTGATGATCAACCATACATGTTGATATATATTATATCAACATGTACTCACTCTTGCATGCATATTCATTAGACCTTACATCTTCTCTTCATTTAATGCAGGTTAATTGCAAAGTACAGGCCGACAATGCCTGTCTTATCTGTTGTCGTTCCCCAGCTTAAAACAAATCAACTCCGCTGGACTTTTACTGGTGCTTTTGAGGTATATTGTTGACTTTGATTTATACATGCAGCTAATGGGTATTAATCCCAGGAGCCCACCCTCCATGACTAAAAGGTGTTACACTATGGATAATTTTTTTTTTTTTTTTTGCTGCTCCTTTTCTGATGTCTTTTATGGGATACTTATTATGTTATTTATTAGCAATATAATTTCACTTCATTTTATCTATAGTTGTTCTTCCCTCATGGGTTGCATTGTCTCTTGATCCGAAACGGAAGCTAATTATTGCTACCTGCTCCTTTGATGATATTATTGCAGGCAAGACAATCACTGGTTGTTAGGGGCATTTTTCCCACACTTGCAGATCCTCGACATCCAGTAAGTATTGCATTCTGTTTATTGAGATTCCTTACCATTATAGATGGAATCTCCTCAACATTCTGTGTTGTGTGTGTGTGTGTGTGTGTGTGAAAGTGCCTTAGAGGTTTAGTTGGAGTTTTACACCGAAATCCTGATGATCCTGGCAAAGCTCTATATTTATAGAACTGAAGTGAATTGGGTTAGGTTTTCTTGTCCAGATGGATACTACTAGATATGGTGGATAAGTGATTGGTATAAAAGAATAGAAATTGTTAGATCACTTACACCGCTATTTTCATTCATCTAACATAACATAACATATATGCTGTTGGTCATTCTACAAATTGTTGGATGAGAACTGATATTTGCAACAGTGAATTGTGCAATTGTTGTGTAATTGCTTTGAAAAAAGTAAGTAAAATATGGGACTCACATAAAAAAATTAATATTTTAATAATGGACTTCACTCTTTTTCAAAACAATTACACGGCATTTACACACTTGATAGTTGTGTCTAGCATTACTGTGGTTTGATATTTTCTCCTTTGCTAAGTTTTTTTTATGCTTTACTTTTACTATCCCCACCCATTAGATGGTGAAACAAAACATGAATGCTGGTTTTGCAGGCTGAGTCTAGAAGTGCAACAAATGAATCGGTTCTAAAGGTTGCATTGGATCATGGCAAGGCTTCTGGTGTCATAAAGCCTCATGATCGTGTAGTGGTCTTCCAGAAAGTTGGTGATGCATATGTGGTTAAGATCATAGAGCTTGAAGATTAGAGTTTTCTCCCCTTCTGAACAAATAAATTTCCAAATCTGTAGAAGTTTGTAAGATATCCATATATAATTGGGATTGTTTTTTGCTATTTCATGCCTGCATTAATAAATCTCTCTCAAGAATACTGTTGAGAAAGAAGCAAATGTTTGGGTTATTTTCTTTCATGGTGGTCTTTTCACTTCAGATCAGGCAGGACCCGGGTCCATTCGGGCCAAATTCGGATTGGTCTTGATCGGATAGTTTTGCTTTTGCATGGATAAGATCCATAAACCCTAGGCTGTTTAGGATCTCGACAGAGCATTCACAATGGTTCATCTTTATTGTTCAAAAATTTAAATTACATCATCAAATTTTATTTTTTTCTATTTTATATACTGATTTTTACATTATCATATATCAGTTTATTTATTTTTTCATATTATTTGAATAATATTTTTTTAATCTTTTAAACACTTCCTTTCTACCAATAAATTTGTAATATCTATATATATATATATATATATTATATTTGAAATATATTATTATATGCAACATAATATAATTTAGTCCTATACATACAAAATAAAAAAATATATGAGCCAAATAAAAATTAAAAATAAAATCAAAATATGAAAAAATTGAATAAATAATATTTTCAAGATATTGTTTAGAAAAAAAATAAAATAGAGATGTACTAAATGATGAACAATAACAAGAATTTGTACTGAAATGTAAAAGTAAATGGAAATCTTTTATGGGCACTTTTTTTAACAGTCTTAAGATTTTAAGTACTACATTAAACAACGTGATTTGTAGCATTTTTAATGAAATCTTTTTGCGAGTAAAGAATTTTTTTAAAACTATTTTTTTATACGTTAAAATAGGATTATCAATCTTGAATTAAGTATTCTAAAGTATGGTTTATATATGTTAAAAAACAATATGTATGATAAAGTATAATTTAAAAAATAGATATTTAAAAAGATGAGTGATTGTATACCATCTAAGGGATTATTTTGCCATCCCAAGAGTGATTGTGGTGAACCGTCCATCCCAGGCACATGGGTGATGGGTGGTGGCCACCACCTCCAAGGTGGCCGCTGCTGTATAATATATCTTACGTTCTTACCTTATAGGTGGTAATCTAGAATTGAAGTAGGTAAAACTTCAATTTTGATTATTAATTAGTTTCATGTCAAGATAATTATTAAAATTAAGTCAAATAAAAATTTAGGCCATTAAAAATTAATTATGTAATAATTAAATTTTAAACTGAATTATGGCACGTGGCTAGTGTGGTGTAAATTGTAAAAGCTAGAATACTCTGATAGGAAATTCAGCGATTGTTATTGTCAATACATTAGTCTTAGAGTAAACAAATCAAGAAGCGCCCATGGCCTAATGGATAAGGCGTCTGACTTCTAATCAGGCGATTGTGGGTTCGAGTCCCACTGGGCGTGCTTTTCCTTTTCTGTTTTTTCGTATTTTTCCCATTTTCAAGCTATTCATCTACCCCATCTTCTCTTCATTAGTCAGTACAAGTGATTGTGATGGCGGAAGTAGCCATGTTGTCGCTCCAGGTGCGTACAACCTCGTCGGGGGCTGCGGTCATGAAAGCGCAGCGACAAAACCGCGAAACATCTAGGAATGAATTTACATTGGACAAAACAAAAGAAAAGGGGGCCATTGTTGACCAGGAAGACGTGTTTGGTCTTCTGCTTGGTCTGCAAGCATTTGGAGTTTGGACTCATCCAATATCTTTCATACGTACGTCACTTAATTTTGCGTGCTCTTCAATCCAAAAATTGCCATCTCATATGCATATAAATAATAGCGCAGTACTAGTAAATGGAACAATATCTCAGTACTTCATTCATTCAGTGCATACTCAACATCTACCTATTTCTAATTAGCCAACTTCATAGTAGTACACAAGGCCGAGAAGCGCCACATGATGTCTCTATTCTCAGCGTTTTTAGGTTGTTTCATGCTCTCTTCGTCTCGGGTCTCCGATGATATTGTTGGAAGCTCCGGAATGCAGAAAGATCAATGTTCTTCAGAGAAAAGTAGAAGCTAGTCAAAATCATCCGGAGCTCCGATTGTAGTATCCCACTTCCCAGTTAATTCATACCTCTCCCGCTTGTAGTTGGAAGATATTTAAAAGGAGTAATTATATGCTTAAATATCGTTCCGTGAAGTACTAATTCATGAATCATGATCATGATCATGATGTGGGCATGCATGTCCGTCGCTAGCTCAAAGGAAAAGTTTCGGCCGGGCCGGGAAAGAAATATTTGAAGGACATATATACATACATCCATGGGAATTCGATCTGGTTCTCATGGCCGGTGTTTGTAAATGAATAAGGTGTCATGAAGAATGAATTATTAATCTAGCTTCTGAATTATATAATTATTTGTAAATGAATAAGGTAAAGCACTTATAATCTGTATTTGTCACAACTCAAGATTTTCTTTTTCTTTTTCTTTATTTATTTTTGCATTCAGTTTTGTTGTACTGTTCTTCTGATTCATGGGAATTTTTTGATCAGATATATTAATGTCCGCTATGTCCAGCTGCCAGTTAAGTCAAAGTTAATTTGAAAGAATAAATTTATTCATAATTTTTTTTTATTATCTTCTCATTATCGCATGATGTGATATTAGATGATAAACTAATAAGTAAAATATTATAAAATAATTTCCAATCATTTAATGACATATCATAAAATGATGAGAAGATGATGAAAAATAAGATAATGAATAGCATGGTTCTAATTTGAATTATTTTAAGGAGCAAACTTCCCACAAAACCGAAACTTTACTCGCCTATAGTCTATGAAGAGCATTCTCTTTGGATGAGGTATTTATATTTAAAAAATTTGTCCAATCTTATATCATTTTGTAATTGATTATTTTATTCAAAATTTATTCTCACATTGGATTATCTATCTTTTAGTCAAAATAATAATAAAATATTATCAATTTAATCATATATATGTCTTAAATGCATTATATTCTTCTAAAACAGAGAAATATTAAAAATATAAATGCCAATCATGAATGACTATACCTTTTTTTAATTGCATTATATTCTTTTAGTTGCAATTGGCTATATATATATATAATTGCATTATATTCTTTTAATTACACCATCACAAATAAAATTATCCTAACTTTTAATTGCAAATAGAGGGAGAGAGAGGGAGAAGTGGAGAGAAAAATTATTTTTAATACTTTTGACTTAGCTATAGTAGTAGACAAATTTGATGATAGAAATTGTTTTTACTATAGCTGAAAGCCATCTCTTTTGCAAATATCTAATACAATGTAGGACATTATTGAATTTATTATGCAAATGCCTGATTGAATTTGCAAATGCTTATTCTAATGAGAGTGCTCTTGTTTTGTTATTTTCACTTTTAAGTCATTTAAGAGGCTATTAGAGCCTTCTAGAAAATTCTACATTTTAAAATTAAGAGATTTAAATATTTTTCTAAGAAATGAAAAGAGAGAGTTTTTATCTAGTTTTACTAACTTTTTCACACCACACATTTAATGTACATGGATGCTTGTTTAAAAAAAATTCACACTTAGAAATTAATTAACATCTCTAAAAGTATGATAATGGTGGAGAGTTAATAAATAACTTTCTCACCTATATGGATACTATAAATTAAAGTAATTCTATGGTAAAATGGTCTTGACTTCAATGTCAATGTCATGTATCGAATCTTATTGTAACACCTGCTCCTTCTTTTTTCTAAAGCTTAACGAATCCTGAGGAAATGACGTGACAGCTTGTTCCTCTCTCATTTGATTGAGATGAGACTCGATGCACGTACTAGGTCTCGAAACATGTGCCCGACCCATATGACATATTTTTAAAAGACAATGTTGATTTTAAAATACGCCCAATATTTTAATACTTTCGAATATTTTAAATGTCATGAAAATATTATATGAAGTGTTTCCAGTGTTATTGGACCCAAACCAAATTTATAAGAAATGCATTTATAATATTTTGGAGCGCTACAAAACATTATAATTGTACAAAATCATTTTATTAGCCTGGTTTTAGTTATTTAAAATATTGTAGAATTTTAATGATGTTTTAAATCTCTAATTTAAATATATGACATTATTCATTTAAATAATTAGTAAGTTTCATTATTTAATTAATGATGATGAATATTAGTTTATAAACTAAAGTTAAGTTAAAATGATATTCTATTTGATTCATCTTAGTATTTTAAGTTAAATTGATTTTACGTGTTTTTAGATCAGTATTTTACGCTCACCGTTTGTCCGTTTGAAGACACCGAAGTGTCGGACCTATAAATAGCCTGAAGAGGAAGCTCAAGCTCCTTACTTCCTCCCTCCCTCTTTCTCTCTCTTCTCTCTATTGCGCGACATCAGCCCTCTTTCTATTTTCAGCCTTAGCTCCGCCCAGCCTCCACCGTCGACCACCAACTCTCACCGCCAACACCACCGGGACCTCCTCACTCCAGCAAGCTCACCAGTACTGACGGTGTCACCTCCGGCCACCCTACCTCCCGTGCACAACCCCAAACCCGAAATAGGTTTCTCCCCTTTTCCAAGCCACACTACCTCCACCCACGACCACCTATGGCACCAGCAACCTGCCCTCACTCTGGCGAGCATAACCCACCGTCGGTAGCCCCCATTTCTCTCAATTCTTCTCCACTCGAAATGGGCATGGAACCCACGAGTTTCACTTCATAGCCTCTGTATGCTGCCACCTGTGGCATCATCGCCACCACCAAAAGTCTCTCATAGCTCTGGCAACCTCTCCCCTAGCTCATCTCCTTCATCCATAGCTCCACCTCCTGTGTATAAATACCAACCTAAAAATAGATTTTCACACCTTTTAAGCTAAATCTGCTACATTCCGGTAGTTGCAGTGCCTCACCACCACCACTATGAGATTTTTCTTCCTCTAATGAGTATTCTCCTAGCTTTTGGTATCAAATCGAGCATTCTAGCCCAAACCGTCACGTTACTTAGTTGACGTCACTGTACGTAGCGCGTTACGATTCCATCGCCACCTATGAACTCCCCGCCATAATAGCCACCCTCACACGACCTAGATTTAGTAACCAAAATTCTAGATCCAAACCCCGAGATATTTCCGTTTTGAGGCCACAACACTGACATTGACGAAGCGGTTAACGCTAAAGTTAGTAGCTTCCAATGCCATTAACCGTGCCAAGAAGTGAGCAATGTACGAGTTTATCCTACTATGGTATAACTCTCTCTCTCTCTCTCTCTTGTATTTGCGTTTAATTGATTGATTGTGAACTATGTTGTTGATGTTATGGAGTCCGCTGAGTAGTTGTGTGAAGTTGGTTGACTATGTTCTGAAGTGTTGGGAGCTATGTTGTGAAGTAGGGTTGTGAACTGTACTATGTAGTACAAAGTGCTCTGTGTGCATATATAATGTTGTGGCAGGTATTGTAAAGGGAGTACATGTGGTTTGTGCTCTATATGGTGGAGCGATGCACCGTGTGGTGTGCACTATATGGTGATATGGAGTAGTGTATTTGTAAGGAAAAAACGCATAGTGTACTCTATGGAAAAAGTGATGCACCATATGGCGTGTATCATATGATATGTGATGTAGTGTACCGTGGAGAGAATACATGTGAGAGTACTCTACGTGGATGTTGTATGGGTGGAATGGAGTACGCATGGAGGTGTACTCCATGTACTGTAGTTGTGATGCATCATGAGGCGTGTCACAATGATGGATGATTTTGTGATTGAGAAAAGTAGGGCACGTGAAGTATTAGGAACTATGGAACAGTGTTCTAGAGTAGTGATGTGACCGGTAGCCTCAGTGATGACTATCACTATGTGTTATATCTCAAAATACGTGCGAAATGATAGAGTTGCGTAGTAGAGGAGTAATAGGTATGTGACAAGAATACATGAAGAACCGTATTCATGTCAAGTAAGGAGTTGATGTATGAGTCACGTGACATAATGCCACGTGAAGTGGTGGATGATGAGATAGCTCGATAGTAGTCTCGAACTGCGTGACGCGATGAAGATACACTTAAGATAGACATTGTCGTGTTAAGTAGGGATGGGCAAAAAAAAATTCCGACTTCCAATTTTCAAATGACTTCCGCTTCGATTCTGACTCCGATTGGAGTCGGAAGTCGAAATTCGGAATCAGAGTAACTCCGACTCTAATTATGAATTCGGAGTTTGAAATCGAAAACGGAGTTCAGTTGGGTTCCAATTTCTTACTATTTATAGTTTATATATTATATATTGTAACATAAACATGAGGGACTCAAGTGGCCTAATGGTTTAGGCGTGTTTTATATCCTTTGATCGATCCCGAGTTCGAGTCCCACAAGTCCCGTTTTACTCTTGAATTTTTATTTTTAAAAGTCCTTAAATGACGTCATTTAATTATGGTATAAAATTATCTTTTTCAGCCGTAAACCCTAACTCCTTCCTCTCGTCTTTGAATGGGTCTTGACTCTTCTATTTCCCCGCAGCGAATCCAATAATACTCATCTCTTAACTCCTCTCTTCTCTCTTCCCCCTAGCGACTCCAGCCAATAGCTATTACCATTCTCCACTTCGAAAGTTCGAAGACCCAATGAACATGAAGGCTTCTCCACTTCGTCTTTCTAGACTAAGCAATTATGGTAGACGACGGAAATTATCGTCTTTCCAAACTAAGAAATTATTGTGATGAAAGGCTCCTTGTCGAGGCTCCTTTGCTATGGATTCCGAAATGCTAGGGGTTGAAAGGCTCATTAATGAGTATGCAAAGCCAGGGGAGGTGGGGTTCAATTGTGAAATGGACTGGAGAAGGGAGAACAAGGGTTGGACTTGGGAAGATTAATAGGTCTTCAAATGTCGTTGATTCGCAATTTCGTAGTGATGGTAAGCCTTCGCTATGCGGCTAAAATGGTTGATTTGTAGGATTTTTAATTTCTATAGTTGATTGCGGCTAAAATCTGTCTTCGTTGCCATCTTTGTTTACTTAGTTGATTTTGATTACTAGGATTTCATGAACAGCAAATTCTGACGAACTCTGAGATCGGAATCGAACTCTGACTCCATTTCAGAGTCGAAAGTTGGAAGTCGATTTTGACTCCAACGGCTGTCGGAGTCGAACTCGGAAACTCCAAACTCCAACACTGCTAGAGTCAGAGCACATCCCTAGTATTAAGTGTCAAGATGAACTCGTGAAAATGTCGGGAAGTATGAGCAGTCTTGCCAATTGGTATGGAGAAGGTTGTTATTGAAATATGGTGCTTGTTATATTAGTAGGTGATCAACGTATTTTATATTGATTTTAAGTGACCTGGACTTTGGTTGACTCTGGTAAAAAACTGGCCGCCATTTCCTTACCTTTGTTGACCCATCAACTCTTGATCAGGAACTTCTGCGTAGCATCCCTTCACTAATATTAGCTCTTTGTTTTGCTTTTCTGATGTCTATTTAAATAGCGCGTGTAATCTAGTTCTGAGGCGGCTGGTCAAACAGGTCGGGTAGGCTTTTGTAGTCAATTATCATCCAATCTTTCTATCTATATAAGGATGTCTGATCTGCGAGGTCTTTTCTTATCCAAATTCATCATTAATTTCGCCTCCATCTCAAGCTTCTTTAGTTCTATATATAGTCGATTAAGATCATCATAAGAATCATCATGATCATGGAAAGCAGCAGCTCAGCAGATGTGCTCACGAAGGTTGCCATGTTTGTTCTTGTCCAGGCTTTGATTTATCTTATCCTCTCCAAATCATCGAGCACCTTCTCCAAAAACAACGACAGAAAATCACTTGGTTTTAGACAAGTTCGGTCGCTAAGGATTAACCGGATACTTGCTGCTCTTGGCGACATGCCGGCCGAGCTGTCCCCTGTTTCAAGAAGCCCCGGCCAGTCTCCAATCCAAGAAAATTCAAAGCGGCATCAACAGTACACATCTTAGGAATATTAATTGATTCTTGTTTAAATTTGCGGGTTCTTTTGTTATGGTTTTGGTGTTTCATAGATCGATATTGGCACAAATTAAGGAAGTTGCTGCCATTGACAACTTCTAATATTGTTTCTTTGGTTGTGTATTAAGTGTATGAAAGTTTGACAAATATGATTATTGCACCTATCAAAACGACATGATTATTGGAACCTTTTTGTTGTTCATTCATTTTCATAATTGGGATAGACCCAGTTGTTGTGTTTGTGTTAATATGAAATGATCTATAAATTGATCATAAATGCTAAGCCCATCATGATCTTTATCGTGATGAATGGTTGATTTTAATTCAAGACTTCCAGTATTTTTTAAAACAAAAAAAAATCGGGGCACGAGTTTAACTGATCATGTTAATTAGTCCAATTAAGGTCTCTTGTTATAAATCCCATCAAATTATTAACATAGAATTAATTCTATGTGCTCCATTAACGAACAAAGAGGAGAAAATGATGGCAACCAAGGATAATATATATATATATATATATATATATATATATATATATAGTAGAATGAGGTGTTTGAACCCTGTGAAACATTATTAGCGTCAGAGTATTATCAACTTTTACTTTTTTCCACTTTTACTCTCAAGTTTGTGTTTTGACAAACCATTATGTTACATTACATCTCAAGAATTGAGAGATCACCACATCATTGAATTATGGTAACGTCTTGATGAATTGAACAACAGCTTTGACAGCATTTTGTGCTGCAAGGGATCCAAATATCCGAATTGCATTCCCTCCTGATTGTCCTCCAGCCAAGTCCGATAGTCCTCGGATGACTATCACTGGAAAGCCATTTGACAAGCTTGTCTGGAAAGAAAATGTAAAATCTCCCACTCTTTGTTAGTTGTTGTCAATGTACAGAACAAGTTCCAATCAGAACTTCTACAGCATACTAGTTTAATGTTTGATCATCTAAATTGTTATTAGAAGTTTGTTGTTTCGACCCGAGATCTTAAAGTTCGGATAAAAACACTCTAAAAGTATCAAATCCGTGACTGTAGAGTAAACTTACCATTACTACAGCTGCACTCTCCATGTCAACTGATGAAACCCCAAAAGTTCGTATCAGAAAGTCCCTGTAAGCTGCATTATCCACAAAAATGTTGGCTGATGAACCCCTCAATCCTACTACTAACTTAGGCTTTTTTGGAAGGCACAAGCTTGAATTCACACATTGCTTCAGTTCCATCCCCTGAGGTAGTTCAATTCAAAAGGCAGCAAATCAATCAAAGGTAAATAATCTAGATAGAGGAGTGCTCAGCCACAAAGGGATTACATAAAAGTAATTTCACAAACTGATATTACTTTACAATCTGATAAACTACATCAAGTCACATTAGTTTGTGAGATTACTTTTGTAGCTAGAGTATTTCTCATCTAAATATGCTTCAAATTTTAGATAGCCAACAATAGCTGAAAGTTCTGATCAAAATGAGATCAGTCATTTCCTTAACAAGAGGAAGCCTTAACTTTAAGTCATACCTCCAAGTTGGCAGCAAGATCCAGCCATTGCTGACTTGTTTGTGCCCAAACCAGAGGCCGAGCTGTATTGGGTTTCCCCTGCTCGGAGAAGAATTGCTCAGAACTATATGCAATACTTCCTAATAAATTGGCTCCTTCACCTTTTGGTACATTGTATTTTGCAACATCCAAGTGAGCAACAGCATCAAGGTTCAATGGTGCACTGGGGTTCTGTCAACAAAAGTTTTTTTTTTTTTTTTTTCTAACACATAAGCTGAAAAACAAAGGGTGATATGTATAGAAGATGAAATGAGGCTTAAAGTTATCAACTTAAATATGTACCAGCCAATCCCAAATGCCGGTGTGAGCAAATTGTTTGGGAATGGTAACATCTCCAATGGACAAAGAATCATTCACATTCCCTGCAATTCCAAAATGGACTATCCCTTTTATGTCAAACAGATCCAGTATTTGTTGGGTTGCTGCTGCAGCATTTACCTGATTAACCAAGACCACACTAAATAAGGCCGAGGTGATAATTCACCCATAGCAAGAACACATCTATAAGGTCAAAATTAAGAGAATATAGTTGAATAAGGTTAAATAAGCTGGCAGCTGTGTTTGGATGCTAAGGCGACTCAAATGATCTAAGTTGATATGTAAATAGTAGTAATTTGTGAGTCTCATTGAGATGTATTTGAATGCAAATAAATTGAGATATGTATTTAAATGTATATAATAGATTGAGATGTGTTTTAACTTTTCATGAAAAGTTGAAAAAGTAGTGAGACCTATCAATAATTGAATTGTGATTAGTTTAGCTGATTTCATCTTCCAAAGAATTATGTTTGAATTGCAGACTATCTCACTACTATTAATTACTATTTACTTTTTTTATTACTATATATTATTTTTTCCCCTACTATTCACAAATTATCTGAGATCATCTCAACATCTAAACGTAGCCATATTTAAGATGATTTATGAATCATAGTGAATACTTTGTGAATAATAATAAAATAGTCTGAGAATATCTGCAAACAGTTGTGTTGCCAAACGTTTATTCATTCTGAAAGTGAAAAATCGAGTGAAACTGGTTATGTTGGTATTCTTGGTCAACCCCGTATTAACAACATAACCACCATTCCCAGCAGAGTTTCATTGCTGAATGCTGAGTACTAATTACTTTATATGACAAAGTGCCATTTCATATGATTAACACGTTGCAGTATCTATGGCTATCCGTCAAAGAAAGTGCTCCAAAATTTGGTGCATCAAACATCAAGACAGAGGGAAAGAGCTTATTTTACCATTCCAATTCCACAACTCACGTAGATGACTTTCTTTTCAATGATCTTTCCTATCCTAAATCTTCGGCCTGCAATTCGAAGTCCCTTTCTTTATAAACTATTTGTCAAATAAAATAAGTAACCCCATATCCAACAAACATAATATATGAAGAAAAATCAAACCTGACAAATCCACAAATGGGTGTGTCCTGTGAGGCTTGAAAGCCCCATTGGACAGAAAAGCAGTATCTTCAGGTGGAAACACTGTAACCAGACCGATATAAGGCCCTTCACGGTTTATTTCTTTCATTTTGGTGAAAGATTTCCTCCTTTTTAGAGGAGAAGCAAGTGCAGAAACAACCAGGAAGAAAACTAAAATCTGCACAACCAAACAGTTCCTTACTAGTTTTGCAGCCATATTTGTGTTATGCTGAAAGAGATTACTCATCTATATATAGAGAAAATCTTTGAACGGAAGTCAATTACATTGCGCACATCATATTAATAAAGAGAAAACACAAATTGGTCTGTGGACTGCGACGCAGGAAAACCAACCTCCCCCGACCATTTCCCCCCCCCCTTCTCTCACTTCTCCCATCTGGTCCCCCCCGCCCCAACCCTAACCTCTATCTGCATTTCGATCGCAGGGCTCTGCTATTCGCACAAGCCACCAACCTCATCAGTAGAACTTGAAGAATCTTATCCACAACTGCATATGGTATCGATGAGTGATGACATGGTCGTGATATATATGCACAAACTGGAAAGTAAAAACAAAAAGGTACTTATTTTTATCGTGCATTATACAATACTGCAGCGCTGGCCGGCAATCATGACTTCCAAAAGGTTATTTCTTCCTTTCTTTTGATCTAAAGCATGGCTTTTCAAAGTATAAGACCACATTATTGAATGTTAAAAATTGATTCTCTTACAACTTAACAGCATAGAATATTGTGTCAGTACTGTGCCAGTACTGTTGTATGGCTCGTAATGGGAACCATTCAAACAAGAGCTACAAGATTACTCTCAGTGACTTAGATAATTTTTTTTCAAATTTAATTATTAAAAATACTTTTTTTATTTTAATTATTTACTTTTATATTTTATTATCTATTAGCATTTCTATTTTTTTCTATATTTTTAAAATGTTCATATTTTATTTTAATTAAATTTATTTTACAAATTAAAAAAAGGGCTGGTTGTTGAGAATGTTGCCGGAGGCAGTGTTTGTGCATGGGAGCCGACGGCTGGCTCGTAGGAGATGAGATTTTTAGGGGATGGTCGCCAAGTGAAGTGATGCCGTTGATATCGATGGCGCAGCACATAGTGGCTGACGGTGGGTCCAACAACGCCGGTAATGTCCGAAACTTATTTTCAAAGTACGATCGGCGCATGGAGGACAAATGGTCCATCGCCGGAACTGGAATCGCGGGGGTATGGTCGCCGACATGAGGCGATGCCGACGGTGTATCTAGTGGTGGCCGGCGTTGAAGTTGTTGATGCTTAAGCCCACTGCCGAACGAAGCAACGTGCCGAACGTTAAATCTGAAGATGGAAAAATATAATAAAATAATATTTGAATAATGAACACTATTGCGCTACATATAGCGTAAATACTGTTCATCTTCAATTTTTTTATTTTATTTTAAAGAGTTTGTTGAAGCAATTTTTTTTTTACTTTTTTTTGTATTTTTGAGCTAAATTGTATAATAAAATTATGTTTAATTACTTTATTGGGAGTACTCTAAATAGGATAAAGCTATATGTCCCTTAGATGTGTATTGTTGATGTGCATTGTTTCATTTTTTTAATTAATAATTAAGAAAATAATATTTAATATTTTTAAATTTTTTTAAATATTTAGGAATATTTAAAAAATAATATAAAAATAAATAAATAAACGGCAATGCACTAATGGTGCATTGCAACGGGGTGCAAGCACCACTCCTATAAAGCCTTGTTTGCTTATAAGGATGAAACAAAAAATTCAAACATATCTCAAACTCATCATTACATTTTTTTCAAAATTTCATATAAAATATAATAAAAAATTTAATTTTCTTAAATTCTCATACTACTTTTTCAATTTCTCATCACTATTTGAGAGTTTTTGGGACTAAAAAAGTATCCCACCACTAACTGTCGTGGTTAATAGTGGCAGTTGACACAAATTGTCCTCGCGGCCATTAAAAATCCAATTGTCCACGAAGTAGCTTGCATAGACAGCAGTTTCATGGTCAGCAATGCTATTTGCGACGAGTTTATACCGCAGCAAAAAATATTTCCCACAAAACGTAATTCTTACCCGTCGTTTTATATTATCCGTTCTTTCCTCTTGTTTAATTTCCCTCTCACTCTTCGCGACAACACCGAACGACATTTCTCCCCATTCCTCCAATGAACCCTGGCTAGGCTTTACCATCGGCAAACCCAGCCTCATCGCCACCTTCGACAGCTCCCACTTACTCTAGCAGTAGCACCCCACCGTCGAAGTCCCCTATCAGAGGCTCCCTCGATCGCAAGCGAGCACAACCCGAAATGGGTTTCATGCTCGTTTCTCCCCCTCGCGCAGCCATATGCTGCTTTATTCAGCCATCGTCGAGCATCAAGACCACCCCAGGACCACTCCTTTTCTCCTCCACTTGACGCGAGCCCACAACTCCTCCATAGACCCATGCACGAAACCCACCCGTTTATACACGGCTTCCCTACCATACGCCGCCACCCACACCTCCAGCCACCATCAGTAGCACTCTTTCTCACCAGCGACATCCCCCTCCTCCCCACTGTCTCTCCATGCCAGGAAACCCTAGAAGAAGGTCGGGGAGCAAAAATCAAAGCTTAAGGTAAAAACCATAGATTGACCCATTTGATTTTGGTTTCATTTTGAAAGCCAAGTAAGTTATTCTAGCTTATGTCTTGGTGTAGTTAATTTCCTATGTTACAAACAAATATGAATGCCCTGTTTTTTTGCCCAAACCGAATGCTATTAGTTGTTTTGCTATGTGTTTTTTTCTATTTCGAAAATTACATGTTGTTATTAGATTTGGTTCAGTCCTAAGTGATGTTAGCTCTATATTTTAGTGTATGTAGGTTGGAATTATGTCTTCTGTTGAGGTTGGTTTCTTAATTGGGTTTTGATTTTCATACCTCACCTGTTGATGTTTCGGTCTTGGGTTTAAAATAGTGCTATAATTTTGCCCTAATCTGCACAGCCATACCATATTTTGTTACAAGTCAGATTTGGTTGAATTTGGAGATGAGTTAATGCCCCAGCTTGAAAATGAGGATTTAGAGCTCCAGTTTCAGCATGTGGATTTAACAATAACTTAATGGTAAAATTTGTATTCTGGGACCTTTCTTATTTTGTTGAAGTTTTATGTTCTAACATATTCTTTTGGTTTGTTAAGGTTAAAAGTCTTATATAGTTTTTCTGCCAAGATGATGTGTTTATATTCTTCTTTTTGTTTTTCACATTCATTTATTTAGTTATTTTTCCTTTCTTTATGCAAAACGTTTGTTATCTCTTTACTTACAGCAAAAACAAATCATTTATTATCTCTCTCTTATTTGTAGCATAACATAAATGGTATCTGGTCATTTGGTTTCAACAACTTCAATTAACCAATGCATTTTACTTAGGGTAAAGCTACATCAGATAGTCATGGCAACTAAAAGCCCTTATGTATGAGTTCTTCATTGAGGAAGATAAGCTTTTTTAATCAACAACTAGGATTGTCAAACATACATCAACACCAACCAACATGCATCTCATCAGATCATGAAAAGCAAGGACATTATATCATTATGGATACGTTACCTTTTGCACTACTTTGATTTACTCCAAATTCAAAACTGGGAATATATAACAGCTACTTTGAATGGAAAATATTAATGGCATGCATTCCATGAATAATGTTTGCATGTTGAGGAAATGTTGGCTCATTTCCTAGCTTAATAGTAGAGTAATGATGCATAAGGAAAAATTGAACTTGCTTGATTAGTTGTGAACCCTGATAATGCGCAAAACATAAACAACTCGCTTTGGTTAATTTTAATGGCAGTAATTCCTTTTTCAGAAATGTGATGGATATATCTAGGTTGAGTAAAGCTTCGTATACCTAATCAGAAGTCATTTTTGTATTTACTTGGTAAAGATGTATTATAACTATTTCATTAATGTCTAATCTAGACTCTGTTCTTATTAGGGACTACATGGGAGTACTGATGTGAGGTTGCTGCATTTAAGGTGATCATCTTCCAAGAGACATTGCAATATGTTATTATTAATGGGCGTATACTGCTAATATAATGGTAAGTTCCTGGAATTTGGTCTATTATGGAATTTTAGGCAATGGTTTGTTGGAATAATGTTTGCAATGCACCATATAATCATACAAACTCGTAGATGGTAGGGGCTGTTTTATATAACTTGGCAGTTCAAGTTTTATGATTAGGTATATATTTGATTAAATTTTCTGTCCACCTAAAACCACATTAATTTTAACTGGTTGGAGAATGGATGTTGGTTATATATATTGATAGACTAGTTTTATATAATAATGTTAAATAGTTATCATGGCCTCATTATATACTCTTGAAATACATACAAAGGTTCTATTGTGTATATGGTAGAAAACCCCAGCAACTAGATTTCTCTACCCTGCTGTTAAGGTCTCTTGTTGTCATAATATTCTGCATTTATTTAATTAATTACAGAGGAAAGATAGATTGAATTTTTTTTATAATTTACAAGATCCATTATGTTTAGAAGAGAATAAACATGATAATTAGGCTAGCTGGGTGCACTTAATATTATTCTCCATCTTTTTAGCCAACATCTTAGGCATTTGTTGATGCCTAAGATTAAACTGAGCTAAAGGATTAAATGAGACATGCCACTTGGATAAAACACTCTTTTTTCCTCTAAAAGGTTTGTACAGATTAATTAGATAAGAGACAAATATATATTTAAGGATCCAATGTATTCATATGTATTATTCCAGCTCATTAAAAATGAAATGCAATAGATATGAGATAATGATGTATAGGTTGTTGGGATTATTTCTCAGGCATAGATTTATTGGTTTCAGTTGGGTTATAATTTATTGGTTTAAGAACTAAATGGATCGACGTTGACACATGTTTTTTTGTTTTTGGAGACTTAGAGTGTATAAATAATTCACTGTTAAATGTATCCAATATCAATGTTTTCATTTTTTTGTTTTTGGTTGTTGGCTAGGGATAAATAATTTCTTCTGATATTGGATTTTGCATATCTGAAACCAGCTTAATGTTAGATTAATTTGCATAAGTGGCTGAGAGAAGGGTGAGATTATTAACTGTTAAGTGATGGTGATATATTTATTTCCATTTCATATCAGGAGTATATTTTAATGCCTTGAAATTTCCATGCATTTAGGTGATCCTGGGAAGGATTAGATAGACCTTAGAAAGATATGGCATGGGACAGTTTTGACTTAGAAAGATATGGCATGGTCCCGGGCTTACTGCTAGTGAAATTTATACATGCCAACTCTACTTGTTTCTGGACCCAGATGTAGTTTCCTGCCCATATCAGAAAGGCTGTTCAAGGGGAGCAAATACAAGATATAATTGCTATAGTGGCATGTATGTTATGCATCACTAATTTGTACGAGAACTTCATCTTTCCATATATTTTAGACTTCTAACTCATTTATCCCTTACTTAAATGGGATTGGCAGTGTGATATATATGGTGATGTTAATTACGTGCATGATGGAATATTTTACATTAATTAGCATGCAGAACTCCATCTAGTTTGTTATAAGCTCTCTAATTTGGGTTTCAATACAATATACAATTATATATATGGAAATTGTATATTGAAATTGTTGGAGCATTTAATGTTGGAGTACATTTAATTAGTGTTTTATTGTAAGAATCTATCATACAGATATAGTAGATGAAATAATTGGCAATTTGTGTAATTGCCAAAACGAGAACAAATTAGGCCAAATTTGTAATGAATATCAATTTACCACAAAAACTGGAAACAGAAATGTATCTAGAAATTAGCCCAAATTTGCAAACGTTTTAGTCCAAGAATAAATTTTATTGTGGCCATAAGCGTAGCAGGAAAGAACATTTTCTCAGGGTAAGATATCATAGCAAATGGTTAGTTACCTCTAACCAATATGGTGACATCAATTTTGTTGGGACCATAAGAGTAGCGGAAACAAACTTTTTCCTAGGAAAATATATCATGGCAAATTGTTAATGATTGCAAACTATATCATGGGTAAAAAACAATAGCCACCAAAAATTAAAGACTTAATATGGTTTTTAATACGAAGTTACAAGACATTAACCAAGAATGCCTTCGTGGCATAAAAGGGTCATTTGCCGCCAAAATTGTAACTCGTGACAAGAAGTAGCATTTGTCGCGAGTTTTATGCCACGAACATCCCACGGACGAAATTGGTGGCGGTTGATCTATGGCCGCGAAACAGGTACTATTAGCTACCAAAACCTTCCTTGGCTAAAACCCTCAAATCTTGTAATGCATACAAAATTAATATAAAAAAAATATTTTATAACAATATTTTATTTTATTTTTATTTTTTATTTCATTTTATCTCACCTCTAAAAACCCACGAGGCCTTAAGATAGCCCCCATCTATTAATCTAAATTTAATCGAGAATTGTGTAGCTTTAGACTGCTCTTTTATAGGAAAAAAATTAAAAATACTTGAATTATTATTTCTTATGTAGCTATTTTTTGTATATAAGAATATTTAATCCATTGACTTGAGCCAAAAAAAAAATTGTAAGTTGAAACATTTCATCATTATATATATTAAAAATGGGTGGATCCCGATTATGGATCTGATTATTTTTTTAACGTAATAATTAAGGAGGCCATGTTATTCAAAGATGTTATAATTAATTTATTTTTAAAAAATATTTAATGAGATTAAATAATAAATAAAAAAAACAAAAATAAAATCAAAAGGATTGCGTTGGGGATTCTGATCACTAGGAGACGTAGCACTCCCCTTTCATAGAAAAAATAGCAAGCCATTCTGATCGTGTCATATTTTATAGCATATTTACATGGCATGCATATAAACGGGGAAAAAAATGTACGTTTTCAAGAGGTTTTATAAAAATAAAAATAAATTGTCATGATTTTATATAATATATTAAATTTATTTTATAATAAAAATAATTTTAAAATTTGGCATACAATATTAAACTACTTTAATTTGTGAATTTACTTTTATTTTTAATAAATATTTTAATTATAAAGAGATTTTATAATTAAAATAAACTAGTCATAAATTAATATGATTTGATCATATAAAAGGTTAGATTTACTTTTACAATAAAAGTAGTTTTATAATATAATGTACAATATTAAATTATTTTAATTTATAAATTTATTTTTACGAAAAAAAAATTACGATTAAAAATTTAAATTATTTATCTAGACAAAAATATAATTGAAAATAATTGTACAAACTTTGTGCACCTGCATGGGTACACAAGCCCTTCACCCTAGACGTCTCCTACGGTCGTTAAAAATGAAAAATAAGGGCTTATTGAACTAAAGGCTAAAAGCACCATGCTTCGTACTCGATCAGTGTAACATTTGACCTCATGTGTTTTTAGTTTATTCGACTTTCCCACTTTGACCTGTGAACTAATATATCAGTTTGGTTGACTGTCCAACATTTGACCTCTGAAGTATTATTAATTATTCATTACAGGAAAAAAAAAGGATTATCTCAACTTTCTTCACTTGATCACTTTGTTGTAGACGTGAAGCCAACACGAAATTCGGTTAGAATTAAGAGGTTTGTTAATGTTTAAAAATAGCGCAACAGTTTAGAAGAGGAGTAAGATTTATTTTTGACACTGAAGTTGTTCTAAGTCTCGACTAGTATTGTGTGGGGTCTTCAATAGTGATCCCATGTGGTTGTAGAATGTCTGTGTGTATATTCATGACAAGGAACAATATTTAAATACAACGAAAATAAATAGAAAATCACACGATTTACGTGTTTGATACTGGGCCTATGTCCACATGAGTTTGAAAAGAAGATATTCTATTATAATGTACTTATTTACAATCTTTCATGATCTCTCGTCATCATTATGCAATGGAGATCTAGGTTCTATTTTCTAATTTTCATCATTTCGCTAGTCTTTGAAGTGAGTTTGAAGAATATAAAGTCTCAATAATCTAACCACAAGTCCTTAAAATTGTATGTGCTCGTGCCTTTTATCTTATACTCCCCTTTGTTTTATGTCAATTCTCTTTATTTTATGTCACATCACTTCTCTTCTAAAGACTTTTCACATTTGGCTAAGCCTATTACATGCTAATTAAAACTTGATTTGGATTAGAAGATGAGGTGAGTTGAAATGAGTTTAGTTTATTATTATTGTTTTAGAGTTTAAAAAAATTGAATTAAGATTTAAAAAATGTGTATTGAAATTTAAAAAGACTATATTGAGATTTGTGTTTTGTATAAGAATTTGAAAAAGTATAATGATGAGTTTGAGATGAATTGAAAGAAGCTCGTCTCGTCTACGAATCCAAATCGACCCTAAGAGATCTAGCTAATTAAGAGATCCAGATTACAATCTAAACCCGATGCATGATATTTTGGGCTACAATGTATTGGATACAATAGCTAGCCTTACAACTTGTATATAATATTACTTATTTTTATAAATAAGCAATTGAAACCGTGAGTAAAAGGACTAAGTATGTCATGCCAATTTTATTTTTCTTGGTCCAAAGCTTTTCTAGTGGCATGCCAAAAGTTTGCATGCCACCAGAAAAGGGGCGTGGTACACGTCCCATTTTTGGAATTCCAATTTTTTTATTTCTTTTTACATGATTTTTTAATAAATTTCTTGAAATAATATTATATATTTTTTAAAAATATTTTAAGATGTTAAAAAAATTGTGTAAAAAAATATTTTAATATTTTAAAGGTATTTTTTACATGATTTTTTTAATATTTTAAAATATTTTTTTAAAAATATAAAAAAATCACAATATTATTTTAAAATACTTAAAAATCATGTAATAAATAATAATTGGGATCCCAAAAACGGGACAAATAGCATTTCGCACTAGAAAATCGTCAAGAAAAAAGGGCGTTCACTGAAGTCAGATCTGGTACCCATTCCATCATCTAGGACCTATAGGGGATTAATTCTTCAAAACTTGGCATTTTGGGATGGCAACTGCACTTGAAGAATAAAAAGATTTTCCTCTTCTTTCATTATGCATGATGTCATCATCCGTATTCTCAACAAGAATAGTAAGAGAATCTACCGTCCAATGTCCATGCCTTCCACTTTAAATAGGCTGTAAATATGCTGTTGCCTGTTGGTAAGTGATTTCCGAGCAATGAAATTATGAATCACGACAAATATTTCTCCAATAATACCAATTTATGGAGTATGAGCCCATCGGTTCACCACTCAAAGAAAACCGTGCAGATGCAAATAATTTTGTTTTGATGATCCAATCTGCCAAGAATTCGTTACAATTTTTTAATAGATTTTTAATGAAATTTGAGCTGATCTGACCCTTAATTAGGGTTTATCCACAGATAATAACCCTAATTAGGATTTTGTCATAGGTATTGCCTTATTTCGTACAGATGTTGTATTGCCACAGACTACAGTGTGTTCGACTTTCATCTTAATAAAATCATTTGCAACTTTGTACACATAAATTCATTGTCAAACCATGTATATCTTGTGTTTGTATACAATCGATTTCGTATTTCGCTTTACTTTAATAGTAAAATTTAATTTGTAAGATTCATGTTAAGAGTTATAATCTAAATCAAATCATGTCATGCATGCAGGTGTGTTATTCACACCGGCTTATAAATAAAATTTCATCACAAAATTACTATTATATAGTAACATTCTGAAAAAAGCAAATCTCATTGATGTGAGGTTTTTTAATACATTAAGTAAGTGATGCAGCCACCCCTTACAAACCCTACGATTGAAAAGTTAAAAACTTCACATTGTACATATTACTCCACTCAATGTGTGAAGAAGGATGATAAAAACCTTATCACGATATAAGATTTTAGTGCAAGGAGAGTAAACTGAGGGGGGACAGCTAGATGTGTAACCAATATCTCCTTCATTGAATAGATAATTCTTAGGAGTTTAGGAAAATGTTGGAGAGTCCTCATATTTGCTCTACACTATAATAACAAGAAAGAACACGCCGTCTTTACTGGTTTTGAAGTCCTTCAATCGCCTTTTTTCACTGTGATGCTCTTTGTTTCACATCCTCAAACGACTTCACCTTTTTTGGCTGAACCATTATATAAGTTTCAATCAGAACAAGGAAAAAATACAGCAGTGATAATAATAAGAGAAATACTCTAGCCACAAAGTGATCATACGAAAATAATTTCACAAACTGATATGACTTAATGTAATTTATTAGATTGTAAAGTTATGTTTATTGTAAAGCAAATATAACGAATCACATAAAATTACGTCAGTTTGTGAAATGATTATTGTGTAATCTCTTTGTAGTACTCCTCGTGTAAGAGAAATAACCATCATAACAATGCTTTGTTGTGTCTATATTTAAGAAAATAAAACATTAATAGAAGTGAGTGAACAAGAAATATGCTCTTGAAGATGATAGAGTAGGGTAACAAGGTGGCATACTGTGCAAATCTTGAAGTGTGAGGGACTTGTTACTTGGACATTGAGCTCATTGGGATTGTCTGACCAAATTATGTTTCCCTTCACAATCAATATTGAAGGGTCCACATAAATCAATTTCGGCTTGTTGGTAAGGATAAGCTGCACCTTCTTGCTAGTTAATTTCCATCCTTTCTTCACCATTGATACCATAAGAACAGATTCCCTGGACTCCAGAAACTGTTCCCTGTTAACATGATCAACATACAAATTAGGCAAGCCCACCGCAAAAGGCCCAGCAGGCATGCACACTAACTTTCCCATCCCCACCCCCAATAAAAAAAAAGGAAACAAACAAAAACCGAAAACTAATGTGAGCGGCCAGGCAAAAACTAGAAATGCTATACCTTTAAACTTTGTTTGAATTACAGAAAGAAAATGAAAGGAAAGAATCAAAATTTAGAGCCCGTCTCTTATGAAATCTCGCGAGAACCTTCCTTGTTCTTTCCTTCTAGAAAACCACACAATGTTAAAAATCCATATGCAAAATGCATACATATTTCGAGCCTACAAGACATTATTCAAAACCAATTCCAATAGTAATTTTCATATTCCTTTCAAGCAATAAGCACAAGGTCATATTTACACTCTTTTGAACGCTTAGAACTCATATCAAATAAAATTTTTATGGGAGGTTTGAATATTGAGTTGAGATGAAATGATAATTGAAATTAAATTTGAAAGTTGTTTGGATATTATTTTTGGATATTATTTTTTAATATTATTATTATTCTCAAATTTGAAAAAGTTAAATTATCTATTATATTTTGAGTGGGAATATAGAAAAAAAATTATAATGATGAGATAAGATAAAAGGATTTTGCAAACCAAACCTCCCTAAAAGTCACAGAATCACAGGGTCTTCTGTAACAATAAAACATGGATTGGTAGTTTGATGCTAAACGCAAAGCAAAAGGCATTGAGTGAATACAATTTTAAATCAAACAAGTCAATTGAAGCAAGCCTAGTGATATGGCCAGACCCTTCAGATGATGATGCAGCACCAAAATTCCCATCACCTTGTCCCGTTGAGCTAGTACTACTGTGTGCAGGGTTCCATGATGAATCATGAGCATCATCACACTCAAATGATTGAACCTATAAAAATCCCAAGAAAAAAAATAAATTAAAATATCAAAATTGATGTGAAGAAAGTTCCTAAAGATCTTTTTAAGCATATAAAGACAATGGATGCTTAGGGAGAGCAAGATTTCTTTGTAGATTGCAGTTTCAAGCAAGACATAAGTCATACCCCTGGTTCTGGAGCAAGTCTTGGAGAGGTTTGCCCTCTTAAATTCTTCCAATCAATTCTCTTGAAAAATGGGTACCTCTTGAGTACTGTATAACCACCAGGCCCAGCACCTAGTCTCTTGTTGGGCTCTAAATCCTGCAACACGGTTGTTGCTGTTTTAGTGCAATTATACATTTTATGATACAATATCATACATAATTGAGATTCAATCAGTAAAAAAAATGATGAAAGATCATTTTTTGACGAGCAAAGATGTCTTCTCATGATAAATAAAAGCAATATATTTTGGAAAACCATCACACTAACCTAATCATATTGACCACTATCCAATTTTTGCAATTGGTTGTACATTTGTGATTATCTGTCAATGGGTTACCAATAGCAAAAGGATGAAATTTAGTCTACAGAACATTTTGTCGCACAAAGAGAAGGACTTTCCACACTTCATGAAAAACAAAATGGCAAATAAAGGACACTTTTCTACCCTAAAGCGAGACTTCCTTCACAAAGTCTCACTTAACTTTAACCCCCTAAAACTTGGGTTAGTAGCAATTTTTTCCTCTAGTCAAAATTTCCCATATTCCCTAATTTCTAGTCTAGAAATTACCGTGTTTATCACATTAATAATTATAGCTGAAAACCTACCAAAATAACTTGGGAGTATTTCCAATTTATTTATTTTTTGATAGGTAATAAGAGAAATTGTTATGCCAAGTAAAAATGCATAACCTAAGTACACAGGGAGTATACAATTGAGAGACACCTAGTTACAAGCTAAGACTGGAAAGTTAGAACAAGTCCAAACAATCATTCCCATCTCTTACAAGATTAGTAGCCTAAAATCTGAAAGTACAATAGAAAAAAAACCCTTAATTCTTCTAAAGAACATTTTCGATTATCAAAACATCTTTCGTTTTGTTCAACCCACAAGTACCACAAAAGACATAAGGGAATGTTCTTCATGACAGGTAGTTTTAAGTTTTTCCCAACGATTCCTAATCAAATTGCAAAAATATAACATGTGTAAGGGCATCACCCAAGAAAAACCAGCCCTCAAAGATATTGCATTCCAAAACCAAGTGGCCACCTCACAATGAAGAAAAAGATGATCAATAGATTCACCATTCTTCTTGCACATATAACACCAGTCAATAATCTGAAAGCCTCTCTTTCTCAAATTGTCAATAGTCATAATTTTCTAAGGAAAACTAGCCAAGAAAAGAAAGCAACCTTACTAGGTACTTTTAGTTTCCAAACACTCTTCCAAGGGTAATCCTCAACCCCATGACTTGTTAAGGCTTTGTACTAAGAACTCATGATAAATCTGAAATTATTAGAGTGCTGCCACAACAATCTATCTTCATGGTTCTGAACAACAATTTTCTTCTCGTACAACTTTCCCAAAAAAATCGAAGTTTCATTAGCTTCCCAATCTTGGATATCTCTAGCAAATTTTACATTCCAACAAAATAAATTGTTAGAGATTGAGTAAGAATCAGCAATAGCAGCCCCTTTGTTTTTAGCAATCCTAAAAAGATTGGAAAAATCATATTTAAGAGGTGAATCCCCACACCAAATATCATGCCAAAATATAATATTTGCTCCATTCCCCACTTTAGGGATAGTATGCTTAACTAAAACATCAAATTCCATTCGAATAGACTTCCATAAGCTCACTCCAAAAGGCCTTCTAACTTCCTTTGAACACCAATTCCCCTAAGATATTCCATGAATGTCATCCACAATAGATCTCCATAGAGTACTTCTATCAAGTTGGTATCTCCAAAGCCATTTGCTGAGGAGAGCTCTATTAAAAAATCTTAGGTTGCACACACCTAAACCCCCTTGAGAAATCAGAAGACAAACATTTTTCCAATTCACCAAATGAAACTTGCTTTCTACCCCAAGTCCATCCCATAGGAAATTCCAATAGAGACTCTCAATGGTTTTGGCAATCCTAGCTGGTAACGGAAAAAGAGAGAAAAAGAAGGTGGAAAGATTAGTCAAAGTACTCTTAATAAGAGTAACTCTGCCCCCCTTGGACAAATACAGCTTTTTCTAGCCAGCTAACCTCCTCATAATCTTCTCGATCATATCATCCCAAATGTAAATAGATTTATGGGGAGCCCCCAAGGGTAAGCCAAGATATTTCATAAGAAGAGCAGCTATCTTGCAACCTAAAATGCTGGCCAAATCTGAAATGTTACTAACCGAACCCACAGGAACAATTTCTGATTTGGATAGGTTAATTATTAAACTAGAAACAACTTCAAAACAAAGAAGGAGAGCTCTTAGAGCCCGAAGATGATCTTTGTTGCTATCACATAAAATTAATGTATCATCGGCGAAGAGTAAATGAGAAACTATTGTAATGCCCCGAGACTCATTTCCCACCTTGAAACTAGATTAAAACTGAATTAAGAATTTGTCTACCTCTTACAAAAGCATTTTGAGGCTTAGAAATGATCTTGTCTACCCTTACCTTGTCAAGGTTTCTCATTATTTTTCTGAATAGCGAAAGGAAAATAAATCAAATAGGGAAAAAAAACCGTTAAAAGAAACAATAGAAATTTAATAACCAAAGTTGAGGTCGTAGCTTAGCAATAACGGGTCAATGATGTTTCTTGCCTCCTCTGAAAAGTAGTCTGGAAATCTAATATCCCTGGCTATAATTCTTTGGAAAATAAGCCACTCACTTGCATCTTTGAAAGGAGAAGCTCCTGAAAGCATTTGGTACAAGGTGCAGCCAAGTGCCCAGAGGTCATTTCTGTTTTTATATGTTCAACAAAAAAAAAAAAAAACAAAGGAAGTTATACTAGATGGGCAGTACAAGTCTAACAACAACAAAAATAAAGAACGAGGTGAAGTATAAGCTATTGATTCAAAATAAATATTAATAGAAATATTCATTTGCAAGTAGGAACCTTCTTTGTTGAGGTTAATGATTATAAATTTATTGCAACAATTATATAGTCTAACTAATATGCCTGCTTAATTAAGAAAAGGGAGTCGCTCACCCAATTGTTGCAGGAGAAGAATTGAGAACTTCTGGCGAAACATATGCAGCTGTCCCCACAAAAGTACAAGCCTTATCATCTGTCGAAGGCGTTTGGAAGGACTGTAATTCGGCTATCCTGCATTGGCTTTACACTACCGAAATCGGCAATTTTATTATGTCCTTCTGCAGTGAGCAGCAAGTTCTCGGGCTACCATTTGAGAAACTTATAGAATTATTCAGCCACCAATCAAATAGTGCATATGAACTAGGAAAATACCTTAATATTACGATGTATCAAACCCAGGTTATGTATGTATTCAAGTGTATCTACAACTTTTGCCGCATAGAAGCGAGCTTCATCCTCTGACAAACGACCTTTCTGTAGATACAAGTAACTGATGATGGATTCCGTGCAATGGTAAAACCAATAGTTCATGTAAAAGCCATCAAGAGATTTTAATTTAAAGAAAATCATAGATAATTCCACGACGGATGTATGCTATAAAATTCATTATAATCTTACCCTGATTATTTGATCAAAAAGCTCTCCACCTTCATAGAATTTAAGTGCCATATCTTCATGACATATTGGAGGAAATATATATCAAATAATATCTCAAATAAAGTAAAACAATAAGAACAAAAGATGTATAAAGAATGCCAGTACAAAAGAAGTAGAAGTTGAAGCAAAACATGAAAAATCAAATAATTTCGAACATAGTACACTAAAAATACCTACACAATGAAAAAGTATCTTGAAATGTGAAAAATAGCCGCACCATGCCAGGATGATCTAATTGATCGAGCACAATGCGTTCCAGCTTCACATAAGCTGTTTTATTTTCTTTGGTAATGAACTTTTTGTCCTTAATCTTCAGCGCATACACAATTCTTGTGTCCTTCTCCTTTGCCCTAACAATCTGTTAGCATCATTTATATCATGTCCGGAGAAGATCAATAGCTATACATTGTAGCTCTGAAAGAAAAATAAAGGATATATAGTACAGTTATTTAAAGAAAAAAGAAGACGAAATTAAAATTTTTAAATTTTCAAATTTTTTGTACTACTAATATAATTGGTCAAAATAATTATTTTATTTTAAATAAATGATGTACCATTCACATTAATAGAGTGCACAAAGAATACGTAAAAGTGACTGCACATAAATCAATTTTTGCTAATTTTTAAGTTTATCGGTACCCCTTGCAAGTAATTTTTTATTATTTTTAAATTTTAAAAAAAAAAAGAGTAATATTCATATATAGCAAAAATTAGAAGAGGAAGCAAAAAAAAAAAAAAAAAAAAAATTGATACATGAAAAGAAAAAGAAAAAGAAAAATGTAATATTAACTAAGTAAGACCACACGGGCCATAGTCGTGTGTATAATAATTTGTAAAAGCCATATATATATAATTATCCTCGTGAATTTACATACCAATCTAGGCTCTAGCTGCTAGCTCCATTAATTGTGATAAAAACCTAGACTATGTAACACGTGTGGAAGGATTATAGACAGATGTGGGCTTGGGTGTTACACGTATTGGGCCTATGGGCTGACTTAGTTCACTTATGTGTGCAGGTTTTAATAGTTAGTATAAATAAGTTTAGATGGCTTTGTAAGAATTTTTTTTTTTTCTAATTCTCTCTTTTTTGGAGGCTAGGTCATCCTCGAATCTGATCAATTTTCTTATATTTTCTCTTATATTTTCTTGTTTTCCAAACACCAATTATCAGGCGTGTTACAGACTAGAAGAGATTAACGGAGAATAGTCGATGAAGCTGACCAGAAATTAGAAGACATGATCATGTGGATAAAATTAGAGATCATGTATTGAGATTAAAGTCAAAAGTCACCCACCCAGAAAGCAATCATGGAAAAAACTTAAAAATGGATTAGGCCGCAGACAGCCATGATGCAGACCTATAAAATATGAAATAGTTTTATAGGGGAAAAAAAGAAGAAGAAATTAAAATTTAATGACCATTAAATAAAAAAAAAAAGTTTAAAAAACAGAATGTCCAGTTTTTGCTTCTTGATGGTGGCTGGTATATTTAATAAACTTAGAAATGAATTAATAGCTTTAGAATATAAAAAGTTATTATACTAATTTGTAGTCTAATATTAAAAATTGATGTTTATGCTAGAAAACTGTTTATCAAATCATTTAGATCTGTTTTCATCATCAGCAGACAGTACTCATTTATTGTTGTTAAATGGTATGCTCAAATTAAAAGTAGTGAATTAATTGCAGCAGTGGACACTAATAGAATGAGAAGGTGTTTGAACTCTGTGAAGCATTATTAACATTAGAATGTTATCAACTTCTACATTTTTCCACTTTTACTCTCAAGTTTGTGTTTGAGAGTAAAAGTGTCCACTTCTACATCATTGAATTATGGTAATGTTTTGATGAACTGAACAACAGCTTTGACAGCATTTTGTGCTGCAAGGGATCCAAATATCCGAATTGCATTCTCTCCTGATTGTCCTCCGGCCAAGTCCGATAGTCCTCGGATGACTATCACCGGAAAGCCATTTGACAAGCTTGTCTGGAAAGAAAATGTAAAATCACCCACTCTTTGTTAATTGTTGTCAGCGTACAGAACAAGTTCCAATCAGAACTTCTACAGCATACTAGTTTAATGTTTGATCATCTAAATTGTTATTAGAAGTTTGTTGTTTCAACCCGAGATCTTAAAGTTCGGATAAAAACACTCTAAAAGTATCAAAATCCATGACTGTAGAGTAAACTTACCATTACTACAGCTGCACTCTCCATGTCAACTGATGAAACCCCAAAAGTTCGTATCAGAAAGTCCCTGTAAGCTGCATTATCTACAAAAATGTTGGCTGATGAACCCCTCAATCCTACTACTAACTTAGGCTTTTTTGGAAGGCACAAGCTTGAATTCACACATTGTTTCAGTTCCATCCCCTGAGGTAGTTCAATTCAAAAGGCAACAAATCAATCAAAGGTTGATAATCTAACTAGATGACTGCTACATCTACAAAGGGCACAAAAGTAATTTCACCAACTGATGTGACTTCATGTGACACTCATATTTGCTTTACTATAAAAGTAACTTTACAACCTGATAAACCACATCATATTACATCAGTTTGTAAGATTACTTTTGTGGCTAAAGTATTTCTCATCTAAATATGCTCAAAACTTTAGATAGTCAACAATAGCAGAAAGTTCTCAAAATGAGATAAGTCATTTCCTTAACAAGAGGAAATCCTTAAATTTAAGTCATACCTCCAAGTTGGCAGCAAGATCCAGCCATTGCTTACTTGTCTGTGCCCAAACCAGAGGTTGAGCTGTATTGGGTTTCCCCTGCTCGGAGAAGAATTGCTCAGAATCATATGCAATACTTCCCAATAAATTGGTTCCTTCACCTTTTGGTACATTGTATTTTGCAACATCCAAGTGAGCAACAGCATCAGGGATCGATGGTGCACTGGGGTTCTGTCAATAGAAGGGTTTTTTTTTTTCTAACACATAAGCTGAAAAACAAAGGGAGATATGTATAGAAGATGATATGAGGCTTAAAGTTATCAACTTAAATATCTACCAGCCAATCCCAAATTCCGGTGTGAGCAAATTGTTTGGGAATGGTAACATCTCCAATAGACAAAGAATCATTTACATTCCCAGCAATGCCAAAATGGACTATCCCTTTTATGTCAAATAGATCCAGCATTTGCTGGGTTGCCGCTGCAGCATTTACCTGATTGACCAAGACCACATTAAATAAGGTTGAGGTGATACTTCTCTCAAAGCAAGAACAACTAGTAAGGTAAAAAATAAGAGAATATAGTTGAATAAGGTTAAATAAGGCTGCTGCCTTTGGATGTTGAAGTGATCTCAAATTATCTAAGTTGATATGTGAATAGTAGTATTTTGTGAGTACTTAGAGATGTGTTTGAATGCATAGAATAGATTGAGATGTGTTTTATCTTTTCATGAAAAGTTGAAAAAGTAGTGGAACCTACCAATAATTGATTTGTGTTTGGTTAGCTGATTTCATCTTCCAAAGAGCTATGTTTGATTCACAGACTACCTCACTATTATTCTCTACTATCTTAGATGATCTATAAATAGTAGTATTTTATGAGTCTCATTGAGATATATTTGAATATAAATAAATTGAGATATGTGTTTGAATGTATGAAATAGATTGAGATGTGTTTAACTTTTTATGAAAAGTTGAAAAAGTAGCAAGTCTTATCAATGATTGATTTGTGATGAATTGAGCTGATTTCATCTTCCAAAGAGCTATGTTTGATTCCACCTCAACTACCTCACTAATGTTCATCAACTATTCACTACTTTAACTATTATTCACAGATCATATGAGATCACCTCAATATCTAAACGTAGCCATATCTTATGATATGTAAATCGTATTGAATAATTTGTAAATAATAATAAAATAGTTTGAGAATATCTACAAACAGTTATATTCACAAACGTTCATTCATTCTGGAAGTGTGAAAAATCGAGTGAAACTGGTTATGTTGGTATTCTTGGTCAACCCCGTATTAACAACATGACCACCATTCCCTGAAGAGTTTCATTGCTGAATGCTGAGTACTAATTACTTTATATGGCGAAGTGCCATTTCATATGATCAACACGTTGCAGAATCTATGGCTATCTGTCAAAGAAAGTACTCCAAAATTTGGCGCATCAAACATCAAGACAGAGGGAAAGAGAGCTTATTTTACCATTCCAATTCCACAACTCACATAGATGACTTTCTTATCAGTGATCTTTCCCACCCTAAATCTTCGGCCTGCAATTCCAAGTCGTTTTCTTAAACTACTTGTCAAATAAAATAAGTAATCCCATATCCAACAAACATAATATATGAAGAAAAATCAAACCTGACAAATCCACAAATGGGTGTGTCCTGTGAGGCTTGAAAGCCCCATTGGCAAGAAAAGCAGTATCTTCAGGTGGAAACACTGTAACCAGACCGATATAAGGCCCTTCACGGTTTATTTCTTTGATTTTGTTTAAAGATTTCCTCCTTTTTAGAGGAGAAGCAAGTGCAGAAACAACCAGGAAGAAAACTAAAACCTGCACAACCAAACACTTCCTTACTAATTTTGCAGCCATGTTTGTGTGTTATGATGAAAGAGATCACTCATCTACATATATATATATATATATGTAGTTATATTTGACAAATGTCACAAGTTCATATGGTATCCATGAGTGATGACATTGACCTGAAAAATATGCACAGAATAAATTATATAAATTATTTCGTGCATTTTGCATTGCTAGCCGGCAATCATGACTTTCAAAGGTTTCTTCTTATTTCCTTTTCAAAAGCAAGGCTTTTCAAAGTATAAGACCACATTGAGTGTTCGAAAATTAATTCTCTTACAAATTAATTAATAGCATAGAATTTTGTGGGTCAGTGTGACTCTTTGTATGGGTAATGGGAAACTATTCAAACAACTCTATAAATGAGATAGCTCCATCTATTCTAAATTTAATCGGAAGTTACGTAGCTTTGACTGCTCACTTTTTTTAGGTAAAATACTTGAATTATTATTTCTTATGTAGCTGTTTTTTATATATAAGAATATTTAATCCATTGACTTGAACAAAAATTAAATAAAAAATTGCAAGTTGTAACATTTCATCATTATATTAAAAATGGGTGGATCCCGATTATGGATCCTGATTACTTTTTTTAAGTTAATAATTACGGAGCTCATGTTATTTAATGATGTTATAATTTATTTATTTTTTAAAATATTTAAAGAGATTAATAAATAAAATAAAATAAAAAAGATTGCGGTGAGGATCCTCAGGAGACGTAGCACACCAGCTTTCATAGAAAAAAAAAATTCAAAATAGCAAGCCATTCTTGTATCTTATAGCATATTTACATGATCATGACATGCATATAAACGGAAAAAAATGCTATGTTCTCAAGAGACTCTGTAAAAATAAAATTATAAATTTACGTGATTTAATGTTTTTTATAATATATTATATTTATTTTATAATAAAAATAATTTTAGAACTTAACATACCACATTAAATTACTCAATTTGTGAATTTATTTTTATTCTTGATAAATATTTTAGCTATAAAAAATTTTCATAAATTAAAGTAAACTTATATATTGATTTGAATTGATCATATGATAGGTTAGATTTATTTTTATAATAAAAATAGTTTTAAAACATAACGTGAAACATTAAATCACATAAATTTATAAATTTAGTTTTATACAAGTTTTTATGATTAAAATATTTATATAGACAAAAATATAATTGAAAATAATTGTACAAACTTTGTGCACCTCCATGGGTACACGAGCCCTTGCACATCTCCTATGGTCATTTTAAATGAAAAATATGGGTTTATTAAATCTAAAAGTTGTGAAATTTCCACTTATTTCAAAATTTTAAATTAATAGAAATAGATAAATTTTTATTATTTATTATATATTTTAACACTTCCCTTACGTGGAGACCAAACTCTTCCTAAATAAGTGATTCAATAATCAAAAAGATTTAATTAAATAATAAAATGTGGAGTCAATAAAATTTTTATTATGATATTATATGAAATTATTATTTATTTTAAAATTTTAGATTTTAAATTAATAAAAAAAAATTATTATTTATTTTACATCTTAATCAAATCAGCCGGCTTCGTTGTCAATCAGTTGTAACATTGCCCTGTGTTATTGGTCTATTTGACTTTCCACTTTGACCTGTGAACTAACATATCAGTTTGGTTGACTGTCCGACATTTGACCTCTGAAGTATTACTTTAATTCATTACAGACAAAAAAAAAATAGGTTATCTCAAGTCTCCCACTTCACTTTGTCGCAGCCGTGAATCCAACATGAAATTCTAGTTAGAATTAGAGGTCGGAGACTCAGAACTGTTCAATTAAATAGATCTAGTGGGGGAGATTTAGATAGAAGTTGAGATGAAATGAAAGGAAAGTTGAAATCCATAAATTTGAGACCCAATGCACAATATACATTCCGGGTTAGAATAGCATGTTGTATTCTAGTCTTACTTTTCGACTATCCCCGACTACCATAATGTTATAAGAAAATGATTTGTTTTGGTTTATGCAGTGGAAGTTTCGTGCATATTTTTAAAATAAAGTAAAATAAAGTTGGAAAAATCGAATTTTTATGATAAATCTTACACTTTAAATATATAAACAAAAAAATAAATGCATGAGACATGCGTTTGAATAGTAAAGTGATTTTAGATATTTTTTAAATAATAATAAAAAATTAATAATTGAATATTAAATAGTAATGAAAAATAATAAATAGTAAAAAATAGATAAAAAAAAACTATAATAAAATAATAAATAATAGTGAAATATTCTAAGAATACTTAAAAATATTCCGTTAGCCAAACGTACACATTTTAAACTTGTCATTACTTATTTTTATAAATAAGCAATTGAGATGAGCAAAAGGAATAAGTATATAATGCCAATTTCCTTTTCCTCGGTCCAAAGTTTTAACTCAAAAAAAATTAAAAAAAAAAATCCATCGTATTTCATCCCAAAAACTGTTAAATGATAACCAATCGAGTTCATTGAGATTGAAGTCGGCCATAATCGGCTCCGCTCCATGCAAGTATGGGGTGGTCAAAACTAGTGTTCAAACCTTCAATCCCCATGCCAAAAGCTTGCATGCCACTAGAAAATCATCGTGAAAAAAGGTTCATTGAAGTATGAAATCAAATGGAACTATCAGAGAAGATTGATTTATAAGATTTAAATAGTAAGATAGATTTATAAAATTCACATTTTAAGCTTTATATTATAAATCAAATCATGTCATGCATGCATGTGTGTTATCGACACCGACTTATAAATAGAAATTTTCATCTCAAAATTGCTACTATACAGTAACATTCTGCAAAAAGAAATTAATGTATTGTTTTTCAATACAGTAAGCAAGTGATGCAGCAAATCTCCCTACAAACCCTACGGTTAAAAAAGTTAAAAACTTCAAATTATACAGATTACACAACACACTGTGTGATGTAGGATGGTAAAAGCTCTGCCACAATATAAGATTTAAGTAGTGCAAGGAGAGCAATTTGAGGGGGACAGCTAGATATGTAACCAATATCTCCTTCATTGAATAAATAATTCTCATGGAATAGGAAAATGTTGGAGAGTCCCCACGTTTGCTCTACACTATAATAACATGAAAGAATACATCGTCTTTATCGGTTTTGAAGTCCTTCGATCGCCTTTTTCCACTGCGATGCTCTTTGTTTCACATCCTCAAATGACTTCACCTTTTTTGGCTGAAACATTACATAAGTTTCAAGCAGAACAAGGGAAAAATACAGCAGTGATAAGTATAAGAGAAATACTCTAGCCACAAAATGATTACACGAAAATAATTTCACAAACTAATGGGGTTTAAGTAGTTTTTTAGATTGTAAAGTTCTTTTTTATTGTAAAGCAAATCTAATGGATCACATAAAGTTAGTCAGTTTGTGGAATTATTTTTGTGTAATCTCTTTGTAGTACTCCTCGTGTAAGAGAAATAACCATCATAACAATGCTTTGTTGTGTCAATATTTAAGGAAATAAAACATTAATAGAAGTGAGTGAACAAGAAATATGCTCTTGAAGATGATAGAGCAGGGAAACAAGGTGGCATACTGTGCAAATCTTGAAGTGTGAGGGACTTGTTACTTGGACACTGAGCTCATTGGGATTGTCTGACCAAATTATATTTCCCTTCACAATCAGTTTTGAAGGGTCCACATAAATCAATTTTGGCTTGTTGGTGAGGATAAGCTGCACCTTCTTGTTAGTTAATTTCCGTACTTTCTTCACCATTGAGATCATAAGAACAGATTCCCCAGGCTCCAGAAACTGTTGCCTGTTAACATGATCATCATACAGATTAGGCGAGCCCACTGTAAAAGGCCCAGCAGGCATGCACACTAACTTTCCCATCCCCACCCCCCAATAAAAAAAAGAAAAAGAAAAAAAAAAAAAGAGGGAAACAAACAAAAACTGAAAACTAATGTGAGCAGCCAGGCAATAACTAGAAATGCTACACCTTTAAACTTTGTTTGAATTACAGAAAGAAAATGAAATGAAAGAATCAAAGTTTAGAGCCAATCTCTTATGAAATCTCGCGAGAACCTTCCTTGTAATTTCCTTCTAGAAAACCACACAATATTGTAAATCCATATGCAAAGTGCATACATACTTCGAGCCTACAAGGCATTATTCAAAACCAATTCCAATGGTAATTTTTATATTCCTTCCAATTAATAAGCACAAGGTCATATTTACACTCATGAAAGCTTAGAACTCATGTATAAAATTTTTATGGGAGGTTTAGATAGTGAATTGAGATGAGACGAAAATTGAAATGAAAATTGAAAGTTGAATAAAATATTATTTGCATATTATTTTTTAATATTATTATTATTCTGAAATTTGAAAATGTTGAATTATTTATTATATTTTGAGTGGGAATTTAAAAAAAAATGTAATGATGAGATGAGTTAAAAGACTTTTGCAAACCAAACCTCCTTGAGTCACAGAATCACAGGGACTTCTATAACAGTAAAACATGGATTGGTAGCTTGATGCTAAGCGCAAAGCAAAAGGCAATGAGTGAATACCATTTTGAATCAAACGAGTCAATTGAAGCAAGCCTAGTGACATGGCCAGACCCTTCAGATGATGATGTAGCACCAAAATTCCCATCAGCTTGTCCCCCTGAGCTAGTGCTACTGTGTGCAGGGTTCCATGATGAATCGTGAGTATCATCACACTCAAATGATTGAACCTACAAAAATCCCAAGAAAAAAAATAAATTAAAATATCAGAATTGATGTGAAGAAAGTTCCTAAAGATCTTTTTAAGCATATAAAGACAAGGGATGCTTAGGGAGAGCAGGATTTCTTTGTAGATTGCAGTTTCATGCAAGACACAAATCATACCCCTGGTTCTGGAGCAAGTCTTGGAGGGGTTTGCCCTCTTAAATTCTTCCAATCAACTCTCTTGAAAAAGGGGTGCCTCTTGAGTACTGTATAACCACCAGGCCCAGCACCTAGTCTCTTGTTGGGATCTAAATCCTGCAACATGGTTGTTGCTATTTTAGTGCAATTATACATTTTATGATACAATATCACACATAATTGAGATTCAATCAGGAAAAAAAATAAATGATGAAAGATCATTTTTTGACGAGCAAAGATGTCTTCTCATGACAAATAAAAGCAATATATTTTGGAAAACCATCACACTAACCTAATCATATTGACCACTATCCAATTTCTGCAATTGGTTGTACATTTGTGATTATCTGTCAATGGGTTACCAATAGCAATAGGAATAAATTCAGTCTACAGAACATTTCATCCCACAGAGGGAAGGACTTTCCACACTCCATAAAAAAAATGGCAGATAAAGGACACTTTTCTACCCTAAAGCGAGACTTCCTTCATAAAGTCCCACTTAACTTTAACCCCCCTAAAACTTGGGTTAGTAACAATTTTCTCCTCCAGTCAAAGTTTCCCATATTCCCTAATTTCTAGTCTAGAAATCACCGTGTTTATCACATTAATGATTATAGCTTAAAACCCACCAAAATAACTTGGGAGTATTTCCAATTTATGCTTTTACCTTGTCAAGGTTTCTTATTATATTTCTGAATAGCGAAAGGAAAATAAATCAAATAGGGAAAACAAACCTTAAGAGAAACAATAGAAATTTAATAACCAAAGTTGAGGTCATAGCTTACCAATAACCGGTCAATGATGTTTCTTGCCTCCTCTGAGAAGTAGTCTGGAAATCTAATATCCCTGGCTATAATTCTTTGGAAAATAAGCCACTCACTTGCATCTTTGAAAGGAGAAGTTCCTGAAAGCATTTGGTACAAGGTGCATCCAAGTGCCCAGAGGTCATTTCTGTTTTTATATGTTCAACCAAAAAAAAAAAACCAAAGGAAGTTATACTAGATGGGCAATACAAGTCTAACAACAGCAAAAAGAAAGAACGAGGTGAAGTATAAGCTATTGATTCAAAATAAATATTAGTAGAAATATTCATTTGCAAGTAGGAACCTTCTTTGTTGAGGTTAATGATTATAAATGTATTGCTACAATTATACAGTCTAACTTACATGCCTGCTTAATTAAGAAAAGGGAGTCACTCACCCAATTGTTGCAGGAGAAGAATTGAGAACTTCTGGCGGAACATATGCAGCTGTCCCAACAAAAGTACAGGACTTATCATCTGTCAAAGGCATCAATCGAAAATTTTTAAAATGTCACTCAAAAGTATAATTAAACAGCTTCCACATAACAATATTTAATTAACCTGATACGGCATTTGGAAGGACTGTAATTCGGCTATCCTGCATTGGCTTTACACTACCGAAATCAGCAATTTTAATATGTCCTTCTGCAGTGAGCAGCAAGTTCTCGGGCTGCCATTTGAGAAACTTATAGAATTATTCATCCACCAATCAAATAGTGCATATGAACTAGGAAAATACCTTAATATCACGATGTATCAAACCCATATTATGTACGTATTCAAGTGCATCTACAACTTCTGCCACATAGAAGCGAGCTTCATCCTCTGACAAACGGCCTTTCTGCAGATACAAGTAACTGATGATGGATTCCGTGCATTGGTAAAACCAATAGTTCATGTAAAATCCATCAAGAGATTTTAATTTAAAGAAAATCATAGATAATTCCACAATGGATGTATGCTATAAAATTCATTATAATCTTACCCTGATTATTTGATCAAAAAGCTCTCCACCTTCACAGGATTCAAGTGCCATATCTTCATGACATATGGGGGGGAATATATATCAAATAATATCCCAAATAAAGTAAAACAATAAGAACAGAAAATGCGTAAAGAATGCCAATACAAAAGAAGCGGAAGCTGAAGCAAAACATGAAAAATCAAATACTACGAACATGGTACACTAAAAATACCTACACAGTGAAAAAGTATCTTGAAATGTGAAAAATAGCCGCACTATGCCAGGATGATCTAATTGATCGAGCACAATGCGTTCCAGCTTCACATAAGCTGTTTTATTTTCTTTGGTAATGAACTTTTTGTCCATAATCTTCAGCGCATACACAATTCCTGTGTCTTTCTTCTTTGCCCTAACAACCTGTTAGCATCATTTATATCATGTCCAAAGAAGATCAATAGTTACACATTGTAGCTCTGAAAGGGAAAAAAAATCTATAAAAAAAGAGGTAAATTTTCGGCCCTGCATATAAATCATTTAAATCCCCCCTCTCCCCCCCCTCCAAAAAAAACCAAACCAAAACAAGCCATGTTGTCTAAAGAACCTACATGCTCTTTTTCTTTTTTGTGGTTGAGAAGACAAAAGTTCAGCACGCTATAAAGCTTAACATAATCACACAGCTTGGGAGAGCCGCATTTTCCATTTTCTGAAAACAACGGGGCACCGATGCTGGAAGGAAGAAAATCTTTGCCCCAATTTCAGGAGGCATCCAAATTTTAATCTAATGTTCAGGAGGCATCTTTGCCCCGACTTCAGCAGGGAAGATAATTTGCAAATTATCTTCCCTGTAATCTGAATACCCTATCGTGGCATTATATGTTCTTAAAATGTGAACGGAAACGGCTATAAACATGCCGACAAAACCCCAATAATTTTATTGCATAAGCCCCATCGATCATCATCAGAGAAATACTGCCAAAAACTCGAAAACCAAAAATCTTGCATAAATATACCATGCACAAACAATAATAATAAATACCAAATACCATTAACACATCAAAACTCAACCTACGATGACAAAAGACAAAAAGAATACCAACACAAACCAGTTAGCTCCCACAAATACAAAAGCACAAACGAGCCAAATCTCTAAAAAAACCCACCAAACCTTGCAAAAATAAAAATAGAGAGAAAAAAAAGAAATGTATTAACCTTGGAATAGGAACCAACGCCATAGATCCTGCCCAACTCAAAATCCTGAATAGTAAAAATCTCCTGGGGTGCCCTAAAAGCAAAGCTCTTGGATCTCTGCACATTGCCACCACCGGAAGACTTCCCCTGAATTTTCAACTTGGAATCAAAATCCTTCTCCATTGCCAACATCTCTCTCTCTCTCTCTCTCTCTCTCTTTGAAATTCTTTATGTATTCTCCCTCTACACCCACATATTCTCTCCTTGAAAAGAAACAAACTTTGGGAGAAGAGCTGAAAACAATTGGAAAAGAAAGAGCCTATCTCTCTGATATTATTTTCCGAAACAGGAAGAAAAGGTGGTGGGTGCCCTTATTGAGAGTTTATGTATCTGGTGAAGGTGAAGCTGATCAGCTTTAACCTGGGCTCTAATTTTTCGATTTTCAAAACCCTAGAAAGTATACCGGATAATGGTAGAGAGAGAGATTAGTACTGATTTTGATGGAGGAGAGGAAGGCATGGGGATTGAAGAGAAGAAAATGGCACATGGGATTGAATGATGGAGATCATCTTTCTCTTTTTCTATGCCTAAAAAAAGGGTTACTGAGGTAAGGGGAGATGCTGATGCTCCTTGTGAGCTGTGATTGTGTACCATGTCAAGAGAACTAGAATAGTCTATACGTGCATCTACAGGGAAAAGCTTACTTTGCTGATGGAATTTCTGTGTACATATTTTTTATCTCAAAATAGTCAAGAGTTGGTTCACAAACAAAACTGTGTTGCAAACACCTTTTGAATTTACTGTCTAACAAAAATAGATGGTTGTCTGGTTGGTCTTAAAATGAATTTAACATTCTAATTTTAGAATATATTTCTTAAACACCTTTCAATAAACTTGTATTTTGTAGTATACTATCTTTAAATTTAAGTTTGAATACAAAAATGATTTTATCTTATTTTATTAGTATAATTTTTTATATTTTTATATTTTCATATTTTATATAATAAATCATTTAACTTTTTTAAATATTAAAATAACAACATTAAAAATTAATATTTTATACAATTTTTAACTTTAATTTAAAATAATCTCATCTAATTTTATCTTATTTTAATATTGAAACTCAACTATATAGTTCAATCCTTTAGAAGGAAATAAATTTCCAAGGTCATATCAACAACCACAAATTGACAACTTATCTGATTCATATGATGTGCATGTATTACATAAGTATTTAATTGGATAAAAAGAACATGTTTACACGATCTAAAAAAAGGAAAATGCTGAATATAAACACTCAACGTAAGCGCTAGAGAGTCAAGATTGCCAACGTGAAAAAATGAAAACGTTGCATTTTCATAACACCAAAACGATAGAATAATATGAAGTCCTCCTTCCCACCGTTGCCTTCTCCTTTCGTCTTCCCACATGGTAATACAAAATTCTTCACATGTTCGTCTTTCCATCTTCTTCTACCATATGAGCAAGTTTTGGTTTTTCAAATCGTGTTCTCCTTCGTATTCTAGATTTGTGATTTCATTACTTTTTGTGGTCTAATTCTTAGCCTTGATTTTCATCTTCCCCCAAATTCTTTTTTCGTTTATCCCCCTCTTTTTCACTCACAGAGATACTAACCGTGACAATTCGTAGAAACTCAAATTCTAAGTTTTGATTCTAAAATCAATCAAAATTTTGGAGACTTAGTTAAAAATAGTGTAAAAGGTGGCAGGGGAAGGATTTAAACTCTAAACTTTGTACCAAATATCACCTTTCTATTGTTGGGTTTAAGAGAATTTTTTTCAACACTTCCATCAAGCAGAGTATCGATAAGAGCAAGGCCAATGCCTTTCGAGTCCTTTGTCCCTCATGAGTGTTTGGTTTCTGAGAAAGATTTTGCAGATTTGGGTTGGTTCCTGTCATATGTGAATGAGTTTTTGTCAAAAATTGAGGTTGGACTCCTCATTTTTCAAGAAGCTTCTACGTGATTGCTAGGCTATCACGGTCCTCACTTCCTCTCAGGACCGACCTATAACTTAAACTTTCCAGATCAAATCTAATCAAAAATCCAATTTTTTATTTCAAAAACATGGTTCCGACAATGTGTCCAACTTCTCAAAGCAAATATTTTTCCAAGTAGAATCAGAACGTGCATTGCTTCAACACTCTTGTGCTACTTTCCTCTCTCCATCACAACCATTTTGAATTTTTTTTTTTGTCTCCTAGAGGGGAAATAAATTTAATTGTTTAGATAATGATGATGGTGATGACGGTATAGAACTCCAGATCCTATGAAATAGGCAACGTTGAGTCAGTGGCAGTGGAAGGGCGTGAAAATCTCTCCTATAATAGTGTAGCAAAATGAAATCTAGGACGTCAATGGTGTCTACAAGGGATCTAGCCAAGGGAGTCTATTCGACCAAGGAAAAATGCTACAAATCTCGTTTGTTTTTGGGTGAGAGATGGTTGAGAGCTGTGAACTGCAGCCATTAAAGATTGCTTGCTGGTCATCGCTCTGGATCTATTTCTCTATCATTAAAGATCTACAGTCACCTAATCCATTTGTTGAAGCTCAAAGAGAGAGAAGGAGAATATTGGTTGCAGAGCTTTAGAAATGAAAATAAAATGCATGTGGGTTTGCAAACTGGAGAAAAGGAGAGAGAAGATCATTTACTTGGGTATTGGGATTTGCAAACGGAATGAGGGAGAGGGGAGATCATTTGAAAAATGAAATGTTTTTTTTTATGACAAATGTCGTTTGTATAACGACTCTCACCAACAACTGTACGTAACAATCCCCTCAAAAAAAGACATTCATCCATTTTATTTAGTACTTTTAATACAATATATTAAGATAATGTCATTCAAAATTCTTCTAATTTTGTAGAAAATACTTGTAAAGGTTAGTTTATGAAAAAAAAAAACACAACCAAATCAAGAATTTATGCCAGCCGGCGGCACTGTAGAATAAACTTAAAAAAAAAATGTTATGATTTGAAAGGACTGTTTTTTTTTCAGGATACATTCTTTTTATAAAATTGAAGAATCTAGGAGAACATGTCGCTTTTGCTTTTTGAAAGGAAAAGTTGGCAGTTCAAATTGAAGAAGAGTTTGGAAAAGTAAGATCGAGGTGGTCAAACCGTCAAAAAAGTGCTTAGACAACAAAGGGAATGGGACAGTTGTACTGATAGGAGATACACATTTTCAGTGCTTTAGCTTAGAAAGTACATTAAAATCTTTGAGAGTTGAATGATATTCCAGTTTCAGAGAGTAAAGATATTTTCGTATATTTTTTTATTTAAAAAAAATGAAAATTGCATGAAAATTTTATGTTTTAAATTGTGGACTACGGTTCTATTTGATTTTAAACTTATCTCAAATTTATTATTTTATTTTATTAAATTTTTATATAAAATATAAATTTTAATACAGTTTTTTAAAATTTTAATACAATTTTTTTAAATCTTAAAATAATAATAATAATAATAATATTTTATTCAACTTTTAAAATTTATTTCAACTCATTTTACCTCAATTCCAAATTCAAACAAAACCTAAATTTTTCTTTATTATCCCTTTATGTGTCATTAAATATTAATGATTTCTTATCTTTTATTTATCTATCAATTATTTAATATCACATAAGAAAGTTTTTAAACAAATGACAATATTGCTTTTCCATGGCCTAAGACCCTTAAATTTAGAGAAAATTATTTTTTTTTTTAAAAGAAAGTTAAGAGAATAAAGATATAAATTTGTGGTCATAATCAATATGAAATCATGGAGCCGATACAAAGTAGTGGAAGACTTGAATTATTGTGGTCCAACAAATGCATGATGAAACTATCACACATTACAGCAGCTGCAGCCAATTAAACGCTATTTAGATTTAGAGATGAGATAAATTGAGATGAGTTTAATTTATTTTTTAATATTATTATTATTTTAAGATTTGAAAAATGTGTATTAAAATTTAAAAAATGTATATTGGAATTTAAAAAAAAATGTATAGGAATTTGTGTTTTGTATAAAAGTTATAAAAATATAATGATGAAATGGAAATGAGTTAAGATGAACTCAATTCACTTCTGAATCCAAACGAGATATAAAAGGATCCCAGCCCAAGAATTAATTGGATAATCTATATTATTTTTATAGATATTAACCCAGAATGCAAAAAAAAAAAAAAAATCATCTCATTTAATTATTATCATCTTTTTAAATTTTTATATAAAATAGAATAAAAAATTTAATTTTTTAAAATTTTAAAATAAAATAATATTAAAATTTTATTTTTTTAACAATATTTTATTCAATTTTTAATTTTAATTTTATCTCATTTACAAAAACAAACAATGTTCAATATGTTTGTAACTCTATGTTGTAAGAACTCTCAAGGAATTTAAAGCATATACAACCTCATGAAAATTATATTTTAAGAAAAGTTAGTGAGAGATTTTTTTAATTTTATGAAAATTATTGGCCGTGTTTTTTTTTTCTTATAGAAATTGTGGGAATTTGTTTTTGTGAGAAGTATATTTTAGAAAGTTTTAAGTAATTCAGTGTTGCCGGATCATCACATATTTGGACATTTCATCTCTCCTTTGAACCCTTCAATCGAAGCAAGCAGTTTTAGTAATTTTTGTTGCCAAAATATTTTCAACTTCCATGCATTAGTATTTTAGAAAGGAGTTCACTTCAGGTTATTTTAAGCTATTCAAAGTTCAAACAAGTCATCATCTTCAATATTACAACTTGTCGTGCTGACTTTAACAAAAGAAAATTTTAACTCATAATTTGTCTCAAACATGATTCTTGATATCTTAACACAGTACAATAATATCCTTTTAGATTTCTCCTTGTTCCCTCATTTGAGGATGCATTTTGTTGATGCATTTTAACATGTCAAAAATAAATGCAGTGAAATGCATTAAAATGTTTCAAGTTCATTTCATGTAATCGAAAACCACCATGCTAACCAATTTTAGTGTAATATTTTGCATTAAATGCTGTTTTACCAAGATTCTAACCCAACATTCCAAAAGAAGTAAAGATGAAGACATTCTAAAAGGAATCCATATTTGATCACTTCCCAAAAAGAAAAAACTGGCAAAGCCAATATACATTCTATGACCAAAAGTTATTGATGATACTTAGTGTTTCCCAAAACAATTCACAAAAGGGAAAATTAAAGGAAGGATAGAAAATGGCCAAAAAATTATGAAAACTACTTGAGCCACAAAATAACCCTACACACAAATTTCTATACAATGATGAGTCTTTTATTATTATTCTTCTCATTACTACACACATAAGTTTCCTCCGATTTTCTCTCTTTCAAACTCTTCTCTCCATTTTCATTTCTCCCTCTCCCTCTCTCAAATGCATCTCCATTTTCATTTTCCTCCCATTTCCCTCTCTCTCTCTCTTACTCTTACTCATTTTATCTTTCTCAAATGCATATCTGATCTCCATTTTCAACAGTTAATGGTCTACGGAAACATCCAAAAAAAAAAGGACTTGCTCTCCTGATTTTGGTTCTTCATTTCTCATCTCAATTTTTCATTTTGATTATGATGTTGTGTTTTTCACCTTGCTCTTGATGTTGTATTTTGGTATTGGTCATAATTTTGGACCAAAGTGAACCTGTCATACCATTGTTCATTAATAGGCAACATAAAAATACCAATGTCGGTGAAACAATGGTTGTCGACAAAGTAAATAACAGGAATTAAAAAAACATCCTAGTACATGGGAATGGGGACAGCGAAGTGGGAAAAATGTTTAGCCTTCGGTGGGACAACGTCTTAATATAATAGGAATCACATTTAACAAAGTGGAAAAACATCTTCTCCTAGGCTAGAATTATTTACATTAGCCTCTGATGATGGCATCTAGACTGTGTTCTTGAATATGGGTGTGCGACACATGGGGCAATCAGTGTGTGATCTAATTCAAGTATCAATATGAGAAATATGAAAAACATGACTGCACTTGGGCAAAATTCTAAGAGTCTCACCTTCTTCAAACTCATTCAAATAAATAGAGCATTATGCTCATTCAACAAAACCTTTACCTTTCTTATACTTATAGACAACGATCAAATCGATAATCGATAGGTGAAGACCAATGATACGGATGTACCAAATCATGGGATGGTTAAGCACATGTCCATTTTCTTCATCAAGAAACTCATCCTAGGTTTGCACAGTTTGTGGTTGCGGCCCTCCTCCTTGAGTCTCGTCTACCCACATAGTACCTTGAATAGATAGCATAGCAGCAAAGAAACAAAAAAGCAGCAGCGAGAAATGTGATCGTGGCGATCAAAAAGAGAGAAAATTATGGGTTTCTCCGTTTAGGCTTTCTCTGTGACGATTCTCAGAGATAGACAATGGATAAGACTCGATGTGGGGAACTAAGGTTTTCAGCGCTTCATAGAAAAACTGTGTAAGGGATGAAGAAGATGAAGGAAAAAAATCGTGGCCGGGAAATGGGAAATTTCGGTGTTTTAGAGAGATATAGGAGAACACGAGGGCGGGTAAATTTTGGTGTTTCATAGAAATTGGGGAGAGACTAGAGAAAATAGAAAAGAATAACAATCATTGATGTGGTGACACATGAGTTTGTGAGATTCTTTTGTGTCCCTAGCAGGACTAAAAAATTATACAAAAAAAAATAGAAGAAAGAACGAGATGGAAGAGTCAATGCTTTGCAATTATAATTATTTTGTCCCTATGTATCCCAACCATACTTCTACCTATCAAATTTCCTATGTATCCCAACTTTCATTGATACTACTAAATTTCAAGAGGCGGATGCTTCTTAACTGGTAATGCACTTTTGTGTTTTGGCTAATTGTTGCACTTGATAACTTAGATGTATCTATTGCCCAAACTGCTCTTACATATTCTACAACTTTAGATGAGCTTGCATTTGCATACAAGAATTTAGTAGTATGTTTTCACAGTTAAAGTATTTATTGACCAATTCCCTCTCTTGCATGGATGGTCAAAGGCTACTTAGATTATCAATAAAAGTTTCCCTTGTAAGAACCATATTATATTCTTTGTCTCCAGGCATATTTTTCACCCTTATACTTCAATGGGCTTCCGTCAATCAGTCAGGGGTAGAACTCAACAAAATGATCTGGGTGCTAACGCCAATACCTTAAAATCCTAATCAATATTATCATAAGTTAGCATAATGTCATTGTCAAGCTCTAGAATAGTATGGGTCTTTATCATGGGATCCGTTTTCGAACCAATTATCCAATGAATTTTCTTTTTCTACTCTAATCCTAATGAGAACTGCTAAGTCATTTGGTGGTTGCTTTATTCAACTCCTGATACTCAATGCACATTCTAAGCATGTCATCCTTATTCATTACGAACAAAATTAGAGTTTCCCACGATGATGGGCTAGGTTGGATGAAACCCTTTTTCCAATAGTTTCTTGATTTGGACTATGAATTCTTTTAACTTAGTTGGGGTCATACAATAAGGCTCTTTGTGTACCAAGGTTGTGGCTAGCACAAATTTGATCTCGAACTTTGTTTCTCGATTAAGAAGCAATTCAGGTAAATTCTTGACAAAAAATTTAAGAAAATCCTCAATTATTGGAATTCCTTAGACTCCATTATGTTCCTCCGTTATATTTGTCACCATGACAAGGTAAGCGACATCCCTATTCACTAAGCTATTTCTAACTCATCCGACCATAACCATCTATAGATCCAGCCTAAGAGTCTCTCCTATATAGCAAAGTTTTTCATTAGCAAGTAGATCAAAAACCACTTCCCGCCTTTTACAATCAATATTGGCATAATGCTTTGACAACCAGTTCATTCTCAAAACTAAGTCGAATTCTATTGAATGGAAGACTATCAAGTCGGCGATCAAAACCACATTCGCAACTTTCAATGGGCAATATTTAACCATTTGCTTGAATCCAATCATTTTCTCGTCATGGATGACTACTAACACTCTTTGAGACATTGACTTTGCCTCAAGTTCGCATCGTCGCACACAATTACTAGAAATAAAGGATTTTGATGCTCTAAAGTCAAACAAAGCACAAATCATATACTGCTTTTAATTTAACCTTGCCTAATAGGGTAGTTCAGATTACTCAAAGATCCACATACACAAGCTAACTACGAGTTAAGGCAAAGTTGGAAATGTTACTAGTAATCGCTCTCGCATATGCTTTCTCGTTAGTTTTCAGGTCTACTTCTCATGGTGTTATCGTATAGACATTTGCTTTCATAGGGGTCTTTGCTTTGCCACTTGGCGTTGACGCTGGAGAGGCATTCTGCAGATAATCCCAGATTATATGGCCGGTCTGACCACATCTGAAATTGGCTCTCATGGCCATCCGACATTCAATATTGTGTCTCTTTTCGAATCATTAACATACAGGTAGAGTGGCAAGTGTTACGTTCCTGATTATCACACATTTTCCTTTATTTTAGGTTGTAGGGGTTTTCCTTTTTCTCACACTGCCTCCTAGTGAATAAGGTAATCCTCTCTTGCGGTCTACTTGGGCTTGTGCAATCAGTTTTCATTGTTCCGCCTCAGCTTTCGAAGCCATGTTGCCAACTCTAAAAATTCTCTATCCTTAAGTAAACCACTTGATTATGGAGATAGGGTTGTAAACTGACATGAAATTTATTCGCTTGCATCTTTTTCATACTAATTAAGTAAGGTGTAAACCCTCATAATTCCATAAAACAAGCAGCGTACTAATCAATTGTCATGTTTCCTTACATCAAATTTGCAAAATCTAGGACCTCCTGCTGCTTAGCTATTTTCGAAAAAAATGATTATCGAATTCCATCTTAAATCATTCTTACAAGTGTAGTCAAATTACCCAATTCTCGGGTCAACAACTATCATTTTGTATCTCACTATATACTGGCTTCTCAAGTAAGTGTCTCGCATACTGGACTTTTTGCTCTTCTGTGTATCCACTAATATCAAAAGTCCCCCCCAAGTCCACGATCCACTTGTTAGCTCGCAATGGTCCTTTTGTTTCCATAAAATTTGGATACCTATATATTAAAAATCTTTCATAGAAACATCATTGTTCTCCTTGGTGGGGTTTTTGTTCCATCTGATTTTTTACTATTTCAGTTATCTGGCAAATAGCCTTTGCTATCGCTTGGCCTCCTTCTAATGGAGAGTTCTCCATTTCTTTCTCTCTCATTGGAGAAGTATTTCCACGCCAATTTCGTACCATAATTCATCTCTTCTTCCTGAAATGTACAAAACCAATGCAAATCTGTTTCCTTTTAAGGAAAATATTAATCTCCATTACTTACTGTTATTAAGATCGCTTATGCGATTCTCTTCATTCTTTCTGTTCCTCAAAGATTCAAGCTTATAGATATAAGATTCCAGTGCTTTTATACTAACCTTTGTGATATATGTACTAATCATACTCGCCATAGGATGGTGATTGTGGGGTCGAGACATACAACACAAGGTCTTACATCCTTACGTTCATGACAGAAAAAATGTAATACACCTATTAACTAACAGTATCAAATATATTTGTAATGGTAAAATGAAAGTCAGATAATCTAAGCACCGCCATAAGCAATTGCATAACACATGATATCGATACTAAAGCATGAATCACTATCATTTGTAAAAGAATCATTATCATAATATCATCAAAATATAAAAGTAGTTTTAGTCTCCCAAAACAATGGACCTTTCCAAAATAAACCAAGTCTTCTATTTAAAAGCATTTCCTCTCATGAAAAATGTGGTCCCAAATTCTTCATTCTTTCTTATCAAACGGGCTCAAGCTTTACTCGCTTCTCTAAGAATCTATCCTTGTCTCGATTCCTAAGCCGTTGAGTATCATTGATGTACTGGAGTGTCTTGATGATAACCTGGTCAATACCTTGAGTCGTTTTAAGATGGAGGGCTCGGGTGGGCTCTAGTCCATTTTAGGCACGATCCTCTCTGGGGGAAGTGTTGTTCTCTTTCGCTTGATCATGTATGTCGTCTTTTAATTCTGTAATAATTTTTATCATTTCAAGAAAGAAATAGTAGTAAAAACTAATATAGTAAGATTTCGAAAAATCTCAGCAAGTAAATATACAACATACAAGCATATAAGAGGTATATCATAAAATGCGTTCATAAACATGTACTTGTAACATATGCATTTACCATTTTCAAAGACTGAAACATAACTTTTACATATGCATTTACCATTTTCAAGGACTTGTAACATTTTCAGAAAAAAAAAAACATCTTTACATTTCTTTTTTCACATTGATTTTTAATAGAGTTTGATTTTTCAGAGAATATCACAAGATTTGCATCAAGTGATCTATATCATTTTTATAAAGTAATAAATAACATATGAGTTCTTATACTTGTTTAAAGAGTGAAACAACAATGTTTCCATTTACACCGCGTGTTCTTGCTAGTTACCGCACCATCCCCGGTCTATACACCGTGATGAATACATTTTAAACAGAAATTTATCTTATTAATTCGATAGCACTTCGTTGAGTTATACGTTATATGCACCCATTAGCGTTAAGCGCTACCTTGCTTTGAAAATATATTTGAGTTATGTCGACCATTTTTTGTCAATTTAAGAGTTACCACTTTATTTTCAAGTACTCCAGAGTGGACATAAGAGTTTTACTAGGACATTCCTCTACCCTAGGACTTAGGGTCATTATAAAATATTTAGGCTCTTTTCTTTGCAAACACTTGTCCCAAATACATGTGACATAAGACTTAAGACGTATGTTTTTATACTTGACATATGACACATGAGATGTTGTGCATGAAATAACCAAGTATAACATGTTCAATTCATGGCATAAAAATATAGAACACGCGATATATCAAAACACATGTATGAAATCATGAGAATGGGTCTTGGCCATAACAATAGGTATGAGAACGAAGAATCATCACTTAAACAAGCGCCAAACTTCAAACATATTGCTAGAAATCTAAGCATAGTGAAACAAAGCATGAAATCATATGATTTGGCTAAGATCTGAGACCTCTAAGACATGCTATAGCCGAATCAACAAGTTTCACAAATTAACATAATTTTTTCTCATCAAAATCGAAACCTATAAAGGTGACTCTTGCCATTTCCATCTTGAACCGAATCATACCATCCATTCCATATTCATATTCCAAGGTCATATAAACATATTCAAGCAAACAAACAAGAGTTAACAACCGAAGTAATAATAACAAGAAATGACCTACTCAATCATATCCAACTATTAACTAAGAATAAGTTGAATGTATTCATACAAAAATCCACGAAATGAAACAAAGCAAGCTGTAAATCAAAATACAACTCATTAGAGTGAGTGTTTCAAAATCATAATCTACGTTCTTGAGTGTGAGAGAGTTTCTAAGGTTACCACTCGGTTTACTCTACTCGACCTTTAGGGTTTTAAGTCAAGCAACCCCTCATTTCACTTGTGTTTTCATCCAAAACTTGAAATAGAATAATAAAATATAAAGTTGACTGAAAACATGGAGGATTAGTGCCCTCCACTATTCGGCTTTTTGGGTTTCTAGAAAATCCTAATTCGTATCTTGTGAAAATGTGTTGCAAACATGTGTGTTTTATCATATTCGAACTCTTTTGAGATTCAAATATCATCTTGAGTTCAAAATGTGATGTGCGTGTAGACGCTAAGAAAAATCGAGTCCTTATCTTGGTTCCTCCTTGAGGATGACGAAATCTTTCTCTTGAAACAAGCCTCCCTTGTTTGGTTGGAAGGAAAACGTGAAAGTAAAAAAAATCTTCAAGTGAAAGTTTGAGGATGTGTAGAGAAGATGAGGACACGTGCAAATTTTGAAAATGGCCAAAAGGAAAGCCCATAGGCGTGCGGCTCATTTCCCTTTTATAGTGATCTCTTCACCTTCCCCTTAGTTACTTCCAAAATTCTAGCATGAGTGATAAGTGACATGTTTTTTTTCCTCCTTCTTCTCTTAGTAAAAAATGACTATTGGATTTCCATCATTTGATTGCATTGAGAAAGGGCTAGCATGGGCAGCTTATTCCTTGGCCAAAAATCCCGTTATTTTTCCTTATGCCCTCCCATTTTTTAACTGAGTGAATATTCCTCAAACGTACTTGTGTAATATATTTCATGCCTCTATTTTTCTTAACAAGCAAGTTTTAGCATGGGTGACAAGTGGCATACGCGTGTGCCTTGTCCTTTGTCGCTCACTCCTTTGCTCTTCTTCTTTATTTTTTGTGTCATATTCTTCTTGCTTCTTTCTAAGGTGATTTTTTATGTGCCATTAGTCCAAATTGTAAATAAAGTGGCAAGTGAGGGTGTGCTTGTGAGTGTATTGGCTAAAAAATGAGAATAGGTTAGTCTTTTGTGCAAAAGTTCATTCATCTAATCTTCTAGAAACTCATTGCATGGTTGACATATGATATAAATTTAGGATAACTTTGAGTGCAAGCCAAAACTCGAAATCCCTTTGTGTCATTTATGCTTCTCCATGCAAAGCAAATGGAAAATCCTCTTTTGTCTTCCCTAGGTATCAATATTGGAACTTGAAATTCTGCTAAACAAAATGGTGTAGTAGTGTGGGAGGGACTTTGGCCGAATGCCTCTTGATCTTCCTAGGTCATCTTGTCCTTTACTTCTTCTAGAAGATTTTTAGCATGCATGACAAGTGTTGAAACCCATTAGGGTAAGCGTGCAAGCCATCCCTTGGCTTTTTAACACTTATCTCCCCCTTTAGTTCACTATCAAAACTAGATACATAGTACTTCATATGTGTAACACATGACACTATTGGCAAGGGTTTGAATTACGATTTTGGGCCATTAGGCTTAGGTTTTCATTATAGGGGCCAAAATTTACAAGGCTTTCTAGGACTAACTTCACTTGGGGTCAAATTGCTCAATTGAAATTCTAAGACTTTTCCCTCAACTAAAAAGTACTAAAGCCCTTAAAAGACTATAGCAACTTAATAATTTATGAACCATACTTAGTCACGGGGTTATCACGTCTACTATTTTGAAGAGAAACATTATACTCTTGTTTATAAATTTTTTCATCGCTTGATATATTTATTGATGCTGCATAGTTTAAATAGTTTTGTCTGTCATTCACTTTAATAGATGGCTATATTTGTTGACGTTGTACAATTTAAGTAGTTTTGTCCATCATTCATTTAAATAGAGAAACACTTAAAAATGGTATAATGCTAAACCCACACATGGACGGATCTTGATAATGGGTTTTTATTTTTTATTTTTACTTAATAATTAAGGATTTTATTTAATGATATTGTGAATTTTTATTAAAAGTGTTAAAAAATACATACAAAAATAAATAAAAATTACATGTTGGAATTTCCGTTGGGATCCCTATGTGTGGCTCTAGAGCTACTCTAAAAAATGTGTTATATTAAAATATAAAATTAGAGATAACATAGGGTTACCTTCAAATTCAAAAGACCTATAAATTAAACTTATTTATCTTATCATTGAAGAATGAAATAAGACAAAAGACATGCTAATATTACATATTATTAGGTGCAAGTCCTAACATAGAAATTAAAAAACTAACTTCAAAACAAAGACAAGCCCAATTTCTTCACTATAGACAACTACGAACCAACTCATATATCTAAAAAAGGACATATAGCATGACTTGGAAATTTCTATATATAACAGCAACATATCATACTTTTTTTTTGGCATTGTATAGACACATATCCCTCTCATCTGTCTTATTAATTGTAGAAGAAAAAATCTATTTATTATCTTTTTAATATTTTTTAATATGGCATTAAATAATAGGTTTATAAATAAAATATAATAAATAATTTTTAATAATTTAATACCACGTTATGAAATGATAAACATAATGATGAGTAATATTGCTTATCGAAAAATCCATATTGACTCCATCTTTATGCTCACTAGTGAGATAAAAAATGAAGGGCTCGAAGAAGCATAATGGAAAAATGAAAATATCTTGTTCAAACTTATCATGAGTTGTTTGATTTTAAAAATTAAAAATCGTTCGACTCAATAAATCAATTATCATGCTCACAAATATAATGTTAAGATAGCAGGCCTTAATCAATGGTGGGCCTATCATCCTGTGGCTGTCTAAGATGTGGCCTACATGACAGTAGCTCGTATAGGCCGCTATGGAAGCCCATCAACCTCATCGTTATGTACATTTTTTTGATAAGTGACCTCTCCATGAGCAATTATACACATCCGCCTCCTTCCCACGTACTCCACACGAAATTGTGACGTGGTTTTTCTTTTTCAAACGCATGCGTTTTATTTTAATAATGTATGTGGGATTAGATTTGGCCCAAAGGCCCAACAGCGATGGGAGTTCACCAGGAAGGGAAAACATACTAAGGGCCTAACTCTGCAGAATCCAAAATATATATCAAACCTGTCGCCACCTTTATCGAGATTTTAAGCAGATACGAAATATCAACAAACTCAGAAAGATATATCATGCAGATAATCAATCACGATAATTACGGAAGGCGTTACAAGGGACATGTATTGCCCCAGAGACTTATAAATAGACCAGGTAAACCTCAACTATGTACATTAAGAATTTTTCCCGTAAATACGTGATCACTAACTTGAGCGTCGGAGTTATCTCGGGTGGAAAGCCACCATCTTCCCTTAATTCTTCTTGCAGGTAACGGGAACAGGAGGCCGGCGAGACACGTCCTCAACATTGGCACCGTCTGTGGGATACGACTTTACAGACGATTAACGTGATTTTCGCATGCCAACTGTGACACGTTCCGTAGCAAGCCGAATGACACGAGCATCGATGGAAGCACGGTTAGCAGCGGCGGAGGAAAAACTAAGAACAACATTGGAAGCCTTGGAAGCACTTCAAAAAGAAAACGAGACCCTGCGACAAAGGAACGTTGAATCCAGCAACACAGCCGTACCGCCTGTCAACAGGCAGGGAGAGCAAGAGGCGGATAGTAACGCGGGGGTCGAGCTTGAGCGCGTGGAAAAACAGAAGCTGCACGACGAGTTGAAGGATCTTGCAAGCAAATATGAGGAAATAGCCAAAAAAGTGGGGGGATATTCTTCGGTTGACAGCTTACAAAGCCAAACTGACTTGCCATACAGCGAGCGCATCATGGGAATCCCTTTGCTGCCAAATTTCAAACTTCCCCAAATCGAGCTGTACGATGGGTCCAGAGATCCTGTGGACCACTTAGAAAACTTTTAAACTCACATCACGCTCCACGCTCCACGGCTTCCCAGGCGAGATCGCCTGCCGGGCTTTCCCTTTAACCCTGAAGGGGACAACGATGGGCTGATTCGGGACCCTCAGGCCAAGGTCGATAGACAGCTTCGAGGAGTTAGCTAAGCTTTTCATAACTCAGTCAAGCAAACAGTCAAGCTGCTAACAGTCAAGCAAAAGGAGGATGAGGACCTTAAGACCTACCTCACACAGTTCAACAAGGAACGTCTAACAACGGATGACCAGGACGAAAAGATCACTCTGGCCGCCCTCCTGGGAGGGATCTGGCCTCAGAGCCCCTTCATGGTCGATCTGGCAAAGAAGACTCCCTCCACCCTGAGGGAGTTCATGGATCAAGCGGACAATTTTGTCAACACCGAAGACACGCTGCAAGCGTTGGAAAACCCCCGCAAAGAAAACAGGAGGGGCGAACGGCGAAGCGGGCGCGATGACAAGAAAGCAGGAACAAGTCGGCAGGAAAGAAGGCAAGAAATGTACGTGGATCGACACACCAGGTTAATGCATAATAACCTAAGTGTCAGAGAGGAAGAGGATGGCAAGGCCGAAGGGCACCCACATCAGACAGTAGATCGGTATTGCAAGTACCACCAGACAACGTCCCATTGGACCGAAGATTGTACAACCATGAAAAAGAGGGTCGCCGACCTAATGGGAACAGACGAGTTGGAGCACATGATCGAAGAACAGTCAAAACCTACTAGGCACCAAGAAATCGGGCGAAGAAGGAAAATGAGCTTCAGTCCCAAGCGAAGAAACTGCGGTAACAACCCTCGAAATGATCGTAACCGGGCGAATAACAGGGAAAACGGCAGCAGAAGCAGGACCCCCACTAGAGGCGGCAAGAATAGGACTTCTCCGAGAAATAACAATAATAGAGAACCAATCAGGAAAATCAGGACGATAGCCAGAGGACTCACTGGAGGCGGGGTATCCACATCCAGTCGCAAGGCGCACGCCAGAAAAGCTCGGTACGAGGAAGTATATGTAATGGATAGGGCACTGAAACAGCAAAAACTGAACCAAGAACGAGAAGTAATATCCTTTAGAGAGGCGGACAGGTAAGGGATACTGTACCCCCATGACGACGTCCTGGTAGTCACCCTCATCATAGCCAACTATACGACTAGGCGGGTACTGATTGATAACGGAAGCTCAGCCGATATATTATTCTGGGACGCATTCAACAGAATGGGCATTGATCCCGGGCAGTTACGAACTTCCCCAACACCACTGAAAGGTTTTTCTGGTAAAGCAATCCAACCGGTAGGAGCTATCACACTCTCAGTTACCGCCGGGAGTAGAGCACAAACAGCAACCACTATGACCGATTTCTTGGTAGTAAAAGCCCCTTCCTCCTACAACGTTATATTAGGGAGGCCAACCCTCAACCTCCTCAAAGCAATAACTTCCACGTACCACCTCAAGATGAAATTCCCAACCGACAGCGGGGTAGGAGAATTAAAAGGAGAGCAGGTACTGGCTAGGGAGTGCTATGTACATGAGTTAAAAAAAATTGAAAACAAAGTTTGCGCAATCGAAGAACCGGAAGAAGCCTTCCTCCAATAGTCATTCCTGCTTTGTTTATTAAATTTTCGTAAATTTGCATTTTCCAATAGTCATTCCTACTATATTTTTCTGAATTTTCGCCCAGCCGCATTTTATCAAATTCCATCCCATCGTCCTTATATCAATTAGATTTTTTGAAATACCTCATCTTTAAAGATTGCGCTACCTCAAGCAAAATAAAGGGGCACAGAGTTAAATGACCACGCCACCTTCAAACAAAGTAAAAGGACGCAGAGTCAAATGACCACACCACCTTCAGACAGAATAAAGAGGCGCAGAGTCAAATGACCACGCCACTTTCAGACGAAGTAAATGGGCACAAAGTCAAATAATCACGCCACCTTCAGACGAAGTAAAGGGGCGCAGAGTCAAATGACCACGCCACCTTCAGACGAAGTAAAGGGGCTCAGAGTCAAATGACCACGCCACCTTCAGACGAAGGAAAGGAGCGCAAAGTCAAATGACCACGCCACCTTCAAACAAAGTAAAGGGGCGCAGAATCAAATGACCACGCCACTTTCAAACAAAGGAAATGGGCGCAGAGTCAAATGACCATACCACCTTCAAACAAAGTAAAGGGGCGCAGAGTCAAATGACCACGCCACCTTCAAAACAAAGCAAAGGGGCGCAGAGTCAAATGACCACGCCACCTTCAAACCAAGTAAAGGGGCGTAGAGTCAAATGACAACGCCACCTTCAAACAAATTAAAGGGGCGCAGAGTCAAATGACCACGCCACCGTCAAACAAACAGAAGATGCACACAGTAACAAGCACAAGCACATGACAACAAAGGTCAGGAAAAAAATCTATTGCAAAATACAATCCAAGTCCAATTACAAGTTATGGTTACAATATACAACAACAAAAAGTAATAATACATGTACAAAAGAAGGCAACTCTTCGTCACGGGTCGCCGCTTTTTTTGGGAGGCGGCAAGGGGGGCACCCTAGTGAAGGCATCGGGGACTTCACTACGCCCAAAAGTATCAGCCCGGTGGCAAGCGGCCAGCTCAGGGAAAAACAAGCCCACATCAAGAGCTTGCAAGTTGGTCGTCGGGTCAGCCAGGAGACGGTTCCGAAGGCGCAGGATCTCGGAGCCATGCCCAAAGGTGAAGGCGGTGTCCCGAACCTGGGGAACCAAAGCTAACTGTGTCCGAAGGCGGGAATTTTCCTCCCGGGCAACAGTCAACTGGGCAGCCTTCCAGGTCAACTGCTCATCCCTGGCCATTGCAACCAGGTTGGCCTTCCTGAGCTCCTCGTCCGTATTCGCACGGCTCGCCTTGTATTTCTGATGACGCTCACGAAGCTCGGCCAACGAACCCTGCGCCTCGGACGCCTCTTGGGCGACGGAGCGAGCCTTCTCCAAGGCATCCAGTAAGTCTCTGGTCAGCCCACCACACCTTTCCTTCAGGCCGGCAACTTCCCCCCGGACTGAGCACAATTCCCCGCTGCTGGTGCGAAGCTCAGAAGTTAAGCGGGCGATTTCGGCATCAAACCCTTGACGGGCCTCACGAAGCTACACCATCGCCAGATCCCTCTCCTACTGCAGGACCTGGATGGATAAATCTTCTCTGGCTTTCGCCTCCTAAGCGAGGTGAACAACATCACGAAACTAGAGCACTTCTCCCTCACGCAGCTCGAGCTCTCCCTGGAGAGCATCCACGACGCCTTCTGCTTGGCGACCCGTGACTCAAGCTCTCTATTTTTCTCGATCAGGGCCTCCATTTCGGCCTTGTCCGCTCGCCACCTCTCAGTGATTCTTTCTTCCCGAACAAGGAAGTCAGTTGCGAGCTGTGCCGCCAAGCCTTCAACCCCCTGCAGAGAAAGAAAAGGTAATCCAAATAAATGGCAGGAAACAAAGGCAAGCAAAACCAAAAGATAGCAAGAAATAATGTTAATCCAAATAATACCGTGGAGAACCACTCCTCCTGGGAAAATACAGGAAGAGGGGAAGCCATGTTGGCCATGTTGGCAGCAACTTCCTCCTGGGCAAATACAGGAAGAGGGGAAGCCTCCCGGTGAGCCACTGCTGGATCCAGCACATGCCTAGATACGGGCAATAGTCCCAGATGAGCTGACCCGACCTATGCGGGGTGGGAGTCGTCATGGAGCATCTGGTCTAGCTCCTCGTCAGTGAGGGACTCCCGGCTCCCGTCGAATGAGGGGGCGTGCAGAGGAGGCGGAGAAAAATGCTCCCCGCTCCCAGCCAGGGATGGAGTTTTACCTCCAGACACGATCTTGGGGGGGTCTCCAAACTGGGCGGCCTAGCCAATGAAAGGCCGCGGGCGCCTTCAGAAGGGGGGGATAAAACACTACCTTCCCCTTCACGGCTCGCCTCCTTTACCCCTGTAGAAGGAACGCCCGCCACCTCAAATCCTTCCAAGTGAAGGGCGGCAGCAACACAGGGAGAGAGCTCGCCGCCCCGCACTGGACCTTCAGCGGTTGGCGCCAGAAAAACTGGGGCCGATGCCTGGGCGTTCAACTGGGAGGGGGCGAAAGCCTAAAAAGCAGCGGCCAGCTCAAAGAGAGCTATGTTGGCCAGCATCTCTCTATCTCCCAAGCCGGCGGACTGTGGTTTCGTGGAGGAAGTGCCCGCAGAGGAAATGGGCGCCACAGTCTGGTCACTCGATGACTTAGGCCCTTCAGGCGGAATTGGCGTCGCGTCCTCACCGCCCCCTAAAGAAACCATGTCTCGGGGCGTTGGCTCAGGGGCACTCACTTCGGGCGTCGAGCTCCCCTCCAAAATTTGAGCCGCCTGTGTCAAATTATGGTCGCCAACTGAGGGCACCCTGCTCTTCTTGGGCGGGGGGTTCGTGGAAGAGCACTCGAGGCGGTCTCTTTTCTTATGACTCTCATCGTTCTTCTTTTTGGACCTTTTTTCCTTTTTGCCCTCCGTTGCGGCAGTCTCTGGCCGTTCAACTTCCCTAGGCTTGTTCTTAGCATCCCGCACGAAAAGGGCACCCCTCGCCGTCTTCTTTGAGGGCGCCGACAGAGGGGCGGGGATGACATCAGTGATCATGAAGTCACGCCCCTGAACAAAAGAATGGTTTGGAGATGTCAAGAACCGATCAATATGCGCAGGAGTTAGCAGCTTATCAGTCCAGAGATCTTCCGAATGATCTGCGGCCCAAGCATTGACAGAATCAATCCGGTCAAGTTCTCGGCGGAATAAGGGGGGCATGGTCGACCACAAGCGCTTACCATCCGGGATTGGGCGCCAGATATCCCTAACTGGGAAATCCTTGAAGACCTACTCCTGATCAAGGAACTCCCATCCTTGGCCATTGATGAAAAAGAACTTGGTGGTCCACGCCTTAGCATTAGAATATCTTCCTTCAAACCTTGCCAGGGACTGGCCTTTTTCCTTCTTGCGAAAACCTGCCACGCATCCCTTAGTGGCCGCCCTCACATCGTAGAAGGCCAAAAACTCACGAGCAGTGAGATCGGGGTAAGGATCGCGAAGGGGCTCTAGCACCATCCGAAAAACGATGCATGCACATAAAAACAGCCTCAGAGCAAAATGGTGAAGTTGAATAGGAGCGAGCTCTAGAAGGTCCAGAATGTCTCGAAGGGGGCGGCAGAAGGGGAGTTTCAAGCCATGCAATAACAGGGCAATGGAAATGGCCACCTAACCCGAAAACCCCTCATCATCACAGCAGCCCGAATCAGGGGCTTTCATTACAACTGAACTGGGAATCTTGAACTCTTTCTTGATCCCAGCCAAGTGTTTCTCACGAACATCGGAGCGCCAAGCATAACCTTCAAAGGTCTTGCCCTCAGGAATATCAAATGGCTGGATCGAACCGCTGCCTTGGTTTGCCATGGGAAGTAATGAAGAAGAAGAATGCAAGAAGCAAGAAGGAACAAAAAGGCAGAGATGGAAAGAGTCTAATAACGAGAGAATGCAGGAAAGCAAAATGAAGAGAGAAAGAGAATAGGTATTTAAAGAAAACAAATGCCGCATACCAACAGGCGGAGATATGATGACCTGACATGAGGACAGATGTGTAACCGTCAGATGAGAAGATGGGAGGACAGCACACGCCCGACGATCCAGGGAAAGGAACGAATTCCCAAGTTTGCCTTCGCGGGAAAAAAAATAATTTAAATTTCCTACGCCTCGAGGCGAAGAAAATTTGCGGGGTAATTGTGGGATCAGATTTGGCCCAAAGGCCCAACAGCGATGGGAACCCACCAGGAAGGGAAAACATACTAAGGGCTTAACTCTGCAGAATCCAAAATATATATCAAACCCGTCGCCACTTTTATCGGGATTTTAAGCAGATACGAAATATCAACAAACTCAGAAAGATATATTATGTAGATACGTAATCACGATGATTACAGAATGCGTTACAAGGGATATGTATCGTCCCAGAGGCTTATAAATAGACCAGGTAAACCTCAACTATGTATATTAAAAATTTTCCCGTAAATACGTTATCACTAACTTGAGCGTCGGAGTTATCTCGGGTGGAAAGCCACCATCTTCCCTTAATTCTTCTTGCAGGTAACGGGAGTAGGAGGCTGGCGAGACACGTCCTTAACAATGTATTTTGTTATTAATTTTGAAAATTTAAAGATAATGTAAGAATAATAAAAAGAGTTATATTTATCAATTAAAATAAAAATGAAATAAAAGTATATAAAAAGATTTATTAATTGAAATTTAAAAATTTACGATATGACTCGGATCTGGAGAGTAGTGACGCAGCACAGTGGGGGAGTTGAGAACCGAAGCCCTCTCGCTCTTGCACCTCTCTCACACACACAACTCTGAACTCTCCTTTTCTAGTCTCTGCGAGTCTGGACGACGAGTCGTTCTCTCTCTCTCTGTCTCTATCTCTGTGTAGAATGGCGACCACAGCGGAGGAGAAGCCGGATATGGAAATGGTGGTGTACGACATAGAAGACGCCGAGCACGATTCCAAGGAGACGGTTCTCCAGAAGTACTTCCTTCTGGAATGGAAACTCGTTAAGTCCCTTCTACAGGACATCGTTTCCAATGGTCGCGTCTCCGATCCCTCCTCTGTCAACACCATCCGATCCATTGTAATCCCTCTATTTTTCTCTTAGTTCATTCAATCAGTCTTGTATACTTTGATCGTGTGAAGTTGCAATGGATTAGCTGTGTTGGATTTTTGAGGATTGAGCTTTTTGTGATTCGTTCCATTTCGAATGCTTTGGGGCGGATTGAGTTCTTATCTGTGAGTTCGTGGTTACCGTATTTTCAAGGATTGCATGATGAACTGGGTTTTGCTCCCGGGTTCTACCATCAAGCCTGATTTTGTGATTTTTTTCTAATTCGAGCTAGCGTTGAGAGTTGATAAGTCCCACACGGCTTAGGAACATACTTTATATGAAGCTATCTCACTTCTCTTATTAGGCCTTTTAAGGAGAGAAATGAGTGTTTCTTTCATATCAGATGAGGTTAACTAATGACGGATGATGAGCTCTTATGACCTACTCACGATGATGGTATCAGAAATACCGGCCCACAAGTGCGGGGGTGTACTAAGAAGTCACACACGATTTAGGGATAAACTCATCCTGATCTTTATAAACGAGTTATCTCATTCCTCCTATGAGGCATTTTAAGGAGAGAAATGAGGGTTTTTATATGGGATCAGAGCAGATTAACCTATGACCGATCGATGATGGGCTCTTACGACCTACACACAATGATGGTACCAAAAATACCGGTCCACATGTGACGAAGCGTGTTGAGAAGTTCCACATGGTTTAGGAATAAACTCATCTTGGTTCTTATAAAAAGTTACGCAACTCCTCTTATTAGGTCTTTTAAGGGAAGAAATTAGTGTTTTTAAGTGTGGGACTTCTCAATATCCTGTTGCATTTTTGTAGTTTGTTTCAAAAGTTGTCTTGTTTGTATGGGCTTAGTTTTGAAGTTACTCAATAGAACATTCGTACTTTGTGTTGGAGACTGCATCACAAAGGTTACTCTCTGCATTTTTGGGTTGTCATTCTATCATGTTCATAATTTTTTTTCAATTAATCTTTCATTTTGAATAAACCTTAAGATCCTTATTTTCCACCTCTGATATTTTAGTTTATTTTGAAAGTATTGCCCCTGCAGTTTTTTATTCCTTTCTCAAACTCACAAGGATCAAATGTATTTCATTTGGCATTTTTCTTTTTCCTTTTGCTCCTAAATCGTGGTCTTGAACGAAAAGTGTATTCTATATTATAAGGGAAGAAGTCAAACACTCCATTCTTATGCTAAAGCTTGAATGTGGTTTGCCAATATAGTGTATGTAGTATTTGGATCCACATTCAGTCATATCAGTATATTTGAATACCAGGGAGACTTTGACTGGATACAGATTTGTAGTTATTATCATTTTATTGAATATATCTTATGAGTACCACTACTGGATCGACTTACCGCTCAGATGACCCTCTTGATATGGCACCACCATGTAGAGCCACGTGGTTTATTAAAAACAAGAAAAAAACACAAAAAAATATATTCAAACCAAAACGGTGTCCGAAAATACAAAAAGAGGAAGACTACAACTCTAGGTTCTCTCCACTCCTTTTGTGTTTGTATTTTAAATTTTTTTAATAAACCACATGGCATCACATGGTGGTGTCACGTCAAGATGACCATATGAGCTGTAAGTTTCAAATGGCCAAGTAGCATTATTGATATATTTTCCCTGGGATCTCTATTTGATGTGTAAATTAGATATTTTGGCATGTTTAAAAAGTCGCAGAACAAATTTTTGGCTATTTGCTTGTCATGTTCAAACATTTGTTCACTTGTTTTCAGTTGGACAAGTATCAGCAACAGGGTCAACTGCTAGAGCCGTACTTGGAGAGCATAGTTTGCCCTCTGATGTTCATCATTCGTTCTAAAATAATTGAACTAGGTGTAGCATCAGATGAAATCCTAGAAGTAATCAAGCCCATATGCATCATTATTTATTCATTGGTCACAGTTTGCGGATACAAGGCTGTTATCAAGTTCTTCCCTCATCAAGTGTCTGATTTAGAACTAGCGGTATCTCTATTGGAGAAGTGCCACAACGCAAATTCGTTGACATCATTACGGCAGGAAAGTACAGGAGAGATGGAGGCTAAATGTGTAGTACTTTTGTGGCTTTCTATACTTGTTTTGGTTCCATTCGATATCTCCACTGTTGATACTAGTATTGCAAACAACAGTAATCTGGGGGAACTTGAGCCAGCCCCGCTGGTACTGAGGATATTAGGGTTTTGTAAGGATTACCTTTCAAATGCTGGCCCCATGCGCACTATAGCTGGATTACTGCTCTCTAAGCTTCTGACACGCCCAGATATGCCAAAGGCCTTTGTCAGGTAGCTATCATTATGCATATAGGCCCCATTCTGTTGAAGCATAAGATCAACCTGTTTTTGTTTGTATCTTACACAGATAGTGAATCATCAAAGTATTTGACAAAAAGCTAGTTTTATGGTGCTGATTAATTTGCTATATATGAAGCATTGCCAGTAATGGTTTCTCTTCTACTAGTTTAATGGTGGGTCATTTCTTCTTTTGTTTCCAGAAACAGTAAAAAAGCCTGATTAATTTTTTTTATTTTCTCTCATGGCCACTTGGAAAAGAAACTTTCCAGGGGACATATTTACATATAAAGGCACTGGTCCCGTAGTCACTTCCTTGTACATTTGTAGTCTCTGTAATCATCATTTGATCTTGCTGATGTACTCATTTTTTACATGGTGGGTTTGGTTGTAATTTTCTTATCCATGTTTATTATAGTTGAGCTAGAATAATTCTTCTGTTACTTCAGCTTTGTTGAATGGGCACATGGAGTCCTATCTTCAGCTACTGATGATGTCTTGGATCACTTCCGGCTACTTGGTGTCATTGAAGCATTGGCTTCCATTTTCAAGGTCTTCCTTTGTCCTTTTTGTTTCAATAATTCCATTGCAAGCATTATTCACAGTGGTTCCTCTTATACATTTCTGAAGGATGATGGCCGAGGAACCATTTTCCCCAAGTCTGAAAATATACAATTATTATAACAGTCATTGTCATAAAGTATGTAACGATCTCGCTGTAGCATTTGATTCTAAATAGGTTATTTGAATCACTTGCGGGCTTAATGCTCTCTTGATGATTCTATTTATCATTGGACAAACCGAAAATAAGCTTATTTTCTTGGAAGTTTTTCAATTTGGAACCTTGTCCAGTTGATCAGTAAGCAATTAGGCTGGTTTTTCTTCACCTTGGATGTCTGAAATTCAATGGCAACACTCTTAACCGGGCATGATGAAAAGTATAGAGAGAACTCATTTGCTGAATTTGAGTTGTGGCTACGTGCTAGTTTACTTTGGATTGCAAGGTTACATTTTATTTTCTTCCCTTCTTTTACCTATTGACTCATGGTCTTCTTCTGGGGTCACTCCTGAATCAATATACCTGCTGATGTGTATAAATCCAAGAACGGAATAATGCAAGGCAAGAGGTTATGGTTTGCAGTTGAGTTCTTTGCTAACAAAATGTGCTGAATCTGATGATTATTTTCTCCTAACTTGGCACCATTGTGAACTTCTTTCATGATAATTAACAGACAACAGTAACATAATGTGCAGAGCTTTGTGATACTGTTTTAGCTTCGGCTTGATCACTCGTAAGTTGGCAGAGAAGTTCCATTGGCAGAAGTTCCTTTCTTTTTAACCTTTTTCTATATACAGGTTAAGATAAGAAAGAAGAAAGAAAACAGTTACATAAGTATATCTTTTTTGAATGTGATTTGGATGCCATATATCTGTTCAATCAAGTGTTTCAATATTTTTCTTTTGGTCTCATTCTTATATCCAATGAAGCTACATTTTCCCGCCTTCTCAAGTACTCACATCTCTTACATACTAATTATCATAGACAGGCTGGTGATCGGAAACTCTTGCTTCATGTGATTCCAATGGTTTGGAATGACAGCTCGGTATTGTTCAAGTCCAGTGCCGCAGCTCGGAGTCCTTTACTTCGCAAGTATCTTGTGAAGTTAACTCAGCGGATTGGGCTTACTTGCCTCCCATATCGGTCATCTTCTTGGTGCTATATGGTTAGTCGTGACAAGGATTTTGTTATTCTCATTCAAAAACCTTATTTTTCCATGATACTATCATGTATGAATATTCAAGATGATAGTATCTCATTTGCTTGCCCTGCATTCCTCTGAGATTCCCCTCTAAACCAACAATGCAGGGCACTTCTAGTACATTCGGAGAGAATATTTCTGTGCCTGCGTCCAAAAAAGATGATCAAGGCAGTCATGCTTTAAATGTAGAGTCCCCTAACTCAGAACAAAGTTCAAATTCCTTCCATGATGAAGATATGGATGTTCCAGATGTTGTTGAAGAGATAATTGAGATGTTGCTCTCTGGCTTGAGAGATACGGTATGTTTGAAGGGTGAGAATCTGTTGTGATCTTGATTATCTCCCGTATGCTAAGTGTCTCCAATGGTGAAAATTGACATGATACCTTGATGATATCTAGTTGCTTGTTATCTTGATTCTTTAAATGTAGATAGGTGATTCTCATAAATAATTTATATACTGTATCCCTACCGACTTTTCATAGATTTTTCATCGGGTGTATTACTTCTTGTGTTTGGGTTATATTTTGATCGCGGTTCTCCTCCTTGTGCAATAAAAAGTTTATGCATGCTAGTACTTCATGCTTTTTATATGAGTGACGCTTGAGGGCTGAAATTATGGATGAGACGGTGAAAGCTATTCAAGAGGAGAGCAATGGATGAAAGCTTTAAAATACTGCTGATAGAAAGCTAGTTCTTGGTTTTAGCAAATTTTCAGAAGTTGTGTCAGGAAAATTAAAGCTATAAAATAGCTGGAATATGACATGCCTGCAAAAGGCATGAATAAGTGCATTTGCATGCCCAAAAGAGTTCACTCAGGAAATCTTTGGAATCTGCTTATGAATGCTCATATGGTGAGCTAGGATTGGATATCTTAAGATTATTGGTAAGGTGAGAGATAGGTTTTTTTCTTAGTTGGCCATGAATGCAGCAAGCTTCTCTGTTAGAATTTCTTATTTCCAAAACTTGAATATGGGTTTGACATGAATGTTTTGATTTCATCAAGCTGCATCTTCAGTTGATAAAATATCATAGCCCTATACCATGTTTGGGAACTCAGGATGGAATGGACCATAAAGAAACATATAGAGAGGGGATGAAAGGAGAAGTACCGGGGATTTGATGCCCTTAACTTTGATATTCAGGATATAATTTTTCCCTGTTTGATTGTAAAGTGAGGAGAAAAGAAGAGAACCTATTCACAATGATAGGGCTATTGTATTCCTTTTTTTCTCCTTCCCGCTATTGGTTTCTGTTTGATTTATTAATTTCATCACTTACACTGCTGGTTTGAAGTTGACATTGTTGGCTTGACAATGCAGGACACTGTTGTGCGTTGGTCTGCTGCAAAAGGTATTGGCCGAATAACTTCACGCCTAACATTTGCCCTTTCAGAAGAGGTCCTATCATCTGTCTCGGAACTGTTTTCCCCAGGCGAGGTATAGTGGTGCAGTTGTTCTCTTTTGTATATTGTTCCCTGTGAGAATGTAAAATTATTCAATAGTCCACTTTTTTTGAGGTGTAGTGCTGTGATGCATGTTATATATTTCCAGGGAGATGGATCATGGCATGGAGGTTGCTTAGCATTGGCTGAACTGGCACGCAGAGGATTGCTCTTACCTGCCAGTCTTCCCAAAGTTGTACCTGTTGTCATTAAGGTTGTACCTATAAAAATATAAACTGCAACCAGTCAGTTTGATTTTTTTTTAATCATTTTGTGGCAGTATTCTTTCCGTTTGATCTTTTATTGGAGAAAGTTTTCCTGACTGATACTGTTTCATTTAGTACATCGAACGCATGGTTTCCTGTTCTTATTTACTCATCTATGTCTGGCATAGTAGCTTGTGGTGTAAGACATTGCAAAAATTTACTTCTGGGGAGAAGGTGTCATATTTAGCTTCTTTTCAACTACTTGGGTGATGTGACCTTTATTTCAGTAGAAATGAGTTTTACTTTTCTTTGCCTGATGCTAATTTCTTCTTAGTTCCAAGTTATTTATCCACTTCTTCTACACATGGTATTTCATAAGGGAACACCACTCCATGCTTTCAACTCCGTACTAATTGTATCTCTTCCTCTAGCCAATTCATCATTTATGGTTGATAGTTCTAGATATTATTATGGTACTGATTATTTTTCTTCTTTTCCTCTCCCTCCCAAAACCATCTCTTATCTAAATGATTGAAACTGATACAGTGGTGAAATGTGTTTTTTTAGTGAGCATTCACATCTTTGCCTCATTCAATACTGCTTCTTTTCTTTTCTTTTTTATTTATTAATTAGACATTATTTTCCAAAAAATCAAGAGTCAGAGAGATAAAAACCTTGTGCAAAGATACCTAGAATGCAGCAGTAAACTGGTCAATAACTCTTTTTAACAGGCACTACATTATGATATTCGAAGAGGTCCACATAGTGTTGGATCTCATGTGCGTGATGCTGCTGCCTATGTTTGTTGGGCCTTTGGTCGTGCATATTATCACACAGACATGAGAAATGTACTAGAACAACTCGCTCCCCACCTTCTTACCGTGGCTTGCTATGACCGTGAGGTGCTGAAATCTTAAATTTTGTATTGTTCTGTAATTTTAATTGTTCTTAAGAAACCATTATTGTCTGATTGCAATATTGCTAAAGATTTTCAGAACTTTCTTAGGTTAACTGTAGAAGAGCAGCTGCAGCTGCTTTTCAGGAGAATGTTGGAAGGCAAGGAAATTATCCACATGGCATTGATATAGTGAACGCTGCCGATTATTTTTCACTTTCTTCGCGAGTGAACTCATATTTACATGTTGCTGTAGAAATTACTCAATATGAGGGGTATCTTTATCCATTTGTGGATGAACTGCTGTATAACAAGATCTGTCACTGGGTATACCTCCAACTTAAACTTCTTTCATACATTTCAACTTTGTATTGTTTATAAAGAATTTGAATATTAGTTCTTAAATATGACTTTTTTCCCCTCCAGCTTGATGGTTTTTTTAGCCCTGATTAATAAATTCAAGCCATTTTGTTTATAATGAACTTTCTGCAGCCAAAATTTCAGAGGAAAAATCTGGATTGTAAGCAACTATAGATTCATCTTACATCCCCATATTTTTATCCCACCTACATTTAATTTGTGAATGATTTAATAAATAAAGACGAAAACTGGCCCACAAAGTTATTAGTCATTATTAGCAAGTTTTTTTGAACTAGTATTTATTTATGATATTTTGGGGAAGGTGACGAGCTTGGGTTTAAGAAGTAGATCCTGAGTTCTATGTCTAATTATAGAAATGAAGCTTGTTACCAATAACAGATTCTTGATGAGGTTCAAGATTGAACATGGTTGTCTTCATTACGTGTACAAAAACCTTTCAAATTTTTTAACGTGACGTCAGATGGATCATTAGTAATTATTTTGATGTTCTCTTCCTCCCAAACAACCCTAAGTTCTTTGGAAGTTACCTTTACACATGCTAGGGAAAGTATGTTGTATAATAAATAGACTTTTTACTCATCATCCCTTTCTGGGGGGAAGAATGTGAAATTCTTTTTATTTCTGTAGGGACCAAGAACTTTTATTGTTCTTATTGTTCCTTTTCTTCCTTTTCGTTAAAAATTTAACCCTTACCATTGTAAAAAATTTCCATGCTTACATATGCCACAGAAGTATTTATTGATGCATAATATTGTAAATATATCATTATTTTAATTTTGTTGGATTTAAAAGTAGATAACTTACTAATGTTTGATGTGATTAGGATAAAGGCTTGAGAGAGCTTGCTGCGGAGGCCCTTTCTGCTCTTGTCAAATACGAACCTGAATATTTTGCAAATTCTGTAGTGGAGAAACTAATTTCTTGTACTCTCTCATCTGATTTATGCATGCGCCATGGTGCAACCTTAGCAGCTGGTGAACTTGTTTTGGCTCTACATCGATGTGATTATATTCTTGCCTCTGGTTGGTACTCTTACATTCTTGAATTTTATTTTGGTTGATCCAAATCAGAATGCTAGCAGAACTTCTTAGTTCTTAGCCGTATCCTCTCACAATTGACAATATGTTTTTGTTTTTGGGATCTACCATAATGGATGAAGGGGTGAATATTTGGTCTTCTAGCTTATAAATAAAGGCGATTTGATTTTTTTTTTCAGCTTGAATGCACAAACAAGTTTTGATTCTGGAAAATTTCTCTTCTACAGATACACAACAGCGAATTGCTGGTGTAGTTCCTGCTATCGAGAAAGCACGGCTTTATCGTGGAAAGGGTGGAGAGATAATGCGCTCAGCTGTTTCCCGGTTTATCGAATGTATCTCTTCATCTCATTTGCCATTAACAGAAAAGATTAAACGAAGTCTGATTGATACTCTGAGTGATAATCTTAGACATCCCAATTCTCAGATACAGGTAGTTGTCCTTCAGTATAATATCTTGCTCATTGACTTTGGGACACCTTGAATTTTTGTTTTCCTTATGATGCACAGAGTGCTGCTGTTGGTGCTCTAAAACACTTTGTAAGAGCGTATCTGCTCGCTGAAGACATTAGAGGTATTGGTGATATAGTGTCAAAGTACCTTCAAATGCTGACCGATCCAAATGTTGCTCTAAGAAGAGGATCTGCATTGGCACTTGGTGTTTTGCCTTATGAATTATTGGCAAAGAGTTGGAAGGATGTGCTTTTGAAGCTTTGTAGCGCTTGTGTCATTGAGGTGCACCTACTTGAAGTTGCAAGTATCATTGAAATGTTGCATTGTTATAAAATTAATGTATGGGAGAGTCACCTAACTAGTTTTTTTAATGTGCAGGACAACCCTGAAGATAGAGATGCTGAAGCGCGGGTAAATGCTGTCAAAGGACTCATATCAGTCTGTGAGACGTTAATTCAGGCTAGAGAAGATCCTAATATCCAGTCTAGGGTGGATGACATGCCCCTTTTGCTTCTAATTAAGAACGAAGTGGTGACGAGTTTATTTAAAGCTCTAGATGACTATTCTGTTGATAACAGAGGTGATGTAGGTTCTTGGGTTCGTGAGGCTGCTATGGATGGCCTGGAGCGATGTATTTATATCTTATGTAAAGGAGATTCTAATGGTTCTACCAGAAGATCAAATGGAAGAGAATCTGCATCAGAGCTGCCAAATTCTGTCTTAGATAAAGATAACCAGATGCATTCACTTTTTGATGCGAATCTTGCTTCTGTCTTCGTTGGAGCAATTTGTAAGCAAGCTGTTGAGAAGATGGATAAACTGAGAGAAGCAGCAGCAAAGGTTATTCAAAGGATTTTGTACAATGAAATAATTCATATTCCATACATACCTTACAGGGAACAGATAGAAGAAATTGTCCCTAATGACGCGGGTTTAAAATGGGGGGTAAGCATAAATTGATGATTTCTTCTGCAGTGTACTTGGTAAGTAATTTGAGTTCTTTGATGCAATGGATGCTGTCTACTGGCTTGTAGGTACCCAGTGTCTCATATCCACGGTTTGTACAGTTACTTCAATTTGATTGTTATGGTAGATCTGTCCTGTCTGGGTTAGTTACCTCCACTGGTGGGTTGCAAGATTCTCTGCGGAAGGCATCAATCTCAGCATTGTTAGAGTTTCTTCAATCAGCTCATACTGAAGGACTTGACGAGAAAAGTTCCAGAGAATGTATGCTATCTAAGGACATTCTTTGGGTTCTTCTACAGTACAAAAGATGTGATAGAGTGATTGTACCCACTCTGAAGGTAACATCTCCCGAGAAGCACTTTGGAGGAAACATGAAATCTTTGCTGCTGTACTTTTAAAATATAGATAAGAAGGAACGGCTGGTCATCTCTGTGACTTGTGCTCTAGATATAAGTTACCGACTGTTTATTGTGTGTGGCTTGCACCTACCACAAGCTGCAAAATACAAATAACTGAACAGTAGATAAGATTTAACAACTGATTTAAACCCAGTCATTGTCTGCAGTTGACCGATTATATATCTGTCTCATTTCATGAGAATCATAATATTTGCCTATCTCAAAATATTTACCCAAGGAGATGAAGGCTTGGATCAAAGTGACCAGAACAATGTGGGGGTGAGAGTGGAAGCACTAGAGTATCATTTATTTTAAGACCTTGAGAGAATGAATGTCTACAGAGCACACATTTAATTGTTTAAGAGAAGTGTATGAAGAAGGAATAAGAAATGAGATTTGTGTCACGGTAAAAGCAAACTCCCGAGTGCTTAATGCATTTCGTTTCTAAAAATAATGTCTTTGTTGTACCATCTCCTTGTGTACTTGGCTATGCCTATTCATTGATTAATACAATTGTTTGCTTATCACAAAAAAAAAAAATCTTTGTTATTTATTTATTTATTTATTTATTTTCATTAAACGAAAATTCTTCTTTATTTGCATTTACTTATCAAAAGATAAAATCTCTTCTGTATTCAGACGATCGAGATTCTATTCAGCAAAAAGATACTCTTAAATATGGAGGTTAGTTCACTTGTCCAGTTTATTGATGTTGTTCGTATTGTTAAAACAATAATTCTATTCTAATACCTCTACACTACAAACCATATGCATGGCTTAATTTTATCAGGAAGATAAATTTTAAAATCTGAATTTACAAATCAAGTTATTACATGTGGATGGTTGTGTGGTTTAGAAGCCTTAGAATATTAATACTCAACTGTTACATTATTACTTGTCCCAAAAGTTTAGGATGATGAGAAAATGTGAATTTCATAATTTATTTCAGTGCTAGAAAATCATCTCATGATTCATGGATATTATCAGCAGTAACTGTTCCTGAGCATATTTACAAGGATCTGGGTACCACGATTTGTTGGTGACAAAGCAAGTATGATCTGTTTTATATTATCCAAAACATGTTGCCCATCCAGAACATTATATTTGGAAACCCCAGTAGTTTCTTTGTATTCTTTTATAAATTCTTCTTTTCAAAGCAAATTAAAGCAATCACCTGAATCTAAAAGAAATGAAGTTTTGTGGGCAAAACCATCATACACCAAGAATTTTTTGTGCTTATATCAGTCAGCTTTTTTCAAACATATTTCTTGAATTCAAAACTTAGGAAAATTAGTTTTTGATGGAAAGCCAAAATCTTGCCTCCAAAATCATCCGATGAGATTTTTATTACTAATCTAGATGGACTGTGCAAGCCTTACCCTGTATCAAAGAAATATTGATCAGTGGCATTCCTGTGCCTATTTTCTTTCTGCATAATGGTGGTCTGTGTTTCTGGTAACATCAATCAAGAGCAATGTATTTATTTGAAAGACCTTATCCCTTATGTTTTAGTTATATCTCCTATACTTGAAAAAAAAAAAGTTTTCGTTATATTTCCTCTGTTAAAAATCACTTTTAGTTGACCTGCTCTAAATTTCAACGTCCAGGTTCATACTACAACCTTCTGCACAGGTGTCTTGTCCTCCCTTGCAGTTGAACTGAAGTGGTCAAAGGACTTCTCCAAGTTATATGCAGGCATCGCAATACTAGGATATATTGCTTCACTGTCGGAATCGATCAACTCTCCGGCCTTCTCTCAGCTTCTCGCTTTCCTTGGCCATCGATACCCTAAGGTTTGTGAGGGGTCTCAAAATATCTACGTTTTCTTTGGCAAGAGTAATTAAAAGAATAAAAACTTCTCACAAACTTTAACATAAATATCTCCATACATGATCCTATAAAGATTGGCATGTTGTTTAAAGTTCGTGGTCTGTATCAGAGTTAAGTCCATGAAAGAGGGTCAGCTATCTAGAAATAGAAAAGAATGCAAGAATGTCCTGAAGAGTCCATGGAATATTAACACTGGCAATAAGACCGTCTGTAACCAGCTTCGAGTCTCATTCAATATGAATCTTACATGTACCATAAAAGCCATTGTTTCCTTAATGGTACAGAAGATTCCTTTATTTTCATGAATTACATCTTCATAGGTATGTGCGTTATAGTATATCTATAAAGCAACTCAATTAACAATCTTCTTTTTCCTCTAATGGTTCTGTACCCCTCCTTTCAATCAACTCTGGTTATAATCCAAATACCATAACCTTACTTATTTGTATTGTACCCTTTTTTTCCTGTCAATAAACTCTTGTTATACAGATACGGAAAGCTTCTGCCGAACAAGTTTACCTTGTGCTCCTGCAAAATGGGAACCTTGTATCGGAGGACAGTATGGAGAAAGCCCTCGATATTATTTCTGAAACTTGCTGGGAAGGTGATTTAGAAATGGCGAAGCACCAAAGATTAGAATTGTACAATTTGGCTGGTTTGGAAACAGGACTACTTCACAAGAAGAACGATGGAGTATCAAACAAGGATGGCAGTAAGAAGACTCCAGCAGCTGATGAAAATGCTTCATATTCCTCATTGGTTGGATCAGCTGGGTTCTGATTTTTTTGATGTCCAATTTTGTTGTAAACCTTTTATCTTTTTTGTGGCTCTGTTCATATACGAGGACCTCTTTTTTTTTTTTTTTTTTTTAATTTTCTTTTCTGGAAGGCGCTTGCCAAAGAGGTATCTATGTATCGTTTGAGACCATTGATCCATGTCTTCCTCGATCAAATATATTGAATACCCTCTATTTGTTCATCCAAGTACTGAAAGTCTGAAATACCAGAACCTTGCAAATGCTAAAAAGGGGTCATGTTCAGGATTTGATCAAATCTTAAATCCAGAACTCCTTACTTCTCAGTTTGGCCGATGGTACCAATGATTTTCAATTTTCAGATGGATGTTTAACTAACTTTTTGGCATTAGAGGAAATACATATTATAGAAAGCTCTAATTTTCTGAAACTGCATAGACAACAATGGGAAAATAGATTAGTGATTAACATTATATGGTAATTCAAAGTTAATCAAACCAAATACAAGCATCTTTTATTTACTTTTGTGATGCAAAATTCATGGTCTCCATAACCCAACACAAATTGTTAAAAGAAATGAAGTTCTCTAAGTTCTACCAACATCAATATATTTTATATATTTATATACATATTTTTGTATATGGATATATATAAATTGACGACATCCAGCTGACTGATCTTTTGGCCAGTCCACAAGCACCAAATTATTAAATACAGATCTTGTAGAAAATACAAGTTGTGTAAAATAAGTATATTATGTGACATTATAGGTGGAGTGAACCCCTTAAATTCCGAGCCAAATTGGCACTCCCGTCACTGGAATCCATGACTCTGCTTGGATAAAAGTAGTAGCTGCAAAAGGACTAGCCTCTCGGGGACTTTTAAGCACATGAAAACCAGGCCATTCACCCTTCTTTGAGTAGATGCACTTAATACCTGTATTCAAATACTCCCCATAAAACAGTGTAGAAAGTGCAAAGTTTCCACTACATTTTGTCCACCCTTCTGTATCAATTAAACCATCAAAGTCAGTGGTCATAAACAGAGTCCTGGAATACTTTTTCCATGGCCTACCCAAGAAAGTTCTAAATGTGTTTTCTACTGCACTGAGATCATTTGCTGATCTAACCCTACAACCTTGAATGGCAATCCATGTATTCTCATTTGGATCATCTCTACCTTGTGCTGTTATCATGTTGGCTTGATGGCGCATTGGTCTCCTTATAAAAACGTCACAGTTTTGGAACACCGCCGCGGCATCACCAAAGATGAAATCAATAGTGCCATAGATGTGGCAGTCACCATAAAAATGCCTTAAAGAGTGCACACACAGAGTGTCTTGGTAGCCTTTGAAGCTGCATCGATAATACGCAGCGCGGTCCGAGCTTACCCTTAGTGTCACTGCTTGGTGTTTTTGGGGTCCGGCTGTGTTCTCTAATGTGATATCCCTTGCCCAGAAACGTTAACCATCCCCGGATACACCTACAATCATAATCCATATATAATAGCAAGTCATCAGATACTCGAAGAGGATTTGAGTTCAATAAATTCTTCCCGTTTGGTTGTTGATTGTACTAGATCAACTCAGTTTAGTTTAATTTAAGGTGAGTCTAAATTCAAACTCCCAATTCTTAAACCACTAAATTCATCTTAACTCAAAACTTTTTTATACAAGAAATCCACAATATTTTTAAACTTAACATCTTTTTACACACAGAACCCACAACCATTTTCAAATTTTTATAAATATATCTAAATTCATTTTAACATTCAAATACATCTAAACTAATCTTAAATAGACCCTATAAAACTTATTTAATTACTATCTCAACTCAACTCAACTTAACATGCATTTCAAATGCAGCGTCCTTAACATCTTAAAGTCTCAATTGTTTTTCTTACCAAATGTGGCAGAGTTCAAAGTGGTAGAACCGCCAGGGACGTTTGATCTGTTACCGATGACAATCGTTTTGTCGATGCCATCGCCAACCAACATGACATTCTTCATGTTCCTTCCGATCTCCACTTTCTCATTGTGAAGCCCTCATGATTTCAAGTAGATTATTACTCTTTCAGGTCGCTTCCGACCCATTCTAGAAAGTGCAACAACTGCTGCATTGATTGTCCTGAGTACCAGAACCATCCTTTGCCACTATGAAGTTGGCATGACTGGAAGTTGATGGATTCCATGATGTTAAAATGCCCCCATTTTGAGAATAATATTTTTAGCCACTTGTCCGGTTTCCAGCTAGACAAATAACATTAATGAAGTTTAACTCCAAGATGTAACTATTTAAGATGTTTTAAATTGCTTAATTATATAAGCCAACTATTTAAAAGAAAAATTACTTAGAAATATATTGAAATTGAAATATGTTTCTTACTAGTTACTAGCGTATAAATGAGTAGTGGATATGAAAAATCTAAACTGATTAGTATAAAATTACAACATGCACGTGATGAATACCCTAGTACTTGACTGCAATATGTACATGATGATGATTCATACTTCTAAAATTTAAATTAGAATAGAATTTCTATATATAACACTGCATCATGCTTTCCGTCTTTATAAATATTGTCATTTTCAATTATATTTATAGACATGGCAATTGGCATGCATGTTGAAGTGGTTTTAGTACATAAAGATCATCAACCACGTTCATGAATAGTACTACTTACCATACAGATCATCATGTGACTGGGACATAACAAAGAGAAATAATAATTTCATCAATAGTGAGTGCGCAACTCATAAACTCACATAAAAAAAAAAATTAACAATATTATATTTCTCTTTTAAAAAAACTGTATGACGCTTGTACAATCGTAACAATACTCCTAACAAAATCTAGAATAAAGAACAACATTTAAGCAATTAATGGCGCCTAGCTAGCTAGCCACTTACCACCTGTCCTACCGGTAGCAGTACTACTACTGTCACTCACATGATACAATTTAGCAAGAGCTTCACCTGGTAACGTGGTAAGATTTTCAGCCACCACATGAGGCTGACCAAATACAAAATTATATTTCTCATCATCCAAGCAACTCCTATGGTTCGCCAGCACACCACTTAGCCAAGTGCGAGCATCATCGTGATCTGTGTAATGACTCTCATAAATATGATCAGAGAGCAAGCGAGCAAGGAGGGACTCACTCTCATCATAGAGCCTGGCACAGTCACTGAAAGAGCCATGCAGTACTCCTCCTCGTCCGAGAGAGGCTTGGACCCAAAAATTCTTAGATTGCAGAACCTGGGTTTGAGCCATTAATTTGCAACAGAGACTCCAGTTATAAGTGGAGGCAAGAGATGGTGGTGGCCATGGCTAGAATTATAATTAGGAGAAGATCAAAGGTGGTGGCCATGGCCTTGGACATTGTTACTATATATATGTAAGATAGAGTATATATTGAGCTAAATCATGATGTGCTGGCCGTTGGGTTGTTTTATACGTGAAGGAAGCAAAAGCTGCAGACAAGTGTCATTAAGGTTGACAGGCCGTGTATATGTAGGTTTATATGCATGCATTAATATTATTGGCGACATGTACAATTATCAGAAAGAAAAACGTGTCATTAAGATCAAGGCCTCGCTTGGATTCGGAGATGAGATAAGTTGAGATGAGTTTGGTTTATTTTTTAATATTATTATTATTTTAAGATTTGAAAAATGTGTGTTGGAATTTGAAAAATGTGTATTAAGATTTGAAAAAGGTGTATAGAAATTTGTGTTTTGTATAAAAAATTATAAAAATATAATGATGAAATGGAATTGAGTTGAGATGAGCTCAACTCACTTCCCAATACAAGAAGGGCAAGTATATTGAATATTGATCTTATAAAAAAAAAAAAAGGTGTATAGAGGGGAGTGAGATCTGGGTGATTTGGCAATGTTATAGCTTGGGAACGTGTTGGCTTCTCTGTCCAGCAGACTAGCAGTACTACGTAGTACATCAATTGATGTTCAACGAATATTGATCATGACCGGTTTCCCGTTTTAGATTTGAACACTAGCTACGGACTCTATATATATATATATATATATGCTAACAGATCATATATATATATATATATATATATATGTGTGTGTGTGTGTACGACAACTAGAAAAGTGATCATTACAATATTATTAATACACCACGTTGTATACGTACATGCAGCCTCGGCTCAACAAATTTTAATACTTAAGGCGATAAGTTTAAACGTATTAGCCTTTTTCTTATTTCATATTAATTAGGCCGTTGTATCTAAATATATTTTTATATAAAAATTATTCTTCTTATTTTTTGAGATTCAAAATTACTAATAATTAAGTTCTTATATTTAAGTTTGTCTAATATCTCCTTCTCAATTGATCATATAACTAATTCTTCTTATATCTCATTCTTAATTGATAATATGGTTAGTGCATTTACCGTGAACTAGTTGAGAATTGATTTTTTTTTTCAATTTTCAATATTAACATTTCTTTGTTTAGTTTAGATAATCTAGTTTTTTTAAAAGTTTTTTTAGTTAATTATTATTTTATAATATCTTCTTAAGCCTTCTTCCACTATGGTGCCAGCTTAGGCAACTGTCTAGCTTGCCTTGGAGAGATTTGCCCTACATGCAAGTATTTTCCGGTAAGTACTACGTACATACATCTGGTTTTGGGACTTTGTAGTACTGTTTTGACATCGTACAGCTACCGATATTACCTCAACCCTACTATATATATATATATATATATACACACACACTTTAATAATAAAAAGATTTCATAAAAATAAACTTATAAATTAATATAATTTGATATGGACAATACTACTGGTACCGATAAAAGATCGACAAAACCAACTGATGTAGTGTATAATTTTTTTCCTTTTATTTTAATAATTTTTTATATAGTTTTAAATATTTCTAAAAAATAAGAAAAAAAAATATCAATTCACTTATATTCGTTTTCTTAATTATAAAGTAAAATTATATACGTTGAATATCAATTCACTTATATTCATTTACCTCAACAAAACAGCAAGATTTTAACCTATACTTTGAATATTTCACCGAAAGCCATTATATATGTATATAAGAATGGACAAGATATATTAAATATACAATTTTAAAAATGTCATGCATTATGTAATAAAATGAAAGTAAAATAATGGTAGTATTGTAGCATGTTTAGTATTTCCTCGATTAAAATTTCAATATGGCTTTTAGAATAATTAATATTGGGTAGGTAAATTAAAGCTGCTAGCGAACCAAGGGAAGTTATATAATATAATTTGATGATGAAGCGTTAAATTCAAAAGTCAACAAGTTATAGGTCTTGGTAAGTCTATATACAATGCATCCACGTGTCCGTACGGTTGTGAATGGTCCAGATCAAAGCTATATCTCTAGGCCGTCATTTAATAATAATACGAGTCAAAGCTAGGAAATTAAAGGTGACGTTCGTAATAATGGTTATGATGTGAAGGCAGATGATGCTTATCAACTTAAGCACTTATTATATATATATAAATGGTCTCTCTTTTTATTATAACGTCTAACTACTCCAAGCATGTCTTTGTGTCAAAGCTGCATGCAGCACGTAATTAACTAATTCAGCTAGCAATTAATTTCTTCACTATAATTTTTAAGGTAGTGTTTGATTATTTTCTGTTAAAATCATCATGTTAATCTTTGGATTTTGAGGAGACAAAAAAATGATATTTATATGAGCCAAAGTAATATTAGATATAGTTCTAAAATGTATAAATTTTGCAAATTCATTTTAATAAAAATAAAATAAACTCACTTATTTGTATATAAGATCATGCTATTTATTATGATATATTTTGGAGCTAGCTGATCTTATAATTAAGCTGCATATGATATAGGCATTTATGGGCAAAAAGATTATCAGTTAATTAAGATATATATAGTAATTAGCTCATGATCAGGTATACTAGTCAAGAGATTAACATCTTAAATCTTAGTTAATTTGAAAGATACATGAAGTCGTACTTAAAATTGGTCGTTCGTTTACCGCCCAAGAGGAGAAAAAAGAAGAAGAAGAAGAAGAAGAAGCAATTACAACGTGAAAAGTGTGTAGTACGTATGGGATAAAAAATCAAATCTAATTAACTAAACAACATAAATTATTAATATCCGCCACGGAAATATTGGACTTGTTGATCAGAACAGATATTCTTATATGTACGTAATTTTAAAATTGACCTAATTAATTAGTATTGACTTCATATTAATTAGTAGCTTAATTCCTTGTTAAGTATAATTAATAACTAATATTATTAGTTGATCCTAGAGATCGAAGAAAAATTGTACTTAAACCTGTTCATATCATGTATTCGGGATCGATATATAGAGCGCTCCCTAATAATTTTATTCCAATTTCTCAACGAAGTTATTGGATTATTATTAAGGTTTGCAAGTAAATGAGTCGAGTTCGACTATTTATGCTTGCTTATAATCTTTATTTTATCATATATATATATAATCATTAATTGTATTAATTAAGTTAACAATATCGTTTAGAGCAATCCTAGCAAGATATATAGAGTTCCATTAATATAACACTGATCTACATATAATTATATTCAGAACTTCACACAAAAGAAATTAAATTATATGTAGATCAAGAAGATAAGAATGAAACTGTTGCTCTCTCTTTTGAGATGACAATTGATATGGAGAGAACGTACGTAAGAATATTTATATATAAAAAAAGACTTGATCAACCTCTCCTATTGATTAATAGACATATATCAGCATATAAATATATATATAAATATATATATATATATATAAATATATATATTATATAATTATAATCATGTGTATGATAATGATTTAGATCACGATGGTCTCCTAATTAATTGCTCCTCCTGCAAGTGCCAAGTGCGTCTCATATTATTGTCCATTGCCCGTGTGACGTACTATTGCCATCATCCAGGCAATGTTACGGTCTGGTTTATTTTTATAAATCCTCTTTAACTCATCTCATCGTTATAATATTTTTAAATTTTTATACAAAATAAAATAAATAACTTAACCTTTTTTAAATTTTTTTAAAAAAAATCTAACAATATATATTTCTTTTAAGAAAAAGGATGGTATCTCAATTTTATTGATTGTCTTTATTTATGACGGAGAAAAATTATGGTTACAACTAGACGCCTGAGGGATATATACAATTAGACATGAAAAAACCAAAACCCCGATATCAATAAAAACCAACATAAGTCCAATTACAATGCCAACGGTACTAAGGAAATTAAAACAAACCAACCAGAAGTACTTACAAGAAACCTGCAAGAAAAGTTTCATGCATAGTAAGATTATAATAGAAAAAATAAACCAAGATAAACAACTTACCATGCAACCACTACGAGAGCCACACAGATAAGGAAGACCAATTTTGTCCATTTGAAGAAGACCCCTTAAAGTACTAGGCAAACTATGATCCTAGATCAATCCGAAGTCAAACCCTCAGCTCCACTCTTAACATTAATTTCCTTCGTGAAACATATGCTTCACAATATACTCCATACAATTTAAAAGAGTCATGTAATTCATTCCAAAAATCTTGTAAGTACCAGATATTGTAATCACCTTTACTGATCCAACTACCAATGGTTTGAGAATCAATCTCAATTTCAACTCGGAAAAACCTAATTAGATGATAACACCTACGAACTCCTTCAGTTCTTCCTTAAGGCTTTTCATTTCAGAGAAATTATTGGATTCCGGACCCAAGAACACAGAATAATCCACAAATAATATTTTAACAATGTTTTTATTCAAGTTTTAATTTTAATCTCAATTCATCTGATCAATAATTCATCTCATCTCATCTATGAAAATTTTCCTCCAATTCAAAACATTCTTATTATATATTTAGAATAATTCATCTCAATTTCTTTTTATCAATCACTCAAAGTTTTTGGATTGACTTCATGAATTCTAATTTGTATTCTCTTTCAAAATTAATGCATATTCATATTTAACAATAAAAAATAAAACCTAATCATCTATGTATTATTGGCATAGGAATCACATCCCGAGATTATATTGAAATTTTTAATTAAGCTTTATTTGAGCATGGCTTAATTAGTTTTTTAGTTCTTTGGGGAAGCTTATAATTATTTTAGCTATACAAAAGGAATAATATTACGCATAGATTCACACACAAACAAATGGCCATAAATAATTAATAGCGATCGAAATGATCCAGACCTGATCTAGATAGACACAAATAATTGATAATTATATATTCTTGTTAGTTTTTTTAAGTGAAATTGGATAGCTAATTATATGAGATTTTCCACGATAATTATAAGAGTAATGCTACGCATGTATATATATGTATGTATATATATATAGTCTTAGAATATTGTATAAGCTATATATGTGCAGTACTCCCTCCGAAAAAATTTAAATGGGATCCAGTACCATATGTTGGAGATATATATAGTTTTTTATGAATTCCTTATTTATCTAAATTTTTTTTAAAGAAAGTGTGCGACATTATTTAAACATTCTAAAACTGCAAAAATCATTTATTTACGATAATGATAATATTGTTGAAACGCTTCCTTGAGTATAGTTCAACTAGGCAGGTTTCCCACTAGGATTAATATTTATGTGCAAGCTGTAAAACATAATGTTTTCAAACAATGATCGTTTTCTTTGATCGTTTACTGATATTCGAACTGACCTGATCTTTGAAGTACTTAAATAATATTCATACGTACTACTACTGATTTTTCTTTTTTCTTTTTAGCTTAATTTGGATTTTATTAATTAATTGCATGATTTTTATTATAAATCCAAGTATGTGTACATATTTGTTTGACCTTTTCATTGTATGGCATGGAATGGGGCTTTCTGAAGGTTTCAAGATTCTCATCATTTTTTTAATTATTTGATTCTTTTTTCCAACGTGTAATGGAAACGTCCACAAAGACAAGTTCTATATAATATCGATCTATGATCATCTTTTGAATTAAGCAGCATGAGATCATGAACTGACTATGCTGAGTTCGATATTCTAGTTAGGACCGGCCAAATTCTAGCGTATTCGACATTCTTTATTGACTACTGACGTTTAATGGTAATTCTTATACAAAATTATGGTAAGAGTCTCAACAACTTAAGTTGATGAAAAGAGATAGCGATCGACTCCGTCGTCTGTCTCCCCGACTTTTCCTTTTAGGGCGTATTGAGTCAAATTCTAATACACGAAGCATTTTATTAATATATTAATAGAGGTATAGGTCAATATTTTGGTATCAAATTTAGTATTATAGATTTCTCTAATATCAAAATATATTGGCCGGGTAAAGCTAGCTATGCTCATTTATATGATCTAATAAAAAAATACCGATCACTAAGATCCCAAAAATAAAAACATGTCTAAAAATAATAACATATGTACCTCAATTGATCACACGTACAAAAACTCGTGTAATTGTCTTTAAAATCCAAATTAATATATATATATATATATACATACACAAGGGAGAAAAGAATTTTAAAAAATAACAAAACATCAATTATGACTTCATGATATTGGTAAATTCATCCCTTTTTTCAAGATTCTAATTAGGGTGGATTGGGCCATCACCATGAATTCGGATTGCATTATAATATATATATATATATATATATATAAATATATATTAATTGACCATATAATCGTTTTTCCAACTAGCTAGATATGACTGATAAATCAGGTAGACCAGCCTGCAACATTTGTATATATATATTAATAGCATGTACTTCAGAAATGGTCAAGCTATTTGAAATGCACGAAACAATGAGATAATCTTGTTTATTAATTAGTTTATTAATTAGTATGCGTGTGCTGATCAATAATACTTAAATTCTTTGTGAGCGGATAGGAATTCGACCAATGATCTTGTAAATTAATTAAGATGATCATCATGAAGTACTGCATTCATTCTTTAGACAACTATTAATTAATAATATACCCACCAGTTAATTAATTCCTGCTGCCTTCTAGGAAATGAATTAATTAACTAATTAATTAGCTATATAGGAAGACTGATTAATTCTATTTATAACCCGGTATATACCGGTATATGTAAACCACACCCTCCATGCATGCCATTGTCGAACTTGGTTTGCAAGAAAAGTTTAAAATTAATTAAATCTCTTACAAATTGTAAAACCCTGCCATGTCATTGTTATAATTAAGATCATCATCATGATCAGTGCATTTGTTCTGATCCACACCGGCTTATAATTAGTAGATCGAAGAACTCATATTTGTCGAGCGGATATATATTTTCTTTCTTAATATTATACCAAACTGGATTTCATTAACGTTATTTATGTTATCGCTTATAATTAAATCCTTTTACAGTATATGTTATAACACCTTAAAAGGATGATCGAGGATATAGCTACGTACACATCTATCGTACCAGTATATATAAATATATATAAATATTTTTTTTATATATATATAAAATTTGTATGTAGACACATATTTTTCTAAAATATAAAAAATTAAGTTGCCTAGGGCTAATTTGTTCTAAAAGAAAGACTCGATGAACCAATTAGCTAGAACAAAAAATTAGAACTTTCTAAGCCAGAATGGAATTAATATAGCCATATATACCATATAATTATATGCTCTTAATTAAGCAATAATAACTAATAACATGCAAGAATAGTACTACTAGTGGTAGATTAATAATCATTGACTGCGTCCGAATTAGCCATATGAATTGATTAATTTGCTCATTCCTAGTTTTACTTTTTATTTTTTTGGTTTTATTGATATTAAACTAATTGAGTTCTTCTACTCATCATCCTTGCATGACCACATAGTACTTGTTAATAGAAAAAAAAAATCATATATGGTGTGCAGTGTAAAAAGTAAAACATTAATCATGAGTAGAATTTATGATATCTACAAGGGCCATGCAATAAATAAATAAACCTAGGCCTGGAAGTAAGTAATTATATAATGCCATATAATTGGGGGCAGCTTGCATGACTAATATTATTGCAGGACGCGTAATTGCTTGTTCGGTGAAACGATTCAATCATTGAATTAGTCTGGACCCAACAATCTAGTGTTGCATATATATATATATATATATATATATATATATATGCCTAGCTAGCTAGATTAATGTATACGGTCATAGATTTGATCATATATGATTAAAGTCTACTAACTGCATCAATCTGAGCTATGATCTTAAATCCAAAATAATGTATGACATATATATATATATATATATGATGGACCCTATAAAATTTTCTGCTTGATTATAATTTAATCATATATGATCAGCATGCAGTAATAATTAAATTATATATGTAGGTCATGCTAATTAATCATGCATATATATGTCTATAATTTCTGCATAAACGTCGACCTTTCAAGTGGATATTTTTTTATATATCACGATTTATGTTTATCTTCCAGTACTTGAAGTCCTCAAATGATCCAAACAACAACTTGAGATTCTTTTTTTCATTTTGTTGCATTCTTTTTTCTTTTTGTGTTTTGTGTTATTTTATTTATTTATTTATTTATTTTGCACTTAGCTAGACATGAACTTCTTGCACTTAATCTACAACCAATGATCGATATAGGAGTAGTAGTACGTACGCAACAAGGCATAATTTTATAGTTGAATAAATTATGTGTACTGTATATATGTATGTGTATTGATACTGATGATCATCTCATGAATTCTCATCATTTCATGATGTGCTGGTATTAAATGATTAGAAACTATTTACTATATATATTTTACTTATAGATTTATTATCTAATATCATATTATAGGATGATAAGAGGATGATCATGACGAGAATTGAAATGATGAATATATTGAATTTTTGCATATATATATATATTATATAACTAAATTGCATGGGGACGCCTAGTTAACTGGTACATGCGTACACATGAATTAAGAACCAGTTGATCATATCGATCGAATGTACGTATGATTAGTAAATTAACTAAAAAGATCAGTCAATGGTTTTCACTTAACTGTTAAACTAAAAGTAAACTTGTTTGAGAACAAAAACAAAAAAACAAATTAACACCCAGGTTGACAATCGAGGTTATCATTGTAAAATTTATGGGCTTCACCCATCTTATAAAATTGGTTCAATAAAAGAGATTTATATATTACTTATAAATATGCTTAAGACCTTGTTCACAGGCAATGTGAGATTTATTCCTCAACACCCTCCTTCACGTGCAAGCCAGTATTTTTTTATTTATTCTTGTCACGAGATTAGTGTTGGCCCTCATTTATTCTGTAGCAAGTTCTGATACCATGTAGAAATTCATGGATCTAACTCATCTCATAAAATCAGTTCAACAAGAGATGTTTACTCATTATTTATAAGCATGTCCAAGACTTTGTCCATAGACAATATATAATTTATTTTTCAACACCCTCCCTCATGTACAGGTCACCAGTATTTTTTCTGATACTTGTCACGAGATAAGTAGTGTGGACCCCTATTTATCCTGTGATAAACTCTAATACCATATAAAAATTCATAAGCCTAACTCAATTTATCAAACTAGTTCAACAAGAGAGGTAATTTGTCCAGTACTTATAAGCATGCTCAAGACCTTGTCCATAAATAATATGAGATTTATTCATTAATAGTCATGACTTAATTAACCTGCATGTCCTTTCGGGCAGGATAATTAGTTATAAACTAAGTACCATATATATTATATATTTATAATATGTAAAACTAAATCATTACTTAAATATAGATATGTAATTAACAATAATTTATGATAAACGTCGACGTCCATTAATTTGGTACATGCATGGCCGTTGTCTACAGGGCCAGCTCAATAAGTTATGAGGGTTTTTTTTATTAAAGTAAATTTAAAATAATTAATCTTGATTTTTACATTACGTTTTTAGTTAAAAATAATGTCTATCATTTGTCAAGTAAAATTACTAATTAAAAATTATATTACCTTTTCAACTAATAACCAACTTAATATTTATTAAAAAAATCGATTTAGAAAATATTTTATAATACTTAATTTTATAAAACGTGCCCTTGAGTTTTAGGAATCATTTAGGAACACAACTATTCTTATGTATTCTTAGATAGTTTCAAATTCAACTTTTTTTTTTCTCTCAAAACCCAATAAAACATCTTAACTCAAATCATTTCATTAGTATTCTAAATATTCTGAGGTATTCTTAAATATCTAAAAGAGACCTAGAAGCAATTACAAAAATTATTATTAATAAAATTCTACAAAAAAGTGGGCCCTTACCTCTTCAAAAGATCATACAAATTTTTTTTTGATAAACATTCAAAAATTAGATTCTATTATTTATAATTCTCACATTATATATTAAACTAATAAGAGAAATATATCTTTATAAAGAGAGTATTTGAAATGTATCTTTATAAAGAATTATATCTTTATCTACCGTCAACGCATGATATTTCGTGGACAATTGGATTTTTAATGACCGCGGGAATAGTTTGTGTCAACAGCTACTATTAACCACGACAGCTAGTGGTGTGATACTTTTTTGGTCCCAAAAACCTTCAAATCTTGTAATGTGTAGAATACTTCTAAAACTAATAATGACGTATATCATATCTATTTAATAATTTTTTTCTTTTATTATATTAATTAATTTTTTTAATTAGATTTGCTTTTTTAAATTATATTTTTAAATTTTTTAAGAGGAGACCTTTTGAACTAAGGGCCTTAGGCAATTGTCTATCTTGCCTAAGGCAAGAGCCGGCTGATCTGGTCGCCCGTCTATGTAGTATGTATGAATCGTTAATCGATGATAGGGAAATTGGAATTTTGCCGTGACCATTAATACATTAGATTGACTATCCAACTCAATATGCATGCATGTCAAAAAATTCATCTGGTTTTAAGTGGTTATGGGTGGCTGGTTTTTTAGATTAATTGGCTCCTACGTCCGTAGTTTTTGAAATAATTAACGGTTTTCGAATGCATGATGGTCAGAGTATCAATTAATTCTAGAAATTATATATATATGTTTTTTCCTGACTATCATTAATCGTTTTCAACTTTTAAACCTAGCTACCTTCGAATGATTTGAGAGCCTTAATTTGACTTTGACGCAATAATCGAAAAGTAATATTGAGTACTAGTATATATAATTAGTAGTTGATCTGCATGCTGAGAAAAAGAAAAAAAAAGTAGTTGATCTGCATGCATTTTTCTTACAGTTATTGGACTCCTTGTTGTTTACGTAACAAAAATCCTTTTTTTATTTTTTAAAGAGTAATTAAAATTCTTTTGGTTCCAAAGAGACAGTAAAAAAGGGCCCTTTTTTACTCTCTTTGAAACCAAAAGAATATATGCCGGGCATCGATCAAAATGGCCACCAGTGTATTATAATATATACCCGTATCAAGTGGTGTTTGCATATATATATATATATATATATATATATATATATATATATCTTATTATAAAAAAAATTACTTATTTACGACCAATTATTTTTAACGAAATAATTAGGCCCGTTAAAATGAATTTATTTTTGTCCATTTTCATACAAATAATTAGTCACAAAATTTTATTTTCTTGTAATGAATTTATATATTTGGTTGAAAAAACGAATTTTGTGACTAAATGATGTATAATATATATATATATATATATATATATAAATGATCCCAGATCATTCGCCGGAGAATGATGTGGTCATGCATGAATATATTATTACAGCTTGCAGACACGCACATATGTTTGCGCAACGCGTTTCTTAATTGCCGCCGGCAAGTGCAACTAGGCGCTCCAGGTATATATATGTCCATTTTCTGATCAGGTCAACACATAAAGTTGGTCAAAATTAATTATTCCCGATTGGATTGGCCGTATTATATTAACATATGATCAGTAATATTGTTCTGTTGTAATTTATAACATATAACTACATACAAAATTTTCTTAGCATATTATCATGTCATGCAGCATGCGTCCCCCAAAAATATTGTTGCTTAATTTTCTACATATGTACCTACCTCCCGACCTTTCTCACCGCGTGGTAAGTGATATATACATGATCATCATATGAAAGCCAGAAGAGAATTCGATGAAAAAAATGGATTATTTTTGGAGCTGAAATTACAACAAATAATGCCCGTGCAGATTGCTATATATATATGTACACTACAAGAAAAATAAATATTTGTAATAAATTAATTATAACGAAAAGAACTATTTATTATGAAAACAAATTTATTTTCGTGAAAAATTATCATTTTTATTGATAATAACTTATCACAAATAAATAATATTTTTTGTAATATATATATATAGATAATAAATAAATTTCATTTTAAAAGATTACACGTACAATATGGAATTACTTATATAAACTATTAAAAAAATTGTAGAACAAAACAAGGGAATAATAAAAAGTTTTGTATACCACTATTAATATAGCTAGCTATCTAGGAACGTATTTAGGTATGGTACCCTTATTTTGACGACTTTTCCTCGGTCCCCTCCCCTATATAAAGTAGCCCTTGGAGGACACCGAAGCCCATTCAAGCCTCAAAAGCCCTCTCAATTTTTGATCAGTTTAAGCACATCTATTTTGTCCATTAATTGTCCCTCCAATTCTTCCAATCCCCTCCAATTGAAAGGCCGAAAGTACATGGCACTTCGAAAACTCTTAACGCTTCTATTTGTGCCTCTTTTTCTCTCTACACCCATTTTCGGCTATTCTTCACAAGATGTGAAGAAATGGTGTAGCCAAACTCCGAACCCTAAACCATGCGAGCATTTCTTGAGCAATAACCCCAACCACAAACCCATCACGAGTGAGTCAGATTTTCTCGAAATTTCAAAGCAACTTGCCCTTGAACGTGCCACCAAAGCTCACACCAACTTGATTTCTCTAGGCACAAAGTGCCGAAACGCTTTTGAAAAGACTGCATGGGAAGATTGTCTCGAGCTCTACGAAAACACCATCAACCGGCTCAACGAAACCGCCGACCCTAGCTCGAAATGCACTCAAACCGATGCTCAAACATGGCTCAGCACGGCTCTAACCAACCTCGAGACGTGCCGAGCCGGGTTCATGGAGTTTGGGGTCTCCGACTATATCTTGCCCATGATGTCAAACAACGTTTCCAAGTTAATCAGCAACACTTTGGCTACGAACAAGGCTCCATATTCTCCACAAACATACAAAGATGGGTTCCCGACTTGGGTCAAGGGCGGCGACCGGAAACTCCTGCAGTCTTCTTCTCCGGCATCTCAGGCCAATATCGTGGTGGCCAAAGATGGATCAGGAGATTATACGACGATAACGGCTGCAATCAGCGCAGCGTCAAAGCGATCGGGAAGCGGGAGGTATATAATATACGTGAAACAAGGGACGTATAGTGAAAACGTGGAGATAAAGTCAAAGAATATTATGTTGGTGGGAGATGGTATAGGAAAGACGATCGTTACAGGGAGTAAAAGTGTTGGAAGAGGTTCTACGACTTTCAACTCAGCAACTATTGGTAAGCAAATTAATTCAATATTTACTTTATTTTTGTTATCAACTAATTCTCTGCATGAGTCTGCTGGATAATTAGGACTTTAAGCTAACAAAAACGTACGTACGTAGAACTGAATAGATAGCTAGCTAGCGTTCAAAAAGATGAAAATAAGCAGCTTATAAGCGCAATAAACCTTGTTAACCAACTTAAAACTATATTATATTATATTTAAAAAAACGTTTGTTAATCGGTTTAATATAAAGTTATAATATCCACCAAATTACATCAATATTATTTGATTAATAAAAAAATTAAATTTTTGCGGATAACTAAAAAAATTAATTTTTTAAGTTTGTCTATGGTGGGATCCACAATTTTACAAATAGACTGTGCTAACCTTATGTATTTGCCATTTGTATAGATCTTTACTCCATATATATTAATATACACACACACACTAGATTTACTAAATCTATATATATATATATATACATATATATATATATACAGTCATGGTGGGGACGAGATCATTTTTGGGGACCAAAATCTAGATTTACTAAATGAGTGCGCAGTACAATTTGAATCACTTTACAGCATATACATTTCATATGACATTAATACTTAGATTTGTAAGATTTAAATTTTAAAATTTATTTTTTAAATTAAATTATAACACATAAATGATGTGGGTTATAAAGTTTCTAAAATAGACTACTTATTCATACTAAATACTAGAAGCGCTAGCCGCGAATAGTTTAGTCATATATATATATATATATATATGTGTGTGTGGATCATACTTTTGACTTTAATTGGTAAAGATTTTTGAAAACTTGTTCTGTTTTGCAATATCTTGTCCTGATCATGATGTCGAAAATGACAAGACAATGAAGTACCAGTTAGACTTTGCTGTACCTTTATGGACTGGAGAATCTCATGTATTACTAAATTACGTTTAGCGTAGAAGACCTTTTCAAATATTTTTAAAATATTGTATTATTATTTTTTATTTTTTTTATCTATTATTATTATTATTTATTACTTTTTTATTATGATTTAATATTTTATTATTATTTTTTATCTACTTTTTATTACTATTTATAATTTTTCTCAATACATCTCAACATTCAAAACTAATTTTCATCGGATAATCATAATTTGCCACTCAATACTATATACATATTATAATTATAACTATAATTTGCTACGTAGTATAATTTTATTATATTTTTGACAGCTGCCGTGGGAGACGGATTCATCGGCCGAGGCATAACAATCCGGAATACAGCCGGAGCAGCAAATCACCAGGCGGTGGCGCTGCGTTCAGGGTCGGATCTCTCAGTATTTTACAAGTGCAGCTTTGAAGGATACCAAGACACTCTTTATGTCCATTCCAACAGGCAATTCTACAGAGAATGTGACATTTATGGGACAGTAGACTTTATCTTCGGAAATTCCGCAGTTGTTCTACAGAAATGTAACATCTATGGACGTTACCCACCAAACAAGACCATAACTGTCACAGCCCAAGGAAGAACAGACCCTAATCAAAACACTGGGATTTCAATCCACGACAGCACAGTAACAGCTGCTCCTGATTTAAAGTCTCGACAAAGCTCGGTCAAGGTTTATCTAGGGCGGCCATGGAAGGAGTATTCACGCACAGTATTCATGAAAACGTATCTAGACAGTTTCATTAACCCAGCAGGATGGATGGAGTGGAGCGGTAATTTTGCCCTAAAAACTTTGTATTATGGGGAATATGCCAACACAGGACCTGGCTCTTCCACTGCCAATAGGGTCAATTGGCCTGGCTACCATGTCATTACTAGTGCATCCACCGCATCACAATTCACCGTCGGAAATTTCATCGCCGGCGGTTCCTGGTTGCCGGCCACCAACGTTCCTTACACCGCTGGTCTCTAGGCGCTTGTTCGACGTTGGCCGTGCCGGCCGTCGTAATTTGCTTGCAAATAAATTGTTTAATTCACGTATGCCTTCAAATAATTTGTTTCAATTGTTTCAAGTTGTATATTAATTCTTAATAGCCATTGAGGTACAACTAAGTTGAGTTCCTCCTGGTATGAAAAGTGAGTTGATTGACGTTGAAGAGAAACGAAGACAAAGCAATATTTAAATTATTAATTACAGTATTATATATACGTCATGTATCAAATATTGTACTCAAGCATATACATGATTCTCATGGAGTTAACCAGCGTATTAAATAAATTGATTTTATTATGTGTCTTTTCATCTAATTTAATTTCTGTACGTACGGATGATCATCATCTTTTGGATTTTCAATATCTTGAAAATTAAGTTGCTTTACAAAAATAAACTACAATATATATATATATATGAATCGTGTAAGTATATATAGATCAGTCAAATATCGTAAATGGTAACTTGTTTAACGAAAATTAATTAAACTAATTATTAATTACGCAAAACAAGCATGAGAAATATTTGTACCTCGGGGAGTTTAATAAAATAATTACACTAACAAAATTATTAATCTTAATTTTAATTCTCAAATATACCCTAAATTTTAGTTTTTCCATGGTTAGTTAGTACGTACGTAGTTAATTAAGACGTCAACAATATGGACCAACCATCTAAGAAGGTATACTTGCTTATAAATTTATTCAATGCTCATATATATCTTGGTTTTCAAATCTTTGAAAACAAACTGATAGATAACTAACACTAAAACCGGGTACGTACGTACGTACGTACGTAAGCAGGAGTACTCAAACCGCCTCCTGAAACTAATCGATCGACAATTAATAATACGTATGGATATTAGTCAAGAACAATCAAGCTAGCAGCGTGTAATTCATTTAAATGAATTACAAGCTGCTAGGCGCTTGTAAATTGTAATGGTAGCTTCTTTTGCATGACAACAAAAAAATGTTATATTAGCTAAGATAGTCTATTGCGGAATAAGCCACTATTTCCTACCATCCCTTGGATTGCCAGGAAAAGTCAGTTTTCTTTTTAGAATTATACTCCAATTAAGCCAAAGCTCACTAGCTACAAACAAGATATCATGACCATTTGCAACGACAACAATTTTGTTGTAAATTATATATGACTATTTCCAATGGTCTTTTCGACCATGCAAATTAAGAAAAATCATTTCGCACAGATCACTTATTTTCAATTAGTTAAAACTGATCGTTACAAATAATAACTTTTGTATGATATCTAGTGGGGAATGTAAGCTTTATAATTAATTAAATTGAAGGAGTAATAGTACATATATATACATACATATATCTAGTTTGTGTGATATGTGTGTGTTGTGATCGTGCAGCAATTATGATGAAGAATACGGAATAATCAAAAAATGAATAAAAAAGAAATAATACAAAAATTTACGTGGTTCGGAGATGTACCTACATCCACAGGAGCGAGCGACAAATTTCACTATCATCGAAATTAGGGTTACAATATATGTATTTACACTAACCCGAGGTGTACGGACGTACTTAAGAAAAATTATAAAAACATATCCGTGCCGTCACTCGCCCGCTCGCTCTGTCATCTGCCACTGTATTCTCATCAAATATGAGCTATATAGTCCAACAGTGTGTGTGTATATATATATATATCACAAATTTTGATGGAGGTTCATTTAATTTTCTCGTTTTTCTACATGAAAGAGAAAAATTAATAACAACATGAAAAGCTATATATGTTCATAACTTTTAAGGAAAAATATTAGTAATAATATATAGAACAGTAAGCAATTAATTCATTGTACTAATAATATATGTGCGAATGAGAATATAGACAATGTGAATGTTCAGACCTTCAAGCAAATGCGATAAATTGACCTTAATTAACCTGACTCAGCACCTGATCATGATCCCCATCCGGCCATCCTATAAGAATAAAAAAACATCATGCGTACGTAACGTCAGTCCACATGCTAGCTTTAAACTATATATATATATATATATATATATATATATATATATATAAGCAAGAAGTATGATTTTATATACTGCATGAATTTTCTTTTCTTTGACTTATAAGAACAGTACAATATCTTAGTTTTTTCAATTAATTGTTTGAAGTTTCTGACCATGAAATAAAATGTGTCGAATAATCCGCAATAGCTTGCTGATCTCTTCTTTTTGAAACAAGAGCCACTTCTGGTTAATTATGTCAATGCTTGAAACAATTACGTCTTCTCCATATACTTACAATATTTATCTTTATATAAGTCAGTAATCTTATACAAAAAAGTATTACGTACTAATCTTAAAGATTGAATGTTGCCGTTGATCTTCTTCAATATTTTGTTTTTTTTTTTTCTTTTTAGTCTATCGGCCATACTTCGTCGTAGACTTGTAGTTTTATATAATATATATATCTTAAATATCTTAAATATGATCGCTTGATCTAGATGCATCATGAGGACCAAAAGTACTGTTCAATTCAAAACTTGTATAGCAAGTTTAACAGAGACTTTTACCATCGATCCCTTGGTCTTTTCCTTGATCCTTCTTTTGAGAATTGAGATCAGTACGTAATTGAGTTTGTAGTTAAGAACTCTCTTCGATCGGCTTTATATATAAGCATTGATCAATATTACTCATGATCATCAGCTTAAATTATGTCATGTTGGACTTTCTTGATCTACTGCATTAATATTCCTAGAATGCCTAGAGAAAGTCCTAAACAAATATTATTCAACCCTCGATAGGATGCGCCATGGGTCCAACAAAAAGGAAGCAAGTTCAAAGATCATTTGTGTTGATCTTTCAGTTTCAACAACAAACCCTTCCGATGTGGAACCATGTCGTATTTCATTTTGAATTTTATCATTATTAAACAGTACTATAATTAATTTAAGTCATATATATTTTAAATACCTATAAAAACATCTAAAATGCGCCACATGACTCAATCTATATATATGTGGATGCGTCTAAAGATGATAAAAAAATACATTCGAGAAAAATAAAATAAAATCTTTATGGCCAGTGGTTCCAAGATCTCCTAGATTATTCAAACCATTAATTGCAATCTTGTTTTAAATTTGCTTTCTCTCGCTCAAATCGATCGGCATGAGTTTAATTTGTGGGCTCACATTATCTTTGATAAGTTAGGCTATGACCCAATCCGTCCTAATGATATGTGTCATGGATTAAATAAGTTTGTGGGCTCACTCTTTATTCCTCAGGGAAAGTGGGCCGGGAAAGAAATATGAAGGAAATCTATATGGGCTAGGTTATAGTAGTAAAACCAACGGATGATCGAAGGATATCAAACAAAAACTATATGATCAGCTTGGTTATACAAAACTACTTTAAAAAAAAAAAAAGACAGATCAGTAATATTAGATATAATCTTAGAGCGTACAAATTCTAGACATTAATTTTGAAAAAAAGGGTTCACCATGATCATGAAGAATATTATGATCATAATATCATAATTAAAGAATATTTTGCCGACCTTTGCAACAATATGGGTTAGATATCACTGGTTGACATGAGCAAGAATTGCCGGAACCGACGGCTGCCGTCGTCACCCACCAATTCGTTAATTTCAGGCCTAGTCACCAGCTTCGATTGAGGGAAAGAAATTAATTAAGCAGGCCGCCATGATCTTCGATCTTCTTAACCTATATATATATATATATATACTCCATGTTAGATATATTAATGAATGTTGCTTCTAATATTATTATAATCAGTACTATTTATGATTTATCAAAAATTAAGTTAAAATTATAAGCAAAACATTTAGAAATTAAGAAAATTTACCCGCCATTGTTCTTCGGCAAATTGAGAGAAGAACGATGAAAAGGGTTACACCTGCTGTTATCCCAAGAATAATTGCTACTGTTTTTCCCACTTGATCCTCCTTCGAGGAATCTACAATTCAGATCATAATCAGAGCAAAAAGTATATACTAGCTAGTAGTGGCAATAATAATTAATATTAATTGATAAAAAGATGATTGGAGATTAATAGGCCAGCAAGCGCTGAATATATATAGCCACTATCACATGATTGTAATTAACCAATTTTCATCAATTCGTGCTACTTATACTACATTTTAATTAATATTTGAACTGCATATATATATATATATATATTATTTGATCCATTTGGGCACACGAGAAGTTGAGGAAGAATGTAGTATCTTTCTGTATTCGAATGAGACCTGGCGCCTATAATGACTAATGACGTTATATTGTGGATGGGTAGATCAATTGACTCATTGGTGGTCTACGAATAGAATAAGAGAATAAAACCTTTTGCAACCCCAAAAAATAAAAAATAAAGGCTAGCTTTAACTGAAAAAAAAAAGAATAAAAAGAAATTGTCAAAAAATATTAAAAGATGCAAGAGAGGAATGGCACTTGGTTACGTAACTTACGTTTGGGTAGTGAGAAGTATTGAGAAGAGTTATAATAGTAGTGAAAAAATTATAATAAAATATTGAATAATAATAATTAATAATTAATAATTATAATAAATAATAATGGAAAATACCTCGCTTGCTAAATGGAACCAAAGTATTCTGGCGGCCTGTTTATTAAAATATGGAGAAAGAAATCATGATGAGTTGCTAGCTGCATGTACCTGATGAAGAGGAACCAATATAATAGCCGCCAGATGCCCAGTACCTCGCATAACACTGCGCCAAATACACGTCCGCTGCAATAGCTGATCCACATACATTCTTCAACTTTCCAACTGCATCCGCAAGGCAATAAGAGCAATCTGTTGGGTTCAAATCTCCCAAACACTGCGCAAAACCTTGCACTAAACCAAAACTACTCACTCTAAATCCAACGGCCCCTACCAAATCAGCAAGAACACCATCTCTACGCCTAAAGAACTCAACATCATTGCTTACACTTTTACTGCACTTCGTATGCCTAACACTTGTGTCAAGCTTTCCCAAGAAATCAAAATGCTCGTATCTTATGTAGCAGCCTTCGAGTTGTAGAGAAGCCCCATAAGAATATGGACAGATTAATGCTATTTGATTTGCTGCACTTTGAATGCATTTCGAACAGTCGAAGATCTTCAAATCCCCCCTGCACTGATATAAGCCATTAATGGTACCGTCATCGGATTTTGTTGCAGCGAAGCTGTTGTAAGAAAATTGAGAAGACGAGCTGACTGCCGATGTTAGAAAAGAGTTGAGATTTCCTTCAAATGGTGAATTGGGTTGATATTTTTCTTGAGAGCAGCCTGCATAGATATTGAATGTGTTTATAGGGTATCCATGACTGCTGCTAAGAGAAGATAAGAGAGAGAAGAAAAGAGAAGAGAGTAGTGATCTCATAACCAAGATCATAATTTGGCGAGTACTGGAGTGTAACTCAAGGTTTCTCAGCATTTTTTTCTCCTTTTTTTTAATGGTTTTGTGCTGGTTTTGTGGTGAAGATGACAGATCAGTGGCTGCTTTTTGGTCTTTCCTGAATTCTCCAGCGGAGCCTTTGTTCTTCATGGAAACAACTTGTGCTGTTGTTGTACACATTTAACAGCATCTGTTTCTGATATGGCATTTGATCATGACTTGAAATATGATAAATACTTTAACCACGAAAATAACTCATAAAAATAAATCTATATTGGTCATAAACTGAGATGACATTATTGTGAAATTACGTCAGTTTATAAGTTTTATTTTTGTGAGATGTTTCTGTGGAAGTATGATGTACATTTCTTTTAAAATATTGCAAGGTTGTTGGTACGGATCATATTCAACTAGTTTTGGCTGATGCCAAACTAGTCCTTTATGCCTAAGTTAAAAGGCGAGAATATATGCTAATTATATTGGAAGTAGGGCAAAATGCTCTTGCAGCAAATAAATACCAAGCCAGCTTTCATTTGGAAAACTAAGAAAATATTAAAGTCTCATTAATCATCAGATAGAGAAAAAAAAATACATGGTTGAAGATTCGAATGCTTACCTCGAAATTTAGTCATGAGAATCTAATTAGCAGCAAATTAATTACCTGAATCGTGCGAATTTATTGTTCAGTCTAGCAGGTTTGGCATATAATATAAAAGGCCAAAGAGCAAGCTTGTGCATATGATCCCTTGTATCAAAAGATACGTGCGTTCATGAAGATTTTTTTTTTGTTTTGTTTGGGGGGGGGGGGGGGGGAGGTGGGGGAAGGTACGTATTATATGAAATGAGCTCTATATATGGTATAGTAGTCGTACTAATTATTGCGATGAGCAATAAATGTTGTAAGGCCTACTTAATTCATGCGTCTTTGATCATCTCTTATCAGATATTTGTTAACGATTGTTGTGGTCAAGTCTGATAATTGGATTAATTAAAATGCTTATGATTTTCTGATCCAAATAAATTTTAAAATTTCAATATATAAATCACACATAAATGCAATAAACTCAATCTCAAATGTACAAGAGATCAATACAAAAAAATGAGTTGTGTGATATTTTAATTGCGATAAAAAAACTATTTATGATTAATTTTAATTATAAATAATTATTTTGTTAAAATTAATTGACTATAAATAAATAATTTTCTTTATAATAATAGAATAAATTAAGTGTTTAGATTCAAAAAGTTATAGAAAATATTGACCACTGTAGAATTACAAAGATGATGGCCAAGGAGATCAAAGGTTTGGAATGGCGTGGGCTTTGATGTTCTGATATATGTGTGTACTGTTGATGATAAGTGGTGGGGTTTTTTTTAATTTATTTTAATTGAAAATAATTATTTAATTTTAAATAATTATTTGTAAATAAATAATTTTTTTATAATACGCACTATTCAAATGAGTAGGATTTTTTTGCTATGCTATACAGAGTCTTATAATATTGCACAAATAATGTACAATTATTTTTAAAAAGTGAAATTTATTATTAAAAAATTATCATTTTTATATAAATCTTGTATTTATTTATTTATTTAAAAAAAGATTGCAGTGTTAATTTTTACATACCTTACAACTACAAGTATATTTTTATACTTTCTGATTTATATAAACACTAATAATTAATTAATTAATTAATTATTAAATAAAATGAGCTTAATTTAATATTAAATCGAGCTCGAGCGGTTCATTCGGTAAAGTAACTTTCAATTGTCAAATCGAATTTATAAATCAAATTATTAGATACATAACTAACTTTATTAATATTTTATACAGATGGAGAGATAGCTATCATTATTATAATTATTAACTAAAAGGATTGGCAAATAATTATATAGATCATGATCAGCGTCTGGACCATTTCAAAGGTCAATTCTACGTACAACTTGATGGCTGGCTTTACTATCACACATAATTACTCGCTCATTTTTTGTTGCAACTTGATTTATTGGTCGACGGACATATTTGATATTTCCATAATTTTTTCAAATCCATGAATGCCAGAAAATTACGAAGTCGATGTTCCGTCTAATTTGGGCATGCATTGTCATTTTCATTTATACTATTGTGAGCAATTATCGAGTCATGCCTAATTTTAGTATTTTTTTATGGAATAAAAAAAATTATTTGAAATATTAGTTAGAATTTTATCTCAGTCATGCCTAATAATTTCGTTAGAATTAATTGATTGTAAATAATTAATTTTCTTATAATATTATTATTTTATAATATAATTTTAAATAATAAATTCATGAATTAAATATAATAAATAATTTATAATTACCTAATATTAGGTGATCATGAAATTATAAGATATGATAAATAAATAAATAAATAAAAAAGAGATGTTCTACCCCCACCTACCGTTGATGAGATATCAGGAATATCATTTCAGATTCTCCACTACTGCCACGATGATAGCATTTATCTTGTGGTGCCGAACAAAGTGACGGCAAAAACTTTTGCAAAAGAAGAATGAAAATCAAGATTCTCAACGATTTTAATGTGATCTTTCAATAAAGTTAAAGGCACAATTCCACTTCATTGTAATTACTAATTAAGCATACTAATTTATTAAAGTTTTATTTAGATTTGAAAATGAGATGAATTGAAATGGGTTTAATTTATTTTTTAATATTATTATTATTATGAGATTTAAACGAGGTGTACTAAAATTTAAAAAATATGTATTGAAATTAAAAATGTATATAAAAATTTGTGTTTTGTATAAAAAAATTATAAAAGTGTAATGATAAAATAAAGATAAATTGAAATGAGTTGCGAATACAAACGAGACCTTAACTGATTTTTTAATCGAAATTTTAAATAATTTAATCTAATTTATTAGTTAATCAATAATAATTTAATTTAATCTATCATCTCACCATTACAAATTGTTTTTGTTCTTAGAAAATTAATTATTGATAACGTGTTAGTGACTCATGAGTTGGTGCATTTTTTCAAAAGAAAAAAAAAAGGTGGTAAGAAAGATTTTGTCTTTGAAATTAGATATGAGTAAAATTTACGATAGAGTTGAACGAAGATTTATTGATAAAGTAATGTTACATATAGGATTTAATTCTAAATGGAGTTATTTAATTATATTTTGTGTCACGATTGTTATTTTTTTAATACTTGTGAATGGTGAGCCTAAGGGTCTAGTTATTCCATCACGTGGATTAGTTTTATCAAGAACATAGTACAGCAGCAGAGGCAACAAAATTGAGGCACAGATACAAATATGTTTGGCAGCCTCCACCTATGGGTGTACTAATACTAGAGCTAAATATGGATGGAGTAATTTTCAGTAAACAGTGCAAGTTTGGAGTTGGAGTGGTGCTTTGGGATCATGAGGGCAAAGTTGTGTTTGCTGCTAATAAATTGGAAGCTATTCTAATGGAGATTGAGCTCATTGCAATTTTAAGGGGTTTGCAACTGTATTTTTCCTTAGGAATTGCTAAACTTCATGTGGAATCTGATGCAATGTTAGCAATTAAAGAGGTGGAGAAGGATGGCTATTCAACAACTCTATGGGTTGGTCTGATTCAAGAAATTTGAAGTATGCTTCAAGGACAATCGAGCTGGTCGATCAGTTCTTCATAAGGGAAGAGAAGCAAATGGAGTTGTATATGCAGCCTTAGCAAGATTTGCTTGGAATATTGATGATATTATACTTTGGTGGGATTCAATTCTCAATTATATTTTTCAAACTATTTGAGTTGATTTGAATTGTAATGTTTGATTTTGGCAACTTTGATTAAAAAATGAAAAATATTTTAATATTTACGTGATATAAATAGTGTATAACTTTTATAATAAAAGAGAAATATTATTTAAAAAGTGAAAAATAACAAAAGTAAGATAGAAATAAGCATGCACGTAATTACATCTAAAATCTACCCCCATTATAAAATAACAAAAAGTGAAAAAAAAAAAAGAGAGACAAAAAGAGGAAAAGAAAAACGAAAAAGGCAAACCACTACAATATATATAATCATATATACGGAAAATAAATTCTAAAAATATCATTGTCATTATCAATTTGGAATCTTTCGTCGTCGTCTTCACCATTACGTTCAACTACCACCACACAGTCTCTCAATATCTCTCTCAATAGTAGCGGTTCCCCTTCAGCCCCCTGGCACCACCGCAGCCGGCGGCTATCCGGGTTTGGACCCTCTCGAACTCCGATATCCGGCAGGGGATGGTGATCCCGCCCTGTTGCTGAAATCCGTATTCCTCTTCTGCCTCCCTTAGAAGCTCTCCAAACAGAGGATGGTTGAAGTAAATCACCGGCACCAGAACCCGGCGAAAGTCGCCGTCTTTTTGGCCGACGTAAACCGCCAAGTGCCCTTTTGGTACCGTTACTTCCTTCTCTTTGATGGGTTCATGTCCAACGGGCACATAACCAGAGCCGGGTCGGTTACAACACAGTGTTTTCGCCCCGTTCGTCAACCGCCGGCCCCAGGTGACGAGCTTCGACATGTGTTTGGAGTTTGAGTTGGATTTGCTTGATGGTGGCAGAGGTGGGTTGAGCCGGTGGTATCTGGTTCGGATCCGGGTTTTCCGGACGATCCATTTAGAAGCCCGGAGTAGCCGTTTGCCAAGCTTGAAGCCTCTGATCTTCCTCATCGTAAGTTTCGGGACGAGAGTGAGCAGAACGAAATGGGGATGATAATCGCCAAAAGAAGAGCGATTTTCTTTTTTGCTTTTTTGGGTTTTTTCTTTAGCTTGAAATGGTGATGTTCAGGAAAAGGGCCATGGATCGGCAACGGACATGGTTAGTCGGAAGAGAGTGAGGCAGACCTCAGAGAGCGACGTTGGTATGTTTGACATCCTGGGTATCTGATATCTCTACTCCGTGGAGAGCTTTTCATTCGAAACTAAACAAAGAACAAGATTCTGGGTTCACTTCGGTGGTTGTTTTGATTCCCAATGGTGAAAACAATAATACTCTTTTTATGGTTGGTGGGATATGAGGAAGAAAATTTTCAAGATTAGCCACACAAACAAAGCAGTGAATAATTCTTAAAAAAACGCACAAATTGTGGGTTCGGTTGGGTGGTTGAAATGGTTCCTTCGTTAGAAGAAGAAAACGATCAAGATTAGACAGGAAAAGGAACAAAATTCTCAGAAAGGCGTGTGGAGGAAGAGGAGAATTTGGGAAGTGGTCGGAACGTACCTGCAAGGAAAGGAGAGAGCTAAATAGGGAGCGGCAGACAAGAAAGAAAAGTCAAGGGTCAGATGATAGAGGTGGCTGCGTCGAGATTTACTAATTACAAGGATGAGAATATTAAAATTAAAAATAATATTAAATTTTTAAACAAGTGGTCAAAATATGTAAGAATATTATGGAATTTTATTATCATACGCATCTAATTCACAAAGCATATCTAAAAGTGGTGCCTAACAAATCTGAGGAGTTTGACTTAAGGATACAAATATTGGAAAAAATAACGTATGAGGATCAAGTGGTTAAACAAGATTATATCGTTTTTTACTTATTTAATCATATATCATTCATTTATGACAGATATTTTAAGTATAAAAGAGATTTTTAAAAAATAATAATAAATATAATTTTATAATACGACAAAGCATATGGAACTACGTTAGTTTTTTAATTTGTTTTAAAAAATAATTTTATAAGTCTAATATTTCTCTTCATTTTATTAGTGTTTAAAATCTTGGAACAGTCGTAAGATATAATAAATAAAGTAAAATTCACTTTAGAGACGTATTTCGTTTGATTAACGTATTTCTTTTAATTAAAGCCTGAATAATAATTTAAAAAAATTATTTTAACCACAAAAAGATTATATAAAAATATATTTATAAACTAATATAACTTGATATAATACATTAGATTTTAAAATTATTTTTATGATAAAGTAAATTTAACAAATGTTATAAGTCACATTAGTTTATAGATTTTTTTTAATATAATCTTTTTTATATATGTAACAATTCTTTATATTAAATAAGATGAATGAATATTTGAGTCATTGACTGGGAGTTTAGGGCCTAGGCACGTGCTAAGCGGTTAAGATAATGTTTGAAATACAAATTCAATTCAATTCATCTTAAATTAATTATTTATAGGTTTTTTTTTTCAAAATTTTTAGAAAAGTTAAATTTATCGTACTTGTATATCTGATCATATATCAATTTATTTATATTTAATATATTTTAATGAAATATATGAAAAATGAATTAAGATAATTTAAAAATAATAATATTTGTAATTGTGGACCATATAAATATCACATAATTTATTTTTAAAAAATAAGTAAATAAAAAATTTAATTCTTTAATATTTAATATAATTTTTTCAAAAAATTATATTATAATAATATATTCAATGATAATTTATATAAGAAATAATTCATGATGTTGAAATTTAAAAATAAATATAGAAATTTATATTTTGTAAAAAATATTATAATAATAAAATAAAAATAAATTAAGTTGTTTAAGGCCCCGCTTGGATTCAGAGGTGAGCTCAGCTCATCTCAACTCATTTTCATTTTATTATTATATTTTTATAATTTTTTATATAAAATACAAATTCTTATACACCTTTTTCAATTTTCAATATACCTTTTTCAATTTACAATATACCTTTTTCAAATCTCAAAATAATAATAATATTAAAAAATAAACTAAACTCATTTAAACTCATCTCAACTCATCCCAAAATAATAATAATATTGAATTCGAGACGTTACTCAATTTGAAATGACATGCACTAGAGGGAGAGCAACAAAGTACACGGGGTAACAAAAACAAGAATCTGACCCCACCCACGTTGTTTCGTAGAAATGAGTGAATTTGACACGTACGCATCTCTAGAATGAAAGAGTAAAGACAAAAGGACGGTGGTCTGAGGTTGATACGGTGCAGTACGGCACAATTTATTATCATGCTACCTATCGAACCTGTGTAGAGCACGTGGCAACCATTACCATTCCTGCTTCGTAGAAACTCTTCTTGTTTTCTTGTTGATTGGGACCACCTCGTTTTCCTGTCTCCAAATTTAATTTGCCTTCTCTTTCGGCTCTTTTATGAATATTCTGCTTAATGATAAAACATCTCCAAAGATTCCCTCAAAACAAAATGAAAAAAATCTTTTCATCCTTTTATTATTTACATCATCTCCACATATCATATATTATTTTATTTTATTTTTAATTAAATATTTAATATATAAATAATTAATAAAAAAGTTAATTTAATTTAAGAAAAAAAATTCAAAAAATAAATTAAAAATTAAAAAAAATTTAAAAAAAAATAATAATAGTATTATATAAAGATTATGAGGTTGTGTAGAAATACTCAAATAAAATTAGTTTCAATGTTTAAAAATATAATTACATATTATAATATTTAAATTACATTTGAATGTTGAGAAATATTAAGAATATTTGTGAATAATAATAAAAAAATAAATTATTAAATAATAATAATAATAATAAATAATAAATAATATTAAAATAATAAATAATATTAAAAAATATTGAAAATGTTTTATCTTCCAAACTTAGCCTTAAAATGAAAAAAAAAATACTAGATATACAGAATAGACCTAAAATAATTTAATATAATATGTTAAAATTACATTTTGATTTAAAATAAAATTATAATTTAACGTATTATATCAAAACGTTTTAATTTATAAACCTGTTTTATAATATCTTTGTATAAATTAAGCATGGTTCTAAATAAATTACATGACAGTTATGTATTTTTTAAAATTTTAATATAATAATAATATTATTAAATAATATATTTAATTTAATTTAACTTTTATAACTTAGTATTATCTTGTCGCAACGAGACCTGTAATGTCTCGCTTTAACCGTTCCGTACGGTGCTTACTAATCAACGATTTGTGGGGCCTACTTTATCAGCTCTGGCAGTTTTCAAAAAATGGTGAGACTTGGTGAGCCACGTGGGCTAATAAGTCAGCGTAACGCGTGATTTAATCTAATATGGTAGGCCGGGTCGTAGAAATAACCGGCCCAAAGGTTCTGTTTTTGGTCAGTGGAGCGTGGAGAGTGGAGACATCCCTTTCGCCTTTCCACCTTTCTTTTCTCTACCGCTTTGAGTTTGTGCTCTCAATTCAATCAACTCTGAGGTTACTCTAAGGTTGGATGAGTAGACGAGACAATCTCTTAATTTATTTTAAATTTATTATTATATTTTTTTAAAAAATTTATATAAAATATAAATTACAATACACTTTTTTAAAATTTTAATTCAATTTTTTCAAAAATTTTAAAATAATAATAATATTAAAAAATAAACTAAATTCATCTTAACTCATCTCATTTCTCAATCCAAACCAAAATTAAATATAATATGAAAAAAAGTTTATTTGTTATCTTTACATTACATATTCTATATCATTTTTAATTTTTAATTTTTTTACATTAAATATATAGTATATAAATGATGAATAGAAAACTTTATTTAGTTTAATAATAATAAAATAAAAATAAATGCGATGTATGGCATGTGGTGTATATAGATGAAGATTAATAACAAAGCTGATATGATATAGAGAAATTATATTTTCACATCAAATAAAATGTTAATATGTTATAATTTTATAAATTAAATCTTATCATTTAAGTAATATAGATAATATGCTTTACACTCCAACTTGATAATAAAATAATTCATTATATGTTGAAAAACAATTATCTATATATATATATACACACTTGTTCATATTTTAGAAAATTGATATTAACTAAGGTCCTATTTGAATACAAAAATGATTTCATACTATCTCATCATTACAATTTTTTCAATTTCTTATATAATAAATAATTCAATTTTTTTAAATTTTAAAATAATAATATTAAAAAATAATATTTTATTTAATTTTTAATTACCATATAAAATTATCTTATCTTATTTCACTATTCAAATGAAGCCTAATATCATTCTTGCCTCCGGATGTTATTAATGTAATATATACATTAATTGCCAAATTTTAGGAAAACGAATATTTGTTTTTGTATGCTTCGAAAACTAAAAAAGAAAAAAAAAAGGTGTGAAAAAGAAGCTTATCTAACTCAATTCATTATTGCCTGATTAGGTAGGACACAAGAAAAGGATGTCTTTGGCTGATTAATTTCCATCAAACAGAAAGAGAATTTAATATCTATCTCTATATGAGAAATGATAGATGCAGTCATAGAGTTGTAAGTGGTGTGCAGTCGTTTTAGAAAAAAGTGAATATATATGGGATCCACGTGAAAAAGTTAACTTTTTTTTCTAAAGTGACTGCACGCGTTTGCAACTCCACGATTGTATGTAACATTACCCATCTCTATATATGTCGATTTGAGCACTATAATTAACTTAATTCTTTTTTTTTTCCTCCTAATTTCCAAGCAACATATATACAACTTATTTAACTTATTATTTTATAAAATAATTTGCAGTGTAAAACTTACGTAAATATTATAAAAAAATGAATATTTATGACAGATTATTTATAATGAAAATATGACTCATTTAATTAACAAGAAATTATTATTTTATCAAGAAATAATTGTAATGGTATGCATCATTATTTTTAAATATAGTGTGCAGAATTTATATACTCATGTATTTAACATGATTTTTAATTTAATTGTGTATATGTATTTTTTGAAGAATTTTAACGCTAATATTTTAAAACTCAAATATACGGATAAAACATTTGGATTTTAACGATTAATCTAAGCATAGCATTTCTAAGAAAAGATTGATGAATTAATATAAATAAATGTTGTCGTACATACTATAATGATTACTTGCCAACAAATCATACATTAAAACAGTGATAAATTGCATATTTTTAGATGACGTAAAGAAGAATTTATAAAAAAAAATGGTCGCATTATATAACCGGGAAAAATGGTTTTATTTATTTATTAATTGTACGTGCCTTGACCTGTCGTACTCGTACCCAACAGAACAATAATCCACGTTTTTAGCCTCTTTCTCTCTATATATTTTTATGAGAAAATATATATATATATATATATATATGTATATATTACTTGATCTTATATATATTCTTGATCTTATATATATTCTTGATCTTATCCGGTTCATTACTTTTTCAAGCTTTTCTCCCAAGTTCACGTCACAGTTGGATTCCAAAATCCCGCCCTAAGAGTATTTTTTCTGTATTTGAGACTGAGAGCATGGCATCAATCATGACAACACACTTTGCTCCGATCAACTGCAACTTTCTCTTCCTTGGTGATAAGTTAACTTCTTTAATTTATAATTACAATATTTTTTTGTTTGTTTTTGTTTATTTTTTGTTTTTATCGAAGTGACATTATGTGACTATTATTTTTATTAATTAGAAAATAAAAAATAATTTATATTGTTTTGACTTTTGATTATTTAAATGTGCAAGTTTCACATATATATTTTAAAAAAATAAAAAATAAAAAATAAAAATTTTATGACTCGTTTGAAAAGTTTTTTTTTTTTAATACCATACCACACTTTGTTTTAATAAAAAAGTACACAAAACTTTCACATTAATAATATATTCAACATTACTCTTATACAATAAAGTATGAAAAGTGCTATACAGCCTCCCCTACACCGCACTAAATTGACCCTTTTTTTTCTTTTTTTTATTACAATGAGGCTTATGCATTTATGTTTTGAGTTTTTTCACCCAGTTTCGTATCCCTTCTAAGACCTTCTCTCCCCCTTTTATTTTCACAGACCAGCGCTCCCAGACCCAATTTCTGGTTTTATCTTTTTTTCTTTAATTCCTTTGCATTAACTGGGACTTCCTTGCATAATGTCCTTAACCACATTCGGCAAGCTTGAAACTTCCTTGCATAACATCCATAACTGTAATATCCAAGTCATACACAATTTCTTCAGGCATCTATTCGTTCGGTTGGGTGTCTAGCTCTCAAAGATTCATGCTCCTTAACTCAAATAAAATTTTTTAAAAAAAAAATTTGAAAATTCACCGACTCATGCTGCTAAGGAATGAAGTGAAATTGGGCATTATTCTATTAGACTTCACCAAAGACATGAAGAAATTCACCAAGCAATTGTCCAATACAAGAAACAAGGAGAAAACAAGTAACGAACGAGAACAACATTCTTTCTGGGGGCACACATCATAAAAAGCTACCAATACCCAGAGTAGAAAAAGAAAATTAAGGATGAAGTTAACCCAAAGGCTACATGGATTTGGGTATTTGAAAGTTTGAAACTCTGGGTGGTAGTGTTCCGAGAAATTTGCTTGTGTTTTCTCGGGAAATTATGTTGTATTTAGAAATGGTTCTCTCTTCTTTGAAGCCAATGTATTGCCCAGATGACTAACACAAGAGGATGGGTGAATTGAGTTATATTAAAAAATTAATATTTATAAATCAAATATATAATATAAAATATAACCAGAATATAAAACAGCATGAAATATAAAGAGTAAGGGTAAGAATAAGCAAACTTAATATTTTAACGAGATTCAGTCTCACTGCCTGCGTCCTCGCCTCAAGCGACCCCTTGAACATCTCAAATTCACTATTCAATCTCTTTCAAATGGAGATAGAAACCTATTACACTTTTGAGTAACACCGCTATAAAGAATCCATGTAGAACATTCTCTACACTTGCAATCACCTCACACTTGGTGATTCAACTATTTTCTGTGTAAAACACATTCAACACACACAAGGGTTATACGCACCATTTTACAAATATAAGAGCTGATAATGGGGAGATTATCAGAGTACACTCCTCAATGAGTGAAATAAAGATAATACAATACAACCTATATCTCTCTCAAAATGAATAAAAATTAAGGCACAAAATTTAGATAGGAGAGAATGAGAGTTTTGAGAAAATGATACAAAACTTAACAATTGATGTGTAAGCTCTTATTGTGATTTTTGCAAAACTCAAGTGAGCTATTTATAGGCAAATGAGTCTTCATATTCAAATTTGAAAAAATTCACATGTCAAATAAGAGTATTATTCACTTTTCAAAATATTCAAATAAAAAATCTCATTTTTATATTTGTCAAAGACAACTCTATTTATTTTTCAAAAAAATCAAACCTAATATTTTACTTTTCATACATGACAAAATGAGTATGATTTATTTTTCAAACCAAATCATCTTCTTTTTGTAGATGTCAAAAAAATATACAATCACCTTTCAAGATTTTCAAACAAATCATCTATCTTTTGCATTTGTCAAAAAAACACACAACCACCCTTCAAGATTTTCAAACAACACATGCACATGTTAAATATGACAATCAATCATCTTACAAATTCAAATTTTTATGCATATGTAGAAAAATTAAATATTTTAATAAAGTTATGCAAATGTAAAAAAATGCAATTTGATACTTTATGAAAAAATATTAATTTTGAATTTTAATCCAATTTCAAATTTTAAGAGACGTACAAAATTACTCTATGAGCATCATTTGTAAACTTGATCTCTTTTTTACTCATACTTGATTTCTTGATGTGTTTAGCTCCCTTCATGCGTAGACAACTTGAGTTTGAGTCTTAAATATTATTTGTTATCATCAAAATCTATACGTAGATACGAGACTTGAAACCTTAGATTCAACAATCTCCCCTTTTTTATGATGACAAATACTTAGTAGAAATCTGCGACCTACAGTAATATTTAAGCTCCCCTGAAAATATGCGTTAATTTTTCAAGAAAAATATCAACATGATTCTAGCATATATAATAGGGTAATATAATACTAATATAAGACTTTTCTCCTTTTTGGCATCATTAAAAGGAAACCACAATTAGTTTTAGTAAAAAAAATTCCCCCGTCCGTGTTCGACAAAAACTGTAAAGACTGAGACCTAACTTTATCATCTCGGTGCAGAAATCTACTTGATATTATTGACAAATAAAATATTATCGATATTTAGTGCGGAAGGAAATTTCTTCCCGCGTACATGTCTGACAAAACCTGCAAAGTCTGGAGGGTTAACTCTGGCAATTTGGTGTGGAAGAAGATTTTGTAGAGAGTTGAAAAATTAGAGTCACCCGTATCCGACAAAACCTGCAAAGGCTGGAGGCCTAGCTCTAGCAATCCAGCGCAGAAATAGATTCAAATTCGTTGACGTTATTGACAAGTAAGATATTGCAGAGATTTAAAGTTGTGATAATTTATCTTGTTCTTATTCCCGTCTCTATAAAAGTAATACTTAATTTTATCTATTTCACATCAAATTTTATTTTCATCTTTGCAATTTGTCTGCATTCTACAATTTTGTAATGGCTCGTCAATTTCCCTTCAGTACTTCTCCTAATCAATCTATTTCTGCTTCTATCGTAGGTGCCATGAAGCAAAAAGAGACTGATTTAGCTAATAAATAAGATCATGATGCCATTTATGAGCTTGTGGGTCTTGGGACTCAATACTCATCATCCACTGTTGCTTTTTCCGCTCGGTTGCAGTCGAAAACTTGCGAAATTGAGAAGTTTAGCGAGACTGTCTCTATATTTTAACGACTTGTTAATAAGTCAAACAAAAAAATAGTAGAGTTAAAGCAACAGAATAAGGATTTAAAATCCTTACTTGCCTCTTCATTTCGACTGCCTAATCCTTTAGACGAAAATAACATGTCCATTTATGAAGAGCAAATGCAATTGAAAGATGGGACTAGAAGCCTCAAGTTTTTGTAAGTCATTTGAAATAAAAGAATAAAAGTATCTAGCATATATTCATGGCATGCATCATTCCTATTTCTCTTCTAATCATGCATAGTTTATCTTCTGGTAGGGGTTTTGTGAAAATATCGGATAATTGATCGTGTGTGCTTGTAAATTCTAGTACAATATCACCTTTCTACACATGATCTTTAAGAAAATAATATTTAATTTCAATATGTTTGGTCCTAGAATGTTGTATTGGATTCTTTGAAAGATTTATAGTACTAGTATTATCACATTTAATAAGAATATGATTGTACATAAGTTTAAAATCCTCAAATTGTTGCTTCGTATAAAGAATTTGAGCACAACAACTACCTGCAGTAACATACTCTGCCTCTGCAGTAGATAATGCAACAGCATTTTACTTTTACTAAACCATGAAACAAGTGCATGACCTAAAAAATGACATGTTCCACTAGTACTTTTTCGATCAACTTGGCAACCAGTATAATCTGCATCTGAATAACTAATAAGATCGAAAGAAGTGTGCATAGAATATCATAATCCGAGATCAATGGTACCAGCAAGATATCTAAAAATCCGCTTGACTACAATTAAATGAGATTGTTTTGAAAATAATTGAAAACGTGCACATAAACATATACTGAATATAATATCAAATCTACTAACTGTCAAATATAATAAACTATCAATCATATCTCGATATACCTTTGAGTTAATTGGCTTACTACTTTCATCTTTATCAAGTTTAGTGGTTGGACTTATTGGTGTTCCGATTACTTTCGCACATTCCATCTCAAACTTTTTGAGTAACTCTTTGATATATTTTGATTGATTAATAAATATTCCACTTTTTACTTGCTTGATTTGCAATTCGAGAAAGAAATTAAGTTCTCTCATCATGCTCATTTCAAATTCTTCACGTATACTCTTAGCAAAATCTTGACACGTATTTTTATTAATAGCACCAAATATTATATCATCCATATAAATTTGAACTAGAAGAATATCATCATGTTTATATTTGATAAAAAGAGTTGTATCGATCTTTCCTCTTAAAAAACCTTTTTCAATCAAAAAACTACTAAGCCTCTCATACCAAGCTCTATGAGCTTGTTTGAGTCCATATAATACTTTTGCGAGTTTAAAAACATGACTAGGAGAAATATGATTTTCAAAACCTGGAGGTTGCTCAATATATACCTCTTCATTTATAAAACTATTTAAGAAAGTACTTTTAACATCCATTTGAAAAACTTTGAAATTTTTATAACATGCATATGCAAGTAACATTCGAATAGTTTCTAATTTTGCGACAGGTATATACGTTTCATCAGAATCGATTCATTCCTCTTAATTGAAATCTTGGACTACAAGTCGAGCCTTGTTTCTAGTAATAATTCCAGACTCATCTTTCTTATTTCTAAAAAATCATTTTGTTCCAATAACAGCATGGTTTTTGGGTCTAGGAACAAGTGTCCATATATTATTTCTTTCAAATTGATTTAACTCTTCTTGTATAGCTAGAATCCATGATTCATCAATAAGTGTTTCATCAATATTTTTGAGTTCAATTTGAGATAGAAAAGTAGTGTGATTACAAATATTTTTAAGAGATGATCGAGTATTTACACCTCGTGAAGGTTCTCTTAGAATTTGTTCCATTGGATGATCTTTCACATGTTTCCACTGTTTGGCTGTATCTTGTACTAAATCTTGATGATCTTTACTGATGTCTCCATGTTAGACTTCTTCCATTATATTTTCTTTGTCGAGATTGAGACTATTTGTGTTATTTGTACCTTTTAATTCTTCATCAATAGATTTCTTGGAGAGTAGAGGGTTAGATTTATCGAATACTACATGCATAGATTCTTGTACAGTCAAAGTCTTTCTATTGAATACTCTATAAGTTTTACTATTTGTTGAATACCCAAGAAAGATACCTTCATCAGATTTTGCATCAAACTTTCCTAGATTATCTCTGTCATTGAGTATAAAACATTTGCATCCAAATACATGAAAGTAACTAATGTTGGACTTTTTCTAATTCCAAAACTCATAAGGAATTTTATCTAATTTAGACCTTAAAATAACTCTATTCATAACATAACATGCAGTACTTACCGCTTCGGCCCAAAAATAACTAGGTAAACTATTTTTATTAAGCAATATTCTTACTATTTTTTGAAGAGATTTATTCTCCCTCTCTGCTACCCCATTTTGTTGAGAAGTTCGAGGAGCAGAGAAATTATGTAGAAAACAATTTTCATCACAAAAGACTCAATATTTTTATTGACAAACTCTTTCCTCCTATCATTTCGGATGTTTGAAATAGTATAGCCATTTTCATTTCGAATTCTCTTGCATAATTTGGTAAATGCATTATGTACCTCATTTTTATGAGAAACAAAGATGACCCAAGTATATCTAGAGAAATCATCAACAATAACAAATGCATAATATTTTCCTCCCAGACTTGCAACTCTATTTGGTCAAAAAAGGTCCATGTGTATTAGTTGCAAAGGTCTAGTAGTGGAAATATGTTTCTTGATTTTGAAAGAAGTTTTTGTTTGTTTACCAAACTGGCATGCATCACAGATTTTGTTTTTAAAAAAATTTACTTTTGGCAAATCTCTCATAAGATCATTTTTTGAAAGTTTGGAAATAAGTTCCATATTTGCATGACCTAATCTTCTATACCATAACCAACTATTTTTATATTGAGCTGATAAACAAATAGCATCTTATGAGACAATTTCTTCAAATTCGATTGTATATACATTATTGTTTCTAAAAGTAATTAAACAAACATTGCAATCATGAGTATTCAAAATAATGCACTTATCTTTTTTGAAAGTAACTGTAAATCCTTTATCACATCATTGACTTATACTCAAAAGATTATACTTTAGACCATCAACAAGTATAACATCTTCAATTATGAGAGAAGACTTCTTACCAACTTTACCTATTCCCATGATATTCCCTTTTGAATTGTCTCCAAATGTTACGTGTCCTTCTTCTTTAGAAGTGAGGTCAATGAATTTAGTTTTGTCTCCTGTCATGTGTCTTGAGCATCCGCTATCTAAAAACCATCTACTTTTACCTATGGAGGATTTCATACATACCTGTAAAAGCAATTAAAATAACTTTTCTTGTTACCCAAGTTCTTTGGATCCTTTATTTATTAGTATTAGAAAAAACAAGATTTTTTGGTACCCATATGGCCATAAGTCATTGTATGTCTTCTTCTAATAGGATAAATATAGTAGTTATGACCATTTCTATTGTAAAAATTACAAATAATATGTGACATATTTGAAAATTTTGAATGATAATATTTTTCTTTAATAAAGTTATTCTTATGAAAATAATTTTGAAAATTTGATTTTTATTTAGTCGGTTTATCAAAAAAAAAATTATAGGATTTGAGTTTTTTTTTTTGGCATGTATCCCAAATCTACCTTGTCAAAAACACATCTTTAACTACCAAAAAGTTTTTCAAAATTTCTTTTTTCATTTGTAAAGTTTTTGATAATCTTTTCTAAATTAGACACTTTCTTTTTTAACTTATTATTTTCATCTTTTGAAACTATGTTTTCTTTTCTTAAAACATCAATATCATTTGTCAAAGAAGAATTTTTCTTTTTCAAAGCGGTATACTTGATATCCAATTTTTCAAGTTCCTCATGTACCTCTTTCAAAACATTTTGCAACTTTTCATAAGAAAGATTTTCAATATTTTCAGAATTTGTTACTTTAAGATTATCTTTAGTCATGTGACAAAGATTTGCAGATTCTTTATTGCTTTCGTTACTGTCTTAGCTATTTGAATTATCATCCCATATAATTTTCATTGATTTCTTACCTTTATATCGATCTTTTTTTAGTAGGGGACAATCTGTTTTGATATATTCAGATTTTTTACATTTATAACAAATTAATGAGTTATTTTTACCTGTACTTTTGTTGGAAAACTTTTTGAAAGATTTCCTTGGAGGAATTTTATTTTTCTTTAAAAATCTCTGAAATCTTCTTGTGATCATTGCAATTTCTTCATCTTTATTATCGCTTTCCTCGTTTTCATCGTTTTCACTTTCATGGGGAACAATTTTGAGTGCCAAACTCTTCTTTTACTTTCTTTCTTCTTCTTATTCTCTTTTCAATATGTACTCATAGGTAATAAGTGACCCGATAAATTCATTTACTTCGAGTTTTTTGAGATCTTTAACTTCAAGAATCTCCGTCATTTTTTATTCCCAATGTTTTGACAGACAGTTGAGAATTTTTCTTATTATCTCCAAGGTATAATAAACTTTTCCAAGAGCTGTCAAACTATTTATAATGTTAGTAAAACGAATATACATAGAGGAGATAGATTCATAATCAATCATTTTAAACATTTGATATTCATGCGTAAGAATATAACTTTTTGATTATTTGACTTGCGAAATTTTTTCATAAGTTACTTCCAAGTTATTCCAAATTTCCTTTAATGTCCTGCAAGTCATTATTCTGTTAAATTTATTGTCATTGAGAGCATTATACTATAAATTCATAGTCATTACATTCATTGTATAAAGTCTATCATCTTCACGATCAAACTCTTCTTCTTCCTTGTTGACCTTTACTCCATCAACAATTTTTATTGGAATATAAGGTCCATTTACATACATTTCTAGATTTCTCGACCTTGAGACTGAAGAAATATTCTCATTTTACCTTTTCAGAAAGTATAATTATATCTACAAAATAGCGGAAGCCGACTACTAGATTGACCTTCAGCGAATGTAGCTGCAATGTTAGCTATATAATCTTAACTCAATAGATAATTAATCTTATAATAGAGCCCTTACTCTGATACCACTTGTTGCCCAGATGACTAACACAAGAGGGGAGATGAATTGGGTTATATTGAAAAATTAATACTTATAAACCAAATATACAATATAAAATATAACCAGAATATAAAACAGCAGGAAATATAAAGAGTAAGGATAAGAAGAAGCAAGTTCAGTATTTTAACGAGATTCAACCCCACTACCTACGTCCTCGCCTCAAGTTACCCCTTGAGGATCCCAAATTTACTATTCAATCTACTTCAAATGGAAATAGAAACCTATTATACATTTGAGAAATACCGCTACAAAGAATTCGTGTAGAACACCCTCTACACTTGCAATCACCCCACACTTGGTGATTCAACTATTTCTTATGTAGAACACCTTCTATACACACAAGGGTTATACGCACCCTCTTATAAATACAAGAACTGATATTAGGTATATTATCAGAGTACACTCCTCAATGAGTGAAATAAGAACAATACAATACAACATATATCTCTCTCAAAATAAATAAAAATTAAGGCACAAAATTTAGAGAGGAGAGAATGAGAACTTTGAGAAAATGATGTAAAATTTAGCAATTGATGTCTAATTTCTTGTTGTGATTTTTACAAAATTCAAGTGAGCTATTTATAGGCAAATGAGTTTTCATATTCAAATTTGAAAAAGTTCACATGTCAAATAAGAGCGCTATTCACTTTTCAAAATATTCAAATAAAAAAATCTCATTTTATATTTGTCAAAGACAATTCCATTCATTTTTCAAAAAAATCAAATCAAATCTTTTACTTTTCATACATGACAAAAGGAGTATGATTTATTTTTCAAATTAAATCATTTTTTTTGCATATGTCAAAAAAATACACAACCACCTTTCAAGATTTTTAAACAAATCATCTATCTTTTAAATTTATCAAAAAAACACACAACCACTCTTCAAGATTTTCAAATAACACATGCACATGTTAAATATGACAATCAATCATCTTACAAATTCAAATCTTTATACAAATGTAAAAAAATTAAATATTTTAATAAATTTATGCAAATGTAAAAAAATGCAATTTGATACTTTATGAAAAAATATTAATTTTGAATTTTAATCCAATTTCAAATTTTAAAAGATGTACAAAATTACTCTATGAGTATCATTTGTAAACTTGATCTCTTTCTTACTCATACTTGATTTCTTTATGTGTTTAGCTCCCTTCATGCGTAGACAACTTGAGCTTGAGTCTTAAATATTATTTGTTATCGACAAAATCTATACGTAGATACGAGACTTGAAATCTTGGGTTCGACAATTTTCCCATTTTTGATGATGACAAATACTTAGTAGAAATCTGCGACTTACAGTAATATTTAAGCTCCCCCTGAAAATATGAGTTAATTTTTCAAGAAAAATATCAACATGATTCTAGCATATACAATAGGGTAATATAATGCTAATATAAGACTTTTCCCCCTTTTGGCATCATTAAAAGGAAATCACAATTAGTTTTAGTAAAATTTCTTCCCCCGTCCGTATTTGACAAAAACTGTAAAGGCTGAGGCCTAACTTTATCGTTTCGGTGCAGAAATCTGCTTGATATTATTGACAAATAAAATATTATCGAGATTTAGTACGGAAGGAGATTTCTTCCCGCATACATGTCTGACAAAACTTGCAAAGTCTGGAGGGTTAATTCTAGCAATTTGGTGCGGAAGAAGATTTTGTAGAGAGTTGAAAAATTAGAGTCACTCGTGTCCGACAAAATCTGCAAAGGCTAGAGACCTAGCTTTAGCAATCCAATGCAAAAAGAGATTCAAATCCATTGACGTTATTGACAAGTAAGATATTGCAGAGATTTGAAGCTGTGATAGTTTGTCTTGTTTTTATTCCCGTCTCTATAAAAATAATCCTTAACTTTATATATTTCGCATCAAATCTTATTTTCATCTTTGCAATTCGTCTGCATTTTACAATTTTGTAATGGTTCGTCAATTTCCCTTCAGTACTTCTCCTGATCAATCTATTTCTGCTTCTATCGTAGGTGCCATGAAGCAAAAAGAGACTGATTTAACTAATAAATAAGATCATGATGCCATTTATGAGCTTGTAGGTCTTGGAACTCAATACTTATCATCCACTGTTGCTTTTTCCACTCGGTTGCAATCCAAAACTCGCGAAATTGAGATGTTTGGCGAGACTGTCTCTGTATTTCAACGACTTGTTACTGAGTCAAATAAAAAAAATAGTAGAATCAACGACTTGCCTTTTCATTTCGACTGCCTAATCCTTTAGACGAAAATAACACGTCCATTTATGAAGAGCAAATGCAGTTGAAAGATGAGGCTAGAAGTTTCAAGTTTTTGTAAGTCATTTGAAATAAAGGAATAAAAGTATCTAGCAGATATTCATAGAATGCATCATTCCTATTTCTCTTCTAATCATGCATAGTCTATCTTCTGGTAGGGATTTTGTGAAAATATCTGACAATTGATCGTGTGTGCTTGTAAATTCTAGTACAATATCACCTTTCTACATATGATTTCTAAGAAAATGATATCTAATTTTAATATGTTTGGTCCTAGAATATTGTATTGGATTTTTTGAAAGATTTATAGCACTAGTATTATCATATTTAATAAGAATATGATTGTACATAAGTTTAAAATCTTCAAGTTGTTGCTTCGTATAAAGAATTTGAGCACAACAACTACCTGCAGTAACATACTCTGCCTTTGCAGTAGATAATGCAACAACATTTTACTTTTACTAAAGCATGAAATAAGTGCATGACCTAAGAAATGACATGTTCTACTAGTACTTTTTCGATCAATTTGGCAACCAATATAATCTGCATCTGAATAACTAATAAGATCAAAAGAAGTGTGCTTAGAATATCATAATCTGAGGTCAATGGTACCGACAAGATATCTCTGCAATCAAATGAGATTCTTTTGGAAATAATTGAAAACGTGCACATAAACATACACTGAACATAATATCAGGTCTACTAACTGTCAAATATAATAAACTACCAATCATATCTCGATATACCTTTGAGTTAATTGGCTTACCGCTTTCATCTTTATCAAGTTTAGTGGTTGGACTTATTGGTGTTTCAATTACCTTCGCACATTCCATCTTAAAATTTTTGAATAACTCTTTAATATATTTTGATTGATTAATAAATGTTCCACTTTTTTCTTAATTGATTTGCAATCCGAGAAAGAAATTAAGTTCTCCCATCATACTCATTTCAAATTCTTCCTGCATATTCTTAGCAAAATCTTGACACATATTTTTATTAGTAGCACCAAATATTATATCATCCATATAAATTTAAACTAGAAGAATATCATCATGTTCATATTTGATAAAAAGAGTTGTATTGATCTTTCCTCTTAAAAAATATTTTTCAATCAAAAAACTCCTAAACCTCTCATACCAAGCTCTAGAAGCTTGTTTGAGTCCATATAATGCTTTTGCGAATTTAAAAACATGATTAGAAGAAATATGATTTTTAAAACCTGGAGGTTGCTCAACATATACCTCTTCATTTATAAAACTATGTAAGAAAGCACTTTTAACATCCATTTGAAAAATTTTAAAATTTTTATAACATGCATATGCAAGTAACATTCGAATAGCTTCTAATTTTGCGACAGGTGTATACGTTTTATCATAATCGATTCATTCCTCTTGATTGAAATCTTGGGCTACAAATCGAGCCTTATTTCTAGTAATAATTCCAGACTCATCGTTCTTATTTCTAAAAAACCATTTTGTTCCAATAACAGCATGATTTTTGAGTCTAAGAACAAGTGTCCATATATTATTTCTTTCAAATTGATTTAGCTCTTCTTGTATAGTTAGAATCCATGATTCATCAATATTTTTGAATTCAATTTGAGATATAAAAGAAATGTGATTACAAATATTTTTAAGAGATGATCGAGTACTTGCATCTCGTGAAAGTTCTCTTAGAATTTGTTCTACTGGATGATCTTTCACATGTTTCTACTATTTGGTTGTATCTTGTACTAAATCTTGATGATCTTTTCTAATGTCTCCTTGTTGGACTTCTTCCATTATATTCTCTTTGTCGAGATTGAGACTATTTGTTATTTGTACCTTCTGATTCTTCATCGATAAATTTCTTGGAGAGTAGAGGGTTAGATTTATCAAATACTACATGCATAGATTCTTGTACAGTCAAAATCTTTTTATTGAATATTCTATAAGTTTTACTATTTGTTGAATACCCAAGAAAGATACCTTCATTCAAACTTTCCTAAATTATCTCTGTCATTGAGTATAAAATATTTGCATCCAAATATATGAAAGTAACTAATGTTGGACTTTTTTTAATTCCAAAACTCGTAAGGAATTTTATCTAATTTAGACCTTAATAGAACTCTATTCATAACATAACATGCAGTACTTACCGCTTCGGCCCAAAAATAACTAGGTAAACTATTTTTATTAAGCAATATTCTTGCCATTTTTTGAAAAGATCTATTCTTCCTCTCTGCTACCCCATTTTGTTGAAAAGTTCAAGGAGCAGAGAAATTATGCAGAAAACCATTTTCATCATAAAAGACTCAATATTTTTATTGACAAACTCTTTTCCCCTGTCATTTCGAATGTTGGAAATAGTATAACCATTTTCATTTTGAATTCTCTTGCATAACTTGATAAATGTATTATGTACCTCATCTTTATGAGAAAGAAAGATGACCCAAGTATATCTAGAGAAATCATCAACAATAACAAATGTATAATATTTTCTTCCCACACTTGCAATTCCATTTGGTCAAAAAAGGTCCATGTGTATTAGTTGCAAAGGTCTAATAGTGGAAATATGTTTATTGATTTTGAAAGAAGTTTTTATTTGTTTACCAAACTGGCATGCATCACAGATTTTGTCTTTAAAAAATTTTACTTTTGGCAAATCTCTCACAAGATCATTTTTTGAAAGTTTGGAAATAAGTTCCATATTTGTATGACCTAATCTTCTATGCCATAACCAACTGTTTTCATATTGAGCTGATAAACAAATAGCATCTTGTAAGGCAATTTCTTCAAATTCGATTGTATATACATTATTGTTTCTTAGAGTAATTAAACAAACATTGCAATCATGAGTATTCAAAATAATGCACTTATTCTTTTTGAAAGTAACTGTAAATCCTTTATCACATAATTAACTTATACTCAAAAGATTATACTTTAGATCATCAACAAGTAGAACATCTTCAATTATGAGAGAAGACTTCTTACCAACTTTACCTATTCCCATGATATTCCCTTTTGAATTGCCTCCAAATGTCACGTGTCCTTCTTCTTTAGAAATGAGGTCAATGAATTTAGTTTTGTCTCCTGTCATGTGTCTTGAGCATCCGCTATCTAAAAACCATTTACTTTTACCTATGGAGGATTTCATACATACCTGTAAAAGCAATTAAAATAACTTTCTTTGTACCCAAATTCTTTGAATCCTTTATTTATTAGTATAAGAATAAATAAGATTTTTTGGTACCCACATGGCCATAATTGTATGTCTTCTTTTAATAGGACAAGTATAGTAATTATGACCATTTCTATTGCAAAAATTAAAAATAATATATGACATATTTGAAAATTTTAAATGATAATATTTTTCTTTAAAAAAATTATTCTTATGAAAAGAATTTTGAAAATTTGATTTTTATTTAATCGGTTTATCAAACAAATTTTTATAGGATTTGAGTTTTTCTTTTGGCATGTATCACAAATCTACTTTATCAAAAACACATCTTTGACTACCAAGAAATTTTTTAAAATTTCTTTTTCCATTTGTAAAGTTTTTGATTATTTTTTCTAAATCAGTCACTTTCTTTTTAACTCATCATTTTCATCTTTTGAAACTATTTTTTCTTTTTTTAAAATATCAATTTTATTTGTCAAAGAAGAATTTTTCTTTTTCAAAGCGGTATACATGATATCTAATTTTTCAAATTCCTCATATACCTCTTTCAAAATATTTTGTAACTCTTCATAAGAAGGATTTTCAATATTTTCAGAATTTGTTACCTTAAGATTATCTTTAACCATGAGACAAAAATTTGCAGATTCTTTGTTGAACCCAAGGTTTCAAGTTTCATGTAAATCTACAAATGGATTTTGATGATAACAAATGAATCCAAAGAATAAAGGAGTCTCAAGCTCAAGTTGTCCACACAATATAATCAAGCACATCAAGGAAGCAAGCATGAGCAAGAAGGGAACACGTTCACATTAAAATCATAGAGTAATGTTGTAAATCTCTTAAAAATTCAAAATTAGGATTAAGGCTCAAAATTAATATTTTATCATAAAGCATTAAAATACATTTTCCACATGTGCATGATATTTTGAAAATTAAATTTGAAAATTTTGAAAGATGATTGATTGTCATCTTTCACATGTGCATGACATGATTAAGGTTTGAACTTTGAAAATTTTGAAAGATGATTAATTGTCATCTTTCACATGTGCATGACATGATTAAAGGTTTGAATTTTGAAAATATTAAGATAATTGATTGTCATCTTTCACATGTGCATGACATGATTAAATGTTTAAACTTTGAAAATATTAAGATGATTGATTGTCATCTTTTACATGTGCATGTTTTATTTGAATATTTTCAAAAGTGGTGGATACTTTTCTTGACTTATGCAAAAGGTAGATGTCTTTATTTGAAAATTTTGAAAAGTAAAGTGTGCTCCTTTTGTCATATGCAAAAAGTAAAAGATTATGTTTTAAATTTTTGAAAAGTAAAGTGTGCTCCTTTTGTCACATGTAAAAAGTAAAAATATTAGATTTGAAATTTTTGAAAAGTAAATGATGATGTTTTTGATATGGGAATCTTTTCAAATTTGAAATTGAAAAATCATTTGCCTATAAATAGCTCATTTGAGTTTTGCAAAATTCACAACAAGAGCTTACACATCTATTGCTAAGTTTTGCATCATTTCTTCAAAGCTCTCATTCTCTCTTTTCTAAAGTTTTGAGCCTTAATTCTTATTCTTGTTGAGAGAGATATAGGTTGCGCTGTATTGTTTCTATCTCACTCATTGAGGAGTGTATTTTGATAGTCTACCTACTATCAACTCTTGTATTTGTAAAAGGGTGTGTATAACCCTTGTATGTGTAGAAGGTGTTCTACACGGGGAATAGTTAAATCACCAAGTGTGAGGTGATTGGAAGTGTAGAAGGTGTTCTACACGGGGAATAGTTAAGTCACCAAGTGTAAGGTGATTGGAAGTGTAGATGGTGTTCTACACGGATTCTTTGGAGCGGTGCTGCTCAAAGGTGTAATAGGTTTCTATCTCCACCTAAAGGAGATTGAATAGTGGATTTGGGGATCTTCAAGGGGTAGCTTGAGGCGAGGACGTAGGCAGTGGGGCCGAACCTCGTTAACATACTGAGTTTGCTTCTCTCTTACCTTTACTCTTTATATTTATTACTGTTTCATATTTTATATTTTATTTTATATACTTGATTTATAATTGTTAATTTTTTAATACAACTCAATTCACCCCCCTCTCTTGTGTTAGTCATCTGGGCAACAATTGGTATCAGAGCTAGAACTCTATTATAAGATTAACTATCTTTCGAGTTAAGATCTTATGGCTAACATTGCAGCTTCATTTGGTGAAGGTCAATCTAGTAGTCGACCTCCACTCTTTTGTGGAGACAATTACTCATTCTGGAAAGTTAGAATGAGAATATTCCTTCAGGCTCAAGGTCGAGAAATCTGGAAATGCATTGTAAATGGACCTTATATTCCAACAAAAGTAGTTGATGGAGTAAAGGTCAAAAAGGAAGAAGAAGAGTTTAATCGTGAAGACGATAGACTTTATACTTTGAATTTAACTGCTATGAATTTATTATATAATGCTCTCAATGGTAATGAATTTAATAGAGTAATGACTTGTGCTACAGCAAAGGAAATTTGGGATAACTTGGAAGTTACTTATGAAGGAACTTCTCAAGTCAAGGAATCAAAAATTTATATTCTTACTCATGAATATGAAATGTTTAAGATGAATGATGATGAATCTATTTCTAGTATGTACACTCGTTTTACTAACATCATAAACAGCTTGACAGCTCTTGGCAAAGTTTATTCCAAAGTGGAGATAGTAAGAAAAATTCTCAACTCTCTACCAAAAAGTTGGGAATCAAAAGTGACAGCGATTCTTGAAGCTAGAGACCTCAAGAAGCTCGAAGTGAATGAACTCATTGGGTCACTTATCACCCATGAGTACACATTGAAAAGAGGAGAAGAAGAAGGAAAGTCAAAGAAGAGCTTGGTACTTAAAGCTGTTCCACATGAAAGTGAAAGTGATGAAAATGAGGAAAATGACGACAAAGATGAAGAAGTTACGATGATAACAAGAAGAATTCAGAGGTTCTTAAAGAAAAATAAAACTCCTCCAAGGAAATCTTTCAAAAAGTTTTCCAAAAAAGATTCAGGTAAAAATGACACTTTAATTTGTTATAAATGCAATAAACCTGGTCATATCAAGTCAGATTGTCCTCTGCTAAAGAAAGATCGAAACAAAGGCAAAAGAGCAATGAAAGCTACATGGGATGATGATTCAAGTAGCTCAGATAGTGAAGCAAGCAATGGAGAATCAGCAAATCTTTGTCTTATGGCTAAAGATAACATTGAGGTAACAAATCTTGATAATATTGAAGATCCTTCATATGAAGAATTGCAAAATGTTTTAGAAGAGGTATATGAGGAATTTGAAAAATTGGGTATCAAGTATACTGTTTTGAAAAAGAAAAATTCTTTTTTAACAAACGAAATTGATATTTTAAGAAAAGAAAGTATTGTTTTGAAAGATGAGAATTTTGAGTTGAAGAAAACGAAAACTGATTTAGAAAATATTATTGAAAAATTTACGAATGGAAAAAGAAATTTTGAAAAACTTCTTGGTAGCCAAAGATGTGTTTTTGATAAGGCAGGCTTGGGATATATGCCAAAACAAAAATACAAACCTTATAAAAACTTCTTTGATAATCTTTTTAAATCAAAATCCAATATTCAAAATTCTTTTCATAAAAATAATTTTGTTAAAAAAAGATACTATTATAATCACTCAAGTTCTTCATATATGTCACATGCTATTTGTAATTTTTGTAATAGAAATGGTCATAATTATTTTGCTTGTCCTATTAGAAGAAAACATACAATGACTATTAGGACCATATGGGTACCTAAAAATCTTATTTCTTCTAATACTAATAAATAAAGGACCCAAAGAACTTGGGTACCAAGAAAAATCATTTTAATTGTTTTTATAGGTGTGCATGACGTCTTCCACGAACAAAAATAAATGGTTTTTAGATAGTGGATGTTCAAGACACATGACGGGAGACAAGACTAAATTCTTTGATCTTAGATCTAAAGAAGAAGGACACGTGACATTTGGAGACAACTCGAAAGGGAAGATCGTGGGAATAGGTAAAATTGGTAATGAGTCTTCTCTTATAATTGAAGATGTTCTACTTGTTGAAGGTTTAAAAAATAATCTTTTAAGCATAAGTCAATTATGTAATAAAGGATTTACAGTTACTTTCAAAATGGATAAGTGCGTTATATTGAATGATTATGATTGTAATATTTGTTTTATTGCTTTTAGAAGTAACAATGTTTATACAATTGATTTTGAAGAAATTACCTCACAAGATGCGATTTGTTTTTCAACTCAAAATGAAACTAATTGGTTATGGCATAGAAGACTAGGTCATGCCAATATGAAACTTATTTCCAAACTTTCAAAAAATGATCTTGTGAGAGGTTTACCAAAGGTAAATTTTCTTAAAGACAAAATTTGTGATGCATGCCAATTTGGTAAACAAACAAAAACTTCTTTTAAAATCAAGAAACATATTTCCACTACTAGATCACTGCAACTGATACACATGAATCTTTTTGGACCAAATAGAGTTGCAAGTTTTGGAGGAAAATATTATGCATTTGTTGTTGTTGATGACTTCTCCAAACATACTTGGGTCATCTTTCTTACTCATAAAGATGAGGCACATAATGCTTTTACCAAGTTATGCAAGAGAATTCAAAATGAAAAGGGTTATACTATTTCAAGTATCCGAAGTGATAGGGGAAAAGAGTTTGTTAATAAAAATATTGAAACATTTTGTGATGAAAATGGTTTTGTGCATAATTTTTCTGCTCCTCGAACTCCTCAACAAAATGGGGTAGTAAAAAGGAAAAATAGATCTCTTCAAGAGATGGCAAGAACAATGCTTAATGAGAACAACTTGCCTAGTTATTTTTGGGCTAAAGCGGTAAGTACTGCATGTTATGTTATAAATAGAGTTATGCTAAGGTCTAAATTAGATAAAACCCCCTATGAGCTTTGGAATGAGAAAAAGCCCAACATTTGTTACTTTCATGTATTTGGATGCAAATGTTTTATTTTAAATGACAGAGATAATTTAGGCAAGTTTGATGCAAAATCTGATGAATGTATCTTTCTCGGGTATTCTACTAATAGTAAAGCTTATAGAGTATTCAATAAAAAGACTTTGACTGTATAAGAATCTATGCATGTAGTATTTGATGAATCTAATACTCCACTCTCCAAGAAATCTATTGATGAAGAAACAGGAGGTATAAATAATACGGAAAGTCTCAATCTCAACAAAGAGAACACAATAGAGGAAGTCCAACATGGAGATATCAGGAAAGATCATCAAAATTTAATACAAGATGCAACCAAACAGTGGAAATTTGTGAAAGATCATCCAGTGGAACAAATTCTGGGGGAACCTTCACGAGGTGTAAGCACTCGATCATCTCTTAGAAATATTTGCAATCATACTGCTTTTCTATCTCAGATTGAACCTAAAAATATTGATGAAGCACTTCTTGATGAATCTTGGATTCTAGTTATACAAGAATAGCTTAATCAATTTGAAAGAAATGATGTTTGGACACTAGTTCCTAGACCAAAAAATCATACTATTATTGGAACAAAATGGGTTTTTAGAAACAAGAAAGATGAGTCCGGAGTCATTACTAGAAATAAGGCTCGACTTGTAGCCCAAGGTTTCAATCAAGAAGAAGGAATCGATTATGATGAGACATATGCACCAGTCGCAAGATTAGAAGCTATTCGAATGCTACTTGCATATGCTTGTTATAAAGATTTCAAACTTTTTCAAATGGATGTTAAAAGTGCTTTCTTAAACGGTTTTATAAATGAAGAGGTATATGTTGAGCAACCTCCAGGTTTTGAAAATCATATTTCTCCAAATCATGTTTACAAACTCACAAAAGAACTATATGGACTCAAACAAGCTCCTAGAGCATGGTACGAGAGACTTAGTGGTTTCTTGATTAAAAAAGGCTTTTCAAAAGGAAAAATTGATACAACTCTTTTCATTAAATACGAAAATGATGATATTCTTTTGATTCAGATTTATGTTGATGATATAATATTCGGTGCTACTAATGAAAATATGTGCCAAGTTTTTGCTAAGACTATGCAGGAAAAATTTGAAATGAGCATGATGGGAGAGCTTATATTCTTTCTCGGATTGCAAATTAAGCAAGCAAAAAGTGGGACATTCATCAATCAATCAAAATATATTAAGGAATTGCTGAAAAAATTTGGGATGGAAGGTACTAAGGAAACTGGAACACCAATGAGTCCATCCACTAAACTTGATAAAGATGAAACCGGTAAACCAATTGACTCGAAGGTATATCGAGGTATGATCGGTAGCTTATTATATTTGACAGCCAGTAGACCAGATATTATGTTTAGTGTGTGCTTATGTGCACGCTTTCAATCATCTCCAAAAGAATCACATTTAATTGCAGTTAAGCGCATTCTTAGATATCTTAGTGGTACAATTAACTTAGGGTTATGGTACCCTAAGCACACATCTTTCGATCTAATCAGCTACACAGATGCAGATTATGCTGGCTGTAAAATAGATCGAAAAAGCACTAGTGGAGCATGTCACTTCTTAGGTCGTGCACTAGTTTCCTGGTTTAGTAAAAAACAAAATTCGTTGCACTATCTACTGCTGAGGCAGAATATGTTGCTGCGGGTAGTTGTTGTGCTCAAGTTCTTTACATGAAGCAACAACTTGAGGATTTTAAACTTATGTACAATCACATTCCAATCAAATGTGATAATACAAGTGCTATAAATCTTTCAAAGAATCCAATACAACATTCTCGGACCAAACATATTGAAATTAGATATCATTTTCTTAGAGATCATGTGCAAAAGGGCGATATTGTATTAGAATTCACTAGTACACATGATCAATTGGCAGACATTTTCACAAAACCCCTACCAGAAGATAGACTATGCATGATTAGAAGAGAAATAGGAATGATGCATGCCATGGATATCTGCTAGATACTTTTATTTCATTATCTTAAATGACCTACAGAAACTTGAGACGTTTAGCCTCATCATTCAAATGCATTTGCTCCTCATAAATCATCATGCCATCCTTGTCTAAAGGATTAGGCAATCGAAATGAAGAGGTAAGCAAGGATTTCAAATCCTTATTCTGTTGCTTTAATTCTACTATTTTTTTGTTTGACTCATAAACAAGTCGTTGAAGTACAGATACAGTCTCGTTAAGCTTCTCAATTTCGCGAGTTTTGGACTGCAACCGAGCAGAAAACGCAACGATAGATGATGAGTATCGAGTTCCGAGACCCACAAGCTCGTAAATGGCGTCATGATCTGATTTATTAGCTAAATCAGTCTCTTATTGCTTCATGGCACCCACGACAGATGCAGAAATAGATTGAGACTGAGGTGAAGGATACCTCAAATCTTGATCAAGAGAAACACTGAAGGGAATTCTACGAGCCATTGAAAAATTGTAGAATGAGAATGCAAGCAAATTGCAAAGATGAGAAGAAAACTTGATGCGAAATAGATAAAACTAAGGATTGCTCTTATAGAAACGGAAATAAGAACAAGACAAACTTACAAATCATGATAATATCTCATTTTTCAGCAACATCAAGCGGATCAAATATCTGCACCGAATTGCCAGAGCTACGCCTCCAGCCTTTGCAGGTTTTGTCGGGCACGGGTGGTTTTAATTATTCAGCTCTTTACAAAATCTCCTTCCGCACCAAATTACCGGAACTAGGTCTCCAGCCTTTGCAAGTTTTTTCGAACACGTGTGGCTACGCACCGAATTCTCTACAGTCTTTACTAACACAGCGTTTTATTTATCTATTGGTTATTGCAGGAATATATTTTATTGATCTAATTATGATTCCTTTTTAATGATACCAAAAGGGGGAGAAGTTTTAGACTAGAACATTAACATTATTTAAATTGCTAAACTTGTTATATATGCTTGGAATTATATTTATATTTTTGCTTGAAAAACTAACGCACATTCTCAGGGGGAGCTTAAGTATTAATACAGGATTCAGGTTCTATCAAGCATTTGTCATCATCAAAAAGGGGGAGATTGTTGAACCCAAAGTTTCAAGTTTCATGTAAATCTACAAATGGATTTTGATGATAACAAATGAATCCAAAGAATAAAGGAGTCTCAAGCTCAAGTTGTCCACACAATATAATCAAGCACATCAAGGAAGCAAGCATGAGTAAGAAGGGAACACGTTCACATTAAAATCATAGAGTAATGTTGTAAATCTCTTAAAAATTCAAAATTAGGATTAAGGCTCAAAATTAATATTTTATCATAAAGCATTAAAATACATTTTCCACATGTGCATGATATTTTGAAAATTAAATTTGAAAATTTTGAAAGATGATTGATTGTCATCTTTCACATGTGCATGACATGATTAAGGTTTGAACTTTGAAAATTTTGAAAGATGATTAATTGTCATCTTTCACATGTGCATGACATGATTAAAGGTTTGAATTTTGAAAATATTAAGATAACTGATTGTCATCTTTCACATGTGCATGACATGATTAAATGTTTAAACTTTGAAAATATTAAGATGATTGATTGTCATCTTTTACATGTGCATGTTTTATTTGAATATTTTCAAAAGTGGTGGATACTTTTCTTGACTTATGCAAAAGGTAGATGTCTTTATTTGAAAATTTTGAAAAGTAAAGTGTGCTCCTTTTGTCATATGCAAAAAGTAAAAGATTATGTTTTAAATTTTTGAAAAGTAAAGTGTGCTCCTTTTGTCACATGCAAAAAGTAAAAATATTAGATTTGAAATTTTTGAAAAGTAAATGATGATATTTTTGATATGGGAATCTTTTCAAATTTGAAATTGAAAAATCATTTGCCTATAAATAGCTCACTTGAGTTTTGCAAAATTCACAACAAGAGTTTACACATCTATTGCTAAGTTTTGCATCATTTTTTCAAAGCTCTCATTCTCTCTTTTCTAAAGTTTTGAGCCTTAATTCTTGTTCCTGTTGAGAGAGATATAGGTTGCGCTGTATTGTTTCTATCTCACTCATTGAGGAGTGTACTTTGATAGTCTACCTACTATCAACTCTTGTATTTGTAAAAGGGTGTGTATAACCCTTGTATGTGTAGAAGGTGTTCTACACGGGAAATAGTTAAATCACCAAGTGTGAGGTGATTGGAAGTGTAGAAGGTGTTCTACACGGGAAATAGTTAAGTCACCAAGTGTAAGGTGATTGGAAGTGTAGAGGGTGTTCTACACGGATTCTTTGGAGCAGTGCTGCTCAAAGGTGTAATAGGTTTCTATCTCCACCTAAAGGAGATTGAATAGTGGATTTGGGGATCCTCAAGGGATAGCTTGAGGCGAGGACGTAGGCAGTGGGGCCGAACCTCGTTAACATACTGAGTTTGCTTATTTCTTACCTTTACTCTTTATATTTATTACTGTTTCATATTTTATATTTTATTTTATTTACTTGATTTATAATTGTTAATTTTTTAATACAACTCAATTCACCCCCCCTCTTGTGTTAGTCATCTGGGCAACATTCTTCATTGCTTGCGTTGCTGTCTTAGCTACTTGAATTATCATCCCATATAACTTTCATTGCTTTCTTGCCTTTGTATCGATCTTTTTTTAGCAGGGGACAATCTACTTTGATATGTTCAGGTTTTTTACATTTATAACAAATTAATGAATTATTTTACCTGTATCTTTGTGGAAAACTTTTTGAAAGATTTTCTTGAAGGAATTTTATTTTTCTTTAAGAATTTCTGAAATCTTCTTGTGATCATTGCAATTTCTTCATCTTTATTATCGCTTTCCTAGTTTTCATCGCTTTCACTTTCATGGGGAACAACTTTGAGTGCCAAACGCTTCTTTTACTTTCTTTCTTATTCCTCTCCTCTTTTCAATGTGTACTCATAGGTAATAAGTGACCCGATGAATTCAATTACTTCGAGTTTTTTGAGATCTTTAACTTCAAGAATCCCCGTCACTTTTGATTCCCAATATTTTGGCAGACAGTTGAGAATTTTTCTTATTATCTCTAAGGTATAATAAACTTTTCCAAGAGCTGTCAAACTATTTATAATGTTAGTAAAACGAGTATACATAGAGGAGATAGATTCATCATCAATCATTTTAAACATTTCATATTCATGCGTAAGAATATAAATTTTTGATTCTTTGACTTGCGAAAGTTTTTCATAAGTTACTTCCAAGTTATCTCAAATTTCTTTTAATGTCCTAAAAGTCATTATTCTGTTAAATTCATTATCATTGAGAGCATCATACTTTAAATTCATAACCATTACATTCATTGTATAAAATCTATTTTCACGATCAAACTCTTCTTCTTCCTTGTTGACTTTTACTCCATCAACAATTTTTATTGGAATAGAAGATCCATTTACAATACATTTCCAGATTTCTCGACCTTGTGACTGAAAAAATATTCTCATTTTACCTTTTCAGAAAGTATAATTGTCTCTACAAAATAGCGGAGGCCGACTACTAGATTGACCTTCAGCGAACGTAGCTGCAATGTTAGCTATATAATCTTAACTCAATAGATAATTAATCTTATAATAGAGCCCTTACTCTGATGCCACTTATTGCCCAGATGACTAACACAAGAGGGGAGGTGAATTGTGTTATATTAAAAAATTAATACTTATAAACCAAATATACAATATAAAATCTAACCAGAATATAAAACAACAGGAAATATAAAGAGTAAGGATAAGAAGAAGCAAACTCAGTATTTTAACGAGGTTTAACCCCACTGCTAACGTCGTCACCTCAAGCTACCCCTTGAGGATCCCAAATTTACTATTCAATCTACTTCAAATGAAGATAGAAACCTATTACACATTTGAGCAATACCGCTACAAAGAATTTGTGTAGAACACCCTCTACACTTGCAATCACCTCACACTTGGTTATTCAACTATTTCCTGTGTAGAACACCTTCTACACACACAAGAGTTATACGTACCTTCTTACAAATACAAGAGCTGATAGTAGGTAGATTATCAGAGTACACTCTTTAATGAGTGAAATAAGAACAATACAATACAACATATATCTCTTTCAAAATGCATAACGATTAAGGCACAAAACTTAGAGAGGAGAGAATGAGGGCTTTAAGAAAGTGATGTAAAATTTAGCAATTGATGTGTAAGTTCTTGTTGTGATTTTTACAAAACTCAAGTGAGCTATTTATAGGTAAATGAGTTTTCATATTCAAATTTGAAAAAGTTCACATGTCAAATAAGAGTACCATTCACTTTTCAAAATATTCAAATAAAAACATCTCATTTTTATATTTATCAAAGATAACTCCATTTATTTATCAAATAAATCAAACCTAATTTTTTACTTTTCATACATGACAAAATGAGTATAATTTATTTTTCAAATCAAATCATCTTCTTTTTACATATGTTAAAAAAATATACAACCACCTTTTAAGTTTTTTAAACAAATCATCTATCTTTTAAATTTATCAAAAAAACACATAATCACCCTTCAAGATTTTCAAACAACACATGCACATGTTAAATATGACAATCAATCATCTTACAAATTAAAATCTTTATGCAAATGTAGAAAAATTAAATATTTTAATAAAGTTATGCAAATGTAAAAAAAAATACAATTTGATACTTTATGAAAAAATATTAATTTTGAACTTTAATTCAATTTCAAATTTTAAGAGATGTATAAAATTACTTTATGAGTATCATTTGTAGACTTGATCTCTTTTTTGCTCATGCTTAATTTATTGATGTGTTTAGCTCCCTTTATGCGTAGACAACTTGAACTTGAGTTTTAAATATTATTTGTTATCATCAAAATCTATACGTAGATACGAGACTTGAAATTTTGGGTTTAACAATCTCCCACTTTTTTATGATGACAAATACTTAGTAGAAATCTGCGACCTACAGTAATATTTAAGCTCCCCCTGAAAATTTGCGTTAGTTTTTCAAGAAAAATATAAACATGATTTTAGCATATATAACAGGGTAATATAATACTAGTATAAGACTTTTCCCCCTTTTGATATCATTAAAAAGGAACCACAATTGGTTTCAGTAAAATTTCTTCCTCCGTCTGTGTTCGATAAAAACTGTAAAGGCTGAGGCCTAATTTTATCGTCTTGGTGCAGAGATCTGCTTGATATTGTTGACAAATAAAATATTATCGAGATTTAGTGCAGAAGGAGATTTCTTCCCGCATCTGTGTCCGACAAAACCTGCAAAGTCTGGAGGCCTAACTTTAGCAATTTGGTGTAGAAGGAGATTTTGTAGAAAGTTGAGAAATTAGAGTCACCTTTGTCCGACAAAACCTACAAAGGCTGGAAGCCTAACTCTAGCAATTCGGTACGGAAGGATATTCAAATCCGCTTGACGTTATTGACAAGTAAGATATTGCAGAGATTTGAAATTGTAATAGTTTGTCTTGTTCTTATTACCGTCTTTATAAAAGCAATCCTTAATTTTATTTATTTCGTATCAAATTTTCTTCTCATCTTTGCAATTCGTCTGCATTCTACAATTTTGTAATGGCTCGTCAATTTCCTTTCAGTACTTCTCCTGATCAATCTATTTCTGCTTCTATAGTAGGTGTCATGAAGTAACAAGAGACTGATTTAGCTAATAAATAAGATCATGATGCCATTTATGAGCTTGTGGGTCTCGGGACTCGATACTCATAATCCATTGTTACTTTTTTTGCTCGGTTGCAGTCCAAAACTCGCGAAATTAAGAATTTTAGTGAGACTGTCTCTATATTTCAACGACTTGTTTATAAGTCAAACAAAAAAATAGTAGAGTTAAAACAACAGAATAAGGATTTGAAATTCTTACTTGCCTCTTCATTTCGACTGCCTAATCATTTAGACGAAAATAACATGTCTATATATGAAGAGCAAATACAGTTGAAAGATGAGGCTAGAAATCTCAAGTTTTTGTAAGTCATTTGAGATAAAAGAATAAAAATATCTAACAGATATTCATAGCATGCATCATTCTTATTTCTCTTCTAATCATGCATAGTCTATCTTCTGTTAGGGGTTTTGTGAAAATGTCTGACAATTGATCGTGTGTGCTTGTGAATTCTAGTACAATATCACCTTTCTGCACATGATCTCTATGAAATTGATATCTAATTTCAATATGTTTGGTCCTAAAATGTTGTATTGGATTTTTTAAAAGATTTATAACACTAGTATTATCACATTTGATAGGAATATTATTGTACATAAGTTTAAAATTCTCAAGTTTTTATTTCATATAAAGAAATTGGGCGAGGGAACTCAAAAATAATGTGGAACTCATTGCAATTAGAAAAAAAAAAAAGAAATGGTCAACTTCGTGCAGTGTAGACTTAAATTAGGAAGTTGCATAATTTTTTTCATAAAGTATAAAATAAATGTACTCCTTATATTTTTCTTTCTGCTCATGTGTTATGAATCGTGATATCGTGATACATTCATGGGATAAAAAAAACATTGAAGGCACAAAAAATTTACTATTCGAAACATGTTAACGGAGAGTGGAACATTGACTTTATTGATGAGATTTTTAATCAAAAAGAAGTTGTGATGATAAAAGAAATAACAGTTAGCAGATTTGGATCGCTACACAAATTGATATGGGGTCAAACAAAGGATGGTAAATGTTGGAATATGTTACTCATATATGATGAGTATATAGTGATAAGTAGTAGATGGCGGAGTGAGCGGGGGTACTTTTGTAGATTTTTTAAATACGTCCGTACACCTAGAGTTAATATAAATACATATGATGTAATCATAATTTGGATGATAGTAAAATTTTGCTGCTCGCTCTTGTGGATGTAGGCACATTACCAAATCACGTAAATCTCTGTGTATGATTTTTCTCTTGTTTTCTTTTTAATTATTCCGTATATTTATTGTAATTACCGCACGATCACAACAATAAATTTTCAGTGAAATCAACCTATCATTTTCATGTGAAGCTCCAAGAAGTGAAGCACTATGAGTGTTCCATGCAGGGGTCTAATTCAGCCGAGTGGAAGAAGTTGTGGAGTCTAAGAGTCCTTAACAATGTAAAAAATTTCATATGGAAGGGCTTTGAACGGGACTCTGCCTATTAAGAGAAATTTGTTCAAGAGAAACATGGTTTTGAATGATTGCTGTCCAATTTGTTTGCAAGAGATGGAGACAATAGCTCATGCACTCTGGGGAGTGTGTGGCAGCTCGAGATATTAATTGGGTTGGCAGTAAGAGTGTTATGCAGAAGGCTAAGAGTATGTAGGTGAATTTTTTTCAATTATGGGTAGAGCTGAGTATGAAGTGTGAAAAGGCATTTTTGGAGATTATTTATCTGTGTTTTCATAAGGATTTGGTTGAGGAAAAATAATCAGATTTTCAAAAGTGAATGTCAAAGTCCACACCAACTCTAGGAAAGCACTATAAGAGTTGGATAGCTTTCAACGTGCACAAATCATCCTTATAACAACAACAAAAGGGTCTAGAATAGCAACATAAGAGATCAGAATTAAGTACAAATGGGACTGTTAGATGGTGCAAACCAGATTTGGTATGGTACAAGTGTAATTGGGATGTTGCGTATGAAGAGAAAAGAAAAAGATTAAGAAATTTAGAAATTAATCTCTCCAATTTTGTTAGTGCCAAGGGACTGTAAATTTGACAACTTTTTCTATCATTCTCTTTCTTAGTTTTAATTATTTTTAATCACAACAATTATCCCATAATTAAATTTATTGAAAAAGTATCATGATCAGTCGTTCATAACATCCAAGTACAAAGAGTTCATGTCCTATATATTAAACTAAGCTTCTTTTGACTATATTATCAACTTTTTGTTAGGTCAAAGTTATCCAAAAGAAGAAGATATATTTAGTGCCTATATATTGGCCATTCAAACTCAAAGTGTTATTATATATATAAAGAGATTTTACAAATTAAGAAAAGTGTTATATAGATAAAGAGATTTTATAAAAATAAATTTATAAATTGATATAGATTTATGTGATATGTTAAATTTATTTTATAATAAAATAAATATATAATTTGACAAATTACATGTTAATACTTAGGATTATATTTGTGAAATTAAAATAGTTCTATGAAATTAATTAGTTTTGTTTTTCAATTAACGAGGCTGTGGTGTGTGAAGATGACTTGAATTTCACCCACCAACTCAAATAATTAGTATATAATCATCAAGGTTCATGTTATGGGCTGCTGGTTTGGGCCAAAGGACAATTTAAGGCTTGACCCAATTCAATTTATGTCACTTCAGAGTTTACAGCCAGGTCAATTAGTGCACCATTAATATTACGAGAAATCTTGGGTTGGTCCTCCCTACAAAATCAGCTTTCGTTATTGGTGGCTATCGAGGGTATCACTTCCTATGTCATCGAGATCGCCTCCCTCTGACAATCTCACTCCTGCGATGGTAATTCTCGACAACCTCCCACCTTCTCCTTACAGCCTTAAACTCAAAATAGGTTCGTTTACGCTCTCGATAGCCGTCGGCGACAGGAGCTGGACTGAGGCCGAACACCTTCCTACCTATTACGTGAAATCATTTTCATTTTATTTTTTTATTATATTTTTTATTATGTTTTATTCGTTTTATTTTTCTATTATGTTTTCTAGATTTTATTTTTTTATTGTATTTTTTAAAATTTTTTATTATATTTTTATTAGAGGCTGTGTTTGACACTAGAGGCAACCAGACTGACCCCCCAACGTCACTCTAATATTATATATAGTTGTAAAGTCTGTGAGTGTTTATCCAAAAAAAAGTATTTTAAGTATTATATAGACGATTTAAATGAGAGCAGAGTTTATTAGGTAAAAATTAAAATCTTTTATGTGAATTTTTTATTATTTACTTTTTAAAAATAATTGTACAATACTTGCACACTTACAACTGTAACTATCATTTCTTTTACTAAAATAAGGAAATAAATGATAATTTTATTTTGTAACTTTTATTGATAGTAATTTTGTAGTAAATATTAAAACATATAATTTGAGTATAAAATATTATATAAAATCATATCAATTTATAAATTTATTTTTGTAAAGAATTTTCATAACTACAACACTTCTTTATTGGACATCTTTTGGATCAAGACAACAAAAAAGATCTATGGATAAATAAGAAGTTTTAAAAAAGAGAAGATGCCTATATTGGATTGTTAAATTTTGATAGAAAAAAAATATAATTTTAAAAATATAATTTATAAATTAATTTTTTTTTATATAATATGTTAGATTGTATAATTATGTTTCTTTATATATATATATATATTTATAAAAAATTTGTGCATTATAACACTTATCTTAATATAATAATAGTAGAAAAATGTTTTAAACGAAGTAGTGAAGGAATTTCAACGGTAATAACTGAACCTATAGCCACCGTTGGATCACAAGATGACAGCAATTTAGAAAGAACTGGGAATAGAGCAGCAGGACCCGAGTTTGAATTTGGGCAAAGATCCAATATGAAGGATCCGAATCTGGAGTTGCAGGAATCGGGTTGGGAGGAGCTGAGGAGGGAGGCCCGGAAGATCGAGGGCGATCTCGACGTCAAGCTCTCTTCCTATGCCAAACTCGGCAATAGGTTCAACCAAGGAGGTACCTTTATCTCCTCGCTACGCCACGCGCACTTTCTATTCGACTTTTCTTCTTCCTCTGTGTTGCATTTTGGTTATCGGTGGTATTGGGATCGATGGGTCTGTTTTAGATTTGGAAAAATTTTGGTCCTCGAGTTTCAAATTTAGGAAATGAAACCTGTTCTTTTGGGTATCCGTGTTATTGAGTTTTCAAATATCCTTGGAAATATATCTTTCGATCTGTTAAAAAGAAAGGGAACTTTGAACTTGAAGGCTGAGCGGGGCAATTGTGTTATCGTAAATGCAAGACTTTTTAAGATTGATCCAAGAAGATGGAGAGGCCTTGAGTTAGGCTGCACCTGCATCCTTGAAAACCTCTGATTTGAACTCAATTCATTGAACTGGGGCATAATTTCATTTTTTGGTAGCATTGTGTTGAATTAGAGCTTCAGTATCAGTTATATTAATCATTTTAGTGACTTATCCTCGGTTTCCTTTCTTCATAAAAGTTTTTGGGGAGGTTGTGTTTTGAGTTCAGATTGCAATGCAAGAAAGCTTGCTTGGATAGGCTGTATACTTTTGGACTCAAGGCTATTCTAGCAGCCCCTAGACTCGCTATAGCAGTCCGCTTGGCTGCTGTTTTCTGAAACTATTCCTTTATTCCCGTGTCATCATCATGTCGATCAAAATTGCATTCATTCATGTTCTCACTCGCACTCTCCTAACCTAACCACATGGTACTCGTATCGGGACCACACTTTGTAGAGAATGCGTGAGGGTAGGAGGTGTTTCTTGGTTAGGTCATATCTCTTGAGCACTGAAAACCACTTCAATGCATACAATCCTTTTCCCATATTTCATCTGGTATAACTGCTATCAGGTCAGCGACTTGTGATTTAGAAAATGGAAGTTTGTTCAGGTCTAGGGCACTTCTGCTTTTAAACATTGTAGCGCGGAACAGATGGTGAAGTGCCACTTTCTAAATCACGTGTACACATGCATATTTTGAAAGCAGATCATGACAGACCAAAAAAGAGAAAAGTATTTGCTTTTCTATTCGAATGTATATTTTAACTTGGGTTTTGGAACAGTAGCCCTTCTCTTATGTATAAGAAATTATTTTGAACTTCAATCGATAATGCTTTGGTCAGTATGGCTGCCTTTATGATGATCTATATTTTGGAGTCAGGTTGTGTAGATGCTGGTTCCCCTTCTGTTGGGTCCGGCAGATCATGGAAGTCCATGGAAATGGAAATCCAAAACTTGCTTGAGAAGCTACTGGATATAAATGACTCAATGAGTAGATGTGCATCATCTGCTGCACCTGCGACTTCTGTAACTCAGAAGCTTGCAAGGCATAGGGATATACTCCATGAGTTCACACAGGTTTATTTTCGATTTTGAACTTTTTTCCACCCCCTGCATTTTATTGCTGTGAATTTTATCCAGTTCAGGAGTATCTCTTTCATTACAACAAAATTTTCCTCCTAACTTCCTTCAAATCAGTGAATTATACGTGTGTGTGTGTGTGTGTGTGTGTGTGTGTGTGTGTGTGTGTATTCATGTGTCCTTAGAACATGTGAAATGCATATGTTTTTCTGATAGGGTTGATGGTACTAGATTATCAGAAATAAGGTATTTTGATGTTAAATGTAGTCAACGGTGGATTCACACATTATTCCTATTAAAAAAATAATGGACCTCATATGTTCAAAGGAAAAATAACATTTAATAGGCTGGTTTGGAGGAATTTACCACCTGCACCATGCCAATTCTTTGGAATTAAGGCTCTGAATAAGTAGAATTTACTTGTGGTATTTATCATTGTATCAGTGCAACTTAGGCTGTATTAAAAAAATTTGCCTGTTGCTATGCTGTAATGGTTTTGGTGTCAAACACAGATGAACACATTTTTTCTGGTTTATTGAGCAGTGAGCATGATGCTATCATGCTAGTAGTTTATTTAGATTGCATGCCACGTTTTGTAGGAACTTTTAGTTCAATACATGCTCTGCACATTTGTCTGTTTTGTACAATAATCCCTTTATCATGTTACCAGTAATCGCCATCTGTCCCATGAAGATTGGTGTATTTCTCTTTTAGGAATTCAGAAGAACCAAGGGAAACGTAAACTCAATGAGGGAACATGCTGAACTTCTGAGTTCAGTCAGGGATGATATTAGTGAGTATAAGGTAAGCCTGGATTAAATATTCTCCTTAGCTCCTAATTATGGTAACTATTATTTTTCTTCTTTCTATATTTCTTTTTGCTCTTATTGTTGTCTTTATTTACAAAACTAAGGTTGTGTTACTCTCCTTCATGCAGGTCTCTGGGAGTATGTCCCCGAGGATGCCATAACTACGGGAGAGAGAAGCCATCCATGGAAGTATAGCTCATGTAAGCTTAAATTCTATTCTGTTGTGATATTACTGGCCGTATGCTTTTGGAAGAAACTTTCCCATTTTCATTTTTCACAATTTATCATTCTACTTTATGTGATGTGAGGAATGAAATTTTTAAGGTTTTTGATCTGCGATAAATAATGGATAGAGTAAGATATGAGTAAGATATGATGTCCGTAGTAAAAAATTAGATCTGTGACCTCTTGGATAGTTGAAATATATGTAGTGAGGACCAATGACCACACATTAAAGATTCAATTTTGGAAACGTGAAAACTGTAATAGGAAAAGCAAACATCATTAGTTTTTGCCATCTCTAGATTTGACTGATTTAGCTCAACAAGTAGTTTCTAATGCTGCTTTGTTGAGCATTCATCCCAGGGAAAACAATCAAATTAATTTGAGATGAAAAACCCATTCTAAGGTTGTCATTTTGGCTGAGAAATGGTCCCATGGAGTCCCCAATGACAAATGTACTGCTTTCTCTAATCTTATGCTCATGATATTTGAATGATGTTGAAGTTACTGATCATTTAGTTTTTATCAATTTCCTCATTGCCAACCACAACAAATGCTCTGTTCGAGGATTTCCAACAATCTTTTTTTTTTTTAATAAGTAAAAATGGTATATATATATATGTATCAATAGGAGTAAACAAATACACTGGATATATACAAGAAAACATTTATCCCATACTAGACAGCTCCTAATGACCCCAAAAAATCCGTGAAAAATTACCCAAAATACATTAAGTCCGAATAGGAATAAAACACACCTCCCTAGCCCCAACCTAATGTTTCCCGTAGACTAATACTTCACCCAAAACACCCTCTACAAGAACATCTTCATAATGCCCTCTTTTTAGTCTTCCCTCGACTTGAGCTACTGCCCAAAACGTTATAGTTGATTCTCCAATAAAGACATTTCAACTCCCTGCTTTTCTTAAAGCTTGAGTTACTGTAAGAAGGAATTATTTTTTCTTTTAAATAAGAAGGTAAAAATATGTGGCTTTGATTGTTTGTATTATTACCGGCTCACAAGAATTCCTTGAGTATCTGTGTGTTGATTGAAATTTTAAGTGTTCTCTCTCTCTCTCTCTCTCTCTCTATTGGCTTCTTTGTCCTAGATGTAGAGGTTGATTTGTTTTCCAATGATATCTCTCAGTTTCTGATCATTGCATCGAAGTATGTAAAATCTAGATCAAGCTTTGCTCTCCATATACTTTTCTTCTTCCCACGAAGCTGGCACGGTATGAATGCTTGAATTACCTGGTTTGTATAATATGATTTACTCTGCTTCCTTTCTTCTCTTTCTCTTTAAAATGAGAGATTATACTTCATCCATCAAACTATCATTCTACAATATGACCACAAACTATCAAAATAGAAATTAATTAAAGAAAAGTTCTACTCATCATCCTCACACCACACAACACATAATTTTTTTAATTTCTAGTTTTTTTTTTCTCTTACCAAATATGTGGTGTATGGATAATTAGTAGAAAAACTCAATTAGTTTAGGAAGAATAAAACTAGAAAAGATTTATTTATTTTTTAAATAAAAATAATTAAAAATAAGTGTTTGTGGTGTGTGGAGATAATGAATAGCAAATTAGTTCTTAATTAAATCCCCCCAAAGTATCACCCTTTTACAACTTCCAGCGTACTTTAAAACTGAATGGTTAAGATTGCATCATGTCACCTTTTTGTTCATTTAACGTTCAAATCTTAACAATGGGACAAAATTGCAACTTGTGTTTTAAATCAGGAGGGTAAGCAATAGCTTTGGTAGTCTAGTGGTCACATTGAATGGTAGTTGGAGGGTTTTGGGGACGGTAAAAGTTTGATTTTGCCTTTTAAAATTCACTCCAACACCAATCACTTATTTACCAAGGGGTAAGCACTGAATTGTGGATGGTCCTCATTGGCCCTTCAGGGAAGTTAGTGCTTTTGTGAATGAATGCTTCGATGATAAACATCCAAATTGCAATTTTGGGTTCACTGTTGTGCAGATAGATGATGTGATTGGTCAGGCTCAAACAACAAGGCAAGTTCTGGGATCTCGAATGGCTTTGTTTGGAGATGCTCAAGGGAAAGTGAAGCATCTAAGTGAGAAGTTTCCCATAGTTCGCAGCCTCCTTGGTAAACCACCGGTGGTTTCTTCATATCATCACGCATCACTAAGTTTTGTAACCAAAATGGGATTAACATTGGACACTGGCTTTTGCAGGTTCAATCAAACGGCGGCGATCAAGAGACACTCTTATTCTGTCGGCCGTCATTGCCACTTGTACGCATTTTCTCATCATCTATTGGCTTTCAAAATGAGTAAAGATTTGATTTATTAATATTGAAAATGATGTTGCTTCTCTGTTTGTTTTCCCTTCTAGGAATTTTGTTCATGTAATTTGTTATAACAAATGGATTTATGTTTCAAAATCAGATTTACATAGCAATCATTCTTCCAAACACTTTCTTTCTTTCTCTCTGATCTTATCAGTACTGTTCTTTTTGTTTGAATAGATTAGTAAGTAAACCAACTTGTACCAATGAATACGTCCTAATCAATATGTGAACGCATTCATCTTTCAGAGGGACAGAGACAAACACAGTTTGGGCATTAACTCCACATGAATGCTTAACTAATCAGGTCATTGCACGTACTGCAGTACGATTTTTATAAATCTTTGAAGTTTGTCATTTCTTAGAAGTCCATATAATTAAAAATTTAAGACCTCGGTCTGAGGGCATAGCGGGGGGACCGGGTAGGCCTTGACCCATAAAAATAAAACTTGAAAAAAAAAAAGATAGAGAAAAAGAAATTTATGGGTTTAGCCTTTAAGAGTGGGCCTCCCAGTCCCTCTCCAGCCCCCAGGGCACTTTCACTTCTATGTTTGCTGTTACGAATATAATGGACCACCATCATGCCTTTGATCTTCTACTACTGGTCCCATAAAACACACACATGTATATTCCATATCAGATTTATTATGTATAAGCGAATTCACAAATCGATGTGTACCAATGCCGTTGCTAATTTAAATTTTTACTATTTTCATTAAAGTCTGATTATATGACCAATCACTTTCGATGGATACGTGTATTAATGCACAGAATCACTTATAACCAGATATTATATATATGGCGTCTTACAATTAATTAACTTCTAATTAATGTAAAGAGATCGATCTCCGAGCATGTTGCATCTTCTTTGGGGATGCTGATCAAAGTAAAAACCTGCAAAATGTCTAGCTAGTGTGGGCACTGTTCTTGATTTAACTCATGCTGCAGGTTGACCAAATTGGATCGGCTTTAAAGTACATGAACATAATTGTTGTTATATATATATATATATATCTTCGGCATATATGCATAGCATAGGTTTTTATTTCGGTGAAGAGGCTGGCCGGAGAGGTGGAAGGAACAGAAGAGACCAGAAAGGCAAATTGATTAACTCGTCGGCTTTTTAACCTTGCGTAAAAGTACGTACATGTGGAGCCCCACGTCGCATGTTCCACAAGAATTAAGGAGATTGATGATCCTTATAACAACTGTAGTTTTTTTCTTTTTATCAAAAAAATACAAAAAAAAAAAGAAAAAGAAAAAATATTAATGATCGTGACTTCTTTAATCATTAAAAAGAAAATCGGTTGAAATAATCTATATTCCAATTCATCCATGGGTTCAAAAAGCATTTCCCAAAGAATTAAACATGTCTGGTTGGATTACTTGGGGTCAACAAGAAGTCATGATGATGAGCTGGAGCACAAACCTCCTCGATCGATCGTTAGCTGGTAGGCCCCAGATATACGACACATGCTATATATACATATAATTTACATATATAGGATCAACAGGACCAGGCGTACGACTTTGAAGAAGCAAGATTGTAGAATTAGTGGCAACGAATACCGACCAACATGCTGCTCATGATCACATGCTAGTCAAGTATATTTCACAACGAAAAGAATATCCTTGATCGGTAGTTATTTCTGTGGCATAGTATTTGAGAGCGAATCATATAATATTAATTAAATCATAAGATTTTAGGTCGAGACCGGTAGAAAATTTCTTATCGAAGGTTCATGCACTCTAAAAATTAGTCGAGAATTCACAATGCCAAAGCAAAAAACATGGCCGGGAGGGAAATCAAGAAAAATCTATCGAGATCAGTTGATTTTAAACGATAGTATACTATGCATGCATGCATGCAGTTGCATGTCTAGGAATTTGAAATATTGGTGCATTTTTAATTTCTAGAAATAACTAATTAATACAAATGTTATTTTCTAGCTAGGATGTTAGTCAGTGGCATTTTTTGGAAATGTTTTCTAATTTTTGTTACCGAAAATGGGAAAAAGAAAATTGATCCGTCAAATAACATGAGTTCTAAACCCCTTGTGCCCCACTACTCGAGCTATCCATGTGCATGCAACAACATTCCATTCTTATCGAATAGGTAGGTCAATTATTAATTGGTTAATTAAAAGGGATTAAAAATATATTTGTTAATTAAGAATAGAGGATGTAATACGAATTAATTGTCCCGATAAAGAACCAATATATATATATATATATTCATTTTTTTCATTCATTTTTTTCATATTCTTAAATATTTAAAAATAAAATTCACAATATGGTTAAAAAATATTTCCATAATCACTAAATAAATAAAAAAATTAAAAAAAGACATGAATATTCGAGAGATTTAACTGGGTGATTACGAATATTCTTGTTTGTTTTTCTAAAATATCTCAAACTCATCATTATACTTTTTAAAATTTTAATAAAAAATAAAATAAACAATTTAATTTCTTTTAATCTCAAAACAACTTTTTAAAATTCCAAAACAAAACTAATATTAAAAAAAATATTTTATAACAATATTTTATTCTTTTTATTTTTTGACTTTGATCTCATTTGATCTTATTTATATCTAAAAACAAATCAGACCTTAGCATTTGTGTTACAAATACAACCTTGCTAGCTACATTAACCCTAGCATTAAGGCCATTGGAGCCTGATGATGAGCATGCATGTATGAACCCCATGCCACTAGAAGATGAAATATGCCATTTATGGGCGGTGAGTACAGGTGGCTCTGCTGTTTAGAATCAAACAAGAATGAAGCTTACTTTCATGTCTTTTGTAAAATGGCTGTAAGGCTTAAAGCTTAAAAAGAGGTGCATCTATAGGTCATAGAGCTGAACCCCAGTGCGTACTTTTGTGTCACAGCAAAACTGTACCCAATTTAGGCACGCCCCTACTACTGCTCACTGCTCACCAGCTTGGGATGCCCAAAACCCACAGCCTGATTAATTATCATCTTTATTGGTTTCTACCCCCACACACCCACAGACACAGACACAGAGAGAGAGAGAGAGAGAGAGAGAGAGCAGGCTTTTTCTGATAGATCGAGCCTATCTAGTACCTTGCATGTACTTGTGTTTCATTTACATGAATGCAGGCGCTGCATGGTTTCCGACCTGAAGAAGGAGTTGACAATTTTACATGAAAATATTATAAAGTAGGACAAGTGAGATAGCTAGCTGGCTAGAACATATAAAAACAATTTATCATATGTCAAAATTGCTATATCTGCAGTATATCAGACATTATTACAGGAATTTAGCAGTATATATAAATATATATGCTTGCAGTTCATTCTGTTTGAAGAACAAGGTTAATTCCCGTTTGCACCAATACTTCACAAAACTTTAATTTGGTTATTATCTGGATCACCTTATTCATATTTATGCTAATTGTAATTGGAAGGCTTTTTGTTTTTGGGTGGGGGCCGGGGGTTTAAAGCAGAAGCTAATCTTCTTAGTTATTCAGAGGAATAATATTTGAGATGGTGGAAGAAAATAGCTAGAGATATCAGAAATGGCTCAGCAGCAAAGAAACGAGGGGCTATCTCTGGTCACTGTCATTTGCTCTCAGTACACTTTGATATCTATATGCTATATGAATCATAGGTGCATTCCAACACCATATCGGACAAAAACCAATTGACTCTCTGGAATTCAGGTAAAAGATTTAAGTTTATTACACGTAAATTCATTATCATCCATAAAGATTTGAATAAAAACAAACACATACATAATATATTACCAGAAGTGCCCTTGCCCTTGGAGTCTGAAGTTGTTCGTCGAATTCAAGATATCTAACAGTCCTGGTCTCGTAATTCAAATAAATAGGTTCAGTCAATAAAACCTACTAAAACTGCCATCCAGCACAGACGTTGCTGCATTATCTAGCCAAATAGGTCAAAGACATAATAATTTATTACAAGATACATACAGATAGCATATTCCATTAATTAATTTACCCTGATGAAGTTCTCAACATTTTCATTATATTCTATTTTCTCAGGAAAAAAAAAGAAGATAATTAAGGCACGTTTGTATAAAATTTTAGAGGTTGAATATATATATATATAAAATATCTTGTACTAAGGTATTAAATCATAACTTGAGTAAAGTTGTATTGAACTCATGACGTATATTGCAATGAAGTTTTTCGAGATATAATTTGGTAAAAAATCGAGAACAAATGCAAATATTGAGGGAAAAGTTCTACCATGCATTCAAAGAACAGTAAATTATAAGGGCCGTAAGATGCATGCGCACTTGTACGTACGTCTCGATGTTGTTGTATCAATTGGTGGGTCATTTTGATAATGACTCTTGCCGGCCGTATTAATTTTGTTTGATTTCAAAAACTTTTTCTGTTGGAAATAATATATTAATTCAAGAAATCAGGTTTCATGCACGTGATCATCATCTGATCGGTGTTGTAGCTTGAAGTGAATGATCATGATTAATTTGTGTGTATATATATATATATATATACACTGGCCCCCTTGCCCCTAATATTACAGCTTTTTTCTCAACTACATTATGATCGCAATTAAATTTCTCAAGTACTACAAATTTGTCGTGGAAAGTCTCCTTAATTATCACTTAGCAGCACACACTATTTTCTATCCATGCATTAATGGCTCCATTAATCCTGCTTACTTATGAGAGAGAGAGAGAGAGAGAGAGAGAGAGAGAGAATCTGGTTACTAAACAATCTGTAGAACTCTAAACAAAATTAGGTAAAAAAGAATCTGGTCAACCGCAACCTTGACATGAGTCGTTTGAGCTGTAAAAGAATGTGATCACAAGCCTGCAAGTTTGCTGTTATTGACGATGGCCGAACCAGCTATTTTTTTTTAGGGGGGCTAATTTTTCTATCTTATGAGATGTTTATGTAAAATATTAAAAAAAATTATAAAATCATAAAACATATTTAAAATTAATTTTCGATAGTTTGTCAAATAATGTAAAAACACACTTGATGTTTATTAATTCAGAGTGCAATATTCATCCATTATTATTTTTGTAAATATGAAATATTTAAAAAAAATTCTTCTTAGAATTATCAAATGAATTTTTAGAATGTTATTTTTCATTCTAATATCTAAACTAGTTGATCAAATTCAACGTAAAATCTATCTATTTTGGTATCATATTTTTTTTATGGTATCATATTAAGTATAAAATACTACAAATATGATCTTAAATAAAAATTTTCCTTACTTAATGAAATTTAGAGGATAAATCATTTCTACTATTTTTCATATAAATCATCAATCCTAAATGATTTTTTTGATATTTTCATTTTGAATTCTATATTAAAAATTCAGTAGTATATAATATAAAATGGGGTAAATGTTCATAGTTGATTGTTTAATTTAATTTTAGTATGGCCACATCATAGAAAATAGATAATATATGAAAATTATACAAAATCTAAAAGTTATAGAAAAAAAAATTAGAAAAATATATTTTTATGTATATATGAGAATAAGGAAATTATAAATTTTTTTGGGGGGGCCAATTTCTATATATATGGAATTATGAGTAAAGTTTAGGGGTTTTTTTGAATTTTGAAAAAAAATTAGGGGACTATTTTGAATTTTGAGAAAATTTTGGAGACCTAGTAGTTCCGCCGTTAGTTATTGATCAACACCAAGAAATGTACTATACCTTCATGGGCAATTTTGGGGGCGAGAAATCCCTCGTGCACATATAAGATGAGGCCGTGGATGGAAATAATTGAAAAAGAAAAATGATAGAGAAACGTCGACTGTCATCTTTTTCAGCAATTATATATGTGCTATTATGCTATATACCTTTTATTTCATTGTTAATATTTTTATATATCTTTTAATTTATTTTTTAAGTTAAGATAAAGTTAAAATTATATTTAAATGTTGAGAGGGTTTGAAAATGTTTATAAATAATAATAAATAATAGATATAAAATAATAATAAAATAATAAATATTTAAAAATATTTGAGACTCTTATCTTTAACCTAGTCTAAGAGTTCTGTTGCAAACGCCTTGCAACAAAAAGCAAACCTAGTTCTCTACTGTGGCTGAAGCACAGCTAGAGAGCATCCGGGCAAGGCAAACAATGGCCAAAAATTAATTAATAAATAAATAAATTATAGAACTAAACATGCAAAGCACAGTGTAAAGTAAAAAGGATCTGTGTCTTCTGTTGACACTGACAATTACGTATCTCTGTACAAAAATGAAAGAGACAGATATCCATGAGAGGTCTAATCGATAATGTTAAAAAAAAGCAGCAATTAATGAATGCTTTTGGCTTGATTATGTTATCATTGTGTAAATAATTCGGTGGGGTTTTCTTTGAGATTCCGAGACAGGCGATCAACCCTAGTTTGTCGCTGAGGACTAGACCCTTTTTTCCGCAACGCATGAGATTTTTCTACGTTAGAAACACATGGAATTTGATCGGGAATGATGTTATAACACTCTCTCTATATATATCTATTCTATGAATTATAATACATGAATAATATTAAATATAGTTATAAAATTATAAACAGTATACAACCATTTTAATTTTTTTAACAATAAACTTAACTTTTTTCTAAACGATTACATCCCGTTTGTTATTCTACGACTGTATCTATCATTTCTCATAATATATTTACCATTTTTTTACTACTCTTCTATCATTTTTTTTAAATTATTATTTTTTTACTTAATGGTTAAGTTAATGATTATTAATAAAATTAGATATTTTTTATAATTTTTTCTTAATAATTAAAGATGTTAAAATAATATTTTAAAAAAATAATAAAAAAATATACTAACAATAGTAAATGAGTGGTAGATGAATGATAAGTGTATCATCACTCATATTCTATTATAATAGGTGGCTATCTAACGACCACTTGATAGATTTTCACGTTTTTTCGTTAAGTGACCGTTAAATTTAACAGCTACTTATTATATCTAAAAAATAGTAATTTATTAACAAAAAATAATTTAATTTCTTAGAAAATCTATTAATTTAAAACCAATTTTAGAATTTTAAATTTTAGAATATATTTATAGACATGAACTGATATATTACGTAAACGTAAACGTGAACTGATATATTTGTAGTTAACTGATATATTTATTATATCTAAACAATAATAATTTCCTAACTAAAAATATTTTAATTTCCTAAAAAATATATTAATTTAAAACCAATTTTAAATTTTAGAATATATTTATAAACGTAAATGTAAACGGGACACAAACCATTGTTTATATATAATAAATATATTAGCTTATACACCACATTGATATATTTTACATTTTGATATTAATGATATATTACGTAAACGTAAATAATTTAATAGATAAATCTATCTATTTGTTAATATATATATATATATATATGTATTTAATAAATATAAATAAACATAAACCATTTACAATTATTGTATAAATTTGATTCTTTTGAGGTCTACGTATATATATTATATAACTATAATATCACTGGCTATCTATTTTAAAAATAATCCATTATCAGTTCAAAACTAATAATGAATTTGTTATGAATATTTTTCAATGTGAAACGTGGAATCTATTCACATATCGATTTTTCTATTTTCTTATTTGTTTTTAGAGATGAGATGAGATGAGATGAAATAAGATAAAAGTTAACAAAATAATAAAATATTATTGTAATATATTTATTTAATATTAATTTCGTATGGAGATTTGAAAAAAAAGTTTTTGATTATAAAAAAGTTAAATTTTTTATTATATTTTATATGAAAGTTTGAAAAAGTGTAATGATGAGTTTGAAAATCTTGATTTCATCTCCCAAAACAAACGAGCCCTTAGTTTGTTAAAGTGACTTATAAACAATCTTATCTACAATTATTTGATTTAGTTATAATCAAACGTAAACGTGAATTGATATAGTTATTATTGAAGAAAAACTATCTCATCATACTGCTTAAAAACATTAATCTTTCAGAAGGGCTATACCACGGAACACGTTTAATTTGTCAGACTTTTGATAATGTCATTGATGCAGAAATCGCAGTTGGGCAACATAGCGAAAAAAGAGTTTTTATCCTAAGGATCCCATTCTTACCAAGTTTTGATGAAAGTAGTGACTTCCCATTCAAATGAACTCAATTTCTTATTATATTAAGTTTCGCAATGATTATAAATAAGTCACAAGGGCAAACATTAGATTTTATTGGCATATACTCATCCTATTTTTTCACATGATCAATTATATATGATTTTATCAGGAACGAAAACTGCATTTACAGTAAGGATTATAATATAGCCGGTGTCAACTAAACGATGTGAAAAGAACTGCACAAAAAATATTGTATTTACAGAATTATTAAGATTAACATGTTTAAATTAATGTTATACAGCTAACTAGGTACAATTATATAGTTTCAATTTAGTATATATTATAAAATCGTTATATAAATTTTGAATATGAATTTTTGTCTATTGATCTCCTACTTCATCTTAATATTCATGGATGCTAAATTAGCCTGCTCTCGAGAGGAAGGAAACTAGAAATTATAAAGGTGCAAACGAAGTTTTACGTTTGAGTTTTTATTATTTATAGATGCTTGTTAATTTAATTTTTTTAATTATATTATTTTTGTAAAAAAATCTATTGTACTTAATTAGGCAACGTGCTTCACACGTTACTCTTGACCTAGTATATATATACGTCCCTAACTAACTCATTTTTTTGTAAATTATATGTATAAATTCGGGAGAGGACTTTTGTTTTTAATCACTAGTTATAATGATGATCATATGTGACATTTATTGAATGACACTTTTCAGAATTATTATGTGGTTTGTGTTCTTTAATTAGCCCTTTATTTATTCATCATCTATATATAATATATCGACCATGCTACTCATCCTTCTTATTGGGATCTTGATGGATTCTGCTGAGAGGTTTTTTTTTTTAAAAAAATTTACATAATTTTTAAATAAATGTTTTTAAATAGTATTGTGATTTTTTTGTATTTTTAAAAAATATTTTAAGATATTAAAAAAATCATGTAAAAAAAAATCTGATTTTTTATAATTTTTTTAACATTTTTAAACATTTTTAAATATACCAAAAAATTACATCACTATTTAAAAACATTTACTTAAAAATCTTACAAAAGAAAAAACTAAAAGAGAAAAAAAAAAAAGACCCCTCTCATCGGGATCCAAATGAGAGGGACATTTAGCATTTTCATATATATATATATATATATATATATACATATATCACACTTGATTTTCTTTTTATTTTATTCTTACTGAACTAAAAAATTCTTCCACTCATCCATATATTGCTAGCAGCTTTAAAATTAAATAAAAATCAGCTTATTATTTGACATGGAAGACACTACAAGAAAATTGGTCTTTTGTAGCAAGTTAATTTCAGCCAAATGACTATTTATAACTAAAATTAGTCACAAATAGTATTTTCTTCTCTATTCATTGGTCACAAAAGCTCACGTTTTTTGTAGTGAGATATTAAGAATAATATTAAATTGACAAATGTTAATCAGGCATTTAATGATCAATATTATTCTCATTTTGGATGATGAGATAAGAAGTTAGCAATCGTGAGAGTATTAAATCCCATATCGATTTTAAGTAATTCCAAGGAGTACTTTTAGTTATAATTTAGGATAATTTTTGGATGACAAAAGCATTCAATATCATGTATGCGTTGTAAGAAAAATAATTATTTGTGATATTATTTATGACAAAAATGATTAATCACAATAAAAATTGACTAATTTTAGTAAGAAATAATCATTTTAACGCAAAGAATTAGCTTGTACTATAAACCCTTTTCTTGTACTAGGATCCCTTGAGTCCTACCATCAAAATTAATTTCACCTCTCTTTCGTATGTGTGTAGATTATTTTTGGTTATGAGTTCCAACACAAGTGACATGACCATGACCACTAATTTTCCGGCTTTCTTAATTAACATTAATATGATCGATGCCTATGATAAAAAGGCATAAACTCGATTTTTTTTCAATTTTTGATATGGAATATTTTTTTGATTAATTATTACCTTTTTGCTATGAAGAGTAATCTATCTGCTAGCTAGTGAGTTCCTGAAGCAAGATGCATAAATGGGAGGATCAATAGACAGGAAGAAACTCAGAATTTAGGAGATCAGTGTCGTCCCAGGACATGACACTGATCATTACTTGAAATGAAAGACAAGTTTTGGTAGTACAGGAGAAATCCAACAACACTGCTCAATGTCATGCATTGAAACCGGTTCACATAATATAGATTGTTTATATTAATGTTAGTTACAAGTTTTAAATAAATAAAAAATCACGTGCAAATCTTTTATAAAAAAATGAATTCTACTAATAAAGAATAGGTGTTTTTACATTTTTTTTTTTTAAGATGAAGTACACTTTTTATAAAAGCTTGCACGATACTAATGATCTATTTAGAACTTGCTTATATGCATAATATTGTGTCATGTTTAAGAAAAATAATTAGTTATAAATGAGTTCCAAAATACTTTGAGGTGACTAATTGATCAGATCAAATCTCTAAGAGCTAACAAGAAAAGTCTCTCTCTCCCCCAAAGTACTGCCCTTAAAAAAATGCTAATTTTTCCCATTTGTTTTTTAGAGAAAAACTTAGAAATTAAAGAGATATTGCTCTTGTCTCCCACAAAAAATTGAAAAAACCAGTACTGCATGAACTTACTCCGAAATCTATAATAATCATATATATATTTGCTAGAAATATTTATAAAGAAATATTACATACAATAAGATTTTAATTAAAAATCAAAATAAAACACAAACCTTATGAAAATTGACTTTAGCATAAGATTTGTATAAAATTTAACATATAAATAAATAAATAAATAAAAGGCATAGCTAGCGTGTCCTTGATCCTACGCATGAGTCCCCATTCAATTAATTCTTTCTTGTTCCCTTTCTACGTCGTTCGGCCCCTTTGTACGTTACTACGTTTAAATTATTTTAGAGTACATTTATAGTACTATAAATTTCACAAATTAGGAAAATGGATTTTTCCTTTTTAAGAAAAATCTTGATCGATACATTCAAGGCTCAGGGTTCAGGAAAAATGTTAAAGGGTATATGGAGGAAATTGGAAAAGCTAGAATTAATATGCGTAAACGTTATGAGAACAAAATTGTGCAAAGAATAATAATTTTTTGATTATTCTGATAATTATTTGTCCCAAAGATAAATTTCTTGGATCCGCTGCATGTTACTAGTGAGCAATACTTTATAATAAGCTATATATATATATATATGTATACACACATTTATCAGCTTTTTTTAGAGAAATAATTTAGTTTTTTCAAAAGAGTAATTCTACTAGTACTGATTACTGGGTCGTGATTGGGTCCCGACAATTTTTAAAAATTTTTTTTACTTAGTGATTAAGAAAGTATTTTTTTTAATGATATTGTGAAGTTTTTAAAAAAAATATTTGAAGATATTAAAAAGATTAGTGAAAAAAATTTAAACAAAAATTGCTCCTATTGGGACCCTCGAACTATTCTTTTCAAAATGATTACATAAAAGTAAACTCATAAATTGATGTATTATATATACATAGCTTGATGTAGTTGCTAAATTGTAAATCTACTTTTACTGTAAAGTAGATATAACATATCATATTATTACATAAAGTCAAGTGAATTTGTAAGTTTATTTTTGTGTCTACTTCTCTTTTTTTTGTATATATTTTTCTTAATATATAAAATAAAACGCTTTCCACCAATATTCTTTTCACTATTTATTTTCTTATCATTATATGATATGAAAGTACTTAACGATTAGGGGCTATTTGTTGTGTTTCGGTTGTGGACCAATCATTTAATGTGACATTATATATGAAATATTGAGAAGACGATAAATAAAAGTGTTTCTTATAGTACATATCACATAATATATGTATGTATATGTATGCATAGATGCCCGTTATTTAAGGCTTTATCTAACTAGTGTCATGTACGTACCAGATGGAAAAGAGAAAAAAAGGAGGGGGGGGGGGGGGGGGGGGGGGAAAGTAGAGAGGCTCGATAACAAAAACGAAATGGAATTGTAGGAAACCAAGAAAAGCCTTCACAACCTCTTAACTATGAAAACAACAGGTGAATGAGCCAAAGCTAATCTCCCATGCAAATGTCCCTTTCTCCTCTTCCTCTCCCCCACCTCTGCCGCCTCTGCCTCTCTCTCTCTCTCTCACTCTCTCTCTCTCTCTCTCTCTCTCTCATCCATTGGGCCATTGGGAATGCCAACCATACATTTCCCTCCTTATTTACCTCGGCCGTTTATTACACCTCTCTCTCTCTCTCTCTCTCGTGTTTATGATTCACTGGCAATTTGTACGTACATGCTAAATACATCAACAATAAAAAAAACAAGCAAAACACTAAAACCATTTAATTTCCAAGTCTCTTCGATTCTTCGCCTATTCTATTATATATAGTGTTATCTCCCTCTTTCTCTTTCTTCTTCTTCTTCCTTGACAGTAAATCAACAAAAGTTCAGATCCAACGGAGCTTTATCTGTCTATCCTCAAATTCCTGCTGGGCAGTCAATCCCATCAATCAATCAAATAAAAAAAAAGTCTGATCAGAGAGAATCAACAAGAATGTCTGCCTCTTCCTCTGCCTTTTCTCCGGACAATCTCTCCTCCTCCGATCAGCTGTGTTATGTCCATTGCAACTTCTGCGACACTGTCTTGGCGGTATCCTTGATCTCTTTCTCTGATTTCTCTAATCTCTTCCTGATTTGAATTATATTGCTTTGTCCCTTTACTTCTTTTCTTCTTCTTCTTCTTCTTCTTCTTCTGGTTTTGGGGTGAGTTTTTAGGTGAGTGTTCCCTGCAGTAGTCTGTTTAAGACCGTCACAGTTCGATGTGGCCACTGCGCCAACCTCCTGTCCGTGAACATGCGCGGTCTGCTTCTTCCTCCAGCAAACCAGCTTCATCTTGGACATTCTTTCTTCACTCCTCAAAATCTTCTGGTATATTGAATTATTTTAGGGTTTCAAGTATAAAAACTGAATCCTTATTGTTTCATCTATATTCGGGAGTTCGAATTCCAACATATAACGCATTGTTGGTGTTATTAATTAACTGGGAATTATATATCATCAGGAGGGTATCCGAAGTGCTCCTCCGAACATTATGATCAATCAGCCCAACCCAAATGAATCACTTCCGCCTGCTCGAGGAGCTGAGGAGACCCCTAAACCTCTAGTCGTTACTCGACGTGAGATTTCCTGCACTCAAGCTATTTCTTTCATGTTGAGATCCTGATCTTTTAGCAATCCCAGTGCATATAATTACTAGTATTGCAGTTCTTTAATTTATATTGTTTCTCTGATATTGTCTCCCACTTGGCTTTTTACTACCATCCATGCATGATCTATAAGCAGCTACTTCAATGGCTTTTGGAGTCCATGACTTTATTGTTATTACTTTTTGGGGGTTCTGAAATTTTAAACTTCGCACGCAAGCCTTTTTGTTAAACTGTACTGGTATTTGGCAAAATCAAGAAAAAAAGTTTGAAAAAGTTAAGACTGCGATGGCACCGGCCAACAGAATCCGAGCATTTCTTGGTCTGGGCGCTGCCAGCCGCTGCAAGAATCTTTCGTACGGTTATCGAAGGCCTAGCTATTTGTTCATGATCTTCTTCAAGTTTTCCTGGTTTTGTTTTCGTAGTTGCAGATCATACCCATTTTAGATCTGCATGTCTAGCTACATTAATAATTGTTCTTCAACTGTTTTAAAATTGAACTAATTTCATCTCTACTTTACGGACACCAAACCCTATATATAATCCTCCAAACCTTTTATGTTTTTATCTTGAGGCGGCGCCGCATCGTGGACATGTTCTTACACCACAACTCCCCAAAAATAAACATTATACAAGTAGTCAAAGAACACAAAAACTATCTTTGATTTGTTCTTAAATAAATGAGTCCTCGAAATTTTCTTAATTTCTTACTTTTAGTTTGTTCTTACACAACTAATATTGTTCAAAGTGCTGCTTGTCTTTAACTGTGTTTGAGAGAGAGAGAGAGAGAGAATTTCCCCCGGAAATATAGTGTAGAATCTAGGAAAAGGAAATGCATGGATATTCATGAAGTAGTAATGACATAGAAGGAGAGAGTGAAAGTAAGCCCAGAAGTTAGTGAAAATGCGGCCAGCGAAATGAATGTGATGTGTCTGTCTTTTGTTTTGTCTGTGCTATATAATGTTTGTGTTCTCCATTTCCAGCTCCGGAGAAGAGACAGAGAGTCCCATCTGCCTACAACCGTTTCATCAAGTAAGAACTTCTGAACATGATGCTTGTTTCATACCTAACTATAACCTACACTTCAGCATTTCTCTTGTATCAATCTTAATTATGTGTACATACATGCAGCAACTTATAATTTAAATTTTATTTTTTATTTTTTTTGGTATTGTGTGGAACTTGAATGCTTCTGCGAAGAATATGCATGACTTCGACATTAATTATTGAATGATCTGCAGGGACGAGATCCAACGAATTAAGGCGGGAAATCCTGATATAAGCCACAGAGAGGCCTTTAGTGCTGCTGCAAAGAACGTGAGATCCAAGAAAATTCCAACTCTTTTTTTCCTGTGGCTTGAATCTTTTTTCAGGATTCCGGTTTCATTAATCTAACTTTTTTTCTTCGAAAGTTTCATTTTACTTACTAAATTAATACAACAATGCAAGGAATAATATTACATGGTTTAATTATTATATATATAATACCAGTCTTACTTTTCACTATAATACCTCGAAAGGAAGATTTTTCAATTTAATCGTAATTCCTTGGTCTCGTTACTTTCAGTGGGCCCACTTCCCACACATCCACTTCGGACTCATGCCTGATCAACCCGTGAAAAGATCAACTAACGTCGTGCGTCAACAGGTACTGATCTAAACCCTAATGATCTACATGATCATCTCCCACCTGATCATGATGATCTCTTCGATCTGTACTTATATATATATATATATATATATATATGCATGCATGGCTGATCATCATGATCGCAGATCATAGACGTTAAAATAAACATGACATGATCAATATCTCAACCCTAGCTGGCTTTGGATTTTTGAGACGATGATGTTTTTGGGTTTGTCATGATGTAGGAAGGAGGTCATGAGGACGTACTGATGAAAGATGGATTTTTCGCTCCTGCAAATGTGGGTGTCTCCCCAAGCTACTAGCAGGAATTAATTTGTGTTCCATCTCTTGATCTTGAACCGTGCTAGCTCATGTTTAAAACTACTTAATTAGAATCAGCTCGTTCTTAAATTTCTTCTTATCTATCGATCGGACTGTTCAATTATCTAAACTTTGGTTTCCTAATTGGTTTATATTCATGTATACGTACGTACATGCATGGGAGAACACTCTGAACTCTACTTGATGATCATCTTCTTCTTCTTCTTCTTCTTCTTTTTCATGGAAATTAAATAGATCACTTCATTTCATTCCATATTCAAAGTTATAATTGTGACTGACAAATAGAAAAAATCTAGATTACAAACCAAACTACTCAATTATTTAGTACGTCACTCCCACACACAAAATTTTTTGAGATAAACATTGTTTTAACATCTATATAAACTCTTTACTGACAAAATTTTCAGAGATTTCAATATCAATTTGTCTGAGTATAACACTCTATAAAAACATAGATAACCAAATTTCTATCATTCAAAGGAGAAAATAGAAGAACCATTCACATCCTCTAAATGAGGAGAATGAAGAATCATCCACATCCTCCATAGGAGGAGCAGGACAAGCGCATACTTTGACCAACGCGTGTGAGTCATACGCCGTTTCTTGGGGAGGCATTCGAGAGTCTGATAGATCGGCGGTCTGATAGATCGGCGATTGACGAATCTCACAATGGTGCGTGTGATCGGAGGCCATCGAAAAATTTCACAATGCCACTTCTCCTTGCTCTGCCTGGAAAAAAAAAAAGGAAGGAAAGGAGGAGCCAAGGCTCCCACCCCCTTTTGGATTGTTTGTCGCTAGGGTTTTTCACTACAAAAAAAAATGGGTAGTAGTGACCCAAATTAACGATGAAAATGACTATTAGCGACTAAAATAGACTATTAACGACTAATAAAAATGCAGCAAATAAGCAGATTTCTTGTAGTGCTTTTTCAAAGAGAGAAAGGGAGGTTTTTGAAAAGTATTCACAATCATCTTCTTAATTATAAATAATTATCAGTCTAAACTTGGTCACTAATCACTAATACTACTAGTAATACTATTGTCGAGTTTTGAAAGTTTTTTTTATATATATTTTCTTTATGTACGTATTAAATTACTACTTTGCTCAAATATTTAAATTGATAATGAGGAAAGATCAATTTTATTATTTTGTTAATGTTATGCCAAATATGAATTATAGATATAATCATATGTGCTATTAATTAAAGTCATATAAAATCTAGATAAATTGGTTATCATTAGAGATTACTTTATATTTAGACCGTATGCATGATGTCTTATCCAAAAAAAAAAAACCTTATACATGTCTAACAATATAACGATGCCGGCATCAATTGTAAAAGAATACGAGGTGAATGAGGTCATAGAGAATTATATTTTATTCAGACACGTTTTCTTTTTCTTTTCTTAACCGTTATAGAAAGCAAAAATATATGCTTCATTTGGGGTTAAGATATCATAATACTTTTGAATATATAATACTTGGGCCTTGCTTGGATGTTGAGATGAGAAGATGATCACTTGAAATTTTTTATAAATAGTAGTGAGTTGAAATGATGAAGTGGGTTTTGTAAGATCAATTTAAGATGAGTTTAAATATGTTTGGATATTAATATGAATTCAGATATATGAGATGGTAGAGTAAGTTTGGATGTTAAGATGAGTTTACACCCTTCAACGAGAAATAGACCCCTCAACAGTTTCATAAAACTTACCATAGAATCACATTAGTCACTCTATGATCTCCTTATTGCAAATTCTCTTTGCAAGCACTCTCTGCCTCCCTCTCTTTCTCCTCACCCTCATCAATCTCTCTCCCCTCACTCTCAAAAAACAGCTTATGATGTTAATAAAAGCTTAAGATCTAGTTGATCATTCGTTTTTTTTTTTCAACCACCACCTGCACCAAAAAAAAAAGATTTAAGAGAGAGATACATTATAGTGAAGAGTAAAGAAATAAATAAATATTAAGCATTTTGTCAAATGTTAGAACGCTTGAGGAGAAAGCTGGGAGCACTTGAGAGAGTAGAGAGACAGAGAGCTTGATAGCGAGGGAGATGGCTCAAGTTATTTTGTGATCTATTGAACCGTTGTTCACAATAACGTATGGTGATTGTATCTTATTGGAGGGTGTGAATCTCAAATTTACATCCATACAGTCCGGAGAGCCTCCCAACACTAATTACTAATTCTGTACTACTCTATAATTGTCACAACATGAACACCAAATATAATATATAGCTTATGTGACTCAATTCTTATGTACCCTCATTTTATTAGTGGGGCAATATTGGTCATGATATGCTGATTTCGACTGTGATCTAGAATCACAATGCATGCACCTGGTAGAGACAGCCATATGTAAAATATTTTTATTTATTTGAAATCTTTTTAAATTTAAGTACTACTGTTTCATCTGATTTTTTTTAATCAAAATATGGGCTAATGAGACGTCTCAAAAGTGTTATAAAAGCGTGTGGATAAAAAGATCTAAAAACTTGTCCCACTCCCACAGGTAAGTATTTATATATTTATACCATTGACATAGCTTGACTGAAAAAGAGGTCACCATAATTTCATATATATTAATTTGAGCTTCTTCTCTACAACCTCAAAAAATAAATTTTAACAGTCAACATATATTTGAGATGAAAATGAATTGATATGTCACACATGCTACAACAAATATTGCTTTTTGCCACGAGTTTTTTTTTTCTATAATAAAATTTCATGACAAATAGTGTTCTATTGACACCAAAAATCTTTGTGAAAACAAAACATGCTTTTTACCACGAGGTCAGATCGGTGAAAATAATGTAGTAGTAAAAGAAGTTTTTCCCCCGAAGAAATGTATTTTTTGCCACCACTTTGTATTAATGGTAAAAAAAAATTCACAATAACACTTGGTCCTCATGGGTTAGAACTTTTAATGGCATCAAAAAAAATTTTGCCATGAAATTGACATCATCACAAAAAAGTGTTCGATCATAAGATTTTTCTTTGTGAGTAATCAATTATTTCCCACGAGATTAGTTATCTTTTGCCACGAATGGCCACAAAAGAGAATAAAATTTAAAACCCCCATTCATCCCCGCCATACCCCTCACCTTACACTCACTTGTTTCCCTCCCCTCTTTCTCTCTTCCCCCAATGTCGTTCTGCTTCTCTCCCTCAATCTCTACTCATCACACCTCAACGCAATTGCCACTGCACACCACCGTCGACCCACAGTCCACTTCCACCGTCAACGGCCAACCCAACCAAGCCCCTCTCTTGCAGCTTTTCTCTCTCCCACAAATCTCCCTCTCTTCACCCTCAAAGTCCTTTATCTCTAGGGTTTCCAGTGCTACCGCACCACCTCCAGCTACTGGCGTAGCTATCCCTCAAAGGTCCCTAGTGCTGCCACAAGCTCTCCGTCTCTCTCACCATCGATCTGCTCTCCTCCACATGGATCTCGCTCAAATGCCTCGTACAAGTCCTGCACTACCTTCCTCCACGACGCAGCACCACCGCAACTCAGCCCTCCACACAACCGCAACGCCACCCCCATGCTCCACCGCTTCCCCTTCAACTCCGTAAGCCAACCAAAAACAGAGTAACCTTCGGGTTTATGACTAAGAAATACCTTTTTTATATAGGTAATAAGATATTTTATTCCATGTGACTAAAAAATACCTTTCAGTGCTATAATTTGCTTGTGATGTTGTCGTTAGTCAAGCATGAGAGGGATTTCTTTGTTTAATTTTCTAACTGTTGCTGTATGAGTGGTTTGAAAATTGCAAACTAACAACCTAGTTTTGCATTTATAGAGTAATGAGGCTTATAGGGATTTCAATTTTTTTGATTGGTACCTGATTGGTGTTTGAATCTGTATCTTTTTTCTATTATTTCGTGTGACCAACATTAAGGTATGAGTATTTATTACTTCTTTTTGTAGTCTGTTGCATTGAAATGTGACAAAAATGATAGATTTTTTTTCGTGCTTCAATAAGGTTTAAGGATCTCAGATTCTAAAGCTAATATCTTAACTTTATTGGGTGTGGTTTGGATGTCTAATGGTAGAAAACTGTTAGGTGAGTTGTGTGTGTGTTAGGCTAACATTTTAGGGGTGCCCAGATTACAAAGGTGTATGTCATATTGCTCCTATGCCATATCTATGTTCTTACCAGTTGGGGGAACTCAAGTTCTTTCTAGTACTGAAGATTGTTATCCTTGGACTGGAGATTGCTATATGGATTGTTATCCTTGGACTGGAGATTGTTAAGGATTTTTTTAGTTAAATGCTTATAGTTAGAGTCAGTACCTTCTTGTTTAGCTATATGCTTACAGTTCTTTATTAGAGCTGGTACTTTTTTGTTTGATTTATGCATCATTAAGTTACATTATTACACTCGTAGTTTGCTTAATTGCATTGAGTTTTATTATTGTTTCTTCTTTTTTATTGTTTTTAGACATTATTCCTTATTTTTGGACAAGATCTTGGTAGGGACATGTAAACAATAGTACCATTTTTTACAAGTATAAACAAGAGGACCTAAAGGCTTGTGATTATCTTTGTAATCATGGGCCTAGGATAAATGTAGCTGAAAAAAGAACTAATCTGACGCCATGCATTAAGCTTTTTAAGATCTTGTTGGCCAAAAAAAGGGTAAATATTTAATTAGAATTTGTTGACATAAGCACATTTTACTTACCTAGTCGTGTATCGTTTATTTGAGAGCTTTATTTTTATGGCATGTTATAAATTCATTCTTGTGGATTATTCCTCTATGTATAATTTCTTAAATAAAAGTTATTACCTGAATGCCTACGAACTCTTATAATTAAGTATTTAAATCTTAGTATATTCTACTTTGATGTACTGTGTCTGAAATTCTCTATGAATCTTTAATTCTCAACCTGATTGTGAAATGTCATTTATTTATTCTTTACAACTCGGAGGGATTTAAGAATTGTATGCCTTAGTAGACTTTGAATTATTATTTAGATTCAAGCAACAATGATGTTGAATATCAATTGAGGACACAATATTTGTTTTGGATATTACATATCACCATTCTGCTATGGCATGGTAAATGATAATAAACAAATATTAGAATATGCAACTATGTACTTGCAATAGCATGAAATCAATGGCAAGTATACAATATAACTAATATCATGGATATTCAACTATGATGAGTTTGGCAGTTCCCAAACTGACCACAGTAGAAAACTATTTTTTTTTCTCATAAATCTATATATACTATATATGGGCAAGAGTTTTGTCTTTAAACACATGAACAAAGTGTGTTACAACTATTGCTATAGAAGCTTTCTATCCCAACTCATGTCAATCACCAATTAAGCCTCTTGAGTTTTAATATAGGTTTTTTTTTTTTTTGGACAATTTCAGGTAACAATAGGCAACATGCTTTGTGGAGCAACAGGAGGCTACAAATTGCTCACTTAGTAAGGCTGTATAAAATCTGAACATATGTCCTAAAATTTATCCTTGTTGCTATTGGCATTAGTATTTATAATTATCTTGTGTACTTGGCATGGAGTTGCAAACAAATTGTATGCCTAATGGCCATGAATTATTTGGTCTCAAATTAGACGATGATGTTTATTGGGATATCATTTGCTATTAACGGATATAATTCAAACATAATTAATTTTATGGTGATTGAAGTATTATTTCTTTTCTAGTGTACAGTATGTGAGAAAATATATAATTCCCGTGAACTTATTTTCACTAAACATGTTTTTGTGACAAAACAGATACTTTAATCAACATAATGAAGTGGTGGAAAAAAATATCCATAGCAAATGAAAGCCGGATAACATTGTATTTGCACTGGAACTTTTCAAGGCAAAAAAATAAAAACAAAAAATTTTACCATAGGATTATCGTAATGAGAAATGTCACAAAAAACTTTTCTCCACCAAATGCACCATCCAAAATGATAGTTCCCACCAAATTTTCCACAAAAAAGTTCATGAGAAATATGATTTTTTCACTTTATATTTAGTGGGTACATTACTATATCGCTCCACAATAACTTGGTTGGCAACAGATTTTGCCACAAAATAATATAGCTTTTACCACAAATTGAATTTGTGGAAAAAAGTTATTATTTCTCACGAATTTTTATTTGTGGCTATAATATTATTCATCACTCATTATATGTTCTGAAGTTCCCACAATAATATTTGGTGAAAAAAAAAATTGCCATCTAATTTTAGATTTTTGTGACCACTATCTTTCGTGACAAAAATTACTATTTTTTGTAGTGACGTGAAAGGCAAAACCATCAATTTATAATATAGCTCACCTTTCTATAGAATTAGTAAACCACTACTTTTAAAAAAGTATTTTTAGGTAAAGATACATCGTTTGAGAAAATAAAAAAGATATCTTCATTTGTAAGCTGGCAGTGTAAAGGACAAACTTTCCACACCAATGAAATGACATGATTTAATTTGCAAGAGAGATTTTAAGTTTCATTTTGATAGGGAAAGTGTTTCATTTTATATTATTTTATTATTATAATTTTTTTAATTATTTACATAAAATATAATAAATTATTAAACTTTTTAAAAATACTTTAGTTACAAAAAAAAGATTACATAAAAATAATTTTACAAATTAATGTAATTTTATATAATTTATCAAATTATAAAATTATTTTTATTATATTGAAGATCTAACAAATAATATAAAATTACATCAATTTATGAGATTATTTTTTTAAAATTTATTTATTATTATAATAGTTCTCTAAATTTTTTTAAATTTTATAATAATAATAATATTAAAAAATAATATTTTATTTAACTTTTATTAGAGATAAGCAACTTCGAAGAGTTCGATTGTTTATTAGAGATAAGCAAATTAACCCTCCATCAAGTGCTTGCCACCTAAGAAAAAACATAATAATAGAATTAGACTTTACCGCACAGTAACAATTCTAAGCACCCACACGGATTGAGGCATTCAGTGGTCTCCCCTCCCCCTCCCCAGATCATGGCTCTGGCAACTGTGAGAAACGTCAGACGTCGCCACCTCCAATCCGACGCCATGCAATAGTTGCCCACCATCGCAGTCCTTCATCATAGTTGCCCACAATTACCGTTTTCTCTCCCATCATCCCGCAACAGACCTTGTTAAGCTTTGATTTCAGTCAACCGTTAGATTGCACAGATTATACACACATGCTGGAATCCAGTAAAGCTCAAGGTTGAAGATGACTCACAGTTCCAGTTTTACTTTTCCCCAAATCTTCTCGAGGGTTCTTAACAAGCCCAAACACAACCCCAGCCCCACCACTCCCTCATCTCTTATGAAGCAAGGCCACACAGGGGGCAATAGATAATAATCATTCACTACGAGAAAGTAGGGTAACACAAAGATGTGTTTTATATTGATAGTATCATGAAGATAATAGTGCTACAGGTCAATAGCAAAAATAGCCAGGGCGAGTTCATCTAGGACCAATTTTTCGGACTCATTTGTTCTATGAGCACTCAATGCCATATAAACACTTACGGCTTACCGTCAAATCTGGAAATAGTCTCACAAGAGCTAGAACTGAAAAAATTAAACGTACAATAAATACCACAATATCCTTATTAATACTCCATTGAAAATTCACTCTCCTTGACCTCATCAACCTGATTTTTTCATGGATTTCACAGGTTTCAGTTTCCTTGCTAAAGAGATCATAGCGAGGGAAATTTCAGCTCATGGGACATCTTAGCTTGTGCCAGGGTTGATAGAGACGAAAAGGTCGAGCTCCGTGCCACTGTTTGGATCCAGAGAGACAAAACCGATTCGGCACCAGCAGAAAGATCGAATCTCTCTCTCTCTCTCTCCTGGAGAGATCAGCTTGTTCGAGAAGGTTAGACCGGGATGGGGCTGGAACCTGGAATCGAAAATCTGAGATGAGAAGCGGATGTTCGGGTGTAGTGCGGTTACATTCTCACTAACTTGGGAAGCGTACGTGGCAAAATATCATTGGAAGGTAATTTTTAGTATGTTATAAGCCGAAACAGTTCAGAAGGTTTTCTTTAAATAGTAGTGTTACATGTACTTAAAATTTTATTTGTACTTTTATTTAAAATTTATTTCAAAATTTAAATTTTAAATTTTACGATTTTCAGCCTATCAAAAACTGATATTTAGAGAAGCAATTTTTTTATAAATTTCTTTTAAATATATTTAGCATTTTCTAAATTTAAATATTATATCTTCCTAATAAAAAGAATCGACCACAAAGAAATAAAGAGAAAAAATTTAGAGTAGAATTATTCTTCTATTTAAGATCCATGCAGCCTTTCAAAACGCTCTCATTGGCTTATATATAATATAAAAAATGTAAATTATTTAAAGAATTGTTCATAAGTGAAATCCATCTAATTATGTAAAAACAAAAATGTAAAATATAAATTGCTACAGTAATCCTCTACATGCAGCTAGTTACTATTCAGCTTTCAAACAATTTTTAATTATTTATACTTCATTTACTCCTTCATTTCTATTTATTGTTCATCATTTAAAACACTTTTATTTTATTTTTAAAAAAAAATATCTTGAAAATATTATTTATTTAATATTTTCATATTTTGATTTTATTTTTAATTATTATTTAGCTTATATATTTTTATGTTATGTGTATAGGACTAAATTATCTTATATTGTATATAATAATATATTACAAATATAAAAAGATATATAGATATTACAAATTTATTGGGAGAAAAGAAATGTTTAGAAAGAGTTAAAAAGAATATTTAAATAATATATAGAAAAAAATAAATAAGTTGATTCATGATATATTACAAAAGTCAATACGTAAAATTTTTAAAAAAAAAAATTGAATTTCAATGAAATTTTTTAAAGGATAAGATGAAGAATCTATTGGGAGTGCTCCAATTAGATACTTATTTTTAAAAGGTCAGTCTCAAAGTCAACGTTAGAATTTTAACAAGGGGTTAAATTACTATAATTTGGCGGTGAAAGGATAACGTGAAAATTTAACTTTATTGCAATACTGCAAAATAAGTGACAATTTCAGAAATAATCTGTGATTTTTTTTACTCAAAATAATGATACGTTAAAAAATTTAAAGGGATTAATTAAGTTTTTATTGGGCTTGAATATTTGTGAATGGTCAGTTGAATGAGAATGGGGAACGAAGCCCACACCGAGTTTGTTGGGTTGCATCTTCACAGAACATAAATAAGCTTATGGGCTTTGCCTTTCGGCTAATTATTTGGGCTATTTGAGACTTGCAAACATTCGATCAAACCCTAATCCATCAAAAGAAGACGTGCAATAATAAAACTTAATGGTCCACTTGGTACCCATTAACTACAACAAAGCGAGTGTGAGAGATTAAAAAAAATTACAGATGCAACCATAAATTAGAACACCCTAACCGTTTTGAAAAAAATGATAATACATGGTTCCCACATGGAAAAACAAAAAAAAAAATTAATTTTTTAATAGTAAACTATACTATTTTTCAAAACGGTTAGACATATTTATTCTATACTATATGTAGAATTAATGGAGAGATAAAACAAGATATGATTTCTAGATCCTCTGAGGCAAAAAAGCTTCATCAAACATTTCTTTGTTATGATGAGGAACCCCGGGACGATCATGAAAACATGTCTTTTACCCGATTAAACCCCGGCGGAGCAAAACACAAGGAGTCCAACATCTTAGTCCCCATATCACAGACAAATTTGGGACGAGAAGGTGGTAGACAAGCAATGTTCCTTCTGTCATTCAGAACAGGTACGAAAGTTCTTTTCTCAAGACTCACTTGATGGTGAATAGCCTCATTCGCTCATGCAGTAACAGTTTACAATTGAAAGTCAACACTATGATTAGTTGTTAAGAGTAGCTGATTAAGATACAAATTCAAAATATATTTGTGTCAGATGAACCTAAGAAAAATGGGGGAGAAAAAGAAAAACAAGGTTCTATACATTTTTACTCTACATATGAGTTAACAAACATAAATAACGAAAAACAAATTCACAAACCAGACAGAATCAGAGCTCAAATCACAAGATAGCCAAAAAAGCAGCAGCTATACCTACCCCAATAACTCCCACTTCAGCAGCATAGCAAGAGGCTGATACCTCTGTGTTTCAAGGACTTTACTTCTCAGGCAGAGTGAAAGAGATTGTGGGATTCTTTGATTTGTACATTTCCAATGTTGAATTCATTGAATTCAATCACTGAACCTTGACCAGAAAAGAAGCCTATGAAACTGTTCTGTCCATTTACCATTTTCATGTTTCCTAAACCAGAACCATGGATTACTACTCTCTATATTTCAAATTCAGGCCACTCAAATAAACCTGAGACTGAATTATTGTCCTTCCAATTTTAAAACCCGGAACCACAGTGAACCCGACCTTTGCTTTAGTTTTAAATGGCAACATACACCTCCTTGTGACATCTTCCATGTACACCATTGAGAAATCCATGCCTCTCTCCACTTTAAAAATCTCAACTACAGGATCAAATGAAAGCGCCAACTTATGCAAGGTCCATATTGAGCTTGCCATTCTCACAAATGAATCATAGAACACGCTCAATGATTTCCACGAATTCAATATCGTTTCATTTCTATCCAAATTACTGAAAATCGATGATTCCATGGTAGGGTGGATAAGCTCCTGATACTTGGTCTCACAAAATTTAGCAAATTCACACTTCCGATTCATACTCAGTAACTCCACAGGATTGCTTGATACGTGCTCGAGCAATTGCTTCAAAGAACTACTATTATTTTCGGAATTCAAAACAGGCCCATTGCACGCAATTTCATTCTCGCCCACTCCAAACCCATCCAAATCAAATCCTTTAAACATCAATAAAGAGACATAAGACAGAAAGGCATACCGATTATGTCCTTCTTTTGAGTACTCGATATCCGGATATACAGAATTGGCTGCCAAACCCAAGTCCCACATAGCTTTCCTCATCAATTCAATCAAAATCTTCGTAAACCTGTGTGTTGCTCTACAGGCATCAAGTAACACAGAATCAAATACTCTAACCGACAACAAAACATCATACGATGAATTCAAGTTACCAGATAGCCTCTTTGCCAAATCAAAATTGGACTTCTGAATCTCCCCCAACTTCTTCTTCAAAGCCAAAACCTGGTTATCTTTCTGATCAATCTCCGACTGTAACCGATTCGAGACGTTCCCGAGTATACGCAGCTTGCTTTGATTCTCTTCCACCCGAGCTTCCAAGCAAGACCTAATCGGCAAATCATCACCAAAATCCTGGTTCCTACAACAATCTTTATAGAACTGCTTGAATTCAGACAGCTTTAGAAGGTGTGAGACCAAGGCTCTATCTGCGTCCTTCACGTTTTCCTCAGCAAACGGAACATGTGCAGCCTGTAACTGAAAGTACGAAGCTTCAAAAGAGGAAACTGTGGCAAAAATGGAAGAAATTAGGGTCTCAGTTATACGGGTATTGATGGTTTTGTTCTGGGTCCGGCTCAATGGCCTTGGTATCACCGACCGTGGAGGTGATAGTGATGGCCGTTTGGGCACGGAGGGACCGTAAGTTGGATCAGGCTTGATTACCACGACCTTCTGGTCCATGATGACTTCTTCGGCGGAGTCAAGGAGGGAAAAACCGTCGGAGTCTTCGACGGCTTCGATTTCGGTGAAGAACTCAAAGGTCTTGGACTTGAAAGCCTGGGCGAATTTCTGGAACATATCAGAGATTTGTGGGGGTTTGGAGGAGCCATCTGCGTCCAGCATTTTGGAATGGAATTGGACTCTGAATCAGTCCAAAGATTGGAGAGAAAAGATGAAGAGAAAGGCTTTTTGAGAGAGAATGTGTGAGATGAGAACTCCTGGGTTACACACTGCTACTTGTGCTTGCTGTGAGATGGTGATGGTGATGGTGATGGTGATGGTGCTTTGGATGCCTTGCAAGGAAGGTATTGAAACTTTGCTGGTTTTTTTTTTTTTTTAAATCTCAGATGATTTTAATAAAAAAAATTATAAATATTATATGACATATTTATTATTATTAAATAAAAACTATATTTAATAAATAATTATTTAATAATAATAAATATATTTTATTTTATTTTATTTAATAAGATGGAAATATAATGTATAAAAATTTTCGTTTATTTATTGGGTGTATTTCTTTTAGGTGGTTTTTTAATTTTTTAAGCTTCGTTTAGGTGGTTTGACTTACCAATACATCAGTCAACTGTAATGAAAGAGATTAAGGTTGTGTTGCGATATTATTTAATATTATTTATTATATATTTTATAATTACTTATTATTATTTAATATTTTCTTATTATTTTCTTATGATTTTTTTATTAAAAATTATAGGAAATGTAAACGGATTTGTTTGGATACAAGAAATCTCTTAATTTATTCCATTTTATATTATTTTATTATTATAATTTTTTTAAGTAACATTTGAATATTAAGATAATTTTAGATATTTTAAAAATAGTGGTAAAAAATAATAATAAAATATTAAATAATAGTTAATAAGTATTAAAAAATAAAAATAAAATATAATTTAGTAGCCCAAACTGACCCTTAAACTCTAACATAAAATATAATAAAAAATATTTAACTTTTTTAATTTTTAAATAAAAATAATTTTATTTCATTTATAACTTTCTTCTGATCTTATTTTACTTCGCTGATCTCTCCTCAGACCTAACAAAATAACACCACCTGGCACCTGTGATTGATATTTATTACTGGCCAACGAAAAAGTTGGTAATATAAAAGAAAGTTACAAAACATTGCTAATTAAAAAGTTGACTAGTTGGTTGACCACTTTACTCTTTTACTACGTTTTTCTACGATTATTCACGCCATTTTTGGCTCATGATTCGATTTTGAGGGAGACTAATGAAACAATTAGTTAGAAGCTATTTAAGAATAAATAGAAAGCTTTATATTATATGTATTGGAGACGTGGCTTGAATTGAGTTTAATTAAATATATTAAACAATTCTCGCTCGATTCTCACTCAAACGAGTTTCAACCCATAATTTCGTACAACTCTTACTCAACATCTCGCTCGAACGAGGCATCAGACAGAGATTTCGCTCGATCATCGCTCGACATCCAGTTCGAAAGAGATCACGAAAGATCGAGTGAGAGATTTCACTCGACTCTTATTCGACGTTCCGCTCGAGCGAAAGTCAATTATAGGGTTGTATCGCTTCTAGATACTAGGGTCTTTGCATTCATTTAAACGTTGTAGTTGTGAGGAGTTCAGGATTTCGCTCGAGCGAGAAGACGAACGCAACAACTCGTGGAGAGCTCAAAAGTGTGTTTTTATATTTGATTTTGTGAGTGAAGAGCTATTTGTAAGAATTTGAGTGTTGTGAGAGAAAGTCTTGCAACTTATAAGTGAGATTGAGTATTTCTAGTGCAAGAATCATATGATTCAATTTCTATACTTCATCTTTGTTTTTTATAGTGGAATTCATTGAGACCAACCCAACAGTGAACGTAAATTTGTGTTAAGTCGAACCATTTTAAATCTTGGTGTTTATCGCTGTTCTGTGTGTCTCTGTTTCATTTCTCTTTGTTATATTCGCTGCATGACTTTTATTCACAATTTTTTTTATGGCCCGAATCCCAACAACATGAACAAGTATATTATAAAGAATCCTTTTTGGAAATAAACTATAACTATTGCTAGTTTTTTATTTTATTTTGCTAACCTAAAATCTTAGATCATTTTTTAGGTAAAAGACTGCATAGTTTTGATATAGATCAAACATTCTTTCTTTGGTGAAGAATATTTACAATTTTACAAGACATAATTGGATTGTGAAAATTACGAGACATTAATCCTTTCTTAATTGGATCATGAGTATTTCCCATTTTATGTACAAGTAAAGGATGCTAAATAAAGAAGATAAATGTTTTTTTATGTAATTGATGTGATACGTTAAAGACAATGTTAGATAAAACCCATTTTTATTTATTTTTTTGCAATCTAAGTAATGCATAAATAGAAAATTTTCAATTTTAGAAGAAATTGATTAAAATATTTTTATTTACAAATTAAAAAGTCTAATATGCAAACACAAGTTGAAACTCTCTTTAAAAACCCCAACTCTTTCTCTTAGCGCTATCTCCTATACAGTGGTGGAGCCATGTTGGGGCAAAGTGGGCCATGGCCCCCCCTCCCCACGGGCTCCACCCCTATTCTAAAAAAAAAATTAAAAATATATATATAATATATGTTTTTTTTAAATAAAAAATTGAAATTTATTTTTTAATGATTTTGTATGATAATATTAATTTTATTTTGTGTTGGCTCACTCTCTAAAAATTATTTTGATCTGCCTTTACAAAATTAATCTAATTTAAAAATAAAATACATCTCATATAAAATAAAATAATGATATGTTTTTATTATAAATAAAAATAAATATAAAAAAAGAAGTTTGATATTTTTAATGTATTTTTAATATATTTTTATTATGATGACATATTTTTATCATATTATATACATATTTAGTACATAAATTGTATTAATTTTTTTATTGTAAATATTACTATCAAATTATTTTATTAGACATAAAAAATTATATATAAATAAAATAAAAAATATTTTATATATTTTATTTTAATTTTATCTGGCCCCCCTAACGCAAATTTCTAGCTCCGCTATTGCCCCTATAGAAACCAGATGAGAGAATGGGGTTAGGAGCTCTGGCTACTCCACTCTCCTCTCCTTCTCCCTCATTGTCTAGTTTTCCTTTTGATCCTTTTTGTTTTAATTTTTGTTTCAAGCAATTGGTGTTTGCGTCGGCCTTGATGGGTTTAGCTCAGAGGCAGGGCCAATGGCGTTGTCCGTTGGTGTTGCTTGGAGCTCCACCTGTCGGGTGCTTTGCTCTCGTTTGGATTCAATTCATCTCAATTTCATCCTTACAATATTCTCAAATTTTCATACGAAATATAATAAACAATCCAAATTTTCAAATTTCAATTTAGTTTTTTCAAATTTTAAAATATTAAAAAATAATATTATAATGATATTTTATTCAATTTTTAAAACTTATCTCATCTCATCTTATCTCTCAATTCAAACAGAATTATTTGGTGCCATGACTTTAGGGTTTCTCAGTACGTACGTATATGATCTATCCTTCTGAAGAAAGATGCTTGGTTTCATGAGTTGAGTTTTGTCTCCTTGGTGTTAATATTTGGATATTTTATTTTATTTTTCTAATAATTAAAGAAGTAATTATTAATAAAGTGATATAGTTTTTATTTTTAAAGAATATTTAAAGATGTTTAAGAAATTTTAAAAGAAAGATAAAACAAAATATATAATTATATTAATAATAAATTTGAAGGAACAAACCCATGAGGCTGAGCAGCACCGGGCCTCTTCTTTTCCTCCATTCATTTCTTTCTGTCGTGCGCCCTTTAAAGTGGCTTTTCATGTGTGCCAATTTTCGTACCCTGAATGAATTGTATTTTAGAATGTGAACACGTTTGCTTTATATGCATTTCAAAGCAAATCCAATGCTTCGTGTAGACACAATATATATGGCTTGTGGGGGGCACTCTTTATATTATAAGAAAACTCCTCAGTTGTGATTAGTTATTTTATATAAAAATAATTATTATTATTTTTTGTTAAAATAAATCTGTTTGATTGTAAATAATTATTTTTGTCGCATATAATTCATCACAAATATTCAAATTTCTTGTAATATCACGAGTTGAATTACTTCATGCACCTTTTCTAACTACCAATTACCTACCCCAAAGAACAGATCGATGCAAGAATTTCAGGAGGTAATTATCATGATCATCATCTAATTAAGAAAGTTTTGGCCACATCCACCAAGCATACAAGATATCATGAAGAAAACTAGGGATAGAAATAATGGAAAATTTTAATATAGGACAAGTGAATAAGATAGATGAATAGATCAGTCTTGTTCAACTACTCTCGTAATGATGCATGTAGGAATACAAGATGTAGTAGAGAATTAGAAAGAAAATTGAAGGGTATGACAAGAGAGTGAGATACATAATTGGATTATATTTGTTCAACCATCCGATAATGATTTGTAGATGAATACAAAAACATGTGATGTAGACTCGAGAGTACATAATCCTCACGAGAGAATAATGTCGTTTGTGTTATAAATTATGTCATCCAGCTCTAATTACGAAAAAGTGTTATCATGTTATGTTTTAAGTGATTTTTCATTTGAGTATAAGTTGATCTAAAAGTCATTTAAAATGCGTCATATTCACACAAATACCCATGAGTTTATACCTAAAAGAAATAACTTGCAAGTCTGAATTCTATCTGTATACTATATTATTATCTTATTTTTATTAAATTAAGTAAGATGTAATATATTTATTATCATCGAATGATCATTTATTAAATGCATTTATATTCACTACAAAAAAAAAGATTTTTGTAGTTAATTAATTGCGACGAAAATATTATTTATGATAAATTTTAACTGTAAATAAGTAATTTTTTTTTATAATAATCATTTAATAGTGATAAATATATTATATCTTACGTAATAAGATGAAAATAGAATAAAAATATAGTATATAACCTTATTCGTACAAAAATATTGCTCAAGTGGCAGATCATGTAAGTATTCACAACCCAACAAAAACTTTCCCAATTTGGTGTCCCCAAGTACATGCACCAAGTGAAGCCTTTAGTGGTACGTAGGTTGGTCCCTTTGAGTTGTATGTTTGACACAAAAAACAGGGCCAATGGTGAGTAAGGTGAATATATGTTTGGTGAGAAATGGGGGCTATGGTTGGTGGGGGTAGGTCAGAGACAGCTCCATATATATAAATATATATATATATATATATAAAGTCAAAACTGAGAGCTAAAAAGAAATGCAGGCCAAAGAGTAAATACTACAGAGAATTGAAGTTAATTACCCTTCAAATGTTCAATCTAGTACTATTGCATTAGGGAAGTTGAAGTCTGACTTAATTCATCATCCAAGACTAGGTTTCAGTGACTAATCAAAATTCACCGACCCCAAAATTTGTGTGTGCACATTTTTGACGCAATAGGCAGCTACCAACCTAGCGTTTGGAAGCATGCCCTTAGATAGATGTACTTTTTGTTTAATTCTGCTTGAACTCTTGTACATATTTTTTCATTAATGCAAGCTTGATTAGAAAAAAAAAGGGACTAATCAACAATCATGTTTCTCAAACATTTCATCCAATTAAGGCATGATTTGGATAGTAAAAGTCTCTTATTCAATCTTATCTTAACATCTAAAAATTTCAAACACTATAAATATAAATATTTTTAAATTTTAGATTTTTAAGTTCTTTATTTAGTTATTACTTACTCTTCGTTTTTTTTTTTCACAAATAAGATGAGATAAGTTGAGATAAAAAATAAAAGTTAGTATATATTATTTTTGTGAGGGAGGAAAATCACATACAGAGCCCAGCCATTTATGACATTGTAAAGTAATAAGTGATGGTGAGGCTTATTAGGGGATAAAAGGGTATAGGATGGCAGGGACATATGTTTAAGATAAAAGGTGTAGGGCTTGGGATAGTGTACAGGAAAGTAGTGGGATGGGTGAAGAGTAAACTGCGAAGGTAGGAACAAACCAACTAACACTCGCAACCTAAGAGCTTATATAAAAATCAATGATCAAACGACCGACTCATTGTCTCCCCCAACAGGCAACAACCATCGGTCTTCTCTCAAGAACTCATCATCTTCTTCACTTCTCTCATTCTCAGAAGCATTTGGAGACTCTAATCAGAGGATTTTCTCTTAAAGATATTTATATTTTTCCTTGTATAGTGAGTCATGAGAGACTATAAATTATTAATATAGTAGACTCTCATCTCCAAACGTTCGTGGACGTAGACCTTATGCCGAATTACATAAATTTTGTATTTATTTTTATTTATTTTATTTGTTATCAACGCACGCATAACCGTTATGCAGATAGAGTGGTTTGAACATTACTAAGTAGTCCAAGCCGCAAAACACAACATCAACAATTTTTATAAGATTATTTTTATTTGAAGATATAAGAATTAAATTATTTAATATATTTTATTTGAAATTTTGAAAAAATTATAATGATGAGATGATATAAGAATTATTGTGAAAACAAATAAATTAAATTATTATAATTTTTTTAAAATTTTTAAATAAAATGTAAAAATAAAACTATGTTTTTAAAATCTTACAAATATAAATAATATTTTAAAAAAATCGATCGATGTTAGGGCTTCGATCTTTGGGCTTCGATCTTTTAGATGTACTAGAGTCAACATATTGTGTCTATATTTTTTAATTTTTAAAGTATTTAAAATATTAATTTTCTTTTTTGTTAATAACTCCTGAAACTTCCTCGTTGGAGTATTTTTTAGCTCATAATTGCTCACTGTGAATACCGAACTTCTGTTGAAACAAAGGTTAAGGTTGGTGAAGATCATACCATTGGTAGTCAAAGATTCCAACAACTCCAAATTTAAAATATTTTTCTCTAATTATTTTAACTAATTTGTGACGACTTATACAATTGTGGACTCAATTAATGCGTCTTTAAATAATTGGATTGCGAGAAGATCTGGTATATATGTGTCTTAACCTGATTGGTTGAGTGTAGAGCTCTGGTCGACTATTCGGTTATTAATTTATGAATAATGATAAACTTATCTTCTATTTATCATTATTTTATAGTTCTTTTTAATTTTTTATTTAATAATTACAAAATTAGTAACTATTAATAAAATTATATATATTTTAAAAATGAATCATTAAAAATATTTTAAACAAATAAATACAAATAAAATAATAATAAATAAAATCTAACCCTATCATTAGTCTTAATTTATTACACCATCTTTGTTATATAATAAATAATGATATACTTATTATTTACTTATTACTTATTTTTCATTCGTAGTGTACTTTTTTATTTATTATTATTTTAAATAATTTTAATCATTAAAAATATATATAATTTCATTAATACTTATTATTTTAATTATTAAATAAAAAGGAAATTTAAAAAAAAATGATAAAAGTATGGTAAAGTATCATTATTCCTTTGCCTCAGCAGCAGCCCTATGTTGTCAACCTAAGTCTATGGGGGATTAGGCCTGAGATTGACGTCCAATTTTAATAAAGCTCTCTTTTGTAAATTAAGTTGGCAAATGATCTTTTGTAAATGGTAGCACATCCAACTGGAAAAATCTGCTCGTGAACAAATATTTCAGAAATAATTTTTTTATTATTTTACATCCATCTAAAGGTGACTGATTCATGGGTATGGAAATGGATCTTAAAGCAAAGATATCCATGGATTGATCCACCATGGTTTCAATACAAAAACGTAGATTGATCCATGGATTCCAAATCTCTTCTCCTTTGTCCCTGCACCTCAAGATGATTCTATTTACAAGGACCTACTTTGAAAGTCTTCGAACTCATGACCATTGAGGAACCTAGTTAGAAGGTGGAATGATCTATTCCTTCTTACTTTATTCTATCAGAATTAGGGCTGCAAACGAACAGAGCTGCTCGTGAACAATTTGAACTCGACTCGTATAAACTCGATTCGTTTAATAAATGAGTTGTTCGTGAACACTAATATTGGTTCGAATATTAAACGAGCTAAACTCGTATAATCTCGACTCGACTCGTGTAAACTCGGTTTGTGTTCGTGAACAAGATTCGTATAAACTCGATTCGACTCGTTTTGAGCTCGTAACAATACTCGTAATATTTTTATATACATATATATAATCTTGCATATATTCTTACATATATTCTTTTATTATATATATTTTCTGTGTTATATATATTATTTTTGATATTTTGTATAAATAATATATTTTGTTACTTTATGTAGAAGTAGCATTTTATTTCTTTACAATAATAATGTATTAAGTTCACAAAAAAATTATTAATTCAAATATTTATAATGAGTAAGAAACTCGAGTAATTACTCGACTAAGTTCGGCTCGTTCGTTAGAGAGTAAAAACAAAGATCGATAAATAACTCGATTCGACTCGAGCTCGTCTTTGATTGGCTCGAATTCGACTCGACTCGACAAACTCTCAGCTCGACTCGAACTCGAACTCGAGTTATTTGACTCCAGCTCGACTCGACTCGACTCGAACTCGTCTTTGTTCGGATCGTTTGCAGCCCTAATCAGAATACTATCAATGAGATACTTAAGATTCCCCTTGCTCAATTTGATTTCCACTCTCGAGATGACAAGTTAATCTGGACAAACCACATGCACCTCGGGCAAATTCTCTATAAAATCTGCACATGCTAGCCTTAACATGTCCACAAAAAACAACCATTTATTTGAATATCAACACAAAAATTGGAAGAATGTCTGGAAAATCAAGATTAATGATAGTGCTTACTTGGAAAATCCTGAATAACATTTCTCCCAACAAGAGTTTTGTTACAAAAGTCTATTCCATTAACTGAGTGTTGATGTCGAGAAAATTGAGAATGAGTCATTCCTAATCCATTAGTACGGTTTGGACTTTGTTTGAAGTCGTTTGGAACCCCTGACAATCTTTCGATGTGGCTGACGCGTGCATTGATAATGGCTAAAATAATAGAAGTAAACACCAGATTTACGTGGTTCGGCGTGAGGCTTGCATTTACGAATTTTTGAAAAAGGAAATTCATTATCATGAATATTTTTACAATCACTCGTGACTTACCAAAAAAAATTATACATAAATTTATATTTTAAGCTCACTGGTCGGAACTCTTGAGTTTCTCTATACAGACAGTGGAGACAATACTAGAAAGCAGCCTGCGGGCTGGCCTCTGAGAGAGAGAGAGAGAGAGAGAGAGAGTCGCATTTGTTATCTGTTTTGAGGCCTTTTATAGAACTCTGATGGTGTGATGTGATCTATTGAAGCCAACACAAATTGGCGTGCGTTAGTTACTTTTGTCCAGCGTGCTTCCTTTTATTTTACTAAAACTCCATTTTGTCCAACGGTACCCTTGTGTCCATAAGTCACCTTACATCTATCAGTGCCCATGCTTTGCCTACTATTATCCTCTAGTATAAGAATTAAGAAATGCTTGGCTAGGGTATCGACTTTCATTTCCCTCCTCATACTGAAAAATGAGCAACCTTGTTGCCCCATATGTGAATCGGAGGAAGAAACAACTTTACCACCTCTTTCTAAAATGTCCCTTCTAAAGAATCTTATGGAGACAAGCTCCCTAGCCACTAGTCATTTCCATCTTTCCAAATAAAGGCACTGTTCATTGGGTGGTGCTGTTTGTAAAAACCAGTTTCATCAAGTCCAACAATGCCAACTAAGGAGAAGCAACTGCTTTGCTCACAGTAGTTAAAGACACTAGAGCACGATAAATCAAGAAATTCTACTGGCGGTAACTTAGAAGTTGTTATTAATTCCATTCAAAACCCAGAAATAGTGACAGACTGGATCATTGAACCAATAGTGTCATAGATTCAATGATACTTCTACAATCTTTTGAGAGTTGGTGCGTAAAAAAATTCAGCGCACATAATATTGCACAATACGCAGTTTCAAAATGTTTATTTGAAAGCATACTCACTATTAGTATACCTTCATATATTTTTAAAGAGAAATGATAGATATAGTCATAGAGTTACAAACGACATACAATCGCTTTGAAAAAAAAATTGAATATATATGAGACCTACGTGAAAAAAATTAACATTTTTTAAAACAACTGCACACCGTTCGCAACTTTACGACTATACGTAATATTATCCTTCTCTAAATTTTCACAATGAGAAATATCCACATATAGTTGGCCTGTAAATAACTAAGGTAGCCTATGTCTACCAAATCTCCCTTTAGTTTCTTTAATGCAATGCTTCTAACTTGCCTTTAAAAAAAATATAAAAAAAAACCGACTTATTTTGTTTCGCATTTTAAGTTATTTTTAAGGTGATGCTATTTTGTCGCTAAATAGTCTTTACCGCTACCCTCGTCAATTAGTGCATTTAGTTTTTTTTTTTAATATTTATTTGAAATTTAAAAAATAAAAAAATTTATTAGTAATAATATTTTTAAACATTAAAAAAAAACACTAACGTTCCAATTCAAGAGGCAAATCTGAGGGACTAATTACCATTTTTTCTATTTTAAATGCCAACCCCTTAATAAAAAGTTACTTGAAATATGTATTGACAAAATCTAAAATCATAAACATAAAGCTTTCAGATGTCCACGGTTTGTAAATTGGGTTTTTTTTTTAAGGGACGAAATAAAATTAAATAATTATAATAATTAAAAGAAACGAAATGAGATTAATTGATAAAATTTGTAAAATAATCGAGGAGATAATGAATTCTAAGATCTAGTTTGTTTTCATAAATATTCTATCCTATCATTCTTATTTTTTCAAATTCTAGTATAAAATAAAATAAAAAATCTAATTTTTTGAAAATTTAAAACAAAATTAATATTAAAAAAATATTTATAATAATATTTTATTTAAACTTATTTTTTCTATTTTATCTATAAAAATAAATCAAGCCTAATTTTGGACAGGGATGATATATTTGGAGTGGATATGCATTGTCAGAGCCATCAATGAAAAATCTACGTCTTAGACCACTAACATTGAATCTACTAAATGATCCTTTAAAATTTGAAGCAATATAAAATTTTGATGAATATATCAAATTTCTAAATTTCTAAATTTATAATTTTATATTGGATTCATCATTATATCTCTTATAATAATATTATAATAATATTTTTTTAATAAAAATATATTTAAATATTTTTTTATATTTTGTAAGTATACTATAATCATATGTATATTAATAATATAATCTGATACTTAAATAATTATTTTTTAACCAAATGTTTTAAAAAAAATTTAATTCCTTGTTAAAAGATTAATTTTTTTCAACCAAAATTTTCAACCAAATAATTACTTAAATAATTATTTTTTAACCAAATAAGAAAATCAGAAAGAGAAATTGAGAAAAATAAAGTAGGAGAATAAAATATATTAAAGTATGTATTTAGAATGTGATTAATAATCTTTCAAATATAAAAAATTGTGAAAATTTATTGTAGCTTAAAGTTATATATTAAGAAATTTGATGAATTTAATATAGAATTTTTTTAATAAAAATTATTAAATTTATATTTGATAGATCATTTAATTTAATAAATCTAATGCCAATAATCTAATGTGTTAAACTCAAGATTTCAAGTTTCATGTAAATCTACACATGAATTTTGATGATAACAAATGGATTCAAAGAATAAAGGAGTCTCAAGCTCAAGTTGTCCATATAATAGAATCAAGCACATCAAGAAAGAAAGCATGAGCAAGAAGGGAATAAGTTCACATTAAAATCATAAAATAATTTTGTAAATCTCTTAAAAATTCGAAATTAGGATTAAGGCTCAAAATTAATATTTTATCATAAAGTATTAAAATATATTTTCCACATGTGCATGAATATTTTGAAAATTAAATTTGAAAATTTTGAAAGATGATTGATTGTCATCTTTTACATGTGCATGACATGATTAAATGTTTGAACTTTGAAAATTTTGAAAGATGATTGATTGTCATCTTTCACATGTGCATGACATGATTAAAGGTTTGAATTTTGAAAATATTAAGATACTTGATTGTCATCTTTCACATGTGCATGACATAATTAAAAGTTTGAATTTTAAAAATATTAAGATGATTGATTGTCATCTTTCACATGTGCATGACATGATTAAAGGTTTGAATTTTGAAAATATTAAGATACTTGATTGTCATCTTTCACATGTGCATGACATAATTAAAAGTTTGAATTTTAAAAATATTAAGATGATTGATTGTCATCTTTCACATGTGCATGACATGATTAAAGGTTTGAATTTTGAAAATATTAATATGCTTGATTGTCATCTTTCACATGTGCATGACATGATTAAAGGTTTGAATTTTGAAAATATTAAGATGATTGATTGTCATCTTTCACATGTGTATGTTTTATTTAAATATTTTCAAAAATGATGGATGCTTTTCTTGACTAATGCAAAAGGTATATATCTTTATTTGAAAATTTTGAAAAGTAAAGTGTGCTCCTTTTGTCATATGCAAAAAGTAAAAGATTTGATTTGAAATTTTTGAAAAGTAAAGTGTGCTCCTTTTGTCACATGCAAAAAGTAAAAAGATTTGATTTGAAATTTTTGAAAAGTGAATGATGATATTTTTGACATGTGAATCTTTTTAAATTTGAATATGAAGTCTCATATGCCTATAAATAGATCATTTGAGAGCTTCACATATACAACACCAAGAGCATACAACATTCATTCAAAGCTTTCATTCTCTCTTCTTTAAGCATTGAGCCTTAATTCTTGTTCTTATTGAGAGAGATATAGGTTGCGCTGTATTGTTTCTATCTCACTCATTGAGGAGTGTATTTTGATAGTCTACCCACTATCAACTCTTGTATTTGTAAGAGGGTGCGTATAACTCTTGTGTGTGTAGAAGGTGTTCTACACGGGGAATAGTTAAATCACCAAGTGTAAGGTGATTGGAAGTGTAGAAGGTGTTCTACACGGAGAATAGTTAAATCACCAAGTGTGAGGTGATTGGAAGTGTAGAGGGTGTTCTACACGGATTCTTTGGAGCGGTGCTGCTCAAAGGTGTAATAGGTTTTTATCTCCACCTAAAGGAGATTGAATAGTAGATTTGAGGATCCTCAAGGGGTAGCTTGAGGCGAGGACGTAGGCAGTGGGGCTGAACCTCGTTAACATACTGAGTTTGCTTCTCTCTTACCCTTACTCTTTATATTTATTGTTGTTTCATATATTTTTTTTATTTTATATTATATATTTGATTTATAATTGTTATTTTTTTAAATACAACTCAATTCACCCCCCCTCTTGTGTTAGTCATCTGGGCAACAATTGGTATCAGAGCTAGAGCTCTATTATAAGATTAACTATCTTTTGAGTTAAGATCTTATGACTAATATTGCAGTTTCATTTGGTGAAGGTCAATTCAGCAGTCGGCCTCCACTCTTTTGCGGAGACAATTACTCATTCTGGAAAGTTAGAATGAGAATATTCCTTCAAACTCAAGGTCGAGAAATCTGGAAATGCATTGTAAATGGACCTTATATTCCAACAAAAGTAGTTGATGGAGTAAAGGTCAAAAAGGAAGAAAAAGAGTTTGATCGTGAAAACGATAGACTTTATACTTTGAATTTAACTACTATGAATTTATTATATAATACTCTTAATGGTAATGAGTTTAATAGAATAATAACTTGCACTACAGCAAAAGACATTTGGGATAATTTGGAAGTTACTTATGAAGGAACTTCTCAAGTCAAGGAATCAAAAATTTATATTCTTACTCGTGAATATGAAATGTTTAAAATGAATGATGATGAATCTATTTCTAGTATGCACACTCGTTTTACTAACATCATAAACAGCTTGACAGCTCTTGGCAAAATTTATTTCAAAGTGGAGATAGTAAGAAAAATTCTCAACTCTCTACCAAAACGTTGGGAGTCAAAAGTGACAGCGATTCTTGAAGTTAGAGACCTCAAGAAGCTCGAAATGAATGAACTCATCGGGTCACTTATCACCCATGAGTACACATTGAAAAGAGGAGAAGAAGAAAGAAATTCAAAGAAGAGTTTGGCACTTAAAGCAGTTCCACATGAAATTGAAAGTGATGAAGATAAGGAAAATGACGACAAAGATGAAGAAGTTGCGATGATAACAAGAAGAATTCAGAGGTTTTTAAAGAAAAATAAAACTCCTCCAAGGAAATCTTTCAAAAAGTTTTCCAAGAAAGATTCAGGTAAAAATGATACTTTAATTTGTTATAAATGTAATAAGCCTGGTCATATCAAGTCAGATTGTCCTCTGCTAAAGAAAAATCGAAACAAAAGCAAAAAACAAAGGCAAAAGGCAAGTAGCTCAGATAGTGAAGCAAGCAATGGAGAATCAGCAAATCTTTGTCTTATGGCTAAAGATGACATTGAAATAACAAATTTTGATAATATTGAAGATCCTTCATATGAAAAATTGTAAAATATTTTAGAAGAGGTATATGAGGAATTTGAAAAATTGGGTATCAAGTATACTGTTTTGAAAAAAAAAATTCTTCTTTAATAAACGAAATTGATATTTTAAGAAAAGAAAATATTGTTTTGAAAGATGAAAATCTTGAGTTGAAGAAAAAGAAAACTGATTTAGAAAATATTATTGAAAACTTTACGAATGGAAAAAGAAATTTTGAAAAATTTCTTAGTAGTCAAAGATGTGTTTTTGATAAGGCAGGCTTGGGATATAAGCCAAAACAAAAATACAAATCTTATAAAAACTTTTTTGATAATCCTTCTACATCAAAGTCCAATATTCAAAATTCTTTTCACAAAAATAATTTTGTTAAAAAAGGATACTATTATAATCACTCAAGTTCTTCATATATGTCACATGCTATTTGTAATTTTTGTAATAGAAATGGTCATAATTATCTTGCTTGTCCTATTAGAAGAAAACATACAATGACTATTAGGGCCATATGGGTACATAAGAATATTGTTTCTTTTAATACTAATATATAAAGGACCCAGAGAACTTAGGTACTAAGAATTTTTTTTAATTGTTTTTATAGGTATGCATGAAGTCTTTTACAGGTAAAAGTAAATGGTTTTTAGACAACGGATGCTCAAGATACATGACATGAGACAAAACTAAATTCATTGACTTCACTTCTAAAGAAGAAGGATGCGTGATATTTGGAGACAATTCAAAAAGAAAGATCATTGAAAAAGAAGGAAAGATCATAAAGACCTAGTACAAGATGCAACCAAATAGTGAAAACATGTGAAATATCATCCAATAGAACAAATTCTGGGAGAACCTTCACAAGGTATAAGCATTCGATCATCTCTTAGAAATATTTGCGATCATATTGCTTTTCTATCTCAGATTGAACCTAAAAATATTGATGAAGCATTTCTTGATGAATCTTGGATTCTAGCTATGCAAGAAGAGTTTAATCAATTTGAAAGAAATGATATTTGGACACTTGTTCCTAAACCCAAAAATCATACTATTATTGGAACAAAATGGGTTTTTAGAAACAAGAAAGATGAGTCCGGAGTCATTACTAGAAATAAGGCTCGACTAGTGGCCCAAGGTTTCAATCAAGAAGAATGAATCGATTATGATGAGACATATGCAACAGTCGCAAAATTAGAAACTATTCGAATGCTACTTGCATATGCTTGTTATAAAGATTTCAAACTTTTTCAAATGGATGTTAAAAGTGCTTTCTTAAACGGTTTTATAAATGAAGAGGTATATGTTGGCAACTTCCAGGTTTTGAAAATCATATTTCTCTAAATCATGTTTTCAAACTCACAAAAGCACTATATGGACTCAAACAAGCTCCTAGAGCGTGGTACGAGAGACTTGGTGGTTTCTTGATTGAAAAATGCTTTTCAAGAGGAAAAATTGATACAACTCTTTTCATTAAATACGAAAATAATGATATTCTTTTGATTCAGATTTATGTTGGTGATATAATATTTGGTGCTACTAATGAAAATATGTGCCAAGTTTTTGCTAAGACTATGCAGGAAGAATTTGAAATGAGCATGATATGAGAGTTTACATTTTTTCTCGGATTGCAAATTAAGTAAGCAAAAAGTGGGACATTCATCAATCAATCGAAATATATTAAGGAATTGCTGAAGAAGTTTGGGATAGAAGGTGTTAAGGAAACTGGAACACCAATGAGCCCATCCACTAAACTTGATAAAGATGAAACCGGTAAACCAGTTGACTTGAAGGTATATCGAGGTATGATTGGTAGCTTATTATATTTGACAGCCAGTAGATCAGATATTATGTTTAGTGTGTGCTTATGTGCACGCTTTCAATTATCTCCAAAAGAATCACATTTAATTACAGTTAAGCGCATTCTTAGATATCTTAGTGGTACAATTAACTTAGGGTTATGGTACCCTAAGCACACATCTTTCGATCTAATCAGCTACACAGATGCAGATTATGCTGGCTGTAAAATAGATCGAAAAAGCACTAGTGGAGCATGTCACTTCTTAGGTTGTGCACTAGTTTTCTGGTTTAGTAAAAAACAAAATTATGTTGCACTATCTACTACTGAGGCAGAATATGTTACTGCGGGTAGTTGTTGTGCTCAAGTTCTTTACATGAAGCAACAACTTGAGGATTTTAAACTTATGTACAATCACATTCCAATCAAATGTGATAATACAAGTGCTATAAATCTTTCAAAGAATCCAATACAACATTCTCGGACCAAACATATTGAAATTAGATATCATTTTCTTAGAGATCATGTACAGAAGAGCGATATTGTATTAGAAGTCACTAGTACACATGATCAATTGGCAGAAATTTTCACAAAACCCCTACCAGAAGATAAACTATGCATGATTAGAAGATAAATAGAAATTATGCATGCCATGAATGTCTGCTAGATACTTATATTCCATTATCTCAAATGACCTACAGAAACTTGAGACGTTTAGCCTCATCATTCAAATGCATTTGCTCCTCATAAATCATCATGCCATCCTTGTCTATAGGATTAGGCAATCAAAATACAGAGGCAAGTAAGGATTTTAAATCCTTATTCTGTTGTTTTAAGTCTACTATTTTTTTGTTAGACTCTTGAACAAGTCGTTGAAGAATATCGATCTTCTCATTAAGCTTCTCTATCTCGCGGGTTTTGGACTACAACCGAGTGGAAAAGGCAACAATGGAAGATGAGTATCGAGTCCCGAGACCCACAAGCTCGTAAATGGCATCATGATCGGATTTATTAGCCAAATCAGTGTTTTGCTGCTTCATGGCACTTACGACAGATACAGAAATAGATTGATCACGAGAAGCACTGAAGGAGAATTGATGAGCCATTAAGATTTTGTAAAGTGAGAATGAAGATGAACTACAACAATGAAAAGAAGATTTGATGCGGATTAGATAAAACTAAGGATTGTTTTTATAAAGAGAAATAAGTAGAAGACAAACTGTCATCTCTTCAAATCTTACTTAGTCAAGCTTACAAGATATGTCGGATGCATATTGTCAAAAGTTACCGAACTAAGCTAGCGAGATTAATTATAATTGTCCCTGTTTCTCTCGTGAAACGCTGCCATTATCTGTTGATGTTGACTCTGTACTTGAACTCTTACTCGTTCCGATTCCTCTATTTGAAGTTTCACAACATGAGCTAATTCCGTCAAATCTTTATTTTCTTACTTTAACCTCTTATTCTTTCTGCCTTTATTTTCAAGCTTTTGATGTAGAACAGATATTTGATTGTTAAGTCGATCAACCTCATTTGCCCTCGCTAGTAATCTCCGAGACATGGTCGTAACAGAGGCAGCATATTGAGCACTGAGAGTTCTTGATGCTACAACAACCTCAGAATCAGTTCTTTTTGAAAAATGCATTTCTGCTTCTATCATGGTGTTGACAACCTCATGAGATAAAATGACTGGTTGAGACGGTTCCTGATTCAAATCCGGAAGATTATCAGACAAAATTTTTCCCGCCATTCTATCGTTTTGAATAAACAGAAACTGGATCAATGAATGGGGTGAAAATTTATTTGAGTATCCGATAGGTGAAAATGGTCTTTTAAACAACAACTTTCAAATCTCGATAATATTTAATTTTTCAACAATATCACACGGATTTAAATCTGCTTTCGCACCGATTGCTAGAGCTAGGCCTCCAACCTTTGCAGATTTTGTCAGACACGCGTGGCTCCGCACCGAATTGCCAGAGTCAGACTTCCAACATTTGCAAGTTTTGTCGGACATGCATGGCTCCGCACCGCATTGCCAGAGCTAAGCCTGCAGCTTTTGCTGTCTTTGTCGGACACGAATAATTTTAATTATTCAACTTCAAATCTCTGGAACATCTAATTCGTCAATAACATCAAGCGGATTTAAATCTTCTTCCGCACCGAGATGATAAAATTCGGCTTCAACGTTTGCAAGTTTTGTCGGACACGGGTGGTTCTAACTTCTACAGTCTCTACTAACGCAGCGTTTTATTTATCTATTGGTTATTGTAGGAATATATCTTATTGAACTAATTATGATTCCTTTTTAATGATGCCAAAAGGGGGAGAAGTTTTAAACTAGAACATTAACATTATTTAAATTGCTAAATTTGTTATATATGATTGGAATTATATTTATATTTTTGCTTGAAAAACTAACGCACATTCTCAGGGGGAGTTTAAGTATTAATACAGGTTTCAAATTCTATCAAGTATTTGTCATCATCAAAAAGGGAGAGATTGTTAAACTCAAGGTTTCAAATTTCATGTAAATCTACACATGGATTTTGATGATAACAAATGAATTCAAAGAATAAAGGAGTCTCAAACTCAAGTTGTCCACACAATAGAATCAAGCACATCAAGAAAGAAAGCATGAGCAAGAAGGGAATAAATTCACATTAAAATCATAGAATAATTTTGTAAATCTCTTAAAAATTCGAAATTAGGATTAAAACTCAAAATTAATATTTTATCATAAAGTATTAAAATATATTTTCCACATGTGCATGAATATTTTGAAAATTAAATTTGAAAATTTTGAAAGATGATTGATTGTCATCTTTTACATGTGCATGACATGATTAAATGTTTGAATTTTGAAAATTTTGAAAGATGATTGATTGTCATCTTTCACATGTGCATGACATGATTAAAGGTTTGAATTTTGAAAATATTAAGATGCTTGATTGTCATCTTTCACATGTGTATGACATGATTAAAGGTTTGAATTTTGAAAATATTAAGTTGATTGATTGTCATCTTTCACATGTGCATGACATGATTAAAGGTTTCAATTTTGAAAATATTAAGATGATTGATTGTCATCTTTCACATGTGTATGTTTTATTTAAATATTTTCAAAAATGATGGATGCTTTTCTTGACTAATGCAAAAGGTAGATATCTTTGTTTGAAAATTTTGAAAAGTAAAGTGTACTCCTTTTGTCATATGCAAAAAATAAAAGATTAGATTTGAAATTTTTGAAAAGTAAAGTGTGCTCCTTTTGTCACATGCAAAAAGTAAAAAGATTTGATTTGAAATTTTTGAAAAGTGAATGATGATATCTTTGACATGTGAATCTTTTTAAATTTGAATATGAAATCTCATATGCCTATAAATAGATCATTTGAGAGTTTCACATATACAACACCAAGAGCATACAACATTCATTCAAAGCTTTCATTCTCTCTTCTCTAAGCATTGAGCCTTAATTCTTGTTCTTGTTGAGAGAGATATAGGTTGCGCTGTATTGTTTCTATCTCACTCATTGAGGAGTGTATTTTGATAGTCTACCCACTATCAACTCTTGTATTTGTAAGAGGGTGCGTATAACTCTTGTGTGTGTAGAAGGTGTTCTACACGAAGAATAGTTAAATCACCAAGTGTAAGGTGATTGGAAGTGTTGCCCAGATGACTAACACAAGAGGGGGGTGAATTGAGTTGTATTAAAAAATTAACAATTATAAATCAAGTATATAAAATAAAATATAAAATATGAAACAGTAATAAATGTAAAGAGTAAATGTAAGAGAGAAGCAAACTCAGTATGTTAACGAGGTTCGGCCCCACTGCCTACGTCCTCGCCTCAAGCTACCCCTTGAGGATCCTAAAATCCACTATTCAATTTTTTTTAGGTGGAGATAGAAACCTATTACACCTTTGAGCAGCACCGCTCCAAAGAATCCGTGTAGAACACCCTCTACACTTCCAATCACCTCACACTTGGTGATTTAACTATTCCCCGTGTAGAACACCTTCTACACTTTCAATCACCTCACACTTGATGATTTAACTATTCCCTGTGTAGAACACCTTCTACACACACAAGGGTTATACACACCCTTTTACTGATACAAGAATTGATAGTGGGTAGGCTATCAGAAAACACTCCTCAATGAGTGAAATAAAAACAATACAGCACAAACTATATCTCTCAAAATAAACAAGGGTTAAGGCTCAATGCTTGGAGAAGAGAGAATGAAAACTGTTGCCCAGATGACTAACACAAGAGGGGGGGTGAATTGAGTTGTATTTAAAAAATAACAATTATAAATCAAATATATAATATAAAATATAAACAAAATATGAAACAACAATAAATATAAATAGTAAGAGTAAGAGAGAAGCAAACTCAGTATGTTAACGAGGTTCGGCCCCACTGCCTACGTCTTCGCCTCAAGCTACCTCTTGAGAATTCCCAAATCTACTATTCAATCTCCTTTAGGTGGAGATAGAAACCTATTACACCTTTGAGCAGCACCGCTCCAAAGAATCCGTGTAGAACACCCTCTACACTTCCAATCACCTTACACTTGGTGATTTAACTATTCCCCGTGTAGAACACCTTCTACACTTCCAATCACATCACACTTGGTGATTTAACTATTCCCCGTGTAGAACACCTTCTACACACACAAGGGTTATACACACCCTTTTACAAATACAAGAGTTAATAGTAGGTAGACTATCAAAGTACACTCCTCAATGAGTGAGATAGAAACAATACAGCGCAACCTATATCTCTCTCAACAAGAACAAGAATTAAGGCTCAAAACTTTAGAAAAGAGAGAATGAGAGCTTTGAAGAAATGATGCAAAACTTAGCAATAGATGTGTAAGCTCTTGTTGTAAATTCTGCAAAACTCAAGTGAGCTATTTATAGGCAAATGATTTTTCAATTTCAAATTTGAAAAGATTCCCATGTCAAAAACATCATCATTTACTTTTCAAAAATTTCAAATCTAATATTTTTACTTTTTGCATGTGACAAAAGGAACACACTTTACTTTTCAAAAATTTCAAACATAATCTTTTACTTTTTGCATATGACAAAAGGAGCACACTTTACTTTTCAAAATTTTCAAATAAATACATCTACCTTTTGCATAAGTCAAGAAAATCATCCACCACTTTTGAAAATATTCAAATAAAACATGCACATGTGAAAGATGACAATCAATCATCTTAATATTTTCAATGTTCAAACCTTTAATCATGTCATGCACATGTGAAAGATGACAATCAATCATCTTTCAAAATTTTCAAATTTAATTTTCAAAATATTCATGCATATGTGGAAAATGTATTTTAATGCTTTATGATAAAATATTAATTTTGAACCTTAATCCTAATTTCAAATTTTTTAAGAGATTTACAAAATTACTCTATAATTTTAATATGAACTTGTTCCCTTCTTGCTCATGCTTGCTTCCTTGATGTGCTTGATTATATTGTGTGGACAACTTGAACTTGAGACTCATTTATTCTTTGGATTCATTTGTTATCATCAAAATCCATTTGTAGATTTACATGAAACTTGAAACCTTGGGTTCAACAAAAACTTTGAATGAATGTTGTATGATCTTGGTGTTGTGAATGTGAAGCTCTCAAATGATCTATTTATAGGCATATGAGACTTCATATTCAAATTTAAAAAGATTCATATGTCAAAAATATCATCATTTACTTTTCAAAAATTTCAAATCTAATATTTTTACTTTTTGCATGTGACAAAAGGAGCACACTTTACTTTTCAAAAATTTCAAAAATAATCTTTTACTTTTTGCATATGACAAAAGGAGCACACTTTACTTTTCAAAATTTTCAAATAAAGACATCTACCTTTTGCATAAGTCAAGAAAAGCATCCACCACTTTTGAAAATATTCAAATAAAACATGCACATGTGAAAGATGACAATCAATCATCTTAATATTTTTAAAGTTCAAACATTTAATCATGTCATGCACATGTGAAAAATGACAATCAATTATCTTAATATTTTCAAAATTCAAACCTTTAATCATGTCATGCACATGTGAAAGATGACAATCAATCATCTTTCAAAATTTTCAAAGTTCAAACCTTTAATCATGTCATGCACATGTGAAAGATGACAATCAATCATCTTTCAAAATTTTCAAATTTAATTTTCAAAATATCATGCACATGTGGAAAATGTATTTTAATGCTTTATGATAAAATATTAATTTTGAGCCTTAATCCTAATTTTGAATTTTTAAGAGATTTACAACATTACTCTATGATTTTAATGTGAATTTGTTCCCTTCTTCCTCATGCTTGCTTCCTTGATGTGCTTGATTATATTGTGTGGACAACTTGAGCTTGAGACTCCTTTATTCTTTGGATTCATTTGTTATCATCAAAATCCATTTGTAGATTTACATGAAACTTGAAAGCTTGGGTTCAACAATCTCCCCCTTTTTGATGATGACAAATGCTTGATAGAACCTGAATCCTGTATTAATACTTAAGCTCCCCCTGAGAATGTGCGTTAGTTTTTCAAGTAAAAATATAAATATAATTCCAAGCATATATAACAAGTTTAGCAATTTAAATAATGTTAATGTTCTAGTCTAAAACTTCTCCCCCTTTTGGCATCATTAAAAAGGAATCATAATTAGATCAATAAGATATATTCCTGCAATAACCAATAGATAAATAAAACGTTGCATTAGTAGAGACCGTAGAGAATTCGGTGCATAGCCACACATGTTCGACAAAACCTATAAAGGCTGGATGCCTAGTTTCGGTAATTCAGTGCGGAAGGAGATTTTGTAAAGAGCTGAATAATTGAAACCACCCGTGTCCGACAAAACCTGCAAAGGCTGGAGGCGTAGCTCTGGCAATTCGGTGCAGAGATTTGATCCGCTTGATGCTGCTGAAAAATGAGATATTATCATGATTTGTAAGTTTGTCTTGTTCTTATTTTTGTTTCTATAAGAGCAATCCTTAGCTTTATCTATTTCGCATCAAGCTTTCTTCTCATCTTTGCAATTTGCTTGCATTCTCATTCTACAATTTTTCAATGGCTCGTAGAATTCATTTCAGTGCTTCTCTTGATCAAGATTTGAGATATCCTTCACCTCAGTCTCAATCTATTTCTGCATCTGTCGTGGGTGCCATGAAACAACAAGAGACTGATTTAGCTAATAAATCAGATCATGACGCCGTTTACGAGCTTGTGGGTCTCGAAACTAGATACTCATCATCTATTGTTGCGTTTTCTGCTCGGTTGCAGTCCAAAACTCGCGAAATTGAGAAGCTTAACGAGACTGTATCTGTACTTCAACGACTTGTTTATGAGTCAAACAAAAAAATAGTAGAATTAAAGCAACAAAATAAGGATTTGAAATCCTTGCTTACCTCTTCATTTTGATTGCCTAATCCTTTAGACAAGGATGTCATGATGATTTATGAGGAGCAAATGCATTTGAATGATGAGGCTAAACGTCTCAAGTTTCTGTAGGTCATTTAAGATAATGAAATAAAAGTATCTAGCAGATATCCATGGCATGCATCATTCCTATTTCTCTTCTAATCATGCATAGTCTATCTTCTGGTAAGAGTTTTGTGAAAATGTCTGCCAATTGATCATGTGTACTAGTGAATTCTAATACAATATCGCCCTTTTGCACATGATCTCTAAGAAAATGATATCTAATTTCAATATGTTTGGTCCGAGAATGTTGTATTGGATTCTTTGAAAGATTTATAGCACTTGTATTATCACATTTGATTGGAATGTGATTGTACATAAGTTTAAAATCCTCAAGTTGTTGCTTCATGTAAAGAACTTGAGCACAACAACTACCCACAGCAACATATTCTGCCTCAGCAGTAGATAGTGCAACTTTTATTTTTTTACTAAATTAAGAAACTAGTGCACGACCTAAGAAGTGACATGCTCCACTAGTGCTTTTTCGATCTATTTTACAACCAGCATAATCTGCATCTGTGTAGCTGATTAGATCGAAAGATGTGTGCTTAGGGTACCATAACCCTAAGTTAATTGTACCACTAAGATATCTAAGAATGCGCTTAACTGCAATTAAATGTGATTCTTTTAGAGATGATTGAAAGCGTGCACATAAGCACACACTAAACATAATATATGGTCTACTGGCTGTCAAATATAATAAGCTACCAATCATACCTCGATATACCTTCGAGTCAACTAGTTTACCGGTTTCATATTTATCAAGTTTAGTGGATGGACTCATTGGTGTTCTAGTTTCCTTAGCACCTTCCATCCCAAATTTCTTCAGCAATTTCTTAATATATTTCGATTGATTGATGAATGTCCTACTTTTTGCTTGCTTAATTTGCAATTCGAGAAAGAATGTAAGCTCTCCCATCATGCTCATTTCAAATTCTTCCTGCATAGTCTTAGCAAAAACTTGGCACATATTTTCATTAGTAGCACCGAATATTATATCATCAACATAAATCTGAATCAAAAGAATATCATCATTTTCGTATTTAATGAAAAGAGTTGTATCAATTTTTTCTCTTAAAAAGCCTTTTTCAATCAATAAACCACTAAGTTTCTCGTACCACACTCTAGGAGCTTGTTTGAGTCCATATAGTGCTTTTGTGAGTTTGAAAACATGATTTGGAGAAATATGATTTTCAAAACCTGGAGGTTGCTCAACATATACCTCTTCATTTATAAAACCGTTTAAGAAAGCACTTTTAACATCCATTTGAAAAAGTTTGAAATCTTTATAACAAGCATATGCAAGTAGCATTCGAATAGCTTCTAATCTTGCGACTGGTGCATATGTCTCATCATAATCGATTCCTTCTTCTTGATTGAAACCTTGGGTTACAAGTCGAGCCTTATTTCTAGTAATGACTCCGGACTCATCTTTCTTGTTTCTAAAAACCCATTTTGTTCCAATAATAGTATGATTTTTTGGTCTAGGAACAAGTGTCCAAACATCATTTCTTTCAAATTGATTAAGCTCTTCTTGCATAGCTAGAATCCAAGATTCATCAAGAAGTGCTTCATCAATATTTTTAGGTTCAATCTGAGATAGAAAAGCAGTATGATTGTAAATATTTCTAAGAGATGATCGAGTGCTTACACCTCGTGAAGTTTCCCCCAGAATTTGTTCCACTGGATGATCTTTCACAAATTTCCACTGTTTGGTTGCATCTTGTATTAAATTTTGATGATCTTTCCTGATATCTCCATGTTGGACTTCCTCTATTGTGTTCTCTTTGTTGAGATTGAGACTTTCTATATTATTTATACCTCATATTTCTTCATCAATAGATTTCTTGGAGAGTAGAGAATTAAATTCATCAAATACTACATGCATAGATTCTTGTACAGTCAAAATCTTTTTATTGAATACTCTATAAGCTTTACTATTAGTCGAATACCCGAGAAAGATACCTTCATCAGATTTTGCATCAAACTTGCCTAAATTATCCCTGTCATTTAAAATAAAACATTTACATCCAAATACATGAAAGTAACCAATGTTGGGTTTTTTCTCATTCCAAAGCTCATAGGGGATTTTATCTAATTTGGACCTTCGCATAACTCTATTTATAACATAACATGCAGTACTTACCGCTTCAGCCCAAAAATAACTAGGCAAGTTGTTCTCATTGAGCAATGTTCTTGCCATCTCTTGAAGAGATCTATTTTTCCTCTCTACTACCCCATTTTGTTGAGGAGTTCGAGGAGCAGAAAAATTATGCACAAAACCATTTTCATCACAAAATGTTTCATATTAACAAACTCTTTTCCCTTGTCACTTCGGATACTTGAAATAATATAACCCTTTTCATTTTGAATTCTCTTGCATAACTTGGTAAAAGCATTATGTGCCTCATCTTTATGAGCAAGAAAGATGACCCAAGTATATCTAGAGAAATCATCAACAATAACAAATGCATAATATTTTCCTCCTAAACTTGCAACTCTATTTGGTCCAAAAAGATCCATGTGTATCAGTTGCAGTGGTCTAGTAGTGGAAATGTGTTTCTTCGTTTTAAAAGAAGTTTTTGTTTGTTTACCAAATTGGCATGCATCACAAATTTTATCTTTAAGAAAATTTACCTTTGGTAAACCTCTCACAAGATCATTTTTTGAAAATTTGGAAATAAGTTCCATATTGGCATGACCTAGTCTTCTATGCCATAACCAATTAGTTTCATTTTGAGCTGAAAAACAAATCGCATCTTGTGAGGTAATTTCTTCAAAATCAATTGTATAAATATTGTTACTTCTAAAAGTAATAAAACAAATATTACAATCATAATCATTCAATATAATGCACTTATCCATTTTGAAAGTAACTGTAAATCCTTTATCACATAATTGACTTATGCTTAAAAGATTATGTTTTAAACCTTCAACAAGTAGAACATCTTCAATTATAAGAGAAGACTCATTACCAATTTTACCTATTCCCACGATCTTCCCTTTCGAGTTGTCTCCAAATGTCACGTGTCCTTCTTCTTTAGATCTAAGATCAAAGAATTTAGTCCTGTCTCCCGTCATGTGTCTTGAACATCCACTATCTAAAAATCATTTATTTTTGTTCGTGGAAGACTTCATGCATACTTATAAAAACAATTAAAATGATTTTTCTTGGTACCCAAGTTCTTTGGGTCCTTTATTTATTAGTATTAGAAGAAACAAAATTTTTAGGTACCCATATGATCCTAATAGTCATTGTATGTTTTCTTCTAATAGGACAAGCAAAATAATTATGACCATTTCTATTACAAAAATTGCAAATAGCATGTGACATATATGAAAAACTTGAGTGATTATAATAATATCTTTTTTTAACAAAATTATTTTTATGAAAAGAATTTTGAATATTGGATTTTGATTTAGAAGGATTATCAAAGAAGTTTTTATAAGGTTTGTATTTTTGTTTTGGCATATATCCCAAACCTGCCTTATCAAAAATACATCTTTGACTACCAAGAAATTTTTCAAAATTTCTTTTTCCATTCGTAAAATTTTCAATAATATTTTCTAAATCAATTTTCTTTTTGTTCAACTCAAAATTTTCATCTTTCAAAACAGTATTTTCTTTTCTTAAAATATCAATTTCGTTTGTTAAAGAAGAATTTTTCTTTTTCAAAACAGTATACTTAATACCCAATTTTTTAAATTCCTCATACACCTCTTCTAAAACATTTTGCAATTCTTCATATGAAGGATCTTCAATATTATCAAGATTTGTTACCTCAATGTCATCTTTAGCCATAAGACAAAGATTTGCTGATTCTCCATTGCTTGCTTCACTATTTGAGCTACTTGAATCATCATCCCATGTAACTTTTATTGCTTTTTTGCCTTTGTTTCGATCTTTCTTTAGCAGAGGACAATCTGACTTGATATGACCAGGTTTATTGCATTTATAACAAATTAAAGTGTCATTTTTACCTGAATCTTTCTTGGAAAACTTTTTGAAGGATTTCCTTGAAGGAGTTTTATTTTTCTTTAAGAACCTCTAAATTCTTCTTGTTATCATCGCAACTTCTTCATCTTTGTCGTCATTTTCCTCATCTTCATCACTTTCACTTTCATGTGGAACAGCTTTAAGTGCCAAGTTCTTCTTTGACTTTCCTTCTTCTTCTCCTCTTTTCAATGTGTACTCATGGGTGATAAGTGACCCGATGAGTTCATTCACTTCGAGCTTCTTGAGGTCTCTAGCTTCAAGAATCGCTGTCACTTTTGATTCCCAACGTTTTGGTAGAGAGTTGAGAATTTTTCTTACTATCTTCACTTTGGAATAAATTTTGCCAAGAGCTGTCAAGCTGTTTATAATGTTAGTAAAACGGGTGTACATACTAGAAATAGATTCATCATCATTCATCTTAAACATTTCATATTCATGAGTAAGAATATAAATTTTTGATTCCTTGACTTGAGAAGTTCCTTCATAAGTAACTTCCAAGTTATCCCAAATTTCCTTTGCTGTAGCACAAGTCATTACTCTATTAAATTCATTACCATTGAGAGCATTATATAATAAATTCATAACAGTTAAATTCAAAGTATAAAGTCTATCGTCTTCACGATTAAACTCTTCTTCTTCCTTTTTGACCTTTACTCCATCAACTACTTTTGTTGGAATATAAGGTCCATTTACAATGCATTTCCAGATTTCTCGACCTTGAGCCTAAAAGAATATTCTCATTCTACCTTTCCAGAATGAGTAATTGTCTCCGCAAAAGAGTGGAGGCCGACTGCTAGATTGACCTTCACCAAATGAAGCTGCAATGTTAGCCATAAGATCTTAACTCAAAAGATAGTTAATCTTATAATAGAGATCTAGCTCTGATACCAATTGTTGCCCAGATGACTAACACAAGAGGGGGGGGGGTGAATTGAGTTGTATTAAAAAATTAACAATTATAAATCAAGTATATAAAATAAAATATAAAATATGAAACAGTAATAAATGTAAAGAGTAAATGTAAGAGAGAAGCAAACTCAGTATGTTAACGAGGTTCGGCCCCACTGCCTACGTCCTCGCCTCAAGCTACCCCTTGAGGATCCCAAAATCCACTATTCAATTTTCTTTAGGTGGAAATAGAAACCTATTACACATTTGAGCAGCACCGCTCCAAAGAATCCGTGTAGAACACCATCTACACTTCCAATCACCTCACACTTGGTGATTTAACTATTCCCCGTGTAGAACACCTTCTACACTTTCAATCACCTCACACTTGATGATTTAACTATTCCCTGTGTAGAACACCTTCTACACACACAAGGGTTATACACACCATTTTACTGATACAAGAATTGATAGTGGGTAGGCTATCAGAAAACACTCCTCAATGAGTGAAATAAAAACAATACAGCACAAACTATATCTCTCAAAATAAACAAGGGTTAAGGCTCAATGCTTGGAGAAGAGAGAATGAAAACTTTGAATGAATGTTATATGCTCTTGGTGTTGTGAATGTGAAGCTCTCAAATGATCTATTTATAGGCATATGAGACTTCATATTCAAATTTAAAAAGATTCACATGTCAAAAATATCATCATTTACTTTTCAAAAATTTCAAATCTAATATTTTTACTTTTTGCATGTGACAAAAGGAGCACACTTTACTTTTCAAAAATTTCAAAAATAATCTTTTACTTTTTGCATATGACAAAAGGAGCACGCTTTACTTTTCAAAATTTTCAAATAAAGACATCTACCTTTTGTATAAGTCAAGAAAAGCATCCACCACTTTTGAAAATATTCAAATAAAACATGCACATGTGAAAGATGACAATCAATCATCTTAATATTTTCAAAATTCAAACATTTAATCATGTCATGCACATGTGAAAAATGACAATCAATTATCTTAATATTTTCAAAATTCAAACCTTTAATCATGTCATGCACATGTGAAAGATGACAATCAATCATCTTTCAAAATTTTCAAAGTTCAAACTTTTAATCATGTCATGCACATGTGAAAGATGACAATCAATCATCTTTCAAAATTTTCAAATTTAATTTTCAAAATATCATGCACATGTGGAAAATGTATTTTAATGCTTTATGATAAAATATTAATTTTGAGCCTTAATCCTAATTTTGAATTTTTAAGAGATTTACAACATTACTCTATGATTTTAATGTGAACTTGTTCCCTTCTTACTCATTCTTGCTTCCTTGATGTGCTAAATTATATTGTGTGGACAACTTGAGCTTGAGACTCCTTTATTCTTTGGATTCATTTGTAGATTTACATGAAACTTGAAACCTTGGGTTCAACAGGAAGTGTAGAAGGTATTCTACACGGAGAATAGTTAAATCACCAAGTGTGAGGTGATTGGAAGTGTAGAGGGTGTTCTACACGGATTCTTTGGAGCGGTGCTGCTCAAAGGTGTAATAGGTTTTTATCTCTACCTAAAAAAGATTGAATAGTGGATTTGAGAATCCTCAAGGGGTAGCTTGAGGTGAGAACGTAAGCAGTAGGGCCGAACCTCGTTAACATACTGAGTTTGCTTCTCTCTTACCCTTACTCTTTATATTTATTGTTACTTCATATTTTTTTATATTTTATATTATATATTTAATTTATAATTGTTATTTTTTTAAATACAATTCAATTCACTCTCCCTCTTATGTTAGTCATCTGAACAATATAATACTTTTAAACCTTCAATTACTTTTGCAAAGACCCAAATGCTCTAAATAAAACAAAAAAGAGGGTCTTTCAAACTATTAGCCACAGAAGAAACCTCCAGTACTTTGGGACTAATGGTTGTCTAGACAAATCTTCAAAACCTTTTTCAAAACCTTTTTGCACGTCTGAAATCAGTAACTTTTGATTACTCATTCAACTTTTTATGATATTCGGCCTGATTCCACGTTAATTAATAATATATTCTGCAACCATGCTTTTGGAGTTGTCTCTTGAAAGATAAGTTGTTGTCAAACACACTACTTCCCGTGGAGGCCTTGGAGGGATAGTCCCCGGACCCCACCCCATGAACACTAGGCTCCTTTGGATTAGAGCCACAGTTTGTAATTGGGCGTAAACTCAATTTTATTATTTATAAATTTAGACTGAAATGAGTTTATTAATTTTAAGGTTATGATTAGATGCAAATTTATCTTATCTTAAATCTATTATTATATATATATATATATTTAATTTTTTTACAAAAGAGAAATTTCAATACAATTTTTTTAAATTTTAATTTAATTTTTTCAAATTTTAAAACAATAATAATAATATTTTATTCAATTTTTAAAATATATTTCAACTCATCTTATCTCAACTCCGAATCCAAACAAAAAAAAATTACATCTAAGATCTAAGTATTTAATTTTTAAATCATTAAATTTATTTTAATTTAAAATTTCTTTATATATAGAGAAATCCTGAGCGGCAGACGGGCTGCCCCCTATACAAAGCAGCCCCCACTGCCACTGGTGGTGGTGTCGCCCACTGCCACCGGCGGCGGCTCCGTTCACTCCATGGCCGAATCCCCTTAAATTCATCTTCATTTTATTTTTTTATTGTATTTTTTATTATGTTTTTATTTTTTGTTATGTTTTTTATTGTGTTTTTCGTTATATTTTGTTCATTTTATTTTTTTAGTATATTTTTAATCTTTATTTTTTTATTTAATCATATTTTTTATTTTATTTTAATGTATTTTTCATCATCAAGCAACCCAACTAATGTTGGACTGTTTTAGACGCTAGAGACAGCCGAACCGATCCCCAACGTCTCCCTTATATATAATACTCACAATTTTTTTAACTCAATATTTTTTTACAAACAAGACTCGCAACTTTTTAACTTAACGATTTTTACATTGTCTTGATTGCAATGATCTACACGTACGATTTTTTTATTGAACTGGGTCAATCCCTTCGCACATGGAGGCTGTCCTCCCTCTCATATCCCACCTCATGGGCAATTATCCTCGTCTAGTTCTAGCCACCCTCTACACGTACCTATAGCAACATTAGTTTGCTAACTATATGTAGGAGAATCATAATGTCAGTAACTCCAGTACACGCTTCCCATGTTCCTGCCCATCTATTTTATTGGCCTGGTGGCAAACCCCACCCAAAGCAAGACATGCATTTTATATTCCAACATATTGAATCTACTTTGTCTAACCAGCAGGGATCCAACCCCAAGTAGACCATCAATTTTAGACAAAGATTCATCCAACAACAACTGATCCATAACAAAAATCTCAAAGAAGACCAAAATCTTCCATAAAAGGAGACAATCTTTAGTTGTATTGGTTTGGTTTAACTTGAGTAGATGCAATGAGCACCCTTGTCTTTCTGTCACCAAGAGAGATGATATGTGACAATTAAGAAGAGAAGAAATGGCTAATTTAGCTTTGCTTGAAGAGAGTATCTTTTGACTTTTGAGGCAAAAGATCAAATATCTCTGAATCTGATTCGTTTTTGAGTGGTCATAAATCAAGGCCTATTAAGAGCTTGAGCTAAACTAAGTAAAATCAGGCTCACTTTAGTCAATTCACGTAATGAAGGAAAAGATCCTGGGCTTGTGGGGGGAAAGTAAGTACCTATTGGATGTGATATGAAAGTACCTGAGGCTGAAGTGATGAGGTATGCTGGTTTTGGCTGCTGTGCTCTGAGACGGTGGGTGGCTTTAGCCTTTAGGCTGCTGCCTATTCTGCACTGCACTGCACTGCACTGCACTGCTGAGTGGTGATGATAAATGAGTACGAATTGCCAATGCCTAAACCCTCTTTGTCTGCACCTATGAATCTTGCCACCAAGCCATGCACCAAGTGGGTTTCTGAGCATCTCTTTGCCAATTTTATCTCTTTATCACCAATATCGTCTCTTTTTTTTTTTTTTAAATAATTGTATAACGTTTACGTATTTTAAATCAGTTTTTTTTTGTTCACGTAAAATTGTCTTATATTAAGATATAAAATATTAAAATCGACTTAAATCGGCTTAAATTTGTAGGATAAGTTATAATTCTACATAGTATTAAAATAGAAATCTTAAATATAAATTTTGATTTTATATTTTATCTTATTTAATTAAATATTTTATACTCTACAAATGAAAAAAATTATTAAAATATAAAATAATAAAATCTATATCGCTACACATCAAAGCGAATCGAATCCTCTTAAAACTTAGTTTATTGCATAAATTAAAAATCAGAAATATGGATTTTCTGTACATTTTGCACAGTGGAAGGGTGAGGGGTATTGAATGAAAAGAGTGGGTTGGTCAATGGTCACTCCTTATTTTTATTCGGTATTACTTTAACTGTAATAATGTTGACAAAAACCTTTGATTTTTATTTGTTCGTTTGTTTTTTTTCACATGAGATAAGCATCTTTCTACCTTTACTTGAGGTTGATTTGGGCACATCACAGGCGGAGGGTTAAAAGTGGGTGGATAAAAGTCAGAAATGGTCAATTTTGAAAGCTGTATTCCCCCTACTGCTAGCTACTTTCTCAGCGTTTTCCAGCGAGAACAGAGAAAAGTCACAGTTTCTTGTATTGTCGGGTAGCAGCTAGCACAGCTTAAGATCAGCAAAAAGAGCAACCCATTTACCCCCCCCACCCATTCATTAACAAACACCCATTTCGGTTTTGTATTCTAGGTTTCTTGGCCCTTCGGGGTTTGGGCCTTTTTTCTTAAAAACAAAAATATTAAAAAGAGTGAATAATCACTTTCATATAAATAATAAAATAAATATTATTATTTATGTGAAAATGAATATTATTATTTATGTGAAAATGAATATTTATAACTGCTTCGTAACAATTTTTTTTTTTTTGAAGTATAGAGCATTTCGATAGTTTGGCTCTTCCATTGTTTAAAATACATTATTAAATTCAAATTTTCTATTTTATATACTGATTTTTTATCATAACAAAATATAAATACAATAATTTTTATAATATATCATAGATTCATTTCAAATTAAGTAAAAAAGTAGAAAATATATAAAGAAATATTCATACAACCGTAAATAGTATCTCATAGATATAGAGATGGTAAATGTAGCAAACTGGATATTACTCATAAAATGGGTTCTTTTACCCAACTTTTCCAATCTCTATACATTAATATTTTTTATTTTTTATTTATTCTTTTTAAATTAATTTTATTTTTTATTCATTATTTATATATTAAATATTTAATAAAAAAATACAAAATAAAAAAATATATAATATGTGAAAGTTATTTAAGTAATAAAAAGTTGTATAAATTTTTTCGTCTTAAAATACTAAATCTATTAGATAGACTGTATTAAACTATTTTCTTCAAAGTTTACAAAAATATAGATTTTTTCCACTTTTTTAAAATGAAATTTATATTTCAGCATTGCTACTCTGGACTAGCTGTTCCTTAAATCCGGAGTGGATTCTAGGAAAAGAGCAGAGCCTCACCTTGCAGTAGGAAGCTATTCGTAGCTAGGACGGGTTTACTCCTGGAGGATTCCAGTCGAATCCGCCTAGTGTTGGATTTTATTTTTATTTTTGCATTTCTTTTATACATTTTGTACATATAAAAAATATAAAAATATAAAAAAAATTATATATTTTTAATTATTATGTAAAAAAAATAAATAAATAAAAATTAAATCTCACAAACGGGATTTTCAGTTGTTTGTGGGACTATTATTTTTCTTTATATTTTTACAAAGACTTAATCCCACTTAGATTAAGTTTGGGTGTCGAGAGTGTTTAAAAGAGTTATAAATAATAATAAAAATTAAATAAAAAGTAATAATAAAATATTAAATAATAATAATAAAAATATGTGAAAATAATAATAAAATAATAAATAATAATAAAATATTTTTAAAATAGTTGAGAAATTGTCAAGCGCCGAACGTAGCCAGCATTTTGGAACTCGTTATTCGTACAAAGCAATTTTCTTTTTGGAAGTATCAATTCGGATGGAAAAAGTCTGCCTCCATGCATTCATTCGAGTTTCCTTTGAACGTGTCGTCTTCCTTTATTGTATCTATTTATTAAATAAATAATATTTATAATCATAAAATATAGAAGTATTATGTAATTTAATTTTAAAAATAAATATATATATGAAATTTATATAAAAAAATTTAATTTTTTAGTTATAGACTTTATTCTTTTTTAAAAATAGTGCATGATAGACATCCAAAAAAAAAAAATTAGTGCATGATACGCGCACAACCAGGACTATATTTAACGTTATTTTTTTCATAATATATTTTAAATTATTTTTATTTTTTAATTATATTTATATTAATATAAAATATTTCAAGACTTTCAAAACTTTATTACATGAATAGAATACACTTAATAAATATAAAATGATATAATTTGAATTAAATATTATATTTTAAATAATATAATCTACATATTAACTTATAAATATAAGAGCATTGACACATTACAATGACTTACGCATCTTTAAAATTTTGCATAGCTATAAAAAAACATTTCTTTAAATTCATATTAACTTAAAAATATAATAAATCAAATTAAAATTATAAACTAACATATTAGAACTTGTTGCGTGATATTGTAAAACAAAAATATTACAAACAAACATTACAGATAAGCAATAGATAAATGTTAATTAATAATTTTTGATATTTAATATTTGTTGTGTGTTGTATAATATCTATAAATTAAGAGAAGAAAAAATAAATTTGAAATTGAAAAAAATTGATTCAAAATATTAAATTTATCTTGTCAGATCAATTGATATTTGTTTATTGCTGATTTGTGACGTTTATTTTTAACATTATTCATTATAAAATTTTTTTATTATAAAATTTTCAGATTTATTTCTCGAGATTCAATATATTATTTCTAATATAAGATCAAATATATTTTTTTTCTTTTGAATTTTTTTTAAATCTTACAATTTCTGTTTTCCTTTCTAAGCAATCATCTTTACTTATATTTATTATTTTGTGTTCCAATCTTGTGTGCAATAAATTAATATCAATTGTATGATAATGCCCCACACCGCCTTTTCTTTAAATGACGCCAACCCCTCCTTTTCTTCTCTGACTACTGCTCTTCATTGGTAACAGTAATACTCGTATCAATTGCCAGGCGCCGTTTGCGTTTTCCTGCACCTCTCTCTCTCTCTCTTAATGGCCGTGTATTTCGCCAATATCTTCCTGAGATGAAGCCCTCCCTGCTCAGCGCAATGATAGAACTCTCTCTCTTTTTCATTTAAAATTGAAACCATTAAAGAAACTGAAGGAAAACATGGTGATCAGGGTTTCTCTCTCTTGTTATTATATATTTTTTCACTTGTGGAAATTAATTTAATTTTATTTGATATGCTTCTGGGTTTTTTCAGCTTATTGCTAATTCCCATCTTCTTCTACCTCGGTGGCTTGAGCTACTTCTCAGAGAGAAGTTCTACAACGCATGCATTATTCACGAAGAGGCCAAGAAGAACGAAAAGAACGTCTATTGTCTCGACTGTTGCATCAGTCTCTGCCCTCACTGTTTGTCCCCTCATCGCTCTCACCGACTTTTGCAGGTTTCTCCTTTCAAAATTCACCACAACAGTTTTCTTCTTTTGAAAAATCTTTTGTCATTTCGTTAAGTTTAAAGTTTTTATACTGAATTTTAGTTCTTTTGCGCTTTCGCGTTCAGATAAGAAGGTATGTTTATCATGATGTTATAAGGTTGGATGATGCTGCAAAGTTGATTGACTGTGCCTTCGTTCAAGTAAGTATATTCTTCAAGATATTAGCTCATGCAAATCAAAGAGAAAACACAGAAAACATGTTTGAGTTCAATCCTTCTGATAGAACAAAAAAAAAATCTCACTTTTTTTTTTTTTGGTTTCCGAGAGGACTGACTTAGTTGAATTGGAAGTTCGAAAATTGAAGATTATTGGAAACCCTTTTCTTAGTTTTTCAAGTTTGTTGCAATTTCCCCTCTTTTTCTTGTTTATGCTTTTCTGCAAGTGTTCTTACTTTCTCCAACCCTAAACAGTCGTACACGACCAACAGTGCAAAAGTGGTATTTTTGCACCAAAGGCCACAGACAAGGAACTTCAGGGGCTCCGGCAACTTTTGCAGCACCTGTGACAGAAGCCTACAACTCCCATACCTCTTCTGCTCCCTTTCCTGCAAGGTTAATTCTTTGGCCCTAAACCCTAATTCTAATCTATCACATTCGGTTCTCAAGTTTTCGACTTTTTTCTTTCTCCTAATTCACGTGTCTTATTTATCTTTCTTTCAAGTCTGCCATGAAGACACTTGAATTGTTCTCTTTTCTGGTTTTTTTTTACGCTCACGCATCGTGCTTTTCTCACAGCCGGTTTGTTTCTTACATTTTTATTCGTGGGTCTTGCTCAAGTTCCACTCTCGTTCAACTCTCCTCCACAACACTAATTCCAATTTTTAAACTTTGTGACTTTTTCTCATCTGGGTTTCTCTCATTTCTTTCCGTTCGCTTTTCCTTATCACAGATTGATCATCTCATCAGAATGGGAATTGAAATCTCGAAGTATCTCTTTGATTGCAAGTCCTTGTCCTTACCCGACCCAGGTTTAGAGGACTGTTCGATTACAACCGATTCTGTCCTTGAACCGACCGGTTCGAGCCGGACCTCGTCTGTGTCCGGTGGATGTGGTGGGGTGGAGTGCAGGACACTTGCTTGTACTGCCACAACCGAGGTTGTGAGGAAGAAAAGGACTAGCTTGTCGGTGCATGGATCGGCGTGCCGGCCGGTATGTTCGCCAGTCCCAGAAATTTCGGCGAGTTTGATGAACCGGAGAAAAGGCATTCCTCAAAGAGCTCCACTTTATTGAATTTCACTGCTGATTTGTGTGAGTGAGAGAGAGAGAGAGAGAGAGAGAGAGAGAGAGAATATTAGAGGGAGATTTGGGATAAATTTGGTGTTTAATTATTTTTCCTTTAGACTAGTTTTAGGATAAGGATTAAGGGAAGTCTCCCAATTTTGTTGAGGACTCTCCTATCTCTTTTCTCTATTGGGTGGCCGGATGTTTTTTTTTTCTATTTTTTACAGACTCAGAATACTAACAAAAGTTTCCAGTTATATTGCTCTACTCCCATGGCTATGGGGTTATATAATTTACTTTTCAAAGATTTGTACAGCCATGATTTGATTTTGTTATAAGTAATATAATATACAATGGTGACCGTCAGTTTTAGAAAAAGTTTGCTTTTTTTCACATAAATCTCATTTATTTTTTTAAAATAATTGTATATCGTTTGTAATTTCATGGTTACGACTATTGATTTTCAGTTAGTTGGGATGAGTAAAAAGTGAAAGATGGCAACTCTCAAATTTTTCATATATGTTACTGTTTATATAAAAATAAATATTATGAATGGGAATATTCTCTAATAATGCTCTATAACAATTTAAACTGACAAATCTAGCTGGTTTGTCAATTATTTACTGAATTATTTGAAAGGGTGAAAGATGGCAAGCCCCCCATTTTATTTTGTTATTCTTTCCTGCCTATATTCTCCCATTCTAGGGAAGAAAACTGACAAAATCTGAAGGCTGGTTTGCCAATTAAGGCGGTGCTACAGCCATGTGCACCGTTTGACTAACCATTAGACTCCGACAATTAGTGCATTTAAAAAAAAAAATTTATAACACTCTTAAATATTTTTAAAAAAAATTATAATATTATTAAATAATACTTTTTTAATCATGAAGTATGAAAATAAAATAAAATAAAATAAAAGAGAATCGGTGAACAAAAGTGGGACACCCAAACGGTGTCCCTATATTTACCCTTCTTTGAATTTATATGTTTTGAGATCCTTGACTATAATATTAATAATGCTATTCTATTTTATCTTATAGGGAATTTGTAACTTCATTCTTTAATTGAAATGCAGTTTTTGTGCTTAGTGCTATCTAAAACTATTGTTTTTCTATTTTTTATTATTTGGGATTACATATCTTTAGTACTTCTATGCTTGCCCTATTTTTTAAAATCTCTCTCTCTCTCTCTCGCCAAGTTTTGGGAGTTATAATCCTTTTTGTCTCCTTGTATATATTTGAGCTGGAAAACTGTAAGAGCTTAGAAATGGGGACCAAAAATCTCTTTGTCCTGTTCCAAATTAAGGATAATTTGAATCATATAGTAATTCCCTTTGATATAATTACTCCACCTCTCTTTAGTTTAGGTTTCATTAATTTTTCATAGACCCTTATTTCTAATATGAAAATTGAGAAGTAATATTTATAATCGTAGAGTGTGTAAGTATTGTATTTTTTTTTTAAAGTAAGTATGAGACTCGCATGAAAAAAAAAACTAATTTCTTAATAATAAATCTTGCTCTTTTTAAAAATAATTACATGATATTTATACACTTTATACAACTTGTATGTAATATTATTGTTCTAACATATGTAGTACTCATTCATTTGTTCAAAGAAAAGGAAAGAAAAAATATATTTCACGGTCGTGGTCATAAAGATCATCTCCAAGAAATCCTTTTAGACAAAGGATTGAAGAATCCTTCTTTGCTCAAACTTGTTCTTCATTTCTACTTTCCCGATTTCCATTCCCGGACTGATGATGATGTCTTTCACTAAACTTTGAAGAGAAGTTTGTTGAGCACAGTGGCGGAGCCACAGCCACATAGGGGGGGGGGGGGGGGCATGGCCCCCTACTCATAGCTCCATCCCTTTTTAAAAAAAAAATTAAAAATTAAAAAAAAAATCTTTTTTTAAAGAAAAAAATAATATATATTAGTTTTTTTTATAATATAATAGGATAAATATTAATTTTCTCTTGTGTTGACCCTCTCTCTAAAAATTATCTTGACCCCTCTATACAAAATTTAATCTAATTTAATATCATATAAAATAAAATAATATAATAACATGATGACATATTTTTATTATAGATAAAAATAAAAATAAAAAAATAATTTAAATGATTTTTAATGTATTTTTAATATTTTTTTATTATGATGATATGTTCTTGATATATTATACATATTTTTAATATATAAATTGTATTAAATGTATTTTATTTTTATTATAAATTTTAATATCAGATTATTCTATATTGTATAAAAAAATATATATATAAATAAAATAAAAAATATTGTATATATTTTGTATTAATTTTATTTGGCGCCCCTATAAAGTTGAGTAAATAATGGTGTTGAATAACTTGAATGCTCCTTCGTACCACAGTACTCTATGGTTGAAGTTGATGAGCATGCATACATGCCTGTCTTCCTAGGAGTTAAAGGGACAGGCATTTTTGGCATTTATATGTCCTCATGATCCTCCCAGACTCCTGCCTGTATCGTATCAGTACCATGATGGCTCTTGCTCATGTCCTTTGTCAAACACGTGTTGTTGTAGTGTTTATATTTATTTCCCATACCTATTTCTTCCAACAAAACAACATGGTATCAGAAATTTGCAGTAGTTTACCGTGTCAATTTTTGAAATATATGGTGTTTGAGGTACATTCTGGTTACACATAAGGGGACCACCTTAGTAACTAGGGCTACAAACGAACAGAGCTACTCGTGAACAATTTGAGCTCGACTCGTATAAACTCGATTCGAACTCGATTCGTTTAATAAATGAGTTGTTCGTGAGCACTAATATTGGTTCGAATATTAAACGAGCTAAACTCGTATAATCTCGACTCGACTCGTATAAACTCGGTTTGTGTTCGTGAACAAGATTCGTATAAACTCGATTCTACTCGTTTTGAGCTCGTAACAATACTCGTAATATTTCTATATACATATATATAATCTTGCATATATTCTTACATATATTCTTTTATTATATATATTTTCTGTGTTATATATATTATTTTTGATATTTTGTATAAGTAATATATTTTATTACTTCAGTTCTTAAGAGTAAGAAACTCGAATAATTACTCGACTAAGTTCGGCTCGTTCGTTAGAGAGTAAAAACAAAGATCGATAAATAACTCGATTCGACTCGAGTTCGTCTTTGATCGGCTCGAATTCGACTCGACTCGGCAAACTCTCAGCTCGACTCGAACTCGAACTCGACTTATTTTAGTCCAGCTCGACTCGATTCGACTCGAACTCGTCTTTGATCGGATCGTTTGCAGCCCTATTAGTAACATATCTATGATCTACATATATACGCATTCATTTAATTATCATTATATCATATGACATCTTGAAATACAAAACAATGGACTAGGGAGAGAAGAAACAGTCAAGGAATCATTCAATTCATCAATGCATACAACTGTCGAAACCAACTATAAATTAATATATAGTTAGTGGCTAATTTGGACGATTGCTCTTTGCTAAATATCATATGATATCATTAAAATCTAATTGTTTTCTTAAGCATTTATAGTGGATCGAGATGCAAGAAATTGAGGGAAGAGTAAAGTTAGTTATAAGCTTCAAATAAAGAAGCTCCATACAAATTCTTTGTAAAAAGTGAATTTCACTACGCTCTATTTTCTAATGGAATCCACTTTTCTTTTCCTTTTTTAATAAGTATTTGTATGGTATCCATCTATTTAGAACTTGTATAAATCATTTTTTTAAGGAAGACAAGTCGTATGAAGAGGACTTTACCATATTTATTGTTGTGCTAGTTATTTCTTGATGTGGCATTAGATTATTGAAAATTATTTATTATTTTACTTGTAAATTTATCATTTAATATCATGTCAGGGAAATGATGAGAAAATAGATGATGAATCATTTTTCCTAATTCTTAGAGTACTCTTATTGAATTATGCATATACAAAATTATATTTGCATAATATAAACTTAAAATCATCCACATTAGAATATGCATATCTAAATATTGGGATATTTATGAATAGTAACTATGAAAATTTTAAAAATCATTATTCAAATATAAATATATATTTTACTAATTTTCTCTCTCATTTCACTGTTTACCTATAAAAATATATATTCTAGTTTATATATATATATATATAAACTGGAATGTATATATATATATATATAAATTGGAATGATTTATTTATAAAGAGAGAATACTTGGGGATCGGACGGATCGATTCTCTTGAAAAACGGATGCCGGCGGCTTCGGTAGCGGTGGGCAGTACCGCCGCCGGTACCTACTCCGTTTGAGTTGAAGCCGAATCTTCTTTTAAATTCATCTTCATTTTATTTTTTTATTGTATTTTTATTTTTTTATTGTGTTTTTTATTATACTTTTTTTCATTTTTTTAATTATATTTTTTATTAAATTTTTTATTTTTATTTTTTTATTTTTTATTGTATTTTTTAAATAATTTTATTTTGTTTTAATAGTTGGCTGTTTTTGGCTGGGGAAGCTCGACCGGCCCAACATCTCCCATATATGTATATATATGCTTGAAAAAAAATCTATATGTATATTATACACATATATGCATTCTAATTATATATATGTTAACGAATTAATTGAAATTGGAGTAAAAGAATATTTTATTTTTATTTTATCTCAAATTTACATAACTAAATGTGAAAGTTTTACTTGAATGATAAAATAAATCTCTAAAAAATATAATTTTATATATACATATGCATAAACTTTAGACAACATTAATGCTCGATATGTATAATTATTGGACTTTTATGGTACTTAAAAGTTAGAATTCTTAGGCTGGGCGGAAAAGAAACATTCAAAAGTGGATCCAATCATATACTATAACACACTCGAAAGATGAAAAAGAGTGAATTTATTATTAAAAAATAATATATATATATTTTTAATGTGACTTCTATAGTTATCTACTTCTTTTAAAGAGAAGAATAAGATAATATGCTGAGTTTGCATAGCAAATTATAATTATAATTTTTTATTGTCTATACCTTGTTTTGGATTTATATTTGTAACTTTTTTGAAATGAAAAGTTGAATTTAAAATTAAAATCATTTTCAATCAAAACTTGTTAAAATTTTAATATCAATTTTATAATAGATAGATAAAAATCTTTGTCAATCCATTTATTATTCTTTGAAAACAATGGAGCAGAAGGACAACCCAAATCTCTGCCTACTGTAACAGCTAACCACACAATACAGGTGACAGCCAATGCGCCACCGTTCGATCATCAACCTCGGTTTACATCTCGAGAACTGATTTCTGCTTCCGTTTCTTCTCAGATTATATAAATTATTATATTATATATCACGTTTCAGGAAACCCTAATTTTAATTTCTTGTGATATATTTTAGTTTCAGCTTTCTTTGGGGAAGTGGAAATTCTGTTTCTTTTGGATTCATAGCCATGGGCAATGGGGATCTTGTAAGCGTTCACCCTACAGAACTCAAATTCCAGTGTAAGGTTTCAGTTTTGTTTAGTTTTTTTTCAATCAGACTAGTTTTTTGTTTGGTTCTGTGGAAAATGTAGGAAAATAAGATAGAAAAAACTTGCATGCCATGTTTTATGCTTACTGGTTTTAATAAGAATACTAAGAACGCACATTTTTATATGCAAGTAAGAATGCACTTTTATTATTCAGTGAGTTGTTCGATATGGCGTAGAATATCGCTGTTTCTCAGCAATCATGATTTGCCCGAGTTTTCTGTCCGTTGAGAAATTGGGGGAAGTTAAAATCGTCATATCATTTGCGGTGTTTTTCTTCTCTATCACAGTGAGGTTATCTGCTTAATTGAGCGAGGTGTTTTTTGTTGGTTATTTATCCTGGGTTCGTTTGGTGAGAGAGATGCGGAAAATAAATTGAAATGAAATTTTTTTTGAAGCTATGTTACCACCTTAATAGAGCCAAATACTTGTTTGGGGTTTCTTTCAGTATCTCTAAGCATGATGAGTTGTTATTTCTGTTTACTGTTTCGCCCAATTGTTTGTGATGTTAATTTTACTCTTTGGAACTCTTGCAATGTGTTTATTTCTGATAATGGGTCTTTTTTGTTTGGCTGAAACATGATGGAAAAGTTGAATTGAAGAAACAAAGTTCATGTTCTTTGCAACTGACCAATAAAACAGATAAATATGTGGCGTTCAAGGTAGCTGCCTTCTGAATTTTCATCACTGGTTTTAATTTATTCTTCTGATGTACTATATGCCATCAATTAACTATGCCTATATTCTGTTTAATTTACTTGAGATTGTAATGGAATAGGTCAAAACAACAAACCCCAAAAAATATTGTGTCCGTCCCAATGCTGGTATTGTTTTGCCCCAAAGCACGTGCAATGTTACAGGTAAATGCTTACTAGGAACTTGAATAGTCTGTGTGCGTTTACGGAAAATGTTCGTTGAATCTCTATTTTGAAATTATTGTTGCTAGGTATTAAGTTGTAGTTTTTCTGCCAAACCATCTATCTTTTGGCATGTATTCTGGCAGTAACAATGCAAGCTCCAAAAGAGTTACCCCCTGATTTGCAGTGCAAGGACAAATTTCTCCTCCAAAGTGTTATTGCAGCAGATGGTGCAACTACAAAAGACATTTCTCCAGATATGGTGAGTTAATTTTGCTGCAGCTATTGTTTCTGGCTGTTTTGTGTTTTGCAGTTTTTCTTTTATTCCATGAATTCAGACGTGGTGTATTGCTCTTGTAGTTTAGCAAAGAAGATGGCAAGGCTGTCAAAGAGTTCAAGTTGAGGGTCATTTACATTCCTGCAAATCCCCCATCACCTGTCCCTGAAGGATCCGAAGAAGGTTCTCCTCCCAGGGCATCAGTGCTTGAGAATGGGCATCAAAATATGTCATTATTTGATTCTGTATGCGTTTTTTTTTTTATTTTGCTTTCTTGAAATCCATTTTTTCTTTTCCAATACATTCTTTTTAAAAATATTTCAAAGACTTTGATGGAGATGTCGGATACCAACTTGGTTTGCTTTTGGTCTGGTATGTTGGTTTAAATGTTGTAAACATAGGTATCAAGATCTTTAGAGGATCCTAAAGAGAAGTCTTCAGAGGTAAAATGTCTCTCTACCCCTCTTGCAAGACATCCTTATTATTCTCAATTATTTCTGTGCTTTTCATTTTAGTAGTCAATGAATGTTTTTGTTCCATTCCGTTCCATTATTAGGCTTTCTGAGTGTGTGGAGTCGCTGTGTTTCTAATTGCATGGTCAAGGAAGGATGCTTGAGACATGGCATTTTTAACTCTTTAATGTTTATTATGTTTCAAAGATTATAATGTGTATATATAGATAGTTGGAAGCATCTTATTGATTAAATGTTGCTATGAACTTCAAGAAAATGTAGTGCAGACAACTTTTGCCATTATATGCATAAGACATTGATGTCTTTGAATTTTGTCAATTGTAGGCTCGTAGTGTTTGTTTCCTACAACATGTCTCTTATGTTCCAGTCTTTGAAACCTAGTGAAAATGTCTACTCTATGCCTGTGGATGATAGTGTTAATAACTGATTTTCCTAGTGGGTCAAATTATGAAATGCTTATGGGAGAAATTAAAGTCCAAGAGTTAGTTGTCAATTGTTGCTAAGGTGATTATCAGAAGTTTAACAGTATTATAGGAACCGATAATTTTTTTTTCATGCATTTGCAGAGGCTAATAGATTTTAGCTGGTTTGGTTTGAGGTTTCATTTTTGGATAAGGTATTGAGACCTCAAGCATTGAAAAAAAATGCCTTTATTACTCCAGATAAAATGGTTGAAGTGAAGTGGGAGGTATACCTCAGTAATTTACGCTCAATTATTTCAATTACAAATGCTTAGATGTTAGATCTCATGCTCTTAGCTTTTTGGTCAGTTAGTGGTGTAGCGTGGAGTCTTTTCTCAATTTTGCTTAAATGTTGTTTTATGTCTATTTATTACAGTTCTTGTTGTGCTTGGTTATAGACTTCATAGTCTTTTTTATTTATACAATTGGTTGATTAAATTTCATTTTGCCTTGGAAAGTTGATGTATCTTTTTTTCTTCAGGCATGGTCTATGATTTCTAAGTTGACTGAGGAGAAAGCTTTGGCTTTGCAACAAAATCAGAAATTACATCAAGAACTGGTATTGGTTTTTCTTGGGATTGTATGCTATCGATTAGCTCTTCACTTATGTGGCTCTAGTTTTTTTTTTTTTGGTTCTCCTAAAAATTCTGATTTGTATTGCTTGTGTCCAGCATATTGTCCGGTATTTGAGTATGCTTTGTCCTGTTATGTTAGCCTGCATTAACTCTCAGAAAAAGGCACTACTCCACTTAACTACAATCATACGAGTGAGGCAATGTAAAACCAAATATACTGAGTTAGATTGCCGACTCGTATGAGATCTACTAATGTAAAAAGAAGCAAGGTTAGATCCATATTGTTATTTGATGGTCAGTTTAAGAGAAGTTCTCTCTAATGCAGTGTTTTTTGATAGGTACGAAGTTTGACTTTTTTAAGCTTCAGTACTTGTTACCGTCACATAATGTTAATATATACAGAGTTTTACTGAGATTGCTATGACACATATACATTCAATGTTATTATTCCAAGGAAACTTTAGTTTATTGAGAATTGTATGTCTGTATATCAATGATTAAATTCTGTTTTAACTATTCAATACACCCCCTATGAAACTTGCATCCTTGATTGAAAGTCTATATCCCAGTAAAATGCAAAGAAAATTTGTTCTTTCATGACTGTCCTATCTTAAGCCCTAGGGATTGGTTCAAGTGGTAAAGGTCTTGCGCTTAGGGAAATGCTCACCCTAGGTCTAAGGTTCAAACCTCCTTAGGTGCAAACAATATTTAGGGGCTTTTGGACTAGGGGATTTTTTTCTTGAATTAGCTTATGTGTATTTGTGGAAAACTCCTTATTGAGGGTAGGGGTAACAATATGTCACATGACCTGTTAATCTAACATGAACACGACGCGATAATAGCGAATTAGGAAAAACGGATTAACTCGTTAAGACACAATTGTTTAGCAGGTTGATAACGGGTCGATCCATTTTGACCTGTTAGGACACGTTAAGAAAATTAAAGTTACAATTATACCCTTATATCTTAAAGTATAATTGTTAGAATTTTATTTTTAATATTTTTATTGTTTAGATTGTAATTTAGGACTTTAGTTAGTTTTATAATTTTTATAGATATTATGATTTTAAAATTTATATAAAATTATGTTAAATTTATTCGTCAAACGGGTTAATTTTGGGCCTATTCAACCTATTTACATAAACAGGTTGAAATTGGTTGTATTGTATTGTATTAACCTATTTTATAATATTTACTAATGGGTCCAAACGGGTTGACACGATACGACACATTATATTAGTGGGTCATGTTAGAATTTAAATTTTTGACACGATAAGTTTAATGGGTCAGATTAAGGTTAACCTATATAGTATAATATACATGCTTTGACACGATACAAACATGACTCATTAATACGATTTGACACTCCTAAGATTCAAGGGTTTGTGCACTCTCGGGATTAGTCGGGGCATTGTTCCAAACACCTGGTACCAGAGTAAAAAAAAATCCTATCCTTATTTTACAGCACTGTGCGACTCTCCTCTGTCTTTTTGTTTTTCTGTTGTTTCAATAAAATTATGTGGTTCATGCTTGCTTGACCTTGTAAAACTACATTTGATAGGATGTGATGAAAAAACAAATGAGCAAAAGTGGTGCTGGTGGCTTCTCGTTATTAATTGCGATGCTGGTTGGTCTCCTTGGCATCCTGGTTGGTTACTTTTTTAATTAAAAGCTGGAACTGGAATTGGGTGTTTGGAATCAAATATGATTGATGAGGCCTTTAGATCTTCTTCATACCAACTGTTTTTTGGGACTTTTCTATTTCTAGTGTGTAAATTGTAGCCTCTCATTATTGTATTTTAGACATTGCGAATGATTGATTTATCCAAGTCTCTTATTAAGAGCAACTGTTTTTGGGTTTTCAAAGGTGATTAATCTTCAGAAATGTTGATGTTTAGGTTTAATTAATTAATTTTTAGCATTTGAAGATTGTCATTAGTGGATTTGTCTTCAAAGTTGGGACCATGATAAACCAACCGTCCAATCAGCTGGATCTGGCTATAGTCCATCTATCGGGAATGTTATTCATCATCTAGAGATGAGATGAGATGAGATGATGTAAGTTATGAATAGTAATAAAATGAGTAGCTGAGATAAGTTGAAAATATGAAATGAGTTGTGAATAGTAAAATCTAATTTTAAAAACAAACCAAGCCAAATCATCTTATATGGTAAAAATAATTATTTATTATATATGTATATATATATATACTAGGGGTAACGCAACGTGCGAGGCACGTTGCCCTGTATCATTATAAAATAAATTAAAAAATATAAATATCTAATAAAAAAAGAAAAACTTAAAGTGAATGAGAATAATATATTTCATTCAAGTTGTAATCTAATAATTCAGATAGTAATAAGTTTAAACAAACCTAGATCCAAATAAATTTCAGAAATAAAACATCGTATTTGAAATCCATATTACAGTTTGTTTCTTAAGACAAAATAAGATATTTTTGTTTTCTTTGCCATTGAAATGGCAATAAAAAAGTTTTGAAAATTATGCATCTGGAGGTGGTATGTCATCTTCATTGATAGTATTTGTGGAAAGAATATTGAAATTTTTCTATTGTTGCTTTTGAAGTTGATCTCTATCTGTACCCAATTGTATTATCTATTTTTTGTTTGAACATAGTGCTGTAATATTTTGGACATATGATAAATATTCCTGTATGGAAAAAATTGGAAGTTAAAATATGATTATCAAAGATTTAGAAGTATATTAATATATATCATATAAAGTATAGTGACAAATATAAATATAGAGTATGTAGTGCTTGAATAAAATAATAATTTTGAATATAATGGAATCAGAAGAGCATTTTATCATCTAATTAGCTAGCAGTAATACTTAGAATTTTATTCAGTTCATGGGTGATATATAGTTCTTACAATAATTTATATGTATGTGTGTATATTAGGGAAAATACAAGAGAGGGTATCGTTCATGAATATTGTTGCTAAAGAGATTGAAGATACATGCATGTAAACTGGACCTAAATGGGTAAATTTGAAATTATAACATATTTTTCATATATCTAAATACATGCGTGATACACATTCAAACATACATATATTTATATATATGTTGGGCAAAAACAATAATTGGGTAGATTCATGAATGATGTAGGCCTAAAGAAGTTTTGGTGAAATGACCACGCCATCTTCAAACAAAGCAAACGGGCGCAGAGTCAAATGACCACGTCACCTTCAGACAAAGCAAATGGGCGCAGAGTCAAATGACCACGCCACCTTCACATAAGGCAAAGGGGTGCAAAGTCAAATGACCACGCCACCTTTGAACACAGCAAAGGGGCGCAGAGTCAAATGACCACGCCACCTTCCAACACAGCAAAGGGGCGCAGAGTCAAAGGATCACGCCACCTTCAGACACACCAAAGGGGCGCAGAGTCAAACGACCACGCCACCTTTAGACAAAGTAAAGGGGCGTAGAGTCAAACGACCACGCCACCTTCAAAAAAAGCAAAGGGGCGCAGAATCAAACGACCACGGCACCTTCAAACACAGCAAAGGGGCGCAGAGTCAAATGACCACGCCACCTTCAAACATAGCAAAGGGGCGCAGAGTTAAATGACCACACCACCTTTAGACAAAGTAAAGGGGCGCAGTCAAATAACCGCGTCACCTTCAAACACAACAAATGGGCGCATAGTCAAACGACCACGCCACCTTAAGACAAAGCAAATGGGCGCAAAGTCAAACGACCACGCTACCTTCAAAAAAAGTAAAGGGGCGTAGAGTCAAATGACCACGCCACCTTCAGACAAAGCAAAGGGGCGCAGAGTCAAATGACCACGTTACCTTCAAACACAGCAAAGGGGCGTAGAGTCAAATGATCACGCCACCTTTAGATACAACAAAGGGGCGCAGAGTCAAATGACCACGCCACCTTCAGGCAAAGCAAAGGGGCGCAGAGTCAAATGACCACGCTACCTTCAAAAAAAGCAAAAGGGCGCAGAGTCAAACGACCACGACACCTTTAAACACAGCAAAGGGGCGCAGAGTCAAATGACCATGCTACCTTCAAACATAGCAAAGGGGCACAAAGTCAAACGACCACGCCACCTTCAGACAAAGTAAAGGGGCGCAGAGCCAAGCGTGGTCATTAGACTCTACGCCTCTTTATTTTGTCTGAAAGTGGCGTGGTCATTAGACTCCGCGCCCCTTTGCTGTGGTTGAAGGTGGCGTGGTCGTTTGACTTTGCACCCATTTGCTTTGTCTGAAGGTGGCGTGGTCGTTTGACTCTGCGCCCCTTTGCTTCGTCTGAAGGTGGCGTGGTCATTAGACTCTACGCGTTTGACTCCGCGCCCCTTTGCATGCTTGAAGGTGGCGTGGTCATTTGACTAATCTCAATAAAGGTGGCGACGGGTTTGGATGTGGTTCCGTGCGTGTCGTTTTACGTTTATGTGGTAGCTGCGAAACGCAGCGTTTTAGCTAAGTGGATACGGTGCATTTTATTTTTTTCATAATTTGTACTTTTGTACGTTGGTTTATGCCTTCTTACGTAATAAAATCTACTTCAAATTGCGCACAGTACTCTTCTCGTCCCTTACAAAATATCACTCTGTTTCGGACCCGTTTAGTTCATTTCGTTATAATATCACTCTGTTTTCGGACCCGTTTAATTCATTTCGTTATAATAATTTTGATTTTTCTTACTTCGGTTTCGTTCGTCTGGTTATATCTACTGTTTTATGGTGTGACGTTATCTGATGAAAAGATGTTTTGGGTTCTCGATGAGGACGATGGAGGACACTCTTTTTCCTTTCTGATTATCCGTTCCAATGTGAGACAAAGCAAAGGGGCGCAGAGTCAAACGTCCACGCCACCTTCGAACATAGCAAAGGGGCCCAGAGTTAAATGATCACGCTACCTTCAGACAAAACAAAAGGGCGCAGAGTCAAATGACCACGCCACCTTCAGACAAAGTAAAGGGGCGCAGAATCAAATGACCACGCCAATAGATAAGAAAAGTAAATTAATTGTATCGATTAATTGAAAAGAATCTCAATGTCTCTAAAAAGAAAAACAAATTTCAAAATATAAGTAATTTTGAAATGCAATATAAGAAAATTCGTATCTAAGGACTTAAAAAATAGGTGAATCAGTCTTTTAAAATTTCTAACATTTTCTCCAAATGATAGTTTGTTCAAACTTTATGCATCACACTTGCATGGCTAAATCTTGTTGGAAAAAAATAATGAGAGTGAAAATCACGCAATGTAAGTACATTTTATGAGCTCTACTGAATAATCAAAAATTCGTCTACCACTTTCGTCTCTAGACCTTTGTATGTCTACTTTTCTTTACTTGAATGATTTATCTATCTCACAGTACAATCAATAATGAAACATTTATCACAAAAAAAAGGAAAAAATGGATATATAATTTTTCTCCTCTCCTTATCCATCTATATAAATCAAATATTTTATAACTCCATTGATTACCATTGATTACCAGAAAGTTAATAAATGTAGAAATAAAAATAATAACTCTAATTACTTTTTATTGATTAGCTCCATTTATCACAAAAAGATTAACAACTACACAAATAAAAAAGAATAAGACTAAACTAGAAAAGAGAAAAAATGAGAATGAACATGAAGAGAACAAACCAGCGAGCTCTCTATTTATTACAAAAAAAATTAATACATTCACAAATACAAATAAAAATAATGAAAAGAAGCAGGGAAAATAATTAGGAAAAAATAATGTTAAGGTCATAAAAATCGGCCAACAGGTCGGTGTGAGAGAGAGAATTATTTCCAACCCACTTGTGCGAGTTGGGTTTCATTTGAGGTCGTTTGAGACTCCCGGTGCGATGCCAGTGTGGCGGTTCATACGTAATAATAGATGAAATAAAAAGAGATGGACACACAATTTTACGTGGTTCGGCGGATGCCTACGTCTACGGGTGTTTGGGGATGAAAATATACTATAATGGGGATTTGTACAGTCTCTCATATCTCACTGTACAGAGAAATATAAATGAACATCTAGGTAAATTCGCCGTGTTGCTGTTGGAGAAATCTGGAAAAGCCAAGGTTGAAGAAGAAGAGAAGAGAGCAGAAGAGCTGTTCCAGCCGTCCAAAATCATTTTATAGCCAAGTAAAATATCTGGGCAGATCTTTATCTTGCGTGTCACAGTCGACTTCCTTTTCCTTGCCGTCTTGCTTTTCTTTTCATCTACTCCCAATGTCCATCAGCTCACCTTTCAGTCCCATCATCTGTCCTTTTGTTCCCTTTGTCATAAATGCACAATAAGTGCCTTTAATTTCATCCCTTTCAAATAATGAGAGTGACCACCACGCAAACATACCAAGAGAAATGAAATAAATTTCGGCAACAAACCAGCGAACTCTCTATTTATCACAAAAAAAATTAATAAATGCATAAATACAAATAAAAATAATGAAAAGAAAGTTAGGAAAATAATTGGAAAAAAAATAATGAGAGCGACGATCACGCAAACATACCAGGAGAAATGAAATCAACTACGGTAACAGAATGTTTTTTTTTGTTTTTCTTCGTCTCACACTGGAACAGATAATCAGAAAGGAAAAAGAGTGTCCTCCATCGTTCTCATCGAGAACCCAAAACATCTTTTCATCCGATAACGTCACACCATAAAACAGTAGATACAACCAGACGAACGAAACCGAAGTAAGAAAAATCAAAATTATTATAACGAAATGAACTAAACGGGTCCGAAAACAAAATGATATTATAACGAAATGAACTAAACGGATCCGATAACAGAGTGATATTTTGTAAGGGACGAGAAGAGTACTGTGCGCAATCTGAAGTAGATTTTATTACGTAAGAAGGCATAAACTAACGTACAAAAGCACAAATCATGAAAAAAATAAAACGCACCGTATCCACTTAGCTAAAACGCTGCGTTTCGCAGCTACCACATAAACGTAAAACGACACGCACGGAACCACATCCAAACCCGTCGCCACCTTTATTGAGATTAGTCAAATGACCACGCCACCTTCAAGCATGCAAAGGGGCGCAGAGTCAAACGCGTAGAGTCTAATGACCACGCTACCTTCAGACGAAGCAAAGGGGGGCAGAATCAAACGACCACGCCACATTCAGACAAAGCAAATGGGCGCAGAGTCAAACGACCACGCCACCTCCAATCACAGCAAAGGGGCGCAGAGTCTAATGACCACGCCATCTTCAGACGAAGCAAAGGGGCGCAGAGTCAAATGAGCACGCCACGTTCAAACATAACAAAGGGGCGCAGAGTCAAATGACGACGCCGCCTTCACACGAAGCAAAGGGGCGCAGTGTCAAATGACCATGCCACCTTCAAACAAAGTAAAGGGGCGCAGAATCAAATGGCCATGCCACCTTCAAACGAGCAGAAGACGCACACAGTGGGTTTTGTCTGAAATCAGATTATTTCGGGGATGAAATCGAGCTGCGCAACCTTGTGAGTTTGTGGGTTTCGTGGGTCTCATTGTGGGTCTCATGGGTCGCATGGGTCTGTGATCATCTGTGCAGGTGTTTTGGCCATGTGTTAGCTTAGGGGTAAATCGAGCTGGGTTCTGGTTTCGTGGGTCTCGTGGCCGTGTGTTAGCTTTGTGCGTCTCATGGATGAAATTTTCGTCGAGTATGAAATTTTCATGGCCGTGGGTTCTGAGTTTGGCCGGGCATGAAATGGAGATTCTAAGAAGTGGGTAATTTGGGTTCTGGGTGGCCGGGCATCGTGGGTTTTGGGTTTCGTGGGTCTCGTGGCCGTGTGTTAGTTCAGGGGTAATTTTGGATTATGGGTCTCGCAGCTGTGTGTTAGTTCAGTGGTAATTTTGGATTATAAATGTTAAACAAAATTGATACTGTTCATTACCGTTTAAATTGAGATATGTGTTTCGTGGCCGTGTGTTAGTTCAGGAGTAATTTTGGATTATGGGTCTCGCGGCTATCTGTTAGTTCAGTGGTAATTTTAGATTATAGATGTTAAATAAAATTGACACTGTTTATTACTATTTAATTTGAGATAGGCGCTTTTTAAGTATAAAAATATATATACATTTTTTGTTTACTAAACATTTGAGAACTACTAGAGTTACTGAGAGAGAGTCGAGAGAGTTCACACCGATAACTTCAATGTGCATTTTTATTTGTGGTCTTTCTAAATATTTTAAATCAATTCAAACATTTTTATTTTTTCAAATTACAAACTCATTAAAAAATATTTTTTTAATCATTGATGAAATAGACGGCGCTTTTTGATAGACCGAAACAATGGTTCTGTAGCCTGTAAGTCGTAGTACTACATTTTCTGCTTGCAACGAGAGTTATTATTTTTATTTAATTCCTGATGCTTTTGATTAGAAAAAGCGCAAATAATTATTATTCCTATAATTTATAGCAAATCACTAATTATGTTTTGTTGAAATATAAAGGATATACTAATTTATTTATTTATTTATTTACCGCAATTAATCTTGTTATTCGATTGCAACAACGTTGAATATAGCCTACTGCCTTAATTACTCCAGATCAATAAAGTTAGATTACGTAGATCGATAAAGTTAAATTATGTATACATGAAAGAAAAAAATCTTGTTGTAAACAATTTTGTGCACTTATATTTGCATTCATTTAAAGTGATTGGTCAGGTTTGTCTACAAATTGAAGATAACTTAATATATGTGTATTGATGCATCAATTAATCCACAAATCTGTTTGTATGTAGGTCATATATAAAATAAAGAATTATAATTATTATATTTTTATTTCGAGAAATGTTTTTCTTAAGCCAATTCAAATATCTTACTCTACACACTTAATTCGTGGCAAATCCAGTCCAATTCAAATGGGACTAAGTAGTCGAATCTCACTCGTGGTTCTGGAATAGAATGAAATCATATACTCCAAAGCAAACTCTGAGTTCCCTTATCTTTATTCCAGCTTAGGTTTAGATTTTTCTCTTTGTTTATACATAATATTATTTTCATATGCACGCGATTGAAGATTTTGGGCCAAAGACATGAAAAGATTTGAAAATTTTGGGATTCTAGGAAAGTCTATTCTTTGTTTGTCTCAAGAAGTGAGAGAATAAATTCATATTTGCCACCTGAAACTCTTGCAGATCCAAAGAACTCATAGATGGAAGCCGCGCGAAGCCGAAGACGAAGAACAAGAAGCATAAGATGACAAATGAGCTACATTTTCACATTCCTCTATAATATCGGCATAGTCACGGCAAGAATCAAATAAAGAGATGCAAAGTCTATAGCTTTAGGCAAAGAAGCAGAGGAGTCAAACGGGGAGAAGAGTTCCTCTTGCTCTTTCTCGAGAAACAAAAGCAATGGCCACATCGTAGTGCAAGCCAATTTTTCATTGTTTGGATTTTCATCTTGGTCTAGTTAAAGAACCATTTTTTAAGCCCATCTAATATGAGATTTGGGTAGAACCGGAACGTGCTTTGTAGAAAATGAAATTTGGGTAGAAGTTCATGTCTGCAAATTTTCGCACTTCCAATGGGAGAGATTTGGGAGAAAAAGTCAGGAGGTCCTAAAATTAAAAAAATAAAATAAAATAAAATTCAGAACCAACACCGATGGATCTGTGGGAAGAAATGGAATAGATAGGAGAAGTGGAATAGAAGAAATAGTTAGAAGAATGGAGATTGCATTTGGGGGAGGTTGGGATTTGGGGACGACGCTTCAAATTTTGGGAGAGGCCAGATCTAATTTTAATTATTTTACGTTTTGTATATTTTTAATAAAAAATAATTTAGCATCTATCATGTTAGATAGAATGTGGTGTAAAACTAAAAGTAAAAATTTGTGAAAAATGAAAAAAAAAAAATTACTGTAAATATAAGGTCATGATAGGTCAAATGTCATCAATTTTTTGAGTTATTTTTTAAAATATAAGGACGATCCAAATAAGCGCATTTAAATAATATTAGATATAATTTTAGAGTATCTAAGTTTTATGTAATTATTTTTAAAAAGAGAAATCAATATTAAAAAATTAGTTTTTTTTTTTTATATATAATTTAATATTCAATTATTTTTTTAAAATGAGTGAAACTTACCTACGGAAATGACGTCGTTTTTTGTGGGAGGGTGTGTCGCTGACTCGCTGTTGTCCGTTGAGTCATCTACGCCCGAGACCGTATATTCAGAAACCCTAGTAAACCCCCAATTCTCTCTCTCTCTCTCTCTCTCTCTAGACACAGCCTTTTCTCTGCAGAATTTCTCCCTAAAACAGTCTGCTACTTTCTTGGAGATACTTGGCCAGGTATTTTGATTTTCTATGTTTAACTTAGGCTCTCGATTTTAGTGTTTCTAAATACTGTGATGTTGTATTGCGGGTTTTGTGTTTAATCTGCTTCCCTTACTCTGTTTGGTTTAATTCATTTCAAATTATAACGAAAAAGCCATATTTTCTGTTTGAACTAATGTTAGCTGAAAATGCTTGTCATTTTTCCTTAAAATATAAACGACTTATCCAGTTGACGAGAAGCGCAGGTGAAGTCAGGACATTTGGGTAGTGAGACTATTGGTTTAACTTTTCCCAATTGATTGCTTGAAGGAGATACAATAATCGAAGATTTGAGCTCAATTAAATGAGTCTCCTTCAGTTATTTGGCTAACTTGAGTATATTTGATTCTGTTAAGTGATAGAACTGATACGATTCCTATATTAAAACGCATAAAAATGATATGTTTTGAATTAAAATCGGTATAGGAGTTGAGAGTTTTTTTTTCCCGGTATTTAGTTTAGACTCCAAGTCTAACCACGTGTATCAACTTGGACGAACGCTGACTCGGTTTTGTAGTGTTTTCACAACCCTGCTTGGAGAAAGTGGGGGGCTTGGGTTTGGGGGTGGGGAAATCCATGTCTGTTGGAGGATTGGGGACAACTTTCTTATTTCAATCGGTGCGTCATGAATTAGTGGCGATTCAAAGTCTAGGTATTGTAGCTTGATACTATCAAGTGTTATTTTGTTCTTTTTCTTTTCTCAAAGGGTTTCCAAAAGGTAGGAATATTTCAAGTGTTTCATTTTGTATGTGATCTTGGCTCATATTGTTATTTTTTCTTTGTTTCATCAAGGTGTGATGTATTGGTTATAGCTGTAGACCAAAGTTACCAAAGTCTCTTACCCACTTACTGAAACAGACTTAGTTCCAATTCCTGAACTATGGTTATCAAGCTATAGAAACACATTATTTTTGTTGATCATAATTAAGTACATGATTTAATTACAAGGGAGAAAAATAGTGAACCAAGCTTTACCTGTCATGTACCTTGTACCAGAAATAGGAGCTTATCATGTCCCAATACTCTTACAATGAACCTAAAAAGACCACTTCCAAGCAACTTTGGTTGTGATTGTACATAGAAGACTGTTTTCATAGTTTTTCTGTGGTTCTGAAATACTTGGATTTAGATATTATTTGGATAATTTGCATCATTATACCTATGCACTTCGAATAGCGTTATTATAGCAGGCTATGAACATGCCTTTTTTGGTATATAAATGTCAACTGATTAATGGGTTCTCCTCCGTGTCCTGCTCCACTTAATCAATTTGCCTAATGCTGTTACAGAACCAAAAAAGAATGTCAACTGAACAGAGAGGAGAAGAAGAGCAGAAAGCCACAGGTGCCCCAGTTCAAGGCTGGAGCTCAGTGATGGAACAATACCGGAGGATCAAAGAAAATGCAGAAACTTACCCTTATGTTTGGGCTTCATATATTCTTGTATATGGTGGTTTTGGCTTATGGTTTACCTACAGATGGAGGAAGCTTCGCAGGACTGAAGATAGGGTACGGGTACTACAAGAAAGACTGCGGAAGCTCGTTGAAACTGAAGAGTCTACAAAATCTGCTGCATCAGTTGAAAAGGCTCCACCGCCATCTGCCAATAAACCCCCGAGATAGTTGGGTTTGCTGCTAATTTATTTTAGCCCCTTCTACACATTCATACATCTCAAGTATGGAAACAGATTGCTTTTGCTTTCTCAAATTAAATTTGAGAATTGAAGAAATCACAATGATGATGATGTATTCAAGAACTTGTTAGAAATTAAGAGAATTCCCCCTTTCTTACTTTGGTCAAGATCTGAGGTTCCAATATGATAAAATATTGATTTATATGTGCAACCCGTTCCCAGTTTTAGGTTTGGTGTGGTGTGAGCTTAAGTGGTCAATATCTATTGAGGACAATAAATTCTGAAATGTTTGTTATTTTCACTTGACATGAAGGAAATATATTCTTTACCAGCCTTTGTGGATGGATCTAACTGGTACTATGTATTTATCCCTTTCCTTGGTACTGTTTATACGACACAATGAGTGATGTTGTAAACTCAGTGTGCCTTGGACTCGGTTACTGTTAAGCTGTGTAAGATCATAATTAGGGTTAAGGCTCTTATATATGCTGTGATTTTATAAGATGAGTGCTAAAACATTTGGAGTTAATTATGGCACTTAGAAGGGAATTCTACCATCTCATGATCAGTTCTTACAATGGATTAGACTGGTTGCAGCAGATTGCAAAGGATCAGAAAGAAACCTGGTAGATCACCAAAACGCCATAATTTTCTTATAGCATTACTCGTTAATAACCCCGATTGTTTATTCTTACTGGACTTTTATCTTATTTTTATTTTTGGTTTCATAAAAGAAAGGCTAAATAACATGAATACAACTGTCAAGAATAAAACCCAGTTTGAATTTCCAGACACAGACTAGAAGAAAGTAGAAAACAAGAAAGAAAAAGATGGTACAAAAACAACAGCATTTGGCCTAAAAAAACAGAGCTTTCATTTTCAAGTAAGTAATTAAGATTTAAAGAGTTTAATATGGAAAATAGATTTTAAAAAATATTAATGAAACCATATCCTGGTACAGGTACTAGAGCTTATTTTAACTGGGTGGAGGTGGTGGAAGTTTATACTTTGGAGTTCAAATTCAACCCTTCTATCGCATTGGGAAGTGACGCACATTCACGTAGTTGCGGCCTTTGTCGAGGATTATTAAGATAACATTATTAGGATGTTTGTTTCTAAGTTTAGGTTGTAGCAAAAATATTTGCTTTTTTTCCCTTTTATCTTTTTTGTAGGCCTAGGGACTTCTAAAATGGACTTGATTTACGTGCATATTTTATTTGTCTCGGAGACACCCTCGAAAGTGTTGCATCCTATGTCCCTTATTATGCCGGGCACATGATCCAAATTACCATAATATATATATATATATATATATATATATATATCTTGCACCATTCAATTACAAAACATGTTGCATGCATCATCCTTTAATTTTGAAAAATATTTTAGACACAAAAATAAATCACTTACAAAGTGACATAGATTAATATAGGTATGTCAAATTATAAAATTATTTTAATTATAAAATATATCTAATATATCATACCATACTATATCAATAAGTTTGTAAAATTTATTTTTGTAATTTTCTATTTTGTGTATGTATTAGTACTTCTCTTAAAATATATAGAAATATATATCGTGACATAATATCTTGAATACTGTTAGATTTATCTAAGTGCAAATCGATTTTCTGAGAACCAACTCCTTATTTATACTCCGACTACGAATTAGCAATTAGAAATGGATCTACTCGTCAGATTTTTCAATCATCATAATTGTTAGAATTTTCATTCATCATAATTGTTAGAAATAATATACGTATAGAGATTGAAAGAAAAGAATAGTGAGACGATTGTTAATGTCTTTTAGATAAATATTACCTCCTACTCATATAGAGTTTTACAAAAAGAAATAAAAAACAATTATATTTTCAGGATACATAACTGTTTATATAGTGTGCCAAATGAAAATTTTGAATACTAACATTTTGAACGAAAAGATGCAATAACAGTAGACATAACGTTTCTATTAAAAAAAATGTGGCAGTTGTTGTCAGTAGAGTTACAAAAATAATTGTAATTGACAGTTAATCACAACTGTCAAAATAGTGATCAGACACATTATTTCGTTTAGTAAAAGAATTCCGTCACTTACAACGATGCGTACGTGCGTCTAAAGCATTAATGCATCGCGCGCATGCGATCAGTACTTCGCATTGGATGACGCTTCTAGAGTGTCTACCCTTTTGTTGATTTTATGTCTAGTGAAATACATTTACTTATAAACTATTAAATATTTTACTGTCTAATCAATGTGGGATTAAAAAAAATATATTAGAAAATTTTTTTAAAAAATAAATAATTTCAAATTTTGGATAAAATATTTAAAATAATATTTAAAAATAATATTTAAAATATAATTTAAAATAATCTAACAATAATTATATTGGAGACGCGATGCTAAAGTTTTATTTTATACCATACGTAACAGGATGCGTTAATTAGCAGGAAAATTATAGTTGCAACAAACTCTGCGTAACAATCGCGCACCATGGACCCACAAAATAAAAGACACATTTTTCAAGTATTTTCAAATTTCAGGTTTTCTTTCTGAAATTTTTAGGCTCCGTTGGAATTCATACTTTTATTTTATTATTATATTTTTATAATTTTTTATATAAAATATAAATTTTTATATATCTTTCTCAAATTTTAATATATATTTTTTAATTTTTAAAATAATAATAATATTAAAAAATAAATTAAATACATCCCATCTTTAAATTCAAACAAAACATATTCAACCATTGCACTTTATCTTTTTTTTTTTTTAATTTCTTGTCCTTATGCTATATATATTGTAAATAACATGCAGTTATTTAAAAAAAAATTAATTTTTTTTACGTAAATTTTATATATATATATATTTTCAAACCACTGCACGCCACATCTATCAATTGTTTTTTTTTTTTTAACTTCAGAACCCGCGAGCCATTTTAACTCTTGAATAAAAAAACTTTCATTTTTTGAAAGATGAGAAGTTATAGCATCATCGGGAACTCAGAGGAGGAAAATGCAGCTAAAACCACCAAACTCTGCAACGAATAAGACATTGAAGAAGGAGCAATATTTGCTATTGTTGGAAGCAAAGTGAATCGGAGGATTGCAGACAACGGACGAGTAAAAACTGGGACTTTATTGCCACTGTGTTCTCTGTTTCAGGTTGTAAAAAACAGAGTAAATTTTTCTCCCTTTTGAGTACTGAAACATGATTCTATACCTTTTTAATAAGACAACTGGGTATGAACAACAAATTCTATACCTTTAAAATTCAAGTTATTGTTTCTGTATTTTTTTCTAAAACTACAGGATTTCAAGGGCTATGGCTGGAGGCTAGTTAGATGCCTTAATGTTTTATTTGGGCGGAAGTTTGGGTGGGATTTTTTTTCTTTTTGAGCCATTTGCAGCAGGATCTAAAGACACAAAAGAGACGTGACAGATCCACAAAATGGGATGCAAAGATGGGTGATGAAAATGCAGAGACAAAGAACGGAAAGATGAATCTTGGCTGGAATGGGGATTCCATGCTTTGTCTTTACATTTTTTTTTTTTTTTTTTTATGTTTTCTTTAACATAAAACAACTGCCGAAAGCTAAAGTTTAATTGCTTGCAGAATAAATCAACCACGCTGAAATTTTTCCTGCCATGGAAGCTGAAGTTAACTGCAATATAATGAATCAAGCTGGATGCGAGAGAAAAACGAAACCGACTTTTTCAGAAGTTTGCATTAGTGATAGTCTCTTTTTAAATGTAATTTTTCTTTTTTTTTATAATAAAATTAGTTTCAATTACCACGTCAATCTGGGTGTGCAATAGTTACGCAAAATTGCCTGCACGTAACAGTTCCCAAAAAAATCCCCACATACTTTTGGATTGAAGTACAATATGTCAAACAGGAAGAGTGGTACAATATTTTAAATGCCAACATCCTTTTAAGTAACCAACTACCTCATCTCAGACTCACAAACAGGCCCCCCCACGCCCAGTACCTGCATGGCTGTCTGACGTTTCTGTCAGTCAAATATTCAATAGTTCACATGATTCATTAATGATCTGCTTGAGAAAATCAAAGGGTTTAAGTTTTTCAATTACTCTAATCATCATACACTGAAGAACACATATATACATATATATATATATGTATATATATATGCGCCAAAGGATTTGACAAATATATGCTGGTTTCTGACAAGGGAGTTGAACATGAAAAAGTTCGAATGAATTAAGGTTTAACTACATGATATTTATTACGTATCGAAACATCATTACATACATGTACCGTCCAATATTGTATACGGTATTCATGATAAGCACATGCTGCATCCATAGCATGTACTGTATATATATGATATTGCATGTATGACGAAGAAGAAAAAAGAACTAGAGATGATGATGATTAGATCTATATGCAAATGGATCCATTGCTTGTATTCTTTATGCAACTAGCTCTAAGTATATGCATTTATGATTTACCCATTTGCTTGACCAACCCCCTTTAATAATTAACTTGAGCATGGTGGAGAATATTTGTGGGCATCAAAGTAATTGAATGGTACTACTATTGCTTTAGTACCCTTGCATTAATTACTACCAGAATACTAGGAGAAGGATCAAGGAGGACTAGGATTTTCAAAGGAATCTAAAGAAGATAATTAAACAGTCTTGAATTATAGCCAAACAAAAAACTGAAGCTCTAAGTATGCATACTTATAGATAAACAGTTTTTTTGCAGTGTTCAAAGTTCGGATTCTAAGCATCCTTGACCAAGTAATATATCAAGAAAATGGAGAGATTTGTCAACAGATGCAGACATTATCGATCATGATGTATATTAACAAGTGATAAAAGGTTTGGTAACACATGAAATTTAAGAGCCTATGTCCTATATATATAAGGTGCCAAATTTAGAATACAAAAAAACTTGAACTTAGGACAAGTGAGAGGCTCTAAAAGTTCTACAGTACTGATCGATATCATGTTTTTCAGAACCCTGACTAGAATGATGAAGAAATAGAGACCTCGGGGTTTTTGTTCCTCGATCAGAACTATTAATACTCAGTTGTGAGAAGGAGGGTGTGTCTTTGGTGGTGAGTAGTCCAAGTTGAACTCAGGATCTTTTCCACTGCGTTTCTTGTGAGGAAGATGCAAAGAAACCGATTTTAGAGACTCAGTTTGGACAGCACCTGAAGTTTTTCCTTCCATTTTAGGTATTTTCCGGCCAGTTCTTGCCTCCTTTTGCTTTGGAGTGTCGTTTTCACTTGAGAGGATTCCAGCTATGCTAGTCTCCCTTCTTCCCATTTCATGTTGCTTTGATAAAGCAGAAATCTCATCAGAACCCATCTTCTCATCATTCTGCACATGATGCAAATCCAGAAGATGTAAAGAAGAAGATATGAATATGATGATGGCAACAGATTGGAAAAAAATACAAGAAATACACCAACCCTGAAGGAAAAGTGGCGTTTTTTCTCCAGTTTTTTGTCAACTGCACGAAGATGGCGGCCCCGGGCATTACATGCATGCATAGAAACGCATAGAAGGAAAAGAAGAAGACAAGAAGTGGCTGACATTTTATGAAAGATATATAGTCTAAAAGGTGTGAAAAAGGTTGATAGATAGCAAGAAAAGTAGTACAGTGTTCTACTAATTTAATTTGGCGAGTATATAGGAGAAATGCATGTTACGTTTTATGTATGTAGTGATAATCAGAAAGCAAAAAAAAAAAAAAAAAACGCAGCTACTTTAGAGGATTTAAGAGGTTCAGTTGCAGAAGATGAAGGTGTAAGGAGAAGTAAGAACGAAAATGGGAAATGGGCAGCTTTCTCCCCCTTTTGTCCCCACCCCACCCTTCTTACATTTCAATCTATTGGTACTCCCAGATCAATGCAGGCCCCCACAGCCCACCACAAAGATCAGAAAACCAACGTGGGACCTTCTTGTAATTATATATATGTAGAGAGAGAGAGAGTCCAAACAAGAGATTTTTTCTTCATATAACGAAAAAAAAACTGCTACAAATACAAAAATATTATATAAAAATAAATCTATAGATTTAATATATTATATCAAATCATGTTAATTTATAAATTAAATTTATAAATTTACTTTTATATAATTCTTTTATGACTAAACTATTTCTCAAGAAGAAAATGGTAGAGGACCATAAAAGAAAAGAATTCAAAAATGAGGAACGCGATCAATGCCTGCCTAATTGTTTGTTTCGAGGACTAGAAACGAGTTTCTACCGATCGAGGAAGTCCATTCCTCTTGTCATTGTGCTAGCTGGAGATCCACTATTTGCATGTTTGTGCCTCCTTGTTTCTTGCCCTTGCCTGCCTTTTTACCTTGAAAAACTTACCAAGATCATATATTATTCTATGAATGAGATGGTGGGAGCTGTTAGCATTTTTCGATGCATCCAGCAAATTGACACCCCTGATAATGTGATAATGACTGTTGCGTCCCTTAGCCTTAAAAACCAAGTTTGAATTAATTGAATGCATGTGATCTAATTCTTTGAAAAAGACAGCCATGGAAATAATAGGGATAGTTCATGAAATTTCATGGTTCAAGTTTGGAAAAGTTATGGTTCAGAGCTCCTAGCTTACTAGGTAATTGTCTGTCTGAACGATACTTTTCTGGAAATTGCTCGATGAGAACTCATGGTGAATAGTGGATAATGGGACAGCAATGTTCCTCCCAAACTGTCTATATATAGACCTCTATTGTTCAACATGTTTTAGTACGTATGCATGAGTATATATGTATTACATATACATGAATATACATTGATCATATATTAGACGAAGTTCTCATTCCTGGGACATAATTATTATATGTACCCATATATATATATATATATATATATATATATATAAATCCTACGTACATTGCAACTTCAAACTTTCTAGTTTGCATCCATAAATAACATGTTTCTCTTAATTCAGATGGTCACATGTTTGGAATCCATAAATTCTAAATTACACCTGGGCTTCAGCTAAAGACCATTTAGATGCATGGTCGATTTGTAAAATGCTAAACATCTCCAAAATTGTACGTGGTTCAACCCTGAACCAAAATGAAGATAGAACAAATTCAAAAAGAAATGCTTTGGCCAAAAATAAATTTATAAACTGACGCATCTAATATATATATTAAATTGTAAAATTATTTTTATTATAAAATAGATCAATTTTAGGATCGTATAAATTCATTAGTTGTAGCACTTGTACAAACATGGCGACTAATCTTCATTGTTGTACTTGTACACGGCGACTGACAGAACATGAGAGAGAGAGAGAGAAGGATAACTCGGTGGATCAGCGAAAGCAATGGCCACATGATCAGAGACAAACACGCATGCCTCCGTAGTCATGTAGGAAGGTGCACGGAGACAGCAGAGAGACAAGGGTTGCATGGACCATCCTTTCTTTGTTCCTGAGCCGAGGAACACCAGACTGCTCTAACCGTCATTACCGGCCATGCATGACACGTGGCAAACACCCATGTGATAAAGTCAAATGCCACGTAACCTTGTTGAGTCGTTGACCCATAAGAACGTCTTGTGAACTTAATTGTTTTTTCCATGGCAAAAGATCCATGTTTTCATCCCTCTATAAAAGAGGATATTTCACAGCAGAACGAATTTCTCGGCATTGGGGAAAATGGTTAACAAAAAAGAGTAAAGGTGAAATCATGGCTTTGTTTAATTTCTATATATAATTCAGAATATTGTATATTGCTTCTCAGTAACATCATTGAAGAGAGCATGAAATTGGAAAAGGAACGTTATACAGCAATGGAAAAGCATCAAAGAGATTGTTGGTGTGTTATTTACAAAGTAGAACTGCACAAATGGACACAGAACAGGTACATACATTTGGCACGATGCCTGTATCAATCAATGGCAGGTACCAACAACTACGGAAACGGGGGCTTCTATCGGTCACCCAAATGTGTTTTCTCCACTGTAAGTAACATAGAGAAATCCGTCTTCATCCTTCTTTTCATCGTAGATGGTAGACATTATAGCTCCTGCACATATTTAATCAACATCAGTGCTGCTTTTTTGAACGATTAATACAATATAGCCACTTCAAACCATTATCTTCTTGACATAAATCAATCTTAGTAAGAGAATTAAAATCTAGCATCACGCAGGTTATAGGACTCGTAAAATTGAACTGCCGGGTACCTGTTGGTGGGAGGACATTGTCCACAAATATAAAGATTGCCTTTTCTGCACTCAGTTTAATTCTCTTCCGGATTACATAGACGAATTGGCCCACTGTCAGGTCAGCTGGGACAAGGTATCTGTAAATTTGTAAATTGTCATTAATACATAGATCATCACAACTTTCCAGCAAACACATGCACTAAAATGGTGTTATAGACAATGTGTCCTTATTTTCATCAAAAAAGGTTCTTTGTTTCTAGCAGTTCTAGGAGAGGAATCAGGGGAGCACAGAGAAAAGCATGAACCACAGGGCAGTCATTTATAACTAACAGCTAATCATCCTTAGTGACAGAGAACTGGAACTCACTTTTTCTTGTCAATGTTAGGAATATCACTTCTCTCAGCCTTCTCCACAATCACCTTCAGAAGCATAAAAGCAACTATCAATAGAGTCACAATATGAGTACAAAGAGAGTATCAAATGATTATTATATGATTACAAATGAAACACTAAGCCAGTAAAAAAAATTAGTAGACTCGCCCAACCACTATTTTGCAAAATAAATTCATATTTAAAAGTCAGATCAAGGTCAAGAGAGCTAATGGTTAGCTCGCAAGGGTTTATCCCAATTAGCACATTAGTGAAAATTGAACTAACAGCTACATACGATATTCAAGAGCCTGATGTATATCATCAAGAGCCTGATGTATATCAATTGATCTGATTTTCAAGTATAAAAGGTACAATTATATGAGCAACTTCAATTCCAGAAGAAAATTTTATGGGGTGGAAACACCCAAAATGTTTGCACATAAAAAGGAAATAAAAAGATCAATCTAACAGAGTCAAACTTCCTCTATCATGATGTGAATGGTACACAGAAAATAGTTTATCAACTCAAAAAGCAAGTGTTCACATAATCTCACACACAACATTGCAGATAAGCCACGTGATTATGAAACTTGTATGCCATAGGAATTCACAAAAAACACCAAGAACAAAGCTTATATCCTAGCCACTTAAATGCAGTTTAACTTCTTAGAAAAATACGATAGATTAATAAAACATGAAAAACAAAAGGAGAACACTGGATGTGAGATTTAATTTCAAAGACCTGAAAAAGGCTTTTCTAGGTGCAAATATGTAACAACCCGATACCAATATTTAAAAAAATTTCCAAAAAGCTTTTATAACTGGTACTTCATTAAATATTTAAAAAGAAAACAATTGAAGTCAAGGTTAGTAGCACCTCGGTTTCCCTAGATTTAAAATGTACATATACATATATATATATATTCTTAACCCTGGGGGATGGGGTGTTACAAAATACTGGAAAAAAGCTTAGCATGGAAGCAAGCACTCACTGCATTAAGAACTGGAGACAAAATCTAACACTAACATTACATAGGGATGGAGATGGGTTTTTGGGAAGCCAAAGGATTTGGAGGGATAACATCCTTTTCAAAGCCCATTTTTCAATTCCAAATTGGAGGAATACGGAATTTGAAGAGAAGAGGATATCCGGCTTAATTAGTTCTACTATTCTTCCCTTTCAGCTCTCACCCATTTATCAACATTCAGGAATATCTAAAGAAGCTCTTATCACACCACGCAGCCTAAGAAGGAGAATGATGCCTGTTGCCCTGTTCCCCTTTCCCTTCCTAGTAGTTCTTACAACTTTAACAAAGAAAGGGATCATTTTTCCATTTCTTCTCCCCCCTTCCCCCCCCCCCTTCCCCCCATATTATCCTCTCCTCCCCAAACATGTGCTTACCACATTTCTATATATCAAACCTACTACCGATATGCTAATAGGAGACCCACTAAAATTAAGTGGATATTGCTCGAGGTTTTTGCAAAAGAAATCTACTGACTGAATCCCTCCAGTCTCCAACAAAAACAAAAAATTAGTTGGCCCCACTGCTTGCAATAGAACTTTATATATATATATATATCAAGAATCTTCATTTCTATGTAGTCAAAATTTCCCCAAGTAATCAGACTCTTAGGTAGGAGTCTAGATAAGTTTTATATTATTATTATTTTTTAAATTAATAAAAGATTTTATTATCGAGAATAGGCACTGCCCAAGTACACAGGAAGTATGATAAGTTTAATAATATCATGAACATTCATGTATTTGGTCAACCACATGAATCTTTAGTCTTTGCCTTTCATTCCAAGCGCCATAGGATCATATCTTCAAGCCTAAGACAAAGCCTCCCTAGATGGAGATGTTCGTAACTTATTCCTCTCGAATGAATCCATCATATTCATATCGAATGAATTCATCATGTGACGAACTCAGTTTAGTCGAACCAGGTAGAATTTTGAGCACAGAATCAAAAAGAAAAAGAAAAAGAAAATAAAAACTACACATGTAAACTAGTCCTAATCAACAAAAATATAAAACTTGACCAGCCTAAATCGCTATGCCAAATTGAAAGAGTAAAATGAGAAACCGTGTGCTCACTAAAATTTAGAACTAATAATCCAGAGTGGGAGAAAAAAAGTTAAGATCCTCTTCAATTTTTTATTTAAATTGGGATAAAATTAGAAACATCATTAAATGCCAACGCGGACTTCATATTCTCACCGGAATTCTATCAGGGTATTTCTCCCTAATTCTTGCAGCTTCAGCGCGCCTCTTCTCTGCAGATAAAGGAAACACGAATCAATGGAATTGGTATCACAGGTATAGAAATTAACAGTAGTTGGTCAAATCGTTTAATAAACAAATACGAGATATGATAATTATTTTACACAACCCCAAAATTTTAATCCATACCTAAGTCATGCTCTTGCTTGAATACGCTCTTAGCCATTCTCCCTCAATTCACTGAATAACAAGAATAAAGAAATCAAAGGGGGGGGGGGGGGGGGAATTCCTGGGTAAGAAAAATCAGCACAATCGAATTCAGAGAAACCGAGTAGAAATTTCCATGACAAAGACAAAGAAAGCAATAAAAGTTTCAATCACAATAACAAACCCAAAAGATCCGAGCCTAATAATCTGCTTGACTTAAAAACTAAAACATGAACAGATTTTTTTTTTTTTTTGCACCTTTCTGCAGAAATCGAAGGAAATATATATGATTAATAAAAAGACAGAAAGTTGTATCGAGGACAAACGCTGAAGAACAACTTACGCAAAAGATTGTACCGAAGCCGTAAAAATGGAAAACACGAAGAAACAGTTTCGAAGAGTTCTTTTCTCTGCAGATAAGACTTGGATCAGTTGATAATGATAATGGTGATCCAAAGTTTGCACTTTTGGCGATTTCAACTCTCTCTCTCTCTCTCTCTCTCTCTCTCTCTCACTATTTATTAAATGGAAAATCAATTTGGCCTCCCTCTCCGGTTACGTCGGTCAACTATGATATTCTTCTAGCCAATGAGATTTCGCAGTGTAAATGATAGCTTTTATTGATTTTATTCTGAAGTTGACGTGTCAATTGACAAATTTCTATTTAACTATATTAATTTTTTAAATAATTAAGATATAAATATAAATTTTAATTGTTAATACATGCTTGCTTTGAATTTATTTGTTTTTTAGAATAGAATTTGATTGGCCAAGTGAACAAACTTACAACCGCTCACCGTAGAAAATATAAGTTGATGTGTCAATTGACAAATTTCTGTTTAAATATATTAATTTTTTAAATAATTAAGATATAAAAAGAAAATTTAATTGTTAATACAAGCTTGCTTGGAATTTATTTGTTTTTTCTAATAAAATTTGATCGGCCAAGTGAACAAACTTGACAACCGCTCACCGTAGAGGAGCATGGCCCGACCGGGCCAGCTCCTCTAACTTCTAGAGTCTGTCTGTCCGCATTGAATGTTTGGTCCCATTCATTGCTTAGTTTCTTTCCAATCTTTTAAACATTTCTTTTTGACAACTTTATCCCCCAACTCCCAAGGCATTTTCTCACTTTTTAAGAGCTATAACGTAATTTCACATATACCCTTGAATAACTTATTTTCTCTTCTTTTGTAATAAATATCCAATTAATTACATAATAATACAAATTTTCATCCATTTACAGAATTTTTATCGTATGTATAGCCTTGAGGCATAGACTGATACAAATCATTAAACAGATTCGCATTTCTAATCTTCCAGACAAAAGCATCATATTATATTAGAAAAAAAATAATATTATATATAGTCACAGAATATAAATATTATACAATTATTTAAAAAAAAGTAAAATTTATTATTAAAAAAATAATTTTTTTATGGATCTTTATTTATTTTTTTAAAGATTTTGAGCAATAATTTATTACTCCATGATTACAAATATTATTTTTAACCAAAAAAACAAAAAAGTAAAACTACAATTCTCTCAAAACAAAATCAAATGGCCGGTATAGTATAAAGCCCAAGTTGATCAGCTTCACAAGGAACTAACAACTCATATCGATCAAAGGTGCCATGCATAATAAACCCTAAGCCCAGCACAAATGGATCCTAGGTCCAAACTCTTAGGTCCAGGCCCATCCATGAACAGAAAATTGGTATGACTGATAAAAATAAAATAAAAAAGGTACTCACTCCTCTCCTCTTTGCCATTACTTTCAATGCACAATTAAAAAGACTGTACTGATCATAATAAAACAAATATATAATATAATACACCTTTTTATAGCTAATTATTTGCAACATTTAAACAAAAATACTAATTAGTATTAGATTTCGACTTGTTTGTTTATCTTAGTTGAACTCGAACCGAGTTTGAATAATATTAATTAGCAAGACCAGTTCAAACTAATAAAGATACTAATAGAACACGAGTCATCCTCGTTTAAATTCGACTCGACTTAATTCGTTTATATAAAACCCTTGAGTACGACCTCCATAGATAGGAGCTAGAGTGAATTCTTTGAAAATAATCTCTTCCAGAAGTGATTATTTGACTGTTTAGATAGTCAAATAAAATGAGATAATTTTATATTAAAGTTAAATAAAATATTATTAAAATATTATTTTTTAACATTATTATTATTATTTTAAAATTTTAAAAAGTTGAATTATTTATTATATTTTATATAGAAATTTTAAAAAATTATAATAATAATAATAATAATGAGATGAGATATTATTGTATAAACAAGTACTTAATTTATTGTGACGTCTATCGATCATTACCCTTCTAATAATGTCGCTTTCTCAGTCACTTTTATGTTTATAACCTCTCAACTCCATTTTTATAATGCATATATATATATATATATATATATATTATATGTATGCATGCGCTGTTCTGTCTGTCTATGATCTATAGGTTACGTAAGTCTTCATGTTTTCTGTCGTAGATTGATTACCCAATTGCTTGAAATTAATGCAAACCAAAGACTTGATCAGGTGTTTATTACACTTTCTTTGTTTACTTGTTTATGCTTTCACGCCTTCGTATTATATATTGTAATTAGTCGTCGTCCAAAGTGACATGAACCTGCAATGATCAGAAAAACCAATAAAAAGTCAAATACATTGCAGATTAGATGTATCTGTGAATGCATGCATGCGTGGATTTTATATGAACTCGTGAATCATGATACAGTACTACTTCATGCGCGCGCGGCAACCTTGTCACGGAACTGCCGACTGATATATATATATATATATATATATTAGACATTATATTATATATATATATATGTGCATGTTTTCTTCCAAAACCCATGTGCTCGCTCCAATGGATCAAATTTTCATTTTCTGCACCAAGAAGCCATGCATACATATGTGTATATAGATTTTCTGCACTTATAAGATTAACCCATGTGCTCGAAAGCCATATATATATACACTTTAATTTGTGTAATTAATAATATTTGTCTTTTAATTTGTGTAATTAATAATATTTGTCTATAATGATAAAGACCCATTTTGGCTTGGGAAATGCTCATCCTTTCTAGCTAGCTTTTGTGGGCTTGTGTTGCTTGAAGTGTGGGGTGTCTTAAGAAGAGAGAAAAGAACATACATGATCCATAACATGACTCCAGCTTTAGTTTATTTAGGCTTTTAGCCAACACATCTAGAAAGAAAGGAGAGGGTTTTTGAATAGAAAACTCTCAAGGAAATTAATAGTAAGAGTGAATTTAAGTTGGGAACACTTTACACTTCATGATATGTATAGACGACATATTATATATATAATATAGATATATGGAAGAAGTACTAGAAGAGGGATCAGTTGTTGTTGCTACAGTAGTAGTACTGGTAGTTCACATGGGAGGGAAGATGATAAACAAATTAGCTTTATGTGTACTGACATGTCCAAATCAAGGTTTTCCTAAAGATCAATTCATGGGAGATCGAGACTACCTGAGCATGTCCCCCCTTCTCACCAACATACGTATCCAAAATTCCAAATTTCCCTCCGCAACCAAACGACCATATTCTTCAAATTAATTCTCACCTTTCCCTACCCCAACCAAACGACCAGATCATCGCTTTACTGCTTTGGGACCGGATACATCATACAAGTACATCTCCCATATTTTCACACTACATACTTTATTATTATTCATAAATTATTTCACTACTAGTTTATACAGATAATCTAATATACTTTTAATATTTAATTAGAGTCTTAGTTTGGCCAATCATGCCTTCCTCCGTCGATCACATTCATATCAAAAGATTGGCATTGCTGTTTGAACATTAATTCATTCTTGTGCTAAGGAGAAGTACGTTTAGGTTGGGAGAAAGGAACTAACGCCATACTGAGTGTCCCTTATAAGATTGGTCATTTGCAGATTTAGACAAAGCCTGTTGGACTCGGGACTAGAGCTGCAGAGAAAGAAAAAAAAAAAACAACAACATAGGAAACCGAAAATAACATTGAAATGAAAACATGATGTTATATATTGATCAAAGGATTCAAAGCTGTAGTAGTAGTAGTAGATCAAACAATGAAACAGTTCCAAGTTATAACGAACTAATTACATCATGCCCCACCTTTTTTAGGCTTTGCTTTTCTTCGTGATCATCATATGAAATTCATGATAGGTCATATATACCAGCACATGACATATATATAACCCTTTTGCTTACTCCACTTTTTGTAGGGTATTAGTACCCATGTTTTAAATATATAACCAAAACAATAAACGTCAATATAACTTATAATAAGATCATTTTTGTTAAGGAGGTTCAGATATGTCTTAGCTAGAGTATTATATATACCTTAATATATATTTCATAAAAACTCTTAATTAGGGTTGGCTCAAATGGTAATGACTACAAATTTTGGTGGTATGTTCTCTCCAGCTAGATTTAAGGTTCTGATCATATTAGGTGTACACAATTTTTATGGTCTATTAGACTGGTAGAAACTTAATTTCCTTTAATTACTTGAATTACCAATTTGCGATAAATTCTTTATGGAGAGTCGACCTCATGTGCTCGTGATCTAAATTTAACTTCCTTCCTTTTTAGTTGTTTATTCTTGGGGAAATGCTTCTTTTCCAACCAATTTGACACCTTTAATATTATTTTAAAATCTTTAATTTTACTTAATAATTAAGGAAATAATTATTAATGTATTGACATTTTTTTCATATTTTTTTAAAAATGTTTTAAAATTATAAAAAAAAACATTAGAAGAAAAAAATAAATAAAAACAACAATTTGGCCTTGAGGAGTAAGATCCAAGCGACTGGATAGCACTACCCTCATAATCAGAAGACTTCCCTAAAAAGAAAAGGCAAAAAAAAAGTTCTCTTTGATCTAATTCAAATTAAAATCAACCCTTTATTTATGTGTTTTTACATTGAGAATTTTTTGCAAATAAAGAGATGTCAAAGGGCCTTCTTACTTTCCAAACAGATCTTCCTATAAAGACAAGATCATAATAACAATAATAATAAAAGAAAAAAGATTATCATACACATACATATATATCTATATATTCGACCTCCTCGGCCATACTACAGTAGAATTGATGTTGGTTTCCAACATAACTTTATCTATCTACAGAATAGGAAATGAATCATCACTATAAGAAATATGAGCTGTTGTAACTAATGAATAGCGAAGAAAATATTATTTATGACTAATTTTAACTGTAAATAATTATTTAATTAAAATTAACTGACTACAAAATATCAATTTTCTTATAATATGCATGCATGATGATGATGAGGATGACTTAATTAATTGTAGCATATCCACTAACACTATCTCTGCCATAATTTCCTCAATTAAATTGAGGTTTGCTCCAATATTAAACTTTCGATTTCAGATTCTTCAAATCCTCTTCATGTACAGTGCCCCATATTTTATTCTGCAAATTAAACAGCTTCTGATCATTACGAGGAATATCTGAAAACTCCATGCTCATGAAATCCATCGTGTCCATAGTTTTGAACTATTTATTCATCCCTCGATTTCTGATTCTTCAAATCCTCTTCATGATGATGATACACTTCAGAAATAAGATACAGGTGACTGGATAGCACTTACCCTTATTCTTCACCTCCTGTTGTAGACCTTCGATGATCATGCATGAAATATACAAAAGGTAACAACTCGTGGCAGCATACCACAGGCCGGAATCCTCAATTAAGCCTTGTTTATTTTGAGAAATGAGATTAAAAATTTAAAATACATATTAAATTTATTATTATATTTTTTAAAATTTTCATATAAAATATAATAAAAAAATAAAAAATTTCAAATTCTTATACCATTTTTTTAAATTTTCATATAAAATTAATATTAAAAAAAGATCTTACAATAATATTTTATTCTTTTTTTTATTTTTATCTCATCTCATTTTATCTATCTCTAAAAACAAACAGGATTTAATTTAGAAAGTGCTGAGTATTCAAAAAAGTATTCAAAAATTATATTAATATATTTGTCTTATAGTAATATTAGTGATAATAAAAGCCATGAAGCGACTCGTAGCAGCCAACATACTGCTCATTTTCTTGATCTATCATGAGATGGATCATTTGCTTCTTGTTTAAGGCAACTTGTTAGGATATAGATTATTTATTTTCTGTCGTAATACCTCAATGATTTTGTTAGGATCGTGTTTTAATATTTATTTAATGAAAGATCTAATAATTAAGTTGTTTCTATGGTTTGGTACGTTGGATGTACTCAATCCTAGTATAACTTGCTAGTTACTAGCTAGGTTGAATTAAATGCCTGACACAATATGCATGTATCAAAATATATAATAATTATTAAGATAATTGCCAAAAGATTTTATTTACTTTATAATTATTATATATACTTTAATTATAATTTTATGCGGGAGATCATATCTCATCAATGAATTGATGAAAAATAATAATATTTATTTTTGATTATTTAGTAACCCTTAATGAAAATAAAAAAATTAATCCAAGTTTGTCAAATATATGAGGACAGATATACCTTTTATTTTCACTAAAACTATATAATACAGCATATATACAGCATGGCAAACCATAATTACCATTAGCTATAATTTTTTCATTTAAAAATATTTGTATTATAATTTAGAGACAAATACAATATATAGACTTTACAATACTTAATGTTTAAATTTTTATATTACTCACCTATGGACTTTATAATGTTGAGATTCATATTATTCACAGAAAATATTTTAATATAATAAATATTTTTTATTATATATTTTTTTAGTTCTAAAGAATAATAAAATATTATTTATTATTATTATTAATTCTTTTCTTAAAATTATGATTATTTTATATATTTTACATTAAAACCCACTACATAAGAACTACAAATATGAAATATACACCAATTGTATGAAGGTGAATAGTAGATTTGTAAATATACACAAATATACTAAAAAAAAAAGTAATAAAATAAAAGATGAAGGGTGAATAATAGATACGTAAATATTCAATAATATTCTAATAATACAGTAAACAAAATTAAAAAAAGTGTACTTGTTATGTAAAAGAAATTATAGCATGACTATTAAAAATTTAAATATGTCTACCAAATGTATTTATTTATATTTATTTTTTAATAAATAAAAAAGTAATTATTAATGAATTTATATATTTTTTTAAAAAAAATTAAATTGTTTAAAAAAAGATTAAAGAGGAAAAACTCATTTGTACTGATATACCTATTTTGTGTGCACGTTTATTATAAAAATAAAATAAAATAAAATAAAAGTGACGTGTAATATGCGAAGTTGATAAATAAAATAATTTAGAATATGCATGCACGGGTCCCAATGCTCTTAGAATGAGCCAATGAGTTCAGTGGGCTAATAAAATAAGTACTCTTTTTTCTTTTTTCTAAAGAATTTCTTTTAATTCGCAAACACTCGATCACGGCCACACAATTTTATCCCAAACAAAATATCTCATCCGTCAAATCTGTCTCGATATTTTCAAAAATTCTGGAAAGGCCTTTCATTATCTCGTGTCGTCAGATTCAGTTTCGAAAACCAGGCCAGCAGAAATTGTTCCCTTCGAATTACTATGATGCCCCTCCATTAAGCACTCTGCCACGTTAATAAAGCTATTTAAGACCGATTAAATAATTAATAATAATATCTTATATGTTTTTATTTATTAATAGAAAAAAATTTTACATTCAGAATATTAGAGTAACATGTATGAAAATAATATAAAGTTTAAAATTAAATAATAAGAATCATAGTCCTATTTTTAAATTGAATAATGTTACTCATTATTTTAAAATATGGTATTAGATAATTAAATATTATTTATTATATTTTATATATTAGTTTATTATTTAATATAATATTATAAAATAATGAAAAAAATATAAAAAAGAAAATGATAAATTAATTATTTTTTTTTTAAATTAGAAAGAGAAGATAAGGATAATGTAGGAAATACGCGTAAAAATTATGAAAACACTCTGACCCCAATTTACCTTTTCTCTGTCTCGTTGGTCCCTGCGAAAGAAAATACGAGATGGAAACAGAACCACGCGCTTCTGAGAAAGTGTTCTTCATTTTTTAGGGAGGTAAATTTTCGTGACATCAATCCTAGATTTAATTATGGTGTATAATTTTTAAAAAAAAAAAATTAGAGTCTACCATTAAAATATATTTTTTACATCAATTTTGAGTTTAAAAATAATAATATTATATTTCTTTAATTTGTTAATTTGTTGTACCTCTTAATGTAATTTAGTTTTCTTTTTAAAACAAAAAGACAATAAAGTCTACTAATAAAATATGTTTTTTTATATCAATTTAAATTTAAGAATAATGCTATTATATTTTTTCAATTTTTAAATTTTTTATGCTTCTTAATATAATTTGTTTTTTTTTATTTTAAAAATTTTTAAACATATTTAATTATTTTTAAAAAATATAATAATATCAATATATTAATAATTATTTTCTTAATTATTAAAAAAAATTTAAAAAGTTAAATATAAGAACGGTCAAAATAAGTAACAAATCAAGATAGAATAATAATATTTTTCTAAATTTAATCAAAATTTTTAAAATTGTGTAAAGCTTGTATATTTTAAAATTATAAAAATATCATTCATTTGCCAATAAATAATGTTATATATAAATAATATTTCATCGTAATAAAGTATAAAATATTCAAATTTTCTCGATGAAATGACTTATTTACAAAATAATTAGGAGAGACGCTAGGGTGCGATCAGAGATTGCACCCTAGCATAAATGCAGCTCACGCCTTAAACTCTTATAATTTATATAAAAACATAATAAAAAATATTGAAAAATACAATAAAAAAATAAAATTTAGAAATTAGAAATTACAATAAAAAACATAATAAAATAATAAAATAAAGAAAACATAATAAAAAATACAATAAAAAAATAAAATGAAGATGAATTTTTAAAAGAAATTCGACTTCACCCAACCCCTGTCGGCGGTGAACGACACTGGCCACCCCATCGAGACTGGAGTATAGACCCATTTTCGAGTTTAAGGCTGTCGAAGGCACATGAGAGGTCGTTAGAACTCGTCGTCGTAGAGGTAGGATCGCCGTCTCCCTCCGATTTTGATGAGATGAGCGATATCGCCTACCGCCCCCAAAGAGGACAGAGACTACAATAAAAAAATGTTGGTCCAAACAAAATCCCAAATTATCTCAATAATTAAAATATTTTAGCCTTAATAATTAAAAATATTTTAGCCTTAATACCTTGGTCACAAAAACTTGCAGATTGTGTTAGAGTGAGTTTTTTTTTAAATGCAGTGAGTATTAATAACTGTGAAGGCTGTGCATGAGCGTGTTTTTTTTGGGGGGGGGGGGGGGGGGAAGGAGAGAGAGAGAGAGAGAGTGAAAGAGACCCTACAGGCTACAAGGTAGATAACTACATCTACAGACAAAAGCCACATAAAAATAAAAATAAAATAAAAACCTTATAAATCAATGAGAGAGAGAGAGAGAGAGAGAGGGCACTTTAACACTTTTATATGTTGCACGCATCCACATAGCAGAAAACACAAGGAAGACAGAGTCCTCCAAAGAGAGGAGAAAGAAATCCCCACCAAAGTTTTGTTTTTTGTTTTTTTTAATTTTATAAAACATCGAACAAGTCAGAAGGAGAAGAACATGATGCAAAAAAAGGGTTGGTGCCGTATCATAAAAATATAGAGCCAAAACAAATTACCATAGAAGAAAAATTGCAGCAGTTGAGGTGTGTGTGTGGTGAAATGGGTTTCTGAAGCTCTCTGCAGACTTGGTACATGTGCCTTTAATTTTGTGTCAGATTTTCAACCCTCCAATCTCTGATTTTGCCTCTTAAATTTACTGTCCACCTCTCCCTCCAATTCTTGTTTGCAAAATTTTGGACCAAACCCATAATACTTCTAGGTTTTTTTGGCTTTGAGAAAGTCTTTGTTTAGGGGTTCTTGTCTTCAATCAACTGGAGGGTTTTGGGGTCTTGAGAGTGTGGAGATTGTTGTTCTTCTATTTGTTCACTATTTTAGATGAAGGCCATGCCCTTACCCTTTGAGGATTTTCAAGGGAAGGGGGTGTTAGATTTCTCAAATATTGCATCTTCCGGTTTTTCCCAGCATCATCATCGTCTTCTTCATCATCAACAATCACAAAAGTGGCACACCAACAAAGAAAATTGCTATGTGGGCACTGAGCCCACCTCTGTTCTTGACACCAGAAGAAGCCCCAGCCCTCCAACTTCAACCTCAACCCTGTCTTCATCTATCGGCAACGGCGGCGGCGGCTCCGGCTCCACTGACACCACCACGAACACGACCGGCGTGGCGGCAGCAGCAGCCTTCGAAAACCCGTCCCAAACCGGCTTAGACATCGGAGAAAAATGTGGGCTTGGAATGGAGGATTGGGAGGGCGTGTTGTCTGAGTCCTCACCAGAACAAGAACAGTCCATTCTCAGAATGATTATGGGGGAAATTGAAGATCCGTCTGTTGGACTCAACAAGCTTTTGCAGGGTGGGAGTATTGGGTCACATCAAGACCTTGAATTCAACGCTGGCTTCGGCATCATAGATCAAGCTACTGGCTTTGGTTTTGAACCCATTTCCACTGCCAATTCCGGCGCCGGCATTGACCCTTCTTTACCTATGCATTCTTCGGATTTTCCTTTCGGCAATGCAAGGCTTGGTTCAATTTCAATTCCTAATCCGAATCCGACCCCTTTGTTCTCTACCCCAACAAATAATGCTTTGCCGGTTTCCCTTCCTCCAGGCGTGTTCCTTCAACAGCAGTTGCAAGCAATTGAATCCGTGGATGAAAAACCGCAGATTTTCAATCCCCAGATGGTAATAAACCAGAATCAAGCTCAGTATACTCAAAACCAGGCTTTGTTTATGCCTTTGACGTATGCCAATTTGCAAGAACATCACCTACTCTCGCCTCCGTCGGCGAAAAGGCTCAATTCTGGGACTATTGGGGCAAATTATCAAGTACCAAAGGTGCCGTTTTCGGATTCTGGGCAAGAGCTATTTCTTCGGGGACAACAACAGCAGCAGCAAAGTCAGATGCTTTCCCCACAAAGTATCCAACAAAGGCCAATGATGGCGGCGAACCAGCAGCAGCAGCATCCTCTTCATCAGGCGATAGTTGACCAGCTAGTCAACGCAGCAGAGCTTATCGAAACGGGAAACCCGGCACTCGCGCAAGGGATATTGGCGCGGCTCAATCACCAGCTCTCTCCAATCGGTAAGCCTTTCCAAAGGGCTGCTTTCTATTTCATGGAGTCCCTGCAATTGCTCCTTCACATGAACACAACTGGTAATTCTTTCACCATGTCTCCACCACCACCACCACCAATTAGTCTCATTTTCAAGATTGGTGCTTACAAATCGTTCTCTGAGATCTCCCCTGTGCTTCAGTTTGCCAATTTTACCTGTAATCAAGCTCTTCTTGAGGCATTGGAAGGCTGTGATAGAATTCACGTTATAGATTTTGATATTGGGTTTGGTGGCCAATGGGCTTCTTTTATGCAAGAGCTCGCCTTGAGAAATGGCGGTTCTCCGGTTCTTAAAATCACTGCATTTTCATCACCATCCACACACGATGAACTTGAGCTCGGTTTCACTCGAGAAAATCTGAAACTTTTTGCCACTGAAATTAATATTGCGTTTGAGTTCGAAATTTTGAGCCTTGATTTGTTGAACTCCGGTTCTTGGCCACTGCCCACTGGTGTCTCGGAGACTGAGGCAATTGCTGTAAATCTGCCAATTGCTTCCTTTTGGAATTACCCAGCATCACTTCCTTCAGTCCTCCGCTTTGTAAAGCAGCTCTCGCCCAAAATCATGGTCTCTTTGGATAGAGGCTGCGATCGAACAGATGTTTCATTGCCCCACCACATTGTTCATGCCATTCAATCTTATACGAGCCTGCTCGAATCGCTCGACGCGGTCAATGTGAACCTTGATACCTTGCAGAAGATAGAGAGGCACTTACTTCAACCGGGCATTGAGAAAATTGTGCTCGGTCGCCACCGTTCCCCTGAAAGAACACCACCTTGGAAAAATCTGTTTTTGTCATCCGGTTTCTCCCCATTGACATTCAGTAACTTCACCGAGTCCCAAGCTGAGTATCTGGTGCAGAGGATTCCGGCTCGCGGATTCCATGTCGAGAAGAAACAGGCTTCTCTTGTTCTCTGCTGGCAGCGAAAGGAGCTTATCTCAGCATCTGCTTGGAAGTGCTGAGAAGAGTAGCATCATTTTGAAACGTGGTTCTGCAATTTAATTTTCACTGCTAAGGTGCTTCATAACTTACTGTTTTAGTTAATCCTTTTATTTTTATTTTTTTTGAATTATCTCGACTGTGGATTCCCTTATGCTAATCTATGCGCTTTTACGCCTATTGTTCCCGAACAAGAAACCAAATATTCTAGTAACTGGATGGTTGCTCATGTTTAGTCTAAAGTTGTATTGCTGTAATGGTGTTTTTCTTGTCTAAGGTGGTGGTGATTATTATTATTATTATTATTTTTTTTTTTTTTTTTTTTGTACACTCGGACAACTATGCAACACAAGTTATGATGAAAATTAGAATTTAACTCTGCTGGCGTAAAGTCCTCTTTGGTGCATCCAAATATTGAATTTAACACTGCTGGTGTAAGTCCTCTTTGGTGCATCCAAATATTGAATTTAACCCTGCTGGTGTAAGTCCTCTTTGGTGCATCCAAATATTGAATTTTTCTATCATAGACTCCATCTGATTTGTGATCGTCAATCCTCCAGCTTGACCAAAACTTCAACTTGAAAGAATTTCTCTGAATTCCAGGGAACCTGTCAGTAAAATCAACTAATAATTATCAGTGTAGACTTTCATCTCTCCATCAGCCATTGCCTCTTGCATTCCACTTATTTTGGTTAGGAATTTGGTTTAGTTCTAGCCACCAGAAATCTCCTGTATGGAAAAGATCTGGACTTTATTTGTATGCCATGTTTGGATTGAGTGCTTGCTTTTAATCCCTCTTGTCTGCTTTACCATTTCCAATGGAGCTTTTGTTGTTCCAATCACAGTGGGAACAAGTCTAAAGCAGATACAAATCTTTAACTGGATTTAAGCCCCTTTGAGGGCCACTTATTTCCTTTGACAACTGCTGCAGATACAAAGAGATTACATAAAAATAAATTCACAAACCGATATGGCTTTATGTAATACGTTAGATCAATTTTATATTAAAAGTAATTTTATAATCTAACATATTGTTTCAAGTCACATTAACTTGTGGATTTACTTTTATATAATTTTTTTTGTGTCAGTAAAGTATTTCTCATTTCCTTTTACATATGAGTTTTGTCTCAATTTGAGGCTATTTTATTAAAATGCTTAACAGCAGTGTGCAGATGAGGTTATCCTTTTTTCAATAAGATATGAATTTGCGTACCATATACTTAAATTCAATTGTTTATGCACATTGAAACCCACAACTTATCCTATATACCCATTTGATCCAATTTGTTTAAAGAATTATGGCACAAATATAAGTAGAAACTTATGCATATCCATGTTCATAGATTTTTGGTATTGAAGATCTCAAGAATCAGGATGTTGGCCTAAATTCCTTCTAATACTTACACCCACATAAATCCATCAATGCTTGTGATATTATGTGCCTAATGTCAATAATGGTGTGTACCCCACATGATTAAATTGATTGTGTGCTTTTATTATATTGCTGTATATTGTTGACATTGAAATTTATATGCATGCTAATTCTTGGATTATTATACATTGAATTTGAGGTTTGTTTGGTACTTTTGTGTGTATTTTTTAATTGTTCCATTAACGAAATCACATGGGTCTAGTACTGTTGGACGCCCAAATGATTAGTTTAAACTCTTTTTTTAAGCAACTTGAAAGCTCTTCATTTAAATATGCTTTTTGCTAACATAATATTTAATGTTATCAAATTATTATTATCTGTTACTTTTTTTACATAAAAAGTAAAGGGCAAGAGACCATAACATAGTATGGTAGGTGAAAGTGTATTATTGTTATTATTTTTTTTTTAAATTGTATTTTTTAATGAAAGAATAATCACTAAAAGCCCGTAAATCTAATATAAGATAATTAAAATTCTAAAGGCAACACTTGCCATGTTTTTAACCCAAACACCCTTTTCTGTTTGAGCTATAAGGGCACCTAAAACTTTATAAGAGAGAGGTAGGACTTAACAGTAGAAACTATAGCTTTAAGAAAAAATCTCTATTTTAAAAATCAAGAACTACTCTTCTCTCCCTTAAAATTAAACCTAAAATCTCGATTGTGGTTTGTTTCACTTTGATTTTTTTTTTTGAGAGTATAATTCTAATTTTGTGAAAATTTTCACAAGTTTGAGATGTTTTGTGTGTTCTTCTTTTGTTTTAGAGAAAACCAAAATGTCATCTATGTAGATTATACAAAAACTAATTTACAAAATCTCCAAGTTTAAACTTTTTTCTGCCAAATATTTTGAGCAATTTTGCTAAAACTCAACTGTTAAGCTCTTTATAGAAAGAAAGATATTTCACTTTTTAATACTCAAAAAATGAGAAAATAGTAAAATATATATCCTGAGATTAAATATATCCATATAGGATTAATTCAAATCAGGATTACAATATTATTAAAAAATTTACTTGAATATCAGAGTGGACAATGATGACGTCAAAAAATTCCCAAACGAATGCACTCGTATGACTAATGTCTTGTCATGCTATCTAGCACACGACGAATCTTCTATTTTAAAAGATGTTTCTTATCTACAAAAGAAAAAAAAAACGTTCAGAATAAAAGAGAAAAAGAAAAGTAGAGCGAAAAGTATATTCTTTCTTATCTTCTTTATCTTAGAATTAATATATGATATAAATAGGAGTGATCTCTCAACTCATGGGACATCGAATTCTCAATCTCTCTTATTCTCTTGTCAAAACATTGCTCTCAATAATAAAAAATTGTGTTGTTCATTTTTGTCTTGAATCTCATCAAATATTACTCCACATTTAATGGAGATTGTTTGCTAGATAATAGGTTCAATGATTCCTATAAAACACTTATAAGAGAAATAGGATCTAATCTAGTACATGGAGAGATTTGGTTTAACAATAAGCCAAACTATTTCATATCCATAAATAACTTACATTTAATAGATATTATTCACCTTAGGATAAAAATTAAAGGAATTGAGAAGAAGGCAAGCTCTCATGATTTGTTTATTCACTAAAAAATCAACCATGAATTGATAAATGCTATTTGATAAATGCTATTTTAAGACTTTTATATTATATATAATCTAGGCATAATTTGATTTATATTATCGTTGCTCGTGTACTCAGACTCTCACTAAAAAGTATTCTATAAACTCATATTTTTGTCACTATGTCAAGAAGAATTAAAACTAGGAAATAAATTTTAATCCCGTGTAAAATTATTTATTGAAAAATTATTTATTATTTCTTACGGATTAACTAATGTCACGTTGAAAAATTAATATTTAAAATGAAAATTCTGAATTTTTTTTAAATGCTAGTTTTTTTTTTCTAACATTTGAGATGTATATTATAGTGGGCAAAAGATGAGAGGGATAGATTATAGCTTTATTTTTTTCCTAGTAGATGTTGTAACTTACCCATAATTATAATATATATTTCTAATAATTTATGCGTTTATGTCATGAAAAAAAAAAGATAAATAGACAGAAAAATCTTACGAAACTTCATTGCATTTATAAAAAATGTTTACCTGATATAAAAAATAATATTTATTTGAATTAAATCAAAATCAAAACAAAAACTAATTTTAAAAAATATATATATATATATATTAGGTATTTACGATAAAAGTACTATGAGAGTTGAATGTTTTTATTTTTTTAGATAAATGTTAATATGTCGCAAGTTATTGTTTTTACTTTATTGACGCAGCGTCATGTGATTTATTAAAAAAATTGAAAAAAACACAAACATAAAATTAATAGAATGAATTTAAGATTTTAGTCTTTTTCTGATTTTATTTTGAATATATTATTTTGTTTTATTTTATTATTTTAATAAACCACATGAGATACTATATGGTAGTGCCATGTCAATAACCAAAATGAACGGTATAACTCTAGCAATAATCTTTAGATTAATCTGTATTTTAAATATAATTTGTACAAGTACACATCTAACTCATACCTTTATTAAAAAAATAAAAAATAATAATAATCCCATCTTAAAAAAATAAAATAAAAAATTAATGAAACCAACTTTTTATAAAAAGCCTACTTAAAATTTGTGTCTAAAGATTGAATGGGACGATTGTGATGTCTCTTATGTGTCGTATTTTGATTGGAGGACAGTAAGATAGAAAGTGTGACCTATGGCCTATCAACCTTTGAGCAACTTGGGAGTGGGACCCATACCAAAAGAAGTGAATAGTCACCATCTTTACGTCATGCCACGTGTACGAACGGTGCACAGCAAGACATATCGATGCGTGTACACACAGGATAGAATCCAAAGATCTACGGTCCCAGATGGGAAAAGTTCGATGTGGGCCCTTCCACTGTCGGCTCAAACGTGGGACACAATCCCTAGTGAAAATCGTCTCTAATGACTTCATCGAGGGCTCCTCACCGACCGATCGATGCCTTTTTAAAACAAACCACCGTGCGATCCCGTAAAAATATGAATGATGGAGTTATTATTTTGTTGTTATTAGAAATTACATTTTCTCGAATCTTTTCCGTTCCATTTTAATTAAAAGATAGGATGAATTGAAATGAATTTAATTTAATTTTTAATATTATTAAAATTTTAAAAAGTTAAATTAAGATTTAAAATATATATTATAAAATTTGAAAAATTTATATTGAAATTTATATTTTATATAAAATTTAAAAAAGTATAATGATAAATTTAAAATGAGATGAGATAAACTCATCTTGTCTATGAATTCAAATCAATTAAAGATGAAAATGTGTTTTTAGTTATACATAACTTATACCTTTTTATATTATATATATTTCTTTGTGAGTAAACATTTCCCTTTCAAAGACATGCATGCCCTCCCGAGTCCATATTCCTCTTGAGAGACCCCAACCCCAAAAACATCATGACGACCTTAATATATATACCTCAATTTTATTTAGGGAATTGTTATATATTCGATGATTTTAGTAAAAGCATATATGTTAATTTCACTTATAGTAAAATTACTTGGTATGTATATATATATATATAGTTAAAAAAATTAGTATTCTTGATGAATTATTTGTGATGAAAATGATTATTTATTAGAAAAACAGCTTTATTTTAATAAAAATAATTGACTATGAATATATAATTTTCTTTTTTTTTTTGTAATATATGATGTACATATTGAAAAGTCTAGACTATCTAGGTTTAGATAATCTAATTAGAACCAATCATTTTGATGGGCTTCTGTTAATGTGTGGCTTCGGTAATAACTTCAGGTCAGAATTATTAATGCATGTGTTACCTCGATCGGCACTTTCAAATTTCAATGCATGCATGCATTTTGAAATAATACTCTTTACAATATCATATTAATTATCTCTCTGTCTGATCTCGCAATTTCAAATTAATTTTATGATCATAACTAGCCCATTGCTATGTCAGAAAAAATTAATATCGATCATTTGTGCATTATATATAGCCAATTATTAGTACTTATTTGTAAAGTATATGCATAATTAAGCTGATCTCACAGAATTATTTTAGTAATATTGGTTTAAATGGCTTGTAATCTGACGGTTTATGAAAAAATCACGTGTCATTATTTGGGTAGTTAGGATTATTTTGTTCTGCTGTCTCATATATAAGTCACTTTATTCATTCTCTATATAAGGATTTTGACGATTGAAAGATAGAGAGGCTAGGGTTTGCTAGTTACGAATTTGGTTTGATACTAAGAGCACAAATTCATGTTTGAGTGTGAGAGAAGCTTGTATTTAAGGAAGCTAAAGCTATCAAGGCTTGAATCTGTACCATTATATTTGTTGGATTGATCAATAAAAAGGCCTTTAAGCCTGTTTTCACCGTGGACGTAGATCCAATAGGGATTGAACCACGTAAACTATTGTGTACTGTTTTCTTACTTTCTTTTAATTCTTGTTTACATTATTTTCATTCACTAGTATTAACTTAGTTGTGAGCTGTTTAAAAGAAATCAGAGTTTTGCCGAATTTAACATTATTATTGGCTCCATTATTGCTTAAAGCTATTCTTATGACCCAAAAACACATGATATATATATATATATATTATGGGGTTAATTAGTGACCAATTGTCTTTTGATTTTCGACCATTTGGGAGAGGAAAGCTAGGAGAGAAGTGCATGAGCAGCAAATGACAAGAAAGGTGACTTTCCTCATCATTCTCCAATACCCAAAACCTCTATCCGGTAACGTACGTACTTCATGCATGCGCCATTGTGTCTTAACTTTGGTCACCTGAGTACCTAGCTAGCTAGTTGAAATTAAGCAGATTCACTATTCACAGAGAGAGAGAGAGAGAGAGAGAGAGAGCATGCACCATCCAAGCATCTTATAGATATAAAAGCGTCACGCTTTTTTCAAGCTCCAATAGGCAATCACCTTTTTCATTGGAAGAATATGTGTATATATATATATATATCTGTGTGATGACAAACAACTAATTTTCATTAAGGAATTATTGAGGAAAGCACTTTTGTATTGCAGAAGCCTCTCCTTGATGTGAGGGGGATCGATAATGCAGTTATTATGAAGATCAAAGATGATCATATGCTAAAGATATATCACAAAAGCCATTTATTTATTTTGCAGCTTTTCATGTTCTCTATCTGTATACATATATATATAATATAATATATATACATGATATATACACATAAATCTTCAAAGTTCAAAATTAATTATATTTTCCAAATATTTATTGAGATCAATCAAAGTGGTGCATGCTCGAATCTTCAGACGATCAGGTGGATCACTAAAAATAAAACCTTTGTCTTTATAAACGATAACTTTAATTTCAGTCGGCTATTAAAAGCTGCAGCCGCCTAGCTACCAACTACCAACTACCAACTTGCATGTAAAATCTTCTAAAGCTTACAAAAAGCATTCAAAACAAATGGGAATATATATATATATATATACACACAAATTTGCATTCCTACCCCCATATAATAACTCAATATTTCATGATCTTCAGATCGGATTAGACTTAATTAGTGTAATTCTTGATATTCCACTGATCCTTGGGATCATACTAGACCTAACCATTCAAGTGTTTATTCGATTATTTTCTTAATATATAATTAATATATATAATCATTAATTAATTAATTCCATATACACCTCAGTAAGCTAGCTAATCGAATCTTTTAATTAATTTTGATCTTTCCTTAATTAGCCACTTTGGGGCTAATTATTTTATGTTTTTAAAACATCCCAAAATCTTCTAATTAAGTCGGTGCTTTTTATTTATTACTTATTTATAATCTTCATGGTTCATTACATGACCGGCCGCGGCCAATAATTAAACTAATTTGATTAGCAATGAATAAGCCGCAGTACTACTGGGGATCAACAATTAATTAAGCTCTTGATGCATGCATGGGTATGTATATAGTTTACCAGTTAATTAATTAATGTGGCACAAATTACTATAGGTTGTTTGGATAGTGGGATGATATGATTTAATTTATATGAAAGTTGAATAAATTATTATTAAATTATTATTTTTTAATATTATTATTATTTTAGAATTGAAAAAAATTAAATTATTTATTTTATTTTATATGAAAATTCGTAAAAATTATAATAGTAAGATGATATTAGTTGAAGGTAATCCAAACAATCCCTTAAATTGTCTGAACTCTTGAAAATATACAAAATAAAACATGTTACAATATAATAAGAAATAATAATTAGTTTATATATGTTGAACTTTAAAAGCCAAAAAAACATCTGATCTGAGTATATAATATATATATTGCATGCATGCATGCATTCAAGGGAAATATTGGCAAAGAATTGTATATTAATTAAAGGAAGTATTAATAAAAAGATAATTAGGCTTAATCAAAAGGTGGTCATGTGAGGTGGAAAATGGTGTGTGGGGACGAGAAAGTTAGGGTTTTATGAACAGATCACATTAATATCTTGCGCGGCCCCCTGCCTCCCTCTCTAAACTTTTGTAGATGCTTGCGGCAACCATATCTTCTCAAACTCTTTCTTTAAGTTTCCTAATTCCATTCTTCTTCTTCTTCTTCTTCTTCTTCTTCTTCTTCTTCTTCTTCTTCTTCTTCTTCTTCTTTCACTCTCATGATCACTTTTGGTAGTCAGCTTGGAAACAACGCATTCTTTGCATCCCACGCATTTTGTTTCGTAACAAAAACCAAAAAGGAAACACTCATATGATTGCCAAAAGCCTCTTAAATGGTAGGCCCTCTGATAATTAAATACGCACACATGAAGCTTTCCCATTGGTCTCCTCTCTCTCTCTCTCTTTCTCTCTCTCATATAATAGCTAGGTGGAGCATGCAGTACTTTCGGCTCCACAAGATAAGTTGATATAATAAGCATGGTTGAGTTGGCCAGTACCTCCCAAGCCAGGGTCGTGTTTCTTCTTATCTAGTCATCTCCAGCTTCTATTATCTGATCCATTGTTTTTTTTTTATTAAATTCTTTTTGTAATATGGAAACCCATAATCAATGCGAATCGATCGAACCCAGCACTTCACGTCTCATTCGTACCTTCTTCTTTTTTCCTGTTTTCTGCGTTACGCAACTTTAATTCCGGTCATATGTGATATATTATACGTACACGCATGTTGGGACTTTGAAGGCCTTCATGTCCGAGTGGATTGAATACCTGATCTCTCTCTAGCTTTCTGTCCTATTTTTGGAATATTAGGTTGACATATATATGTATATTGTTATAAAACTAAAAAGAAAACTACTACTATTGCAAGAGAAAAAAACTCTTAAGAACTGAAATTTTCTTTCTCTCTATATTTTCTTATGAATTTCATTACAACTGAAGCCCATATTTATAGGCGTTGAAATTACTATGCAAGTCACTATGCAAGTTACTATGCAGATTTAAAATAATAGTGGTGGGGTCATTCACATAATTTAGTGGTGGGCCATAGGGGCGGCGGCCGACGTTTTGTTTATAACACTCCCCCTTGAATGACCACCCATAAAGAATCTGCCTCGTTAAAACCTTGCCAAGGAAAAACCCAGTGGGAAGAAAAACCAATGGCGAAGGAAAAAGAGTACAGTCTCTTTATGTATCCACAAATGCTTTAAGATTGCCTCATTAAAACCTTGCAAAGGAAAACCCAATGGGATAAAACCTTAGCGAAGGAAAAAGAGTACAATCAGCACAAGTCTTCAGGACTTTTACTCCCCCTGGAAAGTGCATGACAATAGTTTTTGAGTCTTCACATTTTAATATTCTGCACAATTTTCTTGAATGTCGCAGTTGGTGATGTCTTCATGAATAAATCTGCCAGATTATCACTTGATCGTATATTTGATATATCCTCCTTTGATTTGAGCGATACAAGTAGCATTATCTTCATATAAAATTGTTGAGTCATTGATCTCAGCCAAATATACTCTTGACTTGTTTCATGAATTGCAATAATCTCTGAGTGATTTGAAGATGAAAAATAATATCTGGTTGACAAACTTAATAGAAATCTGATACCTGCAGTAATACTTAAATTCCCCCTTGATAATATGTGTTAGTGTTTCAAGTAATAAACAAATATGATTTCAGTATATATAACAAGTTAAGAATTCAAACATGATCTCCAACTAAATAATTCATTAGAGAGAGTATGATAATATTTTCATCTAAAATTTTCTCCCCCTCATTCGGCGTTATTAGGAAGAACTTGTTTATATACGGCGGAAATAATATTGGAAACCATCTATGTATGATAAAAGCTGTAAAAGCTTTGAGATTTAATATTATCGGTTCGGCGGAAAATCAAATCCGCTTGACATTGTGGACAAACGAGATCGTGAAGAGATTTGAAGGCTTCGGGTTGTTGTTTTAAATATAACCAATTTTACCATTGGTTTACTCCAGCAAAAAGATCTCGCATTCCTCATAGATTCAGTTGTTGTTCATCCAGAACAATATTATGTCTGATAGAAATTCTAATGTCCCAGATTTAAACCATGAACCTTTTATACCTCAACCACTTATATTTTCTCCTGAGGCTGTAAACACCATGATAGGAGCAGAGATATATCTATCTAGTAAATCTGATCCTGAAATTGTTGCAGCATCAAGAACCCTCAGTGCTCAATATGCTGCCTCTCTTACAACCATGTCTCAGAGGCTATTGGCGAGAACGAGTGAGGTTGATCATTTTAAAAATCAAATATCTGAGTTGCATCAAACGCTTGCAACTAAAGATAGAAAAAATAAAAATTTAAAACAAGATAACAAGGAGCTGAAGAAACTTGTAGACTGGTATTCTCTTGACCTGAAAACACGAGTAGAAGAGCTGGAACGAGAAAGAGCTCAGATACAAAGTCAACAACAGTAGCTAACGGCAGAGGTTCAGCGTTTACAAGAAAATAGGGATAGCTGTAATTAATCTCGCTGGCTTTTGAAATTATGCATCCAGCATATCTTGTAAAGTGAGATTTGAAGAGATGATGGTTTGTCTTGTTCTTATTTCCAATTCTATAAGAACCGTCTTTAGTTTCATTTAGTACGCATCAAATCTTCTTCTCATATCTATAATTCATCTGTATTTGTATTCTTATTCTACAAATTTCCAATGGCTCATCAATTTCCTTTTACTATTTCTCACAATCAACATATGAGGTATCCTTCACCTCAATTACAAGTTGATCCTGCATCTTCCGCAAGTGCAATGCTGCAGCAAGCAAATGATCTGGCTAATAAGTCAGATCGTGAAGCTGTTTATGAGCTGGTGACTCTCGGCACCCGATACTCCTCCTCTATTGTTGGATTTTCCAACCGATTACAATCCAAAAATCGTGAGATTGAGGAGCTTAACGAGAAGGTTTCTGTACTTCAACGACTCGTTCAGGAGTCTGACAAAAAAATTGCAGACTTAAATCAGGAGAATAAGGATTTAAAATCCTTACTTGCCTCTTCATTTCGACTGCCTAATCCTTTAGATAAGGATGGTACGTTGCTTTATGAAAAGCAAATGCATTTGAGAGATGAGGCTAGAAGTCTCAAATTCTTGTAACTCATCTATGAATTGAATAATAAGATTTTTCCTTTTCAAATGCATTCCTTGAATTTATAGCAACCCTTGTGATCTTTTCAAGAGTTCTAACAAGGTAAATCATCAACGTAAACTACAATAATGACGAATCCAGATTCTGATAAAACACATGAACATGTAGGATTATTCTTAAATCCTTCTCTCAATAAATACTCGTTGATTCAATTATACAACATGTGTCCGGATTGCTTTAACCCATATAAAGATCTTTGAAGCTTTATAAAGTACATACTCCTAAATGTACTTGGATTAGATGCTTCAAGTATCGTAATAATCTAATGATGCTTATAAATATGCAGTGACCACATTCATTAACTGCATATCTAATCCTTTTGCAATAACCAAATCGATTAAAAATATGAATGTGATTGCATTCATAACAAGGAAATATGTTTCCTCATAATTGCTCTCGGGTTTCTACTGGAAACCTTGTGCGACAAATTATACCGCATAATTTCATTTCGCATTACGCTTTCGTATAAATACTCACTTATATCTGACAAATATTACACCCTTTGGTGTTTAGACAACAGGTCCAAATGCATCTCGCTTCACTAGCGAGTTTAATTCAGTTTTAATAACTGCTTTCCATTTTGGCCAATCATTTCTACGTCGACATTCTTCGACGGTTTTTGGCTCATTACTTCTGGTAATATCAAGTGTTATCATATATGTTGTCGACAACAGTTTTATTTCTATCCATAAATTTTCCAGTACTCATGAAATGTATTGAGATCTCTTTGTTCCTCTCCAGGGGAAAACATTTCATGAAACACCTCGATAAGAGGTTCCTCTTCAGGAGGTTTATACTCTTCAGGAGTTATACTCTTCAGGAGTTTTCTCTTCAGGAGTTACCTCTTCAGGAGGTTTCCTCTTCAGGAGGATTATATTTTGTACAGAAAATACGGTCTCTTCATGAGCACCGATTTTTATTTTTCTTGTGCACCAATAAGTCTTCAACGCTTCAGGTGTATCTTAGACTCATTTATTTCTGTTTTAACAACTCGTCCTTCAGGGACTTCAATTCCTGCTTAAGCATTAACAGCAGTAATATATGATTTTACAACACCTTTAGTGTCAGTAAATACATCATGTAATTGATTTGCAACATTTTGCAGATAAATAATCCTCTGAACTTCTGGTTCACATTTATTTGTAAGAGGATCAAATTTAAACAGGACTTTATCCCAAGTAATTTCTTGTCGTGCTTCAGGCACCGATATTTCATTATTTCAAAAACATGATGAAATATTAATAAGCTTATATATAAAAACTTAGTATAAATAAATCAAATGTTTGACCGTACAACAGGTACGTGACTACTGTTTAGTCATATTTCATCTATGACAAACATTTTCATCTTTTATGAAGAATTATTCTGAGAGCTTTTACCCTTCTCTGAGTTTGATCACTTCTGGTGATACGATATATTTTTATCATTTTTAGTGTTGTCGCTTTTGGGACCAACACTTCTATAATTTTTCTACCATGTCTACGCCCTTAGTTCCCGTTCACTTCTGGGAATTGTGTAAATTCAATATCATTAATAGGACGTAACTGGTGTAACAAAAACTCATTATTTAGCTCAATCACTGGAAGACAAAATAAAAGTTCAGAATATTTGTTGAACTTTCACTCTCGATATTGCTACTACAGGAGCACATTCGAGGTATGAAAAATAATGTCTTCTTTTATATATCATCATCAGTGACATTTTCACTGTATAATTTTAATATTGAGCTGGTTTTAAAGAGTGCAGAATATTCAATACCACTCTTAAAATCTTGCAACTTCAGGTGCAATAAATCATAATGATCCTTTGAGAGGATTACATCTTCTGGTGCTTATATCACTCTCTTAATTTATTTCACACAGTATGATGATCTTTCATCATGAGATACAAAGCACGGTCCTTCAGGGACACATGAATTCCTTCTATGATTGTATTTTTCAAGTTCATCATCATATCCAAATAAATCTCATCAAGGATCTGGATAAATAATATTTTTCAGAAATGTCAATAGTAATAAATCTCAATATTTGACATTATATTACAAAAATAAATCTGTGAATTTAATAAATATATTCACATTATCATGAGAATAAAAATAAAATTTTATCAAGTAATATTCAGCAATATTACCTTTAATATTTATCTCAAGGACTGCAAATAATATATTGAAAAACTTACTTGAAGTAGAAGACCATTAGCTTCAGTATCGGTAGAACCTCGTGCTGATAACGTGTTATAAAACTAAAAAGAAAACTACTACTATTGCAAGAGAAAGAAACTCTTAAGAACTGAAACTTTCTTTCTCTCTCTATATTTTCTTATGAATTTCATTACAACTGAAGCCCATATTTATAGGCGTTGAAATTACTATGCAAGTCACTATGCAAGTTACTATGCAGATTTAAAATAATAGTGGTGGGGTCATTCACATAATTTAGTGGTGGGTCATAGGAACGACGGCCGACGTTTTGTTTATAACATATATATATATATATATATATGAGAATCAATAAATATCATGCATGCACTCATGGGCCCCTGGGGATTAAATGTTGTTTTAAATATTTTATGGGTCAACCATTGGAATTATTGGGAACGGGAATAAATCGAACAAAAGAAATTAAGAGGGAGAAAATTTATCTTTTTTAAGTCAAAAATATATTTTATATGGAGAGGTTAGGTAGGTTGTCTCGTACCAAATGGCGGTCATGTAATGTTGTCATGACCATCATAACCACCAAAATTATTACGACAAGATGGAAGTATAATATTTTGATGTTTTCATCCTTTTAACCAATAATGATGAAACATAATAATTGAAGTCCCACTTCCATTGCCAGGGCATGCATGCACTTCATATAAATATATCATATATATATATATATATATGCTGGCATGCACACTTCTAGGGGGTACAGACAGAGATGATCCACGAAGGAAATAAAATTGAGCAAAATTGTTGTGTCAAAGCTACATATATAGGACACAATAAGGTCGTGACTCGTGAGGATGTTTATTAACCTACTGGCCAGCAGGAATCGATTATTTTTCATGGTTGTATAATATAATTAATCTCATTGACAATATAAAAATATATATATTTCGGTTAAAAGGGATCTTGAAACTAAGAGCTATGAGTTATAAAACCCAGATGATATATGTTTCCAGCTGTGTCCATTCAAGGCACCAGGGTATCCCAAATCCAATTCTAACTTGGGCTACTGTTTTCATTAGGCCTATGTGCAAGTTTACACATCCCAAGACTCCATCTATGATCTAACATTGCTCGATGCTCATGCAAATTTCAATTCTGATACATACTCAATATATTTGACAGGTCTTCTCTCATTACTCAAACGTATTTAATGATTATATGATGCACACAAATGATGCTTCAAAGAATCAAAGCCAGAACATGAGGATTGCAAGCCCAAAATATAAATCATTAAACTTCGCAGTTTACTTTCCAGAAAGAGAGAAAAACCGAGGTACTAACACTTTTAATCGATATATATTTATTATTATTATTATTACAAAGTAGAATCAAATTAGAACTCACAAGCAGAGCATTGGACTTACAGAGAAAAACTAGTGAATTCACAGCCAACAGTAGCACTATCGTTGAAATCAAAATGAACATTAAGACTTCATGATGAACATGTTGGAAGTATGACATGCGATAATCCACAGCCCTGGTTAGCCTTAAGTGACCCCGTGCACTTTGAAAATAAGTTTATCGAGTGTGTTCTCTAACTTGCATAGGTGGAGGATTATGGGATATTTTTGCTTTGCATTTTGGGCAATTTCTGCTGCAGATGGAAATCTAATCTTGAGCCTCTTCTATAAATACTTCATCCTACATGTTTGTCGATCCAAGTAGTAAATCCTAAATCTCCAGAAGAAAAGAGCAGAAACTATTCCCACGTAATTTTAGTAAAGCATTCATAAGAAATTATCAGACTCCGTAGAGAGGCAGGAAGATTTTGACAAATGAGTATGCAAGCGCACCCGTGAATACGTAGCTGTCCACTCTGTCTAGTATTCCACCTGCATGAACATCTCAAGCAATGAACAAACTAAAGAGAAGTTGAATGGATCCTGGAACTCGGACAAACAGATAAGAATAACTATCCTCAAGATCTTAACAATTACACATGGTATAAAGTTTTGGATTACGAGTGTCCATCCTCAACGATGTAATCAGATCCAAATCATAACTAGGCCCTTTGCACAAGAGTTGTTCACAGAGCAATAATTCTTTTGTTAGGTAAAAAATTTGGACCATTTCTCGATTTGTTCACATAGCAATCAACTCAAAAGATAAATAGCCAGGGAGAAGGCCAATCACTGTTTATATCACAATTCATAGGGGAATTACCACTATAGACGGGGAAGTAAATAATTTTCAACATGCTAGAGCCATACTTCACCAAAGTAATCTAAAGTTGCTTTTCAGGTAGGGGAATAACTGAACTTATTGTGCCAAAAAATGTTGTTCTAAAATGCATACGTTTTGACTTGTTACCCTTTTTTTTTTTTTTTTTTATGTCGGGGAACCTCTCCAAGGCAAGGCCCTTTGGACCCACTCCTACAGAGTAAACCCCGGTCCCGTGCACCGCACCCTCGGAAGTATCCCTACACGGAACTGGTTAATTCGTTAGTGTTTTCACTAGGAGGTGTGGCCCCAAATGATTGTTTGCACCCATGAGATATTGAACCTTGGACCTTGAAGTGAACTTTAAGACCAAGGCCCTTACCACTTGAGCCAACCCCTTGGGGAGGTTTTGTCATGATACCTTGGACCTTGGACTCTTGTTACCTGTTACGACTACATTTAGAAGGCGCAGGAACCAAGTAGGGGAGGTTTTGTCATGATAAATATGATGTTCCACAATAAGGATTAGGCTTTCATGAAGCACTGGATCAATGAAGGTTTAAGGTTATGCCTTCTTAGCTCGGGAACCAATTATTATTAATTGTAATTCCTTCTTGGTTGTTCCCAGACTATGGATGATGAATTGTTTTGAAGTTTGGAACTCTTCTGACCTAGAGCAATGTTCCAAAGAAATCCCTTGGAATAATTTTCACATGAAAGCAAGAAGAGTGACACCCCTAGATTCACAGAATATTATATTACAAGTGAAGAAAAAGAGTTGAATTCAGTACTAAGAAAACAAAATCATGACAATCATAATAGACAGCAGAATCAGTTGTATATAACATATGAATAGAACAATAAACCAACTACCCAACTTAGATGATATATCGCCAAAAAATTGTATGTAAAAAAATATTCAAAGCATAGTAACAGAGAACCTGTCCATTATCAGAGTATCAATAGATTATATTCATGGTCTCATCACAGCTTACAGTCATTAGCGAAAGATAATTACCATGTCCAGGTATTAGGGACCCAGAGTCCTTGACACCAGCGTCACGTTTGATCATTGATTCAGTAAGATCGCCAAAAATGGAACCCAAAAAGTTCAGAAACCCAAAAGCGATTGCACTGTAAACCACCAGAGTGATACGTCAACAGTTGGTGCACATTCATCTTAGAGAAAAAAAAAATGAAGATGGAAAGAAAAGCAAGCATTAAACTTAGCATATAGAAGATAGGAGGCTAGCCATGTTTACAAAACAAGTGAACTATCGGCGGGCCCAAAAGGAGAGACAGTCACCATCTGCTTATGGTCTAGACTGGATGTATAAAAACTATCCACAAACATCCAGGAAACAAAAAAGTGCTGAAGAGTACAAACAAATAGAAAGATGACCTAGAAATGAAAGTCCTTGACTAAGACATCAAAAAACAGTACATAGCAAGTTCCTGCTTCCAGCAAAATAGACCATAAGTAGAACAGATTCTGCCTATCCTAATTTATCCCAATCCGGAAGATATAACCAGCTTCTCATATATTTCCTAGTTTCGTTCTTGCAAGAACAGAGCTTAAATTAAAAATTTTGACTTTTCCAGGAAGTACAAATTGCAATAGATGTTGCCATCACCGCAAATACATAGGGGTGACAAGTGTGTACCCAAACCATCTGGTGATTTGACAATCATCACTTTACAGAGGTTTTTGGTATCAAATTAAACATATTTCACAACAACTCATAGATTCCAGCAGAAGAAAATTGAATACCTTAGCACGGATGTTGGCCAGCAAAAAATCTTGGATAAGATGACAGAAGTGGCTACACAACCACCCAGGCCTGCGATAGTTCCTTCCCATGTCTTCTTTGGACTGATACTAGTAAGTGGCGTCCTACCAAATGTCTGCATTGGGGTGCAAAACTATCTCAAGGTCTCCCATAGATATGGGCTATAACAAATATAATGTGACAAAATATATTCTGCACACTGTCCAAATGATGGCAATAAATAATATAACTGTAAGAATCCACAAGTTAACAAAATCTTGACTCTTCTTTACTTACTCCTTTGGATTTTTCAGCTTTTAACTCTTTTTCTTTAAACTTTTTGTGCTCTCACTAGTTAATTTTGATGTTTGTTGACATATAAAAATTGTGAATCCTCAAAGTTACAAGAATATTCTTGCATTTTAGACTCTGTGTGACAGAAATTTTAGACAATGCATGACAGTTATTCCTGCACATTCCATAGGTTGATGAGTAGTTCTTAATCAATGCAAGAAAGATCCCGAACTCATTTAAAAAAATACCATCAACTGTGCCTGCATTGTTTGTTCACCCAGTATGATACTGGAAGTAATCATCTAAAGCTGTCTTAGACTTGTGGAAACCTTTTTTCTCACAATTACATTACATTCCCCACCCTCTTGTTCCTCTGTCTTCACCATGTTTATCTCAATACTCAATACTCAATACGCATCACTTCCCTTCATTTTTCTCATGAATTTCTTCCATGTTGGCCATACAATGGTTATCTTCCTAAATACACACTAAGTTGTCAATTGGTCTAAATACCCTTTCCGTATCCTTTCATTTATATAGAGGAAGTGTACATAATTGTTGCCATAATTGGTGGCACCTAAAATGCTATCAAGACAAATATTTCAAAATATTTACACTTACTTACACCTAATTGACTGTTATTTTCAACATTTGCGTCTAGCTATTTTCACATAAGTTTAGTCAAATATTTACACAATAAAGTCAAGTATTTACACCTAATTATCTGTATCCCTAATTATCTCCATATGAACGTATCATGCTGACATCCCCCCTCAAATTGATGCTGATCGGTCAAGAAACATCAATTTGCCCACAAAAAATTGATGATGTTGTCGTGTTAAGGTCTTCCTAAACACATCCGTGATCTGCACTGAACAATGCAAAACGTGGTATGTCTACCATCAAGTCCCATGTCCCACTTCATGGCCTAGCTACTTCAATCCACACCAAACTTCATCAACTCTTTTTTTTATTTTTTTCACTGCACTGCAAGACAAACCAACACACTACCCCACAAGCTCCAACTAATAAAGCACTCAACTCACAAAATTCAACTCAAGGAAAGATACCCAAATTAGTCATGTAACACACGGCCCCACAAATTAAGCACTCGATCCACAAGAGGCCAAAGAACAAAACACGGCCCACAAGGGAAATTCTTTCCTTAGCGTCACAAAGGAATCGGCAAGGAAATTCTTTCCTTAGCAGCACAAAGAAAATCAGCACATAGAGATGCAAATATCCCGCATAGCACAGTACATCCATAAACTAGATGTCGATCCCAAGAAAGTCGATTACCAGCACCGTCGGCTGCCACCCCAGAATTGGTCGACTACCACAAGGCCACCCACAGAAAGCACCGATAGTGCTGAAAACCACAACAAAGTCATAAGACACTTCTCTGAAAATAGAGTGTCAATAACCCACAACAAAACCACGCCAGAAGTGGTTCACACCGAAAGAAGAGTTCGCAACTCTTCGTCAACTGCACTGGAAGCAGCCGACTACCACATAAAGAGACGCTGGTCACCCAGCCACCACGAAGAAACCCATGAAGGGAATCACTACAGAAGGCACCAACGACCTCAGAAGACGTCGACTGGCCCACACTAAGAGCAAGAGTGAACTTGCTTTCATCAAGAACAAATATCACTTTTCAGTCTCTTTGCTATTCCTTCCAAGAATTGCGATCAAAAGATCGCACCAAGTGATTCAGACTAAGGCCACGGCCATCAGAGAGGCTCTGATACCATGTCAATTGGTCTGAATACCCTTTCCGTAGGGTTTCCTTTCATTTATATAGAGGAATTGTATATAATTGTTACCATAATTGGTGGCACCTAAAATGCTATCAAGACAAGTATTTCAAAATATTTACACCCACTTACACCTAATTGACTGCTATTTTCAACATTTGTGTCTAGCTATTTTCACATAAGTTTAGTAAATATTTACACAATAAAGTCAAGTATTTACACCTAATTATCTGCTACCCTAATTATCTCCATATGAAGTTATGAACGTATCATGCTGACATAAGTAGCATATGAGAAAGAGAGGGGAAGAAAGTATCATGCTGACATAAGTAGCATATGAGAAAGAGAGGGGAAGGCAAAAACACATAACGGGTTGAGATAGAGAAAGGACACTTCTTCAAGTAATAGGTTAAAGTCCATAGGAGCAGATATGGCACCAAGAATTTGAGAGAGAATATATCATCTGCTTTAGTATTAGTATTTATTTTCTTATCAGGGCACCAATATTAGAGAAGAAATTATGCCCACACTATTAGATTCACTGATCTGTTAAAAGAAGGAACTACTGGGTTGATAAAATTATGCGGAAGAAGCTAAAAATACTGTGGAAGTAGCACCTCCAACATATATTTACCCAGAATTCCAAACCATGTCACACATGTTCATTGTTGACTGGTCAATTCACTATGGAATTTATAATAACATTAGTAACTGTTCAATTCAGGAGCCATTCTATGACTTTCTGTGGGCAGAGTTAACGAAATCCCCTGTAAAGATCAGTGACGGGTTTAATTTGTTACAGAACACAATCTTCCAAAGCCATCATAGTTTAACCTCAAGGATAACAGTAATAAGAATCTCCATATGCAATAATCGAACTCATTGAAAAAACATACATAATCATTCAATTTCTTTTTTGACGAGATAATCTTTAGATTTCTATGAAAAGTACCTTGCCACCCAGGAAAGCAAATGTATCAGCGGCAATTATGCTGCTAATAGAGATCAGCGTTGCCACAAGACCAACTGTCCAATGAGCTGGTCCCCCAAGAAGAATGGGCCATGTTGCTCCTATTCCTGCCAAATACAAACTGAGACACAGCTTGAAAAAGCACCAACAAGGACACACACAAGAATTAAGTGAACAAAGGAGGTAAAGAAAAAAATTACAAGTGGGCCTTCACCTTAAACTTTGTTATGACAAAAAGTTTACCTCCTTTGTAAAGAAAAATATAATAATTGTAAATATAACAAAGTAGGAGGAAAACATCAACATAAATGAAAATGAAAGTTCTGTTACTTTTAATAGATCTCCTTCAATATGAAGTGACTACCAGAGAGGCGTAACTCTCAATTACTTACTGGTGTTTAAGGCTGGGGCTGATAAGCCACATCGAAGCTTAACCCAGAAGCAAGGAAGATAGCCACAATAAAAGAGCCCAAACATGGCACTAGTGAGCTGTGCAAAACGAGGAACTCCTCTCTGTAAAAGCAATGCCATGGCAACAACAAAGGCAGCAAATGTCACGGAAACATCAATTTGACCTAAATACCTGGTCACATGTAGGAAACATAAATTAATCACCATTCCAAAACCTTGTGAACGAATACATTCCACGCCAGAAGTCAGAAAAAGCAACATATCTGAAGTATATATGCATACTTTTGAAGTCAATTAAGAGTAAAAAAAGACAATCAAACATCATTTGACTATCAGTACAATGTAGGAGAAAGGCTTTGCCACCAAATATGATGTATGACAGTAGTAGGAATAAATTATGGTAAACAGTACTGTAATTACTGAAACAGCACGAACAATATCCACAAGCAGTGTTCTGGTTGTTTGGGATTGTTTACAAGCATTCTGAGTGACGGTTGGTTTAGGAGTTTAAAGATTAGGGATGGGTGGTTTACAAGCGTTCTAGGGTTCCTTGGAATCGCAAATTTGGATAGGGCTGCATTTCACAATTCTCAAGAGCAATTGCTCCTAAAAATTTTCATCAGCAAGCCTATACATGTCTATATGTGTCTAATGGCTAAACATAATACAACTTGACTCTTTATATGACTTGACTTGAACTTCTTGACTACTAAAACTACATAATTTTTTTTATATAAGCAACTGAAGATTTTATTTTAAAAAATGGAAAGGCATAGCCCGGGTACACATGAAACAAAAAGAACACCTAACTGTGAAAAGGAAAAGAAACAAGAAATTCATGGAAGCCCAGGCCATCAAAATCTATAGAAGCTACCCAGAGGAACAAGTATTCAAAAAAGAAAGTTCTAAGCTCCACAATCATCCACCCTTGATCTTCGGAATTTTTGTCATTCCTTTCCATTCAAAGACACCACACTAGACAAATAGGGATCATCTTCCACACAGCTTCAAATTGTTGTCTACCATATAACCTTCTTTAATTGACAGAGATCTACAATCCTTCTAAGAACAACCCAAAACCAATCCAACTCTACTAAAAAGACCATTCCACAAAGTACTGGAAATCTCATAATGGAATAGAACTACAAATTCCCTGCTCTGTTTGCACATACAACACTACTTTGTTACAATGTTATCCATGGTGAGGATTTTCCCTAAAGAGGCTATCCGTGCATGGAAAGAAAATGCTCTCAAAGGTGCCTTAAGTCTGCCAAGTATTCCTCCAGGGAAAAGGGTTGATATTCTTATCAGACAATGAACTTACCCTTGTTAAGGGTGCAAAAAATCTTATATGTCCCTCCAAGACATAAGCTGGTAGAATATAAGAGATTGAAGAATCCTGAGAAGGCACAAACCTCCCAATCATGGGTTGCTCTAAAATAAAAACATACCACAGTAAAAAGCCAAGAGAAAACTCAAATAGATCAGCCCCTGAAGCCTCCTATGCAGGTGCAATATTATACACATCTTGGAAAGCTTCATTCAGAGCCCTGCCACTGCACCATAAATCAGGCCAGAATATAGTCCTAGACTAGTAAACACCCCCATCCTCGGCAAATATTTTTGCATTACCCCCACCGCAAGTCTAGTATGACAAGTAAACACCCCATCCTCGGCAAATATTTTTGCATTACCCCCACCGCAAGTCTAGTATGACTAGTAAACACCCCATCCTCGGCAAATATTTTTGCATTACCCCACTCCATATACTTCATCAGAACACCACTCACCTGAAGCCCAAGTGGCTCTCATTTCCTGCATCAAGTACTAGGGGAGTGACTTAAAGAACCTCAACTTTAAAAAGGAGAGCAATCATGGGGAAAAGGGGAGCAATTAGAAGCACAATTAGTTTTAGAAATGGATATATCAACAACGCAAAATCCACATCCATATGCCATTCGATTGTGGTAACCATGAAGTTTCCTTTTCTTTTCTTTTTTGCAATGCACAGAAATAGAACCCCTTAAAAACCCTTTTTTTAAAAATCAATATAGGGAAAACCTTTTGACAACATGCTCCATGACGTAAGTAAACGGGTAACTTTTACTTTGGGTAAGTGGGTAGGTGGTGTCGAAAGAGGGAGCAAAATTTTAAGAATCAAATATATTCAGCCACATGAATTTGACGTAAGTATCATAATTTGTGATACCCCATACTGAGTATATGAAGTGAATTGGATCAAACCTTGCTAACTACACAGCTCAAGAAACAACCCCTATGATAAACATGCTCCAATTGCTTCAATAAGAGTTAGTAAATGATTGGACTTGAAAAAAAAAAATTGTATTTGATTACTGATACTATGATTTTGCTCTCTGATTATTTATTTTACATCATTTGAAAACAAAAAAGCAAAATTAACATGATCAATTACAAAAGAAAGCGACAGAGAAATATGATGAAACTTTTGGATCGACAAATTAGTTGATGTTCAACAAGTATGGAACAAAATTGTAGACACGTTAGCATAGCTTACAAGGTAAGAATTGGCATCACAGCACAAATAAAAAAGCAAACACGTGACACATAACGAGGAGGCGGCGTCATCCCTTCAGTGATTCCATGACTCCTAACCAACTCAAAATACTCGCGTGCACCAACAAAAATAACAGCAGCCAAAGCCACAGTGAAAACCCATCCTCCAGCCAATACAATGCCACCAGCAGTTATTCCAATGCCAAGTCCAAAAACAATTCTTGTCTTTAACTGATTGGTTTTCTCTTTAAGCTCTGAGACCGAATCCTCTTTTGCTGATAACGTATGGCCTTTGCTGACTTCCTACAACATATTTATTTCAGTGATTCCATTCAATCACATATTCCTGATCATAAAGTACATAATTATTTATAAAGACTTTAAAAATGAAGTCAATTTAACCAAGATTTCAAAACTTAACTTTTCAACATCGACCAATGGTAAAAAACACTTTTCAAGCATGACATTAAACCTGAACATTTTTTTATAAGTACAGCATATGTTCCACAATTTCTGAAATAAATAATTAAGTATGTTGTAGGAAGTCAGCTTGAAAATTAAATAAAAATTATCTATTATATTTTATATAAAAATTTAAAAATATATAATAATAAATTTTTATATAAACTCATTTCTAATTTGTTGAAATCAATAATTGATGAGTAGTTCTCATAGAATGCATTAAGTCTAATTCAAATTCAATTCACCAAATCCCATTCTTCAGTCTAATTTCCGTTCTCCTTCCAATGTAATTAAAAAAACATCCCAATTTCAAAACCAGTCTTATCTTTTGCATCACATACATACGTGTGTTAGCTCGTTCACACATATTGAGTCCATGAGAGTCTGAGACTAATTCTGAAGTACCTGTTTGGCATTGCCCTCGTCAATCTGGTCTGGCTCGGCCCGGGCGATGGCGGTTATAACGCGCCGGTGCATGGAGGCTGAATTTTGGGGGAGGAGAAGAACGCTTTTGTCTCGTTCAAAGACCGAACCAAGATTACAGAATCTGGAGCCGGGACGAGCGGGAACTAGGGGTTTGGACGGCGATGGGCGGCAGCAGCAAGAGCGTAAATTAGAGGAAATGGGAGATAGGGGAAGGAGCTTGTAGCGACCAGAAGTTCCCAAATAAAACGTCGTCGCCATTGGAAAGGAGTGTGTAGAGGTGGTCCTTCCTATGGTTTTGACATTGGCGGAGAGAGCGAGAGAAGGAGGGAAGGAGTAGGGTGAGTGGGTGAAATAGTAATGGCAGTTGTTGAAAGGTTCGGCGTGTCCTTTTGCTGCGTTGTCTGCGTGATAAAGGATTCGGGCTGTGCCACGTAGTACGTACGCTTATAGGGTATGCAAATCACCTATTTTTGGTAGCTTCCCTCTGATTTTTTTGTGTTTTTTTTATTCTTTTGATTGGTTTAGCTGAATGAATTTTTTTTTTTTAATTTTTAAATTGTATTTATCTGTTCTTGAATGAAAATTTACTTGTTTAAACTTAAGCTACTTTTTTATGGTATGTTTCACTTTTCGTTTGAAACTTGTATATGTTTATTTATATCTATATCTAGCATTAATCTTATTAAAACCCTGAGCAATTGTCCTGCGAGAGAAATCTGGTATTATTATTGACATTTGAGGAATAAGCATTCAGTAGTTTCTTTTCTCTATGTTTAACAGATCACAAGCCATGGGTACTTATGACTTGAATAAACAAACAAGCATTTCTGGTTATATTAACGAGTGAACATTAAAGCATAATAAGATTTTTTGTAAGGGTGTAAATCGGTTTAGTTCGGTTTGGAGAGTGATAGACAAATTTTTTTTGATTATTCACTTTCTCGAACCGAACCAAACTTTGGTCCATCACTCTCCAAGCTAAACCAAACCAGACCAAATTGAACATCCATAAGGACCGAATCAGACCGATAGCTATTGATCCGGTCCAGTCTAAAATTTATAGATATTAAAACCTGACTGAATTTTCTCAATTAATGGACCAAGATCGACTATCTAAAGTTTGGTTCGGTCGACCGGACCAAACTTTCTTACCCTCTTAATTCTTTGTTTAACTAATTGTGCCATGTTGCTCCTTTGTAATTATGTTCACCCCAATGAACCTCAATCACAAGAAAACTCTCAGACCATTCTTTACATGCTTTAATCAATAACAGAAAAGGATATGTTCATGACAAAAGTGGGTCACACAATAATTTTGGAGTTCTTTTGGATCAATTACAAAACCGGTCAAACCCATAATTTCATAAATCATGTTCTCCACTGTCAATATCTGCTAATACAATGAACAAAAAGTTACCTTCCACATGTCTGAAATTGTCCCTAATGTCAATACAGGTCGTTAATACAACAATGAAAGATCTATCAGTCATGCATCTGTTTTCTAATGGCTTTCTACATTTTGTTTCCCACTGAAATGAGTGGACCTGCAGGAACAAAGGATAAACTCAATTGTTCATGTCTTCTTCATAAGGTACCCCAACACGATGCCAACCAAGCCAACAAGAAGCACGTATAAAAGCGGGATACCGCCATGCCTTTTGGTCGCTTCACGCCTCAAGAGTTCCTGTACATATATAAAGAAACTTGTATACATTCTTTGATGCAGTAAATGTTTGAAACAATCTTCTATCAATATTGCAGCAAGTATAACCGTTTCATACATTATTTTAACCTCCCTTGGAAGCTCACTTCAAATTGGAAGTAATCAAAATTCTTACTTGAGACACTCCACGGATAAATTTGTATTCCCTCTGAACTATTGAACTTCCAAAAACAATTGAAAAGGCCAATGCCGTATATTCACTAAGACTTAGGTTGCATTTAGGTAGTGAGGTGATCTCAAATATTTTGTAAATAGTAGTGAAAAAGTAATGAAAAAATAATAATAGAATATTGAATAGTAGTAAAAAGTAATAAAATAATTAATAATAATGGCTACCCAAACTAGCCCTTAATCAGAACCCTGCAGTATTCTCTAACTCATATTTGAAAATTTTCAGAAATTATGAACCTTTTCTCTGATAAACACTTGCTTGCATGTGATTTCAGGTATATCATTATAAGTTTTTAGGCATGAAGAAGTGCTTGATTTGATTAGTGGTTTACCGTGCAGCAATTCAGCTTCATGCTATAATCAAGTTTTATTGATTGTCATCAGTAAATAATCACAAAAAGAACTATAACACTATTAATAACAATTTACAAGCTCAAAATCTGTTAGTTTCAGAAGCATTAAAGCACCAAATAATCTCTCCTATGACAACACAAGAGTATTTATTCAAATGAAACATCATTACAATATATGTTGATTTTATGTAAACAATGGCCCAAGAAAATTATAAGCGTGCCTACAAGAATTTTTTATGGGCATTGTTACTTCTAACATTAATCCAAATGAAATTTTTTAGCTTTTTTCTCATACAAGTGTCTCTTCCACTAAGCATGTATATGGAAAGTAGATTGCTGCAAAGTCACTTCAGCAACAACACTTGAAATGTTTTGAGATACAAAATCCCTTACCAGTTCTTGCTGAAGCTTCTTCTTTTGCTGAAGAGCAGAATTTTTCTCCTCGATTAGCTTTGATAGAAGAGCTCTTGCCTAGAATCAGAAATACAGTAAAAAATAATTACAAATGGTACTTTCAATATCCTAGGAATTAAGCCTCATAGATTGTAATTAGGTGCTCCTTTGTATACTCCATGTATACATGGGCTATGCCTCTTTCTTTTTCATTAATAAAATTTACCTCTTACTTATCAAAAAAAATATATCCTATATATTAAGCCATCAAATTCTTTCCACGATTAGGAAACCACCTCAAATCTACGATTCAGGTAAATTTATTCATCAATGTACCAAGAGACGACACCGCCAAACAGAGATAATTCACCTTATTTAAGGTTTTCTTCTTCTGTTCGAGCTAAAACTCTCTCCTCCTTTTTCTACCAGTCAGTGGTTTTCTCATACACTTACTGCATATATTTTCACGGACATAGTACATGTTTGGAATTGCGGTGAAAAATATAACTTATAACTTATAACTTAAATAATAAGCTCTATACTTCAAAAGTTGATTACTATTTGATAAACATGTATCTAAAACGCTTTTAAAATTAGTTACAATAAAATTTTCAAAATATACAGTTATTTGCAAGAACTTTTTGATAAAAGCTCCAATTTGATGTTTTTTGAAAAAACTGACTTTCAACATTTTTAACCAACTAAAGTATTTTTTATAAAGTTACCAAACATGTCAATTTTTCTTTAAAAGTTCTTTTAACTGCTTAAAATCACTTTTTAAACTTCGAAACGCAACTCCAAACAGACTAGTAGTCTCCCACAAGGGAATGTCGAAAGTCAACTGTCCTAATTTATTTTTTATTTTTGAAAATTAAGACATGCATATTTACAACATATATGTATATACTTGTACATCTCTACGAAATTACATGTGCATGCATGCATGCAGTTTATGTGTATGTATCACATTTGACTGATTTGCCCCAGGATATCTATCAGTGACGGTATCGTACATTCTGGAAGCTGAAAAGGCATTCCGTGTCATGAAGCTTCAAGGCCACTAAGACTATTTTGAGCCCCAATTATAAAGGTAGCATTTAAGAAGGATGTCATGCATGAGACAAGGCTGACAAGAATCCTAATCATCTTGCTGAGTACATAATTAGATTTGCACTACGTCGATGATGCAAAGTATTAGCATCATATGTAATTTCCATATTATAGACATTGCTCATCATAATCTGAATAGAACAAGAGATGGTGTTTAAAAGCTGTTTTATCATAAAGCCATTTTATTAGAAATATCATACTTTGACATGTGAGGAGAAGTACATTTTCCCAAAAAGAAGAATAAAATTCCAGAAAGCACAAAGCAAGAGAATGAAGAAGACGGATGCATGTGCTTGCATTTACATATCTGTTTTTTTTTTTCATGAAAAAACAACATGTACATGAGTCATCCAATGGAACAGTCTACTAGGGAGAAATTATCAGGAATAAGCCAGATAGTACCAATGAAAAATAGTCCTCATTGTAGTTGATGATAAACCAAATTACGGAATCTACAAATATATAAATATGTACATATGTATAAATGTGTGTATAATTTAAAAAATTAAGCATTCCTTTTTGTTTCACTAAAAAGAAAATGCTGTTTAAAATAATATTAAATTTTTTACAGTCAAATACGAAAATTTTATTACCATGAACAGGCAAACCCAAGTACATAGGACATATATATAGGAAATGATGGTAATTTTAAAGATTTGCTTTAGGCTCTTTTATTCAAAATATATTAATTGAACCCAGTTAAGTGAACGTTTGTGTTTTCTCAGGTCCAACATGAAAATCAATTGCAGACCAAAATCTTAAACTCTCCTCTTTCTTCTCCTATTACTTAGCAAAAAAAAATAAATGTTGACTTTGGTGGACCCCATTGTTCGATATTTAAACGAATCACGCTCAAGAAATCACTGACTGTTTGCTAAAAGCAAAATCCTCAAAGCCAAGATTCTGATCGAGAAATTTTTAAAACACTTCCAAAACAAGATAACTGTGAACAATTTGAATTAGCTTTCAGAAGTCAAACATCCTGTCAGTTAAACCTTTCCTAATAAAGATTTGGAAGCATGAGTCACACAGAACCTCAACTTCAGAACTTACTCTTTCTGTTGAGAATCTATGATGAAAATGAAAAATGATACAGATCTCTATGAATAAAAAAATAGAAAATATTAAAATTTAATAGAAAATAAAATTACCTCAAACGATGTTTCTTGAGGCTCATGTTGATCCCCAAATGCTCTCGAAGCCTACAAGCACAATCACATATGTAAGATAAATTCTACCATTTGAAAACAAGGAGCGTACTTTGACGGAGTTACAAGATTTTTTCATGCATACTTTATTGTTGTGGTTCTCTGCTATTGTTTTAAATGGGAACAATGTTCATGATTTCTTGTCTTTAATTTTCAGCTCTTAGTTTATACTTAGGTGCTTTTTTGTATACTTCCTGTATCCTTGGGCTTCACCTTTTTCACTATCATCAATGAAAAAAGTAAAGTAAAAAAACGAATAAAAAAAAGCAAACTAGTGGTGTAATAAATTCAGACCTCATTTAGATTTATTCACAGGTTTCACCAATACTCACAAGTGTAAATTCAGAAGCATTGGGATTCCCGTTATCAGATACAGAAGCCCTTGGTGAAGAACCTTCTTCTGACCCTTCTCGAACCGGCGATGGAGGTCGAGGTGGAGCAACATAAACAACCCTCAATTTGCTCTCGTCGACAATATGCCCTGACTCCTTGTTGAACTAAAAGACAGGAAAACATAAACCCACCTGCTTAATCCATAATTATTCCTAATCAAGATGAAAGAATAAAGGATACCTGCATAAGAAATCGTAAATTTGTTCATTTTAGTACCATTTCTGGGGTTATCTCCTTCACCGTTGCCCCGGGGCTTGCAACCACACTTTGGAGCAGGAACTTGTCTTTGCATTGCATATCGAGCGGGGCCTCCTTTTGAGCTTGCATTGTAACTGAATCATATAGGAGGGGGAAAAATACATGCACGATAATTCAATCATATAGAGAGTACATTTTAAAGCTAATGATCTCACTAATTATGAATTGATGAAAAATAGTGATAATAACAGTGAAGCAGAAAAAGTATTGTTTTTTTTTCATATAAAGAATAATCAATCAAAAAGTAACTTCGGAGACATCAAATGAGCACAAATTCAATTCAGTAAGTGAGAGAAAGGCACCTATAACATCACAGGTAGACCTCGGCAACACAATTCCAGTATTGGGTCTCACACAGTACTTCTTTGGATTTGTCGTCTTCACCTATAGCACACCCATGTTCGTTGCACAGGAATCAAAATTACAAATTCCCAGAACACAAAAATCCACAAAAAGTAGAAATAAAAATTGCAAAATTGAAAGTGAATGCTCAAAAATTCTACCTTGAAAGCCACATGGTTATCGGTCCTATTAGACAACTGCAGCGAGCACGAGATCTGCTTCCTCAACTCAACTTTTGTTTTTTAATTCGAAAAACAAAGAAAATTATGAAAAATAAACAATGGCAACAAAAACACGGATCTGAAAGCAGGAAAAAAAAAATCTTTTTACTTTGTAAAGGGGAAAAAAAAAAAGAAAGAGGAATTTCGTTTTTAGGAAAGCTTACAAGGGAATTGGAGCTCTTGAGGCTCGATGTTGAGAAGCTCGCCAGTACTCATCCCTCGGAGATCGGATATAGGCCGTCGGAGAGAGGAAACGCGGTTCGCCGGGGGGGAAGAGAGAGATTTTCGTCTTTTCGAACGGGAGAGAGCGCACTTGCAACTGCAAGACAACGTGGGACAGAGTAGTTTTGTTTTTCTTTGTTCGAGTCGTAGTTGCCTCCTGTACCCGTTTGTGCGGTTCATCCGGTTCCAATTATGGACACCTTCCTCCAAACTAGATTTTCCATTTTTTTTTTTTTTTGGTGAGGATGCAATAAAACAAATCAAATTCTTGCCGAATATGATAATTTAAATCCGATATAATAAACTTTTAAATTTTTTTTTAAAAAAAAGTTTACATTGTATTTCATTGTCCTGCTGTAAATTAATTAGTTCGTTATCAAAATTAATAATTTATTCATTTAAATATCAGATTTATCACTTTAAAAATCAAAAACTTCAATAATTGTACCAAAGTTCAAATTTCAAGCACATCCAATCCGTGTGCATCATGTGTTACTTTTTTTTTTTTTTTTAATTCTATTTAACCGTCAACAAGTACAGCTGAAAGAGACTGGCTTTGGATGTTTCCAAAGAACACCAACAGTATGACTGTGTGAGATTGCGTTTCCAACTCCCAGATTATATGGCATTCATGAGAAATGAGTTGTATATGTATAAATTTTAAATACATAAATTGCTTTTATTAAAAAATATAAAGGAAAATGCTAAAGTCAGGTCTTAAAGTCACAACTCCCTTTTTTTATTTATTGAATAATTAAATAAGTATTTGTTAATGAGGTTGTAAATTCTTTTTAAAAAAATTAAAAATGATTATTTATATATAACTCCAAATACACTGCTGAGATCCCAATCAAAATCTCCCAATTGTAATTGTGGTCGTAGCATCAAAAAGTAAATTCTAAGTTTCTAATTAAATAGTTTCCATATCAAATGGTTTGATTTTGATTTCTATCATAATATTCTTATTAGATTGTTTAAAACTAAATTTTAAAAAATACAAATTTTCAAATATATCAAAAAAATTATTATATTTGATCAAAAATAGAGAAAAGAAAGTGAAAGAATGAAATAAAAATATTTTTTATTTTCAAAAGTGAATAATACAATTAAAAATTTGTATAAATTTATACCTTTTAAAATTTAATTTTAGATAATCCAATAAGAATAGTCTCGATACTTATGTAGAGACTAATATATATATATAGGCAGACAATTCAAGTGAATTTATCTGTACACGCATTCCATTTGTAAGGAAGTTTTACACCCAATTCATCTGGGATCAACCCCAATCAGAAAGCTTAATTATCAGAATAATTATATTTTTAATTCTAATTGTGATGATCATCCAAGCATGGTAACTGAACCAGACAATTTCGGAGTTATAAACTTATAATTTACTCATTTGTACACTCAAAAACCTGTATGGGAAGCCACTCTTATTTTCCACTGATCTTTGGGTATTACAAGCCATCAGTAGTCTAGGGTTGTACACCGACCCGACCATGGCAACGACTTATTCCAACCCGACCCGACCCGAAATATAGCACAATTCCGTTTAGCCGTCACCCGAATATCCGATAAGCCGAATATCTTATTTTTTATTTTTAATTTCTTTTTTGTATATCTATGAGGGTTTCCGACGCCGGTATTGTTGGTAGCAGATATTCAAGGGTTTCAGGCGCTGATCTCGTTGGTAGCAGCTATTCAAGGGATTCTGGCGCCGATCTTGTTGCTATGTGCAAACACCCTATTCTCCGGCGGGCTATGACGTTTCTGTAGAATATGCGCGATCTATCCGATTTCAGCCCAAAATCGAAAAAATGTTGATTCAGACAACATCAAAACAGAGAGAGAGACGCGCGATCTTTCACTTCCAGATCGGCGGGATCTTTCACTTCCAGTCCGTCCGATTTGAGCCCACCGTTTTCAATTGAACATGTGCGATCTTTCACTTCCAGACAGCACTAGAACAGAGAGAGAGAGAACACAAACTACCGAAAAATTTATGACAACGTACTCAGCTTCCTTGAAGATCGAACTTCTCTTCTCTATTCGCTTCGTCGCTTGCTGCTCCACTTATTTCAATTGTTTGCATATCTGGAAAGCTATGTGACCATCTCGACGTTGGAAGAAAGAAAAGATGCCAATCGGGTATCGAAATTGCCCGTTACTCGATATCTACCGAACGGGTCAAAATATCGAGTCGGAACAACACGGGCAAACGGGTCGGGTCGGATAAGCGGGATTCCCTAGCCATCACCAGCAGAATAAAGACTGTTGCTGAAGATATAATTCTTTGATTCACGTTTACGTTATTGGATAAGAAATTCTCATATTCGTCTGAGTTCTGTTCCAATAGCTTTAATTTCTTTGGTGATCTTAGTCGGTCAAGATGTCCTTAAAGATTAGAAAGAGTAAGTCTTTTTTTTGTCTTTTTTCTTTATAATTTATTTAGAAATATAGTTTATTTAGAAATTTGACTATAAAGTCACATTTATATACCAACCCCATCATTATACAATTTCTGAACTTGATATTTTACTACATGGTATCAAAGTTCAGAACAATGTTTATGTTGCTCTTCATTTTAAATTTTGTCATTCTTAATAGTAGTTTGTTAGTGTGACGCGTTTTAGGTGAATGTTAATTTCAATGATTGTTATCATGCGCCACGTAAAAGTATTTTTATTAGATTGTTTAAAATTATTTTTTTAAAATTATAAATTTGGATATTTATAAAAAAAAAATTAAAAAAATTGATATTTGACTTTTATTGAATAAAGTTTTAGTTTTACTATTCATAAAAAGTATTTATATTCTATTTTTTAACTTTTATCTTCTCATTTTTGATTAAATGTGACTAAAATTTTTGATAAATGTGAAAATTTATATTTTTTGAATAATAACTTTAGAAAATTCAATAAAAATGTTCTAAGAGCTTCCCATGGGGATACACCTTATAATTTTTTCCTAATTTTTACTCTTATTCAATAAACTTTTTACATCTCATTTCCTATCATTTCTCTATTATATTAAAATAATATTTCTCTATTATTTTTTTTATTATTTTTTCTCCTACTTTATTTTTACATCTTTAACTATTGGCAATAAAATATTTATACAAACTAATTTAGGGGACGAAATATTCACCACCCAAATATAGGAAATCACTAATCACATCCTAAACTTATATCCTAAAACAGAAAACTGGATGTAACTCTAAGGCTCATTTTGACAAAAAAGTTAAATTGATTTCCTAAAATTTAAGAATTTGAGAAGTTTAAGAAACTCAATGCATATACTCTAAAATGCATAGTATCAACAACAGACACGACTGAGATAACAAAATATAAAGAAATATATACTAAAACTTGCTAAGGCATGCATCCTCAAACACAAAAGTTTGATTTTTTAACTTACTGAGTATTGTTAGATACAAATCTCAAATATACAAATCTTGTACAAACTTTTTATAATAATGTGAATTCCATAAATAAATAAAAAAGTGAGTTTTATATTTTTTATGGCGGAGTCTACATTTTTATAAAAAAGTTTGTACGAAATTTATACATTTGATATTTGTATATATCATCTCTCTTAAACAAGTCTCTGGTTTGCTAATCTCATCTTTGTTAGACCGTGGGAATGGGAGAATTGAGTTGCAATGACTGAAGGAGCTCTAAATCTGGCAAACTCAGAGGAGGTAGAGAAAAGTGGCCATAAGTAGAGCTTCCTCTTCTGATCTCTTGCATGCTTTGCAAGGCTGCAACTGTATTCATGAAAATCCCTTCTCCTGCAACTGTAATTGCTGCTCTTGTCCTCTCTTCATCCTCAACTGGAAATACCACATCCATGGTTCTTTCGCATTCCTTCACTAGTTTTGAGATCTGATCAGTTGTGAAAAAGGGCTGCTGCAATATCTTTTGGATGAATGGCAAACGCAAAACTCCACCTGTTCTCTTGTCATACTTCTTCAAGATCTTGGCCAACCCTACAAAAACTCAGATTCTCAACCATTCTAATTCCCTTTTAACTTCATTTTTAAAGGTGGATCAGGGTTGGCTCCACCCTTAGGCAACTCCCTAGGGGGAAAAGACCTCCCCAAAACAAAGTCTAAAGTAAAAAATTTCTAAAAAGAAAATAAAAATAATTAACTCAATACGAAAATAAAATATCAAATAGATATTATATATATCATTATTAATTTTATAAGTATTTCTCAAAATATCTGCAAATAACAGTAAAATAGTTTGACTTAAGATATTTTATTAGATTTTGAATGAAAGAAAAAGTTGATTTTGAAAATGTATGATAATACATAAAAAAATAATTGTATTCACAAACAACTCATAAAATTCAAGAGCACGTCTTATAAAAATAGATTTGATAAAATCTTTTCTAAATTAGATTTTTAATAAAGATTAAGTCGATTATTAGTTGAAAATGTAGTATAAATATTAATTAATAATTTTATTTTGCAACCAATAGGTATTATTTTTAAATAAAAATGTAATGTAAAAATTAAAATTATTTTATTTTATTTTAATTAAAAAATGCCTCAATCAAATTTTTTGTCTAAGGCCTCCTAATTTATTAAGTCAGTCCTAAGGTAAATGGGAGGCTCCTGAAGTGTTTAAGGCACTATTTGGATAATAAAATGAGATAAGATAATTTTAAATAAAAAATAAAAGTTGACTAAAATATTATTAGAATTTATTTTTTAATATTATTACTGTTTTAAAATTTAAAAAAATTGAATTATTTAATATATTTTATATAATAATTTTAAAAAATTATAATAATAAAATAAAATAATATGAAATCATTTTTATATTCAAACAGAATATCATCAAGAAAGAAAGGATAAATGGAGAGAGCTTAGCCTTATGAAATACCTGTGTAATTGACATTGCTATAGTTAATTAAAAGCACCATTTCACCATGAAAATCAACGATGTCTTTTCTGATTTTTGCCATCTCCTCTTTATGTTCTGAGTCTGAAGGCCAACTCCCATTTGGCCCCCATGTATCAATCACCTTTTGGATTCCCTGTTGCAGCTCCTGAATTTCAAATATTCAACACAAAATTGAGTATAAGGTATAAATTGAGATAAGAATAGTTAAAATGATTTTTAAAAATGATATAAAATATTATTAAGATAATACTTGTTAATATAATTATTATTTTGAAATTTGAGAAAATTAAATTATTTGTTATATTATATATAAAAAATTAAAAAAATTATAATGATAAGATAAGAGGAGATGAGTTAACATTAACTTCGTAATCCAAACTGGGCCTAAATTGTCAAAAGAAATGGTATACGATGAATTTTGAAAAAAAAAAATCTAATTACCCTCAAAATTATCAAACATGAGTAAATATTCTATTCTCAAGCTAAAATATAGAGAACTCTATCTACCTCACTGAATTTTATAAATTAAATTTTACAAATAATTATATCATTAAATATTTATTAAATTTACTTTACATGCTAATTTGATAATAATTTTTCATTTTAAAATTCTTAAACAACTTACAAAACTACACAACGATTATTAAAAACAAAAAAAAAAACAAAAAACAAAAACATACGAAAACTCTCTGCCCGTCCATTTCGAATATTTCTTAAAAACTTGTGGTAAATTGTCATAGTTGCGTCGAGTTTCCACATACTTACGAATAATCCAAATTTCCTTTACACATTATACGATATAATTTTAAATTCTTGAATTTATTCTTGAATATTATTAACTCTTTTTTTTTTTCTCTGTGAATATTATTTTCTTGTACAAACCTTGATCTATTTTTTCGCTTTTTCTCTGCAAATATTCCAAAGCATTGTCAAAACTCATTAGCTTCCCCTTCCCCACCCTCTAATTTAAAGTACTTCAAATTATCTGCAAATATTCTTGTCTGCCATACTCTTAACTCTAATCGGACGGTTGGGATCAACTTAGGATCAATCTAAAACACCTGGTCCTGTTAAAATTAAAATTGAATGAATATAATTATTTGTGAAAAAAATCAATTGACTTTTTCATATCTTAATCTTATTCATTCACTATTTAGCAGGTTGTATCTAATGAATTTCTAACAGGCACTTCAAGAAAAAAGAATTTTTGTGATCCTTTACTCATAAAAAAAAATTATTTATAGTCGGTCTTAATTATAAATAGTTATTTTATAAAAATTAACTGACTGTAAATAAATAATTTTTTTAATAATACGAACATGGCCAAATTTATATATTAAATGAGTAATATTAGATATAGTACTTATAAAGTGTACAAATTTCATGTATGCTTTTTGAAAAAAAAAAAGAATTAGAATCCATCATTGTTTATTTTTATATGAATCCCAGATTACTAAACGCTGCAAATATATTTTACTTTTTGCTTAATTATGTAATTTCAAATTGCCTACCACACTATAATTCTTTAAGAGAAATACTACTCTTTCGTACGAATATTCCCAACACAGATTCCATCTGGATTTCTTTACTTAATAATTAAATAAATATTTTTTAATGATGTTATAATTTTTTTAAAATATTTAAAAATACTAAAAAATATTATATATATATATATATATACTGGCAGAGCCACAGGGATCCCATGTGTGATGTATGGACGTACAACTACTAAATTCCCTCTCTTGGATCGATTGAAGGGGAAATTACTTGGACGGGTTTTTTCAAGTACTGCACAACTCTCATGGACCAGCTGGATGTCATTTTCCCAGCATCCAATCAAGATACAGATATGGGGTCCCTAAGATGGAGGGACCCACATTAATGAGGCACCAAACTTCCCAACAACTACGAGTAGATCAACCGAGTCGTCCCCGAAGTTAGTTGAGTTTGACTCGCCCAAAAACCACTGACAATAACGACTGACAACATCAAATAATCAGAAACAGTCGCACAAAGTTAAACGATGTCCTGTCCAACTCAGTTTACGTACGTTTGGTTCAAGTTTCACCCGCATTCAGGTCGTATTTGAATATTAACATAAGTTGAAATAAATCAAAATTTTTTTGTGAGTAATAATAAATTCAAATATATTAGTTTTTATGAGATTTATTTAAATTAAATTTAGATATTTTAAATATTAAAATAAATTAAAATATATTTATAATAATTTGAAAAATATCGAGATTTTATAAAAAATAATTAAGTTAAAATAAATTTAATGATTTGAGAAGTATGTATGTAAATATTAAAGTGATCTCTTTACCGTCCAACAACCAAACGGGACCGTATACCATTAAAACAAACTAGTTTGGAATCAGGAATAATATTTACCTTGTGCCGGATAACGAAATCCTCCTCCTGTTCCATGAAGAAAGAGTTGAACTTCTCGATCTCACTGTTCAACAAGCGTACGAATTCCTTCTCTGCAACCCCATAGTAATCGACCAGCTGGGAACCATTCGACAGCGTCGGAGAAGATATCTGCTTGACAAGCTGCTTCAACAACTTGTACGACAAGAACTTGTCCCTCCATCCGGGCAATGTTCCCCGCATTTGTTGTTTCAGCTGCTTCCCAAACTTCATGGGTACTGTCTCGAGATTCTCAGAAAACAAACAGATTACAAAGAGAGAGTAGATCAAAGAAGTGAACTTGGTGGTTGCATAGAGTGGGGGGAGAAGAAGAAGAAGAAGAAAAGGAAGGGTTTTTATTAGCAGAGGGTCGTAGAATATTACGGACGGATATGCTTTGCGTGATGGTGTGGCGGTTAGAAAAATGTATAAAGGAAAACGAGACGTTGAAGTAAGATAATTCCGAGGCATATTCGGTTACTGTTTGCTCATACTTGTGACCAAAGCTGTGAAACTGAGGACTTTATAACGCGCGCAACTATGCATGCACGATCCATGTTAGGTAAGTTTTTTTTTTTTTTAAAGTAAAATAAGAGGTGGGGGCAATCTTCGTAATTATCCTTCTGGACGTAATTATAGAGACCCTCTCCACTGATCAATGTTAGATTTTGATAATAAATTAGTACGATATGAGTTAAAAAATTAAATATACATAATAAGAGGATTACCATATTTATAAAATAATTATATAAGAGTGATTTCATAAATTAATATGATTTAATCTAATTTGTTAGATTAATTTTACAATAAAATAAATTATGGGATTATTTATATATAATTTTTTATTATTAGAATATTTCCTCTATGATGATAATAAAATCTTATTTTTTAATAATAATATTATTTTAAAATTATAAAAAAATAAATTATTTATTATACTTTAAATAAAAATTTATAATAATGAAATAAAATAATTGACACGCTCCTTTCAATCCAAACTAGCGATTGGGAAAATTTGGTATGGACTGGGGTTGAGCTAATATGACATGGGGGGTTTGAGGGACCTACAGCGTTCTAGTTAAAATTATGTAATAATTAAGGCTCCTACGTGTGGGTGGCGTGGGTGAGTGAAGGGCTGTGATTGGAGAAATGGCCGAAAAAGGAAAGATGTGGGCTATTGGTATCTGGGAACAGAATGATTCCGAGGAATCTACTGAGAATGGACGGACTATGGAATTTGAAAATGGAAATTATGGTTTTATTTGTATTCGTGATTCATCTTAATTTATTTTTATTTTATTTTTATAATTTTATAATTTTTTATATAAAATATAATTATTTATTTATTTTTTTCAAATCTTAATACATATTTTTAAATTTTAATATATTTTTTAAAAATTCTAAAATCATAATAATAATATTAAAAAAAATTAAATTAATCTCATTTCTAAATTCAAATAGAGCATGTATTTGACAATAATATGAGTTTGACAAAGTTTGGGATCAAACCAAAAATGGAGAATATGTGATTTTTGAACTCCTAGCAAATGGGTCTATAATATTGTCACATGGTTCGAATAACCTTTCAATGCAGGCCATTGGATTAAGATCATTTTATAAATGCCAATATCAAGAGGTTAAGATCATTATGTCTTTTTTGGTAGTGCCAACAAGAAATTCACATGTGGTATTTTGCATATATACTTAATGAAGATACTTTGGATTTTTAGACAATATTAGGGAATATGTTATTTTGACATATATTTATATTAGGGAATAGTAGTATCAATTAAATGTCAGATATAAAAACAACATGTGTCAACTCACAAACACAGAAGTTATCTTGTTGTCAACTTACTCGTGCTTGTGCATTTTGAATTTGTGAAAAGAAAAAAGAAGAAAGTGTGTGTAAAGAGTCGTCTTCAATGAATCCATCCACCCATGATTAAGATCCACACACGCTCCTCCTTGCATTTTGGGGTGCAATTAACCATTTGACAATTTGGATTTTCCTATTTTGTTAAAATTAAGGCCTAATTTGTTTTCATAGATATAATTAATTAGATTAAAATTAAAAATTAAATAAAATCTTGTTATAATATATTTTTTTAATATTAATTTTTTAAAAAAAAATTGAAAAAATTGAATTGTTTATTTTATTTTATATAAAAATTTAAAAAAACAATAATAATGAGATTATAAAAACAAATCAGGCCTATGAATTTTTACACACATTAGCAAAAGAGTCTAACGTATGAAATATTTAATTATTTAGATAAAGTGTAGAATTAAAATTCTAATTTCATTATTCTAATTTAATATTATGTGAAATAATCACTTGTTCCGTTAACTTAATATGATAAGAATTATATAGAATTAATCATCTATATTTATCTTAATATTAAAAATTCTAACAACGACATTTCTTAAATAAGTGATTTTCTCCTTACTTGAGTATATATAGAAAGACTGAAAGTAAAAAATAAGATTGGGGGGCCACATGCTGTTTCCATGGTAGGCAGTCCAAATCACAAACAGGTGTAGTGCAATTAAAACAATTATTCATTAATGGAGGCCCATGTAAATTTCATTTTCGAATAAATGAACCTGTACGTACAATGCGGAGAAATGCACTGCTCTGTATAAAGCCCAAAATGTAGGACAATGACAAATGGACCCATCGCAAAGAGCTCGGGACGGTGCAAAAGGAGAACATATAAAAGGAGAAAATGGATATTAGCACTTCTCAATATCTAGTTCTTAAAAGAGACTCAAAAAATAAATTTATAAAATAATGTATTTGATGCAATGCATTAAAATATAAAAGTATTTTTATTATAAAATAAATCTAATATATTATATGAGTTACATTAGTTTAAAATTTTACTTTCATAAAATCTTTTTATACTTGTCACACTTCTTAAATTATGAATTAAGGTCTTACTTGGTTTGGTAGATAAGACGATATCTTATTTAATAAGTATAATTTTTTTTATATAAAATATAATAAATAATTTATTTATTTTTAATTTAAAAATAAAAAAAATATTAAAAAATATATTTTATTAAACTTTTAATTTTTATCTTTATCTCAATTGTGTAAAGGTATTAAAACACAGACAAACGTTAAAAATCTCAACTCCAATACGCATTATTTGGCTGCCTTGTGCAAGAACATTAATAGGATCTTTTGTCATCCATAGAGCCAATCATGGAAACGATAATTAGTCGAATGAGATTTTCCTCTGCTGTTTTTGGTCGGGGACTCGACAAGAGTGAAAAGGGGACATTTTTTAGTGGGATCTTGAACATGTTTGAAGACACTTCAAAGTTTGCAGGAAACTTTTCATATATTAGATTTGTTGCGACTTTCAAACTCCAAATTCTGCACAGTTTATTTAAAGAAAAATGTTTTAATTATAAATAAACTATATATAAAAAATAAATATATGAAATTATATATTATATACTAAATAATAAAATTATTTTTATCATAAAGAATTAAAATATATATAATCAAATACATAAATTCATGCCATTTTATAAATTTACATGGCGTGGTTTGTGAAATTTTGTGTTTCATGGTTTGTGAGGAGGCGGAGAGAGAGAGAGAGAGAGATTGAAGAAGGGGATAGGAGGCATATACAGTGATTTACGTAAGGAGAGAAAAAAGAGAGTAGATGGAAGGAAGAAGACAAATCACTTCTGTGTGCAGAAAGAGCATCGGTTATTGTAAAAATTCTCTTTCTTTATTAAATGTAGGTCCATCACAACCGTATTTAGCTTTTCTCAATTACTTTTCTTTTAAGAATTCTGACTTTTTAAGTTTTATAATACTTGAAGTTGGGTGAGGAGTTAAATTAAAATTAGTTGAGTTTATTTATGAATAATATAAATTTAAAATGAAGTGAGTTTTATAAAGTTCATCTAAAATATTTATATATATATAAAGTGGTTATTTAACAGAAATTATTATTTTAACGAAAATTCTTGTTTCTCGATTAAAATTAATATTTTTCGTCAGTTTTTATTAAAATTAATATTACATTTAATAGAATTATTATTTTAAATATAATTTATTAAATTTATTCGTTGAAATAATGTTCTTGACATTAAAATTAATTCTACCTTTTCAACTTTCTAAAATAGTAAACTTTTCATTTAAAACTCATTTAACATCTATTTAATACCATTTAATACTTTAAATACAATTCATTAAGTCCATAAATAATGTTAGAAATTTCTATTTTAGAATTTCTATTTAGGACTTTTTTTTAATTTAATTTTATATAAATAAATATAGAATAATAATAATAATATAGAATGACACAATAATAATATAGAATATATAAATATAACCATATATATAGAAATAAACTATTCATAACAATTTATACGTTAGAGAGTTTAATTTTATTCATGAAAATTTTATTCCTATTATATGATTAATAATTTAATTTTTTAAAAAATAATTTATCATTTTAAAATGAATGCATTATTTATTAAATTAACTATATATATGATATATATAGTTAATATACGGTATATACAATTTATTATAATTATATTAAATTGGTAATAATAAGCAATAAATATAATTAATATTATATGTTTGATATTTAATTGAAATATATATAATTAAATAAATTTATATAAATGATAAATTATAATATAAAATTCTTATATAAATTATAAACGATATAATTTATTTTTTCAAAAAACTCATATTATTTCTTAAAAATAATCACATAACTAAAAAAAATAGATATTTTAGTGTCCTTTCTTTGGAGACCATACAAAATAATACAAATGTTAAGTTGTCATCTTAAAATTAAAAAATCATATTTTTAACTAACTTTTTATTAAAACTTTAATCAAAATGATCTCAAATAAGTTTGATAAAATTATATGTTATGTTTATTTATGAGATTATTTTATTATTTTTATTAATTTTTTTATAATATATGAAAACGTATAATTATTTATCATCTACTTAATTATGAATAATCATTAAATTTTTAATAAAAATTAAATTAAATAAACATGCTTTGCGCGTTATTTTTATCTAATAAGTTTAAATGTGTTTAGATGTTAATATAGACTTAAATATATTTATTAGAAGTCGAAAATGATTGTGTATCTTACGTGTAAATAAGTGTTAAATTAAAAATGATTGTAAGTCTTATACGTAAATAAGTTTAGAATTTATATAAGTTTTGTAATTTGAGAATTTGATGTTTGAATGTTAAATTTAAACCTTGGTTTGGATTCGTAAATATGTTTTGGATTCATCTCATCTTATTATTATAGTTTTTTCAAATTCTAACACAAAACATAATAAATAACTCAACTTTTTCAAATTTCAATTCAATCTTTTTAAATTTTAAAATAATAATAATATTAAAAATAATATTCTAACTATATTTTATTCAATTTTTAATTTTCGTATAAAACCATCTTATCTCACTATTTAAATAAAGACTTAACTTAAAATTAAACTGAATTGAATTAAACTAGTTCGACAATCAAAAAGTGCAAGATTTTAAATAATAAGTATTAAAGACAATTAGATTCCAAGGTCCTTTCCTTACTGGATAAAGCGATATTTATTTCCTCTTGAAAGGTAATGTGGTGGGAGAAGGGTTTGATATTTCAAATCCTATAGTTGGTTTGATTCCAGATATCCAAGCATGACAGATGAATTAACGAGTTTGTGGGCAAATTTCAACTTAACCGAGACCGTGAAAGAAGAAGTTATCTTGACTGAAAAGGAAATCAAAAGAGCAAAATTGAAAGCTCACAGATGTTTGTTTGTTGATGTTCGTTTTCATCGACAATAACTTAAACAAAGAAGCTTTTAAAACAACTTTGACTAAGGTATGAAATCTAGAAGAAAGTTTAATCTTTCACGAGGTAGGGCATCGCATATTCCTTGTGGAATTTCAGAAAAAGGTGGACATGGTCCATGGAATGTGTTCTGAAAGGCAAACCTTGGTTGTTGACAAATACCTCGATTATATTCAACCTTTTGATAATAGAATTATAGAAACGCTCTGAGGGCAATAATATTCACTCATGAACCTTTCTAGCTCCAATTGTATGGTGTTCCCCACTTCCCCTTGCAACTATGACAAAAGAAGGAAAAGAACGTATAGGTTCATTTCTAGGAGAAGTTCTTTCTGTTGATGCCAATGAGGAAGGTATAGGTTGGGAAACATATTTAAGAATCAGAGCGAGCATGGATATAAGTTATAACTAAATCCCTACCTTGAGGGAAATTAGTTTGTGTTGATGGAAAATTACGCCGGCCAGGGATTAAATATAGGAAACTCTCTTTATTTTGTTTTAAATGTGGAGCAATTTAACATGTTCATAAAAGTTAAACTATGGGAAAAAATGAATTGATTAATGAAAGAATAATTCTTTTTGCAGTTCATATTTAGTGGACTGCATTGCAGTCAACATAAAAACGTTTTAATTTTATGATTAAATGAAATCAATTTTTTAAATTTCTAAAGTTTTTTATCTGTAAATAAGAATATTTTAATTAATTTCATTCAAAAATGAGGATTTTTTTGTTTATTTATTATTAGGACGGTAAAGAAGTCTACTTTTTTGAACTATATATAGTATTACCCTTAACAAAAACACTGAATGTCTCTCATATTTAATAAGAAAATAACAGAACTTAATTTCGGACCCTCAAATAACATAGGCAATAGTTGTTTTGAAGGCAATTATTTTTTACATTGAATTCGGAATACCTAATGTCATAATGGAGGGCGACTCTCAAGTGGTGATCAAAGCAATTCGACAAGTTCATCAACAAAATAATTACTTTGGAATGGTCATTGCAGACATTAAAAGGTTGATGAAGTTTTTAAAATCATGTTACTTTAGGCATGTTTTTAAAAAGAGCAACATAGTTGCTCATATGTTGGGTAAACAAGCCTTGTGACTGACTGAATAGTTGAATTGGAGGTGTCTCCAACTTGTATCTAATATGCGTCATTGCACAATTTATAAATGAACAAAAAAAGTTTTTATTTAAAAAAAAAAAGACAAATAATATAATTTAAATTTTGTTCACTTTTATAAATACTCTCATCTTATCTCATTATTATTGCTTTCCTTCATTTTCATACAAAATAAAATAAACAATTTAATTTTTTCAAATTTTAAAACATTTCTCTCAAATTTTAAAACAAAACTAATATTAAAAAATTATAATAATATTGTATTTAAACACAAGGAGATGTTAGGGATCTCGATCCTATTGCATTCCAATTTTTTAAAATTTTTTTTACATGATTTTTAAGTAAATATTTTTAAATAATGTTGTAATTTTTTTTGTATTTTTTAAAAATATTTTAAAATATAACCCTAGAATTTTATATTTTAAGATTTTTTTATATCTTAAAATATTTTTAAAAAATACAAAAAAAATTACAACATTATTTAAAAATATTTACTTAAAAATCATGTGAATCAAAAGTAAAAAAAAAGTGCAAATTGAGATCCCAAATAGAAATTCCAAAGTAAGAGCATTTCCTCTTTTATTATTATTTTTTACTTATTTTTTTATTATTATTAACAATTATTTTTAACACTTCTCAATATTTAATATTGTGTTTAGATATTGAGAAGGTTTATAAATAATAATAAAAAATAATAAAAATAGTTAAAAAAATATTAAATAATATAAAAAAATATTTAAAACATTATATCTTCCAAACCTACCCTAAACCTACCCGAATCTCAAATTCTAACGACTATGTTTAGCGGCGACTCTTGTAAACGAGATGCACGACAGTCGAGCCTCGACACGAAAATGGCTTGTTTTTGACAACGTGGCAGAACCCACCGGATAGAAACAAATTCGGACTACCCAAAAGGTCCGGTTTCAACGGCCCGAAAAATCTCTGGTATTCCTTCTTCCCCACGGTCCACCCTCTCCCCAACTACTGCCATGGTTTCTGCGACCTGTGAGGAAAAATGTCCAAGCCAAACCTCAATTTCCCTTCCAAAACTTCGCTCTCCAACTCGTTCATGTCTCAGAACCAGCTCATCGACTCGCTCACCTCCCACATCTCCCTCTATAGCTCCCGCTCCAGCTCCCACTCCCCGAAACCTAATTCTAACCCCATCAGGTCCTCCATTCTCAAATGGTTCTCGTCTCTCACTGTACACCAGCGCCAAGCTCATCTAACGGCCGTCGATTCCATCTTCGTACGACTCCTCTTCCAGATGCTCCGCAAAGTCCGCACCCATGGCCACGGCTCCTTCATCATCCTCCCCGACCTCCCCTCACATGACCTCCCCAGCCTCTGCTTCAAGAAGTCACGCGGTCTCCTCTCTCGCGTCGCCGATTCCAACGAGTCGGAACGGCTACTCTTCGACTCGACTCGGTTCTTTGCCTCCTCGGAAGGCGAAAACATCAACGAGTGCTCGTGTTCCATCAAGAATGTCGACACGGTGACGGTTAGCGAGGAGTTAGTCGAGAATTTGGATAGGTTCGTGAATACTATGGATGAAATATCGAATAGGGGCTTCTTAAGAGGTGAAGAGAGCGATTTGGGATCGGATTGGGTGGAATTGGAGTGGTTGAAGGCGAAAGGGTACTATACCATGGAGGCTTTTGTGGCGAATAGGTTGGAAGTGGCGCTGAGGCTGGCGTGGCTGAATTCTAATAATGGGAGGAAAAGAGGAGTGAAGTTGAGGGAGAAGGCAAGTGCGGCAGGCGTTGCGGCCAATGTGTTTTGGAGGAAGAAGGGCTGTGTGGATTGGTGGGTTAATTTGGATACCGTGATTAGGAGGAAGATTTTGACCGTATCGTTGGGGAAGTCAGCAAAAGCTTTGGTATTTTTCTCGGGAAACTTGTTTATATCTATATCTTCTCTATGTGATTTTCTTAATTGTACTATGTGGGAGTTTATCTGTAGTTAAGAACGCATTTTCTTTTCAGGAATAAGAGTCGATTCGTTGTACTGGCATTTGGCAAAATATAATGGCTTTAAATGTTGTGTGGTTAACTCCAGAAAAAGATGAGATATTTCCAGAATAAATATAATTTATTTCTCAAGTATATATTTAATATTCATTAATTGAGAATTAGACATAATATCCAAGAAGGGATGGCTAAGATTAAAAAGAATGTTGCGGTGGAAAGGGAAGGTTATGTCCTGTCTATATTTGAAACGAGTGGTCACATATCTTGGCTTAAGTATTAGTTTGAGACATGAAGAATGTCGCAGATTTACCTTTTGCGGGCCTTATCTGGTAACTCATACAATTTGGTCATCTGGCAAAGTTCTAAAGACTACAAAGTTGTTAATCCCAATCCGTGGTTTTTAGGGTTAATATGATTGAATAACATACAGAATGTAATGATCTTTATATCCTATTATATTTCTTATTCTTTCGCACTGATCCAAAAGTTTTTTTTTTCTTCTTTAGCAAAAATATTTTGTGTTTTTGCAAAATAACACCAGCATTCTAAGTGTGAAATTTTTTGGAATTCACAGAATTGCCCCTTCCTTAGTTCTTTTTTCCTGAACTTTGAAACTATTGATGGTCACTAGATTGTGCCTTCAATTGAAAGTTAGAGTAAATTGAAAGTTGTCTTTGAGTAAGGGCTTTTCTTCTTCTTTTTTATTTTTTATTTTACAATTTCTTGGTCTCAGTTGCCTTCTGCTCAATATTGTAATTTTATCTTCTTTTTCCCTTACAATGTGGTAAAGTTTCTTAAGCACCGTAACTTGTGGATTCAGATTGTTTTTATCATGTAAAGGGTATTACAATTAATATGTTTCTGGTTTCAAACGTTTTATTCCACTTTAGCCTCATTTTTGGTCACTTCTAAGTTTTCAGACTCGTGAGATTCTGAAGGGTGCAACTAGTGGTTTGGAGGATGAGATGTGGCTTTTAAGTGCAGGAGGGGAACATCCAGAGAGATACAATCATGCTGTCGCAATGCAAAAGACTATCCCCAGTGTCACTGCAGAGGCAGAACTTGGCTCGATCATTACCCCAGCTACTCTTTTGGGCAAACATACTTCCTTAGCCAATGCATTTAATAGCGTACTTGTGCTTCAGGAAATTGTTATGATTATATTCTCATGTCATAGCAGTGTGTATGATAAAGGGAAAGTGTTTTTTAGTACATTGGGATCTGTTTGTACCATTTCTGATTGTATATTTAGAAAACTGCGAGGATTTCTTATGGTCGTTTCACTTGATTGCACAAAACTTGAACTTCTGGGAGAGGAAATCAAGAAGTCATCACCTAATAAATCCAATGAAAAGCTTGGTGCTGTTAGCCGTAGGAAGAAGGCGAGGACCCGCAATATGAAAAAGGTAAGCCTCTACCCAGGTCATGTCTAGATGATTTTCCATGTGAAAATCCTCTCATGGTAGGAATTTGGCAAGTCCTTTTATAGAAAGGCAGGCATTGATACTAATTTATTATAATTTCTTGGAAAAATATTCCAGGATGTTAATTGTGCAAATGCACATGAACAGAAAGTAGATTTGATGGAGCCCAAAAAGCTACCTTATATACCTCAGGGGAAAGAGAGTTGCAGAGAGACGTCAACTGTTCTGGTGGTAGCATTTTTTCCTTAATTTGGATCCTACATTTTACAAGTGGTTTTCGAGTATTATACTAATGGTTTGGATGGTTCATAATTTCTGGCCTGTCATCAGGAACATGCCCGAGGAATGGTGGTTGAAAAAGCTCAAACTTCTTCGAGGAAGCGTAAGAAAGAAAAAAACAAAAATAAAAAATCTGGGTTTAACAATCTTGTGCGAGTGAGAAATTTGGAGAGATCAGTCCAGGAAGATTCCTCTCACTCTGTTGTTTCTCAGGGTGAGGCAACAAAGACTGGTCGAGCATCAGATAATTCAACTGCCCAGAATGAAATAGTTGATGATCCAATTGGCAATAATACCCTTGCATCTGATTCAAGTCTTCGTTGTGGTTTTGCTAATGGGCCTACTAAGGAGGATGATGCCATGGAAAGCATTCAAGGAGCATCTGATATTTCAACCAGTCAGAATGCAGCAGCTGATAATACAACTGGTAGTAATATCCTTCCATCAAATTCAAGCCTGTCTGGTAGTTCTGCTAATGGGCATGGTGAGGTGGATAATCCCATACAAAGCATTCAAGGAGGTTATGTTAATGGTTCTAGTGATAGCTTATGTTGTATTGATCCAGAGTGTTATAACTTACCTAACAATAGGCTTGCAAATCAAAGTATGTATTCCAGAATTGAAACCCAAAAGTGTGATAAAATGCCTCCTACTATGCCTGCATTGGAGGTTGATGCTGTTCTTAGCAATGGAGATATCGATTCTCAGAACTGTGCAACTAGATGTGAAACTAATGTGAAACTAACTTTTTCTGACAAACCAATCCGACCTTTTGATGTGAAAGAGGAGTCTTTTCAGGTTAGAGACTCTGGGAGTGTAGATACGTTTGATACTGGACCTTCATATTCTTCAGAGCGCCCTTCAAATGAGTGGCCCATTGTAGCTCCCTTTTATTTCCCCTCTTTCAACTCACATCTCCCAGCTGCTACGGATCGATTGCATCTGGATGTTGGTCGGAACTGGCATAATCACTTCCAACAATCTTTCATACCCACAATGCATCATGTGAGAAACTCTCCAATTGAAGGTGGGTGTAACCCAGTTCTGTCTCGACCATTACCAATGAGCTTAGATTGGCCGCCAGTGGTTCGAAGTGCTTGTGGACTGGCTCCATCAGTAACTTGTAATTATGAGTCTGGATTTATCTCAAGGCTGCAGTCTACATATCCACAAGGTTTCACCCCTCACAACCTGCGGCTTAATGCAATGGCCATAGATGATGAAAGAAAGTATTCTGGGGATGTCACAGACTTGGTAATGAATACACAGGAACTAGCAGATGAATTTGACAACCACTGCATATCAGAGGAGGATGTTGAGGTGCATGCTGTTTCTGGGATGGATTATAATCAATATTTTGGCGGAGGTGTGATGTACTGGAATCCTTCTGATCTTCCAGGGACAGGCCTCTCTCGACCTCCTTCACTAAGTTCTGACGATAGCTCATGGGCTTGGCGTGAAGCTGATATGATCAGGGCTGTTGATGACATGGTAGCATATTCTTCTTCATATAATACAAATGGCTTGACTTCACCAACTGCAGCTTCATTTGGTTCTCCTTTTGATCCTTTGGGTCCTGGTGCTCTTGGCTATGTAATGCCAGGAAGTGAAGTACCTGGCAAGATGTTGCATCCCTCTTCAGCATTGGCAGACATGACAGCAGAGGAGGAACCTACTGGTTCTTTGTCCAATTTACCCAGTGATGTTGAAGGGAAGACAGGAGATTCACTTCCTTACCCCATTCTGCGGCCAATCATCATTCCCCATATGTCTAGAGAAAGATCAAGGTCCGAGTTTAAGCGTAATCCTGATCATAAAAGCCCATGTGTTCCTCCTGCGAGGAGGGAGCAACCTCGGATAAAGCGACCGCCATCACCTGTAGTGTTATGTGTTCCAAGGGCTCCACGTCCACCACCACCCTCTCCTGTGAGTGACTCCCGAAAACAAAGGGGTTTCCCAACTGTTAGATCTGGTAGTTCAAGCCCAAGGCATTGGGGTGTTAGAGGCTGGTACCATGATGGAAATAACCTTGATGATGCTTGTTTGCGCATGGATGGTGCTGAAGTTTTTTGGCCTACTTGGAGAAATAAAAATCTTGCAGCTCATCCAATGATTCAGCCTTTACCTGCAACTTTGCTGCAAGATCGGCTGATTGCAATGTCACAGCTGGCTCGTGATCAGGAACGTGTAAGTATCGCATTTATTTTATCTCATTCTAAAGTTTACTCATTTTTTGATTAGTATATTCTGATTCACTCAATTTTTATTTTTTTATTTTTTATTCTAAAGTGTACTCATAAAAAAAGTTTTACTTATAAAAAAAAAAAATTTCTCATTCTAAAGTTACTCTGCTTTTCCCTTGCATTTCCCTTGCAATGCATTTATTAGATGGAAATATCTTTATGCAGCCAGATATTGCATTTCCCTTGCAACCACCAGAGTTACAGAGCTGTCCTACACAGAAGGCCTCTCTTTCTTTGATGCACAGCCTCCTTCATGATGAGATTGACTCATTTTGCAAGCAGGTATCTTGTTTTTTTTTCCTTGTTACTACAAATCATTGTTCTAATTTTTTTCATCGTATCAAGATAGTAATTTCTTTTCAAATTTCCATTGAAAACTTGTAGCTTTGTCGTTATAAGTCCTAGTCATATATGTGACAAGTTGATTGTTTGAATGATACGTTGGTATGCAAGGTTGCCGCTGCAAATATGGCCAGGAAGCCCTATATCAATTGGGCCATCAAGCGGGTTACACGATCTCTCCAAGTCCTATGGCCAAGGTCCCGGACAAATGTATTTGGTTCAAATGCAACTGGTTTGTCCCTGCCAACGAGTGATGTGGACCTTGTGGTTTGTCTCCCTCCAGTGAGGAACCTGGTAAGAGTTGTCTTGATTCAATTATTACTTTTTCCCGTGCTATTACTTTCATTGTAAAAACCTTATCTAAAGAATAATGCTTTAGGAACCTATTAAAGAAGCTGGGATATTGGAGGGACGTAATGGCATTAAAGAAACATGCCTTCAGGTATGTTAGAACTTTTTCTTTTTCTTTTTAAATATTAGTATTTCAGTAGTTTTCACTACTTTACCACTACTTTATATATATAATATATATATATATATATCAGCTAAAAAGAAAGGACAACAATAGTCAGTTTCAAGAAAATTTAATGGCAACATGAAATTTGCATTGACATACATCCATTTTATCAAGATTCTTATAATTTTTCACCGATAACAAGCCCTGAAATCCCATTGTGAGTACATGAGCTTGAAGTGACAGCAGAACAAGTAAGCCCCATTTTTTATTAACAATGTGAACTTTTTTCCCTGGGATGCTAACTTCTGCAGACATTTTGTTTTAAACTACTTCTGGTGTTGCCAATGGAAGAATATTGTATATGGATTCATTAACCTGCAGATTAGAGTCAAATTTGCATTTAATAAATACTCATTGACTGACTATTAGATGAGAGGATATGTTATTGACTGACTTTACTTATATATAAAAAAGGACGTGTTAAATTAAAGGGGGCAAATTTCACTATAGGTTACATATTAGATGGAATTAGAATTCTTTTCTTCATGATGTTCAAACACATTGCCATCAGGTAAAAGAATGTTCTTGCGTTAGATGGAACTGGTGTTATGTTTTTATTTTGTTCTTGAGCTGTTTTGTGGCAATTGAGCTGTTAATTTCTCTCATTCTCTTCAAGATCTGTGAAATTGCTTTTGTGGTGTCTATTGAATTGCTGCTAGCCTGCTATTGTCTGTTGGAAGATTGAGGTTTTTTTGTATTGTTCTTTCAGCATGCAGCCAGGTATCTTGCAAATCAGGAGTGGGTAAAAAATGACTCTCTTAAGGCTGTGGAAAATACAGCTGTAATGCCTCTTCTTTTGAACTATGCCATTTGTTCTTTTCTCTAATGTTAACAAATTTTTATCTTCATGGCTCTTATCATACTGGCCTCTTTGCTATTAGATACCTATCATTATGCTTGCGGTGGAAGTTCCTCATGATCTTGTTACCTCTTCTACCTCTAATGCACAATCACCTAAGGAGGAGACAACTCACGTAACTGGCGAACAAGGCAATGATGCTCATTCTGATGCGGTTATTTTTGAAGATTCTGCTCCTTCTAGTAATAGATACATGCAGACACAGCATGTTACTAATAATGATTCAAAATCAGTTCGTCTTGACATCAGTTTTAGGTCACCATCACATACAGGACTCCAAACTACAGAACTGGTAATCTTTTTGGACTATGGATCGTTATTGGACTATGTACATATTCTACCATAATGGGAATTTTGATGTGAGATTGGTTGAAATTATTTACATAGGTTCGATAAACTCTAGGAATATAGTTAGATAGAAAATATTGTTTTTATGGACTACAGATCAATTTGGTTGATGTTTTCAATTGAAGGTTTTGGACGTGAACAGGCACCTGTCTTAACTATAAGAATCAATATTCTAAAACCATGGTTGATGTTCGTTATTTCACTGTACCATCTTTGGAATAATGTAAAGATGTAGCTTCTGTTTTTAATATCATACTACTGGAGATAGATGCAGTCTTATGGTGGTGCTGAAGTCATGTCAATTCATTGTTTCGATGCTGTAGGCATGTCAATTGATTGTTTGCTTGAGTTTCATAATGCCAAACAAGTTATTCTTGGTGGAAATACCTTTGCCAGAGTGGGATATGCACACCTATACAAGAAACAAATTTCAGTTGTAGATACTAATGGTACTTGAGGTTTGGAAGTATTGTACACTGTGTCGTGCATGTTCTTGTGAAGATAGGCTACTTATAAAAATTTAAAAAGTTCCTTGTGAAGCTAGGCTTATTGAGATCACTTAATTGCGATTGGCTGGGCTGGTTTGGAAATGTTATATGAAGATTGGTATGAAAATGAAAAGTTATTCTCCCCTCCTCCAAGGTACCCCCAAGCAACCAAAAAAATGGTCAATTTTCCAAAAGGTTACAATGACATATGTTTACTGTGAGGCTTCAGAAACCAGCCAGCTGAATTGATAAGCATGGCACCATGATCTTCCTGTTTCATCAGCTCTTTATGTTTGGTGGTCTTCATCTTTGTGTTTTCTGCATTGATTTTTGATGCATTTCATAATAGTGTTTCTGAAGGGTTTTTTTTTATATCACATTGTATTTCAACATATTATTCATTTCTGTTTCAGGTTAGAGAGCTGACTGATCAGTTTCCAGCTGCTACACCCCTTGCTTTGGTACTGAAACAGTTCTTGGCAGATCGTAGCCTGGACCAGTCATATTCTGGTGGTTTAAGTTCCTACTGTTTGGTGAGCATTGCTGCATTTCTATTCTTTGAAGTAGCTTGTTCCATGACCAAAGAACCTCAACAAAACATTTTGAATTCTACCAAGTGAGATCCTTGTTAGGGTACAGCCTAGTGGTCATAGGGTGGTCAGCTTGGGGTGATATGTTGATTCATACATCTTGAGTTTGATCTTGCACTGAGAATGCCCCTAAATTACTTGATATATGGTTCCGGCGGGTGGGATCATGAATGCGTGCCTTGGTGAGGTTCCACATCATTGAAAAAAAAATCTATGAAGCAAGATGCATAGTCCTCTATTGGTTGGTCTTTTGGTTTTTGACATTTTCTTGTCAAGGATAAAAAGGAATTAGTAATAGTGATCCTGCATGTGTTTGCATTTCACTGTGTCATTCTTCGCAGGTGTTACTGATTGTACGTTTTCTTCAGCATGAGCATCATCTTGGCCGGCCTATTAACCATGTAAATACCAATTTTTTTGCCACTCTTTGTTTTCCATTAATGATATGTTGCATGCCTTTAATATCTTCGGCTCTTTCAACTCTTTGATTGACTATGTTCATCAGTTATAATAAAAATTCTTCTCTAATTTTGTTTAATTAGCTTGACACTAGACATATCAAAGTTGTCTGTGGTAAGTCAATGAGATACTATTTAATAATTACTTCGTCCTCCTTGAAGATCCTATTTGTACAATATTTTGTTGTATGTTATTGAGGGTGTATTGTAGGTGCTTGTTTACAATAGTTTGTACTGACATTCTCCTTTAGAGGTATAGGATGTGCTGGCATATTTGCCTTTGCTGGTATTTTCCTTGAGTTACTTTTCTCATGAGAAAATACGGGTAATATTTCTTTTTTTTTTTTTTTTTTCTATAAGAGATAAATTTTATTGATATGATTGAAATAGGCCGAGCCCTTGTACACAGAAAGCATGCTAAAGAGCACCTAAATACATTCTAGGATCTAAAAATTAAAGACGAGAAATCATGAACATTGTCCCCCCTTAGTACAATAGCTGAAAACCACAACAATAAAGTGTGAATAAAAAAATTCTGTAATTCCTTCATAGTGCGCTCCTTATCTCAAAACAACGTGTGTTCCTTTCCGACCAAATACACCACATAATACACAACGGAACCATCTTCCACGCTGGTGCCACTTGAGGACAGCTTTGCATTTTCCTCCAACAACCCAACAAATCCACCACCCTCGCTGGCATAACCCAAGCAATATCAACCTGGTAATATTTCTGATTTTCACTACCTATAAAAAATATCTCTGCTGTTTACCTTGGGAAGGCTTGTGTAATGATGGAGTTTGGAAACCATCTGGGTGAGAAATATTGAGCACCCTCTAGAGACATGCTATGCCTTTATCTTTTGAAACCATGTTATATCAAGCACGCTTGAGCAAACATACTATGTAGGAATATTTTTCTTGGAGTGACGTGGTATTTTCTTTGGATTAAAAGCCACCCAGACATCAAGCACCTAATCCATTAGAATCTCATTGCTCCCTGAAATGGAACAGTGTTAATTTATTGGTTGCCAATGACCTCTGTGCTAAATTGCACCCCCACCTCTCATTAAGAGTGGGATGGTAACACTGACGGATAAGCCTCAGTTAAAGCTTAAATTAGTAAATAAATCCAAAATGTGTTCCCTCCCTATTTGCAACAGCCAATCTGAAAACCACTGTAAGGCTTTGAGTTCTATAATTTGAATATTCAAATTTCTTGTGCCTTGGTCATACACAATGTTAACATCCATAATTTTACTATTTTCTCTTTCTGTAGTTTTCAATATGTGCTGATAGTTGTTTATCAATGTTCTTGCAGAAATTTGGAAGTCTTCTGATGGATTTTCTATATTTCTTTGGGTAAGTCAAATGACAAAGTTTGTCTATTGATTATTGAAAATGATTTGTGAAATTGACTACGCTATTTGATTATAGAATTATTAATATTACAACACATTGTATCAATAGATTAATTACAGTTTATAATCTTACCTCTGATTTTCCAGCAATGTGTTTGATCCTCGCCAAATGCGTATTTCAGTTCAGGGGAGTGGAGTTTATATGAAAAGGGAAAGGGGTTGCAGGTAATAGCAGCACTCTTTGCTTTCCATGTTCGTATTTGAGTGACATGGATTCCCCAGAAATATATCCTTTATGTACTATTTTGACGAATCTGTTTAATTTTGTAGCATTGATCCAATACACATTGATGATCCTCTATTTCCAACAAATAATGTGGGGAGAAATTGCTTTAGGATACATCAGTGTATTAAGGTGCATACTGTTCCTTGTCAAAATCATAGCTATGATAGAAATAGTGTGTGCTTGGCATGATGATCAAAGAAAGTGATGAGACTCTAAATTGACCTGTAGGCATTTTCAGAAGCCTATTCTGTCTTGGAGAATGAGCTCACATGCATTCCTGATTCTGGTGATGCATCTTCGATGCCGCCATGTAGATTGCTTCAAAAAATCATCCCAAGTATCGATCTTGTATAGGGATTCTCGCTAGCTGGAGTGTTGTGATTGAAGGTATTTTAAAAGTCAATAGATAGAGATTTACTAATTTCGGAGTTTGGAGTTTTTTTTATTTTTTATTTTATTTCATATTTGCATTTCTTTTAACTTTTTGCCTCATCATTTATGTAGAAGAAAGTAAAAACATCAGAATAACGAAGTTCTAATAAATACAGAAGATCTGGCAAATGAGCTGCATGCTTTGGATTTGATTTTTGTTGTTTGTATTCACTGATTATGAATTGTATAATGCTTCAAGTAGGAGGGTGTTGCTTATCCTCGTTTGATCTACCGAAAGTTGAATGGTTGATACTTATTTCATACCGTGGTTGAAAATGATATGTTGAAATCCTATGGTTTTTCTCCAGTGTATATGTGGTAGAAAACATGAAAGAGTGATGACTACCACCTTTTATTATTGGGACATCGATGGTGACTTGATGATATCTTCATTGGATTTATATACTCTTCCGGGTACCAAGAGGATTGTTTGTTAAGTATTGTCTTATGCCGTCAGAGTGTTGTCTATGGTTGAATTGTATTCTTTAAAATATCATAGGAACATATTAGTTTTTAAGGGAATTTCGGAATGTCACAGGAAAGAGTGCTTTTCTATTTCCCTTTTAGTCAAGGAAGGACGGAGAACAAAGGTGCTTTGATGTTCCTTGTAATTAGCACTGATTTCGTTTTCTCCTTGGTATTTTTGGATATCTTTGTTCTTGAGACACTGAATAGTTTCATTGGGGAAGTCCATGATTTCCTGTAACAGTACGCTACAACAGGTTTTGTTAGACTTTGTTTTTACTAAGATACTGTACGATCTACATTGCTGAACTGCTTTCTGTTATTAGTTGTAAAGCATCCTTTTTGCCGTTCTGGCTTTGTACACTGGATTATTAGCTTAAGAAAATAACTTCCATCAGGAAGGGGTGGCTTTACACCCTCTTCCCATTGATTTTACAAAAAAGGCCTACTGCACCAAATTACACCTGATTGGTTTTTCCATCCAACCCTTAGACAGATAACTGTGGGGGTTTTTTTGGTAGAATGAAATTTTATTGAATCATGTAAATCGGCACAGGCCAAGTATCCTGGAAGTAGACAAAAATGAATGCCTAGTTACATTTTAGGAAAATATGAAACTAGCAATGAAATGCAGAGGCTACGGTATTGTTGACAGTGGTCTGTTAGTCGGAGGGAATTTGATTTTGAATATTGAATCTAGTTTGTGGCCTGCCCGGTTGTAATCCCATAATCTGCTATTCTCTTGAAGCGAAATGTAAAAAAGGAAGGAGGATCGATCCATTTCTTCTGGCTCTTTTTGAAATTTTATAAATGTTGGTTGACTGTATATTTCATTATAGTTTTATGATTCAGAGTATCATATGAAAACTCTGATTTTTGGTAAAGAGATAAAGAAACAGATTTATCATTCCATTCCAATCGATCCAAGAATGAGAAAAAGAGCTAATGCCATTCTAATTGAAATACACATGGTTTTTTATTTTTTGCAAAAATAGTATTCTTGGCATTCTTGCTTATTTGATGCTCTCCATACAGAATGAAAAACTCAGGAATTAACAAATATGGGATTCTCTACCAAAGCCACGGGGTATCAATATGATTAATAAAATCTTCAATTACTTTGTAAAAAAATTTGAGTGCTTAGGAACATCTTGTTTGGTGATTAGAACATTGTTTCAAGAGCACAGAATTGAAGAGGCCCAGTGCTTTACATATATGATGCTGATTCTTTTTCTTCACTTTTCTTTGCATTTATTTTTCAGTTGAAACTTGGAGATAGCTGGCAGGACTGCTTCCATGTTTAGCAAGGTCGAACTTATCAGACTTGAAGCTGTCATCATATTCCTCAAAAGGTACCATATGTCTTCATGTAGTCTTTAGGTGCACTAGTATATAGGACGCACCGGTTATTTTTATTTGTAAATTCTTACTACAAATAATAAAAAAAAATATGTTAAAATTATTTAGCTACAACAAACTCAAGGGCTGGCTCTAGTGATAAGAGCCTTGATCTTGGTAGTATGCTCCCTCCACCCCAAATGTTGGATAGCTCTCGGGTGCAAACAATTTCTAGGTGCATCGGATTGGCAGAATTTTTTCTTATATTACCTTAGGTGCACTTGCGAGAAACTTCTTGTTGAGAGCCTTTGCACCTTTGGGATTAGTCGGGACTTGTTCTAGGAATCCCGGTGCCAATAATAATAATAATAATAATAATAATAATAATACTAAGTTTTAGTTACAACAAACTCGACTGTTCACAGTTTTGTTGTTTTTGTTTTTGTTTCCTTTGTAATTGGCTTTTGCCCTTTTTTATTAATATATTTTTCTTATAAAAAAAAATTAAATGTGGTTCCTGATAATAGTCAAAAGTTTATGTTTGTTTTACATGTTAGGATGTAGTTATTCATACTAATCCCTAGACTGTTGTACGCTTTTGTAATACTCAAGAAATTGTTTAATGCTTAGTTATCAACAAGGTGATCACTTTGTGATGTTGCAATGTTGGTAACTTTATCCTCTACTGCCTGTATAAGCCTTCATGTTTACCAATGCCCTAAATACCAATAAGTATCAGAGCACTGATTCCAAGTGGCTTATCTAAATAGGCGCATGTTAAAAGTTGCTGATCGATGTTGACGACACGTTAGCCCCACCTATTGCTTAATACATGATTGCACCGGTGTTGTAAGAAGTGAAGGTCTTGTTTCTTTTCTGATAGTTACTAAAGTGGTTCCTTTTTCAGGATTCCGGCATCAAAGAACAGCTGTTGCTCGCACTCCACCTTCCAAGTTCATAGTGCTGTTCTGGACTAATCATCTCTGCTACCACCATGGCTCCTACAGACGAAGGTTGAGCCAAGAGCGCAAACAATAAGCTGTATCAATTTCTACTAATGTTAATCAAGCTACCCTGGACTATAAGGTAATTATAACTTTTGTCCATCCTTGTTTTGCTCTTTGCTTGAGTCTACAGTTAAGGTGCTGTTGTTAAAGAGGACGGTGTTGAGTATGTTTTGGACCAGAGAGAGGGCTCGACTGTTTATATGCATGAAGTCTGAAGATCAAGTTGGATAAAACTGACAATTTTGAGATCTGGATTTACCTATCATTGGCTTTCTAAATCAATCAAGAGCATGGAATCTTGTTGATGCTGATGAATGCAGCAGATTCAAATCAATAGACTGGAACGTTCCTGATGGTGATATTACCAATGATCACAACTCACAAGGAAGGTTGGATTGGTCCATAGCAGGCTGGCCGTTAAAGAAAGAAATGCACCATATATGGTCATCCCTGCTTATAATTCTTGGAACCTCTACCAGTTTTTTGGAAGCCAATGTGATTGTTAACCATTTGATTTTAGATCTTTTCTGCGTAATTTGAGAAATGGAGTAGGTTTATTTATTGGGATTCTATTTTTTACAGTGTTTTTTATTTTTTATAAATTGTATCAGTTGTTTAAAAATATTATCAGTACATTAGAGTTTTGTGAGGTTTCAAATCAAACTTTCATTGAGATTCCGGCGGTCTGGCAGAAAATGTGTCATATCAGAACCAATCAGACGACACCATAGTTAGCAGAAACAGTGGAAAATGATAAATTATAGTTAGATTAAATAAATATATAAATCTAATAAACATACACAATAAAAAATAATTTTTTATTAGACAATGATGTATATAATCAGGCCCAAAATCCCATAAGTACCAAAACTTGCATACTGCCGAACGAAACCAGCGGACTATTATCGAAGAATCTGTTTCTATCAAAATAATGATACATGGATACATTGCGTGATTATCAGAATTTTGAAAAAACTGCATCATTTACTCTGATTCTAATCGTTCCAAATTCCTTACCCAAGAAAAAAAAAGGTTACATACATAATTTTCTCCTCTTTCTGCTGCACAATATAATGCTTGCTTCTGCATAAATCTGGACCAGAATATACTTGGATGAATCTGGATCTTAACGGGGGTACCAAACGCAAAATGTCAACCTTCAAATTCTTCTGGAAAGAAATCAATGTCTTTGGGTGGGCCCCTATGGAGTTTTTCTTGCAAATCCAAATTCTTGGGCAGCACAAGTTCAGTTCCGTGGCCAGCCAGGGAAAAATATCTCTCCAGCAGCATCTGCGGCCGAAGAACTGAAGAAGTTAGACTGGAAGGGGAGGCAGGGGGGGCAGTAGTGGTGTATAGCTAGTTCTTTTTATGAGGCTGAAACGGGAGAACTTATCCAGGAAGCAGACGAGCGGCTGAAGTTGCGTGAAGCCGTCACAAGGGAAGAACAAAAACAGGAGAAAGACACACATATATATATATTATGTATATTATTCACCATACCATTGCAGCAAAGGCATCAATTTTCCCTTGCCGAGTAGACCTGTTAACGCCCCTGAAAGAGTTTATGAGCAAGTTATACCTCAGAATATACATATTCCTTTAGCAACCGTGGTTTTATTAATACTTCAAAATTAGACAATGATGTATATAATCAGGCCCATCAACCTCCATCAGTGTGAGATGTGAGGAGGTGGCTTTCATCAAGTGCAAAACAGAAACCAAAGAAAAAGGGCCTATTGAATATGCCCAATGAAATGAAAGAGGTGCAAAAAGTACTGCTTTTGAGAAAATGTTACATGGAAATCATGCGATCTGCTGCTTCTGCAGTTGTCCCATGTTCATCTTGCAGGTACACTCTCCAACCCCTGAATATTAAATCCAAGATCAGCCAAATCTGGAGGCAAAAGCAATAGACTGAAAAACTAATGATTTTTCTTTTTCGTTAAGAAATCAAAAATTTTATTGAATACTGCTAGTTCGTTTATCCAGCTAAACAAGATTTACACTCAAGGAGTCCCCACCCGAATAGTCTTTAGGAAGATCAACCCTTATTATAGAGTAGCAAATCAAAATAAACAAACCACCGAATATGCTTAATAATCGTTCAGAACAGCAATTCCTGACATGGGAAATACCAAGCACTTTATAAACCTATGCACAATTGCGTTCATATAAGAATAACCTTTCTAATTATAAAGCAGGCCAATTAGAAAATCAGCTGCTTATTAGCAAGATCTTAAAAATAGGATCACAACAAGTGTGCAACATTTTTTCTTTTCTCATAACTGAGATATATATAGCAACCAAACTAAGCAGTTTTTGATCTGCATATTAGAGCATTCACAATCCACTAGCTAAAGTTTAGCCAAATTTTGACTTAAAATATCACTTCTATAAATTTTAGCCAGTCACTTTTTGTTACATCAAATAATAGGCTCTATAAATCAAAAGCTATTCTATTAAAATATTAATTTTCAGCTTTTTGTTTATTTTAATTCTAATTAGAACACTCACAACTCACTAGACACTAGTTATCTCATTTGTTTAGTCAAAATTTGATTAAAAGATATAAAAATAAGTTTCAATAGACTCAACAAAGTTAAAACAAATTTAACTTTTTCTTTCCTCACTCTCCATATATGGAGAGCAAGGAGATAGAAATTTAAATTTATTTTAATTTTATTTAGTCTATTGGATACTTTTTAACTAAAATTTGACTATACAAACCATTTAATTAGTGGGTTGTCAATGCTGTTAACCTTTTTATTAGAAAGTATTACTAAAGCAAATATAGAGACACACACACACATGCCTCTCAGCAGCCCGAACAGCAAGTCTTCCGGCTACACTACGTACTTTGTTTGACTGAGGCGTCTCCATCCCATCACATGATTTGGGCAGCCCGATTATGAATTCATCAGCCTCCTGCACTGCCTCACAGATAATTACCTTTTTTGATAGGTAAAGTAATGGTTTTTGCTTCCCATATATGCATACATAGTTCTAAAAAGAAAAATTGTACCTCCTGTACGGCGATATCGAGAAGCTCAAGCTCAAGCTTTTGTCCTCGCAATTCCAAAACCTAGGAGGAATCGAAATATCCCATTATTGTATTTGATGAAAGGAGGCAAGCTTAAAATAAAGGCATGGATTTGGGGGATTAATTACTGTAAGAGGACGGACGGAAAAGCCTTTGCTGAGGGCGACGCCGGTGCGCGACATTCCCAAGTCTACCCCTAGGCTGAACCCACCTCTCCATTTTGGGTCCATCTTCCGGCGAAGGGCATTGGGGGGAAGTTCGTCCAGAGAAACCGCCGTTATTCTGGGTGCAGAATTATGGGTCTTGACTTGGGATAGTGATAGAGAAGCAGGGGCGTTACTGAGTATAGGAAGAGAAAGAGCGGTCGGAGCAAGAAACTGCGGGGAACATAGGAAATTGCTCTGTGCTCGAAAAGGTTGTAGCTGCGGAAAGTACATGTCCACCGTGATGGCTGAGAGAGAAACAGAGACGAGGAAACGGAATAATAAAAGGGTTTGATAACCAGGCCGAACGCACCGGTTTCTCTTTAGTACAGACTTAGAGTTATAAGCGACGTGGAATTGTTTTTAAAAGAAAAATATAATTTATTATTAAAAAAAAAAGTTAACTTTTTATGATAATTTTAAAAAAAATAAAATAATTATATATCGTTTACAAATTTACAAATGTATTTATTATTTTTTAAAAATAAAATACTGCACCATTTTGTTTTGAATAAAATTACTTTGATTTAAGTAGTGAAGACTAGTTATACTAGTAGATCAATTCAACTGTGGATCAAGCTGCCAATACTAGCTCACCACCAAGTTACATTAATTGTTTATTTTTATTCATAAAATTTCTTTATAATTAAAATCTCTTTGTATGTTTTTATATATTATTCACTAGAATTCGATCAAGGTAACAGATTCACAAATGTGGAAATGTAGAAAGCTGGAGATGCAGAGTACCAAAATCGAAAACAGAGAGAAATGGGAAAAAATGTATTGCCGTCAATTGATTTCTCTAATGTACAGTGCAAAAGAATGTGTCCATATATAGAAAGCTATAAACGCGTATGAATAAAACAAATAATGTCAAACAACTTTATACAAGGAATGCTAATGGAGTGGCGACTCATTGATCCTGTGTTTCCTCATTGAGCTGAATTGGTATTGCACGCCGAGTTGCATGCAATCAGTCGTGACCTTGCTATCTGATTGTTGTTCATATTTTTAACACAAGGACTGAGGTTCGATCCATTTTGTGAGAAAATTTGTCCACTTTGAACTAAACAGGAAATAATTTGAAAGATGTGAGGCCAGCACATAGCAGCTTCTGGGAATAATACGGTTCGAATCGTACAGTTATCGGGGGAACACGCAGTACATATTAGATGTTTATCGCCAAGAACTCAACATAGTAGACCTGTTAATGCCCCTGAAAGAATTTATGAGCAAGTTATACTCCAGAATATGCTGCATGTTCCTTTAGCAAAGGCAGTTTTTTAGTACTTCAAAATTAGACAATGATGTATATAATCAGGCACATCAATCTCTATCAGTGTGAGATCATATCATGAGGAGGTGGCTTTCATCAAGTGCAAAACAGAAACAAAGAGAGAAGGCGTATTGAGGTCCGGTTTGAATTCAGAAGTGCCATTTTATCATTATATTTTTATAATTTTTTTTATACAAAATATAAATTTTAATATAAATTTTCAAATCTCAATACACTATTTTTAAATCTTAATATATTTTTTTCAAATTTTAAAATAATAATAATATTAAAAAATAAACTTAACTCATCTGAATTTATCTTATTTCCAAATCTAAACTAACCTGAATATGATCACAACAGCTGTAACATGACTGCCAGAGTACACCAAAAGGGTATCCAACTTCTATTTTTCTCCCAAATATATGCAGGTGCCTACAGTTAAATGAAACATAACAAGTCCCTAAAAATATCAAGGAAAATTACCCCCTCCATTCAAGCCTGATACAACAAAGAATCAAATGGCATCTAGGTTCCAGAAAAATCAATTATTGATCAAATCATATGCATGAGTTATTGGGTGTTACGAAATTTACACGAGTCCAGAGTCTTTTACAAAGTATGAACTCAAATCTTCTCATTTCAAATGCCATGAGGAACATAACACAATGATTCCGATGCAATGCAATCTTGAAACAGCAGATAAATAATTTATTTAGCACTTATATGATCAGCTTGCCAAAGGCTGGCTAATATTATATCCAAATCAGAAGAAAATTATCAATTTAACCAAATTAGTGACTGAAGGGAATACCCAATGAAATGAAAGGGGTACAGAAAGTACTGCTAATTTTGAGAAAATGTTACATGGAAATCATGCGATTTGCTGCTTCTGCAGGTACACTCTCCAATTCCGGAATATTAAATGCGAGATCAGCCAACTCTCGAGGCAAAAGCAAAGGAATCACGAAGAGAAAGAGGTCGCATCTGGGCTCACTAGTGGAAGTGGCACGGGGTGTCTGATCGGCGATCTCCGTGTAGGTTTATGGCGGGTTGGCTACGGATTGCTGTGAGAGTGGGTTCGCTGCTACGGTGGTTATGTGTAAAAGGTTGATTTCTTTGGGTTTTTGCTGATCTGGGGTCGAGGGGGAGGGAGATATCGTGAGTGATATGGAGATCTGTTAAGAGTTTGAGGTTGGCTATGTTTTAGAAACCATTCCCACGACGATACAAACACAGAGACGTTTCTGAAGAGTTTGAGTTGGAGATAGTTTCAAACTAGGGTGATCATAACGAGTCTGCACCATTTATATCTTTTCTCATTACTGAGAAATATATAGCAACCGAACTAAGCAGTGAGCCCAGACGCGATGGGTTCTTTTCTTTCGTAAATTAAGCAGCCAGCCAGGCAGCCAAATTCTTAATTATGGCGGACCCGGCACCGCCAACTCAGACTAGTTATAACCCAGACGACGTGGTGCAGGAGATCCTGGCAAGGTTACCAGTCAAATCAGTGCTGCGATTCAGGCGCGTGTGCAAATCCTGGAACTCCATCATCTGCAGTCCTTATTTCATCACCACCCACCTTAAATATGGTCGTCGTCGTGGTTATTATCTTCTTTACCAGTATAATGTGTTTGCTCAACACGAACCCTACTGTACAGTCGTCTGCGGCCGGACCTATAACAAGATTACCGAATTCGAACTGCCCTTCATGCATGGTCGAATAGTGGGTTCCTCCAACGGCCTACTTTGTTTGGCATCACGAGAAAACAGATTTTTGAGTTTGTGGAACCCCAGCACTACTACAAGATTCGAGGTTTTGCCTGCTCCTAATTGTTTAGCTCGCGACCATAGGTGTGTTACGTACGGATTTGCGTATGTTTTCGAGGAAAACGACTTCAAGATCGTCACGATTTCATATAATGAGTTTGCAATTACGATTCCTCGGGCTCATGTTTATACATTAAGTTCGAATTCATGGAGAAGAATTCATGATCCTCTCCCTTCAAAGCCTGATGCTATAATCTACAGTATTGGTTGTAGTAATTTGCCCAGCCCATTCATTGCTGGAGCATTGCATTGGATTGTGTGTAGTAAAGGAAGTGAGGATGATGAGAGATCAGAAAATAACTTTTGTCATTTGATCTCAAGGATGAAAAATTCGGGGAGATAGCCATGCGGCCCATGCCTAACGGTTATGTGTACGATCAGTACGACGATGGATGGGAATATCTTGGGTCGTTCAAGGGAAAGCTTGCTTCGTTTAGATTTTTTAACAGACGTAGGTGTGGGATATGGGTGATGACAGATTATGGAAAGGCTGAATCTTGGAATTTGCTTAGGACTCTGGAATTTGAGCGGCCAGGCGTGACAGATTTTCGGGGCTGCATCGATAATGATGCCGTCGTGATTGCATGGATGCGCCGAGATCGAAGGGATTGTACAGTAAGTTTTATTGAGGTTGAAGAAGGTTCAGATGATCGTGAGAGGAGTGTTGATGATGGACATCTTCCAATTTTTGCAACTCCTTGTGGAAAGCCTGGCTTTACTGGACAAACCACTTCATCACAAAGTGTCGAATCACGGATGATCAATGTATGATAAGAGTAGTACTTTTGTTTCGAATTATATTAATATATTTCTTAAATTTCAATAGACTACTTTGAAGATTTTAGGGAAGGTTTGGTTATTGAGTTGGAGATTAGAGTTGAATTTGTTTATTGCATTTTGTCTTTGAATTTGGCAAAGTTAAATTGATTAGTAGATAAAATAAAATAAGTTATAATATTTTCTAAATCGAAAGAGGATATGATTTTATGAAAGTGGTTTATGTAATCAAGTATTGAAGGACATTTGGATAAAACATTATTTTCGATTTGATTTAAGTGAAAATTAGTTATAATTAGTAGATCAACTCAACTCTGGATCAAGCTATCCAAAATAGTTCAACATCAAGTTAAGTTATATTAATTTATGAGTTTATTTTTATACGTTAAATTCTTTTGTAGTTAAAATATTTCTTTCTCTCTCTCACTCTCTCTCTCTCTCTCTCTCTATATATATATAATATTATTCAGAATTCGATCAAGGACTGAGGTTCGATCTATTTTTTGAGAAAATTTGTCCACTTGGAACTACATAGGAAATAAGAGAGAGTGAAAAGGAGAACCAAAGGCAACCTGTTGGTTGACTTTAGATAGACCCTGATGTTATGCCCAGCCAAGATGTGAGCCAAGTCACCCATCTAGTAGATTAGGAGGATGCATGCTTGATTATAATTCGGAATATATGTAAACAAGCAGCGATAGATGATTGCTGTGTTGCAAGCTTGATACTTTGAAGTAAAATTTAAAAGAAAAAACATATTCATGGCAACTTCTGGAAATAATACGATTCGAAGACAGTAATCGGGGGAATGCATAGATGTTTATCACCAAGAGCTCAATATAGTTTCCTTATTGTTGGTGAGGGAGAGGGTGTCTCTTGAGGTTGGGAGTTCAAATAAACAAAAGAGGTATGGTTCAGTCTAAATTCTAAAGAAGCAACTAGACACTAATGTGGATTCCAGTATCATATATGGTTCAATCTAAACAATCAGCTTCGGCACTCAGAGAACATGAAGCTTCAGACTCTCTGCTGATGTTTTGGGGCTGAACTTTCGCTTCAATTGCATCAGCATTGTGGATTCCAGCTTCAGATATACCTCCTGATTCTTGAGTCTCCGAACCTGGTTGATACTGATTTTCAAGAGCTGATCCTGTTGATGGTGGCGGCTCCGATGTGTTTGCTGCTGGTACCGGTACCGTCACTGGTGGTTGTGCTTGTGCTTGTGCTTGTGCCTGAGAGAGTACGTAAGTCATCAACAACTGAGCCAAAAGGAGTTGGGGGTCGTTAATGCCTTGTTGTTGGACTTGAGGATTTCCGGAAGTCGATGGATCATTGAAGTTGGGTGGGTAGACTGATTGAAGCCCTGCTTGTTGGTGTGCTGGAAGAACATTGAGGTTAGGCGGGTAAAGTGCTTGAAGCCCTATTTCTCCATACAAAGCATGGTGACCGTGAAACCGCTTAAGATTTGCTAGGTGTTTTTTACCAGTCAAATGACTATCAAAAACCACCTGTGAGTCACACTTGACATTGCACAGCTCGCACATTAAAGGAACCACCTGTTTTGGTTTGGAGGTCTTAACTGGCCTTCTTGCTCCTTCACAAGTTCTCATATACTTACCTCCTCGGCCTCCTCGCATGTTTCGCTTGAGACCACGCCCCTGAGCTGCAAGTTGATCCTTGGGCTTCTTATCTGGTTCTGCCAAAACTTCAGAATTCCCTACCGCATCTTTCTGCTGCTCCGTTTCATTTCTATTGTCACTAATAACAGCTTCAGAGGTTAGATTTTCGGAAGGGGTTTGTTTTTCCTCATATTCCTCAACTTTTTCAGACCGAACAACAACTTCAGGTTTCAATTCAGAATTGGGCATTTGCACATTCTGCTGTCCAGTTATGACTTTGTTGAGTCTCTGCAACTCCTCGTGTTTTTGCAAATTCTTTTTATGTCGCTTTCCATTCTTATGCTGCTCTAAGATTTCCGGAGTGTTGCAGTCAACCCTACAAAGTTCACACCATGCCATACGGGAAGGTGGCCAGAATGGAGCAGCAGGCACTTGTGCTGGTACAGGCAATGATGCCTGTCCAGATACTGATGCTGAAGGTTGCTGCATTGAAGCTGCTACACCTTCAGCTAGTGTGGATGCTGTAGATGTAGTCGCTGCAGCACCTTGTGGCGAGAAGTGCCTACCACCACCCTGACCACGTCCCCTGCCACGAAAAGGGGGTGCTGAGCCATCTGGTCTTGTGCCAAAATGGCCCCGACCACCCCCTCTAAAGGGCTTACCGCCCCTTCTACCTCCAACTCTATATGGAGAATGCCCAATCTGCAGAATAGCATTATAGGATAAAGCGGACAATGTAGTGATGTATTTTGCCAAATGCTTCTATGATCAGATATAAAACCCAACTGGAATATATCAAGCTTAATTTTTTTTTTTTTGATAGGTAATAAGAAACATGAAGCTTAATTTTTAAAAAAGTTAAAAAAGTAATAAATCTGTGGAAAGAGACAATTAAGCATCATGAAATAACACACTAAAATAACTTATAAAATCACTACGAATAAAATGCCATAACAAGCACAAGATAAGTTATTCAAACGAACCCAACCATACTGGAAAACTTAAGTGACTTGAAGTGTAACTGCAAGACACGACAAGAACAAAAAACATGTCTGAAAAAAGTAGACCAACTATGTGAAACAATTATACGAGAAGTTGAGAATCATATATCGATTTAGTGCTGAGCTAATGGCTCATGAATGAAGAAACTAAAACATTCAATGACTTTAAAATCCGGTAGTGGTCCACTTTTTGAGAATCGAAAGGTAACTTATTCATCTGAAAATGCTTCCCAGACATATAAGCCACATTAATTATTTCCTTAATCTTAGTAATTCAGCATCTGTTAGTTTTTCATTTTTCCCCCCACCAATTAGTTTGATATAGATGCTCCTCTCATGGACAAGTTTGCCTTAGGTCACTGTAACATACAAGTGCCATCCTAAGTTAGGGATCACTTTATGCCCATCTTGTTTGGAAACAAATGTAACAGAGAATAAATGAAAAAGTATTTTTAGATAAGTCAATTTATGCTTGGGTAATTAAAGCCCAGACCCAAATTTGATAAGTAAGAACAACGGGACCAATTTTGTTACTGCTAGAAGGAAGATCATTTTATTGACCATTAGCCTGTATGTATTACTTGAGGACCTAGTATTGAAAAGATAGGATTGGACATGAAATTATGGACCTAGATTCAAGATGGAGTAGGTTTGGCTCATTAGGTCTATATATGGATGGATAAATCCAAGTATTTTTTTTAGCCAAAGCCCATTTCATTTATGGCTCTTTAATTATTGATTATTGGAAACCAGTCCCATTTATGACTCCTAAATGGATCCAAAAAATAGCAACATACTTACACTAGAACTCCTAGCCATTAGGATTCTTAAAACCACTTTCAAAACAAACTGAGTTAAATTCGATAGGGACCTGGCGGGCAGTGAAGGCTCATTTAGTAGACAGCAAGCTACAGCTTTGATGAGCAGCAAGCACCTACTTTTCTTTTTGGGATATTGGAAGAAGCCCCTTTCTACAAACCTTTCTATAATATATAAGGGAAGCTCGAAGAGCTTTCTTCGCATGCTTAAGCGCATCTTTCCCCTTTCTATTAGTAAGGTTGTCAAAAGGCGAAACTTGAGTTCCTTTATTATTATTTTTTTTGGATAAGTAAAATTTTATTAAACAAAGGCAAAATCCAGTTACAAGGTTCAACATGGCCTATTAACTAGGAGTTCCTTTATTACTAAACTAATATAATAGGAGTAAGGGGGCGCTAACCAGCAAGAAAAGGCCCCTTACTATAGATAGGCTAAGGCGCCTTTCATTATAATCTAAAGCACTTCTTGCTTTTGAAAGATTGCAGGGGTGCGTTAGCGCCCTTCCTTCCTTCTGCTGGCTCCACCCTATCTATTCATCTCTTTTTTCAAATGGATATTTTGGGATCTCTTATTAGGTTTTTCAGGTCTCACTAAACGGATAGTTTGGCCTAAAAACTATGAAAATCATACGCTGCTGCGAGTCTGGAAAGTTATATAGTAATCCCATGTCATGTTCTTCAAGAAACCAATCCGGCAATCCCTAACCCTAAATGACTGCTGCAATACATGGAGATGAAAAATGAACCAGCCTCACCCTATCAAGTCCAACCCTTTTCCAGCAACTTCAAGTAGGTGATTATTGATGTGCTTGTTATTGATAGAAGTAAAGAAGTAAGCAGCATGATCATATCCTTTACGTGTATGGTAAACGATGCTTTTAAAGTATGAAAGCCTCTCTTTATGTATCATGATATGATGAAAGTGAGTTTTAGGTGAGTTTCGGTCTTGATCAATGGGTCTCCCAAAGGGTTCTTTCCTAGCTCCCGGGGCTTGAAACAAGGCGATCCGTTATCTCCTTTTTTGTTTGTTATAGTTATGGAGGCGCTTAGCAGAATGCTATCGGCCTTGGTGGATAATGGTTTGATGAGTGAGTTTCCAATCGGTACAACAACTAGAGGTTTTGCTAACATATCTCATTTGTTGTTTGCAGATGACACACTTGTTCTTTGTGAAGCGGAGCAAGGGCAGGTGCGAGCCCTCAAGGCTCTCCTTCTATGTTTTGAAACAGTGTCGAGCCTGAAAGTGAACTACAACAAATCTAAGATGGTTCTAATTGAAGATGTTCGCAATATGCCAGAGTTGGCTGGGACTCTCAGGTGCAAGATTTCTATGTTCCCAATGACTTATTTGGGACTTCCTTTGGGTTCAGTCTCTAGAGCGGCTAGGATATGGGACACAGTGATTGAAATGATGGAAAGGAAACTTGCAGGATGGAAGATGATGTATCTATCTAAGGGAAGGCGTGTAACTCTGATCAAGAGTACACTCTCTAATTTACCTACTTATTTCTTATCACTTTTTCCTATTCCAGCTAGGGTGGTAGGTCATTTGGAGAAGCTACAACGAGATTTTCTGTGGGGAGGGTTGGGGGAGGAATCCAACTATCATTTGGTCAAGTGGGAGAAAGTGTGCCGTCCCTTATCAGGCGGTGGTTTGGGGATTCGTAACTTGAGGTTGTTCAACAAGCTCTACTTGGCAAATGGTTGTGGAGATATCAACGAGAACCAGTGCGCTTTGGAGAATGGTGATTGATCATAAATATGGGAGGGCATGGGGGGGTGGAGCTCCAATGTTGTTAGGGAGGCGGGTGGTGTAGGGGTGGGGAAAAACAGAAGAAATGGTTGGGGGGTCTTTCATCAGCACACCATACTTCAATGTGGTGCAGGCTCAAGAATTAGATTTTGGAAGGATCTTTGGTTTGGTGATAGGATCTCATCTAACTCGTTTCCTTCTCTTTTTCAGATTGCTAGTGATAAAAATATCACTGTGGCGGAGGCATTGGAGTCAGCTGGAGGACGTCTACATTGGAACATCAATTTCAATCGGGCAGGATTGAGAATTAAGCAGTCTTGCGGACTTTTATGGTCTCATCTATTCCCAAAGCCTGAACATCCAGAATGAAGATCATCTCTGGTGGACTCCTGCTATGAGAGGAATTTTTACAGTTCGATCCTTTTACAAGGTTCTCAACCAAGGAACCGAGTCGTAGTTTCCATGGAGCAAAATTTGGCGCCATAAAGTACTTCCAAAAGCGGCCTTCTTTGTTTGGACAACCTTGTTAGGAAAAATCCTCACAATGGATAATTTGAGGAAAATGAGAGTAATTGTAGCATATTGGTATTGCATGTGCCGCATGGGGGGAGAGTCGGTTAATCACCTCCTCTTACATTGCGAGATAGCTAAAACTCTTTGGAATGAGATCTTTAGAAGATTGGATTTAGATTAGGTCATGACTGAGATTTTTGCGGCAACAATGGCTTGTTGGACTTCTATAAGGGACGAGCAACATATCATAGCTGTATGGAAGATGATTCCTATTTATATCATGTGGTGTCTCTGGCAAGAGCAAAATGAACGGATCTTTGAAGACAAGGAACGATCTCAGGAGGAGCTGTTGGTTTTTTTCTATAGAACTTTATGTACATGGACCATTGTTGTGGACTTCAACGGCATGGAATTACATGATTTTCTTATATCTAATATGCCTAGTTAATAGGCCCTTGGAATTTTGTAATGGGCTTTTGCCCACTGATTTATATTAATATATTTTACTTTAAAAAAAAAGGTACGTTAATTATTTTTATTAATGATTATAATAAGCTATGTCATTATGTGTTCTTCATGCATTATGTTAAGAAAGGTAAAAGACAAGTTATGAGCTTTAAAAATAACCATAAGAGATGCATGGTAGCAATGCAGTTATGAGTGGATGCGCAAGCCATGGACCGAAGCGTGGTCTACCAAAGTATGTTATGATAAGTTAAGAGGTTCACCTTGTGGCCATAGGTAGTGGAATTGGTGCACAACCCTGCAACAGGGGGTTAAGGTGTGCTGGCCATTAAAAAAAAGGGAAAGGCAAGTTTAATGAGTTTTTGATTTTTTGGGAAGGAGGTCCGTTTACTACTTCCCAGATGAACCTCCCTCACGCACAGGTTCGATCCTGAACTGGTGTGTATTTTGGCATTTTATTTCTAATTCAATGAGGATGCCCTTAAATCTTCATTATTTTATTTCAATTCAAAACTATCAATTTTCACAATCACCCCCAAATTACCTATTTAAAAAAAGATTTTCTGGGAAGGATTTATAATTCAAAACTGAGGCAGGAAAGAGAAGACAACTTACTATGGGATCATGCTGGAAAGTCCAGATTTTCTGTTAGTTCTTTTTATAAGGTGCGGACTTGTCATCCTGGTTGCGATTTCCCTTGGAAAGCCATTTGGTGAGTGAAGGTTCATACTAACGTGGTGTTTTTCAGTGGGGTGGTTGCTCTAGGGAGAGTCTTGACCACAAATAACCTTAGAAAATGTGGTATGTGCATTACTGATTGGTGTGTCAGGTGCAAGGAGGATGGTGAGTCTGTAAATCATCTCTTTCTTCGTTGTAAGGTGGCAATGTCTTTATGGTATGAGGTTTTGAGTCGGACATGTTTATATTGGGTGATGCCAAAGGAAGTGGTAGATCTTCTTGCATGTTGGAAAGGTTTAGTGGGAAGGAAATCTGTGGCTGCCAGATGGAATATGATTCCTTTATGTTTAATGTGGTGTATTTGGCTGGAAAGGAATGAGAGATGTTTTGAAGACAGAGCATTCTCTAGGTGAACTCCGGAATTTTTTCTTTTCTACTTTGTGTTTGTGGGCTAAGATTTTTGTAAGGGACGATGATAATGTACTGAATCTGTTTTAGACTTTTTCATGCTTCTAGAGTGTAGTAGGTATTTCCTTTATATACTTCTAGTGTACTTGGGCTATGCTTAATCTTGATAATATTTTTTTTATTAATTAAAAAAAAAACAAGTTTAATGAGTTATGCATAGTACATGTTACATGTTTATTTTAGTATAAGTATTGAGTAAACACGCTTTTCAAGAAAATCCTATGCTTATTGTCTTTACTGTATGATATACTACTTAATTGAGTATTTGACTTATTTTGTTTATTTATTTTCATGTTCTTCAAATTTCCAGGTAAAGAAGATAGTGTTGACAAGCTGATGACCAGTCATAGATCATGCGTCAAGGGATTTTTTAACTTAGTTAATAAGTGTCTTTTATTTTCACTAAGTGATCAGCTTTAAAAATTTTATAACTATGAGACTATTTTTGTTATTTTTTTGCCAATTTATTTTTGATAAATTAGGAGTTTTTATCATGTTAGGTCTCTTTATTGGGCACAATTTTGAAAGTACATGACACTCCTAAGCTATGGGAAGGGTTGTTATACAAAACTACCTTTATCAGTACAACCAAATTTTTATTCATGTAATAATAACTTTAAGTCTTCAAAAAAATACTTCTTGTACAAGTATTACCAGTCGCTTTCAGTAAACATGTAAAATGACTTAGGATGACACCTCAACCTCTCCCCTCAAGCTTATTTGTACATTAGCTATCTTAATTCCACAATTTTGAAGTGCATACCTAGTCAATATCTCGTCATCATTTAGATGTTCTGTATTTCACTGGTAAGTTCTTTAGTTTCTTATCGAGTAACCTCTCTCTCCCTCTCTCACACACACACGTACACGCCAACATAAATACACATGAGCACGCGATCACTCATACAAAAACAAAAGCCCACGAACAGATGTCATAAGAACCCACAAAACTGTAGAAAAGCCACGATCTATAACAGCTCGATCTAAAAGAATTTTTATACAAACTGCTATACTGAATCATTATCGAAATTAACATTTTAGAAATAGCAGACATTGAACCCCAATGTAAGGAGGTGCTATTGCTATCTTGCACCATAACCAGAGAATCAAAAGCAATCAAAATTAAGTCGACTGAAGATAGAAAACGGTAATTACATCATAAGTTATCATTTTTTTCCTCTGTTTTTCTTTGAAAATTCTCTCACGTCATCATTTATCCAACCAAGGAATTCAATCTTATTCACCTCACATAGAATCTATTTTCAGGAAGCTTGAATGGATAATTTTTTTTGGTGAGGAAGTTTACATAATTTTAACAACTCTAATCCACACATTGCAAATATCCAACATAGTATCCTATCCTATTTAAATTTTCTCTACATACACAATACTCATACTGAAAAATCCTTCATTATCATTTATAAAACTTATCCCGATTATTTACACAGTAATTTATACAAAAACAGAACGAGATTACATACTCTACTAGGTCCACATACAAAACCCATATGATAAAAAAAAGATTATTAGTTAAACCCTTCCCTTACCGTGATAAAAACATTTAAAATGTACAGAAACAATGTATATGAAACAATACCAACCAAATGCATTCTGAAATATGTCCAAGCAAAACAAATTCGCATGCTAATGTCACAAAAGACATATATTATCAACGAGATGGCCTATTGCGTGCAACTAATATTATTCTTACCCTATTCACAAATATATTTATGTACATTAAAAGGAGACCGATTCAATTATGCATACATGTTGCTACATGCACATGCATTTCTATTAACTTGAAAAATTGAAAGCATTAAAATCAATAAGGAAATCCCAATACCGGAGGGTGCACAGCCCGTTGCGTCGTGTCCAAATTACCGCCTAAATGCAGGAGGTGCGACATCGTAGCCACCACAGAATTCACTTGTTGCGGATTTCCCCCAGTCACTTGGGGTGGGTAATAGGCATTCTGCTGATTCTGTAAATGGATCGGCTGCTGGGTCGGCACCGGGACACCCGGAGGGTGAATGGAGGTAGTGGGTTCGTCGGCCGGCTGGAATTGGGATAGGGATTGATGGGCATAAGAATTGGTGGAGGCGAAATCATGGGAAGGAGCGTAGTAATTGTAACTTGGGTGAAATTGATGGGCGTAGGAATAGTAAGGCTGCGAAGATTGATCATACGCTGCTTGAATTTGAGATGGGTCTGGAGCTGCTTGTTGTTGCTGCTGCTGCTGCTGCTGCTGTTGTTGTGATTGCTGTTGGTAGTAGTCGTAAGAGGAGTAATCCATTGATATTGGAAATGGGTGATGGAATTCTTCTGCGCAAGGCTTCCGGGGGAGGGGATTACATCTTCTGTTGGTTTTGCAAGATTTGATTGCTTTACCTGTGGCTGTTCCCTTCGATGAGGAAAGGGGAAGAAGGCGGAAGGGCAGAAGGGATTGTGAATTGTGATCGTACTTTTGGAGAAATTGCAAAAGCATCCCTGGGGTCTTTTTATTTGATAAATGAGTCTATTAATTTTCTATTGTTACGCATTTACCAGTATTACCGAAAACAAAACGTAATTCGTTCGAAAGCCTTAAAAAGATCACGGTCCATGAAAGAAAAATAAGAGTATCTTTTCAAATTAAGATTAAAATGAACTAACGAAATTTATCAGTCGTTTTTGTCCCACTACTAAATTATGTAAATGACCCCACCACTATTATTTTAAATTCTGCATAATGATTTGCATAGTGACTTGCATAGTAACTTGCATAGTAATTTCAAAACCTATAAATAGATACTTCAGTTGTAATGAAATTCATAAGAAAAAATAGAGAGAGAAAGAAAGTTTCAGTTTTTAAAAGTTTCAGAGAGAATTTCTTATTTCTCTTTTGCAATAGTAGCTCATTTCTTTAAGTTTTATAACACGTTATCAGTACGACGGTTCTACCAATTCTGAAGCTAGTGGCCTTATTCCTCTGTAAGTTTTTCAATATATTATTTGAAATCTTTGATATATTTTATTGATGATTATCTGTGTGAATTTATAAATATATTTTCTGAGATACACATATTTATTATTTATATGTGTAGAAAATGGCAAATCTTACAAAATTGGAATTTGTTGCTCTTGATATATCTGGGAAAAATTATTTATCCTGGATACTTGATGCTGAAATACATCTTGATGTAATGAACCTGGGAGAAACTATTAAAGAAGGAAATCAAACATCCTTGCAGGAACGTGCTAAAGCAATGATTTTCCTTTGCCACAATCTTCATGAAGAATTGAAAACTGAATATTTCACAGTAAAAGATCCCTATATTTTGTGGAATAATTTAAGGGAGAGGTATGAATACCAGAAGACTGTCATCCTCCCAAGAGCTCGTTCTCAATGGATGCACCTGAGGTTGCAAGATTTTAAAAATGTTAGTGAGTATAATTCCGCACTTTTTAAAATAAGCTCAGTATTAAAATTATGCGATGAGAAAATCATCGATGAAGATATGCTAGAAAAGACTTTTACTACATTTCATGCCTCGAATGTGCTCCTGCAGCAGCAGTATCGAGAGAGAAAGTTCAAGAAATATTCTGAACTTATATCATGTCTTCTAGTAGCTGAGCAGAATAATGAGCTCTTATTAGAAATCCACCAGTCACGTCCTACTGGCTCAATATCATTCTCTGAAGTGAATGGTAATAGGTTTGCATCATTCCCAGAAGTGAATGGTGCATCCTTTAGAAGAAATCGGAGGCGTGGACGTGGTAGGAGAAATTATAGAAATGTTGGTCCCAGGAATGACAACATTAAAAGGGATTATAATATACCATATCACCAGAAGTGGTACAATTCAGAGAGGGGTAAAAATCCTCAGAATAATTCTTCAAAGAAAAGTGAAGAGGTGTGCCATAGATGTGGAATGACTGGACATTGGTCACGTACCTATCGTACGGCCAGGCACTTAGCTGATTTATATCAAGTTTCTATTAAAGGAAAGAATAAAGTGCATGAAACAAATTTAGTAGAACCATCAGATGATTTATTAGATTCAGTAGATGTAGACGTTACTCATCTTGATGTATCTGATTTCTTTAATCATCTGGATGGTAGTATTGAACACTTAATTGGAGATGGAAGTATTCCACTTAATTAATGTATTTTCTTTCTATCAGTAATAAAAGTTTTGTATATTTTGTAGAATCATGGATCACATTGATGAGCTTTTTATCTCTGAGTTGAATGATAAAGATATATGTCTGGCTGACAGTGCTACAACTCACACAATTCTCAAAGAAAAGAAATATTTTCAAAATCTAACACGAAGTAAAACCTATGTCCATACCATATCAGGTTCATCGAATTTAATTGAGGGCTCCGGAAGAGCTTATATTGTGTTGCCTAATGGCACCAAATTTTGTATTGATGATACTCTATTCTCTTCACAATCCAGAAGAAATTTATTGAGTTTCAAAGATATACGTCGTAATGATTACCATATTGAAACAACCAATGAAGGCAGTAAAAAGCATCTTCTTATTACTAAAACAGTATCGGGCCAGAAGCTCGTATTAGAAAAACTGTCTGCTCTATGTTCTGAATTGTATTATACAAAAATGAGAACAATTGAATCATATGTGGTAATGCACCAGAAGTGCATTGACCCTAAAGTATTTATGACTTGGCATGATCGCCTTGGACATCCGGGTTCTATAATGATGAGACGAATTATTGAAAATTCGCATGGGCATCCCTTAAAGAATCAAAAGATATTTCTACTCAATGAATCTCCGTACTCTGCATGTTCTCAAGGTAAGTTAATTATTAGACCATCTCCCTCAAAAGTCATTGTTGAATCTCCATCCTTTTTACAAAGGATTCACGGAGATATATTTGGGCCTATTCATCCATCAAGTGGACCATTTAGATATTTTATGGTTCTAATTGATGCATATAGTCGATAGTCACATGTTTGTCTTCTTTCCACTAGAAATGTTGCATTTGCTAGACTTCTTGCTCAGATAATTAAACTACGAGTACAATTTCCTGAGTATCCAATTAAGACCATTCGATTGGATAATGCAGGTGAATTTTCATTTCAAGTTTTTGATGACTATTGCATGTCAATAGGAATAGATGTTGAACATCCTGTTGCCCATACACACACACAAAACGGTTTAGCTGAGTCTTTGATCAAAAGGCTTCAACTAATCGCTAGACCTTTACTTATGAAATCAAGACTACCTATTTCTGTTTGGGGACATGCTATATTTCATGCAGCATCTCTAATTCGCATTAGACCATCTGCATATCATAAATATTCTCCATTACAGCTTGCATTTGGTCAACAACCAAATATTTCTCATCTTCGTACTTTTGGATGTGCTGTATATGTTCCAATTGCACCTCCACAACGTACAAAAATGGGCCCTCAACGTAGACTTGGGATATATGTTGGTTTTGATTCTCCATCCATTATTAGATACTTTGAACCCCTTACAGGAGATATATTTAAAGTACGTTTTGAGAATTGTCATTTTGATGAATCAAATTTTCCGTTAATGGGTAAAGAAAAGTCGGTGCCTGAAGCACGACAAGATATTACTTGGGATAATAAGACCCTGTCTCATTTTGATCCTCCTACAAATGAATGTAAACGGGAAGTTCAAATGATTATTCATTTGTAAAATGTTGTAAATCAGTTACCGGATGTATTTACTGACACTAAAGGTATAGTAAAATCTTATATTCCTGCTGTTAATACTCCACCAAGGATTGAAGTCCCTGAAGGACAAATTGTCAAAACAGCAATAAGTGAATCTAAAATACGCCTGAAGTGTGGAAGACCTATTGGTGCAAAATACAAAATTTCCAGAAGGAAAAGAATACAAAATGAATTTGGTGTTCCTGAAGAACACGTACCCACAATACAGGCTACAAATATAATTGGTGCTCCTAAAGAGCTTAAATCTTCTATTCCAGAACCTCCTGAAGAGGAAACTCTTGAAGAGTATAAATCTCCTAAAAAGGGACCTCCTGAAGAGATGTGTCATGAAATGTTTTCTCTTGAAGAGGAACAGGTACCTGAAAATAATGAGATCTCAATACATTTCATGAAAACTGGAGAAATTCTGGATAGAAATAAAATTGTTGTCGACAACATATTTTCATATAAAATGGCCCTTGACATTACCAGAAGTAATGAAGAAAGTGAGCCAAAAAGCGTCGAAGAATGTCGACGTAGAAATGATTAGCCAAAATGGAAAACAGCTATTGAAGCTGAATTAAATTCGCTAGCAAAACGAGAAGTATTTGGACCTGTTGTCCAAACACCAAAGGGTGTGATGCCTGTTGGATATAAGTAGGTATTTGTACGAAAACGTAATGAGAAAAATGAAATTGTGCGATACAAAGCACGGCTTGTTGCACAAGGTTTCCTGCAGAAACCCGGGATTGATTATGAAGAAACATACTCTCCCGTTATGGATGCAATCACATTTAGATTTTTGATTAGTCTGGTTGTTACAAAAGGATTAGAAATGCGGTTGATGGATGTGGTCACTGCATATTTATATGAATCCTTAGACCATGACATATATATGAAAATCCCTGAAGGATATAAGATGCCTGAAGCATCTACAAGTACATCTAGAAATATGTACTCAATCAGACTACAAAAATCTTTATATGGGTTGAAGCAATCCGGACGCATATGGTATAATCGCTTAAGCGAATATTTATTGAAAGAAGGATTTGAGAATAATCTTATATGCCCATGTGTTTTTATTAAGAAATCAGAATCCGGATTTGTCATTATTGCGGTTTATGTTGATGATTTAAATATTGTGGGAACTCCTGAAGAGATCTCAAAAACCGCTATATATTTAAAGAATGAATTTGAAATGAAAGATCTTGACAAAACAAAACTTTGTCTCGGCCTGCAGCTTGAGCACTTGCCAAATGGAATTTTTATTCATCAGTCCATGTATACTGGGAAAGTCCTAAAGCATTTTTATATGGACAAATCTCATACCCTGAGTACTCCAATGATTGTTCGAACACTTGATGTGAAGAAAGATCCATTCCGTCCTTGTGATGACGATGAAGAAATTCTTGGTCCTGAAGTACCATATCTCAGTGCAATTGGAGCTTTGATGTATCTTGCAAATTGCACTCGACCAGATATTACATTCTCAGTTAATCTGCTTGCAAGATATAGTTCTGCACCAACTCGAAGGCATTGGAATGGTATTAAACATGTCCTTCGTTACCTTCATGGTACGGTTGATATGGGATTATTTTATCAACGTGGTTCAAGTCCAGAATTGGTTGGGTATGCAAATGCAGGTTATCTTTCAGACCCAAACAAAGGTAGATCTCAAACTGGATATTTATTTACTTATGGAGATACTGCCATATCATGGAGATCTGTTAAATAGACACTATCTGCTACTTCTTCAAATCACTCAGAAATCATTGCTATTCATGAAGCAAGTCGAGAGTGTATTTGGTTGAGATCAGTTATTCAACATATTCAGGAAAAGTGTGGACTTCCCATGATCGATAATAGCTCAACAATCTTATATGAAGATAATACTGCTTGTATCACTCAAATCAGAGGAGGATATATCAAAGGTGACAGAACCAAACATATTTCACCGAAATTCTTTTATACTCATGAACTTCAAGAAAAAGGTGAAATTGATGTCAAGCAGATACGATCTAGTGATAATCTGGCAGATTTATTCACAAAGGCGTTACTAACTTCCACATTCAAGAAGATTGTGCATAACATTGGAATGCGAAAACTCAAAAATCTTTTGTCATGCACTTTTCAGGGGGAGTAAATGTGCTGATTGTACTCTTTTTCCTTCGCTGAGGTTTTGTCCCACTGGGTTTTCCTCTGCAAGGTTTTAATGAGGCAATCTTAAAGCACTTGTGGATACATAAGAAGACTGTACTCTTTTTCCTTCGCCATTGGTTTTTCTTCCCACTGGGTTTTTACTTGGCAAGGTTTTAACGAGGCAGATTCCTTATTGGCGGTTATTCAAGGGGGAGTGAAATGAACGAACGAAATTTATCAGCCGCCCCTGTCCCACCACTAAATTATGTGAATGACCCCACCACTATTATTTTAAATTCTGCATAGTGACTTGCATAGTAACTTGCATAGTAATTTCAAAGCCTATAAATAAGGGTTTCAGTTGTAATGAAATTCATAAGAAAAAATAGAGAGAGAAAGAAAATTTCAGTTTTTAAGAGTTTCAGAGAGAATTTCTTATTTCTCTTTTACAATAGTAGCTCATTTTTTTAAGTTTTATAACAAAGATAAATATTTACAACAATTGTTCTAAATTAGAGTATCTTTTCAAATCAACGAAATATCCTCATCTTTTTTCAAGAATAGGCACTTTTTGACAATACAATTGTTCTAGAATATTTTAAGATGTTTTCAAATATTTTTTTTTCAAGACATCACAAAATATTTTCAATTTCAAATATTTAAAATTTTCATCTAATCATTATAAATTTTTCCATAGTATATAATCTAATTACTAAAAAAATTCTTGATACACTATAATTGAGTTTTTCTAAGGATGGCTGCTAGTCTAGGGTTGTTAAAAAAATCCGCTCTTTTCCCAACCCGACCCATTATACACATAATTGGTATTAGTTAACCAACTCGATACCCACTTTGTGTCCTTCCAATCCTACCATTCCAAAGATCATGAAGAGAACCTACAGAGCCAATGATCTTGAAGAGAACTTGTTGCATCTAACTTAGAATCATTGAAGAAAGCAAGATGATCTCGAAATGGGTAGTCATCAATAAGGTTGGAAGAGTTGCCATTGCGGTGACATATGAGAAAGATGAAACAAAAGTTGGGTTGAAAGAGTTGTTGGAATTCACTCATAATCTAAAAAAGTCGAAACTCCTAAATCACTTTAGGATTTGCTCTGTTAGCAAGGTCTTTTTTTAACTTTTCCTTCATTTTCAAAACACTAGTTCCTTTTTCTTTTGCTTGGTTTCAGTGACAAAGTAGAAACCATAATGTATGATATGATCCAAAGAAACTTGATTTCCTGACCCCATGAACAATAAATCTCCATGGAATTTATAACATTTGAAACATGATTTATATTTTATTTTGCCTATTTTTTCTCACCAATTTTTCTTATTCTTTCGACATTTTTTTTGAACTCTCAATGGGTCGGTTATCGGCCAAACAGGGTGGCTTTGTAATTGGGTTGGGTAAAAAAAGGATCAGGCCGGGTCGGACTACCAGCCCCAACTGCTACTCCTGAATTTCTCCACTCATTATTTTATCATTCTCAAACAAATTCATTAAGATAAGATGAACATAAGGGTTTTGAAGGAAGCCCAAACCAAAATGAAACCAATGTATCAAGATAGGTTCGGGCTTTTAAGTCAATAAAAGTTTTGCAAAATGGGCCGAAGGCCGAGGAAAATAAATGGTCCAATTGCCATAGTATCCTCTCATAGGCCCTAGAAGAGGGTGTTTATTGATTTCTGACTTTCAAAGCAAGCAGGTGAGAGAAAATACATGTGTTGAATTTGCTCCTTGGTCTGACTTTGATGCCAAGGAAAACTTTAATCAGGAATAAAGCTTTAAAACCCAGAAACTTTGTTGTTTTCATCAACGTAACAATTTGTTTGTTCATATGAAGTAAGTGATCCATCTCGAAAAAACCCAGATTGTTGAATAACAAAATTCGTTAAATGAGCAATTGAACCCTTATGGGCCCAATATCTGGTTTTTAGTAAACCCAACTACTTCACTTTTGGTAATGAAAAATGATATTTGTGATCGTAGAAGGCATAAATAGTTAAATATCGCACAATCACTTTTTTAAAGTGAATAAATGCAATCTTCACATGAAAGAACCTAACTTTTTAACAATAAATTCTATATTTTTTCAAAACGATTATATAATATTTATATTTTACGATTGTATATAGTATTATTATTTTCTTTGTCTGGGACAAGACTTTAAGATCCGAACTTCTTCCTTTTTTTTTCTTTTATTGTGTCTTAGAACCACCCAAGATACTGGAGATCAAACAGTACCATATGAGCTGGGAAATTTCCTTGAAAAGTCTCTTTGGATAATGAGGTCACAGGCCCAAAGATGACAGTAGGAGAATTTTGAAGACAAACTCGGATTTTCAGGCTCAAATTAGGATGTCTGATGTGCATATATAGTTGTTCTTCATTTTAACTTTTATTATTTTTAATTAGATTTATTTATATAATATATTTCAAGTTATTTATATGTCAATCATTTTAAATAATCAAAACCTCAAATTTATATCATATCAATAATTCATCTGGAGATTACAAGTACGATTATTCTAGAGAAAAATTCGAAAAAGGTTATATTAATTTCTTAATAAGTATGCAATAATGAGAGACAACTATATGTGTGTGTGTGTGTGTGTGTGTGTGAAGATATTCCATTTTCAGGCTAGTGTGTAAAGTGTATAATTCATATCACTTAAATAATAAGATTTCTTCTATAATATTTGAGTTTTAAATTTATCTTATTAAACAAATTATGTCACATAAACACTTTATTATAAATAAAGATTTATGTCTTGCATTCATTAACTATTGAGAATACCAAATACGTAGCCCTCAAAATTCTCTATTTCTTCTTCTCTCTTCTAGATTATCTCCATCTTCTTTATTATTATCTTATTTTTTCTATCATGATATTAGAGCCTTTGACTAACGCAAGGATCGATCTTGTGAATTACTATTTCTTAGAAAATTCTTTCGCTATATTTACTTCTAATAAAATTTTCATCGTCATTCGCTTATGTCTAGTCTCACATCCATGCATTTGAAATATTTTTATTAACTATCACGAGGTCTTTTCTATTAGATCTTAGACTCATTCTTAATTAGTCTATTATGAATATTGTTTGAAATTTAGATATATTTTAAGCTTTTAATTTTGGACCAAGATCATATATATATATATATGGATTTTAAGTCATGCGTTACATTTGCATAAAGAAGGGGGTCAGTACCACGTAGGCGCTCCTCCAAATTACAATTGATATTCTAGTTGCCAATTACTTGGTGACCAAATATTGTTTTTATTATCTAATCGGCAATCAATTAAGCGACATGAATGTTATACTTAAATTTCAAAGTCAAAATTTAACATTATCTCCGACTAGTCTTGAGAATAATAAAGTTTTTCATATATGTATATACCGTATACGTAGTGAGTGGGGAGTCATGGTGTGGACTAGTTATGAAAAGGGGAAAGCTGACAGTCTTTGGACAAATAATACATGTGAATGGCCAACTTCCAAACTTACACCCGGAGACAAACAAAAGGACTGATTCCACACGCAGCATCCTCTGAAATTTCCTTCTCGATCGTAAATGGTTCAGAGAAATAGTCAGGAATCATATATACATCTTGTGACACAACCATAAAAAAAAGCTGTGCATTTTCTTCCATTTTTATTATGGTGGCCCGGCCTGAAACATGATGTGCCACATGTTTGTAATTGGTGTAGAAAATCAAACATATTAATAATTATATATAGGACTAGGAGATCATATTTCTTTGCTATTAAACTACTTCATGAGTTTGTTTGTGTTGCTGGCTTTAAACATGATCTATGGCGGTCCTTTAAAAGTTCCAAGCACGTTTTCTATCCCTCATAATGGTCATCTCGATGATCGGCAGTGACTTTGACTTTTTACATCATAGCCATAGGAACATTTCCCAAAACCCTCTCCGACCCATTTGACTTTGACGCAACACGAGAAACAGCCAGCAAGTAGGCCAGACTAGAGATACATATTGCACCAAACAGAAAGAAAAACTGAAACAATAATCAAGTTTCTTGATTAACCACATGAATTATTTTCTTTCCTTTTATAAATTATAATTATTGGGTGTAATATTATCTCTTGTTAGCTAGCTACTAACTAATTGATGAGATCATGATCGATGCATTTGTTTTAGGGTTTTAGTACTGCTTATAATCAATTAATTAATGGTATGTTATTAAACACATTATTTTAATTACTGTGAGACCCAGAACAGAAGGAACAGTACTTTTGATCACATTCTCGAACAATTGATCACGGGCACAACAAAGTTTAATGGCTAAAGTTAAATCATCTTAATCATGAACAAGTTGTGCATTGTATAATGAGCTAGCTAGCTAGCTACAAGATGAAGCTAATGATCTGAAAGGGGCAGGCAAGTTGAAGCCGTGAAAATTAGCCACAAAACCAGGGAGATCAAGCCAAGCCACCTTTTCAGATAAGGGCAGGTAAGCATGATAGATAGCCTAACTTTGAGGAGGTACTCCTTAAAAAAATTCAGAATTAAATAACTTCATGAAATTCAAAGTGGTGTTCATCTAGATTTCCTAATGTGTCCCCTCAATGCACGTGAAGATAACATGATCATGAGCAACAGCCCGGCCTGATGCACGTGGTTTTGGTCTTTACAAAGTTCATGAGAATTAGATCCCACCCACGGCTATTTACAAAAAAAAGATCCCGATTCCCACCCACGGCTATTTACTATAAAGTACAAGAATAAGTTTTGGCAGCCCCCACTTTTGGGGCAGTTTCAGAAATATAAATAATATTTTTATTATTTATGTGAACAATAAAAATATTATTTATATCTCTGAGATATTCTGACTGCCAAGGACTGCCAATCACTGTTCAAAGTATAAATATAACGCATATAAAGAACTCAAGAATAATATTTTAATTATTGCAACATTTGCCTCCCTTGAGGTTTTTCTGTTCTTTTAATAATAATAATAAATAAAATAAAATAAAAAGTCGAATTAAAGAAATTTCACATTACTTTAAAAGAAATTTGTCCTAAATTTTATATGAGACATCATCTTTAATTCCTGACAATGTCTTTTAAAAATGATGCATGAGTTTTTTTATAGTATCAAAATCAAATCTTCCAACAATACGTTCTACTTATTGATCTAATTAATGAGATCTATTTGTTGGAGTACGATAAAAGATCAGAATACAGGTGAGGGAATAAAGGAAATTCCAAATTATTTTGGAAGAAACTTGTCCTATATTTTATATAAGGCATAATCTATCATTCATAACAATGTCTTTTAAAGAATAATGTATGGACTTCTTTATAGAGATCATTATAGGCTACTAACAACAATTATATTGGAATAATCACTATAACAAAAAGTATTCATAATAAATTATTTGTGATGAAGATGATTATTTACGATAAAAATAGATTTATTTTTATAAAAAATAATTATTTTGATAAAAAATAACTGGTCACAAATAATTAATTATTATTATTATTATTATTTAATGAATAAAAAAAGTGCGAAGCAACCAAAAAAATGAAAAAAGATGAGAGAAAAAGGAAGGAAATTATGAGATCATTCATAGAATAGGAGTGGTCCAGATCTCCCATGGTTGCTTGGCATGAATTGAGGTTGCTTTCATTATCAAGAAAATAGCTACTTTTGCAAAGAAACTTATTTACTTAGCGGGCATGAGTTTGTGGTACTGCAATTCATAGGTCGGCCACTTGACACGTTTTAATTTTTGATGCTGCAGTAACATTCAGTAGTACTGCCACTGGTCCTAACTAGATTAGAGGAAGTAAAAAATTAGAGTACCATCGTTCATTTCCTCTCGGTAACGAAAAGTAGATTGATTTGTTTTAAACACCTGTTCAGCCACTTTTATCATTAATCAAGGACAAAACTGATTTTAAGATCACGATTTAATATATTTTGGTCATGTAATAGTCATATATATATATATATTGCTATAAAATAGCTTTACGGTCTAATTTAATTTATACTCATGAGATAAAATTATCATATTAATTTGTGACGAGTCTTGAATTCTGTAACATCCTAACAAATTTGTAATCCGAAAATAAATTAAGAAAAATCATTCAAATCGGGATTATATATAGTACACACACATATATATATATAAAATAGTATGTCTCTAACAATAGGGTCCATGATCCAGTCTTGATTGGTTGAAGAGGAATGAATATCGTTAATAACCACTTGAAAATCACCTTCTAGCACAATGTTCTCCATTTCTCTACTTTTTACTTCATGGATGGTCAATTGGGCTGCAGACGCTTCACCTGTGTTAGGTTGGTTGTTATGTATGATATCAGTCTTTATAAAGATGATCTTCTCTTGATGGTCACGACAAATAATTGAGATGAAACTACCATTGTCTCTAACTGCAACGTTAAAGGAAAGAATCTTGTCTTCTGAATGGTACAGAGGTGTAACTGCATTTTGTTTTCTAGTATCCAACTTCATTGTCCAGGCAAAAAAGTGTTCCTGAATCTTTTGTTAACATAATGTACAAAGTTGATGGGGTTGACCTGAACTTGCTCATAGATGATCTTGTTTCTAATAAACCAAATAGAGTCCATGAGCACAACTGTAAATATTTGAAAACTGTATTGCTCATCAACATAAATGTTGAGAATAACTAGGATTAATGATATTATTGACCCAAACAGTAATATGTTGATTTGTAAATAAAGATATATCAATTGGCCAAGTGGAAGATTTTCAAATAATGGAAAGCAAAGAAAATTCATCGATCTCATAATCGATGTGCGCATTCTATAGCGTAATAGGCAGCTTCTAAGCAAGTCTTTGGCTGTATTCCACCAAATACTTATTCCACAATGTCTATTAAATTTCTATAATGGTAAAGATCCTCTTAATTTTTTTTAATAATTTTTTATGATACTCTAGATATTTGTATTAAGTTTTATTACTAATATCATTATCGTCTGCTTAAAACAAAAAATAAAACTATGAAAAATGACAAGATTAGCCACTGCAAGGGACCGCGTCATGAGTATTCGAGGAAATTTCTAGCTTGTAGTTATCATTTGCAGAGAAGCAAATCAAATATTTAATCAATTTCAAACCATGAGCGTATTATATATACCAAGAAACGTACAAGAACAAAAGGCTGGCTGCAGTGATAGCTTAATTGGGGGAAAGTATGAGCCAATATAATTTGGTGTAATCGCATTGTGAGGGGATGATCATCGAAGCACCATAAATCTAGATCCTGCTCAAGGTCCAATCTAGCGTCCGCCTAGGGCCCGTGGGATGGCTAAGACACCCCAAATATTTAAGAACTGTTGCCTTCGCTTATATCTAAGAGAAAAACTCGAGGTTCAAGGCAAGACAGCACCCGCCGGCTAGAGGGTGAAGGTTTTCTATCCATCCCAGCTTGGCTTATCTTCCAGTAATCAGGATCAAAAAAGACAAAAGCACACAGAACGCATTAAATAATGACTTGCTCCAAATCATGTCACTTTAATGGTAGATTACTTGAGAAGGCTTGTCGCATTTAATAACTGGCAGAGTCTCATCCCTCATTCAATGCGTACAATACACCAAGTGTTCAAATGGGTGATGCGAGTTATCCTAGATAAAAAATATGTCGCCTAGGTAAGAGCCAAAATGGAAAAAGAATTACTCAGGAACTACAAAAGTAATAAATGGCTCAAGACAAAAAGAAAAAATGACCTGACAAACCGTCATTCTCACTGATTGTTTCAATCATTAGGTATAAACCTGCATGATACCTCGACCCCTATAAATAGCAAGATACATTATAGTTCACAGGTAATGATATATCTACTCTCTTTTATTTTCTCTACATCATATACTCCCATTTTCTTTTTAACTAGAACGTCAGAGTGTTCACAGGGCCTAAAAGCCCCCACTCTTTCTTTCGTTGCAGATTGGATCAGTTGGAATCATCGAGTAGCTCAGACTATGGAATACGCACCAACACGCATATATATATATATATGAACTGATAACATTCAAGCAGCTATAGGAAATAAGCCTGATATGGGAAGTATTAATGATGATGATATGCAAAGCATAAGTCAAGCAACCAAATCAACCAATGATTCTCGAGAAGACGTAGCTGTCAATTATCATTAATTTGATGCATTGACTTACCTTGTATAGAAATTAGGATTATTCATTTCCTTACATAGAACATACCTTGTGTAGAGAACCCTAGAACAATGTATACATATTTGGATATAAATATAGCTGAACTCCCACGGCACAAAGTGTGGTGAGATTTCTCAAATCATCAAGTGTTAATTTTCTTCTTGGTATTAGTGTATTCATACTGTGAGAAGGCACCATTTTTTTTCCGCAAACCATGTGTTGCCCAGATGACTAACACAAGAGGGGGGGTGAATTGGGTTATATTAAAAAATTAATACTTATAAACTAAATATACAATATAAAATATAACTAAAATATAAAGCAGTAGGAAATATAAAGAGTAGGGTAAGAGAAAGCAAACTCAGTATTTTTACGAGGTTCAGCCCCACTGCCTACGTCCTCGCCTCAAGCTACCACTTGAGGATTCCCAAATCCACTATTCAATCTCCTTTAGGTGGAGATAGAAACCTATTACACCTTTGAGCAGCATCGCTCCAAAGAATTCGTGTAGAACACCCTCTACACTTCCAATCACCTCACACTTGGTGATTCAACTATTCCCTGTGTAGAACACCTTCTACACACACAAGGGTTATACGCACCCTCTTACTTCCAATCACCTCACACTTGGTGATTTAACTATTCCCCGTGTAGAACACCTTCTACACACACAAGGGTTATACACACCCTCTTACTGATATAAGAATTGATAGTGGGTAAGCTATCAGAAAACACTCCTCAATGAGTGAAATAAGAACAATACAGCACAAACTATATCTCTCTCAACAAGAACAATAATTAAGGCTCAAAACTTTAGAAAAGAGAGAATGAGAGTTTTGAAAGAATGATGCAAAATTTAGCAATAGATGTGTAAGCTCTTGTTGTGATTTTTGCAAAACTCAAGTGAGCTATTTATAGGTAAATGAGTCTTCAATTTCAAATTTGAAAAGATTCCCATGTCAAATAAGAGCACTATTCACTTTTCAAAAAATTCAAATAAAAACATTTCCTTTTTGCATTTGTCAAAGACAACTCCATTCATTTTTCAAAGAAATCAAACCTAATCTTTTGCTTTTCATACAAGACAAAATGAGCATGATTTATTTTTCAAACCAAATCATCTTCTTTTTGCATATGTAAAAAAAACACACAACCACCCTTTAAGATTTTCAAACAAATCATCTATCTTTTATATTTGTCAAAAAAAAAACACACAACCACCCTTTAAGATTCTCAAACAAAATCATCTACCTTTTGCATTAGTCAAAAAAACACACCACCTCCCTTCAAGACTTTCAAACAAAATATGCACATGTCAAATATGATAATCAATCATCTTATAAAATCAAGTTTTTATAAAAAAAATATAATTTTTGAAATTATTTTGTTCGATGGTGTTATGCACATGTGAAAAACATAATTTTCAAAACTAAGACATTTAAAAATGTCTTGCATATGTGGAAAAAGTAATTTGATGTTTTATGAGAAAAAAGAGTAATTTGGAGCCTTAATCCAATTTCTAATTTTATCAAGAGATGTACAAAAATAATCTATGAGCTTCATTTGTAGACTTGATATCTTTCTTGCTCATGCTTGATTTCTTGATGTGTTTAGCTCCCTTCATGCATAGACAACTTGAGCTTGAGTTTTCAATATTATTTGTTATCATCAAAATTTATACGTAAATACGATACTTGAAACATTGGGTTCAACAATCTCCCCCTTTTTGATGATGACAAATACTTAGTAGAAATCTGCGACCTGCAGTAATACTTAAGCTCCCCCTGAAAATATGCGTTAGTATTTCAAGAAAAATATAAACATGATTCTAGCATATATAACAGGGTAGTATAATACTAGTATAAGACTTCTCCCCCTTTTGGCATCATTAAAAAGGAATCATAATTAGATCAATAAGATATATTCCTGCAATAACCAATAGACAAATAAAACGTTGCGTTAGTAGAGACTGTAGAAATTAGAACCACCCGTGTCCGACAAAAGTTGCAAACGTTGAAGCCGAATTTTATCATCTCGGTGCGGAAAAAGATTTAAATCTGCTTGATGTTATTGACGAATTAGATGTTTCGGAGATTTAAAGATGAATAATTAAAATTATTCGTGTTTGACAAAGACAGCAAAAGCTGCAGGCCTAGCTTTGGCAATGCGGTGTGGAGCCATGCATGTCCGACAAAACCTGCAAATGTTGGAAGTCGAACTCTGACAATTCGGTGCGGAGTCACGCGTATCTGACAAAACCTGCAAAAGTTGGAGGCCTAACTCTAGCAGTCGGTGCGAAAGCTAATCAATCGCCTGATGTTGTTGACAAACGGGTTTGAAGGCTCTGAGTTTCTATATAAAAAAAAATCATTTTCACCAATCGGATACAAAAAAAAAAAACATTACTTCTTGACCTAAGTTCTATTTCTCCATAACGATAGAATGGCCGAACAATTCTCTTCCACTAATGTTCCAGACTTGAATCAGGAACCCTTAACGCATCAACCATTAATCTTCTCTCCTAAGGCCGTCAATGCCATGATAGGAGCAGAGAACCGTTTTTCTAGTAAGAAAACTTTTGACAATGTGTGTCCAGCATATCTTATATTTCTTTTGACTAATAAGATTTGAAGAGACAATAGTTTGTCTTGTTCTTTATGCTATCTCTATAAAATCAGTTTTAAAGTTCATCCGATTTGCATCAAATCTTATTCTCATCTCTATAACTCATCTGCATTCCTTCTATATTCTCGCTTTAAGTTTTCAATTCTTTTCTCAATGGCTCATTCTTCTAACATTCCTCTAGATGCATCCATGAGGTATTCTACATCTCAATCTCATGTCCTTTCTGCAGCTACCATTGGCGCCATGTTACAGCAAGAGAACAATAGTTTGGCTAATAAGCCAGACTCCGATGCTATCTACGACTTGGTGAGTCTCGGGACTCGCTACTCATCCTCTATTGTCGCTTTTTCCCAGCGGCTACAAGTCAAAAATCATGAGGTTGAAAAGCTTAAAGAACAAATTGTTGTACTTCAACGAATTGTTCAAGAGTCTCACACAAGGGAAGGAATCCTTCGGCAGAAGAATAAAAAGTTGAAATCTCTATTGAATTCTTCATTCCGCTTGCCAGTTCCCATGGATAGGGATGACATGATATTGTATGAAGAGAATGAGCGTCTCAAACATGAGGCTAAGAACCTCAAGTTTATGTAAAAGTATTTAAAAAAATATCTCTCTATTTTTATGAACTCTGATCTATCTTTCAAGAGATATTCATAACATGCATCATACCTATTTCTCTTCTAATCATAAATAATCTATCTTCTGGTAAGGGTTTTGTGAATATATTTGCTAACTGATCGTGTGTGTTTGTGAACTCCAGTACTATATCGCCTTTTCTGCACATGATCTCAAAAAAATGATATCTTATTTCAAAGAACCAGTATAATCGGTACCTGAATAACTAATAAGATCGAAATAATGTGTTTAGGATACCATAACTCTAAGTCAATGGTATTGGCAAAATATCTAAAAATCCGCTTGACTGCAATCAAATGAGATTATTTTGGAAATGATTGAAAACGTGCACATAAACATACACTAAACATAATATCTGGTCTACCGGTTGTCAAATATAATAAGCTACCAATCATACCTCGATATACCTTCGAATCAACTAGTTTACCGGATTCATCTTTATCAAGTTTAGTGGATGAGCTCATTGGTGTTCCAGTTTCTTTAGCACCTTCCATCCCAAACTTTTTCAGCAATTTTTTAATATATTTTGATTGATGAATATCCCACTTTTTGCTTGCTTAATTTGCAATCCGAGAAAGAATATAAGCTCTCCCATCATGCTCATTTCAAATTCTTCCTGCATAGTCTTAGCAAAAACTTGGCACATATTTTCATTAGTAGCACCGAATATTATATCATCAACATAAATTTGAATCAAAAGAATATCATCATTTTCGTATATAATGAAAAGAGTTGTATCAATTTTTCCTCTTAAAAAGCCTTTTTCAATCAAGAAACTACTGAATCTCTCGTACCGCGCTTTAGGAGCTTGTTTGAGTCCAAATAGTACTTTTGTGAGTTTGAAAACATGATTTAGAGAAATATGATTCTTAAAACCTGGAGGTTGCTCAGCATATACTTCTTCATTTATAAAACCGTTTGAGAAAGCACTTTTAACATCCATTTGAAAAAGTTTGAAGTCTTTATAACAAGCATATGTAAGTAGCATTCGAATAGCTTCTAATCTTGCGACTGGTGCATATGTCTCATCATAATTAATTCATTCTTCTTGATTGAAACCTTGGACCACTAGTCGAGCCTCATTTCTAGTAATGACTCCGGACTCATGTTTCTTGTTTCTAAAAACCCATTTTGTTCCAATAATAGTATGATTTTTAGGTTTAGGAACAAGTGTTCAAACATCATTTCTTTCAAATTGATTAAGCTCTTCTTACATAGCTAGAATCTAAGATTCATCAAGAAGTGCTTCATCAATATTTTTAGGTTCAATCTAAGATAGAAAAGCAGTATGATTGCAAATATTTCTAAAAGATGATCGAGTACTTACATCTCGTGAAGATTCTCCTAGAATTTATTCCGCTGGATGATCTTTCACATGTTTCCACTATTTGGTTGCATCTTGTACTAAGTCTTGATGATTTTTCCTTCTATTTCCATGATCTTCCCTTTTGAATTGTCTCCAAATATCACACATCCTTTTTCTTTAGAAGTGAAGTCAATGAATTTAGTTTTGTCTTCTGTCACGTATCTTGAGCATCCGTTATCTAAAAATCATTTATTTTTACCTGTAGAATACTTCATGCATACCTACAAAAGCAATTAAAAATAATTCCTGGTACCCAAGTTCTTTGGGTCCTTTATTTATTAGTATTAGAAGAAATAAGATTTTTAGGTACCCATATGGCCCTAATAGTCATTGCATGTTTTCTTCTAATAGGACAAGCAAAATAATTATGACCATTTCTATTACAAAAATTGCAAATAGCATGTGACATATATGAAGAACTTGAGTGATTATAATAGTATCTTTTTTTAACAAAATTATTTTTATGAAAAGAATTTTGAATATTGGACTTTGATGTAGAAGGATTATCAAAGAAGTTTTTATAAGGTTTGTATTTTTGTTTTGGCATATATCCCAAGCCTGCCTTATCAAAAACACATCTTTGACTACCAAGAAGTTTTTCAAAATTTCTTTTTCCATTCGTAAAGTTTTCAATAATATTTTCTAAATCAGTTTTCTTTTTCTTCAACTCAAAATTTTCATCTTTCAAAACAATATTTTCTTTTCTTAAAATATCAATTTCGTTTGTTAAAGAAGAATTTTTCTTTTTCAAAACAGTATACTTGATACCCAATTTTTCAAATTCCTCATATACTTCTTCTAAAACATTTTGCAATTCTTCATATGAAGGATCTTCAATATTATCAAAATTTGTTACCTCAATGTCATCTTTAGCCATAAGACAAAGATTTCCTGATTCTCCATTACTTGCTTCACTATCTGAGCTACTTGAATCATCATTCCACGTAGCTTTCATTGCTTTTTTACCTTTGTTTCGATCTTTCTTTAGCAGAGGACAATCTGGCTTGATATGACCGGGTTTATTGCATTTATAACAAATTAAAGTGTCATTTTTACCTGAATCTTTCTTGGAAAACTTATTGAAGGATTTCCTTGGAGGAGTTTTATTTTTCTTTAAGAACCTCTGAATTCTTCTTGTTATCATCGCAACTTCTTCATCTTTGTCGTCATTTTCCTCATCTTCATCACTTTCACTTTCATGTGGAACAGCTTTAAGTGCCAAGCTCTTCTTTGACTTTCCTTCTTCTTCTCCTCTTTTCAATGTGTACTCATGGGTGATAAGTGACCCGATGAGTTCATTCACTTCGAGTTTCTTGAGGTCTCTAGTTTCAAGAATCGCTGTCACTTTTGATTCCCAACGTTTTGGTAGAGAGTTGGGAATTTTTCTTACTATCTCCACTTTGGAATAAACTTTGCCAAGAGCTGTCAAGCTATTTATGATGTTAGTAAAACGAGTGTACATACTAGAAATAGATTCATCATCATTCATCTTAAACATTTCATATTCATGAGTAAGAATATAAATTTTTGATTCCTTGACTTGAGAAGTTCCTTCATAAGTAACTTCTAAGTTATCCCAAATTTCTTTTGCTGTAGCACAAGTCATTACTCTATTAAATTCATTACCATTGAGAGCATTATATAATAAATTCATAGCAGTTAAATTCAAAGTATAAAGTCTATCGTCTTCACGATTAAACTCTTCTTCTTCCTTTTTGACCTTTACTCCATCAACTACTTTTGTTGGAATATAAGGTCCATTTACAATACATTTCCAGATTTCTCGACCTTGAGCCTGAAGGAATATTCTCATTCTAACTTTCCAGAATGAGTAATTGTCTCCACAAAAGAGTGGAGGCCGACTGCTAGATTGACCTTCACCAAATGAAGCTGCAATATTAGCCATAAGATCTTAACTCAAAAGATAGTTAATCTTATAATAGAGCTCTAGCTCTGATACCACTTGTTACTGACCATAGGCCGCACCTATGTCACCTAACAACTGTACCTACCAGACTAGCCGGCCACCGTCTCTACCGGTGCACCGTCACCCATGGTCGGAGAGTCTTGCTTCGGTGACACAGTCACAAGCGAGAGTTCCCATGAGTGATCTGCCTGTATGAACAGTACAGGTCAACTAGCTCTGATACCACTTGTTGCCCAGATGACTAACACAAGAGGGGGGGTGAATTGGGTTATATTAAAAAATTAATACTTATAAACTAAATATACAATATAAAATATAACTAAAATATAAAGCAGTAGGAAATATAAAGAGTAGGGTAAGAGAAAGCAAACTCAGTATTTTTACGAGGTTCAGCCCCACTACCTACGTCCTCGCCTCAAGCTACCACTTAAGGATTCCCAAATCCACTATTCAATCTCCTTTAGGTGGAGATAGAAACCTATTACACCTTTGAGCAGCACCGCTCCAAAGAATCCGTGTAGAACACCCTCTACACTTCCAATCACCTCACACTTGGTGATTCAACTATTCCCTGTGTAGAACACCTTCTACACACACAAGGGTTATACGCACCCTCTTACTTCCAATCACCTCACACTTGGTGATTTAACTATTCCCCGTGTAGAACACCTTCTACACACACAAGGGTTATACACACCCTCTTACTGATACAAGAATTGATAGTGGGTAAGCTATCAGAAAACACTCCTCAATGAGTGAAATAAGAACAATACAGCACAAACTATATCTCTCTCAACAAGAACAAGAATTAAGGCTCAAAACTTTAGAAAAGAGAGAATGAGAGCTTTGAAAGAATGATGCAAAATTTAGCAATAGATGTGTAAGCTCTTGTTGTGATTTTTGCAAAACTCAAGTGAGCTATTTATAGGTAAATGAGTCTTCAATTTCAAATTTGAAAAGATTCCCATGTCAAATAAGAGCACTATTCACTTTTCAAAAAATTCAAATAAAAACATTTCCTTTTTGCATTTGTCAAAGACAACTCCATTCATTTTTCAAATAAATCAAACCTAATCTTTTGCTTTTCATACAAGACAAAATGAGCATGATTTATTTTTCAAACCAAATCATCTTCTTTTTGCATATGTCAAAAAAACACACAACCACCCTTTAAGATTTTCAAACAAATCATCTATCTTTTATATTTGTCAAAAAAAAAACACACAACCACCCTTTAAGATTCTCAAACAAAATCATCTACCTTTTGCATTAGTCAAAAAAACACACCACCTCCCTTCAAGACTTTCAAACAAAATATGCACATGTCAAATATGATAATCAATCATCTTATAAAATCAAGTTTTTATAAAAAAATATAATTTTCGAAATTATTTTGTTTGATGGTGTTATGCACATGTGAAAAACATAATTTTCAAAACTAAGACATTTAAAAATGTCTTGCATATGTGGAAAAAGTAATTTGATGTTTTATGAGAAAAAAGAGTAATTTGGAGCCTTAATCCAATTTCTAATTTTATCAAGAGATGTACAAAAATAATCTATGAGCTTCATTTGTAGACTTGATATCTTTCTTGCTCATGCTTGATTTCTTGATGTGTTTAGCTCCCTTCATGCATAGACAACTTGAGCTTGAGTTTTCAATATTATTTGTTATCATCAAAATTTATACGTAAATACGATACTTGAAACCTTGGGTTCAACACCATGTCTTCTTCATCCTTAAATATTGGCAATTTTGTCACCTTAAGGTTGAAATCAGAAAATTATCCCCTTTGGTGTGAACAAGTTCTTGCCTTGGCTAAAAGTCAAGAACTGGTCACCTACTTAACTGGAGATGTCCTTGTCCCTGCACCTGTGCTTCAAGCTTCAGTTGACAACAATGGTGTTGCTGTTCCAAATCCAGACTTTGCCAAATGGAAAATTGCTGATAGACTTCTAAGAGGCTGGATCATTAGTACTTTGTTTGAGGAAGCCCTTGGTATCGTCATTGGCTTGGATACCTTAGCACAAGTTTGGAATGCACTTAAGAAAGCTTATGCACAATCCTCTCATAAGCCACTACAAGATAAACTGGTTTTTGCCAAGAATGGTTATTGTGGCAAAAACATCTCTTTTGGCGGGTAATGACCATTGGCCACCAATTTCGGTGGTGGCATGCCCGCGGCATATAGTCTGCTGCAAATACCACTATTTACCACGAGGGACCATCTTCGTGGCAAATTCGTACCGTTTTCCACCACCGATTTTATGGCAAAAACTTATCTTGGCCTTGACAAAAAAGCTTACAATTGATCAATCATCTTGGAAAATAATTTATCCCTACACACTAGTCTCGTGGTTAATACTTATTTCTCACCCATCATATTCGTAAGTCTACTTTTTTTGTTACAAATGTAATGAACTAATGCTTGTAGTAATAAGTTTCCTACCACCAAATTTGTTTGTGTGCATTGCTTTCTGCACACGACCATTTTTCTCCCAATCATGTCCAACCATCGTGGCTAATGTCAGTATTTACCACGAAACTATTGCTGGCCATAAGTTTTTAGGCATGTACATTTTCCTCTCAATAGTTGCTCAATGGCGTGGGAATTATAGTTTTTACCACCACTTCAACCCGTGTGAAATAATAATTGCCCAAGAGCAATTATATGGCTATAGGTATTGACTGTATGGAGGCACTGCATAACGCAAATATTTTGTCGTGGCCAATAAAGTTGCCAGGAATCTTGGTCGTGGCGATAACTCTTTTGACGCAAAATTACAATCTAATATATTTATATATTCCTTTTCATGCACCAACGTCATTCCTAGCATTAACGGAAGATAAACAAGTATTTTGCTGTGTTTCCATATTTGGAATGCTCTGATATTGCAGTAATTAAGCATTTTGAAATACCCTGAAAAGATATCTAAAAATAATTTTACCATCAAGTCTGTTCGGTAGTACACATGCTATGTCATCCAACACTAAAATAATTTCAAGTCTCCGACCTATCATTCATATATATCTATGCAAGTAGTCATTAATAAAGTAATTGTACATCTTGATAATACACTTGCATTTTGTCCATTTAACATGAGGTTCTGGATCGGCTAAAGCAAAAGAATGCATCATTTTAAAAAATTACATAAATTAGTCTAGCAAATATTAAGTTTGCTGCATCCAGCCAATGTCCTTTAGGAGACTTGTGAGCTTGTTGGAAATATCCCATGTAACCTCTCTATGAGAACATAATCTTTGCATGGGTGTACACTGCCTATTTGTTCCCCTTTGAGTTGATTAACTGCCTTGACACCAATTTGTAACTGAGAAGCCATGCCACAAGGGGCACTGCCGTGGCTTTTCCCACCAAACCAGTTGACCAACCAGTCCCAACCTTCACTTGTTTAAACATTATAAAAGCTAGTGGTCAATTTCCAACCCAAATACAAAAACCACAAAATATACATGCTAAATATATAAATCACAAATGTACATGTTATAAATAATTCTTGAGTACAAACATCATATAATCCATAAGTTATTAGACAACTAGTTTGGAGACCATACACCTTTAATTTAAATGTTTAATAGCTATAAACTAATTAGTGATGAAAAATCAGGATAACCGTTCCTCTCATTTAATTGATGGCACCATGGAATGATTTCTCCCTATTGCTGGTTGCATTTTATATGCCAAAAAATATATGTTATGCCCCAACCAATGCAGCTGATATACTTGTTGGGGCTGGGGCTGGTTTTATGAAGATGTGATACTTGTTCAGCACAACCAATGCAGTTGATATAATCTAATGATGCTTCCACTAAATACTTGAGCCATTTTATTAATTTGTATATGATTTAAACAAGTATAACCCTCACCCCATTGACCTGATTATAGCTTAGGTATATTATTGACTATTATCAAGATAACATAATAATGTTATCTTGCAAAACTATATAATGAGTTTATAGAGCTAGTTTATTTTTTACCCCAGCTCCTAGAACAAATATAAAAAGTGTGTGGGAATTATGCAGTAGCCAGTCACATGATTATTATAATAACATATTAACCATATAATTCTTTCATGCATGAACAAAGTTTATCTATTAAGATTATAAGTATTCCTTACCATGGATATGTCAAGTGTTTCTTCCCTCCTACTAGCCCATTTCTCCATCTCCTGCGTTGTGATGGTAAGACCATTTTTCATTAGTTTGAGCCTCAAAAAAAGATAATATGCTATACCATGTATCTGCATCAACTTGAGCTTCCCTACAACATTGTCTGCCCCTAATTAACATCCATAGGTAGATCAGAAATGGTCTTACCCAAACCAGACAGACAAGGAAGAATTCATAAGTCAATAATACAAATTAACAGCTTACCTTATCCAGTTTCTGGTGTACGAGTAAAATTAAGAAGCTGGACCAGCAAGATAAATTCGTTAGTATTACTCACCTTAGTTACTAAGGCTTTGCTCAACCACTCATCAAAAAATATGTTTTGGGGGACAACAAAAAGGCACCAACCTATTACTATCCTAACCAGCATACACCAGTGTGTACATGATTTAATAGTAATCTTGCTAAATTCCTGTGACAACTCATTTAGCATATCAAAAGAAGGGAATAACATCCAAAATAACATATAATACTCCCCTTCATCAAAAAACTAATAATGTATAGACTAAGTCTCCCCGAGAGTTTCTCCTAGAAACTCCCTGGTCCCCCCAAGCTGTTGATTAATCTGGCTAAGTTGTTTGTTATGATCAGCTATTTCTTTCCGCATTGTTTCCATTTCACCTAACATTTTTTCCATTTGCATTTTAGAGTTTTCAGCGGATGTCTTGTTCCTTTCATTCTCTTCTGCCATTCGGTCGAAAGCCTTGTTCTTCTGCATCGATGGAGAAGGCTCAGGGATCACTGCATGTCCCAATCCCTGAGCATATCCTGATTTGTACCCAAGTGTCTCCTTGAAAACAGAGGCAGCAACCTCATTAAGGTCATCTGGTGTCTCCATCTCATGCATACTCGCTAGCATAAGGTTCTGGAAATAAGGTTATATTAAAATCTCAAAACGTGGCATGTTGACTTAAACAAAAAATTTTAAGAAGGCTTGCATTTTCCATCGTTAAACTCACATAATTGTGTTCAGAGGCCGCATTAATGAATTTCCCCTTCTTTGCAGACCAATGCGTCTCCTTATAAAGAGCAATCATGTTTGGAACATCCTCACCCTTACATTAACAATGCTCAATCATTAACACAATGATGGTTGAAAACACTTATCATTTTTGAAATGTAACAATACTCAATCATTAACACAATGTTGGCTGAAAACACTATCATTTCTGAAATAAGTACGCAGAAAATCTATAATTATAAATATTGCATAAAAAGAAATCAATTCAAATAAGTTGATGCTCGTTGGAAACTATTACAAAGATAGAGACACACAAAGTGGTTTAAGATTGGTAATACCTTCTCTGCCATCGTACGTGCGAATGATTTTCTCCCACTAGTGTGTCTAACAACTTGCTTTTTCCTATTGCTTGAATTCCTACGTGACTGCTCCTGAAATTTAAACCCCAAGTATGTCATTTGGAGTTATTGAATTTCTATTGATAAGAATTTCAGCAAGTGTCATGGATGTGTAAAAAAAATATTACCTTGAATGGCCTGTTATTCCAATGTTCGCACAACCACTGCCATGTCACCTCGTCAACCATCTCCATCTCAGCAGCTAACACCTCTGAGTGCGATGAAAATTTCCAGTATTTCTTGTGTAATTCGATACGCATTGTATCTATCAGCTATGGTTCCAATTACAGCCTCGCGGTGATTCTCCCTTGTCCAATCCAACTCAAAGTCTCCCTTTAAGATAGGAAAATATGGTGAGTCACTGCGATTTTCAGGTTAATAAAAAAAAGGATAATACGTTAACAAATATATTAGATGAGAGTCGATGGAGGAACCCTTACTTTGACGCGAGAAATTAGCTCCAGTTTTTCCTTCTCCTCAACCATGTTCCAGCTTGCATGCCTCATGTTTGCATGCACTTTCACAAGCCAACTGACTCGACTGGTGAAGATAGCTGCATTCTCGCATGATGACCTTCTATGTCCATCCTTTATAATCAAAGGAATCTTACCCATCTTGCGTAAGATTTCAAAGATTGTACTTTTTGCAGCTCCTCTCCCTCTTTTTGTAATGGGTGGACCTGCCATGGATAGTTAATAAATATGTCATGGATACAACTAATGTATAACAGTCCAAATCAAATAGGCATTTTTTTATATCTAACATCACCCTTTATTAGTCACCATTCATACCTGCTTCTTGGACCCCCCTTGTTGATCAGCATGGTTGGGTTGCTCTTGATTTACATTCGGTTGGATGACAAGTGGTGCTGCTTGTGTAGACTCAACAACTGGTACTGCTTGTCTAGACTCAACAATTGGTCCCACTTGAGTAGGTTCAACAATCCCGCTCGGTTCCACTTCATCTGTTAATCTCCTACTAGGTGGCACTGCTGTGGGTTGTTGTTCTGGTGGGCTTTCAGATCCTATCCGCCAACGCATGTGCCTTTGCCTTCCTCTTTTGGCAAGTCGTACCACTACCATGATCACTAAGCTGCTAAGTCACCAGCAATACCCACAATGAATATCCACAACATTCCTATTTCATAACAATTTACCAATAATCGACTAATTCAAAAGGGTGCTACTGCCCTACTTCAGAAATATAGTCGAGTAAGAGTATCATCAATGTAGAAACAACCAACTGATTATTATGGAGGTTCAGCAAAAACAGTGGTTTTTCATTACATGTTAACTATTTTTTAGAAATAAAATAAATATTAATATATATTAGAGGTAATCCTTTTATAATCATATAAGTCACTCTCAGCAAACACAGTCAATTAATAACTCTAATTCTTTTAAAGGCTTAATTATTTTTGCTTGTTTTGCTAGCTAGTTTCTTACTGACAACTTCATAATTATTCGTAATTAATTAATGATATATTTGTTTCCATGAAAAAGTTGCCTTCCCTGGATGTTTAAATGTTAAATAAACAAGTGCAATCGTTTTAGGAAGAAAAAATTATAAGACATTAACCATTCAATCCACTCTCAGCAAACACTGTCAATGAATAACTCTAGTTCTTTTAAAGGTTTATTTATTTTTGCTTGTTTTGCTAGCTAATTTCTTACTGACAACTGAATAATTATTCATAATTAATTAATGATATATTTGTTTCCATGAAAAAGTTGTCTTCCCTGGATGATTATGAATAGAGAAGTATCTAAATGTTAGATAAACAATGGTCCTCGTTTTAGGAAGAAAAAAATATTGGACATTAACCATTCATCAACCACTAAATACAATCATGGAATGGACTCGGAATTGTTCATCTAAAGAGTAACTGGGGCATTTACAAAACACAAAGATCAGTTATTGGTTTTACTGGATGAACTATGCATGTGTCTGTTATAGGCATTTTCTATGAAATTCATGAACTATGCAACATTAAAAAAAATAAGAAGTAGGGGTGTGCAAATACTTGACAGAATATGTAAACTTGATGCAAGCAGATTATGACTGGAAAATACAAGCATGCAGTAAACATTAAATAAAGGAAAAATCTGCATCTACTCTAGATGCATGCCTGTGCAAAAAGGTTCAGCATTAGAAATGCCAAACCCTTGTCAAAATCCTTCACATGGTTGTAATAACCCTCAAGAGTAGAACCAGCTAGCCCCAAGCATGGAATGGATGTTTAGGCACAACCACTAATCTTTTATAAAATATAAACAAAACTTAAATAGTTTCCTCTTCACATATTATTTTTGTGAAGTTTGTGAGGGAAAAATCACTAGGCTCCACACCAGGTTTTTTTTTTTTTTTTTTTTTTTTTTTTCAGTTCAAGATCTGTGGGTTTCCATGAAATTGTTCATTCTTGACCAGTATTTTCACCCTAAGTTATATAATCCTTTAAATAGCCATAAAAAAATTGGTGTTAACTAGTTTGAGTTTTGAGCAAAAAATAAGATGAATAGATGACAGGAGAGAACTTACAAAGGGTCTAGACTGAGATGAGTTTGTTAGAGGATGAAAACTGAGTATGAATGTTCACCTTATTGAACTTCAAAATACTTCAGTAGAACATTAGAGGGAGATACCAGAGAGTGGAAAAGTTTTCCTTTTTCTCCTCTCTTAGAAAATCTGAAAACCCTTGTCTAGGAGCTTCCTTCCACGTGACTTTGTATTGCTATGGAAGTTTGTGTGCAGGCAGAGGCCTCAGTACCTACTTCTCAGATATGGGCGCCACACTAGCTTTTTTTCCCTCCCAAATACAGCTACAGTGTACTGCTGGAGTGATGGGACATCTGGCATGCACCCCATACCTTTCAAAATAACATAGACTAGTCATGTGTATATATAACCATCTAATCAATGTATATAAATATTAAATATATATATATAAGGATATCTGGGAGCATTTTGGATCTATTGGGCTGGGCGCTTAATGCTGAAATGTGTTTACTATGAAAGATTTATTTTTTTAAGCCTATAGGGCATAGATTGTATACATACTTCAACTAATACATTGGCTTTAGTTGCATTTAAAAGAAATGTATTGGCCATTTTACTGGGAGTCATTTTAACCACCTTTTTTATTAGCATAATGCTTTATCAAATGAAAAATTATGATAGTATATCTTGCCCATCATTAGGCACTTAATCCTGCCAATTATAACTGGTTTGTATTAGTTAAATCATCCAATAGTCTATTTTCCAACCCAAATAGCTACTAAAAAAAGATACTCTTTTTTTAGGTACTTACTATATACCAGGCTGTATATATTTGCTTGTTTTTTTAAAGTATATACCAGGACATATATGTACCAATTCCTTAACTATTTTTTTAAATTCTTACAATATACCAGGACATATGTACTAGTTCCTTAGTTCAAGCTGGATCTTTTTTCAGCAAAACAATTATAGACGTGCAATAAAACAGATGGAACATGTCAAAATTTTAGATAAACCACCCTTTAACACAACCAATGACAGCAGCATCTGGAATGATGGAACCAAAAAAATCAAAATCATCATCTTTGATTAGCGTGCGCTGCTTTAAATTGACCTGATTAAATACCCACAGTGACTTTACCACACATTTAGAAGTACTTTGCTTATTCATCCTACTCTACAGCAGTTTGTAGTGCTTGCAGTACGCATGAATTAGTATTGTTGCTAGAGTATTAATTACCATCAACCAAGAGCAAAGATAGGTGGTCATTATACACAACTCTATTTGTCATTTTAAAATGAAGGTCAATTTGGATGTTTAACCAGCACCCTATAGAGCATTTGGTGTTATTAATGTTAAAATTGCTTACATTAGCATGAAAATCAAAACCTGAGGTCCAGAGTTCTATTTAAACCTTTTGAGCATTAAGTGGTACACATAAAAAGAATTGCTTGCATTAGCTTAAACTGAGGTCCAGGTTATGGAATAAGCAAATGGCAGTCTCCTAGTTAATTTGCCAGTGTGTTCTGCCATTACATTAGTATTAAAAATAGCTTGTTATATTATCCTGTTTTTCGACTTAGGTTTGGTGTTGATTATTATTGCCCAACATTGCTCATATATCTAAATATATATATATATATATTTAGATGTTATTAATTAATAACTCCTGAATTGCTCATGACAAGACATCCAGCACCTGAGTACAGTGCAAAAAACTGTTATAATGTTCTGCTCACAAACTCAGCAATTTAGCACATTAAAACATATTGACCTAGAGTCTAGAAATGCTACAAAATGGTTAGCAAGAATAAAAGAATATGCAACAACCACAAGCAAGTGATCGAGATTAAATGAGTTAACAGTTTCTTACTACCCCCAAGTAATTAACAACTACAAATTTCATACCAGGAATTTAAACACATTTAAATAAACCATACTTGGCCAAGGTGGGTATTCTAAAGATAACTTTGCTAAAACATTCTACAAAACAAACCAAGCACTTACAAACAAGGTTCAATATGTAAATATAAACACAATATATAAAATATCCACTTAAGTAATAATATTCTAGTACTGACAATGCATTGCATAATTCAGATCATCATATTGTTAGCCCTACTGATTAGAAAGCATGGTTATTCTAGAAAACAATGTATTAAGCCCAATGACAAAAAATTCAAAAACAGAGCAACTGTTTTTCTTAACAACGGTTGTCTAACTCCCAATAATTTGGAAATGAGATGGATAAAATAAAGTATCCAGTTCCATAGAAACATGTTTTACGTAGCTAATCCTTTTTTCCTAACAAAGAATACACAGAATATTGGACATGGATATATGGCAAAGAAAGCGTAAATACAAACAATAGTTTAATCAAAGCACAGTAATATTATACTCCCAAAATACCCATACAAATGATTTCAGGATCCAACCATCCACCTAGAAAATTGGTTGTTTTCCTTTACTAGGGCAACCAAATAGTGGAATAATTGATCACCAAATAGATGGAGAATATAGAAAGGTTATAACATCAATTAGAAAAGGATAAACTCAAGCATGAGTGTAAACCAAATGGAACGATGCTTGGGAATTGACCGTTTTCCAAAATTAGGAAATCTGTAACTGTGCAAGCTATTTGGATACCAACTCTAAACCCGTCTAGATACCACTCATCATTTTGGTTCAACCTTGGGAATACAAGCCATCAAGTTTTTTCATACGACGACGCTTCTATTCTCGTGTGTTCATATACCTGCCAAGATAACAACAATCGACATAAGTCACATATAACAATGTTAAAAAATAAAAATACACTCAAAAAAACATCCTCACATCAGCTTAACATGCTAGTGCATATTACAAATAGGAAATGAGATGTAAATCTGTCAGTCTAGTTCTAGAGGTAAAGAGAAATTGTACATATTGAAAATAGATGATGATTGGAGATATATGCCTTCAGTAGTTGATATGATTGATGGAAACTAGTCAATCAAAGGCATGTTGGACCACAAAAAATGGGCTTGCTTATTTAAAAAAGAAGATAAGGCGAGAATAGTATTCCACGAGTACACAAAAAATTAGCATGTAATCCATTCGTGTTAGACACATTTGGTAATTTTCACATTCTAAGCAAGGAAACTAGGGTGGTGTTGTAATCAGTATGAAGCAAGCCTAGCTAGTTAACAATAGTATAGCAAGTAATAAACTTGAATAACCCCAAAAAATACTGATTACAACAATTGAGCTAGGACAAATGTTATTGGTTAATAAATAATATGCGATCAACCCTTAATAACGCACCATCATCATCATCTGACACGTCATGGGAAGAATGTATATCATCGCCACCATCATCCTCTCCTTCTATTGTGTTCCTTGTACTCAACTCACCGCTAGTATCTGTGTCTGAACTAAAATCCTCATCATCGCTAGGACTGGAAGGCAAATTCTGGGGGGCAACAGACAGATCCACGGGCACGTGCTCTTCATCATTGCGAGCAAGTTGGTTGCTCTCAGTAGGGTTAGTTTCAGTAACAAGCCTATATTTACTAACATCTAATTCATCATCATCTTCTGAATCAACCATAGAGCAGTCAGCATCATTTTCATCTTGGACCATGTTCCTTGACTGAATATTGTAAACATTCATATTTGTAATCTTGTGTACTGCATGCCAACTTTCTCCCAAGCGCGGGTCCATTACGTAAAACACTTGCACCACTTGGCAGGCCAGTACGAATGGATCATCTCTGTATGATTGTCTAGCTGTATTCACGCTCGTGAAGTGCTCCCCAACATGCACCCCCCTTCTCGTGTCCGCAATATCCCACCACTTGCATTTAAACAAGTAGACCTTATGCCATCTCATGTAACGTAATTCTATTACGTCCTCCAACAATCCGTAGAAGTCAATAGGTGACCCTTGATTTTCACCTTGAACGACCAACCCGCTATTCTGGATGCGGCGACGCCTTTCAAGTTCAGAAGTGTGAAACCGGATTCCATTCATAATACACCCTGAATATCTCGCGACTTTGGGATCTGGACCACATGACAATGCGTACAGATCATCGGTTACTTGAGGTGGACTCATTGCACGCAACTCGGCGACCTAACAACGCATAGTAACAAACACTGAAACATTAGCATGTTTGGCTATCAATTAATTAACTATAATTTCATGAAATTGTGTTTCCTGCTCCGCATAAATGTATGGAACAAAACTTACGCGTTCTCGAAACCATGATGGAAACTGAGCTCTATGCACATAATCGACGTTACTTGGGGCATCTTCCATGGTCTTGTTATAATGTTCACTACAATCACATGGTTATAGAAATTGAAAGATGAAACATTTTGTTCATGTATTTAGCATTGTACATAAGGCACACATAAAAGGAACTTACTCTATATAAGACTCGATCTCTGTGCAGTTATTAAGCACATACCACTCAGCCTTGGCCATCAGGTCATCTGGAAATGTAGAAACAACCGCTGCCCCCAATGGGCGTACCTTTTGGGAGAAAACAGAAAAGGTTGCCTTGGCGTCGCATGGCTGGATGTTAACATTGCGCTCTTCTCGGTTATACCTAGTCTCAATATCATGAAGGTACATGGAGCAGAACGTTAGACATTCAAGATGAACATATCCCTTGGCAATTGACCCTTCTGGCCACGCTCTATTTCAAACGTATCGCTTGAACTTGCCTAGATACCGCTCGAAAGGGTACATCCATCTATATTGTATTGGCCCAGCAAGTGCAACCTCTTCAGCCAAATGAATAGCAAGGTGCACCATAATATCGAAGAATGCAGGTGGGAATATCATTTCAAGCTTACAAAGAATAATGGAGATGTTAACTTGAAGTCGTTCCACCGTCGTCTTCTGCAGGGTTCTCGAACATAGCTCTTTGAAAAATGAGCTTAACTCAATTAAGGCATCTCTAACATCGTTCCGTAAATACCCACCAATTCCAACAGGTAGCAGGTAATGCATGAAGATATGACAATCATGACTCTTCATTCCCATTATTTTGCCGTCATTACTGTTGACACATCGGGAAATATTTGACGCAAAACCATCAGGGAATTTCACATCTGCCAACCATGCACAAAAAGTCCGTCGCTCGGAAGGACTTAGCATATAACATCCAAGACGCATCGACGTATTATTACCATCATTCTGCAAATGCAAATCTTTCCTTATTTCAAGAAGTTCCAAATCCCGACGTGCATTGACTGTGTCTTTACTTTTACCAGCAATATTTAGTAACGTTCCCAAAACGTTATCGCATATATTTTTTTCAATGTGCATGACGTCCAAATTATGTTTCAACCCCAAATCTAACCAATAAGGAAGCTCGAAAAATATACTTTTCTTGGTCCAACCAAGTTCACTGGGAGTACGTTTTCTCTTCTTCCGTGCTTTACCAAGCTGAATATTTAAGACTTCGTTTAACTGATTTAGTAATCCCAATCCTGTAACTCGTTGAGGTTGTTGTCGATGGTCTTCCTTGCCATTGAAAGGACCTTTTTTCTGTCGTAAGGGATGGGTAGGCACCAACCAACGTCGATGAACCATATAACAATGTTTACGGCCATGAACTAGCCACAGTGACTCTGTGGCTGCATTACATGCTGGACAGGCCATCTTTCCCTTTGTACTCCACCCCGAGAGATTGGCATATGCCGGAAAATCGTTAATAGTCCATAATAACGCTGCATGTAACATGAAAGTCTCTCTTTTGTAAGCATCGTATGTACGAATCCCCTGAATGAATAACTCTTTCAACTCATCAATTAATGGGCACAATAACACGTCAATATCATTCCCCGGTCCCTTAGGTCCAGGGATTAACAATGACATCATCAGGTAGGGATCTTTCATGCATAACCAGGGGGCAAGTTGTACAGTACAAGTAGTACTGGCCAAATACTGTATGGCTTGCTCATATTGTTAAATGGGTTGAACCCATCACTTGCTAGACCAAGTCTGAAATTACGTGGATCAGAAGCAAAAAAGGCATGCTTGGCATCAAACTCTTTCCATACAGGAGAATCAGCAAGATGTCTCATGACACCTGGATCATCAACACGCTCATCTACATGCCATCGCATGGAAGTAGAAATCTTCTTTGACATGTACAGCCTCTGTAGCCGAGGCGTTAGGGGAAAATATCGCATGATTTTATGTGGAAGCCGATGCGTAGTACTCGATGTGACAGCCCACCTAGATGCATGGCATTGAGGGCACGCGTCCAAGCCAGCATTTTCCTTCCAAAATAGGACACAGTCATTAGGGCACACATGTATCTTTGTGTATGTAAGCCTAACTTCAACTGTAAGCACCTGGCCTCAGTATATGATGCTGGTAGTAATGCATCAGGGAATGCAGCTTGCAAAAGCCTTATGACCATGTCAAACAACTTGATAGTCCAACCGCCAACTGTCTTAATATGAAGCAGTTTGACAATGAATGACAGCTTTGAGAAAGCTTGACAGGTTAGATGTAGTGAACGTTTTGCATCAGCTAGTAAGTCCTCGAAACTGAGGTCAAATGGAACATTAGAGGTTTCCCCTTCGTTGGACATCGCTTCATTGACATGTGTGCTATGGACATTGTCCATAAAGGCACCAGCACGGATGTCATCTAGCATCTCGTCGACGTCATCAATATACTCATTATTGTAAGTGTCATTAGGACCTTCTTCATTTGAAGAAGTGGTGTTGAAGATATTTTCCTCTTCACCATGGAATATCCAAACCGTATAACTTGTATCGATCCCTACGATGAATAGGTGATCCTTAACCATATCATGAGGTTGGAAAATTCTATTACGGTATCTTTTACATGGACACCTAATGCGATCCACACTAGGTGCATGAGCCTTTGCCATATCTAATAACATATTAACCCCAGCAGTGTATTCATTCGACTGCAATCTATCTTCGATATGCATCCAACCTTTATCCATTTGACTGAAAAAAAGATAAGCTTATACGAATTAATCCTTGAGAATAATACATGTGGGCTATATATTGTAAATGAGAATTGAATTATTGTAGCTAATAATAGTTAAATGGACGGAAAATAACAGAAGAAGTCAGATTAATTTCAGTCCACAAATGTGTGTGCCCAGAGGAATGCTAAATACCTTGGATTACTTTTGAGAAATTATACATTAATGGGAGGGCACTTTGTACATAATACTGGAAAATATTTTGCACGTGGCGACCATTAACAATCCTATTCCAATGTGGGTGGCCACGAATGGGGGACCATTCAACAGATAAATAGGGATCATCGACGAGTGTTCACCGAAAAATGTAGGTAGCTTTGTGAGCTAGAATACTCAGCTGCCTAAAAGAGTAAACATTATCACATAGGTTAACAACTATCGTTTGAGACCATTATCAAGTTTTTGTCTTCAATGGGTCGAGACAACCGTCAGCACTATCTATCAATAGTGAATGATTAAATAAGGATCAAAATTTTGACCTCTCTACCAACCACCAATGTAAACATATTAAGTTACTTAGACATGTAGTTACATAGAAATAATGTATAGAAAATGTTTGACATTGTTCTACTTACTCATGTAACATTAAAAATTCAACGAATTAATTGGTGAGATAAGGAGAAAGATGAACGTGATGGTAGCAACATGTAAACATGATGTAGAAAAGGAAGAAAGTATATGCCTTCCCTACTTGGACATGAGAATTTCTTAAGAGTATACAAGCTACTAATGCCAACTCAATCAAAAAACATATCCCGCGTAAATATCAAGTAAAAATCCTATTAAAAAGGATACTATGCTTGTTGTAAATTCACCAACACCAACTGAAAATGGTGGATGTGAGTTGATATAACACGTGTAGACATTCCTATAATAAAGGTCTGCCTAACATACTGAAATATAAGACTACCTAGAAGGCATTTCCATATCATTCACAACATCATTGATAAAAGACTACCTAGAAGGCATTTTACATATCTACCTATCTAATTTTAAAATGGGGCATTTGTTATGATATAAATTAGCTGTAACAATTATATTTTTGGAACATGCAACAAAATCATGAGGTCGTTTTATGTGGCTACAATATAAATGCTTTGAAGAAGTCACTGCTAATTCTCTAATGGTATTTATTAACTTTTGCTGATCAAATCAATGTTTTTTTTTTTCTCAAATTTCTTTATTGGGGGAAAATGGAACAAATTATATGCCAAAAGAAGTGGGTATAATATTTGAGAAAAATGTTGAATTATTAATCAAGAAATTTAGGGTCATTCATAAGTACATCAACACTAAGTATAACTCATAGCACCTAACGAAAAAGTTGTTGACACTTAGGATCTATTTGGATAAAGAAATGAGATGAAACCATCTAATCAATATATATTTTAACATTCAGATTTCATAATTATTTACAAACTATTTCAACTGCTTTTGTTATCTCATGTCACTATCCAAATGGACTAAAAGAAATTAATTGCGTGCTAGCTATATGGATTAAGATATATAATATATATATATATAGAGAGAGAGAGAGAGAGGTTCTAGAAAGAGCTAGCATGGTCAAGATGGCTATATTTGATTGATACATGATCATATATTCGGTTCGTCATGAGAGAACCCAAAAACAAAAGATGTAGCAAAGTATGAAAAATATGATCATTATAATTATAAAGAAACAATACATAATTAATTAATAGAAAAGAGAGAAAATAAATTAAAGGTGGTGGAAATAAAGAAGAAATCTTGTAAATGCAGGTCAAAAGTGAATGCAACATGCATGTTAGGCTTCTAATTCGCGTACTCTTATGCAAAAGAGGAACTCGTTTACTTGCATTTCAAGTCTATGACCTGTCTTTTTTATTGATATGAGATGTAGGACGAGAACGAAAATAAAAGGCATTCAAAATATACATATAGGTGCATGGTTGCATGAGAACTCTCTCTCTCTCTACTTAGATTTATATAGTTTGTCAATTAACTCTTAGATTTGAATGACTATTTAATTTGATGTTGCACATCAACAAAATAAATTAGGATGAAATCTACTAAAATTTGATCATAAAATTTAATTAATTATAAATAGTTAACCAATCAGGCAAATAGGCCATCCAAGTCAATAATAAAGTAATGCTAAAGCCAACAACTAAAAGCAACAGCTTAACAAATAAATCAATAAGAGTAAGCTAAAATATAAAACTAAAATAAAAGCTGAAATAATTCCAGCAAAAGAAAATCTCAATTCTTCAAATAGATTACTAGCCAGCTAGGCCTGAAATCAAACTATAGTTTGTTCTCTGGCAACAAAGCTTGGTAAACAAGACAAATTTTATAAGTTAAAGTAAAAACGTCAATAATAAATATATATATATATATCAATTTATATATTAAAGATAACTTAGCTAGTGCTGTAGAGTTCTTTGTGCAAAAAAAAAAAAAAATAGTGCTGGAGAGTCTAGAAGAGTCGAACTTAATGAGTTCAATAAAAAAAAAAAGATAAGCTTGCTGTAGTCTTGTACTAACTATAGATTACTTTTATGTAGACTTGTAGAGTACTTTAGAAGAGTCGAATTTAGTCCTGTAGACTTTACTCTAGAAGAATCGAAGACAGAAGAAACTAAAGTGTAGAGATGAGAGCAGTTAGAAACTTAGGCTTTGAAATGCAGAGTTGAGAGATGGCGCCAATAGCAACGGTCAGGCAACGTCGCTAGTCGCAGGCAACGCAGGGGACAGAGACAACATCACTTGTCACTAGTCGCAGGCTACACGGAGGTGGGTTTCGTTTGGAAATTTTTTGAAACGGGATGTCGTTTGGAAATTGGAAGTGATTTATTTCTTTTGGAAGTGATGAGATGAATAGATTTGAGAAAGCCACTAGTTCCACAACGTTTGGAAATTTTTTTTGATGTGATTTGTTTCTTTTGATCCATTTGGAAGTGATCGGATATTGCTAAAAAAATTAGAAGATGCATGGGATATAAGAGGTATATATGTTGTGCAAGAGGGAGAGAACACAAATCAACATACAAATTAATCGCACAAATTGAAAGAGAAGAACATCAGAAGAGAAGGAAATTGGGGAAAAAAATAATGGCAGGGAATAACGGAAATCACCTGGATATTAGCTTGAACGTGGCGCGAAGGAGCTCAAAATCTGATCGGAATCGTGCCGGAGATACAATCGGACCGAGATCACCAGAGGCGAGTTAGGGATTTCATGAGGAGAAAACCCAAATGGGGGGAGGGGGGCTGTTACGTTTCGTGTCTTCAGAATATGTGTTGGTTGGAATATCGCATTAATTGGGGTAAGCGTTCGGGGCAATAACACCAAAACGACAATCTTGTGATGCATTTGGTGGGTTAAAGTTTTTCCCACGTGATATGGTTGCCACAAAAAGAAGTTTTAACCACACAGATTCACTCGACACATAACAATACGTAATAAACTGTAAATTTATCCAGCCACGGGTGCTGCTTGTGTCAACTACAATTATTACCTACGAACGCTAGTTTTGGAAAAAATTTTGGCCTCATAAAATGAATAATCTTGTAGTGAGCGCCACTTTCAACTAACTCAGCATCTCACTTATATGAAGAAGGAAGCATAGATGCCTTTGAATGATTACTTGAGGAAGTTTAAAGGCGTGTGTGATAGCTTATCTGCTATTGGACATCCTGTTGCTGATCGAACTAAGGTATTTTCATTGTTGAATGGCTAGGGAGTAAGGTATGAACCTTTTACAACCTCTAATGCTTAAACCTTCCATGCCAACTTACTTTGAAATGGTTCCCTTGCTGCAAAGTTATGAAACTCGAGTTAGTCTTCATACTCCTGACTCTACTGCATATACTGCATTTTATGGTCATAAGAATAATAAAAAAAACAACAATAAGAGATCTCGACCATCTGGCTCTTTTACCTCTAAAGGAAAATGGTTCTCTCCTGCAAATCAGGCCACTGTGCCTACTAATATTCCAGGAATCCCACCTACTCCACGTGAGACTAACAGGGATATTGTGTCTCAAATTTGTGAAAAGAAAGGACATGCTGCTATCAGGTGTTGGTATAGGTTCAACCACTCCATTCAGCCTGACAACATGCCTAAAGCCTTTGCAGCACTCAACCTCAATTCAGCAACTACTGAAGAGTGGATATCAGATTCTGGAGCCATGACATCCAATGAAGGTATACTTCATAACTTGAAACCTTACAATGGATCTAATCATGTGCTAATAGGAAATGGTGATTTTCTACACATAACATACATTGGTGATGCATCACTTGGATCTGGTTCTTCACCGATCACATTGCATAATGTTCTTCTGGTTCCTAATTTAGAACATAATCAATTATCTATTGGACAATTAACTGCTCACTATCTAATAAAGGATCCAAGTGATCGGGTGACATGCTGCTAATAAAGGTTCCTCATCAGAATTTTCTGATGAGAGTTTTGTGATAAAGGATCGGGTGACACAAAGGGCTCTAATGAAGGGAACAAAACAGGGTAATTTCTACTCAATTCGGGCTTTACTAGTTGCACTCTTTTCCAACAGATATCAAGCAGTGGCACTAGATTTATGGCATCAAAGACTCGGGTATCCTCAAGCAACTGTTGTGGCCAAACAACAAAATAATGGTCTTATTAAAGTATTATCCAGTAAACTAGAGAATAAAGTGTGTGAGGGTTGTCAATTAGGGAAGCTTTCTAAATTTCCTTTTTCTGTATCAACCTCTACTACTTATGAACCTTTCAATAAAATTCATATTGATTTGTAGGGATCTGCCCCGGCTTCTTCAAGAAATCAATTCCTCTATTATGTTGCGATTGTTGATGATTATACTAAGTTTATTTGGATAATTTCCCTCAAATAGAAATCAGACTTCTTTCAACAATTCCTCCTATTTAAGAAGTATGTAACCAGTCAATTTGAAAAACAAATCAAAATAGTGCAAACAGATGGGGGTGGTGAGTTCATCAATTATAATTTTCAAACTCATCTCTAGCAATCTAGTATTGTCCATCAGATTTCTTGTCCCCACACCCCCGCACAAAATGGATATGTTGATAGAAAGCATAGAACAATTCGAAAGTTGGGATTAACCATGATGATTCATGCAAGTGTTCCCAAGTGTTTTTGGGTTGAAGCATTTACTACTACTGTCTTTTTGATCAACAGGCTACCTACTGTCATTCTTGACTGGGAATCTCTTTATTTCAAGCTCTATAATCGACATCCTGACTATGGTTCCCTCCAGGTCTTTGGATCTCGATGTTATCCCTATGCTTGGGATTAAAAGAGGAACAAGTTTGATCCTATGTTCTTTCCATGTGTATTCTTGGGATATAGTGATCGGCATAAGGGTTATAGGAGTTACTATCCACCAACAAGGAAGATCATCATTTCGAGACATGTAGCATTTAATGAAACATTACTTCACTTCAAACAATTTGCTCAAAGTCCACAACCTATCTCAAAACTCTTTGTAACTACATTTACAGAATGGACTTGCTCCAGACCAACATCACAGATTTTTGGAGATACTCCTTCCACCATAATCTCAAAAAAACCAATACCAAATGTACCACTGCATAAGTCTCTAACAATATCTGAGTTAGTTTTTGGTGCAAGTCAATAGCAAGTTTTACATCCTACTATGATACCTGAGAATTCATTATCCAATGAGGGCTCAGAAATTTTGGAACCACAATCCAATTATGTGCAAGAAGCTACAACACATCTCATGCAAACAAGGGCCAAATCAGGCATACACAAGCCTAATCCACGATATGCTCTTTTGCATGACTATAGTACAATTCCAAAACCTCCAAGGACTACTCATTCAGCCATCAAGCATCTTGGTTGGAAGAAAGCAATGGAAGAAGAACTTGATGCCTTGAAAAAAAATCAAACCTGGTCCCTTATTCCCCGGGACTCAACCATGAATGTGGTAGGTTCAAAATGGGTTTTCACACCCAAAGTAAATGTAGATGGCTCTCTACAGCAACTCAAAGCTAGACTCGTGGCTAAAGGATATCATCAAATGGATGGTGTTGACTTCTCAGAGACCTACTCCCCTATTGTCAAACTAGCCACAATCAAGATGATTCTCTCATTAGCAGTGGTTCAGAACTAACCTATCAAACAACTAGATGTCAAGAACGCATTCTTTCATGGATTGCTAGCTGAAAAGATCTTCATAAAACAACCTCCTGGATTTATCCACACAGATAAACTAGACCTTGTTTTCTTACTCCACAAGGCAATCTATGGTCTAAAGCAAGCTCCTCGAGCTTGATTTGATAGGTTTAGTTCCTTTCTTTTGGAAGCTGGAATTTTCTGTAGTACAACAGACTCTAGTTTCTTCATCAGCCACTTAAACTTTGGCACACTAATCCTACTGCTCTATGTAGACGATATAATACTCACAGGATCTTCATCTCAGATTTTAGATCAATTTGTTGCTGCCTTACATACAGAATTTGAATTGAAGGACCTCAAGAAGATTCATTATTTCCTAGGCATTGAAGTAGCACATGTCTCGGATGCCCTAGTCCTTCATCAGTCTAAATATGCTATTGATATACTTGATAGAGCATTAATGAGAGATTGTAAATCAACTCCTACACCAATGACCCAAAAGTCTCGGACAGAGATTGATCCTGGAGTACCATGTAATCCACAACAATATCAATCCTTAGTTGGAGCTTTGCAATACCTGACACTCACCAGGCCTTATCTATCCTTTAGTGTGAATTATGTTTCTCAATTTATGCATGCCCCCACTTAGGATCATCTCACAATGGTAAGAAGAATTTTGAGGTATGTGAAGAGGATTGTCAACCAAGGTTTACATATCCAGAAATCAAGCTCACTAGATCTCTATGCTTTCTCAGACTCATATTGGGCAGGGTGTACACAAACTCAACGTTTAACTCGTGGCTATTGTACCTACCTTGGAAGTAACCTCATCTCTTAGAGTGCCAAGAAACAACCAACCGTCTCCAGATCTAGATCTGAAGCTGAATATAGAGCCATAACACAAACCACTGCCGAGATAACTTGGCTTACATTTATTCTCAAAGACCTCCAAGTTTAACTGTCCAATCCACCAATATTATTCTGTGCGCTTAAGCTCTTTATTCATGACAGTTAGTCCAATCTTCCATGATAGGAGCAAACATATTGAACTTGATTATCACTACGTTAGAAAAAGAGTATCACTTCAAGTCGGCATATTTCCACACAATCTCAGATTGCAGATGTATTTACTAAACCACAAACAAGAGCTGACTTGCAACAAAACAAGCAAAAACTTTGCATGGTGACCATGCCTAGTTTGAGGGGCGATGATAACATTCAAGCAGCTATAAGAAATAAGCCTGATATGGGAAGCATTAATGAGGATGATATGCAGAGCATAAGTCAAGCAAACAAATCAACCAATGATCCTCGAGAAGATGCAGCTGTCAATTATCATTAATCTGATGCATTGACTTACCTTGTATAGAAATTTAGGATTATTCATTTCCTTACATAGAACATACCTCGTGTAGAGAACTCTGATACAATGTATACATATTTGGATATAAATATAGCTGAACTCCCACAACATAAAACATGGTGAGATTTCTCAAATCATTGAGTGTTAATTTTCTTCTTGAACATGCATCATGTATGCATGACAATTGATCATTTGCTTAGAAAATTAATGGTTCGTGGCCGGTATTTTTTTAATTATGATATATTTTCTAGCTATCTATTAATCTTGCGCGATTCCATTTATATATAATTATTTCGCGTGGATGCATGGTATATATATGGTGTAAAGGCCTCAAATAGATTTTTTTTTTTTTTTTTTTAAATGGCCACAATCGCTTATATATATATATATTTGATGATCACCTAATTTTAGTCCCGACAAAAACCCATTATATATTATATTGAAGTTATTTAACTGATCCGTCAATTAAGATATGTGAAGTGTGATTAACATTTGTTTAATTAACTAGTATCTTAAATATTCATAAAAATATTAATAGTAAGAACTAATATATACTGGCCGCCAGCTATGGAGAAAATCTGCTGAATCTTCAAATACTTGACATAATTAGGCAGTTGAGGGAGTTAGTTTAATTACGTTGGTCTAATTAAGATAAGGCAGACATGAATTTTAGTCAATTTAATAAGGGCAAATTATGGACATGAAATGGTTAGGTTGTAAGGATATATTGCCTTTCAATTTTCAAAGATGAACGTCATTTGCAAAATAGACCAGCCAAGTATAATTAATACATGATTAAACGACCAGCCAATCGATAGCTAGTCGTCTCCTTGTAAATAGGAGACCAATATATAGAAATATATATGCTGGAAACATGCATGTTGGAAAGGCTGCATGAACAGATCATTTTGATGTCATGCATTATACCATTGAATATTACTATTTCGGGCATCATCTTGCCAAATTTTATTTTATTTAAAAAAATGAAGTAAATTAAGTAGAATTAGAGATTAGGAAAGTAAATGAACAACACTTACCAAAAAAAGTAAATGTATCCTTATAACTCTCCAAAAGCGCCTGAGATTCGCAAAACTGATATATGATTTTGTTTAGGCAAATATTCTAGAAATATTCCAAGTTCTTTTATGCTACAAGCTCATCAGAAGTAGTACTGCATGTTTATTTGTAATTAATTTTTTTCTATAAAAAAATGACAAATTTTTGTTAAAATAAGTCTATTCTCGGCATCATAAATAGTCATTTTTGTAATTTCTTTCTATCTAATGCATGGGTTGAAGATACCTGCACTGGGCATTGGGAGACCAAGTGCAGTAGTGCTTGGTACGTAATGTGAGAGGCTTTTTCTTGAGTAGTGCGTATGACTTAGTAGAAGGGTCATGGAATCGGTGTTTGTGGTGTGAACTAATGGCATGAATGTCCATCAATGTTTAAATATTATATCGGTAGGTATATTGATTAAGGCATTAGAACAAAATATTTTGATATCGATATCATTTTATATATCATTTTAGAATAATCTATACATATATATATATTATATTTCAAAATAATAGTTAATATATGAATAAGTTATATATAAATATATTTAAATAGTCTAGTCTGGATTAAAATAAAAAATAATAAGAAGTGAAAAATAAATAAATAAAATACTAAAATTTGATACGGTTGGTACAAATATAGCCGGTACAACTGATTTGGACCGGTACGAAATATACCTATTTCTATATCAACTACTGTTTTGATATAACATGTATGTACCGGTGAACACGATACGAAATTAAAAACATTGATGCTAATGCCTACGTACTTACATTTTGCATAAAAACACTACCAATATATATAAACATTAAAATAATATTATTAATAAAAGAATTAGCTGGTTCAAAAGGAAACACAAAGATGTGATCAAGAATGCAGCCCACGGAAAAAGGTTGAATAAGCTGCATGCAGCCTTCAATGTCAAACTTAATTTGGTGGGGGTGCCATTTTATGGTTAGGTCACGAGTTGAGCAATATTGAAACCAAAGCACTGCACCTGATCATCAGTGCTACTAGTACTAGCTAGTACTACTGTTTGCTTGGTGAGAAAATATAGCAAAATATGAAAGAAATGTGGAGGATATTTTGACAACGAATGGAGCATCTTTATACGTTTTGTATCGATCGATCCCTCTAATTACTAATAAAAGTTGGAGAGCCAATTAATTTCAAGGGCTATTATTTCTCTTGTTTTTGGTGGTTCATGCACTAGTGGCCGAGTGGTCATAACTGATCATGACATCATGCATATATATGTTAGGTAAATGAATATCTTCTTATAAAGGGAATGTGTATCATTTTAAGTACTAATCTAGCTATTAACTAGGCGGTTATTATGGGACCATTTGTCAAATTAAAGTTTAAATTAAAAGAGAGTCAAATACATAAAATATTGGCCGGGTTCCTACATAATTAATTTATAAATTGTTGGCGCAGAATATTTACTATTTGTTGTTCGAAGTTTCATATAGACGTCCAAGTACACCAATAAGTATTGTGGGACACGTACGCTTTTATGTATAATTCTGAGCTAGGGTTTAATTTATATGTAAATGACCTAAGTTCATGATCATGCACCTAAAAATTGCCTTGTTTATTTGCAGAAATAGGATAAAATGATATGATATAAAAGTTAAAAAAAAAATATTGTTATAAAATATTTTTTTAATATTGATTTTGTTTTGAAATTTAAAAAAGTAGTTTTGAAATTTGAAAAAGTTTAATTTTTTATTATATTTTATGTAAAAATTTAAAAAAGTATAATAATAAATCTAAAATATGTTTTGAGTTTTGGTTTTACTCCTGAAAGCAAACACGTCAGTTTTTAATTAACATCTTATGATCGATCATATATTATACAAGAAAAATGAGTTTTTTTTGACTAATTAATTGTAATGAAAGATTATTTGTGAGTAATTTTAGTTATAAATAATATTAAAATTAACTGATTATAAATAAATAATTTTTATTTTTAATGGTATTCAATTATAAAGGCAAGTGATCAAGCTGTTTGATTGACTTTTTCTTCAGTACTTTCCAGCGGCGGTACCATGCAAATTTGATAACAATATTATATAAGGTGGAGGCATGCAAAGCATCAAAATTTGTTCCCAGATTTCGAATATTATTTGTATCAAATTAAAACTTGTCTAGATGCATGCAGTTTCTCATGATTTGTCAGGAAAATGGTATGACTTTTAAGATCGCCGCATGGAATAGTCCTAAATTGCGATGTTTTCTATTTCGTCGCTAAATTTCAACGCGAGGTTGGACAATGGAAAATGCTGGTGGAAAGTTTACTGTATATATAATCCTTTACAGCGACTTTTATACCTATTGTGACAGTTTTTGTCGTGACAATAGGTTTTTTTACTGTAGCGACATTTTCTTTTCATCGAAAGAGAAAAATCGCCTTAAAATTTGAGACTTGTAACGCAGTACTAGTCATGACGGCCAGTTGGTGGTCCAATTAAACTATTGCTGCACAAGTACTCTGAATTATATATGTGCTCCATTAACCTATATATATATATATATCTAACACGGCCTCACACCCCCAACATTGAAGGTAAAACTAAGGTTGATACCTAGAGTTTATTTAGCTATCCTAATATGATCTCTTCAAGCTAGGAAGTTTTAATTCTTTTAAAAGAAAATTAACCGTAATATTTTTATAAAACATTTATTATTATTTTTTTCTAATTCCCCTCAAAGCTCTCAACAATTTGGATCATTACATTGCATGCCTAGCCAAACTGATGATAAGGATCATTCTCTAACTTGTACGTTGTTTGTTAAGAATATATATATATATATAATAAAATTTAAATTTTCTTATCAGCTTAAATTTTTGGGATAAATAATAATTTTATATGATATTATAGAAGATAACAATATCCCGTGATCAATTTAAACATGATCAATTTGACTCTATATTCTATCTTATTTGATTAAATATTCTATAAGTTGATCCGTACTCCACTCATTAGGGGAAATTCTAGCACACCATGAGATAGAGTGTGATCAAGAGTATAATTATACAAATAGTTAATTTTTTTTTTTCTATTTTGTGAGACACTTTTGCTTTGTTTGGGTTCAGAGACGAGATGAGTTCAACTCATTATTACATTTTTTCAAATTTTCATACAATATATAAATCTCAATACAGTTTTTTTAAATTCTAATTCAACTTTTTTAAATCTCAAAAAAAAAAAAATATTGTATTAAATTTTTAAAATTCATCTTAACTCAAAATCTAAACAGGCTGCATTTTAATTAAAACCAATGATGAAGCAGTAATTTCAAGTTAATCACTCGGTATTTTTTGGAGATTTTTCTGAAAGTCATAAGCCGGAAAATTATAGGGCACTGCATGTGGTTTTGCTTGGTTCCACATTTTTCATTCAAACCCACAAATTAAGGACCCCCATGTGACCATTTTTGATATATATATGAAAGCCAAGGGCACTCTCCCAAAACCTTTATAAGTATCTGCACCTAGCCTTTACCTTCAAAGACAACATGTACAAATTTTGTTGCTTCCTTTTTGTTCATCTTTTGAATGCAATAACAACATTAACCGACCCACCGACGGAGAAGCCACTCTCAAATACTCAACCACCAAGGCCATAACCATCCCAAGTTGTCTGTCCTACTCCTGCTGCCACTGGCCCATTCCTATGATCGATCCTTCTTTTTGTAAATGCTCAACTCTTTTATAATTATTTATAACTTATTTTTCAATCAATCAAGCAATATAATTATGCTATTTCATTAAAAGTAGTTCCCATTTTCTTATATAATTACCCTTTATTTCAAATATAATTCTAGAATATATATATATATAGTTGTAAACTTAAGGTTTTCCTTTAAATTAAAGAATAGGATTTTGATCATTGACTATAATGGTATTACGTATTTGTTTTTCTTTTTTCTTGCCTTGATGGTTTTGAAAATTACCCAATTAAGAGGCAACTACCAATGAGAAAGCATTACCATTTGCGAAGTCTGAATAGTTACGCCTTAGGTTCGGAAAAGATGTGCTGTTACAGGAATATACATATATATATATATATTGGCATTATTTAGGGTATATATATTAGCATGATTAGGTTGACTTAATACAGGGTTATAAATTAATGCTGATCGGTTGAAATGGATTTGATGAAAAGAATAAGAATAAGATGATATCCAACTAACTAGCTATCTTCATACTCCATTTTGCACCAATTTCAAGTGTAGGAGTCTATCTAATCCAGGAATGTATATGCCTTTTTATAGTTGTGGAAAATGTAAGAGATAAAGGCTTCATTTGTTATCATTTAAAAGGTTTCATATTTCCTATTAAAAAAAAAAAGGTTTCATTTACTTCATTTCAATTTGCAATGCAAGGGATCTGATTTTTTGAAATTTCTTGTTCAAATTCTAAGATCTAAAGTGTGAGAAACACTTTAAGAAAAACTAATATATATAAATAATTATTTGTAATCAAAATTCTGTTTTCGTTACAAATAGTCTTTTTTATTGTAGTTAATTAATTATATATACTTATTTTTCTTGTAGTGAGGGTCAAATATATGAAATCAGTATAAAAATTAGATAATTCTTAGAGCAGTAAATTAAAAATAATTAGCAATAAATACTACAAGTCTTACTTCATATGTCTATATATATCTCGTCTATTTTAAATTTTAAAGTTTGGACAAGAGCTTAATGAATAGTACTAAAAGTAATACAATGTATACATTTCAAATAGTAGACAAATCACATATAAGTTTTTAAAAAAAAAAAAAAAAGGATTCCACTAATAAATAATAATATTTTATATATATTTTTAAAATGAGGTCCACTTTTATATAAAAAAAACTTGTGGCAAGCTTATCTATTTGACACTTGTACAAATAATTTCTCTTTGCAAATACACTTAAGTAGCCTTCAAGCAACAGGAGAATGACTTGTTTAAATGGCTTGTTCTTCCAAACTGGAGCAACAAATAAGAACAGAAAACATCGGGTTAGTTTTTGCAAAAATACTTTTGAGTGTTTGACAATGGAGCATGGATCAAAAGTCAAAACACTTTATATTAAAAAGTGAGGGGCCTGCCCACTGGCTCAGTACCATTTTGCTTTTAATGAGGATTGCAAGTTATGACTGAAGTCTGTGACCATCAGCAGTTTAAGGTTGTGTTTGGGAATTAAAAAAGGTTAAAAATATATATTTGTGAATAATAATAATAAATAGATAAAAATTAATAATAAAATATTAAATAATAAAAATAAATAATAAATAATACTAAAAATAAATGAAAAGTAATAATAAAATAATAATAAATGTTTAAAATGTTGAGAAAATTTAATTTGCCAAACCTAACCTTAATATGTGATATTTGACGTTTTACTATCATGCCCAGCTAGATGGTATCAATCTTTGATTTCTCTCCTCAATACCATTTTGATGTGAACAAAATAAAAATAAGAAAGGAACAAACCCAAAGTTCTTATTGAAAAGAGCAAGAAACCACTTGGGATCATCATGATGCCTAGGATCAAGCATATGCTTGGATTCTGTTGCTATTGGTTAGTAAGGCAATATTAGTATTCTGTAAATAATAATAAAAATAATAATAATAAACTACTAATAGAATATTAAATAATAAAAAGTAATAATCAAACAATACATAATAGTGAAAAATTCTGGAATATTCTGGCTATCCAAACCTAAGTGATTATAGAATTTCAAAAAATAAGAGAGAAAAAATTGAATAAAAATAATATTAAAATATAATTTTTGTTTTGAATTTTAAAATGTTAAATTATTTTTTGGCATTTTGTTGGAAAGATTGAAAAATTTATAATGATTTGAAAAAAATTTAAATATTTGAACGACGTTTGGAAAATAATTAGGTCTAGAAATCATACTCCTCTTATAACAAAAAGTAGAGGAATTCTTTATAGTGATATTTTGTAAAAGTAAGTTTGTAAAATATCATGATTTTATGCGATATATTAAATTTTTTTATTATATAAAATTACCTTAATTTATAAATTTATTTTTACAAAATTCTTTTATGAATAAAAAATAAAAATATTATTTTTATACATCATCTAATTTAATTATTTGTATTTTTATTTTTGTTTCTCTTTTATCAATTTTTTATCTTTTTTTATTTTAATTTTTTTTAATATTTTGGCTGACATAATATATCATTAATTATGTAAAAGGTACCCAAATTGTTTATATGTCACATTACTCCTAGAAAAAAGAAAAATAAAAAATAAAAAAAGAAAGAAAGAAAGAAAAGAGGTAATGCATGGAGCACAAAAGGATCCAAAGATGAAGTCATAACCCGTGCTTTTCTTTCTCTTTTTCTCTGTTTTATTTTCCGCCTCCCCTAGTTGAAGTCATGAACAGAGTTCCAACTACCAAGTGGCAACAGAATAAGCAAACTCCCTTCAAAGAAGCAGCCCTAAGAATGACATGTATTTGTCATTTTGTCAGTGCACAGTCAACACCTTCACCTTTCTGGCCTCAAGAGATTAATTTTCCCATAAAATAATAATAAAAAATAATCTGGAAAGTAAGGGTTTGGGATCAGATCAACAAGAGCCGATCTTCTTGGTGCAGCCAATAGATAGATAAACCTGCTGCTCATCTGTTGTTGCACCTCAATTGGAGGAAATTTAAGAGTAATAACTTCGTAGTGGCAGTTCCACTACTGCCTTGTGTTTTTCTTTTTTTTTTTTCCTATTTTTTCCTATTTTTTCTGGGCAACTACTTCCACTAATCTCATACTCATTCTTGACTTCCAGAGAAAAAAAAAAAAAAAAGATGTGAGTTTCATTGTAAAACAAGACAACATAGATTGGTATACTAGTTCTTGTATCAGTAGATGGGAAAAAAAGGTAGGATCTTTTTTCTGCCTAGCTATACCATGATACCTAATTTTAGTATTGCTACGGCTGTAAAACAATTAAACAAAAATAATTACACAAATTTATATAATTTTATCTTATCTATTAGATCTAATTTATAATAAAAATAATTTTGTAATATAACAATTTACATCCAATCATATTAATTTGAGAGATTATTTATATATAATTTTTGTCTTTGTTTCTTGGTGGTAAGTAGCTCTATTAGATGTCAAAACAAAACATCACACTAGCCCTAGCCCTGCTTCTTGAAAGGATCTTGCTGTTCATATGAGTTATGACATTTGAGCACCCAATTTTCTTTTCATTTTTGTTTTCTGTCAAATTTTGTAATTAATTAATACCCATTCCGACTTCAGTTAAATCACAAAAATATGTTAAAATTGGGCATGTTCATCCAATCTAGATTTTACCTGATCAGACCCTAATTTTTTTTTAATTTTCTAATAGTTTAAATACTTTTATTAAAAAAATTAAAAAAAATTACTCATTTTTCAAACTCAAATTTCTGGATTAAGAATCCGGATCGCCTAACTGAAACATTCACTAAATAAATTAAATGTGCAAAAAAAGAAAATGCCACTTTGTCATTTATTACAATTTAATGAACGTGACTGAGAGTTTCCATATATTTTCACTAGGTCTTGCCTCAACCAGATTCCTCAAAAGTCACAACCAAACAAAACAAAATTGCATTCTCGGCAAAAACTAGAAACTCTGCTGTTTCTCATGATCAGATCACTTTTTCCAGATTTCCCAGACATTTTAGAAAATCGGATGCACCTTCAAGGCTTTTATCAGAGTCATTAATCTCTGCTGGTTTTTGCAGATCTATGAGGAAAAGCTTGAAACAGTCTTGGGCTGAAATAAAAAATAAAAAATAATAATAATAATAATAATATTTGGAACAGTTGGTAAGAGGTGGAAGTTACTTTTCTATTATAAAAAAAGTACAGGTTGATCAACTTCTTTTGAAAACGACTCTGTAATATATTCAGCAAAAATTAATGGTAGAACAGAACCCATCAACAAGAACGTCCGTTTCTTCTTCTGCAGAATTAGGACAGTAAATATGTAGTTCATTCCTCCATTAATGGGTGCTCCAAATCAGTTGTTAGAGAAAACAGAGAACAAAATTCCGGTAAAAGAAATACAGTTGGAACGTGGAAGAAGAAGAAGAAGAAGAAGAAGAATGTTCTATAGATATAGAGTTATCAAAATTCAAACAACCCAATTTGAATAACAATAACTTGGACATAAAACTAGATCCAAAGTCACCAAAAGACCAAATTTTTTCACCTTGGGATCAACCTATTTCTGCTGCAAGATTCATTGCAAGCTGAAGTTCTTCATTGCCTAATGGGGGTTCACAAATTCTGCATCAGAAACCGCAGAGAACTGGTCATCTTCCATTGGAGCTGGGAGATTAAGATCTAAGAAAGTTTGACCAAGTTTGGTTGAACTTCGAACAGAAGATGGAGGCCTTGCCGAGCCAGTTACATGGGTTCTCTTATGCCCGCCAAGTGCTTGTCCAGAAGCAAATACTCTTAAACAAACAGGGCATTCGTGAATCTTTTTCTCCGCCATAGACGGAATACTCGCATTTTTGAGCTCCAATTTGAGCTCGTAATTTGGAGCAGAATTTAGCTTGATCTTCTTGTGACTCGCTCTGTGTCCACCCAGAGCTTGATATGAACGAAAGGTTTTGTTGCATGTCTCGCACTTGTATCTGCCTCGCGCTCGTGTTTTGGATATGATCTTGAGCTGTTCCTCGGAGTCTTCGGTCATGTCATCCAAAGATCTCTCTGATTCATCTTCTTCGTCTTCGTCCTCGTCGTCTTGTTCTTGTTTTTTCTTCCATTTGTCCCTTGAGAGCATCATGAGACAAAAGGCAACATCTTCCTCGGTAGTAGTGTCGGAGATCGAACTCACTGGTTCAGGCTCAGCCCATGACTCGGCCTGCTTGTTAATCGTGAACTTGAGCTTTTTCATAGCATCATCATCTTCATGCTCTTGAACTCGCTGATGATGATCATGATGAAGAAGATGGTACTTTTGTTGTTCTAAATTCAGAGTCCGTTTGGATCGTCGCCGAATTGGGTTCTTTGACGACTCAGTCTCGCTCTCCCCATCTTGAAGAACAACAGACCCAGCATCCACAGCAAAAGCAAATTCAGGATCTACCAATCGAATGCTTCTCTTTGGGTTCTCTCTCAGCTCATAGAAGAGACCCTTTTCTTCTCCTCCTTCTTCTTCACCAGAGGAAGATGATGGTGACGAAGCAGACTCGGTCATACTGAATTGGTCGTGTGGTGGTAGTGGCACCGGCACAGGCACCGGCACCGGCACCGGCGCCGGCGGTAATGGTGATAATTCTAGTTTTGCCGGAACTGGAAGATTCAACATATGAGACCTCATGTGACCACCCAAAGCTCTGCCATTAGAGAAACCTCTGGAGCAAAGCTTGCACTTGTGCTTGTCCATCACAATCCAAAAAAACACAGAAAACAGAGGCCAGAGCAGGAAATTACAGAGAGTTATATGGCGATTTGTCTCTCTGAGAGGAAAGGTAATTCTGAGCTCTCTAGCATTCTCTTTCTTTCAATGTGAAAGAGAGAGAGAGTGGAAACTAAAAAAAAGGAGTAGGTGACAAGCATTCCTCCACCTAGTGATATATACAATGCTACCAAAGTAATAATAATAATTATATTATTATTAGTAATATTTGTAATACTTCCTAAAAATTAAGAAAAATGGGGTTTTTCCTTTTGATTAGGGGGTTAATCTTTCTCAATAAAAACAGCTCAAAACAATTAATTAGAAACTGAATTAATTAATTTGCCCCTATGCATGAGAGGAGAAAGAGCGACATGTAACATGCAAGCCTTGCCCGTTTCTAGTACTATTTATTTACCAACTTTTTTCTTTTCTTTTTTTTTTTACATATTTTCAATTTCCCCAAAATACCCTCTCTACAAATCCTTCAAATTGATATAAAAATGGTAAACAGAAAAAAAAAATTGCGTGGAAATACATGGGTTTTCCATTTGGAAATTTATTTCATATTCTTAAATATTAAATGTAGCATATTATATTTATTAATGCTAAATATATGAAATTTCATGAAGGGCATCTTGGAAAGTAGAGAAAATTTTGTTTTTTCTTGATTTGGACAAAGATCGATTTGTTGTAACCACGCAGGAGAATGAGAACCCCTAAAATGGGTAACCAACAAACCACCCCATTGGTTACCATTCCTTGGAAGAGAGGGAGCAAATTTATAAAAACATAATTAAATGCTTGTTGATTTATTTACTCAATTAAAACGATAATTAGTTTATGGTTTCTTTTTTCACATCTAGTTTTTTTTTTTTTTTAAGTTTTAAATTTTTATTTTATGGATGATATACATTCCTCCAATTTTGGATCTTTGGTTGAAAAGGGCGATGGGAATGAAGGGTGGGAAACCAATCTCTCCCTTTGAGAAAGGAGTTTTCTAAGGGTTTGGAGTGGATCAGTTAACGCCTTTTAGTTAGGGGCAACGAGAGGAGACCCAGTCCTATTCCTACAACCAGAGCTCGGAACTATCCTTAATTTCCAGTTTAATTATATTCTAAAGCTTGGTCCAATTGAAATTTAAAAAAAAAAAAAAATTACAACATAACTAGAGTTCTATATTAAGGCTCATTTTGAATGTTAAGTTAAGTTGAAATAAATTAAATCATATATGAATAATAGTGAGTTAAAATAGTAGAGTGGGTTTTGTAAGTTCACTTAAGATAAATTTAGATGTATTTGAGATCCTATTTGAATTCAAAATTAAGATGAGATGATATGAATTTGGAAAGTTGAATAAAATATTATTATTATTTTGAGATTTAAAAAAGTTAAATTGAGATTTAAAAAAATTGTATTGAAATTTATATGAAAATTTGAAAAAATGTAATGATGTGTTTGAGATGAGTTCGTCTTTAAATCCAAACAGAACCCGAATATTAATATGAGTTTAGATATATTTATGGAAAGTTAAAAAAGGTTATAGGTTCCATGTATAAAAAAAATGTTGAGTTAAAAGAAATTATATTTAGTAATGTAAAATTTAAATATTTAAATGTTAAATTCAACTTAAAATTAAATTAAATTAAATTAATCTAATTGAGTCTAAATTCTAAACTGGACCTATCACTTTATAGTTCACAACGTGGAAGAACCTCTATACACCTTGTCGTGATAGTTACGCGTCAACAGACATTATATTTTGAAAACGTTAATTATACTTATACTTTTATATATGCAGATAATAATCCCATGTATTTGATGTATAGACTTGAATTAAAAAATTAAAAAATTATGTGTATCTTAGCACGACTACTAGTCTTATATTTTTCTTTTCTATTAAATGATTTATCTTTATTTGCTTCATTTTTATTTTTTATTTTTGGAAAAACTTTAGTGAATTGGACAAAGATTGAAAATAATGATTGAAATTGAACTTATAGCTTAAGAATTCTGAAAGATTCTTGATCCCTCGTACGAAACCATGTTTAAAAACTCTTCAAAAGTTGAACGGGAAGGTTCCTATCTTCTTCTACATACGACATTGCCATTGGCATTTTGTTGGGCTTTATAGATAGAGTTAAGTAAAAAGTATGAACGATTTTTTTTTCTTTCTTTCTTTTTTCTCTTTACTGATTTTTAGCTGTATGTACCTGGTTGGTATGAAAATGGATACCTAAGGTTGTATTTCAATCTTAAGTTGAGTTGAGTTCTTTATAAATAATAATAAGTTAAAATAATAAAATAATTTTATAGAATCTACTTAAAATAAGTTTAAAAGTATTTATATATTTAAGATAAATTTAGATATATTTATGAGAATTTTAAAAAAGGTTGGACGTCTTACATATAAAATAGTGTTAAATTAAAAAAAAATTGTGAGCCTCACATATAAAAAAATTTTTGAGTTGAAATGAATTTAATAATTTAAGAATTGTATGTTCAGATAATAGACTTAACTTAAAAATATTTAAACAAGATTGAAACTGAATTAGATTTGACAACCAAATTCAGACTAAATGTAGAGGTCCCAAGTTCTCTTATCCAAGCTTTACAACTACCCTAGCTACGAAACATTTTCCACTTGAGGGTATGCATTTAAATTTATGTATAAAAAACTTGAAAAAAATCCGGTTCTATTGGGAAGGAAAGAATTAAAAGAAATTACTATACATATCAAAGTTCTTGGCTGCATCATGCATGCAGTCTATTACTCTTACAGTTAATACTATAAAATATATATATATATATTTGTAATCAATTATATTCTACAAAAATGATTAGTTCCTATAAAAATAAATTAATTATTATCATAAATAGTCATTTTTGTAGTAAATATTCATTTATTTATAGATATATATTTATAATATATGTAGACAAATATCTAGACTGCCAGTTGGGAGTTTCTTGTTTTTAATGAGGTTCATGTAGGTGAGGTCAAAAGTTTCTTGGTGGTTGATCGATCATTATGGTTTTACACTATACATATAGTTTGAGCCTTGAGGTGTAAATGATTTGATTTTTGTGTGTCATATATGTAGTTTGAGGGATGTATAGTACTTGTTTTAATTGATTCGATCGGTTGAGCCTTATGCTATGGTATTTATCGTATACCCACCCAAATGAGAATGATGTAACGATAGTACTACTTCCCATTGATTTGATTTGATTTAAAAAAAAAATACAAGAATTATAAAGTAATTAATGCGCTTTATATTACATATTATATAAGTTTAGATTTTAAAAATCCGATGTAAATTACTGTTGAGGAATAAATTCCACATTATTTGTAGACAAGATCTTGGACATATTTATAAGTAATGTGTAAACTTCTCTCATTGAACCGATTTTATGAGATGAGTTAGACCCATAAATTTTTACATGATATCAGAGCCTGCCACAGGACGCATGTGGGCCCACACTACTTATCCAGTGACAAGGATCAGAAAAATTACTGACCTGCACGTGAGGGAGGGTGTTGAGAAATAAATCTCACATTGCTTGTAGATAAAGTCTTGGGCATGCTTATAAACAATGTGTAAATCTCTCTCATTAGACCGATTTTATGAGATGAATTAGACTTATAAATTTCTACTATCACCAATTAAAAGTTAAATAAATAAAAAATTGAGTCAACTAATATTTATTATATTGATGACGTGTCACCGATAGCTTGAAATTTGCAAGGGATTTATAATAAAATTTATAGCAATTTTATCATTATTTTAAGAAGAAAAGATCCCCCGTCAAGTCCTTCGATATCCATTATCATTCTATGTCTTGTCAAAATATTTTAACAATATAAAATTAGTTCAATTAACAATAATTTTCCATTTTTTTTTCTTTTTCTTTTTTTCTTTTTTCTTTTTCTTTTGCCCCTCTTCATACTTGCATGTCCCATCAAAATTCAATCTTCATTCATAATCAAATCCTTTAATTCGGATGAAAGTGATCGACTCAAAAGTCTTCCGAAATATTTCTGATTGATCTGTATTTTGTGGTAACTTGTACATATTATCGTATGTCCTTACGAAGTCCCATCACACACGCACACATATTATTATCGTTATCAAGAGTCTAGTTTATTCGATAAATGGTGTAAATTAATAAAGAAAAAGGGACAATTCCACGCAAATTTTGTGTATATATCACTGACATTTGGTTAGCCAAAACCAAGAATCAAACGCAAACCTGCCGGCCAATATTGCGTTGTGTATAGTTAATATATAAAGTCCAATTGCGTTCATGATTTGATTAAAATAAGGACAATTCTTGTAGGAAATTCTCAAAGTTGAGTAATGATATATATAGTTATAAAATGAGTAAACTATTTTGTACACTTATTTAAAAAAATTAAAATTTATTATAAAAAAATTTGGACATTTTATAAACAAAGACAGTAAAATTCACAAAAAGAGAGTTCCTTTTACACACAAATTCAAATGTTTTTATTTGCATTACACAACAAAAAATATCAGCTTTTGTGACTAATAAATAGTAAAGAAAAGATTATTTACATTTAAAATTAGTCATAAATAATATTTTCTTCGCTATTCATTGATCACAAAAACTGATATTTCTTGTAGTGAATTAATATCTAGCGGCCAAATCTTTTAGAAGGTCTCGAAGCTAAAATCAATAGCTAGATCCTATATATAAGCTGGAGAGATGCAAGAAACCGTAAAGTTGTCCATGAACTCCTAATTAATCAAGTGATATCATTTGATACATTATTAATATAATGAAAAAAAGCTATTCGCATGCAGTCAGAATAACATTTTGCTTCAATGTTCAAAACTACTGTGAGAAAAATCCATCTGTAAAAATCTACCTGTAAGAGTTAATTTGGAAAAAATCCCAGCCAAAATTAGTGATTCCCGAACATAAACATTCAAAACTGTCGTGAGAATATATCTATTGCAATATCGGATGCGAATTCGCATAAGCACTGTATAATCACTATAAGAAATTTTAGTCACAAAATATAGTCTTTTTGGTTATAATTAAAATGTCACACAACAGTTTATTTTCTTGTAGTGAGTTACTTTGAAAAATGGCGAAATTTATTAAAAAACTAATTCTTTTCATGTAATTCTATATTTATTTACTTATTTTGTAAATGATTATGCATTAATTACATATTCACGATTACTAATATCATTTCTCATTTTCTAATATTCGACATGAAAATTCAGCCACGTCATGAAATATTAGTGTGCGGTCACTGTGGATTTTTCACTCACGTATATATAGAAGAGCTATTAATATATAGTATTTAGAGCTGAAAATAACTGGGAAAATCAGGACATGATATGCATATCTATAATAAGCCGATGTTGTCTGACTTGATAGTCAAGCAAATAATGGATATTTAAGGTTTTTATCTATGTAAAATTTTAGAATTTAGTGTAAAAAAAGAGCAGATAAACATAATATAAAATGAAGCTCATATACATGTGATCATCTATTGTCGTATAGTATGGATTTCTCAACCAGCATTAAATATTATTTATTTAATTTAATTATGACCTAGATCGACTTTATTTATATATCTAATTTGTATAATATACTCTAAATTATCCTAACGTATACACTACAAGAAAAACAAGTTGTTATGACTAGATAATAATAACGAAAAGTTTATTTGTGATTAATTTTGACAGTAAATAATCTTTTCGTCACTATTATCAAGTCACAATAGCTCATTCTTTTTTCTTTTTTTTTGTAGTGGTATTTTGCGAAATCTCTTCATCCTTGTTCTAGTGATTGATAGGTACTATGGCAGCTAGCTAGCTTTGCAAATACAATTAGCGCCGGGTATGGAGGCATGCATTAGTAGTTGAGGGTGATCATGAAAACCATGTCGGCTAGCTATACGTACGCGTTTTTTGACGGAATTAGTTCTATATATATTGGCCCCATCACCTTGATTTTCTTCAACTTTTCAAACCTTTTTTTTTTTGAATTTCCCTAATTTGTGGATGTATCGTTTCCATGTAAAGAGTCGGCATAGTCATGAGTCATGAATCTTTACTTCTGATTCAGGTTGGCTGCACAACTTTAATTAATTAATTAAATTTATAAATTACACTCTCAACTTTTATTCCGCAATGAGCGTGCAAGAGACGACGTTGTACTTTCATCATCTTCATGATCATGGATTAATATTCAAGCAGCAGCTAGCATGCATTCATATTGGAGAACAGCGCTCACAAATATTAATACTGACTGGCTAGCTTGCTAGCCACTAATTCACTATATGTATTCCTAGTTGTTGGGATTATAATCACGAATTTTTTGTAAAGATATATTAATAAAATTAGGGTATCATCATCTTCTTAAAAATAAGTTGATTGATTAACGACTAATTAATTAATTAAATTTTTAAAATTTTTCATGATTAATTAGGGAATAACACGCATGCGGTATTATAAGAAAAATGAATATTTTTAAAAATTTATTTTTGACAATAATAATTATTTGCGACGAGAGTCACGAGATAAAATAGTAATTTTGTAACATATACTTGCCACTTCCAAAAAAATTTCTTATATATGGTGATGCGCTACAAGAAATTTATTTATTTGTAACCAGTTATTTTCTGTCAAAATAATTATTTTTTATTAAAATGAGTTTGTTTTTACAACAAATAGTCATTTTTACAATAAATAATATATCATAGATACTCTTTTTTTTTTTGTAGTGACGTACAGGTCGATGTACACGCACAAAAGTGAAGGTTTCTCTCTCTCTCTCTCCCTCTCTCTCTCTCTCTATATATATATATTTATTTATTTATAGGAACGGCCTATTTTCTTAATTTCTAGTTGGCCATTCATTTTTTTTCTATTTTGATCATCAAGGTCTTAATTGTAATGATCGTGTCTTCTTGCTTATGGAGTATACGCGTATTTACCATTGACATGATACAGGTAAAGTTCAATATCACCATTAATATATGATATCCAGAGGTCGACTTTTAATTTGGAGTTTATCATGGGATTAATTTTGCTTCATATATATAGATACAAGATTAATGAATTATAATCTGATCATGTGTACTGTTCACTTGATCATTCATAGCTTGATTTTTTTTTATGATTGTTCGGCTTTATGCATCATTTTATATGTAAGAAGAAAAGAAATTAACAATCTTAAAAAATAGAAAAATGTTATATATATATATATATATACTCTTATATTCTACGTAATTCCTTTATATCTTGGTGATAAAGAGATTAGTGTCATAACAGCACGATGCGATCATGAGAAATAGAGCTACTTACTTTTATCGATGGTATAAATCTTTAAAAAGTTCGTTATATGCAGTTAGTACTTTTACATTTATTATTTTTCTTTTGCATATTTTATTGATATGATTGATTAAAATAATTATTTTATATTAAAAAAGTGATGTAATTAATTAAAATAATGAAATGCACAAAAAAATAAATAACTCATTTTTTGATAAAAAATGAACTGCAGATAAAAATTTGATACTTTAAATGGTTCTTGAATCAATGGGCAATTGGGCAATTCATTATTTATAACTCATTTTTATTATTTATAACTCCTTTCTAGGCTTGTTTATACCGTCTGTCCGATTTATAATTTTATTTATTTATTAATATTTTTAAAATATTTTTAAAAAAATATTTAAAGAAATTTTAAATTCAAATTTTAAATTTTCAAATTCGAAATTCGGATGATCACCTTAAATTTTAATTAATTTTAATTTATTATTATTTATAATTAATCTCATCTCTAGAGAATGTTTCTATTCGGTCTAGCTGCATATCCCAATAGTATAGCCCGCTAATTATTTCTCGCCACGTAAACTTTTTCCTTGAATTATTGTGATGCAACACACATGCAATCAACACTTCACCTTCGCTTCAGATTTCTTCCCAACTGAAACGCAGGTTCAATCCTCCCTTCACCTTCGCACTACCCCCTCCCAACAGAAACGCATTTTCTTTTCTTTTTCATCAGGTTTCTCGGCAGCCAAACAGAAGGTAATCCCCATTCATAGATCACCCAGACAGCACCTTGAACTCTTCGTCTTCCAGAGGTCACCCAAACGAAATCAGAGATCACCCAAACGAAATCCCACATACTCTTGGATTACTCAAGCACTCATTGTTTGGTACCATGATTTACATTGCCAAATTGAAGAAACTAGAAAACCATAAACAATCGAGATGGGGGCATGCCGATCCGCCCAACCCATCGCAAGAAGGTTCCCTGGAAGCTTTCGCCTCTCAACCTTTTTTTCTTCTCCATTGGCTCTTATCTCTCGTTCCTCTTCGCCGATGCTTGATATCGTGTTGAACGGTGAAGAAAACCAATTTTCATCCTCCATGGATGGCGATTTCGGATGGGAGAAAGCAGAGGGATGAGGGAAAGGGCAATCTGGTTTCATACAAGAGGGGCAGGTCGCGATGGAATAGATGAAATCCAATTTTCGAAATCATCCGTCGTTCGACTAAAGCCCTTTCTCTTCCTCGCTGCCACCATCTCAGTCCGACACCCAAGATTAAATTCCTTCATCACTTCACTTCTATGGGCCACTGAGGAAAAAAAATTTAACTTGTCTACTTGTATTTGTAATTGTGGATGAAAGAAAAGATGATAGAAAGGTTTTATTTCACTGATTGACACTAAAAACTAACGTACTTCACTTAAAATTATTCTGTAATTTATATTTGTGAATGGAGGAGATCGAGTTATATATACGCAGGGACCAGGGTGAAGGATAGTGCAGGGATGAGAGAAGATGCTGAATAAGAATTCGCTGAAGAAGAATACTTCGGTGACGAGCTTCGAAAGTGTTCGAGCGAAAGGAAGTATCACGTGTAATCGATTCTATAGATGATTTGCTGAAATTTCTGATGTGTATTTATTTTATTAGCAGGCTGTAAATAGTCGGAGTGCAGAAATCGACCTCAAAAGGGCCAAATTAAAGACTGGAATCTGATAAGTCCCATATTGAAAGTCGCAATTGCAACTTGCGAAGAATTCAAAATGAAAGGATGAGAATTAGGTTACGTTTAATTGTTGTTGAGAAGTGTTGAGAATATTTATAAATAATAAAAAAAAAATATTAAGTAATAAAAAAAAAATGAATAGTAATAATAGTTAGGAATTCAAAACACAAATTTTAAATTCAAATCTTAATTCTACACTAAAGTCTAATTTACACGTGCAGAGGATGTTAAACATAAAATTAAATCTACCTCCTGAGTTTGGATGATAGTTAGGAATTTTTATGTTAGAAATACTCTAACAACAAAAAGGATTATATATTTACAAATTAATATAATTTGATATGATTAATTTAATTATAAAATTATTTTTATTATAAAATAAATTTATAAAATTATATACGTCAATTTATAAAATTTATTTATAATAATTGCAGTCCCCTTTCTTATGAGTTAGAACTTGGAATGATGTCGAAGCTACAGTTCGTAGCCTTTTAATTTGTATACCTTTCTTATCTAATGTAATATACATCAGATATCAAGTGGATCGGTCAAGGCCCGATTATTGGTATTGGGATATAAGGGCCTTGACCTAACTTCCCACGCAGCCCAGCCAGCCCAGCAACCTACGGAGTTTATTCCAATATTACGAGGAAAAATAGAAAACAATGCAAAATCTGGTCAAAGCAAACAATTAAATTAATGATTCCAGCGTTATTATATTATGTATACTTTGGATTTAAAAATTATCTCAAATTATCTTATTTATTTATTATAATTTTTAAAATATCACACAAAATAAAATATATATTTTACTTTCTTAAATCTCAATTTAATTTTTTTAATTTTTAAAATAATAATAATTTTAAAAAATAATATTTTATTTTATTTTATTTTATTTTATTTTTTATTTTTTATTTAAATCCATCTTATTTCATCTCTCAATCCAGGTTGCTCACTAGGATCTCGAGTGAATTTAAATTTAAGATAAAATGAGTTGACATGAATTTTAAAAAATTGAATAAAGTTTTATTATTATTATTATTATTTTAGAATTTAAAAAAATTAAATTAAAATTTAAAAAATCTGTATTAAAATTTAAAAAAATTGTATTGAAATATATATTTAGTATATAAACTTTAAAAAATTTAATAATAAATTAAAAATAAATTTAAAAAATATAATATTTTATATCAACTCGTCTCCAAATTCATGGCTACAGTAGTACCGATCCATCTGCTTTTACTTTTAAGGCGCATGACATTTTGCTCAGTTCATGGATTTCCTGAATGGAGACATCCAATTCCTCATTATATTGTCTACTTTAAAGAGTGAAGTTGACAGCTCGCATTAATCTCTTAAACCCATATATTTTTAATGGCAGGCAACTGTCAATTCAAAAATTCTTCTTTTTATTTTTCATATATTTCCCCTTTGTATGTTGTCGAAAATAAAAGTGTTAAGATATAATTTTACAAGAAAAAGACGAATAGTGATCAAATATTTATGATAAAAAATATTATTATTGATTAAAATAGATTATTAATAATTAAAATAAATTATTTATAACTAATAAATAATCACAAATAAACAATTTTATTGTAATAGTACTTAAATTTATTTATTTTTATTAATTTACATAAACTTTATAAGAATATGGTAATTTGACTTGAATATATTAGAGAGAGATTTTAAATTATAATCCTACGTTTACATTTCAACATATTTAATATTGAATAAATCTATTCATCATTCTATTTTGTATTATCTTCTCATCATTTCATGATATGACATTAGATAATAAGTTAATAAGTAAAATATAATTATAAATAATCTCCAATCATTTAATATCACATTATAAAATAATAAAAAATAATAAAAATATAAGATGATAAGTAACATTGTTCTTTAATATTTCAAGTGATGATAATTATGACGAGCGGATTAATTATCCTTTCTATTTAAGAGGCAACTACAATATTTTTATCTCTCTCTAATTTGTCTATGGAAAATGCTTGTGTTACCGAGATATTCTCTTGAGACATTTTGCGGATTATTTCTATTGAATAATTAAGAAATTGGTTTTAATGATATTGTAATTTTTTAAAAATATTTAAGGATAAAAAAAAAGTATAAAAATTGTCTTCTGGATGAGTTTTACGTTCTCTCGTGGTACACACTTGTCGAGTGTAGGACTAGGATCTATCCCTCTCTGAAATGATTAAGCCAAAGAAATAATTAGAATTTTTCATATATATATATATATATTATTGAAATTTCCTTTTTACTCCTGTATGTCTAAATATTTCTAACAATTTCAATCAAACTTGTTAGATATCAATCGTGTGAATATTCATAAACATGTAATAAATAAATTACTAATTATTAACACGTCGATTGGTTGCGAAAGGAAATCCACTGAAGAACTCTTTAAAGGTAAAATCCTACAGGACAACTAAACTCAGAAAAGTCCATTTTATTGATTGAAAATCAGTTTACAAGTAAGTTATTCAATTACAAAACCTTTGTCAACTGACTCCCTTACTTGACCGAATAAACGACCCGTTTATCCCTACCGCAGTAGTAGCTAGAACCTCTGACGATCTTCAATTTATGTCTTTCATACTGGAACCTCCAGTAGTTGATCACGTACACCAATCAACGATCTTCTCAAACATTGAAGAAGATCACACTCGCAAGTGTATAAAAATCACAAAGAAAATTCTCTACTAATTTTCCTCTCAAATGACTCTCAAATATATCTAAAATCAGTTCTGGCCGAAATCACTTCCTAGGATTACCATATGACTTGATTTAAATAGACAATCCAAAAGTGCTAGTGAAACGCGTCTGCTGACAGGTCATCCTTCATCAGAATCCGTCTGTTGACAGGTTGCTAACAGACTTCCGGATTTACTGCTGTAATTTGAATTTCGAATTTGTCTTCTGATTTTATCCTTCCAGATCTCGAAATTCAACTTCCCAGCCTTTTTAACAGACTCCCTAGACTCCTAAATGAATTCAAAATACTATAGATAAATCTCATAGTTTAAATTACATTCATTCAAAAATCAAAATTTATCCTATTTGAATTCAAATTGAATAATTCAAAATTACAATTTTAGAGATAAGATGAAATCTTATCCTATTTGAATTCAAATACGCCAACACTAATTCAAGCCAATAAAATTTACATTAACAATCTCCCTCTTTGGCTGATTGGTGACAAAACATTTTTGATGAATATATGTTTCATGTCCTGCTCGGGTTTTCTCCCCATTCATCAATGCTTCTCCCACTTAGTATGTGCTGCTACTCCCCCTCACTCATCACTTTGCTCCCCCTTTTTGTTATCAATTTAGCCAAATTAATATCATGTATAAACTGAAATTATAGCCTCACTTGAGGAATCGGGTGAGGGAGGATTTTGCTTTTTCCTTAGTTCTCAGCTGAGCACTCACAACCAAAATGTTATGAAAAAAAATAAACGCAAATTAGTTTTATAGGAGAACCCGAGTATCAAAACTTGCATTGAAATGAAAAAAATTCCAAAAAAAAAATAACCATATGGTTCAATATCCAGCAAGGTTATCTCAACTTGTCATAAACATATATGCATCGATTAACTCAATCAACCCAACATTAAAGTCCATACTTCTCATCCAATACTAATACAAAAACTAAAACCCATATTTCTTAAGGATAGAATCTGAGCCTTAGAATAGAAAAATCAAGATTAAAGTTAAAGTGACTTACCTAGATGTTGAGAGATGAAAGATACTTCCTGGGCGTAGTCCAAAATCACGCAAAAACTGTGTGAGATTTTATAGAACTTGGGACTTAGGGTAGAATGAGAAGTGGAGCCTTAGAACACCAAATAGTCTTGTATGCGATATGGGTACCAGAAAGTCTAACGCACTAGGAATGGGCAACTAAGGTTGCCGTGAGTCACTTTAAGTGACCACACTTGGTCACATGTTGTGACCTTGCCAAGACTTTTCTTTGTGTCCCACCGGGACTTAGCCACAAAATAGAATAATTAGATCACTCCCATATAAATCTCAACAAGTCCTAAGCATTGATTCTCAAAGAATGCCTCATATGCACTTGTAAAACCAAAAACTTGACCAATTTTTTTTTTTTAATGTTGGTCAGAAAATAAATTGCCAAAAAAAATGTTTATATGCGGATTTTTTTTTTTGAAAAAAAAATAATGACAATGAGGCAAGTAGCATAAAGAGATGCATTTAGGTTTAATCAAAGTGCTAATTACCAAATAAATTCAAGACCATACATCCTCTTGATTGCAACACCCACAATAGATTTTCACTCCTCGTAAAATCACCAAAGTCAAGGTTCATGTGAGTATGTGAGTGAGCAACTTATGAAAGGTAGCAACTTTTTCTTGATGATTTTATTCCTTAATTTTTTTTCATGAATTCCTTTTTTTTCATCATTTTTAATAGGAATCTTATTTTAAAAGATGCTCTCAAGAGATTGTCACTCATTTTAAGGCAAACTTTATGTTAGGGTCTAGATACATAAGTGTCTCCTCCAAACACTTTACTTGTATAACCAATTTTTTGGTTCATTTTTATTGCTCATCTTTTTCCACAATGATAGGAGCAATAATTTTTTATATAAGAACTTCCAAGGTTAGATCCGTGTGGGGTGTGAGTTTTTTTCCACAATGAATTTCACACCGACTTTTTCTATATGGATCAACAAGTGGTGTTTGGCAAGGGGAGACATTTTTCATACTTGTACTATGTTCAACTAGTATTAGTCAATTTAAAATTTGGACTCTCTCTATGATGAGCATCTCAATATACTTATTTAGCCCCCCTTTTAATCAAACAAAAGTGCATTCACATAAGTTTCTCACAGTGCATTAAGAGTGAACCTTTATTATGATGACTCATAGGGTTAGAATGCACGATGTGGGATGCACAACACAAGAATAGTGCATGAGTGCAAGGATTTATAAAGTGAGTATCAATATGTTCAAAACCTTCAACACACCATCAAATATGCACTCTGCATCATTTGGCCGAAAAATACAATTTTTTTTTTAATAAAAATTAGGAAACCAAAACAAAATAAACCAACACTTTTTTAAAAAAAATATAAACAAAACTAAACACAATAAAAATGCATGTTCTATACTAACAATATGCAAGAAATACAAGAACGTGCATGCGGTCCTATAAACTAATGTGGTACGATATCCTTTTTGATCACCCATTTTGCCTTGAGATTTGGCTTGTCCTTTCCATTCTTTTGAATACACAGCCTAACCAATTTACCAAATTCACGACTTACAAAATTAATTTGTTAGCCCATCTCATCAACTTGATTTTGTAAGCTTTTTTCACTCATTTTCAGACTTTTTGCAATTTTGATTTTTAGCCCTTGAGACACATTAAAACAATATGGTCTTATATGCTCAACAATTCCACAATTATGACAAGTAGGAGTAAACTTACCTTCCTACTTACCTTTCTTCATCATGGTTGATGGAGAATTTTTGTGCAAATTTCTTGAGTCGCCAGCCTTAGGCATGGGAGGATTGTTGTGGTTCTTCTTTTGACTTTATTTTACAAACACATTACCTTTGGAGCTCGACGTAGCGGATAAGGGTATTTGTTTTCCTTTTCCTTTAGAAACCACATATCCTAATCTCATCTTATCACTACTTGGTTTTTGAAACCTCAACATTTCATTTAATTTTTGGGTTGATTAATTTTGTTCACACTCTTGAAAATTTTTCAATTTTTGTTCTATTTCAACCTTTTGATTTTTTAGTCTCAACACCTCAACCTTAGAGACTTTTACAACCTCAATCAAATTATTTTTCTCATTTTCTATAACTGTAAGGTTTTTATACAGCTTTTTATTAAGTTTTTTCAACTTGACTACCTCTTCACATACTTCATTATAAGCATCTTGAACACTAAGTTCTTGGTCGGCATCAACTACAGTAATGTCCAAATCACTAGAAGCACAACTACTTTCAGATTTTGTTAGTGAATTTTCAACCAAATCATTCACAATAGTAGAAAAAGTTATAAAAGATTTTTCATTATCGGAAGATGAGTTTTCACTTTCAGAATCCGAAGTATCACTAGAGGACACATTTGATGTTTTTCTTTTATTTCTATGGAAGTTATGACACTCAATTCTAATATGACCATAGCCTAAGCATTCATAACTTTTTACTTTCTTATTTTTTTCAACTTTGTCTTTATTCCAATTTTCTAATTTATTTTTCTTTGCTGAAAATTCTTTTGCTCTCTTTTGTTTTTATTAGTCTTTTTCTTAAACATAAACTTTTTGAATTTCCTCGCAATAAGAGCTGTATCCTCATCATTTAAACTCTCCTCACCACTATTATCATCATACTTTTATTTCACAGTTTTTAAAGCAATAGATTTACCTTTTCTCGTTTGGGAAAGATATGATTCATACGTTTGTAATGACCCGACGAGCTCTTCAACTTTGATTGTATCCAAGTCTTTGCTTTCCTCAATAGCTGTGACTTTTGGTCGAAATCTCTCAAGTAGAGACCTCAAGATTTTCTTCACGACTCTTGAGTTTTCAACTTTTTCTCCAAGATTAAACCTGAAATTCACAAGATCATTTAGTTTAGCATAAAAATCATTAAAGCATTTAGTTTCAAACATTTTAATTTCTTCAAATCTAGATGTTAGCAATTGTAATTTAGAATTTTTCACAGTCATTATTACTTCATGTGTGACTTCCAATATGTCTCATGCCTCTTTCGCTATCTCATACATGGAGATCCTTTTAAACTCTTCTTGAGATACCGCCATAAAGATGGCATTCAACCATTTGCTATTGAAATTGCTATTATTTAACTCATTTTTTGACCAAGTATTAATACTGGTCTCGGGTTTTTTCCACCCTCTTTCAACGGCGTGCCATACTCGTTCAATTAATGACTTTAGGAATGCTCTCATACGTACTTTCCAATACGCATAGTTCTCACCATCAAATTCCAGTAGAATATACAATGATGCCATCTCTACTAGAGGAACAAATCACACTCGGATGAGTGAACCCGCTCTGATACCAATTGAAACTCCCTTTTTACCCCTGTATGTCCAAATATCTCTAACAATTTCAATCAAACTTGTTAGATATCAATCGTGTGAATATTCATAAACATATAATGAATAAATTACTAATTATTAATACGTCGATTGGTTACGAAAGGAAACCCTCTGAAGAACTCTTCAAAGGTAAAACCTTACGGGGCAACCAAACCCAGGAAAGTCTACGATCTTCTCAAACCTTGAAGAAGATTACACTCGCAAGTGTATAAAAATCACAAGGAAAATTCTCCACTAATTTTTCTCTCAAATGACTTTCAAATATATCTAAAATTAGCTCTGGCCGAAATCACCTCCTAGGATTACCATATGACTTGATTTAAATAGACAATCCAAAAGTGTTGGTGAAACGCGTCTGCTGACAGGTCATCCTTCATCAGAATTCGTCTGTTGACAGGTTGCTAACAGACTTCCGGATTTACTACTGCAATTTGAATTTCGAATTTGTCTTCTGATTTTATCCTTCCAGATCTCGAAATTCAACTTCATAGACTTTTTAACAAACTCCCTAGACTCCTAAATGAATTCAAAATACTATAGATAAATCCCATAATTTAAATTACATTCATTCAAAAATCCAAACTTATCCTATTTGAATTCAAATTCAACAATTTAAAATTACAGTTTTAGAGATAAGATGAAATCTTATCCTATTTGAATTCAAATATGCCAACACTAATCCAAGCTAATAAAATTTACATTAACAATTATAATAAGTGATTATCTAATAGCAGTTAATGAATTTTTTGATTTTTATTTAAATTTAACTTCATCTGTCCATCTATCTGAATTCTAAAATGATATGATTTTTGAAATTTAATATCTTGTTTCAAACTCTTAAATCAAACACTTCAAATTTAAATCTAATAAAATTTAAAAATCTTATTATCTCAAAAATATTATTCGAAACTCTCCCTCAACTAGAATATCTTTAGATATCTCTTAGTTAAAGTCTGAATAGATTTCTAAATTAAAAACAATATTTAATTTCAAACTCAACTCAATCTTTTTATTATTGACGTTATCATTTTCCTATCATGTATAAAACTCACTTAAGAGACTAAAACTCAGACTATATAGCACAAATTATATATAATTTATATAATATATAAATTATAAATTACTAATATTTTATTACCAATCTTTTATATAACATATAAATTATAATATAACATTAATAAACTTATTTCACGTTATAGATTATAACATAACATTATTTTATATAAAATATAATTTTTATTATATATAAATTTATATACATATATAATTTAAAATTTCTATCCATTCTTTATATATATATATATATAAAAGAAATGTAAAATAATTAACTTTAAATCTTTTTGCCAATTACATTTGCAAATACAATAATTTAAATAAAATATTATTTATTTCTCAATTTAAATTCATTATAAAAAATTAAATTCAAACAATAATATTTATAAATGAAATTATAACAATAATTAAATAGTTATCTTTCATTACTTCATATTAGTTTATAATTTACTTTTATATACTTTTTTCGTTGTTAAGATATTTCTTTTTTATCATCTTTCAAATATTTGTTAGTACCTTTTTTTTCTATGCATTATATTATTGATCGAAATTTATTTATTTTTATAAAAACTATAACATTTCTTAAAAATAATCACTCCACTAAATTAGAAAAACGTGTTTTGCACATTGCTCCTTCTATATATATATATATATATATATAGCTAGCAAAGTCAAACCGCCATATAAGTACTTTGTTTTGTGTAATTGAACAAATTAAGTCGGCAACATATGTGTCGCGTAATTATTGTGACCATATATGATATTTTATGCATGTAGATCTTTGCAATCTAATGCCTACATCATTGCTGAGGGGAGATGAACATGTCCAGCTTGACTGCAAGTAAAAATGTGAACCATAGAGACCTTTTGGCAAAAAATATGTAGTTTTAATTAATTTAATAATATAATATCTAAATGAGTAAGCTATATATATATGAGTTATATAATTATGTAAGTTCTGCCCACTTTCTTTAAATAAAATTGGTTTTACCGGCATTAAATATAATTTTATATATGGTTCTCAGATTTAACGACTTTTTTAAAGAGAGTGTATGCAGTTTTTGTATATTCTAAATTTATCTGCAAATATCATTTCTACTTTTCAATAGTTTAAATGGTTATATTTTTTCATGCAAAATATAATCAGTTTCTTGTAGTACTAGTTTAAGCGTGTAATTTTTCATTTATGGTATAAATTAAAGTCATGCATGCCAATATGAAAACCTATACATTGTGATTAATTACTAAATAATTATATAGTACTGTTATATGCTTTTCCATTGAGAAATATTTTTGGCAAACAATTTCCATAGTCCAAATTACAACCTCTGTAATTGAGACATCAAATATCCTAATGTTGCCATTCTTAAGAATATAATATAAATAAATAAATTTACTATTTTTATCGGTTTAAATATTTAGAATAAGTAACGATTGAGTATATAGTATCAAAGCAGAAGTCTTTATTAAGTTTGGACCCTCATCACTTTACATTCTATCTATTTAATTTAAATATTTCATGTGTTGAACTAACTCATTTAGAAGAAGATTAGTCCATATAATAGAGAATGTTAAGAATATAATATAAATGTTATGTAACTTAAAAAAAGAAACTACTATTGCAAAAGAGAAATAAGAAATTTTCTCTGAAACTCTTAAGAACTGAAATTTTCTTTCTCTCTCTATATTTTCTTATGAATTTCATTACAACTGAAACTCCTATTTATAGGTTTTGAAATTATTATGCAAGTTACTATGCAAGTCACTATGTAAATTACTATGCAAAATTTAATATAATAGTGGTGGAATTATTCACATAATTTTAGTAGTGGGATAGGGAAACGACTACCGACATTCGTTCGTTACAATAAACAATTAAATTTAGCTTATTGTGCGGTTAACTTAAATTTTTTAAATAAGTAGTACTGCTTTCCCAAATAAACGATTTTTGTTTTTAATAGATCTAGTTCGTCCACCGTCAACTTGTCAAAGTCATAATTATAATGTCGGCCAAGACTAGTATCCAGCAAATATTTTGTGGAAGAACAAGGTTGAGTTGGCATACCTTCCGACTCAATGATATCTGAGTCGTTGGTAATTAAGAAATGATCTTAATTCATGCCACTTTAAGAAGTTGAAAAAACATATCTACATCATAATTACAAGAAGTCGATGTTACCATATAGTACTAGTATTTATCATTATTTTAACAAATATTATTTATTTAATAAATACTATAGAATATTTATTTATTTATTTTCTTGATCAATTCAAAACCTAATCCAACGGAATTCCACGAGAAGTAAAAACAAGTCATCGTGCATGTTGGAGGTGTGAGAAACACGATCGAGAACATGACAGCAAAAGTGCACCTGATTAACACAAGTGTCAAGCCTTGATGCTGATGATCATGATCAGCTCTAACAGCACCACAGCTCAGCTCAACTAAGTCAGTCAACCATTTTTTAGCTAAATCTGCAATATTGTGGAGTACTGTTATAACTTTATAAAATAATTAAGCTGCCTAGCAGCTACCTTAATTAGGTCCACACACTTTGCATACAATATTATATATAAATACATATATATATATATATATTTATATATCATGGATTCTAAATGGATGCAACTAATGACTATATATAGGTCCAATGCTCCTCTCATGACCCCACACGATTTCACGATATTTTAAGTGGTACTGGATCTCATATTTCTTCGCATCATACTTGATGTTACGACACATTTTAAGCGATTATTATTTAAGTGATAATGATTGATGAAATAAGTCATGTAAAGCATATTAAATCTCTAAGTATGATGGAAAATAATAAGGGAAATACTTGTCTAATTATTATAAAATAAATATTATTACAAGAAAAATAGATATAAATATATAATTAATTAACTGTAATAAAAAAGATTACTTATAACAAAAAATAAAATAGACTGTTTTAATTATAAATAATCATTTTAATTATAGTTAATTAGTTATATATATATATATTGATAGTGTATGTTGAATCAGATAAAATCGCATCAATATAATTGCTTTTGTATAATTTTTTCTTGTGACGTAGCACTTCTCTGATCATATCATCACATCTAAATCTGAACACCCACTCTTAACATTTTGCTCATTAATTAAAAGACAAAAGATCAAGACCAAAACATCCTTAACTTGGTATCTAATTAAACAAGCATAAAAATGGTGGGACACGATCTTTTACAACTCATGTTCTGCATTAACTAGTATATATAATTTGGACTACACTCTTTACTACGTCCAATAAGATCAATAATCTAATCTTAATTGATCTTAATTGATGAAGCACCGCTCGGACCATAATCTCATGCATTAAATCTGTTTGGGTACTAAAAACATGCATGCAGTTCACCTTTTTTCCATCTAATTAGCATCGTCAGATCGAGGGGAAGAATCAGGGAGTCATGAAATATGTTGTTTTTCTTCTTTTTTTTTTTTTTTTGAGAAAAAATCGTATGTACTTTGCAGACCTGAATCGACCCCATTGGCCAACCAAAATTACAGTAAGAAAAACACTAAAAATTATGAACATGGAAAAACAAAACAGTGTAATTACGAGTCTTTTGATGATGAGTTATACTTACAGTTTCTTCGTACACATTAGAAAAGGAAGGGAAAAAAATGGATATATATATATATATATATGAAAATGGAATAATTACTTGGGAGAGGATGATCGTCAATTTGCTTCACAAAAACTTATGGGTCAGCTGCCACATCAGTAGTTGAAGAACCAATCCCCACCTGCAACCAAGGTGAGGAACCTCCACTCGTGTTCATGTCTTTCAACTCACTTAGCTTAGCTAACTTCACTTTACTGTCTACCTCATCATCCGCATTCGGCACTAGTATCGAACCATTACTGATCTTCATCATGTCATTGATATTATTATTGTTGTTATCAATGTTGTCATTGTCATTGTCTGCATTTTGGTGCTGATGATTATCTTCCTCTTGATCTTTTGCTCCTATCCAAGGCTGTAAATAAAGACCGTGATGATCATTAACTGGTGCAGGAAGGTTAAGATCGAGCTTGAGATCAAGCAAGTCTGAATCATCATCATCGACCTTGGGCTTCGGATTCATTATAATTTGCTGCTGATCCATCTGAAACTTTACTAGCGTAGAAGTTTCGGGTGCGTTTGATGTAATCCAATGGCACCTCTTATGGCCCCCTAACGCTTGCCCAGACGAGAAAATACGATGACATATCGAGCACTCATGCACCTTTGATTTCCTCTTGGACGTAGATGCCGCCATTAATGGCGGATTAGAAACTTGATCGATTTGTAGTGTTGAGTTTGATTGTGTCGGGAAGAACTCTTCGTGAGTGATCACGTCGTCGTCGGCTTGACTATCATCGAGATGGCCGCTGTGGTGGTGGCCGGCGTCGATCCGGGCGGCAAAACAGCCTTTAACTTTTTTGTGGCTGGCTCTGTGTCCACCCAATGCTTGATGGGAGTTGAACACTTTTTTGCATGCCTTGCATTCGAACAATCCTTTGGCGGCCACGCCCTTGTTCTTGCTCATGTTGTGATGATCTAAAGGAACCTTTAACGAAAATGGAGACATTAAATTCATGGGGTTTCGTCGCTGCTCATGATCTTCTTTACTGGCGGAAGCGCAAGACTCCTCGGGCTCGGCCATTGCAGGGTCGACGACGCCTGCATTTGATAACATCATCAAGCAATTTGCGAGGTCTTCCTCCTCGCTAGATGGGCAATTCGAATTGTTCATAAAATTATCAACTTTCGCTCTAAATGATCTTTTTCTTTTAGACCAAGCGCCGCACCCTGATCTTCTTGATCCCGTGCCTTGATCATTAATATCGGCTTCTGAACCAGGCGATGAGACGAGCGACTCGGCATCTTCGGAGCTACATTTTCCGTGTTCGAGAAAAGATTTCCACGACAAGAATTCTTTGCCGCAATTCTCGCAAACACGACAGCTCTTGAACCGATTTGGGTTTGTTCTCAAAGCGTACATGCGCTTGTTGCTAGGGGGAACGTTGCCGCCAGCGAGCTTATCATCCCAATCACTGTCGGCAGGGTCTTCGTCGTCGATGTGACCGACGTTCTCGTCGCCTATTCCATGCGATCTCATGTGCCCTCCAAGTGCTCTCCCACATCCAAAACCTTTATTGCAAATTTTGCAGAAGTGCTTCAAGCTGTTTGATGGATCATGTTCCAAAGCAAAAGCCATAAAAAGTGGAATGAAAAAAAGGGTAGAAAAAGATAAAGTCCAAGACTGAGACAAAGAGGATGCAAGGAGTGGGTTAAGATTAGAATTAAGACGGGTTGGAGTTTATTATTGTAGTGGAAGTTGTTGTATGGTGAAAATTAAGGGGTAATAGTAGTCCTAGTTTTTAGTTGGAGTATTGGTTGTGGTTAATCTGTGAATTAATATGTGTGAGAGAGAGAGAGAAATGGGAGTTGTCGAAGAAGAAGAAGAAGAAGAAGAGCTATAGAGAAGTGTGATGCTTGACAAGTGGAGGGATGATGAGAGGGTGAGAGACTTTTTCTAAGACTTTATATTTGTGGTGGCGCCGCCAGTCAACAGCAACCGAAGGAGGCCCGTGAGTCCAGTACTATTCGTGTGTTTTTTAGAGAGAGAGAGGATCATAAATGAATGAATCAAGAGATCATCCTTATTTTATTTTATTTCATTATTATAATTTTTTAAAATTTTTTATATAAAATATAATAAATAATTCCATTTTTTTTAATTTTAAAATAAATAATAATATTAAAAATAACATTATAATAATTTTTTATTTTTATTTAAAAGCATTCCATCTGATCTCATTATCCAAATTCAGATATCCAAAGTGAGCCTAATTCATGATCAGCTCGATCGATCTCGATCAGAGAGTGTGAGGGATCTAGTGAGTAAAAGGGGAAATTAGGGAGTGGTTCTAACTGCCATACCTATTCATATCCCTTCAATTCCAAGACAAGAAAACTAATTTATGCTTCTCCTTGTCTGTCGGTTGGTTCAAGCTGCTTTTCCACACAAATTACAGTATATAATATTATTGTCTGCTAATTTACGATTATCTTTATACATAATATATTGCATTTTTTTTTTTATGTTTATTCATTAATTAATGGCTAGCTCTAGACCTTCTAAAAAAACCATAAATATACATATATGAGTACAGTACGTATTTTTTAATCAAGTAGACCTTGATAACACACTTATTTTTATATACTAAATTTCATTAATTTAATATATATATATATATATATATATATGCATGAGTAGTGAAGAAAGGCCGAAAAGTTAGGATCTCATGAAGTAATTAGATATTCCTAGGCTAGCTAATTGGTTATTATTAATAATGGAGGCATATGATGATCAATGTCCATCAATAATGCGCATATCTAGTTATTTATTTATTAAATTAGTTATATATTTAGGAACAAAAACTGACACAACCGTTTAATAATTACTAGTAGTAGTACTACTACTGATCGATCATGTATCGTACTTGGTCTTCGATCTTCATGAGATCGATACATCTCATGTGTATATAAGAAGATCAAGAGATCATATGTGTATTAATTAGCTTCACATGGTTTATTAGGTACTATATATAAGAAAAATGAACATTTAATTATAATATTTTAATTATAATTAAAAGATTTATTTATGATTAAAATATATATAAATATTTATTTTTTTTGTGGTGAGGTTTGGTTTCTTTTGGGTTGGCATGCATGTATATAGAAGAAGACTTCTGCATTGAGTTGACTGGGTTTAAAGATAGCTTAATTTAGTAAGATTCCAGTTTAGCGGTCACGTACTGATCATCCGTTTATTTTATATATCTTCCAGCCAGAATCCAGTCATTACAATAAATATCAATATATAATTTCTCTCCTGGATAAGCCTTTTAAGAATTAATAAAATTTTATAAACTAACTTGATTTTAACTGTTTGGTTAGATTTATTTTACAATAAAAAATAATTTTATAATTTAATAAATTACATCAAATTATGTAATTACTTTTTATATAATCCGGCTATAGTCTTTTCCATTTCCAATATATACATATAATTTTTGGAATTTATCACTCCAGGTGATCCTTAGGTATAATTATAGTTTTTATTTTTTATTATTTTTAAATATTTTTTTTTTAAAAACTATTAATATACTAATAATTATTTCTTTAATTATTAAATAAAGAAATAAAAATAAAATACATGAAATATTAAATTAAGGTACAAAATTAGTGGACAAAATATCATTTTTCATAATTCCCGGATGCGCCTAACTAATTAAGTATCTTTTTCAGCTGGCGAAGAGATGATGATCACTAGCTAGCCCTACTTGGCCAGCTGTACATTTTATCTGATCTCCGACCTACTTGACCTTTTACTTTGCCTTTTCCGGTACGTGCCATTTAAGTTGAATGTGACATCTAGGCGCAGGGTTTATATATATATATATATATATATATATATATATATATATATATATGTCCAGCTTCTCGTATATTCCGAAATTGTACGTACGTAGTACTTGCTGATACAATATTGTTCCTTTGACAGTCCAAATCAGTATAACAAAGATCAGAACTAGTATCTTAGTCTTGGAGTTGGAGTTGGTTATTGATCTCGATCTCCTTTTTATCTGATCTGTATCTATAATCTGTATTAATATACAGAGACATGATTAACAGGGTTTCGAAGGTGATATGGCAGCTGGATATTCTCCTAATTTTCATGTTTTCTTTATTTAATGATCATCTGATCTTCTTGAAAATAATTAAACCCTATTAATAGTTTATGATCAGATTCATTAATGATGGTGAGTTAAGATCAAGTTCCAACCACTATTTGAGTAGTCAGTAAACTCTTTGTCAAGCAATCAGCAAAGACATTGCTTAATTGAGAGCAGTGTACGTTTAGTCTGTAATCCATCATTAATCATTCTTTTTTTGCTTTGATTCGAAGCAAATATATATATATTTAATATTCCCAAAACCAACTAAGTTAGTGATAGTGATTAGTGATAGAGTAGTACTAGAAGAGATCAGAGCATATATATATATACATATATATATACCTATATTTTAATTATAAGTTCAGCCAAAGTTCAATATAATCTGAACTAGAAATCAAACCAGTTCTTCTTAATTCCTGCACAAATATAATACTGAAAAAGAAATCATGGTTAATTAATTGGGACTGTCCATCAGAGGGATGTCATATCATTATTATGACCATTTTGAATGAAAAAAGCAACCTATCTTCCAATTTCATTAACGAGTAAATTATCAGATAATGGGTTTAGATTGGTAAGTTTGCAGCTGCTAAGGATCATCAGAAAAATGAAATATTGATGAATTAAGCTTTAATTAATTTCATGATCACTTTGGCCCACTTCTTTCATGAATGCTTTTCCCAAGATAGCAATGTTTAATGATGAATTTAAAGCTAAATATCATGTATAATCTTCACTAAACATAATAATGCATTTTACAGGTGTGGAGGAAGCTGGAACTTGAGGTGTAGTGTTGCATTCAATTCATGTATATATATATTATTTAGTTTTTAAGAAGTTGCTTTTGTATCACTACAAGAAAAATAAGTATTTGTAACAGATTATTTATAGTTATGGTGATTATTTACGATCAAAACCGATTCATTTTAGTAGAAAATAGTCGTTTTAGTCAGAAATAGCTTGTCACAAATAAATAGTTTCTTATAATGTGTCATGATGATCATATAATCTACATAATTGCATTTTGAAAAGGATGAAAATTAATAATCTCATGCCAACCGTTGATTAATTGTATGTTTTAGTCCTCTTGTTCTGCATCACGAAAAACCTTGCAACGAAATTGGAAAATCTGAGGATGAAGAGATTTTTAGGATTCACAAGCAGATGCATTCCCCAACAACTACGTACTGCATTAACGGAAAATTTGCATTGGAAAATTTGCAGTGAATCATGAATACTGACGGAGGTTCTATCACTAAATGTGGATTAATAATTTAATCAGGGTGGAATAAGTAGTGGCTACTGAGCTGCGAGCATGTATATGGAGTGGGCTGAAGCGAATCCAATCCAAAACTAAGTCCAAATCGTGCCTGAAAGAACGGGTTTGGCCCGTATATTATTGGGCTCAGATTCATATCGAAGTCTTACCGCTAGCAAGGCTTGACAAATATAATGCCCAATAGCCAATTCTGTGGTAGCTGTAGCTGCTGGCATTAAACGTCGACGCAGTCCCAAAATACTCTTTATCATCGTCTAACTCAAATATTTTTCCCAAATGTAAATCGATCAAAATCTGGCTTTTGGATTGTTTGCAATATCTGAGTATGAACCCGTAATTAATATTACAACAATGCAACCAAATTCTCTTGTTAATAATAATTTTCATAAACATGCATATATAATATATCAAAATATTATTTATATACGATTTGTGTATCTTTTACGTATATACTGTATATAAATATAATTTTTACACAATCTCTAATTTAACTATTTTTATTTTTTATTTTTGTATTTCTTTCATCATGTTTATATCTATTTTTAATATATATTTTTTAATATTTTAATTGATATGGTATTATTACCAAATTATTGATTTCGCAAAAAGAATGTCAAACCATATACTTTTAGCATTGCTCATAATATATGTGTTTATACAAATTAAGTTTAAATCGATTAGGACACCTTAATTAGTGCCAATTATTTTATAATTTTGTCCAGAACCTGATGGAATCTCATGATTGAATGTAATATTATTATGTATATCAGCATACATATAATATTTCTTCTATATTTAATTATAGATACACAATGGCCCTCAACGTTAATAAAAGGCCCTCAACGTTAGGTGAATGTTCATGGGCATGGCAGCATAAAGTGGATTGAAATAGATCACACGTCCGTCTAATAATTAAGCTGCATTTATTCTCGACCTAAAGCCAGCCTCATCATTAATATATATTTTATTACAAGAAAAATGTTTATTTATGACGAATTATTTATTATAAAAATAATTATTTATTATGAAAATATATTCATTTTAATAAAAAATAACCATTTTGATAAATATTAATTGACTAGAAATAATCAATTTTCTTATAATATATATATATATATAATATATATATTACTATGATAATTGCCTCTAGTTCTTTTCTTGTAGAATATAGAAGTTTCCTCTACTTTCCGTGAGCCTATATTCGGTAAGAGTAATGCCCAATATTGGGAAAAAGAAAAAAGTATTTACCATTAAACTTTAATTTAAAAGGAAATCCATTAATTTAAACTCAATGTCATATGCGCGCTGCGGACATAGAGATAGAAAGTATAGTGCATGAGGAAGGCTTTAATTTACTTTTTGGCCATTACAAACACACAATTATTGTAAAAAATTTTAATAAAAAATTTTTTTAAAACCATCAAAGTCAAACAAAATTCAAACAAATACCAAAAAGTTGTAGCTGGTGCAAAATTTGTATAATGCTTGGTTGAATAATGTAGTCTTAGGATGCTATATAAATCCCACACACTTTCTTTAAAAAAGAATGTGATTTGTCATTAAAAATTCATTTTTTTAATGTAAATTTTATATTTACTCATTTTTTTTATGTGCATTGCTCATTCTAAGACTGCAAATATCATTATTCTAATTGGTTAAGGCCGAACAAAAACCTAGAAAATATAGAAGCAAGCCTGTGTACATATTGATCACTCCTGCAATCCGCTAAATTTGGAGATACAAGACTTGGGATTCTTTAATTGATCCAAATACATATAGAGTGGACTTCTTGATAGAAACATATATAGGCTCCAACTTTGGTGTGTGTGTAGAGAGAGAGAGAGAGAGAGAGAGTAATAATTCATAGTGGTGGGACTCTCTTATATGGTTCATCATGTGTTCTAATGAAGCAAAAGGGTTAGAAAAATGAAAGAGCATGATTTGCCGTTTGGAAAGTAATTGGAGGTAAAGAATGATTACTTCAAACGATGATAATGCTAAATTATGATGGCCAGAGCGCTTATTAATATTCTAACTTATGTGTTAGTCTCTTGCATGTGTTGTAATGGAAGACAGAGTCTTTTCTTTTTGAATTAATGTATGTGATATGTCCATTACTTCACCTTTTCCTTTATTTCTCAAATCTTATTATTGTGATTTTTTACGACATTTTTCACAATTTTATTCTAAATAGAGTGCTTATGTAAAATTTGAAGATCAAGTAAGAATATTAATAAAGGATAGTGTTTTTTATTATTCGTATTATGTAAATTTCAATGATTGATACTAGTATAATTGGTTTTTATAAAATAACCTTTAAAATAATTGTATTTATATTATAATTTATTATTCGTATAATTACTATAAGAAAATTGATTATTTATAGTCAATTGTTTCTTGTTAAAATGATTATTTCTTACTAAAATGAGTATATTTTTACAGTAAATAATCATCTTTACCGTAAATAATATATCACAAATACTTTTTTTTGTAGTGAATATATAGAAATGCAAATTTAGACAGCTAGTACATCTATTTCAAGCACTTTGAAACCAATGGCTTGTTCTTTTAGCACCAAAAACAAAAACAATTAAAGTGCTTTCTTGACAGAAAAGGAGCACTATATTTTGTATTTGGTAACTAGCTACCTTGTTAGTTCCAAGCTAATAAGTGACAATTCAATGATAAAACATGGGTTTGGTAGCCTGCCTAGTGCCTTTATATCTAATTAGTTCATGAGATCTAACTAAAAACTAATTATTATTCCACTTCACGTTTTAATGTATAATTGTGTGTTTTTTTTATCACTGTGTATCTCATTGAATACACTACTACACAGTACATGACTGATCTAATTAATTAGTTTTTTTATTTTTATAGAATTTAATATTAAATATCGTATTATAATTATAAGAAAATTGCTTATTTACAACCAATTTATTTCAATAAAATAACTATTTATAATCTAAATTAATCGTAAATAATCTTTTTATCATAATTAATTAATCACAAAATCTATTTTCTTGTACGTAGTGTCATATAGATATTGTGTGCATCATGTGATGCATATTGTGCCACAATATAATTAATTAATGCTTATAAATCATGTTACCATTTTGTTTTATTTAATTGGCCACTTAACAGCTTACTTTTCTTTTTCTCAAAGCTTTTTTATATGGATCGAGGAATCTAAAATACGACGCTCTCTCTCACATTTTTATATTTCAAAACTCAAGACATTCATATATTAAAACGTATGAATTAAGCGCAAATCATGATACCACTCCCTAAAAGCAAGGGATTTCACACCTCCGCCTACTAGCTAGATTGTGACATGAATTGGATACAATCCCAATTCAATTTTACACGCCAATTCTTACACACTTTTTATTTTTTTCTTGCAAGCATATCATAAATAAAATTGCTTGATTACAAGACATAACTTTCAGCAAGGAAAACTCCTCAATAATACCCCAAAACAAACAAAACAAGCAATACAACTGAAAAATAAAAAACGATTTCAAAAATTAAAAATATGGCTCTCACCAATCTCAATGAAGAGATGTCGCTTAAAATAATTTTAAAATAGTTTGATGAAAAAATTATTTGACTTCGACTAAGTCGCAATAAGGGTAAGTATATTGCATTTTGTTGAACTCATCCGATTGAAAGAGATTTTATTATTTCCACACATATATATATATATACATACATGCATATACAGGATGATCACTTTTTTTTCCCTTTCCCTGAGATATATAAAGTTATACATTTGATCTTTTTTTTTTCCAACTTAGGTCCTGTAAATCTTTGAAAACTCCTATTAGTTGTGGGGGTAAATTTCGCAAAAGGATGAAATTCCCCATTCTAGTCTACAACATGCACGAGCAATCTGATTATTATACCCTTTTTCTTGATCTTTTTGCTTTGCTTTGATTTCCTCAGCACATCTTAAAGTCCTCTCTATATGATAACCTCCTCCAATGCTGACCTCTCTCTCCAAGTGACAGCAATAGCTCTCAAAAACACTTACATTCACATGCAATTTGAAACCAATCAAGAACAGGAATTCCAGCTCCAACTTGTTCATTTCTTCAGTCTTTAATCCCCCAACTCTCGCAAAGTATGAGTTTCTGTAATTCCTGTTCAAAAAATAAGAGTGGACCGGACATTAGACTTGCCAAAATGATGAAAAAAAGCATATATATTTTTTTGTCAAGAATATTTAAAAGAGTAATATTATATATAATCGTAGAGTCTATAGACATTACGTAATCATTTGAAAAAAAGTATGATTCATTAATAAAAAAAAATTAAATTTTTTTCATATGATCTTACAGTTTACTCACTTTTTAAAAATAATTATACAATATTTACACGATTACAAGTATTATTTTTTAAATACCCAAAAAGTATAAAAGTGAGAGGAAGAAATTAACTCACATGTCCTCCACATACTTAGAAGCCACCATGATGCTTGTGATGAGAAAGCCATGGACATTTCTGGGCGTGATCCGAAATCCCGGATTGCTCTGGCAAAACCGGTCGATATATACATAGGCGACAACATAAATCGACGGCCCGGCTCGGGTGTACCTGAAAATCCTCTCTAGATAGGACTGAATTGTCATGTCCGGCGTGTGGTGGCAGTCGAAAACTTGGGTTCTAGAGTCTTTAGACAAGGCCCATCTGCAATTCTTGACAATCCTTTGATTCCTGGCCACACTTCTTTCGATGAGAGAGGCAAGAACATTGATCACCAATGGCGTGTTGGAGTCATCTTGGTATGAGTAGGAGTAAACATCGGATCTGAGCTTTCTTGGAGATATTAATGGCGCGACTGAAGACGAGTCCATGTTAATCAACTCAAATGATATAAAGAGATTTGGGTTTTGATAAATGAAGATTTGGAGGTCTCTGTCTGAGAAGAATGTCTGAGAGAGAGAGAGAGGTATTGTGATTTGGCGGTAGGTTTTAAGAGAGGTTTATATATATATATATATATATATATATTGCAAGTGGGCGAGAGGGAGGGGAATGAGTTGGTGGTGGAGCGTGAGAGAGATTTTGGGTGCCATTTGGAAGGTGGATGGAAGCCAGTTTAGATAATATCAAAGGAAAATGCTATTTGTTTTGTTTTGTATGGGCAAACTACGGCAACCAGCTCATCAACTTTAAGCTTGCTTCATTCTATAATGCTAAAACCTCTCTCTCTCTCTCTCTCTCTCTCTCTCTCTCTCTCTCTCTCTCTCTCTCTCTCTCTCTCTCTCACACACACACACACACACACACACACACACACACACATCAATTTTCATTATCAACAATAATCGAAACAATGACTACACTGCAAGGCAGCATGCTTGCGCTTGCTATCACAGTCGGGGATTCTAACCCAAGTGGCCCTCACAACAAAAATTGTCTGGAAAGAATGGTTGCTGTAATTGTGGCTATTCGAATTTAAACAAATCCCAAGCCTAATTTATTGCCCATTTTAAAGATACAAACAATAAATTAGGCTTTGAACCTTCTAATTCCAAATCTATGACCCGATCCTATACCAAATCCAAGAATCCGTCCAATTACACGTCACAAAATGGGTGGGTGTCATTAGGTCTTGCTCGTATGTTAAGTTCTTATAAATAATAGTGAATTAAGATGACAGAATGGATTTTTTGAAATCGGCTTAAAATGAATTTAGATATATTTAAATATTAAGATCATGAAAAGTTAAAAAATATTGAAAATCTTACATGTAAGATTGTGAGTTTTAAATATAAAGAAGTTTTGGGTTGAAAAGAATTTAAAATTTTAAAAATTAAATATTTGGATATTAACTGAGCTTAAACTTAAATCGGTCTAACTTTCAAAGGGGCCAAGTTATAAAATTTAAGAAATTTATTTATAATAAATTATAAGCTATATTTTTTTTTTACCAAAAATAACTGAAAAGCCCATGTTGAAATATGGATTTGTAAGATCATTAGTCGAGTAATATGTTAAAGCCCAGGATGGGGAATAAGACTTCGGCCTTTTACGGCCCATCATCAGCCTGCCTTCGACAACTTGATTGAGGACACAAAAGTATCATCCAGTTCCTAACCTGGTCTGTCACACTCACATCCATATCAGACCTTCCTACTTTGATAAAAGCTCCTCAAGTACATAAACTCTCACTTTTCAAATAAAATATATTACACATATATATGTACATAAACAAAGAATATTACACAGTGTGTGTGTGTGTGTGTGTGTGTTTTAAATAAAAGGACAAAAATGATAAATTATATATTAATGTATAATACAGGTAATGATAAGTGAATTTTTCAACAAAGAAGATAAGTATGGGTCCATTACAGCAAATTATAAAGTAGCTATGGTCATTCAAGTTTTCAACCCTTTCTTGGGATTGGGCCTGAAAGAGGCCTTTGATTCAACTATGAAGATAAGCGCGATAGACATCATACATTGACATGTGTTGATACTTTTTTTTTTTTTTACAAAGTTAAAAGAGAAATAATTTGTATAAATTTTAAATAGATAATTGTTATATAATTTTTTATAAAAAAATAAACTCTATCTTAAAAAAAGTGTAAAAATTTATTGTTTTTATTAGTAGGATATGCTTTTTAACAAAAGATTTAACTTGTCATCGGTTTATAAAATATATGTGTATATTTTATTTTATTTTATAAAATAAACCATTAATTATATTTTATATGTGTATATATATGTGTATTATATATTAATGGTTTATAAAATAAACTCCTCAAGTACATATATATATATTAATATGTAAATATATATAATTAGAAGGATAAAAATAATAAATTATATTTTAATGTATAATATGAAAATAAAATAGTGATTCTCTTTTATGTTTATTACTTGATAAAAAAAAAGTGGTAGAATGCTCATAAAAAGAATATATAATTTCATTAATTATCACTTTCTTAACTATTAAATAAAAAAAATTAAAAAAAAAAGTGGTAGAAGAATATATAGTAAAAAGTAGTAAAACTATCACTATTAAAACAAAATACCAAATTAAGGATAGGGGACTGAAAGATTCCTCGACTCCACTTTTTCTCTAAGGTGCCATTTAGATGGTGATCAATTTAGATTAAATAAAAGTTAAAAGTTAAATAAAATATCGTTATAATATTCTTTTTTAATATTTTTATTATTTTAAAATTTGAAAAGATTAAATTTTTTATTATATTTTATGTAAAAACTTAAAAAATATTATAATGATCTGAGATAAAATGAGATGAAATAAAATATTTTTTATATCCAAATAGGAATTTACTACACACTATTACGTCTAAAAAACAAATTAGAAGTTACTCCTTTACTATTAATATATATTTATAAACAATTCAATCAAGATTAATTTCTTGCAAAGAGGAGGCAAAAAGCGTAAATTTTATACATAAATTAAACGTGTGGTGATCTTCAAGTCCAAGCTTTTTGATTCCAATCACACAAAGAATACGAAATGACAAGCAAGTGGCCGGTACGTAGCCATCACGTCCTTACTTCACAATTCGCTTACCTGCAAGCCCCGTTTGATGGATCCATGGATGGATCGTTACAGCTAGTTGTGTCCCATTAAAAATCATAATTATAGAAAAATGTAATCTATGTTATGAAACTTAAAGAAATGAACTACTATTACAAAAGAGAAATAAGAAATTCTCTCTGAAACTCTTAAGAACTGAAACTTTCTTTCTCTCTCTATTTTTTCTTATGAATTTCATTACAACTGAAGCCCCTATTTATAGGATTTGAAATTACTATGCAAGTTACTATGCAAGTCACTATGCAGAATTTAAAATAATAGTGGTGGGGTCATTCACATAATTTAGTGGTGGGACAGAGGGCAGCTGCCGACGTTCGTTTATAACACTCCCCCTTGAATGACCACCCATAAAGAATCTGCCTCGTTAAAACCTTGCCAAGTAAAAACCCAGTGGGAAGAAAAACCAATGGCGAAGGAAAAAGAGTACAGTCTTCTTATGTATCCACAAATGCTTTAAGATTGCCTCATTAAAACCTTGCAGAGGAAAACTCAGTGGGACAAAACCTCAACGAAGGAAAAAGAGTACAATCAGCACATTTACTCCCCCTGAAAAGTGCATGACAAAAGATCTTTGAGTCTTCGCATTCCAATGTTATGCACAATCTTCTTGAATGTGGAAGTTGGTAATGCCTTTGTGAATAAATCTGCCAGATTATCACTAGATCGTATCTGCTTGACATCAATTTCACATTTTTCTTGAAGTTCATGAGTATAAAAGAATTTCGGTGAAATATGTTTGGTTATGTCACCTTTGATATATCCTCCTCTGATTTGAGTGATACAAGCAGTATTATCTTCATATAAGATTGTTGGGCTATTATCGATCATAGGAAGTCCACACTTTTCCTGGATATGTTGAATAACTGATCTCAACCAAATACACTCTCGACTTGTTTCATGAATATCAATGATTTCTGAGTGATTTGAAGAAGTAGCAGATAGTGTCTGCTTAACAGATCTCCATGATATGGCAGTATCTCCATAAGTAAATAAATATTCAGTTTGAGATCTACCTCTGTGTGGGTCTGAAAGATAACCTGCATCTGCATACCCAATCAATTCTGGACTTGAACCACGTTGATAAAATAATCACATATCAACCGTACCATGAAGGTAACGAAGGACATGTTTAATGCAATTCCAATGCCTTCGAGTTGGTGCAGAACTATATCTTGCAAGCAGATTAACTGAGAATGTAATATCTGGTCGAGTGCAATTTGCAAGATACATCAAAACTCCAATTGCACTAAGATATGGTACTTCAGGACCAAAAATTTCTTCATCGTCATCACAAGGACGGAATGGATCTTTCTTCACATCAAGTGTTCGAACAATCATTAGAGTACTCAGAGGATGAGATTTGTCCATATAAAAATGCTTTAGGACTTTCTCAGTATACATGGACTGATGAATAAAAATTCCATTTGGCAAGTGCTCAAGCTGCAGGCTGAGACAAAATTTTGTTTTGCCAAGATCTTTCATTTCAAATTCATTTTTTAAATATATAGCGGTTTTTTAGATCTCTTCAGGAGTTCCCACAATATTTAAATCATCAACATAAACCGCAATAATGACAAATCTGGATTCTGATTTCTTAATAAAAACACATGGGCATATAAGATTATTCTCAAATCCTTCTTTCAATAGATATTCGCTTAAGCGATTATACCACATGCGTCCGGATTGCTTCAACCCATATAAAGATCTTTGTAGTCTAATTGAGTACATATTTCTAGATGTACTTGTAGATGCTTCAGGCATCTTATATCCTTCAGGGATTTTCATATATATGTCATGGTCTAAGGATCCATATAAATATGCAGTGACCACATCCATCAATCGCATTTCTAATCCTTTTGTAACAACCAGACTAATCAAAAATCTAAATGTGATTGCATCCATAACGGGAGAGTGTGTTTCTTCATAATCAATCCCGGGTTTCTGCAGGAAACCTTGTGCAACAAGCCGTGCTTTGTATCGCACAATTTCATTTTTCTCATTTCATTTTCGTACAAATACCCACTTATATCCAACAGGCATTACACCCTTTGGTGTTTGGACAACAGGTCCAAATACTTCTCGTTTTGCTAGCGAATTTAATTCAGCTTCAATAGCTGTTTTCCATTTTGGCCAATCATTTCTACGTCGGCATTCTTCGACGCTTTTTGGCTCACTTTCTTCGTTACTTCTGGTAATGTCTAGGGCCATTTTATATAAAAATATGTTGTCGACAACAGTTTTATTTCTATCCAGAATTTCTCCAGTTTTCATGAAATGTATTGAGATCTCATTATTTTCAGGTACCTGTTCCTCTTCAGGGGAAAACATTTCATGACACACCTCTTCAGGAGGTCCCTTTTTAGGAGATTTATACTCTTCAAGAGTTTCCTCTTCAGGAGGTTCTGGAATAGAAGATTTAAGCTCTTTAGGAGCACCAATTATATTTGTGGTCTGTATTATGGGTACGTGTTCTTCAGGAACACCAAATTCATTTTGTATTCTTTTCCTTCTAGGAATTTTGTCTTTTGCACCGATAGGTCTTCCACGCTTCAGGCGTATTTTAGATTCACTTATTACTGCTTTGACAATTTGTCCTTCAGGGACTTCAATCCTTGTTGGAGTATTAACAGCAGGAATATAAGATTTTACTACACCTTTAGTGTCAGTAAATACATCCGATAACTGATTTGCAACATTTTGCAAATGAATAATCCTTTGAACTTCCCGTTTACATTCATTTGTAGGAGGATCAAAATGAGACAGGGTCTTATTATCCCAAGTAATATCTTGTCGTGCTTCAGGCACCGACTTTTCTTTACCCATTAACGGAAAATTTGGTTCGTCAAAATGACAATCCTCAAAACGTGCTTTAAACATATCCCCTGTAAGGGGTTCAAGGTATCTAATAATGGATGGAGAATCAAAACCAACATATATCCCAAGTCTACGTTGAGGACCCATTTTTGTACGTTGTGGAGGTGCAATTGGAACATATACAACACATCTAAAAGTACGAAGATGAGAAATATTTGGTTGTTGACCAAATGCAAGCTGTAATGGAGAATATTTATGATATGCAGATGGTCTAATGCGAATTAGAGATGCTTCATGAAGTATAGCATGTCCCCAAACAGAAATAGGTAGTCTTAATTTCATAAGTAAAGGTCTAGCGATTAGTTGAAGCCTTTTGATCAAAGACTCAGCTAAACCGTTTTGTGTGTGTGTATGGGCAACAGGATGTTCAACATCTATTCCTATTGACATGCAATAATCATCAAAAACTTGAGATGAAAATTCACCTGCATTATCCAATCGAATGGTCTTAATTGGATACTCAGGAAATTGTGCTCGTAGTTTAATTATCTGAGTAAGAAGTCTAGCAAATGCAACATTTCTAGTGGAAAGAAGACAAATATGTGACCATCGACTAGATGCATCAATTAGAACCATAAAATATTTAAATGGTCCACTTGATGGATGAATAGGCCCACATATATCTCCGTGAATCCTTTGTAAAAAGGATGGAGATTCAACAATGACTTTTGAGGGAGATGGTCTAATAATTAACTTACCTTGAGAACATGCAAAGCACGGAGATTCATTGGGTAGAAATATCTTTTGATTTTTTAAGGGATGCCCATGCGAATTTTCAATAATTCGTCTCATCATTATAGAACCCGGATGTCCAAGGCGATCATGCCAAGTCATAAATACTTTAGGGTCAATGCACTTCTGGTGCATTACCACATATGATTCAATTGTTCTCATTTTTGTATAATACAATCCAGAACATAGAGCATGCAGTTTTTCTAATACGAGCTTCTGGCCCGATACTGTTTTAGTAATAAGAAGATGCTCTTTACTGCCTTCATTGGTCGTTTCAATATGGTAATCATTACGACGTATATCTTTGAAACTCAATAAATTTCTTCTGGATTGTGAAAAGAATAGAGCATCATCAATACAAAATTTGGTGCCATTAGGCAGCACAATATAAGCTCTTCCGGAGCCCTCAATTAAATCCGATGAACCTGATATGGTATGGACATAGGCTTTACTTAGTGTTAGATTTTGAAAATATTTCTTTTCTTTGAGAATTGTGTGAGTTGTAGCACTCTCAGCCAGACATATATCTTTATCATTCAACTCAGAGATAAAAAGCTCATCAATGTGATCCATGATTCTACAAAATATACAAAACTTTTATTATTGATAGAAAGAAAATACATTAATTAAGTGAAACACTTCCATCTCCAATTAAGTGTTCAATACTACCATCAGGATGATTAAAGAAATCAGATACATCAAGATGAGTAACGTCTACATCTACTGAATCTAATAAATCATCTGATGGTTCTACTAAATTTGTTTCATGCACTTTATTCTTTCCTTTAATAGAAGCTTGATATAAATCAGCTAAATGCCTGGCCGTACGACAGGTACGTGACCAATGTCCAGTCATTCCACATCTATGGCACACCTCTTCACTTTTCTTTGAAGAATTATTCTGAGGATTTTTACCCCTCTCTGAATTGTACCACTTCTGGTGATATGGCATATTATAATCCCTTTTAATGTTGTCATTTCTGGGACCAACATTTCTATAATTTCTCCTACCATGTCCACGCCTCCGATTTCTTCTAAAGGATGCACCATTCACTTCTGGGAATGATGCAAACCTATTACCATTCACTTCAGGGAATGATATTGAGCCAGTAGGGCGTGACTGGTGGCTTTCTAATAAGAGCTCATTATTCTGCTCAGCTACTAGAAGACATGATATAAGTTCAGAATATTTCTTGAACTTTCTCTCTCAATACTGCTGCTGTAGGAGCACATTCGAGGCATGAAATGTAGTAAAAGTCTTCTCTAGCATATCTTCATCGGTGATTTTCTCACTGCATAATTTTAATACTGAGCTTATTTTAAAAAGTGCGGAATTATACTTACTAACACTTTTATAATCTTGCAACCTCAGGTGCAGCCATTGAGAACGAGTACTTGGAAGGATGACAGTCTTCTGGTGTTCATACCTCTCCCTTAAATTGTTCCACAAAATATAGGGATCTTTTACTGTGAGATATTCAGTTTTCAATTCTTCATGAAGATGGTGGCGAAGGAAAATCATTGCTTTAGCACGTTCCTGCAGGGATGTTTGATTTCCTTCTTTAATAGTTTCTCCCAGGTTCATTGCATCAAGATGTATTTCAGCATCAAGTATCCAGGATAAATAATTTTTCCCAGATATATCAAGAGCAACAAATTCCAATTTTGTAAGATTTGCCATTTTCTACACATATAAATAATAAATATGTGTATCTCAGAAAATATATTTATAAATTCACACAGATAATTATCAATAAAATATATCAAAAATTTCAAATAATATATTGAAAAACTTACAGAGGAATAAGGCCACTAACTTCAGAATTGGTAGAACCGTCGTGCTGATAACGTGTTATGAAACTTAAAGAAAGGAACTACTATTGCAAAAGATAAATAAGAAATTCTCTCTGAAACTCTTAAGAACTGAAACTTTATTTCTCTCTCTATTTTTTCTTATAAATTTCATTACAACTGAAATCCCTATTTATAAGCTTTGAAATTATTATGCAAGTTACTATGCAAGTCATTATGCGGAATTTAAAATAATAGTGGTGGGATTATTCACATAATTTAGTGGTGGGACAGGGGGCGGCTGCCAACGTTCGTTTATAACAATCTAATGTTTTAAAGTTAGTGAAATCTTATTTTCAATCCAACGTTTCATTGAAGTCATAAATTCTATAATAAAAATTTATTTGTAAATACTTTTTTTTTTAATTTATTGCATTGACAACTTAAGATCATCTCGTAAGACTATTTGATATAAAATTTAAAATTACTATTTAAATAAGATGAATAACGTGTTCGTGATGTATATACCATTTGACAATTAAATAGCTTAATATTTGATATACTTTAAAATTATCTAATGCGCGTGCTGCATGCGCGCAAAAGGACACTAGTACTCATGAATTATATATCCATCACCCTCGTGTGTGGATGCTTCATGCTAAAACACAAAACTAGATACTGATACCACACTGAAAAGATACCTTACAGTCTGTCAATAAATTTAGAAAAAACTTTAAAGAAAAATGGGTGAACCAAAGAAGCATATATAGTCACATCTAGATTGCCAAAAAAAAAAAAAAAGAGTAAGCATTAGTTACAAGTTGTAGTGTTGGGCAAACTTACATATATAGTACGTACCAATTACCATGGCTATAAGATCAGGAGAACTTAATTATAATCCTCTCCTTAATTGGCAATTTCTTTACAATTTTCTAGTAAATTTGTTCTTGTTGGCTTGTTATATACTTAGGAGTTCTCCTATTTGGCAGTCTTACACCATAGTATACATGTCGAAGAAAAAAAATAAAAATATAAAAATAGAATCAAATGTGTGATATAAGGCAGTTGAATAGGGGTGTAAGTTTAAATCGGGAAACTAAAAAAGGCCCAGATCGGGATAAACCAGACTAGAATTTCTGGTTTTGTACTGGTTTGATCCGGTTCCAGTTCCGAAAAATAACGAACCAATTATAACCAGTCCAGTTCTGGTTTATGACATTTTAGCATCGGACTGGACCGAATCAGACTGATTCTATTTATCTTTTTTTTTTTTTAAGAATTATTATATCTAATAGACGACGTTATAATTAGACATAAAATAATGTTGTAATAATTTATTAAATGAAAAGATAATCTTAATTGAAATTGTAGTTTATTGTAGTTTATTTTAATATAGTTTATTTTTATTGCAATTTATTTTTAGAAAGTAGTTTTTATTTAATAGTAGTTTTTTTAATACAGATTTTTTTTATAACAAATTTTTTTACTAAAATAAATTTTTTAAACCAGTTTTTTTTTAAACAAATTTGTTTTGATAAAATTACACTTTATTAAAATTGGAAAATTTGACTAAAATCAAACTAGAAGTGATACTATCAATTTAGGGATATAAGCAGAACGTAATCAGTTTTAAGAGTTATAAAATCAGTGATACTTATTCGATTATTAATTTTATAAAAAATTGAATTAAATTAGACTGATTACATCTTTACTGCTTAGTATAATTTTTCTATATTTAGATCTCAATATTGAACTACGATCGAGATCATAAATTTGTCATTTAATTATACGTGAAATATGTTTGCCAAAATATAATGGCGATCCACTTGTGAAAGGGAAAAGGGTCGAGGAGATTAATATATATATATATATATATATATATATATATAACTAGCTAATTTTGTCACGATGTTGTACTATAGAAGGCTAAAAGTCATTATTGAGCAGTACCATAAGTACTGTATGTGATGGCAATAGAGAGTTGAAAAATCAGCATCCAATCATTTATATGCTCACCTTTAAGCAAACATTGCATTTTTTACGTCTTCTTTAATTAGAATGCACAATGCACACAAATCCTTTTTGGTGCCCGCGGCCAGATTAGACTTGAATATATTATATTATATTATATTATATTATATTATATTATATATATATATAAAGGAGTGTTATAATCATACAGAGTTTACAAAATTAAAATTACGATAAATTAATTTGATTTTATATGATTAATTAGATTTATTTTATAATAAAATTAATTTAATAAACTAACTTGTCCTATCAAATGATGAGATCATTTTCTAAATTTATTTTTTATAAAAAGAAAATAATATATACATATGTAAACTTATATGTGGCATATTGCAATCATTTAAAAAAAATATGAATATATGTGAGATTCATTTGAAAAAAACTAATTTTTTTAACAATAGATCTTATTCATTTTTAAATAACTGCATATCGTTTGTAATTCTACGACTATATCTAACATTGCTCTTTTATAAAATATTTTTGTGACTTAAATTATTTGTAAATGTGTGTATTTCATTTTTACTAGTATTATTAATTATTCTTAATCTTCAATACCTTTTATAATAGAGAAATATTGATGTTCTCAGTCCCAATCATGCGTACATCTCACACACTTTTCTTTTTTTTTTTTTTTACGCAAAATGGATAAATTTGAAACTTACAAATTTTGCAAACGGTAGATCCAACTTTGTTTTGTTTTTAAAGAAATTGGAACTTGCACATCCCAATACTAGTTTACTCTTTATATATAATATTTCAATATTATTGCACATGAGGATGCAAATTAATTAGATGAAAATCAAACAGAATAATATTGTAGACCAAATGCGCCAAATATTCACAAATTACCCAAAACCGGATGAACCACAAATTTCGGGTTTTGCTTACTAGAAATTAAGCTTAGCTCTTAGAACTAGAAGGTGGAGGTTGCGGTTGCGGTTGCTGCTGCTGCTGCTGCTGCTGATGATACATGGCAGCCAGCTTGCTGTAAGCTGCCTCCATCGTAATTCCCTGCAATTAATTAATTAATATAATTATTGACTATTACAAGATAGTAAAATTTTTAAACAAACATTTAAAATTGTTGAAAGTTTCATCACTGTCGGAATTTACAAATAAAAATTAAAAAATGTGTTTGCTCCTTATCTTATATATATACTTATGATCAGGGAGCGAGCTAGCTAGCTGATCACCGAGCTTCAATATCATTTGGAAACTCGATAATTTTAAACTATTTTATAAAATAATCAACATAGTTTACAAAAAATTATAAATCATTTTACCTGTGCATGATATTATATAAACGAAGTAAACCCTTATAAGTAATTAAAAATGATCTATTCATTATTCTCACATATAATACACATTATATTTTTTTAAAAAAAATTTAATTCTCTTACTATATATTTGATATATAAATAATTCTCTTACAATATTAAACTTTTTTTATTTTAAATTAAAAATATATTATATATATAGACAAACAAAAAATAAAAAATAAACAAAAAAATAAAAATGCACCTATAGGTGCAAGTGCTGTAAAACAGTAACAGTCCATTTCTCTACCTCTAAATTCTAATTATATAATAATGAGCTGGAGGCAATTAATATTTCGCATGCAAGTACTGACAGTCCTAACTTGTAGTCCAACAAAATAAATCAGTGTCCTTTCAATCATTTTCAACGAGTAATGATTGAGAAGAACCTATCTTGTTTGGTTCAAAAAATGTGTTTTGTTCAAAAAATGATTAAAAAGACAGGACTGTTTTGTTTGGTTGGACTAACAACATGACAAGAAAAGCTCCAACGAAAAACCAAACAACACTGACCATAAAAATCAATAATTTATAGATGAAGCATCGATTGCCCGCCATTAAAAACTTGGAAAATTTAACCTGTGATTGGCATGAAAGGAATTGCGGATAAGGGTTCTGGATTAATTACAGCCGCATGATGTGCAGAAGTGGCTTGAAAGCGGTCGCTGGAGGCCGCATGATGATCTGGCCAGGAAGCAGCAATAGGCATGAAAGCATGAGCAGCATGAGTAGGGTGAAGAACATGATGATGAGCTGGCGAATTAATGGCTGATCCTGTGATGTTGGAACGATGGTTGATGGTCATGTTGTTGATGTTCATCATGTCCATGCCCATGGTTCCATGCATTCCGAATCCCATGCCCATTCCCATCCCCATCCCCATTTGACCCATCATGGGCATCGGAAGCTGTTGCATGGCCATTGGCAACATCATTGCTGCATGTTGCATATTCATTCTATTCATCATTTGGACTTGAGCTTGCAATTGCTTCAGATATTCAATCACTTCGTCAAGCATCGAAGCCTTGTCAGTCTGATCGGTAAATAATGCAACAAACTACGTAATTAATGTTTTATATATGCATGATAATAATTAGTTGCATATTAGATTTTAAAAAAATAAGGTTAAAAGATTAACGTAATTTATTGTAACATAATATTAGATTTTAATATATTAAATTGTAAACTTTTTTATATTATTAAGATAAATTTAACGTATAAGAAAAAATGGGGTTGGCATATCCATATATACCAATTAACTTTCCGTGATCATACTATCCAACATATCAATTACATGTGTGGACTAGAATCATCGGACTTGCTAGTTCCAAAATACCCACAGTATTTGTATGCAAATATATCTAGCTAGCTTAGGACCACATGCATCTATTAATCATGTACCTGGCCAAATATTACTGCCATCTCTCAATCTATGTCTTTGAGTCTTCTTTTTTTTTTTTTTTATCAACTCCACACATTTATATGAGATATATATATATACAATTTATAATGATCACAAGGTTTAAATAATTATTTTATTATTATTTACAGATGATATAAGATACTCTTAGTATCCGAAATAGAGTACTCTAAGATCTATTCATGTGAAATTAGCCTAGCTCATATATATCAAATAATATTCATTATTTTTTTAAAGAATGGAGAGAGAGAGAGAGAGAGAGAGAGAGAGAGAGAGAGAGAGAGAGAGAGAGAGAGAGAGGGGGGAGGGAGGGATAGAATTCATGATCCTCAAATAGACAAAATCTATAGTCACCAGAATCAATATTATTCATCATTATTAATCGTTAGCTTATCATCTTTATAAAGGTAGTGTACTTAGATACAATCTTAAGGTGGATAAGTTCCACGCATGACTTCTATTGAAAAATGTAAAATCTCCTATTAAAAAATAAAATGTACAAGACAGACCTAATTATTTGAATGGAGAGTTAACTTATCTCAATTTTATTATTATATTTTTTCAAATTTTTATATAAAATCAATTTTTTTTTTTTAAATTTCAATTCAATTTTTTCAAAATTTTAAAATAATAATAGTATTAAAAAATAATATTTCAATAATATTTTATTCAACTTTCAAAATTCACATCAATTTATCTTATCTCATCTCTCAATCTAAAAGAGACGTGAGTAAGTAGTACAATCATACAAATCTAATTTTGGGAGGGGAGGGGGGTAGGGTTTTGTTTTGGAAAAAGTAAAATTATCGTAAAGGTGACAGAGAAAAGACCAGAAAAGGAACAGCATATATACCTTACTTGAATTGGGGACCAGCTTCTGCAGTGTGGTAATCCTTTGGTTTATTTTATCTCTCCTTTTCTGAAACAGACACAATTAATATATCTCAAAATTGGAATACAATCTCCCCATTGTTTTCTATACATATCAATTCATGATACTTACTTCTCTACCCAATTGGGACTGGTAGGCTTACGTAATTTGAGGCTTTAATATCAAATATCAGTTAATTATTTTATTTTACTTTTCTAATGAATCCCAGATTCCCAATCATATATATATCACTGTCTCAAACTCAAAAGTATCTACCTTTTCTGTAAAACTTTAAAGAACAATTAATATGGCCTTATCCGTATGTGCGTTTGTGTGTGTCATGAGAGAGAGAGAGAGAGAGATTTTACACGTTCAGATTGGTTATGAATGGCAGCAGCTCTACTTCTTTTACTTGAAACAGTACTGAATTTCCCCGTTCCCTTCTTTTTGGGATGATCACCTGCTTCCCTCTTCACAAATTTGGACTCCATTAACAGCAAAAGGCAAATAAATAAATACGGAAATGTATAATATTAACAAAGACATCAAAACTTTAGAGGAATCTTCCATTGACTGAAAACGATATTCAAAAGGAATTATTGATGTTAGTAAAAAGAAGACTGCTTTTGAATCTTTAAAGTACAAAAGGGAAAGAGTTTAGTTGCGCCTGCTTACCGGCGGTGAACTGTGGCAAATGGAATCATGGTCATCGGCGGTGGTAGTCTTTGTGGAAGGTTTTCTGGCCGGAGAGCAGGCTTGTTCCGGCGACCCAACTCGCAGGTCCATCTCAGACGTGTCGAGATCAGTTGGGTGATGACTGTCCATCCCACAGGTGCCGGCGCTGCCAGTGAAGCTTTCGTCTCTGCTGCTCCACTCGGCGGTGACACGCTCCTCCCGGCCGGCCCCTTTTCCCCCGAAGAAGACGTCTTTCTCTTTGTCCTTGTCTTGTACTACTGTGGTGGCTGCAGTAGCGCTGCAGGAGCCGACGCAAGTGTCGAGTCGGTCCACGACCTGGCCGTGTGTCTGCGTGGCCTGGTCGACCTCGGAGGTGAGATTGGAGCATGGGACCAAAGCGTCCATGGTCATGGTGGCTGAGGGGGTGGCCGCAGCAATAGCTTGGCGGTGGACCGAGTGTTGGCTGCAGCCGCCATGTAAAGGGGAGGAGGATTCTTTGGGCTCAGGTGGCGAGCTAGTGGCTTGGTTGACAATGGACTCCAAGGTACCACTCGCGCATGGCTTTTCCCAGGTGGGTATGCGTTTGACATGAGGCGCCACGCGTGCCTGACCTAAGCCATGCATGGCTAGCTGCCCGTTCTCCCATGTCAACTCTGCTACTTCAAACCTGCATATTGCCACTGAAGACATTAATCAAACAAACAGCTCGAGGACGATAAATATATCTGTAAGAGAGAGAGAGAGAGAGAGAGCACATGGGGCCATCATGAGGAGTAGTAGAATTTGAGTTATATCGGAGGGAGAGGGTTGCAGGGTTAGGATTGTTATCCTCGAAATTATCCCAGCTGGGAACACAGCGGCTCATAATTTTGAGGGGGCCGGGGAGAGAATGAGAGGAATGATTGCGGGCTGTAATAATGGATGTGTTATGGTGCAGGAAGAGGAAAGGGAATTTCTTGCTTTTGCTTTGATATTGTCATGCGTTTGAAACAGAGAGATTTTTGTCCACAGATACAGAATATATATCAATAATATCATCACAGAGATACCATTATTTATGGGCAGAGGGAGAGAGAGAGAGAACTGGTGAAGTTTGACCGTCCCGACTCCCCAATATTATCGTATATAATATAGTACTAGAATATTATGAATATATTTTATCATAAATATGATAATATTCTAGCAAGTAACAATATATAACAACCAAAATGATCTAATTTTACCATTAAAAACTTTTTTGAGCTTATTTAAACACTTTTTACTATCCGACCCCTAACATTAATCCCTTCCAAAGCATCGGCAAAGCTCAACTCTCAACTGCTCAAGAAGAATCAAACAGTTGGCGCTCTCTCTCTCTCTCTCTCTCTCTCTCTCTCTGATTTACATTGAAAAAGATTGGATATCAGAGAAATCATATATATTCAGTTCAAGCAAGAACTGAAAACAACAGCAATGCGCTTTCAAGAACACGGAGAAAATCCCAAGAACACTTGAAAAAGCTACGATACCGAAAATGGCCTCCCCCTGCAACAGCACTACCAACTCCATGGCCATCTCTGTGTACAAACGGCGCAGTAGTAAGTCGCATTCGTCCCGTTCTTCATTCAGAAACTTAACGCATTCGAAAGGATTAATTGCCCCGTGGTGTGATTCCTCTGGAGGCTGTCCGGTATCGAATATGAGGTCTCTTATGGCCGTTTTGCCCAAATCTCCATCACCCATTTGCAGCGATTGCTCCAGCCCTCGAGACTCACCAACTTGCTCTTCCCTATCGCAAACACCCAACTCTCAAGTTCCCACTTTGTGCCCGGCAAATAACCAGCTGGTATTTACTAGAAAATGGTTGTTTGATCTTGATGGATTTGGATATGATTTCTTTGTTTCTTGTTTTGAAAATGATCTAATATGCATGCATGCACTGCTTTGATGGATCGTTTCGGATCTCGCCAGCTTGATTTCTATCTGTGTTTTGTTTTTTCTCGAGTTTTGATCGATGCTTTATGACTTTTTGCTTTTTAATGAATTATAGATGATAAATGCGTGTCTTTCTTTGATGATTTGATCCGAAGGGGATTTGCATTATTTATGTTTAGGCAGGCTCTCTCTCTCTCTCTCTCTCTCTCTCTCTCTCTCTCTCTCCTATTAGGAATTATGATCATGAGAATAAGTTTCAACATATCTTAAATCTGTTTTGATTCTCAGAGCTCCTGCATTGTGTCCTTTGATAGTCCAACTTCTTGTAAGGACATAGATGGATGGATGGAGAATGCCAAAAGTTGTGGCTGTGTTAATCGTCAGCCCTATTTGCTGAACAACCATTTTAAAGGTAATATTTCGGCTTCCTCTTATTACTCTTCCAACTTCTTTTAATTCCTTGCATTGAAATTCCTTTTTGCACCAAAGAAGTAATGATTTGGCTTAAAATGGCAGTCTAAAGTAGTGCTTGAGCATATTGTTAATGCATGTAATTGTGTTTAAAGATCTTGATCAGGAACTTTCCAGTCTGAATTTACCTTCAACCGAAGAGCTGAGCTATCAAGCATACGTTGATGGCATGCATGGAACCTTCGGAGGCCGAAGCCAGAACGATGGGCAGCATAAATTGCTGAGTAACCTGAAACCTGATCACCATGCATTATTGGATGAAGTCAAGAGGCGGGAGCTTGAAGCCGATATAGATGCATGGAAGAAAGCTAAATTTCTGGAACTCGTGGACGAGTGAGAAAACAATCTCTCTCTCTCTCTCTTTCTCCATAAGCTTATGGAGATTTAAATTAAACATCATGTTTTGGCAGACTGGAAAGGAAAGAAGCTGCTATAAGTATTTGGGAGTTTGAGAAGACCAAGAAGGCCATGGAGGAGATGGAGAAACTTGAGGTATACAGATGTTTATTTTCAATGTTCTTAATTATCGTCATTCTTAGATCACTATCATGATGAAAATGACAAGAAAATTGCAAAACATAAGCTTATGTGATGTCAGTAAAAGAAAAGAAACCAACTTCTTTAGGATGTGCATATATATATATGTATATATGCATCATAGGTACCTACCCTGTTCTGGTTTGCTGCATTGCGTTTGAGCTGTATGACTCAACGAACGTGAATAAATTGTCCCTTAAAAGCATCGGTTTCCGAACCTCAAAAGAAAACGATTTGCACATTTTTCGTTCAAACTCTTTAAACAAAATTACCCATTGAAAAAACATCAAATTTTAATGAGTCCCACTTTTTCTAAATGCCTTGCACGAAAATTACTAGGCATGAACTTGTACCTAGCTAGCATTACTAAGAATCAAGCTTCCAAATCACCCGAATCTTTTCTTTTCCGTTTTTTCTTTTATTTTTCTTGCTTTGATCCTTCCTTTCGGCAGAGCAAGCTGGAGAGAAAACGTTTGCAGGAAATTGAGAAGACACAGAGGAAACTAGGCAGGGTGAATAAAGAGGCAAACAAGAAGAAATCAAAGGCGAGACGATCTACAATTGAGGAGATATCAGCAGTTTCAGCATTTACAGAGAAGATCCGGGCCACCAAAAGTTTTCTTCTGCTTACGCTTAGGAAGTTATGTTAGTTCACATTCAATACCGCAATCACATCAAACTTACCAACACCCCCTTCCAATTGTTTGTTTCAGTTTAATTCATTACTGTTTCTTTCCTATGAGAGAAACGAGGTTTTTAAGAGGAGAGGGGGAGGGGGGACGTATTTCAAGAAACAGACAACTTTAAAAGACTTCATTTGGCTATAGTTTTTGTCATCCAATTGTTGGGAGTTAAGGGTGGTGCCTCTACTTCAATAAAACCAAGCATTTACCTTAGGTTATCAGTTTCCATTCTTATTATTTAGCTTCCCTCCAGAGTTTAAACAAGGTTCTTCTATGCAACACTTGAACGTCCGAGTATTTCAGGCAAATAAGAAAGAAAAAGACATTAAAAAAATACAAAGAGAAAACTAAAATTAAATACAATTGGAAGAACTTTGAATTCTACAAATAATTAATGGATTTAGTCCGTCTTCAACAGGTTAAATTTAGATCCTAAAAGGTGACGGCCCGACGGGAATGGTATAAAGAATCAGTGAGCGTTTTCAGATACCCAACCAGAAATCATACTCTCATCCACTGACTTTGGTCCCCCACAGGATCTTGAGACTGATTCAAATAGCTTTTCAATCTCGGGGGCACACCTTATGAAGGCTCGATTCCAAAAGTTATATCTCGGATTCTGAAAATTTTAAAATCATGAACTCAGAAGAGAATTTTTGAATTCAAGCTAAAAGTGAAACTGAGAACTTGAAGTGAAAAACAAAGAAAACCAAAAGTAATGACTACCTTAATTAACTCGATGAAAGTAATCAGAAGTCCCCATGGATGAGGTCGATTAACAATCAACCGCTCTAACAGCACTCTTGTTATTTGCTCCTGTATAGTTTCCTGCCCACCACAAAAGGGTATTATTATTAGCAATTCGTGAAGCAGCTGAATATTAATGATACGTCATCGTTACAACAATGACTTCAAATCATCATGTGCAAACCAGTAAAAGGACTACTTCCAGCAGAAATCTTGGAACTGACTTCAGATACTTTTACTACTACTATTTTTTAACCTTTTTAAGCCCAGGACCTAAGCATGGAATAGCCTATCAAAAGAACATCTAACTCAAAATTCTGTAACAATATCGCACATGCAAACTCAGAAAGAATTCATAGATGATCATGACATATATTCTCTTCTTTAGGCCGGAATAGAGTGTACGAGGTGTTGAAAGGTTCGTATCCCCACCCATTTTGTAGGAGTATAGGACATGAAGTAGTTTACATGTCATGGATCTGGTAATAGTTGAAGCAAATGATACGACAAACACAACTTGTTCATATTTGCCTATGGAACAAGCTGTAAGAATGGTTCAGTTATGTCCACTGTTGGAGTCTATGGAGAAAAGAAACAAAAGTCGTGAGCAGTCGATAGAAAAGCTTAGAACTTTCTTTTTTGATACTTACTCCACTGATTTCAACAGCATAAACTTTCATAAATTTCTTGTATCACAAGATTATCATGCATAGGTGATGCTCTTGTATATGTCCCCCATATTGTCAGGCTCTTGCCTTTTCTTATTTTCAATAAAAAAATTGTTTACTGATTAAAAAAAAAAAGACCACCACACTCAACATCAGTTCTGAAATTCAAAACACTCCAAATAATATGAACTACAGTTGAAAATATAGCATCTCCTACCTGGTTTGATTCAGCAAACAAGTAAAGAAGGATGAAGGAGAAATAATGGGTATGGGTATTTGGATAGCGCAATTGATTAGCAACTGCATTGAGAAAGAGATAGCGTCCTTCAGTGTCTAGGTCCACTACTAGAGCCTGGAAGATGTCCAAGGCAGCACCAACCAAGAACACAGCCAATGGGACAGTGTTGGCAGTGGACTGAGCATGAGGAGTTTTCGGCTGCAACTGCTGAATGGCCTGTAGAAGAATAAGATGATAAGCATCAGAGATTTAGAGCAGAGGGGAGTAACACATAAATTCTTGACATCGGTTTGAAAGACTTTGCCAAGTTCATAGTTGTCAATTAGACAAGAAACTAGGGGCAAAAAGAACCAAAAATATTTCTTAGTACATTGCTGGCATCAACATTAACAGGTTCAGAAGACAGAAAGTAAAACCCTGGGTGCAACATTAAACACAGTAAAGAAACTGGCCAACTCGGTCTAGTAATAATCAATGGTGATCCTTGAGAGGCTTGTAAAAATTTATATAAGTAGGATAACAATCACAGTACCTGCATTCCAACATAAAGCACAAGGGAGTTGATCAAGGGCACATTGTGATGGGTACCAGCAGCGGCAGCATCACTTGGTGAGAGGAGGAGTTTCTGCTTCAGATCAGTCAGAAAAGACCCAGGTTGCCTAGTCTGTAGAACATACCCCAAAAAATTTGAAAAAGAAATTAATCTTTGAAAGAATTAACTACAAATTAATAATTAAGGATGGGAGAGAGGTAAGAGAATCTAAGGACGGTAATGTTCTAAAAATACAGCAAGGGATATACAGATGAAATATACGAGGAAAGAAACACAAAAGCAGAGAGACAAAAGAATAAAAGGAAAAAAAAAAAAGCAAATGTCAGTACTGAGTGAAACTCCGTTTCTCCCTGTATTTTCTGGTATTGTAGGCTAAAACTAACAATAAAGAAGAAGAAACCAAATACCTTGAGATACTCGTCTACATCAGCCTTCATCTGTTTTGCTTTAAGAGCTGCATCAACCTCGGAAAGAATGCGTGGGGACTGACTGATTTCCGCAAGTAAATCAATCTGCATATGAAAGAAAACCAGTGCCATCTAGAATTTCTCTTAAACAAATAATTTACAAGTGATCATACATGATCGATCAGGTACCTTTAAATTGGGAGTAGATGGATCCGGCAGCCTCATATTACGGGGAAATGCACTAAGGATAATGTTTCGCATTTGTATGCAGCTAGGAGGAATTATATCACAGAAGGTGAAATGGTAATCACACAGGAACTCAGGAAAATCGTGAAGCAACACTAACAGTACCCTAAGTGTGCCTTTATACAGAAAATGAACCTGTTGATATAAAGACAACAAAAAGAACAAGAATGGTTATCTTAACTAACTTTAAAAGTGGCTATGAACAGAGAAACTTGTAATAAAGAGACTAACCGGCACTCCAAGCTCAGCATTTCTCAAAAATGGCTCCATAAATTGGAACAAGTCTACCAGCAATCGCTGGATGTAAGGCCAACCCTTCTGACCATTTACAGTGAGCATTTCTGGCATGAAACTCCTGTGACTCACCAACTCAAGCCATGCAAAGCTGAAGAAGCATTCCAACCAAGTTAAAAGTGATATAAATATTCATTACACAAAACTATTTTTTTTTATAAGTACATTCATTACATGAAACTTTCCATATTTAACACTTGAATGCCAAAACAATGATGCAAAGAACTATAACCCTCTTCCAAAAAAACTGATTCAGAGTATCCCACCCACAACTATAATTAATGCATAGATGATGAAAGACAAAAACATGCCAAGGGCTTCAGAAATCTTAAGCAATTGGCCAGGGTCAAGTAGGCAAAAATTGATTGAATGAATAAAATGAATCTACATTCCAAAATTTTCTGTCAATTTCCTAATATCTAGATGGTAAGATGATTACTGTTCATCTTCCCTGTAAAATCCAAAATTTAACAGCATCAAGAACTATATAAGGTGGTCTGATATTTCAGATAGAAGTTATTGTTTACAATAAATTTTACATGATCCTGGTCAAATATCTGGCAACATAGTAAACGAGTGATCTGATATGTGAGTAAGATCGCAATTTATTGCTCCAGACCTGCACCCGTTTTTGCTTGGAAATGAAATCAACTAATCACCAACACAACTTTCCAAAGAACTTTCAAAGATTCTTAAATAAGACCATATTTTTAATACTCTGACAGAGGCCCATGGGTATCTTCTGGGCTATGAACTCTATGCTTCAGGAACAAAGAGTCAGAGACAAAAGCAGATTTGTGCCTTCAACTGATACTTCAATTTCATTAAAACCTTCAAATTTAGTTACAGATCATTTCCAATCTAAAGATGAACCAGGAAGTCAGCACACCAACAAAAAGTGCTTGAAAACCCTTCAAATTGATATTTTATCTCAGAATTGAACCAAGAAGTAAAATCCTACCATCTGACTGCTAAAAAACAAATTTTTTTTTTATAAGTAAACAAGTATTATTAATGAAAGAAAGGGCATAAATGCGAGTTACAACTGCTAATAAACAAATTCAACAAGCTAACCTGAATGCAGGAACTTTAAGGGGCTGCAAAGCATGAAATGCATTTGCAAATACTGCCAAAATCTGTAACATACAGCACGATATTAGAAAATCATGGAGACAAAGGTAAAAGGCAAATGACAACTATCCACACCTGAAAATTTGCACCATCAATAACAGGATCCAGGGAACTCAGATCCAGCAGCCAGTTAATGAACAATCTAAAATACGGTCTTGGATTAAAAGATTCTTTCTTCTCGTCTGCATTTTTCTGGATGAATCTAACAGTCACTGCCAGAATCTGTCACATAACATTCATAGAACACAAAACATTATCAAAGAATAAAGGGGAGAGGAAAAAAATACATTTTTAGTTTGGACTTTGGACTAACCTTGGACAAAAGAAAGAATTTGCTTGATCCCTGCTCCAAAAACAATCAAACTAATATTTATATTTGAAAAGAAAAAGATACCAAAGAAGGAAGCTATATATGATGTTTTGCATTTAGGTTGCATAAATATACCTTCAGGATTGAAAATACAAGTTTTGCATAGATATCAACTGCAAGGAAGGAAAGATTCTGCACTTGTTGAGGCGATTGCAACGTGGCTGAATTTATTACCTCAGAAGAAAGACAATGTGCAACAGAAATTTCCTGATATAAGAATTAGGTGTTAAATGAGCATCTCAGAGTTTTTTTTTTTTTTTTTCCTTTTAGAGTAACAAACATTTAAAACCCACAAGTGGGGCTAGCCTAAGCACACAGGTAGAATGCAACACGAACACTTACTTAAAATAAGAAAGATACAAGAAATCATGGAAACTCAACCAATTACAATCTGTTGAAGCTACATAAAGGATATCGTGCATCTCAGAAAATTAGTTCAACACTACAATAGCTGTAAAGAGAAACCTCACCGTCAGGAGGTGGAAAAAGCGATCCGTCACATTGTCCCCCTTCAGTAGTCCCTTCTGATGCAACTGTAAGATGAAATGGGTAGAGGCTGCATCATTTCCCCCAGGCAGCTCACATATCCGGTACCATTCCGCAAACAGAAAAGAAACCTACACCATATTAACACACCTCAACAGATGTTACTATCAAAAATATTTTACATGTACATTACTGTTACGTTTTTGTTTTTATTTTATTTAATCACACCACCATTAAAACACTAAAACACCATAATTAGCACAAGCGTTCAATCATACTAAACTTGAAACCCAAAGGCCAATGAATAGAATCACATCCCTGACCTTTTTTACTCATTTGAGATGGGCATGGTAAAGTTTTTTTTTTTTTTTATGAGAAAAATATTATTGATAGGAATGAAATAGGCATAATCCGTGTACACAGAAAGTATACAAAAGAACGTCTAAATACATTCTATGAGCGGTTAATTAAAGACAAGAAATCATGAACATTGTCCCCATTTAGTACAATAGCTGAAAACCAAAGCAAGGTGTGGAGAAAAAAATTCTTCAGCTCCGCCATACTGCGTTCCTTATCTTCAAAGCAATAAGCATTCCTTTTTGACCAAATGCACCACATGAGATACAATGGAATCATCTTCCACACTGTTGTCACTTGAGAACAACCTTGCATCTTCCTCCAATAACCCAACAAATCCACCACCCTTAAACGCATGACCCAAACAACATCAACCCTTTGAAAAATCTCATCCCACAACTCCCTTGTTACTTCACAATGTGGTAAAAGGTGAACCATGGGTTCTCTATTTTTTTTACACAAGTAACACCAATCCATCACTAAGCAACCCCTCTTCCTCAAATTGTCCATAGTCAGAATCTTCTCAAGAGCGGTGTTTCATACCAAAAAAACTACTTTTAGAGGGTACCCCAGACCACCAAATGCTCTTCCAAGAGAATGGAGTATAAGCTTGAGTTGACAATATTTTGGTATGAAACGGTTGTACACCCGAAATATTAGGTAAATTAGGTAAACAATTGAGAGAAGGTTGGCGGGATGAACTTGAATAGGCAAATGATTTAGTATAAGCCCAGACGCCCCCCTTTTGTTTTCCTTTGCCTACTTAATTAGGTTCTTGTATACACCCGATGTACTTGAATAGTACCCAAGAGCGGAAAAAAAAAAAAGAAGCCCCAATCATTTTCCTTAACACACACACACACACATATATTTTATGAAGTGATACGGCTTCATTAAAAGGCGCAATCCAAGTGCATATGAAAGTATACATATAATATACCTTCCACTTTAACATTTTCATTTCACTATGTCCTGTTTGCTTCTTAACAGCCTAATAGTTTGTACTCAGAGTATAATTAGCCTTATGGCAGCTGTATTAAGTTTTGCCTTTAACTTAATAAAACTAAGCCGGGGACAACAAGCTGATGACTTCTAAAAGCTCCTAATGACAGAATCAATTCACCAACTCAACGTTGGCTCCTCACGTCCAAGGGGTGAAAAGGTTCCCAAGTGTTCAGTTGTTCACTGATTCCAATAGTAAGGTTTCCATAGTGTCTCTATCTTCATTAATTATAGATTTCAGATGCTGATCATGAATCCAAAGTGTCTCTTGCCATTAAGTTTTACCCCTTTTTAAGAGTAAACTTTTGTTAAACTTGAACTCCATGCATATGGTTTTAGTCCAACTAAACCTAATACACCTAGGTTCCAAAGTATACCTTGAAGCCTCCAACTTGGATTTAACACTCGCATTAGACCCTTCAATTTACATGATATCAAAATGAGCCTCTTCCTATGAAATATCTTGGACTTCCCTTGGGGGCGTCATTCAAAGCAAAGAGTACCTGGGATGCAGTGGAAGAGAAGATTGAGAAAGATTATCGGATTGGAAGCGGTTATATCCATCAAAAGGAAGAAAATTAACCCTCATCAAAAGCACCATTTCCAATCTTCACACCTACTATCTTTCTCTCTTCCCATTACTGGTGGGTGTGGCAAACCAGATAGAAAAGTTATTTAGAGCTGTATTATCGGGTTGCATGGGAGAGGAATTCAAATTTCACCTCGTGAGTTGGCAAAGGGTGAGCTGTCCAATTGAGAATGGGGGGTTAGGGGTGCAAAATTTGTGTGTTTTTAACAAGGCACTGGCTGTGGAACTCGCTATGGAGAGAGATTATTGATCACACATATGGTTGTGCATTGGGAGGGGGGAGTGTTCTAAAGAGGGTAAGGGGTCTTATGGAGTAAGCCGTTTTTGGTTCGATGTATGGAGTGGGAGAGCCCTCTTTGTACTGCTTTTCTAGTTGTTTTTAACTTGGTTGGAAATCAGCAAGCTCCAGTTTTAGAAGTACTATGTCATGCCAATGAGACAGTAGCTTGGAATGTCACACTAACAAGAAATGCTCAGGACTGGGAACTTGAAGGGCTGGCAGATTTTTACAACTACTTGTATTCAGCAAAGCTAGAAGGCAATGGGGGTGACCGTATGTCGTGGACTCACATGAGGAGAATAAGTTTACTGTTAAATCCTTTTACAAGGTTTTGACAGTCCAACAACCCACTTTCTTTCCATGGAAAAGTATATGGAAGGTATTAGTACCCCCTAAAGTTGCATTCTTTCCTTGAACAGCTGCACATAGAAAGATTTTGATGGTTGATAACCAAAGAAAGCGAGGTATGATTGTCATGGAGTGGTGTTACATATGTAAAAGGAGTGAGAATCGATAGATTACATGCTTTTACAATGTGAGGTGGCTAGGGAGTTATGAGCTGGTATCCTTATTAGAGCTGCGTTAAGTTGGGCAACATGCCTAAGTGTGTGGTAGATCTACTAGCATGATGGAATAAGTCTCGCAATAGTGCTCAACTGGCAACAGTGTGGCAGATAATACCTTTGTGCTTAATGTGGTGTATATGGTCGAAAATGAATGATAGGTGCTTTAACCAATGTTTTGAATACCATTCCAGTGGACGTACCGGTCAAGACACCCGAACGAAATATTTTTGTACCGGTATCGTTTCGTGTACCATTTCGAAATAATTTATATATAAATAAATTATATATATACATATATAAATTATATTTCAAAATAATAGTCAATATATGAATAAATTATATATATAAATGTAAATAGTCTAATTTGAATTAGGGTAAAAAATAACAAGAAATGAAAATAAAACAATAAAAAAGGTAAAAGGCTAAAATTCGGTACGGTCGAAACACAAGCCAAAATATTGGCTGTTACAGCCGAAATATATGCCGAAACGAAACGGCACTTTTTTGTACCAGACAACTAGCCGGAACAACATATGTCGGCTGTACCTGCCAATACGGTACAAAATCAAAAATTATGGCTTTAATAACAAGGAGCATGCAACGAGAGAAATCTGAATTTTTTTGTACTATTTTCTAATGGTTTTCTGCTATTGTATTGAAGGGTGAGAATGTTCATGAATTTTTATCTTCTTTCTAGCCTAGTAATTAGGTGTCTCACTTGGTATATTTCATGTGTACTTGGGCATTGCCTATTTTCATTCTATTCAATAACAATTATTACTTATAAAAAAAATTATATCAAAATGAGACTATCAAGCTTAAACAATAAGTGACTAAGACGCAAAAATTTACGAATCACTTTGTAACGCCCCAATGGAAAGCCCAAACCACATAGCATATACTCCAAAAAAACTAGTCAATGATACATTTGAAAACCTATTAGAACCTTATGAAGAACAAGAACTTCTCTTTTCAAGCAATGTAGGATCCCATACACCACCTACACTTATCATATGGAATATTACAATTTACCCCCTTAAATTTTAGACATCCTCATCAAGCCAGTCCATTGCAAGCAACACTATTAAAATCCTATATTGCAGGTTGAGATAAGTTTTGATACCATTTATAATATCCCTATAGAAGGCCCAAACCACATGGCCTATACTCCAAAATGACTAATCAATGATACAATTAGAGTCCCATTGGAACCTTCTAAAAAGCAAGAATTTCTCATTTCCAAGTAATGTGGGATCTTATATACCACTTACCCCTATCATATAGGGTATCACACACTTTGACATGGAGTTACCATCCTTCAAGCTAAAATCATTCCTTTTGTGAACCCAAATGAAACAAATCAACACATTGATACAAAAGAATGAAAATGAAAAAATAAAAATAAAATTGATAGGTAATCATAGAAATTCTAATAATAGAGAAAGGCAAAGCCGAAGTACACGAGTAGTATACATGAAAAACGCCTAGTTAGGGTAATATTTTTAAAAAATGATGTATCAAGGTCATCAAATCAATTACCAAAAAATAATTTACTTATAAAAAAAATGTTAGATACACTAATATAACCTTTTTTTCATTTATGTGTCCAATTCATTATGCTAAATCAGGCATTTTTAGTCAAGCCCGTTAGCCGTACATCCTTCAACCACATTTCTTGAGCATAAAAATATATAGAACCCGTTTACTTGGGCTATGCCTTTTTTTATTCACATTAATAAAGATACTTTCTTACTTATCAAAAAATATATATAGAATTTAACATCAAGTACCTGCTCACCAAAACCAGCAGGATCTGGTTCTACAGTTTCTGCATTATTATAGTCTTCCCTGCTTGCAGTAGAGTACCCAGAAGCCTGTCTCAGCAGAAAGAAAATATTTTAGAATGAGGAGAAATTTTTATCAAACTTCATGTAGCAGTGTACTGAGAGTGACCTTTTTGTCCTTTAATTGCCTTTCTTTATCCTCCTTTCCCACATTAACACCAGATATAGCGACCACACCAGCAGCAGGATTCTTCACAAGCTCAACCAGCTGTTGTAATGACTCAGGAGGCCCCGGCTTTGCAGCAACCTGGAAATTAGAATTGGTAAGAAAATGAATTTACACATCCCCATTGACTGAACTCACAAATTAAACCAGGATAAACCTTTGCCAAAGCATCAACAAGATTGTGTAGTTCAGAAATAACTTTAGATTCTTCGATGACTAAAGTTTGCAGAAGGGAAATTGCAAAATCGGTTGCAGCCTCTGCAGATTCATACATTTAGTCAGTCACATCAATTAGTAGTACTCAGCATAAATTATGTAAAGTGAAGGTCCGTTTACATACTGTTCCTGCCCCCATCAATTAGTTTTGCCATGTGAACATTGTACTCGGCAAGGTTTAGCAATTCACTGTGAATAAGGCCAACAGTTATATCTTTGTTGAACTTCCGTTCCTCATCTGAGTAAATAACCTGGAGGAATAATATGTAAACTTGTATTATGATGGAAAGATGGAACACAAACACCATGACAAGAAACAGGAGTATCAACAGCAGGGACATTTTAGCATATATAGAACAGGTATCCCTCTAACAACCTAATAAAACTTCAGTTTGTGGAACCATAGAAGCAAAGATCATTAATACCTTATGAGAAAGGAAAATAATAAGAAGATTCACCGAGGTTCCCCAAACAAGAAGTAAAGCTCAATCCAGAAACCATGGGATAACTTGTGACAGAGGTCAGCACAGACAAGTCCATTGGAAATAAATCAGGCTTGTCCAAAATTAATACATAAATCAAAGTAGAACATGTGTGGTAAAAAATAAAGGAACCAGAACTAAGTTGAGGAGAACATGACTTCTTAAAGTATATTATGCATCTTAAGAAACAGGAAAAAGGTGCAATAGACATACCCAGCTAGTGAGCTCCTTAAAAACAAGCTTGCAAACATCACGAATAGCAGTCAGAATTGCAAGATGAGCACCAACATGGATCTTATTTGACCCATTCTCGTATAAACCTCTGAAAACCTGCATAAAATACATAATATAAACCAAGTCATAGAAAATATATATTAAAAGATATCCAAAGGTAGATGGTCCCTTGCACAGCCATTTAAGGCAGTAGATTGAACACCAAAATAAGATTGTAAAGCAGCCAAAACAGCTCAAGCTATACCCACATTTAAAAAATGTATAATCGATGATGTTCTGTTACGAGAAGAAGAAAACCTTTTGTGCAACAGCCAAGGCAGCTTCATCTCGACTTATGCATCGGATTATGATTTCAGGAACTTCAGCAATGACTCCCTGAACAACAGTATACCCCAAAAGATGCAATTTTCAAATGTAAATACACTTTACCAAGAGAAAATATCTAAGACTTAAAAAACAAGTAGGAGAAATGGAACAAGGCACTATCGATACCCCACTAATGTAACACTGATAATTAATGGTATGGTGGTAGTACATACCAAGAGGACAGAGAGAATCAATACCTGAATTTCAGTCTCTTTACCACCGTTATTTAGCAAAGCTTCCAACTGAAACCATAAAAACAGGGAGCCAGAACAATTTTTAAGTGTTCCTTAAGTAGAAGTAACAAAACTGAAAGAAACCCCCAAGAAAAAAATAATAAATGGAACTGCTAGCTCCATTTTGTTCAAAAGTGAAAGTATTGCCGTACAAACAGGGAGCCAGCAGAACATTTTCAAGCGCTTCTTAAATAAAGGTGACAAAACTGAAAGAAACCCACAGGAAAAAATAATACATGGAACCACAAGCTCCATTTTGTTCAAAACTAGCATAGTCTTGTGAAGTAAATAGTAGAGAAGGCAAAAAAGAAGCGGAAGGGAAAAGAAAAGAAAAAAGAAAAAAAGCAGAAGAGTTCTTCTGCAACCTTCTGTGCAACAATCTGGTACTTATCCAATGCATCCCTAGTAGCGAGTGTGGGTTCTGATATGCTACTTCCAAGCCGCTCACCAGTGACTGCTGAAGGTAATGACTCTGAAGCATCTCCAGATTCCTTGCATAAAATGAGAAGCACACATCAATAACAGACATTAAGGCCTCAATAACAGAAAACCTCATCAAGAGATTAAATCTCTAACTTTTATAACATCAGAGGACTCCAATGAATGCAAATCAGAGGCTGAAGCAGTTGGAGGAAATAAAGCAGTGGCAGAATCATTTTCAGAACTAATCTGGGTAACAGCATCCGCAACTCCAATGTGACTTGAGGAACCACTGCATTATTACAAGGAAATCCAAGCATATTAGCAATAGAACCTTAGAAATTTTAAGAAACCAACATACATCATGTAGATAAAACACCTAAGATGCAGAGCCGAACTAGATTCCATTGACGCCTCCTGTGTCCTAGAGGCTGCTTCAAATCCTATGCCTCCTGTGCCAGATGAGTAGCCAATATTTAGTTGTCCAGATGCTGGGCCATATGCACCAGTCAGACCAGTACTGGCGGATGAAGCAGGACCTGAAGACATAGCATGTGAACTCTGGCTAGATTGGTTTTGCCAGGGAAGCCGAACAAAATCCTAACACAGAAAGGGAATACATTAAAAACAGAACATACATTAAGCACCATGTTTCTCAGCACCATATTATATTTCATGCAAAATCACAGTAGGTACATACCTCATAAACTCGCTGTTGAGAAAGGGAAAAATGACCAGATTTAAGGCGGAGGGCCTCTGGTACAACACCCATTGAACCTTGCGTGTGCATGTTTGCATCAAAAATTGTGGAACCAACACCCTCTCTATGCTTCCTTCTCAAAGCAAGTTGTTGAGCTATTTCCCCATCAATAGTTTGTATTGCCTACAATAAGCAAGGGTCCAAAATAAACCCATTAATTGAAACAACTAAGAAAACTTCGCAATCACTCCATCTTTCCCCAATAATCACAAGTTAATCGCTAAAAAAGAGCGGGGTCATAAAGAAAGAAAATTATGGTGCTGTTCCTTTCTTTTTTTATAGGCATCGTGCATATAGGAACAAAGTCCTGACTAATTCTAGGTGTGCATAGGCCCAAGAGGAAATTCCTCCAGTCCAATGGCCCCAAGAGTGTGAATGCGAAATTTTGAACCCAGGACATAGGGTATAGGTTGCCCCAAGACCACTACACCACTCCTTTGGGTCAGTTATAGTGTTGTTTGATGAAACAAAAGGTTATGCCTGAGAATATATACAAAGTTGAATTGATGATGTTCATATATAGGTTAAAAAAGCACATAAATTTGGTTGTAGGGTGACATCTTGACTTTGAGATACCAGGACTGCAGGGACTCCTTCTGGGGGCATCATTTAAGGCAAGATAAATCAAAGTCACATTATCAATTGCTGACTTACCATTAGTCACTTTTCCCTATATCCATCAGCCCTATATCCATCGGTGTGGCTAATTGCATTGAGAAGCTTCAGAAGTATTTCATGTAGGGCAGAGTTTGTGATGATGAGTTCAAATTCCATCTAGTTACAGGTTTAAGTTTGGACCCTAATATCTTCAAGTGGTTGTGAGTAAAAAAAAAAACCACCGTTGTTCAAACAAGCACTTTCTAAAAATAAAATACAGCTCTGTACCATGAAAATGATTCTTCTGCAGAGATCATTTAACATCAAAAGGTCAACTTTTACATTGCCCCCATTTTCCAACCTTGGTGGGCATAAATCTTTTAAGGATCTTATGTTGTTCAAATAAATTTCCCTTTTCAAATTTTTTTGTAGGTAATCAAAGGTTTCATTTTCATATATATAGGCATAATCGAAGGGTGGCAGCAGGTTTAGGTAGGTGTACTCAAACATTTCATGGGAATGACATCAAATTATTGTCATCAAACAGAACAGGTATTAAAACCGTTTAACAGTTCTAGGCCATCGCACAAACTGCTTTTTTCTTCAAAGCTAATAGCCTTCTATTCTCAAATTTTTTTTAAATTCTAGTTGAAACACTATAAAATTAGATACTTCTTATCTTGCCTCCGATAGTTGAACATCTTGAGTAGACAGTGCCCAGAGAAATATTTAGCAGATGTGTACGGTTCAATTCACCTCAAGGTAAAGTAGACACCCAAAAAAATAAAATACATAATCATCAGAGCTAACCTTATCAGTGGCAGCCTGTTCAATGACTGCACAGCCAAGATCAAGGTTGTCATTGGTAACAAGTTGTACAGCTTGTTCTAATAGTTCATTTCCAATATTCAGACCCTGAAGTGAATTCCTCAGTTGACTTGATATTGAACCACGCAAGGGTTCCTAGCAGAAACCACAAGCCAAAGTCAACACCATAAAACAAAAGCAGACATTCCAAAAGACATACTATAAAATCAACTGTATACTCCTTTTGTACTGGATGGTACCTTTCTGATCATTAATAAAAAGTTGTCACCAAAAACAACAATGATACTTTTTCCAAAACAAACCAAATGGGAAAGAAATTCTGAAATTTTACGTGAAATGTTACCTTGCATGTTACATGAGCTAAACTTCCAGCCAGACTTGCAACCATTAAGTGTGCTGCATTAAATATGCGTGTCTCATCCCATTCCATGGCATAATCCTGCATTGTATTTTTTCAAATTTTCATTTAAGTGCAGATAGATATAACATCAGAGCTAGAAAGCTTTGCTGATGTGGGCATCTGAGGATCCCAAACAGACCAGGGAAGGCTGGAATATTTCTGATGTTCTAAATTGAAAGAAGAAAGACACTCATGCAAGAGTTCTAAGCTTCAGATTAAAACATTTTTCCATGCAAGAAATACAAGGGTCTTTATAAGAGCATGTGCAAGGGTTCAGAACAAACTGAAGCAAAAACTGAAATTTGAGCCATAACAGGATTACAGGAACAAGCTAACTGTAGATTTAAATGGTATGTCACCCTAACCACATTTTTTTTCTGATAAGTAAACAATTGTATGGATCGAATAGGCATTGCCCAAATACAAAAGGTGTTATACAATAGACAAACCTATCTAGGTTGTACATGGATTTTACGATACAAGAAAATCATGAAGCTAAAGACCATTGAAATCTATAGCTATGGCCCATAGAAATAAAGTAAGGAAAAACAAAGATCGAAGCTCCTCCGGTGTCCGATCCTTATCCTCAAAGGTTCGATCGTTGTGCTCTCGTCAAATACACCACATAATGCTACTAGGAACCATCTTCCACAATAATTTAATGGGTGGAGCGCCTCCGAGAGAGGGCCAACTAGCCAATAACTCAACCACAGTTGCAGGCATTACCCAATTCAAATTTCACCCTAACCACATATCCCACATATCATTTGACTTTTCAACTTAATAATTTTTTTGAAAATTAAATCTTCTGGCAATAAATGAACTTATAGGCTGATTCAGCAAGTGGTCTCATGCTTTATTTGTTTTCACGTTCTCTTTTGTTCTTATGGATAAAGGAATAATGATCCTTTAAGGAAACTAAAGTTGACCACTACTATGACTATGACAAGAATTTATAATAATACATGCAGAGAAAATTGATCGTAGTGGAGACACAGGAATCAGAATACATGGAACAAAAAGATTTGAAAAAAGATATGAACGTCAGAAAAGTTAGAGGTGGCAACAACCACTGAGGATGCAAGAATGTCGTTAAGTTTGCGTATGGAACACCAATCAAGCATTGGTTTTGGGGAGTAAATAATCAGATTGAAGGTGCTTCGAAAAAAAGATGAGGGGAAGAGGGGGGGGGGGGGAAGATAGAGAAAAAAGACAAGGTTTTGAGCCGAGTAGACAAACCTTTAAAACAAGCTCCTTTGTTGTTTGAGTTGCTATAGATACACTACGCTGAACAATACCAGATACTATCTCTTTAATAGCTCTATCCATCGCAATTGGAACCGCCCTGTCATATATAACAGAGTTGAGCTTGTCATGAGTACTAATCAAAGTACCGAACCGGCAGTAAAAGAGGATTTTCAGCTTCAAACCTCTGGAAATGCAGGTGTAAGCCCAAAGCACTGAGCTTCTGGTTGATAATAACATGGGTTCCAATGTTTGGTATTGGTGCAGGAAGCTACAACAACATATGAACCAGCTAATCAGTAAACAAAGATGTGCTAATTTGTCAAAATAAATCAAAATCAATTCTGGTAAAAACCTGTGGAAGAAAATGAAACCACACCTGACTAATGGAGAAAGGTGACTGGGATGGAGTGGCTTGTAAAAGCCCTGGAGCAGAGGGGAGCTGATCAGCATGTCCTAAAGCTGATAGCTTTTCATCCTCCATCAATGTACCAGAAGGGAGATGAAGGGAAGCAGCATACTGAACCCACCGAATTAATTGGGAGTTTAGGATGCACAGAACACACAAACACGGAAAAAAAAAAAAATAGGAAGAGAGGGCTGGGGGGAGGGGTTCATAACTAGTATTCAAAATCTCAAAACCAACACACCTGAGATAATAAATGTGTGTGGCCACCAGAATTAGATGTACCACCAACATCAAGCGGTAGCTCAATTTGATTCATTGAAGATACCATTCCGGATTTCATTTCAGCAACTAACTGTGGTTGGGATGCTCCAACATCTTTGTTGGAAAAATCAGGATTCCCTTCAATTTCCCTTTTTCGATCCTTGAGAAGAGAAGTTGGTGCAACATCCTTCATATCAACACCTAGGTTCTTGAATAGGACCTAAAATGGGAAAAGGATAAGGTAGATATAAGTAGATAAGTGAGAACCACTATATCAGGAAGGATCAGGTGTATGCCAACCTCAATGTCAAACTTAAGGTTCATTTTCAAGTTCAGCATTGAATATATCTCCGAAAGTAACCCAAGAATGCCCATGGTCCAAGGATTGGGAGGTTGATATGCTAGGCTGCTTTGGCACGGTTCCAGAATCTGCAGCAGGAAGTTGACAGTTTCTTTTTATAAGTGAGAATTTTTCACTAACAAGCACAAAAAGTGCAACTCAAGTACAAAAGGGGCATACAAGAGAGACACCCATCTAGAAGGTCAAAATATACTAAATATCCATGCAAGCAGTGAGACATTGACAGTTAAGATTAAGAGACCGAAGTTTAGGGCGAAAGCTACAATTGTGAGCACGTCCATACCTTAGAAGTAAATGGTATTACTGCAATCATCAATCCTTTCTCATATGCCTGTCCCCACCGACAAAGAAAACAAAAATCAAATAACAGAATATGTAATATGTGATCTCAAGGGCACTTGAAAGATGAAAAACAAAAATCTAATGTTGCATAACCAAATTCAAGTAGACAGCATAGGTCAAATTATCACCTCTATAATCAATGATTTAGGATCTATCTCACGAGCCCTTAAAACTTGATTTCTCCCAATTGTTAATTTGCCAAGCCAACTACCTAAGTTTTTAAGCAATGAACGCTCTTCAGAACTTGACTTTATAAGATCAGACCCTAAAAGAACCTGGAAAAAAAATACGAAACATTATCCCACTGTTATGTTATTCAAAAGCATTAGAAAATTAGTTATATGACACTAACCTTGCAGTTCTCATAACTGGTTTGAACAATCTCTTTATTCAAAGTCTTTGAATTAACCTTGTCCAGAAACTTCATATACAAGTCATGAAAATTTGGCTCAATGCTTGCTCTGTCATAAAATTAGGTAAAATGTAATGAGTGATAGGAAATCTTATGGAGATGGCAAAAAGGAAGGTAGCAACATGCCAACAAGGTATAACTATTTGATTAATAATACTAATTTACTTATCAAAAAAAAAAGTGTACACATATGTGTGTATTCACAAGTCAGAAACCCCAATTAAATGTCCTCCCATTAAAAATTTGATAAATATTCATAGAGGATGAGGAGTGACAGTGATAAACACAATTACCAATGGTGTAAGCTATGGATAACTGTTATACAAGGATTCCCAAAAATAAAAGCATCAGTTATGATTAACATAAACAAAATTAAGAGTTTGTGAATGCATGTTTCTAATATATGCTTTTCCGTGAATGCTAACATAAAAAAGGAGTAATCACAAAGTTTCTAACCTTTTCATAACCATATATTGCGCAAACCATGGATAGTATTGCTCTTTAAAAATTTCAGTGAATTCTTTTGCTTTAGCTTCAATATTAGCAACTGAGATATTATTGATGATAAAAGATATTTTATCTTGAATCTCTGATGCTGGAGCCTGTATACAGAACATTGACAAATAAAATAAGTAAAAATAAGACATATGGGCAAATAGCATGACAAACAAAACAACATTAAAACAAGCATAACATTTCCAGCAAACAGTGTTCCCTTTTCCATAATTATAGTCCCAGGCACTCGATCAACAAATCCTCTGAACAGAGGAATATGGGGTGTGGTGAGAAATAGTGTGGGAAACCAATATCGAGATGGCTTTGCTTGCTCAATCCAATGTCATGCATCAAGACAGAAAAAGGTGAACGCAAGACCATATAAAGATAGAGGCACGAATTACTGATTTAAACATCATTTAGGCAACAGTAAATTAGGAAGTCTTAAAAATATAAAAAAGAATAAACAACATGAATATTTGGAATGGCACCAACCATAGGAACACATAATCATCCTGAAGAATAGTTTGTTATAATTGATTTAATGAAGGACATTGGGCGGGATCGATAAATATCACATTACCTTCACCCAGGTGGCCAGTTCTAAGACACTGAAAGGTGTCACTAAAAGAAGAACCACTATATTGCCTTAAGTGACAATAGTAAGCATTAAACCCTAAGGGGTAGCTCAGTTGGTCAGGCCTTGGGTTTGCTCCCCAATGGTCACCAGTTCGAGTCTCCTTAGGGCCACTGGAGGTTTACTTGGCTGTTAACTTCAGGGTCCCGTGGAATTAGTCGAGGTACGTGCAAGCTGGCCCGGACACCCACGGATATCAAAAAAAAAAAAGTGACAACAATGAGCATTTATGGTCCTTAGAAAACAGACTGGGAGCATCCAACCATTTGAACAATTGCTACTCTTTCTCAATGTGAAGACAGTGATTACACGCATTCCTCCCACCAGAACAAAAGGGCTATAAATAGTTCTTCTCAGGTCAGCATAAAGTATAATTGTTTAGATCAACGTAAGCCTACCATGCTAAACAAAACCAGGGAAATCCAGGGTACCAAAAATTAGTCCAAACATATAAACTTAGTTGAAGTGAATTACCTGAATATTAACAAGATTTTATATATATATATCGGATGTGAGACTTTTTCATCAGTGATAATGGATGTGAAATTAATCAAGTTATGACGGCATTTAGTTTTTTGAGAAGACTCGACCAAACATGCATTTCACTTGCACACGTCAACATATTTCAGTGAAAGTGACAACATGGAATTAAGTACCTCGATGGGAGTGTCTCTTTTCTCAGCAGCGGCAACAAGTGTTTCAATGTTCAAAGCAGAGCCAAACCCTGCAAAATTACATTACATGTGCATGAATACAGTAATCCAGCATTTACGAAAACAAATAGCATGTGAAACCTCGTGTTCAAAAAGTTATTTTGTAAGCAAAAGGAATTACTGGTAGAAGTAACTCCACGTGAAGGACGAACAAAGCCAGATGAGGAAGATAGCATTGATGGGGCACTGAAAGCATGCTGTGACTAAAATTCAGCAATAAGATTAACAGTACTGGAAAGGGGAATAAAAATGATCCATTGGAGTTCCTCCCCGGATGAGAGAGAGAGAGAGAGAGAGAAATGTTACCTTTTGAATAATGTAAGTGTCGCCTAAATTAACAGCTGAAGCCTGCCCTACAGAAGATAAGAGTGGTTTCACATCACTAGATGGTGCTGCAGCAGCTTTATGACGATGATCCTCGACACTTTCATGTCTCAGTTGAAGCTGCAATGGGGATGGAAGCCGCTGCGCAGGCTGCATGATGCTAGAGCCATTTAACTGAAACAGTGTCCCAGCATATGTAAACAAGATGGTATTAACTAATCAAATATATGAATTCACAGGATAACTGGTTTAATTAATTCAAAGTGAATAATGAGGAATTTAACATGTTTGGATGATTGAAAATGCATCTACAAATAGCCCATTCTCCAGATTTTAGAACTCGTAAAAGCATTTTTGCAAATTGTGACTTCAGGCTCTGTTTTCTGTAAATTTGCAAAGAAATATTTTTCTATGCTTCCACTACTCCGTCAATGCATTCTGTAAGTCAACACTTAAATTTGTTTTCCGTATCATCAGATAGTTGGCACGATTCAAGAGGCAAATTTCACTATTTACCTCCAAATTTCCCAAGGAAGCCTGATTAGAGCCATGGTGATTAACAACAGCATCATGGCTGCCTCCATCCATGTCTGAATGGCCAGCCGAAATCCTGGCAAGAGCCTGCTCAATGAAAGCGACAAGTTCTGAATGAGTACCACGCAAATGGGATATCTGTAAGATATGATTGCAATATTGAGGCCATTCAATCAGTCGATCCACAAACTGCTCCAAAGCCAGAGTCCCAAACACGAACATCTGCAACAAAATAATCCACCATTGATATCATATACTTAAAAACCAACAACAGAAAAGTCCATTAATGAGGAATGTTACGAACTTTTGAATCTGCAGGTTTGCGTAGTGCATCTAAAACACCACGCAGAGCAATCCCTAGAGTGAGATGAGTCACAAGCTGGTGCTTGATAACAGAGCCTGATATATGGTTAAGACCCATGGCAATAAAACAGAAGAAAAATCAATATGAAGATATGAAATGGCTCTAACAAAAGAAAAATCAATATGAAGATATGTGATTGAAAGGCCAAAACACGGTTTTGTTCCTAAGTTTCAACATTTCCATCCAAAGAAGAAATGATGCCAACATTTGAAATTGTACAAGTAGCATATTGACTCAAGTTGTTTAAATATAATTACATTGAAAGTATGAACAAAATAAGAGTGTGATACCACATACTAATCGATAAGGGGGTATGTGGTGTATCCTACATTATTGAGAATAAGAAGTTTTTACTCTTCATAATGGTTCCAATATAAGCTCAAATTATATTATTGACTAGTCCTTTTGAAGTATAGGCCCAAATATGGCTTGGGTCTTCCTTAAAGTGTTACAAATGATATCAGATATTATCCCAACCAGAGAACTTGAGCTGTGCCACATATAACGGAGTAGTCTGACGAGGACATCAGGAATTTAATAGGGAAAAATTGTGATATTCCATATTGGTAATAAGGGTAGGTAATGTATAGGATCCCACAATACTTGAAAATAAGAAGTTATTGCTCTTTATAGTGATTCTAATAGGACTCCAATTATATCGTTGATTAGTTCTTTTGAAGTATAGGTCCAGATGTCGCCTGGGCCTACCTTGGGAAATTACAAAGAGGGTATCAGCCAAAAAGGATACAGTTTTTTCTCCATTTAAAGTGAGGAAAGGTCATTATAGAGAAGAGTCATCAGCATATTTTATAAAGAAACTCACCAAACAGAACTGCAGCAATTTTTAGCTGCCTTTCAGGATACTTGGGGAAAAATCTGTACTCTTCAAACAGATTTGCAACCATGCACTCAAAAATTGATTGTTCCCTGTCAGTTGGTGCAGAAGACCCCTTAATTATGACAAATCAAAGGGTATATAAAAATTCAAATGAAAAATAGGTGGCATCAGCATACTTGAACTAAAACCTCCTTTCCACAGACTCTTAACTATTCTATAAAATAATAAATTGGCAAATTTACACTCCAAAGACAAAGCAACCCACTTAGAAGACCATAATCCATTTAGTTTTCCTAAATGATAAAACATAAAACGACTATCAAGCATAGTGTGAAACCTGTCCTCACACTTGAGGACAAATTGCCATCCCCCAATTGGACAGAGGTAGGATGACAGAAAGAGTAGGATTTCAAGACTTGAAAGGGTTTCAAACAACACAAGAATAGTATACAATACCAAATAGCCAGATGAAAAGGCTTCAATAGGTATTACACCTTTCCACAGAAGATTCCTTGAATTGAGCAAGCATTTGGACCATTGCATCAATGGTCAACTGACCAGAAAACATTTGGTGGAAGTAAGAGTTTGCTTCACTCTCAATATCATCTGCATATCCATCCGCGGTTGAAGAATCTGTAGCCCCACCATTCTGCAACCTTGGACTAGAATCCATAAATGTTAAGGACAAATTTTCCATTTCCTCGGCAAGGTGGCTTGAGTTAATCAAGCCAGCATGAGTTTTAAGAACCTGCAGTAAAAAATACAGATAAATGTTTCCTGACAGTTGAAAAAAATAGTTCATATGGACAGACAGATTGACAGAGTTTTAGAATTACCTTAACAAAAGTAGAACTAGTCTCCACATAAAGATTCAAGACAGCACCAGAGTGATGGAACCTTTTGGAGGAAAAATCATGTGATCTGCCAAAAATCTCCTTTAAGAAGTTGAGGCACTCCTGAAAGATTGAACTATGCACATCAAACCACGTCGTTTACTCATTTCTAGAAAATTTATAATGATAACAATAACAAATTTCAACCATCCCAAAATAAGTGCCTTGCTTTCTGTTGGGATGTCCCCATACCAGTGTCATTTAAAGAAGCCAAAGCATGTAACTGTCTACTCATACTACCCCTACATATTCAAAATGCTGGGTAGTTACATGTTAGCCAACCATTACCCAAGGAAACGTGGGTTTATCCTTACTGACTGGTATTGTATGTGAAAAAATAGAGGCGAAACAGTGGATCATACTTCTACATTGTGAGTTTGCTAGGGCTTCATGAAATAATTTTTTCAGCGGAGTGGGATTAGAAAGGGTTATGCCTGAGAGGGTGGTTGATATGCTAGATAGTTGTAGATGGGTTAAGGGGATCCCCCAGATTGAGGTGTGGAAGATGGCTCCTATTTGTTCACTATGGTGTGTTTCAAAGGAAATGAATGACCGAGATTTTAAGAAGCGGGAGCACTCCCAAGAAGATTTTAAGAGTTCCTTCTTGAAGACCTTATTTACGTGGGCCATTGCAATGGATTTTAATGGCATTAGACTTTGCGATTTCCTTGTATCCATTTCCTAACTAGGTGTATTCTCGTGTACTCCCAATGTACTTGGGCTATGCCTATTTCAATATCAATAAAATGTCTTCTTACTTACTAAAAAAAAAAAAGTTAGCCAACCCTTAATAGAGGGCAAGGGCATTTAAGATTGATCATTGCACTCCTTGGTCATTACTGCAGATTGTTACATTTGAAATGATATCTTGTGTTGAGATAGAAGGAGCATATAAAGTGTACCAAAACTTGGAATTCACAGTTATCTTCACTGCTAAAAGATTGTGAGTGCTGGGCTAACCAGAGATTACCTTAAAGAAAATATCTTTATATATATTTAAATTATAACCGAGCCACTTCTCGAGGTCTACGAATTCTTTTCTTGAGGCAAGTGCTGCTAATCTTATGGCATGAGAAGAAGGAATCGCATCTAACACTGCTGATATAATCTGCAAAATGAATAAGAGAGAAGAGTATAATAAACAGGGGAAATCTCTCGTAATGCCACAAGCACATCATTTAACTTGTTCAATAGAAATCACAAACAGTAAGGGCATTTCAACTATCAGTTCAAAGACATTTTGGATGCGTTTGGTAAATGAGATGATATGAGAAATCTCATAACTTTTCACAATTTCCTTCTCAAACACAAAACACTCCTCACTTTCAAATCAATTTTTTCATATAGGAAAATGACATTTGCAATCATGGAGTAGATAAGTGCCACACAATCCCTTTGAGAAAAGTGACTAAATACGGAACACATAAAAATAATAATTTTTTAATAGTAGACCCCACTCTATTCAAAAGAATTGTGCGGCGCTTGCATATTCCACAATTGTATCTAGCATCACTCTTTCATCTAATCAGTACTCAATTATTACAACTTTTACAAACATCAAAACAGAAAACAATAATCAAGTTTTAAAACAAATATTATATTAAAAAATTATATTCAAGCAATTTTTTAACTTTTAAAATTTTTTTTGATAAGTAACTTTAAAATTTGAGTTCAAGTGTTTTTCTCTCATTTCCCAAAATCCAATAAAACACTTAACTCAAACCATTTCCCAACTATCCACAGACCATTTCACTACTATTTACAGAATTTTGAGATAATCTAAGTGCCCAAATGAGCCCTTACCTTTAGCTCTTGGCAGATGTCCAATATTCTAGTCATGCTGTCTGGATCATAGTTGAGAGAATCTACAAATCCCCGCAATACCAAATTGGGGTTAACATGCCAGAGGTGAAGAATCATTCCACTACCCATGGCATGTTTAACTATAATGGGGAAAATAGTTAAAGACACTTCATATTGGAGGAGGTTATAAGTAGTCTGCAATAACACATGCAAAATTTATTAACAAACATACAGAAAATAAATTTTGATAAGGCAGAAAATAATGGAATCCATCAATGAATGAATTCAAACAATGGAAAAAAAAAAGTAAAGAATACTACATTTATTTGTGCCATCCCAAGAAATAAGACTTCAGGACAATGTTTAATAGGATATTCAAGCATTGACCGAACTGAAGTGGCATGACCCCTTTCAGCTAGTTGACATAGTACATCCAAGAGGTCAAGACACGACCATGAATAATTCGCGCGATCAAATTGTATCTTATGGCCATGCGCACTATTGATATAAGTCTGCAAAATTGATCGAATATTCACGTCAATGAAAGAGAGATAAGCTAACAAAAGAATTAACAACTGGATAAATCTAGAATCATACCAGCTGCCTCACAGAATGGACAAACGTAAATACATCAGGTGGAGCTGAAATAGCATATTTAAGAAAAGATAGCTGACCCTCAGCATTCTTCCAAACAGACCCACAAATGGCATGGAGAGGGAATGGTTCCTGCACAGCTCAATCAAAAGATTTAGAAATATAATGTTTCTCATTAGAAACTCACATATTCATCTAACAGCATATCTGTTCTGCATAAAACTCTATACGTGTAATAAAAATATACCTGGCATGCATGCCTATATACCGACATAAAAAAAGAGAATGCCTCCCAATTAGGAAAGTAGAACCCCTCATGGTCCATATTTTCAATGACATGTATCCAATTGGTTCCAGGAGCCTGTATTCAGCATAAATACTAAGGTAAAGAAGCTACACATACAAAGTAGCAATTATTATAATAGTGACAAGAAAATTGATTCTACAAAGAGAAAAAAATGAACTCACAAGTTGCTTGATTGTGTCTATGAGAACATCAATATTCCAGGAGCTCAACAATGGCAGATCAGACAAAGTGCTGCAACCCAGAGCCAAGCTGAAAGTTGAAAATGTGTTCTGATTGTCATCAAGATCAGCTTGGGTCCGAGCAATTGTGCTGAGAACTTTAGACAAAGTAATCTCCGTCAGTGGCAAGAAAAGAGAGAAAATCTCTTTGCACTGAGATGAATTTGCAGTGCACCCGTAACCTAGTTCCCTTATAATATCTCCCATGCTCATTTCCTTCTCCATTTCTGCTAAAATAGAATCAAAATCATCTTCTCTAGATTCATGGAACGTATCCACATTCCTGTAGGAAAGACAACCTAATACCTGTGAGATGTATCAAGACAAAAAAAAGAAAAAATCGACAGGACAGTTCTTTAATCAACTGCACAACCATTCAAAAGAAATACAATTAAAGAAAGATTGTCACCTCAGAAAATAATCCTCACGCAATTCATCTGGAAACAATGGACTTAAAACAAATGGGGTGACTTCATTCGACTTCACTAAAGATAACATCTGCATAAAGAAATCAACATGCTTGGAAAGGCCCTCGGATCGCTGAAGGAACATAACAATATTCTGAATTTGCTCAGAAGAATTCACCAAAACAGGATCGGCACAGAATTCCTGAATCTGAGCCATAGAAAAATTTTTGCCTAGAAAGCAGCAAAAAGTTCAATACCAAGAGGAAACAAGAGTAATAGCAAAGAAAACAAATTAAGCAAGCACACATGGTTATGGTACTTCCACAGTTCCACTTGAAATTTAAACTTACCAGAAATCCTCGTATCAAGATTTTCAGAATCTGACAAAGCAAGGCCAAAGCCAATTTTTTCAGATACAGACAGGTGAAGTGCATTGGAGAAATTCTCAAGAGTTCCTTCATCGATATCTGTATCCCTTAGGGACTCAAAAAACACCGTGCTAAAATTTGGTTTGTCCAACAAGTATTTAAAAATTGATGCAACAACTGAATCCAGCTGCATGTTCTTTGAGTCTGTGGTGTAAAAGCTCAGGTGATCAATGCATGTTTGAAGCAGAATAATGCTGCCCTCAATTCCATATTCAACAAACTGGCATGGAGAAAAAGACTACATCAAGAACAATCCATTAAAAAATTCAACGAAAATATGAATGCAAAACAGCTCATTCCAATGAATTTGGATATCATTCATGAATTCAGATATCATTCATGAACCTCTTACTAACTAAACAAACTATCAACAAACAAAATTTTCAAAAAACAAATTAGAAGCAAGTGATTGTTCACAAAATTTTTAACTGGGGTTTATACAGACCATCAATTTTTGAAACCCTCCTCTAAATACCCATGAAAATATAAACTTTAACGATTACCAGCAAAGATATGTCTGAAAACTGCATAAGAGGGATCAAACAAACAAAATACACATCAAACTATTATTTTCTTAAGGAATCAAACTAGTGCAAAGATATGCAAGCTTTTTCAGTTATTTTGCGCCAAAACTCTAAACAAATAAATATCAAATCAATAAATACATACAGAGACATACTGGATCAAATTATCACCATCATCTTTGTCCACATCACACAAATCGAGTAAAAGAAACTGAAAACGAAATGGCAGAGAGAAATTGGCTTTTTTTTTCATTCTATATTGAGTTGTAAAACCCAATAGCCTCTTTTTTTAACAAGATCCGCTTGCTCAGGGATCTTTCTGCCAACCACTATATGTCCAAAATTTCACCATATAACCAATCTTTAAATAGCGTGAGCCTCTTAATTTGTGGAGTGTCGCTTATGTAGCATGAGTCTGGTACAAAATTAGTTTGATTCTAAGGTCTGTATCAATCAATAAACCAGCGATTAATTGGACAATTGATAGTTATCCATGCTTAGAGTGACTTTTACTTGGTAGCAATCTCTAGGTTTTCTATAACCAAGGTGTGTTTAATGATGATCAATCAAAGAAAAAGAGGCATGATCTAAGTACATGAGGGTACACAACAAAAACACCTAATCAGAGAATGAGAAAAGAATAAGAACATCATGGCTAAGCGAAGCTACAGGCACATAGGTAACCATAAATCCAGTGGTATAGTGCTATAAAGAAGTGAGCCTTGAGATCTTTGGTGATCCTTGAGGTGTCCTCAAAAACTTAGGTTGTTTCTTTCCCTCCATGCAGTCAAACCAATCACAATCATCCTCCGCAACATCTCAAAGTGCTGACTCTCAAACCACCCTTGCCAACATGCTATAAAATCTACCACATTTCTAAGCATCACCCAATTTAGCCCATACAAATAGAAAACAGCTTGTGATAACATGCTAGCTACAAGACTCTGGATTAGCAAGTTTTCTCTCCGTACACATGCGAAACTAGTTTTCCATTTTCGTTCCCATCTTCTTTTGATCATCGTTTTCTTAGTTCTTCTACTGTGTGGCCCTTATAGGCCGCACGTCGGAAGTGGAAATAGAGACGAAGCTTTTCTATTTGTCAAATGAAGGTGGCAAGTGCTGCATTGTCAAGAAAAACTGGAAGGCGATACGCAAGTCGGTGTTGGGCACTACTTCAGTCCAGTGGCTAGTGAAAGTTCTTGAGGATTATTTGAGTGGGGGGAAGAAAAAGGAAATCTATTCGGCCACAAGGGAAGGTTTTAGTAGCGTTATAGCTCAACGTTGCTCAAATAGCAGAGGCCGATATGTCGAGTTAAGTGAATATAATCAGGGGGGACAAGGAAACGTTCTCTGTTTTCCTCAGGGGGAGGGTGGTAATGGATGGCGGACATCAAGGAAGAACTAGTTGCTTGGCGTAACCAAAAGGGGTCATCGTGCGTAACCCGAAACTGAGAAGTGGGAAGTAGGAAAAGGATGATCCGTCACGATCCTTCAAAGTGGTGCTCACCTCGATAGCACCGACGCAAGCAGGGGCTAAAAAGCTTAAGATGACCGTTGGGCAGGACACGTCGACCCTTGCTTTTGTCAAGGCAGAAGCCTGGGAGCAGCGCTGGATGATGCGGGAAATGCCTGGCTAGTTGCGTGCGTTAAAGAAAGAGTTGGCCGTGGTTGTACAGTTTGTTGGCACACTAAGGAAGGTGATGGTTGGGGGGGCAGTTATGGTAATAGACTCTTGGATAATGGGCGGTATAAAGCCGAAGGCCTAGTCATTAGGCCTAGCAACAGTAAAGCCCACAAGAAGCAGAAAAGTAAAAGTCGTAGGGGCTTTTGGTGCAAGGTTGGCAGGCCTAGGCCCCGGCCCAAGGGGTCTGTTGATCCTGGTACTGGGTCTAATGGGGTCAAGAGTTTCGTAGGACCTCTGAAAGAGGCCCCCTTGGTTTTCGTCAGGCCCTCAGGTCCAGACCATTCTGCATGCCAGAAAGAGCCAGCAGCTCACAAGGGTGCGTCGATTCTAGCCAAATGAAGGGCTAGGCCTTCAAGCCCAATAGCAATTCACCAGGCTGAGCCCGTTCTGAGGCTGTCTAGCGGGTTTGTACCCAGATCAACACAAACAAGGTTAACCTGATATCTCCTTCGCCGATTTCCTCCAAGGTATCGACTTTGTGCCAGATACACAACCGCCTAGGGTGGAGACGTCGAGGGTGGCACAGAAGGCACCGACGAACACAGTGGCTCCCTCCAATGACCCGCTGGTGGCAGCGGTAGGGATAGAAATGGCTCTAGTGTCTTTCGGGAAGCCTGGAACTCCGTGGTCAAAGGCTGTCAGCAGTTCCTCTCCAGGAGTGGCTCCACCACGGCTGTTGGAGGGAAGTGGTGGTGACACCGCCCTTTTGAACCCCCCTAGGCAACCTGAAGACGAACTTGGGAAGTTGGCTAAGGAGTTGCTCTCGGACTCAGATGAATGTATGCATTCAGGGGAGGATTTTCCAGATTCTTTATGAGGGCTGGAGGATATCTCGGTAGATGAAGAATTTCAAAGTCCAGATCCCCTTAATTATTTCTTTCCAAACCAATCTGATTGGGTTTTGCATATGGCTGAAGAAATTCACCAATTGGTTGGAATTAGATGTGATGGATATGAGGAACAATTTATGGCGTTGCTAACTGCCATGGAGTCCTAATACAACAAAAATCAAAAAAATAATTCAAGACAAACCAGGAAACTCAACCAGTTGACATGGTCTTTGAATTCGGAGGGTCCTTCAAGCAAAGGAAGGGTGAAAGGAAAGGGGCTAGCATTTTCCCAATGAATCCAAAAATTGTGTCGTGGAATGTCTGGGGCCTAAACGAAGTAAACAAGCATTTTCGGATACAAAACTTGCTTCAAGATTGAAAGGCGAACATTGTGTGTATTCAGGAAACTAAGATACAAGCTTTCGATACGAGTTTGGTGAGAAGTTTGTGGATGGGGGTTCACGTGGACTAGGTTTATATGGCTTCCTCAGTGGCGTCAGGAAGAGTTATTGTTCTTTGAGACCGGAGAGTGGTGGAAAAAGTGGATGAGCACATTAGTAGATACAAAGTGGCTTGTCTATTCAAATGTGTTATTGATAATTTTATGTAGGCTTTGGCAGGTGTGTACAGGCCAAATGTTGCTGCTAATAGACGAATTATGTGGGAAGAACTAGCAAGGCTTCATGGCGTGTGGAATGCTCCGTGGCGCATAGGAGGTGACTTCAACATTGTTCATTTCGCCAGTGAAACTTTTGGTAATAGAAGAGTGCGACTTGTTAGCTTAGAATTCTCATAATGCATCTCAGAATTAAATTTGGTAGATATACCGCTAGTTGGGGCCCTGCCACTTGGTCTAATAATCAGACCTGGTCTAGGCTTGATCGCTTTCTCATTTCTCCGGAATGGGAAAACCACTTCCCTGACACTGTACAGAAGTGCCTGGCCCGGTTATCTTCGGATCATTGGCCAATTTTGCTAGCCTGTGGTGATCTTCAGAATGGGAAACGATACTTCAAATTTGAAAACATGTGGTTGAAGTCGAGCGGTTTTGCTGAAAGGGTTAAACAGTGATGATCCTCTTATCTTCGATGACACTCCTAGTTATATTTTATCTAATAAGTTGAAAGCTTTAAAAAGTGATTTGAAGCTATGGAATTTACAATCCTTTGGCAACTTAGAGGAAAACAAGAATGGGTTATGGAGGGATATTCAGGAACTTGATAGGCTACAAGAGGAAAGACCCCTCACTCAAGATGAGCAAAGGCAGAAGACTTCTCTGGTCGCAGATCTTGAACGGGTGATCCTCTTGGAAGAAATGTCATGGCGGCAAAAATCAAGAGCTCTATATCTTCAAGAAGGGGATTGATGTACAAAATTTTTTCATAGTGTTGCCAATTTGCATCATAGAAACAACAACATTGATGTACTTAAGATTAATGGTGTGGAATGTAAAGATGTTAGGGTTATCCACAACCACATTGTCAACTTCTACAAGAAATTGCTGAAGAAACAGGAGGATTGGAGACCTAACCTAGACAGCCTAGCCTTCGATAATATGGATCCCGATGATATGGCTCGTTTAGAGAGGGTGTTTGAGGAAGAGGAAGTTTTCAAGGTTATCTAGAAAATGGTCAAAGATAAAGCGCCAGGACTAGATGGTTTCTCAATAGGTCTCTTTCAGGACTGTTAGGAAGTTATTAAAGAAAAAAGTCTCAACTCTACATTTTTGGCTCTCATCCCCAAAAAGGTGGGAGCTATCGAAATCAAGGATTTTAGACCTATTAGTCTGGTTCGTAGGCTGTATAAGATTATCTCCAAAGTGTTGGCTAACCGGCTCAGTGAGGTTGTTGGGAAGCTTATCACTAATCCTCAAAATGTTTTCATGAAAGGCAGGCAAATTCTGGATGCTATTCTTATGCAAATGAATGCATCAACAGTAAAATGAAAGTTGGTGGTAAAGGGATTCTATGCAAACTCGATATGGAAAAGGCATATGACCACGTCAATTGGGATTTTCTTTTGTATCTTCTTGGCATATGTGGCTTTGGAGAAAAATGGAGGTCTTGGATAAAATGGTGCATTTCCACCCCAAGATTCTCGGTCCTGATAAATGGATGTCCATAAGGTTTTTTTCCGAGCTCTTGTGGTTTGAGACAAGGCGATCCCTTATCCCCATTGCTTTTCATTTTGGTCATAGAAGCGCTTAGTAGGATGATGTTGGCCTTGGTGGATAATGGTCTGGTAAGTGGATTCCCTATTGGTACTCCAACCTGAGGTTTTGCTAATATTTCACATTTGTTTGCAGATGATACATTCGTCCTTTGCAAGGCGGAGCTAGGGCAGGTGCGAGCTCTAAAGGCACTCATCCTCTATTTTGAAGTAGTATCGGGACTGAAAGTGAATTACAACAAATCTGAGATGGTCCCAAATGGTGAAGTGCATAATTTGCAAGAGTTGGCTAGTTGTCTCGGGTGCAAGATCTCTCTGCTCCCTTTGTCGTATTTGGGCCTTCCGTTGGGTTCACCTTCAAGGGATGCTAGAATCTGGGAAAGAACGGAAGGAAATTAGCAGGTTGGAAGATGATGTATTTATCTAAAGGAGGTCGCGTCACTATTATCACGAGGACTATGTCCAATTTACCTACCTATTTTTTATCTCTCTACCCGATCCCGACTAGGGTGGCAGCTCGTCTTGAAAAAATCCAACGAGACTTTTTGTGGGGGGGTTTGGGGGAGGAATTCATGTTTCATCTAGTCAAATGGGAGAAGGTGTGCAGGCCTCTATCAGAAGGCGGCCTGGGCATTCGCAACTTGAGGATTTTCAACCGAGCATTATTTGGTAAATGGATGTGGAGGTACCATAAATAACCAGAAGCTCTCTAGAGAATGGTGATTGACCACAAATATGGGGAAGCTTGGGGAGGGTGGAGTTCCAATGAAGTTAAGGGGCCAAGTGGTGTAAGGGTGTGGAAAAATTTTAGAAGTGGGTGGGGTTCTTTTCATCAGCACACCAGGCTCCTATGTGGTGCAAGAACTAGAATAAAATTTTGGAATGATGCTTAGTGTGGGGATAGAGCCTTAACTGATTTGTTTCCTTCTCTTCTTCAGGTTGCATGCGCAAAAAAATCCCTACAGCAGAAGCTATGGATTCAAATGGAGGTCATCCAATTTGGAATATCAACTTTCACCGGGTAGCACAAGATTGGGAGCTGAACTCATTTGTGGACTTTTATAGGCTCATCTACTCCCAAAGACCGAATCTTCAGCATCAAGATGGTTTATGGTGGACCCCTGCAGGGAGAGGGAATTTCACAGTCCGCTCTTTCTATAAGGTACTCAATCAAGGTCCTGCAACTCAGTTCCCGTGGAGGAGAAATTGGCGTCACAAAGCTCCACCGAAAGCGGACTTCTTCATTTGGACAACTTAGCTAGGGAAGATCCTCACTACGGATAACTTGAGAAAAATGAGAATTATCGTCACAGATTGGTGTTGCATGTGTCGTAATGGAGGAGAATCGATTAACCATCTCCTTTTACATTGCGAGACAACTAGAAGTCTTTGGAATGAGGTTTTTAGAAGACTGGAGTTAGCTTGGGTTATACCAGAGACTGTTGTGGAAACAATGGCTTGTTGAACCTCTATGAGGGGTGAACGATAAATTATAATTATATGGAAGATGATTCGTATCTGCATCATGTGGTGCCTTTGGCTGGAACGCAACGTGCGGACCTTCGAAGACAAAGATAGATCCAACGAGGAGGTGAGTCTTTTTTTATAGAACTCTTTGTACTTGATCCATTGCCATTGATTTTAATGGAATGGACCTACACAGTTTCCTTGCATCCAATGCGCCTAGTTAAAAGGCCATGGTGTTTCTTGTAATTGGCTTTTGCCTTTGTTTAATGGATTTTACTTATCAAAAAGAATAACATGCTAGCTACATCAAAATGTAACAAGCGATGCATTGATTCCCCACTCCTCTTACACATACAACACAAATTATACCATCATGACATGTTGCTTTCTTTTTCTAGTTTTTAGATCGATAAATAAAATTTTATTGATCATAAAAATAGGCAAAGCCCAGTACACAGCCATATCCAAGAATAACGCCTAGGAGTGATGTTCTAGTGATACAAGAAATTCATGAATGGTCATGCTATTAAAATCAATTACAATCAACCATTGGAACAAGGTGTTAAAAAAGAAGGTTCTAATTTCATCCAATGAACGATTACGATCTTCAAAGTCTCACTCGTTCCTCTCCCTCCAAAGACACAACATAGATATATCGAAACCATCTTCCAAATTGCAGCAATTTGATAATTGTCTTGAAGACCTCTCCATGAAGCTAAGAGGTCAATCACCGTTCTTGGCATCACCCAAGCTACACGCATCCTAGTAAAAAAGTCGTTCCACAAAATCGTGACAATTTTGCAATGCATTACTATGTTTCTCCGCTCTTTTTACACATACAACACCAATCCAATACTATGATACGGCGCTTTCTTAGGTTGTCAATAGTGAGGATCTTCACCAAATAAGCCATGCAAATGCTTTGTCTTCCAAATGCTCTTCCATGAAAATGGACTTGCATTATGCTTAGAGATGGATTGGTAGAAGGAGCGTAATGTGAACTACCATTTTGCCGAGAGTCGCCAAAAAAAACATTACTTATAGTCATACATACCACACATTTTGTCAATCGCCTCCCAAACATCAAATCTTAGTTCGTTCCCTATTCCCGATCATGGACAGCTCTTAAGGAATGTGACACTCCACTGGGGAGTGCTATTAGAATAGTGAAGGAGGTCTGAGAACAAGGCTTCTTTCATGCTTGCTATACCAAATAAGTCTGGATAGGCTTCCTTAAGTGTCATGTCACCACACCATATGTCATGACAGATTTTGATGCCAAACCCGTCACCTACCTCAAAATAGGTAAACTAGAAAAGATATTTCATCCACGTCTTACGTGCTTCCAAAGCCCCACCCCATAAGGTCCATTCACCTCATTTGAGCACCAACCTCCCAAGCTCTACCGTACTAGTCTAAAACCGCACAAAGCTTGACGTTCTATAGGATATCACCATAGCCATTTACCCAACAATGCCTTGTTAAAAAACTACAAATTTCAGATAACCAAGCCTCCTTGATAAGTTGCAGAACAAACGGTGGCCCATTTTACCAAATAAAATTTAAACTCATCATTCATCCCTTTCATAGGAAGTCCCACTGTATTTTCTCCATGCAATAAGCTACCTAGATGGAAGCAGAAATAAACAGAGGAATTAAGTTGGTAGGTTGGATAGAGTACTCTTAATAAGGGTGGCTCTACCACCTTTGGATAAGTACATCCGCATCCAACTAGCGAGTTCCCACTCCATCTTTTCTAGGACATCATTCCAAATGGATAAAGATTTTTAGTAAGCACCCAACGGGAGGTCAAGATATTTCATTGGTAAATGAGATATCTTACATCCCAAGATAGAAGCCATACCATCAACATTTTGCACTTGCCCCACCGAAATTACATTTAATTTGCCCAAGTTCACCTTCAATCCAAAAACAACTTCAAAGCATAGAATGACAGCCCTCAATGCACAAATATCATCATGGTTGGCCTCGCAAAATACCAAGATATCATCGGCAAATAAGAGGTGAGAAATATTGAGAGCCAATATTGGCTTCCCCCACTGAAAAGCCAAATATAAAGCCACCCTCCACCACACTGAAGATCAATTTGCTAAGCGCTTCCATTACAAAAAAAAAAAGTAATAGAGCCAAAGGATCCCTGCCTTAATCCACGCGAGCTTTGAAAGAAATCGCTTGTTGTGCCATTAATCAAAATAGAGAAGCATGCAATAAAAATGCAATGTTTGATCCATGAGCACCACTCACCCCAAACCCACATCGCTCTAGCATATAGAGTAAGAAGCTCCAATCAACTTGATCATTCATCATAGACCTTTTCCACATCTAGTTTGCAAAGAAGATCTTCCTATACCATAATTTGCTAATCTCAATGAAAGAGCGGGTAACTACATAAGGCAGCTTTCCCCACTCTGTATTCTCTACAATTTACGAGTATTTTTCTTTTATAAGTACAATTTATGAGTACTTACTTGTGCACAAAATAAAACAAGAGTAGGTTGCTTGATGGGACATTGCCCCAGCTCTCCCAACTTGAGTCGACTATCCAAATATTCATTAGCAACAAGCACTGCATCAAATATTTGCCTCCCCTTCACAAAGGCATTTTGGGACTTTGATATTACTTTTTCCACCATCATGCTTAATCTATTCGTCAAGACTTTTGAGATGATTTTGTACATCCCACTCACCAAACTTATGGAGCGATAATCTTTCACTGCAACAAGCGCCAAGACGTGTCGCTTTCATATGAAGGATCTTCCCAAGTGTAGCCATACAACCAAGAAATGCATCTCTCAACGGGGCAATTTTTTAACTCAAAAAACTATCTTGATAAGAAACAATAAATTCACGTGTCCCCTAAATCTCCACTTTTTCTTTTTTTGGTTACATTTTCTCTCATTCCTTTTTTGAACTCTATAACTTCTTTTTTTATTGGCACCAAGTGTCTGGAACTATGTCCTGTCTAATCACGGGGGTGCACAGGCCCTCAACAAGAAGTTTTCCACAAGTTCACTTTAGTTAATTCAAAGAAAAAATCCTCCATTCTAATGGCCCCTAGAGATTTGAATCTTAGATCTAGGGGGAGCATACCTCTAAGCCCAAGGCCTATAACTTCTTCTTTTTTGCTAGTTAGGTGGATCTCTCCTATACAAATACAAGTAATGAAATTTTATCTTACTAACAAAAGATTAAGAAACTTAACCCTTAGGGTTTGACTCAATTGGTAAAGGCATTGGGCTTGGGGGCATGCTCCCCTAGGTCTACGGTTCAAATTTCTTTGGGTACAAACAATCTCTAGGATCCATTGAATTGGAGGATTTTTCCCTTGATTTACTCAAGGGACACATGCAGTAAACTCCTTACCAAGAACCTTTGCACCCACAAAATCAGTTGGGACACTGTCAATACCAATTAAAAAAATTAAGAAACTTAGAACAAAAGTAACAAACACATAAGGAAGTTGATATCCAAGAGCATACACCACAGAAATGGATTATGGATCCACTCATTTATCATGATCATGATCTCATTTAAGCCCCCATTCACTAATTTTGAGTCTTTTACCCTTTCTTCTTAATTTAAAATTGGCACTTCTATTATGATGCTGGCGTCAGAAGTGAATGCACCTATCAATATAAAACATTGGCATTTTTACCTTGGCATCCAGGCCACCCAGGTGGTTAGGCCGCATTTTTCTTCCTGCCACCCAGACAGAACAGAAGGCATCTAGTACCAAATTATCAGGCTGCATTTGCCTACTACACGGGACTCCACAAGCAAATCTAACCATTCCCCAGATTATAAAAAATAAACAAATTCAGTCAAAATCAATTTCCTCGATTCTTCGCCATCAGCAGTCATTGGAGCCAACCCACTCTCAGCAATATTAATCCTTTTTAAAATCAGATTGACTAAAAGCAGAACTTCTTGTTTTCCCGTAATTTAAAAGAATCAAACAAAACGAATAAGGCATAATCTAAGCAGAGAAACAGAAAGACGAAATATAAATTCAACGACACATAAAACAAGTGAGACCAGAAGCATTCCGGCTAAATAAATGAGGTGAGAAAAAAACGATCATTACAAACTAAAAAGCGGAGCTTTCATACACAAAAATATAAAAATGCATACATAGACGTACATGCACAGTGTTTGTGTGTGTGTGTGTGTGTGAGAGAGAGAGAGAGAGAGAGAGAGAGAGAGAATGCCTGAAGCAGCTCGCGAAGAGCAGCATCCTTGTTGGATTCGTTGAGGCTCTGGAGCAGGAACCGAATCTGGTTCGAGGACGTCGACGAAAACTTCAACATGGTGACAAATGATTGAATCCTACCGTTTAGGGTTTGCTCGCACGCGCAGAGAGAGAGAGAGAGAGAGAGAGAGAGAGAGGAAACTCAGGGATTTTGCGGGGGCTCGAGACTCGTCGAGAAACGAAACTAAAGGGGCGAAGTTTGGGTCTGGAGACAACGACGACTGCGGTTCTGCGTGGGAAATGAGGCTAATGAGCCCCTTGCCTGCGGGTGTTCTATGGACTTGTCAAATTACTGCTTTTCTTATTATACAAGTAACTTGTATTAGATAAATTTTGAAATTTTAATTCTATAAACTAAATATTATAAATTCAAACGATTTAAAATATAAAATTTTAGAATTTTAGAATTTTATAACTTAAATATTATGAATTTAATTGAGTCTTTTTGCAGAGATAAACTGTTTTAACCGATTTGTCTCCAAATAATTTGTATGGTTTTTATGAACATCATTGTATATAAATCAAAAAGGAGGATGCATTTAAACTTGACAAATGCCAGTTACAAAAAATGTAATTTATATAGTTAATAATAAAAATATGAGTAATGGAACCATGATTTGGGTACATATTTTCCGGACTAATCAAGGAGGAAACCGCCACAAAAATCTAAAAATCACAAAGATGATGGATGTAGCAATAGACTTTTTTTATTGATAAACAAAGATGATGGATGTAGTTCGGCTAAATCTCGTTTCAACCCAATTAGTAACATTCTTTATCTGAAAAAATTTTTAAAGCATCCACTATTAAGAGTATCCATTGCATTCATAAGTAATGTTTAGAAGCAATTTACTAATTTATCCTTAAACATTACTCATGAGTGTGATGGATATTCTCAAATAGTATATGCTCTCTAGCATTACTCTTTTTATCTAGTGTGGATTAACATATATGATTTATCTATAAATATGGGTGCTACCGGCCACCTCTTATCTAGTGAGCAAATTGACGCCACCCCATCTAGCCACCTCATCCAACACCACGTTTTAACACAAAATTATAGCAAAAACAAAATCACACAAAACTAATAAGAAATATCATGTATATGTGCATATTTGTGCACAAAAACACATATTAATAGTCACAATTGTGGCTTATAAACCCCAAAAACCCACGGTTGCAGCTGTGGGTCATAAAACTAGCCCATGTGTCACGGCCATAGTCATTGGTTATAGAGCTTGTAGACCTATTGTCGTAAACATGAGTCTTGAGCTAAGTCTTTTTCGTTTTTAGAAATTAGATGAGATAAAATAAAATAAAAATTTTAAAAATAATAATATATTATTATAATATATTTTTTTAATATTAGTTTTGTATAGAAATTTAAAAAAAATAGTTTTGAAATTTGAAAATATTAAATTTTTTATTATCTTTTGTATGAGGATTTGAAAAAGTGTAATAATGAGTTTGAGATGAATTTGAGAATTTTGATTTCATCTCCTAAAACAAACGGGCCCTAAGGAGATCTTGGTTTTGGATGGATCTTGGTTTAGAGATCCACAATGGAGATCTTGGTTTTGGGTCATAGAGACTCAGAGTCAAGCCATGGTCGTATGATCATAGAATAGGACTGAGCCCTTACCCATGACAATGGTTGTGGGTGGGGAATAAGAAGTGTATAAAACAAGAAAAATAATAAATAAAAGAAGGGAGAAGAATATGAGGTAAAGAGGATGGTGAACCATGAAAGGAAGGGGAAGAAGATAAGGTAGAGAGGAGAGGCCAATGAGTTGGAGACTTGGAGGAGGAAATGAAACGAGAGAAAAAAAAAATGTGTTTATATCTAAGTCTTTACCTTTTAATATTATAAGAGCAAACTGATCAAATTTTGAGTAGGTGGAGTACCCACCCCTTATATGTATATGTGTTGAAGTATGTGGTTCATATCTAATGAGTATATAGTGGCAAGTAATAGATGGCAAAGCGGGCAAACGACGGGAGAATTTTTGTAAATATTCTTAAGTACGTTCGTACAATTAGGGTTAGTATAAATACATATGATATAACATTACTTTAGATATAGTGAAATTATCGCCGTTCACTCCTGTTGACTTAGGCACACCGTCAAACCATATAAATCTCTATGTTATTTCTCCTTTGCTTTCTTTTTTTATTATTTTGTATATTCATCGTAATTGCTACATGATCACAATATATGTGTTTTTAAGTTAGGAACATGTTTACACCCAAGGGATGGATTACTGCTTGTTCTCTAGTGGGATGAGTGAATTGGGCAAATGGGTCGAGTTATGGGGCCTACCACCCAGCCCTATATATAAAAATAATAGGTAAGGTAATTAAAAATTCTGCTTTTTCTACAAATGTTCTATTTTATGAGATAAAGTCTAGTATTGAATGATGGTTGAGGTTTGAATATCTCAAAATTCAAAATTGACCATGTTATCTAAAGTCATGAACAAAAATTCATATCTCGAAGAGTGACGCTGGGGACCGGTCCTGCTGTCCCCAGCGTCCAAAGCAGCCCAACGTTAGTTGGGCTGCTTGATGATGAAAAACACATAAAAATAAAATAAAAAATATAATTAAATAAAAAATTAAAAATTAAAAATATATTAAAAAAATAAAATGAACAAAACATAATAAAAAACACAATAAAAACATAATAAAAAATACAATAAAAAAATAAAATGAAGATGAATTTATGAGGGATTCGGCCATGGAGCAAATAGAGCCGCCGCCGGTGGCGGTGGGCGACACCGCCCCCGCCATCGGGACCGGCGGACTCAGGCGAGCTCACCCCTACGACGGCGAGCTCCGGCGAGCTCCGAAATGGGTTGAAGGTTGCCGGGGGCACACCGGAGCTCGCCGTCGTAGGGGTGAGCTCGCCTGAATCCGCCTGTCCCGATGGCGGGGGCGGTGTCGCACACCGCCACCGGGGGCAGCGGGGCTGCTTTTAAGGAGTCTGCCCCCCAGGAATTCTCTATCTCGAAACTTGTCACAACAAGTTATTTGTAGATTTTTATAAGGGGGACGCGGGGAGTCAGACCAGCTGATTATTGTGAGAAAGCAGCCCTCCAATAAGGGAGCGACACGTCAAGGATTATAGGTTATTAGAATAAGGTGTGCCACACATACTAAACCTTCTCATATTAATCGAAAAAACCCTCTCTTCTTTTCAGACTCCCATTTCATATTCGCGGACTCCCCCTCCCTTTCATTTTCGTCGACCTCCTTTCTTCCCCGTCGCAGCCTCTTTCCATCCCTGTCGCAACCTCCTTCCGATGCCGACAGCAGTCCCCTGTGGTGTGTGAATAATCGAACAAACCCTAAAAACAGCCCCTTTCGTCTTAGCCCATTTTCATCTTCGCAGATCGACTCCCCCTCTTTATTCACCATTCACCATTACTCAGATCTCAACCTTTCTTGTTCAGAGACCATTTCTTATTCTCTTTCTTAACGATGTATGTTTGTTTTAACTGATATTCTTCTTCCAAGTTTTTGGTGTGTAGTGAACTAAGAATTCTTTGGTTTGCTTATTATTCGATTGTCGTGGTTTCAGTAAATAGTGGGTTTTTCTTTGTTGTTTTTGAATTTTATTTTTTCCGAAGAATGATTGAAAACAATGTCCAATCCCAGATTTCGTTTCCTTAATCAATCCTCAGGGAGTTTTTCCTTGTATATACAATCTATTCTATATGATGGGAAGTTTATTTTGTGCTCTGTTTTCTCGTGAGAGAAGTTATATCTTTAGATCTTAAATTTATACTTTTTTTATGGTAATATTCATCATTGAAATAAGAAGGGCCATACATATTTTTGAGGGATTGAGGATCAATGTTCTCTTCATGGCAATATATGCTCTCGTTGTCATTAGACCGATGTGAAGTTAAGGGATAGGAAACAAGAAAATATTCTTACCCATTGTGTATATTTTCCTCGATGAAGTGGAGAAAAACATTGAACTGCTAAACTTTCAGTTTATCTTTTTGGATTTTGAGAAGGAAGGTTTGTTACAAAAATATACTTTTGGATTTTTAGAAAGTGATATAAATAGCTCTCATTAGTTATTGCTCCCAACTCCATTGCTCTTTCCAAGACACTAAGTCCCCCACCAATTTTAATTGATGAACTTGCCCCTTTACAGGACACATCCTAGTTAGTCTTCATAAAATGAATCCAAGGAACATGGAAATGAGAGAAGTTTTGTGCTATATACACTCTGATCCTTAACTAATTAAACTACAAATTTATATTTGATGAATATGAAAGATCTCACATTCATTGTCAATCATAGGAAATTGATTGGCCCTCGGTTTTGTATTAGGCCTTAAGGCAAATTGTTCTTACCACATCTAGAAACAATATTTATGAAATTTTTATAGAGATGATCAAGCTTAATATGAGTGATAACATTGATCAGCTTATCTGAGGAATCGTTTGTAGTCCCGATAATTTCAAATGCATTTGGCCACTCAAGAGGAGTTTGGCCTTTCGTATGTAGCCAAAAAAAAAACAATTAACGATCAAATTCGAGCCATCTACCTTTTAGATTTGACTTAATGGAGAGATGAATATACTCTATTGGCCATAGTTTGATCAGTCTGTAATTGTCTTAGCTAAAATGTATAAAAATAAGTTTGAATCATAGGATCGAATAGTTTTCAATTTTGATGATATCTTTTATTTGCCCAGCCTAGCCTTTAATCAGCTATAGATATTAGAAAATCATATACTTAATTTGGATTTTGTGATGTTGTAGAAATATCCACGTGAGCGGATTGAATTGAATTACTAAGAACACCTGGTCATTTCAATGAAAGAAGTTTTTCAGTTGTCCACTGCCAGAATTCTGGAATTGATGCGCATCTATAAATTGTAATAGATTTTTCTAAGGCTCAAGTGCTCCTCGGATATTAGAGGTGCCAGATAGGAAAGGAGTGTTGGGTTGTAGTTCTGTCTGAAAATGATAAGCGTCGGCCTAGAAATATATATATGGTACAAATATCATACTACATGATTTGTTTGGTTCCTATCAGATTCATTCCAATATAACATTGCATTTATGAATAGTTTTTTCATATGTTGACAGGAAATGAGAAGTTCAAGTTCTCATTTTGGTTCAAGTTCTTGGATTACAAGGAGAGAAGACACAATTAGTTGGGAGAGATTGCTTTGCTATTGTGGACATTAAGCGAAACTTTGAATTTCTAGTAGATCTCACAGGTTAGGTAGAAGATTTTATAATTGCGATAAGAAATGTAAATTTTTTGAGTGGATTGACTTTCAAAGTACCCAAAACAACTGTTGTAATCAGACATTGGACTTAGTTAAATAAAGGTATGAAATGGTACTACGCATTGAAAAATCCAAATTTAAAGTAATGGAGAAAAAATATAAGAAAGTCTTGAAAGTGTTATTTGTGTCATGGGTTTCTTTTTATAATAGTTTGTAGTGTAATTTTTATGTATGTAGAAAATATTTATGTATCTCAGACAATGCTATACCTTATATAATCCATTGTAAATTTTTTAAGATTTTAATGTAATATCTACTTTTATTATGATATTTGTGACGTAATGCATTTTGGTATAAACTTATCTTTAACTTTTAAAAAAATAAAATTGGCTTTTGCAACAATAATGCCTGCATAATACATATCATTATATTTTACAAGTTTTATTTATATTTTTTATATAAGTATAGTTGTAGATAATGGAAAATGATAGAGTTACAAAGTTGTAAGATACTCATTTACTATCTATTTTGTATTTTTTTTAAGTTTTTTATTTTATTTAATGATTAATGAAGTGACTATTAGTAAGATTATATATATTTTTAATTTTTTTTAATGATTAAGGATATTAAAAACACACTTAAAAAAAAATGAAAAAAAATGAAAAATTCTAAATAAAGTGTAAGTAGTAAATATGTAGTAATAGGATTACAAGCATATCACTGCTTATAGATAATTATTTATTATTTAGTATCAAACTACTATACCATTATTATAACATGTAGTAGTGATAACATATAGTAGTGGAAAATATATCACCATTAATTTATAAAATAATATTTTATAACTACTAATTTATAAAAGCATAAACTATTAAAAATTAAATATATATATCGCCTTTTTTATATTTTAATAATCTATAACTATTAATTATAATATATGGTATTACTATGACTTATAGTACTACTATACCAAAATTATAACATATAGTAGTGGTAACATATAGTAGTGGCAAATATATCACCATCAATTTATAAAATATATTTTTCAAACTACTAATTTATAAAATAATATAATATTAAATATTATATATATATCGCCTTTTTTATAAATTAATAATTTATAACTATTAATTATGATATATAGTATTACTATAACTTATAGTACTACCATAACATTATTCTAACATATAGTAATGGTAACATATAGTAGTCAAATATATCACCATTAGTTACAACTCAATTACATAAGTATTATTATATTATTTAATGTATAATTATTAACTATAATATATCATATTAGTACTAGTATACATTAATAATTTTTAATATTAACATTTAAAATATTATTAAGATAGTATATGTATAAATTTATAATATATAGTAGTACTATATATTAATATATTAAATACTTTATTATATGAGTTATTGTATAAATTATAGTATATATATAAATTTATAATATTTACAATAAGTTATAATAGTTATAATTTATAGTACTACTATATATATAGCAATAACCTATAGTATTGCTATAATATATAGGATAATATATAGCAATAATATATTATAGTAGTACTATGTATTATAAGTTATAAATATTATATATTATAGTAGTATCTATATTATTATAGTTAATAATAGTTATAGATTATTAAATTATAAGTTAATATTTAATAATTTAAAAAGTTATAGTTATAGTAGTAATATATATTTTAGTACTACTATATATTAATATTAACTATAGTATATAGTACTAGTATATATTTTAGTACTAACTATTACTATATAGTATTAATTATAATAGTATTAATTAAATTAGTACATTACTATATTATAGTTAAATTATATTTATACCTATTAACTATATAGCTACTATATATATTACTACTAAAAAGACGTGTATTTTCAAATTAAATGGAAAACTTCATTAAATTAAATTTCAAATTCTTTTTTTGAACTTTGCTATTAATTCATTTTGGTCTCTCATTTTCTAATGAATTTTTTTAATTGGATATTTTTGCTTTTTAAAAAATTTAGTCAAAAAGAGAAATCCGGATAAAAGAATCATATTCATCACTACAATCAAACTTGGACAGGAGAATTGAATATTTGTTGTTTAAAATTTAGTAATAGAAAGTCCATATATTAAACAACATGTCTTAAAAAAAGCCATTATTGTATCTATTTCACTGTTATAATGAATAATATTTCTACTTCATTATTACAATAACATACATGTTTCTACTTCAGAGAAAAAAACAGTGGGGTTGCAAAAAATATCTTTTCAATATTTTTACTTGGTATTTTTACATCTATATTTTTACATACAAAAAATAATACCCATATTTTTACTTTACTGTTAAAGCTTGTCGTTCCCTCTAAACAAATTTCAAAAGCTTCACAACTCTTCTGAAATATGGAAAAAAATATGATTAGATTACAAGATGTATTTCAAACATTTTCCAATACTAAATTTATTTTTGAACATTGACTTAAGATAACCTCTATCAGTTAATGCACATGTACCGCAAGTTCAGCAGGTGCCTCAAGTGTATCCAATGTTTCTATATAAAACATTAATTAAAAGTAATACTAGTGTAATAACATCTCATTTTATAATAAATAAATAAAATTCAAACTTATAAGTTAGTGCACTCAACCTCAAGTGCCGCAGATTCAGCAGGCGTTGTGGATTCAACAGGTGCCTCAAGTGTATGGCCAATGTTCCTACATAAACATTGGACAAACACAATAAAAATACTATAACACTTTGATTATAATAAATAAATAAATAAAATTCAAAATCACAAGTTATAAAAAGTGAAAAATACCAAATTATAAAAACAAATAAAACAAACGAATTAAAAATAAATAAATAAACAAACCTATAATACCTCACTAAAGGACAATAATTCCTAGCATGTCCCTCGTTTTTACAAATGCCACGAAGCATTTTTTTGGTTGGTTGGCTCTCTCTTGAATTTTTTACTCTTAAAAACTATGGGCGTCCTTTTGTGGACACTCTTGAAGGATCCTGCACTATTTGAATAAAATTTGATAGAACTTAAAGTCTTAGCAATGGATCATCATTGGCTGACTCCACTCTTTGTGAACATTGAGCACGCGCATCCATTTCAAGCATATGTTTATGAACATTCTCCAATACAATAATGAAGTAGTTGCGTTTTCTGCTGACTGTGCTGCAAGTTCGACAATGTTATGTAATTAAGTCATTGACTTGTTTATCTCATTGTCACCTCATTTTGTACTTCTATCACTTGATCATCGGGATATAGTTCATCAGGAATGGATCGACTCTTAACATTAATAGTCCATCTGTTTAGAATATACTGTTGTGGCAATCTATTTACCTTCTTTTTATTGCCAAACACACACAATATATGCCTACAGAGAATCCCTATAAACTCTCACATATGGCATGTACGGGTGGCATTATCACCATCCACTGTCACATGGTAAAGAGATGTTGCTTTTTCATGAGGTGTCACTCCATATGTCTTGCTCTTACCATTCAGAGACAATTTTTTTGCTTGGAGAAGTAGACTACTAAATAGCTCAATTTGAAAAATTAAGAAATATTTTCTTGTATAAATCATTACCGCCTCCATTTCAATTTTATAGGGCATCTTCATAATTGGCCGTGTAAAACTTCTCCGCACATGTCTCTCTTCCTCTTTGAACAAGAATGCATCCATGGCTTTTTCATATTGATGTATAAAGTCACTAATCATTGTGCTCGGGTGAAGGTAATCGTTGAAAAATTTGTTCATACTTTTACTCCTCTGAGTTGTTGACATTCCAGCACAAAATGTCGATCGAAAGAATGTTGGTACCCACTTATCTTATTGAGTGTAAAGGTTTTGCAACCAACTATTTTCCCTAAGGTCATATTTCTCAACAATCATTGCCCATTCTTGCTCAAACTCATCGATGGTAAGTGTCGAATGGATGCAATGATTAAACTCGTCACCAAAGTCTGAAAACTTGTTGTATACATGGGCCAAGTGTTCGGAAAACTTTTGTAAGATGTGCCACAAACACAACCTATGAGTGCTATTCGGGAGTACCTCTCCAATTACCTTTGCCATCGCCTTGTCATCATCGGTAATTATTATTAAGGGGCATGCCCAAATATTGCATCTAGCCATGTTCTCAACAGCCATATATATAATTCTGCCATTTCATTAACCAGTAAAGCATAGCCGAACATTATAGTTTGATGATGATTAACTCCAGTGAATGGCACAAACGACATCTTATAGATATTAGTCAAGTAAGTGGTATTAAATGTTACTACGTCCCCAAAATATTGGTATGCAGCTCTAGAATTTCTATTAGCCCAAAAACGACTGCCCATACGCCCATCCGTATCAATTTGCATTGAAAATATAAAACTTTTCTCTTTGCGTTCTCGATCTTGAAAGTAGGTATATAACCTTTGTACATCCCCTTGTTCTTCAAATATTTTTCTCATTTCGCTTCCCATATAATTTTCTACATCTTTACCAATATACCTGGTATTAAAGGCACTACCTGTCTCTTTCCCCAACACTGATAATATCTTCCTTGTCGGTACAGCGGAGTCTTTCAAAGTCATTATCAGTTTTTTTTTAAGCTTTAGTAGTTCCCCTATTTTCGTGGAGGAGGCGAGCGCTTCTCGGGCTAAATAAGATATGATTATGTCCAACTACAAATTTGTTCACTATCCACTTTTGGCCATTTTTTTTTATTCCCATAATTGCTCTACATCTGATCTTCGTCTCAACAGATACAAGCATTACTCAATCTTCAGGTTTCACTCTTGTGCAACCTTCTCAGCAGATTTAGCATTACCCGTCGCCAGCCTTCTCTTGTGCAAACATAGTTTACTGCACACAGAGTTTTATCTTCTTTCAATAATCGAGTATGATTGGTCCGGATTGCAAATCTTTTTTGCATTGCATATGCAGTGTAAAAGGCTTGGGCATCTTCAACCTCCTCAAACTCCATACCAATAAATGGCTCTGGCATAGTACTACTCGAAACGGAAATCACATTGACTCCATCATCGACATTGCCCCCATCTTGAACATGTATATCATCCTTGATATTGACCTCATCGTCACTATCAAAATTATAAATTGGTACCTGTCATATGAAACAAATTAGTGAGAGTGATTTATGTGACTTTTTTATAATTTATATATGAGATAATAATTTAAAGCAATGTGTATATTTCATATAAAAAAAAAATAATTAGAGTAAAAAAGCATGGCAGATAGAATAAGACCATTGACATTTTTTTCCTCTTTTCCCACCTTACCTAATAGAGAAGGAAAAGAAAAATCTATTTGTCTAACGTGATGGTTTGAGCTTTTAGTCAAAAATGGGGAAAAATAATGGATATTATAATTCACTCCCGTCTTTTATTGACAAAGCAATGGAAGAATGATTTATTAGTCCCAATGCCCCACCAAATAATTGTATTTGCACCAACACCAAAGGAATTGGTGAAGAAATTGGAGGTACATCAGAAAATGAATCCTCTCTATTTTCATAATGTTTTCTCTCTTAAATACTTATGTATCATTTCAGTAGCTAATTGCTAAAGTGATATGCACTTCGAGTTATTATGTTCCCTTACTCAGTATATTGAGGCGCACCAACCAATAAGCTACTCTTGAAGCTTTTTTTTCCTTTGATAAGTTGATCTACTTTTCATATCTTCCACCTTCACTTCCATAGATTAGTAACAGTAGATTTTTTTTTTGAATTAATCGTTCTGACTTGTGATTATATATATATTTATCTATTTTAGGTCATATTGCTTATTGTTTTCATAAGAAAATGTGCCCTATCATGAAAGAGTTGCTTCAAAGTCGAGTTGGGAGATGGAGCTGCTTGGCTACTCTCAAAACTATAATATCTCTAGGTGGATGGAATTTTGGAGGTAGAAGCTAAAGATGTGAAGAAGCTCAATCTCTATTACGGGTTTTTTTTTTTAATTTTGCAAATTACTACAATTGACCACTACAAACATGTGAAACTTTTGTATTCTTATATTTTCCCTTTTTCGGAACTCGGATTTCCTCCCAAGTAAATCAACCAAATGTGCATACTAGTCAAATGAGTTTTTCTTTTTCTTGAGGTTAAGTATTTTTTAAGCATCCTTAACAATTAAGTAATATATATATATATATATATAAATTCACTAATAATTACTCACTTAACTATTTGATAATCATACTTTCATTTTCCTGAAATAAATATCAGAGTCTTTAGTAGTATGTTGCAAAATAAATTCTTGACTTACTGAATGTGAGAAAGCCAACTTAATTTGCATTGAAAACAACTGCCTATTTGTTTCACGATTTACAACTTGAAGAAAACTTTTCTTACTGAATATGATCCACCCCACATGTATCCAACCTTGAAATTACTGTCATGTATCATTAAATTATGATTAATGTAAGAGTTTTATCCATTTTGTTTGCCTCATTGATAGTGTATTTGAAGAAAGGAAAGCACACTAATTAAAACTTTAAATTCATGTTGTCAAAAGGGGAGGCATTAGGCAATTAAAGATCATTTCCAGTGGCTAATCCTATTAAAAGTCTAGTGTCGGATTAGGTTGCTTTAACAAGCACAAAGTCAAGATTTGAACTTAAAAATCTTTAGTTGGTGCCTCAAACGTCAATACAATTTGATGATTATCATGTTTGGGGCAGTTTGGACTGAAGTTCAATGGTGATCCACACTGCCGATAAACCTAATTATCAAGTTTAAACTTGGAAGTTGGGAAAAAAAAAGAGCCTTACTTTTGCTTATAATAGTATATGTATTTTCTAATGTTCTAATGTGAACATAGCACCCAACCTTGAACAACCATAGAAAAAATGGTCCCCCCACAATGACTATTTTAATAGACAAGATGGTCCCCTTACAATGCCTGCAATCTAGACAAGATGGTTGATCCTCCATGTTTGCATTGTAAACACTTTAGATGGTCTTCATATAAGCATATATATAGCTGGGTATCCTAAAAAAAGTCTTCATAATCATAAATACGTTCTATTGCTTAAACAAAGTCTTCATAATCATAAACACGTTATATATATATATAACATTATGTTAAACACCTGGAAGATGGAAATATTTGAGGGATATCGAGAGCATTAGAGTCAGCCATGAGGGACTTCGAAGGTAGAAAAAGGCTTGCGTGCAAAGGGAATTATGCCGATTTTGTGGACTGCGACAGAAGGAATGCCGAAAGGGACGAAAACGATGTTGGGACTGCTTAAACTAGTGAACGCTTAAATGATACAGACTGCGATGGAAGGGATGCCGAAAGCTCGATGAAAACAATAACGGGAGTTCGACGGTGACATAATAGGGATTTTGTCGATGCCGGGACTTCGACGAAATACAGAATAGTGATTTACTAGATTGTAATTTTGTGTTTCTCTGTTCGTCGTTCATGCGTTTTGGTGAGGGGTGTGTTTGTTTACAGCCATATTACGTGTGGTCATGCTCATGGACCTGTTTCTATTCTTTGTTGGCGTGTAAGCATTTGATTGGAGGGCTGCTTTTTAAGTAAGAGCAGCCTATCCGATCCCCAAGATTACTCTTTTTATAATTGCAATTTGGAAATAAAAAGATTAAATATATCTACATATAATCTATTTGATGAGAAAAAAACTGGGATTTAGATAAATATGGAGGTTTAAATATCTCAAAAATTTGAAGTTTGCATAAAGATCATTTATGTGGAATTCTAAATAGAATTCGTGTATAATCGGCCTATAAAACTATCCAATCAAACATTAATACTCCATCCAAGTATGCCAAAAGTGAAAGAGAATTGAGGCTTTTACAAAAACATCAAGAGTTTTTGTAAAAGTCTCAATTCTCTTTCTCTTTTACAAAAACTCTCTCTTGATGTTTTTGTGAACCACACGAAATACGAAGATAATGATATTGTGATCTAATACGAGTTTAACCACGAGAAGTTCTAGGAGGAGAAGCAGAGTTTGAAAATTGTCAAAGGCCTGCTACGATTATAGTCAATGGCGAACCCGCGTTAAGTACAAGGGGGGCCATGCCCCCCCTCCCCTATAACTTTTTGAAATCATAAAATAATCCCTAAATTTTGTATATAATTCTATAAATATAGAAAATAGCCCCCAAAAAAAATTTATAATTTTCATCTATGTCTCTCTTCTCTACGGATGGGTGCACACATGGCTTTTATAGCCTCTTACTAAATTGAAGACACATCATTAATTTCACTAAATTCTCTCTAGACCCGGTTACATGTGATAGAACATGAAAACTACAATTTTCCAAAACCCACCCAACCTCAACGCAAAGATTCCTATCACAAAATTCTCTGAAAAAATGTAAATTATTCCGCTGGTTGAGAGTTGGGAGAGACTGCCACCACATAAAAGGTCTCATTGTCGAATCCTTGGAACACCAAATTCCTGATACTTGATTTGATAAAAAAAATTTAAAATATGCTCAAAGATAGAGGAGAGATGCCCTCCATTCTCTATATGAAACTGCAAGCATAAAAATTCTACGAAATTTCAAAATTCAAAATTTAGTCAAAAGTAAAAGAAAAAACAATAATAGTATTGTACTTTTTCATACCAAAACAAAAATATCATTGTTTTGGAACCAAAATACAAGCAAAGGCATCTGATTTTGTTTTTGATAAGGAACACGTGAAATTCTACAATAAGATTAAATTGTAGAATTGCATCCATAGATCTAATAAATGGTTATGAAAGATCCATTATTCATTATGATAACAGTGACGTTGAAACCCCACCATTATAGAATTGCTAACAAAGATCTAAACATGCTCTACTGCAACAACTTAGTCTCCTCCATCACACAGTCTCTTTCTCCCTCCCCCGTCTCTGGATACCCAAATCACTAGAAAAAGTTCAAAAAATGCACCTTAGGTTCCCAAATCCTAGAGCCCTTGTGGCCCCTGGAAACGGAAAGGGCCAAATAAAGGGAGAGAAAAGATTCTCAAAAAGTGTTCCAAGGATTCGACCACAGGTTTCTGTTGCTGAAGACGGCGTGGGGTGGGTTTCGAATTTGGTTCATTGTGGTTGATCACCACAAGATCTCTTGTGGGATGCCTACGTGGCGTTAAGTGAATGACTGGCTATATTAATGGATAATACAACTGGTCCAGATAGAAGATATTTTATTTTCATATACTCTCTAAATTTTTTAAAAATTTCAATATACCTAAAAATGTATCTCTTAATTTTTTTATAGTCCTAGAATTTTATTTAATTTTTATATATTATCTATTTTCAAGGATGTGGCTTCTCCAAAATTAAAATTAAAATTAAATTTAGAAGAAATAATAAACTTATTAATATGGATCCCAAAGTTTTTTATTATACAATATTAGATTTCTTAATATGGAACCTAAATTGTAGATACAAGAAAAATTATTTAAAATTGATGACTTATATGAAAAATAGTTTGTAGTTATGCTTTTTATGTTTTTATGATTTTTCAATCTCTTTTTAATTTACATAAGAAAAATGATATTTGCAATCCTATGATCAAGTGCAAGCCCTCCTACTCCATTTGAAAAAATCAGGTAAATTTAGGACTCACTTGAAAAAGAATTATTTTCTAATGGTGGATCCTATTTTTTTTTCAAATGGAGTGTGAAGAGTTAGCACACCTTAAGACTGTATTTAGTATTATTATTTACATAAATATTTCACTAGGTCTGTGCATCCAGGCCTTTTTATTTTTCAATAATTTTGACATTTTTATTTAAGAAGTTCAAGAGTTCTAGATCCAAAACTCGAATTCTCGAATTTGGAATTCGGATGAACAGACCTATATGTCACACAATAGAAAAATTGGCCCTCATTGACACATTTGCTGGTCCCACCACTAAGTGCAATAGGAAAAATGGTCATTTCGTCATGGCAAGTAAGATATTCATATTACAAAGGGTTTGTAAAAAGCTTTCTTCTATTTATCTTTCTGTTTTTAAGAAAAATGTCATCACTCATTCATTCATTAAGAGAAACTTGTACCCATGACCAGATACAGGTAGAGATATCTGCATATCAACTATTTGGAACTCCACCAATACACTGTTGGACTATTTTGGATTTCACTACTGCTAATACTCTTTACCGACAAATTTCCAAAAGACAACATTTTACTTAAATAGAGATTCAACATCATCCTTCATAAAAAGGGAGGACTCGACCTCAACGGACATAACTGTCTAAGAGACAAATTCCTTTCTTTTTTATTATACAATAAGGAAACAAGAATGAAAATTTATGGATTACAATTTGGACTAATTTTGGTAGACTTTGATGGCACGTGGAGGCATCAACCTTGTCTATTTTCAACCATAAAAGCCAGATTTGAAAGGTCTGGAAGTGGCAATCCCAATGATCGACACATGTAGCTAGAAGAGTTGCCGGATCGGGTGGTGCGTGAGGATTACACGTGGTGATTTATGCAAAACCAATACTATCCTCTTAACGATTTATAGCCTGATAGTCTTCTTGTGATACGCATGTCTCTCAAGAGTTGTCGAAAAGTTGTAAATATAATTTTTTCGACCTTGAAGGAAAAAAAAAAACTTAAAAAATGAGGGAATGGGAGAAAGAGAAGGGGGAGGAGGCGACCCTGAAGGAAAAAAAAAACTAAAAAAATAAGAGAGAGAGAGAGAGAGAGAGAGAGAGAGAGAGAGAGAGAGAGAGAGAGAGAGAGAGAGAGAGAGAGAGAAGGGGGAGGAAGCCAAAGCCGCCTCCTCCGATGAAAGTCAAATCTAGAGATTTTTTTAGAGTGAGATAGAGGATTCTTTCAATCTTAACTTTCCACGTCTCTTAAAAAAACTTCTATTAATTTTCAAATAATAGAATTGATTCGTTCTAGGTAGGTTGTCCCGAAATAGTTTTGTTTTTAAATAGTTATTTAAAGGAATTCCCTTCATCATCGGAAAATCTTATCTTATGGTTGGCTTGTTTTGTTTTATCATCCATCCTTTTATTTTTGTTTAATAGTATGATTGAATGTATGTGGGTTAGTTTGAAATTTAATAAATATTATGAATCAGACAAGAATTGAAGGGGTGTCTAGGAATCGCTAGGATAGGCCAGGAATTGATCAGACTGACTGTCAGAGCACGGAACCGGCTACAACTGACAAGGAATCGATCGACGAGCAAGAGGATTTGTAGAAAAACTGATATCAGTGGTTCAACATTGGTTCGAACCCTTGGGAAACCGTTGAACCGTCCAAAGAAAGGGCTATTTATCCAACGGTAGATCCTTTAGACTCAACGTCAAGTATGTTCCCACCTCGAATCACTTCGATCCTTTTTTATTTTTATTTTTTGAATATATGTATATAAAACGACATCGTTTTGGAACTTGAAAGTTAAAAAATATATATAAAACGACGTTGTTTTGAACTTGGTTTAATAAAAAACCCCTCATCCTCATCTTCTTCTTCCTAGCATCTTCTTTTCCCTTGAGTCACGTTTATTTTCTTTGCAACCCTAGTTTGAGATAGATTATATCTTCTTCATTGCAACATCCCTCCATAATAGAGACGCCAAAAGTAGATCGAAGATTGCGCCAACACATGTCAAGACTGATAGGATCGATTTTCTCGCCCCAGTTGACAAGTTTTGACAGATTCTAAGCATCCTTCTCCCACACTAGTAGGGACTCGATTTTGTGACAAAATCAATACCAATGACGTCGGTGTACAACCTTAAAGACTTGTAGCATACACCCGTTCACCCATTTCATATATTATTTAAGGTTAATCTTATAATTTCAGACAGAGCCTAAATATACAAAACGTGTACATTGACACTAGACTTGGGCGCTACAAGGGAGAAAGTCTATTTCTAGTTAAAAGTTACCCATAAAAAAATAAAAAATAAAAACCCCTTGTTAAAAGATGGGAGGGATTCAAGAGGGGTTGATGTGAGCCATAAAACCACTAATATGGGATTTAGATACTCTTAACATTCTTGGAGGCCTAATGAAAGAGAAACAGGTATATGAAATAGACCCCAAAATGTTTATAGATGCCCAAGCGAAGTACTCAGATAACATGAAATGTTTAATAAATGTAATGAGTTTCACTTTCACTTCATGTGTTTTATCTTTTTCCTACTTCTGAACTTTAAAATTCGGTCAAGCACTAAGGAACCCAAATCCAAGAATTCCTCCAAACGAAACACCCTTTCAACCCTTCGCTCAAGCATTCATCTCCACATCAAAATCTATATAAATGTTTTTTCCTTGTAATATTACCAGCATGCTATTCACAATATTAAACTGAAAAATATAGAACCATACAATTGACAGAGAAAGATTGTTTAGCCAAAACCAAGCATTTTTCCCCAAAGAAAAACCAATTCTAATCCTCATCATCGAGTCTCATGATCTTTAATAAGTTAACCATGTCATCAATCCCAAGATTAGGTTAGTGTTAGTGTACATAATGTTAGTGTATATATTGTATCTTAATTTTCTGTAATTATATTAGATTAGGATATTCCTTTGTAACATATTTCTTTATTTATTTTGGTCTATTCTACTATATATGAGCCTCCTTTGCATATATAGTTTAATACATATAGAAATATACAATCATATAATTTTTCAAAATTTTCTATTTCAACACATAAAAATTCAGGAGACAACTTTTAAAAGCAGGTTGGAAACTGTCACAAGTTCGTCAATGCAGTTTATATATTGTTATACATTACCTAAATTATCTTGGTTTCATTCCATGACTTATAATTGTCGGAAAGCGCAATAAGTGACTTGCAAAGTTGCAATACCTTGATTGTTAAGAAGTGGTACAGATAGTCAATTCGAAATTTCATATTAAAATAATATATTTGTTTAGTTAAAATACATCAAAATTAATATAAAATTAAAAAAAAAACCCATGCAAAAAATAGTAAACGCATCTTTAATATTATTTGTGGTTTTCTACCTTGCTCTCAATAATGTGTTTTTGGTGTTATTTGTTTTTACAAATAAGGAGATAAGATAAGATGAATTGATATACAAATTAAAAAATTAAATAAAATAATGTTAAAATAATTTTCTTTAATATTATTTTTATTTTACAATTGAAAATTATTTATTTTATTTTATAAGAAACATGTAACTAATAAATAAAAATTTAGAAGCATGATATGCCGAAAGTTTTTGTTAAAAAAATCATTTATGTGCAAATAAATCCTTCTATTTTTATGGTATTGCTTGTCATCTCATGTCGGTATCAAATTGTCAAGAAAATCAAAGATCTAGAATTAGCGCCCGACGATCATCTCTAAAAACGCAAAGGAAAAAAACTAGAATTCACCTATAAAAAAAAGTTTGAAATGTTATTATTACCTTTATTCTTATGCCATGAATAAAAAAGAGTTTACAAAGACGTACCAAACTCATTCATTTCTTAGATGGGTAGATTGGTAGATTGATTAAGGCACAGTTTGCTTACATGAAATCAAAAATTTAAAATATATATCAAATTTATCATTATACTTTTTTTAAATTTTTATATAAAATATAATAATAAATTCAATTTTTTTAAATCCCAAACACATTTTTCAAATTCTAAAATAAAACTAATATTAAAAAAATATTTTATAATAATATTTTATTCTTTTTTTAATTTTAATTTTATCTAATATCATCTCATTTCATTTCTAAAAACAAATCAGACCTAAGTGAATAAACTCTTAACAAAATATAAAGTCTGACTTTAATAGAAGTAACTGAGGCGGTTAAGCAGTTCTAAATTCAAAACCCTAAATAATACCTATTTAACCAAAGCAAACATATAAATCTCAAAAAATTGGTTACCCAGATTGAGATTGCTGGAAATTCTTGCACTGCAAAATAATTTCATTCACTCAAATCATGAAACCCTAATCGGCTAAGTTGTTCTCATGTAATGTGGGCAAAGGGTCCAAAGTTGATAGTGAAATTGATTGTAAATTTATCTAAATTTAGGATCAACTTGAATTCAGAAATATGATAAGTGGATATGAGTTTAATTTATTTTTTAATATTATTATTATTTTAAAATTTTAAAAAAATATATTAAAATTTGAAAAATATATATAAAAATATATATATTTTATGAAAAATTAAAAAAATATAATAATAAAATAAAAATGAATTGAAATAAATTAAAAATAAATTTTAAATCTAAACAGAATTTGGATCCCACCATCATATAGTTCATTTTCAACGCATCCGTCCTCTTCCTGGTCCTACCATCAGCCCTCCACTGAAAACGTGGCGCCTGCTGTACGGAATAAAAACTAACCTATTTTTGTGGCTTACACAAAAAGCCTGATTGCTGGGCTTGTGGGTCCATAATGGGCCAGATGAGGGCTCCCTTGTTTTCTAAGCCTCAGATTGTTGGGCCCCTAATTATAGAGGTCGCATTTTCAACCACGACAATGATGCATCGTCCACCAAATGTTTAAGCCACGTGATTCGTACTTTGAATTCGCCCTGGACTTTAATGCATTCTCTAACAACTCGTTAGAGCATTTTTATTGAATTAAATATTTCTATTCTTTAAAAAAATATAATTTTATACATATATTAAATTTTTTTATTCTATTTCTTTAAAAAATAAGAAGAAGAAAGTAAAAAAATAGAATAAAAATACTATTCACTTTGCAGTCCTTCAAAAATGATTAATAATCCTTCAAATTTAAAGAATTATTACTCACTTTTAAAGAATCCTTCAAAGTAAATAATATTTTTATTCCATTTTTTTACTTTCTTCGCCATACTTTTTAAAGAAATAAAACAATTTTTTTTTATATACGTGCAAAATTATACTTTTTTTAAGGATAAAAATGCTTAATCCAATGAGAATGCTTTTGGAGACGTCAGATCAATTATCAATGAATGATATTTGTAATTTTAGGCTCCATTTGGCGGGCTTAACTCGTCTTAACTTATCTCAGATCTCGTTTGGATTAGAGAGTGAGTTGAGCTCATCTCAACTCATTTTCATTTTATCATTTTACATTTTTAATTTTTCATACAAAATACAAATTTTAATACACAATTTTCAAATTTTAATATACATTTTTTAAATTGCAATTCAACTTTTTTAAATTCTAAAACAATAATAATATTAAAAAATAAATTAAATTCATATCAACTCGTCTCATTTCTCAATCCAAACGGAACATCAAACTTATTATTATATTTTTTTAAATTTTCATACAAAATACAAATTCCAATATAACTTTTTCAAATCTCAAAATAATAATAATAATATTTTATTCAAATTTCAAATTTCAATATTCATTTCATTTCAATTTATCTCATTTCAACTTCAAATCTAAATAGAGCCTAAGAATGGGAGTCTCAATTTTTTTTTAAATAAATAAATTTGAGATTTATAAAAAAAAATTATATTTTAATAACAATCATCTCTTTATTAATAAAAAAAAATACGTCAGATTTGTATATTTTAAGGTCATACATGAAATTACAAAGTTGAATTTAAGGCAAATGAAATGACCCATTTGCCAAAAGGTTTTTTCGTCTACTGCAAGAAAATTGTTTATTTACGATTATTTATTTTTAGTAAAATGACTATTTGCAGACTTGTAATTTAAATAAGTCTATTTTCATCACAAATAAATTATTTTTATCATAAATAATTGGTTATAAATATTGCTCAATTTTTTTTGTAATAGACCAAATTGGTATTTTATTAGAAATTTCGGAAAAGGAATAAAAGGAAATATATATGTGACACAAAAAATATATATATGCACACGTACACATTGAAGTAAATATTTAAAAAATAAAAACTGTAGTCCTAATTTTCAATTTTTTAAAATCAAATTTTATTTTCGATACGATCAAAAGCAAAAGCAAAAGAACTAAACCTATTTCTATAGGGAAGAAAGATAAGAGGCTCACCCAATACTATTCTATTTGATTTTCATAATTATCCAAAATAAAGAAAAGAAATCAATAAATTTCACATTTAGAAAGAAGACATCATAAATACCAAAAGACACAAGCTGATAATTGAAAGAAGGGAATGATCTCTGATTTATTTGCTACATTTCTTTGATTTCGTAGTTGGTATAGGTAACTACATTTTCAACCTAAATATTGCAGCTTGCTGTATTTCTTCGCAAAATTGGAGATCAAGACTGATCTCTTAAGATTTGTAACTTATCATAAAAATAATAAAAAAGAAATAACCTTGTTACGTGAGCCTTATAAATTTTATTAAATGTTTTTCCAATAGTGTTTAACATATTTAATACTACTTAAGAAATAATACAAATTAATACGACACTATTTCAAAGTCATAATTATTTTTAATGGCGGATATATAAGAGATTGGATATAGTAGTACTTATTTTAGTCCCAGTTGGTGCAATAATTCATAAGGTAGAATGATAATATTCTAGTTTTACTATATGTAATAACAAAAAATAAAAAAAATAATTAAAAATAAATATGGTATATGACATGTAAAAACGATGAATAGAAAAACTTTTACCTTTTTTGATTAATCGAACGTTGTAATCTAGTCATACACCTAATGCTAGATATGTAGGATAATAGGACATGGCTATGTTTAGGGTTATGTTTCAAAATTTAAAAAATGTTTTTAGTTGCTTAAAAATTCTTTTAAAAAAGAGAAGTTGCTTTTGAGAAAGAAAAAAAAGAAGAAGACAAACATGTATTAGTATATGTCAATATTTTACTGCATTACAAGAAAAATAATATATATAATTAATTAACTGTAATTAAAATTACTATTTGTAATAAAAACATGCCTTCCAACATATTCTTTCTTATACAAATCAGCATCTATAGTTGCTCGATATCTATCCTTCCTAAGGCTGGCGCTTCATGCAATTCAAACCATTCTTGGATTCTCAGAGGTACGTTTATGTACTGTTTTTGAAAATTATGCATTGCATAATTCATTCTTTCTGCCTCTCTCTCAATGGGATCATATGTATTTTCTTTTTGTTTTTTTTTTTATGATTTTCTTAGGTCCTTTTGAACTTAAACGACCAAAAATTTAAGAAATGTGATGTGTTTGGTTTAAGATTTTGCAATTTTTATAATTCATAGGCCAAGTTTTTCCTGGGAGAGAGGGTGATGGAAACTGTTGAGGATTTTTTCAGAAGAGTAATGCTACATATAAATAATATTAAGCACTCATATGCACTATTTTGATTGATTATTTTTACATTTTATATTTTAAATTTAATTATTTATTAGATCCATTTTTTCATTTCAATATTAGTGCATATATGGGTGTCTAATATTATTTATATTTAGAGTTTTCTATTTTCAGAAAGGGGGCGGAGAGGAAGAGAGACACGGGACCATGAATTGTTTTTCTTCCTCTACAGTGCAGTCCAGGATTGAAAATATGTGATGTCTATGTTACAAGCCACAATTAGATGCTGTTATTTAGAGAAAGTCGGTAGGACAAGTGGGAAGGTATTCTCTAATATAAAAGAGAGATCAAAGTCAGCACGATGATAATCTCATTAAAAATGACAATATCCGAGGGTTATTAACTTATTGGATGGATGGGTCATTTCTCTATATACAAAAAGATAAATGATATTGATAATCATAGTGCAAGTATTGTTTTTTTTTAATAAAAAAATTAAGTAAATATAATATTAATATATATATTTTTTCTAATATTGGATCGTACTCCTTTTAAAATGAGTATGTGAGACTTGAAAATCTATAATTATATCTAACATTAATCTACCTACCGTTAAAAGAATATTTTTTCACATCTATCTACCATTTTCAAAGAAAGTGTATATAATTAACATAAATTGTGCCCAAACTTCTCAAAACATAATGGAAGCCGTTCTTATATAAACACCAATTTCTTCATTTAAAATATCTAATAAGATAAGTGAGGTAACTCCTTATTATAAAGATTATAATGAGTTTGTTTTTAAGCAGTGTGAGACTTCTCAATACACACTCTTATATATAGGCTAATATTTTTGATATCATCATAGTGGATAAGTTGCAAGAACTCATCATTTGTCATAAGTTAATCTGTTCTAATCCTATATAAAAATACTCATTTTTCATCTTAAAAAATCTTGTAAGAAGAGTGGGGTAACTCATTATAAAGATCATATTATCGGTCATAAGTTAACATACTCTAACACTATATAAAAATATAAATTTCTCCTTTTAAAAATTTAAGAAGAGGAATGAATTAACTCATTATAAAAATTAGGATGAATTTATTTTTAAGTAGTGTGAAAGGTCTCTGCAGTGCTTATGCAAAAATTCACCCAAAAGAAAGAACCGTCGTGTTTGAATTTGAGACAGTGCTATTGGCAATGATAAGAACGAAGGTGTTGTCAAGATCGTCACTTTGCAAGATAATATGATCAGTGGGGACTGCTTTATGATATGATTTCCTTTTTCTGAAATTCTGGTAAGATATTTGGTGGCCCCAATTAGTATCCAATGTCCCAAGGCCAAGGGAGATGGAGTTGGAGTTTTGTGGTTAAACGTACACAAAAGATTGCCGTGCTCTCTTGGAACTTGGAATCCTACCAATTATATGGATACACACAATGTCTTCGTAATTTATTTTACAATTAGAATTCAAACAAATGTCATTTTTAATTATATGATAATGTATTAAATATAATTACAAAAACACTTGCTTAACAAAGTACTCTATAAAAAATAGTCGCGGTCATCATTAAAAAATAAGATTTTTGATCATGTGTATATCAAATTTGCCAATTTTATGTTATTAGTTTTAAAATTTGGCTTATAAATCAATCTTTATATAGAAGATCAAAATAATACAAGAGTCTTATTTAAATAATATGAAACTCACTATATTGCAATATATACACAATTTATATAAATATATAAGTCGGAGGCGGGGCGGTATTAGGACCAGCCAGCCCCCATACTCCTTTTATGGGGCCAGATGCCTGGTGGGTGTTTAGGCCCAACCCCACCATGCCGGAGCAGAGCGGATGGAGATGGAGTGTGGGGCTATGTTTCCTACCTTTAAAATGAAGTGTGCAAGACTTATACAATAGGCAAATACAAGCGATAAAAATCAGAAATGATTATAGAAGTTGTAGCACACTTTTTGTAATTGGTACTAACACAATCTGCATGTTCGTCATCATCTCCAATTAATTAGCTTTATTTAGTTAGTGAAATCAATTCAGACGTCCTTATTAGGCGCCATTAATTTGCGGAAGTAGTGGGCAATCTCTATTTTGTCATATAATTGACTTTTGATAGGTTATACTTTCAACAGAACAAATACTAAACTACTCAGTTTCATGATATTAATGTTTTATATTATAAATAAGTAGATAGGTGGCCAACACAATAAGATGGATTTAGATTTCGGTTCATCGTATCATCTCCATATAAGTTATGAAAATGATTTCATCGATTTGAGGATCAGAATAAAATTCGAGATCAAGATCAGTACAACTTGACATTTCTTCGATGGGTATCTCTCTTTCTCTGCATTTTTTCCTAGTTATCCCCCCTTCTTTTTCTTTCTTTTTTTCTTTCTAGGTATTTACCATATGACCCTAACTCCATGTTTTCAAAGAAGAATCATGTTAAATCTCTCAAAGATTTCTTCTGATACAAAAAAAAATATTTTTTTAATTTTTTACTTAATGATTGATAAAATACTTTTTAGTAATGCTGTAATTTTTATTAAAAAATGAAAAAAAAATGCATTGAACAGTAAGATCTTGAGACATAAGATTCGGAGGAAATAGCATTACTCTTTCAAAGAATGTATGAGAGTTACAAATCTCTTAAAATTTAGACAAGGAACTATATATCTCTTAAAACTTTTCACTATTATATGATATAGGTTTCCTAATTTCAAATTAAATGGTAGACACTACTTGATCGATGCAAAATTCTTGGCGTCAATGGTGAAAATATCCAAATATTTTTGTATGGTCAAATGTATTTAACAATTTTTTCAATCAAACTTGTTATATTTTAATAGTGTGAATAATAAAAAAATATGCAACAAATAAAGTATTAAACATAACATAATGATTGATTACGAAGGAAAATTCTTTGAAGAACTTCCCAAAATTAAAACTCTACGAGACAATCAAATTCAGGAAAACAATCTTATTGATTGAGAGTTTTACAATTATACTGTTTTACAAAATCTTTATAACCTGACACGTTTACCCAAGACACTTATATTTCCTCTTAGAGTATACTCTCACTCAAACCCTTCGATTTGAGCACTAGAAGATTTTTTTCTTGAAAATTTTCTTTCACAAAAATAGTTGAACACCCTCTCGACTTTAAGTTCTTTAGAATACTTATAAAAGTATTGGAAAGTGTTGATTAAACCCTTCAGTCGAGCTTTCTTTAAATAGACAATGCAATAGTGTAGTGCTCGTGTTGGAGTAGAACTCTGGTGATAGATTTATCTAGAGTTCTAGTTTGTTACGTTGCTAAAAGTTTGTTAACAACTCGGATTGGATTACTTCTTCTGAATATTTCTGAATTCAAATCAATTTCAATTTCTTTATTTGAATTTTGTATCTTTATCTTTTCAGGTGATTCTAAGACTAAAAACATATCTAGGACTCATGCAAACTTTTACAATTAATTTGAACAATATTTTATAAGAGTTTCATTTAAACTAAAATCTTATTCTTATCAAATAACAACTATAGTCCTAATAGGAGTTTAAGTCACAATTAAATTCTGCTGACGGATAAGATTTGATAAGAGTTTGATCACACTGAAACTCTGTTGATGGATAAGATCTGATAAGAGTTTAAGTCATACTGCAATTCTGCCAACGGATAAGATCTAATACAAGATTGGTTACACTGAAACTTTGTTGACGGATAAGATTTGATAAGAGGTCATACTGAAACTCTGTTGATGAATAAGATCTAATAAGAGTTGAGTCACATTGAAACTCTGTTGACGATTTCTATTGCCAGATTTTGCTACACTTGATTTTTATCTTCTTAGCACTAACAATTTTATATTCAAACTCTTATTTGGATATTCTCTATCTGTTGGAACTTGATTTGAAATTTTATTTTGAACTCTAACATTTATCTAGGCCTCTTGTAATCTCTTATATTTTAATTTAAATATTATTTGATAAGAGTTATATTATAAAACAAACTTTATTCTTATCAAATAACATTTAAAGTCCTATTATAATTACATTTATCTAAAACAAATTATATCATTTCGAATAATTCTTAGAATCTTAAATAAAATTACATGCATCCAATATTTAGAATTTAAATCCTAATAATCTAATCCTAAATAACCACAAAAATTACATTTACAGTTCAGACTGAAACACTTCTTCTAAATTTTACAATGGATACATAGTACTTTATAGCATATGTAGTTCGTATGATCAAGTGTATGTTGGCGTACAATGGATTTTACGGTCTTAATTTGGCGTAATTCGTGAATATCTCGAACAATTTAAAGATTTGTGGGTATGTTATAATAAAAAGGAAGTGATGCACATAAAATATTTTATAACATAGTAAGAATATTTTTATAAATTATCTTATAAAATTAATATCATTTTACAAAAGTACCTCTACCGTATAACACATGTTGTATAATATATTGTACAAATTATTATGAATTTTTCATTTTTCATTACAAAATGTTCGATTCAAGGACCACGGTGATAAAAAAAAAAAAAAAAGGTGGGCGTGGCTATTTTTCTATAGAATCAGATATAAATTGATTTCTTTTGGACTGAGTAAAGCTATTGGAAATATGGAGTCCAAATCATTATTATTGTTATTATTTTATATTATATAACGGCAATATGCTTAGATTTTCTTTAGAGTTGACCACTATTATTTCTCCAATTTCTCAGATGAATAATCCTTCCACTTATTGCTAAATAAAGTATATAAACTTCACCAACTGTCGTGCAAAATTGATGGCTACTCTCTCATTTTAATCCCACCAGTAATTGTTTCCAAGCAATTAACGGCCCAGATCACTCACTATCAAGGCAAAAATTGTAAAGGTGCGGAGCACCGTAGTTGATCTCGATTCTTCTTTCTGGTCTTCGACTTTTCCTTCCGAAGGCAAAGTGTAGGCACGCAAAATATAAAAATAAAAACTGTACAGTTTGTACATTTTTATCCTCTTTTTTTTTTTGAAAAGTAAAGTACATTTATTAATAATCAACATTATAAATAAATTTGAAACATATAATATAAGTTAACTAAATAATAATTTATAATTTTTCAATACACTAAACGTAATTAACATAATCTAACTCTGACTTGCAAGTCTTTTCAAAATAAAATCTTAAAGAGAATCTCACTCTTTTTAAGATAGAATAATAGCTAAAATCCAAATAAATAAAAATAACTAAATTTCACACCCGTACTAACACGGATTTGAGGACAAATTCTATGGACTAAAAAATTCGAGAGACAACATATTTTTTTAATTTTTTTTATTTATCTAAAGGAAAAACGAGATTGGAATAAAAAAAATATATGAAAAAATCGAAACACGTAAACATGAATCCGATGTTCAACCTTAAAAGAATTTAAACTTACAACCCAAGGAATGACGGCAGTGATGAACGCATGGAGAACATGCGGCTCTCTTGGAAGCGGTGGATTGAAGGTTGCGAGATAGTCGGAGGTCCTCATCTCAAAAGAGACTCACGTGATGAAAAAAACCATTAGTATAGGTGGAGCATGAGGGAAGAAAATCTCCACTTTGAGTCGTACGTACGCTTCATGCGCACCTGCGATCGGCAACAAACCATTCTTGTCGGTGAGATCGGGGCCATGTGAGGTTATTGGCGGGGTGTGATCTTACAAAAACCGCTGGACAAGCTAAAAGATTTCAGATAAACTATCGGTTGCACATTCCAACCCCAAATTTGGTGGCCTTTGATTTCAACTACTTGCGAGACAATGTGCTTATCTACCCTATGGGCCAAAAATGACTATTGATACTCTTGCAAAATAAGAAGATAAAAGGGGGAGAAGGGGGCGGAAGGGAGAAAGCGGAGAGAAGAAAAAAACCAAAAGAATATAAGATAAGGAGAGGTAGGAGAGAAAAAAGGGGAGCCAAAACTCCTACTCCCGACGACGTTATTTCTAAGAAGAAGCTAGGGGTCTTTTTTATGCCGTCTGTACTCCTGGATCCTTGGTTTGCTAGATTCTTAAAAGTAATCATAGGCTTACATATTTTTATCACTATTTTATTATTTATAGTATATTTGTTATTTTATTAAGTATTTTATTAATAATTTTAATTATTAAAAAAAATTAAAAAAATTAAATTTTATTAATAAACACTTTCTTAACCATTATATAATATATGTTTTTTTTATAAAAAGAATTAAAAAATTAAAAAGAATGATAAAAGGGTAGGAGAAGAATGGTAAACCGTAAGACGCCTATCATTATTCATTCATAAATTGCCTACTATAATTGTTAATGACTGCCATGTCCCCTCCCCCGATGATCACGTCACCAAGTACGGGTATAGAGCTAACCCATTTATATTTTGAGCGGTGGTAGTTCGTCCGTTGCTTCCGCCTGCTGAGTTCTACTGTTATGTCAAATTTATTTGTATTTTAAAAATCTTATATTTATATTTTTTTATTATTTAAAAAAAATAATTAAAAAAATAAATAAATACATGAATGATCAAATTGAACCGTGAAAAGAGGTGAGTAAAATAGCATTTCAATAATGGTCCGGTCCGGTCCGAGAAATTTGTGGACCGATTTCATTCGGTCCAAGAATTTTCTCACCTTGGACCGGATCGAACAGGAGTTCGGTCCATACCGGTCCGGTCCAATTCGGTCTAGGGGCGGTCCGGTCCAGTCTAGGGGTGCCCCATATGATTTAATAGGCTAAATTTAATATAAAATTTTACAATGATCAAATATTTTTTTGACCCAAATTTAACTACTACAAATTATAATATGTTAATATTATAAAAGTATATATTATATATTAATATGTTAGTATATATTATATATTAAGTATGTTAGCAAATTATAATTAATAATCTAATAGTCTAATAACACTTTCACATTAATATATGTTAAAAAACTATAACTAATAAGTAATAACACTATTACAATTTACATTAGTATATTATATATTTATATGTTAGTAAATAGTGATAAATTAGTAATAATATATTAAATAATAATAATACACTTATTATTTATATGTTAATATATAAGAGTATATATTATATATTAATATGTTAGTTAATATTAAATATTAAGTATGTTAGTAAACTATAACTAATAATCTAATAGTCTAATAATACTATTACATTAGTATATGTTAATAAACTATACCTAATAAGTAATAACACTATTACAATTTACATTAGTATATTATATATTTATATGTTAGTAAATAGTGATAAATTAGTAATAATATATTAAATGATAATAATACACTTATTATTTATATGTTAATATTATAAGATTATATATTATATATTAATATTAATATTATTATTTATATATACATATATTTAAAATTAAAAATTAAAAAAAAAACTCTAGGGATTCGGTCCGGTCCGGTATGGTCCAAGGGGATGAACCCCCTGGATCGGGACTGGACTGGAATTTTCCGGTCTATATATTTTTTGGACCGGACCAGACCGAACTCCAACCGGTCCGGTCCGGTCCCAGTTCGGTCCTGTCCTGATTCGATCCGCCGGTCCGGTTCGATTTTTTTACAGTCCTAATTTCAATTGTAAAATCTGCATTTATTTATTTTTTTCAAAATATTTATATAATATTTACACATATGACCATTCTACGTAGAATTGTTATTCTTTTAAAGTCTTCTTTTAACCTTTACTTTTTAAATGTCTATATAAATATGTACTAGCCCATTAGCTCTAAGTGGTGCATGTATAAGATAGTGTCCAAGTTGTTTTTGTTTTTATTTTCATTTCTAAGTAATGTTGTTATATCCTCTATTTGATATTGAAAGGGATAAAATATAAGTCAAATAATCCAAGCAACATTTATGATACTAGAGAACAAAAAGAGAATTGATAGAACTAAAAGGTAGACTGTCAGATGCTGGGACAATGTGCATGAATTAGAATAGGTGCAAGGACAGGTGCATGAACACGTGGGCAAAAAACAAATGGTGAACTAAAATGAAGAAAGCTCATTGACATACGCAAAAAAATATCTGAATCACACAGACCAAAGCTCCTATGTAAAAAGGCTTCGACCCCTTCTTCTAAACGATTTCTCTTCCGGCAGATGTTCTACAGATAGATTACGTAATTCAGCAAACGCCTACATCCACGGATGTTTGGGAATGTGAATCCACTATATTATGTATTTTTATAGTCTTTCATATTACGTAATTCAGCAAACACACCAGTGGGCTGTGAATGATTCTTTCTCTCGCCTTGACTTGTTGGCCGATTTTTATGGCTTCAACAGTGGTGGCATCTATGGGGTCTTTAAGTCGAAGGTGGAAGAATGATGACTTTATTCTTTCAGCCTACTGAATAAAGTCTTTGACCGAATCAACAAAAGTTCCCTCCGGATAAGCTTGCTCGACCACCTTATTCTTATTTTTATTTTTTGATATCATAGGAAAAAAAATGGCATCACAAGAGCTCGGCCAATCTCGAGCTTGGACCATTTATTCGTGAATTTTTCGACTCGGGATAGGGCTTGGTCCATACATGCTCAGGAGATTTCATTTCTAGATGGTTTGTTTATCTTCCTGACCTGAAGTGTTCACAATAATCACAAACACATGCATATGCATACCATAAACCCATGGGCTGAAACAAAGCCCGAAATACTGTGCACTTAACATGCATAGTACTTCATGCATGCATAATACTCGGGGGTACAACGTGGTGCACCTCGAGACTCATGACTGCCGCCGTGAGCTTGGCGGGCTTGTCGGCGGTCCCAACACCAACGGTCGCTGTTGGGACCGCTGGCAATTTCTGTCCCAGCGACAAAGACTCTCGTTCACAGGGGTTGTGAACGCTGGTGCTCCTGGCACGTCTCAGGGGCACGTTGGGCGTGCCACCCTGAGAAGATCACGGCATCATGTCGTAAGCTCTGATGGCCTACCGGCAGTAGTTGCCTTGATCGCCGACAGTTTCTGTTTCCAGCGGGTCTGGGACCAACTGGCCATTTCGTCGAAAAAAGCAGGGCAACTCTACACCCTTCCGCTCGGCAACTCTCGGGAAGCCCAGTCCCATTGGGGCATGGCTGGCCTGCCGGCGACTCTAGGGAAGTCGTTGGCCCTTTCTGACCTCACCAAGGGGTGGCCGGCCCGCTGGCGACCTCTAGGGCTGTCGCCCACTGCGCTCGGATCTCCACCTCTCAAATTTCCTAAGCTCGGGTCTCTAGCTCAAGCTCCACCAGCTCGAGATCCACCACACGGATTCTCCAAGCTCGGACTTTGCCCCTCGCCACCGCGACACATGGAGCTGGCCACACATGAAACCACTTAATATAAGATCAGTCGGGAACGTCATTCGGGACTCATCCTGAACCCAGGGTCGTGGTCAGGACCCTCCACAGCCACTTGCTTACAAATGGTTCGCTATGCATGGGCCCCAGCTTGGGAAAATCGTGTTCGGGATCTTCATGAGCTTGGTCTATGGGCTCGCCGACTTTAGTGCTCGCATCCGAGCCCAGACACCATGAGTTGCCTTAAGAGAAACACCTCTTAGGCACTCAGGGAACACGCTCGGACCCAGCATGCTCCATTCCCTGTCGGGGACACACTCATTGAGAGTTGCTCGGTAACTCTTCTACCCACGTTTAGCTCGAGAAAACCATTATACATGCACTCGAGGAGCATGAGATTCACACACACTTGTTCGGGAACTACACCGAGCTTGAGCTCGAGCCAGCTCACAACTCCTCACTCGGGATTGCCACTTGAGACTCACCAAATTTGGGTCGAGCAGTTCAGGATCTCACTTTTCATAGAAACGGGGCTCAACCCACTCACGAAAACCTCGCATGCTCAGAACACTCACGCTCTATAAGATCCTTCTTCCTCTCTTGTTTGTAGGAACAAGAAATGACAGTCGATAGTCGACGCTCGAAAACTTTTCGTCGTTCAAAAGCATGCAAACCACATTACCACTGAGATCGGATTGGATATAGTACTGCACCATCATTAAACCTAAAAATTCAAATTGGATCCAACAGCAACCTGGATGACACTTAGCCTACTCGGACCTGATCGTTTGCTACAGACAAAAAACACATCAGTTTGTCTCTCTTGGAATATGTGGATTTATTTTTACTAACAAAGTTATTGTTTGTAGCATGAGACGTCGGCACGATGTCAAAATCCTACAGGGTCCCAGGCGATGCCCTCCCGCCGAGTCCCATGCGATGACACCTCCCACAAGGTGATGACCGAGCTCTCAGTCCACCTACGCGATGACTCCTCTCGCGGGGTCTCAGGTGATGGACTCCCACTGAATTCCACACGATGACACCTCCTGCGGGGTCCCAGGTGATGTATTCCTGTCGGATCCCAAGCAATGACACCTCCCGCGGGGTGACGGCATAGCTCCAGTCTCTCGCCTCAGTTCACCTACGCAATGACTCTTCCTATGGGGTCCTAGGCGATGCCCTCCTGCCGCGGGGTGACGGCCGAGCTCCAACCTCGCACCTCAGCTTATCTACGTGATGACACCTCCTGCGGGGTGACGATCTATCTCTAGCCTCGCACCTCAGCTTACCTATGCGATGACTCCTCCCGTAGGGTTCCAAGCGATGTGCTCTCGCCGGATCCCACGCGATAATACCTCTCACGGGGTCCTCGGCGATGCACTCCCGTCAAGTCCCATGCGATGGCACCTCCCGCAGGGTGACGGCCAAGCTCCAGTCTCGTGCCTTAGCTCACCTACGCAATGACTCCTCCCGCAGGGTCCTGGGTGATGCCCTTCCATTGGGTCTCACGCGATGACACCTCTTACGGGGTGACGATCGAGCTCTAGTCCCGCGCCTCAGCTCACCACATGATGACACTTCTCGCGGGGTTCCAAGCGATGCCCTCCCACCGGGTCCCATGCGATGACACCTCCTGCGAGGTAACGGCCGAGCTCTAGCCTCTCAGCTCACCTATGCGATGACTCCTCCCGCGGGGTCCCAGGCGATGCACTCATACCAGGTCCCATGCAATGGCACCTTCTGCAAGGTGATGGCCGAGCTCCAGCCTTGTGCCTTAGCTCACCTACGCAATGACTCCTTCCACAAGATCCTGGGCGATGCCCTCTCACCGGATCCCACGCGATGACACCTCTTACGGGGTGACGATCGAGCTCTAGCCCCGCGCCTCAACTCACCACGTGATGACACTTCTCGCGGGGTCCCAAGCGATGCCCTCCCGTAGGGTCCCACGCAATGACACCTCCCACGGGGTAACGCCTGAGTTCCAGCCCACGCCTCAGCTCACCTACTCGATGACTTCTCCCGCTGGGTCCCAGGCGATGCACTCTCGCCGAGTCTCATGCGATGTCACCTCCCACGACAGAAAGGGCTCCGTGCTCTCGTCACTAGTGATTATGTCCATCTCCCGTCACCTTTGAGCTCCGTGCTCCCACATTAACAGTCAAGTCTATCTCTTGCCACCTTTGAGCTCCGTGCGCTCATTTTAGTGGTCGAGTCCATCTCCCGCCATTTTTTAACTCCACGCTCCCGTTTTAGCGGTCGAGTTTATCTCCTGCCACCTCTGAGCTCCGTGTTCCCATTTTAGCAGTCGAGTCCATCTCCTGCCACCTTAGAGCGCTGCACTCCCACATCAGCAGTCGAGTCCATCTCTTGCCACATTTGAGCTCCACGCTCCCATTTTAGCGTCGAGTTCATCTCTCGCTACCTTAGAGCGCCGCTCTCCCATGTCAGCAGTCGAGTCCATCTCCTGCCACCGTTGAGCTCCGTGCTCCCACGTCAGCAGTCGAGTCTATCTCTTGCCACCTTTGAACTTCGCACTCCTACAATAGCGGTCAAGTCTATCTCCCGTCTTAACCTATCCTTGCGCTTGCGTTTAATGCAATTAGAAGTTTTGTAATATCATTACATTATGACATTCACTTAAATGATATTTGTTGCATGTTTTACCCTTTTCTCACCCTATGGCTCAGAAAACAAACCGTCACTTTCTCGAAATTTGAAATACAAGATGTCAATAAAGAATTCCCACCAAAGTGTCTTTGTTAAGAATTCGTGGGGTATTGAAAGGGATGAAACGGAAGTCACATAGTCTAAACAATATTTATGACACTAGGGGACAAGAAAAAAGTTGATGGGACTAAAAGGTAGGCTGTGGGACAATGTGCATGAATTAGTATAGGTGCAGGGGCAGGTGCATGAACACGTGGGCGAAAAATAAATGGTGAAGTGAAATGAAGAAAGCCCACTTACACATACAAGAAAATATCCGAATCACATAGACCAATGCTCCTGTATAAAAAGACTTCGACCCTTTCTTTCAAACGACTTCTCTTCTAGCAAATGTTCTGCAGATAGATTTCCTCCACAATTATCTATATTTTTTCTTGTACAGAGAGACTATGAGAGACTGTAAATTTACATAATATAGAGGATTCTTATTCCGAAACATTTGTGGATGTAGACGTTTGCCGAACCACATAATTTCTATATCACTTTTTATTTATTTTATCTGCTATTAACATATGCGGTGGCTGTGTTGGAGTCTCGTCGAGAACCTCAAACGACCTCGAACGAAATTCAATTCACACCAGCAGGTTAAGAATGATTTTTTCTCTCGCCCTGACCTGTTGGTTGATTTTTATGGCTTCAACATATATCATTTGTTTTATTTTTAGACGTGGCACATGAATAGCCAATAAGTGAATTATTTTAAAAAAAATACCATGGTGCCCCCTTGAATTTGCCCCGGCCTTGCCACGTGATGGCCAGTACCACAATTGTTATTAAAAAATTAAAATTAAAATTAAAATTAAAATTAAAATAAGAAAACACAAAATCATTCAAGATATTCCGAAACTTTTTATGCTTCTTCATCTTTTATGCTAATCCTTAATCTCTGTTTGGATGGTGAGAAATTTAAAAAATTAATAATTGATTTATTTTTAAAAATAAGATAGAATAAGATGAGATAAAAGTTAAAATTTAAATAAAATATTATTAAAATATTTTTTTAATATTAATTTTATTTTAAAATTTAAAAATATTATTTTGAGAATTAAAAATATTAAATTATTTATTTTATATTATATAAAAATTTAAAAAAATAATAATAATGCAATAAAATGAGATGAAAATATTTATTAAAATATACGAGGGCTAAATACTTTCCCTTGGGAGATCTTGACAGCCTCTTTGATTTTCTTTAATATTTTCATTTTCAGATATTATTTTTCATTTTTCTATCTTTTAGTAATGGTTGACTTTAAATAAAAGGATTTGAAAAAAGACTTCAAAAAAACAAAAAGTAATGGTTGACGTGGTCACCAAGGCACCGAAAAGCCTCGTCAAGGGCACCGTAGAAACGTCATTTTTTTCTTGTAAATCTTGGCTTGTTCTGAATCCACAATATTAACACATGATTATAATGTTCTGAATATGTACAGTTACGATGATCTCTCCCCTACAACACGTACGCCGTATTCCACAAGTACTCCAAAACTAACCCTAACCCGCCGCATTGATCGCGATTCATATAACCGACACCATGCAAGCATACCTGCATTGACCCCATTAATTAAAAACAAAATAATGAAACAAAATCCCCTTTTTTCTAACTATTTTTTAATTAATTATTCCCGTCGACTGTCCTTGATGATCAATAGATTCAATGTTATACACATCGGTAGAAGGATTAGGAGTGCGCGCACTGACATTTGACACCGACTGACGATTTAGAAAGGAATGTAGGTGACTTTAATTATGCTGCCCAATGTTCAAATGCATCAACTTAAGGGTTCAGATTCAGCTCCACACAACCATGCTTTAAGAAAATTGCTCCAGTAAGGATATGGATCTTCCTAGAGACACTGTTTGATATGGTCTAAACTAATGTGTGGTTGGATCGATGTCAATACACTGATATTGTATATATTTGTGTACTCCATATCCAAATCCAGTTTTATGTAAATATGACAGTTGGTGACTTGTATGGCACATTAGATACTTGACTGAATATATATATATATATATATGAAATTTCTCAGCATATTAACAACATTTGATATTTGGATGCTTTGGCTAGAATGACTAGTTTGTGTGACTTTACAAGATAAAAGTTAACTATTTTATCTTACAAGAAATAAGAGTACTCTTATTTTAGAAAAAAGTTAGATATTTCTATGTCTATGCTTGTTACGTTTTCCCAATCCAGAAAATTATTTCATCCAAGTATAACTTTGTTTCCATAGATCTTCTAAAAAAAAAAAAACAGAATAATAAAACGGATGAGCATATACGGGATAATAATTGCATAGATTATAGGGTTATAATTCCACCGAGGATGACATTTATCATGAAAATGTTAGCAGGAAAACGTAATAATTATGTTCATTAAAGGATTTTGTGCCCAAAATAATTGCCAGGAATGAGTTTTTCTGGCAAACTCATTTATCCGAAATGTAAAGATCTGGCAACCAGGTTTCTACTGGGAAAAGATAATTGCGGTAGTATAAATTAATGCCAGAAATTATTATTATTTCCAAGACTAACTTGCAAGAAATAAGTTTTATTGATGTCTGTTAAGGCCTCAAAATGTCATTTCCGGTAGTTCCTAATACCAGAATTAAGTTTTTCCTGCACAACAACCATCCCATATTTGAAATATATACAACACATCTGACCATGCATGAGCACAATTTCTGGCAGGATAAATGCACATTTCCTACTGTAACACACTGCCAGATATACACATATTTTTGGCAGTTCACTATATGGCAGGTAAAAAGGTTACGTTGGGCTGGTTATTTTCCATGAGCTTCTTGTGAATTAGAGATGCCAGAAATAGTTTTTATAGACAACAAAATAGAGTATTTTGGACAATTAATTTCCCGAAAAAAATCAAATTTTGTTGTAGTGATGGAGCAACCTGGCGGTGAAGTCTTTGTACGGGAAATGTTCGGAACGAAGGTCTTGTTCCTCAAAGTTAAAGGCGTAGCTTAGGGCATCGTACTTGAATTCAACAGAGTGGCACTTGGACTTGGTCCAGAATGAGTAACTCCAGACGAGCCTCGACTTCTTCTCGACAATGCTCATGACGATTTCGCCTAGATGGTGACGTTGATTATGGTCATGGTGGGCGCTCTTGGGAAAGCAGAAGATCAGGGAGGACTTGAACTTTTGTTTGAAAGAGGGTGAGGAATTCGTGTTTTTGTGTTGGTGGTGATCATGAGCGTCCATGGCTAGCTGTCCACGTTGGTTTGTATTGTGGAGGTCTATACTTAACTGTTGGGTTTGAATGATATAATAGAGAGAGAGAGAGAGAGACGGATGGATCGGAGAGAAAGGAAGTGTTAATTGATATTTATATATTACAAAATTAAAAATATATATATTTAAAATGAAATATTTTTAAAAATATAAAAAGAGAAAGACTTGCCTCTAAGAAAAAAGAACAGAAAGGCTAAATTATGGCCGATTCCCTCTATTTGTTTTTAATTTTTCTAATAAGTCTTGTGTCATTACATTGACAGGTAAAACAGGTAAAATGAGTGGTATAAATTAGACTGCATATATAGTAATATTTCTCTTTATATTTATCCTAATCCTGGTTTGGTTCTGATTGTCCCTCTTCCTTTTGTTTAGAGGCAAAATGTTTACTACTCATCATTTCTACATATCACATATTATATATATTTTTATTTTTTTTGGATTTATTTTTTCAAACTAATTGACTTTTTTATTAATTATTTATATATTAATTCCACTCAATAAAAGGAGGCTTCAAATAACAAAAAATTAAAAAAGGTAAGAAGTACCTAAATATGAGGAAATGCAAAAGTCATTTTGGAATTAAATGAGAGGGGGGAAGTCGTAGATTATAATTTATAATACACGAAGATCTTATCTTTTTTTTTTTTAGCAATGTTAGGGACAAACACTATAGACAAGCGACAGACAAACGTCAACTATATGACATGATAAACATAACGTTTCAAATTTATTTTCTTCAATTTCAAATTTATTTCTTCATTCCTTAGCTCACAAATTTTATGTAATACACAATAAACATCAAATATGATAGATTATCACTTAGTGTTTGTCCACCACTTATTTATAACCTTTATTCCTAACATTTTAATTTAAGGAAAAAGATATTCATCTTTTTGTGAAAATAAGAGAAGTTGTAAATATATAATCGTCATAAGTGACGTATGACACGTACGTATGTGTTATATAAAAATATAATGTGCTCCAAATACTGTATTCTTAATATGTTATCATATGATTGCAAATATCATCGCGCGATAATCAATATTTAGCAAAGGAATTACTATTATTATTCATTATAATTTTTTAAAAACTTTAAATAAAACAGAAAACATAAAGTAATTCTACTTTTTAAAATTTGATCAAAACAAAACTTATATTAAAAAATTAAATTCTAATAATATTATTATTCAATTTCTTTTCTCATTTTTCAAAACCTCATAAAATATTTTAATTTAAACAATTTTATTATTATTTATAAACTATTTTACTATTATATATATATATTTTCATATTGACATATTTTAGTTGATTATATTTTTAAGAAAAAACTTTATATCCTCGACATTTTAATCCCGTTGCGACTCCGTGGGAGTTTTTAAATAGGAAAAAAAATTAAAAAAATACATATATTTTATTTTTATACATTATTTTATTATTTTTGTAAAAAAAATGAAATGAAAAAAATGTAAAAAAAATTTACGCTACGAGATCGCGGCGGGGATCTCCCAACACTACTCATATTTATAACGTTAGCAAGGGGCATAGAGGTCATTTTGTGTAAGACCAGGACGCAGATGTCATTTTGTATATCTGAATTTTAAGGTTCTCGAATCCCATCACTCTCCGCCTGCCCTAGCTGAAAACGACTGCAAGCAACCTGTGGTCTACCTGTGTATATCACCATCTATCCAATATGGACATTTGGATACTAAATATATTGGTACCCAACCGCGTCTAGCCACTCACTCACTCTCTCTCTCTCTCTCTCTCTCTCACATTGGGAGTGATCTCCGATCATCAGCAGCTTGTTGGGTACTTTCTCTTTGATCATCACATTCTATCTATCTAGTTCTTCCTCAGAGCCAATATCCAAAGCTAGCTGCTTGAAGCAGATCATATGGTGGATATCCAGAGTACTACTGTTTGCTGCATGTGCGGCGACGTGGGTTTCTCCGACAAGCTCTTCCGCTGCAACAAATGCCGCAACCGCTTCCAGCACTCGTATGTTTCTTTCACATACCATCCATGGCCATCGATTACCCATCATCATTCCTGTCATCATGATATACATGATGATCACGTTTTTTATATATGTGCGCAATAGGTGCCTAGCTACCCCAACCAACCACAATAATATCATTCATGTTTAATGATCATGATATGGCATGCATATGATCTTCACATAACATTATTCATGTTTAAAGATATGGCATGCATATCTTCACATCTTAGACAAGGCTAGAAGACATGCATGATCTTGATCATGATCAGCCTCACACTCGAGAAAATTGCTTATTTTTTATCAGCTATTTCTTATAAAAAATATTTGTTAAAATAAATTTGTTTTCATTAATTTCATCGTAAATATTCCGTCATGATGTAGTGTCATTAGAACTAATTATCATCATGATCAGCATGTTATCAATTAACAGGCTTAGTCCTCCTGCAAGCGGTAAATTATCATGGTCTGACTATATGTTATGGGTAAATTGTACATGTTTGTTCGATTGTTGTTGAATATTAGGTATTGTAGTAACTACTACAGCGAATTTGCGGAGCCGATTGAACAGTGTGATTGGTGCCAAAGTGAGGAAATTAGGAGCAAAAGACAAGCTGGTATAATAATAAGCAGCTCCTCCTCATCAAAGAACGTAGCAGAGGCGGCTGTAAACGAGACTAGAATTATGACAAGCCGGTCTGAGTATTCTGGAGATCACAAAATAAAGCAGCATGAACATCGCGAAGACAGCGCCGCCGACAAAGGAAAGAGTCCGACACCTTCCCCACGGACCGCTACGCGCAGGTACAAGCTTCTCAAGGATGTAATGTGTTGAGATGATCAGAGATCATGAGCAAGATTCTTGTCAAAAAGCTTGGGCCTTGTGTTGTACTGTCAAATGTTAATTATTATATGATATAAGACGTACGTACGTTGTTCCTGGTCGCGTTCGTAATTTGGACGTTTACGGACGTACGTGTACGACTGATCTACGTACCTCATTTCTGCTGTGTGGTTTTTAGTTTCCAGTATTATTTGTAAAATAAAATAATGCAGCTTTCTTAATCGGATGATCACTAATTCACCGGCGACACAACTTTTCATGCTCGTTTATATAAAAAATAATTTTATAAATTAAAGTAATTTTATTTGATTTATTTTATATTAAAATAATTTAATAATAATTTAATAAATTAGATGTAACCATATGAATTTATAAAATTATTTTTAGATAATTTTTTTATAATTAAAATACTTTTCTTTCTGATTTGGTTTGTTCAACTAGTGGCTGCTAGCTTGGATTCATGTAAATAGCCCACCAAGCAAAATTGCTGCCTGCGCGCGGATGAGCAAACCATATAATTAATCGTAATTAACTTTCGTGCATCATATGACGAATTGAGCGGATTGAAATAGCGCTGTAACTGTACGTGTTGCCAAAACATGTGTCTAGATTCAAGCGATCGATCATTAACATATAATATAATATTTAAGTTTTTTAATGAAAACTACTAATATAAACTGTTTGATATTTTGGTACAAATTTATAAAGGCACTGGATCGAGTGAAGTTGGATCGGTCAAATTCATAGCACGCCTGCCTGCTTGCTGAAGCTAGCCTTTAACTTTTACAGATTCATTGAAGGGCTTTAATGGCTTAGGCCCTGCCCTCCATTATTGTAAGTGGAAATTAAGGGATGGAAAACATGACAAAGAAAGAGAAAAATTACAGAGACACGCTCAATAGGCCGAGAGAAATAATTAAATCATTTTTTTTTATATAATCATTCTTATGTATTTTTTGTACTTATATTAATTAAATTAATTATATCATTTTTTTAATATAAAATAACTTTAACAATTACATCAATAAGATGGGTAAAAATAAACTCAGAAGAGGAGAGTATGAGAGAGGATAAATCATAGTTTTAGTAGGCGTACGTTTGTCGATGCTTCTAGAGTCTAGACCATTCATTTTAGTCGTGTGTTTGAGATAATTGTACGTTCATAAGTGCACGTACTGTAGTACTGTTGACCCATACTTTTGTGAAATATCTCAAAAGGACTAAAGTCGATAGTTAAGGCTTCCTCTCTACCTAGTGGTTCTGTTCCGGTTTGGCCATTTATGGAAACCAACATGAAAAGCTCTCCGAATAATGAAATGTTTACATCCCATCTATCATTATTGTACTTTACCACTCTTTTTAGCTTTTAATAATGATTTTTTTTTTTTTTAAGAAATAGGCTCACTTCATTAGAACCAAATTAGATATGAAAATTATAAGTGTGACTAATAAATTAAAAAAAAATCAATAAACAAATCAACTAAAGTTAATTGAATTTCAACTTTTAACACTCTTAAGACAAAATGACCTGTAGATTAGTCTTTGTCAGAAGTAGAGAATATTGTTTCATCTCCTACGGAAGAAAAATTAAAATTCTACAAACCTAAGTCTGGGAGACTATTTCTCCTTTATAAGTTTATTTATACAAACGAAAACAGATCAACATAAGTAAATAATAATAACTAAAACAACAACCCAAAAAAGCAACATAACAGTAGAATAAGGCCGTCTGTGGTGGCGTGTGGATACCATGCACCACACTAGAAATGATCAACCACAAGTCAGAGAAGTCTAGATACCCCAAATTCACTATGACCGCCGTCGGCAAGAAGGATCCACCAGGAAACAAGGTGCGTAACAATTCATGTTGAGATCAAATCCCGCACGTTAGAAGCATGCACCGCTCTGTTTAACAAAAGCGTTAGACGACACCGCGAATGGCAGTCAGGGATAACGGTGGCATGGTGCGAGTTGGCCTCTGAGCCTCTCTCAAACTTGCAAAACCAACCTTCAAAATCCCAAAACCTCAAAGACCATCAACGACGCAAATTTTAGTGGTCGAGAAAAGTTAAAACAAGAAGAAAGAAAAGAAGAAATGGAGGAGGAACAGAGTGAGTTCCGCCCTCCTCACATGCGTCTAAAGTAATGAAACCCTAGGGATGAAGAAGTTCTTGCGAGAGAGAGAGTCCGATCATAAATTTTAATGTCTAGCGTCAAATTGACAACCATTTTTTTAACTTAATAATTAAAGAAATGACTATTAGTAAAATAATGAATTTTTAAAATTTTTTTCTTAATAATTAAGGATGTTAAGAAATTTTTAAAAGAAATTTTTTTTAAAAATATATACACTATAAATAATAATAAAATGATGATAAATAAGATGTAAGCTTATGATCATTACCCAAAGCTCTTCTCAATGGGACTCTTCACGTACGATTAATTACAATAACATTAATATATATTATTCATGAAGCCGTTTATCTTATTTCTTTTATATTTTTTCGTTTGGAAAATAATTTATAACTCTCGCAGATTGTATTTAAAAGAAATGATACAAACCTTAGATTCATATGAAAATATATTTTAGATGGTATATTTCATTAATTATGAGAAAAAAGTACACCTTAAAACTGTATATATTATTATATACTATTCTTTTATTTTACGTTATATATATTCAAAATCAACGTTTATCATGATCATGTGAACATTATTTGAAGATGAAGGAAACTCTTCATAAAGATCGAACACAAGGTTTTCTTCTTCTGTCCACATTGACTTTCCCTTTCTTTCTAAACTATAGTCATCAAGCTAGATGAGTCTCACATGTTTTGCTTCAATATTTATGTATCATTGTCCAACTTACAAGCAACTTCCAAAAAAATGATAATATTAATAAAGATTAACACATGCAAAACTAATCCTATCATCATCTAGTGCCGGTCCAATTTTCAACTAATTTTTGACGTTGTTCTTATTTTGGAAATCCTAAAGTAATTGTTTATTCTAATTATGTTTAGAGGATATAAATATGGTTCATCTTATAACTAGCATCTTTTTGTATGAGTAATGAAGCTTCGAATGGTTTAGCTAGTCTGACGCATTTTTGGGCAAATTTGGAATCAAGTAATCATCCATACATATATTGTTAGTGTTCTAAAATTGAAAAATGATATTTGCAGTTTTAAGATGGGCAAGCCCTACTCTCCCTCTTCACAAAAAAAAATATGTAAATCTTACACTTACATGACAATAATTAGGCATGCCACCCGACACTACTGACATGTATTTGAGCCCAACTTGACCCGACCCAATACAAGCACAACACCTGTTTGATAAAATGTTTAGAGTCTATTCCTGTCCAACAGTTCACTTAAGTCTTTCTCAAACGGTGTAGTCTATTCCTGTCCAACAGCTCACTTAATTCTTTCTCAAACGACGTCGGTTCCAATTCAACATAGGACTTGAACTTCACGGCTTCAGTTTTGCAGTTCAACACTTTGAGATCTTCTTCTTCTTCGATGAGCTTCTAGGGATTTCGGCAGCCATATAACATAAAGCAAGAAAACCAATCAAGAGCTTTTTTCAAAGAGATCATAGCAGTTAATGAGACTTGGATTTCCTTATAAATTGAATGCCTAACATGGCAGGGTAGGTTATAAATAAAATATTTGATAATTGATACCGAGCATTCTTTTGTGGAAACAAAATATTTGTGCTTCTACTTTGAGTTATAAATTCTTTGATCACTGCAAATATGCTTAATAAGTTAATTATATTATATATAGAACAAGGTAATTAATAATACGTGATTGTATGGGAGGTAATGACACCTACTGATCTTCATATATGGACTATTCTAATTCTTTGTGACACACGATGGATAGGATGCCATTCCCATCGAAAATGTCAATTCTTAGCACTCGTAATTCATTGTGTTTAATGATCCACGATGCAAGTGACGATGGGAATTAAAATATGATCACGACTATTATAACTCAAATATAAATATTTTTTTAATCAAATATTAACTTTTTTGCTTAATTGATCATTATAACTTTATCAAATATATAAATAAAATAGAAAAAATAATTCAATTTTTTCATATTCCAAAACATTCATATCCAAAACATTATGTATATTAATCTAACAATATTTGAACTTTATAGTATTTTAATTCAATATTTGAACTAGATTATTTCACTATTTTGCATAAATTAATTTACTACTATTTTCATATTTGTTACCCCATCTCATCCTCCAATTGAGGCAGGCCTTACCGTTTTAAATAATAATTGGATTTCTAAAAGATCATGATCTATATCTATGACAGATGATATATATATATATACACATACAAACTAAAAATCAACTAACATGACTTGATATTACCATGTACTTAAAAGTTTGGGCAATGATATGGGTTCTGGCCGCATTGAGGATCCTTTGCATCTTTGTAGTATAATTTTTTTTATATTTTATATTTTTTATAAAAATAATATAAAAACATGTGGAGATAAAATATTATTAATTTTTTAATATTTTTAATATTTTTATTTAAAAATTCTCAAGAGTGCACAAAGGAGCTCAACGTCAAAACCTCAACATTTTCTTAAAAAATTTATCTATCTTGAACTGAGGATATAATCACTAAACTAATTATTATTATTATTATTACTATTCCAACCAATTGTAGTTGGTGTAAAAGAAACAGAATTATGATCGATGGTAGCGGATTTCCAATTTTTCGGTGGGATAGTACTAGTACTACGTACTGATCATGTTGATTAAGACGCAAAACTACCATTTGTGATGGTAACTTCTTTATCTTTAATTTATTGTTTTTATTTTAATTCTCATACATTTCATGGAATATTTAATTATAAAATAATGTTAGAACATCTACTATTTAAGAATATTCATTATACTCATGAATAATATTTAAAGACAAATTGATCAATTACTCTTAAACATTATTTATAAATACAATAGATATTCTTAATAGTAGATGCTATAAAGATTTTCTCATAATTATATATTCTCAATTTTAACAAGATCAGATGATCATGGTGCACGTGTTGGGAGAGTACTGTAGCTGACATTATTCCAGAGGCCCAGGTTTTTTTAGACGAAGTATGAATGGGCTCGATTGGCCCAAGGGATTAGTATTACTGGGTCCAAACAAATCCACCTGATTTGTGAAGGTGCAGTCAGAGTACCTCGACTAATATAATTAATGAGAAATGATATCTACCGTCATAAAAATAGGTAAATGCTATGTATTTATTTTAAGAATATAAATAAATATAAATTTTTTATAAAAAAATAATTTTTTTTATTAATGTGCAATAGTCACAATCTATGATTATATCTAATATAATTATGTAATTAACGTATAAAAGTGAAGGAAATAAAAAACTTAGCTCAGTAACCAAAGTCTTAAAAAATACAGATTTTGGTCCAACTTCCATACATAAATAAAATTGGTCTAGTAATGATCATCTTGATTCTCTTAAATCTTATCATCTCTAATGTGACATATCTAATAACAAGTGATAATTAATGAAATATAATTAAACGATAAGAAATTGTTGTTCCTTTAGATTGCTTGTATATACTGATGAACTTCGGGATTGCCATGCACAATCTAATCTGATGATCTATCACAACTTCACATGAACATCTGGATCCGTGCACGAATCCCGTCCATTCGACCATGATTCAATAATGCTAAAATCTTTTTGAAAAACGATAAATACAAGTTATTTTTCATAATATTTTATAGAATTATAATTTAAATAAGAAATATTTTAATAAATTATTTTATAAAAGTAGCAACATTTACAAATATTAAAATATGTAAAATGAAATGTATTGTGTTATTTAACTATCAATAGTCAATTCTTTTTCATGTGAAGATCCTAAGATGATGAAATTATTGAGTTGTTACAGAAAGTTTACAAACGATTTTTTATAAGTGAGAGTTTACAAATTATTGAGTTGTTACAGAAGAATTTTTTTATAATAAAAAAATTTCCAAGATCTCAGGAATTTGGATTGTAATTATGATAATTTTTTATTATAAGTGAAAATTATTAATAAAATTAAAAAGAGTCACTCTTAACCATATAATTTCGACTCTTCTTTAAAAAAAGAAGAAGAAAAACTATTAGAAAGGAGAGGTCGGATGCCCGTTCAAAAGGACAAAAACAAATTAAGGAGATCAGATCATGGAAGATGGACACATATATGTACAGTCTCAGGTCCATAGATTCAGATAGATCTGCACCCAGAAAAATAAAAAGGAGCTTGTGCAGCGAAAAGGGGTACCTGCCATTTCTTTTTGTTGTTTATTTGTAAAAGATTTACAATTTCGACAACAAAATGAATACTTTGATTGCAATTACACTTGGATAATGATATGTATTAGAAATCTTTATTTATAAGACAATTAAAATATAATATATATGATAAAATGTTTACGGGACACAATTTGATTTATTTATTTTTAGAATTTAAATTTTATAAATTAAAAAACATAATGTGATCAACCTATATACTTAATGATAAAACAGAGGAGGATTTGCTCTTGCAATCAAGGATGAACTAGTGCTTGAGACCCGACAAGATAGCTAGACTGTAGCTCAACAAAATTAGCAAATTACGGAAATAAATTATGTAATTGATACATGCGTTATAGCATTCCTGATTATATGAAACCTCTTGTAATTAATCTTAACTTAATTATACCAGCTTAATTTGTAAACATTCCTTTGTAAAGATATGAAAGATTGAATATATATACACAACATCATAACCCAAAAGAGGTGTGACGAGTTTCTCCATCTTCTCTATTTTCTTCATTTTCTTCTTGGCATCAGAGCAAAACAATGTCTTCCATTTCGTAAAATGTCAGCAACTTTATCACTCTTAAGCTTCGACTTGAAAACTATCCACTTTGGCGAGAACAAGTGCTTGCACTTACTGAAAGTCAAGAACTTACTAATTTTCTCACAGGTGAAAATCTGTGTCCAACTACTATGCTTCCAGCAGTTGATGGCAACAATACCATTGCTAATCCAGCGTATAAACACTGGAAAACGACAGATCATCTACTTAGAGGCTGGTTATTAGCACTCTAGTATAAGAGGCACTTGGCCACGTTATTGGTCTTGATACCTCAGCACAAGTATGGGCAGCCCTCAAAAAAGCGTATGCTCAATCATCTCAAGAGAGACAATTTCAACTCAACTAACAACTCACATATATGAAGAAAATGACTGAAGTGTCTCTCAATGACTACTTTCGAAAATTCAAGGAGGTATTTGATAGCCTTGCTACCATCGGACACATGGTTGATAACAAAAATAAAGTTTTCTCATTGCTTACAGGTTTTGGTGCACTTGATGAGCCATTCACTACATCAATGTTTAAACCACCAATGCCTTCCTATAATGAAGTTGTCCCCTTACTTAAAAGCTATGAGACTCGCTTGAACCTTCATACACCATAATCATCTCAATATACGGCCTTTTTTGCCAACAAAAATGACCCAAAAGCTTTATCCAAAAATTCCAAACCCAACAATAATTTCTCATCCAAAGGAAAAGGTTTCGCTCCTGCAAATCAGCAACATAAAATCTTCAAGAATGGATCTTCCTCTTGGCAGAACAACAAGGATTCCACTTGTTAGATTTGTGGCAAGAAAGAACATCTTGCCATCCGCTGTTAGTACAGGTTTGATCATTCAATTCAACTTGATAATCTATTTCAAGCTTATACAGCTCTACAAATGATAATCTACTTCAAGCTTATACAACTCTACAAATTGATTCTAAGGCACAATATCAGGAATGGACTTCTGATATTGAAGCATTTGCTCATATGACTTCTCATGAAGGTAAACTACATAATCTTATATCTTATACTAGTTATGATCATGTTATGTTAGGAAATGGAAAATTTTTGAAAGTAACTCATGTTGGTGATGCAATACTTGGGTTTGGAAAATCAGCTATTGTCTTAAGAGATGTGTTTCTTGTTCCTGAATTGGAAAGAAATTTATTATCAATTGGACAACTCACTTTTGATTATTCTATCACTTTTGAATTTTCTAATCATGGTTTTGTAATTAAAGACAAGGTGACACAGTATGTGTTGATGAGGGGACTAAAAATGGGTAATCTATATGCCATTCGAGCTCCTCCAGTAGCATTGTTCTCCACCAGATTTCAGGTTGTCTCCGAAGACATCTAGCACCAATGTCTTGGACATGTTCAAGTTGTTGTAGTGGGCCATCTTCGAAAAAAAGACTTAATAAGGACTACTACAAATAAGACAATCCCATATGTGAGAGTTGTCAATTAGGAAAACTGTCCAAGTTGCCCTTTTGTTTATCTGAATCTCAAACTTATGAACCTTCTGAGAAAATTCATATTGATTTATTGGGACTTACTCCAACTATCTCTATGCATCAGTTCTGTTTCTATGCTGCTATAGTTGATGATTTTACAAAGTTTGTATCGTTAATTCCATTAAAACAAAAATCAGACTTTTATGATTAATTCATTCTCTTTGAGAAGTTTGTCAAGAGACATTTTTAGGAATTCTGAAGATAATTCAGACAGATGGGGGAGGAGAATTTGTAAATCAAAAATTCATAACACATCTTGCTCAATCTGGAATCAAACATCAAATATCATGCCCTTCCACACCTGAGCAAAATAGTTTAGTAGAAAGAAAGCATCGTGTAATTAGAGAACTATGCATTACTATGTTAATACATACTAATGTTTCTAAAGTTTTTTGGGTTGAAACTTTCACAACAACAGTGTTTCTTCTCAATTGTGTTCTTATAGCAACATTTCAATGGGATTCCCCTTTCTATCGACTATATGACAAGCATCCAGATTATTCTTGTTTAAGAGTCTTTGGTTCAAAATGCTTTCCCTATATATGGGAGTCCAAGAAAAATAAATCTGATAACAAATCAATACCTTGTGTGTTTATGGGTTACAATGATAAGCACAAAGGTTATTGATGTTACTCCCCCTCAACTAAAAGGTTTTATGTTTCCAGACATGTAGTATTTAATGAGTCCTTGTTGCCTTACAAAACTGTTAGCAACACAATTGAAATAGCTGCTGGAATTCAACCAATTACATTTCGAGAGTTTGATTCCTGATCTACTTTAGCTCTTGAGCAATCTGCTCATTCTACTCCATTAGAATAAGAATAGCTACCAACTCCAAATTTGGAACTCAAAACAGCAATTACCATGGCTGATATACTTTCGAGTTCACAAACCTCTATTGTCGATTATTCTACCAGTGAGTTGACTCCTACTGAACATCATGAGGAATCGAATATTGAGAGTAGCAATGATTCTATAGTATCCACAACTGCCTTAACTCCACCAAAATCCGTGATCACTTCCCATCCTATGGTCACACGCAGCCAAGTAAGAGTTCAAAAACCAATCCTAAGTATGCTCTCTTACATGAGTTTGACTCAATATCAAAGGAACCAAGGTCTCTTAAAACTACATCCCACTATGGTTGGAAGCAAGCAATGCTTGATGAAGTTGATGCACTGGCACAGCAAAATACCTAGACTTTGGTGCCTTGCAAACCCATCTATGAATGTTGTTGAATCTCAATGGGTTTACAAAGTTAAACTAAAAGCTAATAAAAAGTTGGAACGACTCAAAGCAATGTTAGTTGCTAAAGAGTATCATCAATTACCTGGAATTGACTTTAACGAAACATATTCTCCTGTGGTGAAAGCAGGAACCATTCGGCTAGTCCTATCTATTGCAACTGTAAAAAGATGGGATATTAGACAACTTGATGTGAAAAATGCATTTTGTATGGATCTCTAATTGAAGAGGTGTTCATGGAACAACCACTAGGTTTTAAAGATCCCAACTTCCCAGACTTTGTGTGTCATTTAAACAAAGCTATATATGGGCTTAAACAAGCTCAAAGAGCTTGGTTTGATAGATCTAGCTCTTATCTTCTGCAATATGATTTTCAATGCAGCTCAGCTGATCCAAGCATTTTCACTCTTCATTCGGATCAAGGAACTTTAGTTCTTTGACTTTATGTTGATGACATTATCTTAACAGGTTCATCTTCAAGTTTAATACAACAGTTCACCAAAGACTTATATGCATAATTTGCTATGAAATACCTTGGCTCATTTCATTATTTTTTGGGCATCCAAGTCTCGAAGATATCAATTGGGTTGTTCCTTCAACAAACCAAGTATGCTGTGGAAATTCTGGAGCACAGTGGGATGCATGAATCAAAGCCAATCAAGAATCCCTTATGCACCAAAACCAAACCTAATCTCAATTCACCACTACACTCTAATCCTCACGCATATAGATCATTAGTGAGAGCTCTTAAATACCTAACCTTGACACGACCAGACCTCTCATTTAGTGTGAACTGTGTATCACAATTTATGCAAGCCCCTACTGAATTTCACTTTGCTCTACTGAAAAGGATCTTATGCTATGTCAAAGGAACAATTCATATCGGTCTTCACATACAAGCCTCTAGTTCTCTTCAACTCTATGGATTCTTGGACTTAGATTGGGCAATGTGCAATCTCACTAAGCGATCAACTACTGGTTTTTATACCTATCTAGGGAGCAACATCATATCATGGTGCTCCAAGAAGCAACTAATAGTATCAAGGCCCAGCTTTGAAGTAGAATATAGAGCCCTTGCACAAGCAGCAGCTGAAATCACATGGCTTACCTTCATCCTTCGTGATCTGCATGTTTCTCTGCCTCAAGCACCAACTTTGTTTTGTGATAATCTGAGTTCTCTATTCATGGAAGCTAACTCAGTTTTTCATGCAAGAAGCAAGCACATTGAAGTGGACTACCACTGCATTAGAGAACGTGTATCACTCGAGTTGCTCCTTACCAAACACATTCAAACCAAGCTTCAAATTGTAGATGTGTTTATAAAACCCCAACTGAAACTAGCACTTGAATTGTTACGTGATAAATTGTGCATGTCAACTATGTTCAATTTGATGAAGGATGATAAAACAGAGGAGGATTATGAGGCTAACATTGCTCCTGCAATCAAGGATGAAACAATGCATGAAGACCCGACAAGACAACTAGATTTCAGCTCAACAAAATCAGCAAATTATGGAAACAAATTATGTAATTGATACATGCGTAATACCAATCCTAATTATATGAAGTCTCTTAAATTAATCTTAACTTAATTATAGCAGCTTAGTTTGTAAACATTCCTTTGTAAAGATATGAAATGTTGAATATATATACACAGCATCACAATCCAAAAGAGGTGTGATGAGTTTCTTAATCTTCTCAATTTTCTTCTCTTAATAGTAAAGTAACTCTTAAAACATGTTTAAATAACTAATAAAGACAGCAGAAAAGAGTGGATGAAGTGCATGGTTCCCTACTCTTTCCCATTTTGCAATCATCATTGTGTTTCAATTGATTGCGTTTGACAATTAAAAATACCTTAGATATTCTCAAAATATTTTATTATTATTCATTACTTTATTATTACTTTTTTACCTACTTTTTATTGATATTTATTACTTTTGTATTACTATTTAATATTTTGTTATTATTTTTTGTTTATTATTTATTATTTTTTATAATTTTTCTCAACACTTCCAACACCCAAACCTAACAAAACAATGCATTATTATTCTTCTCATGTCTCACATGAGTTATCCAACTTAGTTATGATCAATACGGGCTATTGAGTCATTGAGGGTTTGGAATCCATATTTTGTTGATGTATACATGTCAGACACCCAATACACGAGTCCTAGATGGCATTCTTTCTCCCACCTTTTTGAAAATAGTGTTTTTTTTTCTCTGAAGTTTTTAGAGACATGTATGTTAAAATTTTCTGCAAGATTATTAATTATAATTAATTACATCTTTCTGTGCATCTGAGGTGGACGATAATGATCGTACACGTGGATACTAAATAGTAATACCATTTATTGGATTGGGTCCCATAACTTTGGTTGCCTAGCTGATCAATAACATTTCAGCCATGCAAAGTTATGATAAATCAAAGATGATCCGGATTTTGAACATGAAGGTTGTCTAAAAGTTACAAACACACACAAATTAACGCAATTCCTTAAATTAATTACACTTTTCTATGATGGATAAAACTGTTCAAAAGTTAAAGTTGCTACTCTAAAATTGCAGCATCATTTTTCTTTTCTTTTTCCTTTTATTTTCTTTCTATAAAGTTAGGTAATGAGCTCCAAAACAATTATTATAATTTAATTTATCTTGTAATTTCCCCAAAAAAATATGAGCTTTTATTTTTTTAAAATATTTTGATTTTTTTATATAAGAACATGTTATATTCATAAAAAGATATTATATTAAGATTGATACTTTTGATACTTGAGAGTTCTCGAGAGAAATTAGAGCAATTGAATTGTATTATTTTTGCTACTTACATAAAATGGAGTGCCAATATATATATATATATATATTGTTATACATAGCTGGTATGCCACATTTAAATACCTAAGTGCTTTAACACGAGATTAAAGTAAATTGTAAGTAATTAAAGAAACAGAATACTATTTCTAATACCCCATTCAAGCTGAAGTGTGGATGTTAATCAAACCCAGCTTGGATATCAACGAAGAAAATAAGGGAGAATCAAGAGGTTTTGTAAAGCAATCTGCTAGTTGATGAGGAGAATAAACATGGAAAAGCTTTACATGAAATTAGAGATGGTCCAAGGAAAACACAAAATCCTATAATGGAATTTCGGGTATCTTGACAAGAAGTCTAACCTGAATTGAACACAAGATCCTAAAATGGATTTTCAAGTATCTTGACAAGAAGTCCAATCTGAATCACCAAATGTAGACATTTGGGGATTAGATCTGGCTGAAAAAAATAATCCTTGGCCAGAGGATTCTTTGAGATATAGTAACACCCTTTGAGCTGCATGGAGATGAGGCAAGTAAGGAAAATTCATGAATTGACTCAAGGTGTGGAATGCAAATGTGATATCATGTTGATAAGTTACAACACCATCCTCACTAATCTTCTATATGATTTTGAATCCTCCAAAAGTGAAGCATCAACTCGAGAAAGCTTGAAATGTTGTTCCAAGGAGTTTTAACAGGTTTAGAACCTATGAATCTAGTATCTGATAAGATCTCCAAGTCATATTTTCTTTGAGAAAGAGGTAGACCAGAATTATTCATTGCAATTTTCAAGTCCAAAAAGTACTTTAAAGACACAAGGTCCTTGAGCTTAAACTTCTAATGAAGAAAAGACTTGAACTTGTTAACAACTTCTAAGTCATTACTAGCTATGACGATACCATCCATATAAGACAAATAAATCAATGAAACTACTACCTTGAAGCCGTGTGAACAATGAGTACTCTATCTTGGATTGTTGAAAATCAAGATCAAGAATGGTAGAAGATAGCTTATCAAACCATTTTCTTGAAGTTTGTTTCAAATCATAAAAATACTTATTTAGTCAACAAACTCTTGTATAATTTTTGTTACCAAAATCAGGAGTAATTTCATATTAACTTCTTCCAACAAGTCACCACGAAGAAAAACATTGTTGACATCTAATTGAATTAGACGCCAACCCTTTGTTGCTGCAATAGAAAGAATGCACTTGACAGATACCATTTTGGCAACTGGACAAAAAGTGTCAAAATAGACCATCCCTTTTTGTTGTGTGAAATCCTTAGCAATTAACCTTGCCTTATATATCTTAAGTGTACCATTAGATTTTAATTTGACTCTATAAACCTATTTGTATCTGATTGAAGTCTTGTTAGGGGGAATGGTAGTAAATGTCCAAGTGTTGTTTGATTTTAAGGCTTGAATATCTTCAACCACAAAATTTCTCCAATGGAAATATTTAACAGCTTAGTGATAGAATTAAAGTTCAACAAAAGCGTAAAGAGCTAAAATAAAAGCTTTATGTTCGGAAAACAAATGAGAATAACGAAGAGATTGAGATAAAGGATATGGCTTATTTGAGATAATACCAGAACTGCCAAATGGAGATGGAGAAGAGCAAGCATTGGAGGATGCCAAATGGCAATGAAAATCTTGCAAGTAACTAGGTGGTCTATGTACTCATGATGATCTTCTAGGAATAGGATTCTAAATGGGATCACATTCTGTAGAATTAGAAACAAATTCTATAGAAATGGAATGAGAAATCGAATCTATATGAAGATTACCTAAATCGGATTCTATGTGATCAGAATTAAATTGAGTAGAAGATGGATCAAGTGGAATAGAGATAACTGGAACAATTTGATCAAAAGCAGATTGATCAAAAATAGGAGAAGGAGAAAGGAAAACAGGATTTGAAGAATGATTAAGATTTTGTGTAATTGATTGAAAAGGAAAAATATTTTCATAATTAACAAAATCTCGAGAGACAAAAATAATATGATTATCAAGATTAGAGAGCTTGTAACCTTTGATGGCAATGTGGTATCTACTTAAAATACATTTCTTAGCTCGAGGAGCAAATTTTGATTGATTATTGGTTAATGTGGATGCATAGTAGAGAAAGCCAAAAACTTTAAGATGAGAGTAAGAATGTGACTTGTTAAAAAGCAATTCATATGGAGTTTTATTGTTTAGCAAGAGAGAAGGAATTATATTTATCAAATAAACTTTTGTAAGAATGCAGTGGGACCAGAAAGTGAGAGATACATTTGATTGGAAGAGAAGAGCACGGGCAATATCAAGAATATGTTAGTGCTTTCTCTTAACAACTGAGTTTTGTTGGGGAGTGGCTACATAAGAAAGTTGATGGATTATGCCATTGAAAAAAAGAATTGAGGCATGGCAAATCTGTTCTAATGGTTTGGATGGAAGAATTGAATTAAGTTGCAACCAGATTAATGAAGTGTTGCAAAAGTGTTTGAGTATTAGATTTATATTTCATCAAATAGATTCAAGTGTTTCGAGAAAAGTCATCTACAATGGTAAGAAAATACTTAAAACTATCTAATAACTGATGTTAAAAGGGTCTTGTACATCACAATGTACAAGTTGAAAAGGACTTGAAGAATTATGCACACTGTGAGAAGGAAATGATTCTTGGCCCATCTTCAACATTTCCTCTGATAATCCTTCATCAATTCTCTTCCATTCCTTCTCAATCTTCAACATTAGATAGACATAATGAGAAATAATCATTTCTCTTCCTCTGATTCTTAACCATCACATACCTTTTCACCAATTGAACCAAGAAAGTCTACTAGAATTCAAGAAGCTCTTAGTTATTTGCAACATTATTATTGTAATTCATCCATTGCACACTCTAAATCAGCTTCTTTAGTAAGTTCTATTTCGTCTTCTCTTCCTTTTTCAGTTAAATATGATATTGCTAATTTTGTAACCTATGATCACTTATTTTCTAGTCATAAATCCTTCGCTTTTACTATTGCTACTGATGTTGAATTTGATCTTTATCATCAAACACTTTTATTAGAGAGATATTATGGTTGTTGAGATTGCTGCTTTAGAATTAAATAATACCTGGACTGTTGTCAATCTACCTTTTGGAAAACAACCATAAGATATAAATGGGTTCAAATATCGAACTAATGGTACTGCGGAGAGATACAAAACAATATTAGTTGCTAAAGGCTTTACTCAAAAGGAATGTTTGGATTATTTTGAAACATTTTCTCCAATTGTAAAAATGACTACTATCCAAACATTATTAGCCATTACTGCTGTTAAAAAATGACATCTTATTTAACTTGATATAAATAATGCATTTATGCATGGTGATCTTTTTTATGATGTATGTACGAAGTTACTTCTTTCCTTTCAGATTAAAGGGAGTCCCAAGTGTGCAAGCTGAATAAATATCTTTTTAGTCTCAAACAAGCATTTCGCCAGTGATTTTCTAAATTTTCTACCACTCTTATTGTCTTGGTATTTGTGTAGTCCATATATGATTATTGTTTATTCACTAAGTCCAATGGTTAATCTTTTATTGTATTACTAGTCTATGTTGATAACATTGTGATAGCTAGTAATGCTTTGTATGATGTGAATTCTTTAAAATCCTTACTTGATGCAAAATTCAAACTTAAAGATATTGGTTCTTTTAAGTATTTTCTTGGCTTAGAGATAGCCAGATCTCCTAGTGGTATTTTCCTATGCCAGCGAAAGTATGCTCTTGAAATTTTATAAGATGTTGGTTTCTTAGCTTGTAACTCAGTTTTTTTAATGTTTTTCCAATTGAGCAAATTTAAAATTTAGTAAAGATGATAGTGATTTGCTTAGAGATGCTATGATATTTAGAATGTTAATTGGTAGGCTTCTCTACCTTATTATTACAAGGCCAAATCTATGTTTATTTAGTTCTAAGACTTAGTCAATATATGAATAAGTATCGGGCATCTCATTTAAATGCAGCTTACAAAATTTTAAAGTGTATTAAAAATTCTTTTGGTCTTGGTTTGTTTTTTTCCTGCTCACAATACACTAACCATTAAGGCTTTTGTAGACTTAGATTGGGCTTATTGCCCTGATAGCAGAAAATCAACTATAAATTTCTGTATTTTTCTAGGTGATTCTTTAGTCTTTTGAAAAATTAAGAAATAGCAGTCTCTTTTACGTTCTTTGGCTGAAACTGAGTATAGAGCAATAACTTCTACTGCTTATAAAATAGTTTGGTTACTAACTCTTTTCTCTAATTTTAAAGTTCTCTATTCTCATAGTGCTCAATTTTTTTGTGATAGTTAAGCTATTTTATATATTGTTGCAAATTCATTTTTTTCATGAAAGGACTAAGCGCATCAAACTTGACTGCCACTTCGTTAGAGATAAGATCCAAACTGGCATCATTAAAAATTTCATCTGGCTTCTCAGCATCATCTTGCAGTTGTTCTTACTAAAACTTTCGATTTCCAACCGTTTTAGTTTTTAGTTTTCAAGAAGAGAGTTCATTCCATTTATTTTCTATCTTGAATGGGGTATTAAGTTGTAAAATTACTCTTTTACTCATGTACTATAGTTCATATTTTTCAGTCTTCCTATAATCTTGTATGTGACATTATATTATTGTGTTGCCTAGTATAATAATGGTAGACACTTGCATTTAGGACGCTTCAACATTTTACTCATATTTTCGTGTTAGTGAAATAGAAAGATTTTAGAAGGCTTTTTCATTTGATAGCTACTCAGATGCGGCATAATAACACCACTTTTCTTTTCTTTTCTTTAAAAAAAAAAATAGTATACAAGACTTGCATACTCTACGATTTTATCTACCATCATGTTTTGGTTAAGGGAAAAAAACGACAGATCCAAAATTGCCACATTAGGTACCAACAATGAGATACCATTTATAAGTGGCCATAAATGGTCTCCACCATAATACTACTTCTTCCTGATAGATATATTATTGCGATTAAATTTTATAGGTCTCCACCATATCACCAGCTAGCTGCCTGTGATCACAGATCCAGCCGGCCCTGAAAGTACCCGGCCAACCACTTATTGGACCTATGAATTGCTTCAGAGGATTATTGCAACTACGAACGCTCGATTACTTTTGCATTCATTGGTTCAAAATCATGATCTATTATTAAAGAGAAATACTAAACTCACAAACAAACAGAATTTGTTTTTGCTCCCAAAAAAAAATCCGATTGGAAATCTGACTATAGCTTTAATATTTTTTTTCTTATTTTTTTATTTAATAATTTAAAATATTTTTTATTTAATAATTATATTTTTATTTAATAATATTTTATTTTTTTAATTGTTTAATATTTAAAAGTATTAAAAAACTATATATTAAAAAAATATGCAATTGGCAGGATGTGGAAGCACTCATTATAAAATATAACCACGAGAAGTTAACGATTCAGAGCTAGTTTTCTTAATTATTTTATTTTATATATGTAGTTTCGATATTCTCGCGAAACAAACAAAACCTTACGGATGCATGCTAGCTTCCTTCGAATTAAGCAATTAAAAACAGCAAATAAGCCAAAGTTAAAAAAGGATAAGATCAAATGATTATGGCCCACAATTTAAGTTTCCCCGAAGATGCAAGGAGGCTTCCTACTCAAGAAAATTAAATAATTTTCACGGCCACCAAACATGAACGATAATTTTCACGTGAAATTGACAGACAATATCTAAGCTAACTATGAGAATAAAACAAACACCATATACATTTCAACATCAGTTTAATGCAGACTTATTAAATGGTACCACAATATTATACAAAGGGCGCAAAGGGTACGTTACGTACGTACGTACAACTTCCTATTAGAATGTCATATATGTGATCACTTAAACCATGATTTATGAATCGAAAACATATTGGACAAAAGATCATCGAAATTTCTTATAAATTTTTGGCTAAAATATTTTCAATGATTCGGAGAAATAAACCAATTAATATATGTACTAATCCTGAAACAATAATAAAATTAAAAAATATATTTTTTTAATTTATTCTACTTTCCATTTTCATCTATTAAAACTATCTAATTTTATCTCTCACTATATATCTAAATGAGACCTAAATTAAATATTAACTATATATGGGTAATTAATGTTATAAATTATTAAGGAAATCAGCTCGGATACTTGGACAAGGTCCTTAATTTTGGTATATATAGTGCAGTTAATCATTTTTAACATTATAAGAAAACTGCTACTTGTGGTCAATTATTTTTTGTTAAAATAATATGAATCTATTTTCATAACAAATAGTCATCTTAATCACAAATAACTCGTCGCAAATATTACTCCTTTTTTTTTAGTGTTTATAGTATCTATAAGATTGGTTATATAATTAGGAGCAAAGGCATGCATCACAACAGCCGGATCAATCGAGTCTCATGATCATATCTAACACACATTAAATGTTTAATAATGCTATGATCCATAGCCTTACTGTCAACATATGGCATTATGTTTCTGAGGGCGTACTCTCCCAACGACCTACTGATCAACAGTACAATATGTCCTTTTTGGAGTGATGTTCATGACTTAAATCAACCGGCCTGCATCAAGCTCATGAACCCTCATTTTTTTTTCTCTCTCGGCCTATTTTCAATTGAATGGACCCTCTCAATCAGAAGCTGTTTAGAACAAATTAAAGAAGTTCAACAACATATAGTACAGACTATAGATCATCCAACTCTCGTTGTCATTGTGCATTTTTGGGTTGCATTAATTACTCTCTTCCTCATGTACATGTGTCAACCGAAGTTAATATATGATTTTGGGCATGACTCTTATCTCATTCGAATTGCAGGCTACTTACGAAAAATACGTATTGTTTCTGGAAAAATTAAATGTACACAGATCACCACAACTTTACGACATCCGTACAGAAAATACATTTGGATTCCGATCGAGGCTAATATTAATTAATACCAGTGCAGTTTGTGCGTGATATTAAGGGATGGAAACATTTTAAATCTTTACATTTCTGAAAAGCACCAGGCCAGCAATCGAGCGAGTCGAGTCCCTTTTTGGTTCTTTGTCAAATTTGGTTTGACACAAAATATTCAAGTTTGTTTTTTTTTTTAATATTGTATTCGAGCTCCACTCGATAATTAAGTTAAACTCTCAACTTGAACTTATCCCATAAATGAGCTTGAGTCGAGCCGAAGCTCGAATTAATTCTTCTTCTTTTTTGTATAAGATTTAATAATTGATAAATTAGTTAAACAAAAAATTAAAAAATCTAATATTGAGTTTATACCACTAACAAGTAGATCAACCTCTATTATATTATAAAGTTTTAAAAATTTATAAATAACTAATATCTAACCAGTTGATATGTATCCATAAGAACAATATATTATATATCTACATATATTATTAATATGTACATATAGTATGATAGCATATATCTATTTTATATATGGTTCCGACCACATAATAGCATATGGATTATTAAATTTTACCGACTAATTATTATATAAATTATAAAATATGCCTATGAATTAAAGTTTATTTAATATATAACTATAAGTAATTAGGTTACATATTATATATTTAATTATAAAAGTAGCATGCTTATATTATTAGCTTATTTATATATGTGTGTATATATATGTACATAAGTATACACACACACATATATATATTTATCAATATCATATGAAATAGTTTTAATCAAATCAAGGTATGAGTCGACATTGATCACTTGAGTATAATGAGCGAGTTTTAACAAGTTTTAGTTGAGTCGAGTCAAATTTTGTTAGATACGTGTTATTTATTAATCGAGCGGGTATTTCTTTTACGAACAAGTTAATTTTATTTTTAAAGTCAAATACGATTGGAATTTAAATATACGAGCATATTTTCAAAGAAATTGGTTGATTTACGTGCTTTTCTAAGAACAGAAGATAAATTTTTACGTGCAATTAAACGGCGTGCTAGCTAGCAAGCAGCCAAAAGGGGACAACTTCAATTCGGGACGTCTTGACCAACCAATTACCTTTACTATTTTCAAGAAATTTTCTTGCTCCATGCATGCATGCATGGATGGCAAGTTTTTACGTCTTTATGTATTGCATTCTAATAATGTTATAAGCTCATGATACAAGTCTTAAATAAATAAATTTTGTACAAACCTTTTTATAATAGTGTGAATTTCATTTAGAAAAGTAAGCTTTTCACCATCAACTTTTCCCTAGATGATGAAAAATTAAAAGTACAAATTACAACAACATGGGAAAACAAAATATAGGATGGGTAGTTGGATTTCCATGTATTTTCCATGCACGGAGTATATAAAATTAGATGCTCCATATATAAATATAGAATCGATATTATTACAAACACCAATCTTGACTAAGCACAGAAATTCAGAGGGAAATTAACAAAATTATTCTAGAAAAAGAAAAGTAAATGAAACAAGCCGTCATGATCGATGTATTATTGCTGATAATCTATTAATCCTCCTTCCATTTCGACACACTCACCCACTTGATCAGAATAAAAGCGAGCTTGACGATGGAGCAGAAGAATCCGTGGCTTGATAAGGTCGCTGCCTGAAGCAATCCAACGACATACTTGTCGGCGACAAGGTCACGGTTACCGACGACAATGAGTGAGCTCTGGTGTCCGGCGGTGATCCTATGAGAGTGAAAGAACAAAAATCAATCTAAGAAAAATTAATCTAACCTCCACCAATTAGTTGCTAATCATATATGATTCTAGCAATTGCTTAAGAACATATAACGATCACAATATAAGAAACGTACGCGCGCGCGTTGCAATAATGGGTGTTTTCCTAAGTTCGAAATGGTAAACAATTCATACATTAATTCATTTTTTAATATATGGTTTCTAGGTTTGAATCATCATCTGATGCAATTTCAGGTGAACATGAGATAGACTTACTCGTCAGATATTTATCAGAGGACGAATTGTGAGCTTTTTCTTGGTTTTGTTGCTGAATTTTCCGCCGGCGACGATTGTGGTCGGCCAGTCTCTTCCGGCAGCTGCGTTTTCCGTTATCGAACTCCGAGAGAAGATGGAATCTGTGAACATTTGCATGAAACTGTCATCAAGCATTCGTTAACGAATAATTAATGCAGTGATTAAAAAACCAAGAGTCGATAACGCTGTTAGTATGCTAGCTATTAGTAAGATGTGTAGTTTTACGGACAGAAATGCCCTCGGGATCTCCACATGTACTTGAGCCCCAATCATTGGACGAGAAGCACAACTTCCAGGGCCATTTACGTCCTTACGTTTCCGTTTCATCCATCTTTGGTGCCGACAGATTAATGATTGCTCTAGTTGTACATTTCCGTTCTGATGCGAGTGAAAATACGAATGCATGATGAGGGTCATTCCGTCAATTCATGGTCAAATAGAAGGCATTATTTTCGCACTTTAATTAGAACATTGTCATTCATTAGGTCAAATAAGATACTTAGAACCCTAGCAATAAATTTATCAATTTTTTTTTAAAGTATAAATTTATTCATATATTAAAAAATATATATATTTAATTAAAAATAAAAAAATAAAAATAAAAAATAAAAAATAAAAAATAAAAAATAAAAAAATAGGGAGAAGAAAATAAAAATACATTTTATTTAACTTTTGAATAATGATTCATCAAAAATATAATTATACATTTTAAAGGAAATTTTTGATTAATTCATTACTAATACTCTTAGGCAAAATTTGAATCAAAAAGTAGCACATTGATTTACACTCTTTAAAAATATTTAGATTTTTTGTACAGTAGTTAGCCAAATATAGAAGGTTATAGTTACTTGGGCAAAGATTAAAATAATATTTTTTACTCTAACAAATATAGAAGGCTATAATTATTTGGACAATTAAAATAATATTTCTCACTTTAATAATAATATTTTATTATTATATAGGAAATAATGGATAATTCAATATGCACATTGAATTTGAATTGTTTGGACAAATATAAAAAAGTGAGATATTAGTTAAAATTTGAAGATGAATTTGTCAAAGCTAATGAGAATGCTCTTAGAGCACTCTCATTAGATTGTTTAAAGCTATTCTTCAAAAAATATAAATTTAGATATTTATCAAAAAAATTTAATCATATTTAATTAAAAATGAGGAGATAAAAATAAAAAAAAGTGAATAAAAGTATTTTTGTAAATAGTATAACTAAAATTTTATCCAACATTGATAAAATTTGACAAAATTTTTAGTTTTATTATTATTTTTAAAGACAAAAAAATATTTTTATTTTATTTTTTTACAAATCTTTCTTCATTTTTAATTAAATATGACTAATATTTTTAATATTATACTTTTTAAAATTTAACTTTGAACCATAAGAATGCTCTATGATAGACAAAGCAAAGGAGTATTTTCGTCATGCAAAGTCTGCATTAGAGAAAAGAGACGGAAGAAGGAAGCCCAAAGCTATTATGAAGACGACGATGATGGTTGCAGTATATATGAAGGGTGAATTCTGTGAAATCGATACAACCTGCTACATTGCTGACAGAATCTCTGAGTCAACCCGGCGGCGATGACGGTTGAGGCCTTGGAGTGGTACTCGCAGACCTTGTGACGCCGGTGGTAATGCTTGGCGTGGCTCAGATCGGCATTGCACCCCTCGGCCTGGCACCGGGGTGAGTTGGAAGGACCGGGCTCGGCCTGTCTGGTCTGGCGGTAGAGCCGGTTCACGAACTCGTCCTCCGCGGAGGAGAAGTAAGTACGGCCACCAAGGTTGAGACCGAGTCTGGAGACGAAGTCCAAGGGTGGCCGAGAGATAAACTCTTCGCTCTTGGGGACGACAAGGTAGCCGCCTCCTCTGGTTCCGGTGGCCGGGACGGGGAGGGGATCGAGGGAGAGAAGGTGGGTAGGTGGGTAGGGCCGTGGGTCGAAGAGGCCGGAGTGGTGGCCGGTCTGTTGCGGGATGAAGGGAGAGAACGCGGTGGTTGTGGGTTGAGGGTTATTAAAAGTGTTGTCGTGGAATGCTTGGGTGTAGTGGTCGAAGATTTGAGGAGTTTGGTCGGAATCGGAGGCTGGTTCTTGGTCGGCCGGAAGCATGATTGTTGTGGCCTGATGGCCCCATTCGTACTCCAGCATTTTGCTGTCAAACAGTCAGAGAGAGAGAGAGAGAGAGAGATATTAGTGGATTGGGGAAAGAGAGATGGAGCTTTTCCTCTTTTTGGAGTGGATATGTGGGTTGGATTATATCAACAGTAGAACGTCTCACGTTTGGAAGGAAGGTAGAGTGTGGAACTCAGTGATCAGTGATGGGGGATTGAGATCTTTCGAAAGCCTGAAGTTGCCATTTGCAGAGTCTATTCCTTAACATGCATTACTAAAGGGTGGCGTGAACATCAAGTTTCTTTCTTTTATTTTCTACCTTCCTCATTGATAAAGGCTTTCCAAAGTGCTCCCTCTAAAAAGCTGACCCTTTTGGCAATTCAGTCTATCTTTTTCTTTCAATAGCTAGGTTAAGGTAGACTCAGGCTGCTTGTTGCGGAGAGGGAGAGAGAGGTGGGATTAGTACTAGTAGTGAAGGAAGGGGGAGGGGTTGTTTTGTTACGTAATTACTGATTTACCCCAGAGAAGGTTACACAATTGCTTCGGATGTCACTGCAATGAAATTCTGTCTAACAGTAGTACGTAGGGTCCCTACCCTACCGCTACTTCCTAAGTCCAACTAGTTAGGAATGGAGACTTTTGCTGTCTTCTGCATGCGGTTCCTCAAATGCATTGCCACGTGGTGAGCTATATTTTAATGTCTGGTCCCACCATATATCTGTTTTCGCTTTGTCTATTTTTTTTTTTTTTTAACCAAGCATATATCATTACACTAGAAATATTGAAACATGAGAAGGGTATAGAATTTCCTTACAATCGCTCTAAAAATAGCAAATAATAATGCAAAAAATGTAAAAAAAAATAGGAAAAAAAGAGGATTAATTTGAGATCAATTTTTTGAAAAAAAAAAAAGGGATTCATTTGAGATCAAATTTTTTTTTTTTTTGTCTCTATTCTTGTTTCAAAGGACGCCATCTTATAACAAGATAGATAAAATATAACTAATTCATTATTGCATAGAAGACCAATACTCATATCTTATGGCTACCTTTTTTTTAAGCAAGTGAAATACATTAAATTAAATAGAAGGATACATAAGGATGAGATGGATTTTCCTAACAAATACTTCAAAATAATAAACTACAGTATAAAAATAGTAGAAAAAATAAATGCAAATTTATTTGAGTCTAATAGTTTGGTCCGAGACCAATAGTTTGGTCCCTACCCATATCCTACAAGATGATGCTGATTTACATAAAGACGAAAATAAAGTTTTGGCATAAAAGCAAACTATGAAACCACCGTTAAAGACAGTGGATTCACTGCATGAAGCAATGAATGTAGCGGATGTATTGTTACTTATTGTCTACAAATTCTTGTTGAAGAAGTCCACAATCTATTTCTCAATATCATTGGTTAAAGAAATTGGTAACATAAGAAAGTTGGAATCTATACCATTTTTGTTGGTAAAGGACCAACGGCAGTGGTGACTCGTGTAATGCACGCATCTTTGGAAATGAAAAACGGTCGGTTAGATCTAAGGGATTTGAGACCTGTAGAAGCCTCTGGAGCCTCACATTAACTCCAAATCGACTCCAGGATGCCGCTACATGCATGCGCAAGTGCGGCTAGCATACGGCATGCGCGTTCGATGAAAATGCAAAGTCTCCCCCGCACTTGAAGATCGACATCAGTAGTAATTGAGAAGGCGGCACGTATTGATCTAAGGGTGCTGATATGTAACCAAATAGAAAAATTAAAAAATGGATAACTTAAAAACAAAAAATAGGAGTGGAGGTGATCGGAGCTAGGACTTCGACCCGTCTCTGCTCAGTGAGAGGAGGTTAATCCTGGTTTTGGTCACCGGATATCACCCGTGGAGAGAGGGAATCATAGGAGCGAGAGCCTAACAATATCTCATAATTCATGGCTGCTGTATGCATGTAAAGGAAAAAACCCAAGGCTTCTCAGAGGTATATAATTTGTTTTCACATACCAACCAAGTAATACATGAAATTTTAATGAATATATTAATAGGCTACTTCTAGATCTGAAATAACTTTTGATATATAATCTGTATATATCAGTAAAACAGTTTAAAGAAATGATAATAAATATTATAAATAATAATAATTATAAATTATAATAAATCATTTGTAAATAAATAAATTGGAGTAGTTGAGATTCTATGCTCCCAATTAACACGAACAAGTGAAGGTGCGACCTGAGTACAGTATGGTATTAGTGCATTTGGTCTGTGTGGGGCTGAAAGCCTGAAACAGATGTACGGAATGTCTATTTCTAAGTTAGCCAGAGAGTTTTTGACAGAAGAGCTTTTATAATATTCACCATTTCTACATTATATACCACATATATATATATATATATATATATATTCATATTTATTATTATTTTCATTTTTTATTTTATTCTTTTTAAATTAATTGAGTTGTTCTTAAAATGCACATAATATATATAATTTTTCTAGGGATAATATCTATGGGCAAGAGATCGAACCAATTCCCAAGTCTTCCACATCTTTATAAATATGTAATTAAATTATATGTGCAATTTTTTTTTAATAAAACAATTTATAATCAAAAGATTGCTGTTTTTAATATGGATTTTTATTTTACTTTTTAAAAGAATTCACTCACACAACAGTATCTAATATTATATTCAGCAAAGAACAAAAATAATCTAATATTATTCTTGAAATATAAATAAATAAATAATTGAGAATCTTTTTATTTGCAACTCTTTGTAACTCTTTTATCACGTGTTTTAGCTTTTACCTCATTTTGCAGCCTTCAATTATTGATTTTGGATGGCCCCATTTAAGGGAATGTCCCAAAGTTGTTTTTCTTTGATGTTTATTTTTTAAGATATATTTAGAATTCTTATATATTATTTTATTATATTTTCGAAATATTTAAGAGAGGTCAAAATTTGTTTGAGAAATTAATAATACTATATACAATCGTAAAATGTATAAATATTACATAAATGTTATAAAAACAAGTGGGATTTATTATTAAAAATTTAATTTTTTTTTTATGTAAGATTTGTATATATTATTTTTTTAAAGCGATTATATAGTGTTTACAAATTTCACAATTGTAAAGATAATTTCTAAATTTGCTTGAGATTTGAGATTCCCAATAATTGTCTCAACGATGAGCTCTGCTATGTGTGTATATATTTATATACTAGGAGTATCGCAACGTGCGAGGCACGTTGCCCTGTATCACTATAAAATAAATTAAAAATAAATAAATATCTAATAAAAAAAGAAAAACTTAAAGTGAATGAGAATATTATATTTCATTCAAGTTGTAATCTAGTAATTCATATGGTAATAAGTTCAAACAAACCTAGATCCAAACAAATTTCAGAAATAAAACATCATGCTTGAAATCCATATTATAGCTTGTTTCTTAAGACAAAATAGGATATCACAAGTTTCTTTGCCATCGAAATGGCAATAAAAAAGTTTTGAAGATTATGCATCTGGAGGTGGTATGTCATCTTCATTCACAGCATTTATGGAGAGAATATTGAAATTTTTCTGTTGTTGCTTTTGAAGTCGATCTCCATCTGTACCCAGTTGTATTATCCATTTTTTGTTTGAAGATAGTGCTGCAACATTTTGGACATACAATAAATATTCCTGCATGAAAAAAATTGGAAGTTAGAACATGATTATCAAAGATTTAGAAGTATATTAATATATATCATATAAAGTATAGTGACAAATATAAATATAGAATATGTAGTGCTTGGATAAAATAATAATGTTGAACGTAATGGAATTAGAAGAGCATTATATCATCTAATTAGCTAGTAGTAGTGCTTAGAATTGTACTTAGTTCATGAGTGGCATATAGTTCTTACAATAATTTATATGTATGTGTGTATATCAGGGAAAATACAAGAAGAGTGGGTGGCGTTTATGAATATTGTCGCTAAAAAGGTTCAAGATAAATGCATGTAAGGTGGACCTAAACAAGTAGATTTGAAATTATAACATGAAAAAAAAAATCTGATATAAAACTGGCAAAAATTTATCTAAAAAACTGATATAAATAGGAGATAACAAAGTTCATCTAAGAACCAAATAAATACTCTTCTAATTCCAAGTCGATCTTCCAATAGATTCTTCCTTGCATCTTTGCTACATCAACAAACTTAAAAAATATTATCTTTTTATAGACCACCTCAAAATGTAGCACAAGCACCTTATAAGCTATCAAAGCAATAGCTACAATTTTCTTTCTAGATCTGTCCAAAAGATCAACAAAAGAAGGAAAATCTATAGCAACTCAACCATGGATTTCTGCAAGGTTTTACTCTCTCTTTTCTCTTCACTTATGCTCCAATTTTCTTTAGTTTCTTATGTAATATTATAGCATTTAAGATTTTCATATCCTTATAATTGAAATCACAACATCCCTTGATAAGCTCCAAAACAGAAGGTACAAAAAAGATGGATAGAGAGTATGAGAAGAAGAAAACTACACAAACTCTACACATGTTGACACCATTCTTCTACTTTGAAGTCTGACATTTGTTCTGCTTGCCATTATTTAAGTAGAAAAGAACATCTCTAGACTAAACAGAAAATATGTACAACAACACTAAATCAAGAAGATCATGGTTAAAGTAGCCCATTTCTTGCCAAACTCTCATTTAACTTACCTGGTTTTTCTTCAGTCACACACATGCCATTTTTTAAAACTTACACTGATAAGATTCACTATTTTTCCGTTTTAATTTTTTTTGTTTTATTTTTGGATGGCATCTTTATTAAATTTTCCACAATTGTTATTGATAGCAATCATTCAAAATATCCTCATATCCTAGAAAGAGTTATTTGAACTGACTCATGCCACTTTAGATTTTAAGGATGCTGATCCATATTCAAGGTTTGTGTACAAGATTTTTGTATAGACGAAAGAGTGTTTTATTTCAAGAAATGCAATTTTCACTATTAACAATGATTAAAGAAGGAAAGGAGATCGGGTGGAATTTATATCTTATTTAATTACGAACAAAGCCAAATCAACGCAAAAGAATGAAATTCTCTGAAGACATCAAGACAGCAAATCAGAAATGAGTAAATCTAATATAGAAGTTATAAATACAAAGAGACTTATTATAGGAGCAGTTATGAAGAAAATGTGAGGAAAGCAAAAACTAGAAGCAAAAGACCACCTCTTAAAAATAAATGACAGCAAGTAATTTGAAAGAAATTAAGATTATGAATCGCCAAAGAACAAAAAGAGGAAAAAAAGATCAATATAAACTTCAGGATGAACATAGGATAACCAAAAAAATCTAAATATTAGGACATCATTCAAAACTTCGCAAGTTTATAATTCTGCCATATTGCAATAAAAGTTCATGAAGCAGAAGCAGCTAAGAAACATCATATCAAGACTTCTCAAGCTTTCCAAATAATGAACCAAGAAAGAACACCTTTCTCCCAGAACCAGAAACAATGTGGACTCAATTTTGAAAGCCAATTATATATAACTTAGAAAATAAGACAAACTCTACTAATCCCATTCTAATTAAAAAAACCCCAATTTTGGTTTGGCTATTCATTGATGCCATCTTTAGAACTACAAAGCCAACAAAGTCACCTACCTATTTCTGGAACTGTTCGCATGAAATTTTTTAGAATATAAACATGAAGGATATACAAAATGAAAAGAAATCGACAAAGATAGAAATCCTTACAATTTGACAAACAAAATCCTAGGCAACACATGCATCTGCAGACAAAGTACCAACCAGAGTGCTTTCAACTCACTCTATATTGCATAACGAAATCACTTTTCTAAAACCTTTAGTTTGAAACTACATGTACAAATTCAAGGCATACAAATCGCATCTATGCACGATAAAGGGTTGTAGGAACAAAAATGAACAAAATACTCATTAGGTCACATGCACGATGCGGGAAATTAATCCAACGAAAATGAACAAAATACTCATTAGGTCACACGCAAGATGTGGGAAATTAGTCCATAGATGAGAAAGAGAAAAAAGAGAAGGCTTGGAAAACCGAGAAGGCCGAAATCGACGGCACTTGTGTAGAAATCAAAGGAAATCATACCTCTTGAAAAACAAATTGAAATGAACATGGAGAGAAAGAGAGCGGTGGTTATTCAACAGTTTCAATCTTCCTGCGGTGGTTGCTGCTCGTGATGGTGTGGCTAGTAGTGAGGTGGTGGTGCGGGTGTGGCTAAGAAGATCGTGAGCGAGAGGAAGAATTTAGGGTTTGGGTTTGAAGTTGGGCCTAAATTGAAAGCGGGTTTGGGAGGGAGATGCTGCGAGGGGTTGTGGTGGCTGGGGTATGGTCACCGGGGTAGAGGGAGTTGGTGGTGGCCAGCAATAAGGTAATATATGTATGTTGGGCAAAAACAATAATTGGGTGGATTCATGAATGATGTAGGCCTAAAGAAGTTTTGGTGAAATATTGTATGTATGCCAAATTTGTTGTTCTTTTCATTTTCTTTTACAAGTATGTAAAGGATCTTAAAAATGCTTGTGTTTTAATATTTGGATTTTTTGAGTTTCAACAGTGATATTGATGAAGATGAGATATTATACTTTTGATCAAATGGGAGAAGAGTTATTGTAATAATAGTTTTTATCTTGTTAGATGACATCATTGTTGTTTTTTAGTGAATGCTGCAGTTTTTTGTTTCATATAATAGCTACATATATGTAAAAACTACCTATTTAGGTCCCATCTTCATATATATGTAAAAACTTATTAGTCAATAAGTTTATTCACTTATATAGGAGAATGGAGCATCTTGATATACAGTTTATTGACAATTTAATATTGTTTTGTCTAATTCATATAATAGCTATATATAAGAGAATGAAATATTTCATCGAAATCTATATATATGATCATATAATTTTTGATCCAATTATGAAAGTGTTTTCATCAAGTGTTCATCATTATATAAATTTTTGAATAAGAAATCAAGCTTTTAATTATCTTTTAATGGGTTAATATTGCTTCCAGAACCGTCTTTCTTAATCTAAAAAGAAATTTAGTGTATTTCAAATGTCATGATAATATATTAAAAAAAACTTCAAAGCTAAAACTAAGAAATAATGGTAGTTAGCTATTTGTATGGAATATATTCTAAGCTAACAAATAGGTTGTTTTAGTAGAAATTTAATAACTGTATGTGGAATAGGGTTTAAGAAGAGTCATTTTGATGCTTCATGTCCTTATAGAAAAATAATGTAATTTGTTTATTAATGCTTGTTGGTAATTATCTAGTTAAGTCATGCAAACTTTGATCTACCATCATTTTATAAATTGCCTTGACATGTGTAAAACCACATATAAAAAAAAAATCCTATTGTAAATTGTTAAGTTGAGCAATTAAATTTTTTTTAATGTATCCATTCATAGTTTGTGTGCTTAAATTGTTGTTACTCATTTTTATGTGATTATTGAGTCACATATGAGTAGTTTGTGACACACATATTGATACTCACACCCCTTAAGCTTTCTAGGTGGAGATGCATCACAAAATAAGATGTTTTCTAGGTTTGGTGATTGCTAATTATTACTTGTTCAATGTAACAAAGGTCACATGAGGTGTTTTTTCTACACTTTTCAATGAATTATGAGCAGCCAAAAATCTGAGAGAGCCTTTAATTTATGAGCTATTTATGTTTGTAGGTTAAGTTAGAGTATGTTGTATTAATTTTTAAATCATGCCCGTCATTTATAAGTTTTTATTTTTCAAATTATTTTTGGGTTGAGTTCTTTAAATGAGTTGTACAGACAGAATTATGGAAAAAGAAAAGGGGCAGCTTCCTAAAAAGAATGCTTAAAAAAGAAGGTTACTATTGTGTTTGAATCATAACTTGAAGATTTATAATGAAAAAATAAATATTAGGCATTTATATTGGTATGACAATAGTCTGTTTTTTATTTGTTCTAACACCAAAGTGAGACAAAATGAATCTAGCTACTTTGTATAAATTTCCAGGCCTAAAATTCAAATTATAAGCTTGAATATTAATTCAATCTATTTCGTACTTTTCTCATCAAGCAAGCAAACAAATTCTTTTCCTAATAAAGTGCAACAGTAAAAAGAAAATAAAGCTATTTCAAAGCATGCAGCAAACACTTGAGTCCTTAAAGAAGCAAAAAAAATATAATATCATGCTATAAGATTTATGAATACTACAACTTCTAGCTAGCTAGTAGTAGTTATTGTATTCTCTATAACTTATAAGCAAATAAATTTCAAAGCAGTAGGAATCATGATAAATATAAACAAATTGGTTACCTCTCCTACGTGCTCCATGAAGTCCATTGCTGTGCAACCTAGAGCTTGTTCTGCAATTTCAGCAAACATGACAGCTGGTAGTCGTCCACTACCATCATCGACTTCAACATAGGCTCGAGAGCTGTATAAACAAACTATATTTATAAGTTTAAATCATTAAATAGTAATTTGAATTTGTGATATTTGGTATTACAACCAAAAATATTAATATAACATACATACCGTGGTTGTGCAATACTCATATTTTTGCAATGATAACACTCGAATTGTTCATTTTGTTCATATCCTGTCACTTTCTTACATTCAGTACAGGACATGTAGTAGAAGTCTTGACGCAAATCAACAACGAAGATATTTGCCTTAATTGAAAATCTTGCTTTCTGCATTAAATTTAGGAGGAGCACATGTTTTTATATGGCTAGAAATAGTAAAAAGTCTTAGTAAGAGATTGTATTTACCCTAAAAATAGATGTGGAATAATATTTATAAGCAATATATATAAGAAAAAAAGTTAAAGAAGATTGTAGAAATTTACCTTAATTGGTTCTAATGATTCGAGGTAGCTAGGAACATCATTAATCTTGATTATGTTTTGGACATTAGTAGCTGATGCTATTGCTGATGCGGCATTCAGAATGTTCTCAATAATATCTTCAAGTAGTTCACCATTAAGTATTGCCCTTAATATTTTAAAAGAAGTTAAAAAAAATTAACAAAAATAATCAAGAGAAAAATATAAAAGAACTAACATTTTCAAAAATAGTCAATGGATATACATTTTGTGTATATATTTTGAGAATTTTAAGACAAATATAGATTGTCTAAATAATAAGTTAAGAAATGATTACCATCGACACAAAGAGGCTGCACCAGGAATTACAGGATTTAAAGTAAAAATACTTGTTGGTTGAGATGAAAGAGAGAGACCTATGTTGTAAACAAATAAAAATAGTCATTGATTGATATTAAATATGAAATATATGGTGATAATGTAAATTGAGAAATCTACCATTGTATGAACCAACTTTCAAACGTGTTGCAAGTAGAGATGGTTTAGCTCCAATGACATTTGAGATTGCCTGGCATTCACCCTCAACAAATCGACCCCACATAGTCAGGCATATGGGCATTAGACTGTAAAATTTAAGGAAAAATGTTAAATTTAGAATATGATAAAATAGTATTAACAATAATTATTTTAGAGTCATTCATATCACAAAGTAGTTGAGAAATTTTATTTACCTTTCATCGATTATGTACATTTCTTGAATTATTGTTTGCCCATCTTTTGTATTAATCTCTCTAGGAGGCTTCATGTGTATTACAATCGTCAGAATATCTATATAATGATATTTAATTTTTTTAGTGTAAAACTAAATAAGAGTATTAAAAAAGAAGTTAAATATGTTAAAACGACGTTTACCTATTCCAGAATCAGTATTCATGAAGGTATGCAAATTGGTGAATGGGATAATATTGTATTCTGGGGGTTGTAATTCTTCCTCATTATCTGCAATGTCTTCGATTATTGTTCTTGAATTTAGGGTCCACTGATATCCATATGCCTCAATTTTATTAAATCTGGGATCCAAAAGCTTGACGTAGGCATTACTAATATAGTATGACCGAAAGATGTGTAATGTATTATTACGCAAGTGATATCATTTTCAAAAATTACTGCCTTCACTCGATTGCCCTGCACAATATCATATAGATTAATAGCTATGTGTATTGAATTGATTTGAGAAAAATTATATATATATAATTTTACGAGTTGATTTGAAATTATAGTTAAGATTTATCTGACACAATATTGTATGGATAAATAGTGACGTGTACTCAATTTATTTTTTCAAATATGATAATAATGTTGATGTATTACCTCGGGATCTATCAATGTTAGATTTTGATACTTTATTGGCGAATGTTGTGCAGTACGTTTAGGAGACTTGTTTGATACCATCATCTTGATTTTCCAATTCCTTGTACTTGGAGTTATATCCATGATTGATGTATGGAGAGTCCGCATGTTGAAAGCTATTAGTGCATGAAGGAAAAAAAAATTAGTTTGAAAAATTCAATTGAGACGAAACAATCTGAATAAATTAAAAAGTGAGAAGTTAAGAAAGATACACAATGAAAAAAATAATGCATTCAATCAAGAGATATATTAGAATGGAATTAGATTACTCACAGATATTCATGATGCATATGCCCGTGTTAGTAATTCTCTATAAACAATATTATTTGTTTCAATCTCTTCATAGCCATTGGTTGATACTGGTCTTATAAGAACTTTTATCGAAACAGAATTCTTGGCTCTTGACAATGCCACATAGAGTTGTCCATGAGAGAATACAGGTTGAGGCAAGTATACACCAACAAAATCTAATGTTTGCCCTTGTGCCTTATTTATTGTCATCGCAAAACTTAATCTGATAGGAAATTGTGTTCTTTTGAATGGAAAACCGCTAGTCTCGTCTGGATTTGGCAAAAAAGGAATTCTTGGTATGAAGACTCTTTTCCCACTGTGGTGACCAACTACAATTTCAGCATCAATGACATTTCGTTCAAAGTTGCGACAAATAAGGCGTGTTCCATTTCACAAGCCTTCGGAAGGATTCACATTTCTGAGTAACATGATAGGGCTGTTTTTCTTTAATAACAGTTCATGAGGTGGAAGTCCATTTGGTGTCAATGTGTTTAAGAAATCTTACATAATACCTTGTTCTGATGTATCAACTGTTTCATCAAAGCTATAGTATTTTGTGACTTCACCAGGAAATCTTTGAATAAGTATTGCATTTATTTCATCAACAGAGTTGTTCTTTGGTGTCAAGATTGCTCGATTGGTCATTTCGAATAAGTTTTCTGAATAACTGTTGATATCTTGGAAGACTGCATCGATCAAATTATCTAAGGACTCAGCATCACTTTTGTATGGTATAAGCATTTCATTAGGAATCGTAATCTTGTTGTCAATTGTGATAGGTGGTGTTCCATTCCCAACTTGAAGTAGATAATTTGAAAAACTTGGATCGAATCTTGCCCGCATATTTTCACTCAACCTAATCTTACTTAAAGTGGACCACAAGTATGAAGATGCTAAACTGGCATCAACTTGTTGTTGTCTTGTACCTTTATGAACTACAGGTAAGACTTGACGAAAATCACCACCAAACACAACAACTTTTCCACCAAATGGCAATCTTAAATCTGTTATATCTCGTAACATTTTATCCAATGCTTCCATACATTCTTTTCTAGACATAGGTGCTTCATCCCATATGATTAATCTTGCAAGACGCAACAATTTGGCAAGAGCACCTTATTTGCTTACATTACATGTGCTATTTTTATCAAGATCTAATGGAATTTTGAAGCGCGAATGTGCTGTTCGACCGCCAGGCAATATAGATGCAGCAACACCAGAGGATGCAGTTGCAAGTGCAATTAAATTTTTTGATCTCACTGTAGCAAGGAGTGCTCTATATAGGAATGTCTTCCCTGTTCCACCAGGACCGTCAATAAAAAATGCAGCAGGCTCATTTAGAAGGACTTTTTGTAAAATTGACTTGTATGCATGTTGTTGTTCAAGATTAAGAGTTGTTGAAGCCAAAAGATCTTCCTCCGGTATCAAAACTGAAGATTCATCATTTATTTCCCTCAATTCAATTTCGTTCTCATCAAAAGAAATATCATGTTCAATTAAATGAAACATGTTTATGTCTTTTCCCATCGATTCAAGTATAGAAGAAATGCTTCGTAAGACATTTGTCCTAATATTGATTGATGTTGCATCATTGGTTTGGAAATCACTTGACATATCTTGTTCAAAACATTCCCAAAGTTCTTTAGGATTTGTGGGGTTACAATATATCAAGATCGTTGCAAATAACCGTCTTAAACTGTGTGGTATTTGGTACAAGGAAGCCTCTTGCATACAATCATGTAAACTGGTATCTCTTTCTAACAAACCATGTAATGTAGCTGCTTTGCGAAATGTTGGTGCGACAGTACCGTCAACTGTTTTGATGTCTTCAAATGACAAATGACCTCTTATGTGATTTAATAATATTCGTAAGTAGTACATTTCCCCCTCAAATGGACTGGCTGTAACAATTCGGCCGATAACACTTTTTTTCGTCCTCGGAGTCCATTCTTTATATTGTTGGCTCCAAACAAAACTCTCAGGAAACTCTTTATATAATAGCTTTCGAGCATTTTCATTGACTCTATTTGTTGAAAAGAATTCAGTCAACATTGATTTTGCCGAGAAGTCAGATCTCAAAACATTATTCAAGTCTTCATGTGCACGAAAAGCTACTTGGTGTTGATCTTCAAGATGTAGATGTAAACTATAAACTGATGGATACATCTCATTAAGAGTAAACCCATATATTCGCCACATGGCTTCAGGTGGTGCAATCCATCGAGCTGATTGGAATTGTTGGATTTCATCAATCTCTTGGATGTTTTGTCCGGCAATTAGATTGAAAGCAACACGATCATGACCTTTGTAAATGTATTTGTAGAGATACTTCACTGCTTTGATTGTTGAGCAAATTTCTACATTGATGTGACAATCAAACTTTGCAACGAGATATGGATTATGCGGAACAACCCAACGGTTATCTAAGTCTTTACCTCGAACTCTGGCAGTTACTCCATTATCACGACGTTTGTACTGTGGGAAACAATCAATTCCAACAGTTGTGGTAGATGCAAAGGTTTTTGGATAATGATTTTTACAATTGCCATTTATCTTCATGCATACATTGTTTGGATTCAATACTCCACAAGGGCCATGCATCATATGCCTAATTACTGTTTTGTACAGATGTAGATTTGCATCTCTATTAGGTATTTCTGCTGATACAATTTCATCAAAAGATTTAGGAGCATAGATTTTCCAATCTCTTTGTAGTATGATTAAAAAATGTGCATGTGGAAGTCCTCTCTTCTGATGTTCAATCACATATACATATGCTGAAACTTTTCCAAAGACCTCTCTTTTGAACAATTCATCCTTTAGTTCTTCTAATTTTGCTCTAAAGATTCGCGCAATTAAATCAGGACGATTTTGTGCCTTTTCTTGTGGACCCAATTCATTCAATATTTCTTTCCAACTTGGATTACATGTCATGGTTAAAAAGATATCAGGTTTTCCAAAGCGTTGGACCAAAGCCATTGCTTCCATGTATCTTTTGCGCATATCCCTTGGACCTCCAATAAAAGAAGAAGGCAAAATAATGCGTTTACCAACTTTGGAACCACTACTTTCTCCAATTGAAATGCTATCAACTATACCTTGGTACACCTCAGAGCGAATCTCTTGTTGCTTACTACGAAAATAATCCAATTTTGATGTTTCAATTTTGACATACATATCAACAACAAACTGCTGCAATAAACGGCCAGAGAACAACAAAATAGACCGATAATTTTTTCTGATTTGAAGCTTGTAACAATAGTATTCGCGGCATGAGACAACAGGTTCTTTTCTATTCTTTTTCAACACTGTAAGATGATAACGATAACAAGTTAAAATTTATACGTTTTATTTTGGAACTAAAAATAGAATAAAAAGAATATTCTAACCTTGTTGTTCCTTTCTAAGCAATTGCTCTGCCGATATTGATTGTTGGGGGTCAATCACTGATCTTGTTACTTGTTGTGGTGGTCTTTCTCCTTTTTTCACTTTTAGTATTCCTTGGTGCCAACCAGTATCACCAAAAGGAAATAGTAATGGATATTGCAGTGGATCATAACACCCAAAATAGTATTGGACTATATGACTCACACCTGCATGATTGAAAACCACAATATCTCGTCCTCTCAAGCGTTCTGAATCATCATTTTCAATCCAAATTACTGCTACTTGGGAAGCTGAAGGAGCGTTGAAAACACGTTGATCTAAACCAGCATCTGATCTAATATGGATTTTATGGATTTCCAAATTGGGCAAATTACCAAGACTTCGGAAGAAAGTTGAGTAAGGATTAATATGAAGAATGGCCATAAGCTGAGCAATAATTGATGGATCCAACCTTTCAGTGTCATGAACACGATTCTCTAATTCATGTTCAGTATCATAAAAATAAACTTGTAGATATGAAGGACGTCCATCCAAAGGAACCAAGTCATTAATATAATGATAAATTTGACCCTGAGCTCGGAATGTATAGATTCCTTGATTCCTTCTGCATAAATCCCTATCAAATTTAACTCCGAATGAGGTAAAAGCAAACTTGTTGTTATATGTGCGCACATAGGTATGAAAGCTGACAGATTCAGCTGTGTTATTGGTAAACAAATGGTAAAGTTGTTCTGGAACATCATTTGTGGTTAAAGAAATTGTTCCATCGGCACAACAAAAACCATTTGTCTCATGTTGAAATCTTTTGGCTTCACAATATTTACAAAATGGAACAGACGGTAACAAAGTTGCCTCAGATGGCACTGTTTGTAGTATTTGCCTAAGGGTAGCCAATCGTTGATGCCGTTTTCCTATTTGAAAGAAACAAATAAAGATCAAAAAAATCAAGCAAACTCTTTAAAGATGCTATGAGTTGAAGAGATGTATCATTGAATGATACTACTTATAATGTTAAAAATTAAAGGGAAAGAAATATCACCAAATTTTATACATCTTTCGTTACCTTGAGCAGCTATTGATATCCTTGTGTCAAAATTGGGCTGGTATTGAAAAAAAATAGTCTATTGAATAAAAGTTTGAGAATGTGAATAGGAAATATAAGAGGTTTGATTGCAAACTATAGGTGAGAAGTAAATGATGTACAATAAATCTGCTCAATCGGAAGGTCACCAACATTCTGCACATTTTTTGTGCATGTACTTGTCGTCCCAGGTGTGAAAGACACTGTGGCATTGTCTAGAAGAAGAGCTTCCATTGACACACTTGTAACAATGTTAATTTCTTGATAGGAAATTCCACCATTATCAAGATTAGAAGAATATTCTGTTTGTATTATGGAAGACCCGTCATTGGTCCTAATATCACCACGAGAAGTTCGCTGTCTTTTTGTATAATGTGGCAAGACCTCCTCCATATTGTGCATGAATCTGACATCAACTTCAAACATATTTGTTTCATCATGAAGGACTGGTTGGGAGAGAGATTGTTCTTCTCGTTGAATAGCATCGTTCACGGAATTTCTTTGTTGAAGATATCTTTCTCTCCTTTCTCGTTGTCTACGTTGTTTTTGTTCTAATGAAAGAGTCCTATACCAATTGTTTATTCTAGAATGTTTTCCAGCACCTTGGAAATTGTTATAAATAAGGATTCAAGTTATGAGAATAGAAATAAGGTAATTGATGATATGTTGATAAATTTGTATTAATTTACTAATGTAGGCTTACCACTCTTTATTTATATGTGCAACGAAATAATTTGTGTTGATAATTGGATAGAATAACCTAAAACCAGATAGAGCAGAATTAATTCATAATAGACAAAATAAGAAATTGCCTTTGAAAGAAAATTAAAAAGAATATAGATTTATCCATTGTAATTTTCATGCTATTCTTTATACAATTTGTAATTATGTATAATGAATCTTGTTCAATTGACAAGAAAAACGCATGATGATCAAAGAATAAACATATATCAAATGAAAAGAAAGAAATGATGGTTGTTCAACTTTTTACAAAGTTCTACTTCAAAATAAAGATTCATCTAATAAACCATTGCCTTATAAAAATAAAACATAGCAAACTTCATCAATATTATGAATTAAAAAAAATTTTAAAAGTAAAAGATACCTGAAACGTAATTCTTTTTCTGTGATATTAGCTAAATGCGACAATAACACCTGAAAAATATTAGCAAAATAAATTACAATTTTTTTAACTATAGACATTATTAGATTGCACTTGCAAACAAAAAATGGGATCAATAAGTAGTAACAAGCTCAATTATATAAATTTATCACATTTACATTTGGATAGGAATATTAAATTGACACTCCAAAATTAAGAAAGATTAAAAAGAAAAACCATTAAAGAAAACTAAAAACATAATAGGTAAGAAAAGTAAATTAATTGTATCGATTAATTGAAAAGAATCTCAAGGTCTCTAAAAAGAAAAACAAAATTTAAAATATATGTATTTTTGAAATGTAACATAAGAAAATTCATACCTAAGGACTTAAAAAGGAGGTGAATTAGTCTTTCAAAATTTCTAACATTTTTTGCAAAGGATAGTTTGTTCAAGCTTTATGCATCACACTTGCATGGTTAGATCTTGTTGGAGTACAAAAGCAATACGCTGGTCTCTTATTATCTAATAGCGAGAAATTTAAAAACCTTACGTATCAGGCTTTACACAATGCTTTCAGCCATAGGGAGCTTGGTACATATATATTGAGATTTTTCTAATAGTTTTTTTTAGTAGTAGGATCTTGATAACAGATTTTTTCTAATCTATAGAAAGATTGTTAAAATATGTTACTAAGATTATTAACAGTTGTTTTAATACTTAGAACTTGAAGCATTATTTATCATAAGAAAATAAACAAATGCATAAATAATTTTTCCTCTTTTGCTATCAATCTTCATGAATCAGATGTTTGATTAATTGCATTCATCACCAAAAAGGTCAGAAATGCACAAATAAAAAGATTGAGAATGATTTGGAAAAGAAAAGCAAAAAAATAATAAGAATGAAGATCATGAAAACATACCAGCAAAGATCAACCACAAGAACAGACAAGAAAGATTTTTGTCCTCTCTCTAGTACTGCAACAGATAATAAAATATTTATTACAAAAAAATAAAGAAATGCATAAATAATTTTTCATTTCTCTTTATCAATCTCAGTGAATTAGATGTTTTATTAGCTCCATTTATTACAAAAAGATTAATAAATACACAAATAAAAAGAATGGGAATGAGCTGAAAAAAAATAAAATAATGAGAATAAAGATGAGAAAAACATAAAACTGGAAATCAACCATGGAAATGATAGTGGGAATTTTTTTTCCTTCCTCTCTTGCATTGTAACAAATAATCAAATATTTTACAGCTCCATTTATTACCAACAAATTAACAAATGCATAAAAAAAAATGACAATAGGCTGGGATAAAAAAGAAAATTGAGAATGAGAATGAGAATGATCTGGAATAATCAAATATTTATTACAAAAAAATAAACAAATTCATAAAGAATTTTACATTTCTGTCTCGCTATTAACTTTTATAGGTCAAATGTTTGATTAGTTACATTTATCACAAAAGAATTAACAAATGTAGAGATAAAAATATGAGAATGAGTTGGAAAAAAAAAAGAAAAAAAATTATGAGAATGAAGATGACAAAAACATACCAGCGAAGATCAATCACGGGAATAGATGGGTAATTTTGTTTTCCTCTCTCTCGCATTACAACGGATAATAAAATAATTATTACAAAAAATTAAATAAATGCAAAAATAATTTTTTCTTTCTTTGTCGCCATCAGTTGTTGTAAGTTAGATGTTTTATTAGCTTCATTTATCGCAAAAAAATTAACAAATGCACAAATAAAACAAATGAGAATGAGTTGGGGAAAAAGAAGAAAAAAATATTGTGAATGAAGATCATGAAAACATACAAGTGGAGATCAACCACGACAAGAAATGGAATTTTTTCTTCTTCTCTCTTGCACTACAATAGATAATCAAATATTTTTTACAAAAAATAGAAAAAATGCATAAATAATTTTTCCTTTCTTTCCTTATTAGTCTCTGTAAGTCAAATATTTGATTAGCTCCATTTATTATAAAAAAAATTAATAAATGGACAAATAAAAAGAATGAGAATGAGTTGAAAAATAACAATAATAATAATAAGAAGAAGAAGAAGGAGCTGAGATAATCAAGTCAGATGTTTGATGGGAATTTTTTTTCCTTTCTCTCTCACATTGCAACAATTGATCAAATATCTATCACAAAGAAAAAAACAAATGCATAAATAATTTTTTCTTTTCCTCTTGCTATCAGTCTTCGTGAGTCAAATCTTTAATTAGGTTCATTTATGAAAAAAATTAAGGAATGCACAAATAAAAAGAATGAGAATGAGAATGAGCTGGGAAAAAAAATTAATGAGAATGAAAATCAAGAAAACATAAATATCTTTTCCGTTTATCTCCCGTACTGCAATGGATGGGAATTTTTTTTTCTTTATCTCTTGCATTGAACGGATAATCAAATATTTATTACAAAAAAATAAAAAAGTGCATAAATAATTTTTCCTTTTTGTCTCGCTATTAGTCTCCTCAAGTCAGATGTTTTATAGCTCCATATATTACGAACAAATTAACAAATGCATAAATAAAAAGAATGAAAATGGGTTGGGATAAAAAAATAAATTAAGAATGAGAATGAGTTGGGATAATCAAATATTTATCACAAAAAAAAATAACAAATTCATAAATGATTTCTTATTTATTTCTCGCTATTATTTTCGATAGGTAAGATGTTTGATTAGCTACATTTATCATAAAAAAATTAGCAAATGCACAAATAAAAATATTGAGAATGAGCTCGAAAAAAAAAAAACAAATAATGAGAATGAAGATAATGAAAACATATCAGCGTAAATCAACCACGGCAATAGATAGCAAGTTTTTTTTCCTTTCTTTCTTGCACTACAATGGATAATAAAATATTTATCATAAAAAAATAAACAAATGCATAAATAATTTTTCTTTCCTCTCTTGCTATCAGTTTTTGTAAGTCAAATATTTGATTAGGTTCATTTATGAAAAAAAATTAATGAGAACGAAGATTAAGAAAACATAAATATTTTTTTCTTTATCTCTTGAATTGCGACAAATGAGAAATTTTTTCCTTTCTCTCTCACATTGCAATGGATAATCAAATATTTATCGCAAAAAAATAAAAATATGCATATATAATTTTTTCCTTCTCTCCTTATTAGTCTCCATAACTCAGATATTTTACAGGTCCATTTATTAGCAAAACATTAACAAATGTACAACTAAAAAAAAATGAGAATGAGTTGGGAAAAAAAGAAAAAAAAAATTAATGAGAACGAAGATCAAGAAAATATAAAAAAAAATTTCCTTTATCTCCCGCATTGTAACAGATGGGAATTTTTTTCCCATTTCTCACATTGCAACGGATAATCAAATATTTATTACAAAAAATATAAAAAATGCATAAATAATTTTTCGTTGTTGTCTTGCTATCAGTATCCGTAAGTCAGATGTTTTATAGCTCCATTTATTATTAACAAATTAAAAAATGCATAAATAAAAACGAATGAAAATTGGTTGGATTAAAAAAAAATGAGACTGAAAATGAGCTGGGATAATAAAATACTTATCACAAAAACAAAAAATAAAATCATAAATAATTTCTCATCTGTCTCTTGCTAGTAGTTTCAATAGGTCAAATGTTTGATTAGCTACATTTATGACCAAAAAATTAACAAATTCAAAAATAGAAATATTGAGAATGAGCGGAAAAAAAAAATAATGAGAATGAAGATAATGAAAACATACCAGCGAAAATCAACCATGGCAATAGATAGCAAGTTTTTTTCCTTTCTTTCTTGCATTACAATGGATAATAAAATATTTATCATAGAAAAATAAAAAAATGCAGAAATAATTTTTCCTTCCTCTATTGGTATCAATCTTTGTAAGTCAAATATTTGATTATGTCTATTTATGAAAAAAATTAATGTGAACGAAGATCAAGAAAACATAAATATTTTTTTCCTTCATTTCTCGAATTGCGACAGATGCAAAAGTTTTTCATTTCTCTCTCACATTGCAATGGATAATCAAATATTTATCGCCAAAAAATAAAAATATGCATATATAAATTTTCCCTTATGTCCTTATTAGTCTCCATAACTCAGATATTTTATAGGTCCATTTATTAGCAAACAAATATTTATTGGCAAAAAATAAAAATATGCATATATAATTTTTCCCTTATCTCCTTATTAGTCTCCATAACTCAGATAGTTTATAGGTGCATTTATTAGGAAAAAATTAACAAATGCACAACTAAAAAAAATGAGAATGAGTTGGGAAAAAAAGAGAAAAAAAATTAATGAGAAAAAAGATCAAGAAAACATAAATATTTTTTTTCTTTATTTCCTGCATTGCAACGGATGGGAAATTTTTTTCCCATCTGTCTAGCATTGGAACGGATAAATAAAGACTTATTACAAAAAAATATAAATAATGCATAAATAATTTTTCATTTTTGTCTCGCTATCAATATCCGTAAATCAGATGTTTTATAGCTCCATTTATTACCAACAAATTAATAAATGCATAAATAAAAACGAATGAAAATGGGTCAGGAAAAAAAAATGAGACTAAGAATGAGTTGAGATAATTAAATACTTATAACAAAAAAAAAAACAAATTCAGAAATAATTTCTCATATGTCTCTTGCTAGTCGTATCGATAGGTCAAATGTTCGATTAGCTAGATTTATCAGCAAAAAATTAACAAATTCAGAAATAAAAATATTGAGAATGAGCGGGAAAAAAAAACAAATAATGAGAATGAAGATAATGAAAACATACCAGCGAAAATCAACCAGGACAATAGACGGCAGGTTTTTTTCCTTTCTTTCTTGCACTACAATGGATAATAAAATATTTATTATAAAAAAATATATAAATAAAATTTCCTTTCTGTTTCACATTACAATGGTTAATTAAATATTTATCATAAAACAAAGAAACAAATGCATAAAAAAATTTTCCTCTCTCTCTCTCGCTATGAATCTTCGTAAGTCAATTCTTTGATTAGGTTCATTTATGAAAAAAATTAAGGAACGCAGAAAAAAAAAATGAGAATGACCCATCAAAGAAGGAAAAAAATTTAATGAGCGAAGATGAAGAAAACATAAATAATTTTTTCCTTTATCTGTTGCATTGCAATAGATGGGAAATGTTTTCCTTTGTCTTTCACATTGTAATGGATAATCAAATATTTATCACAAAAAAATAAAAATATGCATAAATAATTTTTCCCTTCTCTCCTTATCCCTCTACGTAAATCAAATGCTTTATTGCTCAATTTATTACAAAAATTTAACAAATGCACACATAAAAAGAATAAGTGTAAGTAAGATGTTTGATTAGCTCCATGCATCACAAAAAAATTAATAAATGCAGTAATAAAAAAGAATGAAAATGAGTTAGGAAAGAAAAAGAGAAAAAAATATAATGGCAATGAACATCAAGAAAACATAAATATTTTTTTCCTTCATTTCTCGAATTGCGACAGATGCAAAAGTTTTTCATTTCTCTCTCACATTGCAATGGATAATCAAATATTTATCGCCAAAAAATAAAAATATGCATATATAAATTTTCCCTTATGTCCTTATTAGTCTCCATAACTCAGATATTTTATAGGTCCATTTATTAGCAAACAAATATTTATTGGCAAAAAATAAAAATATGCATATATAATTTTTCCCTTATCTCCTTATTAGTCTCCATAACTCAGATATTTTATAGGTGCATTTATTAGGAAAAAATTAACAAATGCACAACTAAAAAAAATGAGAATGAGTTGGGAAAAAAAGAGAAAAAAAATTAATGAGAAAAAAGATCAAGAAAACATAAATATTTTTTTTCTTTATTTCCTGCATTGCAACGGATGGGAAATTTTTTTCCCATCTGTCTAGCATTGGAACGGATAAATAAAGACTTATTACAAAAAAATATAAATAATGCATAAATAATTTTTCATTTTTGTCTCGCTATCAATATCCGTAAATCAGATGTTTTATAGCTCCATTTATTACCAACAAATTAATAAATGCATACATAAAAACGAATGAAAATGGGTCAGGAAAAAAAAATGAGACTAAGAATGAGTTGAGATAATTAAATACTTATAACAAAAAAAAAACAAATTCAGAAATAATTTCTCATATGTCTCTTGCTAGTCGTATCGATAGGTCAAATGTTCGATTAGCTAGATTTATCAGCAAAAAATTAACAAATTCAGAAATAAAAATATTGAGAATGAGCGGGAAAAAAAAACAAATAATGAGAATGAAGATAATGAAAACATACCAGCGAAAATCAACCAGGACAATAGACGGCAGGTTTTTTTCCTTTCTTTCTTGCACTACAATGGATAATAAAATATTTATTATAAAAAAATATATAAATAAAATTTCCTTTCTGTTTCACATTACAATGGTTAATTAAATATTTATCATAAAACAAAGAAACAAATGCATAAAAAAATTTTCCTCTCTCTCTCGCTATGAATCTTCGTAAGTCAATTCTTTGATTAGGTTCATTTATGAAAAAAATTAAGGAACGCAGAAAAAAAAAATGAGAATGACCCATCAAAGAAGGAAAAAAATTTAATGAGCGAAGATGAAGAAAACATAAATAATTTTTTCCTTTATCTGTTGCATTGCAATGGATGGGAAATGTTTTCCTTTGTCTTTCACATTGCAATGGATAATCAAATATTTATCACAAAAAAATAAAAATATGCATAAATAATTTTTCCCTTCTCTCCTTATCCCTCTACGTAAATCAAATGCTTTATTGCTCAATTTATTACAAAAATTTAACAAATGCACACATAAAAAGAATAAGTGTAAGTAAGATGTTTGATTAGCTCCATGCATCACAAAAAAATTAATAAATGCAGTAATAAAAAAGAATGAAAATGAGTTAGGAAAGAAAAAGAGAAAAAAATATAATGGCAATGAACATCAAGAAAACATAAATATTTTTTTCCTTCATTTCTCAAATTGCGACAGATGCAAAAGTTTTTCATTTCTCTCTCACATTGCAATGGATAATCAAATATTTATCGCCAAAAAATAAAAATATGCATATATAAATTTTCCCTTATGTCCTTATTAGTCTCCATAACTCAGATATTTTATAGGTCCATTTATTAGCAAACAAATATTTATTGGCAAAAAATAAAAATATGCATATATAATTTTTCCCTTATCTCCTTATTAGTCTCCATAACTCAGATATTTTATAGGTGCATTTATTAGGAAAAAATTAACAAATGCACAACTAAAAAAAATGAGAATGAGTTGGGAAAAAAAGAGAAAAAAAATTAATGAGAAAAAAGATCAAGAAAACATAAATATTTTTTTTCTTTATTTCCTGCATTGCAACGGATGGGAAATTTTTTTCCCATCTGTCTAGCATTGGAACAGATAAATAAAGACTTATTACAAAAAAATATAAATAATGCATAAATAATTTTTCATTTTTGTCTCGCTATCAATATCCGTAAATCAGATGTTTTATAGCTCCATTTATTACCAACAAATTAATAAATGCATACATAAAAACGAATGAAAATGGGTCAGGAAAAAAAAATGAGACTAAGAATGAGTTGAGATAATTAAATACTTATAACAAAAAAAAAACAAATTCAGAAATAATTTCTCATATGTCTCTTGCTAGTCGTATCGATAGGTCAAATGTTCGATTAGCTAGATTTATCAGCAAAAAATTAACAAATTCAGAAATAAAAATATTGAGAATGAGCGGGAAAAAAAAACAAATAATGAGAATGAAGATAATGAAAACATACCAGCGAAAATCAACCAGGACAATAGACGGCAGGTTTTTTTCCTTTCTTTCTTGCACTACAATGGATAATAAAATATTTATTATAAAAAAATATATAAATAAAATTTCCTTTCTGTTTCACATTACAATGGTTAATTAAATATTTATCATAAAACAAAGAAACAAATGCATAAAAAAATTTTCCTCTCTCTCTCGCTATGAATCTTCGTAAGTCAATTCTTTGATTAGGTTCATTTATGAAAAAAATTAAGGAACGCAGAAAAAAAAAATGAGAATGACCCATCAAAGAAGGAAAAAAATTTAATGAGCGAAGATGAAGAAAACATAAATAATTTTTTCCTTTATCTGTTGCATTGCAATGGATGGGAAATGTTTTCCTTTGTCTTTCACATTGCAATGGATAATCAAATATTTATCACAAAAAAATAAAAATATGCATAAATAATTTTTCCCTTCTCTCCTTATCCCTCTACGTAAATCAAATGCTTTATTGCTCAATTTATTACAAAAATTTAACAAATGCACACATAAAAAGAATAAGTGTAAGTAAGATGTTTGATTAGCTCCATGCATCACAAAAAAATTAATAAATGCAGTAATAAAAAAGAATGAAAATGAGTTAGGAAAGAAAAAGAGAAAAAAATATAATGGCAATGAACATCAAGAAAACATAAATATTTTTTTCCTTCATTTCTCAAATTGCGACAGATGCAAAAGTTTTTCATTTCTCTCTCACATTGCAATGGATAATCAAATATTTATCGCCAAAAAATAAAAATATGCATATATAAATTTTCCCTTATGTCCTTATTAGTCTCCATAACTCAGATATTTTATAGGTCCATTTATTAGCAAACAAATATTTATTGGCAAAAAATAAAAATATGCATATATAATTTTTCCCTTATCTCCTTATTAGTCTCCATAACTCAGATATTTTATAGGTGCATTTATTAGGAAAAAATTAACAAATGCACAACTAAAAAAAATGAGAATGAGTTGGGAAAAAAAGAGAAAAAAAATTAATGAGAAAAAAGATCAAGAAAACATAAATATTTTTTTTCTTTATTTCCTGCATTGCAACGGATGGGAAATTTTTTTCCCATCTGTCTAGCATTGGAACAGATAAATAAAGACTTATTACAAAAAAATATAAATAATGCATAAATAATTTTTCATTTTTGTCTCGCTATCAATATCCGTAAATCAGATGTTTTATAGCTCCATTTATTACCAACAAATTAATAAATGCATACATAAAAACGAATGAAAATGGGTCAGGAAAAAAAAATGAGACTAAGAATGAGTTGAGATAATTAAATACTTATAACAAAAAAAAAACAAATTCAGAAATAATTTCTCATATGTCTCTTGCTAGTCGTATCGATAGGTCAAATGTTCGATTAGCTAGATTTATCAGCAAAAAATTAACAAATTCAGAAATAAAAATATTGAGAATGAGCGGGAAAAAAAAACAAATAATGAGAATGAAGATAATGAAAACATACCAGCGAAAATCAACCAGGACAATAGACGGCAGGTTTTTTTCCTTTCTTTCTTGCACTACAATGGATAATAAAATATTTATTATAAAAAAATATATAAATAAAATTTCCTTTCTGTTTCACATTACAATGGTTAATTAAATATTTATCATAAAACAAAGAAACAAATGCATAAAAAAATTTTCCTCTCTCTCTCGCTATGAATCTTCGTAAGTCAATTCTTTGATTAGGTTCATTTATGAAAAAAATTAAGGAACGCAGAAAAAAAAAATGAGAATGACCCATCAAAGAAGGAAAAAAATTTAATGAGCAAAGATGAAGAAAACATAAATAATTTTTTCCTTTATCTGTTGCATTGCAATGGATGGGAAATGTTTTCCTTTGTCTTTCACATTGCAATGGATAATCAAATATTTATCACAAAAAATAAAAATATGCATAAATAATTTTTCCCTTCTCTCCTTATCCCTCTACATAAATCAAATGCTTTATTGCTCAATTTATTACAAAAATTTAACAAATGCACACATAAAAAGAATAAGTGTAAGTAAGATGTTTGATTAGCTCCATGCATCACAAAAAAATTAATAAATGCAGTAATAAAAAAGAATGAAAATGAGTTAGGAAAGAAAAAGAGAAAAAAATATAATGGCAATGAACATCAAGAAAACATACTGGCAAGTGCCATTTATCAAAAAAAGAATTAACAAATGCACAAATAAAAATAATGAGAATGAGCTAGGAAAAGAATTGAAAAAAAGTAATGAGAATGAAGATCGCACAATGTAAGTCAAATGTTTTATTAGCTCCATTTATCAATAAAAAATTAACAAATGCACAAATATAACAAATGAGAATGACCTGGGGAAGAAGAAGAAGAAAAAATTTAAGAATGAAAATCATAATATGATACAAGTGAAGAACAACCACAACAAAAAATGAGAATTTTTTTTCCTGTCTCTCTCACACTACAATGAATAATGAAATATTTATAAAAAAAAATTGCATAAAGAAGTTTTCCCTTCTTTGTGCTTATCTGTCTACATAAATCAATTTTTTTATTGCCCTATTTATTACAAAAAATTAACAAATGCACAAATGAAAAGAATGAGCGTAAATAAGATGTTTGATTAGCTCCATTTATCACAAAAAAATTAACAAATGCACAAATAAAAAATAATGAAAATGGGCTATGAAAGAAAAAGGAAAAAAATATAATGACAATGAACATCAAGAAAACATACTGGTGAGCGCCATTCAACACAAAAGGAATTAACAAATACACAAATACAAATAATAAAAATGAGCTTGGAAAAGAATTAGAAAAAAATAATGAAAATGAAGATCACGCAACATAAGTCAAACATTTTATTAGTCTCTATTTATCATAAAAAAATTAACAAATACACAAATAAAACAAATGAGAATGAGCTAGGGAAAAAGAAGAAAAAAATTGAGAATGAAGATCATGATAAGATACAAGTGGAGAACAACCACAGCAAGAAATGAGAATTTTTTTTCTTGTCTTTCTGACAGTACAATGAATAATGAAATATTTATCACCAAAAAAAAAAATTGCATAAATAAATTTTCTCTTATCTATCCTTATTCGTCTACATAAATCAAATGTTTTATTGCTCCATCTATTACAAAAAATTAATAAATGCACAAATGAAAAGAATGAACATAAGTAAGATGTTTGATTAGCTCCATTTATCACCAAAAAATTAACAAATGCACAAATAAAAAATAATGAAAATGAGCTATGAAAGAAAAAGAAAAAAAAATATAATGACAATGAACATCAAGAAAACATACTGGCGAGCGCCATTAAACACAAAAAGAATTAACAAATGCACAAATACAAATAATAAGAATGAGCTGGGAAAAGAATTGGAAAAAAATAATGAAAATGAAGATGACGCAACGTAGGTCAGACATTTTATTAACTCCATTTATCAAAAAAAAATTAACAAATGCACAAATAAAATGAACGAGAATGAGCTGGGGAAAAAGCTTAATTGTCTGTCGCTTTTTTTTTTTTATCTTTTTGTTACGCCTCCTTGAAACTTTTCTTTTTTAGTGGCTGATAAGAGATATTAACCTTTTTTGAGAACTTAATCCTATGAATGATACTGTTGTTTTCATTTTTTCAAATAGACTTAATACTCGCCTTCTTGAAAGGAGTATTGAATATAATGAATTGACTAACAAGGTTTGGCTGTTGATATTTGCAAATCTTCTTATTGAAAAAAAAAAAAAAAGACAGATTTGCAAAATGTTCAATGGTCTGTCAAAGGTGGAGTCTTATGTAGCCATGTGGTCATTTGTTTGTGGGGAAGTTGAAATTTTCAGTCCATTGTCAGAATCATTGTATTTGATTGATTATACACAAATATTTTTGTCCAGTTATTGTGAATGTAGCCTTGGATTTGTACAGTATGTGCTAGCACAAATGTGATTGGTTAATAGAATAGCATAATTTGTACAGTACTTCTAAAAATTGCAAGCATTCTTGTTGCATAATCGAGTTGATTATTTAATCTTTGGTCTCTTTCATTCCTTTTTCTCAAGCGAATGAATATAATTCTATCATTATCATTTTTCCCACACTTTGTAGATGATAAATTGTTTTCCCTCTTGGTCCCACTGTAGCATTAGGCTTACTGCCTTTTACATTGTTAAACTCCTAATTGCAGCCAGTGAGAAAGAGATTCAGAGAATTGTGGAGAAACCTTGCAGCATATTTAGCCATAATGGCAAGTAGTTGAGGAAGCCTAGGTTTTATATTTATAACTTCCTGCATATATTTACTTCTATACTATTTTTGGTAAAAAAAAAAAAACAGGTGATTTTTATTTTTCTTTGTTATTTTTATTTTGAACTTTGAGATGTTTAGGTTTATGCTTTGGAAATTTTTTTTCTATGTTTATCATTTCTACAATTTTTTTGGTGGGTTGATGAGTTAAAATTGTGGCGATGTTTGTTTACGTATTTTTTGTGCCTATTTGTTTTCTAAAAAAGTTTATACACAGTGAGACCAAAGAATTGAAAAAATAATGAAAAAGAAGATCATGCAACGTAAGTCAGACATTTTATTAGCTTCATTTATCTCAAAAAAATTAACACATGCACAAATAAAACTAATGAGAACGAGCTGGGAAAAAAGAAGAAAAAATACTGAGAATGACGATCATAACACACAAGTAAAGATCAACCACCGCAAGAAATGAGATTTTTAATAACTACAGCTTAAGTCCTATATAAAGTATGTGCTAGTAAATAAAAAACTTATTACATTACAACTCATACAAAATATGCACTAACAAATTTAAAAGTTACATAATTTTTAATTAATAGTTATATCTATAATATTTTAATTTATGATTTGGGTCTATAGATATAACTTTTTTTATTTATGAGCTCTACTGAATAATCAAAAATTTATATAAAAAAAAACAAAGACAAATAATTTTTCTCCTTTCTCTTTATCTGTATATGGAAATCAACTTTTTACAGCTCCATTTATTAGTAGAAAGTTAATAAATGCACAAATAAAAATAATGACTCTAATTACACCGGAAAGCACAATCCAACAAAAAAAGAATTAACAAATGCACAAATACAAATAATAAGAATGAGCTGGGAAAACAATTGGAAAAAAATAATGAAAATGAAGATTACGCAACGTAAGTACATTTTATGAGCTCTACCAAATAATCAAAAAGTTATCATAAAAAAAAACATAAATAAACGCACAAATAAATATAACTTCAAAATCAATTTTTGAAGTTAATTGTAAATAAATTTTTTACACTGAGCTGTATACGTAAATAAATATAAATTCAAAATCAATTTTTGAAGTTAAGTACTCCCCTCTCTCCTTATCTGTATACGTAAATCAATTTTTTAGAGCTCCATTTATTAGGCGAAAGTTAATAAATGCACAAATAAAAATAACGATTCTAATTAATTTTTATTGATTAGCTCCATTTATCACAAAAAAAAATAATAAGTACACAAAAAAATAATAATAAGACTGAGCTGGGAGAGAAAAAAAAAATGAGAATGAACATGAACAGAACATACGGCGAGCTCCATTTATCACAAAGAGAAATAAGAAACGTACAAATAAAAATAATGAAAACAAGATGGGAAAATAATTGGAAAAAAAATGATGAGACTGCCGATCACGCAACATACCAGGAGAAATCAACTATGGCAACAGAAACTATGGCAACAGAAGGCTTTTTTTGTTCCTTTTCCTCTCAGACTGGAACGAACGATCAGAAAGCAAAAATAAGGTCTTCCATCGCCCTTAAACCCAAAACATCTTTTCATCCGACAACATCACACCATAAAACAGTAGATACAACCAGATAAACGAAACCGAAGTAAGGAATTCAAAATTACTGTAACGAAACGAACTAAACTAATCCGAAAACAGAGTAATATTCGGTAAGGGACGAGAAAGGTACTGTGTATATCTAAAGCAGATTTAGGCAAAAATGAAAGTACAAAACGGTGCGCACAAATCATGAAAACAATAAAACGCACCGCATCCACTTAATTACAACGCTGCGTTTCGCAACTACCACATAAACACTCAAACGTAAAACGCACCGCATCACTCCTCACCACTCACCAGCTTGCCCAAACACGCACGGACCACATAAACGCTGCGTTTCTCCTCTGCCTCCTCGATCACGCATCAGCATCCGTTCTCCCGGCTTCCTCGATCACGCATCAGGTCGATTCTCCTCTCATTTGCTCTAACAATGATTTGGCTTTTCCATTTCAATATTTTGGCAATCAAATAGGGGTTGTGGGTTTGGTGGATTTTGGGATTTCGGGGATCAGAACTCTCGTGGGTTTTGCCGGACTTTTGTGGATTTCGGGATTTCGGGGATCACAACTCCATTCCAAAATCGGGGATGATTAAAGAAGTGTGACGAGGTCTGAAATCGATGGTTGTGGGTTTCGGAGATGCGAAATCACGGATGTGGCTATCATGATTTGTGGGTTTGGAGAAACTGAGGGAAGTGTGAGCCGTGGGTTTCGTGGGTTGAAGATGGTTGAGAAATCGATGGGTGGGAGCTATTCGCCGGAGCCTAAGGGAGCTGTCGCAGATGCCGGTGAGACTCGTTAGCCGGTGGTGAAGCCTGGCCGTGCATCGGCCTGTGTTAGCCGAGGGAGACAAAGGGCAGGGGAGAAATTGCTGTTGCGTGTGTTAGGGGGAATTTTGGGTTAGCTACTGCTGGGAGCTATTCGCCGGAGCCTAGGGGAGCTGTCGAAAATGCCCGGTAGCCGGCGGTGAAGCCTTCGGCCTGTGCTAGCCGAGGGAGACGAAGGGCAGGGGAGAACTGCGTGGGTTAGGGGTAATTTTGGTTAGCTGCTGCGTGTGTTAGCTGTTGAGTGTGTTGTAGGTGAAGGGTAATTTGGGATTATAAATGTTAAACAAAATTAAAACTGTTTGTTACTGTTGAAATTAGGATAGATACTTTTTAAGTATAAAGATATATATTAGGAAGGAGTAAGTGCAAAGTATGCTTTCTTAGTTTCGTAAAGTGGTTATTTTCAAGAAATGATATGATTTTTATAAAAAAATAAATTTTGATTAATAACGTATGCATAAAGAAAAAAATGTAAGTTCTAATAATATTTAACGGGTAATAAAAGAAAAATATATTAATAATGAAATAATTATATAAAAATAAATTATAAATTGATGTGAAGTGATGAAAGATAACTATTTAATAATTACTATAATTTTATTTATAAAATATTATTATTTAAATTTATTATTTTATAATGAATTTAAATTGACAAATAAATAATATTTTATTCAAATAATTGTATTCACAAATGTAGTTGGTAAACAAATTTAAACTTTATTATTTTACATTTCTATTTTTTATATAAAAAAAATGAATAAAATTTTTAAATCATATATATAAATTTATATACAATATAAATTATATTTTATATAAAATACTATTATATTATAATTTGTAACATGAAGTAAGTTTACTAATGTTATAATATTGTATTATAATTTGCATGTTATATAATTTATTACTAATAAAATAATAGTAATAAAATATTTATAATTTTTAATTTGCATTATATAATTTGTGTTGTTTAATTTGAATCTTAGATTAGTTTTATAGATAATGGAAGAAGGGTAATGACTATCATAAAGAAATTGAGTTGAGTTTGACATTGAGAGTTGGTTTCAATTTAGAGAATATAAGAGTTTTAAATTTGATTAGATTTGAATTTGAAGTATTTGATTTAAGAGTTTGAATCAGGAGACTAAATTTAAAAAATCATATAATTGCAAAATTTAAATGGAAGAACAGATGGAGTTAAATTTAACAGAAAAAAAAATTAATAGAAAATAAGAAAATCTGTTAAATGACCGTTAGATAATCTCTTATTATAATAGTAATATATATATATAGAGAGAGAGAGAGAGAGAGAGAATATTTTAATTATGAAGAAATGATATAAAAATAAATTTATAAACTGACATGATTTAATATAATAGTTAAATAAACAATGCATTTTTCTTCTTCAAAAATCTATGTAAATGAACTAAGATATGACTCCTAAATGTGGTATCAAAGAATTAGTGAAATTATATTATGAACCATTAAATTAGTTATATCTTCTTTGATCATTATCAGACATAAACTTAAATTAGCTCATCAGTTTTTTTTTAAATGATTGACTCAAGCTCTTAAAGTGTTGGCATTGGATCCATCAAAGGATCCATCAAATGCAAAATTGATAATTTTATCTAAAATAATCTCACATTAGACCCATCAAACTTTAACATCTCAAATTTTGAATTACAGTAATTTAGATTCATCATTCATTTTTAAAGGATTACTATTAACTCTCTAAACTAATTATTTAACGTGTTTTATTCTTCCCACTTTCTTTCCCTTTTTTTTCTCCTCACTTTATTAAAAAAATATTGTTATATTATTATTTTGATGAATGAAATAATAAATTTTTAATGTGGAGTTATGGATGTGGAAGTGTTGATTTTCCATCAAATTTATATTTTCTATCAAATTTTGAAAAAAATTTTAACGAATCCAATATTGCGAATGCTCTAATACAAAAGCTCGATGGCTCCAACTATCTATATTTGACAGAAGTACATCTCAATTCAATTTAATTCATCTTAAATCAATCATTGATAAAATCTACTATTTCTTTATTTTTAATAAAAAAGTTAAACCTATCTAAACATACTTCATATATTTCAACCTAAAAAACTAAAAATATTTCAATATAAAAAAGGTTAAATTCATCTCAACGAGACTTATAAAATTTTACTATCCAAACTTAATTTAACTTATCTCAAGGACTAAAAGCTGATTTAAGAAAGGAAAAAAAAAAAGACGACAAATTACATCACAAACCGTAACTACTACTCTCCAATAAACTTTATAAAATGCAACTTTTCAAGCAATTCTTTTCTCATTAATTGTCAATTGTCTATTGAGTCTAGGTCAAGTCCCATAATGGAAAGTAGAACTTGGCATGATTAGCTTAGTTCATAACTTAATTTTGTCCAAATTTTCAATAGTTTTACATTACGAATATACCCATCTAAGTAAAGAAGTTTAATCATGGACAGTATATACACAATCAAAATGCTTGATTTCCATATTTCTATTACATGCAAAGTTCCTACAAGTGAGAATCTCTGTCTTATCTTTTTCAACACCAACCAAATGGCAGGTCCCCCATATGGTTACCATCCATCAACTTGTTGGAATTGCACCATCAGCCATGAGAATAGGGGTTATGTCTTTCTAGAAAAATGGTAGTGTGCCTCCTAACTTTGCCCACTAATTTTGACCGTTTATGTACTTTAATTTTGTTTTAATTTTTGTAGTTAATAATTAAGAATATGATTTTTAGTGTATTAATATATTTTTTATTTTTAAAAAAAATATTAAATATATATATAAAAAGAAAAAAAAGTTTGTATTATTGGACACATCCATCTATTAAAGCTGGGCAACACACTAATACTACCAGTCTTTCTATCCTCTGAGCAGGTCGGTGACAGTTTGTCTGTCTTCCTTCCCTATTTTCATTCTATTCCCAAACACCTTTTTGTGACTTTAAAGTTTAATGATCTTTCTCATTTAATCTATTTTTAGGATCTCTATAATATTATATTGTTGCCAAAAGGAACATATAGATTGAAACACGGACTGATCTCCCTTTTAATTTTTGTGTAATGTGCAAGCCACTGCAAATTTGTTTAATGCGAGATGTCAAATCTGCTTTGTAATAAAGGAGCTTTACATTTCTAATAGTGATCTACATCAATCCATAATTTATTTTGTAAATTTATTTTTGTAAGTATTTTTATAGACCACGTATTTCTCGTAGTTGCATAAACTGATACAAGATGAATCATCAATAATTTTGTGACGAATATATTTATTTTTTTCCTCATAGTTCTACTTTCTTGCCAATGCTAGCTCCAGGAACCTTGATTATGGGAAAAAAACAAAAACAAAAAATGATGGTGAAAGAGGGTAAAACAAAGAGAACTACGAAGGGAAGTTTCCCACCATAACAACCAAATCACTTGGAAACCCTTTGCTTTTAGCCTTTTAGGGGATCACAAAATGCCAGGAAGGCTATGTGTTTATATATATATATATATATATTGTTCAGTCACCATGAAACTTCAACATTTCTAGAAAATTACAAAACTAGAAGATGGCCCCTCAACCTAACAGAAAAGTTTTCTACTACATGAATTGAGTAGGGAGTAAAAAAGCAAAGCGAACAACATGCCATATTCTATATTTTCATCAAAATTCTACCACTCTTTGCTCATATTGTGGCATTATCTATCAACTATAGGAAATTCTTAAGAGTTGGCTCAAGTGGTAAAGACGGTTGGATTGGGGGTGTGCTCTCCCTTTAATTATTCAAGGTGTACTTGCGAAAACTCATTGTCGAGGACCTGTGCACTCCCAAAATTAGTTAGGACACTATTTCTGGACACTTTAGTTCCAAATCAAATAATAAAAAATAGAAGGTTAATATTACATCATTGTAATAGAATAAAAGTGAGATGAGAATGCAAGATAAAACACCCTCTGAATGAGAAAGAAACCACTAGCCAAAGCTATTATTTATGGTTGTAAAATCAAACATAGGAGACAACCACCACCAAATCCAGTGAACAAAACAAAAAAGAAAGTAGTTGCCAAAAGCTATCATTCAAGGTTGTAGAATAATATGTCAAACAAACATAGGAGACAACCTTCACCAAGTTTGGTGAACAAAACAAAAAGGGAAACAAGTCAAAAGCAACCATTTACGCCTGTAGAATTATATACCATACTGTTAGGAGACTATCACCACCAAATTTAAATGTGGAAACATGATCCCATATAATATGCTATGGGGCACTTACCAGAGAGTCAGTGATGCAAACTAACACAGTGATCACTGAGAATCGCATGTTCACAAAAGAACAAAAAAAGTGCAAATTTAAATTAGGATCAAAAGCTAATTAAGCATAACTACAAAGTCGATGATGTCAAAAATATAAGCAACTTCTAGGTTTGGTATCATAAAACTTGTTCTTATGGGGTTAAATGCAGTAGATGGCTAGAACCCAAGGCCATGAGCAGCAAATATTAGGGGAAAATGTTGCAGAGAACTAGATTATATGTTATTTACAACAGGTGAGAGAATGCTAGAGTCGTGAGCTAGAAGGAAAAGAGATGAAAGTTCCATCGTGATCAGGGACTCGAATTGAGGTTACTGCCACATGATAGACTATAACTTCCTCAATCACACTAGAGTATCTTGTTTGCGAAGTAAAGTAAATAGCAGGTAAGGGTGCATGAAGATTTGAAGAATGTCAACTTGACTGTTCTTCTCATTGGGCATCAATGTGAACGGGTTGGAAAGCTAAGGATTTTAAAACACACCACTTCCATGACTTTTGAACCGATAGGAGTATAAGTGTATGAATTCAATCAATGTATGATTCTTCTACATCAATCAATGCATTAAAACTTCAAAATTTTCCAATTAGGTCCAAGATTGTCATGTATGAATAATTAGTACTAACTAGATCTTACAAACTGAGATTCATCAAGTACAGTACATGGGTACCTAGGCAAGACTCATCACCCCAAATATTGTCTAAAAGAGAGTGTGATAACCCAAAGAGAGCCCAATTCCCCCAGGCCAAACGATAATCTGACACTGGAAAAAAGTACCTCCGAGTGATTCATATATATATATATATATAACCAGAATCAATAATTAAACATGCTAATTATTTGGAGCTACCAATGATCATCAGTGACAAGTTCTTTGAAGGTTTCTCTCCCCTGCTGGTGGTGTTAGTTGCATGCAGGGGCGGAACTAGAGTTTGATGTTTTGGGGGGGGGGGGGGGATTGATAAAATATATAATATGTGTAAATATAAATAATATATATTTTTTGTATATAATTATATAAAAAATAATAATTAAATTTTTTTTTCTTCATTTGTTTTCTTTTTTCTTTAAATTAAAAAAAAAAGAAAAAAATTACTAGATAAAGACCATTACAAAATAATAATAATAATAATAATAAATAAATAAACTTAACATTTTCTTTTACATACTTAACGATGATCTTTCATGAAATAAAATTCATCTATTATTATTTTTAAAATGAAATTTTTGATAACTTTATTCTCAAAGAAATAATAAATGATAATTTTTTAAGTATTGAGAGACATTTTTTATTTTTTTTTAATATTTGAGGGAGTAATTTTAATTATATATAAAAAGATTATATATTTATATAATAATTTTTTTTTAATTTTTAGGGGGCAGTAGCCCCCCAAACCATAGCTGTAGGTCTGCCTCTGGTTGCATGGTTACTAACTTACTGTCGAGTCGAAGAGTGATTCCCCAGAATTTGGGGCCCAGATGATGATGTTCTCGATGTCACTAACATGAACATTTAGGTTGCATTTGGGTAGTGAGGTGATCTCAGATACTCTGCAAATAGAAGTGAAAAATTAATGAAAAATTAATTTAAAATCTTGAATAATAGTAAATAGTAATAAAAAATAAGTGAAAAGTAATAATAAAATAATATAGTCGTGAAGTGTTATAAGAATACTCCACTACGCAAACTAGTCTCTTAGATATTTGGCCAAATTCTTTGTTATGATCAAGTCATATAAATGATGTGATATTTTTTCTTGAGGATAGAAGGAGCAAATTCTTCCGAGATGAGTGCCTTGGTGTTTAGTGGGTTGGCATCAACTAGCACCTACATGACAAACCCAGTTAAAATGAATCAATTAGCAAACTTGTATTAACAACTAACTGGAAAACAACCCTTTAAAACTTCACTCCAACGATCTTAGTCAGAAGAATATGATCTAGCTTTCAATGAATATATCGTAATCGATCTGGCTTTCAACTTAATATAAAGATCACACACAAGGCCTCAGAGGATCAATAGAAACAAAAATAAATATCTTCAATTTCAGACAATTTTCTCTAAATGTTGAAATAAAACCAGTGATGCCAATAATTATGTATAAAAAGTCATAGAGAGAAACTGAATGGAATATTGAAACAAAGTCACATGCTAGTAGCAACAGAACAGGGAATGCTAAATATTATCTCTTAACTTCATGGATATCATTGGTTCAAAGTAGATGTGGCCATATATGCACAAAAAGATGAAAAATATGAAGTTTACTTGCCCACAAAAAAGAAGGCTAACTAGTACATTCAAATGAGTGTCAGAGGGTTGTAAACTTGTAGGAGATACTTAGTATGATACCTGAAATGTGTGGGTGATGAGTTGCAAAAGGTTTTGTTTAGTCTTGAATTGATTGTATAATAAATGGATATGGGTTATAGATTGTTATAGAGAGCACTGTTAATGACTAGTTCGTTTAGGATATTGTGTAGATGTGGCTAGCGTGTTCTTGAATCACGACAAATAAAAAATTATATTTGAAACTAAAGCACTTGCACACAGGGAAGCACTAATCTTGCACCTAAAACTCTCACACATCTCTGCAAATTTTATGTCCAAAAACTCAAGTACTAGCACACAGGAAAACACTAATCTTACATCTAAAAGTCAAGCACAAGCATACACATATAAATATTATGTCATCAATAGTTCTGATATGACAGATATAACACCTTTCTTGAGCACATAAAATACTTCATGAAAAATTAAATATAAAATTGATTTCACGCGGAAAATTTATGGGGTGTCTCAATATGCAATCTATTACTCCAGCCTCCAAGGCTGAGGCTTGAGTCTTGTAAATTGGCACATTTTTAGACATCCCAACTTTGCTTCTCATACATTCTCTGTGGGAAATCTATAAAACAATTCCTACAATATTAACATTTCTACAAGCTTTGATAACATCTGACCCTGTAACTTTGGGAAAATGGGTGCTCTCCTATCTTTTGATCAGGGAAGCATCACATACCAAATGGTAGCGACTGTTTTTGAAAACATAGGACTCAGTTAAGTGACTCTATCGTTGGGGTTCTAGGAGCTTCCTGTTCATCCATTATGTCGATTTTTCCTTCTTCTATGAAATATTAGATTCTTTGCTTCAAAGTTTAGCTTGCATCCATTACTTCCAAATCATTCATGCAAGAGGTCTGGATCCAGTTTTTGACTAATCAGTCCTGCAAGAGCTTCTTAGGCTTATTTGCTTCGCATACGAGGAATGCCTTTCACTAGAGAAAAGGTAGCATCGATCAATTCCATTTTCACTCCATTCAACAAGACTCTAAAGACTCCAGCTGCAAGTTCCATACGGAGTAAGTGCAGAAACACTGGCTGATCAGGGAGTAACATGATCCCCTTTCCATCATTGGAGCAACAACATAGTCTATTTGCCTTGTTGAACAGAATCATAATATATGCCAAACCCGGAATAAACCATTTCCATGTCTAGAAAAAATCGGAAATCACCAACCTATATAATCAACAATCAATTATGCTCACTCCTTGACTTGTAACAACAACAATATGTATATATCAAGCTTCCCATTCAATCTTCACTCTTTCCAACTATGCTTCTCACAGTTATAAGTGCCCACATCATTGTAAAAGCACATAATGTAAGATAATTACGATTATCAAAATAACAATACACCCACAATTTTAACTGATTACTTTGGATGATCTACAAAAAAGGAATTTAAAGTTGGTCTTTAAAGAAAAACACACTTGACAATAAATGTGACGAATCAGATCACATCATCACGGAAACATGGATAAAATACAGCCATGGTTTTAAATGAATCTGAGGATAAATAGAAGGAAAAAGAACTCGGTACATTCTGTTGTTTTAGATTTTGAAAACATTGCGACATAAGTTTAGAGACATAGGGTCACCATACTACCATTTTAATAGATACATGAACCAAATCCAATAAATTTAACCAATCATAATTAATGAAATTTAAACTTTCACCATCGAAACAAAAATGGTTAGAAATACTATATCAAACTACACAACAAAAACCAGATTACCTTGTTAGTAAATCATGGATCTAGTGTGATTATTCTACGTATTTTTTATCATTGTCGTTGTTGATCCGAAATCTTCACATGACGATGGTGGAGTGTGCTACGTGGTAGAAAACTAGAAGATCACTTATATATTCCACAACCTAAATACTGGCAGGGGTGTTAAATCGTATTAATGGATCATATTTGTGTCGTATTAAGGCATGTATACTATATAAATCAACCCTAACTCGACCTGTTAAGTTTATCGTGTCAAAATCTCAAATTTTAATACGACCCATTAACATAACGTTTCATGTCATGTCAACCGTTTTGACCTGTTAGTGAAATATTGAAATAGGTTAAAACAATACAATACGATCAATTTCAACTTGTTTATGTAATAGGTTGAATAGGCAAATTAACCCGTTAGGCCTGATTAAATTTAGTAATTGTATTTAAATGCTAAAATCACAATCTCTATAAAAAAATTTTAAAACTAATTACAATTCTAAAATTACAATTTGAATAATAAAAATATCGAAATTAAAATTCTAATAATTTTATTTTTAGGTATAAAGGTATAATTGTAACTTTAACTTTCTTAACGTGTCATAATATATCAAAATGAGATGGCCCGTTATCAACCTGTTAAGAAATCATGTTTTAACGGGTCAACCCATTTGGATTCAAACATGTTAAGACTAAATTCTAACCCACTATTATCGTATCGTGTTCGTGTTGGAATAATGGGTCATGTAACATATTATCACCCCTAGATGCCATAACTAGATAGAACTATTTGAGATAAAGAAAGCTTGTTTTTTATGTGAGTCAAGTCATCTAGAAGGGAAAAAGGGCTACAAATAGCCTTTCTAAGTGTAAACCCGGTTGACACTTAATGCCAGCAATCACATCTCATAAAGTGGCTTAAAAGTCACTTATAACTCTCCAAAAGAGGTAAATGAGTGTCTATTATGGGTGCTTCTTTTTTATAGAAACCAAACACCTAGGTTAGTATCAGCTAAAAATGGAGAGAGAGAAAGGGAGAGAGAGATAGAGAAAGCATGTTTGCACAAATTTGGAGAGGAGGTTTCAGATATAATGGTCTCAAATATAAAATCACAAATTTTATCATTTTACTGCATATCCTCAGCGACTAAAAAGATAGAACATTGAAAATAAAGACATGCAATGAGAAAAGAATTGTACCCAGCAGTGACTGAAATCCAAATTGGGGTTTCTGCTGTTGTTCCAAATAATGGTGCTTGTAGAGAAAGAGATGGAGAGCGAAAATAACGATGATAATGAAAAGTGGAACAATAGTGGATATATAGAAAAATAAAGCGGGAATACCAAAAAGCAGGATTGAAGAGTGACGGCAATCGAGGATATAGATATGTACGATGAAATGATCAGTAATAAGAATGATGAGACTGCAACAACATACAATTACGCTTACTGACATACATAAAAGAGATGTTGGACTTTTGGATTGGCTTGTTTTGAGATTTTTGCCAACTCACAACCCGATATTAGTTTCTACAACGTTAAAAACTTCACAAATCATTACGAGGTTGAGGTAGTTTTGTGAAATCTTGTAAACAAAAGTCCAAGAACACAGAGTTCAATAATAGAGAACAGAGAACTGAAAGAACACTTCGAGAGAAAACTTTGATATATATTTTCTCATTAAAGAATTAGTAAAACTGACCGTAGAAAAAAGTACATTACAACTACTTATGTACACAATTACAAGCCATACAAAAATGTACATCTGCCAAAACTAATTTAACTCCAGCTAACTAATTTAACTGCTATAACAGATTGATGTATCTACCTCCCTGTCTACACATTGGTGTTTGGCTGTATGAGTGCGTTTGGCTACTTGAGATTTCATCTCCATATCTTCAATTTTCTTCTGTATATTCTAACACACCCCCTCAAGTGGAGAATGAATATTAATCATTCCCAACTTGGATATGAGATAATGAAATTGGAGGGAACCAAGTGGCTTAGTCAACAGACCTGCCAACTGATACTTGGAGGGTATATGGATGATTTTTATAAGACCTTCTTGCAATTTTTCCCTAACAAGATGACAATCAAGCTGTATGTGCTTAGTTCTTTCATGTTGGACTGGGTTAGAAGCTATCTCAGAAGCTAGCTTGCTATCAGTATACAACAATACAGCTTGAGGATGAGAAATGTTGAGGTCATTTAACAGATACATTAGCTACTAAATTTCACATGTTGTTGATACCAAGGCTCGATATTCTGATTCAGCTGATGACCTACTAACAGTTGGCTACTTTTTAGACTTCCATGAAACAAGAGAATCTCCAAGAAAACTATGTATCCAGTAATACTTCTCCTTGTATCAAGGCAACCTACCCAGCCCCTATCAGAATATGCTTTCAGGTGTAGTGATGAAGAAGCAGATAAAAATATTCCTTGGCCTGGTGTTGCTTTAATATATCTCAATACCCTTTCAGTAGCTTTAAAATGATTAGCAATTGGATGAGCCATGAACTGACTTAATGCTTGGACAAAGTAGGATAAATCAGGTTAAGTTATTGTGAGATATAAGAGGCGACCAACCAAACGTCTATATGATTCAGGTTCTATCAACAGTGGAGACGAATCATTTGCAACAAGTTTCAGATTTGATTCCATTGGAAAAGCAGTCAGTTTGCAGCCAGAAAAACCACTATCATGCAAGATGCCTAAAGCATACTTGCGTTGGCACAAAACAATTCATTTTTCTGATTTAACAACCATAATCCCCAAAAAATATTAAAGTTCTCCAAGGTCTTTTATTGTAAAAGAATCATGAAAAAACTTCTTAACAACATGTATATCATGAAGATTATTAGATGCCAGAATTACATCATCAACATAAATGAGAAGTGCCATAAAACTTGATGATGTTTGCTTGATGAATAAAGAGGAATCAAACTTGGCTTGTATGAAACCAAACTGTATCAGAGAGCTGGACAGCTTTGAGCACTACTACCTAGAAGCTTGCTTTAGACCATATAAACTCTTTTTAAAGCTTACAAACCTGAGGATCAGTTGGTGAAGAGTAGCCTGGTGGCAGCTTCATGTAAACCTCTTCATTTAAGTCTTCATGGAGAAAATCATTATTTACATCAAGTTGATGTAAATGTTAATACTTAATGGCAGCAATAGAGAGTAAGACTTTAACAGTTGACATTTTTGCTACAGGTGAAAAAGTGTCAAAGAAATCAAGGCCTTGTTGTTGGGTATAATCATTGGCCACTAATCTAGTTTTATATCTTTCTATAGATCCATCAACTTTAAACTCGATTTTGTAAACCCATTTGTAACCTATTGTTGTCTTATTTGGAGGTGGAATTGCAAGATCCCAAGTATTATTTAATTCAAGAGTTTTTATTTCTTTTGGCATTGCATCTTGCCATTCAAGGTGTGAATTGGCTTGTTTAAAGGTTTTGGGCTCAACAACATTTGTGAGAGAAGAAGTAAAGGCTTTATGTTTTGGAGAAAGTTGATTAGATGACAAAAAATTAGTAAGACAATAAGGCTTATCAGAAATTGGAGCACAACAACTAGAATATGATTGATTTGTTGAAGTAGACTGAGTCATATGACCATGATAATAATTTTGCAAATAGGATGGAAGATTCTGCTCCTGGATGATCTTCTAATGTCTGGAACAACAGGATTATGATTTGTATTTTCATTTTCTGTAGGAGTGGACAAAGGAGAGGATTCTGTATTCTTATTTTCTGTGACATCAAAATCTTGAGAAAGAATTGATAAAGAAACAACGAAATTTAAGGATTTTATTGAGTCATATACCTGAGGAAATTCGGGGAATACAAAAGGTGTATATGTTGTATTTGGAATGGAAGAGAAAATAGATTCATGAAATACAACATTTCTAGATATGAAAGTTTTGAGAGTTGAAAGATTAAGCAATTTGTATCCCTTTATGTTTGGTGGATAGTCGAGAAACAAGCATTTTATGGCTCTTGGTGAGAACTTTCTCCGATTATTTGTGAGTGTGTTAGCAAAATACAAGCACCTAAAAACTTTAAGGTAATTATAGGAGGGTGATTTTTGATAGAGTAGATGATATGGTGTCTTGTTATCAAGAACATAATATGGAGTTCGATTAATAAGATGAGTGGCTGTTAGAACATATTCACTCTAGTAGGATAATGACAGTTTTGATTAAAAAAGTAAAGCTCTTGCAACATTTAATAAATGTTGATATTTTCTTTCAACTCTGCCATTTTGTTCAGGAGTTTCTATACAAGACAACTGACGAATAATGCCAAGGGATTGATAGAAATTTGGCATATTAAATTCCTGGCAATTATCTGTTCTAATTTTCTACACTTGAGTATTGAATTGTGTTTAAACATAAGTGAGAAAATTCATGAGCAAGAAATGAGTTTCAGATTTCGTTCTCATGAGATATAACCAGGTAAATCTAGAATGATCATCTACTATTGTGAGAAAAAATTGATAACCCAATGAGAAACAACAGAGAAAGGGCCCATATATCACAGTGTATCAAATGAAATTTTTTTATTTGAATTACTTTGTGATACAGGAAAAGACAGCTTCTTTTGTTTAGCTAATGGACATATCTCACAAACATGATTGTGAGATGATTTCATAGATGAAACAAAAGAAGAAATTATTTGCAGTCTACCAGGAGACATATGACTTAATCGATAATGCCATACATCAAATATTGTAGTAAAAAAATGAGCTGAAACATTTGAAAATAAACCTTTTGAAGCAGATAAATCCTTCTTGATCAACGATTGATTATTGATAGTAGGAAGATTGATTAAGTGGTATAGAGCAAGGTAATAGAATGATCTTTGGTCAGTTTAGAAGCAGATATAAGATTGACATTAAAATATGGTACATAAAGAGCATTATATAATGTCAAATCAGGTGTAAGTTGATCTGTTCCAATGAAACTAATTGAAACAGAATTACCATTTGGTAATTGAATTGAAGAAGGTTTAGTAAGCAACTGCATGGATGTGAAAAAATGAGAAGAATAGATCACATAATCCGTTGCTCCAGTATCATTTATCCAAGTGTTAACAGTTGAAGATGAAGTAGCAAAACATGCTGGATTTAATTGAGATATACCTGATGTAGAAACAATATTAATTGTAGGATTAGGAGTGATTGTAGATGAAGATAGGCTATTGGCAAGTGAAATTAAATTCTAAATTTGCTCTTGTGTAAAAGGCATTGTTGGGACACTTGAATTCTGCTCCAAAGAATAAGCAATATTAGTATTTGGAGTTTGGGCAGTTGTTGATCTCTTTCCTCGAGGACCTTTCCATCTTGGTGGATATTCAATAATTTGGAAACACTTATCTATAGTGTGACTAGAATAACCATAGTGGGTATAAATTATATCAGCTTTGCCTTTCTTGTTGAGCTTTGGAGCATTAGATGCTGGTTTAAATGGCTGTGCAGCAGCCATGGCTTGAGAATCAAGAGAAATTCCCACAACATTAGTCAGAGATCGCTGACTCTCTTCTTGAAGTAGCAAAGAAAACACGTTTTCCATAAAAGGTAGAGGAGAAAGAAGTAGCAATTGACTACGAATAACTGAGTAAGAGTTATTCAGTCCAATCAGAAACTTCATCATATAGTCTCATTGTTGTCTATTAGAGAGATTCTTGAGTATGGCACAAGTATATTTTTCTATTGTTCTGCATGTACAATTAGGAATAGGAGGATAGCTAATGTACTCATGTTACAACTTTTTGAAAATACTAAAGTATTCAATGATTGAGCTAGAACCTTGAGAAATAGAATTTAAAGATTTCTCCAAGGTAAAGACTTTAGGACCATCACTTCGAAGGTATCTTACCTTCAATTCTTCCCAAATCTTAGAAGCAATATTGACATATAGAAGATTGCCATGAATCTTTTTTCTATGGAGTTCATCAACCAAGAGAGGATAAGGTTGTTTGCACGAAGCCATGCCACTTGAAGCCGATGCTCATTAGGACCAGGTGGTGGAAGACTACTGTCAACAAAATGAATCTTGTTCTTCACAATGAGTGCGATGGAGATGGATCGACTCCAGGTAATATAATTTTCACCATTAAAGATTTTTGCTACAAGTGCTCCAGGATTGTTATTAGGGTGGAGAAAATAAGGACTCGAAGAGTCATTGGTAGGGTCAGGGTTAAAAGAGGCCGAAGAAGGGGATTCCGCCATAGAAATGAAATCGGGAGAAAAAATGAAACGAAAGATTGAATACGTTGCAGCGGAATGAGATTGTGTCGATGATACCATGTGAAATCTTGTAAACAAAAGTCCAAGAACAGAGAACTGGAAGAACACTTCAAGGGAAAACTTTGATATATATTTTTTCATTGAAGACTTAATAAAACTGATTATAGAAAAAAGTACATTACAATTACTTATATACACAATTACAAGCCATACAAAAATGTCAATCTGTCAAAACTAATTTAACTCCAGCTAACTAATTTAACTACTATACCAGATTGATCTATTTGCCTCCCTTTTATACATTGGTGTTTGGCTATTTGGGTGCGTTTGGATACTTGAGATTTCATCTTCATATGCTCAATTTTTTTTTTTGTGTATATTCCAACAAGTTTTGAGATTGAAATGAGGTCATTTATATGAGAATTGATTAAAATATTATTAAAATATTAAAATTTAATATTAATATTATTTTAAAAATTAAATTATTTATTATATTTATATAAAAATTTAAATTTTTTTTAATAATTAGATTAGATAGATTAAAAGTTTTTTTTTAGAAAGATAAAAAAGTGTTTCTAAATTTAAACAATCTCATCTTAAATTGTACATTTTTTTTATTTTTATTATTCTGGATTTACATCCAAGACTACTAATATCAAGTATTTGTATCTTGTAGTATAACTTCTAACAATTTTATTTCTTCCACAAACACGAGTTAAATAGTCACGCATCATAATCTTGACTGTCAGATCATAATCAAATGATTAAATTATAAAAAAATAATAATAGTTTAGACTGTCAAGTGATGATTTTGATACTTTGAGGTATTAAGGGGCAATAATGTTTTATTGTATAACATTAGATAATTATTAAAAAAAGAGAGAGAGAAATAATTTAAATATTATATAAAAATAATTTTAAATTATTTTATGTGATACATCAAATTATAAAATTATTTTTATGATAAAATAAATTTAATAGATCATATAAATTATATTAATTAATAAGATTACTTTTATATAATCCATTATATTTATAATAGTCCTCTTAAAAAGAAGACGATGAAATTGAATTAAAAATTTCCTCTAGTTTTCTCAAAAAAAAAAAATCCTTAAAATCAAAATATAATAATGCAAAACTTTTTACAAAACTAAGAAATCTTACGCAACGTATGTTCTCCCTTTCCAAAGGCTATCATATTCTTCACTTATAACCTTGAGGGAGTAGGGAGTAGAGAGTAGGGAGCCATTGGGATAGAGCCATTAAGTGGAAGATGATGCAGAGATTTAAGGCAGCCTTATTGCTGAGGCGTAATCCTCACGTTCCTCGATTCCTCAACCAATACAGAGCCCTCTGCTCTCTTCCGGACAGTGCTGTTACCGATGATCTTGACGGCCAAGTCAGTTTCTTGGTTACCCATTCGCTTGTTCCCTCCGTTTAATCCAAACCATAACTCTCTCTATCTCTCTGTCTCTGCAGGTACTGGTTGAGGGCAAACCTTGGTCCAGAACAGCGATTCTGAACAGACCCTCGGTGCTAAATGCTCTGAGTACCGCAATGGTATGTGCTCCCTTTTTTTCATATTGTTTTTGTTAAGTCATTTTTCCAGATACTTGTGCAAGTGTTTCTGAGTCTTTTATTAAAATGAACTTATCTTATCTCAATTAGATTGGATAAACTGGTTTCTTTGCGAGTTCTTGGCTATTGGGTTGGGCCCCAAAGTGTAAACCTTGAAATTCAGGTCTTATCTAATATTCAATTGGTTCGGTTGAAGGAATTAATATCTGGGTCTTTGTTCTTCTGGTGTTTGGTTGAGAACCGTTCTGTATGATTGTCTTTAGCACGTAATTCTCTGTATCTTTATTGTTATTGCCTTCCAATTGGTTCAATTATGAGCATTACCTTCATCATTGTTTTACAGTTTTCGGGTGGCCACTATTATGCATAGTCATATAGCCTAAATTTGTTCCCTAGTGGCTCAATTTTAATCTGTTGGTGTTCTTAGATGGTGCTTGTGTTGTTCTGTGACACCAATAAGAAAGATTGTGTCTTAATGATGTATCTTTGGTTTTTAGGGAGCTAGATTGCAAAAGCTGTACTCATGCTGGGAAAATGATCCTGATGTTGGTTTTGTGGCCATGAAGGTAAAAATTTGGATCTTGAATCAGTTATTGGATCCAGATATTTATAATATTTTGAGTGTGAATCATAATGTTCAGTTGCGATTACTTTTTGCTAAGTATCTTCTTAAACATAGTTTTGCTTTTTCTGAAGGGCAGTGGCCGGGCATTTTGTGCTGGTGGAGATGTTGTGACACTCTATCATCTCATAAACGCAGGCAATAAATTCATCTGGCTTTTCATTTTAAGATTTACCTGGAAAAATTGTGTGCATAAATTTTTCATGACCAATTGGTCTTCATTTTTTACGACTTGGAGAAAGTAAACCTTAATTAGAGTGAGATGGGATGGGGTTGGGTAAACCTAGGCTAGATCCCTTGGTTCACTCTATACTTGTTTATGTCGAAAATCTTGTTTTGGAGTTGATGCTTGTTTCCATTCAACTTTTGACCTTTGGTTCCTTCTACGCAGGGAAGATGGATGATTGCAAGGAATTTTTTAGGACATTATATGCTTTCATATACTTTCTAGGTACATATTTGAAGCCAAATGTAAGCCTTTTTTTCCTTTTTCTTTTTGGTGAAGCATTAGTGGTTAATATACTGTACACTCTTCGGTTTAATCTGTGCTATATTTCAATCATATCTTTGATATGGTCATTTTTGCAGAGTTTTTCTGAGGTACTTGGTCCGTAACATTGTATACTGATCTTTTGCTTAAATTTCTTTAGTAGTTGGACAAATTTTCTTCCTGTTGTTATCTTTGTGGTCTGGCATTCCTCTGGTCGTGTACTTGGATCTTTTTAAATTTTCTGGTGCATATTGCATTTGAGAGTTTGTGTGGTGTTTTCCTTGTGTACTAATGATAACAAAGTCCCCAAGTCATGAATGAATCTTTCTAATTTTAGCTACACCAATCATAATCGATATGTTCATGGTAGTGCTGTAATGATCTCCATGCAGGTGGCGCTTTTAAATGGCATTACTATGGGTGGTGGGGCTGGAGTATCAATTCCTGGGATGTTTAGGGTTGCAACTGATAAAACTGTACGTAGTAAGACTGCTTTTACTTTTATCCTGTTCCCGCTTTTCTAGTTGTTGGTTTTAATGATTGTTTTTTTATTATGGTTTTCTTACTGACTTAAATTCTTTTGAGCTAGAATGCACTCTCTACATTAGACTAGTTAATAGTATTGATAATATTGTCACGAGCAATTACTTTATATCATAGATTATAATATATTTCTGCAGATCTGCCTTGATGATTGCCATTGATGAAAGGTTCGTGTTTCTGAGAGATGAAGCATTACAATCTTCTACTTTCATTACCATACAAATACAATAGTAAAAATTATATGTTTAATTCTTTTGTGGTGGTGTGCTTGTGAGAAGTGTTAAATTTCTTACTTGTTTCGCATCTGTCATTCGAAATTCACTTTGTGCTTCAAGAAGTTCAAAAACAGTCCATTCTCCCAAATCACAGGTTTTTGCTACCCCTGAAACTCTCATTGGTTTCCACCCAGATGCTGGCGCGTCGTTTTACCTCTCGCGTCTCCCTGGTCACCTTGGTATGCTTACGAAAGATAATAGTTTTTCCTTTGTAATCTCTTGCTTACCATGGAATATTTTGCGGCTTGTTTGTTTGATTTGGAGACATTAAGTGAAGTTTCTATAAGTCTCTTTCTTGTCCTCACATCATTCTATGGTGATATCAATATTTTATCTATCTTTTATGATTTCCCTTTAATTGGAAGAAATATAAGGGACAGATGAACTTAAAAGTTTAAAATAGCCTTTGAAATGACATAAAAATAATTTTTTTTATTGGCATCGGGTATCTGAGAATAGTCCCAACTAATTCTTGGGATGCACAAATCCTTTGCAAGGTGTTTCCCGCAAGTGCATTTCAAGTAATTCAAGGGAAATTCGCCCCATTTCGATGGCCGTTAGAAATTGTTTACACCCAAGAGGATTCGAACCTTAGACTTGGAGGGAACATACTCAAGACCAAGACTTTTACCACTTGAGCCAACCCTTAGGGGTTAAAATACTTTTCTTTTCGTGAGAATGGTAGTAAATATAGCGTGTGCACATTTATTTATAGTTTGCTTGTTCTCATTTCTAGAAGCATGCCGTGGCAGTTCATGAGCAATGTTCTTTAAGTGAATTACATTACTTACTCATAAAAGAAAAAAAAAAAGTGAATTACATTAGGAATCTTGTGATGATTTTTGTAGGTTCATTGCACAAGACGATTCCACATGTACCAGAGGCATGCTACTAATGCAGCAAAAGTTGTTCATTTATCCTTAAAATTGTTCCAAAGTCTTACCATAGTTTCAAGGCATTGTCATGGCTGTTGGTTTTCAATGCATAAGAAGCTACACCATAACATTTGACCTTCTTTCATCGATTATTAGACTGGAAGTGGATGCTAAAATGGAAAAATCTTCTAATCATAAGGTTATTTTGGATATGACAACTAGCTAGGTGGCTTTAGTTCAATGTCTGGGATTAACCTTTTTGAGCACTTTCTGCTCATCAAAGAATGTAATTAGGAATTAATTTTGGTGTTCATAATCAATTAACATCTATTTTTGTTTAAATTTATTACTTATATTTTTTCCACAGGGGAGTACTTGGCTCTTACAGGAGACAAACTCAATGGTTCAGAAATGATTGCTTGCGGGCTTGCTACGCATTATGCACATACTGCAGTTAAGTTTGTTGGCTAATCCTTATTTTTCAAATTATCTTTCTTTCTTATGTAACATTAGTATGTATTGCTTCTTTTTTAATGCAGAGGCTTCCATTAATTGAAGAACAACTTGGAAAATTGGTTACTGATGATCCTTCAGTTGTTGAAACTACTTTAGAAAAATATAGTGACCTTGTCTCTCCAGATAAGAAAAGTGTAGTTAAAAGGTATGCTTTATTAAACCACCTGATGGAGATTCAGTTATAAATATTTATGATGATTGGAACTCACCAAGGCACATCCTTGGGGAGTATTGGATACATGATCCTATCTACCAGAAATGTGTATCAGATAATTCCAGAGAAACTCCTAGTGCAGAACCAAACCCAGAATGTCTAAATTTACAGCTTATCCCAAGCCCGCTCTTTGACTGCCGAGCTAATCCTTATGGGTTTCATTATAAATTGAGAAAACAAACCATTTATGTCTCTCTTAAACAGCCATTTAATATGTCCTTAACTTTGGGTGAAGGTCTTGACATTAATGCTTAGTCCATCTACAATATTTTAACTTTGGAGGGAACTTGTAGGTGTTAATATTTAATGCTTGTTTTGTGTACCGGATGGGTTAACTTTGCTGAACTTATTCTGCCATTTTGTCTAGGATTGAATTGCTTGATAGAACTTTCTGCCATGACACAGTTGAAGAAATTATCGATGCTTTGGTAAGCATATTTCTCTCTGTATGTTTCTTTTTAGTTCAAAGCTATTTACTATCTCACATTGGATTGAAAAACATTTTGCAGAGGTACATCTTATTCGTAGATAATTGAAGTTTGTTTTTAACCGGTTTACTTCTTTTTTCTTTTTGCCTATATCTATATGTAGTGTGTGTGGTTCTGACTTGAAGGTTAGGCCTTGTGAGTTGCAGTTGTTGAGTTCAAATATGATCGTCTATATATAATTATCCAAAATATATTCCTCTAAATTTGAGGTCCTGTAATTTTCTGGATAAAACTTCTAAGTTTCTAACTGACCATTTAAAATAAAAAAAAAATTCAGGAGAGTGAAGCAGGTAAAACAAATGATGCATGGTGCATTTCTACCCTAAGGAGATTTAAAGAAACCTCACCATTAAGTTTGAAGGTGTCTTTGAAATCAGTGAGTTCCTTATCCTCATGGCTTGGCCCAGCTCATTTTCTTGGTTTTTCCCCTTATGAGAAACAACTTCATTATGATCTGATCCAACGTACTGTTTCAGATACGAGAAGCTAGATTTCAGACCCTTGATCAGTGCTTGATCCGCGAGTACCGAATGTCACTCCAAGGGATAACTAATGAGGTTTCAAGAGACTTTTGTGAGGTAGAAAATATCTTGATTTAATATTAGTAAAACAAACTTTGATAATGTTAATTAATTTTATTTCTTGTATATTTTCATTAGGGTGTTAGGGCACGAATGGTGGAAAAGGACTTGGCACCAAAGGTATAATCAGCTGCTTGTATTATCTTCATATTTGGACAATTTGGAGTTGCATTATTGTCAAGATTATATTATTTTCATGAATAAAAACTGTGTAAATTGAATATAGGCGGTGGCGCAATATCGATACTTCAATTTATATCTTGTTCACTTTCAAAAAACTTTTCATTTCATCTCATCTCATCTCATATTATCTAATCATTCTAATTTTTTCAAATTTCTACACATAAAATAAACAAAAATTTAAAAATAAAAAATATATGCTAATAATATTTTATTCAATTTTTATCTCTACTCATCTTATCTCACTTCATTTCATCTGCGAAAACAAACGAAGCTTAATCATGTCTAGAGAACTTTCTACCTGTTGTCTTTAAATTTGTAAAACTTCCATGTTTCTTGAATATATGCAGTGGGATCCGCCGAGTTTGGAACGAGTGTCTGAAGACATGGTGCTGCACTACTTTTCCCGGCTTAACGAGTTTGAGCCTGATCTGGAGCTACCCACAAAACTTCGAGAAGCATTCACGTAATTCATCCATTTTTTAGAAACGAATTTCTGATGTTATGTTTACAAAAGCTCATTACGAAGGTATTTGAAGAAAACCGTCCGGGTTGTAAGAAAATTATCAATACAAACGGAAGAACACTCCCACCATTTTGTAGCCTGTTGCCAACTTTGGATGAAAATTTGAAAAATGAAGAATAAAATGGGTCACATATTTCTACCCCTAAAGAGTAAAGACTCCTATTTTTGAGTTTTTTGTCATCGGGGTTCTGAGAATAATTTTGATAGAAAATGGCATAAGAACTGTGTCACATCAATACTATGATCGTAAATGACAAAATCGAAGGAAGGAGAGCGTTTCTCGTTAGAAACTAAAATGTTAAGTGTATATAGTTGTTGGCAGGCAAAGCAATTTATGGTGCCTGTGTTATTATTGCCTTTCATCTATTTGTTCCATTTTAACCAAGGTTCTCGCTCTCCCGTTAACTAAACATGTATGTATTGGTACGATTGGAAGCCAGCATTCTTGATGTGTTTATATATTCAAACACCAAAAAAAGGTAACAGATATGAAGGAAGAAAAATTGAGTCCTGTATAATAGGCAATTTGAAAATCCTACGCAGGCCGAATTTCCAAATTGCTTTGCTCACCATTTTCGGGCGCAGATGGCGGTGCAGACTCCTTGTTCTCATGAGTGTTCATCTCTTGAACAGGTGGAGGGCTAACAACAGTCATGTTAACTGAGGCATTATCGGATAAATGGTTTTTCATCTCCCTGTGCTCCTGACATATGGCACACCAGTGAAAGCAGCAGTGCACCAGGCAGGGGTCGCATGGCGAGTTCTGCCAAATAGGAAAAGCAACATAACCAGTTAGCACAAATTCATGAGCACATCGATGAAATACAGGTGATGGCATGTGAAAATGGAATGTCCCACTTGCTTTTCTGTCCCAAATGAAACTTCAGGATGTTTAGCAATAAAATCAGAATCTCAAAAAGTCATGATCAGTTGTTAAAAGCTGTACATGGCCAAGACCGAGACCTGAATAGCTCATCTCTTCACATCTCCCAATTGTCTTGAAATTGGTGAATTAAACTAGTTCCAATAATAGATTTTGGAATCATGCCCTTCTTAACTTCAGCGTCTTTGGATTTGGTTTTCTGTTGTTCTTCTTCTTGTACTTACTAAAGGCAACGTCATCCTCAAGAAAGGGGAGTTTCTCTCCACGTCTAGGCTCATCAATCCTCTCCTTCACTGTACTTGATTTGTGAACTTAAGTGATGTAGTTAAACCTTAGCTGTAGTTGACTAATGTTGGCGACATGTTGTGTGCTAGTTAAACAGAAGGAGATATCCTTTTCCTTGTTAACAAGTGTGAACCACACAAAAAAAGTAATTCAAAAACAAACCAGCTGCTTTGCACTCTTCCATTCATTTTCCCACACCGGAATCATCATTAGGTTGAAAACACAAATGCAAACACAATATAACAATAATATATTTTAATTTCAAGTGATCCCACAACCGAATTAAGGTTACTGACCATAAAGAAACAATATCCAAAATCCAAATGCACAAGCAAACATCCTAATACCAACCTTTTCTGTTAAAAACACAGAAGTACCCTCCCCTTGAAAAGAAAGCAGACTTCCCCCAGCAGTTATTCAGAGAAAAAAGTCTAAATCAAACTGGTGAAACAAACAAATCTCCCATAAAATCATACAACATAGAGGAACTCTCATAAATTCTCATAAATGTCGTTGCACATCAAATGTGTTATAACTATATTTGTTATATTTGAAAGCTAGATATAACAAAAGCTATCTGTTTTCCCATAATAAATTGAATCTCACCAATTACGAGGAACACAATTAAAAGAAACAGATCATGACAACTGTAACAAGTGGAAAAACTGAAAGTATATGTGGACTAGACATGAATATCTAATTATATGAAGATGATTTCCAATTTTAAGACTGACTGATCTGGCTTTAGGATTTTGCAAGTGATACAAATCAAGATACTATGGAAAGAATATTGAAATTACCTTGAGATGATATTTCTTCTGCAATGATTGTCGAAATAAACCAGTGTAGATGCCACACATCCACCAACTAAATAACAGACCCTCAGCAATGAGAAATGATGTCTTAGGATCAATACCGTGGAATAGAGCTGTTGCTGCTGCAAGTGCAAGTCCACCTTCGACACACATTCCATGGCAAACACATGCATTGGTCCATGGAATATCTTGCAAATTTTCAACATTACGCCCAAACAACACACATGGGCAGATAATCCCAGTCCAGCCTGCAAAACAACCGCAATGATTTTAGAATGAGCAACATCCATGAAAAAAAATGAGGAAGTTACGCTCCTCCCGTTTCTAGCCTTTTTAATGCATGCTCAGAAATCTAAGCAATCTGATCCAAAAAGATTTAGTGGAAAAATTAACATCTACAAAATGCCACTGTCTGCTGATGTGAATGATGTATCCAATCTAACATTAACAATCAACAAGCACGAATTCTAGAATTACCATAAATTCATTTACTAAAAAAAAAAAATTCTAGAATTACCATAAATATCGATTATGGATTCCATTAGGTTGAAAAAATAAAATGATATTACAAGTCAAGATTTGAATGCCAGCTCGATAACAGTACAACAATAAGGCTCTTACAACTTTCAGTATCTTCAGCACAGCCACAAATCCCAGTTGTCCAATCTTCATCAGCAGGTGGCTGGTAGCTTTCAGGCAGTGGTTGACCACATTCATTACATCTATGAACGACTAACTGTGAAATAGGAGATGAAATCAGCAACTAAAAAGAACACATAAGTAAAAATCAAATTATAATCGATAACACCATGCAATGGAACCATGCATTCTCGGCTTTGGAATGAACCTTTTGCATTGGGAGAGGAGGCGCAGGGGTCTAGGGGTTTAAGGAAAAGCTGTAGCTTTTGTGTATTGTTGTGGAATTTTCAAAGTTAATACAATGTTCTAGCAAACATCTCTCTCCACGCATGACATTTGTGCAAAAGAATAATATCCAGGACCAGCAATTTTAGGCAAGTTGCAAAATTGATGCTAAACTTTTTTATAGGTAAAGAGATATACAATGCCCACATACAAAAGTACAATAAGTTCTTTTATAAGTAAAAGAACAAAGAAACTGGAAACTACGTATGAACAAATAAAAATCACTACAAATATAATATTCTCACGATGAAGAATCAACCTCCACGGTCGAGTGCCTTTTTCCATAAAAGACAAATAGCATATTCCATGATAGTCACCTTTAAACCATAAACACAAATTTATATTCACCAATACTGAAACGGAGTCAGCAATTCATCACGATATTAACCCTCTGAATGTTCGGCTGGCAAGAAAAACATCAAAATGGAGAGAGAAATAATCAAGCTTGACCATACAAATAACATACTGCTTTTGACCGTTTCCCAAAAAAACACTCCTTTCCATTTTTCCAGACAACCAAACAGAGAGAGCAAATTCCGATACAACGCCAAAAAACCAACAATCACAAACAGAGAATCAAAATCCAAGCAAAATATTGTGCCGTCAATCAGAATGCACAACGTAATAAACAGAATTCAGTAGAATACATATATACACGAAAAATTAAAAGATATAATGATTTCTAGAAAGATAATTGAGATTTGAAAAGCTGAAGGACCTGAGGGACTTGAATGGGTTGGTTAAGTTCTCCGGGGGTGATCTCCTCCAATGGTGCTTGATCCTTCTTCAACTTCACGTACCGCGACTGCGGGTGCGTGTTCCCATCCGCCATCTTATCTCCCCAGAGAAAAGTCAACGAAAACAAAGAGATCAGAGAGAGAGAGAGAGGAAGAGAGGGAAGGAATGTGAAATTAGAGAAACGGATAATGCGAATTGGAAGAGGGAAATGGAGAAAGACGTCAAACTAACCTTCAATTCACAGTCGAAATCCGGAAATTTTTAATTTTTTTTAAGATTGTTCTTCTCACCATCGTCATTTATAGAAACAGTTTTCGCAAGTGGCATTTACAACTTTGCCACCCAAACTATAAAACCTGATAGTTGAAACAATTTTCGTAGTTTTGCTCCGTTTCAATTATTATTTTCAAATATAAAAAAATTGAATTAAAATTTAAGAAAAGTATATTATAATTTAAAAATATATATATAAATTTGTATTTTATATATAAAATTAATAATAATATAATAATAATAAAAATAAATAAAAATAAATTAAGATAAATTTTAAATCCAAATCAAGCCTATAAAAAAAAAATTAGAGAATATTTTTTTGTCACAGAAATAATTTGAAAGGAAAAATGCTAAACTCAGGTCTCCAAGTCCCAAACAAAACATTCCAACCCTTTATTTTTATTTTTGTAATTAATGATGAAGAATGTATTTTTATATAATGTTGCATTTTTTTAAAATATATTATTTATAATTATTAAAAAAATACATATTTTGTTTTACTTAGATCTTATTTAGAATTGTGTTTTGAAGTATATTTTTATGCAGTTAAAAATATTTTTTTTTTTTAAATGGCACATTTGATATCTTTTTAAAAATATTTTAGTCGATTAAAAAAATTAAAAATTAATTTTTTAAAAAAAGAATCAAATAAAAAACTTTTACAAATAATTGTATATTTTAAAAAAATATTTTACATACATGTTTATCAAATAATAATTAATAGTAAATAATTATTATAATTAATTTTAAAAGTATTTTAAATATATATTTATTAAATAAGAAATAATTTCTGAAATAATAATTAATAGTAAATAATTATTTAAATTTCGTGGTAATTCGATTTTATGTACTGTTTATAATAGTGTTTATATGCGCTGAGTGTATACTGTTTATAATACTGTTTATATATGCGCTGCGTCCTCCCTCATTTCTCTTTTTTATATTATACTCACAGGTAAATACTTAATATTTTCATAAAAAAAAAAAAAAAAAAAGCTAGGATATAACTTGGAAGCGAAGAGATGTTGTCAGTACTCACTACTCAATAGAGTGGGGAAGAGATGGGAGGAGAAGCCATGCATATCGACCTTCCAGTTCCCACCATTCGGTTCAAAACTTCTTCCTCAAACGTTCCTCCTCTTCCTCCTTCCTCCAATTTAAATCTTCCAGTTTCAGCCACTTATTCTGGGTCGCTTAAAACATCTTGTTCTGCTCCCAGCTGCTCCTGCCATGGTGGAAATTCTGGGCGACTACAGGCCGTAGATGGGAGAGATGAAAAGGGATTGATCGGGTCTTTCTGTAATTGCGTTTTTTCACATGTTCCATCGCAATCGGAGGTTGAAAATGCCGTTGATGCTCTTCGGAAGTGAGTAACAGTTTTACATTTCTGATTCTTTTGCGATTACGTACGTTTTTTGCTTTTCAGTTTTTTTTAGTTGAGATTGAAAAGCTTGCATCTAACGACAGTTTCAAGAAAATCCAACTATTTCCTTATCCCGTCTCTATTTTCTGCTGCTTTTTTTTTTGTTAACAAAAAATGGGTCTCTTTTTTTCTGGTCTTGGAAATTCAGTTTGAAGGTTATTTTAAAGTCCTTGTCGAAATCCATAAAACATGGGATGTATGTTGAATATTGTGATGGAAATATTTGCATCCTTGGTGTTAATGTGAATGACTGCAGTAATCATCTGCGTTCTAGCACAAACTTCTATTTCTCACGTTTAACCCCTCATTTGTTTTTGCAATGAGAAAGATAACTTGAAATAAATGATAAAAAGTTGAATAGAATATTGTTAGAATATATTTTTTTAATTTGGTAAAGTAGAATTATTTATTTTATTTAGGATCAGAATTTGAGAGATGAGATGAGATGATAACTTTTGTGAAAGTGAACGACAGAAGGAGGCCTTTAGTTAACAACTCGTCTCGGAGGCAAGTTGTTAATCAATTTCAAGGTGTTTGTATGGACAATTGGTTTTCATTCATCATATAAAAACTTCAAACCATTATGAATCAAAGATTGATTATTATCTCGTTTAGAGTGTAATTTTTCTAATCAGATTGCTATTGCAACCAGTTTTATGCTCGGGAACTCCTCATCTGGGTCTCAGTTGAAATGGCTTCAGACGAAGCTGGATTGTTTTGATGCGAGACTATTGCTGTCTCATGGATACAGAAGAGTTGCTAATGCTTTTCGCTTGCTGCAAATAGATCCTTCTGTCAAGGTTCCTTCTTTGTTTTGGCATTACAGTGGCATTCTTTAGACTTGGGAAGGTTCAATCCTCCTTTGGATTATCTCTGATATTGATATATTTCTTACCAAAACCAATACTAACTTGATTGATGCATAAGCAAGGGAGGGAGTAAGCAGAAAATGATTCCCTCAAAGATAAGTCCTTTGCAAGTTATTGAACCTTGTGAAAGTCCTACAACAAAACCTTGTTTGTGTTCATGTGATTATGTTGATTTTTTCATGGGGTCTAACTTGTTAGGATCTATCTCCTTTTATCTCTAGATATCCCACATTGTTTTGACTATAAGGACCGTATTATTTCTTCACCACAAATGTTATTTCTATGGAGTTTAGATAACTATCTATTAATCAAGAGATGTGATTTTCTAATACTTCGAAGTGATACTATTCAGTTTGCATTTTTATTTTGTCTGGACAGACAGCAGGAATGTATTTGTTAATTTATGTTTCTTCAAGAGATCTAAATTTGTTGTAGGGACTAGTGGTTTCACTAGCATCTGATAAATCTGTGTGGGATGCAATTATGAAGAATGAGGAGGTTCGAAAACTTCAAGAATCACACTACACAGGTTTGCACTCTGCTCTTCACATATTTGGTTTGGTTGATAGACATTTTCAATGTAGTTTCTTTCCTTTTCTATTTTCGGTCAAGGGACTTGTTCAATATAAAATTTGTATCTTCTGTCTAATTTCTGGATACATCTCAACCACTAAAAAGCTTTTGGGTATTATCTATTGCTGGTGGTTTGATCAATTATGTCAGTAAAGCATACAACTTTAGATTAGATGTGCAGCGTAACAACATGCTAAATCTCAAGTGCAATAGAACTATGGGAACAAACATTGCTGTCGTCATTGGACAATACAAAACAGCTAAATGGTGGTGCCATTGTTGTGATTAATTTGAGTTGTCTGAGATTAATTTTTCAACCTTAGGTTATCATGAGAATATAGGAAGGACACTCTGATAGACCTGAACAAAATTCGGAGCATTGGGTCCTAGATTCTAATTGTGATATTTTGCGTATTGTTTTGATTGACTCAGTGGTTTATGTTGCTTGAAATTATGTCTTTTATAAATAGACTGAAGAAATCGTTTTTTTCCCTCATTCTTGGACTAGGTTTGTGATCGAAGCAGAGAAGTTGATGATTGCCAAAAAGATATGAGTAGTGTTTTGGGGCCCCTTTGCGCCCCCATTAGGTTTTTTTATTATGAAAAAAAATTTAAAAATTTAAAAATAAAAAAAAACAAATATATTTTATCTCTACACATTCTTTTATTATATTTGTAAAAAAAAAAAAAAGATTTGGAAAAAAATGTAAAAAAAATTTACACTTCGGGAGGGCAAATGGGCTCCAACGCCGGGGCCCCATATCATTGCTCAAAAGATATTCCCTAATATTTGTAAAAGAAAGGATAGGATTGTTACTTGCAGTAAGTGCTTATTAGAGTACAAAAATTGAAAGTTAATCTGAATTTGTATTCTGTATCTACTGCCCTGAAGTATCAAACATCATGCACGAAGATGATGGAAATTTGTTTTAAGACCTGATTTTGGCAAGATGTGATCAGATAGTATTTAAACCCTCACAATTCCTTTCTTTTTTGGGTTATGAGACTTGAGAGTTCACCTGGGACATCCTCAATACAAATTTCAGGATACCACTTTAATCCAAAAGTGTGCTGCAGTAGGTTAAAATCCGGCGATTTTAAATTTAATCAATCACTACTCTCACTACTATCGGATGTTCGACCCTGACCTCTCAATCAATCATATTACTTATATGTGAATATTCCAACACTTGCTTTCCAGTTTCTCCTACTAATTTGCTTACGTCTTGCCCCTGCAGTTAATCATGAAAGGCCTGGGGGCGTTAACGAAGAACCAGACTTGGCTACAACCTTGCAGAGGTGGATTTTGGATGCCACAAAAGCAATAATTATGGAGCTCATTGAGAAGTTTATTTCACTAGTGGATGAGCTGTTTCAACTTCCTGGAAGGAGTCAACCCACAAGAGGGATCAACGAGCATCTGGAGGAAAAAGTTAGATCATCATTCCTTCTCTCTGTTGTGATCCTCTTGATTGTGATTGTGGCTCGATCCCAGAATGCTTGATCATCAAAACATCAGAGAAAGATGTGGGGATTAATCTACATTATATTTTATCAGCATAAAAGAACTAGCAATAAGTAATTAATTTTCTTCCTTTTTATGTATGGTACATAATTTGGATAACATTGTTGTTGTTTGCTAATGATCTCTTGAAGACCTACATCTGGTTCATATAAGCCTTGAAGGGAAACCCACATCATTATGGGTATGCCCAACTAGGGTGCTGTTTGGATTGTGAGTTGAGATGAGTTAAGTTAAGATAAAATTTGAAAATTGAATAAAATATTATTTTTTGATATTATTATCATTTTGATATTTGAAAAAATAGAATTGTTTATTATATTTTGTATAAAAATTTCAAAAAGTTATAATGACGAAGGAGATGAAATATTTCTTGAATCTAAACGAGGCTGAAAGGGCTGCTTCATCTGTCCTGCGGCAGCCTCCAATTGAAAACCTTTCTATGTACACCTCAGATTGCAAACCCTTCTTCTGAAAGGCAGCCACTAGCCAGGATCATTCTTCCACTCGCATGATACGAGGTACTCGTCCATGGGGGCGAAGAGCCCGATTCATTTCGATAAGATCAGCAAATCGAGTTGATGTTTGTCACGTTGGTGTCGTTATTTTCATTTTCCACCATTGGTATAAATATTAAAGTCTAAAAGCTCTTCTGCCTAGATAACCAAAAGAACAAATTAAAATGATATTAAATGTTTATACTTTATATGCAACCACATTACCTGAAATGATATTAAATGTTGAGTCCATAATCCATATAATTTATTTAGAGAAATATTTTAACAAACAGAAATCTATAAAAATAATTTTATAAACTGATATTGTATGAAAACATGTCTTTTTTTTTGGTAGCGGCAACACTACCATTCTCATGTATTTATATCGAAAAATACTACTTTCAATTCTTCGAATTTTTGTGTCGAAGATTTCTCTCGAATGTTAATTTTTAAACTTTTATTTATTTATTTAGTGATTAAAAAAGTATTTTTTTAATGATGTTGTAATTTTTTTAATTTTAAAAATTATATAAAAATACCTGAAAATTAAATGAAATAAATAAAATAAAATAATTTTTTTTACCGTTCGGGATAAATTCTTGGGCTACATCTTTGAGAGATGTGGCAAGCTTCTTTATATCTCTTGACTGTATTTATATATTTGGACTATTATGCTATTCAATTCGTTGATGCTTTTGTACCCATATATAGCTTAGAGCACTGATATTTGTACACTCGTTTTTACAGTTTTTTTTATAACCTATTAGTATAATAGTATTTTATTTATTTATTTTGTTTTATTTTAAGTTTTTTTTAACATTTTTAATCAATAAAAAAATAAAAAATAAAATATAATTTTATTAATATTCACATTTTTAACCACTAAGAAATTAAATTAAAAAAAAGTTGTAAAAAGTTTATAAATGAATAGTAATTATTGAGCCTCAATGGGTGGCGCCACCCACTGACAATTTAAGAAAGCATTATACATGAGCATTCGCATGTGGATGGACAAATTTTTCTTCAAATTTAGTTAAAGATAATCTTTTTCTATTTTTTTTAATTTTATTCATTTTTCCAAAACCCATATATTCCATTTTCTATTCTTTCTCTATTTTATTAAAATAATTTGTTGCTATTATTTATTTATTATTATTTATTATTCATTTATTTGTACATTTTAAACTATTTTTTTTTATTCTTTCGGGGAAAGAGGGGTAGAAGTTTTTTAACTTTATTTTTTTCACAATTTTCTAATTATTTGTTGTGCCCATATTTTTTATTTTTTATCAGTAACGATTTTTTAAACTACTTATCTCTCCATACGGTTATATTTTAAAAATAAGTTCTTTTGTAACAAATAATTAAACAAAGGGGTGGGGCCTACAACCACTGAGTTGGAACCCAAATTTGGGTCTCGACAAGAGTAATTTTTTTAACTTTTTTTTTCATGTAAATTTTAAATATTTCTAAATATTTAAAAAAAGAAGAAATTCACAAAATTATTAAAAAATACTTCTTTAATTATTAAGTAAAAAAAACTAAAAAAATGTTAAATAATATCTCGGTAGCACCTATTGGTGGCCCAAGCATTTCAATTTTTCCATAATATATTTTATAAAAAATGATTTAGAAACGAACAATAGATCCCTATATTTAGATGGCCAATATTCAAATCCTACACATTTTTTTTTTAAATAGGCAACCGAATGAAGAAGGATTTTTGTCAAAAAGTTAAATTTTTTTTATTAAAATTTAAGGAATTTGATGGTAATAGGGGCTTAGAAATAATTGACCAATGATATAATTTATTTTGCATTTGTTCTAGCCGAAACTTTTGGGCTCTAGGCCCACAATCTGACACTAGGCTCGCTCGCTTTATGAATTTCTCAGCTTCCGCGCCTCAGCCCTCATCATGGGTCCTATGATACGACGTCGTCTACTAGTTCCCTTCAGTTGCCACCTGCCTTGCTTTGCCGTTAAGAATCTCCCTCTCTCCGTCCCCCCAAATCTCTCTCTGTTGGAGAAACGAATGTTCCAAAACCTTGATTAAACGATTTTCGATTCAACTGTTTTTTTCCCCAAAACTGCTGCATTAAAAAAGGAAATTGGAATAATTTTACAAGTAATACTTTTTATAAGTTATTCAAAATTAAAGGTACATTATTAGTGATTTTTAATCAGTATTTCTGTCTTTTACCCCAAGCTTTCTTTTATTTTTTGGTTGCTTGCTATTAATCTTCTTATGGATTTGTTAGAAATTGTTTCCAATGAGGGAAGCGGGAAACGAGGGACGGGGAGAGCCGAGGGCACCTTTGGTTGTGAGTATCGCCTTCTTAATATATTCTCGACGTCTTTAATTTGAAGAATTTTGTATATACTTAATTTTATTGCTAATTTAGTATTAGAAGGTTTCTTTAATGAATTTTATGAATATTTGAATGTAATTGCGGCTGTGGGTTTGGTGTTATTGAATTGCGGTTTGGATTTGGAATCTGCTGGAGTCGGAGGGGCCCTAATTTGGAAATTTTCGAAGACAGGACTCCAATTCCTTATTTTCAACTTCTTGGACTTGATTTTCCGCAAGCAAAATTTGATGTAGGCTGTGTTAATGTTAATTTGTAAATCTCTATGTGTCTTCAGAATGATGCAGAAAGTTTGTTATGCGACATTTTCTTGTTTTCCTGCACTAGAGTGATTGTTGTTAGTTCATTGATATGGGTGTTTTGTATTTCACTCTTAGTGCTTCATGGATTGACTGGTCAATATTGCTTTGCTATCTGCTGAAGCTGTAGCTGGGCGAATCAGGATGTTAAGAGAATATGGTGTGATGTTTTAATGAGATGGCCGACTCTGAAGCCCTTTATGAGAATTAGGAAATCAATCTTCTAGTTTGACCAGTTTGACCGAGAATTTGGGAAAAGTTTCCATAATAGAAATGCTAGAACTTTTTAAAAAGATCCACAGTTCTTCAAATGAATTTTTAACTGTAATGCATGACACTTTTTAACTGGAACCTTGGGTTTTACCGCCTTTGTCATCTGTTTCATTTTGGAGTCCTACCTGGGTTGGCTGTTAGTCCTTTGTCTGCTGCATCTTCATCAAGATTAGGGGTGGCAATATGTGACACAACACGTTAACACGAAACGAACACGACACGATAAAAGCGGGTTAGTGTTTAGCCTTAACGGGTTTCGGATCAAATCGTGTCAACCCGTTAAGACACGATTTGATAACGGGTCATAACGGGTCAAACCCGTTATGACACGTTAAGACACATTAAGAAATTTGAATTTACTTTTATACCCTTGAGTTAAATTTTAAAAAATTCTAATTTAAAATTAGATTTATACTCTTAGACACTTAGCTATTCCATTTAAGTACTTATTAAAAAATCATTAACGAGTTAATTCATTGTTATTTAATATGTTTGAATTATAATTTTAATATTTTTTAATGTGTGGATCATATTTGTGTATTTATCATATTTTATAGTGTACTACTTATTGAATTATAATTTTAAAATTGTAATTTATAATTAATTTTTTATGTTTTATAACTGTTGTTTAAGTTTTAATATTTGTATAAAATCAATTAGGTTAAACTCAAACGTGTCACTAACGGGTTGGCGGGTTGAAACGTATCAAATCGTGTTATATCGTGTCGTGTCATAGCGTGTCATATAGTGTCAAAGGTCTTAACGGGTCGTGTCGTGTCAACCCGTTATCTTAACAGGTCGTGTTAGGGTTAAAATTTTTGACACGAAATCCTTAACGGGTCGTGTTCATGTTGACCCTTTAAGCATTATATACACGTCCTGACACGACACGAACACGACCCATTAACACGTTTTGACACCCCTTTCAAGATGTTGTGGCTGATCTATATGATTTATGTTTCTCACTGCAGCTGTCATTATTATTGCATATTTGTTGGCAAATAAAAGAAACTCTCTTATTGTAGCTATAACTAATTTCTTTTCCCTAGTTGATTTATATACTGAATAAGGATTATTTTTTATTTTATATTGAATGTATTTTGACTGGGTAAGCTTCCGTCTTCAGGTGCCAAATGATGATTTGGGGAATAATGGCCTCATTCCCCAGCTATTTACCTCTGTACCATCACTGAATGAGGCTGCCTCCTATATTGCACAAACAACTTCTTTATTTACCGGTTGTTTCTCTGATTTTTCTGGTAAGCTTCCTTACCACATGTGTGCATTTATCATATCTTTCATTTCGTTTTTCTGTTTCTGGGAGAAATGCCTGTAAATACATGCGTTTTGTACCCTTCTTCTTTTTTCTTTTTCTGTAAATATGTGAACATAAAAACATGCAAATGCAAACTAATTAAACTAATTGAATATGTAGTTGGATTTTTATGACTAAACTAATTAGTTTGATGCATAGTCTGATTGCTTAGTATAAAAGTCCTAAAAAAACATTGCAAATGATTTCAGAATTACTATCTTATGTTTCCATATCTTAGTAATGTTCCGAAATCTCCTTTTCTTTTTCATTTTTGGGTCTCTCCCCACCAAGGAAGCCTATGTACGTGACCTCATCTAGTTTATTTTTTAGCCTTATCATGGTATTGTTTTCATTGTCATCTTCCTTTAGTGTTCTATCCCGGTTACTGTTGGAATTAAAGACTGAGTAATTTAACATTCTGCCGAAGGATTTAGTGCAGAGAATCCTTTAAAAGATGTACTTTCATCTCTGCATAGAATTCATAATGCATCATATTTTTGCTTTGCTCATGCGCTTTAGTTACCTAATTGCAAGTTTTCCTTTTTAACCACCAGCTGTTGCCATGATTGAACTTATATAATTTTTACCAAGTTATTTTGAAGCATTAATGTTGGCTTTCTTCATTTGTATGCTGCTGTTATTTTTACAGTAGAACACTCCCCTAGAGGTTCTGGGAACTCCATTCGACATGCACAGGAATTAATAACGCTTTCTTCTGGACAAACCGGGGGATCTGTGGTTACTATTAATGATCAGCCCTCTTCAAGTGGAACTGGTGCTCCTGTACATGGTGAAATAACAAGAACCTCTGCTGGAGAGTCATCTCCCAATACTAGTGCACTTGTCAGATCAAATGGTACTGGACAAAATGGAATTTCCCTTTTTAAAAGGTATTGATTCTTTAGATACCAAGTCTGAAGATCTTGAACTAAGTTAATGAAGGAAATAGAACATGGTATTAAATATTGACCAGATCTGTCTTAGTAATGAACTTAACAGAAGTAATGCTTCATCTTGATCAGTTTAATATGCATGAGCACTTTTTTCAAATATATTAGTTAGTGATTGTATTTTTGATTGAATCCAAATTTCATTTCGGGCATTTCTTGTTAATCCTGAATCATGATTTTCTTTTATGTGTTACTAAGGTTAGGTTTGGGTAGTGAGTTAAGATGAGATGAGTTGACATAAAAGTTGAATAATACTTATCTCTTACTTTTCAAAAAAAAAAAAGTTGAATAAAATATTTTTAGAATATTTTTTTTAATATATATTTTTAATATTATTATTGTTTTGTAATTATCAGATGAGTAGAGTAGAGATCAACCTTGAATCCAAAAGGGGTTTTTTTTATTAATGTGACTGTTAATGAAAAGTATAAAATCTAAATAGGTTAGTAAAATTCCTTTCACTCCTGTAGGGGAATGCACGACTTTTGATAGGAATATATTTCCATAAAAAATGTGAGGGTGGTTTAGGAAATGTCAATAAACATCCGTCGGAAGCCCTAAAAGGAAGACAAGAGACATTCAAATTGGGACAGGGGAAATGTTAGCTGGACCAAATGCTTAAGTAAAAGAAGCGTGGCTTTAGTTGAATAGGCACCTATTCTGGTTGTGATGGCAGTACAATAGCAGAAGGCCTCTTTTAGGATTAAAAAATATATTTAGTTCCTTTCTTTCTTTGTTGTGCATCCCCATTACAAATGCTGGTCAAGGCATCCTGACTGTGTTAATCAATAATGATACTTTCAGCCTTATTGACCGGGCACGACGGACTGTCCATGGGTCTGCAGATGATATAGGGTGGCTACAACGTGCTTCAGGAATGCCACCAGTTGAAGATGGGACCGAAAGATTCATAGAAATTCTAGACAATATCCGGTAGGGTTTGCTGCTCTTCTATTTATATGCCCAAGTCTTTCTTGCATTGTGCTCTGTTGTTATATCAGTTGTTTTAACATCTGCAGGCATGGTCTGCACAAGTTGCCGAACTCAATGGTGTACTTGCTGGTTCCAGGTAGCTTTTGTTATTTAGAGCAATTGTATGAAACTAAAAACCGTTTTTTGTTTTTATTTTTGAATGATGTTGTGGAAATGTGAAGTTTAATTAGAACATCTAGTAAATCCTGCCACTGTGGCATTCCAGACCAAATATGGTGCTTTTGGCAGGTTTTCACACAATTTAAGCTGTGCTAAGGGCGTAGGTACTATTTTCATAATTTCTTTATACTATTGAATAAGAGTTTAGTTTGGAGACGTCATTATCTGTTTAGGGATATTTTATCTGTGATAATTGTTTGACCTATCAAATAGTGAACTCCAAAACTGCTGTAGTGATCTTTTTTTATTAGTAAGACCAATGTATTGATGTTACATGATGAGAGGCTCATTTTTAAGATCTATTTGATTTTTTTTATAAGTAAATAAAAAAAATCTGAAAAGTTCTATTTGATAATTTAGTTGCACAAGATTTATCATTTTATATAAATATTTTCAACTGATAATTTAAATATCTGCAACTGATATAATTGTTAATGAAGGTTTTGGGTTTTAAATTTAGTGTTAAAATGTGGACCTTTTTGGGGTATTTTGATGTTTCTTGAGCTTCATGTCACTTCGGGAGAGGGAATGGTCTAATTGGTTCAAGAATTAAAATTTTTAAAAATGTCAAATGGCTTGAGAGAGACAGATGCAGGTGAACATTGGACAGGAAGTTTCATTTTGGACCCTGAGATCAAGCTGTGCATGACATGGATGCTAGCGTTAGGGATCATTCTTTGATGCCATCCACTGTTTATAGTTTCTCTGAATTTTTTCCACTTTAGAATTTTTTGGAACTTTGGTAGTGGGTTTTTGCTTGTCAAGTTTGGCTAACCAGGCATTTGGCAGGTCTTTTCAGCAACCATGGACCACTTTATTTTGTTAATACGAAAACGAGTTTCTCAAAGATGGGTCTGGCCTGTCATATTGCCAAGATTCATAGCGAGGTACTTGGTCATGTCAAACTCGCCTGCTCTTTCATCACATTTATTTTGAACTAAACGTTGAGCAATTACTTACCAGGCCTCGGTTGAGAAAAACGCCAGAGAGATAAAAGAGTACATTGAGGAAATCTATTGGGGTTCCAGGAAACGAGTTTTGCTTCTTGGACATAGCAAAGGGGGAGTAGATGCAGCAGCTGCTTTATCATTGTATTGGTCTGATTTGAAAGATAAGGTTGCTGGATTAGCATTAGCACAGAGTCCGTATGGTGGCAGCCCCATTGCTTCTGATATCCTGCGAGAAGGACAGCTTGGTGATTATGTCAATGTGCGGAAACTTATGGAGATTCTGATCTGTAAAGTGATTAAGGTGTGTCGAGTTTTGCTCTCTATATTTTCTGCATGTCTGATTTGTTGTTTTTTTTTGTTTGGGGGGGGGGGGGGGGGATGGAATGGGGCGTTGTTCCTTGGCCGTATGCTATTTCTTGTATTTAAACTTAAAAGAAAAGGAAAGAGTTTTTTGAATTTTACATGCACTAAATTACATGGGCTATCAAATTATTCCTATATTCATTGTTTATTCTTTTTGACTCCCTCCTCTCTTATGAAAACTCACTCTTGTTTCATTTTCATTGTTCTTGGGCATGGTATGAATGTATTTTCTTCCCCGGTAGAATATTCATTGATATGATTTCTCATAGTTGCAGATTTGTGAAACCAATTGTCACCTTCTCTTTTGATATTTCTTTCACAATTTTTTTTTTTTCCTGTATCTTTCAATAAGAGTAAAAGGTGGAGAAATTATCTTTATGTATGGTATCATTGATCTTGTGTTGCTTCTCATAATCGTTTAGCTTTGATGTATCACATGACCGTTCCTAAGTTCATTTAGCAGGGCTAGACATGCAATTTGCATGTCCCCATATTTATTATACACACTTAATTTACTAAAAGGGCCACGTGATGCTGGGGATGGCTAAAAGTGCTAAATACATAAAATAACATAAAAGAGTGTCAGAAATTGACACCTTTCCCACTCGTGGAAATGCGTGTGAAATACATATAGCTTCTGAAAAGAAAATCATGTTTAGATTGACGGGTTTTAGGCAAGAGTATAGAATTTTGAATAAATTACTTTTGTTGTAATCTAGACTGGTTCTTTCTTTTGTAAGGAGGTGTTCTTGAGGTCGGATAATGAAAGCTGTGACCCAGTTTAATCACTTCTCAAATGAGTCTGCTTTTAAAAAGGAAAATTTCTATTTATGGTAGGTTAGGCTAATAAATAATAAGAGTGATTTATGGGTCAGTCCCTTAGTAAATATTCCAAAAGGAATTTAATTGTTGACATATCATCTGATGTTCTGAAGGGTGACATGCAAGCTTTGGAAGATTTGACTTATGAAAAGAGGAGAGAATTTTTGATGAAGCACCAATTGCCGAGCGAACTCCCCGTGGTTTCATTCCACACAGAAGCTGGCATTTCTCCTGCTGTTTTGAGCACATTGTCTCATGTTGCACATGCTGAGCTACCTCTGGTTGCTTCGCGATCTGTAGCTGAACCTACGAAACTTCCCGTGGTAATTCCCCTTGGAGCTGCAATGGCTGCATGTGCCCAGCTGCTGCAAACCAGGTATGGCGAGAAGAGCGACGGGCTCGTCACACGTCGTGATGCAGAAGTCCCTGGATCCATTGTCGTGAAGCCGAAACGGAAATTAGACCATGCTTGGATGGTGTATTCATCATTGAATGATGACCCATCAGAAGCAGATGCCTCCCAAGTTTGTGAGGCTCTTTTGACGTTACTAGTGGAAGTTGGGCAGAAGAGGAGGCATGAATTTTCGATGAAAGATGCATGAGGCCAGTTGTATTGGTTTTCATCTCATTGTCATGAGGTGGTTGTTAACTTGTTCTGTCAGCCTCCTGTTTCTTTTCTTTAACCACTTTGCTTCCCCTTCTCCAATCAAAAAGCTGAGACTAGTTTAGAGCCTGTTATTTGTTTGTACATATATCAGATACCTTGATAAATAACTGGGGGTCCACACGAATCAAAATTGTAGAAAGCAAAACGTGCTGCCATCAAACTGGAAGAGTGTGGATAATGTTGTGTCGATTACGATCTTTTTCCTCTCTTATTTTATTTTATTTTTTTATTATTTAAATTTTTTTTTTTTTTTCAAGAAGTTACATATTTGGAAAATTAGATTAAAAAAAATGAAAAGAACAAAACTGATGGGAAAAAAATTGTTGTCAGGTTTTGATGAGACCTTCAAAAGAGGGACCTTAAATTAAACTTAACCCTTCTTAACTCCCAAGTTCTCAATCGTTTCCGTGAATATTATTCACAATTTCTTGTTTGGCAGATTTGGAAATTAAAAATGGGGCCTTACTTCAAATAAATCCAGGCTAAAAATTCGAAATTGTTACGAAGAGTCGGCAACCGCCCCTCTGTCCCACCACTAAAATTATGTGAATGATCCCACCACTATTATTTTAAAATCTGCATAGTAACTTGCATAGTAATTTCAATGCCTATAAATATGGATTTCAGTTATAATGAAATTCATAAAAAAATATAGAGAAGAAATAAAGTTTCAGAGAGTTTTTTTTACATTTCTCTTGTAATAGTAGTAGTTTTCTTTTTAGTTTTATAACACGTTATCAGCACGAGGTTATACCGATACTGAAGTTAGTGGTCTTTTACTTCAAGTAAGTTTTTCAATATATTATTTGCAGTCCTTGAGATAAATATTAAAGGTAATATTGCTGAATATTACTTGATAAAATTTTATTTTTATTCTCATGATAATGTGAATATATTTATTAAATTCACAGATTTATTTTTGTAATATAATGTCAAATATTGAGATTTATTACTATTGATATTTCCGAAAAATGTTATTTATCCAGATCCTTGATGAGATCTATTTGGATATGATGATGAACTTGACAGATACAATCATAGAAGGAAACCATGTGTCCCTGAAGGACCGTGCTGTGTATCTCATTATGAAAAATCATCTTACTGTGTGAAATGAATTAAGAGGGTGATATAAGCACCATAGATATAATCCTCTCAAAAGATCATTATGATTTATTGCACCTGAAGTTGCAAGATTTTAAGAGTGGTATTGAATATTCTGCACTTTTTAAAATCAGCTCAATATTAAAATTATACAGTGAAAATATCACTGATGATGATATATAAAAGAAAACATTATTTTTCATACCTCGAATGTGCTCCTGCAGTAACAATATCGAGAGTGAAAGTTCAACAAATATTCTGAACTTTTGTTTTGTCTTCCAGTGATTGAGCTAAATAATGAGTTTTTGTTACACCAGTTACGTCCTATTAATGATATCGAATTTACACAATTCCCATAAGTGAATGGAAACTAAGGGCGTAGACGTGGTAGAAAAATTATAGAAGTGTTAGTCCTAAAAGCGACAACACTAAAGATGATAAAAATATATCGTATCACCAGAAGTGATCAAACTCAGAGAAGGGTAAAAGCCCTCAGAATAATTCTTCATAAAAAGATGAAGATGTTTGTCATAGATGTAATATGACTAAACAGTAGTCACGTACCTGTTGTACGGCCAAGCACTTGATTTATTTATACTAAGTTTTTATATATAAGCTTATTAATATTTCATCATGTTTTGAAATAATGAAATATCGGTGCCTGAAACACGACAAGAAATTACTTGGGATAATAAAATCCTGTTTAAATTTGATCCTCTTACAAATAAATGTGAACCAGAAGTTCAGAGGATTATTTATCTGCAAAGTGTTGCAAATCAATTACATGATGTATTTACTGACACTAAAGGTGTTGTAAAATCATATATTACTGCTGTTAATGCTTAAGCAAGAATTGAAGTCCCTGAAGGACAAGTTGTTAAAACAGCAATAAATGAGTCTAAGATACACCTGAAGCGTTGAAGACCTATTGGTGCACAAGAAAAATAAAAATCGGTGCTCGTGAAGAGACCGTATTTTCTGTATAAAATATAATCCTCCTAAAGAGGTAACTCCTGAAGAGTGTAACTCCTGAAAAGTATAACTCCTGAAGAGAAAACTCCTGAAAAGTATAAATCTCCTGAAAAGGAACCTCCTGTAGAGGTGTTTCATGAAATGTTTTCCCCTGAAGAGGAACAATGAGATCTCAATACATTTCATGAGTACTGGAAAATTTATGGATAGAAATAAAACTGTTGTCGACAATATATATGTTAACACTTGATATTACCAGAAGTAATGAAAAAAGTGAGTCAAAAATCGTCGAAAAATGTCGACGTAAAAATGATTGGCCAAAATGGAAAGCAGTTATTAAAACCGAATTAAACTCGCTAATGAAGCGAGATGCATTTGGACCTGTTGTCCAAACACCAAAGGGTGTAATATTTGTCAGATATAAGTGAGTATTTATACGAAAGCGTAATGCGAAATGAAATTATGCGGTATAATTTGCGCACAAGGTTTCCAGTAGAAACCCGAGCAATTATGAGGAAGCATATTTCCTTGGTATGAATGCAATCACATTCATATTTTTAATTGATTTGGTTATTACAAAAGGATTAGATATGCAGTTAATGAATGTGGTTACTGCATATTTATAAGTATCATTAGATTATTACGATACTTGAAACATCTAATCCAAGTACATTTAGGAGTATGTACTTTATAAAGCTTGAAAGATCTTTATATGGGTTAAAGCAATCCGGACACATGTTGTATAATTAAATCAACGAGTATCTATTGAAAGAAGGATTTAAGAATAATCCTATATGTTCATGTGTTTTATCAGAATCCGGATTCGTCATTATTGCAGTTTACGTTGATGATTTACCTTGTTAGAACTCTTGAAAAGATTACAAGGGTTGCTATAAATTCAAGGAATGCATTTGAAAATGAAAGATCTTATTATTCAATTCATAGATGAGTTACAAGAATTTGAGACTTCTAGCCTCATCTCTCAAATGCATTTGCTCTTCATAAAACAACATACCATCCTTATCTAAAGGATTAGGCAGTCGAAATGAAGAGGCAAGTAAGGATTTTAAATCCTTATTCTTCTGCTTTAAGTCTGCAATTTTTTTTGTCAGACTCTTGAACAAGTCGTTGAAGTACAGAAACCTTCTCGTTAAGCTCCTCAATCTCACAATTTTTGGATTGTAATCGGTTGGAAAATCCAACAATAGAGGAGGAGTATCGGGTGCCGAGAGTCACCAGCTCATAAACAGTTTCAAGATCTGACTTATTAGCCAGATCATTTGCTTGCTGCAACATTGCACCTGCAGAAGATGCAAGATCAACTTGTAATTGAGGTGAAGGATACCTCGTATGTTGATTGTGAGAAATAGTAAAAGGAAATTGATGAGCCATTGGAAATTTGTAGAAGAAGAATACAAATACAGATGAATTATAGATATGAGAATAAGATTTGATGCGTACTAAATGAAGCTAAAGACGGTTCTTATAGAAATGGAAATAAGAACAAGACAAACCATAATCTCTTCAAATCTCACTTTACAAGATATGCTGGATGCATAATTTCAAAAGCTAGCGAGATTAATTACAGCTATCCCTATTTTCTTGTAAACGCTGAACCTCTGCCGTTAGCTGTTGTTGTTGACTTTGTATCTGAGCTCTTTTTCGTTCCAGCTCTTCTACTCGTGTTTTCAGGTCACGAGAATACCAGTCTACAAGTTTCTTCAGTTCTTTGCTTTCTTGTTTTAAATCTTTATTTTTTCTATCTTTAATTGCAAGCGTTTGATGCAACTCAGATATTTTATTTTTAAGATGATCAACCTCACTCGTTCTCGCCAATAGCCTCTGTGACATGGTTGTAAGAGAAGCAGCATATTGAGCACTGAGGGTTTTTGATGCTGCAACAATTTCAGGATCAGATTTACTAGATAGATATATCTCTGCTCCTATCATGGTGTTTACAGCCTCAGGAGAAAATATAAGTGGTTGAGGTATAAAAGGTTCATGGTTTAAATCTGGGACATTAGAATTTCTATCAGACATAATATCGTTCTGGATGAACAACAACTGAATCTATGAGAAATGTGAAATCTTTTTGCTGGAGTAAACCAATGGTAAAATTGGTTATATTTAAACAACAACCCGAAACATTCAAATCTCTTCAAGATCTCGTTTGTCCACAATGTCAAGCGGATTTGATTTTCCGCCAAACCGATAATATTAAATCTCAAAACTTTTACAGCTTTTATCATACATAGATGGTTTCCAATGTTATTTCCGCCGTATACAAACAAGTTCTTCCTAATAACGCCGAATGAGGGGGAGAAAATTTTAGATGAAAATATTATCATACTTTCTCTAATACATTATTTAGTTGGAGATCGTGTTTGAATTCTTAACTTGTTATATATATTGAAATCATATTTGCTTATTACTTGAAACACTAACGCATATTATCAGGGGGAATTTAAGTATTATTGCAGGTATCAGATTTCTATTAAGTCTGTCAATCAGATATTATTTTTCATCTTCACTCAGAAATTATTGCAATTCATGAAACAAGTCGAGAGTATATTTGGCTGAGATCAATGACTCAACAATTTTATACGAAGATAATACTGCTTGTATCATTCAAATCAAAGGAGGATATATCAAATATACGATCAAGTGATAACCTGACAGATTTATTCACGAAAACATCACCAACTGCGACATTCAAGAAAATTGTGCAGAATATTAAAATGTGAAGACTCAAAAACTATTGTCATGCACTTTCCAGGGGGAGTAAAAGTCCTGAAGACTTGTACTGATTGTACTCTTTTTCCTTCGCTAAGGTTTTATCCCATTGGGTTTTCCTTTGAAAGGTTTTAATGAGGTAATCTTAAAGCACTTGTGGATACATAAAAAGACTGTACTATTTTTTCTTAGCCATTGGTTTTTCTTCCTACTGGGTTTTTCCTTGGCAAGGTTTTAACGAGGCAGATTCTTTATGGGAGGTCATTCAAGGGGGAGTGTTATGAAGAGTCGGCAGTCGCCCCCCTGTCCCACCACTAAAATTATGTGAATGACCCCACCACTATTATTTTAAAATCTGCATAGTGACTTGCATAGTAATTCCAACGCCTATAAATATGGGTTTCAGTTGTAATTAAGTTCATAAGAAAATATAGAGAAGGAAGAAAGTTTCAGAGAATTTCTTTTATATTTCTCTTGTAATAGTAGTAATTTTTTTTTTTAGTTTTATAACGAAAATTGTTTTTAGTTGCTGTTTATAAGATGTCAAACGGCCTTTTTAATATTTTAGAAGAAAAAGAATTAGAATTTTTCCAATAAAAGAATTAGAAAAAAATAATTATGTTAAATACCGTCGTCGAGTAGTGTAAATGTTATACAATATTTTTGAAAAAAATAAGATTTATTATTTATATAAAAAATGAGATTTATTATTAAAAAATTGTATATATATATATATTGTATTTACTTTTTTGTATTTTTTATTTTAAAAGATTTTACAGTGTTTATGCAGCGGAGACCTTCTGCACAACCCCACTTTTATAGAAAATTGAAAATCCAAGTCAAGACATGGGGCCCCGCAGGTTCTACCAATCAGACTCCGCCAAGTCACCAACTTCGCCGACGTAGTCACCACGTTTAGATTCCCCGAACAGGTGGACGTACACAAAAGCCGCCACGTTCAATACCAAAATTACCCTCCGAACTTTCTCAAAATTCGGTGCATGGTCTTTGGTAGAATCACATAAAATCTCGCACATTTTTCTCTCTCCTACTTGAGCTTCGGAGAGGGATAGAGAAACTGGAGAAAGTGCGTCGTTTGAGAGAGAAGCAGCCTCGAACCGATGCTCTAACACAGAGATAGTGAGGCAGATATAGACAGGGAGCTTTGATGCAGGTTTGGGGAAATTAGGGGTTGGAAGCTAGAGAAGAACATTATTTTTGGTGGAAAGTTTGAATTAGGGTTATGAGGAATTGATTAGTATAGGGTTTGTTTCTGTATTATCTAGTTCTGATGTTTATATTACGGGGGTTCTAATCTTTCAGTGGTATGGTAATACCAAATTTTGGTGTTGCTTAATGCTAGTGGAGCTTGTGAGGGGTAGATGCTAGGGTTTCCATGGGGAGCACAGGTGAGCCAGATCGAAAACGGCGTCATTTTGGCTCCATATCACCCACGGCTGCTGCTGCTACACCTAAGAAGCAACCTTTTTTGCTCATTTCCGAGGACAAAAAGGTTAGGAGCGTTTACTTCCGTAGTTTCTAATTTTTTGAAAGTTATATTATGTAGCTCAAGAAATTTTGTGGGTTTATTTTGACTTTATAGTGTTTTGTGTATTTGGTACATGTACTTTTATCCTTGTGTTATCTGGATTGTCCGAAAAATTTATTCAGTTGAGGTGGTTATGAATTGCTACCTTGGTACTAGCAGAGAATTTCCATTTCTAGCTTGAAACCATTTTATGAATGTTGTATGCTAAATTGGATGACTTTTTTTTTTTTTGATAAGTAATAAAGATAAAATTTTATTTTAAGTAAATAGGCATAGCCCAAGTACGCAGGGAGTATGCAATTGAGAGATACCTATTTGCAAGCTAAAACTTGAAATTAAGACAAAACAGAGCAAACATTCCCATCCCTTACAAGATTTGTATCCTAACATCTGAGAGTATTAAGAAAAAATCCCTTAATTCCCCTAAATAACGTTCATTATTATCAAAAAATCTTCCATTTCTTTCAGCCCATAAGCACCAAAATAAACATAAGGGAATAATCTTCATGACAGCTGGGGTTATATCTTTCCCAACAATTCCTGGCCAGCAAGCAAAAACATCTGATATGTGCAAAGGCATCGCCCAAGAAAAACCAGCCCTTGCTGAAATTTCATTCCAAAACCTTGTTGCCACCTCACAATGCAGGAAAAGATGATCAATAGATTCGCTGTCTTTCTTGCACATGAAACACCATTTGATTGCCTGAAGACCTCTTTTCCTCAAATTATCAGTAGTCAGAATTTTCCCATTGGATGAAATTTCTGGTGGTTATTGCCTTGTATGTACTTGCTGTTGATTATATAATATGGTACTCTGCTCAGTATTTTTGGCTTCTGGAATTTGGTTTAATTGATTGATAGCATTGTGCTTTTAGCAGTGATGGAGGTGTAAAGCCTACTTTTTTGAGGGGAAAAAGTGATCTGGCTGTTAGGATTTTGATCATACAGTTGGATCACCAATTTCGAGATGACTTCATTCTTTGTCAGCTGGAACCGACATTTGCATTTTTATGATGATACCATGTTATTTCACACTATACATTTTCATCTGCTTTTGGGTTGCAAAAAGATAAATGGTCTTCTTCATTATCTTGATAGTTTTTAACTTATGTTTTCTATTTGTGGTGATGTAGCTTGATATTACTGTTCTTCAATATCAAAATCAAAAGCTTGTCCAGAAGTTAGAAGCTCAGAAGGTTGAGTCTGTTTCACTTGAGAATAAATTCTCTCTATTGAAGCAGAAGCAAAAACCATATGATTCCACGCTAGCAGTGGTCAATAAGTCTTTGGACAAGGTAATAATTATTTTTGTTTACATTGCTGTGCTCTTCTATAATTTTGGGTTGTTATTTTTGGTTTTATGTCTGCATAAATATAGTATGCTGCTTGATGGTAATTGTCATTTTTCTGAGATCAGCTGGTGAATGACTTGGAGTCATTTTCCATCAAAACAAGAGACTCGAGCAGTGAACAAGTTGGCAAACATCTGGCAGTTATTGATGGTGAGGATCAACTGCCTTAAATATTTTTTTGTTTATTCTTTTGTGCTATTTTTATTTGATTGGATGCCAGTTTATTCTGAACACCTCAGAATTAGTTTTCTCATGCTTAATAGCCTCTTAGCATTGAAATTGGTTGTGCAGTAAGGAGTCGGTAAAATACTCTTGCCTCTTGAAGTATTTTGTTTTGGTTTTATTTCTTTTGGTTCCATAAAAGTATGTGAAGGGTACTTTCAAACAAGAAATATTGCTAATCAGAATACCTTTCTCAAAGGCAGTGATGAGACCAGGAGTCAAGTTCCCAAAATTTCTTCTAATAGACTTATGGAGGACAGCACCTTTGTGTTTATTGTGGAGCATTCAAAACGAATACAACACGTGGAAGTTTGAAGACTAGGAGGCATCCTAATAAGAGTTGTAAATCACGTTGCTTAAATCATCGCATGATTTGTGAACCTCCATTAACATATAGCTCTTCTGACTTTGTAGATTTTTAATTCTTGTTCTCACTCCCATTCTTAACTAAGTGCCTGTCTGGGATTTTTGTATGTAATTGAGCTTTTACTTGTAGACTTTTTTAAACAATAAGGTACTCCCAAGTAAAAGGTTGAGACAGTGAAAAAATGAGAGACTTGAGACTGTGATATTCTAAATTGTATCCTATGCGATATTTGTCATGGATGTGAATAAGTAGACCATTATCTCGGCAATAATGAGCAAAGCTAGTATTTGGAGTAAATACCCCGGTTAAGTAGTCATGCATTACGATAGGAACTCCCAGCCTGTCTAACATTTGTTTATGTGGATGGCGCCTTTTATGCAATGCGATTGGTGATTCTAATATGAAGTGTTAAGTTTTCTTTCATTCAAGGGCTTAAAGTTCAAACTACATGGAGAGTACGTGGAAATGTTATTAGTATAATGAATCGTTGTACTTTTATGATCTGCTGATCTGCTATCATCTCAAGCTCCCCCCCTCTTCCAGATTTTAATTTAATTATTGCCATCAGTATTGTGCAAATTGACTTGTGGATAAGGCTCTTTTGAAATGCTTTTCAGATGGGGTTCCTTCTACATTTAAAGATGCTTTTCTTAGTCGACTCACAGAGACAGGTGCAACAGAAAATTCTTCTACATATAAATGTGCAAATCATGTGAAAGAAGATAGCGTAACTGCCACTGAAAAGACACAGAACATTTTACGCAACATAGTAGCTGCCGTTGATAACCTGTGGCATCTAAAGGATGGATTATCAGCTGCAGTGTTGAAAGAACTACCAGAAGATGGTAAGGATTAATAGGGCTAGATGACTTTCACACTCTTCTGTTGTGACCTTGTTGTTCCTCAAGTTTGCCCTCAGTTCTATTCATGTACTTCTTCTTTTGCTAGGTACATGCAGGCAAAAGACCTCCCATGGTTTAGAGAAAGAAGTTAAGAACTTGAGAATGGAATTTAGTGATCTTCATTTGAAGCACAAATCACTTGCAAGGGAATTGCAGAGACACCAAAACGTTCATGCGAAACATAAAGCTGAAATGAAACATTTAAGAGGTAACTTTCTTATTATATATCTGGTTGGTTATTTACCTCTCAAAAGCATCAATCATAAGAGTGAATACTGAATGAGAAATGTGAGTAATTTGGATGAAACATGGGGTAGACTCATTTCTCAGCAAGAAAGCGAGTATTTGAAATTTGAAAATTGGCTGGACTTCAGAAAGCTCACCCCCCGCTCCCAATTAAGCTTAAGACACAATTTGGAGGCTACTGGGGGGAGGCAGATATTGGGGCTTGCTATGCATTGATATAGGCAATGCCAAATTGATACCATAACTGTAGCAGACCAGTAACCTGATCCAAAAAATAAAAAATAAAAAGAGGAAAAGTGTAGCAGATCAGTATCATATTTATGCAATATGTTTGCCCATACAGTTGCTTTGGTGTGTGTGTGAAAACTGGATTCATCCCCAGGTGTGTCATATTTCAAAATGCACTTAGCATGAGTCAGATGGCAAAGTTTCCTATTGTTTGTGTGCCAAGTACATGACAGTTAGCATTGTCTATTGAATGGCAAGGGTATGCTTCGGACGTAGCAATTTTGGCTATATCACTATTTGTATAACCTATAATTGCGATCCCTGAGCAGCTGTCAGTTATACCATTTACTTCTATTTGAACATTGTGTTCAAAATGCATGAAAGATTAAAGTTTTCCTGTATCACTAAAATAGCATGCACTGGTAATGCTCTTTTATATGTCCTCTATACTTAGGCTTTTGCCTTTTCTTATGATCAATTAAATTTGTTCACCAATTAGAAAAAAAGATTAAAGAAGTTCAGAATTGAAACCTGTGATGAGACTGGAATGCATGGTGCAATAATTTGCAATGATTAGTCTACCAAGACAAATGTTTTGGCATGTGATGTGAACATGGTAGAGTAGATATTAAAGGGCTTCCTAACATACACTTATTAATTTTTGTGTTTCCTCTTTTATTATGCATTTTTTTTGTAGCTTCTAATGGAGGTGTTTTTTCAAGAAAACGTTTTTTCCTGTGCTGGATACAAATTGGCATTTATGCTTTCCAGTTGCATTATTAACATAGCCATGAAGCAATAGAGGTTTTCCACTTGCATTATTCACATCATCCTCTTCTTTTATAGATTTTCTGAATTCTCTTCTTTGACTTATGTATGAAAATATCTGAGGAATTACGTATCATATATGTATATATATCTGATGAATTCTTGTTGTTCACATTTTTTTTCTTTGATTGACTTATAAAAATATCTGTTGTATACCTACAGTGTACTCGGGTTGTACCCCTAGTGCTCTTTAATAATTTGTGGCAATTTTACTTATTAAAATAAAAACAAGGGTGATATCATGAATTTCATAAATGTCAATGCATCTGACATGCTCATCCAAAAACAAAGGTCATATCCATATTGCATGGCAGAAAGAATGAAGCATATTATCTTGACAAGTTATAAATATGCATTTTTATCAATCTCACAAACAAAATTCAAGAATAAGATTAGTTGATGGACCAAGATGAGAGCTGCCCCTTTGTGCGAGGTGAAGGTCGGAATTAGTCAACTCTAGCTTCCAAGACCCTCTTTTAATTTTTTTTCACTAAAAAAATGATACAAACATGTGTGAAGACCATGCATATGCACATTGATCCCTTAAATTGCCTACTGTCATTCAACATAATGAGACACATGCAATTGGTACAAGTTATGCCATTCTATATTCCAGATATTTTTCAGCCCCCTCCACCCAACCTGAAAGAAAAAGAGAACCTTTTTTATTTTCAAAAAAAAAAAAAAAAGAAGACTGGGTTGTTGTAGGCATTGATTTTGATGCTCTGCTAGGCGGTGAGTGACTCAATTTTATTGGTTTTTGAAGAGGAGTTGGAGTTTGCACTTTCAGAGCTAGAAGAAAATAATTGCAATTTAGCATTTCTGAAAACACACAGAAATGCTGCGAAAGGGGCACTTTTCCCTATCTTGAATCTAGGGTATAATCAAGGTGCTGGTGATAGAGTTAGAGATACACAAAAGGATCTGCATGATATGGAATCCACTCTCAAAGAGCTAACAGTAAGTTGTTGACTTGAGACAATTTTATTCCTTTGTCTTGGACTTTATTTTTTTGCCCTCTTGGTCAGCATTACGAGAAAATTTTGAACTGCAAGAGACGTGCACATTAATTGGGTTGAGCTCCACAGGACCAAGCTTCATGTCAGCTTACAGAACTGAAAGGTCTTCATGATGAAAGGATAAAAATATTACGGCACTTATCCAGTTTGCAGGTCACTTTCTATTACATTGATGTCTCTGCTGGTGTCATACTTGCAAATACTTCTTTCTAAAGAATTATTTTGAATAACAGTTCTGTTTATCCAGTCAATTAATTAGAATGGGGATATTTCATGACAGAACATGTTGAAGAATGTCAAGTGTATTTCCTCTTCCAATGCTTACCTCCTGGTGAGAGATCAAACAGAAAAGTCAAAATCAGAAGTTTTGCAGTATCAGGCCTTATATGAAAAACTACAGGTTGTAACTGGTCGGTAGTTTCATTTATGCCTCCATCTGTCATCTTTTTTTCTTTGCAAGGTTTTGGTTCTGAAGCTCACCATACTTTTTTCTTGGTGATTGTAGGTTGAGAAGGATAACATTCTGTGGAGGGAGAGAGAAATGAATATTAAAAATGAAATTTCTGATGTTTTCCGAAGATCATCTGCCGTTGCTGAGTTCCGAGCTGCTGATCTGGGGATAGAGATACAGAAACAAATTGAGGAGATTAATATGATTGAATCTAAGCTAAAAGAGGCCTCAAGAGAACCAGGTTATAATAAACCTGATGCTTTTCTTTGATCATTCAACATGTGCTACTGCATCTCTGAAGGGTTATGCTGCAATAATGATGAAGATACTATGCAATGCAGGAAGAAAAGAAATCATTGCAGAATTTAAAACCTTGCTCTCTTCATTTCCTGAAGACATGAGCATTATGCAAAGTGAACTAAGTAAATACAAAGAGGCTGCTTCGGATGTTCATTCTCTCAGGGCTGATGTGCAATCTCTTTCTTGTATTCTTGAGAGGAAGGTGAGTATTCTTATCTGTTCAGTCATATTCTTAGATGCGGTTAAAGAAGCTCTCTCTCTCTTTTTTTTTTCCCTTAGCAGGTCAAAGAATGTGAAACCTCATCTGCAAAATCTGCTGACCAAGTTGCAGAGATGCAGAAGCTGCAAGCTTTGGTACGATATGTTCTTTCAGATGCCCCAAACTGTCAAATGGATATATATGAGGAATTTCTGTGAAATATTTCTCATTTACATTTTCACTTGTTGTAGAATTGTGCAACTTAAAAATGACGATTTTTTGGAAGTTCATTTATACTGTGTAGGTACCAGTTTGAGTATGTGCTACTTATTGGGGGAAAATAGCTCAGTGTACAATAATTGTATAAACTTGACCTATACAATGACATTTGTTTTAAGGATACTTATGTTAATAAGCTAAAATAGCATTAGCCAAGTACATATGGAGTATACAAGAAAAAATCTTAGACAGAAAGACAAGATGCATAAACTGTTTTTTGGTAAGTAAAATTATATTAATCAAAAGACGGCAAAAGTCAATTACAAAAGAAACAAAAAATTGAAAACAAAAAACAAAAGGCCCCTCAAGACGGCGCATTAGATACAAGGAAATTATGAAAATCCATGCCATGAAAGTCCAAGGCGCTGGTCCATGTACACAGATTTCTAAAAAAGAAAACTATTAGCTCCTCTTGAGATCTCTCATTGTCTTCAAACATCCACTCATTGCACTCCTAACAAAGACACCATAAAATGTAAATGAGAATCATTTTCCACATAGTTTTGATCTGATTCCCGCCTCACATGGGGGGCCAACTTGCAACAGCTGCCCCCACTGTCTCTGACATGACCCAAGCTATGTTCAATCTGTTAAAAATCTCATTCCAAAGTGCTCGAACAATCTTGTAGTGTATCAGAAGATGGTTAACCGACTCACCCCAGTTACGGCATATGCAATACCAGTTTGCTATGATAACCATTCTTTTCTTCAGATTATCTGTTGTGAGAATCTTTCCTAGTGATGCTATCTACATAAAGAAGGCTGTTTTCAAAGGTGCTTTGTGTTGCAATATCTGTCGCCACGGGTATTGAATCTCTGGTCCTTGAGTGAGAACCTTATAAAAAGAACAAACAATGAAGGTTCTTCTTCCTATCAAGGTCCATATCAAGCTGTTTTCATCCTGCAAGTTTGGTCATTGAGAGTAAAGGAGGCTGTAGAATTCCACAAAGTACTCTATTCCCAATCTTGTGCCACTCGGTTGAAACTGATGTTCCAAAATAATCTCCCTTCATTGACCCCACTACCTTCGCCTCAGTGATATCTTTGGCGCTTGCAATCTGATACAAAGTAGGGAACACCGTGTCCAGGGCCTTGTCTCCACACAAAATATCCTTCAAGAATCTGATTTTTTGAACTGATGCCCAAACAAAGCCTAGTGTACCGTTGAAAAGCCCCCCATCCACTTCTGATGTTTTTCCACAACCCCACACCACTTGCTCCCCTAACTTCATTGGGGCACCCCCCCTTGCGCCCCCATACTTGTGCTTGATCACCACTCTCCCAAAGGCCTTCTGGTTCTTGATGATACCTTCACAACCACTTTCGAAGTAAAATCCAGTTGAACATCCTTAGGTTATGAATGCCTAGACTGCCTATTGATAAGGGATGGCAGACCGTCTCCCACTTTACCAGATGAAATTTGAATTTCTTCCCCAAACCACCCCATAAGAAGTCTTTTTGCAGCTTCTTAAGACGACCTGCCACATTAGCCGGAATATGAAAAAGTGATAAAAAATAAGTGGGTAAATTAAAAAGAGTACTCTTTATCAAGGTGACATGTCCCCTTTTGGACAAGTACATTTTCTTCCGTCTTGCTAGTTTCCTCTCCACTTTTTCGATCAGTGTGTCCCAAATTTGGGCTGCCCTTGAAGTTGTACCCAACAGGAGTCCCAAGTATGTCATAGGAGCGAAGAAGGCTTGCATCCAAGGGTACTTACCAACTCCGCAAACTATGAACGCCTTTAATCGGTACCATTTCAGATTTGTGGTAATTTACTTTTAGGCCCGACACCGCTTCAAAACAGTGGAATAGAGCCTTCAAAACTCAAACCTGGTCTCACTCAGCCTCGTAGAGTACAAATGTGTCATTTGCACAAAGCAAATGAGATATATTAGAAAAGAATAATGATACATGTACAACATTTTTTACAACCATGTGTTCAAATGAGGGTATTTATATAAATTGATGCTACTTATATAAGTAATTTTACAAAAATATCCCTTATTTAACACATGGTTGTAATAATGGTTGTAAAAATGCTTGTATATCTATCACAACTCATTAGAAAAACCCCATGAAGGTGTTTCAATGGGGAATCCACTTACTAAACCATTATCCAAGCATTCTGCTGAGAGCTTCTATGACAAAAACAAACAACAAAGGGGATAACGAGTCACCCTGTCTCAAGCCGCGGGAACTTGGAAAAAAACCTTTGGGACAGCCATTAATAAGGACTAAGAATCTAGCAATGGAGATGCACCTTTTGATCCAAGATCTCCATCTCTCTCCAAAGATACAGAAGAAAATTTCAGTTGACGTGATCGTAAGCTTTTTATATATCTAATTTACACAAGATCTTGTTTTGCCTAATTTCAGCTTGCCATTGATACATTCATTGGCTATAAGAACTGCATCAAGAATTTGCTTGCCTTTGACAAAAACATTTTGAGGCTTAGAGATAAGCTTTCCAAAAACCTCACTAAGTCGGTTGGCAAGTACTTTCGAGATAATCTTATACGCCCCACTAACGAGACTAATAGGCCGGAAGTCCTTAATCTCGATAGCCCCCACTTTTTTGGGAGTTAAGGCTAGAAAGGTGGTGTTGAAACTTTTATCAAAATTTTCAACTGTAAAAACCTCCTTAAACACCTTCATAAGATCTTCTTTAATCGCCTCCCAACATTCTTGGAAAAAACCCATAGAGAAACCATCTGGCCATGAAGCTTTATCTTTTGTCATATTCCGAATTATCTTGAAAACCTCATCTTCCTCAAAAACCCACTCAAGCCGGGTTGTATCCCCTGAGTCAATCGTATCAAAAGCTATACCATCAATGTTAGGTTTCCATCCCTCTTGTTTCAAAAGGAGGGTTTCATAGAAGTCAACAATGTGATTGCAAATGACCCATTCTTCTTTACAGTCAACCTCGTCGATCTTTAAAACCTCAATGTTGTTTCTACGGTGAGATTTGGCCACCCTATGAAAGAACTTCGTATTGTGATCTCCTTTCCAAAGCCACAAGGCTCTTGGTTTTTTACGCCAGGATACTTCTTCCAAGAGAAGCAACTTCTCAAGATTCGTTACCCGCAAAGTCTTCTGCACTTGTTCTTCTTGAGTGAGTGGTCGTTCCAATTGAACCCTCTCAAACTCCTGTATATCCTTCATTAAGACATTTTTATTGTCCTCAAGGTTGCAGAAAGATTGTGTGTTCCAAGTCTTCAGGTCTCTCTTTAAGGCTTTCAGTTTGTTAAAGAAAATGAAGCTCGAGGAGCCACCAAACTGATATGAGATCCACCATTCTTTAACCATATCCTTAAAACCTTCTGTCTTTAGCCACATATTCTCGAATTTGAAGCAGCGTCTCCCATTCTAGAGGCTACCACAATCAAGCAAACTAGACCAGTGATCCGAGAAAAGGCGAACCAAACGCTTTTGCCATATATATGTAAAGTGGCTTTCCATCTCTGGAGAAATAAGAAAGCGGTCCAACCGGGCCCTGGTCTGATTATTGGACCATGTAGCTAGACCCCCAGCGAGCGGTAAATCCACCAGATTTAAATCAAAGATACATTTTGAGAACTTCAGGCTAACTTGTCTTACTCTTCTATTATCGGATCTTTCACTGGCAAATATAACCACATTGAAATCACCCGCAATGCACCATGGAACATCCCAAAAACTGTGAAGCCCTGCTAATTCATCCCACAGAAGTCATCTGTCTGCATCGAGATTAGGCCCATACACACCTACAAAAGCCTACAAGAAATTATCAAATACACAACAGAACATACAAGCAATTGCGTACCTATCGATGTAATCTTCTGCTTTTTCCACCACCCGTCGATCCCACAACACAATGATTCGTCCTAATGTCCCTATCGTAGCCATGTAAACCCAATCCACATGAGTGCTGCTCCATAAACTGTGCACCATACTCCTATTAATAACCTTTAGTTTTGTCTCCTGAAGACATACTATATCTGCTTTCCACTCACGAAGCAAATTTCGTATCCGAAGATGCTTATTTACTTCATTAAGTCCACGGACGTTCCACGGATGTTCCACACCACAATCTTTGCTCTTCATAGCCTGCATATCTAGTCCCCACCAATTGATGAATCCCTTTGGCCATTTGCAAAACCCAATTCTGATTGGTCTAGGTAAAAATAATATAGTGGGTTTGGATTTTGAAACTCCTCATCTACCGAAAAATCCTCCAAACCTTGAAGTGTATCCAAAAGAAGCAAATCATCCCCCACCGACTGCATTAAGTCATCAGAATCTTCATCATCATCCTCTGTCAGTTCGAAGCCAACCTCTGGGTGTACTGAGTGATCTGCCGGTGAGTTAGACACGCCATACCCCTTAACTCAGTACACCCAGATGCATAAACTTATGAAAACTAAACTAGGACGACAAAAATTGGCACCCATCAATTGGTAAAGAGCATTCAAAAAGAGGGCCTTAAGATTCATCATCGACTTCTCAATTTCTTTGAAGTTGTGGCTATTCTTTTCTCTTCAGATACACTACATTGAGTGATGCAAAATTATTTTCCGCAAATATTTTCTTTGGTGACTCAAACTTCCCTTTCCAATTCAAAATAGACCCACCACCTTGAGCCAGCCTGAAGAGGCCATTTACCAAACTCCATAGAGAACTACCTATCTCACAGTGAAATAACAGATGCTCTATGGTCACCCAATCCATGTTACACTCGCAACATCAGTCAACTATGACAAGATGCCGTTCTTAGGTTGTCCATGGTGAGGTATTCCCTAACACTAGTTGAGGCTAAATATCCCCTTCTTGGGAGGAGCATTACTACACCATATGTTCCTCCAAGGAAAGGAAGTGTTATCATGGGAACAAAGGCCTCTGCAGAAAGATTTAATTTGAAACACCTCTTTTTTGGAAGGGCCCCAAAACCTGTTTTCATCTCCCACGTCAACTTGGTAGAATATACCTGATTTGTAAATTGTCTGCTACAGATGCTTCCTTGAAGTGTGCTATACAATAAGTGGTTTGTTCCTATATCACACCCCAAACCGAATAGTTATTAGTGGCTTCAAAATCTGATATTGCTGCTTCAAAGGAAGTAAAGCTGGCTGAACTACAAGAGTGCTTTTGGCTACTATCACATCTATCCCTCCTAATATTTTTCCAATGACCGGATTCCCCTGCATCACAACCCCATAGTGTGTGGGGTGGATTCTTTTATCATTGAACACAGGCTCCTTGGCAGGGGCAGACCCATGTTCAAGGTTGGTAGGCCCCCCCCCCCCCCAAAATTTTTCAAAACTTTACCTATAATATAAATTTATATAATTTATATATATAATTAAAATTCTCTCTTAGATTTTTTTTAAAAAAAAAATCCCCCCCCCCCTCAATTTTTGATTAAAATTATTTCTTTAAATCTCAATATATATCTATTTATATTTTAATTTTTATCTTCATTTAAACTCAAATTTTAATTCACATAATCTTGCAGTTATTTTAACAGTCTAATTCTAGTAAAAAAAATTGATTTATATGATTGTAAAACTAATTGATTATACTCACTTATTTTGTTTTATTCTAACTTGTATGAGTATGAGATATAATTTGTTAAAAATGTAATAGCGTTACATCATTACTTATTAGAAAATTCTCAAATTTATTCTTGATCTATAAATTTTTCTTAAATCATAGAAAAATATGAGCAAGTACACAAGAATAATTGATTTAAAAAAAAAAAAAGACGTAGGCAATTCGAAGATTAATATATGTTTAGAGAGTTCGGTAACAATAGAGCATGATACTTCTATCACTGATGACCATCCTTCTAAATTTACACGCACCGTACATTTTATCGATCGCCCCTCCAAGCATAAAATCTTAGTTCCGCCCCTGCTCCTTGGAGACATGACTTAAATGAGGAGGCCATTCTCTTACTGGAAAGAATAGCAATTATGTTGGAACTATATGGAGTAATTTTTTTTTGTAAGAATCCCATGCCTGTCGATGTATTTCATTGATGTGTTTTCACTTCCATTCCTTTATCTGTACTGATGCAATCTCCTGTTTGGTACAATACATTCACACTGTGAGTAGAATTGTTCTTTTGAGAAATTAATTAGATGTTATTTGTTGTCATATTGAATCTTTGGTTGCAAAGGGGCCTGTTTGACCCATCCTGTCCTTATCATTGGAAGGAAGTATACAATCTACCAATTATTTGGCTTTTAGTAAGTTTTCCTGTTTTCTTTTTCAGGTCCAAGATTTGAAAGAAAGTGATAGGGAGTTAAAGTTGATTTTGGAAATGTACAGACGTGAATCCACTGATTCAAGGTTAGAGATTCTGCACAGATCTTTTTCTCTTTAGTTCACATTTATAATTTGATATACTCATGATTGCATAATGTCAATATGGCCTAACAACTAAATTCTGGATAAAATAAGTTTTGCACATTTAGCTCAATTACTTTTTATGGTTGGCTTGGATGATGTGAGGTATATTAGTTAGTGTGTGGTATGATGGTGTCACTGTTCTTAGAATCTTATAAGATCTGCAGGGATGTCATGGAAGCCAGGGACTTGGAATACAAGGCATGGGCTCATGTCCAAACGCTGAGATCCTCTCTTGATGAGCACAACTTGGAATTGCGAGTCAAGACAGCAAATGAGGCTGAGGCCATTTCCCAACAAACGCTTGCTGCAGCAGAAGCTGAGATTGCTGAGCTGAGGCAGAAACTAGAAGCTTCTAAAAGGTTTGGTTTACTTTGACGAGGCAAAACATTTTCTTCAACCTGCTGTTACTGTTGGGCCTTCTTTCTAGAAACATTCTGACCTGCTGTTACTGTTGGGCCTTCTTTCTAGATTTTTTTTAACGTTATTTCAATTCAATTATCTTCTATGAAAACCATTATATGCATGTTGCTCTCTCTCTCTCTCTCTCTCTCTATATATATATATATATCTGGGTATCTGGAAAGGTGCTTTAAAAAATGATCCCGACAATAGATAACTCTATTAATCTTAATAAGGTCATTGATAGGTATGTTTTGTGAAGAGACAGCAGAGCCTGTTTTGCTCCAATGGTTTTTCTGTAGAGCTTTTCCTGGTGGTTGTTTTTCTTTTCCCTTTATACCTTTATTTGGGATATACAGGATGAAGCTTGGATGGTGGTTGGTTGTTTTTATTTTTATTTTTTATAAGTAAACAAACTGGTGGTTGATATGTTGAGGAGTGTAATAGTTTGAATGTGGCTCTGATATAACTAATGCAAGCTTTGTGAGGATGATATATCATAATGTTTACTTATATATATAAAAAAAAAAGATATCATAATGTTTACGGTTGTTTAGCAACCAGGGATGAAACTTAGGCTCTGTTTGGCAACAATATTGTTTTTTATAGGTAATAAGAAATTTTATTCAACTGAATTTTTCTCAAGTATTGTTTGGCAACAATATTGTCTCAAGTATTCTTAGATATTTCCTTCCCAAAGCTCACTCAACACAAAATACTTTCAATTTCGAATCTTGAACTTTTTCCTCAAATCATTACCTAATCATTACAACTTATCCTCCCAAACAGACGTAAAAAACAATACTACTTCTCAAGTTTCAAAACAAAAAATATATATATATATATTAAAAAATCATATTCAAACAATTTTTAATTTAATAAATTTTTATTCAACTTTTTCTCTCTTTTCCTAAAATCCAATAGAACATTTTAACTTAAACTATTTCACTTCTATTGATAGATATACTGTGAGATATTTTAAGTATGAAACGAGCCCTTAAGCTTCTGTTTCTATGATAATGTTTTGAACATTACATTTTGATTGGATGGCTACATCATGTTATTTTCTTTTGGTTTTTTGGATGACTTAAATCCGGGAGCTATTTGTAATGCCCCAATAGAAAGCTCAAATTACATGATCTATACTCTAAAAAGACTAATAAATGATATAATTGAAGCCCAATTGGAATCTTAAGAAGAACAGGAACTCATTTCCAACCAGCGATTTAACCAATTTCGTGTAGGGACTTTCAAGGGTGTGGTGCATGAGACTAGGTTTACTCTGCAAGGGTGGGCCTGAAGGGCCTTGCCTTGAAGAGATTTCCCAACAATAGAAAAAGAAAAAAGAACTCATTTCCAAGCAATGTCTGATCTCATTTATCACTTACCGTTATTCTTATTATATGGGGTATCATACTATTGTTCCATTCTATTATCTATGTTTCTGTTTTCTCTTGTACTTGGGCTATGCCCTTTGTGTTTTTAAAATGAACTATTTGACTACTCTTATAAAATAATATTTATGTTTAGTTGTTCTCTTGTATATTTCTAGTTTACTATGGATCTATGCCTTGGCATGTTGAAGGTATTTTACTCATCAAGAAACAACCATTAGTTGTTACATTGTTGCGAGAGGTTTATATGTTATGTAAACTTGGTTGGTATTGTGTTTGAAAACTTAATAACTTATTTTTATCATTTAGGCCTCGTTTAGTTTTACATATTGTCTCATCCCATCTCATCTGAACATCTACCATTCAAATACAAACACTTTTCAATTTTAAATTTTCAACTTTCATTTAATCATTAGCTAATCATTACAAAATTTTTAAACAAAGCACAAAAAATAATTCAGACTTTTCCAAATTCCAAAACAAATTCAAAAACACGATAAAATCAAAAAATTATATTCAAACAATATTTTAATTTTATAATATTTTTATTCAACTTTTATTCTCATTTTTCAAATTTTTATAAAACATCTTAATTCAAACTATTTTACTACTATTAACAGATTTCTCATCTCATAAGTGTAACCAAACGAGGCCTTAGTGTCTTGATCATCTAGAATATTGTACGTTATACTTTCTCATGTGAGTAATAAAGCGTGTACAAGATCATTTCAAAGGTTCTTGCTAACCGTTTAAGTTCGGTATTGGAACAAATTATTTCCAAGCCACATAATGTTTTCATTCGGGGAAGACAAATCCTGGATTTGGTTTTGATTGCAAATGAATGTTTGGACCATAAATTGCAAGAGGGGGGTGCATGTATTCTTTGCAAGCTTGATATGGAAAAGGCTTATGGCCAAGTGAATTGGGAATTTCTCTTATACTTGCTTGGAAGGTGTGGCTTCGGAAATAGGTAGATCTCTTGGATGCGACATTGTATTTCCACTACTCGGTTCTCGGTCCTTGTTAACGGCACATTTGCTGGTTTTTTTGAGAGCTCCCGGGGTTTACGACAAGGAGACCCTCTTTCTCCTTTTTTGTTTGTTATAGTTATGGAGGCACTTAATTAGATGGTGGCGGCCATTGTTGCAGGTGGATTTTTTTTCTAGTTTCCAAGTACGTAATGGCACCAATGGTTCAGTTAACATCTCACACCTTCTATTTGCATATGATACCTCACTCTTTTGTGATGCGACTGATGGCCAAGTACAAACTCTACGGGCACTGTTACTTGTTTTGAAGCAGTGTCAGGGCCAAAGGTGAATCTGAGTAAGTTCGAGATGGTTGCAGTGGGTATGGTTCCACATATCACTAGGCTAGCAAGCATCCTGGATTGTAAGGTGTCTTCTCTTCTAATGAAGTATGTGAGTCTTCCTCTAAGAGCAACATTTAAGGCTAGAACTATCTGGGATGGGGTTGTGGAGAAGATCAAGAAAATGTTGGCTGGGTGAAAATGGTTGTACTTGTCAAAAGGAGGCTGACTTACCCTTATCAAGAGCACCCTTACTAACCTACCCACCTATTTTCTTTCCTTGTTTCCTATGCCTACAGGGGTGGTGAATAGGATTGAAAAACTTTTCAGGGCCTTTTTTTTTGAAGAGGTATGGGAAGAAGAAAAAGTTCCACTTGGTTAATTGAAAGTCAGTTTTTTCCCCAATTTCTTATGGAGGATTGGGTGTGTGTAATTTGAAGACCTTCAATAAAGCCTTATTGGGGAAATGGTTAGGGAGATATCAACAGGAAGGGGGGTCCTTGTGGAGGGAGATTATTGACTCTAAATACGAAGTGTTCTGGGGAGATTGGTGCTCAAACAATGTAAGTGGGGTTATGGTGTGGGCCTATGGAAGTTTATTAGAAAGGGATGACCAAGTAATAAAAATCACATTCGCTTTGTGGCCGGAGAAGGCACCCGTACCCGCTTTTGGAGAGATGTGTGGTGTGGTGTGGTGAAGCTGCTTTGGATAGAGCCTTTCCAACTCTCTATCGCATTGCAACTAATAGGGAGGCTTCAGTTGTTGATTTGCAGTCATTCTCTCATGGTGCTCATCAGTGGAATATTCTCTTTAATAAAGATTTTCATGATTGGGAATTAAACATCATAGCAGATTTTTTCAGCTTATTACACTACATGGGGTCTCTTACGGCACCGGGGGATGGTTGAAGTGGAGGTTCAATGGTAACAAGAAATGTACAGTAAAGGCTAATTACAAAATTTTAACATCTCAAGAGCATGTTCCTTTCCCTTGGAAGAAAATCTGGAAGTCTGGTGTGCCTTCTAAAGTAGCATTTTTTGTATGGATTGCCGCTCTCGGGAATATATTGACTACGGATAACTTGAGGAAGAGGGGATGTATTGTGTTGGATTCATGTTATATGTGCAAGAAACATGGGGAATCGGTGGATCATCTCTTATTGCATTGTGAGGTGGCAAAGATGTGGGATGAGATCTTCCGAATGGTGGATGTTGCTTGGGTTTTGCCAGTGAGAGTGGTGGAATTGTTGGGGTGTTGGAGGAAAATGCAAGGATGTCCTCAAGTGGTAGCAACATGGAAGATAATTCCATTGTGTGTTATGTGAGGCATTTGGTCAAAAAGGAACGAACGATGTTTTGAAAATAACGAGTGCACAATGGCGGTGCTGCAGAATTTTTTTATTCACACTCTTTTATTGTGGTTTTCAGCCATTGTTTTAAATAGAAACAATGTTCATGAATTCTTGTTTTTAATTTTCAGTTCCTAGAATGTATATAGGAGCTCGTTCGTATACTTCCTGTGTACTCAGGATATGGCTACTTTATTTATATCAATACTGCTCATCTTTTGCTTGTCAAAAAATAAAAAATAAAGCTTCCTTAATAATACTAGAGAAATACTATAACTACAAAGTAATTACACAAAAATAATTCAACAAACTGATGTAGTTTATGATTTTTTTTTTGTAATCCCTTTATGATTGTAGCACTCTTCATAATACTAAAAAAAGGTGCATCCAGGTACACAACGTGTATACAAGAGTCACCTATTTAGAGTTAGAAAACGGTACAGAAAATCATAAAAACTTAACATACTAAACACTCTAGAAGCTTTCAAAAGAAAAAAGAACATAAACTTAAGAGTTTTGAGCTTCTTCAATGTCCATTTGCGGTCCTCAAAGTTCCACTTGTTCCTTTCCCACCATGTTCCACACGACTCTTTTGGGCATGGTCCAAGGAGGAAACCATTTATGTCCTATTTGACCATTGGTTTTTTGTTGTTTAGACATGATAACGGTGTAAATGAATTACTTTCAAAATTCAAGTTTAATTCTGTTTCAGGGATATTTCTAGACTTACCGATGTCCTGAAGTCCAAGAATGAAGAAAATGAGGCATACTTATCTGAAATAGAGGTTGGTATCCTGTAATTTAAAAATTTGGGACTAACAATCATAAAATTGGTTTAGTTAATGTTGGTTTTCTTCAGTCAATTGGACAGGCATACGACGATATGCAGAATCAAAACCAACATCTGTTGCAGCAAATTACAGAGAGAGATGATTATAACATTAAGGTAATTGTCTATCACGAAATTTTCTTTTAGGGTAAAATACACAAACTCCACTCGTACTGCCACCCAATTTGAAATCACTTGCCAAATTATAACCTTCAGCAATCACCCTTCAAACTATCAAAAAACTGCAACTTCCCCTTGAATAAAAAACTACTCTTAAAGATTCTTAAGAAAAAAACAATGCCCTATTTCATTGAAAACAATTAGTTTTTAAGAAAATAAATTTGTATATATAAAAATATACTTAATAAGAAAAACATTTTTGAAAAAGCTAAATATTTTTTACAGAAATAAAAATTACCTTTTAAAAAATAAACTGGTCTCCTTGAAAAGGTTTTTTAATTTTGAAAACCTTTTTAATTTTTAAAAAATTAATCTCCAGTTTCTCTTGGTTTTTTTAACTTCTTTAAATAATTTTTTACAAAATTATATTTTAATTTATTTTTTTACTTTTTTATTTGATTGCATTTGATTCTATTGTTTTTGAAAATTTAATCTTTAATAAAGGGTTATTTATGTCATTTTTCTGAGGGTGTATATTAGGATCTTTTTTGTAGTTTGATGGGGTGATTTCCAAAATTGATAGTCTCGGGTGGTGATTGCAAATTGGAATATATAGTTTGATTGTGATTCGTGTGTTTTCCCTTTCGTTTATGAGATGTAGTTGTTTTGTTCCTTCAGCTGATATTTCGTACCTTTTTGGTTTTAGGTAATGAGTTTAATTCTCGTAATGGATGTCAAGATCTCAGATGTGTGTCATTGTTTTGGTCTAAAATTACTGCTCTTACCCCAATAATGTTCATTCTTGATTGCAGAAGTAATGACCATTGCTTCATGAGCCATGGTTCTGCACAAACTATCCCACTATATGGGGTTAAGAGTGATTGTTTTGTATATGTCTGTAAATATAAATCAACTCCCTTTTGGACACCCGAACAAGACTTGATTGACATGCTTTGTTATGTATTATTCTAATGAAAGACGAAAGTGAGGGGTTGTGTTGTTTATATCTCGTTACCAATAGCGCATTTTTGTTTGTGTTCACATGCCCTGCTTGCTGCATGTATGGAATTGGTGCTAAGGTCAGTCGAGTTATTACAACAGCTGTCAGCTTATGAAGATGTATGTTGTTTAAATATATAGGTAGTAGGTTCTAAATGTGGATTAGTGCCGTGATATACATTGTGTCCTTTCATACGTTCATACAGCTTGTGTAACTGCATTTACAACAAAGTGTTAGAGCTGCATATTGCTGCTACTACAAGACATGATGCATTTACTGATGATAGACTCGTCCTGTAAACTTCATCACGTTGAGAAACTTTTGTTTGGTAAATCTGTTTTGCCTCGAGTTAAACATTGTACAGCTCTTGTATACGTGGTTGTGTCACTTAAATCCATAGGCTATTTGTTGACTTTCAGACCTCTGATAGCTTTTCAATAAAAAAAACCAAGTGAAGCATTTAGGTCGCTTTTAGTCCATTCTATTTTTTGGTAGTTTGACCATGGAATTTCTTTGTTTCTGTATTTCTGGAATATGAGTGTGACTTGTTATAAATGATCCTATGGATGCTACAGAAATCGATTTTGTTATCTTGATACAGATGGTTTTACCTCGTCAAATATCCATTCTAGCATCTGGAACGTGCAAAATATATGAAATAGATTACAAACTATTATAACCATGATTCATATTTCATAATCAAGCTTGCTAGTCTAAAAAAAAAAGATAATAGAGTTGGTTAGAAGTTATAAATTGAAATATTTTTATTCATGTCTGTCTCATCATTCATTAATTGGTATGTTACATTGTGGGCTGGCTGTTTATGTTGTTCTGTATATAGAATATCAATTTACGAAATAAGTGTTTGTTCAGCTGGTATTAGAGGGTGTCAGGACAAGGCAGCTTCAGGATACTCTGATCATGGAAAAACGAACCATGGAGAGGGAGGTTCAGCAAGCGAATGCATCTCTGTGCTTTTTTGACATGAAAGCTTCAAGGATCGAAGATCAGGTATTTTGAGCCATAATTTCAGATTTGAACTGATAACAACAAATTCTGTAAATATCTTGAGTTCAAATGACGCTTCCACTTCAAAATTTTCTCAGAGCAAAGGAATATTTTGAGACAAATGTGCTTTGCTTTGCAGTTAAAGATTTGCTCAGAACAAATTCAGAAACTTGTAGATGATAAGCTTCATGGTTCATTTACTTTGGAAAGTACACACAAGAAATTGTTGGATGTGAGAAGTACATTTCAGCAGGCACAGGAGTCACTAGAAGAATCACAATCTAAGGTTGAGAAAAGTCGAGTGGCGCTTGTGGAGCTGCAGATAGAACTAGAGAGGGAAAGGTACAGAAATATTGTGCTTCTTTACTTCCAATTTCTGCAGTGCGTGGGCTTTCCTATAAAAAAAAAAAAGAACTGCAGTATGTGGGTGGTGATCAATTTTTCATTCTTGGTCAGGTTTGATCAGAAAAGAATAGAGGAGGATTTGGAAGTTGTAAGGAGAAAGGCTTCACGTCTTAGAGCAGAGACAGGGGGCTCATCAATTGTCGAAAAGCTCCGAGAGGAGCTTAGAGAATATCGGGATATTTTGAAGTGTAGTATCTGCCTTGACAGGACAAAAGAGGTAAATAAATATTTTATCTGCGATTTTATTATTGTATGGGCTTTAGTGTTCTTTTTATCTTGGAGTAAGTGGTGATTGAAGTATGGTTTCCTGTTTAAGTAGTGGATTTGTGAAACATGGAAAATGGAATTTTTCACTTGAAAGGTTTAATGATGTGGATCACGACTGTTAGTTCCAACCTATTTCACACCTAATAAAGGGCAGCTGAAAACAGTTTCCCCAAACTTTGCTTAGTGATTGGCTAACAATTTACATGACACATTTCATACTATATATTATATATGTTGAAAGAGGTTGGCTAACACTTCAATAATCCTATGCGAATGATTAAAAAGTTGGGTAGTTTGAGTTTCATGTTCATTCTGTTTAATTCTTTTTTCTACTAGGAGACGAAAGAGAAAAAAAAAGGAGAGAGAGAGAAAGGGGGAGCAAGTGTTACTGGTGTTGCATGGTAGTTTGTGTCCAAGGCTGCGTATTTTGTAATTTGGATATTGTTATGATCTAGTAGTATACAACTTGTCCCAAAAAAAAAAAAAAATAGAATGAATTCAGTCTTGGTAAAATAAATCCCAAGTCCTCGATAGGGGCTCAACCTCATAAAATGATAGCAATTCAGCTTTGATGCTTCAGCTACGTTTTTTTTCATGCATTTGGCAGATCTTCATCTACCTGTGCAACACAAGTGAGTTAGGAACAGAAGTTCTTTCCCTTTCCTCTTCCGGGATGTTGTAATTGTGCAGATTGGACTTAGGCAAAACTATGGTTATAGTTTTTATGAATTACATGATGCGGATGTCTATTACATTGAGGTTTCCTGTGAATAGTCTCCTAAGATCATCTCGTTCGAATTAAAAAAATGCAGAACAAAGATTGTCAACATTGTTATAATAAATACATGTAATTTAAACGCTGAGTGCTTTCTAGGCACGAAGTATTCCAGTATGTTTGGAATGAAATCATTGTCTTTGTACAGTATGAAGCTGGGCAACTTATTTTCAAATATTGTGATTAAGATCTTTTTCACTCCAGGTTGTGATTACAAAATGCTACCACTTGTTCTGCAACCCGTGTGTGCAAAGAATTATTGGAACTCGACACCGCAAGTGTCCAACATGTGCCACAAGTTTCGGGAGTAATGATGTCAAACCCGTTTACATCTGACAGGAAGCTGAGAAAACTTTGTTTCCTGATATTCTTTATGAGGCCTATAACGATATGTTGTGGGGCATAAGACCTGTTGCACCCGATTTGAGGCTTGATATGGATACAAACAGGTTCACATGTATTGTTATTGGAGAGAATTGTAGAACCTGGTCAAGTTCTTGCCTTTTTTTGGTCCACCAGTTGAAATCATCTTATCTTTGCTAGTTCTAGGTTTTTTTAATATTATTTTACTATTGTTTCTTTGAATTTTTATTGTATTTATTAGGTTTGTTTTCTCATTTAACTGCTTGCAGCCCCTGGGAACTTTCAATTTGTTGCAGATTAATACGTTTCAACCCAATGCTTATTCCTTGAGACCTTGGAGGATGCGTGATCAAATGTTTTGTTATGCTAATTTTCAGTGAAGCATTCTTGCATACGTCACTGAGGGTTATTTGGGATGTTAGATTTCCTTTATTTTTTTGGTCTAAGCGTCTCATTCACCTTGAAGTGCTGGGGCAGTGACATTAAATTTTGGCTTGTGCAGTTTTTTAAGCGCGTTGGTCACAGACCTTAGAGCTTATCTTTTGTCTGTATAATTGTAGCATAGTTCTGTACTCAACAGTATGCCAGATATGTAAAAGAAAATATCCATTCTTTTATCTGAAATATCAAAGCAGTACCTATTTTCCATTTTGTTATGATGTCTGGTGTTCAATTCTTTCCTTGAGCTCGATAACAATGCGAGTCAGGTTTTCCTGCTTTCTAGTGTAGGAAGAGAGAAGTCTGCTTACCCCAAAAAAGTTTGCAGGAAATGCCTAATTCAGAGAAACCAGGAAGGAATTTTCAGGGCATGGAAATGATTTATTTTTTTGAAGTATGAGGTATGAGTCGGCTTCTGATGATTTGCCTTCATTGTCTACAACATGGATCCATCTCACGGCTCTCTACAAAATGACCAAATTTCTTAAGACAGTGGATGGATCATGTCCAATGAGATGATGATTCTTATTATTATTTTTATTTCTTTAATTTGTAAACAAATAACAGAACCAAAATTGACCCTCGAGTGATGAAAACCAGAAATGTGAATTATCCTTCGATACTGGAAAGGAACATAAATTACAATAAAATTAGGAGAGATCCATTTTGCTTTATTTTTTTAGGGATTTGTGACTTTAATTTATTAGGTTTTAGAGTCCCGGACTCCTGTAACTCATTCCATCCAATGGGGAGGGTTCCATATTTGCGCGCACGCACGTCTTATTTCTAATTAATCAAATAACAAATTTGGGACATGCGGATCGAAAGGTGAAAGAACACAGATCGATATTTTCTATATTTCAGGAAATTATAATACGAGCAAGATATATATATATATATATATATATATATATGCAAATAAACTATCTTAGCAAATAATTTGAACGTTGGCCTTCCAATAACACATTCAACATCTGGAAGAGAAATTCAATTAAAAATAATTTGACCATATATATATGTACAGGCCTGGTTAAGCTGGGGAACATATACTGAGGTCGTAGAAGAACCATAAGGCTTCTCATATCTGCAATATGTCCAAACAGGACACAGTCAAGCAAGACGCAATAAAAGACATCCATAAAAAAAATTAAAATAATAATAATAATAATAAAAAGAACAAAGAGACGCAATAAAAGACAACTGCAGTGGGACCCTCACATGAAAAGAGCCCCCGTGCAGCAAGCATTTTTGTAAAAGGCAATCAATCAATTGTAGTACTTTGGAATGTTCAATACAAGGGTGACTTGAAAGCAGCTCTTCACTAACCCTATTATCAAGCATCTGAATGTTAACCTTATAAGATGTACACATCTAAATTGTGTTTGAAGCCATGTTTTAAGTTGGTATATCCTTATTTCGTTTTCACCAGAAGTCTCAATAATATAAAATCTCACCATCTACAGACTACACTAGCTTGTCATCAAATCCTGCAAAGGACCAAGTTTCTGTTTACATTGATAACACTATAGTACAGGAATTTTATATTTTCATTTTTTATTTTTAAAAAGCAATTTTGTTTCCATGGGGGACAATTTGAACACTTTCCTCTCGGCAAACATATAATAATTATTTACTATATACAAATACAATGCAAAAATGCACAATTTATCGGGAAATTTTGTCAGATACCAAGTGAAGGAGACTTCTGTCCCCCAAAAGGACAATAAATGAAAATTTGCACTAAATGGCTCAAAGATTGACATAACAGCTGAAAAATATAATAACAATGATGTTCGAATGTATTGTAATAAATAACACAACCAAAGATCTGCAAAATTATGTTAAGCTAATAGATTATAGACTCCAAAGCATCTATCCAAACAAACAGACCTACAGCACAGGATAAAAAGACATCTTGCTTTTAGATTTTTACCTATTGGTCATTTGCTGGAGCTGCCAAGATCAAAGTCCATGGTGTAATCATATTCAATTGTTGGAATTACAGAGGCAACAAATTTCAAGAATAGGAATAGGTACCTGAAGAATTAAAATCGAGGTGACGAGGGGAATGCAAATCATTAACAGAATTATGTAAAAGCTACAAGCACATGAAGCAGCAATTTCTGAAATGCACATCTTATCTACCTGCGTATGCACTAGTTTCAATGTCACACTTCTTTTACAACTATTTGTACTTGACTCGTTTTTCTTAGTTCCATGGTAAGGAGGTTGCAGATGAGCTAGTGTTTATGATTGATCGTTTATGTCTAGACACTGGCAAGCATGTTGACTGAAGCTTGAGGCACGTGTTGCTTATCAGGAGAGGGGCAACAAAATCTCAATTTCATTGTTTCATTTTTATAAGTAAAGATGAGGAATGAATGGTGAAATCTCAATTTCGTTAGAAATACGAAACGTTCAGGAAAGGAAGTGTGAAAGACCAATATGGAAAGGACATTCTACAAACATTTCAAAGTACATTAAATAATTGTCTCCAACACAAGGCAAGTTGAGTGATGGTATCAGAAGTTGGTTCACTTCTAGAAATTCTTTCACTGGGAACAAATCAAATGCATACAAATAAAAATTACTTATCAACTTCTGGTTCAACTCCACGTGACATTAGTACGTCAATAATCTTTTTCATAACAGCTCCATGTCGGCATGGATGCACCGATGCATGCTTCCCAGACATATGTGGATGGTCCTCAATAGTTACCTGTACCCACAACATCTAACTTTAAAACACAAATGCATAACAGGGCAGTGCATGAGGAACACAGCGGTTCTTTCATTTTTGTGCAGTGTTATCACAAACAAATTATGATGCAAACCAGTGCAAATAAAATAATTTACAGGTTGCTTCTTCAAAAGAATAATTAAGTACAAATATAGTGAAAAAGAAACTATTTTTTTTTATTAGTATAGTGGAAAAGAAACTAGAGGTAAAAGTATAAGCAAAAGAATATTTATTATAATAGACTGTCAAAGTGGGAGTATTCTTGTATTCTTAAGTCATAATATTACACATGGTAGCGTTGCTCTTGTATGTGACCCGTGTACTTGGGCTTTTGCCTATTCTTATGATCAATAAAATCTTATTACCGATCAAGAAAAAATATTAAAAAGGAAGCCATGAACAGAATCACGGAGACCATCAAGAAGTATATTCAGCACAGCTCATTGCAGGCAGATGGTTGCTTCATATTTGTGGAAAATAGTTTAACTCACGCCAAGACTTACTGTTTTGCGAGCATGATCTTGACTAACATCTTCAAGTACAAGCTCTGGCTCCAAAAGCATCCTTGACTAACACAATTGCAAAGGGGATTTCTGTAAGTCCTATGAATGCATATTTGAATGGAAAAATTTCCTATAAAAATGGATTTGAAATGTCTGAATGAAAGCAAATCTTTCCCCCAAGATACACCATATACATCACTTTCTTTTTCCTTTGTGACACAGAACATACAATATATACAGTTCCTGCTCAAGAAAAATACATTCAAGGAACAAAACAAATGTCATAGTGGCATACTAAATTCATAAATTGTCATCTACGCTCATAAAACTAGTGAATGCGTACCCAAAATAGAGTTTCAGCCAGTGTAAAGTACTCGAGAAAAGGGTCTCAAAATGGACGGCAAAACTCACAAGATAAAGCTTAGCAGAATTTGCGAAAATCTGACTTAAAAACACAATAACAACTTAAAAAGCATGTTCCATGAATAACATCTGCCACAGGTACTTTATCAGGATTTGAATCTTAAATACATCAGGGGAAAAAAAACGATGAAAAAATTAAGAGGAAAAAGAATGAATTGGGGGAACTCTCTTATTTGCCTCAACATTGTTCTGTCTTTCACTTTCTTACAAGAAATGAAACTCTAGTTCAAATATTTTCTCCTAACTGATATTCACTATCCTCTTTTTTTTTTTTTTGTAAGTAAGAGATAATTTTATTGATGAGAACGACAAAGGCATAGCCTGTGTACACAGGAAGTATACAAGGAACACCAACTGATATTCACTATCCTTCAGCACGAACACATTGATCAATGTATACAGTGACCCAATAATCAATAAATATGTTTGACATTCAATTAGCAGAGATGTCATTTTCCTTGACAAGTGAAATATAAATCAGAACAGGAAAGAAATACATAAATAAGGCAAAGTTGAGCCAAAACTTGAGGTGTTTGAGCTTGGTTTTATCCAATGCCACCATGAATCCATGCACTTGGCTCAGCTCAGCTAAATTTTTTAGCATATGAAATACAACACCATGACCAATTCCTAATTCCACGAATGTAGCTCATGTTTAACCTATCTTACTTCGGAAGCAAATGACAACCACCAATAGCATATCATAATGCTACTAGGAACCTCAAACAAGTAAGAACGCATAATTAATGATACTGACCTCATCATATCCAGTAAGCCACACACGAGGTGTCTGATAGTATTTATCATACCTGGAAACAAGGCAAAAATGATATAAGATATTAATGCATGGAATGTGTAGAACCTATATTAGTTTTTATCACCTATACAAAAAAATAGATTTCCGTGTTTTTTTTGAGTAACACAAAATTAATTAAAAAGTGCCAAAGGGGCAATCAAGTACATAGAAACTTCTATATATGGAATTCTACTGCCTTACTGACTACGATGCTCAAAGTATAGCCACCACATTTTTTTTTTCTTTTTTATAAGAGCCACAAAATTAGACAAGAATGAATATGAACTATATGTCCAAAAAAGCAAGGTGGTTTGCACCATTTCAAAAGGGAAAAACAATGCTAGTTTAAAAAAAATAAAAAGAAAGGAAAGAAAAAAACAATCAATCATACGTGACGCTGACATCATAAGTTCGAGTCCGTAAAATATTGTCATCATCAGGTTCCCGAGAAACAATATATGTTGATGGCAGAGTTGCCTGCAGACATAGGTACAAGACGACAATGTAAATTTAGCTCGCCAAATAAATTGAATGAGCAAAGACATCCATTCAAGACCCATACGAGTAAATTTAACTTAAATATAACAATTAATAGTTTAAAAATAGTTAATTATAATAAAACTATCAGGTGCATTTAAGCGCAGACACCTCCTAGACTCTAGGCACTGAGTGAAGTATGAGCATATGTTTTTTAAAAATAATAATTCCTAATGATAACAATACATTCACAGAATACACTATAAATGTTTAAAAATCATAGTAAAAAATTTAGTCTATTAACTGAATTTGTTAAAATTTTATGCAACATGCCAATCAAGTGATCAACTAATTAAGTAGAACTCAATATGGCATTCTATATAATTCTCTTGTGCTTTATAAAATATAGAATACCATGATAAAGTAAAATCAAAATAAAGTACATGGTCAAATCCTAATATACCCAAGAGACAATGACCAAAAAGCACAAAAAATTGACCTCGATTCTAAGATAAGCAATACAATGCAGTCCTATAGTATATAATCATCCTCATCATTAAGCATTGGACCGTCATCATTGTCATCAAAAGAATTGTAAGTTTGTAACCCTCATCATCTTTTTCATCAGCTTTATTTAAACAGATTTCCACACAAACAATAATTGTTAAAATTGATATTCTATATTTTCCTCAAAACACTACCAAAGCATGCTTTGGTAAAGGCACTTCTGTTTTGTGTACCCCCGGGATTAGTTGGAATGTTGTTTCTAGACACCTGGTGCCAATCAAAAATAAAATAAAATAAATGCACTTCAGTTTTTCTAAACAAAGGGCTTCTACCTTGGCGTTTTGCTGGATCTGCAAATGCACTTTGGTTTCGGTGAGTGCAGTGCTCTAGCCTTGGCACTTTGAACTTTGTAATTAGAGCATTTTTACCAACAAAGGTAAAACCATTTGTATGGTAGTGCAAGAGCTACCCCTTGAGGGGCATAGACCTTACCCACCCCTTCTTTTTGATCGAGGGAACGGGGATCTCCAGTTCTATCCCTTGCATGACGCAAGGATGATTGCACCACCTCTCTAGCTAAAAGGAGGATCCCTCCATCCCGTTCAGTGGGGGACAGGGAGAGCTGTGAGGGAGGGACAAGCCCTTCCCACCCTTTTTTAAAAACAATGATAAATTATAATTTGATTATATTTAAATTTTTTAATTTAAATTTCTATTTTTTAATTTTTATATTTTTAAAGATATTTAAAAATAAAAATCTCCCCATTGCAGCACTACTAACTACCATGTATTTTATGTCATTGAAGTTAGAGCAAAATATTAATGGAGGGGTCCATTCACAAGCCCTAAGCAAAGTAAGTTAACTAAGAAAAAAAAAGGTATGCAAACTCTAAAAGAGCCAAAAAGACAGGAGAGAGATTAGGCAAAGAAACCCAAAAGAAAAAGAAAACAAAGACTGCATTGTATTTTTTATAAAATGCATTGATTTTAAAAAATATATACAAGTAAAAAAAAAAATTCTTGTTTCCTCAGTGATGGGATGCAGTTCAAAGTGGTAAGAGTTATACCAAAGGCAGAGTCATGCTAGCATAATTAAATCACTGGATCAACAATTAGCATGGCCTAGATATACTGATGGTGATATTATTATGAAGCCTTAAGCTCCCAACACCAAGATTTGCACTGAATAGGAAGACAACCAATGAAAAGCTGCTCAATTTTTTTCTTCCAACCATAAGGAAGAACAATAAAATGTTTAAGATTATGTATGAAGCTTAAAACTGCTCCAACGTAAAACACTGATAAGTATGTAGCAGCATCATATAAACAATATACATTTATATCAACTTTCGTATTCCATTCAGTTATCTAAAATAAAGGGAAAAAACCATTCAAATTTCTAACCATCAACAGTCTATGATAGCATGATTGTATCCTGTTCATCAGATGCTTTTCCAGATATCACATATTGCTAAGTACAGCAATATGACCACTAACGTAAAACTACTAGCTCCCAACACTACCAACACCTCACCCCCCCCCCCCCCCCCCCCCAACAAAAAAAAAAAAAAATTGGAAATAAAGCAAAAGAGAAAAAAAAAAAGTAGACCAGCCATGACATTTAAATCCTTGAACCAGTACTTACCCGTGTAATAAACATCAAATCATCCACTACTAGCATAGAAGAATACTACATAGAAAAACTTACAGCATCTACTTCAACAAGGTTGTCGGGTTCTTCATAATCAGCCATGTCAGGAATATCTTCTTCATCCTGATCACCAAATTCTGAGATGATCGACTTCATGGCCCTGTGCTTGCTAATTTCTAGAGTCTCCATAGAAGGCAAGTTTTCCACCTCATCACTTTTATCTTCAAAAAGGTAAAAGATGGGTAAGTGTATATTTGACTTGAAATTTTTATGTACACTACAAGAGGTATTGGTACCCTTGGGCTTCCCATGAGTAGCCAACCAACCATCGTTGTCTTCATTATCAAGAAGAACCTCCCCACCTGCCGCTTCGTATTCCTCCTCAACAGATGCAGCCCTACGTAGACAAGGGACTGAACAAGAATGACCAAATTATCATCATTGTAGTCTTGTTTCTCAAAAGAAGTAATCAGGTAAAAAAAGATAAAGTGAAAAAACTACCATTTCTAGTAATTAAGAACTGCTTTTCAGAAGGTAGGTACGACTTCCTCTTGCTTGGCTCTCCTGATTCCCTGATGCGATAAATCCACCGAAAGCAATCCAATACAATTAAGTTCAACATAATTTGTATGTCTTGTTAATTTCTACACTCATTTTTCAGATCATATAAGTAATAGGCGAGAGAGAGTGAAATAGATACCAGGACCAAGTGGGGCATTTAGAAACGAGGTTATCTCCAGCGATGATGAACTCGGAGACGCTGAGAACGCCTTTCTCTTTGAATGCGGATACTGTGCGGGGGGCGGTGATCCTCTCTACGGTCCCCTTGAAGGCTTCGTGAAGCCTCTGCGTCAGAGCCATCTCTCTCTCTCTCTCTCTCTCTCTCACACACAAATAAAACCCTAGGAATTTGAAAGAGAGAGAAGACAAGGGAATCGGAATTGGAAACCCTAGCGACTAGTCGGGACGAACAAGGACTCGGAGCCTTTCGGAGTTTTGAAGAATTGAGAAATTCCCTTTGTCCGCAAGACCGATTTAAAATTAAAAAAAAAAAAGGAAGGGGGAGGGGACAAAAAGGAAACTATTCGATAGAATGAGGCCGATAGATTTCTGTGGCCTGTGGGCTCGTCTTTCTCAATACATACCTGATTTTTTAGATGGACTGGGCTCGGTTTGACAAAATCCCAGATCTGGGTCCGGCCCATTTAATTGAATCTCGCTTTTATCATCATATTGCAATTATATTTTATTTCGTAACTTGCAAATACCATTTTGTTATGCTTTGAGTTGATTTAGGTCAAATAACCCTACGCTACAGGTTTAAACCACGATCCTCCCAATTCATTCTTGGCACCACCTCATGTACTTAGGAAATAATGCAAAAGGTACACAATTTAACACTTTGAATAATCTAACCTCATGGTAATCTTATCGATAGGAGAAAGTGTTTTATTAAACAATGCATTTAAAATACATTTAATATTGTTATGTCGCAAAAATTTAAATTGATGAGAAATAATAAATTCGCTTATTTGCAATTTTTAACAATACAAACCAATGTTGGTTTTATATATAAAACATTGGGGTATGTAGATGTTGCTCACAAGCTGGTTATTCATATTTTTTAATTATTAAGTTTAAAAAACCAATAAAATTGATCCTTTGGCTTTCAATTTTGAAAAATGGGACAATTTCACTCATATATATAAATCTCAGTTACAAACTGAAGCAGGAGAATCTAAGTCAGATAAAATTGAGTTGTCAAATTGCATATTGACAACGTTAAAATACATAAAGTTAGTAGATCAGCCAAAGATGGCGTGAAATCATGATCTTTCTTGATTGAGACAATTTTGGATATGCTTTGGTATTTTAACCATAATTTTAATTACAGATATTAAAATTGGGGCATATGACCTAATTTGAAAAGTTTTTAGAGACGTACGTTATGACCACTAAGCTTTGTTCAATGTGCATTATTTTTAGGCAAAAATCCATTGTTTTTCTTCCATATCCCTATTTTTAATTTTTTCTTTATAGTAATATTTCATTTATTGTTTAGAAAGTGATTCTAAATTTGATTTGGGCTAATTTTTTTATAGATTATTTCTTTAATTATGTATTTTCTTTTAACGTGATTATTGAGTTTTTTTATTTTTGGTAAAATGATGATATTGTCGATTTACAGGCATTACAACATGTTTTTTGGGTTGATTTCGTCATTCCCAAATTTTGTTAATTTTGAATTAAACATCAAAATTATTTTTATTTTTTGTGTGTTTTGGACAATTATCTTGCTTTAATTTTCTGTAACTTATATGTTGAAACTAGCACGTAAAATAGTTTGTATTCTATCCAGCGTCACATACCGTGTCATTATCAATCATATTTTATGTACCATATTTCACAAACAAAATCCTTAATTTCCCTGTGCAAAAATTAACTCTCAAACTAGGGGTGTAAGAAGACTGAACTGGACCAACTGGATCGGACATGATGGATTTTGATCCGGTCCAGTCTAAATTCTATATGGACCTAATATTTTTGGTCCGGTCCTGTTTCAAGGCATTTCTTTCCCTATACCGAATAGAAGTTTGGTCCGGTTTAGGGTGAAAAAATTCCTGAACTAAATAGAACCGGTCCACATTTTTTTCCGACCGGACTATTTACACTCCTATCTCAAACAATGATCATGTATCGCATAATATCCAAACTCATTAACTCTTTACCTAAGTTAGTGTCTTTCCTCCTTAAAACTTCAAATGAGGAATAAAGCGAGTAAGATGAACATATATTATTATTTAAACTATATTAATTATGAGATAGTACTTAACTACAAGATGCGGTTTATTACAAGAAATTATGTTTTTTGTTTCACCTGAAATCGGCGCAAAAAGACTCAAACTGTGACACAAATAATTATTTCCTTACAATTTTCATTGACTCAAGGTAAGCAATAATACTCGTTCTCAAAAACATTTTAGCGTCCTGTTATGGTGATGCAAAAAGTGAATTCTTATGTCGTAAATAAGATAAAATGTAGTGACAAAATACTTATTTGCGACAATGTAATGATGATGTAAAAACAAATGACGCAAATAAATTCTTATTCGCATCACATATATATGGTCACAAATAGAATTTAGAGTCGTAATGTACGATCTTTTGCAACCATATAGGTTGCCGCAAAGATAAGAGATGGTGATGCAAAAAGTTAAAACTATTTGTGTCGAGAGTTTTGGCGTCACATACTTTGGACGCAAATAAAATTTAGAGTCCACAAATGCAAATATGAGAGATAGGAATGCAAAAAGCTAAAATTATATGTGTTGAGAGCTTTGGCGTCAATAAGATGGACGGTAAAGAAGTTTATACAGTCTTGTTTTTGGACACAAATGAATATTGGCGTCACACACAAATGTAATTAATAAAATATGTTTGAAATGTTTACTATTTTAGAGTCAACTTTAATAACCCATAAAAGATTAAATAAGTATTAACATTTCCCTTGAATTTTTACAAAAAATTCAGTTAACCTTAAATGAATTTTAAAGAAACAAATAAATCATTATAGATATTGGTAAAAATGTTTACTTGTAAACCAAAAAATTCAATTACAATCATTATATCTTACTAGCCAAGTGAAAAAAGTAAGATATTTATAAACTAAAAATATATATGTGCTTTCATTTAGAGTTCTATATCATCTATATATTCATAGAAAGTTATTGAAAAGTTCTTTTTTTCCTTAAGTACTCGTGATAAGTCACCTAAAGTAACTTCTTACAATGTTCTTATGCACAAGTATAGTGCTACAATGGGAGACAATTGAAATAGCAAGTTATAAAAACTTCTTATACTGTTTTTGATAAAAGCATAGTCAGGACTTCCCAAGAATCTTGGATCCAATCTCTTTTCGATCACTCATTACATTTGTGATTGATAGAATAACATTTTTCTGCATACATGATTTTTCTTACAATTAAATAAATTGGGTAATATTAAAAAGGAATGAAAGACTAGTCATATAACAAGTATTAAGTTGTTTACTTGCATCCTATATACATGCATGTCACATTCTCATATTTTAAGTTAACAACTAATTCAAAATGTCACATCCTCATATTTTTTAAGCTAACTTGAGTAATAGGAACAAAAATCTTATTGTTTATCTACTTGTTTCATGCACAATGTAGTAAAATAGATCTCATTTCGTGGCTATATATTGTAGTTTAACAAAATTGACGGACAACAAATTACATTTCTTCACCACAGCATAATAGTTGTTAAACTATAAGGATTAAATAGAAATATGCAAGTACTTCAAGTACAAGGATATGCAATTGAAACAAGAACAAAGACCAACATGTAGTAATTTCAACCAAAAGAATATCTACATAACATATGTTAGCCTTAGCATATGTTATTATCTTGACACCTGCTAATGGGAGGAGTTTTTACATTACAAGCAACTAGTAATGACAACCTCGATTAAAGGTTTCAAGGGTTGTGTTCTATACTTCATTCTACTTGTAATTAATATAGTCATTGTAACTAAATCTCAATAAATGGACTCTTTTATCTGTATTATTCCTCCTCTCTCACCTGATTCGATTGTGATAAATTGATTAACAGCTCTACTACACCAACCTCATTCTAGTAGTTGAGATGTTGTAATCTTTATTTGCTTAAACTCTAAAAGTTGAAAGTAGAAGCAAATGTATATCCGTAGTAGGGTGTCAATGAGTGGAAAAGTGTTTCGTTATCTTCACTATTGGTTAGTTTTGTTTTGTCTTAATATGTGATAGGTGAAGGAATTGCAGGTGCTTGTTGGGCAGTATACATGGTAAATGGATCTGCGAACAACAAACTTTTAAACTCATTTTGGTGTATATTAATTTAATGACATGCTTTGATAATATGCTTCAATATGAGTTTTGGAAGTTTACATAGTTTGCATTTAAAATTTCTTTGTAGTCCTTTTGTGTCTGCCTAGCAGTCAAATGATCAATTTGACAGATTTTGTTAATATACTTATTACAACTTCTAATATCTCATTTTCTCTTCTTCTTTCTTTGCATTTTTTTTTTGGTAACAGACACAGGTGTTAAGAAAGACAACGTGATCCAAGTTGTATAGGCAAGGAAGGACATATATACTCAATACTCCGATAAATGGTTCAAGTTTAGGTTGTCTAGTGTGCATTTGGTCAAATAATGTGGTTGAACTTTGGGCCATTTGAATAAAGTCCACTCGTTGCTTCTAAGAATGGGGATTAATTACAAGTTGCAAGGCACTAAGAATTCAGAGTTGAAGCCTGAAAAATGTTGTGCTGTTATGCATCATCTCTAAGTCCACTGCAACTACAACCACACCTCCCTTCTTGCAAATCCACCACAACATTAATAAGTTGTATGACTAGGGAATGAAAAGACTAGTAAACCTACATGTATTAAGTTGTGTAATTAATATCCTATATATATGAATGTCATATTCTCACATTGTTAACCTTTCAACCAATTTAAAATATCTCCAAGTATAGAAAAACAAAGGGAAAAAAATCCAACTTTATATTTCTAACAAACATCCAACAGTACATATATATTATTTTTTATAATTAATCATACCAAATATTAGATTGCTAATGAACTTATTAGATTTGCATAGGTACCTGTTTATCTTAAGTGGTCTCACAACTTTCAAAATGCACATATGGAGGTCCAACTTGCAAAAAGACATGGGGTCTAACAAAAAAAAAAAAAAAACACAATTGCATAAAGGCCATTCACCCAAACGCACAAAATCCAACAAAAATCGACACTATGACAAAGATCAAATACCAGAATTGCTATAAATTCATGAACTTTGAATAATCACCTTCCTTGGGTTGTCAATCATTCCAAGACTAGTTAAAAAGTTACTTCAAATGTCCATCAGTAGATGTAGATTAAAGGGGAAAAATGAATAATTTATAATCAATCTAAACTCATTTTTATTACTTTGGATACACATACTGATACAAATGAAGCAAACACTCAGATATGAAGGAAAAAAATTGAACTCCCTTTACAAATGGCTTACAACCTTCAGAGAATAGGGAAGAAGACGTCCAAGGGCTATTTTAGTTCAACTTTGCCAAAGAAAGGGAAAAAAAAATCTCAAGCTGCCTCAAATTTATTTACATACACAACAAACTAAAAACTTCTATACAGATTATAAATCTCGATCATGTGGGCCAGTAGGAAGGGATTGAGCTTCAGAAAATCTAGGAAAAGGAGTTTAGTTTTGAGTGGCAAGGTAGAAATCATAAACTACAAGGTACATGGTATATACATGAACCAAGACTCAAGAAAAGTGCAAAGAATAAGGTTTGTACTTAACTACAAGATGCGGTAATTTTCTTGATCTTGATTTTCTAGCTAGCATCAACTAAATAATTAACTAGGCTTTCTATGAAAAAATTAATAAGAAAATTACTTATTTGCAACCAATTAATTCTAGCTAAAAACTATTTACAATCAAAATGAGTCACAAATAGTCTCTTTGTCATAAATAATTGTTCACAATAGTCCATTTTTCTTGTAGTAATGGAGATGTTCCATATGTGTTTCTGCCACCCTTCCAAGATTATCCATCTTCTTTTTCCATTCTTCTTTCAATAAATATATAGAATTATGAAATACGATTTTGTATAGTGTTAATTTGTACATTTAATCAATTTTAAAGCACCCTTTTGGTAGGGGAAAATGTGTGCTAGCTTTATTTCTCTATATATAGTACGTTCTTCAAGAGACATCAATATATCATTTTTAATGAGTTGGATACATTTCAAAAGCCTTCATCTAGTCCTGATCATTAATCCATATACATCCCAACATTTAAAAAAATCAAAGAGCTAAAAGAAGAGCAGAATATAAAGACATAACTAGAAGCTAGCCCAAAATCAATAGCTAGGGAGCCATGCATATTAGTTATTTTCACACAAGCAATATTCCAACAACAAAAGATGGGAAGATTCCATTTTTACTAGTTCATTGAAGTTAGCTAGCATTGTCTTCAGCCCAAACTAGCAGTGGAAAAATGAAAAATATCAAAATCAATACTCCTATAATTAGCTAATATTGAAAATCTATAATTGCTCTTCCTTTTTTTATTGGCATTAGAGGCACAAGAATAGCATCTCGAATAATTTCGAGGGCAATTATAGACTCTCGACAATAAGTATTTTGCAAGTGCATATTAGATCATTTACAGAAAAAATTCTCCAATGTGAAGCCAACTAGTCCAATGGCCTCTAGAGATTGTTTGCATCTAAAAAAATTCGAATCTTAGGCTTGAATGGGATAACAAGAGACTTTCATGTTTTCATCTCATCCTAATATCCAAATTTTTATCCAATCATTTTTATCCGAGTAATGGTCCAAATAAAAGAATATAGAGTTTTGAGAGGTCTGTGCTGTTTTCAGTAAAAAGTTGTTATAGATTTATAAGTTCTCAAGATAGAGATATTTCTGCAGAGTCTTCAAACATGGATAGATAAAATAGACTTTGGAAACTCTTATGGAAGATGCAAGCTAGTGCCAAACAAGAGTATTTGCTTGGAGAGTGTGCAAGGATAGCTCGCTTACAAAGGAAAACTTGGTAAAGAAAAAAGTCATTACTGAAGGTTTGTGCAAATTTTGCTCCATGTCAATTGAAAATAGTCATCATATCCTTATTAGTTATCCTCAAATTAAGAAAGTTTGATAGGAGTTTTTTCTTAGGTTGCCCAGTAATACATACTAGCAAGTTTTTGATGTTGTAATGCATCTAGTTGAGGAAAACAAGGATGATAAGTTAGAGCTTTTCTTTTGTTTGGCTTGAGCATTTTGGTACAAAGGAAGCAAGGGGGAGTTTGAGCAAGTTTGCATTCAGCCTAAAGCAATTATTAACAATGCTTTGAATATATTACAAAATTTTAAGGTCGTGAAAGCAGAGAATAATATTCAGTTAAGAATTTCATTTCTCCGAGAAACCACCACTTGCTTCCATGGTAAAGTTGAACATAGATGAAGCAATGTTTGAAGATATACAGAGTGCAGGGGTGGGGATGATTCTTAGAGACTCCACCAGAAAGGTAACCATGGTAGCTTCCAGGGCAGGACATGCAGTGGAGAATGCTGAAATGATAGAATTGTTGGGCATCTTTCGTGGGTTGTAACTTTGTTCTTCTATGGACATTTCTCACATTGTTGTGGAAAGTGGTTGTTTGGTTATTATACTATCTCTTCAAAATGATAATATGAGTAATTCCCTTTTGAATTCCTATTTACATAATTTAATAATCTAAAGAGTAATTTTGAGTTATGTTCGTTTACTTATGTTTATAAGGAAGGGAATAATCTATTAGCCTGTAATGCTAGGAGTGTTGATAGTATTCAAATGTAGTGGAAAAGTATTTCATACTTTATTTCTCAAGTTATATGGCTTAATCAATATCTGTAATCATTTTCTCAATTTAACGAATGAATGATTGCTTATAACAAAAAAATTAATTATAATTTTTTCATACTTTTAAACAATACACACAAAAAATTCAAATTATTCAAGTATTCAAAAATTATGAGTAATAATACTAAGGATGAGTTCCATATCTATAAGTCTTGTATAAATTTCTTGTAATAATATAAATCCTACAAAAAAATTATACTTTTTTATAATGTGAACTACCATAAATAACTTGTATTAAACTTGTACATTTCACCATTCAAACGAGACACCTTCAAATAGCATGTAACCAAAATAAAACCTTTGCTGACCCATGGTGGGTCACCCATCTCCTAGACCTGATCTTTCTGCATTCAATAATTGCCAGCCATTTTTACTATGACTACACGTAAACATATTATCCCTTCGAAAAGACATAAAAGTCAAAAACTGTGGGGACGATTCACTAATGCCTAATAAGATCAGGCGTGGAAAATACTGATACTAGCAGAACTGAGGTGATCAGGAATTTAGTCCAATCTTGCTCAGTGGTCCAGACAAGCCGCTATTTAATGCTACCGTAAGGATGAGACTATTTCAGTTCCACATAAACGTACCTACTTGTCTCTGCATGCATGGGTTGTCCTCTGCGTTAGCTACATAATTTGCAGCTCGAAGTCTGATGCTGAGGAGGACAAGACCAACCCCGGACATGTTCTACACTTGACGGAGCCAAGCATCTCTCGCTCTTGAGAGCGATGGCACGTGTACTTATGCCGCCGCGCTTAGTATCAGTTAATTGACACTGAAAACATTAGTCAGTGTGGGCACGGTTTTCATTTCCAGTGTCATTCATACGTCAATATTACGCCGAATACCAATTAATTTGTTGCATTAATTTGTCATTCCCACGTCAACATTACGCTTAAAACGGATTTACGCTATTTTTTTTTTCTGTTTTAGCAAACATAATACATTAAACTAAGATAAATAATACAAATAAGAAAATAATGAGATTCTCCAATAAACACTTTGAAAACATTAGTCAGTGTGGGCACGGTTTTCATTTCCAGTGTCATTCATACGTCAATATTACGCCGAATACCAATTAATTTGTTGCATTAATTTGTCATTCCCACGTCAACATTACGCTTAAAACGGATTTACGCTATTTTTTTTTTCTGTTTTAGCAAACATAATACATTAAACTAAGATAAATAATACAAATAAGAAAATAATGAGATTCTCCAATAAACACTTTAAAATAGTAAATAATAATACTACATAGATGAAAAAAATACAAATTTATTTGAGACCAATAATTAATCCCTACTCAAATTCTATAGATGGACATTATTTTATCTAAAAACATATTTAAAAAGTTCCATCACAGACAAATTTAAAGAGGGGTGGATGCACTGTAGTTCTTGTTTGGAGGCGGTAGACCGCAAACCTTCCTGGAAGATCACGGTTTAGGGAAAATAGGAACAAAAGTAGATGGCTAAACACAATTCAAATCGCCGACGGAGACCAAATGGGACAAAGGTGGTGCATGTATAACACGCGCCACTTAAGATGAAGACTGAGAGGCCTCGTTTGATGGAACAGAGGCTACTGAAGATGCCTAAGCCGCATGTGGCCTGCACCACTCCACCAAAACACCGCAGCGTACTACCAATTCAAGCGGCAAAGGCCATGCGTGCAGCATATGCATTCAACAGAAAAATGAAATTCTTCTTTGGACTTAAAGATCGGTGGCTGATAGAGCTGTGGAGGTGGCATGTGTTAGCTGGACAATACCAACAGGCAGCAGATCAAAGGGTATCGACTTTGAGAAAGGAAAAGGAAAACAAGAACGAAAATTTAAAGAAAAACGTGCAAGGCTATGGATATAATACAGAGAAAATATAAGGAGGAGGGGGTTGGAGCCGTAGCTCCGACCACTCTCCACCCTTGGGGAACACCAAAGGGCTAGTAATGGAGTTGGAAATAGCAGAAGTTGAGAGAAATTAATTAATAAGAGAGAAAGGCAAAAAGGGATGTAAAGCGAATAGATTTACACTAATTTATACATACTTCCTAATATTCCTAAAAGGATAATTCTTATTATTTCACTATTATTTGTTTATTATTTGAATTTTTATTTGTTTTAACATTTCTAATGGTTAAAAAATTGTAAAAATATAAAACATCACTAATAGTTATTTTATTAACCATTAAATAAAAGAAAAACTTTTTTAAAAAATAAAATAAAAGTAATAAAAGAATTGTAGAAGAATAATAATGCTATCGTTATTATTTTAAAAATATTAATTTTCTTTCCTAGAAAGTTTTGTGTCCAAAAATATTTTCCTGCAGCTTATAGGTCAGTTTATAGAGATGACTATAAAAATTATATGTAAATCACTTTTATATATATTTTTTTTACCTATTTTGTTAACATAATTGACTGGGTTATTTATTTTAATATAAATCAAATATTGAATTTCACCACATTAATCGAGTACATAAAAAATATGTAAAATTAGTGATTATATATAGAATTGATACAAATATAATTTATATTCTCTTGATCATCTCCCGAGGATTAGAAAAACCTTCAATATTTACAGTTTTAAGAATAAGATATTTCCTATATTCCGACCAAACAATTAATTAGACTAACAATTAATTATACAACAATTCGATTATATATATATATATATATATATATATGAGAAGTGTTATAATCATAAATCAATCTCACAAAAATAAATATACAAATAGACATGACATATAATTTTATATATGTCCAATATTGTCCATTATATTACGTATCAACTACCCGATACGATAATTGGCTTGACAATAAATACATTTTTTTGAGAATATCAATCCATGTAGGGGGCATCTAAAATATAATTAAAAGTAATATAAATAATTAAATTTATCTTTTCATATTAGTTTTATTAAACTTTTTGAAATAAATAACGATTTCATATGATATTAAAGCAAAAGTTTTAAATTCGAATATTAACTCTACATTCTATCTTATTTTATTAAATATTTTACTTGTTGAGCCTATTTGTTGAGAAGGATTTGGCCCACATGCAAGGGAGTGTTAAGAATATAATTCACATAATTAAACCTACATCTTCCTATCATTTTAGTTTTCTTGAGATAAATGATAATTTGATATAATATTAATATACTTGTAAGTCAAATAATAATTAGAACCCTAAACATTTGTTTTAAGTGGTAAATCATATATATATGAAAGACAAAGTACTTCAAAGTAAAAGTGTACAGCAATATATATATAATTATTGTACTGGTTAAAGGGGAAATGTTCTAACCGAGACTTTAATAAAATCCATTCTCTCTCTCTCTCTCTCTCTCTCAATCTCTCCAGTGAGCGATTTTGGATGGTGACCTCCCTAACTTTCTAGCTCCTCCCATGAGTAGAGAGAGGTCAAAGCTTTGGCATCGATCTCCTTTTCCCCTTTTCTTCCAAATTCCTTCCAGTTTTTTCGTCTACTTTTCGGTGAGTTTTTCATATTTCTTTAGTTTTTCTAGTTTAGTGCTAGTGACCTCCAATCTGCTGTTTTCCTACCATCTCCGACTACCACGTGTGACATTAACGACCTCTCCAACTGCCAATCGACACATTGGCGAAAGGGGACCGCCATTTTGTCTGATGAGATTTTTGAAGCCGCACTCAACTCTATGGGTTTCAGAGGCGTCCAATCTATCGGATCTGACTGTGCTTGATTGTCCCAGGTGGCATGTGGGCCACACATGCCAGCACCGCCTTCATGGACCCTCTGTTGAAATATTAGACCTGGTTGCTGTTTGTCCTATTTTTTTGTTTTCCATAACCAAATATCAAATGAAAGTGGGCGTAGAAGTTCCTGTCAATCAGCATAAACTAACATGGTATATCACACACCTCACCATTGCAGTCTTTCGCCACAAGCTAAAACCATTTTTAAATAATCACTCATTTTGTTTGGGAATTGGGCATGATCCAATTTTTGGCTCCAAACCCCTCTTTTCAGAAGCCATCTATTTAGCTTTTTTTTTAGTGTTGCATTGTGTATTAATTTTTTGGGAGGGATTAAGGGGATTCTCACCCCATTGAAACTTTTATCTTGTAATCATTTAGTTTATCTAATGGACTTAATTTGTTTAAAAATAATAATAAAAATAAAGGGGAAATGTTCTAAGTACATAATTATAAATTTGTAATTAGTTAGCATGTACCACATAGATGCAGCTATGTCAAATCTTATCATATAGAATTACCGTATCTTCGATTGCATGCAATGATGAAATGCTTAAAGATAATCATGATGCATGCATGACAATCACTCCTAAAATGAACCAGTCTTTATTATAGGAAAGATGGTCACGATGACAATCCTTAAAGCTCTCAATTCAGGTAAGCTCCCGAACTCTCTAAATCATACTTTTATTACTTTGATGCCTAAGAAAGTTAACCCAGTCTGTGTGGTAAAGTATCGCCCCACTAGTCTATGCAATGTCATGGTGAAAGTGCTAGCCAATCGACTCAAATCCTTTCTACCCTAGATAATCTTGGACTCTCAAAGCACTTTTGTCTCGGGCTGTCTTATTATTGACAATATTTTAATGGCATATGAAGTTGTCCACTTCCTAAAAAATAAGTGGCAAGGCAAAGAAGGCTTCATGTCCCTTAAATTGGACATGAGCAAGGCCTGCGACTGTGTGGAGCAACCTTTCTTATAGATGATCATGCATCGGATGAGCTTCGACAGTCATTGGGTTAGATTAGTAATGATGTGTGTGCAATCGGTCTCATATTCGGTGTTGATTAATGGCACCCCAATGGGTCACATCCTACCTATAAGAGGTTTGAGACAAGGCAACCTCTTATCACCTTACCTGTTTCTATTTTTTGCACTAATATTTTTATTTCTTTGCTTAATGGTGCAGTTAGAACTCATATTTTACTAGGTATAAGAATTTGTAGAGAAACCCCTAGACTGAACCATCTTCTCTTTGCCGATGATAGCGTCCTGTTCGGGACAACCTCAATCAAGGAATGTGCTAACATTCAAATTCATTAGAAGTGTATGATATGATGTCTGGCCAACAAGTTAACAGGGAGAAGTCATCATTGATTTTTAGCAGTAACGTGGGAGCTGCACATCAGCAAAGAATCTTGGGTTTTGGGGAGTCCGAAACACTTGTGGCTATGAAAAATACTTGGGAAAGAGAGACTATTAAGTCATGGTAGAAAGGAAATTCTCATCATGACAGTGACACTTTTGATCCCCACATTCACTATGAGTTGTTTTAAACTTCCCTCGATGCTATACCATGAGCTGGAATAACTAATGGCCCACTTTTGGTGGGGACAAAAGGTGGATGAGTGGAAGATCCACTGGATTAGCTGGCAAAAGATGTGCTTATCTAAATCAGAAAGAGGAATGGGTTTTAAAAATCTCTAGTCTTTTAACATGACCCTTCTGGTGAAGCAAGGCTGGCGCCTATTGCAGGAACCCTTAAGCCTTTTAGCCCGGGTGTATAAAGCTTGATATTGCACACAAACCCATATGTTCCAAGCTAAAATTGGCCATCGCCCCTCCAACACATGGCATGGTATTTGGGAAGCAGTCCAAACATTGAGAGATGGGTGTTTGTGGCGCCTAGAAAATGGAGACTCGATAGATGCCAAAGCTGACTGTTGGATACCAAGCCACAATCTTAGAGACGTTGACTTAGATATGAATGCAACCCCAGTCAATAAGATGTGTGAGCTCATCAACCCAATTACTAAATGGTGGGACATGCACCACCTCTCTAATCTAATTCAACCTTAGATTATAAATGAGATAGTCAAACTGTGCAACCCATGGACTCTGAGGCCAGACAAGCTAATATGGGGAGAAACCACAACTGAAATTTACTCTGTCAAATCTGGTTACCGATTCATCTTGTCAAGGCAAAGAAGATGGGAAAGTTTGACACACAGGGACAACATGACAATTTGAAAAGGCATATGGCATCTTGGCATCCCCCATCGAGTTAAGTTTTTCATGTGGTGAGCTTGCAATGACTGCCTCCCAACACAATGGAATCTAATGAGAAAAGGTGTAATATCAGATACCTTGTGTTCTCTCTACCACCAAGCCCTAGAAATGTTAGTCCATGCAGTGATCAAATGCCCCCATCTCACAGAAGCTTGGTAGCTATTCCTAGATATGTCAGCTTATGGACAGTTGATGAACACCCCATCCGACTTCTCTAGCTCCCTTGGAGACATAGCTCGTTAGACTTTTCAGCAAGGAAAGCAACACGACATCGAGCATTTTGTTATTGCAATTTGGGGTTTTTGGTATAGGCGAAATCAATGGACACATGAAGATACTGGCCTTTCACCAACCCAAGCCTTAAATCATGCTTGGTCCTCTCTCCATGCCTATCAACAATGCCATAAACTCTATCATCAAAAGAAAGCAAAGCGGAAAATGGGATGGTGCAAACCTCCTCAAGGCTATCTCAAGCTGAATGTGGATGACACGATCTTCTTTGATCAACACAGTGCAGGCGTTAGAGTAATTCTTAGAGATGAACACGGTTCAGTCCTAATGGTGGAAAGCTTAAAGGAAGTTGCTATCCATGACCCTGCGAAAATAGAAGTTATTGCTATGATCAGAGGATTACAACTTTGTCTTCCCCTTAATGTAAGCCCTATAATCTTGGAAAGTGATGCCTTGCTCCTGGTTAATCAATGTAACAACTTAGATGAACCTTGGCTCAGGTTAGGCAATGCTATTAAGAGATTCAATCCCTTCTCTCCCATTTTAGAGCACCCGAAGTTAGGCATGTAGGCCAATTTGATAACTTGGCAGCTCATAAACTTGCCAGGCATGCCTGGTAGATTCCTATGATTGCAATGTGGATAGATTTTTACCCAATGTTTGTTGTTGAAGACGTTTGGGTGGACTGTGGTTTGTAATCCAACTTTATGTTTTAATGAAAGTTACATTTCTCATAAAAAAAATCATATAAAGGACTACAACCATAGTCTAACATCTCTCTCTAGTGTTTCTATGTCTAGAGGGTGGTTGGAGTTTCGGCTTAGCCCCTCTCCTCTCATTTGTATGGTCTAGATATTAATTTATTCTATTTTTTTAGTTTGTTTTGTGATTTTCAACTATAGTAGGTAAAAGTGTTGATTTACTGTTTTTTGGCTACAAAGACTGTCATGTACGCACCCCACCACAGGACTCGATAGCCACTAGTCATTTAAATGGCAGGAGAACATTGCTAAAAAGAGTGCTGTGTGATTTTTGAGATTAGTGGCTCCAAATTTTTTAGATCCATGCCGAGTGTGGATCTCATGTGCCGTCCCATAACAACAATCCTGAAAACTGCATGCACGGCTTTTTTGAGATTAGTAGCCCCAAATTTCTTAGATCTGACTGACGTTCAGCCTTTTAGTGTGATGCTTGTTCCTTATGTGCTAATATAGATCTTAACGCTCTCTTATTGGTGACTCGTCGCTTTTATAACTTGTTATCCTCTTATGTTACTGCTCACCTTAATCAAGGATTGTGAAAAAATGATGGTGAAAGACTTTTTCAGTTAATTCAAATTGATGATATGTAATAGAGATTCCTGTTTATAATTTATTTATCAAACTATATCAAAATTATTTTAAATAGTTTTCCTTTATAAAAATGGGTTGGAGTCAACTTCTTAACTTTAGATTTTTTTTTTTTGTATTTCACCAGTTAGTTTGGATGAATGTTAGAACTTTCCACCTTATTATCTCAAATATCATATAACTCTTTTATAAATCAATGAAATGATTGATTATAAAAAAATAAAAGTAAAATAAAGGACTGATCGCTCTCTCCCTCAGTACAGAAAATTAAACATGCATGAAAAGCATACAAGTATCTCATGATTTTAGCAAAAGCGTTTGAGGCACTTCTTTCCAAGTTAAAGGAAAAATGAAACTTGATGCTTTGCTCTTTAGCCTCTGACTCTTTTCCCTCCCGTTAACTCTATAATAAGTTCCGGCTGACCTACGAACTCGAGTCTTGAGTACGGCAAAAAGAAAGAAAATATATTAGAGCATTTTTATTGAATTATTTAAATTTATAAATTTATATAGATATAATTTTTTTATTATATTTAATAAAAAATAAAAAATAAATTTGTAAAGAAAGAAAATATATTTTTTTATAAATAGTAAAATTAACACTTTGTCTAATAAAAGTCAAATTTAATTTTTATTAAATAAAGTTTTAGTTTTACTATTTATAAAAAAATATTTTTATTTCTTTTTTTCACAAACTTTTTATCATTTTTTATTAAATATAATTAATTAATTTTAATATTTATATAAAATTATATTTTTTAAAATTTAACTTTAAACAGTTTAATAAAAATACTCTGAACTATAATGCATGCAAATATATATGGCTATATATCTATGTTCCTCACGAACCTTGCTTAAATAATATTAGCTATATATTTTGATCGGAATATTGAAAACATGACTGACAATATTGTTTGTATCATGATTATTAATACTGGACTTATAATTAATCTCATAATTATGGATCCTTCGATAATAATGATCATGTCCGGGAGTGTACTTGACAAAGTAACCAAGCATATAAGCATGGATGATACGTCCTCACGTTAATTAGCGCGCACCAACTTCTTCTTGTGCAAGCCTAAGAATTAGCCGTAATCAATTTCAAAAGAAAAAAAAAAAAATTTTTTTTTACAAGTCTTAAATAGACAAATCTTATTATTATAAAAAAATTATTAATTTATAATCAATTCTTTCTAATTAAATTAATTAATTATTATTAAAATAAGGTTTTTTTAATTTCTTATAAAATACTCATTTAAAAAAAAAAAAAAATTTATAGTGCATACAAATTCTTATCAATAGTACCTCATCGACATTGTTGGAGTACTAATCCAATAAATAGTAGCGCGTAGAAATCAAACGAACGCTCAGTGATCACCAGTGTCACAATCAGATAGCTAGATTAGGCACCTTTTGGTTGTCAAGCAGATCATAAAAAAAAGTAAATCATGTCACATGTGTATGTACATAGATTAATCTAGTTTCAACCCAATATTTTGTCCTCATACAAGTACTGTCAGATTCCAAAGTTTATCTTTCATTTTGTCTTTTGCTTTCGTCACATTATTTACAAGTTTGCACAAAATTAATGGTACAAAAGTACCACTCGATTTTTTAAAATAATTCACAGCTAGATCACCAGCTAGCTAGCTAGATCATCAATAGTTAGATATTTGTGGGTCAATAGCCATAACTTATCATTAATATTGTGCGCACAAGATTAATTATATATATATTATAATATTTGTGGGGGGCAAGGCCAAATGATCATCATCGATCGAGATTTTTATATTTTGTCTCTAATGAAGTTGAAGCAATTGGGCCAATGCAGTGTGGCCGAAATGATAGGAAAAAATGAATGTGTGGCGGCCCCGGAATGGATGATAATCATGATGATGAAATCACTTACCCACTAATAGAAAGTGGCTAATTGAATAAGTTCTAATTGGAGGAATAGAGACCGTTGATTTACTAAATAGAAGTACTTGACCAATTTCTTTAGTTAGATGATGTTGTCACCTAGTTAGGGTACACGTGTGTCCACTGAGCTTAGGGAATCCAGATTATTTTTCTTCTGCTTAATCATGGCAGAATAGTGATCTGTAGGCAATATAAAAAATATATATATTTTTTATTTACAAATGAAATATATAAAACAATCTTATAAATTAATATAATTTGATATAATTTATTAAATTATAAAATTATTTTTATTATAAAATAAATCTAACAAATTAAATAAAATTTTATCAATTAATTTATATAATTATTTTGTAAATATAACATCATTAAAAAAAAAAATATTCGACACAATGGCTGTACCATGATCGAAACCATTAATGTAGCACACTATATATCATGATCTAGCTTTATATTTCAAAGCATAATATAAAGGTGCCCGAAAGAGAGCCTGTATGGAAATTATGACGCTACAAGATTCATCTCATCTCTTATGGGTGTCTTTCCAACTAAAAAGGGAGAAAAGAAAGGAAAAAAAAGTTAAGGGTATCTAGATTTATCAATTTATGTTGGTAACTTTATGGTCAATCATATCAAAGCTTCATCAAAATGTTTGAGATCTAAATCTAGTATAAGCTAGCTGCAAGGTCATGCATGGTTTTCTTTGGAAGTCAGTTTCCTTGCTCCCGACTAACTAGCCCCCCAAAATAGACATAAATCTACACATGATCCATAAAAGCCACCATAAATGAAGAAAATGGATTGAATAACAATCCAAATGCACTCGTTATTATTTCTCAATTTATTACATATATGCTCATATATAGAGTAAATTCTTTTTTGATGATTAATGTTTTAACTGCAAAGAAATATATTTTATTAAAAATAAATTCACAATCAAATGAAATTAGCAATCGATCAGAAGAACAAGATCCATATATAGCAGACTGCAAGCCTGAAAAGTCCAATATTAATTAAACCCATCTGGAAAATATTCAGATTACAACATTTTCGTGGGTGGGGCGCCTAGCTAGCTCTTGGTGCATGTCTCGTGAATTATATGCTCTAGTGATGATCATCTCGTGAACGTGATCAAGCTGGTTAATGCATGTTGACAAAAGATACATATGATCTCTAGCTATATATTGTAGTACTAGTAATTAATTATACTCCCATAAATATGAATCCTCAAGCCGAAACCCAGTATCTGCTCCACACAACTGCCACGTCGACGAATAATAGCACAATCCGTGATGATCACGGCTTAGATCCGTTCCCTTGATGAAAAGATCCGGCAAATCAAACAATGTGTCGTCCTCGTCGGTACAAGGTGAGCATGTTAACGTTGATTCTTCTGTGTTGTCCATTGACAAAGTCGCCGATGATGACTCCGAGCCAGGAGTCGGCTCCACTTGGCTTCTAATTCTCGGCTCTTGTACAAATGTGGAAGCAGCCGCCTTGGCAGCGGCGGCTTGGATGTCTTTTGGCGACTTGGTGACCGGCCGGGGAAGTTCTTGTGCCAATTCAGGGAAATTGAGACAAGCAGAAGCACCTTTGATTGCCAGCGCCGCTACATCATGGGCTCGAGCTGCCATTTCTGCTGTCGGGTATGTTCCAAGCCATATTCTCGATTTCTTCTTTGGCTCCCGGATTTCAGACACCCATTTGCCCCAGTTACGCTTTCTCACTCCCCGGAACGTGGGGTGCTTGCCGTCATCATTGCCGACAGTAGTACTACTACCCTTCGGCCGTTTCCGATGATCTTCATCTTCATTATGATTGTCCAAGTTGTGATCTTGATCAGTCGCTAATGATGATCTTGATCTCGACCCTTTTGGAGAAGTACTCTTCGTGTTTTTGTTGGCTTCTGATTTGTTCTTGGTTGTACAATTGCCACAATTCGTTGAAGAAGAAGAGGAGGATGAGCTGAGCAAGTTGTGATCATGAACTGCGCCACTCTCTAAGTTGATATGTTCTTCCATGATGGATATTATCTACGCTTGTGTGTTGTTTGTGGAGGTATATATACAATGTAGAGTAGCGTGTGTAGACGTCACAAATTTACTTTAAAGAAAAAAAAAATAGTCTATTATTAATTTTTTTTATGTGGCCCGTAAATTTCATATTTTTTTTTCCCGAAATGATTAATGCGCTTGTACAATTCATGGTTACAAATGTAATCTCTTATTATAAATAAAACAATGCTAGTGATAGGTGCATAAAAGTAGAGGTGTTGAGCTTTTGTGACACATTAATAAAATAGAATATTAAAAAATATTAAAAAAAGGAAAAAGAAAAAAAAAGCCAATTAATAATGCAAAGAGGATTGGGGTCCATTGGCACAAGGAAGAACAGTTCAGCTAATTTTGTTTCCCATGTGAGAATCGAATAATCAGGCTTTCATGAGATGAATATTATACGTACTTTAAATTTTTTATTTTTTTTTTGTCATGGCTTAAAATTTTGTGATATCAAACGTCTAAATTTTAAGAAAAATACTATTTTTTAACTCAATGCTAAATGTTGAACTTTAGCAAAAAAACAAATACACACACATATAAACATATATATATATATATTACTCTTAGATTTGGGTTATTTTTTTCAAAAACTTGGAGGGCATATATATTTATATATATATATATATATCATGTAATATCTTGCTAGCTAGCTAGCAAGAAAGCTTCCTCTGCCATGGAATGTAATGTAAATTTTGGCCTTATATCGTGGGTTGAGCAGGGCATGAGAGGTAGGCCATTTGTTTCGCTCATTCAAACCCATGAGTTTCACATTAAAACTTTTAGGGTACTGGCCCCTTTAATTTCTGGGGTCCTCCATAATTAAACTCACCATTGATTCGGAGGTCCACACGATCACACACACACCCAAACAAAATCTCTTATATAATTTCTACCGTATTTGGTTCCCATGGAATAGTCATCATCATGTACTATAGTACTGCATATAATATATAATACTAGAGTACAAATACGTACCCACAAAATCAAAATAATTAGAAGTATCCTAAGCTGGTTGCAAAATATGTGTCATATTCGATTTCAAACACTACAAAAAAATTATTTATTTATTATTATTTATTAATTGCAATAGTTTTTTTTAGTCGTTACTAATCTGTTTTAGTCGCTAATAATTATTTTAATCGCAAATATTTGATCACTAATATCTATTTTTTTATATTAAAATATTTAATTAATTAATTTTATAATATATATAATCTGTCCTCTGTGACATTTCCTTGTCCCCAAGTTCTTCTTGGATATGAATACAATATTATTGAAGTTCTAGACTTTTGACAGTTCCAAATTAATTAGCTAGCTGTAATGCTATATATTGGTGACGAAATGAGCACGACTAATTATGTGTCACGTATACGGACCTTATAATTTTAAGTTGCTTGTAGAAAAATAATTACTAGCTAAGTAGGTTTTATTTTATTTTTATTTTTGTATTTTTTTGTGGATATGAAGACAGTTGATGATGCTTCATCATATGATATAATGCTGTACGTGGCCATCACACGTGATGCACATGATGCTGGGCCCATTGTTGGGTTTTCTAGCGAATGGAAAGTTTTTTCTTTTGTTTGGAGATAGCGAATGGAAAGTTAGTCAATCAATAATACTTATTTTTAATTTTATCTACTTTATTAGTTTATGATCATGCCGTAATCTTAAAAATTGAAACCTATAATTTGATGGCATTTGGATGGTTATAAGATAAAATATAGCGTTTCTTGAGATAATTTAATATCGCTAGCTACGGCTACCATTATTTTACATATATATTTAATTGGGTAAATGCAATATTTGTCTTGTCCTTTTCATTTTGTCTTGTCTCCTCTTACAGTACTAGTATTAATTAGTAGATAGCAAATTAAGTAATGTTTGTATTAATTAATTGTAAAAAATAATTGCGAAAATATCATTATTTTTTAATATATAATACATTAATTATTTTTTAATATAAAATAACTATTTTGACTAATTATATTAATAAATATAAAAGAAATATGTAAAAGTGGCTGTATATATGCAGCCAATTATATTAAAATATTATTTTTTATATTTATTATAATTAATGTAGCCAATTACATTAATAACATGTACAAAAAATAAGCAGAAGTGACTGCACATAAATTTTGTATTAAAAGATTATAAATCAATATTATATGCACGCTCATTTAATTCAAGTATTCCATAATATTCCTCACACATCTAAACCTTTAGGCCCCGCTTGGATTCAGAGGTGAGCTCAGCTCATCTCAACTCATCTTCATTTTATTATTATATTATTATAATTTTTTATATAAAACACAAATTCCTATACACATTTTTCAATTCCCAATACACATTTTTCAATTCCCAATATACCTTTTTCAAATCCCAAAATAATAATAATATTAAAAAATAAACTAAACTCATCTCAACTCATCTCATCTCTGAATCCAAGCGGGGCTTAATCAGTCGAACTTCAAACCTTGGCGCTCCTCATTTTTCAGATCTACCAATTAGTATCAAGGCCATAATTTTTATATATTTACCCACATTAGGTAAACTAGCTAGCTGGCTGCCATCAATTTTTTATTTTACATGATTTAAGCCTATAGTAATTAAGTACGTAGTAACACATGCGCGCGCGCACACACATATATATATATATATAATATATATATATACCAACGCCGGGTGTGACAAATTGACATGGCAAATTAATTAGATCTAATCCTCTACATAAAAAGTCTCTTGGTAATTATAAACACGACTCGATCTGGCAATGAAAAACCTGATTCGATCTTATTTGACAAAAAAACATATATAAATATATCAATCGCCATAGGAATAGTATTTGCATTATTATATACACGTACATATAATCATGTACGACGTAAAATGTTTTATTTGATGAATATTATGAAAGAATGAAAAACTATTCTGGTTTTTCATATCAGATACATTGTTTATATTATCATATTTATATATATACAAAACTGTTACAAACGTATGAGAGGATTTACATATTTGTTACAAGAGAGAAACTATAAAAAAAAAAGCTTGAATCTTATCCTGCGCCCTTTGCTGGAAAATTGAGAAGGATAAGGATTGAAACCATCAACTAGGTGTGTAAAAATCTACTGAAAAATCGGAAAATCGGTGCGGACCAGCTGGTGAAACCCGATTAAAATGGGTATTTTTGAAAAATTTCTAATATCTTGTATAGGTTAGGGTTAGTATATATATGATATATGTTGTAACGGCCCTATTATTTCCATATAGTGAAATCATAGCTGCTTCGCTCGTGGACGTAGGCTGGCCTACTGTCAGCCTATTGTCAAATCACATAAAATTTGTGTTTCTCTCTTGCTCTCTCTTTATGATTCCGTATTACTCATTGAGACTGCCACTCGCGTAATACAATATTTTTAAAAGAGTAATGCTAGAGAGCATCCAACAGTCATCACACTCACTCACATGAACAGTACATATGTACTGTTCATGTGAGTGAGTGTGATGAGTGTTAGATGCTCTCTATATTTTTTCTTTTTAAAAATACAAGACTGGTGTTATCATTTCGGTCTCAAAATTTATCCAAAATCGGATCGGTTGCACCCTTGCTATCAACAATCCCCATCAAACCATAGCTCTGAAAAATGGGAAGGAATTGAGCACTCCAGGCAAGAAAGTTATAAATAACTACCACTGACTTTGATGAAAATAACTTGTGTAAGAAGATGAAAGGCAGCGGAAGATCAGAAATATGAAGAACACGAAGCAGCCATAGGATCGAATGAAGCGTGAGTTTGAGAGGTCTCTCGTGCCATGAAAGATGGGAAACTGTTGATCTGGTTTTTCATACGGCCAGATCATACAGTGTATATATTATTATTTTTTATATATTATCATATATTTTATATACAAAACTATTACAAACGTATGAGAGGATTTAATTACATGTTTGTTACAAGAGATAAACTATAAAAGACAAGCTAGCTAATAGATTTCTAACTAACGTACTATAGATCACTGCATGCATAAATCAAATAGCTAGGACCAAGCCGTGCTGAACTAGAAGTCTGAACTAGAGTCGAGCAGCTTGAATGTTATATATCATGCTAGGGCATTATCATAACCAGAGAAATCTGTAATAGAAGGATAATTATCCTGTAACATATATATTATAGTTCTCGATCCTATAATTAGATATTTAATTTTCTAAAAGTGGGTGTTTAAAGATAAGTCTGAACAGATTTCATTTAGGTCACGATCAAATTTAACTTAATTAATTTCCAGAATGCACTTGAAATTTACAAGCTGAGCTAGTTCAAATTTACGTTGACTTTGACTTCCAACTCAAACTTAACTAGTTCATTTGGCAAACATAAATTACTCTTCAAAAGAAAAATTCTCGAATAAAACCGATTCGATTATCACCTAATATATAATAATAGTACTCGTTTCAATATACTTGAATGAGACCTCACTTATTTATTTATTTTTTAAATTCCAGAGTTGACTTCTACATAATTAAAGTTTTACATTATAATTTATAAGTGCATAGTTATGGAGTATTTTGGCCGTCAAGATCATGCTCTTAATTAATTTAGTTGAATTTTAGTCTGATCATATCAATAATGGCTAAGTTTATTCTCTAAATTAAATATATACCCAAAGTCCAAGCTTCAAGAATATTGTAACAATGTAACATCATCGATCGTCCTTGTTAAAAGTAGCTAGCTAGCTCGCGACTTTGGCACTTTCTTCCAAGAGATCATCGGGAAATATTCATCTGATCACGATCAATTTTAGATCATATATATAAATATAAGCAAGCAGCTGGGTTAATTAAATTTTAGATCTATATTAGCGTTAGTACTCAGCTGGGTAGTACTTGATTTTAATTTATTGATTATAAATTTTAATCTGACCTTAAGAAACCTAAAAAAAAAAAGAATTATGGTACAAATTAATTACATGACTGGCATCTTAGCCACCCTCTTTTATCAACCTAATGTCAACAAAATGAGATGAAAGTATAAAATAAAATAAAAAAATAAAGAAAAAAAGAGCTTAAAATGCTTGGAGAGAGATATAATATTAATGCGAATATATATATATATATCTATCTATCTATCTATCTATCTATCTATATATCCGGACAAATATATATATATATATATATATATATATCCCGACAAAAGTTTTTGTGATTTTCACGTGGGGAACCCTAATTATTAGTAGTTTTTTTTTTGTGAAGTTAATTACTTTCATACACCTAAGTAATTTATAATTTTTATGGGCCCTTGATTTTGAATTCACGCGAGAATGAAAATTAGGAAGTCTTGTCCATTTTCACCCGAAAATGATAGGAGACGTCCATGCAGTAGATGCTTCTCGATCGGAAAGTACTCCCACCAAGAAACGTACGTACATAGCGTCAATAATTCAATGCATGCAGTAATAGTCAAGACCTCCTATATAGGAGTTGGGAGGCGAGACACCGTCTTCTGCCATCGGCAGCGCCAACAACCTTGAGATTCCTGGCCGCAAATTTTGAAGGAGCTACCTAGGGTGGGACGTGGAGCTGGTCCCAGTGGCGGAACCAGCAATTGCATTGAGAGGGGACCAGTTTTTTTTTTTTTTTTTTTATTATGTAACACATTTATGTAAAGAGTAATATTAAATATAATTTTAAGGTGTGCAAGTTTTATACACTTTATTTGAAAAAAAAATAAGATTATTATTAAAAAATGATTATTTTTTATGTGAGTCCTAAATTTTCCTAATTTTTTAAAATTGAATAGGTAGAGCTTGTACTGGATTATAGGACTGCAAATATAATTTTTCTTATATAAATTAAAAATAGGTTGAAAATCATAAAAACATAATTATGAATTATTTTTCAATAGATCATTAACTTTAAATAATTTTTCTTGTATTTAGATTTTGGATCCATAGTAAGAAATCTAAAATTATATAATAAAAAAATTTTGGATTTATATTAATAAATTTATTATTTCTCTTAAATCTAATTTTAAATTTAATTTTAGATAAACCACATCCTTGAAAATAGATAATACAAAGAAATTAAACAAAAATCTGAGTTTGAAAAAATTTGGAGAGAGAACTTTTAAGATATGTTGAAATTTTGAAAAAAAAAGAGAGAGAGGATATGAAAATTATAAATTTCATGGGGGGCTATTTTCTATATTTTTAAAATTATGTATAAAATGGCTGAAGGTAAATTTATAATTTTAAAAAATTTTGAGAAGACGAGGACCCATGTCCAGCCAGTGGCTGGCCTAGGCCTGCCCGCATTATGCCCCACCTCGGCCCAACCCAATATATATATATATATATATACACACATATACATATATTAAAAAAAATCCTCTTATCAAAGTAAAAATAAAAATCCTACGTATGAAAACAAAAAACCCTAAAATCATTCTACTCTCTTATCTTGCTCTCTCTCCACACATGAGCTTATTTATCCTCTCCTCCCTTCGTTCTCTCACCTCCTTCTTCGAGTTCTCTCTCTCTCATCTTTTTCTTCTCAATGTCTTGTTCTTAATGGCTATATGGTTCCTTTGCTCAATTAGTTGTGGTGATTTTGTCGTGTGATGTGACGGTGATTTATTTTATTTTTTTGCCATGTTATTAACGTTTGTACTTTGTAATTTGTTGGATGGAAAATATTATTGATCTCCATTTTAGGAGCTTGGTAAGATCCTGATCCCTTTTTTAATTTTATAATTAAATAAGTATTTTTAAATAATATTATATTTTTAAGAAAAATATATTTTATAATATTAAAAAATCATATAAAAAAAAAATTTGCCTATGGAAATCCCAAATCGGGACATATAACAACATTCTTATTGGACTTATTATTAGATAAAAGATTTGTGGATTTTAAAGATGAGTATATAGTTCATTTGATGTATTTTTAGATGTTTTAGATGTTTTAGTTTTATTTTTCATTATTTCTTTGGTTGTTTTCTACCGTGGGTGGGTGGTGAACTGCGATCGACGAACGGACTAGGGTGCCAACTCAACTCCCGATATACGGACAGGACACCTAACTAACCCACTAGGGGACGAAGTCTAGGGGCAAACCCTACTTCCTGCCCTTGCATGGTTCGTAGGGTGTGGGAAAGGGGCGCAACACCGTCCTGGGTAGTACCCTACCGCTCTACTCCTATCATATAATTTATGGAAAATCCTATTCAGCATCCCGTTGGTTCCCGTTCAAATTTTTTTTATATTTGTTTTTAGTTATTTTTATATGAATTTTAAGTAATGCTTTTAAATAATGTTATGATTTTTTTAAATTTTTAAAAAATATTTTAAGATAATAAAATAATTATGTAAAAAAACATATTTTTTTATATAATTTTTTTAACATCTTAAAATATTTTTTAAAAATATAAAAAAATCACAATATTATTTAAAAATCATATAAAAAAACTATAAAAAACTGTAAAAAAATTTGAACGGGAACCAACGGGATGCTCCGGGGTGAATAGCACTGCCCATAATTTATATTGCAATTTGCAAAACCTAATATTGTTTAATTTGATGCATGTCATGATCTTAACACATTTTTACCCGTTTTATTTTATTAAACAAGTTTAATTATAAATATTTATATTATATAAAAAGTCATCATGTTGAGAGCATATTTTTAATTGAGAAATGATAAATGCAAACGTGGACGTATAAGCAATATGTAATTGTTTTAAAAAAAGTAAAAATATAAGAGATCTACTTGAAAAAAATTAACTTTTTTATTGTGAGTTTTATTTTTTATTAAAGTGATTGCATACTGTTTATAACTCTACGATTATATGTAATATTATTTTATTTAAAAAATATTTCAAATTAATCAAATGTCTCTCTGAATTTAATTTCGGAGATGGCAAGATCCTTAAAACAATTGTCTCGTTTGGATTTAGAGATGAGATGAGATGAGACGAGTTTAGTTTATTTTTTAAAATTATTATTATTTTAGGATTTGAAAAAAATGTATTGAGATTTAAAAAATATGTATTGAGATTTAAAAAAAAGTGTATAGGAATTTGTATTTTATATAAAAAATTATAAAAATATAATAATAATAAAAAATAAATTTAAAAACATTAAAGTGAATTACGAATACAAATGGAACTAATCCAGCTCGAACCATTTATGTATACTTTTTTCAAGGAAGCTGCACATCATTGATCAAGTAGTACTTCAATACTGGAAATTTGTGGACTTTAGTACCAAGAGATTAGTTTTATATTTCTTCGCTAAATTCTATGCTTCAGATGGATTACAAGAAATGATAAAAGTGATTATAATTATTTCACAACCAATTGACAACAATATAATAACATAATAATTTTTAAATAAATTCTTTTAACTTTGTTTTTTTTAAAATGTTGCGTTTAAATTTTAAAATAATAAAATCTTATTATGAATCTGTGAGTAGTTAACTATAAGAAAATTGGACTCTGACTTATCATTTGTAATGAAAAAATTATTTTTTTAAGTAAGTATTTTTAAATAATATTGTGATTTTTTATATTTTTAAAAATATTTTAAGATGTTAAAAAATTATATAGAAAAATATATTTTTTTATATGATTTTTTTAATATTTTTTAATATTTTTAAAAAATTTTAAAAAATTATAATATTATTTTAAATCATTTACTTAAAAATTATATATATAAAAAAAAACTAAATATTAAAAATAAAAATTTTCATTGGATGCAGTAGGGATTTCATTTAGGGATCCCAAAATGGGCTCCCTGGCATCCCCCGTTAATTATTAGTAGATGGCTGCCCTACTTTGTCTTTTCAAAACATATCACTTTCAAAGTTGGAATGCCAGCTACTTTTTTGGGACTAATCAATTTATGGAGTCTAATCAATTTAAAGGCATGCCTGGCAAGGAAACCGCGTGGACGTACTCAAATCTGCATTATCAATATAGGTAGCTGAGTAAAGTTAAACCCTCAATATATTTGCGAAGACAAGCCATTTTTGTCATGTACCTTTGAATTTTTATGTCAAAGACGAGTCGTTTTTCTTCGGTTTTCACCGTCAAACCGTCAATCTTTTCAGGTTTAAGAGTTCACTTAAGATCGCGGCCCGGACAAGATTAGGATTCCATTCTTATTAAAATTATATATATATATATACTAGGAGTAATGCAACGTGCGAGGCACGTTGTCCAGTATCACTATAAAACAAATTATAAAAATATAAGCATCTAGTATAAATAAAACTTAAAGTGAATAAAAATAACATATTTCACTCAAGTTACAAGCTACTAATTTAAACAATAATAAATTTAAACAAACCATATTACAGTTTGTTTTTTAACACAAAATAAGATTTTGTTTTCTTTGATATTGAAATGACGATTAAAAAGTTTTAGAGATTGTGCATCTAGAAGTGATATGTTCTCTTCATTCACAGCATTTATGGAGAGAATATTGAAGTTTTCTCCTGTTGCTTTTAAAGTTGATTTCCGTCTGTACCAGTTGTATTACCATTTTTTGTTTAAACATATCGTTGCAATATTTTGGATATACGATAAATGTTCCTGCATTAATAGAATTTGGAGTTAAAGCATGGTTATCAAAAATTTAGAAGCATATTAATATAAATTATATAAAGTATAGTGACATATGTAAATGTAAACTATGTAGTGTTTGGATCAAATAATAATCTTGTCAATACATAAAGTGAAGTAATCTATTATTTGAAAGCAATGGAATAAAAAATAATCTATTATTTGAAAGCAATGGAATAAAAAATAACTCGTGTTAACAATTGGCTAGAATAACCTAGAATCATATGGAACATAATTAATATATAGTACACAAAATAAAAAATTACCTTTGAAAGAAAATAGGAAAGAATACAGATCTATCCATTGAATTCTCTACACTATTCTTTATACAATTTATAATTCTTTATAATGAATCTTGTTCAATTAACAAGAAAAGCTCATGATGATCAAAGAATATATACATATAAAATCAAAAGAAAGAAATAATGGTTCTCCAGGTCCTTAGAAAGTTTCACTTTAAAATAAACTCTTATCTAGTAAACCATTGCCTTAAAAAAAATAAAACATAGCAAACTTCGCTAACATTATGAATTAAAAAATGAAAAGTTAAAAAATAAAAAATACCTAAAATGTAACTCTTTTTTTGTGTGATATATATCATATATGTCGAGAAAAATGTCGTTTGCAGAATTGTGAATGAAAAATAGAAAGTATATAATGCCCCCTAAAAGAACATGCTATCACAGCTTGATGACAGAAATTTGTTGAGGACCTTGAGAATAGTAATTGGTAGACCTAAAAGTGTCTGAATATCTTAGGTATGATTTTCTCTGTCTCTGTCTATAGGTTCATATTTTGTTTTATTCACATTTCTTCACTCCCAGCACTTTAATTAGATTACCCAATTATGCAAAAATATTTATCACACATCACAATAAACACCAAGATACAAAAATATTTATCAGAAAAAATAAAATATAGAAATAAATGCATAAATATATAATAAAAAAAAAGATGCAGAATGAAAACCACAATAAGATTTAGAAAAACATGCCATCGACTAAAATAAAAAAGAACCATCAACGCACAGCAGAAAATTTTCCTTTCTCTTTGGCAGCCCAATCTCAAAGCTCTTTTTCTTTGGCAGCCCAATCTTAAAGCTCTGCAATAGACGCTCGGAAATCAGAAGACATGACTCTACCCTCACATCATTCGAGTCTTGAGAAAATACAACTGATAAATTTTTTTTTCAATATTTAGAACATGAAGAATAAAACATTTGATTTGGAGACAAAAATACCATTTGAACAAAAACCAAACCAGAGGTGAATATTTTAGCATCCAGTACATTTCCATTTCTTTTTATATATATAAACTATTGCCATAATCCAAGTGCTCAACAAATTCCATCAATCTTGAGCTAAACACAACAAAACTTAAGCATTTCATCAACTCCATGTACAGTCACAAACAAATTTTGACTATACTCCACAAAAAGAAAATTGTGGAAAGACTCATGGGAAGAATAGAAAATATAAGTATTTCAGCAACAAGTGTAGTTTTTGTCTTGGTAGCCATATGCCTACTGTCATTATTGAAACCCTTCCATGCTCTGAAAAACTAATAACTAAAACAGTCACGTTTGGTTCCAAGAAATGCATAGAATATTTAAGAATTTTGATTTTAAAAAAAAAAGAAAAAAATACGTAGAATATTTTCGATTGGTAACTAACTTAGTCACTCCTTTAAGACATGATCGTAACACCTCATCCATCCCGAGTTAAGTCCACAACCTTCCATATCAAGCCAATTTCAAATTCTTTTCTAGAACACTCCCAATAACTATTTACCTTTTTTAAGGTGAGAAATTAACTTCTTTTTTCAACTGTTGGAGAGAACAACACGAATGATGTTAATGTATTTGTCACTAAATGCATAAGATCATGCATATTAATTGGAGAACACAGACGCAAGTTGATGAGGCTTGATTAAATTCAGAGCTAAGGACGGTACTGATATAATAAATTGTAAACTTGGTATGTTAAAAAAACTTGGTATGTTAAAAGGGTGCTAGCATTTTATAGATAAACGTTTCAATGCTCATTGTTCCTCAACTATAATTCACAATATCTTCAATCCATCTAATTATAAATCATTGTCTTCCATCATGAATTAATCAAATATACAAAGATTAAGTCGCTCTTCTTTAACCACTAAATTAATTTACAAGAAATTAAATTAATCAAATATACATTTATAGCTATTTTCTTACAGCAGGTGTCGCTGCTCTGCTAATAAAAAGGAAAGAGTTGAGTCTCTGTGCTACCTCCTAATATGATCGAAGCCACATTTTTTGGGTATACTTTTCGTCTATAATAGGGTGGTGCTTTTGTGGTCTGAGATCACACACAAGATTAATAATGATATCATTCATAAAACCACCCATCAAATTAAAATTATAGAGACGATGCATCTAAATTTATGATTTCAATGGACATACATAATGATTAAGATCACACCATGTTTCCAAGTATTTAACAGGGGTGAATACAAAGAAAATGATATGGTTCATGCATTTAAAATAGATCAAAAAGATTGAAATTAATTTACCACACCCTCCTAGGCATTATTGGAAGTAATTACAGCAAAAGCAACACCAGTTTTGAGCATCGTGTCCTTATTTTGATTTCTCAAACTTTTCTCCTTCTGATTAACCCATACATTATTATTCAGGCTCCCTATGATCCAGACATAAGAGAAATTAGACTATCTTTAGACAATAGCAACCGGATGCAGAAAACTCAACGAAGAACAAATAAATAAATTCGACACTTAATCCAAATAAGAGAAATGCAAAACAAAAAAAATGGTAAAGCTTGTAAATTTTGCCTCAGCCATGAAGGAAAATAAAAATAATGAAATATAAAAATATAAAAATAATATAAAAATACGTTGACGGGAGGTCTGTAAATCAGCGTTGAAGGAAAATAATGAAACATAATTTTGAGACATAAATGGTAAAAAAGCCTCAAAAACACAAAAAGTCTCAAAACACAAAAGGCAGAAAACATAAATAAATAAAAATGTATAAATAAATATTTATTACAAAAAATAAACAAATGGATAAATAATTTTTCATTTCTTTCTCGCTATTAGTCTCTGTAGGTCAAGATGTGGGATCACCAGTTGGCATTTAGTATTTTACCAACAGCAACTACATCACATATCTTTAAGGGGAAAAAACAAACAAAAAAAAGTCTAGAGCTACTGACAAAACTTCTTGAAACAGACAAGTTACTTTTTTTATCGATAAACAAATTTATCGATAAACAAAGAGTAGGCAAGAGCCCAAGTACATGGTACATATACAAGAGCAACGCCTAAGCATGCAAAACAGACAAGTTACTTAAGCTTTTATCAAGAAAATGATTGCTATTCAAGATCCAAATATTATTAACATTCACATTTAGAATAGTTAGGTACCTACCTCCATTCTCTGCTGGTTCAATCCTCCATCAAGAAATACTTGAATGTATCCTTGAGATTTCTCAGATAATGCCGCTAAAGATAAATTGTCAATCCACGAAAAGTAAATGTTTGATTATGATTAATAAATATCAATACTTAATGTAGTATATAGTAGGTTTAAGATAAAGTGGAATTCTTTATTGTTAGCCTGATTTCTCATCACTTACAAGGGTTTTTTGTTGATTCAACACAAGGTCTCAATCCTTGGTTCGCCAGAGGAATCCAGAGATTTGACTGCTGTGCATTTGTCTGGAAAAAAAAATTATCATGAAGAGAATGATAAAACTATGACAATCTGCATAAAACTGTCATGGTTCTCATTTATCACGTTGCTTCCACTTAGACAAGTACATTGACAATCTTGAACTTACTAATTCTAATCTTATTCCATAGTTTCAATCCCCATAAACTATGTACTGAACAACAAGAAAATGATAAAACTGTGAAAGTTTCAAGAAGCGAAACATATACAAGAGCAAATATAACAAAGCTTTATGTGTAAATTAACAAATTTCTTAAGAGCCTCTCACAACCATATTAATATATACTTGTAATGTTTCAGAGTAGGTTAGGCACATAAAAAAAATGCCACTTAACCATCAAAATAAACTTGCAAGTTCTTACCTCCTAAAGAATTGAACTATTCTGTAAGTTCATTTCTTATGCCAAACAGATTTTTCATTGAAAACACAGTAAAAAATTTCCAAATATGTTGAAGTAATAATAGTCTCCATGCTTCGAAAGTTAATACACAACATAACACTCAAAATGGAGAAGATTTATAGGTAGATTTGGACCATAAAGACATCCAATAGAATTGAAAATGAAACTTAAACAGGAACACGACTGACAACAAATGAAGTTAACGAATAGTTTCTAACATGAGCTGACGATGATTGTTGTTTATTGTAAATGAGTTTCTATGAATTCTTTGAAGAAGCATCTGACTGCCATAAATGATATCCTCCAGCAACTTTCTCACTCTTGAAAATAAAGTTTATTTGCAATATGAAAGTAGCAAATCATATAATAATATTTCAAAATGTTAAAACTTTACAAGAATAGAAAGCAATATAGCCTAGTTTTTACGTTGTGAAGTCATGGATATATAGTAAATTATAAAATGCGGTTTGTGGAAACTTGGAGAAGATTCGTGGAAATTAAGTTGGGAACGTTGAATTGGTGAGAAAAATCAGAATGAATGCTCTTCAAATATAGAATCTGAAGACCTCCTAATTAAAACAACATTCTTTACATAAAGAACCATCTAGGTGTGCAATTCCTCTTTCATGTATAAACTGCAATGGCCTTGCAACATGTGCAAATCAGCCATCAGAAATCACATATAAAATGGTACATGAAAATTCATATTTAAGATGCTCTGATCAGTTGAAGAGTATGAAGCATCAAGTTCAGAAATTTTAAAATAAAAGATCGTGCATTTCATCCTTTTTTCAGAATTGAATAATGTATTCATATGAAGAAAAAATCTGAACATCAAATTACAAACAAGATAACACTCAAAATCTAGAATTCTTCAGAAAGTTCAAGGCTAAAGCTTATAATTTTCCATGCCAACCAAGAACGCTTTCCAATATTTCACTTAACATTAAAATATTCAAATATGTCTATGTGCTTGAAATGTACTGCACAGAAGAAATAAGTTACGTATAGGTAAAACATTAGCATCCAGGTTAGAAGTAGTATAACATGCAAGTTGGAAAATAATTGTGGAAATAATGTCTAAGTAGTAAATAAAGTATGAAACTCTTAACTATTATATATATAAGCATCCTTAATATATATATATATAAACAATGTGGAACAGCAAAGAAGCCGCCTTAGCAAAGAGACAAATATTAACGTCATAGATATCTTTTTTTCTTTTTATAAGTAATTAATGTCCTAGATATCTTAATATTGTACGTTGTATGTTTTGATGCTACAATCGAGGCCAATATATAATACAGCATAGTTTTATATTGTACATGTTTTTGGGGATATTAATGGAGAATACCGCACATATATGTGTGTGTGCGTGTTTCAATCAGATCAACATTATGGACAGTGTGCTAATGGGTATTTTTTCAGAACATCACCTCTAAATTCCATTTAAGAATGCCTAATCATCATTTGTGATGGCTCTGTTTTATCTATTTCTTATTCTTAACTATTATCTCTCTCGGTATCTTGGGCAGCAAGTTTAATAGCATCTCCTGTTAAAAATATCTCAATTCTAAAAGGATTGAGATACGAAACTCTTTGTGCAACTAAAATCATAAAACATGAAGACAAGTTTGAAAAGCTACTTTTGTGGTTGAAGTTTGAACCAAATACACGTGAGATATTGTTTTCACTACGGTAATGTAGCAACCCAAAGCAGCAGAGTATTAAACTAATGAAATGGAAAAATATTTTCCCTAGTTGTTTACTTGTTTCCATGCTCATCTCTAAGATCAAATTTCTAATATATATGCAAACTCTCCATTAATCCGCTCTAGCCAAAAAGAGTAAGATCACAAATCACAAGAAATCTGATTAAATCTGTAATTGAAAAGGATTATTATACATGTTAAACCCAATTCAGCCATCTTACCAACATCACTTCGGTTGATACGACCTTTTTTGTTAAATAAATTAAAATTTGTAGGACACAAATTAAAATTTGTAGGACACAGAAGCAAAAAGGTTAAAAACGCACTGGAGGCTGGAGAGCCACAAAAAGCAAGTATTCATTTACTTACGCGACATAATGAAGAACAAAAGTACTGCATATTATGTTCTCTTCTTAATCTTCTTGATAAGTTAGTGCAATCCTACCCATTAAGCCACTGGTTCTCGAGGTAGTAGAGGTGGAGATGTAGAGTTACTTGAACGATTCAGAAATTCTGAAATGGAGAAAACGGAATCACTACAATGGAGATTAGGCATTCTCAGTGAAATGAGTCATGTTTTCTCAAAGTTTCAATCAAACGGAAAATACAGATTTACAGGTTGAACTCACAGATAATCATCACAATAATTATACAAATAAGTTAAGACGATATTAGAAGATAAACTGTTGGCTACTACCCCACAGGATTTATACCCTAACACTACAACACTAAATATCATAAAGCTTAATCTTACTAAACACGATCCATAAGGCAAACCGAATAGTATTTATTATATTACCCCTTCCCACTTGCAATTCTTAAGTCATACCAGGATTAAACTTTTGAAATTTACTTGGCATGCCAGAGAGAGCAACTTACTTGACTATTTCCTTAGATGAACCTAGACGAGTGCTCTTACGAGAAAGGCAAGTGGTGACATTGTTGCACCATCCACCTCCCTATGAATCAAAGCAAAGACAGGATGGTCAAAAAAATAGATATAAAAATAATATAAATGTATTAGATAATATAAGAATTCAATAAAACAAGACTGTTAAAGCCCTTGAGAACTACATTTGAAAGAAATTGTAACATTCAATTATCATAATATGCAAACAAGAATACAATATTCAGCTTTCTCTAGCCCATGAAAAATTGGAGTTATTATACAAATTTGGTATTAGAAAAGTTGTTTCAGTAGACGCATTTTCCCTTTTCCTTCTTTCTATTGGCAATCTGTTCTAGCATACATTTGAAAGAAATTGTAACATTCAAATGTCATAATATGCAAACAAGAAAACAATGTTCAAATTTTTCTAGCCCATGAAGAATTGGAGTTATTGTACTAATTTGGCATCAGAAAAGTTGTTTTAGCAGAAGCATTTTTCTTTTTCCTTCTTTCTATTGGCAATCTATTCTAGCATTATACTTCTGTTTCTTTGGTTTAAAACAATCAAATAAATAGGATATGACAAACCTCAAAATGAACCAACCAATTGCCCATTCCTGCACCAAAGCACTTATCCTAGTGGTAAGCTGGTGGACTTCCATCCTTTTTTAGTTTTGAATAATGTATTTATATAAAAAAAAACAAATCTAAACACAAAATTACAAACGAGATAACCTTCAAAATCTAAAATTCTTCAGAAAGTTTAATGATAGAGCTTATAATTCCATGCTAACCATGAACGCTTTCTAATATTTCACTTAACTTTAGAATATTCAAATATGTCTATATGTGGTTGAAATGTACTGCATGGAAGAAATAAGTTGCGTATAGGTAAAACATTAGCATCCAAAATAGATGGATATTTTAAAAGAAAACTATAAGAGAGTTGACTTAGGAGCATGCAATCATATCTACTACTATATCTTGAAAGACATAGCAGCAGATATATCTTCTCTGTCATATAAAGCATTCTATGGTAGTGGTCCATAACCATGTGCCTTCTGTAAAGGAAAATAAAATTAATATAACACGATTCTATGTGGTCAGTCTAGTTATGATTTCAGGTACTATATGTTCAAGATGTTCTATGCCCATATATATGCAAGGTTGGTGTACAAAATTGTACTGAGAAAAGATAACCTGATGCAAGGCTAGCAAGAAACTGGAGCAATTAATAGAACAAATGGAGAAAATCTGATAAATATAATCCTCAGAGTAGCATAAGTTTCAAAGCAAAACCATAGAAACTCGCTACATAGATCAAACCAATAAACTGGTTCAATTATGGAACAAAGTGAGAACATCAAATAAATACAAACATAGAGCAACACAAATTTAAAAACATCAAAGCCAGGACAAACTATTTGTAAAATTTAGCTTTATTTAATTGGAATTTTCACTTTCAGAATTGCGAATAACCATCTAATTTAAAGTGCTTTCTAGTTTCCTTTATGTATTCATTTTAGATATAAAATAACTGTACAATTCCAAAATAGAAAAGAAATGTATCTAATTTCTAGCTTAAGAGTCACGTCAGAACTAATGGAAATAATACTTGCCAAGTTTTAGTTTGGTTAGAACAACGCAACAAATGAATTATGCCTCAATTCAAAATCACAAAACAAAGAATTAGATTGTTTTGAATTATTAAAGGAAAAAAAAAAACAACAACAACCAAGGGAATTCAATCAAAAAGAACCCTTCACCCAAAGAAATAGAGCAGCAACACTATATGGCCTTAACGTTTACATTCAATAATCTCCACAGGCTCACAAGATATCTGTTTTCTAGAAAAGGCTGGAAACAAAAAAATTGATACCATATAAACCAAAAAAATCTTTGTTTTTTTTAAACAATAAATGATAAGGCATCAATAAAATATAACATACGAACTCACTACATAGAATGCCCTTTACAACCAAGAACGTGACCAGGAAAACATAATCAAAGACATCCAACACAAAGAATACACTACCAACATTGTCTTGACCTAAGAATTGCATCGAATAATCTCTATGAGTCTACAACTCTACATACCATTTGCATAGCCATACTCGAGAATAGAGGTTGACTGATGATTGAGCCAAAAAAAAAATTATTACAAACTGTAACTCATCCCCTCATGCTGCACATATGAACAACCATAACACACTTTAAAAACCTTTGTGCAACGAGATTAACACAAGCCAAGTATTATTCTCTAAAAATCTAGTCAACTAATAAAATAATTGAGTTACGAAAATATAAGAGAGTCAAAAGGTAAATTATCAGAACTGGTTTCTCACAAAACTTAAAAGAAATTAAACAAATAGCAACAAAACATCATGAAACTAACCCAAGCTAAACTCATCCAAAAAGCATTTAAATCCTATTATATGTTCCAATTGGAGAAAATCGACAATGGAAATAGCTACATCCAGTATTCTGTTAATTATGTCAGCACGATTGGAAGCAAAATAAAGAAGTATGAGTAACATACAAACCCAAAAAAGCTAAGAAAAATGAAAATGAAAATTAGAAAAGCACAATGAAAGCTAAAATCATTGCCATTCTAGATAAAATATATATATATATATATATATATATATATATATTCCATGCACGAAAGCATGCACATCCATGAAAACTGCCATCTCTTTCGTAAATACATAAATTTTGAAGTTTTCTATCCCTTACACACGAAATATAAATCAAGGGTATTTATTTTTTGCTATTTCTCTGTCCCATATTCTTCTCAATAAATCCATAATAGATAAAGAAGCACCTAACAACAATTTATATAGATAAATATTTCTCTGAGAAATCTTTCATTAATAAAATAAACAAATGCATTAATAAACAAAATGCACCGCATCTACCAGACTTAGCAATCCAGTTTTCATTACAGTCAAGGCTATGAATATTCCAGCTTTCATTACAATCAAGGCTATGAAAAAAATATATGACAACAAGCCCCTGAAAACAAAATCATAGTGGAGTTTAAAGTTACAATGGAGGGAAGATGGTGGTGTATTTTCACTGGTTATGGATTGAAGGAAAAAATGGAGGGAAGGTCATCTAAGAGCTCTGTTAAACTAATCAAATGGACCTAAAGGGATATATTCACAATAAAATTACAACTTCCAAAAGTAGCAAAAAAACATATATTGATAAAATAAAAATAAGATAAATTTTTTCAGTCCTACCTACACACGTGGGCATATGTTATTACGGATGGTCTACCTTAGCAAAATTTCCTAGGCCTACCATCTCAAAACAAAGATGTGAAAATAAGGGAGAAAGTACTTTAAAGCCAGTGCCCAAGTCACAAAGCACATTAGCTGCAAGATGCAAGGTTCAGTCCAGCTAGGGAACTCATAAAAATAGCAGGACTTATTGAAGAGGAAAAAAAAAACCACTAACCTCAAAATCAAAATAAAGGAAAAAGAGAAAAAACACTAAAACCAAAGTTCTAGGACCAAAATATGCCAACTTAGAATCCTCTTATATGTTTGCTTTCAGAAATCGCATCATAGCAACAACATGTCTTCATTTGCTGGGAGCCCTGCATTTTTAGACAAAAGAATCTAAAAATAAGTAGTAAACAAAGCATTCAAACAGTTTTAGAAATACAATCAAGAAATTAAACAAGATCATATAATCGGAAGCAAAAAGAAAAACCAATTTGAAAAAAAAACAAATTCTGTTAGATAGTCATGCAATTCTAAGGCAATAGAGGAATTATTTTGATCTGGAACCGATGAGGAAAGAGTATTACCTGGAGGTGATGCGTCGGCGGTAGCAGCTGTTTCGAGATTACCAGCGACGAGAATGCTTTTGGAAGAGGGACGAAAGATATAAAAGAAGAAGAAGAGGGATGCAGTGGCACTGAAAATCTTCTCGTCGTCGAAGGAAACAAAGAATTCTTCGATGCTCTGTACAACGCACACAGTCATGAGGCGCTTCTAAATGGAAGTAGTCATATCTTTCTTCTTTCTGACCCTCACTTCGAATTGAATCCTAAAATGCTAAAACCCCTGTAAAAACCAACAGTCGGCGTCAAATTGATTGAACCGAAATTTCTCATTTAATTTTAATTTTGTTGAACTGAAAACGAAGATTAAATCAAAGAACATGCACCGAAACAAAACTCTTTCTCTAGCGCATCACATTCTAGGGCAACAGAGGAATTATTTTGATATGAACCAGATGAAGGAAGAGTGGTACCTGGAGGTGATGTGTCGACGGTAGCAATTGTTTCCGAGATCACCGACAGTGAGACCGCTCTTGGAAAGACGATTTCGATTGCTGGGGAAGATGAGTTCGAGAGCATTTGTTGTTGTAGTTCGAAAGCATTTGTTGGTCTTCTGTGTGCGATTTCTGCAAGAGAAGGAAAGTGAAAAGACGAGAGTTTAACATGGAAATAGAGAAGACAGAAGGCGAAGATCGACTGGGAGATGGACAAGTTAGGGTTTGGGTCTGAAGATGGGTCTGAATTGAGAAGGGAGAGAACCGAGATTTCTGATGTGGTCTCAAATGGACGGGGGTAAATCTGGAAGATGAAGTTAAACAATCGTTACTGTTCATTACTGTTCATTAAGCGATAAACGCTTTTTAAGTATAAAGATATGCTGCTTATTGGATGAGATCAGGTGTCCCACATGTAATGAATCGACCAATCATTAAATTTCAATCATTAAATTTTGTTTGTATACATGTCAAAAATTTTTCTTCCAACAAATTATAATTAACATGAATCAGAATGGATATCTTAAACTCTATTTAAGTGCGCAGCATTATCTATCCTAAATCCTAATTGAAGGTTAATTTGAATGACAATCCATTTTCTTCAATTTCATAGCTAAAACCTTCAATCACCTCATGTTTAAAAAAAGATTGCAGGGCGCAAGATTAGGGTTCCATTCCTATTACAATTATGCTAATTATTAGATGAGATATTCACGCGTTCCACATGTACGTAATGAATCAATTACCCTTCGTTAATTTTTTTTATAGGCCAAACATTTTTTTTTAATGACAAATTGATCTAATCAAAATACGATGTCTTAAATTCTATTTAAGCATGCGTTACGTTATCTATCCTAAGCCCAGTTGACAGGGTTAATGTGGACAGGAGTATTTATGCCAAAGACAAACCATTTTCTTTAGTTTTCACGGCCAAACCTTTGATCACCTTATGTTTATAAGTTCACTTAAAATCGTGGCAAGATTAGGGTTCCATTCCTATTAAAATTATGCTTATTAGATGTGCTGAAAACCCAGCTTGTATATTGAAAATAAAACCTCCTTACATGTAATGAGACAATGTCTCTCAATTTATATACATGATGAAAGAATATTTCTAGACCTATAATTTGTACAACTAGTGGCATAACAAATTACAGAGGATGATTTGTTGCAATGATTTTAGAGTGTTGTGGGTGCAGTGGTGAGTGGCATGAGAGCTGCTGTTTACATTGCATGGGTTCGTCTTGTAGTGCTTCTGCATAATGCTGAAGTGCTACGACATTATGTTGTGCACAACCATTGCACTCTGCTTAGGCCATGAACTAGAATTTGCATAGGGTGCATGAGATGCATGCATGACTTGAACAGCTCCCCTCAAGTTGAGTTGCGATGGATGTAGACGAAGACTTGTGCATAGCAATTGGAATCTTGCAGCAGATAAAGGCTTGGTGAGCAAGTCTATAAGCTGCTTTTTCTTGAGATGAAGTCATGGAAAGTGACTTATTTTGAACCATTTCTCATACCAAGTGGAAATCAATTTTCATGTTAAGAAACAATTTGATAGAATAATTTGTCTTACATTCTCATTGATCTTGTATGTTAATATGTATAGTTTTACACGGTATTGCTTTACATGTAAAGCAATTGAATGTTGATTGTACAAATAAAATCAAATATTGTGTAATTGTCGTTACAAGAAAATTGAGTGTGGCCAATTATTATTTGCCAACATAATTATTTGTTGCAAAAATTGGTAGGGAATAATCATTTTGGCAGAGAATAGTTGATCACAAATACTCAATTTTCTTATAGTATTTCTAATTATAAAAATTGTGGGATTGCTAGAATTATGGAGTCTTGATTTGTGCCATAATATTTCACATGCTTCGTTCTTGCACGAAACACTGGGTTTAAAGATAAGTAAATTGCTCCCAAATTGTCACAAAATAATGTTGGAGCAGTTGGTAGATGGATACCAAGGTCACGACATAAGTTTTGAATCCAACTGAGCTTTGCTATGGCATTTGCTACAGCTTTGATCATAAATTAATTACCAAATTAAGTTTCCTACCTAACTTACAGCATCTTGAGTCCATCTAATATCTCTGACATCAGGATGGGCCATGATGATCACAGTAATTCCAACTTGATCAGCCTGTCAAAGGGAACGTAGTACCATTTGAATCACAAGCAAGTGGTACTGTTTGGATTTATTCGTATAGGTACAGAATGAGAGAAGAACTGATAGTTTTAAATCAGGAATCACGTTTTTTATTTAGAGCATATATTTATCCAGAAGTCTGGATGAGAGTTTCACTACAAGAAAAATAATTTGAAATAATCAATCTGATGTAATCAAAATAATTATTTTCGTTAAAAATAATTTTTTGTGACATTTTTTCTTACTTTTTACAACGAAATTAGTGTTTCAAAAAGTCAATTTTCTTATAGTATTTGGTCCATAATATTATTCGATCTAGAACTCAAACCACGTACTTTCATGAATAATACTGAAAAGATTGTGGCCAGCTTCTCCAAAACCTAGTTTGGTGTACACAACATCTTTAGAATGAAGAAGTTGTTCTTATATATTTGTCGAAGATAATTGACAAGCCTGCCTGTATATTTGTTGGCCTGTCATAAAAACACCTAAGAATAAGGGAAGTTGTTCTCGGCGCGCATGTCATTTCTTATGTCAGATTCAGGAACACCACCGCCCCCCCCCCCCCCCCCACAAAAAAAAAAAGGAAAAGGAATGTTGATTCAATATAGAATTGGTATGATATTTTTGGCAGATAACTTTATATATTTTTGAAAACTAGTTGATTGAATCTGTTTTGGTTTTGGCCCTTGGCCAGGTGCATATGATCATATTCTAGTTGGTGTAGCAATTGGGTGTGTATACAGTATATAAGTTGGGTTAGTTTATGTTGCCTGTTTGTACTTGTTTGTAGGTTTGTTGTGCACCTGATCTGTATTAATATAACTGCTATGAGTAAAGCGGAAAACAAGGTTGACCATATATGATCTTGATGTTTTTGTTGACCACATAAACATTACAGAGGTTACCACAAATAAGCTAATGTACCTTAAAATTAGGAAATCGACCGTCGACCGATATAGTATGATCTAGTAATGAAAGTTCCACATTAATTGACAGCATCAGCTAGAACTGAGCTGCGAGCAGCGGATGACAGCTAGAGGTGGATATTGCATGCAGGTTATGAAATAGCTGGTGGCCGGGGGAGTTAACACAGAAAACCAGACTGATAAAGTTTGAATATCAAAGTCATGATGTATACGTTGGATTAAATGTACTAGAGTCATAGTTCGAATTTAGGATTACTTGTTATGATATTATGTGAAATTATCGGTTTTCCAAAAAATTTAAATTCATGGGAAAATATAGATTTAGTTATTTATATTTGTCGCCCAATTATTGCAGAAAATGTTAAAAAAGATCTACGTGGTATCAGCTACAGTAAAAGCTAACTAATTTTGCCTCTCAGAAATGCATATATAGCTCAAGTACTGCACCCTAATCATGTCTAATTTATGATCATGTTACAAACAAATCCCGGCCCTATGGTTGGACTACTCCAACCGTTGGATAATGAAAGTATATGATCAAACAATTAGGCCCTCCGGCCGGCCACATGGTAGGAAATGCATGGCAATCACTAGGGGAATTAATTACTGATTACAAGGCTGTGAGCTATGCAAATTCCATAGACATGAAGGCGTAAAATCCTTAAGAGAAAAAGGGAAAAAAAAAAATTGGCGCCACACATGATCTACTGTAAATCACACCTTACCTTCAAATTATAATAAAATAAATATTATTTTTTCCCGAGAATATAACAAAATAAATAATCATAGACTTATAGATCACTAAAACGATAGATTTTTATTAATATATATAATAGTCCACAGAGTTTTAGTACAAATAACAGCACTTACAATAATTTAGTACAATAAACTAGTACTACAAATTTCAGCCACCTGCCACACAGAATAGTAACAATGGCAATGAAGAATTAATATCGCTCTAAAGGGCTTGGAGGTGGATCAATATGATCAAACACGTCTGTTGGGAAGTCATCAAAGAAGCTGCCCTGGGTGATGGGGTTGTAATCAATTTTTCCCTTGGCACCATTTCTGAAACTTCCAACGGGCTCAAATAATTGAGGCCCACTGGAAAGTTTAGCTCCATTTCCGAGCCCAGATGCGTCGAACGTTCCAAACATATCACATATACTGTTCGGGTCTTCAACTCTATCCATGAATTCTTGGGTTTCTGATAAGAATATTTGTAAGGTCTGGTTGAAGTTGTGGGATCTCAGAAAAAGGGAGTACTTGGGGTTGGGACTCTATGCATGGGTTATTGTCAGCCGGTTCGAAGAATATTCCATGATTAATAAGCTGGTCTGTATCGAAATTATGAAACTTGGGGCTAACAAGATCCTGTAAGGCCACCATTCTGATCATTTCAGTGTTCTCGATGCAGGATGATGAGCATGACTCGTGAGCCCTTGACGATGATTCTCCATCCGATCATGAGGAACTCAACTATGGAGCCTATGAATAAATAAATAGGCAAAAGTTATTCAAGGAAAAAAAATGAGTACTAATCTTATACATCACACCATTATCTCACTAGGTAACATATCACATATTTATCATTATTAAATAATAAATAATTACTTAATAAAAAATTATAGAAATAAATGTACTACATTTTATATACATAATAAGATGTGAATGAAATATAATAGTGTGGTGTATAGATTTAATATATATATATATATAAATAAATATTAGGAATTGAAATTCCCTTTTTATCCCTATATAGCCAAATATATTTAACAAATTTCATAATCAAATTTGTTAGATATCAATCGTGTGAATATTCATAAATATGCAATAAATAAATTATCAAGCATAATATACCGATTGGTTACGAAGGGAAACATTTTGAAGAACTCTTTAAAAGTAAAACCTTATGGGGCAACCAAACCCAGAAAAATCATTTTTATTGATTGAAAATCAGTTTACAAGTAAACTATTCAATTACAAAACTTTTGTCAATTGACTCCCTTACTTGACCGGATAAACGACTCGTTTATCCCTACCGCAGTAGCAGCCAGAACCTCTGGCGATCTTCAATTTATGTCTTTCCTACTGAAACCTCCAGTGGTTGATCACGTATACCAATCAATGATTTTCTCAAACTTTGAACAAGATTACACTCGCAAGTGTATAAAAATCACAAGGAAAATTCTCCACTAATTTTCCTCTCAAATGGCTTACAAATATATTTAAAATCAACTCTGGCCGAAATCCCTTGCTAGGGTTACCATATGACTTGATTTAAATAGACAATCCAAAAGTGTTGTTGAAACGTGTCTGATGACAAGTCATCCTTCATCAAAATCCGTCTGCTGACAGGTTGCTAACAGATTTTCGGATTTACTGCTGCAATTTGAATTTCGAATTTACCTTCTGATTTTATCATTCCAGATTTTGAAATTCAACTCTCCAGCCTCTTTAACAGACTCCTAGACACCTAAATGAATTCAAAATACTATGGATAAATCCCATAGTTTAAATTACATTAATTCAAAAATTAAAACTTATCCTATTTGAATTCAAATTCAACAATTCAAAATTACAGTTTTAGAGATAAAATGAAATCTTATCTTATTTGAATTCAAATACGCCAATATTAATCCAAGCCAATAAAATTTACATTAACAATCTCCTCATTTGGCTGATTGGTGACAAAACATTTTTGATGAATGTATGTTTCACGTCCTGCTCGGGCTTTCTCTCCCTTCATCAATGCTTCTCCCCCTTAATATGTGCTGCTGCTTCCCCTCACTCATCACTTTTCTCCCATTTTTTGTCATCAATTTAGCCAAATTAATGTCATGTATAAGTTGAAAGTGTAGCCTCACTTAAGGAATCGGGTCAGGGAGGATTTTGCTTTTTCCTTAATTCTCATCTGAGCAATCACAACCAAAATGTTAGAAAAAAAATAAACACAAGTTAGTTTTATAGGAGAATCCGAGTATCAAGCTTGCATTGAAATGAAAAACAATCCAAAAAATAACCATATGGTTCGGTATTCAGCACGGTTATCTCAACTTGTCATAAACATATATGCATCGATTAGCTCAATCAATCCAACATTCAAGTCCATACTTCTCATCCAATACCAATACAAAAACCGAAACCCATATTTCTTAAGGATAAAATCCGAATCTTAGAATGGAAAAATCAAGATTAAAATTAAAGTGACTTACCTGGATGTCGAGAGATAGAAGATACTTCCTGAGCATAGTCCAAAATCATGCAAAAACTGTGTGATATTTTATAGAACTTGGGACTTAGGGTAGAATGAGATGTGGAGCCTTAGAGTACCAAATAGTCTTGCATGCGATATGGGTACTAGAGGGTCTAACGCACTAGGAATGAGCAACTAAGGTTGTCGTGAGTCACTTTAAGTGACCAAACACTTGGTCACGTATTGTGACCTTGCCGAGACCTTTCTTTGTGTCCCACCGGGATTTAGTCACAAAATAGAACAATTAGATCACTCCCACATAAACCTCAAGAAGTTCTAAGCATTGATTCTCAAAGAATGCTTTATATACACTTGTAAAACCAAAAACTTGACCAATTTTTTTTTTTTTTCATATTGGTCAGAAAATAAATTGTCAAAAAAAAATGTTTATATGCAGATTTTCTTTTTTTTTTTTAAAACAAAAAAACAAAAAACAATGGCAATGAGGCAGGTAGCATAACGAGATGCATTCAAGTTCAACTAAAGTGCTACTCACAAAATAAATTCAAGACTATACATCCTCTTGATTGCAACACCCACAATAGATTTTCACTCCTCGTAAAATCATCAAAATCAAGATTCATGTGAGTGTGTGAGTGAGTAACTAATGAAAGGTAGCAACTTTTTCTTGATGATTTTATTCCTTAATTTTTTTTCATGAATTCTTTTTTTTTTATCATCATTTTTAATAGGAATCTTATTTTAAAAGATGCTCCCAAGAGATTGTCATTCACTTTAAGGCAAACTTTATGCTAGGGCCTAGATACATAAGTGTCTCCTCCAAACACTTTACTTGCATAGCCTCTTTTTGGTTCATTTTTATTGCTCATCTTTTTCCACAATGATAGGAGCAATGATTTTTTCTATAAGAATTTTTAAGGTTAGATCCATGTGGAGTGTGAGTCTTTTTCCGCAATGAATTTCATACCGACTTTTTCTATATGGATCAACAAATGGTGTTTGGCAAGGGGAGACATTTTTCATACTTGTACTAGGTTTAACTAGTATTAGTCAATTTAAAATTTGGACCCTCTCTATGATGAGCATCTCAATATACTTATTCAGCCCCCCTTCTTTTTTTTTAATCAAATAAAAGTGTATTTACACAAGTTTCTCACAGTACATTAAAAGTGAACCTTTACTATGATGACCCATAGGATTAGGATGCACGATGTGGGATGCACAACACAAGAATAGTGCATGAGTGCAAGGATTTATAAAGTGAGTATCAACATGTTCAAAGCCTTCAACATACCATCAAACATGCACTCTACATCATTTGGCCAAAAAACACATTTTTTTAAAAATAAAAATTAGGAAACCAAAACAAAGTAAACCAACCAAAAAAAATTCAATTTAAAAAAAAAAAATATATATATATATATAAACAAAACGAAACACAATAAAAATGCATGTCCTATACTAACGATATGCAAGAAATACATGAACATGCATGTGGTCCTATAAACTAACGTGGCACGACATCCTTTTTGACCACCCATTTTGCCTTGAGATTTGACTTGTCCTTTCCATTCTTTTGAATACACAGCCTAACTAATTCACCAAGCTCACGACTTACAAAATTAATTTGTTGGCCCATTTCATCAACTTGATTTTGTAGGATTTTTTCACTCATTTTCGGACTTTTTCCAATTTTAATTTTCTACCAGTGAGACACATTAAAACAATATGGTCTTATATGCCTAACAATTCCACAATTATGACAAGTAGGGGTAAACTTACCTTCATACCTACCTTTCTTCATCATAGTCGATGGAGAATTTTTGTGCAAATTTCTTGAGTCGCCAGCCTTCGGCATGGGAGGATTGTTGTGGTTTTTTTTTTTAACTTTCCTTTACAAACACATTACCTTTGGAGTTCGACGCAGCGTATAAGGGTATTTGTTTTTCTTTTCCTTTAAAAACCACATATCCTAATCTCATCTTATCACTGCTTGATTTTTGAAACTTCAACATTTTATTTAATTTTTGGGTTGCTGAATTTTGTTCACACTCTTGAAAATTTTTCAATTTTTGTTCTATTTCAACCTTTGGATTTTTTAGTCTCAACACTTCAACCTCAGAAATTTTTACAGCCTCAATCAAATTATTTTTCTCATTTTCTATAGCTGTAAGGTTTTTGTACAGCTTTTTATTGAGTTTTTCCAAATTGACTACCTCTTCACACACTTCATTGTAAGCATCTTGAACACTAAGTTCTTGGTCGGCATCAACTAGAGTAATGTCCAAATCACTAGAAGCACAACTACTTTCAGATTTTGTTAGTGAATTTTCAGCCAAATCATTTACAATAGTAGAAAAAGCTATAAAGGATTTTTCATTATCGGAAGATGAGTTTTCACTTTCAGAATCCGAAGTATCATTAGAGGACATATTTGATATTTTTCCTTTATTTTTATTGAAGTTAGGACACTCAATTCTAATATGACCATAGCCTAAGCATTAATAACATTTTACCTTCTTATTTTTCTCAACTTTTTCTTTATTCCAATTTTCTAATTTATTTTTCTTTGCTGAAAATTCTTTTGCTCTCTTTTGTTTTTCATTAGTCTTTTTCTTAAACATAAACTTTTTGAATTTCTTAGCAATAAGAGCTATATCCTCATCATTTAAACTCTCTTCACCACTATTATCATCATGCTTTTCTTTCACAGTTTATAAAGCAATAGATTTACTTTTCTCGTTTGGGGAAGAGATGATTCATACGTTTGTAAGGACCCGACGAGCTCTTCAACTTTGATTGTATCCAAGTCTTTGCTTTCCTCAATGACTGTGACTTTTGGTCGAAATCTCTCAGGTCGAGACCTCAAGATTTTCTTCACGACTCTTGAGTCTTCAACCTTCTCTCCAAGATTAAACCTGGAATTCACAAGATCATTTAGTTTAGCATAAAAATCATTAAAGCATTCATTTTCAAGCATTTTAATTTCTTCAAATCTAGATGTTAGCAATTATAATTTAGAATTTTTCACATTCATTGTTTCTTCATGTGTGATTTCTAATATGTCTCATGCCTCTTTCGCTATCTCATACATGGAGATCCTTTTGAGCTCTTATTGAGATATCGCCATGAAGATGGCATTCAACCCTTTGCTATTGAAATTGCTATATTTAACTCATCTTTTGACCAAGTATCAATACTGGTCTCGGGTTTTTTCCACCCTCTTTCAACGGCGTGCCATACTCGTTCATCCAATGACTTTAGGAATGCTCTCATACGTACTTTTCAGTACGCATAATTCTCACCATCAAATTTCGGTGGAACATACAATGATGTCATCTCTACCAGGGGAACGAATCACACTCGGTTGAGTGAACCCGCTCTGATACCAATTGAAATTTCCTTTTTACCCCTGTATGGCCAAATATATCTAACAATTTTCACAATCAAATTTGTTAGTTATCAATTGTGTGAATATTTATAAATATGCAATAAATAAATTATCAAGCATAACACACCGATTGGTTACGAAGGGAAACCTTTTGAAGAACTCTTCAAAATTAAAACCCTACGGGGCAACCAAACTCAGGAAAGTCATTTTTATTGATTGAAAATCAGTTTACAAGTAAGTTATTCAATTACAAAACCTTTGTCAATTGACTCCCTTACTTGACCGGATAAACGACCCGTTTATCCCTACCACAGTAGCAGCCAAAACCTCTAACGATCTTCAATCTATGCCTTTTCTACTGGAACCTCCAATGGTTGATCACGTATACCAATCAACGATCTTCTCAAACCTTGAACAAGATCACACTCGCAAGTGTATAAAAATCATAAGGAAAATTTTTCACTAATTTTCCTCTCAAATGGCTCTCAAATATATCTAAAATTAGCTCTGGCCGAAATCCCTTGCTAGGGTTACCATATGACTTGATTTAAATAGACAATCCAAAAGTGCTGCTGAAACGCGTTTGCTGACAGGTCATCCTTCATCAGAATCCGTCTGCTGACAGGTTGCTAACAGACTTCCGGATTTACTGCTACAATTTGAATTTCGAATTTGCCTTCTGATTTTATCAGTCCAGATTTTGAAATTCAAACTTCAACCTCTTTAACAGACTCCTGGACACCTAAATGAATTCAAAATACTATGGATAAATCCCATAATTTAAATTACATTCATTCAAAAATTAAAACTTATCCTATTTGAATTCAAGTTCAACAATTCAAAATTACAGCTTTAGAGATAAGATTTATCTTATTTGAATTCAAATACGTCAATACTAATCCAAGCCAATAAAATTTACATTAACAGAAATAATAAACTAGCTTATATGAGAATGAACTATAGGGGCACAGTCTAGGGACGTTTGTACTTTTTGGAAAATTTATAATATTAGTAATGCTAGCTACTCCGTAATATTATTTTCTCTTCAAAATTATAACTATAGTGTAATTGTATTTTTTTAAATATTTTTAAACATATTTAAACATTTAATAAATAAAAATAACAATAAAAACTTATTAATAATCACTTTCTCAATTAATAATAATAATAATAATAATAAAAGAGCAGTCAAAATAATGAGAAAATGACGTGGCCATTTAGAATTAATCTCTTATAACATTCCAATGGTAAGTAAATAATATTTTAGTTTAAAAATTCTCAGTCAATAATGGGTTGCATTAATAGACACTCTGATCAAATGAGAGAAATTTAAATATAATAAATAGCTTTTCTGAACATTTACCTCCAAAGCAGAACAACTTACATTAGACCCTTGATCACAACAAAGGTGGCAAGACTGAAACTCCCTTTTGTTCTTCTGTGATTTGGGGGGTGTTGTTGAAGTCTGCATTATCCTTGCTAGCCTTTTCTACTTGCTACTCCAAAAGTTCTTCACATCATTATCGGTTCTTCCTGGTAGATACGTTGCAATTTTAGCTCATTTGTTCCCAAACTATGCCTGCAACTCTATCACCACCCTCTCTTCCTCTACTGAAAATTTGCAGCCACTGAGGGATCAGAGACGCCCCAGGAAGAAAGAAAATTAGAGACGCATAATCTTCCATTTCTTGGTTATAGATCACACATAAATGGTGTATTTGAAACAGAGTATTTACAACAATTGGAGAGAGAAAAAAGGAGCACATTGGTGGGAGAGTTCTTTCATAGATCCATAGTACAAAATTCCATATATTCTGGTCATTACAAAAATAAATAAATATTTATGACGGAATCAAATATGATGATAATGAATATTTATAATTAAAACAGATTCATTTTAAAAACAAATAATTATTTTCATAAAAAATAACTGACTATAATTAAATAATTTCTTTAAAATGAGTGACAACAATGGGAGAAGAAGGAAGACAACCCATGATCAACATTTTCATCAAACAGCACCATTTTCATGGAAAGACAACTGATTTAAACATTAATATACATAAAAAGTATAATTGGAGATCTAGAAACGTCCCGTCATGGAAATTCTGAGTAATATTTAAGTACCAACACAGATTGCTTACTTCTTCAAGTTGGGTCTAAGGCGGCATGACTTTCCCGTCCTCTGCAGCAGACCATTGGATCGAATGGAGCTCAGTCTCTGGGGCCATACCTTTTCACATGGTTTAGCAGCACTTCATCTTCCTCTGCCTTCCATGGCCCTTTTCTTATACCCTGATGATCATCTCCGTAACCTTCCATTTAATTCTCTCTGCTCGATCTCACTCTCAAATCCCCAAGTCTATCTCAGCAACATAACACTTTTTTCTCTGAAAAGCTTCACTGGGTATTTGGTTTTCGGATCTCCAACTCTCGAGTCTTGACTCTTCATGTATACTCCTTATCTTTGTTATATAGTGACGGTTGATGACGGTTATATTCCACTTCCCTTCACGAAAGTGCCCCACTTCTACAATTGCACAAGAGCTATTTCATCATCTTAAGTGTAAAACAGGATCAAAAGGGCTTATGGCAATAAAGTTAGATGTGGAAAAGACATTTGATTCAGTCGAGTGGAACTTTCTTTTTGCGGTAATGGAGCAATTGGGCTATAGTACTCATTAGATTAATCTGATCAGAGAATGTTGTAACGCTTCAATGGAAGACTCACCCACATAGACCATACTCCAAAAGGACTAGTCAATAATACAATTGGAGCTTCATTGGAATCTTATAAGAGCAAGAACTTCTCCTTCCTAAGCAATGTAGGATCTCATACACCGCCCATCCTTATCCTTATCATATGGGGTATCACAATCTACCCCCTTTAAATGCCCGACTTTCTCGTTGGGTCTGTTCCTTGTAATTGGCACGGCTCAAGTCCCATATTTCTGGTTGGGATAGGCTCTAATACTATTTGTAACGCCCCAATGGAAGACTCAAACCACATAGCCCATACTCCAAAAGGACTAGTCAATGATATAATTGGAGCTCTATTGGAATCTTATAAAGAGCAATAACTTCTCATTCCCAAGTAATGTGGGATCCTATACACCACCCACCCTTATCCTTATCATATGGAGTATCACAAATGTAATAGCCCAAAATTTTCTAAGGTAAATTATTTTATAGAAATTATTTTAAGGAGATTTATTTAATGCATTTATTTATTAGGAAATTAGAGTGGGAGATTTAGTTGAGGAAATGTGAGATTTTACTTAGTATTGAGAATTATGCACTTTCGGAGCAATCTGTCGAGTTTTAGGAAAGTGATCATAAGTCAGCCATGTGATGTCTAAATGAGGTGATTCCAATTGGTATAGAACCCTAAGAGATATATCTAAAACTTTTATGTTTGAAGTTTCCTGAGATTCGGGAGGAATCAATAGCTTAATTGGGAATCAAATAGGCAGTTCTGGAATGGGCTTAACTGGAACCCGAGTTGGGTAATTGAACTAGATTGGGGTATGTAACCAAATAGGCAACTGATTTTAGGATTCTATGGGATTAGGACATGTGTAGGAATAGTTAGGAATGAATGGAAAGTTGATTTGGAAGTCAATTGAATGGTTAGTGTGATGGGAACTCAAGGGAGCCAAAATCTGGTTGATTGGTGACTAATTGGATCAAAATTGGCTCTACCTTAACTAAACTATGAAGTAACCTTCTAGGACTTGTTGAGGGAAGACCTAAGGGAGTTGGGAAGGAACCAAATGGAGGAGAAAACCTGATGATGGGCGTGTGACACAAGGGGAGAGCTGGAGATGAGAGATGCATGCATGGTTAGGTGAAGTGCCACCTCACCTCTTATCCCTTTAGCTTGCTTCTCAGCCATGGATCAAAATGGGCAGCCAAACCATCTCAATTGTGAGCCCTTGGATGACTAATCCAGCTGCAAGGCCTAGGATTTGGGAGGCTTAATCCTCATCATTAGATTTTGCCTAGATGGACACCTCATCACATGCAAATCTGCCAACTAGGGCACCTTGGGTGCAATTCCTTTTCTCTCCCTCATGTTGGTCGACCACCACCATATATATAGGACCTTGAGAGCTTCCTAAGCTCCTTTAGAAGGAGAGAGCACTTGCCTTGTGAAGCCAAATCAGAAAACCCTCCCCAAACCCTCAAAGTAATCACTTGTGAGTGAAGTGAGTGTGTGTGGGAGCAAACTTGGAGAAAGTGGGTTGGATCAATTCTCTTAAGCTTGGAAGAAATTGTAAGTCCATATTCTAGCTTAAATTAAGCATGGAACTGGTTTTATTGGCATGATTGAGTTGCATTTCATAGTAGTGAACACTTGAGAACATGTTTAAGTGGAAAATGGATACATGAGTAGGGTTGATTTTATTTGTCTAGTTTATGTGTTTAATAAAATTGTAGAAACTTGGATTTAAGCTTGTAAGAAGATAAATAGAGTGTATGAAAAAGATTGGCATGTTTTGAGTGGAAAAACCCTTAGAGCTGCGAGTTCGCTCGACTCTCGCTCGACAGGTGATCGAGCGAAGGCAAAATCTGAACCCTCGCTTGACTGTCGCTCGATACCCCACTCGAGCGAGTCTCAACCCGAGACTTCGCTCGATACTCGCTCGACAGGCCGCTCGAGCGAGATACCCTGTTTTGCCTAGACTTAGGGTTTCCTTAGAATGGAAGTGGTGTTTCAAATGGGAAGGGTTATGAGTGAGATGACTCATGTGTATAAGAGAAGAATATAAAGAAAGAAAATAATATCTAAAAGATGAGTTAGTCACGTCATGACGGGGACGGCGATACGTAACGCCTGTATGACTGACGTGCCGGCAGGGACGGCGATACGTAACGCCTGTTGAGATTAAGTTAGTCACGTCATGACGGGGACGGCGATACGTAACGCCTGTCGTGATATGAAATTGTGATCTCCACGGGGACGGCGAGACGTAACGCCCGTGTGATTGATCCTTGCGGGGACGGCGAGACGTAACGCCCGCAGTACTATGTGTATATATTCCGTGTCATAACGGGGACGGCGAGACGTAACGCCCGGATGATTGACACCAGACTCATCATAACGGGGACGGCGATACGTAACGCCCGGATGATTGATGAGTGTATGTGATGGGGACGGCGATACGTAACGCCCATCAGTAATATGAATGAATAAGAATTTTTAAGAGGGAAAACAATATATTTTAATATAAGACAATGGGTGAGTTGAGAAAAGTGTCAGTTAGATAGTGGTCTTGTGAGGGGTATGTTAGGGTAATTTCCCTTGTCAGTTGTGGTTTAACTTTGTGGTCGTTTTCCCTGTTTCCTTTAAGCTGTTTATGTACTTACTGAGATTTCATTCGAAATCTCACTCTTTTGTGGCTCCATATATTTTGTGCATATTATTTTATACAGGATTCGATGACCAGCAGGGGGACAGCCTCGATGAGGCAGGAGACTTCGGGGAGTCCTGAGGGACTTTCCGATTATAGTCCCTTTTTGGATATTTCTTTTGTTCCCTTCGGACCTCCTACCAGTAGTCGACCCACCGGATCTGGGAGTCTTGATGCATCCACTTTTGTTGAGGAGAGGCGACGTACGGGATGCTGCTTAACCTTAGGAGCAGACGGCTCCTTGTCCATGTGTGGAGTTTGTGTGACTCCACAGGGACAACAGCTCCAGCGAGACTTTAGTATTAGTATGGATAGGTTTCGCTATGGGAGAGAATATCCCGAGGTTAAGAGGGAGAAAGAGTGAGGTGAAGGGAAGTTTTGTTTGGGATGAATGTAAAATATTTTGCTACAGTTGGGTTGTGTATATGTATAAAGTGCAATGTTTAAGCTTTAATGAATGTTGTATATATATATTTCCGTGTGATCTTTAGAAAATTTCATATCTATAACCTGATCCGCTGCGAATTAGATGATTTATGCTTTTTAGTATTGTTAAGTACGAGGGTGAGTAGCCAAGTGTTGCTCATCCAGACACCTTAATTTACGTTAAATCCCGGACGTAAGTTGGGGGCGTCACAGATTGGTATCAGAGCGATTACGTCTCTGGGTAAAACCTACGTGTCCTAGGAAAAATGGATCACATGGTACTAGTATAGGCTTAAATCTTTATCAGATTGGAGTTTGGAGTAATATGGATGAATGTTTGGATTTTGGAAATTTGGAAGTTTCTAAAGTAAGTATAGCTTATGGTGAAATTGGGTGTATTGCAGGAAAGCAATATGCCGAGAGGTCGTCCTCCCTTGAAACGAGTAGACGCAGTAAACCAGAATCCTTCTCTGGTTACCCCTCCACGTACTGAAGAGCAAACGGCACCGAGCTCACCGTTGAGAGAAGGACAGACGCCATCGAACCCACCGTTGGGGGAAGGGCAGACGGCACCGAACCCATTATTGGGAGAAGACCAGAGGACACAGGATCCACCCTTGGAAGGAGGACCAGTAGCGCAAAACCCCCCATTGGAAGGAGGCCAGGCAATAGCTGAAGCTATTCGGCAAATGGCGGAAGTGGTGAAAAACCAAATAGAACAGAGCCGTTATCATCAGCAGAATGAAAATAGAAGAGAAATTCAAGGGTGTCCGTATGAAAAGTTTTTAGCGTATCGATACCCGCCCTTTATGGGAACAGAAGGAGCATTAAAGGCAGACAAATGGATTGTAGACTTGGAACGCACCTTCGAAATTAGTAGTTGCACTGAAGTTCAGAAAGTGCAGTATGCAGGACATCTGTTACAAGGAGAAGCAGGACTGTGGTGGGACACAAAGCGAAAGCTGTTAAAGTTAGAACTGGGAGAAAATGTAGTGCCCACATGGGAAAGGTTCAAGAAAGAGTTCGACGATCGATTCTTCCCGGAATCGATGAAGCGGCAGAAAGCTTTGGAGTTTACTATGTTAATACAAGGCAGTATGTCGGTGGAACAGTACTCAGCACGATTTATGGAATTGGCGAGATTTGCTCCGCACCTGGTAGCTACTGAAAAGATGAGAGCCCAGAAGTTTCAGGAAGGACTGCAGCCACGAATTCGTATGCAAGTGGCATGTTTGCAAATTGAGAATTTTCAGGAGCTAGTGAATGTAGCAGCCATAGCGGAAGCTGAACAGAGGAGCGTTATGGCGCAAACTCAAACATATGGAAAAAGAAGATTTCAATTTTCTGGAGGAAATGATGCTAGGAGGAAACCAAATTTTAGATCCACGGATAGAGGAAAAGGAGTAGCAATTAATCCAAACGTACCGACTTTATTTCCGCAATGTGCAAAATGTGGACGTCGACACCAGGGAGATTGTCGAGTGGACCATAGAGTTTGTTATAGATGCAGTCGGCCGGGGCATCTGATCAGAGACTGCCCTCAGAATACCTCTCAAGGAGTAGCTCTACCCGGAGGAAAAGCCAAAGCTCCTGCGAAAGCGAAAGTGTATGCTATCACGCCTGGAGAAGTAGATATGGAGGCAGACGAGGCAATAGATGCTAACGTCATTACTGGTAAATTTCCAAGTCCCCTCTTTTAGTTAATGAATGAATTCTTTGGGAGTGGTAATGATAATAATAGTAGAATAAAAATTTTCTTTAGGTAAGCTTAAGCTGAAGCAATGCGTGGTTTATACCTTATTTGATTCGGGAGCAACCAGATCCTTTATTTCCTATGATTGTGTCCAAAAGTGCGATTTAGAAACGGAATTGTTGACCCAAAAAGTTATAGTAGTCATGCCTAATGGAGAGGTAGCAGGATGCCATCGGATGGTGAGAAATTGCCCCTTGGAAATTGGAGGTTCACAACTGGTCGCTGATCTGATACTATTCCATTTGATGGAGTTCGATTTAATTTTGGGAATGGATTGGTTGGCCAAGTATTATGCCAAACTGGACTGTCGTAGAAAGGAAATAGTTTTTAGCTTACCTAAGGAAGGGGAATTTTGTTACAAGGGGGAAATGTTGAAGGCAGTTTCCTCCATAGTAACTGCTAAGCGAATAAAGAAAAGTATTAATAAGGAGACTAAGGGTTACTGGGTAATCATGTTAAACTCCTCAGAAGTTGTTAAAGGTATTCAAGGAATTCCCGTGGTGGAAGACTTTCCGCAAGTCTTTTCTGATGATCTACCGGGACTACCTCTCGACCGAGAAGCAGAATTTGTTATTGAATTGGAACCAGCCACAACTCCAGTTCATAGGGCTCCGTATAGGATGGCACCAGTGGAATTAGAGGAATTGAAAGTGCAGATTGAAGAACTTTTGAGAAAAGGATTTATCAGGCCTAGTTCATCCCCATGGGGAGCACCAGTGTTGTTTGTGAAGAAGAAAGATGGGACAATGCGGATGTGCATAGACTACCGGGAGTTGAATAAAGTTACCATTAAGAATAAATATCCGTTGCCACGGATAGATGACTTGTTGGATCAATTGAGAGGAGCAACTGTGTTTTCAAAAATAGACCTTCGGTCTGGCTATCATCAGTTGAAAATCAGGGAGCAAGATGTACCTAAGACGGCTTTCCGAACCCGATATGGGCACTTCGAATTTTTGGTTATGCCATTCGGAGTGACAAATGCACCTGCAGTATTCATGGACTTGATGAACCGGATATTCAGACCCTATTTGGACAAGTTCGTGGTGGTTTTTATTGATGATATTTTGATCTACTCGCAGACTGACGAAGATCATAAAGAGCATTTGAAAATAGTAATGGAAATTTTACAAAAACATCAACTGTACGCCAAACTTAGCAAGTGTGAATTTTGGCTACGAGAAGTTAAATTTTTGGGTCATGTTATTTCAAGTGAAGGAGTCTCAGTGGATCCAGCGAAGGTAGAAGCAGTGATGGAGTGGCAGCAACCAACCAATGCACATGAAATACGAAGCTTCTTGGGATTGGCTGGATACTATAGAAGATTTGTGGAAGGATTTTCCAAACTGTCTGCACCTCTGACAGCATTGACTAGAAAGAATGCTAAGTACATTTGGAGTGAACACTGTGAAAAGAGTTTTCAAGAGCTAAAGGAGAGATTGACTACAGCACCAATTTTAGCCTTGCCAGAACCTCATAAACCTTATGTGATATATAGTGATGCCTCAAAAATGGGATTGGGGTGTGTGTTAATGCAGGAAGGAAGAGTAGTTGCGTATGCATCCCGACAACTTAAGGATCATGAACAGAATTATCCCACGCATGATTTAGAGTTAGCAGCTGTAGTATTTGCTCTAAAGATTTGGCGGCATTACTTATATGGAGAAAGGTGTGAGATATTTACGGACCATAAGAGTCTCAAATATCTTTTTAGCCAGAAAACCCTGAATATGAGACAGAGAAGGTGGATAGAGACTATAAGTGATTTTCAATGCGAAATCAAATACCACCCTGGAAAGGCGAATGTGGTAGCCGATGCCTTGAGTAGGAAAGTTCAAACAGAAGAACTTTCAGTGCTGGCAGCGATGCGAGAAATTCTGGTAAACAGATTATCACAGGACCTCAAGTTAATGGAGATTCAAGAAATTGTTCCTTTAACGGACCAAGAAATTAAGGAAAAACAACAAAAGGATGCCAAGCTGGAGAAGATAAAACAACAAATACTGGAAGGAAAAGGGTCTCCACACTTTATGATTTCAGGCGATGGAATGTTATACTTTGGAAGAAGAAAAATCATTCCAGATACCCCAGAATTGAAAGAAAGGTTGATGAAAGAAGCTCATGGTACACCATATACTGCTCATCCTGGAAGTACTAAGATGTATCAAGATTTAAAAGAAAAGTTTTGGTGGGAAGGAATGAAGAAAGATATTGCGACCTTTGTAGCCAAGTGTCCAGTGTGCCAGTTAGTAAAAGCTGAACACCAAAGACCAGCCGGTCAATTACAACCTTTACCAATCCCCGAATGGAAATGGGAGGATCTATCTATGGATTTTGTGGTAGGATTTCCAAGAACATCTACGGGAAAGAATTCGGTTTGGGTGATAGTGGATCGATTGACGAAGAGTGCTCACTTTTTACCTATTTCCAACACGGATTCTATGGAAAAGTTAGCAAAAATTTATGTGAAGGAAATAGTTCGTTTACATGGAATACCCAAGACTATAGTATCAGACAGAGACCCTAGATTTACATCTCGATTTTGGCAAAGTCTACAGAAGATGATGGTCACCAATTTAAATTTCAGCAGCGCATATCATCCTCAAACGGACGGACAAACAGAAAGAACTATTCAAACCTTGGAGGATATGTTGCGAGCCTGCGTGTTAGATTTTGACAAAGATTGGGAAAGTCTGTTACCGTTAATTGAATTTGCATATAATAACAGTTTTCAAGCCACTATACAGATGGCACCATATGAAGCACTTTATGGGAGGAAATGTAGGTCTCCTATTTATTGGGATGAAGTGGGTGAAAGTAGTGTTTTGGGACCCGAGTATTTACAAGAAGTCAAAGAGCAGATCACAAAGATTAGAAATCAGATAAAGACAGCACAAAGTAGACAGAAGAGTTATGCAGATAATCGTAGAAGGGCTTTAGATTTTATGGTGGGAGACTGGGTATATTTGAAGATTTCGCCACTAAAGGGAGTCATGCGATTTGGTAAGAAAGGGAAGTTGAGTCCTCGTTATATTGGACCTTATGAAATTCTGGAAAAAGTAGGTCCAGTGGCTTACCGTTTAGCTCTACCTGATGATTTGCAAGGAGTTCATAACGTCTTCCATGTATCTTCTCTGAAAAAGTGCTTGAATGATCAACCAGTGGCAGTAATGGATCCGCGCCCTAGTAATTTACGTTCCAATTTAACTTATGAAGAATGGCCTGTACGAATTGAAGATCAGAAAGAACAAACCCTTCGGAGTCGTACCATAATGTTAGTCAAAGTACTTTGGAACAATCCTGTTTTTCAAGAAGCCACTTGGGAACGTGAGGATATAATGAGAGATAACTATCCCCACTTGTTTGAAACATAGTTGTAATAATATACATTATAAATTGGATTAACTGTCTTGCATCTTTATATAATTGTGTTTTCTTTTATATTTATATTCATTAATATTTAACCTTATACAGGATTATGGCTCCAAAAAGAACCGCACGTATGTCAGTCACCCCTGTAGATCAGTTAAAGAAAAGATCTGAAAGAGTTAGGGAGAGATTTCGTAGAGAAAAATTGAAACAGTGGAAAGCTGAGAGATTGAACTGGTTAAATAAAAGTGAGAAGCACAGAACTCACATTATGGATATAGATGAAAAAGGTAACCCTATAAGTAGAAGAGCGTTACCAGGTGAGGAAAGACAACCCGCTAGAAAATGGTTAAAAGCAGAGAAAAGATTTTTGAGAAGAGAGGACAAAGGAAAAGCTGTCATGATAGAGTCATCTGATGGATCTGAAGAGCGTAAACGCCAGTGTGAAGAGGGATCTATAATAGAAAGGACAGAGGAAGAGAGATTCCATATGTTGCAAGAGATTAGTGTGAATATGTACTATGACCCCGATGTTGACATGATATTTTATCACTCTCAGGATTCACTAATTAATGAGGAAAAAGTACCCACCTCTTCAGAAGAATCTACCGCTAGTCACCGAGGTATAAATTCCTTAAACCCTTAATTAATTATATCTTAGCGATTTCGGGGACGAAATCCTTTTTAAGGGGGGGAGGATGTAATAGCCCAAAATTTTCTAAGGTAAATTATTTTATAGAAATTATTTTAAGTAGATTTATTTAATGCATTTATTTATTAGGAAATTAGAGTGGGAGATTTAGTTGAGGAAATGTGAGATTTTACTTAGTATTGAGAATTATGCACTTTCGGAGCAATCTGTCGAGTTTTATGAAAGTGATCATAAGTCAGCCATGTGATGTCTAAATGAGGTGATTCCAATTGGTATATAACCCTAAGAGATATATCTAAAACTTTTATGTTTGAAGTTTCCTGAGATTCGGGAGGAATCAATAGCTTAATTGGGAATCAAATAGGCAGTTCTGGAATGGGCTTAACTGGAACCCGAGTTGGGTAATTGAACTAGATTGGGGTATGTAACCAAATAGGCAACTGATTTTAGGATTCTCTGGGATTAGGACATGTGTAGGAATAGTTAGGAATGAATGGAAAGTTGATTTGGAAGTCAATTGAATGGTTAGTGTGATGGGAACTCAAGGGAGCCAAAATCTGGTTGATTGGTGACTAATTGGATCAAAATTGGCTCTACCTTAACTAAACTATGAAGTAACCTTCTAGGACTTGTTGAGGGAAGACCTAAGGGAGTTGGGAAGGAACCAAATGGAGGAGAAAACCTGATGATGGGCGTGTGACACAAGGGGAGAGCTGGAGATGAGAGATGCATGCATGGTTAGGTGAAGTGCCACCTCACCTCTTATCCCTTTAGCTTGCTTCTCAGCCATGGATCAAAATGGGCAGCCAAACCATCTCAATTGTGAGCCCTTGGATGACTAATCCAGCTGCAAGGCCTAGGATTTGGGAGGCTTAATCCTCATCATTAGATTTTGCCTAGATGGACACCTCATCACATGCAAATCTGCCAACTAGGGCACCTTGGGTGCAATTCCTTTTCTCTCCCTCATGTTGGTCGACCACCACCATATATATAGGACCTTGAGAGCTTCCTAAGCTCCTTTAGAAGGAGAGAGCACTTGTCTTGTGAAGCCAAATCAGAAAACCCTCCCCAAACCCTCAAAGTGATCACTTGTGAGTGAAGTGAGTGTGTGTGGGAGCAAACTTGGAGAAAGTGGGTTGGATCAATTCTCTTAAGCTTGGAAGAAATTGTAAGTCCATATTCTAGCTTAAATTAAGCATGGAACTGGTTTTATTGGCATGATTGAGTTGCATTTCATAGTAGTGAACACTTGAGAACATGTTTAAGTGGAAAATGGATACATGAGTAGGGTTGATTTTATTTGTCTAGTTTATGTGTTTAATAAAATTGTAGAAACTTGGATTTAAGCTTGTAAGAAGATAAATAGAGTGTATGAAAAAGATTGGCATGTTTTGAGTGGAAAAACCCTTAGAGCCGCGAGTTCGCTCGACTCTCGCTCGACAGGTGATCGAGCGAAGGCAAAATCTGAACCCTCGCTTGACTGTCGCTCGATACCCCACTCGAGCGAGTCTCAACCCGAGACTTCGCTCGATACTCGCTCGACAGGCCGCTCGAGCGAGATACCCTGTTTTGCCTAGACTTAGGGTTTCCTTAGAATGGAAGTGGTGTTTCAAATGGGAAGGGTTATGAGTGAGATGACTCATGTGTATAAGAGAAGAATATAAAGAAAGAAAATAATATCTAAAAGATGAGTTAGTCACGTCATGACGGGGACGGCGATACGTAACGCCCGTATGACTGACGTGCCGGCAGGGACGGCGATACGTAACGCCTGTTGAGATTAAGTTAGTCACGTCATGACGGGGACGGCGATACGTAACGCCCGTATGACTGACGTGCCGGCAGGGACGGCGATACGTAACGCCTGTCGTGATATGAAATTGTGATCTCCACGGGGACGGCGAGACGTAACGCCCGTGTGATTGATCCTTGCGGGGACGGCGAGACGTAACGCCCGCAGTACTATGTGTATATATTCCGTGTCATAACGGGGACGGCGAGACGTAACGCCCGGATGATTGACACCAGACTCATCATAACGGGGACGGCGATACGTAACGCCCGGATGATTGATGAGTGTATGTGATGGGGACGGCGATACGTAACGCCCATCAGTAATATGAATGAATAAGAATTTTTAAGAGGGAAAACAATATATTTTAATATAAGACAATGGGTGAGTTGAGAAAAGTGTCAGTTAGATAGTGGTCTTGTGAGGGGTATGTTAGGGTAATTTCCCTTGTCAGTTGTGGTTTAACTTTGTGGTCGTTTTCCCTGTTTCCTTTAAGCTGTTTATGTACTTACTGAGATTTCGAATGAAATCTCACTCTTTTGTGGCTCCATATATTTTGTGCATATTATTTTATACAGGATTCGATGACCAGCAGGGGGACAGCCCCGATGAGGCAGGAGACTTCGGGGAGTCCTGAGGGACTTTCCGATTATAGTCCCTTTTTGGATATTTCTTTTGTTCCCTTCGGACCTCCTACCAATAGTCGACCCACCGGATCTGGGAGTCTTGATGCATCCACTTTTGTTGAGGAGAGGCGACGTACGGGATGCTGCTTAACCTTAGGAGCAGACGGCTCCTTGTCCATGTGTGGAGTTTGTGTGACTCCACAGGGACAACAGCTCCAGCGAGACTTTAGTATTAGTATGGATAGGTTTCGCTATGGGAGAGAATATCCCGAGGTTAAGAGGGAGAAAGAGTGAGGTGAAGGGAAGTTTTGTTTGGGATGAATGTAAAATATTTTGCTACAGTTGGGTTGTGTATATGTATAAAGTACAATGTTTAAGCTTTAATGAATGTTGTATATATATATTTCCGTGTGATCTTTAGAAAATTTCATATCTATAACCTGATCCGCTGCGAATTAGATGATTTATGCTTTTTAGTATTGTTAAGTACGAGGGTGAGTAGCCAAGTGTTGCTCATCCAGACACCTTAATTTACGTTAAATCCCGGACGTAAGTTGGGGGCGTCACAACAAATATATTTCATCAGCAACTTTTTCAATTATAATCAATGGATCACCAAGGGGGTTTTTCCAAGCTTAGAGGGGAATTCATCAGGGAGATCCAATATCCCCTTTCCTATTTATCCTAATTATTTAAGCCTTATCAAGAATACTTATGAAAGCAAAAGCACAAAGAAAGATAGAAGGAGTAAAGATAAGCAGAGAAAGCCCTCCAGTGATTCATCTTCCTTTTGCAGGTGAAACAATAATATTTGCAAAAGCAACGGAAAGCAATGCTATAGCCATTTCAGAAAGCCTAAAAAAATATCAACTTTGGTCAGGACAAAAAATCAATCTAAGTAAATCCTCTATCTTCATCACAAGGAATACTAGAGTGGAAACAAGATCTAAAATCATTCAATGGCTTCCATACAAGATATCTACTGCAAAAATGAAATATCTAGGCCTACCTACTTCTTTAAGTAGGAAAAAGACAGAAGATTATAAGGAACTATTGAGCAAAGTTGAAAGGAAGCTTGATGGATGGAAACAAAAATTGTTATCTCAAGCAGGTAGAACAACTCTCATAAAAACTGTAGCAAGTGCAATTTCATCATATTACATGTCTTCTTTCTTGGTTCCAAAAAATATTTGTAAATCTTTGGATACTAGCTTCAAAGATTTTTGGTGGGGGTTTTTAAAGGAAAAAAAACATAATCTGACTTTGAAATCTTGGAAAATAATATGTCTTCCTAAATTGCAAGGAGGTTTGGGAATTCATCAAATGATAAATATGAATCAAGCCCTTCTAGCAAAATCGGGATGGGATATGAGTGAAACTGATGGGAAGATATGGACTACTTTGTTGAAATCAAAATATCTCAAGTCATCAAACTTCTGGAATGTTCAACCTCATCCATCAGATTCACATGTATGGAAGAATATACTAGGAACCAAAACTCTCCTTAAGAGAGGAAGGTGTATTCAAATCAGAAATGGTTTAAATACTAATCTATGGACTGATCCATGGATACCTTTAATGTCTTCTTTCAAACCTAACCCCCTTTTAGGTATGAATGAGGCAACTCCACTTATATTAGTAGATGACATTATCCAAGATAATCCAAGGAGATGGAATGAAGAAAGAATGAAGGTTTTAATGGAAGAAGCTACCATTACTGAGATCAAGAAAATTACACTACCGAATGCTATACAATGTCCAGATAAAGCCATATGGATCTTTAATTCTAAAGGGAGCTTTACAGTTAAAACAACATACCATCAAGTCTTAAGAGAGCTAGGGTTCGATCTTTAACTACATCAACAAAATATTTTCAAATCTCTCTGGAAAACTAAAATACATGATCGTCACAAGCTAATGTTTTGGAATCTTATGTGGAATATCCTACCAACAAAGATGAGGGTAAATGAAGTTCTAAAGAATGAAGAGGTGGGGTTTTGCTCGATATGCAATAATTCTCTTGAAACAGCAATACACCTCTTTATTCAATGCCCAATAGTGCAAATCCTCTTGATACAAAGTCCCTGGCCACTGAACTTAGGGATACTACCAATACAATCGATTTTAGAATGGAATAAACTGATCATAGATGCAGCAAAAGATATGGGTCTTTCAAATGAAGAAGCACACAAATTTCAATTATTTGTAGTTATCATTATGGATTTAATCTGGAGAACTAGAAACAATATTGTTCACAATCAAATTGTGTTTTCTATGGAAAAATCAAAGTACAGTTGGGGAAAATTTATTAGAGTTATATTGAAGCATGGAAAAAAAAAGAAGACCTACATAGAAATATGGAAGCCACCGCCCCTCAACAGTAAGAGTTTCTCCTTCGACGCAGCAGTTAGAACAAATTTCTCAGTAGTAACAATAGTCTGTAGAGATCATATTGGGGAAATCATCGAAATCCAAATAGAATATCTGAACACTTCCATCCCTTTGATTGCTGAATCAAAGACAACGATGTTAGCGGTGAACATGGCTAATAATAGGGATGAATCTACATTGTGTTTTAAAGGAGATTTTAAGAATATTATAGATGCTATACAAGAAAACGAGTGTTTTTGGCAAATTTCCGCTATAATAGAAAATATTCAATATTATTTTTCTACACATAGGGGATGGGAATTGAACAAAATTCACCGATTTGTAAATTGGTGTGCACACTCTGTTGCGTTATGGGCTGCAACCAACTCTGTTTTTGGCAGCATACCCACTAATCTTTTTTCTAGATGTATTATTTTTTTAGATAGTGGAAAGGATCCTCCCACTTTGTAATATCTCTTTTATCCTTATCCATATGAAGCTTGATTAGAAAAAAAAAAAGTGCCCTGCATACCCGAGTCCTTTTTTCTCTATATAATGCGAAGTGACATAAATGTCCCCACCCCTGATGCTGGCCTTGTGGACTTCGGTTACGTAGTGGATGGAGAAATGATTTTTTTTTAACAAATGGAGAAATGATATTAATTTGTAATTTTATAAGGTGTAATTTTTATATTTTTTAAAAAAAAATAAATTATAATTTATTACTAAAATTAATTTTCTGTGAGTGTTTAAATTTATTATTTTTTTCAAATATAGTGTGGAATTTGAAATTTTAAATATTATTTCTATTTTGCATCCATGTGATACGCCGGTGCTAGAGGGAGAAGAAATGAAGGAAGAAATGACATAATGCAAGGAAGCTTTCAAGCTAGCAGTTTAGTGGGCCGAATGACCATGGTGCTTTATTAGTAGAATGTTCTTGTAGTTGGGCTAGGCTAGGCTAGGCCTTTATCCATTAGTGTTTTAGTTGTTAGAATGTGTATTTGGGCAATTTAATAAGTCTAATAAGTCGGTTACATTTTACTATAAATAACATAGAAAGGGCTATCAGAGATCTATCTAAAATCATTTTGGTAAACTGGTATCCGGAAGAATAGCGTCATTCTCAGTCCAATTTCAATACAATCATTCAAATTATATTCATTTCTTTCATTCTTCCTTTCTAAATACATTCATACTATTACAATCCCTCTTTTCGTTTTTGGTCTCTTGATATTAAAATGGCTTATTAATAGGGTTGTAAAAATTAATTATAAACTTGAAAGATCGGCTCAGACCAGTTTGGATAGGTTGATTCAATCCGATAGTTCAGTCTGGATCGGTTCCTATATTTTAAAAACTGGCTAAATTCAATTAGGTTTCGATTTTATATTTTCTTAGATATATCAGACTAGACCAGTTTGCATATTTATATATTTTTAATTAATTTTTAATATTATATATAATATTTTTTTTTGTTTAATTTATAACATAAAACTTTATATGTTTAAATATAAAATATACAATATACTAATTATATTTTTTTGTCTAGTAAATTCTCAACATATTTCATTGAAAAGCGGCAGTAGATTTCTCTTCTCTCATGAGAGTCCTCTCTAAGTTTTTCCTGGGAAACCTAGTTTCTTCCTCTTCGATCCAAGAGACCCACCCCAACCAAATCTACTAAGCGTGGGCATGAAAGAAGATCTGATCAATTTGTGTGAAGGCCTCAAGTTAATAGAAGTTGAGAGGGACGAGATCTCCTTCTCGGAAGAAGAATCCCTCATCTCCAGTGCAGGGAACAATTTACTCTTATCGGCCTGCGTTATCATTGATTGAGAGGTCGTGCGTTTAAAATCACAATGGCGAAATCGTGGAAACTCGGCAGTAGAGTTACTTTCAAATATATGGGAAGGAACCAATTCCTTGTAGAGTTCCAAACACTAGAGGAGAAGCAGCGAGTTAACCAAGCGCGTCCTTGGTCTTTTGACAAGCACTTGGTGTGCTTTCAAGAATGCGAAGCTCACATAGATCCTTGTGAGCTTAGCTTCACTTTTGAACCTTTTTGGGTTCAAATCCATGATGTTTCTTTTGCAGGATTGAATGCGAAGATGGGTGAGAGGATCGGTTCATCAATCGCTGAAGTTATTCTGTTGGATGTGGACGCAAATGGCAGGGCTTGGGGAAGCTTCCTACGTGTGAAAGTCCTTCTCGATATCACTAAGCAGCTTACTAGGGGACATGTTCTGAATTTTGGTAGTGTCCGGAGATGGATAACTTACAAATTTAAACGTTTGCCTAATTTCTGTTTCACTTGCAGGATCATTTGGCATGCTATTTTAGGCTGTATAAATGGGAGTGTTGACGCCAGATCAAGGGACCTCCACAGCCTTCAATATGGTCATTGGATTTCAGCAGGGGCTCCCACAAGACCAAATGCCTCCCCAACTTTTTCCAACAGCAAATCCGGTGAGGATGAGGTCCACTTGATTCTGCCAAACAAGTTCGACGATCACATCTCAATTAGAGAGGAATTACACAACAAAGTAGAAGAGGCACCAAGTTGTAGCACCTATTATCCGGTCTAAACATGGGGAAGTACTAGGCAATAACAAGATAGCCGTTGGAGTTAACCTAGACATCAAAGCCTTGCACACCTCCCTTGCACATGGTGAAATATACACAGAGTCTAGCATGAAGCATAAGAGACCAAGGATTTGTCGGATTGTGCTGAAAAAGCCACCTGGATTCCAGCAAAAAATCTAGAAGAGGACCCTCACAGAACATCACCCTCGGACCCGGGAACCCAGTTGCAGGACATGATGCAAGCTAGCGAGACCATCCAGGTAAGTATTTTTTCCCTTGCTATGTTTATATATCCGAAACACCCTATAAAAAAAATCCCCCGCTTCCAATTGGAAGCATAGAGCTAGGGGTAAGACCTCTGTTTTCCCAAAGCCTTTCCTAATTTCACCATCCAAGCTTGGAGTTAAGAAATGCAGTAATAAACGGACGGGCAACACAAATGGTAAACTGTCCAAGAGTTCTAAAAAACTCAAACTATCTCTATTGGCAGAGGCTGTGTGCTAGCCTTGCCAGTCCCCATGAATACCATTACTTAGAACTGTCGAGGTTTGAGGAATCCTTAGAAAGTTTGGGAGCTCCACTTACTAGTGTGAGAAAAATCCCTCGACTTAGTTTTCCTTATTGAAACGAAATGCAAAAGAAATAGATGGAGATTATTCGTAATAATCTTGGTTTTGATTTTAGTTTTATTATGGATTCTGTGGGTCGAAGCGGTGGACTTGCCGCCCTTTGGTCCAAGAAATTTGAGTTTGAATTAGCCTTCTATTCTTTGAGGCACATTTCTCTGAAATTCTCAACTAGTTTCTCTGACAACTATGGCCTGGTGACTGGGTTCTATGGACATCCCGTGACTGCTAACAGAAAGAAATGATGGAGCCTTTTGAATATTCTTAAACATGAATCCCATATACCCTGGCTGTGCGTGGGTGATTTTAACGAGATAATCTCACAAGATGAGACCACTAGTCGGTGTCTTAGACCCCCTTGGCAGATGGAAGATTTCAAAAGGATGCTTATGGGATGTGACCTAGGAGATCTCGGTTTTGATGGCGCAAAATTCACTTGGTATAATAATAGGCCTGGCTTGGACTTTATGAAGGAATGATTAGATAGAGCTTTGTCTAATCATGCTTGGAATAACTTGTTCGCCATCAACTCGGTTCTAGTATTGCTTGTTCAGTGCTTAGATCACTGCCTCTTTTCATTGGAAGCAGTGAATTTGAAACCAAACCTTTAACCACCAGGAAATTATTTAGATTTGAAGCCGCCTAGTCCAAACACCCTAAATGTGTACATGTGATCACAAGAGCTTGGCATGGTGCCGATCAAACAGGGTCTAACTCCAAATATACTAGGAGAAGCATCGAGAGATGTGGTTTTTAACTAAAGGAATGGTATAGGTTGTAAAGAAGCGACAAAAAGTAGTACTTCAAGGAGAAAAGGGAGGACTTACGAGTACTCCAGGTTGTCCCTTCCGACCAAAATCTTGATGAGATTAAGACCTTTAAAAAGAAATGGATTTAAAATTAGAGGAGGATGAGATCATTTGGAAACAAAGGGACAAAAATAGGTGGTTACATGAGGGAGATATGAGTACCACCTATTTGCACAAATGTGCCACTCAGAGAAAACAAAAGAACACCATAAGGAAAATTACTAATGAGAAGGGGCACACTTGGCACACCCACAAAGACATTGCCCAGAAATTTCAAAACTTTTGCAGTCAGCTTTTCTCTACTACCTCCCTAGTGGACCTTGACTCCTATTTAGAAAACCTTTCTCCTAATGTCACTGAAGAGATGAACAGTCCCTTAATCAGAACCTATAGTCAGAAGGAAGTGGAACTAGCCATGGCATCGATGAATCCCCTAAGCTCCCTTGGTCCAGACGGTTTGCTCGCCATATTCTACCAGGATCATTGGAATATCGTCAGGAAAAGAGTTGTTGACACTATTTTAGACGTACTCAATGCCAGAACGGGGCTTAGGGGCATAAACCAAACTTTCATTTTTTTAATTCCAAAGAAGCATGCCCCTAGAATAGTTTCTAACTACAGACCTATTAGTTTGTGCAATGTGCTCTACAAGATCATCGCCAAATTCATCTCCAATAGGTTGAAACATATTCTCCCACAACTGACCTCTCCTACCCAGAGCGCCTTTGTCCTAGGGAGGCTGATTTCTGACAACATTATGGTAGCATATGAACTCTTCCACTCCATGCAAAATAGAATCAATAGCAAAAAAGAAGGTTATATGGCTTTAAAGCTGGACATGAGTAAGACTTGCGACAGAGTTGAATGGAAATTCCTTAGAGTTGCGTTGACTAAGATGGGTTTTGACTACAGTTTTAAATCTCGTACCATACAGGCCGGTACGGCCAAAACATGCCGTACTGGTCGGTTCTCCATTACATATTTTAGGGGCATACCGTTTCAGCCAAAATACCGTCCATACTGTACTGTACCGGCCATTTAGGGCAATAATTCCGTCGATACCGACCTCGTACCGGTCAATATTTCGGCCGGTACCGTTCGTATCAAAATTTTCGATTTCGGCCCTTCAATTTTTTATTTTTTTGCTATTTTTTACTTTAATTTATACTAGACTAATTACATTTATATATTTTTATATATAATTATTCATTTATTAACTATTATTTTAAAATATAATTTATATATGTATTTATATATATATTTTTATGTAGACTATTCCGAAACGGTACACAAAACGGTATCGGTACTGAAATATTTTGTTCCAGTACCTTGACCGGTACGCTCACGGGTATGATATTCAAAACTTTAGTTTTGACATCTTAGTGGTCGAACTTATAATGCAATGTGTGGAAACAGTTTCCTACTTCATCCTTATCAACAGCTTGCCTCAAGCTCTATTTTAGCCATCGAGAGGCATTAGACAGAAAGATCTTCTTTCCCCTTTATCTCATTATTTTATGCTCTGAAACTCTTAGTCAAGTTCTCTATTTTGCTATTTTGCTATTTTGCTATTTTGCAAGGCTCTCCCATCAGAATGGAACAGGCTTCATGGAATAATACTTCATTCATATGAAATGGCTTCGGGTTAGAGACTGAACCTAGAAAAAATGTCAATAATGTTTAGTAAGAACACCAAGGTGGAAATCCAACAAACCATACTCGCGACAGCAGGAATCAGGGCAACCGGCCCCTTCGAGAAATACGTGGGTCTTTCCCCTTTCATAGGACGGGACTTGGCCCGTGCTTATAATCCTACTCTGGATAGGATAAATGCCCAAATGAACAATTGGAAGACCAACTTTCTCTCCAATGCGGGTAAAGAGATTCTACTCAAAGCGGTCATCTAAGCAATCTCCACATATAGTACGGAGATTTTTAAAATTCTGAAAGGCATCCTCAAGAGTATCAACAAGTTTATGCAAAATTTCTGGTGGGGACAAAAGGAGAACAGGTCCAAACTTCACTGGTTAAGCTAAAAAAGAATGGGAGTGGCAAAACAACATGAGGGTCTCAGATTCAGAAACTTTGAAGACTTCAACCTAGCCCTCCTTGCAAAACAAGGGTGGCATTTAGTGCAAGCTCCAACATCCTTGGCGGCCAGAATTTGAAAAGCAAAGTACTACAAATTAAAAGACTTTCTTAATGCAACTCTAAAACCAGGGGACTCTCTCGTGTGGCAAAGAATTATGGCAGCAAAATCGCTACTTTGTGAAGGCCTGATTTGGAAAGCAGGTAATGGTGAAACTGTTAGCATTTGAGAAGACAAGTGGATCCCCATTCTCTCTACTTACAAAATCCAAACACTCCCTTCAATCTTGCCAAAAGAAGCCAAAGTAGCTCCCCTTATTGATATCGAGAGGAAAGTATGGAAAAACAAATTGGTGCAAGACATCTTTAGCCCAATGGAAGCAAAGACTATACTTCAGATACCTATAAGCTTTTGTAGCGACCCGGATCAACTCGCCTGGAGATGCACGATGGACGGTAATTCACTGTGAAGTCAGCATACCACCTTCAAGGCAGTATCAACAAAAGAAAATCTGGGTAGCCTTCCGATCCCCCTCCTGGCTCGACAATTTGGAGCACTATCTAGAAGTTAAATCTACCTCATGCAATCAGGTCCCTCCTATGGTGCGCTGGGAAAGATATCCTTCCTACAAAAGCCAATCTTGTCAAGAGAAGAGTGATAGATTCCCCATAATGCCCCATCTGCCATCAGCATCTCGAGACTAATGCTCATGCCTTGTGGACCTATCTGGCATCTCAAGATGTATGGAGCAACTACTCCTGAAAACTTCATAAACTTTCTATTAAGGAAGGAGATTTTACTAATATTCTTGGTGTTGTTTTTCTACAGGGATGGAGGAAGTCCATGCAAAAGCTGCCTACATCTTCAAACAATTATGGCAATGGTAGAATAAGCTAGTTTTTGAAGCATTATTTTTTACTCCTATGCAGGTGTTACAGCATGTCCAAGCAGGATTAGTAAACCTAGAAGTCTACTTAGGAGGCATGAGTAGCAAATAGGAGAAAGGAGCAGCCTCAAACTCAACTCCCTCCTGGCAGAAACCTTTTATGGATTATTACAAAGCAAACTAGGATACGAAGATTGATAAGATCAACTGCAGAATCGATATAGGAGTCATAATTCACAACTCTGGCAGAAGAGTCCTAGCATCCAAGCACCACAACAACTCTTCTCGAATTCCCTTGTAGGGGAAGTAGCAACGGCTACACATGCTGTATCTTTTTGCCTGGAGCTTGGAATGAGTTTCAAGATAGTGTTTGAAGGTGATTCAAAGGTGGTCGTCGATGGCCTTAACAACAATGGAGAGAATTGGAGTACATTTGGCCTACTCATCAGAGATGCCAGACAACTTCTTAGAACAATCAACTCATGTTCTATTGTCCACACACCAAGACTAGCTAATGTGGTGGCCCATGTTTTGGTCAAAAATGACTTGAACCTTGATGAGAAATGCATTCTCATAGAATCATTCTCTCCTTTTATTAGCAATTTGCTATGATTTATTGATATGCGAAGTCTTTCTTTCAAAACAAAAATTCTTAACATATTTATCTTGATAAATACATTAGTATATTAATTACACTTTATGGTCTAATACTATTAGTAATCTACTTTAAGTGTATGTATAAATTACTATATTGATATCATATCACTATATGATATTATTAACTATAATGATATAGTAATACTAATACTATTAGTGATATAGTTATACTAATATTTATACTAATACTATTATATAGTTATATTAAATTGAAATTACTCTAACAAATACTAATACATAATTATGCTAATCACTATAGTCGAATCGGACCAAATCAAAATTGGTAAAGTCGAAAGTACTGATTTAAGAGGATAACTAGTGAGATCGGCCCTTGAAAATAACATATTAACATATATCAATCCGATCCTAAAATTTATCCAAAATAAGAACAAATCAAAACAACTACCTCCTACTTATTAATTAGGACTGTTCACATGATTCGACTCGAAATTGTAGGCTTCCTTTCAACCATTCTTGACCCAAATTTTTGGAAATAAGGTGAATCTCAAACGAAATCGAGTTTTCTAATCCGTGTCAATTCTTTTTAATTTTTTTTAAAAAAATTATAAGTAGTAAATAACTTATTTAGTGATATTAGTTCAAATTTTAGTTAATTTGTTATGTTTGGTTGATTTAAGGACACAGTCAACATTTTTCTCCTTTTAAAAAAATTAATTTTGAATTTCTTGATATTTTATTATTATTATTTTTTTTACCTTTTCTTTAGTTTCTTTAATTTTTTAATCAATGATATTTATATACCAATTCTTTTTAGAGACCCTATTTCGATCAAATCTATGATCACATTAAAATCGTTAAGGAAATAGTTAATTACAAGAGAAAATCTTCAAAAAACCATAGGTGGTGTAGCCTAGATAACATCCTCCAATGGTGTTTAAACACGTAGGCAACCTACGAGACGTATCGTGGGCACGCGCCTTATACTACCTGCAGCCCCTTTCACCCTCTCTCCCATCGTATTCAAGACCTTCTCCACAGCCTCTCTCCTATCGACGTAAGCCTACCCAGAGCCCCTTCTCCTCACCATCTTTCCCATATCGGCCTCTTCTCGACGCCTTGACCCACCAATCTACGCTTCTTCTTGACGCCTCTTCTTGTCATCTCGGCCCACGAGCTGTCATGATCCACTCTGTTAAAGCCATCTCTCCTCAATGTCGTGAGCCTCTTCCCCATTCATTCATTTCTATGAACCTTGAGGCTGAAGTAGGAAAGCTCTGAGATCTCAAAAACCCTAAACATCGATGGCGTGAACCGAGCTAGGCAAGTATTCTTGACTTATAATTTTTAACTTCAGTCATTTGCATTTTACTCAAATTAAAAATTCCCAGTCATATCACTCTGTGATTGAATTTATTTGAACAAATTCCTTCAAAATTTTTATATTCTTAACAAATTGGTTGAATATTAAATTTGTAGATTTAGGACTTGTTAATGATGTTTAGAGCTAGTGGTTATTTAGTTTGTTTAATATAGTATCTAACTTGTATGCTTTGATAGTTAGGTGCTTGTTTGTGACCAAAGGAACCTCTTTGGAATGCTTAAGATACATATTGGAAATGACTACAATTGGTTTGCTTATGCTTTTAAGATTGCTGGAGTTATTCTAGGAACATTATGAGATATCTGGAAGGGCTATGATTTGGTAATGTTTATAAAAAGATATAGAACTATCTCCATTTTTTCCTATTACTGTCCCAAAAATTTACTTCCTTCTAGGCTTGTAAAATATTGATTCTAATAAAATATTTGATTTGGTTCTCTTTAAAATTTTCAGGATTGTACTATCAAAAAACAATTTTGCCATAGAATTACCATATTGGCATAGCATATCCTGTGAACCAGATTGACAAGCATAGGTTGAGTCATAACCAGAAGGTTCATGGAATATGGTTAGGTGAAATGACCAATCTCTAATAACAAATGTGCAGGTCTCATTTAGCATTCTTTTAGAGTTATGTCAGAATGGTCCACACCTTACCTGGTTCTTAGCTACGAGTCTAGGAATCTTTTCAATTCCAGTCTTCTTGTTTAGATTGTTCTTAACTGCATTATGATTTCCTTCAGTGTATTTCAATTTCAATTTCAATTCCAGTCTTATTGTTTAGATTGTTTTTTTTGTTTGTTTGATGTCATTCCATGTTCTGATGGATGAATTTCATAATTAACTTCTATTGCATTGGTAAATTACATTGGGCTGGTATTGAAATAGTTTACTTTTAAAAAAATGACAAGTTTAGCTTCTCATTCATGTTCAAGTTCTTGGAATGCAAGAGGGAAATATAAAGCTAACTCAGAGATACCATTTTGCTATTATGGCATTCCATCCAAGCTACGAATTTCTGGCAAGTTTAATAGTTTTGGCAGAAGATTTTACAACTATCCAAACTATAGGATCAATGCAGATTTTCTGAATGGGTTAATCATGAAATTGAACAATCCGCTTGCTGCAAGATGATGTTGGAGTTAGCTCAGTGAAAAAACGACAGGCTACTTCATGAATGTGTCATGATCGAACAAGTCAAATTTAAAGTGATGGAAAATAAGTATAAGAAAATATTGAAAGTGATGTACTTGTCTTGGTTGTTTTCTATTGTGATTTGTGCAATTTTGATGTATCCAAAAAATAGTAGGCCCAAGCTACGACTCATGTAATGGTGCAATTTTTATGACACTTTTCTTAAAAAATGTATTGAACAGATTTGGGACATGTTTTGTAGTTAAATCATTAAAGTTTGAATTCATGCTTTAGATGAATTCTGGAAAGTGCATTACTCCTATAGAACAATATGTAAAGAAGCTTGGACTTGAGTTTTATATCTAATATACGTAGACTTGAATTTTGAGCAGCTTTACTTGGTCAACCACTGATCTTTCAAGAATGTGCTAGAATGCGCCAAATTCTCCCAAAGTTGAAATAGAACCCTCCCCCACAAATGACTGCTCCCCCACTGACCCCTGTTAAAGATGATAAGAAAGCAAAGGAAGGATGCCAAAATGGAAAAACCCCTACGCCCACAACAACAGATACTGCAGCTGGAAATGCATCTCCTTCACTTGTATAAGATAACTATATTGCCTTCCAGAATTACATTGTCTTCCAAAATACATTGGCAAATCAGTATTCCACTAACTTTCTCAAAATTAAATAAAATTTACATTGAGAATGATAAATTTAAAATAATCTTCAAAAATTCACCGAAGTTTCAATTGACTCTTCAAGTTTAGCTTTACAATCTTCAATGTACATTTCAAAATATTCACAAGTTCCTGTTTAATTTCTTGCAAAGCTAAAATGAAATCATTTAAGTAAGCAGTAAGACAAATACCCAACCAATAAATGTTCAATAAACCAAGTACTTGAACAAAAACAAGTAAGTGAAAAAACCAAGTTCTTCAACAAAAACAAAACAAAATTTACATATAACGTTCAGTAAACCAAACAGCTCCACTAAGTGTATGCCCGGTATCCCTAAACACAACAAAATTCAAGATGTGGTTGACTTGCGAGAAATAAACCAAAGCAGTTGAACCTATTATATGCTATAAAAAAAGAACTCTTGTACACAAAAAATTTAAGTTCACACATGTAGAATTAAAAACCAACTAAACTATATATATATATATATATATATATTGTGTGGTATTATACCTCACTTAAGGATAATTGTTCCTAGCATGCCCCTCATTCTTGTAAATGCCACAATGTCTTTTCTTCGATGTTTGCAGTATTTTCGGGTTATTTGCCCTCAATGATTTCAGACGTCCTTTTGTTGGCACTAGTCAAAGGTCTTGGAACGTTTGTGTAAAATTAGAAGCGATTTTTCTTCTTAACTTGTCACCACTTGGCAAATTGGGTTTTTCGATTTTGACAATTTCATTGTCCATCGAAAGTAACTCTTGGTGGACCTTGTCTAAGGCAAGAGAGAGGTGATTTGACTTTTTTGCGGACTGTACTCCAAGTTTTGCAATGTCGTAAAACTTCATCATCAATTTACTTTTTCTCGTCGTAGGATTATCCCATTTCATTATTTGCCCTTCAAAACTTGGCATGTCAATAATAGCCTAACTCTTGACGTTTATTGTCCATCTTTTTAGAACATAACGTTGTGGCAACTTATCTAATTTTATTTTTTGAAAAAAGACATAAGATATGCCTACAGAGAATACCAATGAACTCAAACATATGACATGTATATGTTGCCTTCTCTTCTCCCCTCTCAAAGGTCACAAAATAAAGGAGAGTTTCTTTGGTATAATGTGCTTCATATGTCTTGCTTTCACCATATTTGGAAACTTTTTCTCCTTTGTACCATTGACTATTGAAAATCTCTCATCTTGAAAAATCATAAAAGCTGATATAGATCATGGCCGCCTCTTCTTCCATCTTGTAACATGTTTTCAATATCGCCCATGTAGATTTTGTTCGCATATCCTTTTCTTTCTTTTTAAAATAACGTGCATCAAGAGCCGTCTCATATTGATGCACAAAGTCGCTAACTATTGTACTTGAACAAATATAGTTTTTTAAAAAATGTTCGTGCTTTTACTTCTCTGAGTTGTTGACATACCGGCATAGAAAGTTGAATGTAAGTAAGTCGGAGCCCACTTCTTCCTTTGGTTGTAAAGATTTTCCAACCAAATATATTGCCTAGCTCATACTTTATCAATATTTAACTTCATTCTTGCTCAAACTCAACAATCGTAATTGTCTTATGGATACAATGATGAAAATTAGTTTGAAAGTCTGGATATCAGTTATATACATGAGACATATGTTCAATTTGTTTTTGTAAGATGTGCCACAAGCATAGCCTATGAGTTATATTTGGGACAACCTCTGCAATTGTCTTCGTCATTGGCTTGTTATCATCGGTAATTATAGTTGAAGGGACACGACCAAACGTTGCCTTTTGCCATGTTTTTAATAGCCATGTATATGATCTACTTTTCATTAACTAGCAAAGCACATCCAGATATAATGATTTGGTAATGATAGTTAACTCTAGAAAATGGCACGAACGAAATCTTATAGACATTCGTCAGGTACGTGGCATCAAAGGTGACAACATTTCCAAAATATTGGTATGCAACCCTTGATTTTGCATTTGCCCAAAAAAAAACTTCTCCTGCATTCATTCTCATCTACTTGCATGGCATAGACAAATTCAGGTTTTTGCATCTGTTTATCTATAGAGTAGGCATTTAATCATTGTGCATCGCCCTCTTCAAATAATTTTCTTTATTTGTTTTTCTTGAGGTTTCCATGTCCTTGCCAATACAGCTAACGTTAAAATCACCGCCAAATTCTTTACTCAATACCGACATTATTTTCCTTATCAGTACACCAAATTCATTCAAAGTGAGAATAAGATTCTTTTGAACACGTGTCACTCTTCTATGTCTATGGAGCAAACTGATATGTTTCAATATGAGTAGTTCATGGTTATGTCCAAAGACAAACTTGATTATTGTCCAATTTTCACCATCATTTTTTATCGTCATCACTGCTTTATAATATCCAATCTTTGTCTCAGCAGGCTTCGGAATTGTTCACTCTTTTTGTTTGTGAGGTTTATGTCAACATCCTTCCTTTGAGCAAACATATTCAACTCCAATTAATTTTTTATCCTCTTTTAATAATCGGCTATGGTTGGTTCAAATTGCAAAACATGTTTATCTTGCATACGCCTTGTGAAATACTTGGACGTCTTTTACATCTTCAAATTCCATATCAACAAATGGCTCTTTAGACCACTACTCAACTTCACACCCTCTTCCACATTAACTATATCTTCATCATTAACTTCATCTTTGACATTCACTGTATCTTTGACATTCACTGTATTTTTGATATTAGCTTCATCTACCACATTGGCTGCATCTTCTACATTGACATAATCTTCCACATTCATTTTAGATTGTTCTCCCACAATTCATCACTTTCCAAACTCACAATAGGATCCTTCATTACAAAATAATCACATCATCATTATAAAAAATAACATAATGATAGAGAAAAATTATTGTCGCTAACAAGTTGTAAAATTCATCTAAAAAAATGACAAGTTCTAAGACATATTGTCTCTACATATTCATAAACTTGTAAGCCTAGAAAAACCAATAGCATTGGAAAAATCCATCTCACTGCAGAAAACCAAATTAGTTTGTCCCACCAAACTAATTTGATCAACATGATTAAGAGATTTTGGATTGATGTTTGAGACAAATTGGCGGCTAATTAAGAACCTCAGTAGTGTTGCATACACATGCTCTAAGGATTATAATCATTAATGATAGCAGATACAATTTGTAAATGTTCGATTCACTTAGACAGATTTAAGTTCATCATTTTAAAATTTTCGATCAAAAAAGTTATGCATGCCAAACCCTAATTAATGACCTTTTATGCATAGGCTTCTTGAGGTTTCCATGTTTACTGGCCCGCATTTTTCTGAATCCATAAACCTAAAAGTAAAAGTCTTGCTACTGTTATAATGGGTCCCTTTTGAATTGATTAATATCAAACTGTTAATCCATAAATGCTCTCTCTGTGGCAAACTTTGCATATTGCAAAGATAAATTATATTTATAGAATGTATAAGTCTCCTATATATTATTTTTTTTAAAAAATAGATAAATTTAATATTTACACAAAAAAATGCAACCGATAGTAGACCAAATGCAACCAATGGCAAGACCAAATGCAACCAATGGCAAGACCAAATGCAACCAACAGTAAGACCAAATGCAACCAACATCAGACCAATTGAAAGAGGAAGAAAAAAAATACAACTTCAAGAGGAAATCTACTCGATGGGCAAGAGGAAAAAGGCTTCCGAATAAGGACTCGATGGCAAGGAAAGGGCTTCACAACGTTTTGGGCGTGCCCCAAGGCCTTTATGTGTGCCCCAAGGCCTTTATGTGTGGACTTAAAGGCCTCTATTTACGCCTTGATGGCGAGATGGAGTGAATTCGAGGGAAAAGGAGCTCTGCTCTCTTTAGGTTAGGTACCTGGATTGGAATTTGAGACAGTGGAATGGATGGTGTATGGGTGTGGCTCAACAAAATCTAATAGCGAAATGGACCTTGACGTCTGGCAGGGGCTGGCAGCACCGAAGGCTCGATGGGTGAAGCGAAAGGGTTTAGGGAGAAAATGGGGATGGTTGTCGGGTTTCAACCCTTTTTTCACTGATAATCATATGCAATGACGTTTACTTCTTTACCGTGTAACTTACTGGTGTGACATGTTTTTACTTGTAGGTGGTAAACCCCTTATAACACCTTGCGTACTTCAAAGTAGAATTTCAATTAAAATTAAATAAAACAAATATAGCATGAGGTAGAAATATAGGTGTGAAATGAAAATATTTTAGTGAATTTAGTTTAGATATTGATTTGACACAATACTAGCTTTGGTGTGACACAATATTAGCATTGGATATTTTATTGAACTTGGTTTGGATATTGATTTGATAGAATAGGTGTGGCCTCTACTACACGTACAGTGGAATTTATGAGCAGTAGTTTTGAAATGGAACTGTATTTTTGGCTATTATTGCTATGGACAGAAATATTTTTTTTATTTTCGACTACTAATTTTTGTCGCAAATAATATAAAATTTCGCCACCAATAGTTATCCATACATTCAACATTTTTTACTTTTTTTTTTAATTTTTGCATTTTTTTCAATTTTTTTCTGATTTTTATTTGCGTACTAATATCTCGAAATAAATGCGTTGGTGCAAAATGATAATTTAAGACTAAAAGCACTCATAAATTGGTTAAAAAACAAATAGTAATTTGTGTCAACCAAGTAGAGTGTTTTATAACTACTCTCTGTTTGTCTTTCCATAATTACAAGTTAGAACCATCTTTTCTAGAATGAGAACCCACAACTGTTTCAGAGATATTGCACATCAAAATCTATGGAAAAATAGGAAAAAAGAAATTATTACAAGTCTATCTTTTTTGTATTGCCACCTCATTAGAGATGCAAGACACACTTCTACATCCCACAATCTGATTTAACTAAAGCAAATTCACCTGCTTCACGAGACTATCTTCACCTACAATGTTGTGAAATCCAAACGATCCTCTTATGCAGGAATTCCTGAAGCAAATGCAATTGGCAAAACTAGCTATAAGTTTCAAAATTAATCAAGACAAGCAAAATGTTTCAAAATGAGAAGAATTGAATTAGTGAAAAGGAGAAAAACATAGGTATCAAAGTGGACAATTATCAATATGAGTAAAGTAGAAATATGACCACAAGTAGAAAAATGCATAGAATGAGTAATAGGGAGATTTAGACCTTGCCATGCACGAAAAGGATATAACTCCTCTTTGTTATAACTCCTCTTTGGTTTCGATACAAGTCCTCAAAGTCAGACCGAAAGCATATATAAAGTATGATTATATATATCATGATCTGTAAATAATGATTGTCTAAAGCATATTACCTCAGTAAATAACTTATTACATCATCTATAAATTAGGTTTGCTGTACATGCAATTCTCGGTGCATGCATGATTAGATGAATACTAATGCTTGTGATGGTCCAAGAATAAATGTAATAAATATGTACCTTGTTGATCTAGTTTGCTTCAATGATGTCTCTAGCAGCCAACAGCAACACTTATCGCCTTAATTGTCTACTTTCTGGGGCATGTACCAAATGCTTTAGAGAAATTGGAAGCTCTCTCTCTCTCTCTTTCTATCTCTCTCTCTACATGATGTAAAGATACTATATTTTCTATGCTTAAGGAGGAGTTTACTCAATATTTATACAGTAAGAACGCCAAGGGATAAGGAAATGCAAGGAGGAAGGAGAATACTTGAACTGGGCAGATTATAAGAAAATAGAGTTCACTTCCAATGCTTACTTGATTTGAAGGAATCTACCCAAATGTTTGCAAGGTTTTCTGTAACAGAGAAAAATATACTTGTCCATATCTGCTAAGAAACATAGAGGAACAAATACTAAGGTGCTGACAAAACAATCGATAAAAAAATGTCTTAAAAAAGAACGATCAGATTATTCTCCTTTCTGAAAAGTTCAAACATGAACTACTGGATAAGTCCAATGCATAAAGTCCCATCCTCTTCTTGTCAATATTTTCTCATTCAACTAATTAATTTTTTAACTAGCTAATTAACAATGTAATCCTTTAAGAGAGGGGGTGGTTACATTGAAGTTTTTTAGAGTGAAGACCTTGAACACTAAACATTAATTGAAAAGTGATGCGACAAAAAGAAGAAACTAAGAGACTTTAAAAAGAAATTAAGAATGTAGACTTTAATTCATGAAAAAACATACATGATCACAAGAATAGGGTCTAAGACGAGGGCAACCATTTACCCAATCGTTGAGATAATTCAAGCATTAAAAAAGTAGCACAAACAATCAGAGTATTATACACTCTTTCTTTCATTTTCATGAACTTCTTTCTCAGCAACCACACTAAATATGGTACGTACGTAACAAAAAACAAACGATATTCTTTATTATCTAAAACAGATTTTGTTTTATCATAAATATGACTAATACTAAATGAAGCTCATACAAAATGATACATGTGTTTTGACCAGAACTTTTTTAATAGCAGAGATTGGAGAGAAGAGAGAGATTGAAAACTTGGAGTTTCTTGTTGAAATGTTTATCAATGCCAACCTGCAGCATCACAAACGCAAGTTTCCTCCATTAATGTCTAGAGAAAAGTCGAGGCTAGTAATTTGAGAAAAGACAGAGAAATGAAGCTTAATTTGAGGCATATTTCCACGTCTTCTTTAATAGTTGTTTCTTTACATCCGTTTTTATGCATACCTAATATTCCAAACTTAATTTTAGGCATCTTAATTATCTAGGTAGTTTAGGGATTACCTTCCCAAATGGAAATACAAGCTGGTAGAGAGTTGTAATTCTGTCACCTAGCTTCTCCTTCCTCACTTGATGATCATGTACGAGTAAAAATATAAGACAGAAGAAAGAATGTGGATGAGGCATGGTTGCAACATATAGAGAATCATCACATAAAAAAATCAAGAAATCTCCATCAAAACCAAGAAGTCCCCATTCTTCCCCTCTTATTGCCTTTTCAAAAAAAAAAAAATCAACAATAACCATGTTCAACAATAAGAAATTACTCAAGAAATCTCCATCAAATCACAAATAAAAAAATAACCGTGCTCAATAGTAAGAAAATAATCAAGAAAAAATTTCAAATAAAAAAAATAACCATGCTTGAGAGAAAATAACAAATAACAGAGATATATTCATTATCTACTACAAAATAACACAAACCAAATCTATTATTGCATGGTGAAACGATAATATAACCAAAGGAAATACCTCAAAACAAAAATAATAATTCGTGCAGAGGACATATCATGGCGGACAATTCACAAACTAACATGGGGGCAGGGGGTTGTTTTTCACACTAAATATGACTATTTATGTCATTACTTGGAAGAAAGTTATCAATAGAATAAATTGATGAAACAGAGATATAACAAAACAGAAGCCATCAAAAATTGAGAGTGATATAAATGAAGGAGAAGAAACATCATCTCAAATTGAGAAAAAAGATAAGAGAAATGAAGCTTTCACATACGGAGAACACAATAGACACTATATAATACTGTATAACATGAAAGTATAAATAAAACTACAGAAATCGAGTTGAAATTAGGCATACATGGGAACTCGATTCCTTAGGGCTCTGTAAATGGAAAACAGTTTCTCATGACCTAATGCAACCAAATAATAGTAATGAAACATGAAAATGGTTGTTCTAAAATAGTGAGGGAGAGAGAGAAACTCACCAGTGTTGGCGAGGGGGCCAGAAGACCGCGAGAAGACGGAAGCGCTGGCAATGGGAAACCATTGTGCAAAGCCAAGAGCGAGAAGACAGGGAGCGGGAGAGGGAGGATAAAATATCGTGGGAGAGAGGGGGGAAGAAGGGGAAAATCAGACGCGGTACATTATTAGTTTTAGGTGCATAAATTATTATAGCAAATTTCACCGGAAATAGTTTATTTTGGCCACTTCTTAGTCGCCACAAAGAAATAGACAGAATGGTTAAAACAACTCTTTGCGACAAAATTTATGTCGCCAGAAATGAATTTAGCTACTGCATTTTCTTGTAGTATTCGAAGTTCAAACACATCATTTTGTTGTTGGGTTGTACAAGCTACAAACAACAAATTATCTACAAAAATGATCAGTTTATTAAATTTTTACTTCTTACAACATGGAAGTAAGTTTACAAATTAGAAAAGATAATTTAATACTTTTTCTGAAGGAAGAAAACTGGAGTCTCTTTGAAAAAACTTCTACTTTCAATGCCATGCAACAACATCTGACTTTATTTAATATGCTGGTTAACAGAGCGAAGAACTAATTTACTACAATACAGACAAACAGATAGACAAATAGCATTGAGAAATTGAAATGAAAACAGAGGAAAGAAGAAATGCACAGGATGTGTCGATGAAATGTCTAAAAGGAGAAAAAGACTTTCTGGAAAATATTCTATTGTATTTATTTCCTTTAATACAATATTGTTCAAGTACTAGCATTTTATAGACAAAGGTACATACCCAAATCATAACAAACATTATACATGATTAAATCTCCACTGTACACCTCAACCATTTCTATTATGCAAAGAAATTCTAGAGCTTTCTAGGAGCGTAAATCTATTATTGTTGTCTGAGGGTAACTTCACGTGTTGATGTAATGTTGGCAGGGTCCTTTTGTAATTCTGAAGAGTTTAGAGCCTTAATAGCCCCCCTTAATTCAAGCGGCACATGAGAGATTGTGAGAATTGAACGAAGCTGGTTGAAGCGAGCTGGAGATAAAGGCTTGGTGAGATTGTTAGCTACTTGATCCTTGCTTGAAACAAATGCAACTCCAGGAGTCTTAGCATCAATTCTTTCTCTTACAGAGTGAAAATCAAGTTCAACATGTTTAGTTCTTGAATGTAATACAGGATTTACTGACAAGTAAGTTTCACTTAAATTGTCACACCACAAAGTTAGTAGATCAATTAAAGAAATAGCGAGTTCCTTTAATAATGACTGGAGCCAAAGGATTTCACAAGTGATATTAGCCATAGCTTTGTATTCAGCCTCTATTGAGGAATGAGCTATTGTGGGCTGCTTCTTGGAGCCTCAAGATATCAAGTGGGAGCCAAAATATATGCAAAATCCACCGGTTGATTTATGATCATCCGGACACCCTGCCCAGTTAACATCAGAGAATGCTGTAAGATTAAAAGTGTATGAGGGGGAGAAGTAGAGACCAAAAGAAGAAGTATGACGGAGGTAGCGTAAAATATGCTTGACAGCTTGCCAATGAGGGACACGGAGGCTGTATATGAATTGACACACTTTGTTGACAGCAAAGGAAAGATCAGATCGAGTAAATGAAAGATATTGGAGACTTCCTACGACACTCCTATAAAGCTGAGGATCTTCAAACTAAGGCCCATCCAGAGCAGAAAGTTTAATAGTGGCACACAGAGGTGTAGACATAGGTTTGGACGTTTGGACTTGTGCATGTTGGTCCTATGTAACAGGTTAGAAATGTAACGGGCTTGGGACATAAGCTAGAGGAAGTACGAGTAATTTCAACACCCAAAAAATAATGTAACATGTCTAGATCTTTGACAGGAAAATCAGTACGAAGAGAAGTAACAAAATCACGAATAAGAGAGATATTAGAAGTAGTCATAATAATATCATCAACGTAAATGAAAACATAAATGGAGTAAGAACCAACAGATAGAATAAACAAAGAGGAATAAAAAATTGAAGCATAAAACCCTAAGGAGAATAGTTTGGAGCTCAGTTTGGAGAGCCAAGCCCTAGGGGCTTGTTTCAACCCATAAATAGACTTATATAACTTACAAATGTGGTCAAGAAAGTCAGGATTCACGAACCCAGCAGGTTGATGCATGTATACATCCTCCACCAAGTCACCATGCAAGAAGGCATTCTGTATATCAAGTTGATGAAGTGGCCAATTGCGGGTTACAACTATGGACAGAAGAAGTCTTATGGTAACCGGTTTGACAACAGGGCTAAAGGTCTCTGAGTAATCAATACCAAGTTGCTGATGAAACCCTTTAGTGACAAGACGAGCTTTTCGTCGCTCTAGGGTGCCATCAACCTCCTCTTGGTCTTGAGAACCCATTTGGAACCAAGAATATTGAGATTGGGGGAGGACAGTACAAGATTGTAGGTTCGGGTTTGGAGAAGAGCAAGAAATTCAATAGCCGTGGCATTACACCATTCAAGGTATTTGGCTGCTTCGGTATAACATGAAGGTTCTTCTGGAACAGAGGAAGGTTTTAAGACAATGAGAAAGGCCGATTTAGGTTTTGGCCTTGGAATAGTGCCATCAGAGCGTACGAGGGGGTGAGATGTGTTAACTTTGGATCGGGTGATTATTTGGTGGGTTGCAGAAGCAGTATCAATAGGGCAGACAGACATAGGCATAGAAGGTAACATAGGGGAATTAGGGTTAGAGTTAGAAGGGGAAGAACAATTTTCAGGAGAGTGAGATCGAGAAGATGAAGGCGTGGGTTGAGTTGGAGAGGGAATGAGTTGGGTTGATGTATCCGTAGGATTAATGAGCCAAGTTTGTATGGTTGGTGTGGGCCGAGTATTTGTTATTGGTGTGGGCCAAGTATTTGTGGAGGGAGGGGATGGGATCATGAGAGATGCAGGCAGATTCAGAGAAATAATAAAGGAGCAAGGTAAAGTGGTGGGCTGAGAAGAATTGGGTTGAGAGAGTGGCCCATGATTAGGAGACGAGGTCAGGGAAGCAAATGGGAAGTATGTTTCATCAAACCTTATGTCTTGAGAGAGATACATACACCCAGAAGGTACATATAGGCAGCTGTAGGATTTATGGTCAGGGGTATAACCAACAAAGACACATAGTTGGGAACGTAGATCAAATTTGTGCTTGTTGTAAGGCCTCAAATTAGACCAGTAGGTAGAGCCGAATACACGTAAAAAAAAGTGATTTGGTGTGTGTTTGAATAAGGCTTGAAAAGGAGAAATGTTGTTTAAAAGAGAAGGAAGGCATTCGGTTAATGAGAAAGGTTGCTGTCTGAAAGGCTTCAACCCAGTACTTGAAGGGCATGGAAGAATGAGCAAGAAGTGAGAGGCCCGTCTCAATGATATGTCGATGATGACGCTCGACACTTCCGAGGATGAGAATATGGACATGAAATTCTGTGTGAAATATCGAATTGTTTGATTATGGCATTAAGTGGGTGAAACTCTCCTCCCCAATCAGATTGAATTGAGATAACATTAGAGGAAAAAATATTACTGACATATTGAAGAAAAGCAAGACATATTGGAACAACATCAGATTTAGTATGTAAAGGGAAAAACCATATATATTTAGTGAAGTTGTCTACAATGGAAAGATAATATCTGAAACTCTTGGTGGATAGTACAGGCGCTGGTCCCATACATCTAAAAATAAAAGTTGAAAAGGAAAGGAGGAATGAGAGGGAGAAGAGGGATGGGGAAGAACATGAGACTTTACTTGTAAACAAGTAGGACAAACAAACGACGACTTAACAGAAGAAACAAGTAAACTAAAATTTCTGATAGTGAGAGATGTGAGAGGTGGGTTAGGATGACCCAAGCGGTAATACCAAATTTGAGATGTTTTACATTCTCCAAGTAGAGCATGACGTTGAGCAGTGATAAAATTGTTGAGAGAAGGCTGTGATGGTTTCGGTGGTGTTATTGCATCAGCTTGAAGAACATAAAGTCCATCTTTAACATGGCCTTGAAGGAGCACCTCCTGGGTACGTAGATCCTTCACAAAAAAACCACAAGAACGAAATTCAAAAAATACTGAATTATCAAGGCAAAGTTGTTTAATAGAAAGCAGATTGCGAGTAATCAAAGACATGTCTAATAATTTTTTAAGAAAAAAAGGGGCGAGAAGAGGAAGAAAACACAGCCATGCCAGTGTTTTGTATAGGGAGCAGAGATCCATCACCAATGCTAACTTGATCCGGTCCAACATAAGGAGTGGAGTGAAGATTCAAATTAGCAAAATCAGAGGTGAAGTTATTAGTAGTAACATAAGGAGTGGGTGGGCAGGCAGTGTAGTTGGCATGAAGGGAGGAAGGAGGAGAGGTTTGATATTCATGATCAAACCGATTATAGCAGGACATGGCCGTGTGACCAGATTTGTGACAGACCTGACATGTTGGGCGTTGAGTAGAGTTGGGAGTAAAAAAATTGGAATGAGAGATGGGAGGACCACGACCTCGACCACGGTCTTTCCTCCCACGAACACGACCTCTATTAGAGGGTGACGAAGAAGGAAAAGATGGAGTGGTAGTTGAGTTTGCAGAGACGGGACTAACCAAGAGTGGAGAATATGTCTGATGTGCTAGCCTCTAGGCGTGACTCGTGTTTTAGGAGACAACTAAAAACTTGAGCAGACAAGAGTGGTTCTGAACGAGTGGTAATAAAGGTGACTATGGATTTGTAATCTGAACCTAGACTAGCTAAGAGATAAATGTTGAATTCCGAAGGGGAGAGAGGATGACCTGCAGCACTGAGTGAGGAAGAGAGTGCTGTAGCTTTGTGAAAGTACTCTGAAATTGTTTCGAAGCCTTTCTTTAGGGTGGCTAGCTGGAATTGAGTTTGCATAATATGAGCAAAGAATCGAGTAGAGAATAGAGAGGACAGGGTATTTCAAACTTCGCTCGAGGTTGCGCATCCAAGCACCTGAGCAAGTACATTATCGATCAAGGAAGAGTTAATGGCCGAGAGAATGAGCTAATCTTGGAGAGCCCATTGAGTATATTTTGGGTTTGGTTTGCCATCCACAGTGGGTAGAGGGGAAGGTATAGTGCCATCGATATAGCCAAAAAGACGATGACCTTTAAGGAAGGGTAGAATTTGGGCTTTCCAGAGGAGAAAATTATCAATGTTTAGCTTAACAGTAACCAAGTTCGTGGCGAGATTAAAAATGGTGGAAGGGGAGGAAGAAAAAGAGGAAGAAAAAAATCCTTCCTCTTTTTCTTGAGCCATCATAGGTTAAGAACGTTGGACATGAGTCTTTGATCGGGCTTTGGATACCATATTGAGAAACTAAAATGAAAACAGAGGAAAGAAGAAATGCACAGGATGTGCTCGATGAAATGTCTAAAAGTAGATGAAGACATTCTGGAAATTATTCTGTTGTATTAATTTCCTTTAATACAGTAGTGCTCGAGTAGTGAGCATTTTATAGACAAAGGTAAAGACCCAAATTATAACAAACATTATACATGGTTAAATCTTCACTGTACACCTCAGCCCAAATTTCAGAGCTTTCTAGAAGTGTAAATCTGTTATTATTGTCCAAGGGTAACTTCACGTGTTGATGTAATGCTGGCAGGGTCCTTTTGTAATTCTGAAGAGTCTAGAGCCTTAATAAACAGACGGTACTACCACAGACACTTTAAACCTAGACCACGTTAAAAAGCTTTGCTGAAATTCCATAAAGTGAAAATCAGGACAATAATTCCAGCAATAGTAGCAGTGCCTTTAAAAACGTCTGAGAAATACACCCTAGTCAACGTTCCCACCAGACGATTCCAATTGTTCTTGTAGTAATCATTAAGCTCTTTAAAACGACCTTCGTAATGATTTTCTTTTTTTTCAATCTCCAAGACGAGCCTGTGAAACAGTCTCGTCACAGCAGCGCTGGAACCTAACTCATTGACAATGATCTCCTTTTCAATAAGGAACGTCACATCTTCTTCAGTTGCGGCAAGATCATTGATAAGCACAATGTAATCGCAGATTTTAGTTTCATCTGGATAATGGCACTGCTCCAAAGCCATCATGTTTCGAAAAAGACCTTCAGTTCTGTCGTCTACCCAAAGTTCTGGAATTTCCATGAAACGTTGCATATCCACCAAGCAAGTGCTTTTCAGGCATGGTAAACAAGACAAGAGCCATGAGAGATTGAAGCAGGGGAACCTTTCTAAGCATGTATTCTTCCGGAGTTGTATATCAAGTAAATTTGTGTATGAATCTGGCGTAGTGAATTTCAATCCTGCCTTGCCAAGCTTTGCTGCAGTACAATATAGGTGTTTAGTTCTTTTATATTTATCGTCTTCTTGTTCTTGGTTTGGTCGTTTGGGATTCTTCTTTTCTATTTGCCATGGTGGACAGAAAAAATATCTCACCAAATCTATGAAATGCTTTACTTCCTTCTTGGACTCTCGCGAGCTTCCGTTTTGTTGATGATCAGGGTAAAAATATTTCACCAACTCATTGATGAAATCCTTCTTGTGTTTTTCTGAGCTTGAGTTTGAGCCTTGTGAATGGCCACATCCCACCAAATTTGTGAAACACTTCTTGGACTTTGGCTTACAAACGTTATAGATCAGACCACCAAAAAACTCACAAGAGAGCTCAATAAGATCAGTCGGTCTTTTTTTCATGGGTTTCCCATTTTGGTGGTCTACATTTAGCTCAACATTGCAGTATAACTCCTCAAGAACAAAGAAAGGAAGCTGATTCTCAAGTAGAAGCAGGTCACGCATTATGTTGAGTTCCATGCACGGTCGCCTTAATATATAATCTTTTTGATCATGAAATTTCCTGCGAAAGAGTTCAAGTATGAAGATAGCATCCATTAGAATCATGTTAACAAACCCTTCACTGGTGAGTAGAGAGGTCTCTGAATAACAGCGGCGGATTTCCATTTCTTTGTCCTTGATGATGCATGCAAGATCCTCGATGCTCTTCCCACTAAGATGACAGAAATCTCTCAAATATATGAGTTTTTGTATATCCATGTCCTTCAAGTACTCTTCACTGCGGTGATGATAAGGGCCGATAGAAACTAGCTGAGGGGTGTAGGCCTTGCTATTGACATCGCGAAGTCTCTTGGGAGCCCTGTAGATACAGCACTGATCAGGCCAATGAGAAGCCTCCAGTGCCAGTGGAATGTCAATGACCAGCTCTTTGCATTGAGGTTGATCTTTTGCTTTAATGGAATCATCGGCTGGGTGTATTGCAGGGTAGGCCCATATCTGTTCCATTCCTCAAGCTCCTTAATTCCCTAGTAACATTAACAAATTCGAAGATATATAGCGACATCATGAGTTTTGACATCTCATATATGATATATACCTTCAAATATTATGATCTATATATATATTAGCGATCGATTTGTTTTTAAATGAATGATTGGATCTGAGTTTGAACTAGTACTCTTGAAAAAAATGGTGAACATGCTTATGGGTGCAAAGGTTTTGACTTTTTTGTTAGTAATTGAAGGTTAAAATAGCTAGCTTAGCTACTTATCTGAAAATTTCAACATTTCATAACAATCAGTACTGAAAAATGAAAGAATAATTGGAAGCTACAAATTTTGGTTGCAAGAAATGCTTAAAAGTACGTGCGTACTGGAAGAAGTTGATTACTCCTAGCTACTCGATCAACGTACGCTATCTTCTCATAATCCCTCCCTGAATATTATGTATCCTCCATTCTTCCCTCACACACACATATATGTATATAGGGAGGTTGGTGTAAATGACAAAATTATTGATATTTTGATTCATTTACTTGCGTGCTTATATTAATTATAAAAAAAAATTAATTTTTTAATAATAGATGACACTTTTATTCAAAAAAGAATGCACGGAAATAATATTCTATAACTGTATTCAATATTACTTAAAAAGTGAATAAATATAAAAATTATATAAAAAAAAAAATTACTTTTTAGATATTAAAACTTACTTTTTTTTTTCGAATAGAGTGCATGAAACTTTAAGTACCTTGAAATTGTTTTTTGAGATAAGTTTTAATTATTTAACAAACTCTTCGCGGTCTGTTGCATACCAAAGAGTCGTGTTTCTCTCTCGAGAAAGCTAGGGTTTAGTGCTGCTTTTGGCTTGCTAACAGTGGCTTGTGTCTCTCTATTTGCGAGAGGATGGAAACAACGACTATGAGTCTATGATGGAGGACGAACTAACAAGGAGGTGGGAAAGGCTTCGATTATCTGCTAAGGAGATCAAGGTACTCAAAGTGAGTTCCGAAGAGCAGACAACACATGCGAAAAGAGGGAAAGTATGCATTGTAAGCAAGGTCCTATCGGAACGGGGGATCAACAATGAGGCTTTCCGCTCAACAATACCCCAGGTATGGAAATTAATAGGATGGGTAAGATTTAAAGATCTAACTGACCAGAGTTTTCTGATTGAGTTTAAAAATCAAGAGGATAAAGAGAGGGTATTCGGGGGGGGGGGGGGGGGGGGGGTGTGGTTGGAGGGTTTTTTGACCGAAATCTCTTAACTCTGCAAGAGATTGACGAAAAATCAGCATTAAACACCCTTCAATTTCGATGGGAGCCATTTTTGAGTTCAATGTCACAATCTCCCAATGGGAGCTATGAACGAGTCTATTGGGAAAAAGCTAGGCTCGATTTTGGGACATGTGATTAAAGTCATAGTAGAAGCCGATGGATTAGCCTGGGATCGGTGTCTTAGGGTTAGAGTGGCGATTAATCTTACCAGACCTCTGCTATGGGGGAAATGGATTGATTTTGAACAAGAGAAGTATTGGGTTTCATTCAAGTACGAGCGTCTGCAAAGCTTTTGCTTCCAGTGTGGAATCCTGAACCACAAAGGGAGATCTTGTTCAAAACCTATGGCAGACCGAGAAGAAGGAAAAGTTTCATTAGAGTTTGGGCCATGGCTTAGGGCACAACCAAGGAATTCCAATATTTTTGACTGTCCTAAATATGGGGTTGACACTGAAACTACGAACATGAACAATAGGACAAAATAGAAAATATGGATAGTGAAGATACCAAAGGTGAACATCAAAAAATGGGGTAGGAACGCAATCAGCGAGTCGTTTCGTACAATAGGTCGGATTAATAAACCAATCAGCATTGCAAATGACGATGTACAAGGCGGAAATGATAGAACTGGTAAATCAGACCGAATTGGACAAAATTGATGATTTTGGTCCGATACCATATTCTATCCGATCTGGTCTCGAATCTATTTTTATCAAAATCGGTCGAAATTAGTTCGATTTCGAATTTTCTTTTTCTAACATCAGAATTGGACCGAACTGATTTATATATATAAAATTTATATCCTATAAAATATTATATATATATATATTTTAATATAATATAATATATATATTTTAATATAATATAATTTATATATATTATATATAATTATATATAAAATAAGAAGAAAGCTGGAAAGAGATAAGTGACTCCCAAAAAATTCATTGTACACAGTCAACAAAAGGAAGAAAAATAGAGAAGGATAAGAATTTCGTGAGAAAATAGAGGGGTAGAATTAGAAAAATAAATAGTAGACCAAAAAATACTATTCATCCTATACAGAATTCAGAGGCACAATTATAATAACAACTAGTTACACGGGCATAAATAGTGTCAAACAAAGATACTATTCATTCATGTTCATCTGCCTATAGCCATTTTTAATACATAAAGATATATATATATATATATATATATTATAGCAATTTGTTTTAAAGTTAATAATCGGATCTGAGCTAATTGATCTCTTCAAAAAAAAAAAAAAAAGGTACACATGCAAATTAGTTTAGAACATGCATGCTTATGGGTCCAAAGGATTTGGTCTTATGCTCTTATAAGCTTCGTATCTGAAAATTTCAGCAGTGCATTATAAGTACAGATCAGTAGTATTGAAAAATGAAAGAATAGAAGGAACCTGCAAATTTTGGTTGCAAGAAATGCTTTAAAGTACGTAGATACTGTCCGAAGTCTGATCAATCCTTAGCTGCTCGATCAACGTACGCTATCTTCCAATCCCTTGTTGATTATGCATCCTTCATTCTTCCCTCACACAGATATATATAGGCAGGTTGGTGTAAACGTGGAATGGAAAATGCTACGCTAATACATATTACAATAATAATAGTTGAATCCAATTCTCTGCAAGTGGTGGAATCTATTCATAAGAATAACATGCTTGATTCGACTTTTAATTCTGGGATTCAATCCGCTGAAGTCCAAAAGTTGAAATGTTGTTTTCTTGAATGTACTTTTACCCATGGATACAGGAAATGTAATAGAATAGCACATATTCTAGCTAGAAATGCATGGTCAGTTGATGATTGTATGATTGGGGAAGACTACTTCATTTCTCAAATCATATGGTAATTTGATAAATGTCTATAATCTTCTATTATTAATGATCCATACTTCTCATGTTGAAAGAGTATCTCATTGAAATCCAAAACAAATCTGTAGCCTTTTGTCTTGGGGTTTCAATCTCCTCAAAAGGCTCCACCCTAACTGCCTGCTTGTAGTGTTAGCATACCCATAGAATCCAATAAACAAAACTCTCAAGTTGTCCTCTTGAGCATGATAAGACAAAGAGAAGTGATGTTGAGAGTAGGATTCTAAGGTAAAATAAAAATTACTTTTTCACGAAAAGGCTATCCCCCCACTTAGCCTAATGTTGTCCACCACAAAATTGGAATAAAAACCAAGTTTATTTTTGATTTTTTCCGCCTTGTGCCTCTCACATTTCATCTCAATCAAAAAGACAAAATTGGGACACTTTGATTTTACAATCATATTAAGTTCTCTAACTGTTAGGAGGTGACTAAGCCTCCTACAGTTTCACGATAGACCAATTACTCTTGGTGGAGCTGCCAAGCAGCCTCCACCATTTCATTTTCATCTTTGAGCCCCAATCTTTCTTCCTCAGTTTTGACTTTTTTCCTCTATTCCACCGTCTCCATTTTTTGGAGTCTCTTTCATTTTCAATTACTTCTAGACTCAGGAAGTTCTAGAAAGCCACTTCCCTAACTCTTTTTTTCCATGTGGACATTTTCTCAGTAATGGTTTCAACTTCCTCTACTGTATCCCTTTCAAGAGAGATGTATTCATCCTTGTCAACTCTATCTACTTCCTCAAACAACACAACTTCGTCCTTACTTGCAACCTTCTTGTGTTGATTTTTTCCACCTGCTGTTTCCTTTCTGAAAAAGCGGTAGCTAATTACCTTACACACCTAGAGGGGGGGTGAATAGGTGTTTAACAAAAACAATAGCAGTTTTTAAAAAATTAATCAACATAAACAAGCAATCAATGGAAAAATCAACACAAGGATTTTGATTACGAAGTGGAAACTCATTTGAAGAACCTCTTCAAAATCTAAAACCACTCCGGGTGTAAGACACCACCTCTAATCCACTATAGAAATTTTAGTTTGTTACAACAAATTTAGAAACACTCACAGACCCACTGTAGCAACTAAACTTGGCTTGCAACACCACGAGTGACCCACTCGATCTCTACACGCATGTAGTGCCGGAACTCCGACCTTTCTATAGCTTCTCACACGAACAACTTGATTTCTTCATCCAAGCTCCTTGAAGAACTCTTCCAGCTTGATGACCACGTCCACTCCAATGGACTCACTAAAAGTTTGAATGTGTGTTGTGAGGGAGTAATATAATCCAAGAGAGAATGATCTTTGAAACAATGGAGAATTTTCTCTCAAGGGATGAAATGTGGCTCCTTGGTTTTTCCTCTGTGTTTTTCCCCTTTTGCAGCAGAAGACTTAAGGATATATTTATATCCCACCTCCTGAAACGGCGCTTTAAACCCTAGAGAAATTCGTGAAACCTTAACTTCGCTCGAGCGAGGTGTCGAGCGAGGGTCGAGCGAAGTCTCTGCCTGGACTTCGCTCGAGCGCCATGTCGAGCGAGTGTCGAGCGAAGTCTCTGCCTGGACTTCGCTCGAGCGCCATGTCGAGCGAGGATCGAGCGAGATCACTGTGTTGGGTATTTCTTGAGCCATTTTGATCCTCTTCAAGTGTACTCTGTCCACCATTAGTTACAACTCAATTATATTAGGTTTTTCACTAGAAAATTGCCAATTACTAAATTTTACATCAACAATCTCCCCCTTTGGCATTTCTGTGACAAAACCTCTAACCTATACATTTGACCTAATCCTATCACACACAAACAACAGGACTTCCACATGTAGGTTTTAGTCTTGGCAAGTGAAGTATCTGCACACTTAACAAACATGTAAACGTACCAAAAGAAAACACTTGCAAGGAATTTAACAGATGAACTCAGAAGTAAAGAAATTTTGCCATAAAAATTTAACACTAAAACTTCAATAGCAATCAGTCCAACACAGAATACATCAAGAATATAATGACATAGTAAAACTAAGAACAACAAGCTACTAGTTACTCCCCCTAAATCTAGCTACTCCTCCCCCGATCACTCCCCCTTTTTGTCAGAAATGGCAAGGGCTCTCAATCTGCATCAGTCTCGTCCTCATCAGCAAGAAGATGCTGAACTTGATTTCCAAGCTCAATCACTTGAGTGTCAAGTGTGTCAAACCGAGCATTGATGTGAGTATCCAATTGAGTAACCCGAGTCTCAAGACTGTTAAGTCGGTTATCAATGCGAGTATCCATGCTGGTCACAGACTGCTGAATGCTAATCAGAAAGTCCAATAGGGTCTGTCGGGATGGTTCTGTAGCTGGTGGCATCAAACCCGAGCTGGAAGGACCCGAGCTGGTCTCAGGAGCGTGAGGAATAGGTCTGGTCTGAGTAGAATGTGCAGGAGCGGGTTCAATATTAGGAAGATGCGCCTGACTTAACTGCATTGTCTTCCGGCCAATCGGTGTCTTCAGGCTCACTCTAAGCTCCTGGGGCGGGAAGGCCACAGACTGAGACACTGCTATCCTCGTAATGAGACAGGCAAGAGGAAGACCAGTTCGAAAATTGGACGACATATGGGCCTCAATCATGACCCGACAGAGAAGACCGCCCAAATCTATAGGGACATCAGTGAGCAATGCATGTAGGAGAAGGGCACGATCCGGACCAATGTCACTATAATGACCAGTGGGGTATATGTTGGTCAGAACAATCCGACTCACAATTTGGTATGCATGGGGAAATGACTTGGTCGCTAGAGGAGGAATCCCAGTCCAAGTCATAGGAGTCCTAGTGAGAAAACGACCCAAATCAGGTCTACTAGGGGCTGGGGTATTGAGATAGGGGTAAATAGGATTGTTTACTCGAGGTACGCCCAACAAATTTGCCAAGAGATCGGGAGTTACCCGAAAAGTGATATTCCGGATATCAACTTGAAAAGTTCCCTCTGAAATGTCATGTATATTTGAGTAAAACTCCCTTACCAACTCCACCGAGGGGGCGGGATGACCAGTGGTTAAAGCAAGCCACTGGCGCGACTCAAAAATCTGAGGGACAATGGGATAGGTATCCCGAAACTCACCTAGAAGAACTTCACGTTCCACAAGAATGGAGCGATGGGAAAAGTTCTGCGTGTAGAGTTCCTCAGCTTGAGGACTGTGGAAATAAGTCCGAGATGCGGATGGGGCAGTGCGAGGACGAACACGCCGAGATGCCATGGCAGCTGTAGATGGACCAAGTACAGACAGTGAGACATATATGATAGATGTGGAGATGGATGTCCATTATGCCTAAAATGCCTAAAAATGCCTTATATGCCTAACAATGCCTTATATGCCTAACATGCCTAAAAAGTGACCCACAATGTTCTAAACAAGGTGTGCAGACTATGAATGATACCTACAATTTGTCTAAAGAGCAATGCACCAAAGGAGAGACAAAATGGAAAACAAAATTTCATTGAGGCATTTCATCGAACAGGTAGTGTGCATGCTGTGCAATCATGGGTTTAACACCCAATCAATTATCCCATTCCTCCCAAAATACAACACTATGCTAATAGGTTCATCCATACCAAAGATGAACCACCAAGTTTCTAAAAACAAATCCGAAAAGAAATTGTAATCCAAACACAACCCATGAATGTAATGAAACGGAAAAGAAAAGAAAAGAAAGAAGAAAAAAAATGAAGAAGAAATGGATAGAGATAGGCTTACCGGTGATTGAGTGTTTGAGAGGAAATTAGATGTTTAGGCTTGGATGGAGTGATTGAGAGAAGATGAGAGAAGTTTGAAAAAGGAAGAAGAAATTCGGCAGTCTGGGCTTATCGCGCGACGCAGAGCGCAATATAGGGGTTTTTCGCTCGAGCGAAAATTTTATGGTCGAGCGAGACATCAAGCGAAAATTTCAGCCCTTTTTTTTTTTTTTTTTTTTTTTTTTTTTTTTTTTTTTTTTTTGACTTCAAGCTTGGGGACAAATTAAAAAAAAATTCATAGCAGAGCAAATGTAAAATAATATCATACTCTAAATGCCACGCAAGGATACAGACTGTATGTCACAATTAATATGGCCATGCGTGTTTAGACAGTGCTCTTGCTCAATCAAGAAATTTTAACCGAGAGGTGTGAGTGGGGTTGGGCTAAACAAGAAACCATAAGAGCTTGGGAGACCCGTCGAAGCGCAGAAAGTCAAACCCAATGCTGCTAGGACGTAATTTCTTGTGTCTAATAGAACCAGAGTCAGAATTTCTATGTTGGCCCTTTTTCTTTCTTTCTTCCCCTTTTTTTTTTTTTTTTTTTTTTTTATATTTAATACAATAATAGAGCCTTTTCATTTTCTTTCCTTTTTGGATACAAAAGTTCTTACACAGGTCATCTAGCCCGAGGTCAATTCTGATCACTCGTAAGGCTCCCCCTTACACTTTTGATTGCCTCCCCAAAGTCTCACATAAGGTCAAATGTCAAGAGATTGAGCTGGGCGTGCAATGTGTGCGGCAAAAACGCATATTTAAAGTGACACACATCTTCCACCTTTGCAACATAAGCCTATGATACAATTTTCACAAGACACATGCTTGAAAGTGTGCTGTCTAGTAGTAAGGTCATGCATCACATCGACGAAAGGTCAAATGAATCAGAGGGAAGACAAAAAAGAGAATGAAGACAAGAAAAATAACAATGCATAAGAAAAAAAAAAAAAAAAAAAATGATATGCATGCAATGTATGAAATGCATGTTACATCTCTTGTGTTAAGGCACAAATACCAATAGCCTTTCTAAGACACTCAAAACGAAGACCATCTAAAGGTTTGGTAAAAAGATCGGCTAATTGATGTTCGGTGGGAATGTACTCAAGAGTAATTACATGTGTTTCCACAAGTTCCCGAATGAGATGATGCCTAATGTCAATATGCTTGGTCCTAGAATGTTGGACAGGATTTTTAGAGATGTTGATGGCACTGGTATTATCACAATAGATGCTCATCACACCTTGAGTAATACCATAGTCACGAATCATTTGTTTCATCCACAGCAATTGAGTACAACAACTCCCAGCAGCAATGTATTCAGCCTCAGCTGTAGACAAAGAAATGGAGTTTTGTTTCTTACTCATCCAAGCAACAAGATTTGTTCCCATATAAAAACATCCACCTGAAGTGCTCTTTCTATCATCTGCATTTCCAGCCCAATCAGCATCAGAGTAGCCTGCAAGCTCAGTGTTAGACTCTCTGGAGTACCAAATTCCATAATTCACTGTAGCATTCACATAACGAAGTATGCGTTTGACAGCCACAAGATGAGATTCTTTGGGGTTTGCTTGGAATCTAGCACAAACGCCAACACTGAAAGCAATGTCAGGTCTACTAGCAGTGAGATACAGTAGACTCCCAATCATGCTTCTGTACAGAGATTGCTCAACTCCTTTTCCTGACACATCAGCACTAAGTTTTACACTTGTGCTCATGGGAGTTCTAGCATGGCTACTCCCATCTAATCCAAATTTTTTCAGCAGGTCCTTTGCATATTTAGACTGGGATATGAACAATCCTTCATCTAGCTGTTTTACTTGGAGTCCCAAGAAAAAAGTTAGCTCACCCACCATACTCATCTCAAATTCATTCTTCATTTCTTCTGCAAACTCGAGAGCTAGGTCATCAATGGATGATCCAAACACAATATCATCCACATAGATTTGAGCTACAGTTATCTCCTCACCCACTTTCCGGATAAAAAGTGTCCTATCCACACTTCCTCGCAGAAACTTGTGCTCCAAAAGATACGAAGTTAGCCTCTCATACCAGGCTCTGGGAGCTTGTTTCAAACCATACAGGGCTTTCTTCAACCTGTAGACATGATTAGGATATTTTGGATCCTCAAAACCTTTTGGTTGCTCTACATACACTTCTTCTTGAAGGATCCCATTTAGGAAGGCACTCTTTACATCCATTTGATAGAGTTTGAAACACATATGGCAAGCAACACTTAATAGTATTCGGATTGACTCAAGCCTTGCCACCGGTGCAAATGTCTCATCAAAGTCTATTCCTTCCATTTGGGCATAACCTTGTGCCACCAATCTTGCCTTATTCCGTACAATCATTCCATTTTCATCAGATTTGTTCTTGAAAATCCATTTGGTACCTACAACATTGTGCTTTTCAGGCCTTGGGACTAAGTACCACACATCATTTCTCACAAATTGATTAATTTCTTCATGCATGGCATTTGTCCAATTCTCATCCTTTAAGGCTTCTTCCACCCTTTTTGGTTCAATCTGAGAGATGTAACATGAGTGAGCTAGTTGACTTATCACTTTCTTCCTCAACCTCATTCCTTCATTTACATTCCCGATTATATTATCTTGAGGATGGTTTAGCTTCACTCTCGAAGATGGCTCCTTGTGAGTATGAACTTTCTCAGTTGATGAGGTCTCTTGATTTTCATCAAGTTCACTAGAGTTCTCTTCAGTTCCACTTGGTGTATCAATTAGATTTTGATTCAACTTCTCTTTAGGAGAATCATCTATAACCACATTGATGGATTCCATGACAGTTTGGGTGCGTAGATTGTAACATCTGTAAGCACGACTGTTTCTGGAATAACCAAGGAATATTCCCTCATCACTCTTTGGGTCAAACTTACCCAGATTTTCCCTTTCTCTCAAAATGTAACACTTACTCCCGAACACCCTGAAGTACTTCACATTTGGCTTCTTTCCTTTCCACAGCTCATATGGTGTCTGAGAAGTGTTGGGTCGAGGATAGACTCTATTCACAATGTGACATGCTGTGTTCACAGCTTCACCCCAAAAATGAGCAGAAACATTTTTGGTATGCATCATAACTCGAGCCATTTCTTGAATAACTCGATTTTTTCTTTCAACAACTCCATTTTGCTGTGGAGTAATGGGAGCAGAGAATTCTTGACGAATGCCTTCTTCATCACAAAATTTCTCTAAACTTGAGTTATCAAATTCTCGTCCATGGTCGCTCCTGATTCTGACAATAGGGTTCCCTTGTTCATTTTGAAGCTTCTTACATAAGTTCCTTATCACATTTGAAGCCTCACCCTTTTCCCTCAAAAATTCTACCCAAGAGTATCTGGTGAAATCATCTACCATCACCAGTATGTATTTCTTACCCCCCAGACTTTCAGTCCTAGAGGGTCCCATAAGATCAATGTGTAACAACTCTAAGGGTCTTTTGGTCAGGATATCTGTTGTGTTCTTGTGGGCTGCTCGAACTTGTTTTCCCACTTGACATGATCCACAAACAGATGTCTCCACTTTCCCAAGTTCGGGCAGTCCAATCACCATTTCTTTCTTAGCAATCTTTGACAAATTTTTGTGATTCACATGCCCAAGTCTTTGATGCCAGAGAGTAGTGGCCTCACTTTTAGTACTATTGCAGCTGTACTGTGAAGTGGGAGCGATACCATAGCAATTGTCAGAGGTCCTGGTTCCTTGCATCAAGCATTGTCCATTGTTATCAGAAACAACGCACATATCTTTTGAGAACCGAACTTCGGCACCATTATCACACATTTGGCTTATGCTAAGAAGATTTGCTTTTAATCCGTCAACATACAGAACTTCTCTCAATGCCGGTAGTCCAGTAATGTTGATTTCACCTTTCCCAATTATGTTCGCTTTACCTCCATCTCCAAATGTCACTGTCCCACATTTGTACTCTTCAATTGTCTCAAAAAGAGTTTTATCACCGGACATGTGTCGAGAACACCCACTGTCAAGATACCACAATGAATTGTTCTGGGTCTTCAAGGCAATGTGAGCTATGTGACATGTGGCTCTTTTCTCCTTCTTGATCCACACTCTTTTGATTTTTGGAGAGTTGACTCGCACAGTCTTCTGGGTACTTGTCAGATTGTCTACCTTGACATTTAGAAAGTCATTCTGTCTAGTGAGGGCCATGACTTGATCCCACAAATTGAAGTGACCTCTTCTTGAGTCTCTCTTTTCATTTCTCACAGGAAACTTATTAAGCACATAACAGTTTGGTCGGATGTGTCCATACTTGCCACAATTATGACATGTCCGATTTTCTCTGTAGGTTTGTTGTCCCCTGAAAGACAAGTCATCCTTAGGAGATTTTCTGGTGAGTTTGTTAAGTCTCAAGCAATTTGTTTTCACATGACCCAACTTCCCACAATGATGACACACGGGTCTCGTGTTGTGAGCTATTTGTTTCTCTTGAGATGAAACAAACTTTTGTGCATGTATAACTTTCTTTCCCTTTGCTAGTGAGTGATTTTTCACCATGCTGTTTTGAGGATTTTTCGAGCTCGTACCCACTTCAAACTTTCCTCCAACATATCCTATTCCACTCTTGTCTCCTGAGGGCTTTCCAAGAGTTAGAATTTTGTCCAGATTTTGTTTTCCAGTGGAAAAGGCTTGCAATCTTCCCTTTAGCTGGGTTAATTCATTTTCCTTAGTTTCCATAGCATCTTCCAAAACCTCACTTTTCTTTCGTAATTGGTCAGTCAAGATATAAGCTTCATTCAGTTTGCCTTGGAGCTCATCATTTTCTTGTTTGCACTGATTTATCTTTTCAGTCTGTGCTTTGTTGACTTTTCTCAGTTTCATGCACTCATTGTAAAGTTTTTCATAGATTTCTTGCAGTTGATCTTCACACTCGGACTCATCTTCCGGTATGTTACAATCATCAGAGGCTTGTTCACTGCACTGATCTATGTCTCCAACGGAGGATGTAAACGCCATGTAGTTGAGATTCCTTTTTGGAGTGGAGTTGCCAGATGAGTCACTCGATTCAGACTCACTTTCACTTAGAGAAGCAATCTTTGCCTTTTCTTTGCTCTTCTTATAATTTGCACACTCCAAGCGAATGTGACCAAATCCATGACATTCATGACACTGTACTCGTGTCTTGTCCTTGTTAGGCCTAATGTAATTGTTGGAGTCTCTTTCCTTATTCTCTGAGCTTGACCCCTCAATATATCTTCCAAACTTCTTCTTCTCTGGTCTTTGGCTCCTGTGCCTTTTTGCTACAAACATTTTTCTGAACTTCTTAGCATAAAATGCTATTTCTCTGTCACTCATTGCTAATTCATCGAATGACTCATCTGAGTCCTCTTGAATTGTATTAAGAGCAATGGACTTGCTCTTCCTATCCAATGGCAGAGTATGTTCATAAGTTTGCAGAGAACCCACCAGCTCTTCTATTTTCATGACATCCAAGTCTTTACTTTCCTCAATTGCAGTAACCTTGGGACGAAATCTCTCAGGAAGAGATCTGAGGACTTTTCTTACAACTCTATTTTCTGGGATTTTGTCTCCCAAGTTGAACCGAGAGTTCACAATGTCATTTAATCTTGCATAAAAGACATCAAATGTTTCATCCTCTTTCATTCTAATTTCCTCAAAGCTGGTGGTAAGCATTTGGAGTTTAGAATTTTTTACAGCCCTAGTTCCCTCGTGAGTGATCTCAAGAATGTCCCATGCCTCTTTACTTGTATTACACATGGAGATTCGTTTGAACTCCTCCTGAGACACGGCCATAAAAATTGCATTTAGGCCTTTACTATTCCAGTTAATTTCACTCAACTCATCCTTTGAGTAGTTGTCCACGTCTGTGGGAACTTCTACTCCATTAACAATGGTGACGGGCTCTTTCCATCCTCTTATCAAGGACACCCACACACGTTCATCTATAGACTTAAGAAACGCTCTCATTCGAACTTTCCAATAAGCATAGTTGCTACCATCAAAATATGGTGGTGATGAGAGGGATTGAGACCTATCCATTTTGACCACCAAAGCAGAATCACACTCAGGAAATTAATCCTAACGAAGTGTACCCGCTCTGATACCAATTGAAAAAGCGGTAGCTAATTACCTTACACACCTAGAGGGGGGGTGAATAGGTGTTTAACAAAAACAATAGCAGTTTTTAAAAAATTAATCAACATAAACAAGCAATCAATGGAAAAATCAACACAAGGATTTTGATTACGAAGTGGAAACTCATTTGAAGAACCTCTTCAAAATCTAAAACCACTCCGGGTGTAAGACACCACCTCTAATCCACTATAGAAATTTTAGTTTGTTACAACAAATTTAGAAACACTCACAGACCCACTGTAGCAACTAAACTTGGCTTGCAACACCACGAGTGACCCACTCGATCTCTACACGCATGTAGTGCCGGAACTCCGACCTTTCTATAGCTTCTCACACGAACAACTTGATTTCTTCATCCAAGCTCCTTGAAGAACTCTTCCAGCTTGATGACCACGTCCACTCCAATGGACTCACTAAAAGTTTGAATGTGTGTTGTGAGGGAGTAATATAATCCAAGAGAGAATGATCTTTGAAACAATGGAGAATTTTCTCTCAAGGGATGAAATGTGGCTCCTTGGTTTTTCCTCTGTGTTTTTCCCCTTTTGCAGCAGAAGACTTAAGGATATATTTATATCCCACCTCCTGAAACGGCGCTTTAAACCCTAGAGAAATTCGTGAAACCTTAACTTCGCTCGAGCGAGGTGTCGAGCGAGGGTCGAGCGAAGTCTCTGCCTGGACTTCGCTCGAGCGCCATGTCGAGCGAGTGTCGAGCGAAGTCTCTGCCTGGACTTCGCTCGAGCGCCATGTCGAGCGAGGATCGAGCGAGATCACTGTGTTGGGTATTTCTTGAGCCATTTTGATCCTCTTCAAGTGTACTCTGTCCACCATTAGTTACAACTCAATTATATTAGGTTTTTCACTAGAAAATTGCCAACTACTAAATTTTACATCAACACTTTCTAACATACTCATCGACCTTTTCTGGCTTTATAATGATGCCTTGCTGCCTCTGAAGTCCCAATCCTTCTTTCTTGACTCAGGTGGTGACTTTAATCACTTGCTCTTTTTTTTTTCCTCACTACCAGTTTGCTTTTCCTTTTTTAGTTCCTATTTTCCTCCATATTTCTTTGTCTTATAAATTCTGGTATTTCTAGGTTGGCCTTGCAACCAGGCCCCAAACTAGTTGCCCCTCGATTCATCATCATGTTCTTTTCCTATTTGATCTTGACATAATTTAAAATCATGGGCTAAAATCCCACATTTGAAACAGAATGTCTTCAAGCTCTCATATTTAACTGACATCCAGTACTTGTTATTGTTTAACTGCACCCATTTCCCCCTTAATAGGGGTTTAGTCATATCCACAGCCACTCTAACCCTTAAACAATTCTCCCAGGCCAAGCCATCCGAGTCTGCCTCAACCTTAATCACATGGCCTATTGAGGTGGCTAACTCTTTTCCTATTTTCTCATTCATAGAAGCCAACGAGAGCCTATCCAATGGCACCCAAAATGACTCATATTGAAAGTTTATATTTTTTAGAGGAATAGACTCATTCACTTCTTGAAAGGATATTAAGTTGCTATAAAAAAATCCCGGACGCCCGCTAATGACTCTATCTTTATAACCAACAAATTAAAATTCAATAAGGAATTTGTGATCCCCAAGCTCTTTAAATTTAACCCATCCTAAAAGTTGCCATACCTTTATCATTGTTGATTGGAATGCTTCACTATTGATTCCTTTGCCGGACATAACTCCTCCAATGATGCAGAAACTTCCACGCAAGCCTATGTTGTTCAGGCTTTCCTCTTGAATGGCGAACACTTCATTGTCCTCCGTGGACAATTTCAACTTTTCCCACCTTTGCATTAACATTAGATCATCGCCCATTTTTCTCTTAAAATCGACTCTTTATCGCTCCCTCAAAGCACTAGGGTTCTCCGTCTGACAAAGAAACTAAACCCTACCTCCTCTTTCGAAAGAAAACAAAAGAGGGACCTTGGCGCACTATTAATGTTATGATCGAGACATTTGCTATGCATAAATTATATGACAAGTTATTAATATGTTTTGCATGGCTAATCAGTTTGATAAAAAAATAGACGGTCACACTAATCATGGAAATTGACTAAAACGAAAAAAAAAATGTTGTGTATTGCTGCTTATTAAAAAAGTGGGTGTCAAAGTTATATACATTTATCGAAAAAAAAAATGATTCTATTATTAAAAAATATATGTGTTTTTTTACAGATTCTAGATTCTCAAAAAAGAAAAAAAAAGAAAAAAAAAATGCTTCTACGCCCACTGGCACGGCTCCACTCTCAGCTAGCTTGGAGCTGCCACCGTTAGTTGTAAGTGGTATTTTTCTTTTATATGTATTTTTGAATACTTTTAAATATTTTTAAAAAATAAAAAATATAATATTAATAAAAAAATACATCTTTAGTCATTAAGTAAAAAGAAAAAGAAAAATTAAAAAATCTAAACAGTAACATGGAGCGATAACAACCCGTCTTAAAAGTATCATTTTTCATAGAATATACGGTACCTGCACCCTTTAAAAACTGCAAATATAATTTATTTATTGATTTGCATCCAGTCCCTCTTCCATTCTTTATTTTATTTTTTAATCTCTCAATATTAATTGAAATGGGTTATTATTTAATCTTAATGACGATGCATATCAGTTCAAATTTGAGTTAGTTTTGTTATGCATATCATTAATTGAAATGTTATTATTTAATCCTTTTAAAAACTTATTATTTTTAAATTTCTTGATATTTTAATAATAGATTATCTTTATAGTCAAGGATATTTATATATACCAGCAGTTTTTAGAGGGGATATTTCAATCAAATCAAATAATCGCATTTAAAAGATAGTGCTGTAATTAAATACACGGAATATATTTGATGGATGACCATTGAAATTTATGTATTTCTATTTTTTATGTTTATGTATTCCTTCAATTCATGTATTGGCATTTTTAAATTCATGTATCTATTTATTTAATAATTTACTCTCCCATGTCTATAAAAGGGAGTCTTGAGGAGCATTTGTTGTAGATATGCAACAAGAAAGTTGAAAAAAAATAATATTGAGTTTGTGGAAAAATAGTTTTATATATTGTAATCCTTCAATTCTGTTATTATTATTATTTTTTTAGTTTTACAACATAATATTAATACGAGACTCTAATAAATTATTGTACTCTACTGAGTCTATTAGATTATAAACTCAATTTTCTTATTATCCAATTCAGTTTATTTGATTGGCTAATGTAGGATAATTTACATTTAAAACTTTTGAGATCAATGCATATCTATTGGGAATAATCTAAAACATTATGTTACTCATACACATATTCATAATGGTTTAGCTAAATCTTTTATTAAATGTCTGCACTTTTAAAAACAAAACTACTTGTCTATACTCGAAGACATGCAATTTTGCATGTAGCATAATTTGTTCGAATAAAACCAACTACATATAATAAATAATTAAATATTGTCTATTGCATCTTACACTTGGCCAACCACCAAATATTTCTTATTTTTGTACTTTTAATTATGCTACAAATGTTTTAATAGTACATCCCTAATGCACTAAGATGAGTTCTTAATATAAACTTCAAATTTATGTTGTTTTGATTCTCTCCTTCTCATTAGATACCTCGAACCTTTAATTGAAAATGCTTTTAAGGCTTATTTTGAATATTAATGTTGTTTTGCTGAAATGGTTTTTCTATTTATAGGGAGAGAAGTTTTGTCAGAAGTACAAAAGCAAATAATATGAAACACTTCAACGCTAACTCTTCATGATCTAACTACACACTACAAAAAAGAAAGAAAGTATGTTAGGTTACTTTTCTTTTCGACAAAATAATTATAGCCGAAAATGCATCATATTTTAAAAAGTGACGCTGGGATTTAGTCGAACTGAATCCCATAAGAAGTGCAGCCCTTATAAAAATACAATAAAAAATCTTAAAAAACACAATAAAAAAATAAAATGAAGATGATTTAATAGAGACTTGTCGGCTTCAGTCCAGCCCCCGTTGCCGTCGATGGCGATGGGCGATACTGCCCATGCCATCAGGACTGGCAACGAACCCATTTCGGATTTAGGCTGCCGGGGGAAGGTAGGAGGTCATTGGAGGTCGTCGTCGTAGGGGTGAAGTTGCCGAAGACCGCCGGTCTCGATGGCATGGACGGTGTTATCCACCGCCATTGATAACGATGAAGGCTGCATTTCTTATAGAGTTCGATCGGGGTTTTCTCTATTTTAATTCGGTTCAAATCTTGGACTGTTCGGCGTAATTGCCAGAGTTATACATTATTTTCGGTAATTTTTTTTTTGCAGGAATAATTTGCCGAAACTAAAGCTTATTTTTCCAACATTCATCTGATTTTCCCACTTTTTCTCACTTATTTTCCCTCTCTTTCTCTCTCTCTCTCCCCGTTACTTTCTTTGAGTGCGTCTCTCACTTTGCGCAAGGTTGAAGAAATCTTCGTCCTTAGAGTCCAGGCTGTTCCTCTTTGCAGTGGCAGCTCCTACGCTGCTCCTACTCTGCTTCTCCGCCTTCACTCGCAGAATCAGATCGCCTCGGCTTCACCAACTCCACCGATTCCAATGTATCTCTCTCTACTTCTAAAGAAGCCAGCTTCTCCCAAATGATTGATCAAGCTCTCGCCAACGAGTTCTCCGAGAACGATCAGCCCGAAGGTTCTCAGATCCGATCTTTCTGCTTTTTAGTTTGATTAGGCTTTATCTTTCTCTTTATTTGTTTGCCGAAGAACCAGTCCGATATGTGACAAGACCTGCTTAATTGTTGATCTAAGTATAACTACAGATTTGGACTTTCAATTTGCTTTTCCTGCGTAATTATTTTGGCAGCGGCAGATGCTGGAGGCTTCAATAACAGTATAGCAGAGCAGTAGGCTAGTGGCACCATTTTCTTTTAGAATTCAAATAAGAAAATCTTTGAGAAAGAAAGAACTAGTTGTTATAACGATGATATAGCATATCTCATTCACATTCTTATCATATATTATTTATTCGCAAATGCATTTTATTTTTGTTTCTGGCTCTTAATTTGTTGGATACACTAGATCTTATCTTTCTGTCCTTGTTGGGGATCATTATCAACTACCTCCTCTTGTCCAGGTGATGTCTCATCTGTTTGTGGTCCTATTTGCTTCACTTTTACTGTATCAACTATTTAAGCTGATTAAAAATGTGTTCTAATCAATGTCTAGAGTACAGAGGCTTGGGAGAATGGAATGGGAGTAAGCCTGTTTTGCAGGCTATTAGAAGCACATCCTCAAGCAATTTCAGCTCTACAGAGCCAGGTTACCTGAATACTAAGGATTTTTTTTTTCTTCTTGATAAATAGTAGTTACATATAGGGGATGCAAAGGACAAAGAAATTGGTCATGGAGGGTTGTATTTCATTTGCTACTTTTTCTTTACTAGGTCTACGTGCTAAGTTGATCTGTGTGCAGTATCGAATGTGTCAAGGCATTATGGAACTATCAAATGCCTTAATATATGGTGACAGATTACGTTGTGGTTCCTCTGAAATAGCTACTGCCAGAATTAGGCCTTCTGGTTTGAAATCTTGTTCATCATGGCTAAAGGAGGTCAGAGCATTCTTTCACGATGTCGTTTAAATATGATCTATCGCCTTCTTGCTTTTAGCTGCTGATGTGTATCTGTAGTTGAAAATCTCATAATTTTCTGTGGTTATAAAGTTCCTCATATTAAATTTCTGTATTACCTATCAAAATATATTTAATACATGTATTAGATGATTCATGATTGTAGGTTTTGAACCCAACAAATTCAGTTATATTTATTGATATAGGTCAATAAGCAACGATCATTTGTAAATTGTACTCTTGTTGACATTTCCTTTGCTGAATTATTTGTTATTTGGTTTAGTTTCTTACATATAATTTTTTACAACTCAGATATTTTACCTGCTTTTGAGGAGAGAGATCAAAAGACTCTGAATAATCCTATTGAAGCTTACATAATTGCAAAGGTATGACTAAATAGTTCTTGTTACTTATAAAAATAAATAATTAAATCGATCTTGTTGCTTAAGACCAGAAACTTATTTCATTTTGAATTCCATTTCATGGTGCAAGCCCTTTATGTATTTATTCCTCATCATGTTCATTATATAGATCACAGAGAAGTTGGTTGAGAATGGAATTTAAGGGGAGGGTATTGGCGTCATTACGCCTTATAATTCTCAGGCAAATCTTATCTGCCGCTTTGTATGCATAACCTCTGTGGAGATACAGACTATTGATAAATACCAGGTTAGGGTGAAGTATGGCTGTTGTCTCTCTTTTTTGTTCAGACATGGTGTTGTAACAAAGATGTAACAGATTTTATTTTAGGGTCCTTTGCTTGATTTTGTCTGAGTGAATTATGATACACGGCTTTAACTAATAATAGCCAATTTTTGGGTGAAGAGGATCACTTGGCCTCTTTTTGGTTTTGGAATTTGAAGCTATACCACAATGACTTATAACCTTTTTTTCCCCTCTTTTTCCCTTTGGTCTAGGGAAGAGACAGGGACTGCATTCTGGTGTCATTTATTAGGTCAAGTGAAAATCCAAATGATTGCTCTGGCTCACTTATTGGTGACTGGCATAGAATTAATGTGGCTCTCACCCGAGCAAAGGTAGGCATCGAAAGTTCTTTCCTCATATAAAAATTACTCTTGGACTTCAAGTTTCTAGTTTATTTGAAAGATTTTGCTTGCTATCATAAATCTTCTATTCGAGCTTATTAAGTTGATTAAGTAGGAAATCGAGTGGTAAAAAAAATGAAACATCCTCCATGGTAGCATCTCAAGTAGATACAATTTCTTGATTCATTTATACGTTTGAACAGAAAAAGTTGATAATGGTGGGGTCATGCAAAACCCTATCTAAGGTTCCACTACTGAAGCTTATGATCGAGAGAGTTGATGAGCAATCAGGCATCCTTAGTTTGTCCAAGAAAGATATCAATTACAAGGGAGAGCTGAAGAGATGCTCTCTCTCTCACACACACACACACACACACATGCACATGGAAAAATTGCTACAGAGCCTCTAATTTACAACATTTTTAGTGTCCTAAATCAATTCTGATGCTTCAATGGCAAAACTATGCCCTTGTAGATCCATTGCCTACCTCACATATATTTGTAGTACCTAGGAACGAACCATTTTTCCTATCTTGGTTGCTTCTATTTGATTTCATTGCCCTTTCCAGTGCATAGAAATTCTGCCCAATCCACATCGTCTTTCATGTTGTAGAGGATGATATGGAGTGGATGGCTAAATGCAAGCTAACAAGAGAAAACCTTATTAGTCTTTTAGTCTTATCCTGTGTTATGGATCTCAATATCATGGTGATGATCCAATCTTTATCGTGACGTCGTGCCAGGTAAACTGCTTAGCTTTCAATCCCTTTAATGAATGGGTTGTTGCAACGTGCTCTACTGATAAAATCGTGAAGTTGTTTGATCTACGCAAGATCAGCACTGCACTCCACACCTTTGATTGTCACAAGTAAGAACTCTCTTCTGGATTTAATAGGCTATATAGATTTATCTTTTGGACTTAGTTGTCTAGGTGCATCTTTTGAATGTGAATAGAGCTACATAATTGGAATACTAATGGTGTAAAGTTTATTTCACTTGAATTTGTATGATGATTTTGACCAGCACTCTTTTCTGCGACCCAATATATTTACAAGTAAGAACAAACACATTGCCTTTGCTTGAAATAAATTCTTTTTGGCCTTTGGTTTTTTGTAGGATTGATGAAGAGCAAACACCAGAGGATGCTAAAGATGGACCACCGGAGTTACTTTTTATTCATGGTGGTCACACGAGTAAAATATCTGATTTTTCCTGGAACCCAAGTGAAGACTGGGTTGTCGCTAGTGTAGCTGAAGATAACTTACTTCAAATCTGGCAGATGGCCGAGAACATCTACCATGATGAAGATGATTTACCGGAAAAATCTACAAAGGCTACCTAGTGTGATTTTTCTAGCTATATATGTCAAGTTTGAAGGTATTAATGCATCCACAGGAGTTAATTGTAGAAAATCTAAGTTTCTTATTTTCCCCAAGATCTCTTTTCATTCCAAGTGCCAACAGCCTTAATATTGAAGTAGTGAGAATGTGCTGGCTTTTATTTTTGCTTCCATGACTTTCTTTCTGATGCTTTATTCAAGATGAAGTGGGGCATTTCTTGAGTCTTGCCAGGCAATTATCAATGGGCCTGGTATGTGGCAAGTACATCATAGGGCATCTTGGGTAAAATCCCCCCGGGCCACTTCAATACTGCATTTGAATTCACAGGAAGCTGGCAGAAAGATGCTGCCAACACTAAAAGCCTTGCTTTTGATGGTCTCTTCACCACGCTCTACAACATTGAACTAGAAATTTTTTTTGGATCATTTGTAACACATTCAATTGGTGAATTTATGTACTTCTCAATAGATCAAAATTTATACATCTTCTTGATTAAGACTACTGTACAAATATCAAATTGATGTGGATGATCAAGAATGATTTGAAGTTAGACTATATTTAGAATTATGACTTTTGTATATGACTTTTGTTAAGGAAATTTTTGGATAAATGAGAGTTTTTGTTCTTTGAGTTGAGAATTTTTATATTTAATTATATATAATTAAATAATCAGATATATATATCCCAAAAATTTGCGCAACCAGGTTTATGATTAAAACTAAAAAAAGGCCCAGGGTTATTTCCAGGCAAAATGTTTTAAATGATAAAATTTGTTGAATGCAGGAAAGCAATTTGTGGCGAAAATATACACTATTTCCGCGACAATGGTTGTCGCAAAAAGTTTAATTTTTCTATCAACTCCCATTTTAGCCGAAAAATGGTTTTCTTGACTCTATAATAGCGGCTAGTTTTGGGCGATCAATTCTAGACACAAATACATTTTTGCAGCGACTTATAGACTTTTTTTTGCGACCTTTGGTTGTCGAAAATACTGTTATTTATTATAATGACAAATCAATGTAAACTAGAAATTCAAAAGAATTTATTTGTAAACGATTACAAATCAATTATTGGATATCTTTACTGACAGCAAGAAAATAGTAAAATTTCACATTTCATAGAAATGTGTTTGATGGATAATTATTCGAATTCTTGAATATTCATATATATCTATTTCTCATGTTCATACATCTTTTTAATTTATGTATTGACATTCTCTAAGTTTATGTATCAATTTAATAGATACATGAACATGGAATCTTAAGACTCCATTTTATAGATACGAGATGATACATAATATCTATAACTCCATTTTAGCTACGAGAGGATGTATATTTTAAGAAAATTGAAAAAAATGATATTAAGTTTCTGAAAAACTTGTGGTGGCAGAAAAAGTAGGGGTGACAATATGTTACACAACCCGTTAACCCAATACGAACACGACACGATAATAGCGGGTTAGGGTTTAGTCTTAATGAGTTTTTGCTCAAAACGGGTTGATTCGTTATGACACGATTGCTTAACAGGTTGATAGCATGTTAATCTGTTTTAACCCGCTATGACACGTTATGATACGTTAAAAAAGTTAAAATTACAAATATACATTTATATTTAAAATTAAAATTGTTAGAATTTTAATTTTGATATTTTTCTTGTTTAGATTGTAATTCATACTTGTAATTAATATTATAATTTTATAAATATTGTGATTTTAACATTTATATAAAATTATGCTAAGTTTAATTAAGTCAATCGGGTTAATTTCGGACATATTCAACACATTTATATAAACAGGTTAAAACGTATCATATTTTGTCGTGTTAATTTATTTCATAATATTCACTAATGGGTTATAACGGATTGACACGACACGACACGTTATGTTAACGGATCGTGTTAACATTTAAGATTTTGACACGATAAGCTTAACGAGTCGGGTTAGGGTTGACCTATATAGTATAATATACATGTCTTGATACAACACGAACACGATCCGTTGACACGATTTGACACCCTTATGAAAAACTACTTTGATATATTTTAATCCTTCAATTCTCTTATTAATTTTTTTTTTCTAGTTTTACGACATATAATACCGGGCTGAATAGGCGCAAATGAAAATATTTTATAGGATTTGATTCTTGGGAAACTGATTTGACACAATACCAGCATTCCTCAAGGTAGCTTAATTTTTAGAAAATCATGCACCATATGAAATTAAGTCAGTTTATTAGTTTATGTTGATAATAAAAAAAAATTGTGATTATTATTATTATTATTATTTTTTATAATTTTAGGCATAATTTAGTCTAACGCCCATGGCTATGATATACATGGCTACCAAATATTAATTATTGAAAGAATAAAAATAAAGTTGCTTGTAAACAAAACTTAAACAAAATTCTAACGGCCTATTTGGAAATACAATTGTTTTTGGATATTTTGAAATTACTTTATTACTATATTCACAAATTATTGATTACCATTTCACTAATGTTCACAGTTCATATGAGATACTTTCAATATTTGTCTTATCAAAGCCTAGAAATCGTGATCAAATGGCTACCAGGTAATATTCTTAACGCTAGATTATATTAGAAGGCTTTCTCACCCATTTTTGAAAAAGAAAAAGAAATGAATTAAGTTTCTACATTGACGGAAACCCCACAAAATAGGTAGATAAGTACTTTCATCATCCTATCTTTTCCTACAACACTCTCGTTTCTGAGGTGCTATTTTCTTTCCATTCTCTTGATTAACACAGATATTCTGAGGTACCATCATATGAAGTACACGTACTTACTGTGATGGCAGTTCACTGGTTTTGGACATAGGCATTTTGATGTTTGTGAGCAGTTATTTAGTCTGCAAAATTGGGCTCACTTTTTCAAGTTCTATTCCTTTAGAGCTCAAATTGCTGCTCTTTAAACCAAGTTCTATTAACACAGATATCCTCTAACCGCTTTCTCTCTTTTTGTCTTCTCTGAAGGCGATTAGGGATTTTAACGGTTTGGGTGGAGAGATTTTCAGATTTCCTTGCTTCGGTGAGGATCTGTGGGAGTATCTTGATTGCTGTGGCGACAAGAGGCACTAGGGGGTGGTTCTTATGGAGGATTTAGAGAATATTTGAGAGAAGCTGAAATTAGATGGAGACGAGAGTGTTCCAATAGAAGTGTCGGCCAACATTGATGAAGATTTGAAGCAACTTGGTGACATAAGTGTGATCGGGAAGGTTTTCGTAGAGAGGAAGATTGGGTGCGAAGTAATCCGAACTACCATGGAGAAAATTTGGAAGATAAAACTCCCTCTAACCTTTCGTGATCTTGGCCCTAACTGTTTTGTGATTACTTTTGCAGATCGGAGATGTTGATGTAAAATTTGGTAGTTGGCAATTTTCTAGTGAAAAACCTAATATAATTGAGTTGTAACTAAGGGTGGACAGAGTACACTTGAAGAGGATCAAAATGGCTCGAGAAAAACCGAACACAGTGATCTCGCTCGACCCTCGCTCGACATGACGCTCGAGCGAAGTCCAGGGAGAGACTTCGCTCGACACTCGCTCGACATGGCGCTCGAGCGAAGTCCAGGCAGAGACTTCGCTCGACCTTCGCTCGACACTTCGCTCGAGCGAAGTTAAGGTTTCACGAATTTCTCTAGGGTTTAAGCGCCGTTTCAGGAGGTGGCTTATAAATACATCCTTAAGTCTTCTGCTGCAGCTGAGGAGAAACACAGAGGAAAAACCAAGGAGCCACATTTCATCCCTTGAGAGAAACTTCTCCATTGTTTCAAAGATCATTCTCTCTTGGATTATATTACTCCCTCACAACACACATTCAAACCTTTAGTGAGTTCATTGGAGTGGACGTGGTCATCAAGCTGGAAGAGTTCTTCAAGGAGCTTGGATGAAGAAATCAAGTTGTTCGTGTGAGAAGCTATAGAAAGGTCGGAGTTCCGGCACTACATGCGTGTAGAGATCGAGTGGGTCACTCGTGGTGTTGCAAGCCAAGTTTAGTTGCTACAGTGGGTTTGTGAGTGTTTCTAAATTTGTTGTAACAAACTAAAATTTCTATAGTGGATTAGAGGTGGTGTCTTACACCCGGAGTGGTTTTAGATTTTGAAGAGGTTCTTCAAATGAGTTTCCACTTCGTAACCAAAATCTGTGTGTTGATTTCTTCGTTGATTGCTTGTTTATGTTGATTAATTTTTTAAACTGCCATAGTTTCTGTTATACACCTATTCACCCCCCCTCTAGGTGTGTAAGGTAATTTGCTATCGCTTTTTCAGGAGAGATAAGTGGAAGGTATTGAGGGGCTGTCCTTGGCTCTTTGATAATCTTTTGTTTGCCTTGAAACCGTATGAGGGGAAATTACAAATTTAGTTTATGTATTTATATAGGCAGAACTTTTGGGTCTAGATGTTTAAACTACCTCTGGATTACATGAATCGAGGTATGGGGGAGAGGATAGGGAGTTCTCTAGGGGAGGTTAAGGTGGAAGCTCATGAAGGGAAGGTAACCTGGGGGAGATTCTTGTGGGTGAAAATTGAAGTGGATATTAAGAGGAGTCAAACTTGAGGGAGGACTATTAATCTAGAAGGGGTGAACATGTGGATTCCCTTTCAATATGAGAAAATGTCTAGAATCTGCCTGAAATGTGGGTATATTATACATGGGACCCAGGGATGTATAGGGGGGAGAGGAGGATCTGATCAGTACGGTCTTTGGATGAGGGCTAAAATGACAGGAAGGAGTCGGGGTGAAAAGAGAGAGGAGGAGAAGGAGGAGGAGGAGGGGGTGAGGGAAGATTTATCTTTTGAATATGGAGGAGATAGTGAGGGGAGTCATATGGAGGGGAGGGATAGTGTGCAAAATGAGAGGGATAAAGATAATCTCGAAAGTACAAAGGTAGTTCATATCAACTCTCCTCTGATAGTTGATGTAAACTAAATTAGTTATGGGGGGATAGTTGAGATCACTGATGAGGTGAGGGGACTCGAGGGGAAGGGAGGAATGAGGAGGGGGAAGGGGATGGGAAATGGGGAGTGTTGGAAGATTGACAAGGGGGTACAGGTTTCAGGAGTCCAGAGGTCAGTTCTTTCAAAAAGGCTGGCTAAGGAAGAGGAGGTTGGTCCAGCTGAAGAGAGCAAGAAGAAAATAAAATTGGAGGATTACATGGGTTTGGTTGAGGTCGAGGTAAGGGAAAAGGCTGTGGAGCAACCCCGCCCAACATTATGAATTACCTAAGCCCTCTATAGGTCACTTGGTGATTCACTGACATGATTATTTTGTGTGAAGTTCACTCCATACAGCATTCAACCCGCCCCACAACAAAGAAATAAATTAATGTTTCATATGATTAGTTTGTGATGAAGTTCATTCCATTGTATATGCTAAGTTAACAATGGGAGCAGAATGAACAATAGCGCATGGCAACAAAGATTTTGTTGAAGCCATTTTTCTAACCTTGAATTCCCTATTGACACACTCCATAAGGATCTCATTTTTTCTCTAATATATATATATATATATATATATATATATATCAGTTGGATGATTTTTTTTTACTAATTAATTTCTTTTTACCCAGTTCTTGTTTCCCATAACTCACAATGAGGAGGATAGGGAGCTCGACTTCAATCGTTCTTCAACAGTTCTTTGCTGCTGCTTTTGAATTTTTCACCATTTGCTCCTTGTAGGGCTGCAAACGATCCGATCAAAGACAAGTTTGAGTCAAGTCGAGTCGAGCTGGATTCAAATAACTCGAGTTCGAGTTCGAGTCGAGCTTAGAGTTTACCGAGTCGAGTCAAATTCGAGCCGATCAAAGACGAACTCGAGTCGAATCGAGTTATTTATCGATCTTTGTTTTTACTCTCTAACAAACGAGCCGAACTTAGTCGAGCAATTACTCGAGTTTCTTACTCTTTATAAATATTTGACTCAATAATTTTTTTGTGAACTTAGTACATTATTATTGTAAAGAAATAAAATGCTACTTCTACATAAAGTAACAAAATATATTACTTATACAAAATATCAAAAATAATATATATAACACAGAAAATATATATAATAAAAGAATATATGTAAGAATGTATGCAATATTATATATATGTATATAGAAATATTACGAGTATTATTACGAGCTCAAAACGAGTCGAATCGAGTTTATACGAATCTTGTTCACGAATACAAACCGAGTTTATACGAGTCGAGTCGAGATTATACGAGTTTAACTCGTTTAATATTCGAACCAATATTAGTGCTCACGAATAACTTATTTATTAAACGAATCGAGTTCGAATCGAGTTTATACGAGTCGAGCTCAAATTGTTCACGAGCAGCTCTGTTCGTTTGCAGTCCTAGTTTCTTATAAACAACAATGTAAAGACGTATGTAATGTATTGTAACTATTGTTTGTGTTGATATCTATTATTATTTAGTTTGTTTTATAAAAATTTGAATGGTCAACAAAAAGGTTTAAAAAATGCCGAAAAAATATTCATTATATAAAAAAATGTCTATAAAAAATAATAAACATAAAAGTCTACATATATATATATATAAGCCTTTTAAAAAGTGTAAAAAAGTTTTTTATTTTTTATTTAAAAAAAAAAGCGTTTTAAAAGAGGTAAATATATTTATTTAAAAAAAAAACATGGTTTAAAATCCTGATATAGGTCCAAATCTAGACAAAAAAGCCTTTCAAAAAGTGTTATTTTTTTTAATGATTTTAAAAAGTGGTAGAAACATATTTTTTTAAAAAACCAGAAAAAAAGGTATAAAGTCTGGACATTTGGTTCAAGCCGGATATCTGGGTCCAAATTCATGTATCCGCCCCAGGTTTCAATCCAGTTTACTCGGGGAAATATCTGCCTACTTTTAAGAAGCTGGATCTGGATCTGTATCTTCCTGGGTATTTGGAACCGACCTGGATGTACACCCCTAACAGGGGTGTTCATTTGGGCTGGTTTTTTCTCGGTCCGGTCCGGAATTCGGATATCCAGTTTCGGTTTTCAACTCATATTAAACTAGATCCGGAACTCATATTAAAAGCGGTTTGGACTCCAATCCGGATTCACCCGGATTGAAATCCGGGTTGGACCTGGATCCACCCGGTTTTTACGAACCGGAAATCCGGTTTCCGGATTTTAAACCTTTTTTTTTTTTTTTCCGGATTGAGAAATTTGTTGATAATAAAATAAAAGATTTTTTTTTTATAATATTTTCAGAACAAATTTATTAGAAAAAGTAATAATACTGGTTTTATAAATTTTTTTAAAAAAGGACGGTTTAAAATCCGAAAACCGGATATCTGGGTCCAACTCGAATTTCAACCCAACCCAGATTTCAACCCGGATGAATTTGGGTTAGAGTCCAAACCGCTTTTAGCTATTTGGTTCCGGGCCAGGTTGACCCAGAAAACCTATGAACTAATTAGCTATATGCAATGCATTCCGCTCATCTAATAGCTAGCTAGCATTTTATATAGCACTCCAACAAACACTACCCAGATGAGATGCTTCTTACTCAATCTAAGGATTCTGTTGACCTTAAAAGTAGATACTATCATATCAGAATAAGGGGTTGGAGATGAGTGAAAAATAGGGTTTAACATACAACGTGATTTGTATGAATGGATGATCATGCTTTTTAGACCAACCAATATTCCCAACACTTTCATGAGATTTATGCATAAGGTTTTACAATTTTTTATGAGAAAATTTATTGTGGTTTATTTCGACGATATTCTTATAGTTTATAGTCTGACTTGAATGTCACACTTCGATCCCTTGGGTGAGTTATTTTTGATATGCTGAGGAATGAATGAGTATGGGTTCTTAAACAAAACCAAGGTGAACATGCAAATTAATTTAGAACATGGATGCTTATGGACCCAAAGGGTTTGATCTTTCTGTTAGTAGTTAAATGTGAAACAGTAGCTACTTATCTGAAAATTTCAATATTGCATACATAACAGATCAGTAATGAAAAAGGAAGGAATAAAAGGAACCTACAAATTTTGGTTGCAAGAAATACTTAAAGTAGGTACTACGTACGGGAAGAAGTCTGGTCACTCCTAGCTACTCGATCAGCGTACGCTATCTTCTAATCCCCTGCTGATTATTAAATGAGTACTAGAGAGCATTTTTTTTCTTATTGGATGCTCTTTATATTTTTTCTTATTAAATATGTATCCTCCGTACTTCACTCACGGCCCACATTTATACAGGAACGTTGGTGTAAACAAGCAATGATGCATGGTATTTTGATTCATTTACTTGCATGCTTACAGTAATTATAAAAAAATGATTTTTGTATGTCAGAAAATCTGCACAGTACCCTTCAAGAAAAGTAAATAAATATAAGATTGAAAAGAAAAATTACTTTTTAAATATTGGATCTTAATTACTTTTCTTTTAAATGAGTGCACAGAATTTACACATTTTAAAATTAGATTTAATATTATTTTTAATAATTAAAAAATTCTTTCGTCTATTGCAAGGACAGAACCAAAAAAATTAATTTGGAAGGGTCAATTTAAAAAAAAAAAATTAGGGAGGCCAAATATAATTTAAAAAAAAAATATATAATCTACTTCACAAAAACACTTTTCAAAATTTCATTTTGATCAAGTTTTGAAAGTTCCGCCCTTGGTCAATTGCATATCTGTTTGGTCAAATAAAACGCATTCACGCATTCACAAAAGAATGGCTAATGTTTGACAAATGCATACCTGGTTCTGTTGTTTCATAGACCATTGCTTAATTTACAGGGAAGCTTTATTACAGCCCCGGCCCTCCAAAGAGTAATGAATCAAATTACACAAGCTCCCAACCTCTCATACGTCACACTTTTTTTTTAACATTTTCTTTTTTCTTTTTATAAATTCATTGATTTTTTTCTATTTATTATTCATATATCAAATCTTTGATAATATAAAAAATAATAAAAATTAAAAAAAATGTGATATATGAGAGATGCTGGAATTTTGTGTGGCAGAGTACTCACTAGCATGACTCTTTAAAAATTGCCTCGGGAATTTATAATGCGGTAGGTGTCACTTCGCTAAAAGCATCATTTGTTTTACTTGGATTTAAATTTGATATAAAATATACTTCTAAAACTAATTGTAAGAAAAAACAAATTGTATATACATCACCACTTGATCATCTTGACAAAAAATCAAATGGAAAAAAGATAAGATTTTTTCTTACATTTATATACTGGTTATCACTCTTTTATAATTAGTATGGGACAACTCTAACAATCTCTTCTTCATATATCGGACCTTAGATCATAAGAGTAACAACTTATTTCTCTCCCGAACTGTTGAGCCAGAAGATATTAATAAATTTGAGCTCTAATATTGCTGTTGAATAATCTTAAGCCTTTCTTAATCTCAAAAATTAGTTTGATCATCCATTCTTTCCATAATTGATATAGAACAACACCATAAATTCGTGCCATTAGATGCGATGTTATCCATTCCAGGAACCACCTTGTCATTTTCTAGCAAGACATGGAGACATCTGTATTCTAGCTCACCCCACCGTCATGATGATAATTTGATTCCACCGACCATAAACATTAATAGTCAATATTAATGCACGTTTATCTTATCTAATAGACTAGTGTTACATCTCTGGGACCATGCAGCACGAGTTTGTAGAGAAACATAAAATTATTTTATTTTATTTAATTTTGTCATTATTTTTTATAATATATATTTTAAATAATTATAATATCACTAAAAAATATTGTTTTGATTATTATATAAAAATTTAAAAAATGATTTTGTATCAAAAAATTTAGTTGAGAGATTTTATAGAATAATTTAATATTTATTAATTTTATACGGAGGTTTTGGCATTCTGCCTGTTAGATCAAGTTCTTTTTAAATTTTTATCTAATTAATTTAGAGTGTTATTTTTTGATACATTAGAGGAGGGGGGTCGAATTCAAGACTTCCATTTTGAAGTTATACCATCACGTCATGGGCCTTTAGTAAATCTAGGGCGTTAATTAAAGAGAAATAGAGAAATACAATAATTTTAAGGTATTTATTACCATACATATAAATATTTTGAGTAATATTAAAATAATAATCAATATTACAATTACAGCCATTCTATTTATTTGTCTTTTTCACCGGAAGTTCCCAATTTCAAACAATTAGTACTACTTCAACAAATATTTCCAAATTAAAGCAAAAGTTACAGCCTAGTCAAAAAGTTAGGAAGGAAATTCATATATATTAGAGTACTAATATTGAGCTCTTCAAAAATTTTCTTTAAAATTTGATGAAAAATATAAATTTAATAGAAAAATAATATCTAATTTTTTTTTTTATATTAGACTCATAAAAAAGCTTTTATTATCTTTGATAGAAAATAAAGAAAATAAAATACAAATATTTTTAATTTGATTTTTGATGAGTTTAATGTAAAACTATTTTAGATGTTCTCTTTTCATTAAATTTATATTTTCTATTAGATTTTAAAAAAAAAATTTATGAGTCCAATACTAATACTTTTAAACTATATATCATTAGATATATTGATTAATTTTAGAGTCTTGTGCGAGTCTTTTTCTCTTTGATAAAGGCCTCTTATCGATTGATGTAGGTTATATCTTAACCAATTATATTACCAAATCAGGTATTTGCAACATATTTTTTTTTTTATAAAAAAAAAATTAATTATATATAAAAATTATCACATATTCACATGCATGTCTTTTTCGTTGGACTCACACGAATCATCTGATCACATGGATCACATGATCACACAGTATTTTTAATTTTTATTGGAGATAGCGCCTCATCTAATAAAAACATCAGTGTTTGAAAAATTAAAGAATCTAGATTTTCTTTTCACACGAGAAAGACGTTGATGATTTTTTCATTGGATTGTAACTTTTCTTCGCACCATAAAGATTGAAAAACATGGCATAATGCTCATAAGGCGGGTTTTATGAATGCCCTTGATTTATAAGATAAGATAGTATACTACAATACACAATTTGGTTGTTGGGGGCTCAATGTATTGAACAAGAATGAGATTTTTTAAGGGTACGTGATGCAGGGGGATCCGAGGCAGATGATGTTGAGCTGTCTGATTGTACATTGATGGCGCTGAGGTACCATGAATTGACAGATCAGCGTAAAGGCCGGAAGTGATCGTGATCTCTTTCTAATTGGGGGAGTTTTAGGTGCGTTTCAGTCTTTTGGCTATAATTTTGACTACTAGTGTCAGAATCGCGCATAAGACCCCAATTCGAAAAGCTCTTTTCGACGAGCACAATGTCCACATTGAGCATGGCTCATGTGCCATTTTTTCAATCTCAAATTCCGCTGTTTTCCTTCCGAATCATTAATTTTAGTTATTTTTTAATATTTTTGATAATATTTCGTATATTTGTTAGGAAGTCATTTTAAATCCGAATTGTTCCAGATTTTTCGCAGATTGCTTATTTGATTTTAAATTTCAATTTTACGTTATTTTTGGAATTTTGCCATTTTTGGTAAAATTTGGTTACAGACGAATTTTAGCTATACAGTCCAGCTTGTGGACTGATTTTCGACAATCTTTCATTTGGTAATATTTAGTTTTTTTTCTCAGAGACGTATTCTCTGCATTTTGGGCGAATTTCTTGTGTTCTTCCCTGTGAATTCATCTGTTGAAATTAGCCTGCAGAATAATCGCTATTCTGTCTGGCGTCAGTATGTCATTCAAAGGATGTCCTCTACTAAAATTAAAGTCTTGGTTTAGGTTGGGCGTTATAAAAAAATTATTTATTTGTAACCAGTTAATTTTAATGAAGTGATTATTTACATCTAAAATTAACTACAAATAGTCTTTTCATCGCAATTAAAAAATCATAAAAGATTCTTTTTCTTATAGTGCGGTTTAGATACAAATGTCATTTTAACGTCTTATTTCATCTAAACATTTTTTTTTTGAATTTTATATAAAGTCTAATAAATAATATAATTTTTCAACTTTAAAATTTTTAAGTTACATTTGGATAGTGAGGTGATCTTAGAATATATTTTGTAAATAGTCATGAAAAAAAATAATAGAATATAATTATACAACTTTATTGAACTTCTAAATAAAATACAAAACGTAATTAAAATTTCTTAAATCTTAAAACTAAAATATTTCTGATATTTATATACTAATGATATTTTAGCTTTCTAATATTTTTTTTCATCTCTTTATCTCTCTTTATCCAAAACTCCATAAAATATATTATCTCAAATATTTAACTATTAATTACAATTTATTTCATTATTATTAACACATCATCTCATCTTATCTCACTATTTAAAAAAAGTTTAATTGTCTATTATTGATGGTATAACAAGCCAATTATATAGTAAATTAATACTTCTTTAAAAAAATTAATTTTATTTTTAATTTGATGCGTTTAAATTAAAAAATTATTGTTTTACTGTAAAATATTATAAAATAATAGTAATTATTTCCATTTCCTTTTAACATATTATTTGCACAGATTTTGCAAAATTATATAATAAAATATATATTTTTTTAAAGAAAATATATTTTCCATTAAACTCAAGATGCAGTTATAATGTACGTTTCGTGGACTAACGTCGAAAACAACATCATCTTTTATTAATGATACTATCAACGATGATAATGCCTCATTTAATGATGTTGGTGTTGATTACATGAAGAGAAGGATAATAGATATTGATTCTACCATATTGAATGGTGAGTTCCTTCACATGCGATGTGCTGCCCATATATTGAATTTGATTGTTAATGATGATTTGGAATATGTTAAACATTTAATATCAACGATTAGAGAAGCCATCAAGTATGTGAAGTCTTCACCGTCAAGATTTTTCAAGTTCAAAGCTTGTGCACTAGAGGAAAATATTAGCGGGAGTATGTTGTACATGAATGTTTTCACTAGATGGAACTCCACATATTTGATGTTGAGTACCGCTATAAAACACAAAAAAGCCTTTAAATGCTATAATATGTATGTGGATCATGATTTCGTGAACCCCAGTAGTGATGATTGGAAAAAAGCACAGATTTTTGTAGAGTTGCTGAAAATATTTTACGATGTCACATTGAACATTTCTAGTTCTTTGTATGTGACGGCTAATGTATATTTTCAAGAATTGTGCACAATTGAAGATACAATAAATGATATGTGCACGAGTGAGGATAGCATCACTAGGACCATGGGCAAAAATATGAAAGAAAAGTGTTAAAAGTATTGGGATAATACGAATAGGTTCAACTTGCTGATATATGTTGCCCATGTGCTTGATCCACATTACAAAATGGTGTCATTGAGATTTTGGTTGGAACAATGCAAAGGGAATGAGTTAGCGGATAAGATAGAGGCCAAAATCAAACTCTTGTTAAGCCGCTTGATTGAGCAGTATAGCAGATTTCGTATGGCTAGTGGATGAACTTTTATTATGGCTCAAAGGAGGCCAAATACTATTTCTACTTCTAGTAGCTCGAGTAAATTTGAGATGAAATTAGAAAAATATCTTAAGTAGCATGGGTTTATGGAGTTTAGATCAGAACTAGATAAGTATTTGTCAGAGGAACGTGCAGGAAAATCACCCAGTTTTAATATATTGGATTGGTGGAGAGTTAATGCCGCCAATTATCCCATTCTTGCTAAGGTAGTACGTGATGTGTTAGCCACCCTCATTTCCACTATTGCCTCAGAGTCTGCATTCAGTACTGGAGGACGCATCTTAGATCCTTTTAGGAGTTCATTGTCTCCAGAGTCTGTTGAAGTTCTTATTTGCACCCAAAGTTGGTTAAAGAGCAAACCTGTTGACATCCAAGAGTTGGAAGAATACGTAGAGTTGATGCAGCTTGAAGGTAAGTTTAAAATATGAAATATTTTTTTAATATCTATCGAACTTATTTTATTATAGATCTAACTCATTTTTTTTAATATTTTTTTAGATGATTATCTAGTAGCTTTATCCGGAACCGAGGCTGGTGTGAGTCAGCCTTCCCATTCATGCTGAAAAAAATTAGAGTAAGTGCTTTATTACCGAGGCTGTTTTAATGGAATTTTTTTTTTCATGTAAAGATATTCTATATTATTTTTTTCTCCCTTTTTGCCCCCTCGACCAAGTGAGGACTGAGATGCCATGATTCTGGTTGTTTTTATGATTTATGATGGGAAGGCTTGGTTTCTCCATATGCATGCTAGTCAAGTGGATGCTAATAACTGCATTCCTTTATACTAAATTTGTGATCATTATCTTCTTGGTCATATGATGTTCAAGTCCATCACTTTCAACTGGTTTAATTTTACTTAATTCATTATAACGAATTCAAATCAAACACCTTGGTACTGAATTGGGATTAAAGTTTTATGTCTTATGAACTGTGAGTCCTGCATGGATTGTACTACAACTGCATGAGTAATGTAATTTTTTTGCAGCTGCGAATTTTTGTTGGTGATGTAGCTAAGAGCTGCAGGGTTTGGAGGCATATTATTGTTGATTTTGAAGTCTTAAAAATGATTGGAATTGTAATGGTTTACGTAGGTTCTTGGTTTCTCATTGGGTTTTGCAATTTTTTATTTAATTTCTTGAGCTTTATGACTAAAACATACACTTTAGTGGTAAAATTTGACTATTGAATATTGAAGGTTCTGCTGATTATTTGGTTATTTAATTTTATTATTTGGTTCTTTAATGATTTTAGAAGCATTTTTTAATGTTAATGCAACGGATGTATTGGCTTCTCCAAGCAGCTGCAAGTTTTATCTAAAGAAATGAAGACAAACTGGCTTAGTACCCTTCTGGATAGCAAATTTTTTGGTTCTTGCATTCATCATAGCGAGCTTCACAGAAATGAAGAAAACGTGTTTTGCATTGATTGTAGTCTTGGATGTTGTAGGCATTGTAGGGAAGCTCATCGTTTTTATATTGGTTGTATTTGGTCTGTACCATTAAACTGAGATTCCTTTTCTCCATTGATAGAATCCTGGAGGCATATTATTTGATCAACGCCTTAGTCCTGCAGCCCGCTTGCATTTTTGTGCTCCTAGAGGCATATTATTTGCTTATATGGCTTTTATACATCAAATTATATGCTTTTCGGTCTGTATCATACGATCGAAAATTATTATTTGTATTATAATGGATAAATGTTCAATTAAAAGTTAAAAAAAAAGAGGTTAAAATCCGAAATCCGGATCCGGATCCGGAATCATATGGGTTCCGGCCCATATTTTAAATCCGGATCCAGTTCTAAATATCCGGATTTCTGGATCCGGATTTCAAATCCGAATCCGGATTAAGATATCCGGGTTTTCGGATCTGGAACCCGGGTGCACAGCCTTAAATGATAGAGCTGCTCTTGCAAGTTTATGAGCATGCATATATTCACATTAATTTACCTGTTCTTCTAACAAATGAAACATTCCAAAACTAATATAATAAAATATTAGTTTCGTTAGATTGTTTAACTATCATTTGCTTTATTAATTAATTATATAGTTTAATATGCAGAAATAGAAATCACTCGCTAAAAAACAACCCCCTTGCTTAATTAACAGAATTCTTTTTTTGAACGGAAAACAATTGCATTTATCAAATGATCAAACCAATACAACTTTCTCAGACTCAACTATTCCAGACATAGCCTCAGAATATTCTTCAATCCAAACTTGTTCTTCCTCATGAAAATATATTTTCTGTTCTTGGTGTAAAAAAAAACACGTACTTTCACTACAAACAATTTATTTATTTGTTATCATTTATTAGTTGCAAATAATCCATTCTAGTCGCTATTAATCTATTTTAATCGTAAATAGTCATTTTAATCGCAAATATTTTGTTATTAGTACCTTTTTTTTTTAGTACTTCCAGTGTGTATTTTTCCTTAGCAAGATCTTGATATATTTAATTATTTTTCCGTACCATCACCAACATTCTGATTCACTAATATATAACAGCTTGTATGGAAAATACTACTATTTGTCCCTACTTGAGATTTTGATTAGGGATCCCGATTTGCATTATTAATTTTTTTTTAGTTTTTTTTTTACATGCTTTTGGAGTAAGTGTTTTTAAATAATATTGTAATTTTTTTTATATTTTTAAAAAATATTTTAAAGATGTTAAAAAAATCATGTAAAAATTTTAACATGATTTTTTTAACATCTTAAGATATTTTTTTAAAATACAAAAAACTCACAACATTATTTTAAAACACTTATTTAAAAGAGGATTGTTATATATAGCTACAAAGAGATCCCATAAAATCAATTTCATATTAAACCGACGTAGTTTTATATGATCCATTAGATCTATTTTATGATAAAAGTAACTTCATAATCTAACAAATCACATAAAATCACATCAATTTGAGAGATTTATTTTATAAGATCTTTTTGTGATTAAAGTATTTTTCTATTTAAAAATTATGTAAAAAAAAAATGCAAATCGGTATCCCAAATCAGAATCTCAAACAAGGATGAATAGTATTGTATTATTACCGGTGCATCTCCTTTAAAGATGATGTTTCTGATGTACATCAAGATCCTTGCACACTTCTATAGCTTTCCACAAAATAAAAACCGCAGCCACAATATACTCTGCAACCGGTTTCTGATGCAAAGTGGAATGGTACGTAGCTTAAAAGAATTCTTAATCGCAAGGTGAAGAGGTAATTTTGTAGAAAATATATATAATGGGTCTATGAACTAATATGTTTTAATAAAATTTATCATAATTATTTATATTAAAAAAAATTTACAATTAAACATAATATATTAAACTAATTTATAATATATTTTTATAATTTTTTCATATATAAATTAGTATTTTCTTTTTAATATAATTGACTAGTTTTTTAAGTCCCACAATATATATGACTTTCTGGCCGTTTTCCGATTGATCGAAACATTTACTTTGCATAAATTATATGACGAGTTCTTCAGGATATTTCCCAAATCTCCTTGTCATCCTCCATCGTCCATGGGTCCCTCTTTGGCACTATGACGGTCCCTTATGCATGAAGATAATCAATTATTTAGTTGTGGTCGGATTGATCTATTATGAATTTTTGACCATATTTTTCATTGGCCCTCTTATCGCTTCTTTGTTCGAGCTCAAATTATAGAAGAAGGAATTGAGAAGAAAGCTCCAAAAATCCATCTATACTCTATATATAGTCATTCTTTAGCAAGCTATAAGCCGTTGGAAAAAGCTAATAAGCAACCCAGAAACATTTAATTTTTTAAGCAACCCAGCAACTTAAAGATTAATGCCGAACGGAAACTTAGAGAAAATAAGAGATTCTCCCAAAAACTTAAAGACTAGCTTCAATAGATGATCAACACAAAGAAGACAAGATTCGCCCAAAAACTTAGAGAAAATGACTATGATATTTCATACAGAATTATGAAAACTGATCAAGATCATTGAAATCTATCTACAAGCCAAACTAAAATACAAATAAATCGAGAATATCATAATTTTATTAAAAATAGGGAAAAATAAATACATAATTAAAGAAGTAATCTACTCAAAATCTAGCCAAAAAGGGATTCAAAATCACTTCTTAAATAAGAAATGAAATATTACCATAAAATACAAAAAATTAAAAATTAAAAATTCGAAAGGAAAAGTAGCAGATTTTAGCCTTAAAATGATGCACAATGAGCATGTCTGGATGGCCACGATGTACACACCGAAAAGAGTTCAAATTGAGGTCATATACGCGATTTTGATACTCGTAATCAAATTTATGGACAACATATTGACATGTGTCCAAAATTGTTTCAAATCAAGGAAAGATCACTATTTCTTGTTGTGCTTGCATTGATATGTTGTGTCAAGGTAGTTCAGCGCCATCAACATGTAATTTGATAACTCAATATTATCTGAGATGGATCTTCCTGTATTTGTCGTCTCGGGTTAGAAAGAACTCGCCCTCAAATTTACAATAGGTTTATCAGAATCCCCAAAACAAAGACTCCAGTGTTTCATGTTGAATATATAAGAGGTCTTCAAGTACTGGCTGGGAAGGCATAATTTGTATGTATTATTATTGATCTTCTAGAGAATCTCAAGGGTCCAATATTTCGCTCTTTAAGCTTATTATATCCTTTAACAGGAAAATGAACACGAGTTAATATCACTTAAACAAAATCACCAATATAAAAAAGTACCTGATGACGATGATTGTCAACTTGAGCTTTGTACTTGTTTTTACTCTAGTGGATGACCAACTTCATTTGTTTATCGATGTCCCGAATATATGTTATGCCATCTCATCCACCTTATTATTCAAATGACCAATTTGTGGATGGCCATAGACAATCTTAAATAGGTTTAGCCACATGATTTTGTTCTTGGACATGTTATAGGCGAGTTTTGCTTGAGGTAGAGCCAGATCCCGTTGCTTTGGTATATTTCCCGCAAAAACCCTTGAAAGATTACCTAAATCCCGATTCACTAACTCAGTTTAATGGCTCTGGAACTTGGTGTCACAACCAGATTGGGATAGTATATGTGATTCCGATACTAATTGTCAAAGCTATAACCAAAATATAGACACGTGCCCAAAATTGCCCCAAATCAAGGAAAAATCACTGTTTCCTACTATGGCTTCACTGATCTGCCATCTTAAGGAGTTTCACACCATCAATAAACAATCTAACATTTCAGTATCATCTGACTTAGATCCTCATACATCAAAGATCCTTAAAACCATTTTCCCTCCTACCAAAGTTTTAGTGCATTTACGGTGGAAATCAGAAAATCTTGTGTTGGTTACTACTTTGCATTATTAGAAAGACAGTGTTAGTATTACTTCTTTCGCTTTAGCATATTCATGGGTTGGTGGTGGTAGTGTTTAGTTAACGATGAAATGTAAGAAATTGAAAAAAATTGTTTATATCTCAAAAAAGGGTGTTGTGTGGGGGGGGTGGCGGCGGGGGGTTGGCATGGTGAGGTGTTGTGGGTTATTTGCTTCTGACTCTTTCCACTTTCCAAAGATGGGTGGAGTGGGAGATTCTTTGCTTGAGAATACAATAAATTGTTTTCAATCTACTACTTTTTCGCAGGAAGAAAAATTAGAGTACTTTTAAAACAATTTCTACATTCAATGCCATGCAACTGGATCTGGCTTTATTTGCTGTTAATAGTAGTAACAAAGCGTAAACTTAATTTACTGCAATACCACAGATCACCATAGACAGACAGACTTTCCACTGATCAATGCTAAACCAGAGTCATAACACTTCCAAAATACAATGCTTAGAACTATATGCGATCCACTACGCGTATCAAATAACTAGCTAGCATCTTATAATATAGCACTCCAACAAACACTACCCACAAGAGATGCTTCAGGTCTCCTTCAGTCTAATTCTAAGGAGCCAGCTGAAATTCCAGACAGTGAAACCCAGGACAAGAATTCCAACAATAGTAGCAGTGCCTTTGAAAAAGTCTGAGAAATACACCCTAGTCAAGGTTCCCACTAGACGATTCCAATTGCTCTCGTAATACTCATTAAGATCTTTAGAGACCTTCGTAACGATTTCCACTTTCTTGAATCTCTAGGGCGAGGTGGTTAACCAGATCCGTCACTGCTTTGCTGGAACCTAACTCGTTAATAATGATCTTCTTGTCAACAAGCAACCTTACATCGTCTTTAGTTGTGATAAGATCATCCAAAAACACAATGTAATCGCAGATGTTAGTTTCAGTTGGATAATGACACTGCTCCAAAGCCATCAGGTTTCGGAAAAGACCTTCAGTTTTGTCGTCTATCCAAAGGGCTGGGACATCCAAGAAACGTTGCATATCCACCAAGCAAGTTTTTTTCAGGCATGGTAAGCAAGACAAGAGCCATGCGAGATTGAAGCACGGGAACTTATGTAAGCACCAATTCTTCCGAAATTGTATTTGAAGTAAATCTGTGTCTGAATCTGGCCTAGTGAATTTCAATCCTGCCTCATCAAACTTTGTAGCTGTACCATATAGGTGTTTAGTTCTTTTATTTTTGTTGCAACACTTGGGTTTGGATTCTTGGCTTTCTGTTTGCCATGGTGGACAGAAAAAATATCTCACCAAATCTGTGAAATGCTTTACTTCCTTCTTGGGCTTTGGGGAGCTTCGATTTTGTTGATCATCAGGGTAAAAATACTTCACCAACTTATCGATGATATCCTGCTTGCGCTTTTCTGAGCTTGACTTTGGCTTTGCATGACCACACATCTTGGACTTTGGCTTCCAATCGTTTATATAGATCAGATCACCAAAAAACCCACAAGAGCGCCTAAAAAGAGTTTTGGCTTCCCCATTTTGGTGGCCTACATTGAGCTCAGCATTACAGTATAGCTCCTCAAGAATAAAGAAAGGAAGCTGATTTTCAAGTAGAAGCAATTCACATTGTATGCTGGATTCCATGCACGATCGGCTTAATATATAATCTATTTGATAATGAGCCTTTGAGTTTCCAGAATCTTTTTCATAAGTCTTTCAGTTTCCTAAATCTTCTTCATGACTAGCCTTTGCGCTTTCAAAATCTTTTTCATATTTCCTGCGGAAGAGCTCAAGTATAAAGATAGCATCAAGTAGAATCATGTTAACAAACCCTTCACTGCTGAGTAGAAATGTCTCTGAATAGCAGCTGCGGATTTCCATTTCTTTGGCCCTGATGATGCATTTAAGATGCTCGATGCTCTTTCCAGTACGATAACAGAAATTCCTCAAATTTAGGAATTTATGTATATCCATGTCCTTCAACTCTTCACTGCGGTGATGAAAAGGGCCGATGGAAACCAGCCGAGGGGTGTAGGCCATATTATTGAGCTCGCGAAGTCTCTTTGGAACCCTGTAGATACAGTACTGATCAGGCAAACGAGAAGCCTCCAATGCCAGTGGAATCTCAATGATCAGCTCTTTGCATTCAGGTTGATCTGTTGTTGTAATGGAATCATCGGCTGGGTGTTTTGCAGGGTAAACCAATGTATGTTCCATTCCTCAAGTTCCTTAACTCCCTAGTGACATTAAGAGAGAAAATTCAACATCATAAATTTTGACATCTCATTTATACCTTCACGTCTATATACTAGTAAGGGGACTAATTGCAAGCTAGGCACGTATGCCCCTTGTATATACTGTAGCGTCCCGTTGGAGAAAAAAAAAGTCCTATAAAAATATAAAATCTCTTTGTAGAAGCATACATTAATTAGTAACAATTCATTAAATAAAAGTTCTTTAAAAACAAATTGTGAATACCACCTAATTAAAAACATCATTATTATATATATGGGCCAACATACAAAATTATGATTCAATTGACAGGCTTGTAAGAGTTGCATATCCAAAATCGGCAAATTTATAAACACAACTTTTTACTATTATCAAGTTTCTAAAAAAAATTAATGCATGTGGAATTACAAGCACATTATTGCCCATGAATATATACTTGGCATCTGATGGCATGCATATAATGTGATGCAATAACTGAAAATAGACTAATCCAAATTTGTTTGTTCAATAAATTTGACAGTTGGAAATCAGATTAATTAGTGAGGCATTTCGTACTATTGGTGGGTTTGGTTCTATACCATTTTCTATTTCAAAATTGGTCGAAATTAGTTTGATTTCGATTTTTCTTTTTCTAATTTCAGAATTAGACCAGACCGATTTATATATATATAATTTATATCTATTAAAAATTATATATATATTTTTATATAATATAAATTTTATATATAATAGATGTAGTTATATATAAAATAAAAAGAAAGCTGGAAAGCGATAAGTGACACAAAAATTCACTGTACACAGTCAACAAGAGGAACAAAAAAACAGAGAAGGATAAGAATTTCGTGAGAAAATAGAGGGGCAGAATTGGAAAAATAAATAGTAGACCAAAAATTACTATTCATCCCAAACAGAGTTCAGAGGCACAATTATAATATCAACCAGTTACACGGGAGCATATATAAGTGGAATAGATAGTGTCAAACAAAAATATTACTCATTCATGTTCGTGATCTGCTTATGGCGACTTTTAATATATAAAGATATATATATATATATATATATATAATAGTAGCGATTTGTTTTAAAGTGAATAATCGGATCTGAGCAGCTTGAACTCTTCAAATAATATTAAAAAAAAAAAGGTACACATGCAAATTAATTTAGAACATGCATGCTTATGGGTCCAAAGGATTTGGTCTTATAAGCTTCGTATCTGAAAATTTCAACAGTGCATAAATACAGATCAGTAGTATTGAAAAATGAATAGAAGGAAGCTGCAAATTTTGGTTGCAAGAAATGCTTAAAAAGTACGTACGTACTGTTAGAAGTCTGATCACATCTTAGCCACTCGATCAACGTACGCAATCTTCCAATCCCTTGCTGATTATGTATCCTCCGTTCTTGCCTCACACACATATATATAGGCAGGTTGGTGTAAACGTGCTACCTAATACATATTATAATAATAATTTGATGAGCGTACCCTTATCCCCGATGATGCGGTGTTATCCATCCATGATCCACCTTGTCATTTTCTACTAGCAGGTAAAAGATCACATCTGTATTTTAGCTCACCACACATGCACCGTCATGATACTTGATTCCAGTGTCCATAACCAGAAGTCAATATTGCACGTCTATCTTATTTAATATCAAGTTTCTGCCCAGGGTGCTACATCAAGTTCTTTCTATCTTTTTATTTTTATCTAAATTAGTGTGTTAATAAAAGAGAAATAAGATAATTTCCCGGTATTTATTACTATCAGTAAAAACATTTTGAATAATTTTAAATGAGTAATCAATATTACAAGAGCCATTGAAGTTCTCAAATTTCAATAAATAATTAAACAAATCATTTTCTTGGGTAGCATTTAATATTGTGGGGTCTCTCTTGCATTTCCATATCATAGCTATTAGCAGGTATTTGACTAACGTATATCATAGGCACGGTAGCATTTAATGTTGTAAGATATTTAAGTGGAAAAGGATTTACATAATTGATAATTATATGATCCAAACATAATTAACACCCGAGATATATTGATTATTTATGGTAGCTGTCATAAACAGAATTTTGGAGGATAGTGCGAGTGATAAAGGCTTCTTCTAAAGAGGTGGCCAATCGTGTGAACAACCATGTTCGCATTATGTTAAGAAAAATTCTGCGCGACACCAGTGGTGTGCACGCAGGCCGGGCCTGCGTACAGCACACCCTTATGTTAATTGTGCTTATTATATGATATGAAGTAATTCAAATATGATTAATTAAGTTTAATAGATTATGTCTTAAATTTTAACACGATTTATTAAAATTGATAGATTGATACGATATAATTCATTTTAACTCGTTATAAATTAATTAAAAAATATATCGACACTGTTGAACACAAGGTTTCAAGTTTTGTGTAATTATAAATCTACACATGGATTTTGATGATAACAAATGAATTCAAAGAATAAAGGAGTCTCAAGCTCAAGTTATCCACACAATAGAATCAAGCACATCAAGGAACCAAGCATGAGCAAGAAGGGAACAAGTTCACATTAAAGTTATAGAATAATGTTGTAAATCTCTTAAAAATTCGAAATTAGGATTAAGGCTCAAAATTAATATTTTATCATAAAGCATTAAAATACATTTTCCACATGTGCATGAATATTTTGAAAATTAAATTTGAAAATTTTGAAAGATGATTGATTATCATCTTTCACATGTGCATGACATGATTAAAGGTTTGAACTTTGAAAATATTAAGATGATTGATTGTCATCTTTCACATGTGCATGTTTTATTTGAATATTTTCAAAAGTGATGGATGTTTTTCTTGACTTATGCAAAAGGTAGATGTCTTTGTTTGAAAATTTTGAAAAGTAAAGTGTGCTCCTTTTGTCATATGCAAAAAGTAAAAGATTAGGTTTGAAATTTTTGAAAAGTAAAGTGTGCTCCTTTTGTCACATGCAAAAAGTAAAAAGATTAGGTTTGAAATTTTTGAAAAGTGAATGATGATGTATTTGATATGAGAATATTTTCAAATTTAAAATTGAAGACTCATTTGCCTATAAATAGATCATTTAAGAGCTTCACATTTACAACACCAAGAGCATACAACATTCATTCAAAACTTTCATTCTCTCTTCTCTAAGCATTGAGTCTTAATTCTTATTCTTGTTGAGAGAGATATAGGTTGCGCTGTATTGTTTCTATCTCACTCGTTGAGGAGTGTACTTTGATAGTCTACCCACTATCAACTCTTGTATTTGTAAGAGGGTGCGTATAACCCTTGTGTGTGTAGAAGGTGTTCTACATGGGGAATAGTTAAATCACCAAGTGTGAGGTGATTGGAAGTGTAGAGGGTGTTCTACACGGATTCTTTGGAGCGGTGCTGCTCAAAAGTGTAATAGGTTTCTATCTCTACCTAAAGGAGATTGACTAGTGAATTCGGGATCCTTAAGAGGTGGCTTGAGGCGAGGACGTAGGCAGTGGGGCTGAACCTCGTAAAAATACTGAGTTTGCTTTCTCTTACCCTACTCTTTACATTTCTTACTGCTTTACATTCTGTTTATATTTTATATTGTGTATTTGATTAATAAGTGTTAATTTTTATAATATAACCCAATTCACCCCCCCTCTTGTGTTAGTCATCTGGGCAACAGACACGATTTGTTTCGACTCATTTCAATCTGTTTATGTAAATAGATTGAATTAATTGAAATAATCTATCTAATTTAATCGACATAATTTCACATAAAATTCAAAGTCATAATATCTCCCAAAAATATAAAACTAACGAAATAAGTCTAAAATTACAATTTTAATATTAAAAACACCAAAATTACAATTTATAAAAAGTGTGAAAAATTGTCGTGACTTGTGAGCTCAACTGAAAACTAAAAGAGAGACTCAATATATCTAAATATAAATGTGAGATTGTGAGGGAGCCTAGTTAGAGTGCGACAATAGTAAGATTTTTTAATTTTTAGGTATAAAGGAAAAAATATAAATTTAACTTTTTTTTAGTGGGTTTTAACAGGTTAACTCATTAGTAACCTATTAAGCAATAATGTTCTAATGGATAATCTATTTTGATTTGAACCTATTAAGACTAAATTTAAATTCAGTTTTATTGTATTGTACTTGTATTTGTATTGATCAATTAACAAGCCGTATCATATATTGTTATGATCCCTACTTATCCATTGTAGTGTACGTTATATCTCACGCAGTTATCTTACCAAATTAGGTATTTGCAACATTTCCTTTTTATAAGATAATAATAATAAATAAAAGTTATGATATATTCACATGCGCCCTTTTTTGTTGGATTTACACGGATTGGTTATCTCATATGATCGAACAATATTTATAATTCAAGTATTAAATTATTCGAGATAGCGTCTCGTATGAATCTAATAATAAAAATTACGCCTTTCTCATGTTTGAAAAATTAAAGAATCTAGATTTTTTTTTTCACACAAAAAAGACATTGATTTTTCATTGGATTGGTTTTTTTTTTTTCTCACATCATAAAGCTGATTGGAGAACACGGCATAATGCTTACGAGGCAGATTTTGTGAATGACCTTGATTTATAAGAAAGATTGTATACTCCACACAATTTGGTTGTTAGGGGCTCCATGCATTGAACACGAATGAGGTTTTAAGGTATAATTTCTTTCTAACGACGTCTTCTAGTACTCAAATTAAGGCTTGGTTTGGATACAAAATTCTTAGCCTTTGAAGTATTATAATTTTTTTTCAATTTTTTAAATAAATATATAATAAATAATTCAAAATTTTCAAATTGTAATTAAATCTTCAAGTTTTTCTTCTAATCATATCTAATCATTACAATTTTCTTAAACATCCAAATAAAATATAAAAAATAATTCAACTTTTTCAAATAAAAATAATACTAATAATTATATTACAATAATATTTTAATTTTATAATATTTTTATTGATATTTTTATCTCTCTTTATCCAAAATTCCATAAAATATATTAACTCAAATATTATTTTACTAGGACTTACCATTTATTTCATTATTATTCACATATCATTTTATCTTATCTCACTATTTATCTATTAGTAATGGTGAAAAAAGCCGAAGATCGTGCTTGTTTGATCATTCACTCTAACGCGTAACAAAACTTATAAAGAAAAATGCTAGCATGTCCATCAAATTTGATACCTTATATATTTTATTTTATTTTAGTTTTTAATTTAATAATTACGGAAGTGATTATTAGTATATTAATATAAAATAAAAAAAATAAAAAAATAAAGAAAAAATAAAGATCAAAATTTAAACTAAGTGTCATATCAAATGGTACTTATCAAGTGACAGAATAACCACTCAATTATAAATATTACTGTTGCACATTTGTATGCATGAATTATTTAGTAAATTAATACTTTTTTAAAAATAAAATATGTTTATATTTTATTCGATGCGCTTTAAGTCAAACATTATTGTTTTACTGTAAAATTATAAAATAATAGTAATTATATCCATCTCCTTTTAACATGATATCATTTTCGAGATACAATATAATATTAAACTATTAGTCTTTTTAGTTGTTTACTACTATATTCTTTTGCTTTATTTGCAAAAGAAAAAAAATATCATTCTCCTATCATTTATGATGTGATTAGTTTATAAATAAAATATAATAAATAATATTTAAATATTTAATCTCACGTCATGAAAAATAATAATAATAATAATAATTAAGATAATAAATAATATTATTCTTCTAATACCATATATGGGTTGCATTTATATCTTGGCTCTCTCTTTCATTGTCAAATTAAAACAAAAGTTACAGTTTAGTCAAAAAGTTAGGAAGGAAATTCATATCTATTATTAGATATATTGATTAATTTTGGAGTCTAGTGCGACTCTTTCTATCTTTGATAAAAAGGCCTCTGATCGATTCTGACGTAGGTTCTATCTGCTTAAACAATTATCTCTTTTTTTTTTCTCTGAAATCTTAAACAATTATCTTACTAAATTAGGTATTTACAACAATTTTTTTTATATAAAAAATAATAATGAAAAAAGTTATCAACATATTCACATGTCTTTTTCGTTGGATCCACACGAATGATCTCACATGCTTTAAAAATATTTATAATTAGGTATTAAATTATTCGAGATAGATCATCTAATAAAAACAACAGTGTGTTTGAAAAATTAAAGAATCTAGATTTTCTTTTTTCATTGGATTGGATTGGATTTTTTTCACACCATAAAGATTGAAGGACATGATGGGGGCTAAAAGTGTTGAACATGAATGATCTTTCCAGGGTGAAGTCATTCTAAGACGTCCTCTAATCAAAATAATTGAGATCCTGTATGATCCGACATTATTGACTAATTGTCAATTATTGATCGTGAAACAACAAGGCTGTTACACATCTTTTCTACAATTATTTAATTAATTTTTACTCTTTCAAACGTTTATATTTTTCTTTTTAATTTGACGCGTTTAAATTGATCAAAAAGTATTATTTTACTGTAAAAATATAATATAATTACAAAATAATATTAGTAATTATATCCATCTCCTTTTAACATATTATTATTCTACATACAATAATTAATGCACATATTTTCCAAAAGTATATAATAAGATATCAGACGTTAATGCATTCTCTAAGGAAACTTCACTTTCTTTTATCAATTCTTTATTCATGTGCATACAGATAGAGTTGAAAGATCTCTACTTTCTTCGATTGTAGCAATCATATGATTATATTTTTTTTTGTTAAACTGATTATAATTTTTTGAACTATTCTTGCCTTCGATACTTCTAATTCATATACACACATCTGATTTATGATCTCAATAAGTCTAGAATAATAATCTTGTACATTTTCAAATTATTCTATTTTGAGATTTTCGAATTCCCTTTTCAACCTTGAAGTTCAATAGTTTTGATTTTGAGATTACCTTGAAACTCTTATTGCCTTACCTCTCAAGCCTTTTTTGAAGTTGTTGCTCTCATCAATTTTGAAATGATTGCTTCACTGACAGTTTGCTATAGAGTAAACAAGGTTTTAGCATGTCTTTACTTGTTAATTTTGTTTTGGGTTGATTTCAAAGTTTCTTTTGCAATAAGAGAGACTCCATTTTTAACAACATTCTAAAGATCAAGAGATATAAAGAGTGTCTTCATCTTGATACTCCAGTAGTCATAATTATTACAATTGAATATTGGAATAGTGATTGAAGAACCAAGTGTTGCCATCATGATGCTTTTTTACATATCAAAGTGGCTCTGATGCTAATTGTTAGAAAATAACAATTGAAAAATAGAGAAGATGAAGCTAAACTTCAATCCACGAAAATTGTTGGATTGATTCTTGTTTTTTCTCTCTATTGCACTTCTCATAATACAGACTTAAAATAATAGATTGATACAACACAACTCGTTTTCACTTGATATAAATTAATTAAAAAATATATCGGTACAACAAGATCCGTTTCAACCCATTTTAGCTTGTTTATATAAATAGATTAAATTGATCGAAATAATTCATTTGATTTGACCAATATAATTTCACAAAATATTTAAAATCATAATATCTCCCAAAAATATAAAACTAACGAAATAAGTCTAAAATTACAATCAAAATATTAAAAACACCAAAATTACAATCTATAAGAAATGTGGTAGGTTGTCGTAACTCGTGAGAATTGACTCAATTGAGAATTAAGAGAGAGACTCAGTATATATTAATATGAATGTGAGATTGTGAGGGAGACAGAGGCCTCGTTTGGATTAGGAGATAAAATAAGTTGAGATGAGTTTAGTTTGTTTTTTAATATTATTATTATTTTGAGATATGAAAAAAGTGTATTGGAATTTATAAAATGTGTATTAAGATTTGAAAAATGTGTATAAGAATTTGTGTTCTATATAAAAAAAAAATAAAAAATGTAATGATGAAATAGAGATGAGTTAAGGTGAGTCTCGAATACAAACGAGATCTGAGTTAAAGTATATATGGCAGTAGTAGGATTTTTTAATTTTTAGGTATAAAGGCAAAAATATAAATTTAACTTTTTTAATAGATTATAATGGATTGATCACTCGTTAGTAACCCGTTAATCAATAGTGTTGTAAGGGGTCAATCTAATTTGATCCAAACTCATTAAAACTAAATCCAAATTCATTTTTATCGTATTGTATTTGTATTGATCAATTAACAGATTTTATCACATATTATTTTCCCTACTCGTTCCATTTTGATGTGGGTTACATCTCACGCAATTACCTTACCAAATTAGATACTTGCAACATTTCCTTTTTATAAAATAATAATGATAATAAAAGTTTCACAGGCCTTTTTTGATGGATTTACACGGATTGATTATCACATATGATCATCGAACAATATTTATAATTCACGTATTAAATTATTCGAGATAGCGTCTCGCATGAATCTAATAAAAAAAGTGTGCCTTTCTCATGTTTGAAAAATTAAAGAATCTATATTTTTTTTTCACACGAAAAAAGACACTGATTTTTCATTGGATTGGGTTTTTTTTTTTTTCACACCATAAACATTGAAGAACATGGCATAATGCTCATAAGGCAGATTTTGTGAATGACCTTGATTTATAAGACAAGATTGTATACTCCACACAATTTGGTTGTATTGGGTAGGGGTGTCAAAACGTGTTAACGGGTCGTGTTCGTGTCGTGTCAGAACGTGTGCATAATACTTAAAGGGTCAACACGAACACGACCCGTTAAGGATTTCGTGTCAAAAATTTCAACCCTAACACGACCCGTTAAGATAACGGGTTGACACGACACGACCCGTTAAGACCCGTTAAGACCTTTGACACTATATGACACGATATGACACGACACGATACAACACGATTTGACCCGTTTCAACCCGCAAACCCGTTAGTGACCCGTTTGAGTTTAACTTAATTGATTTTATATAAATATTAAAACTTAAATAATAGTTATAAACCATAAAAAATTAATTATAAATTACAATTTTAAAATTACAATTCAATAAGTAGTACACTATAAAATATGATAAATACACAAATATGATCTACATATTATAAAATATTAAAATTATAATCCAAATATATTAAATAATAATGGGTTAACTTGTTAATGACTTTTTAATAAGTATTTAAATGGGATAATAAAGTGTCTAAAAGTATAAAACTAATTTTAAATTATGATTTTTTGAAATTTAGCTCAAGGGTATAAAAGTAAATTCAAATTTCTTATCGTGTCTTAACGGGTCTTAACGGGTCATAACGGGTTTGACCCGTTATGACCCGTTATCAAATCGTGTCTTAACGGGTTGACACGAATTGACCCGAAACCCGTTAAGGCTAAACACTAACCCGCTTTTATCGTGTCGTGTTCGTTTCGTGTTATCGTGTCGTGTCACAAATTGCCACCCCTAGTATTGGGGGCTCCATGCATTGAATATGAATGAGGTTTTAAGGTATAATTTCATTCTAATGATGTCTTGATCGGTCCAGTTTGTATACAAAATTCCTAGTCCCAACGTTTTCTCTTATCTAATTATTATAATTTTTTTTAAAATTTTAAATAAATAAATAAATAATTCAACATTTTCAAATCCTAATTAAATCTTTAAATTTATCATCTAATCATACATAATCACATTACAATTTTCTTAAACATCCAGATAAAAGATAAAAAAATAATTCAATTTTTTCAAATTGAAATAATACTGATAATTATATTTTAATAATATTTTAATTTTATAATATTTTTATTCATATTTTTATCTCTCTTTATCCAAAATTCCATTAATTATATTAACTTAAATATTTTACTATTACTTACAATTTATATTGTTATTATTCACACAATATCTTATCTTATTTTATCTCACTATTTAAAAGAGATCACGTAAAAAGTTTTGGAATCAATGTTAATAGTTTATTATTTCTCCCAATCTTAGTTTTTGTAATGCTCCTGTCTCGGATGGGTCGATGGGTTACTGTTTCTCACTCAAAATCGTATCTCAATCATATAATCATAAACTCCAAAGTTTTCAATGATACATATAACTCAATATTTCAAATCAACTACTCCAATATAATTATTTAAGCACCACAAAATCTCAAAATGAACATCAATCTTCTAAAATACCATGCTGACTAAGCAAAAACAGAACTATTGAATAAGATTTTCAAATAACCAAGTTATTCTCTTTGTATATATTCCACTAAGATCACGTGGCGGCCTTATCGTGCTTTCTATTACAAATTTTTAGTTGAATCATCCAAATCATCTGAAAAATATTTTAAGATAAGGAGGTGAATTATCCACAACTCAGTAAGTGGATGACATATATCAAAGTGTAAAAATGAGCATTTATGTAATACAACATGTAGAGCAAAAATATTCTTTAGAACTAACATGTAAAACAAAATACATTTTCAAACGGAATAGATCAATGATAATTTTGAATCATATAAATAAAAAGTATTTTGGCATGACAAAATTGAACATTATCATTTTATCAAAATTGAGCATCTCACAAAATAGAGACCATGTTTAATCCTGTAGTAGGGTTGTGCTAATCCTGATGGCCAAACCAAACAAACATAGATGTGAACATTTCTCTTAATCATTCTTAGAGTTTCGAGAGTGCACACAAAAATGTCTACATAAAAACCATTTTGTTTTCAAAGTGGGTGCACTTAGAAATAGAGAGTTTGGTATAAATCCAAATAGAGCAAAAACAAAGTAGAGTAGAGCAGAGACAGAGTCAGATATAAAATCAATATACCATGCCAAAATTTTTTAGAGCCATATCAAAATAATGACGCAGAATTTCAAAAACAAAATTAAATCATTCTCGCAAAAATAAAACTGAGTCAGAGCATCTTTATAAATCAATGCACAAATTTTCAGATTTTTAATGTTGCTCTTTTTCATATTTTAGAGACAACTTGAAAAAATAAAATTCATGTCTATACAATACATTTTAGAAAATATTTTCTCTTTCATACAAATTTTATGAGTGATGCAAATAATTTACCAAAGCTATTTTTCTCAAGTTTTCATTTCATAACAAAAATACATAATTTTCAGAAAGTTAATTTCAGTTTACAATAAGAATCTCGCTTATTTAGATTTCTTAACTTATCTAAATCTTTTGAAAGTCGTGCTGAAAGAAGGTCATTCATCACCTATATAGAAGACTAAACATTACTAAGCTTCTAAAAGGGTTTGCTAAACTCCATTTACTTGAGTTGGGACTACGGAAGAAGCCTTTATAAATACTTAATTATCAGAAATCTAATAAAATGATTATTATAGTTAAATCTATACTTAACGTGTTATGATATAATTTTTATCAAACCACACAACTAAAATTCGTTTAAAAAATTAACTTAATCATATTAAAACTCATACTTTATAAACTATTGTTGACAAACATAATTTGATATTACTAATATATAATGTATCAGGAAATCGTAAATTTCTTAAATAATTGTAGTTCATAAAATATCCTTAAAAATACTTTAACATCAAAAGAAAAATCCTTTGTTGTAATACTTATAACATATGGTCTAGCCGAAATTTAGCATTTAGTATATATATGCGTTTAAAACCATGAATTGATTCTGTAAACCATGCTTATGGCCTAATACAATTGCCCGTGTAGAAATATGGATAGATTAAAATATTAAACAAACCTAACCTAAAGTAATATAATAGTATTGCAATTACGTTAAAGGAAGCCTAATACAGAAAATTGATATCTCTTGACATAACTTACTGTTGAGAGATGGTTTGAATTTCGGTCTACCGAATATTTTTGCTCAACTACCGCTCAAGCGAGACTCAACTCGAGAATTCGCTCGACTCTCGCTCGACGTCTAGCTCGAGCGAGTTTGACCTAGAAGTGTTCGCTCAAGCAAGATTAATTTTCGCTCGAGCGAGATTGCATAAATATAAATATCGCGAACTTCATTTCGTGCGAACCAGACGAAGCTCCCACCCCTGTTTTCGACCCCAATGAACAGAGCATCCTCAAATCTTCATTTCTTCATAATTTTTTGAGTGTTTTGAGTGCAAACAAGTGATGATTGAGTGTATAAACGTGATGTGAGTGAAGAAATGAAGATTATAGTATACTCCATTTGATTATAGTGAAGTTTTGAAACCAACTCTATAATGGATGTAAGTTCAGTTGAGCTAAACCACTTAAATCTGGTGTTCTGTGTTGTTTTTATTGTTTTACTTCCCTTAGTTGCTACCACTGCATTTAATTTCTTATCTATGTTGTTTGTTTTATCGGTTTATTCCCAACACCTACTTTAAAATAATACATTAATTTATCCATATAATAAAATGAAGCCTATTTAAAATTGTTCATACGATATCTGTAAAATACAACAAACCTATATTTGAAAACATCAAACATACATGAATTTAATTCATTTAAAACTACGCGTCCTAAATTAAGAACAATTTTAAATAAACGCATATGAAAACCCATTATGTTAAAAAAATAAAAGTACTTTATGTTATGAGCCGTCGAAGCAAGGAATCCTAGCTATTAGGGTTATTGTCTGAGATGTATTGGGCTTGGTTTGGGCTTAGCCTACGGGCCTTATTTATTTTGCTTTGGTCAGTTTAGAGTCCAGGATATATTTTAATTTGGTTAGTTGAGCTCCAAAAGTTATCACGCGGGCCACGTTGTCTGGTGGTTTCAAATTGTATTTTCATGGGCCACGTTTAATTGTATTTTAATTGGGCCTATTTGTTATTTGTTATTCGACTAAGTCCATGCAAGGTTTTATTTATGAAAAATATTGGGGTTTGGTCCAACCAAACCCTTCACTAAATGCAGACTCTGCTGCTTCCGATGGCGATGGGCAACACCGCCCAAGTCATTGGGACCGGCTCCCTCTAGAAATCCCCGTCGCGACCACATGGCTGACGTGACTCTACCACATCGGCCGCATAATTTTATTATTTAAAAAAAAGAACGAAAGAGAGAAAAATGTGCGTAAAACCTGTAGCTTGTTGGGGAAGAAACACAAACAGAAGTCACAGAACCGAAACGAAAGGGAGAGAGGGAAAGCTCAAGAAACCCATTTGTGTTTGGTCTTCCTGTTCTGTCGTCGTGCGTGGTTGCTATGAATGGTCGCCGTCTTCTGTCTTCGTTGTTGTCCCAGTGTTGGTTTCACCAGTAAGTTTTTGCTTTCAGGATGTTGGTTTTTATTCCATTTTTATCTCTTTGCTTCAATGTTTCTTCCATTTTATCTCTTTGCTTTCTCTTGATGTTTCTATGTGATACATAGCTATATCGGTATGAATGATGAGTTTTGAGTGAGATTATAATATTTTACTACAGGCTATATCGGTATGAGTGATGAGTTATGTATTTACAAATCTGTATTACTACAACTGTTTTTATGTTGGTTACGTATTTATAAATCTATATTGCTCCAGGGATTTTACAAATGATGGTGTCACCAAGTTCCAGGGATTTTGGGGTTTAGTAAACTACAAATAATTCAATTCAGATACATCTATATTGCTCATTACTCAATAAAGCTCCCCGATTTAAATGTACTTTTACGTTCAGTCTTTGAAGGGAACATTTTACAGCAATAGATAAATTTGGCTAAAAGCGTTGTATCGTTTGCCACTATTACTATGCAAGTTAACGGTAGAGCATAAAGGAAAAGCGTTCACCTTGTTCCTGAAGAGTGAAGGGAAATCTCTGCAACGACGCTTTGGAAGTGCTCTTAGCTTTCGTGGGCCTCGCGGTACTTGTATCAAATTTGAAGGAAGGTGATGAGAGAGAGAGAGAGAGAGTAGAGGGAGGGAAACCCGGGCCGGTGTGAGAGCAGATGGAGGGAACGAAAACCCTAGAGTAGAGGGCGTGACAACAGACAAAGGGAACCAAACGCAGAGGGGAATATGAGAAAAGTGTATTGTTTTAAAATCTGAAAAACAAATGACGCCGTATCTCGTCCACGTAGGACGCATGGTTGCGTCGGGGTTATTACCCCAGTGCTACAAAAAAACTTCCTATCAATAGGTATCAAGTTTGCAGAATTATTATGTTTACAATTGTGAAGGCCAGGCAACTCAAATAGCCTACTGAATTCACTAATCAACAGATTACAAATTAATATAAGCCATAACACTTTACTAAAGTAATATCATGAGACCACATGAATTTGTGGCCCACGACCCACCCATCTCAATCGTAGTAATGTTGCGTATGAAAGTTGCATGCCATGGAAGGGGTACTTACCGAACGGGATGAGAACAAGGGTGGCTGAGATGTATTCGACAATACCAAGCGTAGCGGCCCGAGAGAGAACTTCACAATTTCAGTCTCTTAAGGCGCTGGGCTGAACTCCGATCCTTGCAGGATTTCTTCATGGTGGATCTGAGATGGAACAACGGTGGTTAGCCATGAAGGGCAACGTGGCTTGGGTGTAACATCAGGGCCCACTACAAAACTTTTATTTGTTTTATTTATTTATTTTTGTGTTGTTATCTTTTTCAAACAAGCTATATAGGTTTACAACTATGGAATCTTTTTCTTATTAAAATTCTTGACGACATTTCTTTTATTATATAGTTATATATATGTGTGTATTTGTCTTTTAGTCTCGATCATTAAGAGGATTCTTTATATTTTCAAATTTAAGTTGTAATTGCTATTTATCATGCATGCACGTTTCCCTCTCTCCTTTTTCTCCCCAGGTTTCTAGTTATCGATATCTACATATATAATTTGATCTTGTACGTAGAGACTCTCTTTTCTGAGCAACGACATCGTTTGGTATGTTCTACAAATCCTTCCCGGCGGTTTCCTTCAGTTCCGGCATTCCGTATTTTGCTCAACCCCTATACTCCTCTTTCCTATGCTTTTGCAGTTGGTAGTTTCTATCCTCTTTTCAGTATTTTTTTTTTTAACTCAAAACTCTCTTTCAACAGAACAACCCACCACACTTCTACAGATTTTCTCTTCTCCAATGTCACTGTTGCGATTTGCGAGAGACTCGGAATCCATCGCTGTCGACTACCTCTGTACCGACCCAACATGAAGCCCAGCCATGTTCAGCCACAGTCACCATCCTCAACCTGTTATCCCTCAGCCTCTATGCACAAAACACCAGCCTCATGCAAGTTCACAACGTGCATGGACAGCCCTCCTCTGCTAGCACCTCCATAAGCCAACAAACGAAAGTCCCTATTTCATGCACTCAAAAACAGAGCAACGCCGGGTGTATTTATCCACTCAAACCGCATCCCTTAATGACAAACCACCTTTGATCCACTTTAAAATCACCCCAAAGAAAGATTGCAAGGATCAGAGTTTAGTTCTGTGCTCCAAGCGACTAAAACCCATAAAGTTCTCTCATAGTGCTTTGCCAATGCGCTGACCACCCGCAACCACCACCGAACCCTGTTTTAGCAAGACAAGGTGCAGCGAGCTCATGCAAGATGCACCATCGTGGAGGCAATTACCAATTTACCATCCACTGCCCGTCGTTATCACTGCAGCCCAGACCCACCGCACGTTCTCCCCGTAAGTTTCCCCGTGCAAACTCCATTCCTCTCTTAATTTTATAGTGTTCTCACTCCCTCTCATCACATGGCTTGTCTCTCATCACTCTCACTCTCAGTTGCAGAGTCGCCAACTAGCCGAGAAACTCATCTCAGCCGTCCATCCCCGTTGCGACTCCATCTCCTCACGATGAGCATCCCTTTGTTGCATGGTTTTGAATCTAGAAGCTTAAAAACTTCCAAACCTTGTATTTTCATGTTTTCCCATGTAGGATCCATGCAAATTCATGATTTATTTTTACTAAAATACCTTCCTTTTTGCTATGCATCCAAAGTGTATCCGAAAGTTTTGACATATATGGTAGTGAAACATTTGAGTTTCAAATTACATATGTATATTCCCTTTTTAATGGGGGGGTCTTCTTTTGCGGGATCTCAAGGAATTTCAAAAAAACAATTATTTTATATTTTATATCGGCTTTGTCTCATTTTTTTTCCGCTAGTATACAAATTTTATTTTACAAATAAGTTTTATATATTAGACGTGGTTTTCCCACCTCATATTATATTAACTGTAAAAGTTATTTTTCACAAAATATCTAAAATTTTGATTCTTTAAATAGATTGGTGCTGAGATTGATTTTAGATTAAGATATTCGGTGATATCGGGAATTTGGGAGTTTATGATATTTTAAGGTGTTGAAGGATTTGAATAAATTGAAAGTAATTTGGGAGATTTTATGTTTTGAGTTTCGAGAATATTTAGATGTTAAGGAAATATATGGAGTTTTATATCTCAAATTCTATTTATGAAGGTTATGATTAGTTGAAATTTATGGGGATTACATGACTATTTTTATAGGTGATGATTTATATTTGTTCCGCATGGTTGAGGAAATTCTTGAAAGGCTAAGAAATTCAGGTAAGCAGTGTAACGCCCTGATTTTTCACATCGATTACAACATAAATCGACGCATCTGGACAAGTAACATAAGGCTACTTATCCTACATAAACATAAAAAATAGCATGCATGCATCTAAGCTTACTAATTAAATGCAACGCCGATCGCAGCTGGAAGAAGTAAATTCTCAATATATGCAAAGAGATCCAATTCTTGCATAAATAGATTACATGGCATACTAAAATTACACTTCTCATAACATTGTGTTTACAAAAACATACTGTATTAAATCTTACATAACCCAGTTAGTTTTCTCAAAACATAATCTCATATCTCACACCATCCAGTACTCTTACTTCTTTACTTGATCACGTACATGAGATTATCTCAATCGGAGATGAGCATTTTATAGTACCCTCAGGGTACCTCAGAATCTCTAGTGCTGACCGAGTCTCAATGCAATTTATCTATCCCTGCAACAACATCTATCATTCCATAAGGAATGATAGACAAAACATAAAAGAGTGAGATTTACAAGAAATCTCAGTAAGTACACAGTTAACGAAATAAGGCACAGATAACATCAACTATCATCATACATAGTCATATTCACCAACATATCACTTATAAGAATGCTTTATGGGACTTCTACAGGTCAATTACCTATCTTCCCATACAAACTTAGATCTCATCTAGACCCACCATTACATACTTAATACTTATACTTTTCACCTTACTTCTTAATCTTGTAGATATAAAAGTAAAATCCAAAAAGTCTAAAATATCTAAGATAAGCTCAATTGGCTATTGGCCTTTCTTGCACCCCCAAAGTTTCTAGAACCTTTTCTTCACCTTTGACCACACGTCCCAGACTTCTTTAGTACCCTTAGAGTGGCTTGAAAAAATCTTATCACCTATTTCCTAAGATTTGGTTACCAATTGGTTGGAAACAAGGGGAATAGTTGGCTGTTTTGGTCAAACAGATTAGTTCTTCACTTTTGCTTGGTTTTAGACTAATTATTCTTCTAGAAGCTCTTCCTCCACTTAACACATACTTTCATACGTGTATCTAGTTGATAGAAATGAGAAAAACCAATCAAATTTGAGCATTTAAAGTGAGGTGGTGGAGTGATTTACTTTCAGGCTCCAGTTTGCACTTAAAACAGATCAGTCCCATTCCAGCACCAATACTCCATTGATAAACTTCGATTATCTGAAACCTCAAATCATAAAAGTTCTAGATATATTTCTTAAGGTTCCATAGGAACTAGAATCACTTCATTTTGAGTTCATATGACCAAGTTATGAATTTTCTAATAAAACCCAATAGATAAGCCCGAGAACACCAATCCGGGCACACCAAGTGTTGAATAGATGATTCCTCTTATTTCACACAAAATTTATTAAATAAAATCTCCTCATTTTCCACATCTCTACATACTTTTCCAGATCTTAGGATAATTGAGAAAATAATCCAAAGGCTTAATCTTATCCAAAGTTCTTAGTCAACTTCAAAGTCAATGCTTATCTATCTCCAATTCAGATCTGCCACTTCAATCTCTATTTATTATTTTCTTAAGTCCATATTTCTTAAATTTCAAAACATAAAAGTTATAGATATTCCTCTTATCTTTCCATAGCCTCTTAAATCACTCAAATCCGAAGTCAAATGAGCATGTTATAACCATTCTATCAAAAGACAGTTTGTCCTTGTATCTCGCTCAAGCCAGACATCAAGCGGGAGTCGAGCGAGATCACTGGTTAGGCACTTTTCCATCTTAAAACAAACCACATTTGAATCCAACCCTACTCCTAACCTTTCAATATAAAAAATCCCATACATATATCCCAAAAATTCCTAAAAATAGTTTTGGAGAAACATAATCATCCCACATATGAAAAGTAAACGAATCTCTAAAAATCCGGGTTATCACATTCTCCCCATCTTAAAAGGAATTTTGTTCTCGAAATCCGAGAGTTCCACCTCAACACTAAAATATATATATCAGTGTGTACTTAGAAAAATTCTATAATCAGTAACACCAATATAGCTGCCAACATTACTCTTCTCCTTTGGCACATCCCTTTTAAAAAAACTCAAAGCATATGAGTAATTTAGAACCCTGACTTTTTCCAAGAATCTCAATACATTCTCCAATAAAATTCAACAATTATAAATATTTAAACTGACTTCAGTTGATTTCTATGCTCTATCAGCCAAATGTTCATCCATATTCTATCTTTTGTAACTTAAAACCCTCTTCCATGGCAATCACAAACAATATTTTCTTCTTAGTAAAACTCCAAATCCCTATTGATTCCTTCAAATTAGCGTAATTTAAGTCTCTGATCATGATCAACATCATGTTTGTGCTGTGTACTCTCAAAATTTACCACATAAATAGCCTTAGCACATACCAAATCACATCAAAATAGAACCAAAAGTTACCTTTTTCAAGACTGTATACTTGCAAATATCATGCATTTATAATCAAGATCAACATTTTGCCTATGCATCAGTAGTTCGTTTATACCATTTTCCTCATCTAAACTTATACCTTCAAAATTTATTTCCTCAATCATAAAAATTTGCTAACCAAATCCACACTTTTCATCTTTGAGGAAGTATTTTATTAAAAACTCTTATATCCACCATTTGGCTCCACTCCATCTTATTGTGATTATTGTAAACTCATCAATTTCCAACGCAGATCAAACTAACATGTGAGGTCGGTGCTCCAAAATTCAAATCTTAATTCAAATCAAATTTCCAAAATTTTAAAACTTTACATACTTTAGGAATCACTTTCCAGAATTCTATAAGATCAATAAACTTGTAATCTTTCACCATTTTGCAATTCTTCAAAATTTAGAACTTCAATACCTAAATTTCAAAGAAATCACTCATACTATGACATTTTCTTCTAAACCTTGATATTACAACAACAGTCTAAGTCAATAAAATTCAAGCCTACTACTCTTAAACATTTAGGTCCTTCTTGATCGTAACACCCTCATACCAGAACTTAATCTTTAATCTGCTACAACTAAGAAAATTAATTCAAATTCCCTTGACAGAAAACTATCAAGTTGATCGGTTAACCTCAAATTCTCAACTTTGAAAGAGAAATTCTTTACCACTTGATATAATCCAGCAAGGTTTTCATCAAATCTCACCATAAGGACTTTAAGAATCCATGTATACCTTACATCTCTATATACAACCATACAATAAACCTCACCACTCCAAAGTCAATAAAATAGTCATCACGCTTCCTTATCAATCTGACCTTACCACTAATGATTCCGACATCAACCAATTGTCAAATTCTACTTCTATCACGTAATCTATCTTAGAAATTCTGATTTTTGAAATCCCAGACATTCACAATTCCATGAGAGAAACCAACTTGACCCAATCTTTTCCAGAATTTAAGCCTTCTCAATCAAATCAAAACTTATCTTAATACCATGTGATCATTTTTCTTAGGACATTCATGGTTTACCCAGAGTCATATTGTTCTGATACCATTCTGTAACGCCCCGATTTTTCGCATCGATTACAACGTAAATCAACGCATTCGAACAAGTAACACAAGGCTACTTATCCTACATAAACATAAAAAGTAGCATGCATGCATCTAAGCTTACTAATTAAATGCAACACCGATCGCAGCTGGAAGAAGTAAATTCCCAATATATGCAAAGAGATCTAACTCTTGCATAAATAGATCACATGGCATACTAAAATTACACTTCTCATAACATCGTGTTTACAAAAACATACTGTATTAAATCTTACATAACCCAGTTAGTTTTCTCAAAACATAATCTCATATCTCACCACCATCCAGTACTCTTACTTCTTTACTTGATCACGTACATGAGATCATCTCAACCGGAGAGGAGCATTCTATAGGACCCTCAGAGTACCTCAGAATCTCCAGTGCTGACCGAGTCTCAATGCAATTTATCTATCCCTGCAACAACATCTATCATTCCATAAGGAATGATAGACAAAACATAAAAGAGTGAGATTTACAAGAAATCTCAGTAAGTACACAGTTAATGAAATAAGGCACAGATAACATCAACTATCATCATACATAGTCATATTCACCAACATATCACTTGTAAGAATGCTTTATGGGACTTATATAGGTCAATTACCCATCTTCCCATACAAACTTAGATCTTATCTAGACCCACCATCACATACTTAATACTTATACTTTTCACCTTACTTATTAACCTTATAGGTTTCCCTTATTTCTTATCCTTGATGGGCGTTACGTATCTCTATCCCCATCGGGATCTACTTATTGCATAACCTCGACAAGCGTTACGTATCGCCGTCCCTGTCGGGTCTTACTTACCTCTTATCTTCGATGGGCATTACGTATCGCCGTCCCTATCACATATAACTCATCAGTCATCCGAGCGTTACGTATCGTCGTCCCCGTAATGATGAGTCTCGTGTCAATCTTCCGAACGTTACGTATCGCCGTCCCAGTAATGACACGGAACATACTTAACATATATGACAGGCATTCCCGTCACATTATCAGTCATCCGAGCGTTACGTATCGCCGTCCCCGTAGTGACATAATTCTTATTCTTACGACAGGCGTTACGTATTGCCGTCCCTGTCGGCACAGTAATCATGCGGGCGTTACGTATTGCTATCCCTGTCATGACGTAACTAAAAAATTTATACATGCAGCATATGATTTTCATTCTTATCTTAGAACCCTTGTTCTCACAAATCTTTACTAATATCCACTATTATTATCCGTGGTTGGGCCATGCCACTATTATTGCCCGTGGTTGGGCCATGCCACTATTATTACCTGTGGTCGGGCCATGCCACTATTATTACCCGTGGTTAGGCCATACTATATCTTTTCTTATTCTTATGAGTTTTTCACTTAGAACTCATTTCATTTGAGATACCAATTTTATTCCAGGAAAAACCCTGGGTCTAATCAAAACAGGATATCTCGCTCGAGCGGGTGTCGAGCGAGTATCAAGCGAAGTCACGGGTTGGAACTTGCTCGAGTGGGGTATCAAGCGACAGTCTAGCGAGGATTCATATTTTGTCTTCGCTCGACCCACCTGTTGAGCGACGGTCGAGCGAGATCATGGCTCTTGGGGTTTTTCAACCTAAACCAAGCAATCTTTTGACATAAACCTTATTTTTACTTATTAAAACATAAATCTATGTCCTTATAATTTTCCTAACATTTTGCCATTACAAAATCATATCCAAAACACCACAGATTTCAAGCATATCATATAAGCCTAGTTTAAGCTCCAACTAACAACAAACTTGATTCCATCAACAATCTACTTATTCTATGCCAAGATTAAGTTAAATTGAATACTTACAAGTTTCTCCAAAACTTGGTTGAATGATCAAACTAGTCCTTGCAATATTTCTCCTCAAAACACTCACTTAGCTCACTTAGGTGATGTTTGGAGGTTCAAGGGTTAAGAGGCTATTTTCTTGACTTATTTCCTTGTGTTGGGCGTGAGTTTCTTCTCCCAAAAGATCCCTTATGGACTCAAGATGACTATATATATATGGAGGAATCTATGGCTTGGGGAAAAAGGGAAGGAAAACAAATCAAAGCAATTGGTTAAATCAAACCGTGTAAGGGTATGTGTTGTCCAGCCCTGGCCTAGTCCAATAATCATCCATATCTCTCATGATCTCCAAGGATTTTCATCCCATGGCTATGGTTCTTCCATATCTAAAATCATCTTAGATCAATGACCCAAATAATTACTAAATATAGATATAAAAGTAAAATCCAAAAAGCCTAAAATATCTAAGATAAGCTCAACCGGCTATTGGCCTTTCTTGCACCCCCAAAGCTTCTAGAACCTCTTCTTCACCTTTGGCCACACGTCCCAGACTTCCATAGTACCCTTAGAGTGGCTGGAAAAAAATCTTATCACCTACTTCCCAAGATTTGGTTACCAATTGGTTGGAAACAAGGGGAATAGTGGTTGTTTTGGCCAATCAGATTAGTTTTTCACTTTTGCTTGGTTTTAGACTAATTATTCTTCTAGAAGCTCTTCCTCCACTTAACACGTACTTTCGTACGTGTATCTAGTTGATAGAAATGAGGAAAACTAATCAAATTTGAGCATCTAAAGTGAGGTGGTGGAGTGATTTTCTTTCGGGCTCCAGTTTGCACTTAAAACAGATTAGTCCCATTCCAGCCCAAATAATCCATTCATACACTTCGATTCTCTAAACCTCAAATCATAAAAGTTCTATATCTATTTCTTAAGGTTTCATAGAAACTAAAATCACTTCATTTGAAGTTTATATGACCAAGTTATGATTTTTCTAATAAAACTCGACAGATAAGCCCAAGAACACCAATCCGGGCACACCAAGTGTTGAATAGATGATTCCTCTTATTTCACACGAAATTTACTAAATAAAATCTCCTCATTTTCCACATCTCCACATAATTGTTCAGATCTTAGGATAATTAAGAAAATAATCCGAAGGCTTAATCTTATCCAAAGTTCTTAGTTAACTTCAAAGTCAATGCTTATCTATCTTCAATTCAGATCTACCACTTCAATTTCTATTTATTATTTGATTAAGTCCATATATCTTAAAACTCAAAACATAAAAGTTGTATATATTCCTTTTAGCTTTCCATAGCCTTTTAAATCACTCAAATCCGACATCCAATGAGCAAGTTATGACCATTCTACCAAAAAACATTAAGTCTGTCTCTATATCTCGCTCGAGCCAGATATCAAGGGGGAGTCGAACGAGATCTCGGATTAGGTACTTTTCCACCTTAAAACAAACCACATTTGTACCCAACCCTACTCCTAACCTTTCAATATAAAAAATCCTATACATATATCCCAAAAATTTCTAAAAATAGTTTTGGAGAAACATAATCATCCCACATATGAAAATTAAGTGGATATCTAAAAATCTGGGTTATCACAAGTGGGGTTCCTATGTTTGGCTTTACACCAACTCCGAGACCGAGATTGACTTTATGAAAATTTTGCATGTTTTTGTTATAAATGAGAACTTGAGAAAAACAATCTCGGTCAATTATTTGCATTACTTATGAAATCTATGTGATAAAGAGAAAAATGTTTCTGTCATGCATAGTGTAGACATGAGCAATGTTGACATGTTTCTGAAATGCATAAAAGAGCGAGTATGAAAATTGATATTTTATTTATGTGATGTGAAATATTTTAGAGTTGTTGTTGGTTATCTAAAAATGATATGAACAAATTTGGTAGATGATTTGATATGATATGACATGATATGATATGGATATGAAAACTTTTGACATTCTTATCTGTTTGATCTGCTTTGGAATATGGTTCTGATATGAGGATATGGATTCACGTGATATGGTTGGTACCACCATGATATGATATGATAGAAGTGCAACCACTTTGGAAACAAAGTGGTCCTGCATGTGTTTCTTTTCTGTGTGCACACTCGGAGCTCCGAGAACGAATAAGGAAAAGTCTCACAATATGATACTGCCTGGTTTGGCCACCAGAGATAACACAGCCCTACCACGAGGGTTAAACATGGTACATGTTCTGATATGATGATAAGATGAGATTGTACAGTTATTTGTGTTAAAGAATTTTTGATAACGAATAGTAAATTTTTTTCTAAATGTAAAATGATTGAAAAGTTGCTCTATTTTATTAATATATATTTTGGAAATCTGTATATGAAAATAAAAGGTTTCTGGTTCATGCATATGAAGTTGCTTTTGAAGATGCTCATGTTTTGCTCATGTTTGAAGATGATTTAAGAATGATTGATTAAACATAGAGAATTTATATGAATATTGATAAGGTTTAGTAAGAAAATATTATTGTATTCTGGTGAGTTAGCATTTTTTTTGGTATTGATAATATTGAGGAAATGAGTTTTAAGACCAAACTCTATATGATATTTGGAAATTTAGAATATTTAATTATGGTGTTGAATGCGAGTGTTGTGATAGGTAGTAACTCTCACACCCCTGTGGAATCAGGATGTTACATTGGGTGGATAAACGAACCTGGCGCTTCTCTATTTTTGGGTGCATGAAACAGGGGCTTTTGTATTTTAAAAATATATGTGGATGGTGTAGGGATGATTTGGGACTGAGAGCAAAAGACTTGCTCTGTTTTTCTTGCATGAAAACAGAGGCTTCAATGTTGTGGATTTAGCAATGCCGTGGGTGTGGAAGTCACGCAAGGGTTGAGGTTTTCTTTCGTGGTTGTCTGTGGGTCCTAATACTAGCTATGGAAGAGCACACATCGGTTGTTACGTACGGTGGTGGTTCGCATCTCGACTGCGGGACTCCTTGTTTCTATTGTTTGAAACAGTTTTGTGTATGGTGGTGATTCCGTTATGGATGTTTGCAGTAGGTAGTATATTGTGGTGTGCAAGTTGGCTACGTTGGGATTCATCGAGAAGAAAAGAGAGGGAGAGAGAGCATTTACAAGATGAAGTTTTATCCGAGAAATATAAGGACAAGGGTACAGGGAAGGAAAACTATTGAGGTAACTGTCTCGTGGGGGATAAAAGAGAGGGAGAAGTAATTAAACAAAAACAATAATAATAATAATAATAATAATAATAATAATAATAATAATATGTTATAAAATTAACATATAAACACTTATTGCAAGAGAAAATATTTCGAACTCTTTATTATTCAAAAACTGAACTTTCTCTCTTACTTTCTTTCTTTCTTTTATTTTCTTGCTTCATTTCTTCGTACTTGTATGCTGTTCTCAAACTTTCTATTTATAGGAAGAGATTGAGGACAGAGAGGGAGGAGAATGACTATATACAATGGTCATTTACAATAATTTGAAAAAAGAAATGCGGGGCAAGAAGAGAGAGGGGAGGAAAAATTGGAGCCAGCGCATATGAAGGGGTGAGGGAGTGGGTCATTCATGTCTTCCCCCTCCCTCCATAATTACAACACTCCCTCTTGAATAACCACCCATAAAGAATCTGTCTCGTTAAAACTTTGCAAAAAAAAAATCTAGTGGGAAGAAAAACTAATGGCGAAGGAAAAAGTGTACAATATTCTTATGTACCACCAAGTGCTTTTAGGATTACCTCATTAAAATCTTGCCAATGAAAACCCAGTGGGATAAAACCTCAGCGAAAGAAAAAGAGTACAATCAGCACACGCCTTTTCAGGACATTTACTCCCCCTGAAAAGTATATGACGATAGATCTTTAAGTCTTCGTATTCCAATGTTCTGTACAATCTTCTTGAATGTCGCAGTTGGTAATGCCTTTGTGAATAAATCTGCTAGATTATCACTTGATCGTATCTGCTTGACATCAATTTCATATTTATCTTGAAGTTCATGAGTATAAAAAATTTAGGTGAAATATGTTTGGTTTTGTCACCTTTGATATATCTTAATCTGATTTGAGCGATACAAATAGTATTATCTTCATATAAAATTATTAGGCTATCATTGATCATTGGAAGACCACATTTTTCTTGGATATGTTAAATCATTGATCTCAGTCAAATAGTATTTGTTTGACAGATCTCTGAGTGATTTGAAGATGTGACAGATAGTATTTGTTTGATAGATCTCCATGATATAACAGTATTTTTATAAGTAAATAAATATCCAGTTTGAGATTTACCTCTGTGTGGATCTGAAAGATAACATGTATCTGCATACCCAATCAATTGTGGACTTGATCCATGTTAATGAAATAATCACATATCAACCGTACCATGAAGGTAACGAAGGACATGTTTAATACCATTCCAATGCCTTCAAATTGGTGCAGAACTATATCTTGCAAGCACATTAACTGAGAATGTAATATTAGACTAAGTAAAATTTGCAAGATACATCAAAACTCCAATTGCACTGAGATATGGTACTTCAGGACCAAATTTTTTTTTATCGTCATCACAAAGACAGAATAGATCATTCTTCATATCAAGTGACCGAACAATCATTGGAGTACTCAGGGGATAAGCTTTGTCCATATATAAGTGCTTCAAGACTTTCTCTGTATACATGGACTGATGTATAAAAATTCCATTTGGCAAGTGCTCGAGCTGCAGGCCGAGATAAAGTTTTATTTTGCCAAGATATTTTATTTCAAATTCATTCTTTAAATATGTAGCGGTTCTTGAGATCTCTTTAAGAGTTCCCATAATATTTAAATCATTAACATTGTTGCACAGATGACTAACACAAGAGGGGGGTGAATTGGGTTATATAAAAAAAAATAACAATTATAAATCAAATACATAATATAAAATATAAACAAAATACGAAGCAGCAGGAAATATAAAAACTAAGGGCAAGAAGAAGCAAACTTAGTATTTTAAAGAGGTTCAGTCCCACTACCTACGTGTTCGCCTCAAGCTATCTCTTGAGGATTCCAAATTCACTATTCAATCTCTTTAAGGTGGAGATAGAAACCTATTACACTTTTGAGCAACACCGCTCCAAAGAATCCATGTAGAACACCATCTACACTTCCAATCACCTCACACTGATGATTCAACTATTCCTTGTGTATAACATTTTCTACACATACAAGAGTTATACACACCTTCTTACAAATACAAAAGATGATAATGGGTAGGTTATCAGAATACACTTCTCAATGAGTGAGATAAAAATAATACAGCACAACTATATCTCTCTCAAAATGAACATAGATTAAGGTACAAAACTTAGAAAAGAGAGAATGAACGTTTTGAAAGAAAGATGCAAAGGCTCTTGTTGTTTTCATTTTTGCAAAACACAAGTGAGCTATTTATAGGCAAATGAGTCTCACTTAATCATTTTTCAAATTCAAAATTCAAATTTTGATGAAATCATTGCATATTTCATACGTTTTGATGAAGTCATTGCATATGTCATGCATTTGATAAAGTCATAGCATATATCATACGTTTTGATGAAGTCATTGCATATGTCATGCATTTGCAATAAATAATTTTCGAAATTAAAGCTTTAAATGACATCATGCATATGTCATGCACATAAAAAAAAAGTTTTGAAATTAAATATTTTAATGATGTCATGCATATATAAAAATGCAATTTGATACTTTATGAAAAAAGATTAGTTTTTAGCCTTAATCCAATTTCGAATTTTATCAAGAGATGTACAAAATTACTCAATGAGCATCATTTATAGACTTGTTCTCTTTCTTTTTTATGCTTGATGTGCGCTTGACTCCATTACGTAGATAATTTGAGCTTGAGACTTGAATTTATTTGTTATCAACAAAATCTATACGTAGATACGAGACTTGAAGCCTTGGGTTCTACAATCTCCCCCTTTTTGATGATGACAAATACTTAGTAGAAATCTACGACCTGCAGTAATACTTAAACTCTCCATAAAAATATGCGTTAGTTTTTCAAAAAAAATATATACCTGATTCTAGTAAATATAACAGGGTAGTATAATACTAGTATAAGACTTCTCCTCCTTTTGGCATCATTAAAAAGGAACTGCAATTGGTTTCAGTAAGATTTCTTTTCCGTAATAACCAATAACCAAATAAAACGGTACTTTTAGTAGAAACTGTAGAGTGTTGAATAATCAGAGCCACCCGTGTTCGACAAAAGCTACAAAAGTTGATGCCTAACTCCCGTGTCCGACAAAACTGCAAAGGTTGGAAGCCTAGCTCTAACAATTCGGTGCGGAAGGAGATTCAAATCTGCTTGATGTTGTTGGCCAACTAGATTTGATAAAGATTCGAAAGCTTTTGAGTTGCTGTTTAAAAGACCATTTTTACCCATCGAATACTCACAAGAAAAATCTCACATTGCTCATTAATCAAGTATCTGTTTATCCAAAACGACAGAATGGCAGAGAAAATTTCTTCTAATAATCTTCTGGATTTGAACCAAGAACCGTCTCAACCAGTCATTTTATCTCCTAATACTGTCAATATCATGATAGAAGCAGAGATGCATTTTTCTGTACGACTAACTCTGAGGTTGTTGCAGTATCAAGAACTCTCAGTGCTCAATATGCTGCCTCTATTATGACCATGTCTCGGAGATTACTAGCAAGGGCAAATAAGGTTGATCAACTTAACAATCAAATATCTGTTCTATATCAAAAGCTTGCAAATAAAGGTAGAAAGAATAAAAAGTTAAAGTAAGAAAATAAAAATTTGACAGAATTAGCTCGTGCTCTAAAACTTCGAATAGAGGAATCAAAACAAGTGAGAGTTCAAGCACAGAGTCAACATCAGCAGATAATGACAGCGTTTCATGAGAAAAATAGGGACAATTGTAATTAATCTCGCTGGCTTAGCTTGGTAACTTTTGACAATATGCATCCGGCATACCTTGTAAGCTTGACTAAGTAAGATTTGAAAATATGAGAGTTTGTCTTGTACTTATTTCCATCTTTATAAAAACAGTCCTTAGTTTTATTTAATTCTCATCAATTTTCTTCTCATCTTTGTAGTTCATCTTCATTCTCACTTTACAAAATTTCAATGGCTCATCAATTTTCCTTCAATGCTTCTCGTGATCAAGATATGAGGTATTCTTCACCTCAAACTATTTCTGCATCTGTTGTAGGCGCCATGAAGCAGCAAAAGACTGATTTGACTAATAAATCAGATCATGACACCATTTATGAGCTTGTAGGTCTCGAGACTCGATATTCATCTTCCATTGTTACTTTTTCCGCTCGGTTGCAGTCCAAAACTCGCAAAATTGAGAATTTTAGTGAAACGGTCTCTGTATTTCAACGACTTGTTTATGAGTCAAATAAAAAAATAGTAGAGTTAAAGCAACAAAATAAGGATTTAAAATCCTTGCTTGCCTCTTCATTTCGATTGCCTAATCCTTTAGACAAGGATGACATGATGATCTATGAGGAGAAAATACACTTAAATGATGAGGCTAAACGTCTCAAGTTTCTATGGGTCATTTGAGATAATGGAATAAAAATATTCAACAGATATTCATGGCATGCATCATTCATATTTCTTTTCTAATAATGCATAATTTATCTTCTGGTAGGGGTTTTGTGAAAATGTCAGTCAATTGATCGTGTGTGCTTGTGAATTCTAGTACAATATCACCCTTCTGCACATGATCTCTACGAAAATGATATCTAATTTCAATATGCTTAGTCTTAGAATGTTGTATTGGATTCTTTGAAAGATTTATAGCACTAATATTATCACATTTAATAAGAATATGATTGTACATATCTTAAAATCCTCAAGTTGTTACTTTATGTAAAGAACTTGTTACTTCATGTAAGGAACTTGAGCACAACAACTACCTGTAGCAACATACTCTGCCTCAGCAGTAGATAATGCAACAGAATTTTACTTTTTATTAAACCATGAAACAAGTGCATGACCTAAAAAATGACATGTTCCACTAGTACTTTTTTGATCAACTTTGCAACCAGCATAATCCGCATCTGAATAACTAATAAGATCGAAAGAAGTGTGCTTAGGATACCATAACCCTAGGTCAATGGTACCGGCAAGATCTCTAAAAATATGCTTGATTGCAATCAAATGAGATTGCTTTGGAGATGATTGAAAACTTGCACATAAATATACACTGAATATAATATCAGGTCTACTAGCTGTCAAATATAATAAAGTACTAATCATACATCGATATATCTTTGAGTTAACTGGCTTATCGCTTTCATCTTTATCAAGTTTGGTGGTTGGACTCATTGGTATTTCAATTACCTTCGCATATTCCATCTCAAACTTTTTAAGTAACTCTTTGATATATTTTGATTGATTAATGAATGTTCCACTTTTTGCTTGCCTGATTTGCAATCCTAGAAAAAAGTTAAGTTCTCCCATTATGCTCATTTCAAATTCTTCCTGCATACTCTTAGCAAAATCTTGACACATATTTTCATTAGTAGCACCAAATATTATATCATCCACATAAATTTGAACCAGAAGAATATTATCCTATTCATATTTGATGAAAAGAGTTGTATCGATCTTTCCTCTTGAAAAATCTTTTTCAATCAAAAAACCACTAAACCTCTCATACCAAGTTCTAGGAGCTTGTTTGAGTCCATATAAAACTTTTGTGAGTTTGAAAATATAGTTAGGAGAAATATAATTTTCAAAACCTGGAAGTTGCTCAACATATACCTCTTCATTTATAAAACCATTTAAGAAAGCACTTTTAACATCAATTTGAAAAATGTTGAAATCTTTATAACATGCATATACAAGTAACATGCATATGTCTCATCGTAATCAATTCCTTCCTCTTGGTTGAAACCTTGGGCTACAAGTCGAGTCTTGTTTCTAGTAATGATTCCAGACTCATCCTTTTTATTTCTAAAGACCTATTTAGTCCCAATTACAGCATGATTTTTAGGTCTAGGAACAAGTGTCCAAACATCATTTTTTTCAAATTGATTTAGCTTTTCTTGCATAGCTAGAATCCATGATTCATCAATAAGTGCTTCATCAATATTTTTGGGTTCAGTTTGAGATAGAAACGCAATGTGATTACAAATATTTCTAAGAAATGATCGAGTACTTACACCTCATGAAGGTTCTCCTAGAATTTGTTCCACTGAATGATCTTTCACATGTTTCCACTGTTTGGTTGCATCTTGTACTAAGTCTTGATGATCTTTCCTTATGTCTCCATGTTGGACTTCTTCCATTGTATTCTTTTTGTTGAGATTGAGACTATTTGTACCTTCTATTTCTTCATCAATATATTTCTTGGAGAGTAGAGGGTTAGATTTATCAAATACTACATGCATAGATTCTTGTACAGTCAAAACCCTTTTATTGAATACTCTATAAGTTTTACTATTCATAGAATACCCAAAAAAGATTCTTTCATTAGATTTTGCATCAAACTTTCATAAATTATCCCTATCATTAAGAATAAAACATTTGCATCCAAATACATGAAAGTAACTAATGTTAGGGTTCTTTTCATTCTAAAGCTCATAAGAGGTTTTATCTAATTTAGACCTTAACATAACTCTATTTATAACATAACATACAGTACTTACCGCTTCAGCGCAAAAATAATTAGGTAAATTATTCTCTTTAAGCATTATTCTTGCCATTTCTTGAAGAGATTTATTCTTCCTCTCTACTAGCACATTTTGTTAAAGAGTTCGAGGAGCAAAGAAATTATGTACAAAACCATTTTCATCACAAAAAGATTCAATATCTTTATTAACAAACTATTTTCCTCTATCGTTTCGGATGTTTGAGATAGTATAGCCCTTTTCATTTTGAATTCTCTTGTATAGCTTGGTAAATGCATTATGTACCTCATCTTTATGAGTAAGAAAGATGACCCAAGTATATCTAGAGAAATTATCAATAATAACAAATGTATAATATTTTTCTCCCAGACTTACAACACTGTTTGGTCCAAAAAGGTCCATGTGTATTAGTTGCAATGGTCTAGTAGTGGAATATGTTTCTTGGTTTTGAAAGAAGTTTTTGTTTGTTTACCAAACTGGCATGCATCACAGATTTTGTCTTTAAGAAAGTTCGTTTTTGGCAAATCTCTCATAAGATCATTTTTTGAAAGTTTGGAAATAAGTTCCATATTTGCATGACCTAACCTTCTATGCCATAACCAACTATTTTCATGTTGAGCTGATAAACAAATAGTATCTTGTGAGACAATTTCTTCAAATGCGATTGTATAAACATTATTGTTTCTAAGAGTAATAAAACAAATATTGCAGTCATAATTATACAAAATAATGCACTTATCCTTTTTTAAAGTAACAGTAAATCCTTTATCACATAATTGACTAATATTCAAAAGATTATACTTTAGACTTTCAACAAGTATAACATCTTCAATTATGAGAGAAAACTTATTACTAACTTTAGCTATTCCCACGATCTTTCTTTTTAAATTGTCTTCAAATGCTATGTGTCCTTCTTTAGCAGTGAGATCAATAAATTTAGTTTTGTCTCCTGTCATGTGTTTTGAGCATCCGCTGTTTAAAAGCCATTTGGTTTTACCTATGGAGGACTTCATGCATACCTATAAAAATAAATAAATATTTTTTCTTGGTACCCATATTCTTTGGGTCCTTTATTTATTAGTATTAGAAGAAACAAGATTTTTTGGTACCCAATGACTCTAATAGTCATTGTATGTTTTCTTCTAATAGGACAAGTATGATAATTATGACCATTTCTATTATTAAAATTATAAATAACATGTGACATCTTTAAAGATCTTGAAAGATTGTAATAATATCTTTATTTGACAAATTTATTTTTAGGAAAAGAATTTTGAAAATTTGATTTTTTTTTTAGTAGGTTTATCAAAGAAACTTTTATAGGGTTTTAGTTTTTCTTTTGGCATGTATTGTAATCCTACCTTATCAAAAACACATTTTTGACCACCAAGAAGTTTTTCAAAGTTTTTTTTTCCATTACTAAAGTTTTCAACAATCTTTTCTAAATCAGCTACTTTTTTTTTTCAGTTTATCATTTTCATCTTTTGAAACTGTATTTTCTTTTCTTAAAACATCAATTTCATTTGTTAAAGAATAATTTTTCTTTTTCAACGCGGTATACTTAATACCTAATTTTTCAAATTTTTCATATACCTCTTCCAAAACATTTTGTAATTCTTCATAAGAAGGATTTTCAATATTTTCGAAATTTGTTATCTCAAGATCATCTTTAGCCATAAGACAAAAATTTGCAGATTCTTCATTGCTTGCGTCGCTGTCTGAACTACTTGAATCATCATCCCATGTAGTTTTTATTACTTTCTTGCCTTTGTATCAATATTTCTTTAGCATGGGACAATCTGCCTTTATATGTCCTGTTTTTTTGCATTTATAACAAGTTAAAGAATCGTTTTTATCTGTATCTTTGTTGGAAATTTTTTTGAAAGATGTCCTTGGAGGAGTTTTATTTTTTTTTTAAGAATTTTTGAAATCTTCTTGTGATCATTGCAATTTAATCATCTTTGTTATCATTTTCCTCGTCTTCATCATTTTCACTTTCATGAGAAACAGCTTTAACTGCCAAATTCTTCTTTTGCTTTCCTTCTTCTTCTCCTCTTTTCAATGTGTACTTATGGGTAATAAGTGACCTGATAAGTTCATTTATTTCAAGTTTTGTGAGATCTTTAGCTTCAAGAATCACCGTCACTTTTGATTCCCAACGTTTTGGCAGAGAGTTGAGAATTTTTCTTATTATCTCCAAGCTAGAATAAACTTTTCCAAGAGCTGTCAAACTATTTATAATGTTAGTAAAATGAGTAAACATAGAGGAAATAGATTCATCATCATTCATTTTGAACATTTCATATTCATGTGTAAGAATATAAATTTTTGATTTTTTGACTTACGAAGTTCCTTCATAAATTACTTCCAAGTTGTCCCAAATTTCCTTTGCTGTTATGCAAGTCATTATTCTGTTAAATTCATTACCATTTAGAGCATTATACAGATAATTCATAGTCATTACATTCATTGTATAAAATCTATCGTTTTCATGATCAAACTATTCTTCTTCTTTGTTGACCTTTACTCCATCAACATGTTTTGTTAGAATATAAAGCCCATTTACAATACATTTCCAGATTTTTCGACCTTGAGACTAAAAAAATGTTCTCATTTTAACTTTCCAGAAAGTATAATTATCTCTACAAAATAGCAGAGGCCGACTACTGAATTGACCTTCAGGGAATGTAGCTGCAATGTTAGCCATATGATCTTAACTCAACAGATAATTAATCTTATAATAGAGCCCTTGCTCTGATACCATTATTGCCCAGATGACTAACACAAGAAGGGGGGTGAATTGGGTTATATAAAAAAAATAACAATTATAAATCAAATGCACAATATAAAATATAACAAAATACGAAGCAACAGGAAATATAAAGTGTAAGGGCAAGAAGAAGCAAACTCAGTATTTTAAAGAGGTTCAGCCCCACTACCTACGTGCTCGCCTCAAGCTACCCTTTGAGGATTCCAAATTCACTATTCAATCTCCTTCAGGTAGAGATAGAAACCTATTATACATTTGAGTAACACCGCTCCAAAGAATCTATGTAGAACATCCTCTATACTTCCAATCATCTCACACTTGGTGATTCAACTATTCCCTTTGTATAACACCTTCTATACACACAAGGGTTATTCATACCCTCTTACAAATACAAAAACTGATAATGGGTAAGTTATCAGGATACACTCCTCAATGAGTGAGATAAAAACAATATAGCGTAACCTATATCTCTCTCAAAATGAACAATGATTAAGACACAAAATTTAGAGAAGAGAGAATGAGCGTTTTGTAAGAAAGATGCAAAGGATCTTGTTGTTGTCATTTTTGCAAAACACAAGTGAGCTATTTATAGGCAAATGAGTCTCACTCAATCATCTTTCAAATTCAAAATTTAAATTTTGATGAAGTCATTGCATATGTCATACGTTTTGATAAAGTCATTACATATGTCATGTATTTGATAAAGTCATTGCATATATCATACGTTTTGATGAAATTATTACATATGTCATGCATTTACAATAAATAATTTTCAAAATTAAAACTTTTAATGACATCATGCATATGTCATGCACATAAAAAAAATAATTTTTGAAATTAAATATTTTAATGATGTCATGCATATGTAAAAATTACAATTTGATACTTTATGAAAAAAAAATAGTTTTGAACCTTAATCCAATTTCGAATTTTATCAAGAGATGTACAAAATTACTCTATGAGCATCATTTGTAGACTTGTTCTCTTTCTTATTTATGCTTGTTGTACGCTTGACTCCATTGCGTAGATAATTTGAGCTTGAGACTTGAATTTATTTGTTATCATCAAAATCTATACGTAGATACGAGACTTGAAGTTTTGGATTCTATAAACATAAATCGCAATAATGACAAATCTGGATTCTGATTTCTTAATAAAACACATGGGCATATAGGATTATTCTCAAATCCTTCTTTCAATAGATATTCACTTAGATGGTTATACCCCATGCGTTCAGATTGCTTTAACCCATATAAAGATCTTTGAAGTTTGATAGAGTACATACTTCTAGATGTACTTGTTAATACTTCAAGTATTTTGTATCCTTTAGAGATTTTCATATATTTGTTATGGTCTAAGGATTCATATAAATATGCAGTGACCACATTTATCAACCGCATATCTAATCCTTTTGTTACAACTAGACTAATAAAAAATCTGAAGTGATTGCATCCATAACGGGAGAATATGTTTCTTCATAATCAATCCCGGATTTCTGCAGGAAACCTTGTGCGACAAGTCGTGCTTTATACTGCACAATTTCATTTTTCTCATTACGTTTTCGTACAAATACTCATATATATCCAACAGGCATTACACCCTTTGGTGTTTGGACAACAGGTCCAAATACTTCTCGATTTGCTAGTGAGTTTAATTCAGTTTCAATAGCTGCTTTCCATTTTGGCCAATCATTTGTACATCGACATTTTTCGATGGTTCTTGGCTCAATTTCTTCATTACTTCTGGTAATGTCAATGGCCATCTTATATGAAAATATGTTGTCAACAACAGTTTTATTTCTATCCAGAATTTCTCAAGTACTCATAAAATGTATTGAGATCTCATTATTTTCAGTTACCTGTTCCGATTTAGGGGAAAACATTTCATGAAACATCTATTAAGGAGGTCAATTTTTAGGAGATTTTGGAATAGAAGATTTGATCTATTCCGAAACATCAACTATATTTGTAGCCTGTATTATGGATATTGATTTTTCAAGAACATCAAATTCATTTTGTATCATTTTCTTTTAGAGAATTTTATCTTTTGTACCAATAGATCTTCCACGCTTCAGGCGTATTTTAGATTTACCTATTGCTGTTTTGACAACTTGTGATTCAGGGACTTCAATCCTTGCTGGAGCATTAACAACAGAAATATATGATTTTACCACACTTCTAGTGTCAGTAAATACATATGGTAATTGATTTGCAACACTTTGCAAATGAATAATCTTTTGAACTTCTAGTTTACCTACATGTATAGGAAGATCAAATTGAGACAAGACTTTATTATCCCAAATAATTTCTTGTCGTACTTCAGGCACCGACCTTTCATTACCCAATAATGAAAAAGTGGATTCATCAAAGTAACAATTCTCAAGACGTGCTTTAAACATATTCCCTGTAAGAGGTTCAAGGTATCTAATAATAGATGAAAAATCAAAACCAACATATATCACATATCTACGTTGATGGCCCATTTTTGTACATTGTGGAGATGCAATTGAAACATATACAACACATCTAAAAATATGAAGATGAGAAATATTTGGTAGTTGACCAAATGCAAGTTGTAATGGATAATATTTATGATATGCAGATAGTCTAATTCGAATTAATGATGCTGCATGAAATATAGCATGTTCCCAAGCAGAAATAAGTAGTTTTGATTTTGTAAGTAAAGATCTAGCGGTTAGCTGAAGTCTTTTGATCAAAGATTCAACGAAACCATTTTGAGTGTGTGTATGGGCAACAGGATGTTCAACATCTATTCCTATTGACATGCAATAATTATCAAAATTTTGAGACGAAAATTTGGCCGCATCATCTAATCGAATGGTTTTAATTGAATATTCAGGAAATTGTAATCGTAGTTTGATTATCTGAGTAAGAAGTCTAGCAAATACAACATTTCTAGTGGAAAGCAGACAAACATGTGACCATCAACTTGATGCATCAATCAAAACCATGAAGTATCTAAATGGTTCACTTGATGGATGAATAGACCCACATATATCTCTGTGAATCCTTTGTAAAAAGGATGGAGATTCAAAAATGAATTTTGAGGGAGATTGTCTGATAATCAACTTACCTTAGGAACATGCAGAGTACAAATATTCATTGAGTAAAAGCCTCTTTTGATTTTTTAAGGGATGCCCATGTGAATTATCAATGATTCGTCTCATCATTATTGATCCCGGATGTCCAAGGCGTTCATGTCAAGTCATAAATATTTTGGGGTTAATGCACTTCTGGTGCACTACCACATATGATTCAATTGTTCTCATTTTTGTATAATACAATTTAAAAGAGAGAGCAGACAGTTTTTCTAATACGAGCTTCTGGTCCGATATTATTTTAATAATGAGAAGATACTCTTTACTACCTTATTGGTCGTTTCAATATGGTAATCATTACGACGTATATTTTTTAAACTTAATAAATTTCTTCTAGATTATGAAGAAAATAGAGTATCATTAATACAAAATCTTGTGACATTAGGCAAAACAATATAAGCTCTCTCAGAGACCTCAATTAGATTTGATGAACCTGATATGATATATACATAGGCTTTGTTTAATGTTAGATTTTGAAAATATTTCTTACATTTGATAATTGTGTAAGTTGTAGCACTGTCAGCCAGACATACATCTTTATTATTCAACTCAAAGATAAAAAACCCATCAATGTGATCCATGATTCTATAAAATATATAAAATTTTTATTACAAATAATAAATAAAATATATTAATTGAGTGGAACACTTCCATATCCAATTAAGTGATCAATTCTACCTTTAGGATCTTTAAAAAAATCATAAACATCAAGATGAATGATATCTACATCTACTGAATCTAATGAATTATCTGATGGTTCTACTAAATTTGTTTGAAGCCTTTTATTCTTTCATTTCTTAGATGCTTGATATAAATCAGTCAAGTGTTTGACCATACGACAGATACGACAGACCAGCGTCCAGTCATACCACATCTATAGCACACATCTTCACATTTCTTTGAAAAATTATTTTGGGAGTTTTTACCCATTTTTGAGTTGTACCACTTTTGGTGATACGATATATTATTATCCCTTTTAATGTTGTCACTTATGGGACTAACATTTCAATAATTTCTCCTACCACGTCTATGCCACTGATTTCCTCTAAAGGATGCACCATTTGCTTCTAGGAATGATGCAAACTTATTAGCATTCACTTCAAACAATGATATTGAACCAGTAAGGCGTGACTTGTGGTTTCTTAATAAAAGCTCATTATTCTGCTCAGTTACTAGAATATATGATATAAGTTCTGAATATTTCTTGAACTTTCTCTCTTGATATTGCTGCTATAGGAACACATTCGAGATATGAAAAGTGGTAAATGTTTTCTTTAGCATATCATTATTGGTGATTTTCTCACCGTATAATTTTAGTACTGAGCTAATTTTAAAAAGTGCAGAATTATATTCACTAACACTTTTAAGATCTTGCAATCTCAGATGCAACTATTCATAACGAGCTCTTGGGAGGATGACAGTCTTCTGGTGTTCATACCCCTCCCTTAAATTATTCCACAAAATTAAGAAATATTTTATTATAAAATACTCAGTTTTTAATTTTTCGTGAAAATGGTGGTGAAAGAAAATCATTGTTTTAGCACGGTCCTCCAAGGACGTTTGATTTCATTCTTTAATTGTTTTTCTCAGATTCATAGCATCAAGATGGATTTCAGCATCAAGAATCCATGCTAAATAATTTTTTTCAAATTTGTCAAGAGCAACGAATTCTAATTTTGTAAGATTTGACATTTTCTACACATATAAATAATGAAATAAATAAATATATCTCAGAAACATATTTATAAAATCATGTAGATTTAATCAATAAAATATTTCATATATATATATATATATATATATCAAAGACTGCAAATAATATATTGAAAAACTTACTTGAAGAATAAGACCACTAGTTTTAGAATTGGTAGAACCGTCGTGCTGATAACATGTTATAAAACTAAAATAAAAATATTTATTGTAAGAGAAAATATAAGAGAAAATATTTAAAACTCTTTATTACTCAAGAACTGAATTTTCTCTCTCATTTCTTTCTTCTTTTATTTCATCTTTCTTTCTTTCTTTCTTTTCTTTTCTTGCTTCGTTTCTTCATACTTGTATAATGTTCTCAAACTCTCTATTTATAGGGAAAGGTTGAGGATGGGGAGGGGGAAGAATGACTACATACAATCGTCATTTACAATAATTTGAAAAGAAAAATGAGGGACAAGAAGAGAGTGGGGAGGAAAAATTGGAGCCAGCGCATGTGAAGGGGTGAGGGAGTGGATCATTCATGTCTCCCCCCTCCCTCCATAATTACAACATAATAATAATTATAAACCAAAAAAATAGTAAATCGTAAAATTAGAACTGGTTTTCCATAGCATCAATGTCTCTACGGGCTTGAGCCAAGATTAAACCCGAGTGTTACAGTTTTAATTTAATTTTAGGGTGACTACATCCTTGAAAATAAATAATATATAAATATTATACAAAATTTATGCAAAATTGAGAATATTAGAATTTTACCAAAAAAATACAAAAAAAAATACGTAATTAAAGAAGTAAATACCAAATTGTCTCTGAATTACCCTTGGGAGTTAGTAGACCATTATGAATGACCAAAGTCTCATAGTCATTATCATATAACACATCTCCATCCTCATCATCAGCATACGCAGGTTCTTCAATCAATCTCTTTAGTTTTTTCTATCACTTCGTTCAATTAGGAGACTTTTACCTTTATAATTAGAGGGTTTTCTACACTTAGTTGCTCGATGCCCTTTATAATTATCGGGTTTTCTCCATAGAGAGTGAAGACTGACAACATCCTGCAAGGATAGCCGTAACCCACCCAAATATTGTGCCATTACCTGCTTCTCAATTTTGGACATATCATTTAGGGTATCAAGTGATAGAACTCTTTCGTGTAATCATCAACTCATCTTATGCCTTGCCTCAATGTGTGAAATCATTAAAACAAGGTTTGAGTCTAACCAAAAGGAAGGAAGTGACCCTTAATGCTTTTTTTCATTTTCTCCCAATGAATAATCTTGGCCTTGTCCTACATGTCTCTTGATTGCTTCAACTTCTTTAACCAAGTCAATAATCTACCATTTAGTTTAGTGGTGATCACTTTACACAATATGGAACTTCCTTGAAATAAAAAATTGGCTCCACTTCATGTGGCCAATCAATGACACCTTCAGCCTACAACGTACCAAAAAACTCATGCAGATTTACTTAGAACCTGAGATCTCCACAACACTCCTCCCTACTATGGTGTTTCTGGAGTAGAGCACGATTGTGATATAAGTTCTAAGAACTAGAATTGGAAACCTCTCTTCTATTTCACGATCACCGAAATCCTGTACCGCTAGACGTAGGGTTCCTTTGCAACTTGTCTTTACAAATCCTCAGTCATCACATCCTAAACACTACGATCACGATTGGACTTCCTCATTCTAAACTTATCCATGACGACCCATGACCACCAGCCATAGAAACTGATGAGATAAAACTCTAATGTCAACTGATGGCGAGTAAAATAAAAAATATTTTGAAAACTAGTTTCAACAAATGATCAACATAAAGAATATAAGAGATTCCCACAAAAATTTAGAGAAAATGACTAATATTCAATATAAGATTATGAAAACTTGAGAATTTCAAAATTTGCACATAAGCCGGGCTGAAATAGCTATAAATCGAGATTATTAGGTTGATATTATCAAAATTAATAAAATTCCAATGAACACACCAAAAATATACACATAATAAAGAAGTAATCTGCCTAAAATGTGGCCAAATATGGTTCAAAATCACTTCCTAATTAATGGGAAATAATATTACCATAAAAGGTAAATAATATCTATAATTGGAGATTCAAAAAGAAAAAGAACGAATTTTGACCTTGAAAAAGTTTACACCAAGCATAGTCAGGTGATCATAATATGTGCACGTCAAAGAGATTTTTCGATTGGGATCAAATGTATATGATTTCGCTATTTGTAGCCAAAATTATAAACAAAATATAGATACGTGCCCAAGATTAACCCAAATCAAGGAAAATTTTCCTTGCTCTGCTTTCACTTGTATGTCGTCTGAAGATAGTTCCATGACATCAACATACAATATGACAGTTTAGTATCATCCGACTCAAATTTTTCTACATCAAAGATCCTTTCACCCCTTTTTCCACCTACCAAAATCTTGATGCAGTTACAGTGCTAGAGATCAGAAAATTTTGTATTGATTACTCCTTTCTTTTCGTAGAAACACAGTGTTTGTATCATTTCCTTTAGCTTTAGCATATTCATGGATTTGTGGGGGTAGTGTTTAGTTGACTATGAAATGTAAGAAAGTTTGGTTATCTGTATCTCAAAAAAAGAGAAAAGAGAAAGGAGTCTTTCCCCTTTCTAAAGAAGGGTGGAGTGGGGGGTTATTTGGTTGAGAACACAATAAATTGTTAGAAAAACTCAAATTAATAATTTTTTGCAGTAAGAAAAATTAGACTTCTAAAACAATTTCTACATTCAATGCCATGCAACTGGATCTGGCTTTATTTGCTGGTAATAGTAGTAACAGAGCATAAGCTTAATTTGCTGCAGTACACCGAGATCAAACACAAATAGACTCTCCACTAATTTATGCTAAACTAAAGTCATAACACTTCCAAAATACAAATGCTTAGAACTATATGCGATCCACTGCGTGCATCGAATAACTAGCTAGCATTTTATAATATTGCACTCCAACAAACGCTACCCACATGAGATGCTTCAAGTCTCCTACAGTCTATCTCTAAGGAGCCAGCTGAAATTCCAGATAGTGAAACCCAGGACAAGAATTCCAACAATAGTAGCAGTGCCTTTGAAAAAGTCTGAGAAATACACCCTAGTCAAGGTTCCCACTAGACGATTCCAAGTGCTCTCGTAGTACTCATTAAGCTCTTTACAGAGATATTCGTAACGGTTTCCACTTTCTTGAATCTCTAGGGCGAGGTGGTTAACCAGACCCGTCACTGCTTTGCTGGAACCTAACTCGTTAATAATGATCTTCTTGTCAACAAGCAACCTCACATCGTCTTTAGTTGTGATAAGATCATCCAACAGCACAATGTAATCGCAGATGTCGGTTTCATCTTGATAATGGCACTGCTCCAAAGCCATCAGGTTTCGAAAAAGACATTCAGTTTTGTCGTCTATCCAAAGGGTTGGGACATCCAAGAAACGTTGCATATCCACCAAGCAAGTTTTTTTCAGGCATGGTAAGCAAGACAAGAGCCATGCGAGATTGAAGCACGGGAACTTATGTAAGCACCAATTCTTCCGAAATTGTATTTGAAGTAAATCTGTGTCTGAATCTGGCCTAGTGAATTTCAATCCTGCCTCATCAAACTTTGTAGCTGTACCATATAGGTGTTTAGTTCTTTTATTTTTGTTGCAACACTTGGGTTTGGATTCTTGGCTTTCTGTTTGCCATGGTGGACAGAAAAAATATCTCACCAAATCTGTGAAATGCTTTACTTCCTTCTTGGGCTTTGGGGAGCTTCGATTTTGTTGATCATCAGGGTAAAAATACTTCACCAACTTATCGATGAAATCCTGCTTGCGCTTTTCTGAGCTTGACTTTGGCTTTGCCTGACCACACATCTTGGACTTTGGCTTCCAATCGTTTATATAGATCAGATCACCAAAAAACCCACAAGAGCGCCTAAAAAGAGTTTTGGCTTCCCCATTTTGGTGGCGTACATTCAGCTCAGCATTACAGTATAGCTCCTCAAGAATAAAGAAAGGAAGCTGATTTTCAAGTAGAAGCAAGTCACGTTGTATGCTGGATTCCATGCACGATCGGCTTAATATATAATCTATTTGATAATGAGCCTTTGATTTTCCAGACTCTTTTTCATAAGTCTTTGAGTTTCCAAAATCTTCTTCATGACTAGCCTTTGCGCTTTCAAAATCTTTTTCATATTTCCTGCGGAAGAGCTCAAGTATAAAGATAGCATCAAGTAGAATCATGTTAACAAACCCTTCACTGCTGAGTAGAAATGTCTCTGAATAGCAGCTACGGATTTCCATTTCTTTGGCCCTGATGATGCATTTAAGATGCTCGATGCTCTTTCCAGTACGATAACAGAAATTCCTCAAATTTAGGAATTTATGTATATCCATGTCCTTCAACTCTTCACTGCGGTGATGAAAAGGGCCGATAGAAACCAACTGAGGGGTGTAGGCCATATTATTGAGCTTGCGAAGTCTCTTGGGAACCCTGTAGATACTGTACTGATCAGGCGAACGAGAAGCCTCTAGTGCTAGTGGAATGTCAATGATCAGCTCTTTGCATTCTGGTTGATCTATTGTTGTAATGGAATCATCGGATGGGTGTTTTGCAGGGTAGACCAATGTCTGTTCCATTCCTCAAGTTCCTTAATTAATCCCTAGTGACATTAAGAGAGAAGATGCAACATCATGAGTTTTGACATCTCATATACACCTTCACATCTATATACTAGTAAGGGGACTATTTGCAAGGCATGTATGCCACTTATTGTATGTAGCATTCGGTTGGAGAAAAAAAAAAGGTCCTATAAAAATATAAAATTCCTTTGTAGAAGCATACAGTAGTAAAAATTCATTAAATAAAAGTTGTTTAAAAACAAATTACGAACACCACCTAATTAAAAACATCATTATTTATATATATGGGCCATGAATATAATGTCGTGCGATCCATATGCAGTAACTAAAAGTAGACTAATCCAAATTTCTTTGCTCAAGAAAAGAGTCCAATGGAAGTAAGATTAGTGAGTCATCATGTCGTACCATAGGTCGGATTAATAAACCAATTGACAAGACAAATGGCGATGTAGAGGGCGGAAAGGATAGAATCAGTAAATTGGAGCGAATCGGTTAGAAATGGTGGATTTGCTCTAATACCATATTCTGTCTGGTCTGGAATTGGTTCTATGTTTTTCTTTTTCTAATATCAAATCGGATCAGTTTATATTTATAAATTTTTTATATGTTAAAAAATTTTATATATTGTATAGTTTTTAAATTATTATAAAAAAATTGTTTATTTATAATCGATTAATTCTAATAAAATGATTATTTATAATCAAAATTAATTATAAATAAGTTTTCATTGTAATTAATTGATCACAAAAACTTTTTTTTTTTTTTTTTTTTGTATGTAATATATATAATTTTATATAAAATAAGAAGAAACCTGGAAACCGATAGGTGACACCAAAAAATTTACTGTGCACAATCAACAAGAGGAAGAAAAACAGAAAAGGATGAAAATTTCGCAAGAAAATTGAGGGAAAGAATTGGAGAAATAAATTGTGGACCAAAAAATATTATTCATCCTGTACGGAATTCAGAGGCACAATTATAACCACAAATAATTGCGCAGGGACGTAAGTGGAATAGATAGTATCAAACAAAAACATTATTCATTCCTGCTCGTATGTCTATAGCACTATAAAAAAAATGGTATTAATGATATTGTAATTATAATTAAAAAGATTTATTATGATAAAATAGCTTTTTAATTGTGATAAAAATAATCTATTTTTCTCACAAATAATTTTTTTAATTGTAATTAAAATGTTATAAATACTTTTTTTTTAAGTGTAACCATTTTTAATATATAAAAGAGATATATATATATTTATATATATATAATCTATATATAATTAGCTATTTATTTTAAAACGAATAATCGGATCTTAGCTTGAGCTCTTCAGATAAAAAAAAAGACGTATATTAAAATATAAAATAATCAAATTTACTTCTTTCCATTAATTTAATTAGTTTAAATTTTTTAGATAAATAGTAATTTTATATGATATTAGAATAGAAGTTTTGAGTCCGAACCCTAACACTACACTCTATTCTATTTAATTAAATATTTTATTTGTTGAACCTACTAATTGAGAGAAAGTCTGACATACAAGTAAATGAAAATATTAATATATAAAATAATAAAATATATTTCTTCTTATCAGTTTAAACTTAAAATTTTAAAACAAATAATGATTTTATAAAACACTGATACAAATTAATTTAAAACATGCATGCTTGTGGGTCTAAAGGATTTCATGCAGATGATCAGTACTGAGAAATGAAAGATCAATAGAAGGAACCATCAAATTTTGGCTGGAAGAAATGCTAAAGGACGTACCGTGTACTGAAAGAAGTCTGATCACTCCTAGCTACTCGATCAACGTCCACAATCTTCCAATCCCTCGCTGATTATGTATCCTCCATTCTTCTTTTACACACATATATAGGCAGGTTGATGTAAATGTGGAATGGAAATAGCTACCTAATACATATTATAATAATACATTGATGAGCGTGCCCTAATCCGGATGATGCGGTGTATCCATCCATGATCCGCCTTATCATTTTTGACTAGCAAGACAAGAAAGACATTTGTATAAAATTATTATTTATTTTAAAAATTTAAGTTAATAAGGAGAAATAAATTTTATTATTTTATATCTTAATATTTTTCTTATTTGTAAGTCATATTTTTTTCAATTAATAGACTCAACAAATATAATATTTAATTAAATAAGATAAAGTACAAAATCATAATTTAAATTCACGACTTCTAAATCTGATATTAAAATTATTACTTATTCTAAAAAGTTTAACTTGATAAAAAAAAAAAAAAATTATTAATATAAATCTTAACGATCTGTATTATAGCTCACCACGCCTGCACCGTCATAATACTAATTCATTCCAGAGACCATAAACAGAAGTCAATATTGCACGTTTATTTTATTTAATATGGAGTTTCTGCCTAGGATGTTAGGTAAAGTTTTTTCACGCCATAAAGATGGAAGAACATGGCATAATGCTTACAAGGCAGAGTTTGTGAAGGATCTTGACATTTCTTTTTTAAAAAAATAATAATTAAAAGAGTTATCAACATATTCACATATCTTTTTCGTTGGATTCACACGAATCATCTCACATGAATCGCATGATCTAACAATATTTATAATTAGCTATTAAATTATTCAATCTTGATAGTTGACGCCAGCTCGGACAATCGAAATTGTTATTGACTCGATATTTTTAATTAAACAAAATAGAAAACGAAAGAAGAAGACAAAAAAACCTTCTGACTCTCAGTTTCATCATTTCCCCAGGTCTACCTCCCCTCAGTCTCCCCTCCCTCAAATCCTTTTCTCATATTTTATCATTATTTTCAACCTCATATTTTATATAAAAAAAATTTTAAAAATATAACAATAAATTTAAAATGAGATAAATTAAATTAAAATAAATTCTAAATACAAATAGTCTTAAATTTTACTGTATTCTTAATGTAATTAGATAGCGCCACATCTAATAAAAACATCAGCGTGTTTGATTTTTTTTATTTTTCACTGGATTGGATTGGATTTTTTCACACCATAAAGATTGAAGAACATGATGGCATAATGCTCATACAGCAGGTTTTGTGAATGACCTTGATTTATAAGATAAGATTGTATACTCCACACAATTCTGGTTGTTGGGGCGTCTAGGATTCGTTTAGATTTAGAGATGAGATGAGATTAGATGAGCTATAAATAATAATAAAATGAGTGGTTGAGATGAATCAAAATTTGAAATGAGTGATTGAAATGAGTTAAAAGTACAAAATGAATTATAAATAATAAAATTGAGTTTGTAAAATAAATCGGACCTAAACTTAAGCGTTGAACATGAATGAGCTTTTCAGGGTGATGTCATTCTAATGACGTCCTCTAATCAAATTAAATTAAGACTCTATGGTGGCGGCATCATTGGACATTTAGACTTATAATTGTCAACTGTTGATGGTGAAACAAGCCCAATACTAGTACACATCTTTTCCATAATTATTCAATTAGTTATTACTTTTTTAAACGTTTCTATTTTTCCTTTTAATTTGACGCGTTTAAATCGATCAAAAAGTATTATTTTACTGTAAAACTATAAAATAGTTACAAAATGGTAATGATATATATCCATCTCCATTTAACATATTATTGTTCTAGATACATTAAATGCACAGATTTTCCAAAACTATACATAAGATATTAGTTTTTTTAAGTTTCTTTAACTGTGATCATTTGCATTATTAATTATTTATTTAATGAGCACAAATATAAATCACTCGCTAACAATCAATCCCGTGCTTAACAGAATTCTTAATCGTGAGGTGAAGCAGTAGGTTTATATAATATAAATATATATATATATATTATAATTATTTTATAAATTAACATGTTTTAATAAAATATATCATATTTATTTATATTAAACAAAATTGCAAGCAAACATATTATATCAAATTAATTTATAATATAATTTTTATAAATGTTTTCATATATCTCGTATTTATTTTAAGAATAATTCTTTTTACAGTCCATTAAATATGGACTGTATTGCAGTCTACATAGAAACACTTCAATTTTATGACTAAATGAAATGAATTTTTCAGATTTTTAAAGTTTTTTATTTGTAAATAAAGTTATTTTAATTAATTTTATTCTAAAATAGGGATTTTTCTATTTGTTTATTACTTAGACTCAGGGGCGGAACCACCCTTTAACTTGGGGGCTTTAACCCTCCCAAAATTTTTAAAACTTGATAAAAATCAAATTTTAAAAAGTATTTTTATGAAATAAATTATATAAAAAAATTAATATTTGCCTCTTCCTAAATTTTGTTTTGTAAATTCTAAAATTAGATTTTTTAGTTTCGCTCTTACTTGGATCGTAAAAAAATTTATTTTTTTAGATTGTATGTAGCATTTCCATTATTTTAATATAATAAACTAACTTTTTAAGTCTCCCTCTTCATATTGGTTTCCCTAACTAAGCGGTCGAGACATTTGCTTATGAGTCTTTCCACTCTCCAAAGATAGGTGGAGTAGGGGTTCTTTGCTTGAGAATACAATAAATTGTTTTCAAATCTACTACTTTTTCGTAGGAAGAAAAGTTAGACTTTTTAAACAATTTCTACATTGAAAATGTCTTCACGCCAGCCGCTGTTTGCAACAGTCCCGCTTGACACTTTACGTGTCTATTTATGAATTACAAAATTGTCCCTGGACTGGTGCTGTGCAAAGACACATTTCATTTGTGATTCATCAATTCTAAAACCCTCTCTCTCTCTCTCTCACCATCGCCCTAAGCTTTAAGCACCATCGCCCCCACCCCTCACGTCGCAATATCCATCACCCACGACGACGACCACTGAGTCACCCACCATCCACCCTCCACGTCGCAATACCTACCACCCACGACCTCCACCACCGAGTTGCCCACCATCCATCATGCACTTCTCCCCCACCCCAAGTCACATCCCTCTATCTTAGTGGCAATCTTTGTAAGTTCTCTTCCTTATTCTTTTTTCTCTGTCTTTCCATTACTCTCATAATTATTTCCTTGTTAGAATTTTACTGTATTTTAGGGTTAGTCTTGTAACCCTAACTTTTTGGACCATGGCTTGGATTTAGGGGTTATATTGATTTTTTGTAAGTTCAGTTTGACTTAGGTTAATGGATTTTGGAGTTATATATTTCTCATTCACTCATTTTTTTTATTGGTCTGATTTGCTTGTTTTGTTGTTGGCATTATAGTGTTATATATTTCTCATTCACTCATTTGTTCACTCATTATCTTGCTTAATTTCTGTAAACATTTGTGAGATATGCCTGTAAACATTGTGTGTGAGATTTTCTGAGAATTACTTTCATTTTCTCTAGACGTTTTGTTGTGTTGGAGTTAAATTTTTCATTGGTTATATACTTTGGGAGCCATTAAGTTCGGGCTTATGGAATATTCATCTGTGGCTTATAGGGGTGTGAAATCTTTTTGGATTGAGTAAGCTTGACATTTTTCCATAGTTAATGGGTCTTTGAAACTGAGTAAGCTTAAATGTATGAAGCAAATAATGAGTCTTTGAAACTGAGTAAGTCTAAATGTATTTCATGCACAAGACATGCAAATATGCATGTGGAAAATTCTCATGGAAGCAAATAATGGGTCTTTGAAATTGAGTAAGCTTAAGTTTGCATGGGATAAAATGCAAAAATGCATTTTTACATAGTTAATGGGTATTTGAAATTGAGTAAGCTTAAGTTTTGGCCAAAATCAGTAATTTATTTGAATGGAAGCAAAGACGTCCCACACCCAGAAAAATCCTAGAAGGAGATTTTTCGCTTGCTCAAATTATAATACGGTAAATTTATTGCATATTTGTCATATTTGTCATATTAATTTGTTGCTTTTCAGGTATACTGTATCCATGTTAATTGGGAGTTCATATTGTGTGTAGGGAGATGCAAGGTGTGAATTTTTCATATGGGTGGATATATTTCAGTTGCTCAAGGAGAACATTTGTGCAAGAGAGAAGAATAAGGATGCTTGAAGGATGTGGGATGAAGTATTACAATGCAAGTATAACGTTCAGAAAAGGGAAGATAAAGTGATGTTAAAAGAGAAGAATCTAAGGGCTGAAAAGCAAAAATTATTGTATTTGTATTGGGTTCTTACATTTGTAATAGTATTTGCTTGGTTCGGATAAATTTCATGTAAAAAGCATGTGGTGCGGATTAGAAATGGTTTTTTGAATAGAAACAACTTGTGCACATGATTTGATGAAAGCCATATATGTTTGTTTGTATGTTGAAGCAAAATGTGTAATGAAAATGGGTATTTTGTGAACTATTTATGTCTTATGTGCTGTTTTTTTTTTTTTTTTTTTGGCTTTGCCTTGATTGTGCAAATGAGCCAAAGGAACAAAAAGTGAGCCAAAGGAAAAAGTTTTCTTCTGATTTATGCATCAACAGGAACAAAAATTGAGCCAAAGAAAAAAGTTGATAGTCTGATTTATGCATCAACAGGATCTAGTTGTGGTTAATTCATTAAGTTGGTTAAATTGGGTACTCTTTTTCAAGTCAAGTTGAACTATATTTTGTTGGGAAATTTTGGAGATGGGAAAGAAAATTTAAAAATGAATCAAGACTTTGAGGCGTATGGAAATACTGTCTTTAAGACGATATTTCCCCTCACTCACTTAGAGTTTATTAATGAGTTTCTAACAAATCGTTTTCAAGATACAACAAAGTTTTTGAACTTTTCATTTTGGAAAGTCCCTAGAGTTTTTATTGAGAATGACAGAAACCATAAGAGATGAAGGATTTTTCGTGACTTAACATGTCTGTCACAACACTATTTATAAAGTTTGAAATGATATCTGTGAAAAATCACGTTATTAGCGATTTAACCATTTCTTGCTCGAGCGAGGTGTCGAGCGAGATCACTGCCTAACTCCTTACTCGAGCTTCACGTCAAACAAGGATCGTGCAAGATCCCTGCCTAGTATCTTGCTTGAGCGACACGTCGAGCGAGTAACGAGTATTACACAACACTTCGGTTGAGACACATCTCTTCTTCAGATGTTGTACAATTTCGGATCCCAATAGTATCACGCTCGAGCGTACGTCCAGCGAAATTCGATCAAGATCACTGTCTGTCTCTCGCTTGAGCGACACGGTTGAGTGAGATCTCGACCTGTACACAATTCTCAATCATTTTCCACAAGCTTTCTTCCTTCAACTTTTAAATATATATTCCAACATATTCCAACATATTCATGTCTACTAGTTCACCAATTGCATTGAATTCATTTATTTCTAACAAGTTCTACACTATGGGCTATCCATGCTTTCAATCTTTTTCTCCCTCATAAGTGGTCTATTGTAATTTTACATACTAATGGTACCCTGTTCCGATAGCTCTACTCTTTTTGTAAATGTAAATTGGTAAATCCACAAAATTGAAATCTCCTTAATTTTCAACTTGTCTGTTTTCAACTCTGGCTATTTACCTCTTAAATAAAACATTGCATGAGAATATAACAAGTGGAACAAGCTCCTCTATACATAAAGTGAAAAAATTATATTACAAAACTGTGACATGGCCATTATGTACATAAAATGTAAATATTATATTACAGCCATTTGCACCTAACAAGTGGAGAAAAGGCCCATCAACTCGCTGTTGTATGTGAGTTTCTTTTTCTTTTTCCTTCACCTCGCTGTTGCATGTGATCATTTGACAGCAGCAACATGCATGATATGTTTCCAAGATCGGTGACTACCCTAACGTCTAAAGGACCTGTGAGTCTATCCGTTCATTTCTCATTTTTTCTCTCTTGCTAAAAGCTTGGCTGGTTTATCTCCTGTTGTCGTTTGCATTGGGGTACTTGCTCAAGGATTCCATTCATGTGATTTTCCCTCTGTTTTCTTATTAGTTCTGTTTATTTGGAGAAAAAATAACAAAGGCATAGAGCTACTTTTGGTCACGCATGTTTTGCGATGTGAGATTTCAGGTCATGGACTGGGTTTTGCATGCGATAGATTAGATTAAATCCTTGTTCTTCATGTGTTTGTGATTTTTCTTCAGAGGATTTCCTTTCCATACCTTTAGGTGAGGTTATGCTTTCATTCCTTTTTAAATTGGATATTTAGGTCTGATTCTGTCGATTTGCATATTTAGGTCTGATTCTGTGCTAATCTTTTTGAATTGGACAGTGTGGATGACTTGGATTCTACATTCTCATCATCTTCAAATTTGGAGTAACTGAATGTGTGTTGATGTTGATAAATTTCACCACACAACTCATCCAAGAGATGAAACATGTAGATCGTTTAAGAGGGGAATGAGAGAGTTATGAAATATGTTACTAAGAATTTTCAAATTTTCTCAAATTTCTTCTTCAACATCAAATTTCTTCTTCATTTTTAATATTCTCAAGTTTTCCATGTTATTCTAAATCTCAAAGACAAAAATGAGATGATTAATGTAACGAAGTTCACTTAAAAAGCTAGTCGATGAATCAGTCAAGACACATATGTGTTTGTAATATGTTATATGTACTTGTATATAATCTAGAGTGGAAGCCCAAATCAAAGGTGAAAAGTGCAAAGAATAGGAGGATGGTCCCACTTGATGATTTTACTATTTTTCATTTATAAGTATGGTCATTTTTTCACATACATTATTCATGCTATTCATTGACCCGAAACGTGGTTACCTTCTAGGTTAAGACACATTGTTATATTTCACTTCATAGAAAATGGTATGGGAATTTACTGGTTCACAGATTTTCCTTTCTTTTATTTCTCTTTCTCATATTATTCCAAAACCAAATACAGACTATATTATGTTATTATTATTCCATTTGTATGAAATTGAAAACCAAATAGACTGTATTGCAATCTTAATACAACCAATCCTTCTAGTTTTATTATGTTGGGTAACTAAACATGTTATGATTGGGTGCCAAGATTTTGAAGTAAATGGAAAGAAACTCAAGCTGTGACTAATTGCATATTTTCAAAAAATCCAATGCTTTCAACCTGAGAATATAAGTGAGGTTAGGTTCATGTTGCACCATTATACACAACTTGTTTTGAATGTGATAAAAATGCCTACTTAAACTCATGCAGAACATATCCTGCTTTACTCCATTATTCACAACTGTGCATTTTTCTATTTTGCTTAGCCAAAGAAAAATATTTTTCTATTTTTCTTAGCCAAAGAAAAATATAAAAGCATATCTCATCTAGTTTCCATGTGTGAAGATATGTGTGAATTCATGATCTGTAAATATGTGTGAAGTTCGTATGATCTGATCATTATCTAAACTATTGTTGCACAATGCTTTCTGTACTTGCAGGATTCTTGCAAGTTTGTATTCAGGCACTCTTTGTATCTAGAACTACCAGTCGTAGGTAAGTTGGCAATATTATATATGGTAGGCGTACAGCCTTTTGACTTGTTTTCATTATTTTTCTCTCTGTAAGCATTTGGTTTTAACCTATTTTAAATGTTTGCAAATCTTTTTCTAGTGCTGCAAGAGTCTTAATAGAAGTCAACTTTTGCAGGCATTCCAATTAAGACCTAACCTTTATCTTGAATAGCTTTAGATCATCATCTATGCTTTCCCAAATCTCCTTAATACCAACTCCAAAGATCTCCTTAATATCAACTTTTGTGCCAGTTTATGTTTATTTGTTTTGGTTTTTAAGTGACTTTTGAGGTCTTATATGTACTTGCTGTTATCAAAACCCTGAAGATCAATTAATACTTCGAGTGACAACCATTAGTAGAGGATGGATAGATAATGCAGTGAGCTCAGAGGTTTGCAACTTCAGTTTTCTTATATTTTTTCTTGCAATGAAGCTCATTTGTCTGTGACTGTTCAAAAACTAATACTTCATCCATTTTTTGTGTGTATATATTTTAAAGCATTAAACCATAGATTTTATGTGAGATTTACTGGTTGTAAAGTGCTTATTTAAATCCACCATTAATTTATATTGTGATTTGGCTGGACTTTGCGACCTGCTTACATCACCATGGCTATATGCAGAGCAAGGTCCTGATAATTTTGAATATATATAATATACATTTCGTTCTATGTACAGAGTAAAAATGCTTTGTAAAAATTCAAACAAATGATAACCATTCATAATGTTCTCTTCTTCCTCTTCACTGACTAATCTGTTAAGCTCTTGGAATCCAATTTTAGCAATAAATGTTTATAGGAGGGATTAGAAGAGAGAATAAGTGAGATGCTTCAACAAACTTAACACACAAATGTAAATGAAGTCGGAAACCACACATTGACTAATACATAATACATATATAAATTACTATTCTCATCAAACAACTTTTGATGACTGTGAGAATTATTTAGTAGAAACATTCTTCTATGTACACCTGCCATGATTATTGTTATTATTTTTGGTTTTCATGGATTTGAAAACAATATTTTTCTTTAAAGGCTTTCTTAGCATGATCATCAAGGCCAGACCACATGTCCAGAAGTGTGCTGATAATTCTTAAACATAAGTTTTTATTTTTTAAGTTAAATTGGAGATGATTCTACCCCATTCTCTGAAAGTAGCAATTGAATTCTACCAGTTTTTTTGCTTTGGAATAAATGACTGAATAAATGTTTTTATGTTGCCTATGTATGAACTACCACTTAACTGGATGCAGGGTACGTAAGCAGGGGCGGAACTAGGATTTGTTATTTGGGGGGGCGATTGACAAAATATGTAGTATATGTGAATATAAGTTTTTTACTTGCGCATGATTATAAAATTATATATAAAAATACATGTTTATAAATCATCTTTTTTTTTTAAATTCTTGCAATTTGTTAGAGCCCATTACAAAAAAAGAAAAGAAAGGAACTTAAGATTTCTCTTACAAATTAAACTCGATAATGATCTTTCATGAAATAAAATTCATCTATTATCAATTCTAAAGTGAAATTATTGACAATAATTTCTCAATCTAAATTAGCAAATGATATGTAAAAAATTTATATTTCTAGTCATCTACATAGTTTAGATAATCCAAACATATCCAAAAAATTTAGTTGCTTCTGCCCAATGCTTCTCCAACAAAAGGCTTTTTTCCATTCTTTATTTCTTCAGGTGAGAACCATCGCTTTAGGAGGTTTCTTTTGATTTCTTTACCTAATTACATTGCTCCTACCCAACGTTTATTTGTTGGTGTATGTGTGTATTTGTCAGTTAAATTATATATATGTGTGTGTGTTTGGCAAAAACTTATGACAATGACCATCTAAAAACAATATTGTTTTTGCTGTTTATTTTGGGAATAATTTGAAGTATTTTGACTTTTGTTTTGCGTTGCTGATTTATCTGCTTATTTGTATCGGAATGCATATAATTTTAAGCCCACGCTGCTCTACTGGCAAGTAATGCAAATTGGTGGTTTAATATTTTATAGGATTTTGACTGCAAGCAAAAATAAAAAAATAAACTCCTTAAATTTCACTTGTTATGATCTTCATTTTTAAACCTAAGCTCGAATGGGTTGTCTGAATTTCAACCTTCAGGGTAAGCTAAAATGCAGGTGGCCTATTTGTGTATTTCTGAATTTAATCTCTAACTTTGTCTTGAGGATGCAACTTTGTCTGTATTATTATTCTAGGATGCAAATATATTAACACCATTGATCATTTCTGGTAGAATTTAAATAAAGTAATCAAGGAAAATACCTCAAGAAGACAGCAAAACTAGTAGGCCGGAATTTTCCACTTCAAAAAACTCTATATGCAATTTCCTTATGCACACCACCATGTTGTTCAAACTTCAAATGTCTACAAGGCTAGTCAGGCTTCATCCACTAAAGCTTTCATTAGGCGGCCTTGCATCCCAAATTTCTGTCCCTATATGAGGATTACAACTTTTGTACTCTCTATAACTCATGGCTTTGCAAAGTTGTCCTGCAAAGTTGTTCTTCAAAGTCATGCACCCCCATAGGAGGACATTAATCTTTAAGAGTCAATTTAATATCTCTCTCTCTCTCTCTCTCTCTAGGGTGTAAAGGAGTCTGGTAGGTGTATAGTCATGGAATTTGTCTATGGAATCTCAGTTAAAAAGAAAAAAAAAACTACTCGCCAAATCGTGATTTATATGTAGGATTACTGTATGTGTAATACTGTCTAGGGTACTGCATATTAGAATAATAACTGCAGAGATCATTAACTACACCTATTCTCTTAATAGACTTATGAAGAACAAATGATAATTCAAGTACAATATTAGTCATATTTTGACTAGTTAGATATGATTTATATCGTTCTCTTAATAAGAAGTGTTATAACTATAAAGAGTTTTGATAAAAATAAATTCATAGATTGGCATACTGTTATAAATGTAATATGTTATTTTTATACCATACATTAATTTATCTATTTTTACTTCATATCATTTGAATATTATATTTTTTATTCATTTCAAATATTTTCTATAAATCAATGACATCTTCATATCTTTTGATATTTGCAATATCTTTCCAAATATAATGTCATATATTTATGCTCTATTTTAACTTAATCCAAATTTATAAGCTAAATCAAAATATAAATTAATTCAAAAAATAAAAGAAGAGATTACATAATGAAAATATTCTTAAAGTAATTAATTCACTATGTTTAGCCTAATGCTTACTGGTTTCAGTGTTATAAGGGGCTTCTTGAACGTGTTGCTTTAATGTAATTACAAGATGTGTTCATTACAATTCATTGTTATAGAATGGGTCTACAAGCTTTGGCATATGATAAACATGATTTGCAAATCGTATTGTTTTCTCTGCATCCAATATCTTATACTTTTGGTTTCTAGTGCTAACCGCATCATGATTTTCTTACAAGATATGTCCTTACAAGATGTTGCTTTAATTTTTAATTAACCTGATGACTATTCAGACAAGCCTTTATATATTTTCAATTTATTTAAAAATATATAAAGGCTTGTGTCAATTTTATAAGTTTTATTGGGCTGGTAGGCATGTTGCCTGGCTTTGGTTGGCTCTACATGTGCTGCTGCTATTGCATGCACTATGTAAGGTCAACTTTTGAATGCAGGTTTAGAGGAAGAAACTAAAATGTTTAATAAGAAACTAGATTGTTCAACAGATTTTATCCTTATTTAATAAAATTTGTGATTCTAAATTCTTGCAAGTTTGAGATAAATAAAAGAGTTAGACTTCCAGTTTTTAGATGAAGTCAATAACTTCAATTTCAATAATGATCAAGATCACTTGATTAAGAAATCTTTGTTACACTAAATAGATGGAAGTACACTTGCTTTACATTGAATTATTAATATGAGATGTTGGAATAAATTTGAAATAGCACATTTTATGATAAATGAATGATATATCGATATATATTGGAGAATATATTGATCTATTAAATATGTTAATGTATTTGATGGAGGATTATAGATGTTAAAAAAAAAGGTTCAAATGAAAAATATATGAAATCAAGAGGGAAAAAAATCCAATTTCGGAGACATTCTAGAACTAAAATTATGTCGCAAAAGGAGCTTCAGATTTTCTACAAATTTTGGAAACATTCTAGTATGAAAGCAGTATTTCTGACAAGAATTAGAGTATTTGCAATGTCGCCACAAATAAATAAATATATTTCAATGATTCATGATATTGTAATGCTTATTAAGAAATATAATTGATTAGATATATCATGAATTAAATTAATGTTGAAAGCAAGTTGAATTGTATAATTATTGCAGCATTTATAAAAAAAAAAAAAATGCTGGGAAAAATATATTTCTGACGAACATTAGTCGACTATTGCGGCTCATTAGCGGCGATGTAAATGTGCGTGAATTGCTTATTTGTGGCGAAATTAATACTTTGTGCGGCGATTTTCTGTCGCCGAAAATACTACTTTTCCTTGTACTGCCTATGTTTCCAACAAACATGCTATGCAATAAAAAAGAGAAAAGGCCCATCAACTATTTGTTAGTCCAATATTTTGCAGATATCCTTGTCCAGAATTATGCAGTCTGGAATTTACATCGGCTCACTTCAGCTACTAAGTGAACTTCCTGCGGGCAAATATTAACTGCTTTATACCTGTAATGATAATTGGAATTGACAGAAAACGCAGAAATATTATTTCGAGAAATGAAGCAAACAGGTTGGGTTGTATATCCATGAACTAAAAAAACTGGGATGATATGGAAATTCTCTGTACATTGTAGTAGTTTATAGAAAAATTAAAAGAACAACTTATTAGAATGCAGTTGTACACCAACAAAAATGAATCAGAAATCCTTTGAGATCAAAGGTAACAGGAAAAGACCAATAAAATAAACGCAGTCCAAAAATCTCAGAAAACAAAATGTACCTCAATGTAGCGTGAACTTGCCAACCTTGTAAGAAGCTCTAAGTAAAGGCCAATAAAATAACTACAGTCCGAAAATGAATATCTAATTGTTAGTGGTATGGGACAGAATTCTCTTATTAGAAGTGAATATAAATTGTCAATTGAAAGGTACCTTGTGCAAATCTACAAAATTTACCATACCCTCTTCAAGCGGCACAAAAAGTAATTTACTGCCTTTTTACAAAATACACCAGACCCTCTCCAATCTACTTGATCAAAAAATCTATATAATGTATATCCACAAACTAGACCAAAACCTCATGTCTGGCGGTTCAAAAAATATCACTTCTCGTTACCATGGTGTTACAAGTGCATATCAAGATGGTCATCCATCTAAAAGAAAACAACTATAATTAAGACGGGAGATGTTTTTTTCTCAAACTATGTACAGCATCATGTCATACAATGGCAGCACATAATAAGTGATATGTTTGCTTTACTATCTACACAATACCTTTGTTCGTTAATCGAAATAAATATTGACAATACATGGTTAACCTCGTTTCCTGGTGGCATCAATTGTGCAAGCATGCTAGTTTGTGTTCCAGAACCAACTTCATTATCATCTTGGTGGTGTTGACATGCCCGAGGTGTTACTCGATTATGTTTCATCTACTAAAATTTTCCTACAATTCTAAGCTCCAAAAAAAAGGAACAAAAAACATATATTAAAACATTAGTATAAAATATTAATAGTACAAATTTTAATGACTATTACATTTTTTTTTTATTGTCAACTTCTCCACGGGTTGGCTAACGTTGGGGCTTAATGTCTTCTTACCCTTATCCAAGATCTCCTTCGGGTTGCCCTTGGTTGATATCAATGTTGACTCACGGGTTAAACCTTCACATCTTTTATCAAACTCATCAACATAGCACATGAATGCGTGGACTTGCTCATTTTTTGAGGATATTTTGGCTGCTACTTTCGCACATCTCTTAATCATTATCTCATAATTCTGTGCATCTAATCTATCCCGCATGTCATCATAGCTACTTTTGATTATATATCTGTTATATATATATATATATTGCTAATAATATAAATATAACACTTTTATAATTAAAAATGCAATATGTAATCAAATTATTTATGTCTATATAATGAATATACTTCATAATTATATTTTATAATTTGTACAATAATTAGTCTATAAAATTTAATAATTTCACATATTAGTACATAGGACCTATGTATGAAATATATATATGCTATCATATTATGTGTATTTATTAATAATATATGTAAGCATATAATATATTGTTATGATAAATAAATATGAACTAGTTAGATATTATGTATTAATTTTTTATTAGATTTTTATTTATTTATTTATTTATTTTTCAATTTTATTCAAAAAATTAAAAAAAAAAAAATTGAGCTCAAGCTCGAACTCGAGCTCAGCTCAACTCGATTTAGTTTATGGGATGAGCTCGAGTTTGAGCTTGAATTGAGAGTTTAGCTTATCAGATTAAGCTCGAACAAAAAATAAATAAAAATCTCGAGTTTGAACTCAAATATTTTGAATAAGCTCGGCTCAGCTCTATTACAGTCTTGAGTATGATCACTAGTGTGTACTACATGAGCCCAACGGCTAAATGAAGTGTTTGAAGTTCCTTCCATTTAAAAACTGCTGTCGCAAGCTCCATTGTGCACGCTGAAGTACTAGAGCTCACTATACTTGTCTACTTAACTAGCTAATTAAAAGATTTTATAAAAATAGATTTATAAATTAATCTGATTTTATAAGATATATTAAATATTTTATAATAAAAATAATTTTATAATTTTAACATACTATATTAGATCACGCCAATTTATAAATTTACTTTTATCATATTTCTTTACTGCTAAAGCATTTCTTAAATTTAAGATCTCTCCATTTTAAATGAAAAAGAATTATTATATTTTTAATTATTTTACTTGTTGATAAATTGTTCGTGATTAAAATATTTAATGATTTAATTTAATTGGAGATTAAATAATAATATAATTTTTGCCTGTTAGTACTCATGCCGAGAATATTTTTGTCATAAAAGATTACATAGTTGAATCAACTAATAGCAGCGGAGCATATTTTACTTTCGGCTGATTTACGATGAATGTGCTCATGAATAGGACTTTTCCGGTCCGCTGCCATTGATCACGATTATAGGCATGTTTAGATAATTAGATGGAGATGAAACGAGAATTTTGTAAGTAGTACTGACAAATTGTTTGAATTAAGATTTATAGTTTATTGAATTTTGAGAAATGAGAAAGAAAATTTTTAATTAATTTTATATTATTGTTGTTTTAAAATTTTAAAAAAATTGTATTATTTTTTATTTTCTATTTGAAAATTTTTAAAAAATGGTAATATTAGATTAAAAAAAAATTTAATTTAAAATTCAAAATTATTTTGTGTCTAAATAATATTTAAGAAATAAATTATAAAAAATTTTGAGATGAGATTCTCGACTCATGATCTCGGTACTTCTCAAACATGGCCTTAATATTTTGTTTACAATCATGCATAGCCTTTTATATCATTTCTATATATATTTGGCTATAATAATAGACCCAACATCTGCCCAAAACTTAAGAATTAAGAGAAATGCTTTGTCCTAAATATATATATAAACTTACAAACCACTTCACACTATAAAACTACTTTTACTTCAAATTGGAGCCGATGTCGAAATTGGTGAAAATAAAAGAGCTTTCGATTTCAATCGTACTTGATATAAAAATAAAAAATTCCAACTCTAACTTCGATTCTAATGTTTCAAATAGTTTAGTTTTACACAGTTTAAATTATAAAATAAATGCAAAAATATAATTCATTATTTTTAATGGGATTATGGATTCTAAACCTGGTTATTATTATAAGAAAAATAGATTTTTGTGATTAATTAATTACAATAAAAAAAATTATTTGTGACTAATTTTAATTATGAATAATTATTTTATTGAAATTAATTTATTATAAATAAATAATTATCTTGTAATATATAAAACCCGTAAAATAAGGGCCGGCTTCAAAGCAATTGAACCAAGGGATATTCCATTTCTGAACATAATTTGGTTGGTACGAGTTTTCCACAAAATGTAGTGTGAACGTGCAATTTGTTTTTGACAAACGTTAGCCATTTGACACAAAACATTAATGTTCCGAATATCCCGAAGAACTAGTAATTTTTTTTAACAATTCGTATTTTTTTAAAATAGTTTTATTTATTGAAACTCATTGAACATGAAGCTTACAATGTGATCAAACGATCAACTAATTTCATACTGACGCACATCTTCTAACATCTCTTAGACAAAATCTGAAAGAATTAAAATTGCTTCTAGAAGATATATTTACTACTTTTCTTTAAGAAGAAAACTAAACTCCCAACGGATATAAAATCTGGAAGATTATTTCTCAGTTTTACAATTATATCTATACAAATACTATTTACAAAAACATAAAACAAACATAACCAAAACATAACAAATACATACAACCGAAAATCAAAAATCAAAATTGATTGTGGTGGCGTGTGGACAACATGCACCACTCTAAACTTGAAAACCCACAGATTAAGTAACTCAGTGACACGGAATCAAACTGGAACCGTGCACGACGGAAGGGTCTCCCGATTTGCGAGGCGCGTTGGAACATTGTCCTAAAACCATACCCCACGCGACGCCACTTCAATCACCAAAAGCCCAGATCAATAGCAAGATTGGCAGACGGGGAACACTTTGGCGAGGTGCATGGTGGACTTCTGACCCTCAGACTACCTTAACCTGCTTCAGCCGAATCCACACTAAAAACCAAACAAACTACCATCAACCCGAAACAACCATGGTGGCCAGAAAATGAAAAGAGAAAAGAAGAGAAAAAACAAGAGGGAGAGACAGAGGGGTGAACGAAGCCGGAGCTCCACACCTCCCCTCCCCCCCTCAGATTACCTCAATCCGCGTCAGCTGAATCCACACTATAAAACAAACGAATCACCATCAATCTGAAATAACTATGGTGGCCGAGAAATGAAAAGAGAAAAAAGAGAAAAAAGAAGAGGGAGAGACGGAGGGGTGGACGAAGCCGAAGCTCCCCCACCCCCGAGGAGAGAGATTACAATAATATTTTTATTTTTAAAATTTTTATCTCATCTCTTGTCATCTCATCTCTGAAAACAAACACGACCTTAGTCAATTATATTAACATAAATACATTATATAGGAAAAACATTTATAAAAAACTATTTTATAAATTAATTTGTTTTAATATGTTTGCTTGCATGAGTTTTTTTAACATAAATAAGAAGATATATTTTATTAAAACAAATTAATTTATAAATTTATATATATATATATATATATATATATATTATATAAGCCTACCGCTTCACCAAACGATTAAGAATTCTGTCAAACACGGGATTGTTTGTTAGCGAGTGATTTCTATTTGTGCTTATTAAATAATTAACTAATAATTCAAATGATAGTTAAAGAAACTTAAAAAAACTAAAATCTTATTATATAGTTTTCTGTGCATTTATTGTATCTCGAACAATAGTATGTGAGAAGAGATTTTTATAAAAAAAACTATTAATATGTGAAAAGAGATGAATATAATTACTATAATTTTATAATTCTATTATAATTTTACAGTAAAATAATACTTTGGATCAATTAAAGACGTCAAATTAAAAAGAAAAAGAAAAATGATTATAAACTTCATAATTAATTAAATAATTGTAGAAAAGATCATGTGTAACATGCAGTATTATCTATAATTTTTGTTGCTAGAGTTGCACACGGGTTGAGTGAATGATTTAACAAGGTACAGTGCTCTTGGGCTTGCTTCACCATCAATAATTGACAATTAGTCAATGATTTCGCGACTCGCGATCATATACAGTCTCAATTTAATTTGAGTAGAGGACGTCATTGGAATGACATCACCCTGGAAAGCTCATTCATGTTCGATACTTAACCCCCCAACAACCAAAATTGCGTGGAGCATATACAATCTTCTCTATATGGTTTTGTATAGATTGAAAATTTATCTCATCTCATTTTATTATTATAATTTTTTTTTCAAATTTTTATAGATAATATAATAAATAATTCAATTTTTAAAAATTTAAAAATAATAATAATATTAAAAATAATTATCTTAATAATATCTTATTCAACTTTTAAAATTTATCTCAACACATCTCATCTTAATTCACAATCTAAATCATATCTAAATCAACAAAACATGCGGCCTTATGAGCATTATGCCATGTTCTTCAATCTCTATGGTTTGAAAAAACATCCAATCCAATGAAAAAATTCAATGTCTTTCTCGCATGAAAAGAAAATCAAGATTCTTTAATTTTCAAACACATGCAGTACTGATGTTTTTGGGTTGTTTTCTGGTTTTTGTTTTTTGGTTATTGTTTGTTTAATCTGTATAGAAAATTTTTTATAGTGAGAAATAGTCTCTCGAATTTTTAGTCCATGAAATTTTAATTTCTTTCCTCTTTTGTAGATGCCTCCTAAGAAGGTAGTAACTAATATTAGTATCTAAAAGAAACATAGAAGTAATTATAATAATAATCATCAATAAAGTTCTTTAAAAAAAAAGGGCTCTTGCCTCTTCAAAGAATCATACAAAAATTATTTATGAACATTCAAAAATTAGATTTTGTTATTTATAATTCTCACATTATATATTAAAGTAATAATGATAAAAAAATAAATGTATTTTCATAACGAGAGTACTTGAAATAATTATTATATGGAATACTTCTAAAATTAATAATGATATATAATATCTATTTAATAATTTTATTCTCTTATTAAATTAGCTAATTTTTTTAATTATTATTATTATTTTTAAATTATACCTCAAATTTTTTGAGAATGAGTCTTTTAAACCATTGCCTAACTTGCCTAAGGAGGCAATTGCCTAAGACAAGAGCTGGCCATGCATTGAACAGGTAAGGTCTCAGGCATGTTTCACCATTAATATTAGCAATTAGACCTCTTTTAAATAGTGAGATAAATTAAGATGAAATTTGAATGATAATAAAATAAATCATAAGTAATAGTAAAATATTAATTTGAGTTAATATATTTTATGAAATTTTGGATAAAGAGATGTAAAAATATGAATATAAATATTATAAGGATATAATTATTAGTGTTACTTTTATTTGAAAAAGTTGAATTATTTTTATATTTTATTTTGAAGTTTAAGAAAGTTATAATGATCAGGTATAATTAGATGAGAATTTTGAAGATTTATGATTTGAAAAAAATGAATTATTTATTCTATATTTTTAATTAAAAGTTTGAAAAAATTATAATAATTAAATAAATCATGAGATAAAACGTTGGGGTTAGGACTTCGGACGTTAACATGAGTAGAGGACGTCATCAGAATGAAATTACCATTAAAACCTCATTGATCATGTTCAATGCATGGAGCCCCCAACAACCAAATTGTGTAGAGTATACAATCTTATCTTATAAATCAAGATTTGGCCTGTGTACTTGGGTTTTCAGATCCGGAATTCGGATATCTTGATCCGGAACCGGATTTCAAATTCATTCAGATCCAGAAACTCGGATATCTAGAACTGCATCCGGATTTTAGATCCGGGCTGAACCCATATAATTCCAAGTTTTAAAAATGCGGATTCCGAATTCCGAATTTGAACCCAGATTTTTTTTTCCCTTCCTTTGAAAAGCTTATTTTTTATTAAAACAATACTAGCCAAATTGTATAAAAACATTCTGAAACCTGCTGGAGTTCTAAAAAATAAATTACATCTAATCGCTGGAAAGAATATTAAAGAAACATCACCACACTACATCACTTCCACGATTCCACCCCAAAAATCCAATTACTAGATATGCACACTGCACCAGTCTTGGGATGTGAGAAAAGTATTCAACATTATTAATTCAAGGGTGAACATGATACTTGTCAATCCAGAGTGCATTGCATTAATTGGTTCAAAGATACATTATTCAACACCTAAAATGTGCAAAAGCATCTATCCCATGACTGGAAAATTGCACCATTTCATATTTGTACTAGAACTGAAATGCCTGAATTGAACTAGAACTCCCCTGCTCTAGCCTCTGGTTTTCTGTAAAATGGAAGAATAATTCGTGATTATTAGGAGGAGACAATAATTAAGCATGCCAAAGAAAAACACCAACTAACGTAATGAATAACAGACTGAAAACCATAGCAAAGTAAACCCATTAATGTAATGAATAACAGACTAAAATGTTTGAGTGAGTAATCCCTGCCTCTCAAGCTGTCATGACTTTCGGCTCCAATGTTTCAGTTCAAAAAGTCACCAAGGGCCACCACATCACTTTCTATTTTGTTCTGTTCATTCTCAAATTCACATTAAACATCCTTTATTATCATTTCCAGAACAAGAAAAGCAAAACTAACAAAGGAAAGCAAAAGTTTGGTAACAGAAACCAGCATATATATATATATATGTATGATAAGGATAAAAATATTGTAGCCCTCCACTTAAGGGATGTATATATATATATATATACAGAGAGAGAGAGAGAGAGAGATATCAGATCATTGACCAGCTTCAAATGAAGTAAATGAAGCATATTGCTTAGGCATAATCAATTCTAAGTGCATGCTCAAGAATTAGGCTGAGGCCTAGCACAGCAGACAGGAACTCCAGATCCAGATAACTTTAATTATCATGCGATTGATTAATGTTATAAGTGATCACTTAGTGCAATTTACGATAAGAACTACATAAATATAAGAACATCATGCTTATCTAAATGCAGCAAGTAATGCACTTATTCTAGTTTTTGAAACTTGAAACCTCCTTTGAATGCAGCAACCCAAAAAAAAAAAGACATAAAAGACTCCATATTCTAGGAAAACACATATCACAACTGCTTAAGTAAAGACTTCACTTTCATACATCAAAACTTCCATGTCCGAAGCATTATGGAAACTCCTGTGTTATAATATGAATGTTTTGACATAAAATTCGTATATTAGCAACTTTGTAGGGTATAGATGATGTTTAAACACCCAAAAATTTCCTCCAACACCAATTTGGATTGGACAATTGAGGTTATGCTCAGACTACTAAAATTACAAAGAATCAAGGTTGCTACCAACAACTCAGACAATCCTTATAATCTTTACCATTATTATCTAGTATTCATGAAAAAGGGCTTAGAGGGTACATGCATAACAGATTCCTTTACATGCTAATTTGACATCATAGGCATGACACACAAAACATATGCCATCAAGAGCTTGTCAGGCAACACTTTCTAAATTTTTAAATGGGATTCTTGTTAACAATCCCAAATGGCTATAGAAGTCAAGTTTGAGTATGTTACTATTTGTCATACCAAAAGCTCCAAAATTCCTTACAATACGTCAAAACGGGTAGTTGTTGGCAACTCCAAGTGGGCCAAACAACCAATGGTTTGTCTATTACTCATGCATGACACCTACTCCAAATATGTTAAAAGTATCACCAGTAATAACGCACTAATCAAATGGCCAAGTCAAACTTTAAGAAAAGCAGGAAGTATATATATATTTTAATGAACAATCAACTGCACATCAACATGACTGAAGAGATTTACCACCTAGAATTTCTGTATGTCATATTTTCACAAGTTTTGTTCTATTTCATAGGGAAAAAGTATCACCAGTAATAACACATTAACAAATGGCCAAGTCAAACTTTAAAAAAATGAAATAAAAATGAAATCCATTTTTTCCTTTCATTTCATTTTTGCCTACCCATAAAATCCTAGAATCAACTTGGGTTTTTTCCTTCAACAAATCCATTCCTAATCCTCATGTGGTTACAAGGAGGAGAAAGAGAGAGAGAGAGTACAGAACAAGTGTGATGTGAGAATGACAGACTATGTGACGAAGATTCGGCGATGCAGATTCAGCGACGAAGATTCGATTCGGAGATTCGATAGACGGCTATGAGTCACGACTCAACACGGTGATGGAGTCTAGGGTTTTTACATAGAGAGAGAGAGAGAGAGAGAGAGGAGTGAATGAGTCGAGACACGAGGGAGGGGGTAGACGAAGAAACCTTAATATTAAAATGGCTTCGTATTTAAAAAGCCAAATATGGGTTTTAAAAAGCGGGTTCGGGATTAAAGTGGATATTCAGCCCATATTTATCTGGTTTGTTAAAAGTGGGTATCCGGCCCATGCTTATGTGATCCGAAAATAGGATCTGGAATCTAGGCATCTGGTTACCAATCCGGGCCAAGTAATGTTAAGAGTGGGTATCCTACCCGTGTTTATGTAATCCAAAAATCGGATTTGGAATCTGGGCATCCGGTTACCAATTCGAGCCGGGTAAAACCTGGCCCATATGAACACCCCTAATCAAGATCATTCACAAAATCAATGTTATGAGCATTATGTAGCCACAAAACATGTTTTTTAACACAGTTAACTCGTTCTGCATCTCGGCAATTTGGCTAACGTTATTGGATGTTGATGTAGATATTGAATGCGTGCCACACCCATTTTTGTGGTTTGCGCAAAACCTAAACCAAGCACTCGCCCATGACGTTTTGGGCCCATTACCTTCAAATAAATATCATCGAGAGCCCAAGTAATGGTCCCTCCAATACCCCCTAGTCTAGAGGTGGGGTCACGAGCAATGAACTCCTCCATTTCAGTCTACATAAAAACATAAAGAGAATGCACAAATATTCTTATTAAGGTACTTCATAAGATGATAAAGAAATAGTAAATTCATAAATCAGACATACCACTATTTTTTCTGTTTCATTGTTTAAATGTGTGTCGTCCTTACGTTTGTGGGTATTCACAAATAATTGTGCTCGACTTGGCAAGGCTCCGGTCTTTTTTTCCTATAAATTACTTCAAGAGTTCAAATATCTATAGGAAAGTGGATCAAAAAATACATGGAAAAACAAAACCAAATGAATACTAAAGACATAAAATTACATACCCATTTACTAGCATATTAGGCATAGCTTTTGGAGCCCGTACTATGAACCACCTTTTGCTTTCCACGACAGTCTTTATTTTTTTCAGATTTGGCCTACATTAAGAAACTGTTTGTGAAATCATTTTTGTGACTATTACTTGTAATAAATTTCAAAACCTTATAAGAAAATATTCAATGTTACCTTCCACTTTTCATCAAACCAAGTTGTTGTTAAATCTGCTATTTGGCTCATGTCTACTTTATTGGGATCTGCCCTTGCCACAACTTGTGCTGGAGATGTATCATTTGCTTTAAGTAACGTCTTCTTCAACTCGTGCTTATAATATTTCCATTTCTTCCCCATATCCCTTTCTATAAACGAGTGAAATCCCTCAAGCTTATCATTAGGAACCATAAATTTAGATTGCATTCAATACAAAATCTCAACAATATTAGTGTCATGTAAAATAGTTCTTAAACATTACATAGATAATAATTAAGAGTGTTATTATCTTAATCGAATACTTTAATAATATCCCACATTGTATCCTTAAAATGTTGAGGCACCAACCTCCAGTCTGAGTAATTAATCGATGCTAATTGGAGATTCCGCACCAATTTTCCAGCAAACCTCCTCACATTTGAAGATTTCAAGTTCATGGGATGTGTCATGTCATTGAGATCCATCTCAATTAATTCATCATTCGGCAAGTGCCATATATCATTAATGGAGTTTAACATCCGTTGCTTTTTGTTACCATTAATATTTGCATATGAGTTTGTATAAGAGATATTTAATGCTTTTAAATTTATGAATAAGATTGACACAGTGGAACTTATGAATAGCATTGACATAATTAAATTTATCAATGGTGATGACATGACGATCTTCAAGGTCTAAGTAGTCATTTCTAGCCTTTGTATGCGACTGTCCCCCTTCTTGAACAGATGAGGAAGGTGGCAGCCCTTCTTGTGTGAAAGTGGATGGTTGGCACCCTCCAAATAATTGGTAGCTTGTTGTGTTTGTTCTTGTGCAAATCCAGGTGGTCCTGAGGTCTCCTCATAATTGGTAGGCAACGTTTGCTCACTCTCAACAAATGTAGAATCCCTTACTCTAAGTGTAGATCTTGGTGGTTGTGATGTAGATTGAGCAAGTGTAGATGACTGCTCTCCTTCACGAGGACAACAAAGAAGTTGTAATGATGGGGATGGTAAAGCAGAAGATGATTTTCTTAATAGTGATTTTACAGTCTTTGTCTTCGTTTTTGGTGCCATTCTACCTACACAAAAGATTAATGCATTAAAGATACAAATAATAATGATAATAATGCATCATAAATACAATAAAAAAATTAACAATGTTGCAATTCAATACTTCAAATAAAAACTTGGAGGAAAAAAAATATACCAGTGGGTACATTAGTATTAATACTACAAGTTTGAATTTCCATTTTTAATGATCAATCGTTATTCCTTCTATGTCATTCCGAACCCACACAACATTATCAGTGGCTATATCAATAGTATCATTAGTTATGGGGTTATTTTGCTCATTGAGTATGTATTCATCTTCATCATCTCTCATTTCTTCTTGACCAATGTCACATGTATCTCTTGGTTTTGTTTTGAAAACAACGGCCCAGTTTGGTTCTCTTTCATTGGCAACAAAAAATACTTGAGAAACTTGCAAGGACAATACGAATAGATCTTCAGTAATATGCTCCCCAATATGTCTTAGACGCAAGAAATTCACAAGGCTAAAACCAAATTTGTCCTCCTTGTAACCTCTATCTCTAGGAATATCTACCCTATCACATTTAAATAGTATGTATCGAGATCCATCATAATATTGCACCTCAATTATTCTTGTTGGCATGCCGTACCAAGTAGATCCATCTTCTGTGCATACACTAACCTCACTGTTTTGAATTGTCCTCCCATTTTCAGGATTTTTTGTGCGAAACTTGATGCCATTTACAACAATTCGCTTAATGACAGAACGACCTAACTCATTTCTTCGAGTATTATGCATATTCACAACCTGAGAATTGATTTACAACAAAATCCATTAGAATGACAGAACGAACTAAATGTAATGTGATTTCTATGTATGTGTGATGTGCTAGTAGATGTGATGTAGAACTTATGTAGTCTCAAAACCATTCACAAAATTCGTCCCAATGCTTATTTCGTAAATTGTATTCTGATAATTTATTTTGGATGAATGTATTCCTTAGCATTTCCATATGAATCCTATATACTTACATGGTATTAGAAATAAATTTTATAATTCCACCAACATAATTAAAAAATAACTTGAGTTAAGAATTTAATAGTGGAATACTCACTTGCAAAATGGAATAAAATCATTGACATTAAAGAGGATATATCGATGCGCTTGAGTCAATGACTTCATATCATGATGAATATCAACAACTTCCCCCCTAGAATCATCAGGATTTCTAGATGGTCTATTAAATACTGTTTGTGCGGATTCCAAGTAACAAGAACACGTCAATAATTCCTTATTATACCCTTTGGACATGGAGCCTTTCAGTGCAGCTTTGTTACGCACGTGAAATTTAAGTCGATGCAAATATCTAACGTGATAACAAATATTGTGTCATTTTCAAAGAAATTGTGCCATAGTTGTGCATAAATCATTAATATTAGATATACTAATTATAACATACCTCTCTACGGGATACATCCATCGATAATGAACTGGCCCACCAAGCTTGCATTCAGCAACTAAATGCATAATCAAATGCACCAAAATAGTGAAGAATCTGGGCAGAAAGATCATCTCCAACGGGCACAGTATGTAGGGTATTCTAGACTTTAATCGGTCTAAATCTTCTACTCGCAATGTCTTAGAACAAATTCCTCTAAAGAATGCAGACAACTCTACTAATGGTTCTGCAGCCTTCTTGGATATGGACTTGCGCAATGCAATTGGTAGTAGTTGCTGCATTAGTAAATGACAATCATGACTTTTCATACCCTCTATAGTACGTTTTCGAAGTTTAACACAACGGGAAACGTTTGAGGCATAACTATCTGACATCTTTACATTTTTAATAATCTTTAAAAAATCATCTTTCTCCACGTTACTCATTCTGAAAGAAGCTGGAGGTAAATATGTCTTGTTAGAAGCTTTGGGAATAAGGTGAAGTTCTGGTCGCAAACCCATCTCCTTCAAGTCAAGGCGTGCCTGCAAATTATCCTTTGATTTATTATCCATGTTCAACAACGTGCCAACTATATTATCAACAATATTCTTCTCTATGTGCATCACATCAAGATTGTGTCGTAACAAATTTCTTTTCCAATATGATAGGTCAAAGAAAATATTGCGCTTCTTCCATTTGGATTGCATGTCACCATCATGTTCACTAGTCCTTTTTCTTTTCTGCATGTTAGCAACATATTTAACATTCTGTAATTGTCTCATAATTTCATCTCCGTTTGGCACAACAGGCGGATAATTAGTTTATTTTATACCATCAAATGCACTAGCTTCTTTTCTCCAGCGATGATATATCGGTAAAAATCTTCTATGTCCCATATATGAAATTTTTTTTCCATGTTTTAACCACTTAGACAACGTGTTATTCATACAACAAGGAGACACAAAATAACTTTTCGTACTCCACTCAAACAAATCACCGTATGCAAGAAAGTCATTGATTATCCACATTAAGGCTGCATGCATCGTAAACATTCTTTTAGAGTAGACGTCGTAGGTTGGTGATCCAACCTCCCCTAACTCCTTTAGTTCTTCTATTAAAGGCTCGAGGTACACATCTATTTTTATAGAGGGTGAAGATGGGTCTGGGATTATCAATGATAATATAAAAGTCGATCGTTTCATGCACATCCAAGGAGGCAAATTATAAGGTATGAGTATAACTGGCCAAGTACTGTGAGATATGCTCATGTTACCAAATGGATTAAATCCATCTGCGACTAATCCAAGTCTGACATTGCGTGGGTCAAATGCAAAATCTTTGTGTTGTGAGTCAAAAGTCTTCCAAGCTATCCCCTTGGCCGGATGTCGTAATATATCATCATCTGTTCGACCTTTAGCATGCCACTTCATGTGCGAAGAAGTTTTCAATGACATAAAAAGTCTTTGTAATCTTGACAATGACATAAAAAGTCTTTGTAATCTTGACTTTAAAGGAAACTAACGCAAAACCTTTGCTGAGCTTCTTTTATTCCTTCCATTTGTATCAATATTTTGTTTCCATTTTGAAGTTTGGCAAAACAAGCACGTTTCTCTATTTTCATTATTCTTCCAAAATAACATACAACCGTTAGGACATCCTGGGATTTTTATGCATTCAAGCCCTAAGTCACTCATGTATTCTTAGGTAACAATGCTCCCGATGGAAGTAACTCGTTCAGAAATTCAACATTTCATATTCCACAAATATATTGTTACTCCATCCGCCTAAACATTTCATATTCCACAAACATACAATAGCACTAAACCTACTATGTTTAGTGCACCCTTCATATAATGGCTCATCGGAATCTTTCAACATGTTATAAAACTTTTGAACACCCTCATTGGGTCCCAGAGAATCTTCATCTATTGCTTTAGCTTCCACACCCATTTCAAGCCCACCTCCGACCACTCGAAATCCAAACATATGAAAAATATCTCGTAACATTGTATGCATCTCACTAGAGCATTCTTGGCTTTGCTCATCATTAACAGGGGTATTAGTACAAACATTAAGTGTAGAATTTATCTTCTCACCATGAAAATGCCAAGTTGTGTAACCTTGACAAATTCCATAGAAATCAAGTGGTCGTGCACCAAACTGACCTTGAAATACTTAGATAAGCCACACTTTCTACATGGACAACAGATTAGCCCATCAATACCCATGTTGTCACTTGCAAACCTTAAAAACTCATTAACACCATCAACATATTCTTTCATTTTTCTGTGCATTGTCATCCAACTCTTATCCATATTACTATTGAGTTCAATGATGGTGTAATTGGGAAGATGAGATATAAAGTTATATAAGAATTTAGACCGTTAATAAAAAGAAAATGAATTGGGATGGAAAAAATTATTAACTACGACTAACCTAGCTAAAAGACCTATAATATATACTATTTGTATCAAAAGGAATTAATGCTAATGAACCAATGCATCTCAGAAAAGTATTCGCAAAGTGTGGGATAATTGCTTGGGTTTGTAATTACAACGCTTTTAAACACAAGAAAGACAAGTGTGATAAATACAATGTCTCAAGTTTCAATTGTAAGTGCACGCATAGTGTGGGATAATTGCTTGGGTTTGTAACTACTGACTTTTTTTTTTCAGGATTCGACTACTTTGATAACAAATAGTACTCAACACAGACTGCAAAACTAATAACAGTTCAATGAAACAACTACACCTCGAGTGTTATAAGAAAAAAGAAAACGGAGACAGCCAAAACCCAAAATCATGAGAGTAATGCCAACATCATGGGCTTGACTATAAAGTCTATTATCTATACAGGGGGAGCAAAATATTTCAGTATTGGAGGGTGTAAGAGAAAAGCCTATATTAATCTATCCTATATTGAATTCTTAAAAAATCCGCCCCTGCTATTGATCATGAAATTTGAAACCCAACAAATATTGCATGAAAACAAAGAAAGTTTGGTGATCTACAATTGAACATCCTCTCTTTTTTGGGGGCAAAACAGAGGATGCTCAATTGTGGATGAGTCCGACAGTGTGAATTACATGAGATCCAGGCAATCTAACTTGCTACACGATAAGATCAAGATGCTGACTATTTTTACCATTCTTCCACTTAGTAATACACCCATATAAACAAGAGCATGAAGCAATATGTGAGAAAAATCAAACTTGGAAGTCACTAGACAAAAGTCTGCACGGCAGCAAAATCTTCAAGAAAATAAAAAAAGGGCTACGGTTTGTGCTTAGCATCAATCCAACAACAAGAAGTTTAGGAACTACGTTGGTTACCTAAACTTCTCTTAAAATTAAAATAACGAAAATTAAAATTAATAAGCCCATAAACTAAACAAGCCTAAATCCTCAGATTGAAATAATCTAAAAATATGGAGAACAAGCATGACTCAACAAGATCAATAACATATAATAAAATCCATTCAGCCCCCAAATTGAATATATCTAAAATTGCCAGAGATACTCAAAAAACTACTTACAGTGTCTTAAATACCTAGCATCACAGAAAATATTAGAGAAAAAGAAAGAAACTATCACGGAAACGTATAGTATGGAGTCACGCATGAACCATTTTGTTCTCCTGATACTGAGAACAAGCATGACTCAACAAGATCAATAACATATAATAAAATCAATTCAACCCCAGATTTAAATCATCTAAAAATACTAGATATACTCAAAAAACTACTTACAGTATCTTAAATACGTAGCATCAGGAGTCACACATGAACCATATTAGAAAAAATGAAAGCAACTATATATCACGGAAACGTATATTATGGAGTCACACATGAACCATTGGTTTTGGACTTACGGGGGTGTTTGATGGTGGTGTAAGAATCCCTTTCTCCGGCACCCTCTACTGCAGCTGGCGGCGGCGTGGCTCTCGATATGGTGATCTACTATGGAGGTGCTCTGTTTTGAGGGGCCAAAACAGAGGATATTGCTCTATTACGTACGTGAGGCGATGAAAATGGATATGTGTGGCGATTGTTTCGGAAACCCTAGCTAGGGGAATCAAACGACATCTGTATATGCTGTTGTGCCTAATGCTGCCCAGAAAAAAAACATAAAATAGATAGCGACAATATTGAAGTGGTTCGGCAATTTACCTACGTCCACTGAAGCGGAAACTTACTATTCAAAATGTTTGTACAAGATTACAAACACTCTCAATACTTCTCTATCTCTCAAATGGCACTTACACTCTCACACACTCAAACACTTCTTCTTGTTGGGATGATCTTAACTTCAACATTCCTCTTCTATTTATAGGAGAGGTTGGACTTCTCCCTCCATGTAACATGAGCTGGAGATGCTCAATCATTCCAATACACATGGTGATTCTCATCACAATGTGGAATATCACCACATGAGTGGACCTCAAGATGAGTTGGAGAATATCAACACATGGGTGGTCCTCAACAATCACCCCCTCCACCCAAGTGTGCCATACTAGGATACTACATGTTGCATCCTTGCAATGATTTCACCTCCTTATTGAAATGTTCGTTTGCCATGAAAGATTTCCGCTATGCAGACCGAGACGAGAGAAATGTGTACCGACACGTTATGTAGACTACGTGACATATGCACTACCAATTGAAGGGGGTGAGATCCCCACCACTTACAGAGAAGTCATACAATCCAGTGAAAAGGATGAATGGATAAAGGTGATGACTGAGGAGATGCAGTCTCTTCATAAGAACCAGACTTGGGAACTTGTGCCACTACCACAAGGAAAGAAGTCAATTGGCTGTAAGTGGATCTTTAATCAGAAAGATGATCAAGTTGCTAAAAATAGAATTTGATACAAAGCTAGATTGGTAGCCAAGGGCTACGCTCAGACAGAAGGAATTGACTACAGTGAAGTATTCTCTCCTGTTGTGAAGCATTCATCCATTCGGATATTGCTAGCTTTGGTTGCACAATATGATCTTGAGTTAGCACAACTTGATGTGAAGACAGCTTTCTTGCATGGTGATCTGGAAGAGGAGATTTATCTATCTCAACCAGAAGGCTTTAAAGAAACTGGTAAAGAAAAACTGGTTTGCAGACTGAAGAAATCTCTCTATGGACTGAAGCAGTCACCTCGGCAATGGTACAAGCGGTTTGACCGTTTTATGATGGATCTGAAATACACTCGTTGCCAATACGATCATTGTGTGTATTTCAGAAAACTTGCAGATGGATCTTTCATTTATTTGCTTTTATATGTAGATGATATGTTGATTGCATGTAAAAGCAAGGTGGAGATAAATCATTTGAAAACTCAGTTGAGTCATGAGTTTGAAATGAAAGATCTAGGAGAAGCACGAAGAATATTGGGGATGGAGATCAGCAGAGATAGAGTGAAATGTACAGTTCACCTTACTCAGAAGCAATATCTGATGAAAGTATTGCAACGCTTCAATATGGACTCAAAGTTGAAGCCTGTGAGTACTCCAATGGCCCCATATTTTAAGCTCAGTGCATTGCAGTCTCCTAAAGATGATGAAGAGCGGGACTACATGAAAAATGTCCCATATGCAAGTGTTGTTGGTAGCCTAATGTATGCCATGGTGTGTACACGACCTGATATCTCCCAGGCCGTCAGTTTGGTCAGTCGTTATATGCATAATCCTGGAAAGAAGCACTGGCATGCGGCTAAATCGATTCTACGGTATATTCTAGGAACCGTAGATCTTAGTTTGAAGTTCGAGAAGAGTGAAGATAATCTAGTAACTGGATACGTTGACTCAGACTATGCAGGTGATCTTGACAAACGGCGGTCGACAACTGGATACGTGTTCACTATGTCTGGAGCACCAGTTAGTTGGCGATCAACTTTGCAGTCTACGATTGCACTGTCATCCACAGAGGCTGAGTATATGGCTGTAACAGAAGCCGTAAAAGAAGCCATTTGATTACAGGGACTGGTAACAGATTTGGGAATTGAGCAGCAAAAAGTTACCATTTACTGTGACAGTCAGAGTGCAATTCATTTGGCCAAGAATCAAGTTTATCACTCTCGAACAAAATATATAGATGTCCGTTTCCACTTCGTACGTGAGATATTGGAAGAAGGGGACATTCTACTTCAGAAGATTGGCACTGAAAATAATCCAGCAGATATGTTGACAAAAGTTGTCACTGGAATCAAGTTCCAACACTGCTTGGACTTGATTAATATCTCACAGTGCTGAGCACCTACGGGTGCATTGGCGCTTTAGGGCGCATTTGATAGCGGAAATCTTTCATGGCAAACGAACATTTCAATAAGGAGGTGAAATCATTGCAAGGATGCAACATGTAGTATCCTAGTATGGCACACTTGGGTGGAGGGGATGATTGTTGAGGACCACCCATGTGTTGATATTCTCCAACAACAGTACTTCTCTGCAAGAAATACAGGTTTCCTCGCCTCAAGCCTTTCATAGCCACTTGAACTCCCTTTACCACTTTGAGAGTTCCGTCTTCAATAGTGATTCTGAATCCCTTTGAATCCAGAGATCCTAATGAGATAAGATTTTTCCGCAAGTCCGGGACGAATCGAACTTCGGTCAAAGTCTTGACAGTTCCATCGTGCAGCTTCAATCGAATGCTCCCTATCCCTCGAGTCTTACAGGCACTGTCGTTGCCCATAAGTACTGCTCCACCTTCAATCTCTGTGAAGTCAGTAAACCAGTCCCGATTGGGACACATATGATAGGTGCATCCGGAATCCATAATCCATTCATCAGGATGACAAATCAATGATGAACCTGTCAAGGCAATGTCTAGATCTTCATCTCTGTCCGCGACATTTGCTGTGATTGGTTGATTCTTCTGTTGTCCCTTCAATTTGGGACAATCCTTTTTCCAGTGTCCTTTGTCGTGACAATAGGAACACTCATCTTTGGCGAGTTTTCTGCCGACTGATGAACCACGTGATGTGGCCCGAGTTTTCGATTGAAAACCTTTCTTCTTTCCGGGATACCTTGACCGCGATCTCCCTCTTGCTATCAGTGCTTCACTTGATGTATCTAGCTGTACCTGCTTATCCTTTTTTCGGTACTCATTGCTAATCAGAGAACTAGATACATCGTTAAAACTAATTTTCTCCTTCCCATACAATAATGTTGTAACTAAATGATCATATGTATCGGGTAAGGAATTTAACAAAAGTAAAGCCTTATCTTCATCTTGGATTTCAACATCCAAGTTTAGTAGATCAGCAAGAATTTGATTGTAACTATTCAAATGTTCAGACATACTAATACCTTTACGAAATTGGAATCTGAAGAGCTTTTTCTTCAAATGCAAACGGCTCTCAATGCTTTTTTTTCATGAACTTATCCTCCAATTTCTGCCAAAGTTCATTTGCATTTGTCTCTCTCATGACAAAATACTTCTGATCTTTAGTAAGGCACAAACGGATTGTACTACAAGCTTGGGTGTTAAGCTTCCTCCAATCCTTTTCTGACATATCGTTGGGTTTCGCTTCCAACGCCATATCCAACTCTTGTTGGATCAAAACGTCCATCACTTCACATTGCCACATACCAAAGTTAGAAGTTCCATCAAACTTCTCAACTTCAAACTTGGCATTTGAAACTGTGGACCTACGCCCTGAACTACTGGCATTTCCAGAGTTCTTAACTTCCCCAACACCTTCCATATTAATTAAGAAATTTTAGAAGATAAATTTTGAAATTCTAACCGTACGGATGAGTCCGGAATAATCCAAATAGTTGGAAAGCACTATTTGATCGTCGAAATCGGACTCCAAATGGCTAAGATCAAGCTCAAAATCAGATCTGAAAATCGGACGATCCAGATCGGTTAGGCACGTGTGATACACGCTCCGACCTTCAAATGGCGCGTACGGGCTCCTCCGATGTTCGTTTTCGATGCCGTCCGTGGCAACGAATCCGTCTTGACGAGAGGAACGTTTTGGTGTGATCAAAAGTTGATTTCGAGCATCTGCAATTTTCTGGATAGCACGAACCGAAGCTCTGATACCAATTGTTGTGCCTAATGCTGCCCAGAAAACAAACATAAAATAGATAGAGACAATATTGAAGTGGTTCGGCAATTTGCCTACGTTTGACGCCAGCCCAGTTTTTGTATTTTCTTTTGATTATCTACTCTCTAATTTTTTTTTTAGTTAAGGAAGATTATCTACCTCTCTTAAAACTTACCTTTTTAAAACTTATATCAATATCGGTAAGTTTCAACATTTTCGAACAAGTATTGAAAATTTGAAACTGGGCCATATTATCTATATATATAATAAAATATGCTTATAAACATCTAATAGGAATATTAAGTTCGATTGATTTTCCAATAAAGTTCGATTGGTTTTCCAAGAAGGTCATTGATATGCATCTTCGTTAATCAGTTCGATTAGTTTTCCAATAAAATTATTTCTGTAGGGCGTACATGGGAGAATATTAAAGACTATAGCATTCCAAAGCCTATTTTCATAACCTGAATTGCACTCCTAAAGAATACAAACGGACTTTGAAGGCTTTTACTTCACACATAATATACGTAGCATAAAATATAATTCTCTAAATCAAATTATGCCTTCTAGATGGTTATGCAGAATAAAAAAAATATTTCCTTATTGTATTATCAATAAGAGTGAAGTATTAAGTTAATACTTTAATTATGGTTAGGAAATGAAGTGTATTAAGGCAGGTCGGAATAGTGAGATGAGATAAGTATCTTGTAAGTACTAGTAAGATAAAATGTAAATAATAATGAGATAGTTTGAGTTTTGTATTTCTTATAGTTAATTTGGGAAATGAGAGAAAGTTGAATAAAAAATATTATAAAATTAAAATATTGATAGAAGATAGTTTTTATAATATTGTTCTTATTTAAAAATAGCAATAAATAAGATTTATTTTTTATTTTATTTAAACCTTTAAAAAAATTATAATGATGTCTTAGTTGAAGTCAGAAGTGAAGTTGGAGTCCGTCAAAAAACCCATCAGCCTCTAACTCTGACTCTGATTGGATTTAAACATAAAAACCAACTCCAATTTTGTTTTTGTTATAAGTCCGACGCCAACGGCTTGGAGTAAAACTTTGAGTCGATAGACCTCAATTTTGCACACTCTTACTCTTAAGAGAATTTCGAATGACTTGCCTAAATTTTAATCTAAAATCACTAGCCAAAACTCATTTTTTCTATTTAATTAAAGTATTTTTATAATATATCATACATCATCTTATATATTACTTCTTCTTGTTAATAAAGTATTATTTCTTTCTTTCTTTCTTCTCTATTAATTTTAAAATATTAATACAATTTAAAGTATTATATCTTATCTATTACTTCTTAAAGTATTATCAAACATCATCTTATCTATTACTTCTTCTTGTTAATAAAGTATTATTTCTTTCTTTCTTTCTTTCTTTCTTTCTTTCTTTCTTCTTTATTAATTTAAAATATTAATACATCTTAAAGTATTATATCTTATCTATTACAACTAGTTAAAGTATTATCAAACATCATCTTATCTATTAGTTCTTCTTGTTAATTTCTTCTTTATTTTAATTAATTTTATGTTAATAGATTATTGTTATTCACAAATACTAGGATTTTTAAATTTAATGTTGTATTAATTACAATTTAGTATATACTATAAAATTATTCTATATCAATTATGTATAAGAAAAAAAATTATATAAAAAATGTTTTATATAACATGATAAACTAAAACATATAAATATAAGCTGGTTTGGTCCAATCTAGTGTTAGCAAATGGAAAAATGGAATCAAATCGATTTTGATTGATTTAGGGCCGAACCAATTTTGAATCAGGCTGAATCACCAGTTCGGTTTGAGTCACGGCCAGGTTATCGATTTCTCTTTACACACCTAGACTCAACAACTTGGTTGAAAAGAACATAAACTTTTTTTAATCACTTTCTTAATAGTCTAATACTACATTACTATTAATAATATATTTTAAGTCTATATATAAATTATTATTCTAAATAATTACATATAAAATAATTTATAAAATTATTCTTATATAATTTCTTTGTGATTATAGTATATCTATTCTTTATTAAAATAAAATATTATAATAATATGATAATTTTTTCATATTTTACAGATAAATGTTTGAAATATATATATATATATATATTAAAAAAAGGAATAAATGCGGCATATTTTGGTTTTAAAAGTTGGAGGCAATTAGGATTTTCAACTTGGCGCCTAGCTAGTTCTGGCTCCAAACAAAATTTCAATGGTCTTTGATTTTTAAATACATTTCGTCAGATAGGCCGTGCGACAATGGTGGAGATGTGAAGGATGTTGGGGCATAAACAAAGGTTGAGGTCTACCATCCATCTAAGCTTCTAAAAGCCTCTCTCGGAGTACTCACCGAGGTTGGGTTCACCGACGTAGGAGCAGTGTTTTACCGCCGTACTACCCGAGAACTACTGGACATGATATTACTTCGGTTGTGAGGGTATTGATGCTACTCTTCTTTAGCCTTTCTCGTTTGTTTTTAGTTGGTTCAATCTTAATCGCAATATTAGTTAAAATTGGGCTTTCGTTAGCAGATTTATGATGCAGGGAGATCCGAGACAGATGATACTGACCTGTCAAATTATACATTGATGGCACTGAAATACCATGAGTTACCATGATTGTGATATCTTTCTAAGGTTGACGTTGGGGTGTGGTCGGACTGCACCCCAGCGTCTTTGCAGCCTCCCTAATTTTCTACAAAAATACAATAAAAAATATTAGAAAATATAATAAAAAATACAATAAAAAATAAAATTTTAAAAACATAATAAAATAATAAAATGAAGAAAATATAATAAAAAATACAATAAAAAAATAAAATAAAGATGAATTTTTAAGGTAAATTCGGCCTTATCCAGCCTCCGCCGCTGCCAGAGGCGGTAGGCGACACCGCCCACCCCATCCGGACTGGAGGAAGCCGGTGATCTCATCCATGTGACGGCGACCTCCGGTGTGCCCCCGACGGTCTTAAACTCGAAAATGGGTCTGTAGTTCGGTTTCGATGGAGTGGACGGTGTCGCCCACTGCCTTCAATGGCGACAGGGGCTACAAAACACATGGGGTTCGGTTGGACTGAACCCCAACTTTTCTCTTTTTTTAATTGGGGCAATTTTGGATGCGTTTCAATCTTTTGGCCATAATTTGGGCTACGAGTGTTAGAATCGCGCATAAAACCCCAATTTGAAAAGCTTTTTTCGACGCGCACGCTGTCCACATAAACCATGGCTCCATATGCCTTTTTTTTTTACCTCAAATTCTGTTATTTTTCTTCCTAAATCATTATTTTTAGTTATTTTTTGCTATTTTTGACATTATTTTGTTTGTCAGTTGGAACTGATTTTAAACCCAATTTGGGCCCCATTTTTTGCAGATTGCTTATTTTATTTTGAATTTCAATTTGACGTGATTTTCGAGATTTTGTCGTTTTTGATAAAATTCGGATACAGTCAATTTTTGGTTATACAATCTAGTTTGTGGATTGATTTTCGACATTACTTGATTTTATAATATTCAGTTGAACCTCAAAGATGTATTTTCTGTGTTTTGGACGATTTTCTTATGTTCTTCCCTATAAATCATCTATTGAAACCAGCCTGCAGAATTATCACTATTCTATCTGGCGTCAATATATTAGCTAGTTTGCACTAATTTTTGAAGGTTTTCAAGCCATCATATTGGTGTTTTAGTTTTAAACCATCAGATTGGTGTTTAAATTATACAAGGTGAGTCATACACCTATTAAAACTGCTCGCAGGTGTCATTAGTGCAGTGTGATATAAAAGCTTTGAGAAGACGTTGAAAAATAATGAAGTGCAGATTGGTTTCACGAAAACGATTGTATTGATCACTATATATAGAGTTTACATGAGGTGTATGTTTGTTATCTCAACCAAGAGGATTTACATCGATTTGCCATCCGTGGGTGTAATTGTTTGGTTGATCAGACCCACAAGTCATTAATAATTTGTAGTTCTTTATTATTTTTTTTACCGTCCTATTAATTGCGAGCTCAAAGGGGATCGAAGATTTTTGGGGCCTTTGAGAAATTCTTAACGATGCAAATTAGTCTCAAGTCTGGATCAGAACAGGCGCCTTTGCTTAATGAATTGAAAGCATTGGATGAACACCTCAAGGCACATGTATGCATGCGTCATATTTACATTAAAATATATAGAACGTTTGTAAGTGTTATTAGTTATGCTTTGTATTTTCTTCAAAACTCATATGCTGAGAGACTGAAGGAATTAATGAAGGGCCATATGTTGCGGGTGAGAAGATAACTGTTGTTGATTTGAGTTTGGCACCAAAGTTGTTCCACCTTGAGGTGGCTCTCGGTCATTTCAAGAACTGGAATATCCCTGAAATTTAACTCAGTTCTATAACTACAAGAAGGTATATAGCTTTGATATTTCTGTTTTGGTTTATCGAACCAAATGATGAGGCTCATATTTCTGGTTTGTCTTATATATATCTTTTTTAGCAGTTACTTTTCTCTCTCGACTCTTTTCAAAAAACTAAGCCTGCAAAAGAATTCGTAATTGCTTGATGGAAGCCGAAGGTAATTAATGCATATAACATTTGTGAATAATAATAATAGCCTTTTGAGCTTCATTACAACAAATAACTGTTTTCAATCAAGACTTGCAGGCAAGGCTTTTTAGATAAGGTCTACATTGTTTCTCTAAGCTCCTATTTATGTAGCATTGCAAGCAAGGCTTTTGGGAGTGGAACGTATAAAGAGAAGGTGCAAACTAGTTAAATCCAAAAGCAAGGATCCCCTTTTTTGAGATTGTGAAAATCTTTTGTTTTTGTATTACATTTTAGAAATTAGATAATTTCATTATATTTAGGAAATTTATAGTTTATGTATTACTTGAAGAATGACCCGGTTAGGCCTTACTTTTTCTTAGTTTATTTATTATTCTTTTTTTGGGTCATACTTTTTCTTAGTTTATTTATTATTCCTTTTTTATTTGTATTAGTTTAGAAAGAGTTGAAATAAATAAAATTGTCTCCATTTGTAGGTGCCTATTTTTGTTTTTTTCACTACAAGAAAGTATAGTATTTAGGACTACATTCACTTTTGGCTACAAAAATTTTGTCGCAAAAAGCGGCTTTTGCCAATCCAACTTATTCCTATTTATCAACTAAAACATTTAGCCGGAATAAGTTAAAACGCAATACACGATATAATCTTAGCTGACGCCTAATTTTTCGCGATATTTAGTTTCTCCATCCCAATCTCTCCCTCTTAGGCTTTTCCAATAGCTCGCTCTCTCTGTTTCTCGCTCTCTCTCGGCTTGGCGCAGTGGTTTCCATTGCCCGCACAGCTATCTTCTCGCCGCCTTTCGGCCACCTCAACGATGCTGGTGAGTTCCTCTTCACCATTTAGGCTCAATCTCTCTCTCTCTCTCTCTCTCTGTTATGGACCCGATTGTAACAAACGTCGTTTGTGGATGAACAGTATGAACCATTTTCCACCCATTCTCTGTGTTGCCTCTTTTATCTACATTTCATCATAGCATTTGGAATTTCGTACTCCATTATAGACCATATAGAAGTAGGTCCATAACACACACTCTCTCTCTAACTGCCGCTCAATGACCCCCCCTTCTCTCTACATAGAACAACCATTTTGTTTTTCATTACTATGATTTGGTTGCATTAGGTAATGAGAAATGTTTTCCATTGATAGAGTCCTAAGGAATTGAGTCCTTACGTGTCCCTAATTTCAAGTCTAATTTCAACCTAAATTCTATAGTTTTCTTCATATTTTCATGTTATACAGTGTTACATAATGTCTTTAGTGACTTTATAATTTTCTTTATATAATATTTCTTTTTTTTTTAATCGATCCCTAATTTACAGTGCATGTGCCTGACTTTAGTCTGACTTGCAGCTTCTTTGGAGTGGTACCAGCTGCTTGATATTTTGCAGCAATCTCCTTTGCCTTGAGATTGTATTTCCTAAGAGTAGCTTCAACCATTGCCCTCTTTTCTTCTGCTTTCTTGTGAATCATAGCAATTTTGTTCTGTAGGAACTAGTTTAAAGTTTACTAGTTTTTGCTTGGTTTTTTATCAATCCTGTTTTGGGATACTAGTTATCATGTTAAAATATTGGAAAAATAGTTGAATGGATTTGTCAATTTGAGGTGGCCCTAATTACCATTTTAGATTAAATTATGTGTAAATTGCTCTGCTCTCTTTTGAAAAAGTAGACAGAAATAGGACAATTGTGCTCAGTTTTTAATTAGCTTAAATGCGCATTCACTATGACACTGCACCAAATTTGTAAGTCAAAGGTCTCCAATCAACAGAAAATGAATTGATAGGAAACTGAGGGCGCAAACAGGAAACCTAAGTATTTTGAAAAAAGTCATCAAATTTAGTTTAATGGGGTTAGAAGGTCTTTTGTTTTCTGTTCTTCCTTCACTTTACTTCCTCTGTCAATTTTTTTAGAATTCTATAGCGAGTTAGTAATTAATTGATCTTAGTTAGATAGATACTCTCTTCACTATATTGGTTCTGAAATTCTACTGGATGAGTTCATGGATCTGACTTTACTGATGCATTTATTTGTTGCTCTCTTGAAGGTAGTATCATGAAGTGAAAAGATATACTTCTTGAGTCATTGCCTACTCCTGCTGCTACTGCTGCTGTTCTTTATCAAGCACTTTCCAATATATTTGAGAAGTTTGGAGGGTAATCCTCTACTTTTGGGTTCACAATTTCCTCCCAATGTAGCTAGGGAGGCTCAGACCATGTATAGCTAGCTAGATTCCTATCATCCTCCCAATTTCATAAATTATTATTTGATGCACATGAAGCTATTGGTTCCCAATTGTTGTACAGCTAAAAGAAAGGTGGAAAGTGTGATTAAACCACCAAATCAGGTTCAATGTGTTAAACACACAGAAATCTCTGCCTGTACATAATTTCTTAGGTCTTTATGGAACTTTGTCAATTATTTCAATACCTCCACTTATTATTATTTTTTTTATCCACTTATTCGACTACAAGAGATTCAATAGACTTTTTGTGTTTCTTCTTCTTCTTCTTCTTCTTCTTCTTCTTCTTCTTCTTCTTCTTATTATTTTTTCTTCTTCTTCTTCCACTAACTTGGTCTGTATTCCAAGATCTGATCAGAGAATTTTTCTATGATTCTTGACCCCAGGCCACAACAATGGTGCACCGGCAGCTACATGTCCCCCTGCTTTCAGACTTTATATATTGCTATTTCGATCATAAGTTTGGAAGATTTGTGTAGCTGCATGTACTTATTTGTTTTTCGAGTTCCCTAAGTTCTTTGAACCTGAATATGCATGTTCTTCTTCTAACTTCTTTTGTGAGTTGTGACTAATCATGATCATCTGCTCCAGATAAGAGAAAAGACCGTGACCATATCTTTGCTGCTAATTGAATGCAACTTGGAGTTTCTGCCACCTGATCAGCAACAAGTGCTTGTGTAGATACCAGTTAAGCAATAGCAGGCAGTAGCTTTGAGGTTAGGATTCTCAATATTTTATTCCAGAAGTATTCCTCTTTCTTCATTGTAGCCTATTTGGATGTCGGTTAACATCCTAGCTGGACAGTCACCTGAGTGACTCAGCAGTAGTACTAGTTGACTGCTTCAAATAAGAATTCCAGGGATGAGATTGAAATCGTGGATGACTTTGATTTTATATTAATCGACCTAATTAATGTAATATATTAGGGCTTAATATTCACGTACAAAATGTGTATATATATATATACACTAAGTAATATATAGGCATGAGATCAATCAAACTGATGGATTAAAAAATAAAAGGCATTCATGGTTAATACCTTTGGTCTGAGGAGAAATTTGGGGTTATTAAATTGATAACAATTTTGGAGTAGCTAGAATGGGGTTTAAATTGCACATGTATGAACAGGCCATTCCCATTTCTTTTTTACCCTAGTCAAGGCTGCTACTAAAATTGATTTTAAAAAAATGATCCTCGTCTGCTAATACCATTTGTCTTCTCAGAATAGGTGAACATCTGTGTCTTTTGTAATCTTAAATTTTTTTTTGATAGGTAAAAGGAGATGACTTTGAATTTTGTAATCTTAAATTGTAACTTTTTATTACATTGTAGACGGTAGTTTCCATTAGGAGCACTTTTGAAAATTAAGCCTTTGGTTCTACGTATCGTATCTCTCTTCTCTTTTCCCATCATTATAGTTGTTTCCATATGAGTTGGTATTTATTTTTTGGGCTGGAGCAGATGAGGGGCTTCCCAAAAGAAGGCTAGATTTGGTGTCACTTGAGGTTTATATATCTTCTTCCTTTCCTAATATTTGTGTTATTTATATGTTCTCTCTTCTCTGATAGCTGAAATATTAGTTGATAGATTTCTTTGTATAGTGCAGGCTGCATACAAAATTAGTGGCCATTTCGCAAGTGCAAATGCAACAGAGAGCTTTCATGAAGACAACTTGATGTTAGCTAGACAACAATTGTTAGAAAGAATTCAACTTGTAAATCGTTAGAGTATTCCATTGCGCTATGTTTGACTGTATTCTGTAAAACTGAAGATTATAAAGTGCGAATTTCAAATATGTACATTAAAAATATTTGAATGATGTTGGCATGAATGTCGAAAAGCAAATATAAATTTCTCCAAATCTAACATTTTTTAATTTATAAGCAAGCAACTGTCACAAACGAGATAATATCAGGGGAAAAAACCATAAAATAGAAAGAAAAAAAAAAGTTTCAAACAATTCGCCGCAAAACCAAATACGGCGACAGCTGGTTGTTATTTTGACTAGTTTTTTTGCGACGACTTTACACGGCGATATCATGTCGCAGGAAAAAATAATTATTTCTGTCAATTTTAACCGTAGCCGAAAAAACGTTTTCTTGGCTCTCTATAAGCGGCTACTGTGGGGCGGCATGCTTTAACCGGAATTAAGTAATTCTGGTGATTTTTGATAGTATTTTTGGCGACTTTAGTTGCCGAAAATAAGATTATATTTTGTAGTGAATTTTAAAATTTTGTGTATGCTATATTGTAAATTTAAATTGGTTAGTGGGTGCCTATTTTGGTGTTGATAAAATAAGTATCTAATTACTGGCATTTTTAAGTGCCGATAACATAATCTCCAACATGCCAATATCAAAATAATTTACCGGCACTTATGAACGTCAGTAAAATAAAAAATAATTATCGGCATTCATAAGCGTTAGTAATACAATGTACAAAATGCATATACCAAAATAATTTACTCACATTTGTAGACGTCAGTAAAATAAAAATATGATTACCGACATTTGTAAGCACTGGTAACACAATTCACAAAACGCCGGTGGAAAAAAATGGGTTCATGGCATCTACATAAACATCGGCAACAAAATGCTTAAAATGTTAGTAATCAAAAATGGGTTGGTGGCGTTTACATAAATGCCAGAATGTAAAAAATGATTATCGACGTTTGAAAGCACCAGTAACACAGTCCACAAAACATATGTTGGAGTGAATTGATCGATTGCCAACATTTGCAAGCGTCAGCAACATCATGCACCAAATGCCGATAACAAAAAATGGGTTAGTGGCATTTACATAAGCGCCGACCAAATTAAATATGATTGCTGATAGTTGAAAGCGCCGGTAACACAATCCACAAAAACATATGTCAGATACGAATTGATTGATTGCGAACATTTGAAAATGTCGGTAACATTATGTACCAAACGCCACTAACCAAAAATGGGTTAATGGCGTTTACATAAGCGCTGGTAAATAACATCTTCAACTCTTTTTTAGTGGCGTTAAAGAATTGTCGATAAAAAAACATCTGTAAAAGTATTACCAACGTTTATAGTTAAATTGCTAGCGTTTATGCAATGCCGGCAAATGACCCTGTTTTTGTAGTGATATATTATATATATATATATATATATATCTGTGTGAGGGAAGAATGAAGCATGCATGCATAATCAGCAAGGGATTGGAAGATAGCGTACGTTGATCGAGTAGCTAAGGAGCGATCAGACTTCTAACAGTACGTACGTACGTACTTTAAAACATTTCTTGCAACCAAAATTTGCAGTTGCTTCGATTCTTTCATTTTTCAATGCTACTGATGATCTGTACTTATGCACTGTTGAAATTTTCAGATACGGAGCTTATATATATACATATATATGTATTGATACGAAGTTTATAAGAGTATAAGACCAAAACCTTTGGACCCATAAGCATGCATGTTCTAAATTAATTTGCATGTGTACCTTCTTTTTTTGAAGGGTTCAAGCTGCTCAGATCCGATTATTCACTTTCAAACAAATCGCTAATATTATATATATATATATATATATATTAAAAGTGGCTATAGCTAGGCAGATAAACATGAATGAGTAATATGTTTGTTTGACACTATCTATTCCACTTATATATGCTCCCGTGTAACTGGTTGTTATTATAATTGTGCCTCTGAATTCTGTACAGGATGAATAGTAATTTTTGGTCTACTATTTATTTATCCAGTTCTGCCCCTCTATTTTCTCACGAAATTCTTATCCTTCTCTGTTTTTCTTCCTCTTGTTGACTGGGTACAGGGAATCTTTTCGGTGTCACTTATCTCTTTCCAGCTTTCTTCTTAGTTTATATATAATTATATATTATATTAAAAATTATATTATATAAAAATATATATAAAATAACTTATATAATATAAATTATATATATAAACCGGTCCGGACCAATTCTAGAATTAAAAAAAAAAGAAAAATCAAAATCGAACTAATTTCGACCGATTTGGATAAAAATAGAATCGAGATCAGATCAGATAAAATGTGATATCGAACCAAATCTACCAATTTTGTCATTTCCACCTTGTACATCGCCATTTGCAATGCTGATTGGTTTATTAATCCGACCTATAGTACGAAACGACTCACTAATCTTATTTCCGTCTGTCTTTTTCATTGAACAAACAAATTTGGATTAGTCTATTTTCAGTTATTGCATATCACATTATATGCATGCCATCAGGCGCCAAGCATATATTGGGCAATTATATATGCTTGTAATCTCCACATGCACTAATTTTTTTTTTATAAACTTGATAATAGTAAAAACTTGTGTTTATAAATTTGGCGATTTTGGATATGCAGCTCTTACAAGCCTGTCAATTGAATCATAATTTTGTATGTTGGCCCATATATATAAATAATGATGTTTTTAATTAGGTGGTGTTCATAATTTGTTTTAAAGAACTTTTATTTAATGAAGTGTTACTAATTAATGTATGCTTCTACAAAGAGATTTTATATTTTTATAGGACTTCTTTCTTTCTCCAATGGGACACTACATACAAGGGGCATATGTGCCTAGCTTGCAATTAGTCCCGTTACTAGTATATAGATGTGAAGGTATAAATGAGATGTCAAAACTTATGATGTTGCATCTTCTCTCTCTACTCTGCAAAACACCCAGCCGATGATTCCATTACAACAAGAGATCAAACTAAATGCAAAGAGCTGATCATTGACATTCCACTGGCACTGGAGGCTTCTCGTTTGCCTGATCAGTACTGAAGAGTTGAAGGACATGGATATACATAAATTCCTAATTTTGAGGAATTTTTCTAATCTTACTGGGAAGTGCATCGAGGATCTTAAATGCATCATCAGGCCCTTAGAAATGAAAATCCGGAACTGCTATTCAAAGACCTTTCTACTCAGCAGTGAAGGGTTTCTAAACATGATTCTAATGGATGCTATCTCTATACTTGAGCTTTTCCGCAGGAAATTTGAAAAAGATTCAGAAAGCACAAAGGCTGATCATGAAGAAGATTTTGGAAACTCAAAGGCACATGAAAAAGATTCTGGAAACTCAGAGGCTCATTATCAAATCGATTATATATTAAGCCGATCGTGCATGGAATCTAGCACACAATGTGACCTGCTTCTACTTGAAAATCAGCTTCCTTTCTTTGTTCTTGAAGAGTTATACTGTAACGTTGAGTTGAATTTAGGCCACCAAAATGGGAAACCCAAGAAAAAAAAAAAACCGACTCTTATTGAGCTCTCTTGTGGGTTTTTTGGTGCTCTAATATATAAACTATTGGAAGCCAATGTCCAGGATGTGTGATCATGCAAAGCCAAAGCCAAGCTCAAAGCGCAAGCAGTTCTTTCTCAAAATTCAAATAGAGATGTTTAAGGTAATAGACACCACACAGCACAAGCGTTGTAGTGAAAACATGCAAGAGCAGAGCAGAGACATGCATATGCAGAGGAAAGACATGCAATGACGGAACTTCATGCACAAGTAATAAAGCACCATCTACAGGCTGCTTTCCCATACTTACCTTTTTGCTTTATTGTCCTTAGTGTATATAACAGTGTACTAGATTAAATAAAGTAGCAGTAGAATTAATTAACACTTACTTTTTATTGATACAAGCAACGTGGGTCTGGTTGTATATATATAAGGACTTTGTGTTGTAATTCACTATATCAAGATCAATAAATTGAGAAACAGACCCACGTTCTTTGTGTCATTTACCTTTAGCTTCAACTTTCAACATGGTATCAGAGCATTAGGCTCTATTACCTGGAACATCATCTTCATTTAGTTCATTTATCATACTGTTACATTACACCATTCTTATATTCATCTTCCTTGCAATGGCAGAGGAAAATTCCACTAATACTTACAATGTTATTGCACCTTCTGAAGACCCAAAGAGTCATTTTTTCTTACATCACGATGATAATGCCAACACTGTTGTAGTTACTCCACCCCTCACTGGTCCAAACTACCTCTCATGGAACCGATCTTAGCCATCTCAGTGAAAAATAAACTTGGCTTTCTTGATGGTAGCATACCCACACCAAATCTCACTAACCCTCTTTACATTCCCTGGCTGCGATGCAACAACCTCATATTATCTTGGCTTCTTAACTCAATTTCAAAAGAAATAGCATCAAATGTGTTATACATCAGTTCAGCAAAAGATGTGTAGGAGAAGTTGAGGACTCATTTTGCACAACCTGATAATGTCAGGACATATCATCTCCAACAGCAACTCAGCTCCCTCTTGCAAGGAAACCAATCGGTAAGTGAATACTTCACCCAACTCAGTGGAATTTGGGAAGAAATGCATAATTATAGACATGTTCCTCTTTGTTCATGTGGCTTGTGTACATGCAAAGCTCTTAGTTCTGTGTGAGAGATTCAACAGACAGATTATGTTTTTAAATTCCCTATGGGATTGAATGAGTCTTATGAGCATATTAGAAGTCAGATTATCTTGATGAGTCCTATGCCATCTTTAGATAAAACGTTTTCCTTTGTCTTGCAAGAAGAGAGGCAGAGGCAAACAAGAAATTTGATCATGCCTACCCCTGATGCCTCTGCTCTACCAGTTTACAATAACCAGTCAATGAAAAATAAATCTGATCTCACTTGTTTTCATTGTGGAAAAACTGGACATACTCGAGAAAAGTGCTATAGGCTCATAGGTTTTCCTCTCAACTTCAAATTCACCAAGCCAAAACCTGGCTATGGAAATGGGAACACTATTGCATCACACTCAGCAAATCAGGTCAACTCACAAGGTTTAGAAAAAGGATTAATGGAGAACCCTCAATTAAACCTATCTCAAAGTCAAATTCAGACCTTCATAGCTCTCATCAATAGACAAACATCTTAGCATAGTTCTAATGACATACCTACAGCTCAAATCAGTACACAAAACTCAAACCATGTGAGCTCACCTTCACCTACTGCATAGTCCAACATGGCAGGTATTTTTCCCTCTCCCTTCAGAAAACATCACTCCATGATACCTTGGATTGTTGACAAAGGTGCAACAGACCACATGGTCTATTCCACTGCATTTCTCAATTCAATAACTTGTTCTATTAAGGCTTATATCCAGCTTCCTAAATACTCGAGTGAAAGTCACCCACACTGGTACCATTTAGCTATCAAAGCACATCACCCTCACTAATGTCCTATGTGTGCCCTCATTTTCCTTTAACCTCATTTTAGTCAGCAAACTCACCTGTCAATCCTCTCTATGTCTTAATTTTTTGAAACAATTTTGTTTCATACAGGACCAATCTTCATGGACAACGATTGGACTTGCTGAGATTCAACATGGCCTATATTACCTTCTCCCCAACTCCCTTGAAGACAAAACTGCACCCCATTTAGCAGCTTTCATTCCTCCTAGTACTTGTTTTTGCAACGCAGTAGTGCAAGAAGACTTTAGACTTTGGCACCTCAGATTAGGTCACTTGTCTGATCAAAGGTTAAGTCCATTCAATCCATTTCCGTGGATGCTAAATGTAATAGTTCAACAGAATGTACTATTTGCTATTAAGCAAAACAGAAATGACTATATTTTCTTTTAAGTAATTCTTGCACTTCCTCTAACTTTGACCTGATCCATTGTGACATTTGGGGACCCTACTCCCAACCATCTTTACAAGGACATCATTACTTCCTTACCATTGTTGATGACCATAGTCGAACCACTTGGACTTATTTGATAAAATTCAAATCTGAAACTAAGCAACTTGTGCAGAACTTCATTCAAATGGTACAAACACAATTCAACTCTAAAGTGAAACAAATCAGAACTGATAATGGACTGGAATTCTACATGCCTGATTTCTATAACTCAAAAGGAATCCAACACCAAAGGTCATGCATTTACACCCCACAACAAAATGGAGTTGTGGAAAGAAAACATCAAAACCTTCTCAATGTGGCTCGGGCTATCCTTTTTCAGGCTTCTCTCCCAACTAAATTTTGAGGTGATACCATCTTGACAGCAAGCTACTTGATAAATAGAACTCCCACTCCTCTTCTCAAGGATAAGTCTCCTTATGAAATCCTATTTTCCACTCCTCCATCCTATGATCATCTAAAGGTTTTTGGTTGTTTATGTTTTGTTTCAACCTTCAAACATGATAGGACTAAGCTTGATCCCCAAGCAACTAAATGTGTTTTCATTGGGTATCCTATTGGTGTGAAAGGATACAAAGTATACAATCTAGAAAATCACTCCACTTCCATTTCCAGAGATGTTCATTTCATTTAAAATGTATTTCCCTTCCAAAAATCATCCTCAAAACAATCTTCTATTCACTCAGAAATGACCATAACATCGGCATTCTCAAACCAAAACTCACATTCATCTCAAACTCCTGTTATTTCCTCAAAACAACCTGACTCTCCTTTGCTCGCTCAACACTCGCTCAACAACTCGCTCGAGCGAAGTCTACGCAGAGATCTCGCTCAAACCTCGCTCAACATTTCGCTCGAGCGACGGTTAGGCAATGATCTCGCTCAACCTTCATTCGACATTTCGCTCAAGCGATGTTCAAGCAGTGATCTCGCTCAACCATCGCTCGAGCGACGGTCAGGCAGTGATCTCGCTCAACTATCGCTCGATATCTTTCTCGAGCAACCATCAGGCAGTAACTTCGCTCAACCCTCGCTCGAGCGAAATCCATCACAGATTGTTCCTACTAAAAGATCTAATCGAGTAAAATGCTCTCCTTCATATCCACAAGATTACCATTGTCATCTTGCCTCGCATTTTCCACCTCACTCCTCCACTCCTTACCCTCTCACTCATCACATGACATATGATCATCTATCCCCCTCTCACCGAGCCTATACCTTATCCCTTTCACTCAACCCTGAGCCTAAGTCATATGATGATGCTATCATGACTACTCATTGGAAAGAAGATATGAGGTCTGAACTTGAGGCTCTTAAGGACAATCACACTTGGTCTATCATGCCTCTACCTCTTGGAAAGAACTCGATTGGCTGCAAGTATGTTTACAAGACAAAGATGAAACCAAATAGAACTATTGACAAGTATAAAGCTAGGCTAGTAGCTAAGGGTTACACTCAAACAGAGGGCTTTGATTACTTGGAAACCTTTAGTCCTGTGGCAAAATTAACCACAATTCGGTTGTTCCTTGCTTTGGCAGCAATTGGTGGCTGGCACTTGACCCAACTTGATGTTCATAATGCATTTCTTAATGGGGATCTTGATGAGAAAATATATATGGACTTGCCACCAGGTTACAGGGTTCAGGGGGAGTCTTCTCAACAAAAGAAAAATCTGGTATGCAAGTTACATAAATCACTTTATGGTTTAAAACAAGCCTCAAGGCAGTGGAACACAAAATTCACTGCTGCCCTCATTTCTATCGGCTTTCAGCAGTCCAAAAGCGATTATTCCTTATTTACTAAAACTGATTTTAGTAAATGGTTGATGATATAATTGTGGGAAGCAACAATTTATCTTCTATCGAAGCTGTCAAGACCTTCCTGCATAGCAAGTTCAAGATAAAGAACCTTGGTTCTTTGAAATTCTTTTTGGGGATAGAAGTGGCTAGAAATACTCTTGGAATTCACATTTTCCAAAGGAAGTACGCTTTTGAAATCTTAGAGGATGCTGGGCTGCGTGGTTGCAAACCTGCAAATACCCCCATTACAACAAATCACAAACTCTCACACTCCTCCACTGATGTGTTAGCAGATGGTACGGCTTATCGAAGATTAATTGTGAGACTTTTCTACTTAACAATTAATAGACCAGATATCACATATGCTGTGAGTATTCTTAGTCAATTCATGGATAAACCATCTGAAATTCATCTACAGTATGCTCACAGGATCTTGAAGTACCTGAAGAGCTCAATTGGCCAAGGCATCTTCTTCTCAGTTAAATCATCTTTACATTTAAAAGCTTATAGTGATTCTGATTGGGCGGCATGTTCTGAGACTCGAAGATCGATCACTGTTTTTTGCATATTCCTTGGAGACTCATTGGTGAGTTGGAAATCCAAAAAGCAAGTTACGGTATCTTGATCTTCTATTGAGGCAGAATATCGAGCATTAGCATACACATGCTATGAAGTTATTTATTTAATCACATTTCTAAAGGACTTTAACATTGAGCATAAGCAACCAGCTTTGTTGTATTGCGATAATCAATCTGCAATCCATCTCACCAAGAACCTCATTTTTCATGAAAGAACGAAACACATCAAGTTGGATTTCCATTTTGTTCGAGAAAAAGTTGTTGCTGGTATGGTCATTCCAGTACATGTAAGCTCAAAATTTCAACTAGCAGACATTTTCACCAAAACTCTCCCAGCTGCAAGCTTCCATTTTCTATTATCCAAGATAGGCATCCTCAACATATTTGCCCATCTTGAGGGGGAGTTTCAAAATTCAAATAGAGATGTTCAAGTAATAGACACCACATAGCACAATAGTTGCAGTGAAAACATGCAGGAGCAGAGCAGAGACATGCATATGCAGAGGAAGGACATGCAATGACAGAACTTCATGCACAAGCAATAAAGCACCACCTACAAGCTACTTTCTCATACTTACCTTTTTGCTTTATTGTCCTTAGTATATATAACAGTGTACTAGATTAAATAAAGTAGCAGTAGAATTAATTAGCACTTACTTTTTACTGATACAAGCAACGTGGGTCTGGTTGGATATATATAGGGACTTTGTGTTGTAATTCACCATATCAAGATCAATATATTGAGAAACAGATTTTTCTCCTTCAACCTTCTTTGTGTCATTTACCTTTAGCTTCAAATTTCAAAACAATTCATCTATGATTTGGTGAGTTATTTTTACCATGATGATCAACAAGACCGACACTCACCAAAGCCCAGGAAGGAAGTAAAGCATTTATTGCATTTCACAGATTTGGTGAGATATTTTTCTGTCCACCATGGCTAACAGAAAGGCCAGATCAATCCAATTGTTGCACGTGCACATGTTATTCCTGTTCACAAAACGAAGAACAAAAAGACAAAAATAAAAGAACTAAACACCTATATGGTATAGCAACTAAGCTTGACGAGGCAGTATTGAAATTCACTAGGCCAGATTCAGACACAGATTTACTTCAAATACAATTTTGGAAGAATCGCTGCTTACATCAGTTCCAGTGCTTCAATCTCGCATGGCTCTTGTCTTGCTTACCATGCCTGAAAAAAAACTTGCTTGGTGGATATGCAACGTTTCTTGGATGTCACACCCCTTTGGGTAGACGACAAAACTGAAGGTCTTTTTCGAAACCTGATGGCTTTGGAGCAGTGCCATTATCCAACTAAAACTAACATCTATATTGAAGACTGACGCAGTTTTCTATACATGCTATATTTAATTTTTTGCTAATATTATTAGCCATCTAATTTATTATACTGCTTCGAAACAATATGTTATTAATTATTGTTATTCTCAGGATGGCATATAAGATGTATTTTTGGTGCACTGTAAACAGTAGAACATTAGAATCAATCAAAAATGTTGGTTGAGTTCTCCCCTATTTTTTCTCTGGTTTTATTATTTTTCTGCAATCTGATTTTAAAACCAACAATTGGTATCAGAGCTAGACTCGATCCTCTTGGAAAAATGGCTACCATTGGTTCATCTACATCAATTCCTATTTTTTTTGGTAAAAATTATGACTATTGGAGCATAAAAATCTAGACTTTGTTCTTGTCTCTTGATCTATGGTATGTCATTGAGTCTGGAGTTCCAACAGTCGGTGTAAGCTCAAGTGGTGGTGCTTCAGATTCAAGTCAACTCAAGCTAAAAAAACAGAAGGATGCAAAGGCATTATTCACTCTGCAACAAGCTGTAAGTGAATCTATATTTCCAAGATTAATGAGAGCTACTACTTTTAAACAAGCATGAGAAATATTACAATTTGAGTTTCAAGGACATAGCAAAGTTAAAATTTTTAAACTTCAAGGGTTAAGAAGGGAACTTGAAAATCTTAAAATGAAAGAATCTGAGAATATCAAGGAGTATTGCTCTAGAGTCATTGAAGTAGTGAATCAAATGAGGGCTTATGATCAAAATATTTCAGATGAAATGATTGTTTAGAAAATCCTCATAAGCTTGACTAAAAAGTATGACCATGTGGTGGCTGCCATTGAAGAAGCTAAAGATCTCTCTTCACTTTTTGTCGCTGAGTTAATGGGCTCACTTTATGCTCATGAGCAGCAAATTGGCAGAAGGAATGAGGCATCTTTGGAAAATGCATTTCAATCCAAAGTTAGTCTAAAGAATCAAAAGCAAAGGGACTTCAAGAAAAAGTTCAAGGGCACAACAAAAGGAGGAGAAAGTTCTCAAAAGAAGAAGGGAGAATTTCCACCTTGTGGTGTTTGCAAAAAGACTAATCATTTGGAGAAAGATTGTTACCATCGGGGCAAGCCACAATGCACAAATTGTAAGAAGTTTGGGCATGAGGAGAAAGATTGCCGGTTCAAAAGCAAAAATCAGCAAGCAAATTTTACTAAGGACAAGGAAGAGCAATTGTTCTATGATTGTCATATTGTAGCTGAGCAAAGAAGAGAGTGGTTTCTAGACACTGGGTGCAGCAACCATATGACACCAGATGGGAGCTTATTTTCTCAAATCGATAAATCTGTATGTGTTAAAAGTGAAGCTTGGAAGGAGATTTGGTGGAGGCAAGTGACAAAGGCACGATTGCTATGGAAACCAAGAAAGGGACCAGATATATAAAAGATGTTCTCCATGTTCCTAGCCTTGATCAAAGTTTGCTTAGTGTTGGGCAAATGATGCAAAATGGCTACTCACTCCACTTTGAGGGAGAGTCATGTGTCATCCTTGATCTGAAGAACAATAACCAAGTTATGGCAAAAGTTAAAATGGGAAATGGAAGAAATTTTTCCATTACTTGGCAATACCCAGGAGCAATGATGGCCAGGTCTGATGAAACAATTCTTTGGCATCAAAGGTTTGGTCAATACAACCTACATGCCTTAAGGATGATAAATCAGAAAAATATGATAAGAGATATGTCTTTGTTGGACCAAAACATGCCTACTTGTGAAGGGTGTATGATGGGAAAGCAGTATAGGCAGTCATTTCCATCAGGAGAAGCTTGAAGAGCAAAATCAGTACTTGAGTTGGTGCATACTGATCTGTGTGGTCCCATGAGGACACTCTCTCAAAGCCAAAAACAAGTATTTTATACTCTTCATTGATGATTTTTCAACAATGACTTGGGTATACTTTCTCAAAGAAAAATCAGAAGCATTTGAAATATTTAAGAAATTTAAATTGCTTGTTGAGAACCAAAGTAGTAGAAAACTCAAAACCTTGAGAAGTGATAGAGGCACTAAGTTCAACTCTAAAAAGTTTGATGAGTTTTGCAAAAATGAAGGGTTGGGACACCAATTGACTGTTGTCTATACTCCACAACAAAATGGAGTCTCGTAGAGGAAAAATAGGACTATCATGGAGATGGCCAAATCAATGCTAATGGCAAAGGGCATTGCAAGAAAATTTTGGGTTGAGGCTGTTAATACAGCAGTATATGTGCTAAATAGATGCCCCACAAAGGCAGTGAAGGATAAGACTCCAATCGAAGCATGGAGTGGACATAAGTCAAGTGCTAATCATTTCAAAGTATTTGGAAGTTTGTGTTATATTCATGTACCTGAACAAAAGAGGCACAAACTTGAACAAAAGTCAGAGAAAGGAATTTTTCTTGGGTATATCTCTCAATCCAAAGCATACTGGGTCTTGAATCTCAAAACTCAGCAGCTGGTCACAAGTAGAGATGTTTTGTTTGATGAGCATTCAACTTAGAAATGGGAAGAAGAGCATGAATCAGATTTGACTTTTCTGATCCAACTATTGAGCAAGTTGAAGAAGGGCTAGAAACATCAACTCCAAATGATCAATTTTCAACACCATTCTCGGGTTCAGGAAGTGATAGCAACTTTGGAAGTTCAACACCCTCATCACCCGAGACTCCTCCAAGAAGATTCAGAGCATTGAATGAGATCTATGAATATTGCAACTTTACTTCCACAGAGCCGGAAAATTATGCTGCAGCCTCTAAAGAACAAGTTTGGGTGGATGCAATGAAGGAAAAGACTAGAATGATTGAGAAAAATAATACATGGGAGCTGGTTGCATATCTTGACAGCAAAGAAATCATTGGAGTTAAATGGATTTACAAAAGGACGCTAAATCCTGATGGGTCATTAAAGAAATGCAAAGTTAGATTAGTTGCTAAAGGGTACTCACAGCAGGCTGGAATTGATTTCAATGAAACCTATGCTTCTGTGGCAAGATTGGATACCATAAGAACTATTTGTGCACTTGCAGCTCAAAGAAGTTGGAAAGTCTCTCAACTTGATGTTAAATCAACTTTCTTGAATGGAAAACTTGAAGAGGAAGTGTATGTGGAGCAAGCAACCCGAGGGCTTCAACAAGGAAGATGGCAAGGTGTATAATTAAAAAAGGCTCTATATGGGCTTAAACAAGCACCTAGAGCATGGTATAGCAAGATCGATGGTTACTTTGCTGAACAAGGCTTCAAGAGAAGTGTAAGTGAACCTACACTTTATGTCCAGCTCAAAGGTGAAAGTTAGCTTATTGTCTCACTATATGTTGATGATTTAATCATAACTGGAAATGACTCAAAGATGATTGAAGAATTCAAGCAAGAGATGATGAAGTCTTTTGAAATGAGTGACTTGGGATTAATGCATTATTTCCTTGGTATGGAAGTATGTCAAGATGATGGCATCTTCATTTCTCAAAAGAAGTATGCTGAAGACTTACTTAGAAGTTCAATATGGCTGATTGTAAACTAGTGGCAACTCCTCTAATTGCAAATGAAAAACTTAAGAAAGAAGATGGGAGAAAATTAATTGATGGGGGTACTTACAGAAGCTTGATTGGCAGCTTGTTATACCTCACCTCTTTTCGATCTGATATCATGTTTGCTACAAGCATGTTGTCTAGATTCATGCAAAATCCCAGTCAAGTGCATTTTGGAGCTACTAAAAGAGTGCTGAGATACATTCAAGGCACAAAGGATTTCAGCATTTGGTATAAACCAAGTTCTTATTCAACTTTGATTGGTTTTACTGATAGTGATTGGGCTGATTCTGTGGATGATATGAGAAGCACATCCAGGTATTGTTTTAATCTTGGAACAGGTGTGTTTTCATGGGGTTCGAAAAAGCAAGGTTTTGTGGCTCAATCTACAACAGAAGTTGAGTATGTTGCTGCTGCCAATGCTGTAAATCAAGCTACATGGCTGACTAGAATACTTGAAGATATGGGAGTAAAGCAACAACTTCCAGTTGAGATTTTTTGTGACAATAAATCAGCGATTGCAATGGGAAAAAATCCAGTTTATCATAGCCGAACCAAGCACATTGCTATTAAGTATCATTATCTTAGAGAAGTGATTGCTAATGGAGATGTTGAGATGAAGTATTGCAACTCAGAAGAACAATTGGCTGATATCTTTACAAAAGCACTTCCTAGAAACAAATTTCAGAAGCTGCGTTTGATGCTTGGAGTTGAAGAAAATGCATCAAGGAGGAGTATTGAAGGCTGATACAGTTTTCTATACATGCTATATTTAATTTTCTGCTATTATTATTAGCCATCTAATTTATTATACTGCTTTGGAACAATATGTTATTAATTGTTGTTATTCTCAAGATGACATATAAGATATATTTTTGGTGCATTGTAAACGGCAGAACATTAGAATCAATCAAAAAAGTTGGTTGAGTTCTCCCTTATTTTTCCTCTGGTTTTATTATTTTTCTGCAATCTAGTTTTAAAACCAACAACGATTACATTGTACTTTTGAATGATCTTATCACAACTAAAGACGATGTAAGGCTGCTTTCAAAGACGATGTGCTTTTGGATGATCTTATTGTTGGGAATCTGAACCTTCCAAATTCCCCACACCAGGATCTACTTTTGACAGAATACTAAGAAAAATAGAGAAATAAACACAACACAAGAATTTACGTAAAAAACTCTAAAATAGGAGAAAAACCACCAGACCTAGAGTATAAAATACACTATGTGAAAAATTGTTACAATCACACAATTTTTCTCCTCACCCTAACAATACCTACAAAAACTTCTCCCACTAGTAAAACTTTAACTTTCACCTCTTTTCCTTTTACATACAAAAAGGACAACAGATGAATTTTACTAAAGTCAAAAGTTACTAGATAAGTTTCTAACTGGTGTATTTAAACTAAGGAGGGTTGGTCTCCTTTTATAAGCCCATGGGTCTTACCCCTCTCCCACTCCTTTTCCATGTAGGATTCAAGGAACAAAAACTCAACAATCTCTACCTTGCGACTTTGACTGATCCCACAGCCACACTCCACCGCAATGAAGATCTCTATAGCTTTCGCTATTATGCTCTACCATAAAAGCATACTCACTTAGAATAAACCAATTCTAAACATTTCAATTCGGCCCATGTCGAAAATAACCTTACTGAAAAATTATGGTGCAACTCCCACGTTTGGCTTTTCTGGAAGTTCATCAGTCATCAACATGAATTTCCACCACACACCTTGCATCAATGCTAAACCAATGCACGTGTGCAAACTTGTGGAACAGCTAACATTAAAACATCTTCTATTATGACAACTTTGAGATTCGCATCATGCTATAAGGATATACATGTCTCTTTTTCCATGGAGAAAGACAAAACGTTAGCATCAATACCAGTATCTCCATTTACTCACTTGGAACCATTTGCCGAACTGGCTCTACCTCTTGTTGACAACTTTTCTTAACGTACTCATGTTGTCCACACCTCCAACAAATTGCTGACTTCATGGGTTGGTCGATACCTTGTGTAATCCTGATGAAATCAAAATATCCCTGACTTGCACTTGCCACAAGTCAAAATTGATTCTTCTATCAAATTTCTCTACCTTCATTCTTGACATTGACTTGATGAATTTTACCGTAAAAATGAATATTACCCACTAAGTAAGTTCCCAGGAAAGATTGGAAAGTCACAACGGACATACTTAAAATTTTCAATCTCCTAGACAGAATCTCCTTAGATCGTACATATCCACACTACTACATCAAAGCCCCACCCCGCCAAAAGAATCTAGTGGCTCTAATACCATTTGTTAGGAATCTGGACATTCCAAATTCTCTACACCAGGATCTACTTTTGACAGAATACCAAGAAAAATAGAGAAATAAATACAATACAAGAATTTAAGTGAAAAACTCCAAAACTAGAGAAACCACCAGACCCAGAGTAGAAAATACACTATGTGAAAATTATTACAATCACAATTTTTCTCCTCACTCTAACAACACCCACAAAAACTTTTCCCACTAGTAAAATTTTAACTTTCACCTCTCTTCCTTTTACATACAAAAAGGACAACAAAGGAATTTTACTAAAATCAAAAGTTACTAGATAAGTTTCTGATTGGTGTAGTTAAACTAAGGAAGGTTGGTTTCCTTTTATAAGCCCATGGGTCTTGCCCCTCTTCCACTCATTTCCCATGTGGGATTCAAGGAGCAAAAACCCAACACTTATTACATTGTCCCTTAAAAAAAAGACGATGTAAGGCTGCTTGTTGACAAGAAGATCATTATTAACGAGTTAGGTTCTAGCAAAGCAGTGACGGATCTGGTTAACCACCTCGCCCTAGAGATTCAAGAAAGTGGAAATCGTTATGAATGTCTCTGTAAAGAGCTTATGAGTATTATGAGAGCAATTGGAATCGTCTAGTGGGAACCTTCACTAGGATGTATTTATCAGACTTTTTCAAAGCAACTGCTACTATTGTTGGAATTCTTGTCTTGGGTTTCACTGTCTGGAATTTCAACTGGCTCCTTAGGATTAGACTGAAGGAGACTTGAAGCATCTCATGTGGGTAGCATTTGTTGGAGTGCTATATTATAAGATGCTAGCTAGTTATTTGATACGCGTAGTGGATCGCATTTAGTTCTAAGCATTTGTATTTTGGAAGTGTTATGACTCTAGTTTAGCATATGGATCAGTGGAAAGTCTGTCTGTCTATGGTGATCTATGGTATTGCAGTAAATTAACTTTACACTCTGTTGATGCTATTACCAGCAAATAAAGCCAGATTTAGTTGCATGGCATTTAATGTAGAAGAGTTATTCTATGCATCTACCCACTGTAGCAGCTGCACACTACACGTGTCGATTTTTTTTCCTTGTTTCCTCAATTCAAACGTGTGTTTCGTTGGTCTGAAGAATTCGAAATCATCCCTTTGCGTGAAACCCCTACTCTTCCCCTGTGCCTCATTTTTCTCCAGCCAGCACCACCGATGATGCCATCACTCTACCCAGCGCCACCTCCAGACAACTTCCTTCTATTTAGCGCTGCCTATTGAAGGTCATCCCTCGCCGCTCCTCCCCGCGAGGACATTTAATGCGGTACATGAAGTCCTTCGTCATCGCCACTGTTCATACAGACATGTTTTTGGACCAATTTTCCTTCCATAAGCCCTAACATTTGTCATGTGTACTGAGAGAGGGTGAGTTTTGTGAGATGGGTATTACGGCTAGGGCATGGATAAGTCTCTGGTTTCAACCTCTATTTCGACCTTTGGTTTCAAAATGATCACCAGACTATTTGCTCTATTTTATTGGCTAGAATAAAGTAGCAGTTCAATGTGAAAAATGTCCATTTTCATGCTCAGAACTGGATTATGTGCTTTAAGTTTAGTTCTGTCAAATTTCAAACAGTGGAGGTAGCCAACAAATGCTTTCAAAATCCCCACTAATCCGGCTAAAACAATCCCTACCTTTATAGAATAGAAATGCAATACCTTTTCAATTTTTATCTTTTTTTTTAATAGGAATTGGTATACATGATGTTATTTTTGCTCCTTTTTACAGTATTGCTTGGACTAATTGGTTTTGTTGATTTTTGTCACTTGTTTGCTCCTACTGTATTTTTTTGTTGTATTTTTATCTTCACTTTGATGCTTGAATCCAAACATCTTCCATGTTAGTAGGCAAGTTGATGTTTTATTTTTTTTATAGTGTGTTTGATGTGCTCATGCATCTAATTATTTGTCCTACTCGCTATCGTGTAATTTAGATGACTTCATTAGAGTTGAAGATTTATTTCAGGTATATTTTTCTGAGTTTGTTAGCCAAATTCCAAAAAATAACATCTTAATTTTTTTGATTAAAGTATCATTTTTCCTAACTCTCACACTGTATTGAGCAGATGCCACCTATGAAATACCCTTTATTGAGTCATCCGGAGGACTTGAGGCAAGAAACTCCCCCTATGTCAATTGTGCCAACCAGTTTAGAATTTGAAGAAAATATTGGAACCTTGCATGATGTTGATGGTATGGTGTAACTAGTTCAGAATTATAGTAGTTCAGAATTTAATGACGTTTATATTGACTCGATGCTAATCCATTCCTATGTTTTCATGTATAGAAATGTTCTTCGACATAGATGAGGATTTAGCGGGTACCACTATCGTCCTGGATAATGAAGTACAAGTTGAACCACCAAGATCCGATATGGAATTCGACAGCCAGAAATATCTTTTGGACTATTATAAGAAATATGTCAAACAAGAGGGTTTTGGTGTAAGAACGCAGAGGACTAAGAGGGATGATGATGACAGACCTGTGTATGTGACCATTGGTTGTGCCCGTGGCAGAAAGTACTATCCTTGGCCAACAAACTAAAATGGATTATAAGGCGAAAGTAAATGCGATATTGAACAAGGGTGAGAAATGGGTTCTCACCACTATTGAAAATTCTAACAACCACATCACTGTGAGCCCCAAGAAGACAAGACTACTATGATCCCATAGGTATCTAGATGAATATAGTCAAAGGGTCCTAAACTTGAATGATAGAGTCTACAACTGCACAAGAATTATAATTCGCTTATCGTTCAAGCGAGGGGTTATGAGAATCTTTCTTTTCAAGAGAAAGATTGTCGGAATTACATTGCAAAGGCCAGATATTTAAAATTGGGTAAAGGAGGTGGCGATGCCCTTAATGAGTATTTCCAAAGAATGAGAGATCAGAATGAGGGTTTCATTTCTAACATGGATGTAGATGATGATGGAAGGTTACAAAACGTGTTTTGGGCTGGTGCTCCGAGTTGAGCCGCTTATGAGTATTTTGGAGATGTTGTGTCCTTCAATACAACGTACCTAACAAATAAGTACCACATGCCTTTCGCTCTATTCGTTGGTGTTAACCATCATGGCCAATCGATACTGTTTGGGGCGGGCTTGTTGTCAAGCGAGGACACACAGAGTTTTGAATGGTTGTTCCAAATGTGGTTGGCTTGCATGAGTGGTAGGGCGCCTAAAGCCATCATAACCAATCAAGATCGAGCAATAAAGAATTCTATATTGCCTCTGTATTCTCTAAAATGCGTCATAAATACTGTTTGTGGCATATAATGCGCAAATTTTTCGAGAAATTAGTATCTCACGCCAAATTCAATGCTGGGTTGAAGACTGACATTCAGGCTGCACTATATGATTCCCAGACCACCACAAAATATGAAGAGAGTTGGGTTCAATTTCTTTCAAAGTATGAGCTGGTCGACAATAATTAGATTCAGTCCTTATCCGAAAAAAGGTCTTTTTGGGTTCCAGTATACCTAAAGAGCATATTTTGGGCTGGTATGAGCACGACACAAAGGTCGAAAAGCATGAATGTTTTTTTCAACAGGTATGTCTATTCTGGTACGACATTGAAGGAATTTGTTGACCAATTTGATAATGCTCTTAGAAAAAAGGTAGAGCAAGAAACAGTGACTGATTTTAGTTCTACCAACCAAACTATCCCCAATGTGTCCCCTCTCAACATTGAGAAATAGTTTTAGAAACTATATACTCATAAAAAAATTTAAGGAGATCCAAATAGAATTGATGGGCCTAATGTGTTGCAATTGTTGGTTGGTAAGTACACAAATGTACATTTTAACATTCGATGTATTTGATGACATATCAATTGATGAGTACACCAAAATAGTTCGCTACTCAATTTATGATAAGGAAGATGAGTGTGAGGTAAAATGCACATGTGCATTGTTTGAGATGCGGGAGATTATGTGTAGGCATGTACTTAAAGTTTGTCAGATGAAAAAGATCAATATGCTGCCATATGTATATTTCTTGGATCGCTGGAGAAAGGACTATCAATATATGAATGAATATTAATCGAGTCGAACTAACAAGTCAACTCGAGCATAAACGAGTGAGTCTTAACGAGTCTTAATCGAGTAAAGTTTTGTCGGGTATGTGTCATTTACTGACTGAGCGGGTATGTGCCATTTACTGACTGAGCGGGTATGTGCTTTCACGAACAAGTTTTTTTAGTTCACAAGTCGAGTTCGATTCGAGTTTAACCAAGTGAGTACCGAGCAGGCTGTCGAGTAGCCTAGTTCATTTACAGCTCTAATCACACTACAAATTATCAAAAAGCAAAACCATCAGTTCTTTAAGTTTTAAATTCTTTTTGTATGGGAGTAAATTTATAAGTTTATAGTTTAGGTGGTGGGTTCCGGATTTCTTGGTCTTATTGTTTGTTTTTGGGTTTGGCTTCTTGCAGCTTGAAGCGGTTCCTTGGCCTAAGCCCACCACGCACCCAGCCACCGTTCTACCCGTCTGTCGATCGTGTAGTCGTTCAAAGTTTTTGCTGAACAAAACGGCATGTGCCCCGTACGCGCGAGGTCTATATTAGGCGTGATGTGATGCACCTCGCTATCTGGAGGGATCCTATCCGCTGTGCGAGGCTCTTCGATGATCCAAGGCTTTCGAGCTGCTCAAACTTGTGGTGGTCCACTCCTAGAGTGGCGCGTGCTGTCCACGTGCCACCACAACTAAAGATTTTGGGTTGTTTTTCTCTGTTTTCTTTATGTTGTTTAGTTGTTTTTTTTTTCTATGTTGCATTTGTATAGATAAAACTTTCATAATGAGAAATAGTTTTTCGAACATTTTTTCTGTAAAGTTGTAGTTTCTCTCCTCGTTGGATGAGAGAATTTAGTAAACTGCCTTCTTTGCAAATAGTATTTAGTTCTCTCAGACTTTTTGTCTGAGAGTGTTAGAAACTGAGCCTCAAATGCTATTAGTTGACTTGTAAACTGAATTATCTCAATTTCTACATGCCACACTTGTATATTTAAGTTATTTATCTGAATGAAACAAGCCTATTTCTCAAAAATTGAAAAAAATGAAAAATATCAATTTAATACTTCTTCGCTGGAACAAGACAATTTCTACATACAATCAATGCCATGCAACAGCAACGTCTGGTTTTATTTAATTGGACAATGCTACACGGCCTGTAGCATCTTATCGTTAGCTATAAATCTTTTTTTATTCTTTTGTTGTTTTTCTTCTCATATTTTTTAATATTTTTAAAAAATAAAAAAATATATCAATACACTTAAAATTACTTTCTGAATTATTAAGTAAAAAAACAAAATAAAAATTTAATTTGAGAAGCGGTCATTCGGAGCGGGCATTGTAGATAGGGGTGTAAGAATTCTTGTCCGGACCAATGGACCGGACCTGGTTGTGATATGGTCTGGTTCGGTCCATTTTTTTAAAACCGAATATTTTCGGTTTAGTCCCAGTTCAACAAATTTCTCCTTCTGGACTAGATCTGACCAAATATCACAACTAAAAAAAATATTATGTATATATATATATTTTTTATAAGTAATTGTATATAATATTAATATTAATATATATTAAGAATTGTAGTATAACATATTAATATATAATATATACTCTTATAATATTAACATATTATAATAATTGTAATATAAAAATATAAATGATAGCATATCTATATCTCTATTCGTAATAAGTTAATTATAGTATATTTATATAGATTAGTTTTCTTTTATTTTTTTTTAAGAGTAAGTTTTTTTAATGTTTTTTAGCTTAAATCTGTGATAAGTACGTAATATTGACTGAAAATAATTAAATTTGAACAAAAAAATAGATTTGATCATTACAAAATTTTGAGTTAAATTTAGTTTATTAAATCATATTATATACTCTTGGACTGAATTTGGACCGAATTGAACCGAATCGATATGGACTGAATAGAGGTTTGGTCCGATCCATGATAAAAAAATCTCTGGACTGAATAGAACTGGTCAATAGCTTTTTCGGACCAGACCAGATCAAACTGGACCATTTAATTTGCGGTTCAATAAGAAAACTCTGCAAGCAGAACCGACCTCAAAAGCAGCTAACCCAGACCTACTAACTCAAAACAAATAATTAATGACATAGATAAAAGAGATGGCCGAAGACTCGATCATCCCAGACCCACTTACAATTACCGACTCCACTAAATAACTGACTTAAACACAATTAAACATAATCTGGACAACAAGAAATAAATACAATCCAATAACAACTGAATAAATAAGCATTATCCACTAACGGCCCACTCTTCAGCAAGCCCAGTCCACTTGAAAGCCCAAGGCTCGTGACAATGCCATTTTCTCATATGACCTTGCCCTCAAGGTCCGAAAAGTCATTTTATAGCTTCTCACATTCAACCCATGAAGCCTCTTTGTGCGCTAGCCTCTTCCATCTGATCAAATACTCAGTTATTGCAATCTGACCCTTCTTCTTCAGCCTACGCTACAACACCTTCTTGGGTTCAGCTTGTGGAACGCCTTCAGAGTTAATGGGTGGCAGATTTAAGCATAACTAATTTTTGTGACCTACTTTGTTCTTGAGGCTCGAAACGTGCACAACGGGATGAATCACGGCATTTGGTGGCAACGCCAGTCGATGGGCAAGATCGTTCCTACTCGCTCCACCACCTGGTACGGCCGAAAAAATCTAGGTGATAATTTAAGGTTCCTCCTTTGCAGGGGCGGAACCACATTGGAGGGTGGGGGGGCTACCGCCCCCCCAAAGTTTTTCAAAAAGTTCAATGTACTATACATATTCGTATAGGTTTTTATTTTTATTTTTCTCTTTAGCCCCCCCAGTGTTGAGTCATGAGCGTTCTTAGCCCCTGCTACACAGACACCATGGTTAAGACCAACGGTCCAACACTCTAACTCTAACATAAACAACGTAAAGACCAATGGTTCTACCCCTACGACACGAAAATCTTACAGTTCAAGGAATTCATTAAAGCTCCATCCAATCAATTGAAAATGTAAACATGTCAACTTTAAAAGAAGAATATTGACAGTGCAAGCTAGCTATTTTTATTGGATTGTCCGTAATTTGACCCCATATAGATTCAGGCTCTAACATTGGCTTTCAGTTTTACGTGAATTCTAACATTCAAAAAGAAGTTTCACATGAATTCTTTAAAACAAGATGTATGAATGTTCCATCCAATGCTTTTATACCAAGTGTAACGTGCTAACCAAAATTAAATGTTCCGGTACTTCAAGGGGCCAGTCCTCCACAATACAAACAGAGCAAGTAAATTTAGTTAATATGATTTCAGTAAACAAAAACTCTTTATTTAACGGTTATCTAGCCTAGCAAATTTAATAGTTAATAGTTCTACTGCTCAGATTCATGATTCGTGCATATATTATATACTGTCAACTGATTTAATTTGTGCATATTACATATTACATATATCATAATATATAATATGTAATATGTGTATATATTTGTGATTTGTGCATATAAATATATAGATTTGTGCATATATTATCATTTATATATATAATATACTCACTTGTGCATATACATAAATTTGTCCATATATTATAATTTTTATATATAATATATACTGATTTATTCATATATATATAATATTAATATAATATAATATATATAGATTTGTGTAGCGCAAAGAAATTAAAATTTGTATGTCTTGATTTTGCCCCCCCAACCCTCAAATCTTGGTTCCGCCCCTGCTCCTTTGTACCACCGAGTGTTGCTTATAGGGTTGGAGCTTGAAATATATCCAATCTCCAACCTCGAAATTCCTTTAAGTTCTCTTGTAATCTGCAAATTTCTTCGTTCTTTCTTGTGCTACCTGCAGGTTATTTTTCAAGATCGTAGCCAGGTGTCTTGAATCCTCAGTTATCATCAACTGCCTGTACAGAAGCATTACCCGAGGCGTATGGAAGTAATTTGGGTGCCACGTATCCATAAACAATTTCAAATGGGGACATTTTAGTAGGACTGTGAATGTTAGTGTTGTAATCACCACCAACCGTTTAAGATATATATATACGGAGCACACTTCTTACCAGATTATGTCTTTCAGTAACACCATTTTGATAAGATAAATTTGGTATTGTATACCGAGCAATAATGGAGATCAAGCGGCCATCACGGTAGTTGGTGATTACAAATATAATTTTCTTCATGTTATTTGTTGTTATCATTCTTTAGAGTACTCACAATATATCCTTTAAATTTTTTTAAAATATGCTACCAAAATCTATTTTTTTTATTTTATCTATTTATTTTTACAATATATCATCTATCAGTTAATCTATTTTTTTTTTCTATATCATTAAATATTATACTTTTTAATTTTTTTTATTCATTTTAAATATTTTTTTTCTAATTTCAATAATATCCTCAAATCTTTTAATATTTATAATATCTTTGCATATACAATGTCATATAATTATGTTTTTCTTTTTTTCTATTTTACACATGAACACTTGAAAACTACAATGCATGTTAAAAAAAAGTAATAAATCGGAGAAAAATGATGCAAGGAGACATGAAAATTACACCAAATAGAAAAACGTATTGCACACAACAGGAAAAAAGAAAAAAGAAAAAGAAAGAAAGCAAAATGGCTAAAACATTCGAAATGACTGAAGCTAGGAAAGAAAAAGTAATAAATATTTTTATAGTAATGAACAGTATTCCCTCCATGTAGCGGGATTACTATTCATGTCTTCAATTTTTATTTTATTTTATAGCTTCTGTTGGAACTGTTTTTTGAACTGTTTTATCTATATTTAAAAAAAAAAAAAAAATCTATGGGTCTCGATGTTGGAATCTTTTTACGCTTTTATAGGATAAAATTTTTTTAGACTTTTTTATATTTAATTTTTTTTATAAAAATAATAAAAAATGTATAAAAATAAAATATATATGTGATTTTTTTATGTGATTTTTTAATTTTTTAATTATTATTTTTTATTTAAAAACTTTCATGAAAGTGCAAAAGAGCTCCAATCCCGAATCCCATAAAATTGTCCTTTAAAAAAAAATGAAATAACTAATCCATTGAGACTGCTTTAAGCTTGAGAAAATATACATGTATCATATTTAATACGGACATGATGGACGAGATAGGGGGATTGTTCCCAAGGTTCTGAATTAAGAGAGTTCAATAATACTATCCCTGTTTCCGTAATCGATTTTCCTAACGCGAGTCTGAAAAAAAACTCCTTTATCATCCGCTTAAGGGCTCCGTTGAAGGTAATAATATTAAATTAATATTATATTTACATAATTATCAAATCAAAGTGACATGAACGAGACAGGGGGTTGACCCCAAGGTTCTGAGTTAAGAGAATTCAGGTTGAAGATAATAATATTAAATTAATATTATTTTGATTTAATTTTTATAATTTTCAAATCACTTTTTGATATTATCTTAAATTGGATATTATAATATTTAAGATATCTACCTTATCTTATTTTAATATAATTTTTTTATAAATAACAATATATATCTTGTATTCAAAATCAATTAAAAAAGTAAGATGTAGTCCTCAAAAATTTTTTGTCCTCTTTCTTTCTTCTTCGTCTTCTTATTTTATTTATTTTCTATCATGATATCAGAGTTCTTAGTTAACACTCAACTCGATCTTGTGAAATATTTATTCTTCTACTATCTTTATCTTACTTAATTTCATTGCTGTTCAATTATATATCATCCTAAATCAATGCATTTGAAGTATCTCTATTAGTTGTGAGAATTTCTTCTTTCTTGAATTTTGATATATTGTGAGCATTATTTAAAACTCCAAATATAATTTTGGCTCTTTTAGTTTGGTCTAATATATGACCTAGGCCATAAATAACTCATTGTTGGCCACAATTTCAAACTTAATATTCCAGTTGTACTACTCCATCAAGAATACCATAATTTCATCGATGATCAACAATCAATTAATAAATATGAAGGCTATTACTTACAAATTTCAAACTCAAACTTCCAAAACTTTTCACCTTGAATTTGAAAAAGAATATTTCAGATAATAATATGAAGTCAATATGAAATTATATTGAGATAATATTAGGCAAATATATTAAACATTATAAAATTTAAATCAAGATAATATCAAATCAAAATGATTTGATAATTATAAAAATCAAATCAAAATAATATTGATTTGATATTATCATTTTCAAATGTTTAGATACAACTTCTCCTATTTAGAGATTAGTATTTATACTAAGAATTCGAGTGAGACTCGTGTCTTTTTTTGTGGAGCCATGTCCTTTGGGCCGCTCACTTTAGTTTAGTGGGGAATCTTTAATGCAAGATTGTTTTTAGGGCAGTATCATTAACGTGGCATGACTTTCTAATTTATTTTATTCTAACGACTTTCTTTGTTGGCCATTCTTTCTATCTGCTGTCTGTTGCCAGGAGATAAAAAATTCCATATATTTTTGCTTGCCTTTTGTAGGGGTTACTTCACGAGCGAATTTTGTCCCTAAGTCGAGTACTTCACAGAGGCCCGCCGCACTGTTTGGACGAGGCTTCCTAAACTCAATTGAGCCTGACGGAGGAGTTTTACTGCACGCTAGTTTTTCACTTATCAACACACTTATATTGCATATATGTTTTGGATAAAGTAGCATTTCCTCACTTTAGACAATAGATACTTATATAAATATATATATATATATTTCTATTAGAAAAATGATAAATACATAACATATTTCACCTCTTTTTTTCTTTTTAGTTCGTTTATTTAGAATCATTAACCGTTGAAGTTTTTGAATTGAGTGAAGAAATTATAAAAATAAAAGGACGACTTTTTTACTTAAAAATAATGTATACTTACATATTAACTGCTAGGCTCTTTTTAATTTTACAATTTGCATTAGGTGCACTCTTTTTTTAAGCTTGATCAATTAAGCAATGATAAAAATAATAATTATTAAGGTTTTCTAATTAAATTCAAAAATAAAAAATAAATGGTTGATTTCTTATTAAACTTTTTGATGCATTTTATTACATGTATAAATATGGCATGACAAAAATAAACAACATAAAAGCACAACCACTATGGTTTATATTTTTTTTAAGAAATGAGTCGAATTTAGACAATAAAGAGAGAATTATATAGAAAAAATAATTGGTTTTGAACAATAGATGTCTTTCACATCCAACTATTGAACTAAATACCCTATCATAATTTTTTAATGGCAGTTCAAAAATATATATATACTTCCATATCAAAAAACTTTTACACAATAATGCTATAAAATGAGAGGTTTTTTTGTAAACTATCTCATAAAAGTGATACCATTTTATAAAAACATATTTATTTTATAAGTACATGTGCTATGTAAAATATTGTAAAATATGTTGTAACTTTAATAAAATTAGTAGTTGCTGATATAGATGCTTTTTTTCTTTTTTATAAGTTTTTCATTTATCAAAACACTTATATAGCATATATGTTTTAGATAATAGCACTTGCTCACTTTAGGCAATAGATGTTTTTTTATGCTTTTCTATTAAAAAAATGATACAAATATAATGTATTTTATAATATTTTACACAATAATATTAGAAAAGGGAAAGTGTTTTTATAAACTATCCCATAAATTAATACCACTTTATAAAAATATTTTTATTTTATAATATGTACTGTATAAAATATTATAATAAACATTATATGTATCATTTCTCTTTACTGCTGTCATCTTCTTCGGTTGGAAATATAAATATCATATTTAATACGGAGATTCACACAATTTAATCTTTCACAGGAGAGATAATCCACACAATTAATTGATTGTTGGAGAGACAGAGTAGAATGAAACTGAGTACGACCTAATTGACTAGCTGTCCATTGATGGTGAAACAAGCTTATGTCCATTCAGGGTCGGCCGGCTTAGATTTATAGATGAGACGAGTTCATCTCAACTCATTATTATATTTTTTCACATTTTTATATAAAAAATAAATTTTAATATAATTTTTTTAAATTTTAATACATATTTTTCAAATTTTAATTTAATCTTTTCAAATTTCAAAACAATAATAATATTAAAAAATAAATTAAACTCATCTCATCTCCCAATTACCATTAGTTTGTGTGCACATGTAGTAATAAAGAGAGAAATACATTCTCTCTCTCTGCGCAAAGAAAAGCCTTCTCACTCGAAAAGAACTTCCAAAATTTTGTCCCGAAACCATTTTTTAAAATTTTTTTATTCAATGATTAAGGATATGGTTTTTAGTAATATTTTGTCTTTTTTTATTTTTTATAAAAAAATATGTAAGAGTTTTAAAAAGTAATAAAAAATAAAACAAATTAAATTTTTTTTGTACTTATCGGGAGAAGATCGGGCTACATTCTTAAGAGTACTATCATCAGCTCTATCAAAATTTTCATTCAAAATTTGATAAAAAGTACAAGTTTGATGGAAAAGAAATACCTAATTTTTTTATATTCGACTCATCAAAAAACTTTTGTTATATTTGATTAAAAATGAAAAAAAGAAAGTGTGAAGAATAAAATATAAATATTGATTTGGCTTTTAAATAATAATTCTTCAAATATGACTAATAAAAAAAATTAAACTATTAGTATTAGTATATACTATTACTATTAATGATATAGTTATAAAAAAAATTAAACTTACTATAACAAATACTAATATATAATTATTCTAATCTCTATAACTAATACTAATATATATACTAACATATATACTAATAAACTAATATAACTAATTTAAAACTGAAAAATCAGACCAGAACCAGACCAAAACAAATAAAACTGGTACTACCTGTTTTGTGAGCCGGTGCATATTTGATTTTAGAAAATGCAAAACCGCTAATACCGGTTTGATACTAAATTTTATCCAAAACTGAATCGAATTAGATTGGTTACACTTCTAATTGACATGATACTTATTTTAGTCTATAGATTGATTTCTTTAATTTGTAAACTAAATGATCACTTTTATCAAAATGAAACTTTTAGATTGCTTCATGTATATCTTTTCTTCAAGAGTTCCATTCAAAAATCTTGTTTTCACATCTATTTGATGTAGCTTTAAATCAAAATGAGCTACTAATGCCATAATTACTCTAATAGAATCATTATTCGAAACTGGAGATAAAAGTATCATAATAGTCAATACCTTATTTGTATAAATTCTTTATCTACAAGCTTGAATTTATATTAATCGATGTTATCATTTAAGTGATCTCTCTTGATTTTATAAACTCATTTACAATCAATGGATTTAACGCCTTTAGGTAACTTGACAATTTTCCGAACTTAGTTTTTGGCCATAGATTTCATTTCTTTTTATCATAACATCATTCCAAGATTTTAAATTTTCTCCACTCATGATATGTGAAAATGAGATGGGATTATCTTTAAGTCTCACATCAAAGTCGACTCTAGTAGATACATATATTATCTTTTGAATTTTCTTGTTTTAGAGGATCTTTTTAATTTTACAATTTTATACATATTATGTGGATGTTGGACTGTAGAGTCAAAATTTGTATGTTTCTCATGAGATGGTAGTGATTCTTAAATTAATTCAGCTTTAAGGGTATTAGATTTATTCCCTTGAATTGGAATCATTTCATTTTCATTCACAAATATAATATCTGAATTTTGTATTTCCTCATTCTATCTTTCCAGTAACATTACTCTAACATATTTTAAAGTCCTCAACAAATTTTGTATTTTTGGCTTTCACAATCTTAGGTGTATGTGAGGGATAATGAAATCTATAGTCCTTAAAATTTTTTACATAGCCAATGAAATAACCACTACCTATCATTGGATCCAATTTCTTTAGTTGGGGATTATAGGGTACTCTAACTTCAACTTGACAATCCCATATGTGCATATGCTTTAAACTAGGTTTTACATCATTTTTATAATTCAAATAGTATTTTGGGAACAACTTTAGATGGAATCCTATTTAAGACCTCACTCCACAATAATAAAGGAATATTATGATTATTGAGCACACTTATTACCATTTACATAGGGGTAAGATTTCGTCTTTCAGTAACACTATTTTGGTGAACTAAACCTAGTATTGTGTACTGAACAATAATGCCTTCGTCCTTGAGAAAACTTGCAAATAAACTTGGTCATTATCCTGACTCTGTATATCTATCATAATATTCTCTACTCCTTTCAGATCTTATGATTTTTATTTTATTTTCTGATTGTCTCTCTACTTCTTTTTTATGTTTTCTAAAAATATCTAGTGCTTCAAATTCATATATAAAAAATGAGGTAAAGATACATAAATCATGAATAGTCATCAATAAATAAGATAAAATATATATGTCCATTCAAACAAATGGTACTAGATTATTCATAAATAGTAGTGTGTATGAGCCCAAGAATTTCCTCAATTCCTTTGACACATTTTCTGGTTGTATTGGTTTGGTTACTCTTTATACAATCCATACAAGTATCAAAATCTGAGAAGTCTAAAGTCTTTAAGGGTATGTTTGGGTAGCGAGAAGTATTGAGAAATGCTGAGAATAATAATGAAAATATAATAATAAAATAATAATGAAATATTAAATAGATACTTTGAAACAATTAATGTATGGATTGGTGGCAAGAAATGCTTAAAGTATGTACCGCGTACAGGAAGAAGTCTATCTAATCACTCCTAGCTACTCGATCAACATACGCTATCTTCTAATGAATCTAAGAGCACTCCCTATGGAGTAGCTAAGTTTCATCTATTTTAAAGAGTCAAAAAATTATTTTTTTATTTTAGCTATTCTGTGACGCCCCCAAATTCCCCTTAAAATAACACGGGAATCGAGGCGTCAAGATGATGACAACACGGATCACACATCCCAACGACAAGTGTCAAACGTGTGTGCACACGTGACATACATAAAATATAGGTTACAGTGGGTAATGAAATCAATAACTAGGTACCAGAATTTTTTAGAAATATTTTACAACCTAATTTAATATAAATTCTCTAACAGGAGATTTAATACAATCATGTAAAATATAAATTAAACAAATACATATTTATAAAAAGGGGAAAATAAATTTCTCGAGATATTAATTAATAATAATAACACCTCAATAGTGGAGCCGTCTCCTGAGGCTCAGCTTCTCCAAAGTCTACATCTAAAAAACTACGACGCCAAGATGGCATCGCAGGTAAGTACAACTCAACCAAACCCAAGATAATAAATACATTAATGCTACAACAACATCCATGAACAAATTATCATATGCATGAGACTTAAAATCATCTTCCTCAAAGTCGATGAAATAACCACACACGCCAAAATCCCAATTTAATCCACAATAAAATCCCAATAAAATCACCCATCATTTTCCATAAAATAATATCCTCAAAACCAATCATACCGGGCGTTACGTATCTCCGTCCCCGATATGATTTACACACACCCGAAATCATAATGGGCATTACGTATCGCCGTCTCCATTACGATCCACACACACTCATTTCATACCGGGCGTTACGTATCGCCGTCCCCGATATGAAATGCACACCCAATGACCATAATGGGCGTTACGTATCGCCGTCCCCATTATGTCATCTACACACTCACACGCTGATCACAACGGGCGTTACGTAACGCCCATTATGATTTCGGGTGTGTGTGTAAATCATATCGTGGATGGCGATACGTAATGCCCAGTATGATTGGTTTTGAGGATATTATTTTATGGAAATGATGGGTAATTTTATTGGAATTTTATTATGGATTAAATTGGGATTTTGGCGTGTGTAGTTATTTCATCGACTTTGAGGAAGATGATTTTAAGTCTCATGCATATGATAATTTGTTCATGGATGTTGTTGTGGCATTAATGTACTTATTATCTTGTGTTTGGTTGGGTTGTACTTACCTGCGATGCCATCTTGGCGGCGTAGTTTTTTGGATGCAGATTTTGGAGAGGCTGAGCCTGAGGAGACGGCTCCGCTATTGAGGTGTTATTATTATTAATTGATATCTCGAGAAATTTATTTTCCCCTTTTTATAAATATGTATTTGTTTAATTTATATTTTAGACGACTATATTAAATATCCTATTGGAGAATTTATATTAAATTGGGTTGTAAAATATTTTTAAAAAATTCTGGTACCTAGTTATTGATTTCATTACCCGCTGCAACCTATATTTTATGTATGTCACGTGTGCACACACGTTTGACACTTGTCGTTGGGATATGTGACCCGTGTTGTCATCATCCTAACGCCTCGATTCCCGTGTTATTTTAAGGAAAATTTGGGGGCGTCACAGGTTCTACTATAGGAATGCCAACTATTGACTCCTTCGCAGATGGAGAAGATACCAATTGAATCAAAAAGGCATCCGCCCCACAAGCAATGTCTTTCTTTACTTGAATAGCAGATACAACTGTAAGTCTCTCTTTCAGTTTGCTGCCTGCAATTTCCATGCAACCACCTCCAGGAAGTTAGAAATTGAGAACTCTACTCCGACAATTTATACTAGCAAAATGTCGATACAACCAATCCATTCCAAGGATAATGTCGAAACCAAGCAACTTAAATACAATCAAATCTGCATCGAGTGTCCAATCTCCAAGACCCAAAGGGCAACCCCAAGCGATCTTAGAGCAACACACCGTCTCACCATTAGGTAGAGCCACCACCATAGACTGAGATAGAGACTCTACCGCAAGATTACAAATCCGAGCAAACGTAGCCAATACAAAAGATCGCGACGCACCCGAATCAAATAAAGTGCAAGCATGAAATTCATACAAATGAACCATTCCTGTGATGACTCCTGCATCCTGTGCCTCGGGGGCTTCCTCGTCATAATCACCAGGCTTCAAAGCGAAAACTTGGGCTTGCACCGGTTGCTTCTGTTTAGCTTTGCCACCACGATGTCCTCCACGACTTTCTTGACCTATGCTTGGGCATTCACGAGCATAATGTCCTGCTTGGCCACAACTGTAACACCGATAATCTCCCTGACGACACATGCCCTCATGAGCTCTATTGCATCTTCCACAAACTGGGACTCGTCCTCCTATACGAACTCCAGTAGATGGTTGAGGACGGGCTCCGGTCCTTGACAGGAACTTCTGAGGCGATCCCGAACTGCCCTCTCCAAAGCTTCTTCTCTTCTGACCTGGGGGAGAACCAATAGGAATAGAGAACTCTTGTTCAACAATAGACACAATGTCGACTAGCTGTTAAAAGGTGGTCACCTGATGACAAGCTACATGTCGACGGATCTCCGTGCGCAAACCTTCTTGGAAACATTCCACTCGCAACTCTTCAGTAGCTATAAGGTGACTAGCAAATCTCCCAAGCGCCATAAACTTGTGAGCATACTACTCAACTGTCATACTTCCTTGAATCAGATTGGTAAATTCTCGAGCCTTTTGGCACCGTGCTGATCTTGGAAAGAAGCGATCATCAAATTCCTTATTAAACCGCTCTCAAGTCACATTAGCAAATAACTCAAGTTCTTCTACCAGAAGTTCTCGCTTTGTTTCCCACCAAGATATCGCCTCGCCCTGAAATAAATAACTTGCATAAAGAACCTTTTGAGCTTCTGTGTTGCATCTTTAATCCATCTATCAGCCCTCAGCGGATCCTCCTCACCTGAAAAATGAGGGGTACGATGTGCCAAAAATCGCTCATAAGAGCATCCCTCGTGTTCGACCCTAGGTTGCAATCGGGAACCCTGCCATAGAAAGTCAGTCATCCGATTCAAAGTTCTGGCCAAGGCAAAATTTCATCGCCTCTTGGCAATTCCTCATCTGGAACAGTTTGCGGTACTCGTGGTCTCACCATTGTCCTGCCAAAACGAATGTTCAATCCTGCTCTCCAAATTCAAACGAATAGAACAAAACCAAAAATAATCAAAACAGTTAAAATTATCTGGTACTGTCCTTAGGTACGTATGGATTTATCCAGAGCAGAACTGCTCTGATACCACCTGTGACGCCCCCAAATTCCCCTTAAAATAACATGGGAATCGAGGCGTCAGGATGATGACAACACGGGTCACACATCCCAACGATAAATGTCAAACGTGTGCACACACGTTTGACACTTGTCGTTGGGATGTGTGACCCGTGTTGTCATCATCCTGACGCCTCGATTCTCGTGTTATTTTAAGGAGAATTTGGGGGCGTCACATATTCACTTTTACATTTTACCATTCATCAATATCTTTATTTTTTCTTTACATTTTTTAAAACATTCATATTCATATTTTATTTTTATTAAATTTATTTTACAAAATAAAATAAAATAAATAAACGGTTAAAACAGTCGCCGGAACCAACCAACAGTGCGTGGGAGACGACGGGGGTGTTTTCGGAGATGAAATCTTGAGGGGTCGGTCACCAACGTGACGCGATGTCGGCAGTGTAGTTCATGGTGGCCGGCGGTGGGTCAAACGAAATCCATGGAGTCCAAAACCCATGTTCGGACTTCCAGCTGTGCGTGCAGAACGATGGCTCTATCGTCGGAGCTGGGATCGCTGGTGACTTGTCGCCGACGTCGTCTGATGCCAGTGATGCCGGCGGTGTACTTGTTGGTGGCCGACGGTGAACCTTGCGAAGCCTTGCCAAAACCCATTCAGAAAGTAAAATCCATTGCCAAAATCAACATGAAACCTGAGATGAAAAAAATAATATAATATGTTTTAAAGGATGAATAGTGTTACGCTACATGCTATTCATCCGTTAAAAAAAAATTCATTTTAGTTATTCCATTGGAGTGTTATTTTTTACCTTTTAACTAAATTTGAGTTAAATTTTACGAAAAGTAAGCATTTAGTTACTTCATTGGGAGTGATATAATCCCTTGTTGATAATTACGTGTCCTTCATTCTTCCCTCACACACATATATAGGGTTGATATTGATCCTATCCTTATTGTGATGTATGCAGTTGTTATGATCCATCCATGATCCACATTGTCATTTTTTACTTTCTACCACACTATAAGAAAAATAGATTTTTGTGACGTTTTAATTATAACTTGAATAATTAATTACGACGAAAAAAAATCTATTTCTGTCATAAAGAATCATTCTAATTACAATTAAAATATCATTAATACTTGTTTTTCTTATAGTGGCAACACATGATCAAGACATCTATATTTCAACTTTCCACATTGATCGACATACTTGATTCCAGATCAGACCATAAACAAAAGTCAATATTGCACGCGTTTATCTTATTAATCAATATGGAGCATTGTTTTAAATACCGTACCGTACTAGATAGTACGACCGGTATATGCCGTACTGGCCAATTGGGCGGTACAGGTACGCTATCTGTTTCCTACCGGCTAAAATACCAATCGTACCAGCCTGTACTGGCCGTACCGAATTTTGATATATATTTTTTTCATTTCTTGGTATTTGTTTATCCTAATTCAGACTAGACTATTTACAAATATGTATTTATATATATAATTTATTCATATATTGACTATTATTTTAAAATTTAATTTATATATGTATTTATACATATAGTTTTTATATAAAGACTATTTTGAAACGGTTTATGAAACAGTATTGGTATCGAAATATTTCGTTCCAGTGTCCTGACCAGTACACTCACCGATACGATATTCAAACTTTGATATGTAGTTTCTACCTAAGGTACTGTCAGATCAAGTTCTTTCAAAAAAATTAATCTAAATTTAGGGTGTTAATAAAAGAGAAATTATTGAGAAATAAAATAATTTTTACTGCTATTGGCATCAACTTTTGGATATATATTATGCTTCTGCTTCTACCGATACTTATGGATTACTTGCTGGATCGAATCCAAAAATGTATAGGTTTGATTGGCCTGGCCTCGGGTGCATGGGTGCTATAAATCAACAATTCAAAGTGATTTTCTTGCATAATCTAACTAAACCACATGTAGAAAGATCTGTTTAGCAAATAGAAGAAATGATTCACATAATTATATGATCCATATATAATAAACACCCGAGATATATTGACCATGTGGTAGCTGTCATAAACATAATTTTGGAGTCTAGTGCAAGTGATAAAGGCGTTTTACCTTTACTTACGAGGTGGCAAATCGTGTGAAAGATGCGTTTGTATTATGTCAAATTGTGTATATTATATAATATAGAGTAATTGAAACATGACACTCTAAGTTTAATATATTAGATCTTAAATAATATATTAAAATAATGGATTGATACAGCACGACTATTTTGACTCGTTATGAATTAATTAAAAATATATCGGCATGATCCATTTCGGTCAATTTTAACCTGTTTATATAAATAGATTGAATTGATCAAAATAATTCATTTTATTTGATCGACATAATTTCGCATAAAATTTAAATCACGATATCTCCTAAAAATATAAAACTAACTAAATAAGTCTAAAATTACAATCTAAACATTAAAAGCACCAAAATTATAATCCATAGGAAGTGTGGAAGGCGGTAATCGTAACTCGTGGGAACTAACTCAACTGAGGATTAAGAGAGAGAGTCAATATATCTAAAGACCAATGTGAGATTATGAGAGAGTTTGAGTTAGAGTGCGGCAGGAGTATGATTAATTTTTAGTTTTTAGTTAAAATGGTAAAATTGTAAATTTAACTTTGGATCATAACGGGTTGACCCGATAGTGATCCGTTAAGCAATCATACTTTAATGAGTCAATCCGTTTTGATTCGAATTCATTAAAGGCTAAATCCAAACTCACTTTTATCGTTCCGTGTTTCTATTAAGTTTATGAGTCGTATCATATATTATCATCTCTATTTATCGATCGATTCTGATGTAGGTTATATCTCACACAATTATCTTACCAAATTAAGTATTTGCAATATTTCCTTTATATATATATAATAATAATCCTCTCAAAATAATAATAATAATAATAATAATGGATATATATATATTCATAGGCCTTTTCATTAGATTCACAAGGATTATCTCACATGATCGAACAATATTTATAATTCACGTATTAAATTATTTGAGATAGCACCTATATGAATCTAATAAAAATATCAGTGGCTCTCATGTACGAAAAATTGAAGAATCTATATTTTATTTTCACACAAAAAAAACATTGATTTTTTCATTCGATTAGATTTTTTTTCCCGCACCATAAAGATTGAAGGACACATAATCTCGTTTGAATTGAGAAATGAGATGAGATTAATTTTGAAAGTTGAATAAAATATTATTAAAATATTAATTATTAATAAATTATTATTTTAAAATTTGAAAAAGTTGAACTTAGATTTAAAAAAATTAAAAATTTGAGAAAATGTAATCATGAAATTAAGATGAAATGAATTAAAAAGTTCAAATAAAATAAGTTAAAATAATCTCAACTCTCAATCAAAACCAGCCTGAATGACCTTGCTTTATAAGATAAGACCGTATACTCCACACAATTTTGGTTGTAATTGGAACTTAAAAGTGTGAACATGAACGAGGTTTTCAAGGTGATGTCATTCTAATGACGTGGTCTATTCAAATTAAGGATCCGTTTGGATATAAAAGTGATCTTTTAACTTAACTCATATAATAATTAGATTTTTTAAAAAAATTTATGTATCTAATATAATAAAAAATTCAATTTTTAAAATTTTAAATGTAATAAAAGGGCATCAATAGTGAAAATCTCCTCACCTTCTCATGGAAGTTATGAAATGACTCCTAAGTCATTTTATAAGACTTAATGTCTGACCATTAAAGACTAATCGGAAGTTACACTTAAAAAGTCTATTTATAGCCCCTCCTCTTATAGAATAGATGCTTGAAACGAAAATGGAAAACAAGATATCTCTCTCAAAGTAATATTCTCTAGTCCCGACAAAGAATGACTTTTATTTTTACAAATTACGACATCGACTTCAATTTGAAGCAAAAATAACTTTACAATTTAAAGTTGTTTTGCAAATATTTTTAGAACTTTTTTTAGGTCAAAGCATTTCTCTTTCTTTAAGTTTTGGGCACATCTTCGTCTAATTTAGTCAAGTATAGATCAAATGATATAAAACGCTGCCAAGTATATATTGATTATTAAACAGTAAAAACAAAGTTGCAAGTAAACAAAACATTAGGCGTTAGAAATATTTCATCTCATCTCATCATTTCAGAAATTTTTTTTATAATTTTTTGTCAAACGTTATTCAAACACAAAATAATTTTTAATTTCAAATTATATTTTTTCTCTAGTCACTATTCAATTATTATAATTTTTTCAAAATTCCGAACATAACATAAAAATAAAAATAATAAAAAATTATAATCAACATCTTCTCTCTCATTTATCAAAATCTAATAAAATATCTTAATTCAAACAATTTTACTATTTTACAAAATTTTTATTTCACATAATTATCCAAACATTCTTATAGTCGTGATCAAATGGCTACCGAACAATACTATTCATGCTCTAGTGTATAATATGCGTCATCCTAACTCTTTTCTCCTCGTGTTACCTTATATCTTCAGCTTATATATATATAGTCTTTACAATCGAGATCTCAAGGGAAAATAGCACAACATATATACCGGCACATTTTTCTTAGCCTTCCACCTTGAATATTCGCCTACTAGGCACGCTTGTTTCTCTTCGTTCTCATATAAGAATAAAGCACAATCATTCTTGCATGCATGTATGAACTTGTACTCAAATTCTAAGCCACTTCTCAACTGTTTCACTTCATAAAAATTCTTTAGCAATATAGACCTTTCGGGAAGCACCTCGTTAAATAAGTCTAATACCATATTTATTACTTTTGCCGACATCCCACACAATGACTTAATATGAAGTTACCTTACAATAAAAGACATTTTGCTGTATTTTGTGCAGCCTGGATAAAGCTCGCTCTGTGCGTCTCCCCACATTACAAAGAAATTATCTAAATCAGTTCCTCAACCACTTGAGGCATCGTTGTCAACCTCATCCATAAATATCTCAATTCCAATGTCACCCAACATCTCGTCTATCTCAACCTGTTTATTATCATCATCCCGTTAGTAATCATCATCTATGTCTCGCATATAGTTGGATGACTGAAGAAAACATCCATTGTCGGTTCATACGGCTCACCATGGAGTAGCCATTGTGTATATATAACCTAGGTCCATCTTGTTTACAAAAATATGACTCTCAACTTCATCCAATCCTATAGCATACAAATTTTTACACCCTTGACATGGACACTTAATATAACCACGACTATTAGCAGAGGTCCGGACTAATTCAATAAAGATCCTTACTCCACTTGCATAGAGCACATAATCTTTTCCAAGTCTGTCGCCAAGACACACCCATCTTTTGTCCATTTCTAAGAACACCTATCTATTAGTATATATGTAAATAAATTCCACATGCATAACATGCTCCAAAGTGATTTGCTGCTTCTTTGATAAAGTAGTTGTTTTTATTCCATTCAAAATTATATTATTCATATTGCACAACTTTTGTCACTTTACTACATTCCACGTTAGCAGAAATTTCGGCAGCACCTCCCCATAGTTCTTCAAGTAACATGTTCACTTAGAGAAATTGTGACCCTATGAAGAGTATACCCAAAGAAAAAATTAGGAAGAAACCAAAATTTCATACTAAACATTTAGCATGAGCGACAAAAATATGCAATACAGATAATATAATCACAAACTGTCCACACTAGACAATTCATGAATTAGTGGACACCTGAGTTACGAGACTCCAAATTCTGTGCATTTTTACTTGTTGCTTGTATTCTTATTATTAATTATTTAATTGATTTTAAAATACTTATTTGAGGTTTATCTTATTTATTATTTGAGGTTTATTTATTATTTTATTTGACTACTATTATTGTTGCTTTATTTATTACAGTTATTGGTAGTTTGTGAGATATCTAATTTTAGTATTTTTAGTTATTTTGTTTAATTATTATTATTGGTTCTTTCATTTGAATAGTTATCATTATTATTTTGGTTTAATAGTTTTAGTTTCATTATAGTTTAATTTGTTATGTTTTACTTTGTTTCAATGAACATTTTATTTTATTGAACCTTTTTGGATTGGTTCATTAATTTTAACTTATTAAATTATTATGTCTTATAACTTTTATTCTATTTTGGTTGACGGCATTTTGAAGAGTTCTAAAATATTATAATTTTACAAATCATTTTATAAGCCTGATTTTAGTTATTTAAAATATTGTGGAATTTTAATTATGCTTTTAATCTCTGATTTAAATATATGATTTTATTCTTTTAAATAATATTTTATTTGACTTATCTCCATGTTTTAAGTTAAATTGATTTTAAGTGATTTCAAATTAGTGTTTTGAGCTCACTGTTTGTCAGTTGAAAACCCTGAAGTGTTAGGCCTATAAATAGCCCAAAGAGGAAGTCAAACCCCTCATTTTTTCTCGTCCCCTCTTTTTCTTTTCTCTCCCCTCTCTCTCTTTTCTCACCATGCGTGGCCCCCCTGTGCCCGTTCGGTTCCAACCCCAGGTCCAGACACTGTTGGCCGCCGTCGTTGTCATTGCTTATCTTATTAGAACTGTCGACCTTCGGCGAGTCCCCTCCGCAATCCCAGCTCTGACCAACCCCTCACCTTCTCTCACCTCCCCTCAACTCGAAATGGGTTTCAAAGGGGTTTTCCTTGTTTTCAACACCATTGCCGGCCACCCAGCTCCACCACTGGTTACCACCACCTCCCAGCAACCTCCGACAGCAATTCCAACTGTCAGCACCACCCACGACAGCCCCAAACTCACCAAGCCCGAAATGGGTCTTGAAACCCATGGATTCAACCCCCTTGGCCACCATCCACTGCCACTCACAGCTCATGACCACCCCCACCGTGTTCCTCACTCACTAGCAACCTCCCCCATGCCTAGCCATTACCCAACTGAGCCACCACCATTATCACTCTCCCATGCGTGGGTTGCACACCTTTGTGTGGATTCGCCACCTTCTGGTGGTTGCACTATCTCACAACCACCGCCATAAGATTCTCCTTCTTCTAGTGAGTATTCTCCTAAATTCTGGTGTCTCCCCAAACACGGTAGCCCAAACCGCCACTAGCCGTGCCAGGAGGCAAATAACGTACGGGTTTACCCCGCTATGGATCGTGGACCGGTGCGTAATGACCCCAATTACTTATGGGCACTGTAAGTAATCTTCTGAACTCAACTTTAGGATTTAAAATAATATTTATGCGCTAACTCTTTTTGTTTGCTACTTTGAAGTGTTGGTAACTGATAATAATATTAATAACAAAATAGGAGTAGGTTGGTTGGACCCGAGACCGTTAAATGGAGGATGTGATCACCCCGTAGTTCGTTTAGCTGTGAATTGGAAATGTTGATGTGTTTATGTTGATGTTATGCTTACTTTTGAGTGCCATCGCCATGTTGTCCAATACCTGTCTGTCATGCATATACATTTATTAATTGCGATGATTATTCTATTGTGATAAGATGCCATGCTTGTATTAGAGGATTGGGTTATGTATGTTGATTTGATGTGTTGGCTTAATTGTTTAATTATTTAAAATTGATGTGATGCCATATTGTGTTTCGGAAAGGGTGATGTGTGTATCACGACCGCAAGCTGAGATGGGGTATAATGTCGATGGAGCTCCTCTGGTCACTTGAGAGTGGAATATAATGACGTGACGACCCCTGGGTTGTCGCTGGGCGAAAAATGGATCAAATGAGATGGTGATGCTCTCGTGCCAACTCCGTGGCCTCTTGCCGACTCCATGGCCTCTTGCTAGTGGGGGCCAAAGGATGTCTGGTCATGGTACCCGTTAAGCGTAGAGCTGTGCATCACTTGTTACGAAGTCACATGCATGATCGTTACTCGTGGTGTGGCGAAGAGAACCAGGGTATGTGGATGGTCCCTAGGAGAGACTATGGTGCATGAATAATAAAATGGATTGTATGAATCACGGCCCCAAGTCAGGATAAGACTCTATATCGGTATAGTTCCTTTGGTCACTCGAGAGCGTAGTAAACTGATGTGACGTCCACTGGATTGTCACTGGACGACAATGAGATCGGATAAGATGGTAACACTCTCGTACTAACTGCGTGACCCCTCTGCTAGTGCGGGTTAGAGGATGCTTGGTCACTATACGTGCTGGGCACATAGTTGGGTATTGCTCGTTACGAAGTCACATGCACGGTTGTCATCTGTGGTGTGGCGAAGAGAGTCAGGACGTACGGATGATCCCTAAAGGAGATCATGGTGTGTGCTTAATAAATGGATTTGTGTTGAGGGCTGAAAATTGAGTTTTTGGCATGCATGTGCTGAGGTGTCCTTTTCTGGAAAAAGGATGTATATACTGAGGTGTTTATTTTTGAGAAAAGGATGTATGCACTGAGTTGTCCTTTTCTAGGAAAAATGTTGTTTGTGTTGATGTGTCCTTTTATAGGAAAATGATGGATTTATACGTGCATGTATTATTGTGTATTTGTGGATTGTGTTGGTTGCATAAATGTGATTTTAAACTTTTGATTGTGTTTGTTTGTTTACTTACTGAGATTCACGTCTCATGTGGTGTTTCCTATCCACTTGCGGTTCCATTTTATGGAACCATATATTTGTTGCATGAGTCGAGTTTAAGTGTCGGACCAGCTCTGCCCGAGAAGTAAAGCTTTGGGGTATTATAATTGTGAGTTGAGGATTGATTTTCACCTTATTGGTTAGTTGGGTTATTGTAATAATTTTGTAAAGAGTTTTGATTGGGTTATAGATTTTAAATTTTTGATACTAAAATGTATGTCTTTTATTTTTCCACTGCGAATATTATTTGTCACTTATGCATGTTGCACACATCTTGGAGCACTTATCAATAGGGTGTGACCCGTGTGGTCATCATCCGGGTGTCTCGTCTTCCACCTATTCACGTAGGGGTCGGGGGTGCCACATGTGGTATCAGAGCAGCTCAACTCTAGGTAAATCCACATGTTGCTTAGATTTTGTACCAGAAATTCTGGCTTCAATCATAGAATTATTGGCTTGAAGCTAGTGAGTAAGATTTGAGTTTTGTGAGCTAAATATTGATAGGAAGATTTTTGGAAGAAGTGTATTCCTCTTGTGAGGTTTGAATGTGCTATTTTTGTTTGGAGAATGATCATTTTTAGTTTGAGGTTGTAGGGTTGAGAGGTTTCAGGAATTGATTTGTTATTAATTAAAGGATTATAGATGGTGCCATCTAGGGAATGATTCTTATTGTTTTAAAAGGTATAGCACTTGTTGATGGTGAGGATAGTTGTGTTGGTATATATGTTGCTTGAGTTGGTTTGAGTTTGGGTTGGATGGACTAGATAGAATTGAGATATTGTGTAGTTAAGTTTTGTTGTTGGGGTAGATTTGTGGTTGCTTCTATGTTTTGGATGTTATTTTTTCATGTATCTAGATGTGTTGTTTTGCCGTTTGAAACTCGATGGCTGCTGGCGTTGAGATGTGCGAACTTCCAACTTTGGCCGTCGAGGATCATGGTTCGTTCGTTTTCGGTGTTAAAATACTTACTTGGATATGCACCATCGTGCATAGGAGTCTACGAAGTAATCTAAATCTCCTTGCCCGCAAATTCCTTAAAAATGGCGACTCATGGACATTCGTGCTTAAGGTGTTATTGACTTGTCTCTCCTTAGCTACTTGGTCTCTATACGCTCACCCTTAGTACTTTCTTTGAGGGATCATTTCATGAGTTCCCTGCGAGGTGTTACCGGCTTAGAATGGTTTCAATGCTTATAAGAGCGAGCCTAGAAATCCTAAATATGCTTTTAAGGTTCGTATTATTGTCCTTTTCTCTCTTTCAATTTTCGAGTGCATTGGATTCTCACTTATGAAAAAATAAATCTGCTTGCTCTCTTTCATTTGAAGGAAAATCTTAAAAGAATGAGAATTTCCTTCAAAAAAGGATAGCAAAATTTAAAAAAAAACATGTTATTGGTTTGTTGTTTCAGTTATGTGTTGGGGTTTTGAGTGAATTGGAGATGAGTGTCTCAGTAATCAACCCTAGATAATAGGAAGTCTCACTAAAGAAAAAAGAACAAAAAAATTGAATGTTGGATAATCGGCATGGATTGCTAGCAAGTTGGGTCGAAATTGTGCTTAGCGAGTTGGTCGGTTTAGGTGAACAATCCTATTAAACACATCAATAAATATACAATACACAATATTTTCAAAACTCAATCCACTACTCAACTCACAATATCATACCCATATCCAAATAACCCCAAAATAAAAACAATTAACTCACATTATTTACAATAGAATCACAACAATATATATAATATATAAATAGTAATAAAGTGTAGAAATATACCTAAAAAAAGTACTAAAATCTCTTCACAAGTGCTCACAACCGTTCAACTTCTCCACAAAAACCAATCCTTCGAAAAGTATTATACACAAGGTCATGAATAGTACTGATCCATTCATCTTAAATTAGCTGAGTGTATAATATGCTCTGGCGCTATTAATTTAGTGAGTTATATATGTACTCTTAATTATGATAGAAAATTACTTCTCGGCATAATTAACAAGCGAAAATTATATTCTAATCTCATCCGGAATTTGATTATAATCTCCAATCAAATTAAAACATTAAGTATTTTAATTGCTAACAATTTATCAACATAAATAATAATTAAAAATATAACAATTTTTTTTATTTAGAATGGAGAGATCTTAAATTTGAGAAATATTTTAGCCATAAAAAAGTTTATAAAAAAAATCTATAAATTGACATGATTGGATGTAATACATATATAAGGTTATATTGTAAAGTAAATCTAATATATAATATGAATCATATTAATTTGTAATTTTACTTTTAAAAAAATTATGGATATATATATAATACTTTTCATTGAAGTTTGCACAACGAGCAATAATTTTGAAATGAAACTTCAAACATTTGATTTTGATAAAACAATTAGCAAGTTGAGATTTGGAGGAAACATGAAAGGTACATATGTGAGTAGGTTGAAATTTATCACGAACAAAAAAATGGCAATCAATCTCTATATGTTTAGTACGTTCGCGAAACGCTGGATTGGAGGCAATATAAAGAGCAACTTTACTACCACAATATATGGAAGCAAGATTACCTAATTGAATTTGCAAATCATAGTAATGCAAAAATCCAAACCAATTCACAAATAGTTGTTGCCATAGCACGATACTCTGCCTCAGCCAAGGATCTGGATGACGTGGCTTGCTTTTTGGACTTTCAAGATACTAGAGTAGTGTTAATAAACACAAAAATAAGTTATAGGACGTCTGGTCCCAATCAGAATTTGTGAAAGTATTCAGATGGATGGATGAAGTAGTAGGAAAGAAAAGTCCTTGAACTGGAGAGAACTTTATATACTAGAAAGCTCGGTATGTGGCATGAAGATAAGGTTGTCGAGGAGATTCCATAAACTGGCTAAGCGTATGAACAACAAAAAATAATGTCTAGCCTAGTTATTGTAAGATACAAAAAACGACCCACAAGCCTTCTATAAATTGTAGGACCATCAAGAATAGCACCATCAGACTGAGACAACTTAGTGTTCTACTCCATTGGTCGATCAGTTTACAACACAAGTAACTACTATTATATCTAAACATATTTTCATTGTGAAAGAGAAATACATTTGGTGCTACAAGCAACCTCAAGCCTAGAAAATATTTTAAAAAATCAAGATCTTTCAGCTTAAACTTGTGATGAAGAAACACTTTGAGAGTATTCACAACCTTTATATGATTACTCGAAATTAAGATATTATTAATACAGACTAATAACGCAACGAAAGATAAGCCTTGAGCTCGAATAAAGAGAGAATAATCAGCTTTGGATTGTGTAAATCTGTATTCAACAACTGTAAATGAAAATTTAGCAAACCAATACCATTTTAATACAGACAAGGATTTGTTGAGCCAACACACTTTAGAATCTGTTTTATCTAATCACCAAAATCAAGATGTAAGGACATATAAACCTCTTTAGTCAAGTCACTATATAAGATATGCATTGTTGACATCTAATTGAATAAGATCCTAGCCTTCAATGACTGCAATGGCCAATAAACACTTCACCTTGACCCTCAATAGTGCAATGGACAATAAGTGAAAAAGTGTCAAAATAGTCAATCAGTCCCTTCTTGCTATGTAAAGTGCTTAGCCACCAATCGGGCCTTATACCTCTCAATAGTGCTATCAGATCTATATTTAAACTTGTAACCTCATTTGCAGCCAATGAATTTTTTACCATGTGGAAGTGTAGTCAAGGTCTAAGCATGATTGTTTTCTAAGGCTGAAGTTTCATTTGCTATGGCAGTTCTCCAATAGAGAAATTTTACTACTTGGTTATAAGATTTGGGTTCAAATTTTGGAGAAAGTAAGGCATATGACTTGTGAAGAGGTGATAACCGAGAATAAGAAAGAAAATGAGATAAAGAAAATGTTTTACTTGACAGAACCATGGATTGAAGGTGAAGAAGGGCAAGCATTAGAAGAAACCAAATGACTATGGTAGTCTGGCAAATAACCAGGTGGCCTGTGTACTCTAGAGGACCTTCAACATCTAGTGGATGGAAGTGAGACATCTTGGATAGGAGATGAAATTATAGTCTAAACGACTGGAATGGACTCAAAATAAGTAATAGGGAGAGGAAGAAAACTGGTGACATGGAAGGGACTGAAACACTTTCAATGTTATGAGGCATCATTTGAAAAGGAAGAATTTGTTCATGAAAGATGACATCATGACTTGGAATAAAAGAAGAGTGATTGTCAATTTTATAGAGTTTGTAATAAGAAGTAAGAGGATTGCCAAGGAATATACATGGGCACAATGAGTAGATCTGGATCTGTTATGTGCTAGGGTAGAAGCATAACAGAGAGAACCAAAAACTTTCAAATGGATATAAGAAGGAGATTTTTTGAAGAATAATTCATAAAGGGTTTTATTGGAGAGAATGGGTAAAGTAGTTCTATTTATGAGGTAAACTGTAGTGAGTACACAACCACTCAAGACATTAAATGGAATGTTGGATTGAGAAGAAGAGCACAAAAGACTAGGGTGAAAGCTGGGACACATATTACATCTTGTAAAACAAGAGATGCAGTTGCTGCCAAGCAAAACATAGTAGCCGGTGGTGGATCGTCGAGTTTGAGGACACTTTGCCTAATCTACATCAGAAAAAGCATAAAAATCAAGTCTAGAATTTGAGTGAAAATTAAGGCCAAGGTCCATAGTGCCTTTTAAATAGCGAAGATTTCGTTTGACCATTTTAAAATGAGCTTATGTAGGAGAGTGCACAAATTGAGAAACAAAATTAACATTATAGCAAAGGTCAGAATGAGTAAGAGTGAGGTATTGAAGAGCACCCACAAGAGTGCGATACTGGGCCGGGTCAAGAAAAGGGTTTATTGGGGTAAGACCTTTAGTTTTAGGTAATTAGTCATTTGAGCACGTTCTAAAATATCAAGGGCATATTTAGTTTGAGACAAAAGACCATTAGTAGTCAAGGAAATTTGAATGCCAAAAAAATAGTGAAGGGGGTCAAGGTCTTTCATGGCAAGTTGAGAGCGAAAAGTTGAAATAAAATCATTAAGAAAATTAGTGCATGACCCAATAAATAAGATATTATCAACATACAAAAGTAATATAAGACAACCATGAGGAGAATGATAAATCAACAGTACTACAAAAGCCATAAGTGAGCAAAAAACTAATGAATTTATCAAACCATGCATGTGGCGCTTGTCTTAAGCCATAAAGTGCTTTATTTAACTTACAAACATGAGAATAGCAAGTAGGGTGGACAAAACCTAGAGGTTGTTCCATGTAGACAGCTTCATGAAGATCTTCATGAAGAAATGCATTCTTTATATCAAATTGGTGCATGTTCCAACTTTGATCAAAGCAAGTGTTATAACAATCCTTATGGTGTTCGGTCGAATAACAAGAGAAAAATTTTCGTGGTAGTCAATACCATCAATTTGAAGAAAACATTTAGCAACTAACCAAGCTTTCAAGTAATCAAGACTGCCATCGGCATTAAGTTTTGTCTTGAAAATCCACTTACAACCAATAATAGACATTGAGGGGTCATGGGGAACAAGTGTCCAAGTATTATTGATAGACAACACTTGTAACTTCTCAAGCATGGCTTGAGACCAGCCAAGGTGATTGAAGGCAAAGTGAACAGTCTTTTGTTCTTTGGGGATGTTTGTGAGTGTATGAAGATTGGCATATTTTGTGTTGGGTTTGTGAATGCCGACTTTTGAACGAGTAACCATTGTATGAGGGGGTGGGCCTAGTAGAAGGTGGGGAAGTTGGGGGAGACATTGGCGTGGAGTGTGCAGAATATCAAGTGGAGGTGAAACAGAGGGGGCGAGCAGATGGTGTGGATAGTGGGATGGGTAAGTTTGTGGCCTGAGTATCAACGGAGGGGAGTGAACCGTGAGCGGGGTAATCCATATATCAAAGGTGGAAAGAATTGGCTCATGCGGTGGAGGCAAATGAAGATTGCCAAGATTTTTAAAAGGAATGTATTTATCAAAGACAACATGACGAGAAATATAAGTGCGATTTGTTGAGGGATGATAACACTTGTACCCTCGATGCTTATCACTATATCCAAGACACAAGGTAGAGTCTTGGGGTCAAATTTGTTTCATTTCATGTTCCAAGTGTAAGGATAGCATTTGGAACCAAATACACACAAAGATTGATAGTTAGGATAAGTCCCATAAAGTACGAAAAAAATATGATTGTAAATCAAGAGTGGTAGTTGGTAGGCGATTAATATAAAAAAGCAGCAGTAGCAAATGCTTCAACCCAAAAGTGTTTTGGAACTCCACTACAGAAAAGCATCGTCATACCAAGTTAACGAATGGTGTGATAACGACGTTCGACAATGCCATTTTGTTTAGGAGTATAAGGGCAAGAAAGTTGGTGAATAATACCTTGTTTTTGTAGATGAGAAGAAAGTTGAGTGTTGGCAAATTCACCACTCCCATCAGTTTGAAATTTTTTTATTTATTTTTATTGAATTGACGTTCAATGTATTTTTCGAAAAAGTAAATAAATTGAAAAAAAAAATCTGATTTTCATTGTAGCGGAACAGACCACATATATTTAAAAAATGCATCAACAAAACATGCATAATAATAACATTTCCCAATAGAAATAACAGGAGTAACACCTCATAAATCACAATAAATCTTATACAAAATCGCATTAGATGAACTAGTAGATGGTGAAAATGGAAATTTGCTAAGTTTGCCTAATTAACAAGTTTCACAAACAGAGTGACTCTTATCAAACCAGTGGTTTGAATAAGTCATTTAGATTTCAGGATTTGGAGAGTAGAGGCCTGAGGATGTCCTAAATGCTGGTGCCACATGCTTTCGAAGACAATCCAAAATCGAGTAAAGAAATGAACTTTATAAGGGAGGAGAGGGTGTAAAGGTTACCCTTCCGTCGTCTGGTCATCAGGATGCGATTAGTCTCCTATTCCTTAATAACAAAACCAACAACAAAAATTCACAATTATAGGGATAATCATTAGTAAGTTGTCCAATAGATAAGTGCCAGTATCAAGATAAGTGTCACTGATATGCGTTATAGCATGAGAACTACCATCTCCTATAATGACAGCATCATCATGTCCAAAATATTGACGAAAGTTTTTGAGCCATATCCAGCTTTCCTATCATATAAGCAGAGGCTCCCATGTTTGCAGCCCATTTAGCATCATGAGAAAATTTTATAATTGTTAGCATAGTGAGTGCCTAAGAAATATCATTAGGTTCATGATAGGAATGATTAAAATGCGTTCCCAGCATTTGAGGGCCACATGGCCCTTCTTGCCACAAATTTGGCAGTGATCAACAGGAGTTAGGTGATGAGTTTTAGTCTAATTGGGTCGAAAGTGGGTTTCTCAATTATTAAAGGGGCTGTGGTGTTCTGTCATTGCCGAATTACTAGCAGGATGAAAACCACGCCCCTTCGATGAGAAATTTTTTGGCCGACCATGAGTGTTCCCTCGAAGGAGAGGGAGGAGCTCGGCATAGGATGGCATGGGGGACTTGAGCGTCGACGTGGTGAAGGGTTCCTATTTTGCACCGAGGCTATTCAAGAGCGAGAATACCTTCATCTTGTCATGCATAGAGCGCCCAATGGAGGTCAAGCTGTCGTACAGTCCTTTGAATGTTCGCAAGTGATCTACCAGAGGGGTGGAAGGCCCTTTCTTCAAGTAAGTCAATTGCTGTGTAAGGTGGAACTCTCGTTCCTGAGAGATGCGCATGTGACGACATGAGATCAGCCCATACTTGATGAGCATAGTCTAGGCCAACAACTAGTCCAAGGGCTTCTTCCGAGAGAGTCCCAATTATCCATTCTCGAAGCAACCTATCAGCTTTTCACCATTAACGGAATGTTGGGGAGAAATCTAGTTTTTCAAAAGCACTATCAATGGGTAGATTAAATTGAGGAGGCACCGATAAGTCACTCAAGAGGTGATCTGCAATGTCTTGGCAGCCAAGGCCAATAGTTGCTCACGCCACAGTGGGTAATTGTTATTGTTGAGGAGTAAGGTGACGAAATTACAAACGTTGAGTGCCATGGTAGCCATGGGAGGAAGACTCTCTTCTTTCACAAGGGCTCTGGTACCAAAAAGACAAATAAAACTTGATTGTTTGATAAAAGTCCTCAACCAACGTGAGAGACTTGAGAGTCCATCGTTTAATTTATACCATGGCTTTACACTAATACAAGTAGTGTATGACGGTTGTGTGGAATCAGCTTGTACAAGCAAAGTGGTAAAATAAAGTGAATGGAAATATACAAGTGAACATTAGATATTTTTCTACAAGGTAAGTTGGGAGCCGTTGCTTGCACTGAGGTGGTCTTCTTGCCAAGATTGTACACTATTCGTTGGGTGAAGTTGCCTTGTTGGGGTCTCAGATATATTTCTACAAGGTAAGTTGGGAGCAGTTACTTGCATTAAGGTGATCTTCTTGCACATGTTGGGATATGCTTTGTATGGTAAGTCTTCAAGATGAGGTTTCGATTCCTTGGGTATCTGTTTATTGTCAATACTATGCACGGTCAACTTAATATATCATCTTTTTCATAAGCCTTCGAGTTTTCAGAATTTTTTTTTTCACGAGCCTTTGATTTTTCAGATTTTCTATGGAAGAGTTTAAGTATAAAGATAGTATCCAGTACAATCATGTTTACAAAGCCTTCATTGCTCATGTGTAGAAAGGTCTCTGTAAAGACCTTTGTGGAAAACTGTCTCACACACAGTGATGACAGAGTAGAGCTTGTATATATATATACACTTAGAGTTGACGTTACAAGAAAGGAAATAAATACATAAAAGGTAAACTACCATATACACGGAAGTGTATCTATACATGCCTAACATATAAACAATATTAATGAGAATATACAAGAAAAGTTCACAACTGTAAACAGAGTGAATCACGGGGATGATTTTCTGGTGATGGCATTGCTGATTGCTTGCTAATTGGTCTTATCATCTCCCCTCAAACGAAGTTGTGGATCAAGAAAGAGGCCGAGTTTGGATCGAATGGTTTGGAACAAGAGTTTTGCTAGCGGCTTGCTGAAGATGTCTGCAAGTTGTAATGAGGAGGTGACAAACCGAGTTTCAAGAGCCATTTGTTCATGCACATAATGGATATCCAGTTCAATGTGTTTTGTCCTTCAATGGTGAACTGGATTGACAGATAGATGTAGTGTGCTCAAATTATCACAATGAAGAATTGGTGGCCTGTGAAGTGGTATATGAAGGTCTTGCAACAAGAAGGTTAGCCAAGTAAGCTCAGTAGCTGTTGATGCTATGGACCTATATTTGGTTTGGTACTAGAGCGAGGAACTATTTGTTGCTTTTTGACACTTCAAGAGATGCAATTTGATCCAAAAAATGTGCAAAAACCAGTTGTTGATCGGCGAGTGAGTGGGTAACCTGCCCAGTCTGCGTCTGAAAACACGTATAATTCCAATGAGCTAGCAAGAATGCGAAAGTTGAGGTTGAGTGTGCCATGCACACAATGTAAAATTCGCTTTGCAAGTTTGAAATGTTCCATAGTTGGAGCATGCATGAATTGGCAAACGAAATTCACACTATATGAGAGGTCAGGTCTGGTGAATGTCAAATATTGAAGTCCTCCTACCAGTCTGCAATAAAAAATGGGATCATAGTAGGCTGTAAAAGCTGGTGGCCCGACCTTTAGACGACATTGGAGTAGCAATGGGTTTGCATTCTCCCATTGAGGCACAATCAAGGAGCTCTCGAGCATAACATTTTGATTACGCCCAAAAAATAACGCGGTCGTTTGCAGTATAGTTTTGGGGTGTCGATTCCACAGGGAGATGGATTGAGAAATTGAAGAACAGTAACGAAATTAACAAAAAGATTTAGATGAGTACGAAAAGTAAATTTTAGAGTGTGACGTAAATTAAAACTAAATGAGTAATTTGAACAATATAAAAATGAGACGAAAAGTAGAGCGTAGGGAATTCCTTGTGTATTTGTGGTATTCAAATTTATTCTTAATTCATTGATAACTCAATTAAGAATTCTATGTCCAAATTCTTAATCGGAAGATATAACATTAATAACCAAAATTTAAATCACATGTAATTCTTTGAAAAATCATTTTTCGCACTTAACTCTCATAAATTGTTATCGATATTGAGAAAATCCAACGACGACAATATACCTAAGAGGCGATATTGCAGCAGAGAATTAAATCAATATAGATAATCAATTGCTCCAAACATAATTATAGAACTAATTCACTCAATAGAAAAAGCATGACTGAATCCATAAACGAAATAGATTCTATAATTATTTCAAGACGAAAAAACATCACAAATAAATTAAGAATAATAGAACAAAAGAGTTTTAATATTTAAAGACCAAATACATGAATAAAAAATAAATTACAAATACCATCACACACACAAGTTCATCCCTAGCCCTCCTTGAGAATTTAGTTACACATATTGAAAATATGCAACAAAAATTCTCCAAGGGATAATATGGAAGAGCCAACCATTATTTTCTTCTCTCTTCTTTGGTTTTTCTTTTATTTTCTCAAGCTCTCAAAATAATGGCTCTTCCAAAGCATCCTCCCACACTAAGTATTTTTTTAGAACACACACACCCCTTCCTTCTATTTATAAGCATTCTTTATGCAAGTTGTTATGAAAAAATCATCACAATTTCAACTTGTTTTGCCATGTGCCATTCTTGAATGCAAGTGATTTGTGAGTTGTCATTTTGATAATTTGTTTTCCCACCATGCATGAGCTGGATTTTGCTTGTAGGTTGAGTGTTTCAATTTTGCTTCTCTATCCATTAGTTGTCTTGTATGACTTAATATCTTGTGGTCAAATAATTTGTCTACAAGAAACTTGAGTGCACTTCATCTTGCATATGAATTGATCATTGAATTTCCAAGTTGGTGTAGGAGTGCTTGCTGGAAAATATTATGATAACATTTGGATTTGATGCAAGTGGCTGAAAAATATCCAGGAACATCAAGTGCAGGTGCGTCCACTTGATGGTCGATTTTGTCTTAGATTTAGTGGATATCTCTTCAAACATAAAAAAAAAAAAGTTCTAGATATTTCTCTTGCGGTTCTATATCATCTTGAATCAGCTCAATCGGAGATTAGATGAGAGAGTTATGCCCATATTACGAAAAGATGTCAGAACTGTCTAAAATTCCGCAATTATCTTCATTTGCTCCTAATGTCTCCATTTGTATTCTAAATCAAAATATAAGAATAATGAGTATATTTAGACATCAAATAAGAATAAAGTATTAAATATTAAGAGAGGAAAATATGGCATTTTATATTCTCATCAATATATTAAATCATGCTTATATCTATTTCAAGATAAATGACCATTAATTTTAATAACATGAGTTATATCCATTATTTTCTCATTTATTTTAGTATTTAAATAGAGTATTTAGAGTGCATTTTTGTGCACTCATCACACCCCCCAACTTACTCATTGCTAGTCCCTAGCAATTTTCATGCAAAATGATGAGAAAGACCAAATAAAATCACACACAGGGGCCATCAAGACACATTTTTCAAATTTACATATCAAAACAATTTTAGAAATTCAATAACCATTTCACAAGTAATTCATATATAGCAATCCACAAAGTGTGTATGTGTTCCAAACTATTTTTATCAAATCAGAGGTTTTGACACATGCAACATTAGAATATCTTAAGCAAAAAGGTTCAACTCCATAATTCACGGGTATAGAAGTGTTTCATGTATGGGTTCTCTCTATGGAGTTGACAAAGGTGTACATTTACTCTCATAAAAATTTAGCCAATTATATATAAGTAACAAGTAAACATTGATCTTATGATAGGAATACTAACAAATGAGATTTCCACCGTTCTTTCCACAAGCATACTTAGGATCGGAAAAATCAACACAAAGGGTTGTAATGTGGCTTAGGGTTGGGGTTCATAAGAAGAAAAGGTGAAGAGGTTTCAAAAACTTCCAAGTATACACAAAAGCGAATCTGTTAAATTTTTCAGTAGACTATACTTTCCTTTTGATGTACTTTTCAATTTTTTAGATTTTTGACTAAGTACGCTTTTCCATCTTCTTTTGCCACTGGTGTCTTCGCAATTTGATGAATTCTTTCATAAATAATTTGATAGACACATCTAGCACCATGCCATTTTTGTCATGGTTTTCTTTTTTTTTTTTTTAATAATAATTTCACACTTAGTACACACTTAGAAGTAAAATGGTAGGAAAATATAGTCTATAAGCTATACTCCAATGTGGAGAGATATGGATGATATAGATATGAAAAGAAAAGGCCATATGTGTATATTGGCTCAAAATTGGCTGCTAGGGATCTATGATGAAAAGGCTCAGCTTGAAAGGCTCAAACGTTAATTTTAAGTTGACTTTTGTCATATCCCAAGTATATCCACCATCTTACCACAAACCATGTAATGATATTCTCAAAAGAAGTGTCAAATTCAACAGATCAATGGATACTTATCACAATTTTTGTATTTGTAAGCTCTCAATTCTCACAAAATTCACATGAATACTTGAGCAAAATAATTCTTTAGTTACATGTGTCAAATCACCATATTACCACAAAGTTTGGAGAAGTGCATAAATGGTTCTGTGGATGCTTTAGCAAAATGATTTAAGATGGGTTTATTGAATTCACCAAGATGGTTATGAATGAGCGTGAGTATCATGTGTGAAAAGATGCCTGTGTGAAAAAAAATTTGACAATTTTTTATATTTTGATTGAAATATGCCACAGAGTTTAAATAACAGATTTGTATTTCCACCCCCCAACTTAAATGAAACATTGTCCTCAATGTTTAATAATCAAAATTGGATGGGGAGTAACTAAAAAGGGTAGGATACACCTGACGTGTGATGTAGATAGCTCGCTAAGCGTCAAAAGTAGTGATCTGAAATGACAAAATGATACTATCCTGCAAACAAAAATAAAGAAAACAATAGTAAATAAAAATAAAACAAAACAAATAAGATGATAATAATAATAATAATGATGATGATATTAATTATAATAATAATAATAATTATTGTTGCATGCTGTGGTCAAAGTTGGTAGACCAAGTTTACAACCGAACTATCTTCCACTCATAGAACTGTTCCTCCTGGGTAAAAAATGAAACGCTTATTTTTCCAATAAAATCGGTGCTCAAACTTCACAGGTAGGTGGCAAGATTTAAGATTAACTTTGGTTACTTGCCCACTTGAAGGAATTTGTTTTTCATTTTTCTCAAGAAACTCTTCAAACTTCGGTTGCCAAGCCCATGTGCTATAATCTTGAGTATTGTCAAAAATTGTACAAATATTAGCTACATCAGACGAATCACTGATAGGATTAAACTCAAAATCAACCATAAAATTCTCAAGGGGATCAGAATCATGAGTTATGAAAACTTCCCTGTCTATGAGTGAGTCAATCATATATATCTGCTGGCACTCGTGATTCTTCACAGTTTCTTGTGCCATATGTTGACCATGAGGTACAAACTGAGTTTGAGAAGGGAGCTTACCTTGCTCATTTACACTTAAGAAACTCGTTATTTTAGATATCTGGCTCTTTATCTCCTTTTGTTCTTCAACAACCGTTTCGTCAGTGGTATTTTGACTGTGAAATGTTGCAACTACTTCCTCAAATTCCCTAATATGAACATAGGGGTTTTCATTTTCTAGACCATGGAAAGTCGGAAGTAATTGTATCATTCCTGTTTTAAAATCTACATGACGAACATTAGGTGAGAACATAATACAGGATGGTGTGGCTGTTCGTGCGGGATGAAGATAATCTTGGAGGGTTCTAACAGGTTGGTCCACGTGTTCACTCATCGCATTAGAATTGGAAGAATTATCAAACAAGCGATCAGAAAAATTAGATTCTGAATCTGATTCCAGCACGGGTCTACTAGCAAACTGTCCAAAAGCGTCTCTGTACCTGCGCATGCAAAGTAAAGAAAAGCGTAATACTGAAAAAAAAAATAATTACAAAAAGAAAAGTAAAATAAAAGAAAGATGCAGAAAGCTAAAAAGAAAATGAACGAAACTACCGCTCTTTTTTTTTTTTTTAACAAACTACTAAAAAAAAAACTACAAATTCTTCTACCGTCTCCCCGGCAACGGCGCCAAAATTTGATTACGCCCAAAAAATAACGTGGTCGTTTGCAGTATAGTTTTGGGGTGTCGATTCCACAGGGAGATGGATTGAGAAATTGAAGAACAGTAACGAAATTAACAAAAAGATTTAGATGAGTGCGAAAAGTAAATTTTAGAGTGTGACGTAAATTAAAACTAAATGAGTAATTTGAACAATATAAAAATGAGACGAAAAGTAGAGCGTAGGGAATTTCTTGTGTATTTGTGGTATTCAAATTTATTCTTAATTCATTGATAACTCAATTAAGAATTCTATGTCCAAATTCTTAATCGGAAGATATAACATTAATAACCAAAATTTAAATCACATGTAACTCTTTGAAAAATCATTCTTCGCGCTTAACTCTCATAAATTGTTATCGATATTGAGAAAATCCAACGACGACAATATACCTAAGAGGCGATATTGCAGCAGAGAATTAAATCAATATAGATAATCAATTGCTCCAAACATAATTATAGAACTAATTCACTCAATAGAAAAAGCATGATTGAATCCATAAACAAAATAGATTCTATAATTATTTCAAGACGAAAAAACATCACAAATAAATTAAGAATAATAGAACAAAAGAGTTTTAATATTTAAAGACCAAATACATGAATAAAAAATAAATTACAAATACCATCACACACACAAGTTCATCCCTAGCCCTCCTTGAGAATTTAGTTACACATATTGAAAATATGCAACAAAAATTCTGCAAGGGATAATATGGAAGAGCCAACCATTATTTTCTTCTCTCTTCTTTGGTTTTTCTTTTCTTTTCTCAAACTCTCAAAATAATGGCTCTTCCAAAGCATCCTCCCACACTAAGCATTTTTTTAGAACACACACACCCCTTCCTTCTATTTATAAGCATTCTTCATGCAAGTTGTCATGAAAAAATCATCACAATTTCAACTTGTTTTGCCATGTGCCATTCTTGAATGCAAGTGATTTGTGAGTTGTCATTTTGATAATTTGTTTTCCCACCATGCATGAGCTGGATTTTGCTTGTAGGTTGAGTGTTTCAATTTTGCTTCTCTATCCATTAGTTGTCTTGTATGACTTAATATCTTGTGGTCAAATAATTTGTCTACAAGAAACTTGAGTGCACTTCATCTTGCATATGAATTGATCATTGAATTTCCAAGTTGGTGTAGGAGTGCTTGCTGGAAAATATTATGATAACATTTGGATTTGATGCAAGTGGCTGAAAAATATCCAGGAACATCAAGTGCAGGTGCGTCCACTTGATGGTCGATTTTGTATTAGATTGAGTGGATATCTCTTCAAACATAAAACACAAAAGTTATATATATTTCTCTTGCGGTTCTATATAATCTTGAATCAGTTCAATCGGAGATTAGATGAGAGAGTTATGCCCATATTACAAAAAGATGTCAGAACTGTCTAAAATTTCGCAATTATCTTCATTTGCTCCTAATGTCTCCATTTGTATCCTAAATCAAAATATAAGAATAATGAGTATATTTAGACATCAAATAAGAATAAAGTATTAAATATTAAGAGAGGAAAATATGGCATTTTATATTCTCATCAATATATTAAATCATGCTTATATCTATTTCAAGATAAATGACCATTAATTTTAATAACATGAGTTATATCCATTATTTTCTCATTTATTTTAGTATTTAAATAGAGTATTTAGAGTGCATTTTTGTGCACTCATCAGTGCTTGTGAGAAATTGAGTCCTTGACTAGTGCGTGTGACTTTGAGGCCAAGGAAATGGTGGAGTTGACCCATATCCTTGATGAAGAACTCCTTTGTAAGTTGATTCATAAGCCACTGAATTCGGCTTGCTGAATCTCCTATATTGACCATGTCATCAACATATAAAAGGAGAACTGATATGTCATGATTAGATTTCCACACAAATAAACTCAAATTCGAGACACTACAATAAAAATCAAGCTGCAATAGAAAGGAGCTGAGACGATCAAACCAAGCATGCGGTTCTTGCTTGAGACGATAGAGTGCTCGACTTAGTTTGCATACATGCAATGGTTTGTTGGGATCGACGAAGCCCGATGGCTGATGCATATATGCTGGGGTTAAAAGATGTCCATGTAAAAAAGCATTTCTTACATCAAGTTATCGGATTTCCCCTCTTACCTACAAGTGTTAGAACAATACATATGCTAGCATGTTTAATCATAAGAGAGAATGTTTCATGAAAATCCACGCCATCCACTTGATGAAAGCCTTTGGTAGCCGTGCCTTTAGTCTTTCAACATTACAAACAGGTTGGAGTTTAACCTTGTAAACCCATTTACATCCCACAATGTTCATTGCTGAGTCTCTTGGAACTAATGTCCACGTTTGATTTTTTGTAATGCAGCAAGTTTTTCATGCATTGTGGCTAGCCAACCTGGATGTTTTTGAGCAGCAACAATGGTTTGAGGCACTAATGGAATGGATGGAGATAATGCAATGTGAAGATTGACATACCTCAGATTGGGTTTTTGATTTCCTACTTTGCTTCAAGTCACCATTTGATGTGAGGAATCTTGTTCCTTGATAATTCAATGTGAAGATTGACATTTGAGGAAGTTGCTTCATTTGCCTCGGTAGGAATGGCAGCATCAATTGAGATGGTTGGGGGCGGGAGGGGGTTTCAGTAGTCAAGGTTCCTCTGTTTTCATTTGAGGAAGCTGCAGAAATAATATTTGGAGTTACACAAGTTCGTTGGTGAAGAGTAAGGAAGTACAAACTCATCGAAAACAACGTGCCATGATATGTAAATACGGCCAGTAGAGGGATGCAAACATTCGTAACCCTTATGTTTATTAGAGTAACCAATAAACACACATGGAATCGACTTGGGATTAAGTTTTGTATCCCTATGATTGCCGGGAAAAGGAAAGCACTAGCTGCCCAATATCCGTAGGCTTAGATAATTAGGATGTCTTTTTTGAAGTCGAAAGAATGGCAAATCCATGCCAAGTGACTTTGAGGGTACTCGATTAATAAGAAATACTATTGTAGAGAAGTAGTCTGTCCAGAATCTCTTAGGCAAGTGGGCATGAAGCATCATTGTGAGGCCAAATTCAGTGATGTTTCGGTGTTTCTTCTCTGCCTTGCCGTTTTGTTCAGGTGTTCATGGACAAGTGGATTGATGAATGGTGCCTTTGGATTGAAAATATGAAGTAAAACCATTTGATGCAAATTCTTCTCCCTCATCACTTTAGAATATACGAATTTTTCCATTGTATTGGCACTCAACGTGTTTGCAGAAAACATCAAAACAACTGAGTAAATCCGACTTATGTTTCATTGGAAAAAACCAAGTGGAATTAATGAAATCATCAACAAAAATGGCATAGAAGCAAAATTTCTCTCTTGATAAAACAGGGGCAGGTCTCCAAACAGCACAATGAATTTTGTGAAATAGAGAAGTTATTTTATTATATTTTGGAAGAAAATGATGTTTACATGACTTTCCTTATTGACAACTAACACAAATTTGATTATTTTTAGACTTAGAACCAGAAATCATTTTATTGGAATGCAAGTAGTCCAAGACTTGTTGGTGAGGATACCCAAGCCAAGAATGCCAACTTACTAAATTTGTGTTCTGAAATCTTGAGGAAAAACATGCAATTGGGTCTCCATCAAATGCATATAATTGACCATGCCTATGCCCCTTCGCCAGAATTTTTTGCATCATTTTGTCCTTAATCATGAACCCATCACCATCGAAAACAACAATTAGTGGATAATTAGTTGTGATTTTGCTAACTGATAATAGATCCTTGGTAATTGAAGGTATGACTAGGACATCATTGAGTTGTAGATGAGAACCAGTAAAGGCTTTTCCCGTATGTGTAATTGGGAGAGAGTGTCCATTTCCAACTATAAGACCATCAGATCCATTATAAGGCTTGAGATCATAAAGGTTACTTGGATTGTTTGTAACATGATCAATGGCTGCCAAGTCAGGGAACCAATCCGCGTCTTGTGAATCGACAAGTTTCATTGCAGTAAGTGCATGTGGAACATTATTGGCCTGGAAGGAGTGATTGAAGCATTCAAAGCACTTGATGGTTGTGTGATTGCTCTTGTTGCATATTTAAAAAGTGGGAGAGCATCGTTGGAGGTGGACGATTGCTGATTCTTGTTATTTGAATTGGGAGTTTTGGAGAAGTTACCTTGATGAAAACCACGTCCCTTTGAGTTGATAGACTGGTTATTCCTTTTATTCTTGTTGTTTTTCTATGTGAAGTACGCCATTTGAGGAGGGCCAGTGTCTAGTTTGTTATGCTCGGTGTAGCTTTCGAGCAACGTAACAATATCAGAGTATGATGGCATAGGAGGACGAATCATTATGGTTGTGAAAACCTGGTACTCTTTGCTAAGGCCATTGAGGAGCCACTGACGCCAGACAGAATAGCGATTATTCTGCAGGCTAGTTTCAACAGATGAATTCACAGGGAAGAACACAAGAAATTCACCTAAAATACAGAGAATACGTCTCTAAGAAAAAAACCGAATATTATCAAAATGAAAGAATGTCGAAAATCAGTCCACAAGCCGGACTATATAGCTAAAATTCGTCTGTAACCAAATTTTACCAAAAATGGAAAATTTTAGTAAAATTCAAATTCAAATTAAAATAAGCAATCTACGAAAAATCCGGAACAAATCGAATTTAAAACGACTTCCTAACAAACATACGAAATATTACCAAAAATAGAAAAATATACCTAAAAATGACAATTCGGAAGGGAAAACAGCGGAATTTGAGGTTGAAAAAAGGGCACATAGAGTCATGTTCGATGTGAACAGCGTGCGCGTCGAAAAGAGCTTTCCGAATTGGGGTCTTATGTGCGATTCTGACACCCGTAGTCAAAGTTATGGCCAAAAGACTGAAATGTACCTAAAACTCCCCCAATTAGAAAGAGATCACGATCACTTCCGGCCATTACGCTGATCTGCCAATTCATGGTACCTCAGCGCCATCAACGTGTAATTAGACAGTTCAGCATCATCTGTCTCGGATCCCTCTGCATCAGTCACCCTGGGTTGGAAAGAACTCGTCCGCGAGTTCAAAGTAGTGTCATCAGAATCCACAAAACAAGGACTTAGGTGCTTCATATTAAAGACATCAGAAGTCTTTAAATGACTAGGAATGTGCAACCTGTAAGCATTATCATTGATCTTCTGCAAGACCTCACATGGTCCAATCTTCCGGTCCTTAAGCTTACTATACTTGCCAACAGGAAAACGATCACGAGTTAATAGAGCCCAAACAAAATCACCAACATCAAAAAGTACTTGGCGACGATGACTGTCAACCCGAGTCTTGTACTTGGTATTGCTCTCATGAATAACCTGTTTCACCTGCTCATGGATGCCCCAAAGATGCTCTGCCATCTCATCTGCTTTAGTACTGAAACATCCTATACGTGGAATAGAGGCTAAGTCCAGTACCCCGGATGGGTTTTGACCATAGACAATCTCAAATGGGCTTAAGCCTGTGGTTCTATTTTTTGATCTGTTATAGGCAAATTCCACTTGAGGTAAAGACAAATCCCACTGCTTCGGCTTAGTTCCTGCCAAACACCGTAAAAGGTTGCCCAAACTCCGGTTCACCACCTCGGTCTGATCATCTATCTAAGGGTGGTAGGCGTTGCTAAAATTCAACTGTGTCCCCAATTTTCTCCATAAGCTCTTCCAAAAATGACTGATGAACTTGGAATCACGATCGGAAGTGATAGTTCGAGGAACACCATGTAAGCGCACTATCTCCTTGAAATAAAGATGGGCAATCCGAGTAGCATCCATAGTCTTCCTGCAAGCTACAAAATGGGCCATCTTAGAAAATTTGTCGACCACAACAAGGATAGAATTTGAGGCCCGTTGGGTGCGGGGTAAGCCCAATACAAAATCCATGCTGACATCTAACCAAGGCGCTTCAGGAACAGGTAATGGAGTGTACAGGCCCGCATTGGTGAGAACTCCCTTAGACCGCTGGCACACATAACAGCTGTCCACATAATAAGCCACATCACTGGTCAGCTTAGGCCAATAAAAGTCAAAAGAGATAAGGGCCAGTGTCTTGTCTCGGCCAAAGTGTCCCTCATTATAAAGTTCACTTATAATTTGCTGTCTCAATGAACAATCTGGAATGCACAACTGTAATCCACAAAATAGATAACCATTATGCAAAATAAAATCATGACGGCGACCATCAGTTACCTCCTGAATATCCTTCCGAAGGAAGGATCAGCTGCATACAAATCTGTGAAAACCTCAAAGCCTGCAACTCTGGTACTCATGGTAATGACAAGTAAAGTACGACGGCTTAGGGCATCTGCGACGCGGTTAAGGCTCCCGGCTTGGTGCCTCAACGTAAATGTAAACTCCTACAAATACGCCACCCACTTGGCATGTCGTCTACTCAGCTTGTGTTGGCCATTGATATACTTCAGGGCCTCATGATCAGTGAACAGGATGAATTCCCTCTGTACTAAGTAGTGACACCAATGCTTCAGAGACTGAATTATGGCATAAAACTCAAGGTCATAGGTGGAATAATTTTTCTTTGAACCCGATAGCTTTTCACTGAAAAAAGCAACTGGACGCCCTGACTGACTCAGAACACCACCAATGCCAACACCAGATGCATCACAATTTACCTCGAACACTTTGTCAAAATCAGGAAATGCCAAAACTGGTGCCTCGGTCATCTTCTGGTTGACCAGTTGAAAACTAGTCTCTGCCTCCTCAGACCACTTGAAATCACGTCCTTTGAGGCACTTTGTGATAAGAGCAATCAGAGTGCTGAAATTTCTGATGAACCGTCTGTAGAAGGATGCCAATCCATGGAAACTTCTGACCTCGTGCAAGGTCCTTGGTTTGGGCCACTCCAAGATTGCGTCTATCTTTGATTGATCTGCATGAACACCATCAGTAGACACCACAAAACCAAGAAAAGTTACAGAAGTAGTTAAAAAAGAATACTTCTTCTGATTGACAAATAGGCACTCCGTTTTCAGCATCTCAAAAACAGCACGGAGGTGGTCAAAGTGTGAGGCCCATGTCGGACTATAAATGAGAATATCGTCGAAGTGAACTACAACAAATTTCCCCATAAAAAGCCCCAATATCTGATGCATAAATCTCATAAATGTGCTGGGTACATTGGATAGCCCAAAAGGCATGATCATCCACTCATATAACCCGTGTTGCATCTTAAACACTGTCTTCCACTCATCTCTAGGCCTTATTATGATCTGGTGGTATCCGCTTTTAAGGTCAATTTTTGAGAAGACCTTAGAACCGGACAGCTGATCCATATCATCCAGGCGGGGAATTGGAAACCTGTACTTCACAGTAATTTTGTTGATTGCTCGACTGTCAACACACATACGCTAGGAACCATCTTTCTTTGGCACGAGCAGGGCAGGGATTGCACATGGGCTCATAATCTCATGAATATAACCCCTCTCCAATAAGTCTACCACCTGTCGCTGTAACTCTTCAGCCTCTTTAGGACTAAGGCGGTATGCTGGTCGATTTGACAAACTCGATCCTGGAACAAAGTCGATTTGATGTTGGATATCTCTCATAGGCAATAGCCTAGGAGGGAGATCCTCTGGCATCAAGTCAGCGAACTTTGCCAACAATTGCTGCACCTTTACTGGAAAATCAGAGTCTACGGCTATTGCACTGTTCTTGCAAGGTAGTAGAGCATAGACCACGTCCCCATGCTCAATCTCATCTAAAAACCTGGACATAGAAAGCAGGTTAGTATTAGTGGCTACCGAGGTCGGAATGGGTCCTTCCCACCGAGGCGCCAACACAATCTTTTTTCCCTTGATGTTAAGAGAATAAATATTTTTCCGTCCATCATGGATGACACTGCGATCATACTGCCAAGGTCGACCCAACAATACATGACACGCATCCATAGATACAACATCACACCAGGCATTATCGGAATATTTTCTGCCAATTGAAAAAGACACCTGGCATCACCTATCTACTGTTACCTCACTGCCTTTATTCAGCCATGACAACTTGTATGGCTTAGGATGACGGTTTGTCTTCAATTGCAACTTTTGGATAGCTTCCTCGGATACTACATTCTCGCAACTGCTGTTGTTAATAATCATTTTGCAGACTTTATCTGCAACTGTGCAGGTTGTGTGGAAAATATTGGTTCTCAACCAATCGTCCCCTGAATCGCCCTTGGGAGTCAGTAGGCTCTTGCGAATGACCAGAGTCTCATGGCCATCTCCATGTAGCACATCGTCAACCTCATCATCGTCATACACGGGCTCGCCAATCTCCTCAGGCTCGTCTACTACGTCCTCCTCAATCAACAAAGTTTTGCCCTTTTGATTAGCAGGCTTCCTGCATCAGTCGTTTTATGCCCCTATTCCCCACAACAAAAACATCTAGTAGTAGGGTTAGAATTACTCTGTGGTGGCTGTTGGACAGGACGGGAATCCTGAAGGCGAATTGGCCGACTGTTTTGATCGTTCCTAATCACTGGCCTCCTGTTTTGCTGTTTTTCTATAGCAAGTGCACGCTGGTATGCCTCCAAAACAGTCCACAAGGAGTGAAGGTTGAGGACGTCTTGCAAGGGTTGGCGCAAACCCCCCAAATATCGCGCCACCAACTGCTCCTTCGTCTCAAATAAATCGTTCCGTGCGACCAACTGGTAAAATTTTTCTGTGTAATCATCGACTGATCTCGCGCCCTGCCTCAACGCATGAAGTCACTGAAACAAGGTTTGAGTGTAGCCGAAGGGAAGGAAGTGACCCTTCATCTTCTTCTTCATCTTCTCCCAATCAGTGATCTTGGCCTTGCCCTGCCTATCGCGTGAGCGTCGCAACTGCTCCCACCACGCAGATGCTCTACCTTTGAGTTTGATAGCGACCAGTTTCACTTTCACACGATCAAGGACTTCCTTGTAATCAAAGATAAGCTCCACTTCATTCAACCAATCAATGAATCCCTCAGCCTGTAACGTACCAGAAAACTCGGGCAGATTGACCTGAAAACCGAGGTCTACATGACGCTCCTCACGACCACGGTGCTCCTGGAATAGAGCACGATTGTGATATGGGTTTTCGAAAGTAGACTCAGAATCATGATCAGAGGTCTCATGATCCTCGAGATCGCGCACCGCCAGATGCTGGGTTAACTCTGCAACTTGCCTCTGCAAATCCTCAATCATCGCATCCTGAACGCTACGATCACGGTACTGGGCTTCCTCCTTCGGAGCCCTGTCCACGACGACCGCGACCACGACCACCAGCCATTGAAACTGATGAAATTTCACTCCAGGAAGATGTTGAAGCTCTGATACCAACTGACGCCAGACAGAATAGCGATTATTCTGCAGGCTAGTTTCAACAGATGAATTCACAGGAAAAAACACAAGAAATTTGCCCAAAATACAGAGAATACGTCTCTGAGAAAAAAACTGAATATTATCAAAATGAAAGAATGTCGAAAATCAGTCCACAAGCCGGACTATATAGCTAAAATTCGTCTGTAACCGAATTTTACCAAAAATGGCAAAATCTCAAAAATAACGTAAAATTCAAATTCAAATTAAAATAAGCAATCTGCGAAAAATCTTGAACAAATCGGATTTAAAACGACTTCCTAACAAACATACGAAATATTACCAAAAATAGAAAAAAAATAACTAAAAATGACAATTCGGAAGGGAAAACAGTGGAATTTGAGGTTGAAAAAAGGGCACATGGAGCCATGCTCGATGTGGACAGCGTGTGCGTCGAAAAGAGCTTTCCGAATTGGGGTCTTATGTGCGATTCTGACACCCGTAGCCAAAGTTATGGCCAAAAGACTGAAACGCACCTAAAACTCCCCCAATTAGAAAGAGATCACGATCACTTCCGGCCATTACGCTAATCTGCCAATTTATTGTACCTCAGCTGCCAATCAGACAGTACAGCATCATCTGTCTCGGATCCCTCTGCATCAGCCACTAGGATTTTTTGTGATTTGAAACTAGTGTCCCAATGACTGAGAGATCATCACAGATTGTTTTGAAACAACGGAGGTACACTTGGAGTGTGTCCGTGCCTTGAGAAATAGAAGTAAGCCTTTGTTTGAATGCAAGACTACGATCGGAAGAGTCACATGCAAAGGAGTGCAGAAGTGCTTTCCAAACTTCAACAGTAGTGTTGAGGCGTTGAGGCCGACGACAATACCAAGAACTTCGTTTGAGAGGGTGATTGTGATCCATTCTCTTACAAGTCGATCAATTTTGTGCCACTGTAGGAAAGTTGGGTTAGGAGTCATCCCTGTTTGAGCACCTTCAATAGTTGAAAGAGGTTGGGGTGTATCACCATTGACAAATCCTTGGAGGTTATAACTCTCCAAAATGTTAAGCATTTGGATCTTCCAGAGAAGGAAGTTGGTGGGCATGAGGCGAAGAGAGACAAAGTTGGTGACATTTTGTGTCACAGGGTAGGGATATCCAGTATTTGAGGAAGACGAGTTGGCCATTTGCAGGAGGAAGAAAAAATTAGCTCTCTCTGATATTCACTGTATCTGCTCTGGATACCATTAAGACGTTTGTGGAAAACTATCTCACACACAGTAATAACATAGTAGCGCTTATATATATATATATATATATATATATATACTTAGAGTTGACATTACAAGAAAGGAAATAAATACAGAAAAGGTAAACTACCATATACATGGAAGTGTATTTGTACATGTCTTAACATATAAACAATATTAATGAGAATATATAAGGAATGTTCACAATTATAGACAGTGAATCACGGAGATGATTTTCTGGTGATGGCATTGCTGATTATTTGCTGTTTGATCTTATCACTTTGAATAGAAGCAATGGATTTTCATTTTTAAGGCCGAATGATGTGTGCAAGATCCTCGATGCTCTTCCCAATGCGATTACAAAAACTATCAAATATATGAATTTTAACAAGGGTACCAATTAAGTACAATATTGATTTGATAAGACAAGTATTTAAAATGGTGTGTACTGAGTAATCGGACTAAAAAATTAAGAAGAAGGTGCAGTTCAATGAGTTTAGGAAAGTCTATCCAGAAATATCATCAATTTAATACTTTTTCGCTTGAAGAAAAATTTAACTCTTTAAGACAAATTTGTACATTGGTGCCATGCACAAGCCTCTGGCTTTATTTAATTTGCTACAATACAGACACACATACAGACAGACTCCACTATCGATCGATGCCGAAACAAAAAACAAAGGCATAAATGGGAAATTAAAAATAAAAAAAGTTTAGAAAAACCTATGAATAAGCTAGCTAGATGCGATCCACTGCACAGTCTGCGCATATCTAATAGCTAGCATTTAAAGCACTCCAACAAACACTACAAATGCTTCAAATCTAGTGTACTTGCTACTTGGTACTCCATCTAACGAGCCTTTGAAAATTCCACAAAGTAAAACCCAGTACAATAATTCCAGCAACAGTAGCAGTGCCTTTAAAAAAGTTTGAGAAATACACCTTAGTCAAAGTTCCCACCAGAGTATTCCAAAAGTCTTCGTAGTAATCATTAAGCTCTTTACAGAGATCTTCGTAACGCTTTCCACTTTCTTCAATCTCCAGGGCGAGGTGGTTAACCAGATCCGTCACTGCTTTGCTGGAACCTAACTCGTTAACAATGATCTTCTTCTCAACAAGCAATCTTACATCATCTTTAGTTGTGATAAGATCATCCAACAGCACAATGTAATCGCAGATGTTAGTTTCAGTTGGATAATGGCACTGCTCCAAAGCCATCAGGTTTCGGAAAAGAACTTCAGTTTTGTCGTCTAGCCAAAGGGGTGGGACTTCCAAGAAACGTTGCATATCCACCAAGCAAGTTTTTTTCAGGCATGGTAAGCAAGACAAGCACCATGAGAGATTGAAGATTGGGCAGATTTCTAAACATTTATTCGGCCGGAATTTTATATCGAGTAAATCTCTTTCTGAATTTGGCACAGTGAATTTCAATCCTGCCTCGTCAAGCTTTGTTGCTGTAAAATATAGGTGTTTAGTTCTTTTATTTTTGACTTCTGGTTCTGGCATTAATTCTGTTAACCCTGATGGACAGAAAAAATATCTCACCAAATCTGTAAAATGCAGCAAATGCTTTGCTTCCGTCTTGGGCTCTGGTGAGCTTCGTTTTTGTTGATCAACATCTGGGTAAAAATATTTCACCAACTTATTGATGAAATCCTTCCTGCGCTTTTCTGAGCTTGAGTTTGAGTCTTGTAAATCGCAACAACATCCCACCAAATTTGGGAAGCACTGCTTTGCATGACCACACTTCTGGGACTTTGGCTTCCACTCGTTTATATAGATCAGATCACCAAAAAACCCACAAGAGAGCTCAAGAAGAGTCTTTTTGGGTTCCGCATATTGTTTGTATAACTCCTCAAGAACAAAGAAAGGGAGCTGATTCTCAAGTAGAAGCAGGTCACGCTGTATTCCACGTTCCATGCACGGTCGGCTTAATATATAATCTATTTGATAATGAGCCTTTGAGTTTCCAGAGTCTTTTTCATCAGCCTTTGCGCTTTCAGAATCTTTTTCATATTTCCTGCGGAAGAGCTCAAGTATAAAGATAGCATCAAGTAGAATCATGTTTACAAACCCTTCACTGCTGAATAGAAAGCTCTCTGAATAGCAGTTCCGGATTCCCTTTTCTTTCTCCTTGATGATTTTTTGAAGACCCTCGATGTTCTGGTCAGTACGTCGATTACAAAAATTCTTCAAAATTAGGAATTTTTGTATATCCATGTCCTTCAACTCTTCTCTGCGGTGATGAAAAGGGCCAATAGAAACCAGCCGAGGGGTGTAGGCCTTATCATTGAGCTCACGAAGTCTCTTGGGAACCCTGTAGATACAGTACAGATCAGGACACGAAGAATCCTCCATTGCCATGAGTGGATTAATGTCAATGATAAGCTCTTTGCACTCAATTTCATTTTTAAATTTTTTAATGTACTGATCGGCACAGTTAAGGATCAGTCCTTTGCCTCCAAGTAGCTTTCGATCTTTTTCAATATTGCGCTTATCGGCCGGTGGCTGTATTTCAGGATAGACCAATGTCTGTTCCATTCCTCAGGTTCCCTTTCCTAGTCACAATAAAGAACATAGCAACATCGTAAGTTTTAACATCTTATACCTTCAAATATGATCTATATATTATTAAGGATCAATTGCTTTAAAACGAATAATCAGATTATTCAGATCTGAGCTTGAACTCTTAACAAAAAAAAAAAAAAGAATATGCAAATTAATTTAGAACATGCTATCTTATGGGTCAAATAACTTACACGTACTAATTTTGCTAACACGGATACAAATTAAGTACGTAAAAATGGAAGAATAATAAAAGGAATTTACAAACTTTGGCTGCAAGAAATGCTTGAAAGTAAGTACGTACTACTACTGGAAGTTTCACAGCTCTTACTCGACCAACTAATGCTATCTTTTATTTCCAACTTGCTGATTATGTTTCCTCTGTTCTGTTAATTCTTCCCTCCGGCGCGCACACATATATATAGCCTTATAAGGGTGGCTTTGAGCAAGCAAATCTACAACGAATTCTTCAGTGTGGGTCCATTAATAATTTGATGCGACGAGTCTTTACAATGGTGTACGTGTACAGAGTAATAGGAGTAATAAAATTATAGAAGAAGGTGCAGTTAAAAGAGTTTAGTACAAAGTCTTATATTAAACACAATATTATATTTATTACAAGGCAAGTGACACAGTTATTGCAGTGATTTATATTAAACACAATATTATTACAAGGCAAGTGATATAAGGGAAGACCAACAACAGAGTAATTACAAGGATTGCAACAGTTTTGGTTTCAGGATTTATGTAACTCTTAAAACTCTTCCCATGTTTGTAAAAGGAGTAAATATATGGGTCCTGGCGTTGGGACTCCTTTGTGTCCTTATAGGAATTTTTAAATAATTAAAAAATTAAAAAAATTACATATATTTTATCTTCATACATTTTTTTATTGATTTTGTAAAAAAAAATTGAAATGTAAAAAAATGTTATACTACGAAGGCGCAAAGGGACCTGAACGCCAAGACCTCATAAAATTGCCCTTATAAAAGACATTCAATTAAAAGTGGACCACATATTCAATTAAAAGTATAAAAAAATCTATTCATTTGTTTATGGTCTCTCTTGGATCACGCCATCACGATGGATGATGGACTGATGAGTTCAAACACAATTGTTCATTTGCTGCTATCATTTTTAATAATTCCAAAAGAGAAATATCATAAATAGATTACATAAAAATAAATTTATAAATTGATAATATAAAATTATGTGATTTATTAAATTATAATTTTATAATTTTATAATATAATTTTATAAATTGATAATATAATTTTTTCCCACACGAAAAAGACATTGATTTTTTTCATTGGATTAGAATATTTTCCGCACCAAATAGTTTTTGTGAATGACCTTGGTTTAAGATAAGATGGTATACTCCACACAAATTTGGTTGTTGGGGGAGCTATAAAAGTGTTGAACATGAATGGGGTTTTCAGGGTGATGTCATTCTAAGGACGACCTCTACTCAAATTAAATTGCGACATCATTTAATTGAATTGTCCATTTCCTTTCAACGTATTATAAATAATAAAAGAGCTCACATTATTATAAAAGAAAATACTACGTAATCATAAATAAATTATATAAAAATAATCTCATAAATTGATACAGATCAATGTGATTCGATATGATTCATCATATAATTATAAATTTATTTTTATTGTAAATTAAATTTAATGAATTAGATAAAACTACGTCAATTTATGAAATTATGTTTATGTAATTTTTTGTAGATATAGCAATGCTCTATTATAAAAGACGTGTACACAATTTATAAATTTAAAACTTGCCAATTTATAGATATAGCAATGCTAATATTATTCGAAAGAAATAATAAAAAAGCTTTCTACAGGAAATGTAGAACTTGCCAATTTGTTGATTCCATATTTACATTTTTGGTCTGAATAATGAATGACAGTGTGTGCCAAATAGGGAGCTCAAACCATGGCATCAACGATATCAAAATTGTAGGCTGATCTCCTCAATCGAATGATTAATTAAAGAAAAATATCCTATTTCGTTGGACTTTTAACAGTGAAAAAATCTTAGATGTCATACGAATTATCGAGTTAGATCACCAGTAAATTGATTTATTTTCAAATATAATGATATATTATTATTTTATATATATTTTTGATGTGATTGGTTAAAATAATTATTTTATATTAAGAAAATACAGCTAATCATATTAATAAAATATACAAAAAAACTATCTAAAATTATTTGTGTATATATATATATATTTGAGATTAGTATTTCTTTTTAAGTTCATACACCAACATAAAATATGTACTCAACCGTTGATGATTTGTGCTGAATGAGATGTGCTTTCTGTATTAAATTTCATGATGGACCTTTAGCTTGTATCATTTACTTATAATAACAATAATTATATCCATCTCCTTTCAACGTATCATTGTTCCAGATAGAATAAATGCACAAATTTTGAAAAATTATATAATAAGAATATTGACATTGCTCCATAAAAAGTTAATATAAATAAGAATTTGATATATTTACTTAAAAAATTTCTGTATTGGATCCATAAGATAAAACTATAGGAATCTTTAAACTATAATAATTTAGTAATTTTATCTCATCATTTAAATACGAAGGCATATTATTCACTTATCAAAATAATTTTTTATTACTTTTTAATATATTTATTGGATAGATAAATTATAAATATTTTTGTTGGTTTTATAAATTGTTTATTATATTATTATTTTGATGAATTAATTCAATAAAAAAAATTCAATATAACGTTATGGATGTGAATGTATTGATTTTCTGATAAATTTATATTTTTCATCAAATTTTAATTTTTTTTTTATGAAACCAATATTAATAAAGTAGCTTTTTTGAAGTTTCTTTAAGTATCGTTTGCATTATTAATTAATTATTTAATAAGCACAAATAAAAATCACCCGCCAACAAATTACAATTCCGTGCTAACAGAATTCTTAATCGTGTGGTAAAGGGGTAGGTTTATAAAATATATATTTTATTTTATAAGATTATTATTTTTTAATTAAATATATCATATTTATTTGTATTAAAAAAAATTAAAAGCAGACATATTATATCAAACTAATTTATAATATAATTTTTTATAAATGTTTTTCATATGTATTGCATTTATTTTAATATAATTGACTAACTTTTTAGCTCTACCCCCACATGATATTGGTTTCCCCGATTGATCGAGACATTTACTTTAAATTAATAATACGAGTAGGTTTTTTTTTCTTTTTCTAAGCTAATAATAGGAGTAGTTATTCGGTATATTCGGAGCATTAAAGTTTGTGTCAAATCGCTAATGTTTGGCAATATTTTCGATTTGAAACATTACAGTTGGGATTTAGAGTTGGAATTTTCGATTTTTCTATACGATTGAAATCGGAAGCCCTTTTATTTTTACCAACTTTGACATTGGCTCCGATCTGAAGTAAAAATAATTTTATAATTTGAACGGACAAAGCATTTCCCTTTATTTCTTAATTTTAAGACAGATCTCGGCTAGATTTAGCCCAATATAGAAATGATATAAAAGGCTAATAGATATGGATTATTGAACAGTAACAAAGTTGCTTGTTGTCACGAGTCCATGAATGGAATATATGAACCATGGGCCAACTTGGGCCTATTTCTTTACTTGCTTTGTTTTCCTTTTAATGGGTTATGGCCCCTACCGTCTCTAGTTGCAGATTTTAGTATTTAGCATCATGTTATTATTTTTAGACCAGGCCGAATACGTAGATTATATGTACTGAACAAGTTAGCTTTAGGCCCTGTTTGTTTTATAAAATTAATTTAATTTATCTATCTCATTTCGTACTTTCAACTCATTTCAACTATTTATTTTAAATTTTAATTCATCTCAACCACTTATTTTATTATTATTCATAACTTATTTAATCTCATCTCTGAATCCAAACAGGCCTTTAAAGAATTATCCAGAACATTAATAAAAGATTTTCTGTTCTGTTGCCTTTTTTCTTTCTCTTGGAAGCTAGATCAATCTCGAATTGACCATCATCTTTACATTTTTTTTTTCTATTTTTTAGTTATCTAAACACCCCTCCATCATGTGTGTTACACTTGTAAACAAAATATTTAGACCATGTTTTCGAAGTATCCAGATAATTCATCTGAAAATTTCTTATAATTCTCTTCTTAAATATTATTTAAACACAAAATAAATTTCCATTTTAAATTAAAGTTTTCATCTAATTATTACAATTTTCTTAAGTCTTCAAATAGAAAATAAAAAATAATATAATTTTTTCAAATTTTAAAACAAAAATAATATAAAATTATATTCAACATTTTCTTTCTCATCTCTCAAAATTCAACAAACTATCTTAATTCAAACAATTTGTCACTACTTACAAAATTCTCGTTCCGTCTCCGTCTCATTATCCAAATATACTTATAATTGTGATCAATGGCTACCGCACTACAAGAAAAAAAGTAGATAGAATTAATCTGTTGCATTTAAAAGGAGTAAAAATAACTAAAATTTTCTGTCTTTTTTGGATGCAATAGATTAATCCAATCTATCTATTTTTTTTATAGTGCCAATCAATCTTATTCGTGTGCACATTTAGCTTAAATCAGCCGAGTGCATAATATGCTTCGTTGATGACAAAAATCTTCTCGGCATAAGTAACAGAAGAAAATTATATTATTATGTAATCCGAAATATGATTATAATCTCCAATTAAAATAAAACATTAAGTATTTTAAACACTAACAATTTATAACAAGTCAAATAATTAAAAAATTAAATTTTTTTTTATCTAAAATGGAGATATATCTTAAATTTTAGAAATGTTTTAGCGACAAAAAAATTTACAAAAATAAAAAGAAAAACATCAATTTTTTAAATTCTTCCTGCATGTGAGTAAATTTATAAGTTGGAAAATATCAATTTAATACTTTTTCGCAGAATGCAAACTTGGAGTCTTGGACTTTTTTTTAACACACTTTTATATAATTACTTTGTAATTATAATATTTCACAATGATAAATGAGTAGTCGAAATTGACATACAAGTCGAACCAAGTTAGACAAGCTTTTATAGTGACATCTGGTTTTAGGTGCCATCAAGGCTACCAATGCAGCATATGGACTTGACTTGCTCATTAAGTTCACCATTACAATCCAAAATTCATACCTTTTGGGCTTTGTGATGGGTAAAACTTTTTGCATTATAAATTTTTGGCATCTGTTATCATTTCCTCAAGAAAAAAAAATATATGTTTTATGGAGAATTTAAGTTTAATTTAAAATATGAAGCTCAGCCAACACTATAACAGTAGTACTCTTTACGTTTTTGGAAGGTGAAAAACCCATTTAAATGTTAATTTGAGCCATTAAAAAGGCTGAGGACAGAAAGTTCTAACCATTCATAATAAGGAAAATGACGTGTAAGGCCCGGTCCAGCCCAGCCCAGCCCAGCCCCAGCCCAGCCCCAGCCCCAAAACGTCGCCGTTTTGCCCCAGGTATTTTTAAACCCCCGCCCACTTCCTTCTTCTTCTTTCTTTCTTTTCCTTTCTTCTTCTCTTTTCCTTCTCTCCCCTGGGCGACGGTTTCCTCTGTTTCGGGTACCACTTCCAGCGCCCATCTCCCCCACGATCCCTTGGCAGTTCTGATTCCTAAGAGCCTCAACGGAAATTTATTTCTTTCCCTCTCATTTTTCGGCTTTGCAGTTGGGTCTGGTCCTCCTCCCTGCGCCGAACTCCTCTGCTCTTCAAGCCGCTGCGTTTTCACCGGTAAGTTTTCTAGTTTTTTTTCTCTTTTATCTCAGCTTTTTTTTTCCATCATTCAAGAGTTTTGTTTCGGATTTTGTTTCAGTTCGGATTTTTTTTTCGTTTGAATTTGCACCGGTGGATTTTAGGCAGCGCAAGCAGGAAAGAAAAATTTTTTTTTTTGTGTTGCCTCTGACGTCGGATTGCTCCCATTTTTCAGGTAAGCTACTCAGTTGTTTGAATAGATGATTTACTTGTGTTTAGTTTAGAGGTTCTCTAAAATTCTGGGTTGCTCCGAGAGGTAGATTTGTGTGGTATTTTCTGGGTTCAAGTTCTGTTGTTGCCGAGTGTTTATTGCCGAGAATGCACGGCTGTTGTTGGAAGGTTTGGGGTCGATAGCAAATTTATTTATGATGTGTGGATTGATAAATTTAGTGGATAGATTTCTCCCCGTATTATTTATGGAATATTTTTCTCCAACTTCCGAATCCATTTTCGAAGTAAAATTTTTGTTGGATGTTCAAGGGTTGGTTATCTAAACTTTCTTTTACTAACTTGGTGCTGCCGATGGGTTGTTTGGGATGTTTTGTGTGATGTAAATGGTTGGATTTGGTAGTTTTGATCGTATGGGAGACTATACAAATTTTTGGGTGTTGAAATTTGTAGTTGTGAAGTGCTGTTGAAACGCATATAATAATACTCGGTTTGGGGGCTAACGGTATGTATTGAAGAAAATCATTTTTATGGTATTTTGGGGTTTTGAGAAAAATACATGGTAAGCTGGAATGATGAATAGTTGCTGAAATTTTGTGGGTTTGGAAAAATAGTCGTTGAGCGTTTTCGATACTATTTTTGTTGGGTTGCTGGAAATTGTGAATTTTTTTAGACAGACATTGTAGTTAATTTTTAAATTATGATCTTGGGCCTTTGGAGTGGTCATTAATATAAAGGGAATTATTTTTATGTATAGGTGACGAAACTCTTAGCGTTGAGACTCAAAGTTTTGATTTTTCGCTACAGCAGTCAGGTAAGCGGGGTTCGTATGCTCGGTTTTATACCAAAAGAGGACTGAGGTTGACTTTTGAAAATTTGTGCTTTTTGTTAGTCATAAAATGAAAATTTGAGAAAAAAACCAACCTCAGTCGATTGTTTGCAGTATTCATGAAACTTATATAAAGGAAGGAAAAATATTTCAGGCATGCATTGTGTAGACATGAGCTGCTTTTTGTCGTGTTATTTTCTGAAATGTGGAAAGAACATTTTTGTCTATCTGAGAAAAAATTATGCCTTGATTGTGTTGACTATGTTATATTTACATAAGTTTTATTCTGAAAATAGTTTGGATCTATATGTCTTAAATAACTCTGAAAAATCTTTGGCATAGTATTCTGGTTAGTATTTGACTCTATCTCTGCTTGGCTCTGCTCTGCTCTGTATTTGCTCTGTTTGGATTGGTACCAATTTCCTATCTCTGAGTGCACCCACTTTGGAAACAAAGTGGGTTATTGTGGGCTTTCCTATGTGCACACTCGGGGCTCCGAGAACGAATAAGGGAAAGTTCCACCTCTGTCTCTGCCTGGTTTGGCCACCGGGATTTGCACAACCCTACCACGGGGGTTAAACATGGTCTTTGCTTTGTGAGATGTTCCGATTGATATAGTGATAATACTCAGTTTGTTTATGCCAAAGTACTTGATGATTTAAATTGTCTTGAAAATCTTTTGTTTTCTTTTATGCAATATTATGTTTTGTTCCGTATTTTTTTTTTTACTTGGTAAATGCTCATGTTTACACGCTTGTATAGGTTCTTCGCTTACTGAGTTGTGGAAAAACTCACCCCTCTTATTTCATATATTTTTCAGATGATCTGGATGTTCCATCAGAGGGCCAGGAGTAGAGTCTTGATCAAGTTTTAAGCTGTTAGGGCCATAGGCTAGATGGGAGAAAACAAGATTTAATTTATTTATTATTTGGGTTCTAGTTTTATTGGATTTATGGAATGTTAGTTATTCTTTAGCATTAAGCTTCTTGGGAGAATGTGAACCCTCTCAGTTATGATTTATTCATATTCTTTTATTTATGACTTGGTGGACATTGTTATATGGATTGGTTCGTGAAAAATATTTCTTTTATTTTGGAATATGGTCGGAGACCTATTATTATTTGTATTTGAGGATGGAATATACCAAACAGGTGAAGTTTCGTGACCCCCTACGAGTACGGGGCGTTACAGTTGGTATCAGAGCAAAGGTTTTAGATTCTGCAGACTTATGCATTAAGGTTTCAGGAATTTGAGGTTCTAGAAATTGCCAACCTTAGGAATTATTTGAGGTGTAAAATTATATAGAAATTGCCAACCTTAGGAATTATTTGAGGTGTAAAATTATATAGGCTTGTGAGCTGATTTCATATTGTTGGAGAGTTAAGGGTTGTATATTTATGTCATTTATTTTTGGTATCATGTGATCCTGTTTGTGGTGGGTACTTTCTTTGTTTGGGGATTATTATTATATACTTTGTTTTGACTACTAAGGTTACCTGTGGTTGTTTATTTTTAGCTAGTTGGTTTATGCTTTAATGAACGATGTGTTTAATAGTCTAAGTGTTCTCAGGATGCCTCCTCGACGTGAGCGAAGTGTGTCGGACTTGAATGCGGCCGGAAATGAAAGGGAAGCGAATCCAAGAGCTTCTGAAGTACTTCGAGCAGCAGCGCATCAGCTGATTGATGATCTTGCACAAAATTCTTCTGGCCGTCACCGCACCACAAGTGAAAGGGGTTGCACTGTGGAGGATTTCAACAAGCTGCATCCCACGTCTTTTGATGGAAGAGGCGACCCGATACTGGCAGAGGATTGGGTACAGGATATTGAGGAGATATTTCGTGTCTTGCCTTGCACGGATGAGCAAAAGGTAGCGTTTGCTACATTCAAGCTGACTGGGGAGGCTAAAAGGTGGTGGATCTCTGAAAGGACTATCAGGGAAGCTGAAAAGACGGAAATAAAAAGTTGGTCGCTGTTCAAGGAAGTTTTCCTAGAGCGTTTCTTCCCAGTCTCAGTTAAGGAAGATAAAGCTATGGAATTTGCCACCTTAGTTCAGGGAGCGATGTCAGTACATCAATATGCAGCAAAATTTACCGAGCTGGCACGTTTTGCGGCGTACCTGATTCCAGATGAAGAGAAGAAGTGTCGCAAATTTGAACAAGGGCTGAATGAGAAGCTTTTTGAGCGAGTAGTGGGCTTCCAAGTAAAAAATTTCACAGAATTGGTGAATAAGGCTACAGTGTTTGAAAGAAGCCTTCAAAGAAGTACAATTTTATCTGATCAAAGGAAGAGATCTACCTCATCTGGATACCATGCGAGCGCAAATCAAGGATCGTGGAAGAAGAAAAATGAAGGAGGTAGCTCAAGCAATAGACCAGGCCAGAATAACCGGCAGCCCTACCAGTGTAAGACATGTAACCAAGTGCATTCTGGAGAATGCAGAAGAGAGGCAAGACTATGTTTCCGTTGTGGCAAGTCAGGACACTACATCAGGAATTGCCCTCTGCAACCGGACAACAATAACCCGAGCATGTTGCCACCCCAGAGAAATGAAGTTACAGGACGAGGTAACAATCAGCGTCCTACTGCACCTGCTCGAGTCTTTGCATTGACACCAGGAGAAGCTGAAGGCAGGGATGATGTGATCACAGGTATTTTCGGTTCTCGTTTTCTTTTAGGATTAACTTGGTATTCAAAGCGGATCTTTACTAGAAGGAACATGTCTTTATTTCTTTTTATTTTGTGATCACAGGCATTCTTTCTTTGTTTTCTAACGATGCTACTGTATTATTTGATTCTGGGGCAACGCATTCGTTTATTTCTTTGAATTATGCTAAGTTTTGCACTTGGGAAGGTGAAAGGTTGGAGTATAGCATAGTAGTCGCGACACCGACAGGCAATTCAGTATCTTGTCATAAAATCCTCCGTGGCTGCCCCATAACTGTTGAAGGAAGATTAATGCCAGCTGACCTTATAATTTTTGATATGTTTGGATTCGATGTAATTTTGGGGATGAACTGGCTGGCTTTATACCATGCCAGTATTGACTGCTTCAAAAAGGAAGTAACCTTCAAGCCTCCTGAGGGGGGTGGAATTCGATTTGTGGGGTCGAAAGTGCGATCACATCCATCAGTCATATCAGCAGTTCAGGTTGGAAAATTATTGCGAGATGGGTGTCAAGGATTTTTGGCTTGGGTGATAGATGCACCAAAGGAAGAGTTGAGTTTAGAAGAGATTCCTGTTGTGAGAGATTACCCAGAAGTGTTTCCTGAAGATTTGTCCGGGTTACCACCCGACCGGGAAGTAGAATTTGCGATTGATCTTACTCCCGGCACGGCACCGTTGTCCAAGGCTCCTTATAGAATGGCGCCATCAGAGCTCATCGAACTCAAAGAGCAGTTGCAAGACTTATTGGACAAGGGTTTTATCCGACCCAGCGTGTCCCCATGGGGTGCACCAGTTTTATTTGTTAAAAAGAAAGACGGGACAATGAGAATGTGCATCGACTATAGGGAACTCAACCGAGTAACTATCAAGAATAGATATCCTTTACCCCGTATAGAAGACCTCTTTGATCAACTACAGGGTGCACAAGTTTTCTCTAAGATTGACCTTCGGTCAGGGTATCACCAATTGAAGATCAAGGCAGAAGACGTATCTAAGACCGCTTTCAGAACCAGATACGGTCACTATGAGTTTTTGGTCATGCCTTTCGGCTTGACTAATGCTCCTGCGGTATTCATGGATTTAATGAATAGAGTATTTCATGAATTCTTGGATAAATTTGTGGTCGTCTTCATTGATGACATCTTGATCTACTCTAAAAGTAAGAAGGAGCATGAGGAACATTTGAGGCTAGTACTCAGAACACTTAGGGAGGAAAAGTTGTTTGCTAAATTAAAGAAATGTGAGTTCTGGCTGGATTCAGTTATATTTTTGGGGCATGTGGTTTCAAAAGAAGGTATTTCAGTAGACCCAGGGAAAGTAGAAGCAGTAGTCAACTGGCTGGCACCGAAGAATGTTCGTGAGGTTAGGAGTTTCTTGGGATTGGCGGGATACTATCGTCGATTCATTGAGGGTTTCTCCAAAATAGCAGTCCCTCTCACCGCTCTTACCAGGAAGAATAACAAGTTTGAGTGGACAGAAAAATGTGAAGAGAGTTTTCAGATCTTGAAACAAAGACTTGTGACCGCCCCAGTTTTAACAGTTCCCACTGCGAGAGGTGGTTTTGTGGTATATAGTGATGCTTCAAGATTGGGTTTGGGGTGCGTATTAATGCAGCACGGAAAGGTTATAGCTTACGCTTCTCGACAACTGAAAACTTATGAACAAAACTACCCCACACATGATCTAGAGTTGGCAGCGGTGGTATTCGCACTCAAGATTTGGAGGCATTATCTCTATGGGGAAAAGTGCGAAATCTACACAGATCATAAGAGTCTGAAATATTTCTTCACCCAGAAAGAATTAAACATGAGACAGAGGAGATGGCTCGAGTTAATAAAGGATTATGACTGTACTATAAACTACCACCCAGGCAAAGCGAATGTTGTGGCTGACGCCTTAAGTAGGAAATCTTTGAGTTCAACAATGGCAACCCTTACCACCCAGCCCCAGTTGTTAATGGACTTAGAGAGGGCCGGTATTGAGGTTATCACAACTGATACAAGCACTTTCGTAGCCAGTTTAATAGTGCAACCAGATTTGTTAGAGAGAATTAAAGTAGCTCAGAAAGTGGATTCAGCGTTGACAAAGCTAGTTGAAGAAGTTAAAAATGGAGACAAGGCTGATTTTAGCGTTTCTGAGGATGGAGTTTTAAGTTTTAGAGACAGATTGTGCGTGCCGGCAGATGATTCATTGAAGAAAATAATTCTTGAGGAGGCACACCGCTCTCTATACACGGTCCATCCGGGGAGTACCAAGATGTATCGGGACTTGAGAGAATCTTTTTGGTGGAACGGTATGAAGAGAGAAATTGCTAAGTTTGTAGAACAATGCCTAACGTGTCAACAGGTGAAAGCAGAGCATCAGAGACCAGCAGGATTGTTACAGCCATTGCAAATTCCAGAATGGAAGTGGGAGCATATATCCATGGATTTTGTGACAGGTCTACCGAGGGTTTTAAACGGACAGGATGCAATATGGGTAATTGTGGATCGCTTAACGAAGACTGCACGTTTTGTGCCCATTAAAGTTTCTTATAAATTGGAGAAACTAGCTGAACTGTACATACAAGAGATCGTGAGATTGCATGGGGTACCAGTGTCCATTGTGTCAGATAGAGATCCTCGTTTCACTTCTAGATTCTGGAGAAGCTTACAAGAGGCAATGGGTACTAAGTTAAATTTCAGTACGGCTTATCACCCTCAGACGGATGGGCAATCAGAAAGGACCATTCAGATTTTAGAAGATATGTTGAGGGCATGTGTGATGGACTTTAAAGGAACTTGGGTACGACACTTACCATTGGTGGAATTTGCTTATAATAACAGTTTCCAGACTAGTATTGGGATGGCACCGTATGAGGCTTTGTATGGCAGAAGGTGTAGGTCCCCTTTATATTGGGACGAGGTTGGTGAAAGAAAAATATTGGGACCAGAGATCATTCAGAAAACCACAGAAAAGATTGACATCATTAGAGCTAGAATTAAAGCAGCTCAGGGTCGACAAAAGAGCTATGCTGATAACCGACGCCGTCCACTAGAATTTGAGGTTGGAAATGAAGTATTTTTGAAAATAGCACCAATGAAAGGGGTTATGAGATTTGGAAGTAAGGGCAAGTTGAGCCCTAGATATATTGGACCCTTTGAGATTCTAGAACGAGTTGGACCTTTGGCATATAAGTTAGCACTTCCTCCAAATCTAGCGGGAGTGCATAATGTTTTTCACGTGTCCATGCTGAGAAAGTATATGCCCGACCCAACTCACATCATTCATTATGAACAGCTGCAAATTCAGGAAGATATGTCATATATTGAAGAACCAGTGCGGATCTTGGAAAAGAAAGCACACATGCTGCGGAATCGTAGCATTCCCATGGTTAAGGTTTTATGGAGTAATCATACTAGCAGTGAAGCCTCTTGGGAACTCGAGGAGGAAATACGAAAGAAATATCCGCACATCTTCAATGAGGAATATGAACTCTTGTAGCAATTTCCGAGGACGGAAATTTTTTTTTTTAGGAGGGGAGGATGTAAGGCCCGGTCCAGCCCAGCCCAGCCCAGCCCCAGCCCAGCCCCAGCCCCAAAACGTCGCCGTTTTGCCCCAGGTATTTTTAAACCCCCGCCCACTTCCTTCTTCTTCTTTCTTTCTTTTCCTTTCTTCTTCTCTTTTCCTTCTCTCCCCTGGGCGACGGTTTCCTCTGTTTCGGGTACCACTTCCAGCGCCCATCTCCCCCACGATCCCTTGGCAGTTCTGATTCCTAAGAGCCTCAACGGAAATTTATTTCTTTCCCTCTCATTTTTCGGCTTTGCAGTTGGGTCTGGTCCTCCTCCCTGCGCCGAACTCCTCTGCTCTTCAAGCCGCTGCGTTTTCACCGGTAAGTTTTCTAGTTTTTTTTCTCTTTTATCTCAGCTTTTTTTTTCCATCATTCAAGAGTTTTGTTTCGGATTTTGTTTCAGTTCGGATTTTTTTTTCGTTTGAATTTGCACCGGTGGATTTTAGGCAGCGCAAGCAGGAAAGAAAAATTTTTTTTTTTGTGTTGCCTCTGACGTCGGATTGCTCCCATTTTTCAGGTAAGCTACTCAGTTGTTTGAATAGATGATTTACTTGTGTTTAGTTTAGAGGTTCTCTAAAATTCTGGGTTGCTCCGAGAGGTAGATTTGTGTGGTATTTTCTGGGTTCAAGTTCTGTTGTTGCCGAGTGTTTATTGCCGAGAATGCACGGCTGTTGTTGGAAGGTTTGGGGTCGATAGCAAATTTATTTATGATGTGTGGATTGATAAATTTAGTGGATAGATTTCTCCCCGTATTATTTATGGAATATTTTTCTCCAACTTCCGAATCCATTTTCGAAGTAAAATTTTTGTTGGATGTTCAAGGGTTGGTTATCTAAACTTTCTTTTACTAACTTGGTGCTGCCGATGGGTTGTTTGGGATGTTTTGTGTGATGTAAATGGTTGGATTTGGTAGTTTTGATCGTATGGGAGACTATACAAATTTTTGGGTGTTGAAATTTGTAGTTGTGAAGTGCTGTTGAAACGCATATAATAATACTCGGTTTGGGGGCTAACGGTATGTATTGAAGAAAATCATTTTTATGGTATTTTGGGGTTTTGAGAAAAATACATGGTAAGCTGGAATGATGAATAGTTGCTGAAATTTTGTGGGTTTGGAAAAATAGTCGTTGAGCGTTTTCGATACTATTTTTGTTGGGTTGCTGGAAATTGTGAATTTTTTTAGACAGACATTGTAGTTAATTTTTAAATTATGATCTTGGGCCTTTGGAGTGGTCATTAATATAAAGGGAATTATTTTTATGTATAGGTGACGAAACTCTTAGCGTTGAGACTCAAAGTTTTGATTTTTCGCTACAGCAGTCAGGTAAGCGGGGTTCGTATGCTCGGTTTTATACCAAAAGAGGACTGAGGTTGACTTTTGAAAATTTGTGCTTTTTGTTAGTCATAAAATGAAAATTTGAGAAAAAAACCAACCTCAGTCGATTGTTTGCAGTATTCATGAAACTTATATAAAGGAAGGAAAAATATTTCAGGCATGCATTGTGTAGACATGAGCTGCTTTTTGTCGTGTTATTTTCTGAAATGTGGAAAGAACATTTTTGTCTATCTGAGAAAAAATTATGCCTTGATTGTGTTGACTATGTTATATTTACATAAGTTTTATTCTGAAAATAGTTTGGATCTATATGTCTTAAATAACTCTGAAAAATCTTTGGCATAGTATTCTGGTTAGTATTTGACTCTATCTCTGCTTGGCTCTGCTCTGCTCTGTATTTGCTCTGTTTGGATTGGTACCAATTTCCTATCTCTGAGTGCACCCACTTTGGAAACAAAGTGGGTTATTGTGGGCTTTCCTATGTGCACACTCGGGGCTCCGAGAACGAATAAGGGAAAGTTCCACCTCTGTCTCTGCCTGGTTTGGCCACCGGGATTTGCACAACCCTACCACGGGGGTTAAACATGGTCTTTGCTTTGTGAGATGTTCCGATTGATATAGTGATAATACTCAGTTTGTTTATGCCAAAGTACTTGATGATTTAAATTGTCTTGAAAATCTTTTGTTTTCTTTTATGCAATATTATGTTTTGTTCCGTATTTTTTTTTTTACTTGGTAAATGCTCATGTTTACACGCTTGTATAGGTTCTTCGCTTACTGAGTTGTGGAAAAACTCACCCCTCTTATTTCATATATTTTTCAGATGATCTGGATGTTCCATCAGAGGGCCAGGAGTAGAGTCTTGATCAAGTTTTAAGCTGTTAGGGCCATAGGCTAGATGGGAGAAAACAAGATTTAATTTATTTATTATTTGGGTTCTAGTTTTATTGGATTTATGGAATGTTAGTTATTCTTTAGCATTAAGCTTCTTGGGAGAATGTGAACCCTCTCAGTTATGATTTATTCATATTCTTTTATTTATGACTTGGTGGACATTGTTATATGGATTGGTTCGTGAAAAATATTTCTTTTATTTTGGAATATGGTCGGAGACCTATTATTATTTGTATTTGAGGATGGAATATACCAAACAGGTGAAGTTTCGTGACCCCCTACGAGTACGGGGCGTTACATGACGGGAAAAAAAGGGAATGGAGTTCAGAATTTTCAGCAACTTTGCTTTTGGGAAGGGGCTAAGGCTAAAAGAACCCCATTAATGATTCGATGGAACCCATGCCATCATCTGGTTTTATTTAATATTTTTCTTCTACGTTATCACTTTTCTTTTCATTCCTCAAATTCTTACAGTATAGGCCATTTTTTGGACCTCGCGTGGTCTCTTGGGAACTAAATTTACAAATTCGAAAATTATAATACTTTTTCGCTAGAAGAAAATTTATCTGGCTTGCAACAACATGTGGCTTTATTTAATTTGTTGGTAACGTAACAGAGCGAAGAACTTAATTTGCTGCAATACAGACAGACAGACAGACAGACTGTCCATTGATCGATCGATGCTAAAACAAAGTCATAAACTTCCAAACTAAAGATGTTTAGAAAATCCTACAAATTATGGATGCGATCCTATTACATGATAAGGCAGCTGCTACAAGTTGTTCTACTGCAACTACATATCGTTTGGATACAAGCTAACTACTTGCTGCATTTTGTTTATTTACTTTTATATTATTCTTTTATTCTTTGTAAATATTTAAATTTCTCAGTAATTTTCAGCAACTGATTTTGTTAGTTTGTTAGAATATAGTGCCTATATTAGTTGCCTTTTGTAATGGTCTGCATGGTAACAATATACACGATATTCTCCTTTCCAGACTCTTCTGTTATTCATCTCTGTATTTCGCCATTTTCCTTCTCTGCTTTACTATCTTACATGGTATCCCAAGCCTAAACACCAACTCCATGGAAGATCCTCTCCAAAGTTCAGCCGATTCATCCTCAACCCACGCTGAACAATCATCCGGTCACTCAAACCCTAACTCACCCAACCATCGTGCCATTAATATGGCTCGTTACCTGAACCTCAGTGATCCCAGTAGTCCCTTTCGGCTGGATAACGGCGACAACCCTACCATTATTCTAGTTACTGATTTGCTCACATTCGATAAGTACATCACTTGGTCGCGTGCTATCCAATGGGCCCTTCGTGCCAAAAATAAATTAGGATTTATCTCTGGAGATATCCCCAAACCATTCGACCCTACAGACCCTCTCCTTGAGCTCTAGGAGCATTGCAACGATATGGTAGTGTCGTAGATTCAAAACTCCATCACCTCTTCAATGAAATCCAGCATGGTGTTCGTTGATGATGCGCGTGACATATGGCTTAATCTTCAAGCCCGATTCTCTCATCAAAATGGTCCTCGGGTTTTCCAGCTAAAGAAAACCCTAACCAGCCTTGTTCAAGACGTAGACTCTGTAAGTATCTATTATGGTAAGCTTAAAAATCTTTGGGATGAGCTTTCCATTTACGATATCGGATCTGAGTTTGACCTCTTAAAAAAAAAGGTGAATATGCAAATTAATTGAGAGCATGCATGCTTATGGGTCCAAAGGCTTTTGATCTTTAATTTTGTGGTTCAAACAGCTAGCCTAGCTACTTATGCTTATCTGAACATTTAATAAGTAGAGTCCACAGATCAGTAGTGAAAAAGGAAAGAATAAAAAGAACTCACAAATTTTGGTTGCAAGAAATGCTTAAAGTACATACGAACTGAAAGAAGTCTGAGCACTCCTAGCTACTCGATCAACGTACGCTATCTTCTAAACCCTTGCTGATTATGTATCCTCCGACGTTCTTCTCTCACAGAGTCACACACATGTATATAGGGCCGAGTCCTACCCTCATCCTGATGATGCGGTACTGTTGTTATCCATCGATGATACAGCTTGTCATTTTTTAGCAAGACGAGGAGCTTTTGATAGTGATTTTTTTATTTATTTAGCAATTAAAGAAATATTTTCTAGTAATATATTTATAAATTTTTTAAAACAAATATTTTAAAATGTTAAAAATATATATATAACAAATTTCATAAATATAAAAATAAAAACAAAAACTGCCTTGTCGGGATCATTCGTCGGAATCCCATGTGTAATTATAGTCACTCTTATATATTGATCCATATTATATATAATAACACCCGAGATATATTGCTTAATTTTGGAGTCTAATGCGAGTCTTTTCTCTTTGATAAAGGTCTATTATCGATTCTGATGTATATAGGTTTTATATCTCACACAATTAAGTTATAACCAAATCAGGTATATAATTGCAATATTTTGATCTTTTTATAAAGAAAGTATAAATAATAAGAGTTATGATATATTCACAGGCCTTTTTGTCGGAGATTTGTTAAATTGATAAATATTCAAACTTTCATTCACATAATGATGATCTGATTTTTACAATTAGGAACGTCGTTACATATATATAGCACAGAAGGCTAATTTTATATGGAAACTTTGAATGTAAGGGAATGATTTTCTAATTACAAAAATTAGAGAACTAATTACAAGGATTATGGAATTGCTGATTTAGTTCTGCGAATCTGAATAAAGGTGACTGATTTTCTGGATATAATGGAGAATCTGGAAAATATGGCAACGCCTGTCAATATATGGCAACCGTCAATAGAACACTATAATTTATAATTCACGTCTTAAATTATTCGAGATCGCTTGTAAAAATCTAATAAAAAAATCAGCGTCTTTCTCATTTTTGAAAAAATAAAGAATCCAGATTTTCTTTTCACATGAGAAAGACATTGATTTTTTCATTAATGAATTTGGATTATTTTTTCCCACCAAAAAGATTGGAGAACATGGCATAATGCTCATGATCATAAGGCAGGATTTGTGAATGACCTTGATTTATAAGATTATAAAGTTATTTTTATTATCACTTCAAGAAAACTGTTTATTTGCTGCATTTTTATTAGTTGCAAATAATTGATTTTAGTCGCTAATAGTCTATTTTAGTTGTTAATAGTCAGTTTCGTCGTTAATGTTGGGTCACTACTACCCATTTTTCTTGTAGTGTATGAAATAAATTTAACATATCAGATGAAATTATGTTAATTTGTAGAATTATTTTGTTAAATTTCTTTGTAGATGTAGCAATACTCTTCAACTTTTTCAAATTAAGAAACAAGATCAATAATATTAAATACTCATATTTTAATAATAATGATTTATTTTATTCTTAATTTTTATCTTATTTCATCTATATAATATTTAAACGATGACTAGTTATATCATGACGAGGTATTCGGGATATTTCGCATGCTTCGACACTCGGCCACTTGACAAAAAGCGATAGGGAACATTAACGTTTGTGTCAAATAGCTAATGCACGTTTTGACAAAAAAGTGCACGTTCACACCACGTTTTCTGGAAAACTCGTACCAATCAAATATGTTCACAAATGGATGCCCTGATTCTATCGCTTTGAGTTAAGGCCTTTACTTTTCGGGTCTATAACCAGGTTTAGAATTTATTAGATACCATGAAAAAAATAAATTATATTAATTTACAATTATTTTATAATTTAAATTATTTAAAAATTTCTTATAATTTCATTCCTAAACATCATTCATTCGAATACAAAATAATTTTCAGTTTTTTTCTCTAATCTTTACAATTTTTTCAAATAATTTCCAAACAAAAAATAAAAAACAATACCACCTTTTCAAATTTCAAAATAAAAATAATACAAAATTATATTTAACATCTTGTCTCTCATTTTTCAAAATTCAATAAATTATCTAAATTCAAACCATTTTACTACTATTTATAAAATTTTTATTACATCTCATTATCTAAACATGCTCATAATCGCGATCAATGGCTACTATGCCCGGACAGTCCTGTTCATGAGCACGTTCATCTTAAATCAGCCGAGTGTATAATATGCTCTTTCGCCATTAGTTCATCGAATTATGTACTCTTAATTATGACAAAAATCTTCTCGGCAAAATTAAGAGGCAAAAATGATATTATTATTTCGTACGAAATTTGATTATAATCTCCAATTAAATTAAAACATTAAGTATTTTAATCACTGACAATTTATCAAAAAGTAAAATAATAAAAATATAATAGCTCTTTTATTTAAAATGGAGAGATCTTTTATATAAATAAAAGGAAGACGTTGGGATTCAGTTCGACCGAACTTAGTAAGAAATGTAACCCATCCTAAAAATACAATAAAATTAAGATGAACGTAAAAAAAAATTATAATAAAAAATAAAAAATGAAAAAAATACAATAAAAAATATGGGTGAAAATTTAAACCGAAAAATCAGAAAACTAGCCCAAATCGAACCAGACCAAACCGGAAATGCCGGTTTTGGATCATTCCAGTCCGGTACTGGTTTCATAAATTGAAGAATCGGATAATATCGCTCCAGTTCCGATTTCATCCATTTTAAAACTGAAGCGGACCGGTTTTATTTATTTGGTATATTTTTTATATTTTTAGTATTATTATATAATATGTTCTATTTTGTATATAATAATATAAATTATAATTATATATGAGATAATGTAAATTTTTTATAGAACAATTTTTTTAAGCAGTTTTTTAATGCAGGTTTTTTTTTTTACAACAAATTTTGCTAAAACAGATTTTTTTATAGAACAATTTTTTTTATAAAGCAGTTTTTATTTTATAGCAGCTTTTATTTTATGTAGTTTTTTTTATATAATAAATTTTTTTTTACTAAAACAGATTTTTGTAATGGATTACAATCTTTTTAATAAAACAGAATTTTTAAACTAATTTTTTTTTTAAATAAATTGGTTTTTATAAATTGACATTTTATTAAAATCGGAAAACCGGACCGAACCGGCAAAACCGGTACTACCGGTTTTGGGAGACAATCGGAGCGTCATCAGTTTTAAGAAATGTAAAACCGGTGGTACCGGTTCAGTTCTTAATTTTATTCAAAATCGGACCGAACCGGACCGGTTAGACCCCTAATAAAAAATACAATAAAAAAATAAAAATATAATAAAAGACACAATAAAAAAATAAAATGAAAATGATTTTAAGGAGGGCTTCGGCCCTCAGCCGAACCAAGCCGCCGTCGTTAGTGATAACGAACCAATTTCGAGTTTAAGGCTGCCTGCGGTACACCGGAGGTCGCCGGGGCTTGCCGTTGCAGGGATGAGATCGCCGGTTCCATCCGATCCCAATGGAATGGGCGGTGTCACCCACTGCAGCCAAAGACGGCGGGGACTGCATTTGGGGGGGGATTCGATCCGCCCCAGGAAAATCCTAAATAAAAATATGTTTTATTTATTAGTCTATCATCTAATACTATATCATGAGATAATGAGAAGATGATGAGAAAGAAAATGATGAATAGATTTATTATATATATATATATCTATCCTTATAGGGTTGGTGTGGAGAAGCAATTTTACAACGAATTTCCAGTAGGGTCCAATATTAATGCATATCTATTTTGGTTAGCCATTAATGTGTTCGTATTAATAATGTATTGAGTTTGATGCGACGAGTCTTTAAAAAGGTGTGTACGTACTGAGTAATAGGAGTAAAGTCAGCTTTGAGGGAGAGTGTAGTGATTTATATTAAACTTGTATTATTACAAGGCAAGTGATACAAGGGAAAACAAGAAATTACGGAGTGACTAGAAGGATTGCAAGCATGAACAATGTTGTCCATCACGTTGACGTGTACAAATTAGATTACAAACAAGAAGCCTTTAATTATTATTAGTTAAATGGTATCCTCCATCTAAATTTAAGCTGAACATTGATGGAGCTTCAGAAAGGAATCCTGCCATAGCTAGATGCAGGGTCATAATTAATAATCATCATGATGGTAAGTTTGTTTATGGTTTTTCTTTCCATCTGGGTTATGGGACAAACAATTTGTTAAATTTTCTACCTTGAAATATGGTTTATTATTATATTATCAGCTACAAATATTAAAATTAGTAATAGAGACCGCTGTGAACTGTTTTAACAAAAAAAAAAACCCTCTTTAGCACTCCCAATGGATGCTTTACATATAATACATTTTTCTTTAAATATAAAGAAATACTTCTAAAGTTGCCTTCCATTGTATCTTCTATTTTAAAGAGACTTTAGATTTTGCTACAAGAAAAGCCTCTACATCTAGAGGAAATTATTTATGCTTGTAAATATTTTTAATTAATTTCTCACATATCTCTAGAAATCTAGAGGCATGTGTTGGTATGTTGTAATGAATAAAAGAGATTAAAAAAAGTATAATATTTAAATGATATGAAAAAAAATACATAAGTTGATGTATAATATATTGTAAAAATTAGTATATAAAATTTAAAAAAAAAAAAAGGTTTTGATAATATATTTTAAAGGATAAATGAAAATCCATTGAGAGTTCTCTAATTAGAACTTTAGAAGTATTTGGAAATATGGACTACCGTATTTAGCATGCATTCTCTATTTCCTTTTGAATAAATTTATATTTTTATAGAATGGAATAATTATTTGCCTGATTCTTTAGCAAAATTAGGAGCTGCTGATATAGATTCTTCTTTTTACTCAGTTTTATTACAGGAGCAGAACTTCCTCACTTTAAATACTTATTTTTATACATTTTGTTTTTTTTTTATTATTATTATGATAGATTGTTTGAAATAATTATTGTATGGATTATTTTCTTAGAATATATGGTTTTTGCAACAGTTTTGGTTTCAGGATTTATGTTACTCCTAAAACTCTTTCTTTCTTTGTAAAAGATATTCCTCCATAAGAGAGGTTTATAAAAAAAAATAAAAAATAAAAAATTAGGAGTATCATTCTTCTAATTATTAAAAAGAAAAAAGATTTACAAAATAAATATTGATGAATAAAAGTCCTGAATAAATAAGTACTGTACAGTTTCTTTAAAAAAGTGGACCACATCAATAAAACGTATAAAAAAATCTATTCATCATATTTGGTAGGACGAGACATGCATGGACTTCTGGGATCACGCCATCACTGTGGGTGGTGATTACAATTTACAAATACAATTGTCTTCATGTTATTTGCTGCAATCGTTTTTCTACGGTTGGAAAAGTAGACATTTATCATATTTAGTACGGACAGGAACGAGATGTGGACTTTTGTTTAGGGTCTTTCCGGGATCTCGCCATCACAGGGGGTGGTGACTACAAATACATTAATTGTCTTGATCAAATTATTTGCTGCTATCGTTTTCTACGGTTGGAAAAATAGAAATTTATCATATTTAGTACGGATATGGACGAGAGGCCCGCAAGGTTCTTACTTAAGAGAGTTGGATTCATGGATCCATTAATGGCAGTGGCTACAGGCCGAGCTCTCGAAGCAGCTATTCAAGCAAGGGTTATATGCATCTGCACAAGGTGATTCTCGAAAGGGACAAACAACAAATTGTCAAAGCCTTGAACCATATTAATAGTGACAGATGGGATAGTTTCGGCATCATCCTAAAAGACACCAAGGCTATTCTAGCTAGAGAAATGTTTGAGTGGAAAGTCTGTTTTATTAAAAGCCATGGTAACAATTTAGCACATTATCTGGCAAAAGAGGCATGTTTTGCTAGCTGAGGATTGATTGAATGTACTGGATGTATGCCTGGTATTTCTTGTCCTGTAATCCTCCTGTTTTATTAGTAAAGATGAAATTTCCCTCTCCAAAAAAAAAAAACGAGACTCTATAGAAAATTTCTTGATACTTGAAGTTGAAGATTCATCCAATATAATTTACTTTACTCTGCTGACTTTTCTTATTAGCCATTTTTTTATATATCTGTTGTTAGAAGATCGAAGATGATTCCTTGCATTTCACCTTCCTTTTATAGGAATTACTTCAAAGGCGAGTTTTGTCTTAAGGTTGAGTACTTCATAGAGGCTCACGGCCGGTCTTATCTCGGCGAGGCTTCTTGGACTCAGATGTAAGGCCTGGCCGAGGAGTTTTACAGCCTGCTGGTTTTAGTAAATTTAGTAGATGCTGGTATAGATGTTTTTTTTTTCACTTATCAAAAGTACACTTATATAGTGTATACGCTTTGGATAAAGTAGCATTTCTTTACTTTAGACAATAGTTTTATATTTTTCTATTATGAGAGATACTCTGAAACAGATATTGTATGGATTAGTTTTCTAGAATATATGGTTTTTGTAAAGATGAATTTCAGGATTTATGTAATCTTGAAAAAAAGCTAATTCTTTCGTTTATACAAGGTATTCCTCCATGATTATTAATCAAATTGAGAGTACTTTTCCTGTTACTAAATGAAAATACCAAATAGACAAGTATACCATATGGTTTCCTTTTAAAAAATTAATCTGCTGCAATATATATATATAAAGCTATTTTTTTAAATCATTTTAAATTTGTAAATAACATCCCTGAAAATATGCCTATATATATATATATTCCTGAAAATATGTGGATGGATCATGCACACCGTTACGGTGTGGAGGGTGAGTTCATGCACACACAATCATCTTAGTGTCATTCGCTGCTCTCATTTTCTACGGTTGGAAAAATAAGTATCATATTTAAGATCGAGGATCACACAATTTGATTCATAATAGAGTATAATCCACACAAATTTATTGTTGGAGGCAAGCCGGCTCAATAAATTAGGACGCTTTAAGTAAAAATTTAAATATTGAGGCATTTTTTTAATTAAAATAATATGAAACTAATTAATTTTGATTTTTATATTACATTTTTATTTAAAAATAAAGCTTATGGTTTGTTAAGTAAAATTATTAATATAGATTTATACTATTTTTTTAACTAATAATCGACTTAGTCTTTATTAAAAAATTTAATTTAAAGAAGATTTTATTAAATCTATTTTTATAAGACGTATTCTTGAATTTTAAAAGTCGTTAAGGTACACAACTATTTTTATATATTCTTAGATATTTTCAGAATCAACTTTTTCTTTCACTCAAAATTTAATAAAATATCTTTAACTCAAATTATTTTATTACTATTCCCAGATAATTTGAGAAATATTTATAAAACTAATAATGATATATATATAATATCTATATAATATTTTTATTCTCTTATTGGATTAATTAATTTTTTTAATTAATTTTTTTAAAAATAATAATTATTTTTCTTCATTTAAATTAATAGATAAGATAAGTTAAAATGAGTTTAGTTTATTTTTTAATATTATTATTATTTTGAAAGTTGTATAAGTTAAATTAAAATTAAAAAAATGTGCATTAAAATTTAAAAAAAATATATTAAAATTTATGTTTTATATAAAAAAAAATTAAAAAAATATAATAATAAAATAAAAATAAATTTTTTCAATCCAAACAAAATTTTGAGATAGGACTTTGTCTTCTAAGAGACCTTAAGCGATTGGAGGGCTCAATGTATTGTATGGATCATGAAAGAGGTTTTCAGAATGATGTCATTCTAATCACGTCCTCTTCGCTAATTAATGAGACGAGTACGACCTAAGCACTAGTTGTCCATTGATGGTGAAAGCTCGAGTCCATTCTGGGCACATGAAGCAATAAATATATAATTTTTTATTATAAAAAAAAAAAAAAGGTTGGAATTCATTCGATCGGACCTAACGTGTTTTGCAGTCCTTATCATCATTGGTAGTAGTGGACGGCATCGTCCATCCCATCAGGACTGGAAGAAGTTAACGACCCCATTCTTACGATGGCGAGCCTCGATAACTTTCGGTGTGCTCCTAGGACCTTAAACTCGTTTCGGACCCAATCCAACGGTGTCACCCACCGCCTCCGGTGGCGACGAAGGCTGGGTTAGGTCGAATTTATTTTTCAAATTCATCTTTATTTTATTTTTTTATTGTGTTTTTTATTATATTTTTTATTATGTTTTTATTTTTTTATTTTGATTGTGTTTTTTAAATTTTCTTTTCTTATTATGTTTTTTAAATTTTCTTTTTTTTTGTATTTTTATTATATTTTTTAATATTTTTTATTGTATTTTTGTAGGGGACTAGGAGGGGCTGCAAAGACGCTAGGGTACAGTCCGATCGCATCCCCACGTCACCCTTTTTTATTTTATGTGTTTTCTTTTTTTAAATTGTTCAAATCAACTTAAATATTTAAGAAAATTTACAAACTCACTTATAAATACATTATAAATTATTCTATAAGTCAATATATTTAATAAGATATATAATATTTATTTTATACTAAAACAAATTTAATAATCTAATATGCTACGCCAAACTAATTTATAACATAATCTCTGGTAATTTCTTTTCATAGTATTTGACTTTTAATATAATTGAGATATTAATCAAATTGTAAATTGTTTTTAAATCAAATAATTTAAATCTAATCAATTAAATATATTTATCTTATAGTCATAGTCTCCCAGCTATTATAAATTGTTTTTTTTTTAGTGTAGCAGTGTTAGTGAGGATTTGTAAATTACATTAAACCATATAAAGTTTGAACATTATTAAAAAAATTTGCTACTCATTATCCCTACACACCACACACCACACACTATACAGGACACACCACATATTTTATTTATTTATTTATTTTAAAATATTTTTTAATTGTATTGTTATTATATTAACTAAAATTTTTTATTCATCATTTATATATCCTACATTTGGTAATATTTAAAATAAAATTAAACAAAATGTGAAATATACTAAGTAAAAATAATAAATAAAATTTTTCATATGCCAAAAAATGGATATTTGGTATAATGATTGCCAGGGGAAGCACCTATATGGTGGGAGCCCCCAAAAAATTTTGGAAATTAAGAAATAGATATATTCTCATTATCTTGAGAAAAGCGTTCTTGAAGGTCAAATCACATATCTATGGCAGATTTAATATATATCGCACAGGCTACAATCTCTTTAGAAAGAGAATTTAGAAGTCATGACAGAATTATATTATTGTACCTAGTCCGAGGATGAAAAGGAAGAGAACTATCGAGTAGTTTGGTACCACAAATTCAACTTTGTTCTTGGCTGTTAGAAACGGGAGCATAGATCTGCGCCAAGTGTGATAATTATCACTAATTAATACTTGAGTAACAAGTAGAGATCTGAACTATCGTCATGGTGGAGATAATAGAGACTAGATAAATCAGAAGGATTTGTCAAAGATGATGATATAGAAGAAGTAAACATCGTGAGTTTGTGCAGAAAAGCTTGTTTCAAACTAATACCATGTTAAGACTAATACTCATAGTTGCCAAGAGAAAAACTGATGAAATGAATTGTATTAAGACCAGGATCAAAGAAACTGACACGACCCCGACATCAAGATTAGAGAAACTAACATGACATCATTGAAAATTTATTATACACTTGATATTAAAGTTAAAAAGTGGTATAAATTATTATTTTTAAGAACAATATTAGGAAAATATTACAAAATATTACGACAATTAAAATATTAAAAAATAAATTAAAAAAAGAAAAAAATATAATAGGAGAAATACAAATAAAAAATACAAATACATTATAAGAAAAACAGACTTTCGAAACCAGTTATATATTACGAATATTATTATTTGAGATGAAAATAGTATTTTTTTATTTTTTAATATTATTTTTATTTTAAAATTAAAAAAAAATAAATTATATATTACATTTTTTTTTATAAGAGTGAGAAAATTTATAATAATGGGATGAGTCTTTCCCATCTGATCTCGCTAACCAAACCAGATCTTAATCGATTGGTGTTCTTGGTTTCGTTTGTCTTTTATGTTATTGTAATGTTGGATCTGTTTTGATCTACTATTTTCTGGGAAAAAAAAAAGGTGTCTTTTTTTTTGTAGTATATTGTGATAGATATTCTTCTGCTAAAAAAGAAATAGATGCTGTTTACGTTTTCTTTTTTGGTTGTATTAATAGAAGTTGTTGTGTTTTCTATTTTAAGAATAGTGAGATATATTTCTTTTATATTGTTGGATTTGTATATAAATATTGATTTTGGTTTTTTGGATTGGTATTAAAGGTGTAAGTAAAAATTGAAGAATCGTCCGAATCGGCCCAAACATGTGGAATTAGTCTAGTTTTGGACTGTTCCAGTCCGGTCTCAAATCGATAATGTCAAAATCGGCCAGGTCCGATTTCGATTGTAAATATTTCCGGACTGATCGAACTAGACTAATTCGATATAATATATGTTTTAAATTAAATTTTTTAATATTATATATAATACTTTTTTTATACAAAATATAATTTATATATATAATAATATAAATTATAATTACATATAAGATAATGCTATTATAATTTATTTAACAAAACAATTTAATCTTAATTATGAATATGTAATTGATTAGATGCTTTAAATGTAAAATATATGTACTAATAATATTTTATTACAAGAACTACTTAAATTGAGAAAAATACTAAAAAGACAAATTTTTTAAAAGTAGTTTTTTTAAAACAATTTTTTTTTTAATTTGCATTTTATTAAAGTCCGAACCATCAATTTAGGGAATAATTAGTGCATACTTAATTTTTAAAATTACAAAATTAGTATTATCGATTCAGCCTTAAATTTTATCTAAAACATGATCAAACTAGACCCATGCATTACACCCGAAATTGGTATATTTTGTTATTAATATATTAACAAATGTTACTTTTTTTATTTTAAAAATAGTGGGTATCTCTCTTTAATATATATGGTTGGGTTTGTACATTATTATTATTATTATAATCGATCGGTTTAGCGGTTTGAACTAGGAACCATAACCGAATCGGCCGATGTCAGTTTTAGGATTTTACTGCCTCCGGCCAACCAGTTCCTTGTCGATATAGGTTGGTTCCATACTCTAGAGGTCAATTTGACTCATTTATAACCAGGTTGACCAATTTTGATACAGCCCTAGTCTGTCTGTCCCCCAGTACTGCCCACCCTCGACCGAAAACAACTTGGAAACATTAAAGAAAAAATAAAAACAAATCCAAAAAAACACAAATTCATCCATAAGAGATCCACATCTATACACAACAGATCCGAAAACAAAAAAAATAAAAAAGTTCAAAATAATGATATGATAGAGAAATATCTCATAAGAGAGAGAAAGAGAGACCAAGAGAGACTTCCAATGACCAAAAGAAAAGAACCGACCAAGGGGAGGAAGAGAGTCAAGAGAGATTTAGAGAGGCTGAGAGCAATGAGAGGAGATTAGGAAGAGAGGAAAACAAAAGCCACGAGGGAGGAATTAGGTTAAACTGAACCTTGAGTGACATTTTTTTATTAATGATTTATTTATATATTAGGAAGGAGCAAAGTGCAAAACACCTTTTTCTACGCCAAAACACGTTTCTAATTATATTGACAAATGTAGTTAGTACACAAGTTTAAACTTAATTATTTTACATTTTTCTCTTTTTTTCTTTTTGTAAAGAATGAATATAAATTTTAAACTATATATATTTTTATATATAATATAAATTATAGTTTATATAAAAATAATTTTATATTATAATTTGTAACATAAAGTAGGTTTACTGAAGTTAGAATGCTATATTAGAATTTGCATGTTATAGAATTTATTACCAATATTTTTACACAAAAATAATCTTATAAACTAATATAGTTCTATCTAATCTATTAGATATATTTTATAATAAGAATAATTTTATAATTTAATGAGCTACATCAAGTCACATAAGTTTGTAAGTTTATTTTTTATTTTTATGTAATCCTTTTATAGTTAGATTTTTTTTTAAAAAAAGACTATTTATATTTTCCTATATTATAATTTATTTATTAAATTCCAAAGTTTTTGAGCACAGGATTCAATAAATTGCCATTTGAAAAAAAAAAAAAGAACAAGGCTTTAATTTCAAACTAATTATATATTATTTCTTTGTCACCAGATATAAATAATTTTTATTAAAATAGATAGGATAGCCCTTCATAATATTTAACATATAAGCGTGTTGGATTTTATTTTTTTTTAGTTTTTTACACTTAGTGACTAATGATATACATTTTTAATGATATTATGATTTTTTATTTTTTTAAATATTTAAAAGTGTTAAGAAAATACATAAAAATAAAAGAACAAAAATTACATTAGGCGAGATCCGAGATCTCCCATGTGAGTTTAGAAGTAAGTACTCTGAATTATTTTGGACTCAGAACCACGAAGGTAGGAAACTCAACTATCTTCTTCCAATATCATCATGTCTTTTCTCTTTATTTTTTTCCCCCATTTTTTTATTTCATGTTGCGCGCAACAATGGCTTTCAATACTCTACAGATCTTATCAAGAAGATTTTCAGTCTCAAATAGACAAACAAGTCTCCAAATTTGAAGGAAATTAGTTAGCTTATATATTGCAATGCATAAGATAGGTCCCTCCAGATGTGAAACACATTTGAATACGAATTTGAATTCTTCTTCGTGGATGACCTCCAATATTTCAAGTTTGTCATAAATCCAATTACTCTCTGGATAACCTCCAATATTCCAAGTTCGTGGATGACCTTTATAATGTCACGTGTTGGTTAATTCCAAACACTACCGTCTAATTTGTTTGTATAGGATATTTTATAGTATCGAATATATTGTTAAGTGATTGTTAAATTTAACAAAAAAATAAGAAAAAATAATAAAAATAAGAAAACTTGTTAAGTGATTATTAGATAATCACTTATTATAATAAAATATATGTGTATATATATAATTATAATTATTATGTGGGGTGGATTGTGAATTGGGTTAGGGTGCAAGGTATTATGCGAGTGGGCGGGGTTGCCCAAGCTGCCTAGGAGGGCTAGGGCAGTCGAGAAAAGGGGGGAAGGGGTGTGGGGGTCCGATATTGACCCCTACCATTGATGGTAAAACAAGCCTAAGATGGAACCTCGTTCGATCATTCAATCGGCCTGTGTCCAACAAATATTATAAATATTACTAGCTGTCCATAACTTCTATATAACTCTTTAATAAAATATAATTTTATAAACATTTTTACTTTTAATTATAATAAAAATATATAATAAAATATCAAAAACCTCAATTATAATGTGCTCTTAATTATGAAAAAATTTCTAGGCATGACAAGCAAAAATGATATAGCAGTTTTGCAATGGAACTTCGGACACTTAATTCTGCTGTTGGACTGTACAGACTTCAAATTATCAAGAAAAAATTAAGTGAATTTATAATTTGGGAAATATTAATTTAAGACTTCTTCTTGGAAGCAAAACTTGGACTTTTAAAACCGTTTCTAGTACATTCAATGCCATGCAGCAGCATCTGGCTTTATTTTATTAGCTGGTAGTAGTTACAGAGTGCAGATCAACTTAATTATTTGCTGCAATACTTACAGACAGACTCGATCTCCACGGATCGGTGCGAATAAAAAGTCATAAACTTCCCAAATAAAAATGTTTATATAATAACATATAATATAAGATCAGCTAGCTAGCATTTATAATTTTATAGCACTCCAACAAACACTACCAGTACTACAGATGCTTCATATTTATATATATAGTATCTATAACTTGGCCAGGAGCTGGTTGAAATTCCAGAAAGTGAAAACCAGGACAATAATTCCAACAACAGTAGCAGTACCTTTAAAAAAGTCTGAGAAATAAACCCTCGTTAAGGTTCCCACCAGACGATTCCAAGGGTTCTCGTAGTAATCATTAAGCTCTTCACAGAGCTCGCCATAAAGTAAGTTTTCACTACTTAGTTCAGTCTCCAGGCAGAGGTTGTTAAACAGATCCGTCACTGCTTTGTTGGAACCTAAACCGTTAACAATGATCTTCTTGTCTACAAGCAACATTACATCTGCTTCAGTTGTGATAAGATCATCCAACAGTGCAATGTAATAGCAGATGTAAGTTTCTTTTGGATAATGGCACTGCTCCAAGGCCATCAGGTTTCGGAAAACAACTTCAAAACTGTCGTCAACAAAAAGGGTTGGGATTTCCAGGAAACGTTGCATACGCCTCAAGCAGGTGGATTCCCAGGAAAGTTTGCAGCACGGGATGGTTGCAGCACGGGATTTCCAAGTGGATTTCTGCGGGCATGATAAGTAAGCGAAGAGCCATGAGAGGATGCAGCACGGGAAGGCTTTTAAGCACAAGCGCCAGGTGGATTTCTGCAGGCATGGTAAGCAAGCGAAGAGCCATGAGAGGTTGCAGTAAGGGAAGGTTTCTAAGCACCAATTATCCGGCAACCGTATTTGGAGTGGACTACTGCTTTTTGAATCTCCCGCATGAGTGAATTTCAACCCTGCCTCGTCAAACTGTGTTGCGGTATATCTAACTCCATCGTAATTCAGGTTCTGGGGTTCCGGATGATGTGTACAGAAACAACTTCTCAACAAATCTGTGAAATGCTCACCTTTAACATTATCGCGAATATAAAAAAACCCACCAAAAAAACAAGAAGAGAGCTGAAGAAGAGTCATGATCTTTGGTTCCCCATTTAATTGGTCGCCCACATTGACCAGCTTAACATTACCGCATAACTCTTCAAGAATAAAGAACGGAAGCTGATTCTCAAGTAGAAGCAGGTCATGCATTAAGCTGCGTTCCGTGCACGGTTGGCTTAATATATAATCTTTGTCAGATTTTTCTTCTTTAGGAGCCTGATAATAATCTGTTTCATATTTCCTGCAGAAGAGCTCAAGTATAAAGATAGCATCGAGTAGAATCATCTTTACAAACTCTTCACTGCTGATCTGTCGGAAGGTCTCTGAATAGCAATGGCGGATTCTTATTTCGTTGCGCTTGATGATGCATGTAAGATCCTCGATGCTCTTCCCAGTACGGCAACAGAAATCTCTCAAATATCTGAGTTTTTGTATTTCCATGTCCTTCAATTCTTTTCTGATGCAGTGATGAAAAGGGCCGATAGAAACCAGCCGAGGGGTGTAGGCCTTAGGTTTGACCTCACGAAGTCTCTTGGGAACTCTGTAGATACAGCATTCAGGCCAACGAGGAGGCTCCAGAGCCATTGGAATGTCAATGATCAGCTCTTTGCATTCAAATATTTCTTCTTCTTTAATGGAATGATTCGCTGCGATGAAGGGCTGCCCATCTTTTCCTTTCTTCGACTTCTTTTTCCTAGTGACAATAAAGAAGATAGCAACATGACATCTTTATACCTTCAAATATGATCTATCATTAGGGATTTTGTTTTGAAACGTATAACCGGATCTGAGTTTTGAACTCTAATTAAAAGATAAGTGAACATTGAAATTAGAATAGATCTAACATGATGATGCTTATGGGTCCAAAGGCTTTGGTGTTTTTGTTTAAAATTAAAGCACCCTAGCTAGCGACTTTAATATTTGATAATTAATATACCGCGCCTAGCGACATCAATTAATATTTTCGACTATGTTAGTAACTAATTAGAGGTTCAAATAGCCAGCTCAGCTAGCTATTTAAACCGAATATTTCACATTCACGATATATAACAGAGTAAGTTGTTCAAAACACATGAATCACAAACAAAAATAAAAGCAAGCACAATTTGTAGATCAATGCAACCCAACAGATCAGTACTGAAAAATGTAAGATTCATAAAAGATATCTACAAATTTGGCTGCAAGAAACACCTGAAAGTAATAGGTACTGTTGGAAGTCTCACAGCTACTCCTCGACCAACGTACGCTATCTTTTATTTCCTTGCCGATTATGTATCCTCCGTTCCGTTAATTGTTCCCTCACACATACACATATATATAGAAATGCTTTATGTCCTGATAATTTCTCCTAGCTAATACTTTCTTAAGGTAGCTAAATATATATATATATATATATATATTTTTATTTAATGATTAAAAAAGTATTTTTATTGATAATGTAAATTTTTTACTTTTTTTTTTAAAATTAAGAATATAAAAAATGAATAAAATATATATATATATATATATATATAGAAAAATATTTTGTACTATTTGGGTCACATTTGGGTTACATCCCTCGAGAAATATAAAAAAAAAAAAAAATCTCAAATATTACACAAGTCTCACAAGCCCTTTATAAAAGAAGTTAATCACGTCATAAGAAAGTATGAAAAATTTACTTTTTTTATTTTTTAATTTAATAGGACTCACATTACTCAAAAGACTTGGCAACAAGCGTCTGCCTGGCCAAGACTCTTCAACTGTAACAACTGTACATAGCAACAAATGTTAGTACACAACAATTTAATAAAATATTATTTTAATTAACATTTTTTTTTTGCTATTTAATTTCAAAAAATCTTATTTTAGTTGTGATCGTATATATAGGAGTGAGTTACAGAGTTAGGATTTGTTAACTATAATATTAGAGCATATATATAAAGTTTGAAGTAATAAAAAAATATATAAATATATATATGTGCAAAGAAAAATGGACGGTTGGTGTTTGACAACAAAATTGCACGCTCAGTTGCTTTAAGGTCCATACTAGGGATATAACCAAATTTAGAATTTATTAGATTTCATTGAACATAATGATTTGCATTTTTACAATTATTTTATAATTCGAGTTGTGTAAAACCCCACGAAGAACAATCTACGAACAAAGATAATCGAAAACAAGGAAAAGAATCCCGGTGATCTTCATAATACAATTTCAAGTTGGAATAATTGTACTCAATATCATTCCTATACCAAACATTTAATTAAAATTCTCGAATTCTAATTAAACAAATCATTTTCTCTTACTATTATGAGTAGCATTTAATGTTGTGGGGTCTCTTTTTCATTTACAAATCATATAAAAAACAAAAAAAAAAAGTTACAGCTAGCTTAGTCAAAAAGTTAGGGAAGATTCATAGCCTTTATTAGGTATTTGACTAATATATAATATCATAGGCCCGGTAGCATTTAATGTTGCAAGATATTTTAGTGGAAAATGATTCACGTAATTATAATTCATACCCGAGATATATTGATTATTTAAACATAATGTACTTAAAAAAAATGATTAAATTGATAAACATAATTTTGGAGTCTAATCACTAGTGCCAGTTGATAACGGCCTCTTACCGTCCGGTACGATCTGTTTTAATGTACTTATGAAAAATGATTAAATTGATCTAAATTATTCATTTAACTAATCTTTATATATTATATAAAATTTAAAACAACAATAATTTTTTCAAAATATAAAACTAACTAAACTAAGTCCAAAAATACAATCCAAACATAAAAAAATACTAAAGTTTCAACTTATAAAAAATGTAGGAGGCAATTGTAAGTTATAAAAAATGACTCAAATGAAAATTAAGAGAGAGAGTTAATATATTAAAAGATGAATGTGAGATTGTGAAGGAGTTTGAGTTAGACTGTGGTAGAAATAGGATTTTTTTATTTTAGTTTTTAAGTATAAGGATAAAAATGTGAATTTAATTTTTTTTAATGTCAAAATATGTTGATTCGTTAAACAAACATGTTTTAACAGATCAATTTATTTTTATATGAATTTTTTAAGACTAAACTCAAACTTATTTTTATTATATTATATTGGTATTGAGTTAACAAGTTGTATTATATATTATTAATCTTTCAAATTATTGATTTTTATGTTGGTTATATCTCACACAATTATCTTACTAAATTGGGTATTTGTAACATTTTTTTAATGAAATAATAATAATATATAAGATTTATGATATATCCACATTCCCTTTTCGTTGGATTCACATGGATTATTTTACATGATCGAACAATATTTATAGTTTACATGTTAAATTATTTGAGATGGGGCCTCGTATGAATCTAATAAAAAAATCAGTATCTTTCTCATGTTTGAAAAATTAAAGAATCTAGATTTTCTTTTCACACGAGAAAGACATTTATTTATTTTTTTAATTCATTGGATTGGATATTTTTTTTCTTTTCTTTTGAAATTAGGAAGGGAACTGAATTACAGAGTCATTCTGATGGGTTGAAATTCGAATCCAGTAGCCTTGAAACACATTTTACGTCTAAAATTGTGTCTTTTTAGAGGCGACGGCCATTTTTTTTTTCTCGGGGAATGTTCTTCAAATTTAAATGGCATGAAAGGGACCAAAGGTTGGCTTTTCAAATTACGCTTCTCAAGGCATGTGCCTTTTCAAATCACATCCTCTAATTTCAACGATTGAATCTTAGTTGATAACAAGGTGAAAAGGACAATATCATTAAAGAAACATTATATATAATGTACTTGTCTAACCATTAGGTTGGCAAAGTTATGGTTGTTAATAATTTCTTTGGTTAAAATAAATAAATAAATATAAATACTCACATTTCGGATTTAGCCCACAACCAAAACTCTCCATCCACACTGATGACGTGACATAATAAACTCTCCATCCACTCTCCAAAATCGAATCCTTATAAAACTACACTTATATATAGACTAATTAAATATAATTTTGGAGTCGAGTGCAAATCATTTTCTCTTTGATAAAGACCTCTTATCGATCTTGATGTACGTTATTTTCATATAATTATCTTATCAAATCAGGTATTTACAATATTTTCTTTTTATAAATAATAATAATAACAATAATAATTGTTAAGATATGGCACCCTTTATCGTTGGATTTACATGGTTTATCTCACATGCTCGAACAATATTTATAATTCACTTATCAAATTATTAAAGCTATCATCTCATATATATAAATTTAATGAAAAAAATCAATATTTTAGACCTCATGAGTGAATTAATAAACTTATAAATCTTATAATTATATTTAACATTACTCTTAATTATTAATTAACAAATTCTTCGATCGATCTATTGCATACTTGTTTGGGTGAAATAAAACGCAAAAAGTATTCGCCAAGAATGGCTCATGTTTGACAGTTGCATATATACCTGCATGATTCTGTTAATTGTTTATAGACCACTGCTTAATTTACAGGTAAGCTTCTTAATTTATTAAACCCCCCACAAAGAATAATGAATCATATTATTACAATTTCTTTAAGAATATATTTGTTTACCTGGATTTAGTTTGATATAAACGATGGTTTCTAAAACTAATTGTAAGAAAAAAACAAACGGTATATACATCACCAGTACATGACCTCGACCAAAAAGTCGTACCCTTATCCTGATGATGCGGTGTTATCCATCCATGATCCAGTTTGTCATTTTCTGGCGAGACATGCACCACACACCGTCACGGTGACTTGATTCCCGAGGCCATCTTACTGCACGTTTATCTTATTTAGTACGGAGTTTCTGCCTTGGATGTTAGATCAATTTTAGGATTAATAAAGAAGTTTCTGCATTATTTTTAAATTTTCATTTTAAAAAAAAACGTATATAGACTTCTTCTTAATATCAGATATTATTAGTACAAGGCGATTGGAAGTCTACAACTACTAATTATTTCATAATAAAAATCAGAAAAATATATTAACATGTACGTAAAAGAAGGTATTAAAAAATAAATTTTATATTATTTGTGAATAAAATTTTGAGCATATTTATAAATAAGATATAAATTTTTTTTACTGTTTATAAAATGAATTCGATCCATAAATTTTTTTATAATAGATAAATAAAATAATTTTTACAATATTTATGACAAAGTAAAAATATATTTGTTTTTAATATGGAGAGGGAAAATTCAATTATTAATTCTCCTATAATAGCGAAAATTTAAGGCATTGTCAAATATTATTGTTTTGCTACTGTAAAATTATAAAATAATAGTAATTATATACATCTCCTTTTAACATATCATTGTTCAAGATACAATATAATAAAATATTAGCTTTTTAGGTTGTTTAACTATCACTTGCTTTATTAATTAATTATATAATTTAAAATGCACAAATAGGAATCACTCGCTAACAAACAATCCCCGTGCTTAGCAGAATTTTGACCTTGAGGTGAAACGGTAATTTTATAGTAAATATATATAATGATTATATTACCATAAGTAAAAATATTTTGAATAATATTAAATGAATAATCAATATTACAAGAGTCATTCTATTTTGAAAAATAATAAATTTATTTATCATCTATTTTTTCATTATTTTCTTATCATTCCATAATATTATTCGTTCACAAATAAAATAAATGATAT